>OX459009.1:7500-2685618 GCA_949774965.1 Diarsia brunnea
CCTAACCTAACCTAACCTAACCTAACCTAACCTAACCTAACCTAACCTAACCTAACCTAACCTAACCTAACCTAACCTAACCTAACCTAACCTAACCTAACCTAACCTAACCTAACCTAACCTAACCTAACCTAACCTAACCTAACCTAACCTAACCTAACCTAACCTAACCTAACCTAACCTAACCTAACCTAACCTAACCTAACCTAACCTAACCTAACCTAACCTAACCTAACCTAACCTAACCTAACCTAACCTAACCTAACCTAACCTAACCTAACCTAACCTAACCTAACCTAACCTAACCTAACCTAACCTAACCTAACCTAACCTAACCTAACCTAACCTAACCTAACCTAACCTAACCTAACCTAACCTAACCTAACCTAACCTAACCTAACCTAACCTAACCTAACCTAACCTAACCTAACCTAACCTAACCTAACCTAACCTAACCTAACCTAACCTAACCTAACCTAACCTAACCTAACCTAACCTAACCTAACCTAACCTAACCTAACCTAACCTAACCTAACCTAACCTAACCTAACCTAACCTAACCTAACCTAACCTAACCTAACCTAACCTAACCTAACTAACCTAACCTAACCTAACCTAACCTAACCTAACCTAACCTAACCTAACCTAACCTAACCTAACCTAACCTAACCTAACCTAACCTAACCTAACCTAACCTAACCTAACCTAACCTAACCTAACCTAACCTAACCTAACCTAACCTAACCTAACCTAACCTAACCTAACCTAACCTAACCTAACCTAACCTAACCTAACCTAACCTAACCTAACCTAACCTAACCTAACCTAACCTAACCTAACCTAACCTAACCTAACCAACCTAACCTAACCTAACCTAACCTAACCTAACCTAACCTAACCTAACCTAACCTAACCTAACCTAACCTAACCTAACCTAACCTAACCTAACCTAACCTAACCTAACCTAACCTAACCTAACCTAACCTAACCTAACCTAACCTAACCTAACCTAACCTAACCTAACCTAACCTAACCTAACCTAACCTAACCTAACCTAACCTAACCTAACCTAACCTAACCTAACCTAACCTAACCTAACCTAACCTAACCTAACCTAACCTAACCTAACCTAACCTAACCTAACCTAACCTAACCTAACCTAACCTAACCTAACCTAACCTAACCTAACCTAACCTAACCTAACCTAACCTAACCTAACCTAACCTAACCTAACCTAACCTAACCTAACCTAACCTAACCTAACCTAACCTAACCTAACCTAACTAACCTAACCTAACCTAACCTAACCTAACCTAACCTAACCTAACCTAACCTAACCTAACCTAACCTAACCTAACCTAACCTAACCTAACCTAACCTAACCTAACCTAACCTAACCTAACCTAACCTAACCTAACCTAACCTAACCTAACCTAACCTAACCTAACCTAACCTAACCTAACCTAACCTAACCTAACCTAACCTAACCTAACCTAACCTAACCTAACCTAACCTAACCTAACCTAACCTAACCTAACCTAACCTAACCTAACCTAACCTAACCTAACCTAACCTAACCTAACCTAACCTAACCTAACCTAACCTAACCTAACCTAACCTAACCTAACCTAACCTAACCTAACCTAACCTAACCTAACCTAACCTAACCTAACCTAACCTAACCTAACCTAACCTAACCTAACCTAACCTAACCTAACCTAACCTAACCTAACCTAACCTAACCTAACCTAACCTAACCTAACCTAACCTAACCTAACCTAACCTAACCTAACCTAACCTAACCTAACCTAACCTAACCTAACCTAACCTAACCTAACCTAACCTAACCTAACCTAACCTAACCTAACCTAACCTAACCTAACCTAACCTAACCTAACCTAACCTAACTAACCTAACCTAACCTAACCTAACCTAACCTAACCTAACCTAACCTAACCTAACCTAACCTAACCTAACCTAACCTAACCTAACCTAACCTAACCTAACCTAACCTAACCTAACCTAACCTAACCTAACCTAACCTAACCTAACCTAACCTAACCTAACCTAACCTAACCTAACCTAACCTAACCTAACCTAACCTAACCTAACCTAACCTAACCTAACCTAACCTAACCTAACCTAACCTAACCTAACCTAACCTAACCTAACCTAACCTAACCTAACCTAACCTAACCTAACCTAACCTAACCTAACCTAACCTAACCTAACCTAACCTAACCTAACCTAACCTAACCTAACCTAACCTAACCTAACCTAACCTAACCTAACCTAACCTAACCTAACCTAACCTAACCTAACCTAACCTAACCTAACCTAACCTAACCTAACCTAACCTAACCTAACCTAACCTAACCTAACCTAACCTAACCTAACCTAACCTAACCTAACCTAACCTAACCTAACCTAACCTAACCTAACCTAACCTAACCTAACCTAACCTAACCTAACCTAACCTAACCTAACCTAACCTAACCTAACCTAACCTAACCTAACCTAACCTAACCTAACCTAACCTAACCTAACCTAACCTAACCTAACCTAACCTAACCTAACCTAACCTAACCTAACCTAACCTAACCTAACCTAACCTAACCTAACCTAACCTAACCTAACCTAACCTAACCTAACCTAACCTAACCTAACCTAACCTAACCTAACCTAACCTAACCTAACCTAACCTAACCTAACCTAACCTAACCTAACCTAACCTAACCTAACCTAACCTAACCTAACCTAACCTAACCTAACCTAACCTAACCTAACCTAACCTAACCTAACCTAACCTAACCTAACCTAACCTAACCTAACCTAACCTAACCTAACCTAACCTAACCTAACCTAACCTAACCTAACCTAACCTAACCTAACCTAACCTAACCTAACCTAACCTAACCTAACCTAACCTAACCTAACCTAACCTAACCTAACCTAACCTAACCTAACCTAACCTAACCTAACCTAACCTAACCTAACCTAACCTAACCTAACCTAACCTAACCTAACCTAACCTAACCTAACCTAACCTAACCTAACCTAACCTAACCTAACCTAACCTAACCTAACCTAACCTAACCTAACCTAACCTAACCTAACCTAACCTAACCTAACCTAACCTAACCTAACCTAACCTAACCTAACCTAACCTAACCTAACCTAACCTAACCTAACCTAACCTAACCTAACCTAACCTAACCTAACCTAACCTAACCTAACCTAACCTAACCTAACCTAACCTAACCTAACCTAACCTAACCTAACCTAACCTAACCTAACCTAACCTAACCTAACCTAACCTAACCTAACCTAACCTAACCTAACCTAACCTAACCTAACCTAACCTAACCTAACCTAACCTAACCTAACCTAACCTAACCTAACCTAACCTAACCTAACCTAACCTAACCTAACCTAACCTAACCTAACCTAACCTAACCTAACCTAACCTAACCTAACCTAACCTAACCTAACCTAACCTAACCTAACCTAACCTAACCTAACCTAACCTAACCTAACCTAACCTAACCTAACCTAACCTAACCTAACCTAACCTAACCTAACCTAACCTAACCTAACCTAACCTAACCTAACCTAACCTAACCTAACCTAACCTAACCTAACCTAACCTAACCTAACCTAACCTAACCTAACCTAACCTAACCTAACCTAACCTAACCTAACCTAACCTAACCTAACCTAACCTAACCTAACCTAACCTAACCTAACCTAACCTAACCTAACCTAACCTAACCTAACCTAACCTAACCTAACCTAACCTAACCTAACCTAACCTAACCTAACCTAACCTAACCTAACCTAACCTAACCTAACCTAACCTAACCTAACCTAACCTAACCTAACCTAACCTAACCTAACCTAACCTAACCTAACCTAACCTAACCTAACCTAACCTAACCTAACCTAACCTAACCTAACCTAACCTAACCTAACCTAACCTAACCTAACCTAACCTAACCTAACCTAACCTAACCTAACCTAACCTAACCTAACCTAACCTAACCTAACCTAACCTAACCTAACCTAACCTAACCTAACCTAACCTAACCTAACCTAACCTAACCTAACCTAACCTAACCTAACCTAACCTAACCTAACCTAACCTAACCTAACCTAACCTAACCTAACCTAACCTAACCTAACCTAACCTAACCTAACCTAACCTAACCTAACCTAACCTAACCTAACCTAACCTAACCTAACCTAACCTAACCTAACCTAACCTAACCTAACCTAACCTAACCTAACCTAACCTAACCTAACCTAACCTAACCTAACCTAACCTAACCTAACCTAACCTAACCTAACCTAACCTAACCTAACCTAACCTAACCTAACCTAACCTAACCTAACCTAACCTAACCTAACCTAACCTAACCTAACCTAACCTAACCTAACCTAACCTAACCTAACCTAACCTAACCTAACCTAACCTAACCTAACCTAACCTAACCTAACCTAACCTAACCTAACCTAACCTAACCTAACCTAACCTAACCTAACCTAACCTAACCTAACCTAACCTAACCTAACCTAACCTAACCTAACCTAACCTAACCTAACCTAACCTAACCTAACCTAACCTAACCTAACCTAACCTAACCTAACCTAACCTAACCTAACCTAACCTAACCTAACCTAACCTAACCTAACCTAACCTAACCTAACCTAACCTAACCTAACCTAACCTAACCTAACCTAACCTAACCTAACCTAACCTAACCTAACCTAACCTAACCTAACCTAACCTAACCTAACCTAACCTAACCTAACCTAACCTAACCTAACCTAACCTAACCTAACCTAACCTAACCTAACCTAACCTAACCTAACCTAACCTAACCCAGTTCCCCCCCGACTCTCGTGGCGATCGGACACGAAACCGCGCTGCTCCGCAATAAAAAATTCATTTTAATTGGTTTTTCTGCACATATTACTACGAGCAAAGTGTCGTTAGATGCGGGAAATTGCGCCGCACAAAGTGTCGCTTTCAAATTGTGCCGTTCTTCAGTGCTGTGAAAGTTATTCGTGAAAAACCTCAAGTTTAGAGGTTAAGTGGAAATAGCGTTTAACAAAATAGCATACGCTGCCTAAACAAGATCGACGACCCCACAATTTTTCACTGGCATCGTGTGGGCATCGTGGTTCCCGATCACCTGGACCACCCAACATTACCCTGACATCGAGCTTTCACGAGATATTCAGGAATTTGTGAAAACCACGTGCACTGAAAAAGCCGAAGGAGTGGAGATAGCGACCTGAAAATTGGTGTCAATCTTGATATCTATTATACAAGGCGAGTGGAACTTTATTTAGAATTTTAAGTCATATATATAAATTTATATGACTATTACAAAATCTCAAATTTGACCATCTATAACTCTGGACAGAGAAACTTTTCAAGAAATTTTCAACTGCAGCCTGGTGCGCGCTTGTTAGTACAGTAGAGACCGTAAGATTTAGATTTTTATTTTAAGTAGTTTTTAAATTATACCATATTTTATAAGAAAACCATTTTTTCAAAATTTTCCGACTTGTTTTTTGTATTTTAAAAATTTTGTTTATTGCCAATTGTAGATATTTATATTAAATATTTTATGTGAATTTTTTAGATTTTTCGGACTAGTAACTCCAGAGTTATTGAATTTTTACTGTTTTTCGGCCATAATTCTAAATTTAATAGAAATAATTCATTTTTGACCCCTGGACAGGGTCCAATATACCCGCTGTGACTAATTTAAGTCCAAACTCGGGTCATATAACTTGTATTTTGGCCGTTTTGACAAATTAAAGCCATTTTGGTTTTTTGGTTAAAATTTTTAAGTTAGGATATCTCGAGAACCGCTGGCCCGTTTATACTCGTTTTTCCACTTCGGCCAGTAGTTTATAGTTAAATTTAAGTTTATCTGGTTTTCAGCCTGTTTCAGGCCAACGAAATTTTTGTCGCTGAAATTGCTTTCAGGATATACCTGAAGTGACGCCGAGCTGTATACCCAAAACCCCGTCCCTCTGCGACGAAGGGTTCGAAAGTTACGGGCATTTTAATTTGACATTTGACAGTTCGGCGGCCATCTTGTTTAGCTTCAAACCGTCATAACTTCTGAACCGAAGGTCGTGGGAGACTGCGGCTTTCGACTTAACAGTCAGGGATTCATTGCCCTTCATACCCTAAGTTTTCAGGCGGTTTGGAGCTAAAAATTTTCAGGACCCTGAAAGCAGTTTCGGCGGACAGCGGAGATCAGGCCGAGTTGGGAGAGCCCAAACTCGTGGGGTCTACGACTTTCCCGAAGGAAGTTATCCGTTGTCAAAGTACGTCTTTGACAGAACTGCGGCCATTTTATAAAATATTAAAACAACCATAACTTCCTAACGGAGAGTCGTAGAGGGCCGGGATTTCCTCTGGTTATATAAGCAGACCATAGAGAATAGGGTGAGACATTTTTCAGGCGATTTCCTGAAATAAAATTTTTTCAGGCTGAAAACCGCTCCAGTGGGTTGGTCTCGCCGAGCCAGGTGTGGAAAGCCCAAACACCGGGGTTTTTGGATCGGTGGCTCCGGAGATATCCTCTTGCAACCAATTCTGGTTTTTATTTTGGTGAAAAACCAAATTTTTCAAGTTGGGATATCTCCGAAACCCCTTGGTCTAACTGCACCGAGTTTGGATTCATTGTTAAGGGCTCGGTGAGAGCTATCTATTGGCATTACCAAATTGGCTCTACATAGAGTCTGATTCAAAAAGTGCTCTACATTGGTTATTTTTGACTCCTGAACACGTAATTTTCTCGTCTTCATAGCTGACCTGTTCTTTTGAATATAAGGGCTGACTGTGACTATTCTCTGCAGAGAAAAACCCCACTTTCGACAGAGATTTTAAAATCTCAAGTATATTTTATGTTATTTTCTTATACACTTTTATTTTGTTTTACATTTAATTTTACACTTTGACGCGGACCTTCAACATGATTGGGATTAGGACCCCATTGAAGGTGAAGGTGGTTGAGGGCGAGAAATCGCCAAAGACATCACCGACAAACGTGAGAAAGAGCGTGGAAGGATGGGAGGCGGCTGGACCCTCCAGCGCTAACTCAACGCCCCCTCCTGCCACTAAAATGACTCAGGCAGGCCTGGGAAAAACAGGGCAAAAAGCCCCCCTGCTGCAGGACAATAAATCCCTCCAAACGCGGACAAAACTAATAGAGGTTCATTCGCCGCCAAAACCTCATTACGCGGATCGGTCTTCGGAGGCAAGGGCGTGCCTAGTTAAAGCGAAAACCCTGTTAAACGCATCTCGTAATACAAAGAACGAGATCAAAAACGGCATTACCGAAGCGCTGGACCGTCTGCATCAGTTGGTGAAGGAGGCTGAAAGGGACAGCAAAACAAAAACTTCTGGAGCGTCAAATAAAAACACCCAGCTCGAAGTTGCCACCGCTGACGCCACCTTCTCGCTAAGCTCTGACCAAAACCTGCTAGCAACACAAATCAGAGATCACTCGAAGTTGCTAGCAGAGAACAATAAAATAATGGAAGACCTAAAAAGTGCACTGGAACAGCAGAAGACACACCTGGCATCCACCACAACCTATGCGAGCGTAACTGCGACCAACAGCGGAAAGGCGGACCCAGTGCGGAGTACGCTGCATTCAATCGTAGTTACCTCAAAGGATGAAACCGAGACAGGGGACGAAGTCCTAGACAAAATACGTAAGGCGGTGGATGCTAAAGAGGGATGGGTCAAGGTGGAGAAAGTCCGTAAGGCTAAGGACAGGAAAATCATCTTGGGATTTGGGAGTATAGAAGAAAGGACCAAGGTAAAGGGCAAATTGGAAAGGGATAGGCAGGACCTCAATGTCGAGGAGGTGAAAAACAAAGATCCATTGCTGATTCTTAAGAGTGTTCTCTCTTTTAATTCAGACGAGGACGTTCTTAAGGCTCTAAGAAATCAGAATGCGGATGTTTTTCGCAACCTCGACAATGAGCAGGACAGAATTGAGGTAAAGTTCCGAAGGAAAACTAGGAACCCTCACACAAACCACATTGTGGTCAGCGTCTCCCCTACCATCTGGCAAAGGGCCACAGAAATCGGATGCCTGCACGTGGACCTCCAGCGCGTGAGGGTGGAAGACCAAACCCCGCTAGTCCAGTGTACGCGCTGCCTGGGTTACGGGCACGGCAGACGATTCTGTAAAGAGCCGTCCGACTTGTGCAGCCATTGTGGAGGCCCGCATCTGAAGTCGGAATGCGCAGACTGGCTTGCGGATGTTCCACCCAAGTGCCAAAACTGCACGAAAGCCAAGCTCGGGGACGCAGATCACAACGCCTTCAACCCCGATTGCCCGACACGCCGGAAGTGGGACGCCATCGCCAGATCGACGGTGGCGTATTGCTAAGGGCACCCATGGCAACCCAAACCCCTACAGGATAATACAGGCTAACCTCCAGAGGAAAAAACTTGCAACAAACGAGCTTCTGATGGAAGCTGTAAAGCGTGGAGTCGCCGTTGCTCTCCTCCAAGAACCTTACGTGGGTGGAGCCAAGGCAGTGCGGAACCACAGGGGTGTCCGGATCTTCCAGAGCACTGATACCGGAGACGGGACGGTCAAGGCCGCAATAGCGGTCTTTGATAAAGACCTCACCATCATACAGTACCCGAAACTCACCACTAACAACATCACCGTGGTGGGGATCCGGACCTGTGCCTGGAGGATCACGCTGGTCTCGTTCTACTTTGAGCCAGACCAGCCAATCGGACCTTACCTGGAGCACCTCAAACGTGTGGAAGAAGAAGTTGGTTCGAGGAGGTGGATTATTGGAGGAGATGCTAACGCAAAAAGTACCTGGTGGGGAAGCCTGTCCATCGACCGCAGAGGCGAGGAGGTCTCCGGAGTTCTCGACGAGCTGTCTCTGAACATACTGAACAGAGGGGAAATCCCGACCTTCGACACGATCAGAGGGGGGACACGCTACTGCAGCCACGTCGATATCACAGCATGCTCGACTGACATTCTGGACCTGGTAGACGACTGGAGAGTAGATGAGGGCCTCACGAGCTCGGACCACAACGGCATTGTTTTTAAAATAAATTTAGTAAGATCTAAAGGAATTAAAATCAATAGGACAACTAGAATATATAACACCAAAAAAGCGAATTGGCCTGAGTTTCGTGAGAAACTCAGCCAATTATTGCAACAGAACCAAATCAATAAATTAGAACTAGAAAAATTAGATTCAGTAGAACAATTAAATTTAGAAGTCAATAAATACACAGAGTTAATAAAAGAAGCATGCGCTTCATCAATGCCGATGAAGAGGAACAGTGAAGTGCTCACATTGCCGTGGTGGTCCGAGAAACTCGAGAAGATGAGGAAAGAAGTCGCTACCAGGAAACGCAGAGTAAGGTGTGCCGCACCCGCCCGAAGATCGAAAGTCGTTGATGAGTACCTGAAACTGAAAAGTGAGTATGAAACAGAGGCAGCCAAAGATGAAATCGAGAGCTGGAAGAACTTCTGCGCCAAACAGGATACAGAGGGGGTTTGGGAAGGGATCTACCGAGTGATAGGAAGAACTAGGAGAAGGGAGGAAGACCAGCCTCTGGTGAAAGACGGAGAAGTGCTGGACTCGAAAGGTTCAGTTGAATTACTGGCCAACACTTTTTACCCGGAGGACAATTCGGACAGTGATAGCATCTGCCACCGCCTCACCAGAGAAAAGGCCGACACTGTGAATGCTGGAGAGCAAGATAACTCTTGCGACCCACCATTCACAATGGCAGAATTGAAGGCAGCGTGCGGATCTTTTAACGCCAAAAAAGCTCCGGGAGCAGACGGCTTCACTGCTGACATTTGTTGCCGGGCTGTTGCAGTGGCCCCTGACGTGGCCTTGGCTCTCCTAAACGGCTGCCTAAAATGTTACCTCTTCCCAGAAATCTGGAAAGTGGCCACAGTAATAGTACTGAAGAAGCCTGGAAAGACTGACTATAGCACGCCAAAGGCATACAGACCAATCGGTTTATTACCAATACTAGGTAAAATATACGAAAAGATGTTGGTGGCCCGCCTCAAGTTTCATCTGATTCCGAAGATGAGCACTCGCCAGTACGGATTCATGCCCCAAAGGAGCACCGAGGACTCCCTCTATGTACTAATGCAGCACATACGCGGCAAGCTACAGCTCAAAAAAATAGTTGTCCTGATATCATTGGACATAGAGGGAGCCTTCGACAGCGCTTGGTGGCCAGCCATAAGGGTCCGTCTGGCCGAGGAAAAGTGTCCCGTGGGCTTGAGGAGGGTCATCGACAGCTACCTCGAAAACCGTAGAGTCAAGGTCAGATACGCGGGAGAAGAGTTCGGCAAATTGACAAGTAAGGGCTGTGTCCAGGGCTCCATAGGGGGACCAATACTCTGGAACCTTGTGCTGGACCCACTGTTAAAGAGCCTGGAGACTAGGGAGACCTATTGCCAAGCTTTTGCAGACGACGTTGTGCTGATCTTCGATGGTGACACTGCGCTTGAGATCGAAGGACGTGCCAATGCCGCCCTCGAACATGTTCAGGCGTGGGGGGGGCAAAACAAACTTAAATTCGCTCCTCACAAAACCAACGCGATGGTTATTACGCGCAAGCTCAAGTACGACACCCCGCGCCTGAGCATGGGCGGGATCGACATTGCGATGTCCAAGGAGATTAAAATCCTTGGTGTCACCATCGACAATCAGTTGACATTTAACACACACGTAGCGAACGTCTGCAGAAGGGCAATAGGTATCCACAAACAGCTGACTCGAGCGGCGAAAACCAGCTGGGGACTTCGTCCTGAAGTAATTAAAATATTATATGTGGCAGCTGTGGAACCTATTATCCTGTACGCCGCCAGCGTATGGGCCCCGGCCGCCGGGAAGCTGGGCATTATTAAGCAGTTGGCCGCAGTCCAGCGCGGCATTGCGCAAAAGCTGTGCAAGGGATACCGGACGATCTCCCTAAACTCCGCGCTAGTGCTGGCTGGGATACTACCCCTCGACCTTCGAGTCCGCGAAGCGGCATCTTTGTACGAAGCCAGGAGGGGTGTGCCTCAGCCAGCACTCAGTGACAGGAGTGTCGAGCAGCCTGCCTCGGCAATGGAGGCCCCACACCCTGCGGAGCGCGCTGAGCTGGAGCTCATAAGCCTGGTAAACCAAGAGCAACTTGATGCCCAGAGCGAACATGAAGTTCGTATCTTCACGGACGGGAGCAAGATTGGGGGCAAGGTCGGAGCGGCGCTCTCTATATGGAGAGGTGGCGCCGAGACCAAAACTCGCAAGCTTGCTCTCCCACACTACTCCACCGTTTACCAGGCTGAGCTTCTGGCAATATGCGTCGCAACCAGGGAAATCCTAAAGCACAGTGCGCAATCGTTTGGAATTTTCAGCGACTCTATGGCGGCCCTCCAAACCATCCAAAACTACGACCGGCACCACCCGTTGGCAGTAGAGGTAAGGGCAAATCTACGGTCCCTGTCTACCCAAAACAAAGCTGTCACCTTGTTTTGGGTCAAAGCCCATGTGGGGTTGGAGGGGAATGAGAGGGCTGATGAACTAGCCAAAAGTGCCGCTGAAAGTTCCAAACGAAAGCCAGACTACGATCTGTGTCCGGTTTCGTACGTCAAGCGATGCATTCGCACGGCAACGCTTGACGTGTGGAACACGAGATACAAAACGGGCGAAACTGCTTCTGTGACAAAACTGTTTTTCCCGGATGCGGTGGCGGCATACAGGATAGTCAGAAAAGTCAAAATAAACAGCGTGGTTACCCAAATCATGACGGGGCACGGTGGGTTCTCCGAATACTTGAATCGCTTCAAGTGCAAGGACAGCCCATCGTGCATCTGCGATCCTGAGATTGCTGAAACGGTGCCACATGTATTGTTTAGCTGTCCCGTATTTGATAAAGATAGAATTGAGGCTGAGCACGTACTCGATACCAAACTCGATGCCGAAAATATGTGGCTCTTATTAAAAGATAAAAAGAGAGAGTTGTTTCTAGAATTTTGCGTAAAAATTTGCGAAAGTGTTATAAAAAGAAATAAAAGTGTATAAGCAAAAATGTTTGCATAATATTGTATGAAATATTAGGGTCAAGCATTGAAGACAGAAGTTGCTAATTCCTGAGAAACATAACCAATGGACTAATAACTAAGTAGCCCATATTATTATGCTAGAGAATAAGTAGTCGTAAGAAACAGTTTATAATTAAAATACGAATAGACATAAGCTAGTTGTTCAAATTGTTATCCAAATGTATTAGTACTAAGAAATAGAGAATAGAACAATAGTCATAAGAAACAGTTATGTAAGTAAAAATAAGAATAGAAAATAAGTATAGATTTAGAAAAATAACTGTAAAAGCACAAATGTAATCGCATTAAGATAGAAATAAGCTAAAATAAGTACTGTTGTAGAAAATGAATAAATATATGTTGTGTTGATGTGTTGATCCCCGAAATATAAATAAAACTAAAGAAGAAATAGAAAACAGAATAGGGACAAGTAGAAGGGCGTCCTACCCTTAAAGACAAAATGATGATAGAATGTAAGAAAGATAAAGTATGAAGAATGAAAGTACGAGAGGAATAAAAGCGAGAAATGGTATGAACGTAAAGCCTAGCACAGGCTCCAATTATGTTGGAGGTAGAAGAAAAAAAAAAAAAAAAAAAAAAAAAAAAAAAAAAAAAAAAAAAAAAAAAAAACCTAACCTAACCTAACCTAACCTAACCTAACCTAACCTAACCTAACCTAACCTAACCTAACCTAACCTAACCTAACCTAACCTAACCTAACCTAACCTAACCTAACCTAACCTAACCTAACCTAACCTAACCTAACCTAACCTAACCTAACCTAACCTAACCTAACCTAACCTAACCTAACCTAACCTAACCTAACCTAACCTAACCTAACCTAACCTAACCTAACCTAACCTAACCTAACCTAACCTAACCTAACCTAACCTAACCTAACCTAACCTAACCTAACCTAACCTAACCTAACCTAACCTAACCTAACCTAACCTAACCTAACCTAACCTAACCTAACCTAACCTAACCTAACCTAACCTAACCTAACCTAACCTAACCTAACCTAACCTAACCTAACCTAACCTAACCTAACCTAACCTAACCTAACCTAACCTAACCTAACCTAACCTAACCTAACCTAACCTAACCTAACCTAACCTAACCTAACCTAACCTAACCTAACCTAACCTAACCTAACCTAACCTAACCTAACCTAACCTAACCTAACCTAACCTAACCTAACCTAACCTAACCTAACCTAACCTAACCTAACCTAACCTAACCTAACCTAACCTAACCTAACCTAACCTAACCTAACCTAACCTAACCTAACCTAACCTAACCTAACCTAACCTAACCTAACCTAACCTAACCTAACCTAACCTAACCTAACCTAACCTAACCTAACCTAACCTAACCTAACCTAACCTAACCTAACCTAACCTAACCTAACCTAACCTAACCTAACCTAACCTAACCTAACCTAACCTAACCTAACCTAACCTAACCTAACCTAACCTAACCTAACCTAACCTAACCTAACCTAACCTAACCTAACCTAACCTAACCTAACCTAACCTAACCTAACCTAACCTAACCTAACCTAACCTAACCTAACCTAACCTAACCTAACCTAACCTAACCTAACCTAACCTAACCTAACCTAACCTAACCTAACCTAACCTAACCTAACCTAACCTAACCTAACCTAACCTAACCTAACCTAACCTAACCTAACCTAACCTAACCTAACCTAACCTAACCTAACCTAACCTAACCTAACCTAACCTAACCTAACCTAACCTAACCTAACCTAACCTAACCTAACCTAACCTAACCTAACCTAACCTAACCTAACCTAACCTAACCTAACCTAACCTAACCTAACCTAACCTAACCTAACCTAACCTAACCTAACCTAACCTAACCTAACCTAACCTAACCTAACCTAACCTAACCTAACCTAACCTAACCTAACCTAACCTAACCTAACCTAACCTAACCTAACCTAACCTAACCTAACCTAACCTAACCTAACCTAACCTAACCTAACCTAACCTAACCTAACCTAACCTAACCTAACCTAACCTAACCTAACCTAACCTAACCTAACCTAACCTAACCTAACCTAACCTAACCTAACCTAACCTAACCTAACCTAACCTAACCTAACCTAACCTAACCTAACCTAACCTAACCTAACCTAACCTAACCTAACCTAACCTAACCTAACCTAACCTAACCTAACCTAACCTAACCTAACCTAACCTAACCTAACCAAACTGGAAACAGCCTCTTAAGTCAAATAACAGTAACAAGATTAAGAAAATAGATATACGATTATGTATTATTAGAATACATAAAAGTAATCGATGTAAAATAATAGATTTTATAATATTAGATTTTAATTATGAAACTATAGCTGTAAGAATCTAATCTTAAGAACTCAAATTGTCAAATTTAGCGCTAATTTTAAAAGATAGTAAATATTAGTAGCAAACATTGTTAAGGGCAGGTTCAGGTTTTATGAAACTAAATGTATTTGTTGTCTAAAATTATAACTGCCAAAAATTTAAAAACTCAAACTTAAGTACTTAGCTTAAATTAAAATTTATACAAAAATCAACAAATATTATTAACGGTATTCTAAAGGTTAACAGTTATTGTATTAGTTGTCAATTATTATAAGCAGAATCTTTGTCCCACAAAACCTTAATGTATAGAATAAGTGAAATAAATATGTAAGTAAAAAAGTTGAAATTGTAATTAGATATAAGATGGTAACTATGTAAAAGTATTAAAACATAAGATAGAATAAGAACTATTGTAAAGATAAATAAAAAACAGGTGTCTATGAGTTATACCCAAAAATAAATAAAGAAAATAGATAGAATAGCGGGAGTCCCACCCGGCTAAGAATGTGAAGGATGTATGAAAGAAAGATACAGTATGAAGCTTGAAAGTGCGAGAGGAATAAATGCGAGAAATGGAATGAATGAGTAAATTAGAATAATAAGAGCCCTTTCTTACGAACGGGGAAAAAAAAAAAAAAAAAAAAAAAAAAAAAAAAAAAAAAAAAAAAAAAAAAAAAAAAAAAAAAAAAAAAAACCTAACCTAACCTAACCTAACCTAACCTAACCTAACCTAACCTAACCTAACCTAACCTAACCTAACCTAACCTAACCTAACCTAACCTAACCTAACCTAACCTAACCTAACCTAACCTAACCTAACCTAACCTAACCCATCGAAATTTTTATTAAAACAGTGATATCTACAGTTTTCAGTGCGCGATTTTTGAGCTGTTTTCAGCGTATATCGACTGGAGTAGTGTTCCGCTTACTCCCTGACAATTTTGACACATCCGCACGCACAAAAAATTTCTACCCTCCCACACTTAGCAAAATTTTCGAAATTTTTATAGGAAAATCGTTCATAATAAATCCAAATTTCAATTTTCTTCTGTTTTAAAAAATTTATATAGTTTCAGATATAGTCAGCTACCATCCCTGCATTGAAGGCTGCGATCCGTAGCCCGAAGCCCAGACTGGGGGTTGATTATCCGCATTTTTATCCCAAAAAACTGGTTTTTCGGGGATAATTCCAGATTTTTCTTCGAACGACAATAAACTTTTTTCAAAATTCAGCTAGCCCGCGCCGAGACGCGTCTTTTGACGTATCGCACGTGCCCCTAGCTCGCAAAAAATTTTGCCCACCCTCCCACCCTCTGTTCTATAGGAAGGGTGTAAACGGAGAGAGGTCGGCAAAATTCTCAAAAATTTTATTTTGCTCTGGTCGTTTTACTCTTTTTTCGGAGTGGAGAAATTTTATTTTTAAGTAATTTGACTAATAAATATTGTTGTGACAGTCGTTCTAGTGAACGACTATAATTAATTATTTGACTATTTTCTTTATTTATTTGATTTTATTGTTTATTTATTTATGTGTTCCCCTCTTTACAGGGACACAGAACTATCCGGTGTCCTCTAATAATTTTATTTCTTCTCAGTAGTGAATATTGGTTTTATTGACCCCCTCTTTACAGGGGTCCATTCGTATAGCTATTGCTACAAATCCGAATATGTTTCGCACCCCTTCCGCTACCTTGAGGACAATGGGCTCCGGAAGTTCGCCGCGATCATCGGAGAAGGCGGGACCTTCTGACGCGAGAAGGAGAATCTCCTTTGGAGACGACACTCCGTCCACGCGTCAGGAGGGCCCTGCCACGTCGTCGGCGACGCGCCGGACTTCTGTGAGTGCCGCAACACCGCTCAAGAAGCCGGAGGCCGGGTACCGCAGTCGCACTGCGGAGGCGCGAGCTTGCCTGAATAAGGCTAAGCTTAACTTGGGCAACTCGCGCAACCTCAGGACGGATATAAAGGCTGCGGTGCTCGAGGCCATAAACCGGCTCTATGAGTTGGTGAAGGAGTCGGAAGAAGACAGAGCTCCTCCCGCGCCTGCA
Source organism: Diarsia brunnea (assembly GCA_949774965.1). NCBI lineage: Eukaryota > Metazoa > Arthropoda > Insecta > Lepidoptera > Noctuidae > Diarsia > Diarsia brunnea. The sequence continues at coordinate 24,049 of OX459009.1, forward strand.
CCCGTGCAGGAAATCGTGCCCACCACTGACTGTGTTCCCCACTCCAATCCTGATAGTCTTGCTGGCCAGACTGAGCTCGCCAAGACAATGAAGGAGCACATGACCTTAATACGGCAAAACTCTGACGAATTGGTCAAACTGCGAGCCAGTCTGGCCAGCAAAGAATGTTCTGGGGAGAAGACCTACGCGAGTGTTGCGTCCGTGATCAAGAGCCACACTGGGGCACCAACCCTGGAGCGAACGACACTACACTCCGTGGTTGTCTCCTCGACGGAGGTTATGGATACGGGGGACGAAGTACTGGAGAGGATAAGGAAAGTGGTGGACGCAAAGGAGGGCTGGGTGCGGGTCGAGAAAGTTCGGAAAGGGAAAGACAGGAAAATAATAATGGGGTGTGCAACAAAAGAAGAAAGGAGAAAAATTAAGGAGCGATTGGAAGCGGCCGGAGGGAACCTTGTCGTCGAGGAAGTGACAAACAGGGACCCACTTCTGGTTCTTAGGGATGTGTTGTCAGTGCACAGCGACGATGACGTACTGACTGCCCTCAAGAACCAGAACCGGGAGATTTTTCACGACCTCGGCGACAGGGATCAGAGAGTGTCGGTGAAGTTTAGGAGGAAAACAAGAAACCCGTTCACAAGCAGCATTGTGTTGAGTGTCTCCCCCACGATCTGGAGACGTGCACTCGAAGGAGGCAAGGTCAGAATTGATCTCCAGAGAGTGCGCGTCGAGGACCAGACGCCTCTGGTGCAGTGCACCCGCTGTCTTGCATACGGCCACGGCAAACGTCTTTGTACAGAGCCAGCCGACCTATGCAGCCACTGCGGCGGTCCACACGTTAGGGTGGACTGCCCAGATAAACTAGTTGGCGAAAAAGCGGTGTGCTTAAACTGCACCAGAGCCAAGCTGGGGGAGCACCAGCACAATGCGTTCAGCAATGACTGCCCGATACGCAAGAAGTGGGACGCATTTGCCAGAGCGTCTATAGCGTATTGCTAAAGATGGCAATGCGCTCACTTCAAAGTACACCGACAGGACAGCGAGTTTGACACAGCGCAGTCGTATCAAGCTAACCATTGGGGTTGGCAGGAGTAAAAACCGTAACCTGAGTCAGTTTCATGAGAAACTGGCCCAGGTTATGCGAGACCCGAAGTTGGCCCTAATGGAATCATTGAGTTGTGTCATACTTGTTAGTTATAGTCAATTGTTTCGATGTAAAGTTAAAACAGGAAGTAGCAAATCAAAACTATTAGATATAAATATAAATGTTGCGTGCAAAAACATTGATATGTAACTATATATTAAGTATATAGGATAGGTATCAAGCAATAAAAATAAATTTTAAAAAACATAAACTAAATAACGAAATCCAAAATAATATAAAAGTAGAAATAAAACACGGTCATAACTTTATAAGCGTTAGGGTAAAACATTGATAAATACATAATATATAGGTAAATAGTTTGAGGATAAAGATTTTAAAGTAGAATGTAGTATTTTAAAATAGTAGTAATTGATAAGTGAAATATTTTGCAATATAGAGAAACAAAAATAGTAAAATAAACAGTTTTTTTTAATATTTAAGTCAAAACAAAACCCGATAGAGAGTGGTCTGTTCGGCCTCCTAAACTTCACCGATAAATAAGGCAAATCTTCCGCAACAAAGGGCTCTGACCAAGTCAGAGGGACACTGGCGGGGCAGGAGTGTGGTTTTAGCCGGTTCGAGTCCGGCACTACCTCGACTATCTCACAGCCTGTGAGGTAGTCGAGGTGTCCGTGGGGATTTCCCACTCCTGCCAAAACAAAAAAAAAAAAAAAAAAAAAAAAAAAAAAAAAAAAAAAAAAAACCTAACCTAACCTAACCTAACCTAACCTAACCTAACCTAACCCATCGATATCTACAGTTTTCAGTGCGCGTTTTTCGAGCTGTTTTCAGCATATTTCGACTGGAGTAGTGTTCCGGCTACTCCCTGACCAATTTGAAACGACCGCACGCACAAAAAATTTCCACCCTCCGACACTTAGAAAAATTTTCAAAATTTTTATACGAAATTCGTTCATAACAAATCCAGATTTTAATTTTCTTTTGTTTTAAAAATTTTATTTAGTCTCAGTTATAGTCAGCTACCATCCCTGCGCTGAAGGTTGCGATCCGTAGCCCGAAGCCCAGACTGGGGGTTGATTATCTACATTTTTATCCCAAAAAACTGGTTTTTCGGGGATAACTCAAAAATTTTCTTTTAACGACAGTAAACTTTTTTCCAAATTCAGCTAGCCGGCGCCGAGACGCGTCTTTTGACGTATCGCACGTGCCCCTAGCTCGCAAAAAATTTTTTAATTCTATCTCATATCTACTACCTAAGTTCGGTGAAATCAACCTAAGGAATCGAAATTTTAACCAAAACATCGATATCTACAGTTTTCAGTGCGCGTTTTTCGAGCTGTTTTCAGCATATTTCGACTGGAGTAGTGTTCCGGCTACTCCCTGACCAATTTGAAACGACCGCACGCACAAAAAATTTCCACCCTCCGACACTTAGAAAAATTTTCAAAATTTTTATACGAAATTCGTTCATAACAAATCCAGATTTTAATTTTCTTTTGTTTTAAAAATTTTATTTAGTCTCAGTTATAGTCAGCTACCATCCCTGCGCTGAAGGTTGCGATCCGTAGCCCGAAGCCCAGACTGGGGGTTGATTATCTACATTTTTATCCCAAAAAACTGGTTTTTCGGGGATAACTCAAAAATTTTCTTTTAACGACAGTAAACTTTTTTCCAAATTCAGCTAGCCGGCGCCGAGACGCGTCTTTTGACGTATCGCACGTGCCCCTAGCTCGCAAAAAATTTTGCCCACCCTCCCACCCTCTGTTCTATAGCTAGAGGTAGGGAAAACGGAGAGAGGTTGGCAAAACATTTTTTCTTTCTGGTTTAGTTTAGTTTCGATGTTAGGAGGGGAGAATCACAATATTTTATTTATTTGACAATTATATTATGACAAAAATTTTTAATTTGACAATCTTTTTAATATTATTTTAAGACGTATTCTGTATAAATTATTATTGATTATTATTTATTTTAATACTGTGTTCCCCCCTTTACAGGGACACAGTTACCCAGTGTCTGACACCTGTTCTCTTCTCTGTGACGGATAATCTTTGTCCTTATCCCCTCTCTACAGGGATCTCTTATTTAATATAAATTCCACTTAAAGAAACCAAGCATGTTTCACACCCCTTCCAGTACCGTAAGGGCACAAGGCTCCGGTGGCTCGCCGCGATCGGCGGAGAACGTGGGGCTTTCCCCTGCGAATGCGAGGAGGAGAATCTCCTTCGGAGAAGACACTCCTTCCGCTTCTCGGGGGGACCCTGCCACACCGGGGACGCGCCGAGCTACCGTAGGACCAGTAACTCAGCTCAAAAAGCCTGTGGCCGGGTATCGTAGTCGCACTGACGAGGCGAGAGCTTGCCTGAACAAAGCTAAGCTGAATTTGGGCAACTCTCGCAACCTCAGAACCGACATAAAAACTGCGGTGCTCGAGGCAATTAACAGGCTTTTTGAGCTAGTGAAAGAATCCGAGCGGGACGGGGTTCCTCTCGCACCTGAAGTCGTACCGGCAACCGCGCCCACTGCTGACCACTGTCCCCAGTCCACTTCTGAGAGCCTCGCTTGCCAGACTGAGCTCATAACCACGCTAAAGGAGCACATCTCGATCGTAAAAGAGAACTCCGAGAGAGTGGAAAAGCTCCGAGACAGTCTGGCTATCAGGGAAAACGTTGGGGAGAAGACCTATGCCAGTGTAGCAGCCGCGAGTGAACGCCACACCGGGGCACAGGCTCCGGAGCGAGCGACGCTACACTCGGTTGTTGTCTCCTCAACACAAGAGATGGACACGGGGGACGAAATCCTTGAACGGATCCGGAAAGCGGTGGACGCGAAGGAGGGCTGGGTGCGAGTAGAAAGAGTAAGGAAGGCAAAGGACCGAAAAGTTATCATGGGGTGCGAGACGCGGGAAGAGAGAGAGAAGCTGAAGAAGCGACTGGAAGCGGCCGGAGGGAACCTCGTCGTCGAGGCAGTGAAGAATCGGAACCCGCTTCTGATTCTTAGGGACGTGTTGCTGATACACAGTGACGAGGAAGTCTTGAGAGCCCTTAAGAATCAGAACGGGGAGCTGTTTCACGGTCTCGGGGACGAGGAGCAGAAAATAGAAATAAAGTTTAGGAAAAAGTCGAGAAACCCTTTCGTAAACTGCATTGTGATGAGTGTTTCTCCAGCAATCTGGAAGCGGGCACTCTCTGGAGGCAAGCTCCGTATTGACCTCCAGAGAGTGCGCGTCGAGGACCAGACGCCTCTGGTGCAGTGCACCCGCTGCTTGGCGTACGGCCATGGAAAACGCCTATGCACAGAGCCAGCTGACCTGTGCAGCCATTGTGGCGGTCCGCACCTTAGGTCGGACTGCCCAGAAAAGCACAAAGGCGAAGAGGCGGTGTGCGTCAACTGCACCAGAGACAAGCTGGGGGAGCACTCCCACAATGCATTCAGTAGTTTATGCCCAGTACGAAGGAAGTGGGACGCATTTGCACGAGCAACCATAGCTTATTGCTAAGGTTGTCGATGCGCCCACTTCCGAGTACATCAAGATACCCAGTTTGACACAACAAGATCGCAGATGCATTGAGCGATCCACTAGGGTTGGCTTAATGTTAAATGGCAATTGCAGTCACTTTCATGAGAAAGTGGCTGTAATTATAATGCACCGTAAGTCAACTCTAGTGGAATCGTCAAGTTGTGTCAAGCTGGGAGTTACGAGTAAATTCCGCAGTCATATAAAATCGTTTTTAAGTATATATTTATGATATTAAGCTACATAGTAAGTATATAGTTAAAATATCAGAAAGACATACATAAAACAAAAATAATAAGCGCAAAATGTAATTACTAAAGACAAACAATATAAAAACAAAAACATAAGTATTAAAAGGATAAAAATAAATAATGAAAGGGTTCAGGACATAAAAAGTATTATAAGTAGTTTGTATATTTCTTCTTTGGAAAAGTAAGACTAAAAACAATTTTAATAAAACATAAATAAGCCAAAAATCAGATAATATTAAAAAAGCATAAATAACAAAAATCTTAAAGTAATATAGTAAAATATAATATATAGCGTATCAAAGTAGGATTAAAATAAACAAGCTCATAACGAATCTAAGAGTGTGGCCTCTCCGGCCTCCTAATAAACAGTCGCCAAAAAAGGCAAAACCTTGTGAACAAGGGCTCTGACCACGTCAGAGGAACACTGGTGGGGCAGGAGTGTGGTTTTAGTCGGTTCGAGTCCGACACTACCTCGACTATCTCACAGCCTGTGAGGTAGTCGAGGTGTCCGTGGGGATTTCCCACTCCTGCCAAAACAAAAAAAAAAAAAAAAAAAAAAAAAATCATTTGTAAAAAAAAAAAAACCTAACCTAACCTAACCTAACCTAACCTAACCTAACCTAACCTAACCTAACCTAACCTAACCTAACCTAACCTAACCTAACCTAACCTAACCTAACCTAACCTAACCTAACCCATTGATATCAGCAGTTTTCAGTGCGCGATTTTTGAGCTGTTTTCAGCGTAAATCGACTGGAGTAGTGTTCCGCCTACTCCCTGACCATTTTGAGACGACCGCACGCGCAAAAAATTTTCACCCCCTGACACTTAGAAAATTTTTCGAAATTTTTATAAGGAAATCGTTCATAATAAATCGGATTCAAAACTTTCTTCGCTTTTAAATATTCTATATAGTCTCAGTTGTAGTCAGCTACCATCCCTGAGTTGAAGGCCGCGATCCGTAGCCCGAAGCCCAGATTGGGGGTTGATTACCTTCATTTTTTACCCCAAAAACTGGTTTTTCGGGGATTATTCCAAATTTTTCTTCTAACGTTAATAACTTTTTTCCGTAATTCGGCTAGCCCGCGCGGAGACGCGTTTTTTGACGTATCGCACGTGCGGCTAGCTCGCAAAAAATTTTTTATTTCTATCTCATATATACTACCTAAGAACCGTGAAATCCACCTAAAGGAACGAAAATTTTATTAAAACATTGATATCAGCAGTTTTCAGTGCGCGATTTTTGAGCTGTTTTCAGCGTAAATCGACTGGAGTAGTGTTCCGCCTACTCCCTGACCATTTTGAGACGACCGCACGCGCAAAAAATTTTCACCCCCTGACACTTAGAAAATTTTTCGAAATTTTTATAAGGAAATCGTTCATAATAAATCGGATTCAAAACTTTCTTCGCTTTTAAATATTCTATATAGTCTCAGTTGTAGTCAGCTACCATCCCTGAGTTGAAGGCCGCGATCCGTAGCCCGAAGCCCAGATTGGGGGTTGATTACCTTCATTTTTTACCCCAAAAACTGGTTTTTCGGGGATTATTCCAAATTTTTCTTCTAACGTTAATAACTTTTTTCCGTAATTCGGCTAGCCCGCGCGGAGACGCGTTTTTTGACGTATCGCACGTGCGGCTAGCTCGCAAAAAATTTTGCCCACCCAACCCGCCCTCTGGTCTATAGCAGGAAGGTGGACTGGGAATTATCAAAAATTTATTATTTCCGATTTTTGTCCCAAACGTTTGTTTGGGCCATATCTGTTATTATTTCTGTTTTGACGGGTTTCTGACACCAAATCTCGAGGCAGGGGAGAAATTTACTGTTTATTTTAATTGATAATTTGACATACATTTTTATTTATTTCTGACAATAAGACTGACTCCTAATTTATTTTAGGACTTAGCTATTTATATTATTATTATTAATATTATTGCCCACCCTCCCACCCTCTGTTCTATAGCTAGAGGTAGGGAAAACGGAGAGAGGTCGGCAAAATTTTTAAAGTTTTATTTTACTGTATTCGCCAAGGGAATAAATAATATATATTTTTAAATTTTTTATCAATTGACTAATTGTTGTTGTGACAGTCGTTCCGATTGGACGACTATAAATAACTATTTAACATTATTATTTTCTATATTTATTTGATTTTATTTGTTATTTTATTACTGCGTTCCCCCCTTTACAGGGACACAGAATTATCCGGTGTCCTCTGAAAAATTTTCCTCCCCTAGTCGTAACAATTATTGGTTTACTTGACCCCCACTTTACAAGGGTCCATTACTGTATTTTTTGAAATCGAACATGTTCCGCACTCCTTCCGCTACATTGAGAACGATGAGCTCCGGAGGCTCGCCGCGATCGGCGGAGAAGGCTGGACCTTCTGACGCGAGGAGGAGAATCTCATTTGGAGACGACACTCCGTCCGCGCGTCGGGAGAGCCCCGCCACTTCGGCGACGCGCCAAGCTTCCGTGAGCGCCGCTACGCCGCTCAAGAAGCCGGAGACCGGGTACCGCAGTCGCACTGCGGAGGCGCGAGCTTGCCTGAATAAGGCTAAGCTTAATTTGGGCAAGTCGCGCAACCTCAGGACCGATATCAAAGCTGCGGTACTCGAGGCCATAAACCGGCTCTATGAGCTGGTGAAGGAGTCGGAGCAAGACAGGGCTCCTACCGCACCTGCACCCGTAGCGGAAACCGCGCCCACCGCTGACTATGATCCCCAGTCCATTCTCACGAGTCTTGCTGGCCAGACTGAGCTCGGTAAAGCAATGAAGGAGCACATTCTTTTAATAAAGGAAAACTCCGAGGAATTGGCTAAACTGCGGGCTGATCTGGTTGGCAGGGATTGTACTGCTCCCGTCGGGGAGAGAACCCACGCGAGTGTTGCGTCCTTATGCAAAAGCCACACTGGGGCACAAACCCTGGAGCGAACGACACTGCACTCCGTGGTTGTCTCCTCGACGGAAGACATGGATACTGGGGACGAAATTCTGGAGAGGATTAGAAAGGCGGTGGACGCGAAGGAGGGGTGGGTGCGAGTTGAGAAGGTTCGGAAGGCTAAAGACCGAAAAATAATAATAGGGTGTGAGACAAAGGAGGAGAGGTCTAAATTAAAAGAACGACTGAAGAAGGCTGGAGGGAACCTTGTCGTCGGGGAAGTGACAAACCGAGACCCGCTTCTGGTCCTTAGGGATGTGTTGTCGATACACAGTGACGACGACATACTAAAAGCTCTAAGGAACCAGAACCAGGAGATTTTTCACGACCTCGGCGACAAAGAGCAAAGGATCTCCATTAAATTCCGAAAGCCGAGCAGAAACCCACACACGAATAGCATTGTGCTGAGTGTGTCCCCTACGATCTGGAGACGCGCACTCGAAGGAGGTAAACTCAGAATTGATCTCCAGAGAGTGCGCGTCGAGGACCAGACGCCACTGGTGCAGTGCACCCGCTGCCTTGCATACGGCCATGGTAAACGTTTGTGTACTGAACCAGCCGACTTATGCAGCCACTGTGGCGACCCACACCTGAGAGTGGACTGCCCAAAAAAAGTCATAGGCGAAGCAGCGGTGTGCATAAACTGCACCAGAGCAAAACTGGGGGAGCACTCGCACAATGCATTCAGCAATCTATGCCCGATCCGAAAGAAGTGGGACGCATTCGCAAGAGCATCAATAGCATATTGCTAAAGGTGTCGGTGCGCCCACTTCCAAGCACAAAAAATTGGCCCTTTTGCATTTCTCAACACAACCAGATAGCAAATGCATTGAGCGAACCACTAGGGTTGGCTCAATGGAGAATGATAACTGGAGTCCCTTTCATGAGAAAGTGGCTCGAGTTAAGCCAAACCGTGGGCCAGCACTAGTGGAGTTGCCATGTTGTGTCGAGTTAAGTGTAAGGGAAAGCTATTATTTTGTTTTAGTCGCTATTAAATTATTTTGTAACATTCGTATCAAAGCTGGACCAGTAGAAATAAACAGAAACAAGTTAGTTTTAAAATATACTTGATAGTTAACTTATATAGTAAGTATATAGCTTAGGTATCAGAAATAGAAACAAAAAAGACTAACAAACAAAGTAAAAAATAAAATAGGTAAAAATTTAATTAAATAGACAGTTAAACCAATAGGTAATAAATTTTAAATGGACATAGACAGTAACGTTAGTGGCACAGCAGTATTAGAGGTATAGTGATATATAGCGTGAATAACAATATTTTACTTCGAAAGTGTTAGTATTAAAACTCATAGTGTAAAGACAGTGGTAACAATAAAATATGGAAAAATCCAAAAATAAGGAGAGTGGTCTCTTCGGCCTCATACAAAAAATCAGCAGATAAGGAAGACTGAAAACCGCAAATAAAGGGCTCTGACCATGTCAGAGGGACACTGGCGGGGCAGGAGTGTGGTTTTAGCCGGTTCGAGTCCGGCACTACCTCGACTATCTCACAGCCTGTGAGGTAGTCGAGGTGTCCGTGGGGATTTCCCACTCCTGCCAAAACAAAACAAAAAAAAAAAAAAAAAAAACCTAACCTAACCTAACCTAACCCAGTGATATCTACAGTTTTCAGTGCGCGATTTTTGAGCTGTTTTCAGCGTATATCGACTGGAGTAGTGTTCCGCTTACTCCCTGACAATTTTGACACATCCGCACGCACAAAAAATTTCTACCCTCCCACACTTAGCAAAATTTTCGAAATTTTTATAGGAAAATCGTTCATAATAAATCCAAATTTCAATTTTCTTCTGTTTTAAAAAATTTATATAGTTTCAGTTATAGTCAGCTACCATCCCTGCATTGAAGGCTGCGATCCGTAGCCCGAAGCCCAGACTGGGGGTTGATTATCTGCATTTTTATCCCAAAAAACTGGTTTTTCGGGGATAATTCCAGATTTTTCTTTGAGCGACAACAAACTTTTTTCAAAATTCAGCTAGTCCGCGCCGAGACGCGTCTTTTGACGTATCGCACGTGCCCCTAGCTCGCAAAAAATTTTTTAATTCTATCACATAGCTTCTACCTAGATACAGTAAATTCCACCTTAGGGAACGAAATTTTTATTAAAACAGTGATATCTACAGTTTTCAGTGCGCGATTTTTGAGCTGTTTTCAGCGTATATCGACTGGAGTAGTGTTCCGCTTACTCCCTGACAATTTTGACACATCCGCACGCACAAAAAATTTCTACCCTCCCACACTTAGCAAAATTTTCGAAATTTTTATAGGAAAATCGTTCATAATAAATCCAAATTTCAATTTTCTTCTGTTTTAAAAAATTTATATAGTTTCAGTTATAGTCAGCTACCATCCCTGCATTGAAGGCTGCGATCCGTAGCCCGAAGCCCAGACTGGGGGTTGATTATCTGCATTTTTATCCCAAAAAACTGGTTTTTCGGGGATAATTCCAGATTTTTCTTTGAGCGACAACAAACTTTTTTCAAAATTCAGCTAGTCCGCGCCGAGACGCGTCTTTTGACGTATCGCACGTGCCCCTAGCTCGCAAAAAATTTTGCCCACCCTCCCACCCTCTGTTCTATAGCTAGAGGTAGGGAAAACGGAGAGAGGTTGGCAAAAAATTTTTTCTTTCTGGTTTAGTTTAGTTTCGATTTTAGGAGGGGAGATTCACAATATTTTATTTATTTGACAATTATATGATATAAATTTTTAATTTGACAATCTTTTTATTATTATTTAAGACATATTCTAGATTAATTATTATTGATTATTATTTATATTAATACTGTGTTCCCCCCTTTACAGGGACACAAGTACCCAGTGTCTGACACCTGTTTTCTCCTCTGTGACGTATAATCTTTGTCTTGATCCCCTCTCTACAGGGATCTCTATCATTAAATCCACTTAAAGAAACCAATTATGTTTCGCACCCCATCCAGTACCGTAAGGGCACAAGGCTCCGGTGGCTCGCCGCGATCGGCGGAGAAGGTGGGGCTTTCCCCTGCGAATGCGAGGAGGAGAATCTCCTTCGGAGAAGACACTCCTTCCGCTTCTCGGGGGGACCCTGCCACACCGGGGACGCGCCGAGCTACCGTGGGGCCAGCAACCCAGCTCAAAAAGCCTGTGGCCGGGTATCGTAGTCGCACTGACGAGGCGAGAGCTTGCCTGAACAAAGCTAAGCTGAATTTGGGCAACTCTCGCAACCTCAGAACCGACATAAAAACTGCGGTGCTCGAGGCTATAAACAGGCTTTTTGAGCTGGTGAAAGAATCCGAGCGGGATGGGGTTCCTCTCGCACCTGAAGTCGTACCGGCAACCGCGCCCACTGCTGACCACTGTCCCCAGTCCATTTCTGAGAGCCTCTCTTGCCAGACTGAGCTCATCACCACGTTAAAGGAGCACATCTCGATCGTTAAAGAGAACTCCGAGAGAGTGGAAAAGCTCCGAGACAGTCTGGCTATCAGGGAAAACGTTGGGGAGAAGACATATGCCAGTGTAGCAGCCGCGAGTGAACGCCACACCGGGGCACAGGCTCCGGAGCGAGCGACGCTACACTCGGTTGTTGTCTCCTCAACACAAGAGATGGACACGGGGGACGAAATCCTTGAACGGATCCGGAAAGCGGTGGACGCGAAGGAGGGCTGGGTGCGAGTAGAAAAAGTAAGAAAGGCAAAGGACCGAAAAATTATCATGGGGTGCGAGACTCGGGAGGAGAGAGAGAAGTTAAAGAAGCGACTGGAAGTGGCCGGAGGGAACCTCGTCGTCGAGGCAGTGAAAAATCGGAACCCGCTTCTGATTCTTAGGGACGTGTTGCTGATACACAGTGATGAGGAAGTATTGCATGCCCTTAGGAATCAGAACCGGGAGCTATTTCACGGCCTCGGGGACGAGGAGCAGAAAGTTGAGATAAAGTTTCGGAAAAAGGCGAGAAACCCTTTCGTTAACTGCATTGTGATGAGTGTTTCCCCAGCAGTCTGGAAGCGGGCACTCTCTGGAGGCAAGCTCCGTATTGACCTTCAGAGAGTGCGCGTCGAGGACCAGACACCTCTGGTGCAGTGTACCCGCTGCTTGGCGTACGGCCATGGGAAACGCCTATGCACAGAGCCTGCTGACCTGTGCAGCCACTGTGGTGGTCCGCACCTTAGGTCGGACTGCCCAGATAAGCACAAAGGCGAAGCAGCGGTGTGCGTCAACTGCACCAGAGACAAGCTGGGGGAGCACTCCCACAATGCCTTCAGTAGCTTATGCCCAGTACGAAGGAAGTGGGACGCATTTGCACGAGCAACCATAGCTTATTGCTAAGGTTGTCGATGCGCCCACTTCCGAGTACATCAAGATACCCAGTTTGACACAACAAGATCGCAGACGCATTGAGCGAACCACTAGGGTTGGCTTAATGTTAAATGGCAATTGCAGTCACTTTCATGAGAAAGTGGCTGTAATTATAATGCACCGTAAGTCAACTCTAGTGGAATCGTCAAGTTGTGTCAAGCTGGGAGTTAAACTCCGCAGTCATATAAAACCGTTTTTAGGTATATATTTATGATATTAAGCTACATAGTAAGTATATAGTTAAAATATCAGAGAAACATAAATAAAACAAAAATAATAAGCGCAAAATGCAATTTCAAAAACTTAAGTATAAAAAGGTTAAATAAATAAATAACGAAAGGGTTCAGGACATAAAAAGTATCATAAGTAGTCTATTATTTATTTTTAGGAAAAAGTAAGACCAACAATAATTTTAACAAAATATAAATAAGCCGCCAAAAATTAAAAAATATTAAAAAAGCATATACATATAACGAAAATCTTGTAAAACAATATAGCGTATAAAATTAGAATTAAATATAAAAAGAAGCTCATATCTAATTTAAGAGTGTGGCCTCTCCGGCCTCCTAATAAACAGTCGCCAAAAAAGTGAAAACCTCGTAAACAAGAGCTCTGACCACGTCAGAGGGACACTGGTGGGGCAGGAGTGTGGTTTTAGTCGGTTCGAGTCCGACACTACCTCGACTATCTCACAGCCTGTGAGGTAGTCGAGGTGTCCGTGGGGATTTCCCACTCCTGCCAAAACAAAAAAAAAAAAAAAAAAAAAAAAAAAAAAAAAAAAAACCTAACCTAACCTAACCTTTTTTTTTTTTTTTTTTTTTTTTTTTTTTTTTTTTGACGCTGGGAAAAAATGCGTTACGCATACCCTTCCGTCGGGGGACGGGAGGGGTATGTGGGACTCCCCGGGCGAACCCGGTATACCCACTAAAACGACCCAGCGGCATTCCCGCTTCGTCATAGTGGAGGGGAACTGGGAAACTGGCATAGCCTTTGCTACCAGTCCCCCGCCGACGAATGCAAGGCGGACCCCTCCCACCCTCACGGCACGGGTAGGGGAGGGGGGCCAGGAACGGCAGGCGGAGGTGACAGAGTGCAATACGGGCGCAGGCACCCCCGTGCCTGTCGCCCGCCCGTCACCACCTAGAAGAGGGAGGGCACGAAGCCTTCTCCCCCCTCTCCGGCTGCGGAGCGGCGCAGCGAGAGGTCGTCCTCCCGCGCCCGCCCCGCCTCCCCCCTCTGCGAGAGCACGCACCCGCAGAAGGAGGCTACCGCTGACCAGGCCTCCTCGCCACCCAGCATGGTGCAAACACGCCGGGAAGCGGGAGGTCCGGTCCGACCACCGCGGCAAGACCGCGGCCAGTATTTCGCCGTGTGCCGCGCGACGGCCCACGGAGCGGACCCACCGGACGGTACGCGATTAGGGATTCACTCCCCGAAGCCCCCGGGGAGCGAATCAGGGCCGGGGCCCCTCCCCCATCCTGAACCACGGCCATTCGTCACGCTCACAATCACGTCTGATGGCCAGACGCGTATCAGAGCGCAACGAATGCCGCGATCCAAGATGAAGGAGGAACCCCAACCCCGATCCACCCCCCGAGAACTCCGAGAAGCGAACCACCAACCACGCACCGCCCGATGAGCCCGCCCCGCGAGCCATCGCACCGCACACGACGAAATAACCCCGCCCAGAATATTAGCCACGACAGTACCATTCCCCGAGGAATAAGAATTTCTTCTCATTCCTCGAGGAAGGATACTGCCGCGCCCAGGGTGCACCGGCCCAGCAGCTGCTCTTCCCTCCAGACGTATCGAGAGGGACCAGCAACCATTGGACACACGTGGAGGAATTCTGACGCACCCCAACCTAACCTAACCTAACCTAACCTAACCTAACCTAACCTAACCTTTTTTTTTTTTTTTTTTTTTTTTTTTTTTTTTTTTTTTTTTTTTTTTTTTTTTTTGACGCTGGGAAAAAATGCATTACGCATACCCTCCCATCGGGGGACGGGAGGGGTATGTGGGACTCCCGGGCGAACCCGGTATACCCACTAAAACGACCCAGCGGCATTCCCGCTTCGTCATAGTGGCAGGGGGACTGGGAAACCGGCACAGCCTTTACAACCAGTCCCCCGCCGACGATATCAAGGCGGTCCCCTCACACCCTCACGGGCGTGGGGGGGCGGGAATGACTGACGGAGGTGACGGGTGCAATGCGGGCGCAGGCACCCCCGTGCCTGTCGCCCGCCCGTCACCTAGAGGAGGGAGGGCACGACGCCTTCTCCCCCTTCTCCGTCTGCGGAGCGGCGCAGCGAGAGGGTCGTCCTCCCGCGCCCGCTCCGCCTCCTCCTTCTGCGAGAGTACGTCCTCGCAGAAGGAGGCTACTGCTGACCAGGCCTCCTCGCTCCTCAGCATGGCGTTAACCACGCCGGGAAGCGAGAGGTCCGGTCCGACCACCGCGGTGAGGCCGCGGCGCCGCTCGGACCACGCCGGGCACCCCTCGAGGGTGTGCTGCGCCGTGTCCTCCGCCGCGCCGCATTCGTGGCACGCTGGGGTTTCCTCCCTCCCGATCCGGTGCAGGTGCGATCCGAAGCAGCCATGCCCGGACAACACCTGCACCAGACGGAAAGAGAGGAAACCGTGGGGCCGTTCGAGCCAGCCCTGCAGGACCGGCCCGAGCGCGTCCAACGTCCGGCGGCCAAAGGCGGCGCTGGCGAGGTCCTCCGTCCAATGGAGGACGATGGCTTCCTTCGCCTCTCGCCGCACCGCCTCCCGCTCTTCGCCCATGGGGCGCTCACCGAGCGCCCTTCGGCGGGAACCTAACCTAACCTTTTTTTTTTTTTTTTTTTTTTTTTTTTTTTTTTTTTTTTTTTTTTTTTTTTTTTTTTTGACGCTGGGAAAAAATGCGTTACGCATACCCTTCCGCCGGGGGACGGGAGGGGTATGTGGGACTCCCCGGGCGAACCCGGTATACCCACTAAAACGACCCAGCGGCATTCCCGCTTCGTCATAGTGGAGGGGAACTGGGAAACTGGCATAGCCTTTGCTACCAGTCCCCCGCCGACGAATGCAAGGCGGACCCCTCCCACCCTCACGGCACGGGTAGGGGAGGGGGGCCAGGAACGGCAGGCGGAGGTGACGGAGTGCAATACAGGCGCAGGCACCCCCGTGCCTGTCGCCCGCCCGTCACCACCTAGAGGAGGGAGGGCACGAAGCCTTCTCCCCCCTCTCCGGCTGCGGAGCGGCGCAGCGAGAGGTCGTCCTCCCGCGCCCGCCCCGCCTCCCCCTTCTGCGAGAGCACGCACCCGCAGAAGGAGGCTACCGCTGACCAGGCCTCTCGCCACCCAGAATGGCGCAAATACGCCGGGAAGCGGGAGGTCCGGTCCGACCACCGCGGCGAGACCGCGGCCAGTATTTCGCCGTGTGCCGCGCGACGGCCCACGGAGCGGACCCACCGGACGGTACGCGATTAGTGATTCACTCCTCGAAGCCCTCGGGGAGCGAATCAGGGCCGGGGCCCCTCCCCCATCAAGAACCACGGCCATTCGTCACGCTCACAATCACGTCTGATAGGCAGACGCGTATCAGAGCGCAACGAATGTCGCGATCCAAGATGAAGGAGGAACCCCAACCCCGATCCACTCCCCGAGAACTTCGAGGAGCGAACCACCAACCACGCACCGCCCGATGAGCCCGCCCCGCGAGCCATCGCACTGCACACGACGAAATAACCCCGCCCAGAATATTAGCCACGACAGTACCATTCCCCGAGGAATAAGAATTTCTTCTCATTCCTCGAGGAAGGATACTGCCGCGCCCAGGGTGCACCGGCCCAGCAGCTGCTCTTCCCTCCAGACGTATCGAGAGGGACCAGCAACCATTGGACACACGTGGAGGAATTCTGACGCACCCCAACCTAACCTAACCTAACCTAACCTAACCTAACCCAGGAAACGAAATTTTGACTAAAACAGTGATATTTACAGTTTTCAGTGCGTGTTTTTCGAGCTGTTTTCAGCATATTTCGACTAGAGTAGTGTTCCTCCTACTCCCTGACCGTTTTGACACGACCGCACGCGAAAAAAATTTCTACCCCTTAGGACTTAGAAAAATTTTCAAAATTTTTATACGTAATTCGTTAATAGTAAATCCATTTTTAAATTTTCTTTTATTCTAATTAATTTATTTAGTGTCAGTTGTGGTCAGCTACCATCCCTGAGTCGAAGGTTGCGATCCGTAGCCCGAAGCCCAGATTGGGGGTTGATTACCTTCATTTTTGCCCCATAAAACTGGTTTTTCGGGGATAATTCCAGAATTTTCTTCGTACGCTAATAAACTTTTTTCAAAATTCAGCTAGCCCGCGCCGAGACGCGTCTTTTGACGTATCGCACGTGCCCCTAGCTCGCAAAAAATTTTTATTTAATTCACATAGCTTACCACCTAAAACACGGTGAATCCACCTAAGGAAACGAAATTTTGACTAAAACAGTGATATTTACAGTTTTCAGTGCGTGTTTTTCGAGCTGTTTTCAGCATATTTCGACTAGAGTAGTGTTCCTCCTACTCCCTGACCGTTTTGACACGACCGCACGCGAAAAAAATTTCTACCCCTTAGGACTTAGAAAAATTTTCAAAATTTTTATACGTAATTCGTTAATAGTAAATCCATTTTTAAATTTTCTTTTATTCTAATTAATTTATTTAGTGTCAGTTGTGGTCAGCTACCATCCCTGAGTCGAAGGTTGCGATCCGTAGCCCGAAGCCCAGATTGGGGGTTGATTACCTTCATTTTTGCCCCATAAAACTGGTTTTTCGGGGATAATTCCAGAATTTTCTTCGTACGCTAATAAACTTTTTTCAAAATTCAGCTAGCCCGCGCCGAGACGCGTCTCTGGACGTATCGCACGTGCCCCTAGCTTGCAAAAAATTTTTATTTAATTCACATAGCTTACCACCTAAAACACGGTGAATCCACCTAAGGAAACGAAATTTTGACTAAAACAGTGATATTTACAGTTTTCAGTGCGTGTTTTTCGAGCTGTTTTCAGCATATTTCGACTAGAGTAGTGTTCCTCCTACTCCCTGACCGTTTTGACACGACCGCACGCGAAAAAAATTTCTACCCCTTAGGACTTAGAAAAATTTTCAAAATTTTTATACGTAATTCGTTAATAGTAAATCCATTTTTAAATTTTCTTTTATTCTAATTAATTTATTTAGTGTCAGTTGTGGTCAGCTACCATCCCTGAGTCGAAGGTTGCGATCCGTAGCCCGAAGCCCAGATTGGGGGTTGATTACCTTCATTTTTGCCCCATAAAACTGGTTTTTCGGGGATAATTCCAGAATTTTCTTCTAACGTTAATAAACTTTTTTCAAAATTCAGCTAGCCCGCGCCGAGACGCGTCTCTGGACGTATCGCACGTGCCCCTAGCTTGCAAAAAATTTTTATTTAATTCACATAGCTTACCACCTAAAACACGGTGAATCCACCTAAGGAAACGAAATTTTGACTAAAACAGTGATATTTACAGTTTTCAGTGCGTGTTTTTCGAGCTGTTTTCAGCATATTTCGACTAGAGTAGTGTTCCTCCTACTCCCTGACCGTTTTGACACGACCGCACGCGAAAAAAATTTCTACCCCTTAGGACTTAGAAAAATTTTCAAAATTTTTATACGTAATTCGTTAATAGTAAATCCATTTTTAAATTTTCTTTTATTCTAATTAATTTATTTAGTGTCAGTTGTGGTCAGCTACCATCCCTGAGTCGAAGGTTGCGATCCGTAGCCCGAAGCCCAGATTGGGGGTTGATTACCTTCATTTTTGCCCCATAAAACTGGTTTTTCGGGGATAATTCCAGAATTTTCTTCTAACGTTAATAAACTTTTTTCAAAATTCAGCTAGCCCGCGCCGAGACGCGTCTCTGGACGTATCGCACGTGCCCCTAGCTTGCAAAAAATTTTTATTTAATTCACATAGCTTACCACCTAAAACACGGTGAATCCACCTAAGGAAACGAAATTTTGACTAAAACAGTGATATTTACAGTTTTCAGTGCGTGTTTTTCGAGCTGTTTTCAGCATATTTCGACTAGAGTAGTGTTCCTCCTACTCCCTGACCGTTTTGACACGACCGCACGCGAAAAAAATTTCTACCCCTTAGGACTTAGAAAAATTTTCAAAATTTTTATACGTAATTCGTTAATAGTAAATCCATTTTTAAATTTTCTTTTATTCTAATTAATTTATTTAGTGTCAGTTGTGGTCAGCTACCATCCCTGAGTCGAAGGTTGCGATCCGTAGCCCGAAGCCCAGATTGGGGGTTGATTACCTTCATTTTTGCCCCATAAAACTGGTTTTTCGGGGATAATTCCAGAATTTTCTTCTAACGTTAATAAACTTTTTTCAAAATTCAGCTAGCCCGCGCCGAGACGCGTCTCTGGACGTATCGCACGTGCCCCTAGCTTGCAAAAAATTTTTATTTAATTCACATAGCTTACCACCTAAAACACGGTGAATCCACCTAAGGAAACGAAATTTTGACTAAAACAGTGATATTTACAGTTTTCAGTGCGTGTTTTTCGAGCTGTTTTCAGCATATTTCGACTAGAGTAGTGTTCCTCCTACTCCCTGACCGTTTTGACACGACCGCACGCGAAAAAAATTTCTACCCCTTAGGACTTAGAAAAATTTTCAAAATTTTTATACGTAATTCGTTAATAGTAAATCCATTTTTAAATTTTCTTTTATTCTAATTAATTTATTTAGTGTCAGTTGTGGTCAGCTACCATCCCTGAGTCGAAGGTTGCGATCCGTAGCCCGAAGCCCAGATTGGGGGTTGATTACCTTCATTTTTGCCCCATAAAACTGGTTTTTCGGGGATAATTCCAGAATTTTCTTCTAACGTTAATAAACTTTTTTCAAAATTCAGCTAGCCCGCGCCGAGACGCGTCTCTGGACGTATCGCACGTGCCCCTAGCTTGCAAAAAATTTTTATTTAATTCACATAGCTTACCACCTAAAACACGGTGAATCCACCTAAGGAAACGAAATTTTGACTAAAACAGTGATATTTACAGTTTTCAGTGCGTGTTTTTCGAGCTGTTTTCAGCATATTTCGACTAGAGTAGTGTTCCTCCTACTCCCTGACCGTTTTGACACGACCGCACGCGAAAAAAATTTCTACCCCTTAGGACTTAGAAAAATTTTCAAAATTTTTATACGTAATTCGTTAATAGTAAATCCATTTTTAAATTTTCTTTTATTCTAATTAATTTATTTAGTGTCAGTTGTGGTCAGCTACCATCCCTGAGTCGAAGGTTGCGATCCGTAGCCCGAAGCCCAGATTGGGGGTTGATTACCTTCATTTTTGCCCCATAAAACTGGTTTTTCGGGGATAATTCCAGAATTTTCTTCTAACGTTAATAAACTTTTTTCAAAATTCAGCTAGCCCGCGCCGAGACGCGTCTCTGGACGTATCGCACGTGCCCCTAGCTTGCAAAAAATTTTTATTTAATTCACATAGCTTACCACCTAAAACACGGTGAATCCACCTAAGGAAACGAAATTTTGACTAAAACAGTGATATTTACAGTTTTCAGTGCGTGTTTTTCGAGCTGTTTTCAGCATATTTCGACTAGAGTAGTGTTCCTCCTACTCCCTGACCGTTTTGACACGACCGCACGCGAAAAAAATTTCTACCCCTTAGGACTTAGAAAAATTTTCAAAATTTTTATACGTAATTCGTTAATAGTAAATCCATTTTTAAATTTTCTTTTATTCTAATTAATTTATTTAGTGTCAGTTGTGGTCAGCTACCATCCCTGAGTCGAAGGTTGCGATCCGTAGCCCGAAGCCCAGATTGGGGGTTGATTACCTTCATTTTTGCCCCATAAAACTGGTTTTTCGGGGATAATTCCAGAATTTTCTTCTAACGTTAATAAACTTTTTTCAAAATTCAGCTAGCCCGCGCCGAGACGCGTCTCTGGACGTATCGCACGTGCCCCTAGCTTGCAAAAAATTTTTATTTAATTCACATAGCTTACCACCTAAAACACGGTGAATCCACCTAAGGAAACGAAATTTTGACTAAAACAGTGATATTTACAGTTTTCAGTGCGTGTTTTTCGAGCTGTTTTCAGCATATTTCGACTAGAGTAGTGTTCCTCCTACTCCCTGACCGTTTTGACACGACCGCACGCGAAAAAAATTTCTACCCCTTAGGACTTAGAAAAATTTTCAAAATTTTTATACGTAATTCGTTAATAGTAAATCCATTTTTAAATTTTCTTTTATTCTAATTAATTTATTTAGTGTCAGTTGTGGTCAGCTACCATCCCTGAGTCGAAGGTTGCGATCCGTAGCCCGAAGCCCAGATTGGGGGTTGATTACCTTCATTTTTGCCCCATAAAACTGGTTTTTCGGGGATAATTCCAGAATTTTCTTCTAACGTTAATAAACTTTTTTCAAAATTCAGCTAGCCCGCGCCGAGACGCGTCTCTGGACGTATCGCACGTGCCCCTAGCTTGCAAAAAATTTTTATTTAATTCACATAGCTTACCACCTAAAACACGGTGAATCCACCTAAGGAAACGAAATTTTGACTAAAACAGTGATATTTACAGTTTTCAGTGCGTGTTTTTCGAGCTGTTTTCAGCATATTTCGACTAGAGTAGTGTTCCTCCTACTCCCTGACCGTTTTGACACGACCGCACGCGAAAAAAATTTCTACCCCTTAGGACTTAGAAAAATTTTCAAAATTTTTATACGTAATTCGTTAATAGTAAATCCATTTTTAAATTTTCTTTTATTCTAATTAATTTATTTAGTGTCAGTTGTGGTCAGCTACCATCCCTGAGTCGAAGGTTGCGATCCGTAGCCCGAAGCCCAGATTGGGGGTTGATTACCTTCATTTTTGCCCCATAAAACTGGTTTTTCGGGGATAATTCCAGAATTTTCTTCTAACGTTAATAAACTTTTTTCAAAATTCAGCTAGCCCGCGCCGAGACGCGTCTCTGGACGTATCGCACGTGCCCCTAGCTTGCAAAAAATTTTTATTTAATTCACATAGCTTACCACCTAAAACACGGTGAATCCACCTAAGGAAACGAAATTTTGACTAAAACAGTGATATTTACAGTTTTCAGTGCGTGTTTTTCGAGCTGTTTTCAGCATATTTCGACTAGAGTAGTGTTCCTCCTACTCCCTGACCGTTTTGACACGACCGCACGCGAAAAAAATTTCTACCCCTTAGGACTTAGAAAAATTTTCAAAATTTTTATACGTAATTCGTTAATAGTAAATCCATTTTTAAATTTTCTTTTATTCTAATTAATTTATTTAGTGTCAGTTGTGGTCAGCTACCATCCCTGAGTCGAAGGTTGCGATCCGTAGCCCGAAGCCCAGATTGGGGGTTGATTACCTTCATTTTTGCCCCATAAAACTGGTTTTTCGGGGATAATTCCAGAATTTTCTTCTAACGTTAATAAACTTTTTTCAAAATTCAGCTAGCCCGCGCCGAGACGCGTCTCTGGACGTATCGCACGTGCCCCTAGCTTGCAAAAAATTTTTATTTAATTCACATAGCTTACCACCTAAAACACGGTGAATCCACCTAAGGAAACGAAATTTTGACTAAAACAGTGATATTTACAGTTTTCAGTGCGTGTTTTTCGAGCTGTTTTCAGCATATTTCGACTAGAGTAGTGTTCCTCCTACTCCCTGACCGTTTTGACACGACCGCACGCGAAAAAAATTTCTACCCCTTAGGACTTAGAAAAATTTTCAAAATTTTTATACGTAATTCGTTAATAGTAAATCCATTTTTAAATTTTCTTTTATTCTAATTAATTTATTTAGTGTCAGTTGTGGTCAGCTACCATCCCTGAGTCGAAGGTTGCGATCCGTAGCCCGAAGCCCAGATTGGGGGTTGATTACCTTCATTTTTGCCCCATAAAACTGGTTTTTCGGGGATAATTCCAGAATTTTCTTCTAACGTTAATAAACTTTTTTCAAAATTCAGCTAGCCCGCGCCGAGACGCGTCTCTGGACGTATCGCACGTGCCCCTAGCTTGCAAAAAATTTTTATTTAATTCACATAGCTTACCACCTAAAACACGGTGAATCCACCTAAGGAAACGAAATTTTGACTAAAACAGTGATATTTACAGTTTTCAGTGCGTGTTTTTCGAGCTGTTTTCAGCATATTTCGACTAGAGTAGTGTTCCTCCTACTCCCTGACCGTTTTGACACGACCGCACGCGAAAAAAATTTCTACCCCTTAGGACTTAGAAAAATTTTCAAAATTTTTATACGTAATTCGTTAATAGTAAATCCATTTTTAAATTTTCTTTTATTCTAATTAATTTATTTAGTGTCAGTTGTGGTCAGCTACCATCCCTGAGTCGAAGGTTGCGATCCGTAGCCCGAAGCCCAGATTGGGGGTTGATTACCTTCATTTTTGCCCCATAAAACTGGTTTTTCGGGGATAATTCCAGAATTTTCTTCTAACGTTAATAAACTTTTTTCAAAATTCAGCTAGCCCGCGCCGAGACGCGTCTCTGGACGTATCGCACGTGCCCCTAGCTTGCAAAAAATTTTTATTTAATTCACATAGCTTACCACCTAAAACACGGTGAATCCACCTAAGGAAACGAAATTTTGACTAAAACAGTGATATTTACAGTTTTCAGTGCGTGTTTTTCGAGCTGTTTTCAGCATATTTCGACTAGAGTAGTGTTCCTCCTACTCCCTGACCGTTTTGACACGACCGCACGCGAAAAAAATTTCTACCCCTTAGGACTTAGAAAAATTTTCAAAATTTTTATACGTAATTCGTTAATAGTAAATCCATTTTTAAATTTTCTTTTATTCTAATTAATTTATTTAGTGTCAGTTGTGGTCAGCTACCATCCCTGAGTCGAAGGTTGCGATCCGTAGCCCGAAGCCCAGATTGGGGGTTGATTACCTTCATTTTTGCCCCATAAAACTGGTTTTTCGGGGATAATTCCAGAATTTTCTTCTAACGTTAATAAACTTTTTTCAAAATTCAGCTAGCCCGCGCCGAGACGCGTCTCTGGACGTATCGCACGTGCCCCTAGCTTGCAAAAAATTTTTATTTAATTCACATAGCTTACCACCTAAAACACGGTGAATCCACCTAAGGAAACGAAATTTTGACTAAAACAGTGATATTTACAGTTTTCAGTGCGTGTTTTTCGAGCTGTTTTCAGCATATTTCGACTAGAGTAGTGTTCCTCCTACTCCCTGACCGTTTTGACACGACCGCACGCGAAAAAAATTTCTACCCCTTAGGACTTAGAAAAATTTTCAAAATTTTTATACGTAATTCGTTAATAGTAAATCCATTTTTAAATTTTCTTTTATTCTAATTAATTTATTTAGTGTCAGTTGTGGTCAGCTACCATCCCTGAGTCGAAGGTTGCGATCCGTAGCCCGAAGCCCAGATTGGGGGTTGATTACCTTCATTTTTGCCCCATAAAACTGGTTTTTCGGGGATAATTCCAGAATTTTCTTCTAACGTTAATAAACTTTTTTCAAAATTCAGCTAGCCCGCGCCGAGACGCGTCTCTGGACGTATCGCACGTGCCCCTAGCTTGCAAAAAATTTTTATTTAATTCACATAGCTTACCACCTAAAACACGGTGAATCCACCTAAGGAAACGAAATTTTGACTAAAACAGTGATATTTACAGTTTTCAGTGCGTGTTTTTCGAGCTGTTTTCAGCATATTTCGACTAGAGTAGTGTTCCTCCTACTCCCTGAC
The DNA here is from genome assembly GCA_949774965.1 of Diarsia brunnea. Lineage (NCBI taxonomy): Eukaryota > Metazoa > Arthropoda > Insecta > Lepidoptera > Noctuidae > Diarsia > Diarsia brunnea. Next base: position 47,988 of record OX459009.1, read on the forward strand.
CGTTTTGACACGACCGCACGCGAAAAAAATTTCTACCCCTTAGGACTTAGAAAAATTTTCAAAATTTTTATACGTAATTCGTTAATAGTAAATCCATTTTTAAATTTTCTTTTATTCTAATTAATTTATTTAGTGTCAGTTGTGGTCAGCTACCATCCCTGAGTCGAAGGTTGCGATCCGTAGCCCGAAGCCCAGATTGGGGGTTGATTACCTTCATTTTTGCCCCATAAAACTGGTTTTTCGGGGATAATTCCAGAATTTTCTTCTAACGTTAATAAACTTTTTTCAAAATTCAGCTAGCCCGCGCCGAGACGCGTCTCTGGACGTATCGCACGTGCCCCTAGCTTGCAAAAAATTTTTATTTAATTCACATAGCTTACCACCTAAAACACGGTGAATCCACCTAAGGAAACGAAATTTTGACTAAAACAGTGATATTTACAGTTTTCAGTGCGTGTTTTTCGAGCTGTTTTCAGCATATTTCGACTAGAGTAGTGTTCCTCCTACTCCCTGACCGTTTTGACACGACCGCACGCGAAAAAAATTTCTACCCCTTAGGACTTAGAAAAATTTTCAAAATTTTTATACGTAATTCGTTAATAGTAAATCCATTTTTAAATTTTCTTTTATTCTAATTAATTTATTTAGTGTCAGTTGTGGTCAGCTACCATCCCTGAGTCGAAGGTTGCGATCCGTAGCCCGAAGCCCAGATTGGGGGTTGATTACCTTCATTTTTGCCCCATAAAACTGGTTTTTCGGGGATAATTCCAGAATTTTCTTCTAACGTTAATAAACTTTTTTCAAAATTCAGCTAGCCCGCGCCGAGACGCGTCTCTGGACGTATCGCACGTGCCCCTAGCTTGCAAAAAATTTTTATTTAATTCACATAGCTTACCACCTAAAACACGGTGAATCCACCTAAGGAAACGAAATTTTGACTAAAACAGTGATATTTACAGTTTTCAGTGCGTGTTTTTCGAGCTGTTTTCAGCATATTTCGACTAGAGTAGTGTTCCTCCTACTCCCTGACCGTTTTGACACGACCGCACGCGAAAAAAATTTCTACCCCTTAGGACTTAGAAAAATTTTCAAAATTTTTATACGTAATTCGTTAATAGTAAATCCATTTTTAAATTTTCTTTTATTCTAATTAATTTATTTAGTGTCAGTTGTGGTCAGCTACCATCCCTGAGTCGAAGGTTGCGATCCGTAGCCCGAAGCCCAGATTGGGGGTTGATTACCTTCATTTTTGCCCCATAAAACTGGTTTTTCGGGGATAATTCCAGAATTTTCTTCTAACGTTAATAAACTTTTTTCAAAATTCAGCTAGCCCGCGCCGAGACGCGTCTCTGGACGTATCGCACGTGCCCCTAGCTTGCAAAAAATTTTTATTTAATTCACATAGCTTACCACCTAAAACACGGTGAATCCACCTAAGGAAACGAAATTTTGACTAAAACAGTGATATTTACAGTTTTCAGTGCGTGTTTTTCGAGCTGTTTTCAGCATATTTCGACTAGAGTAGTGTTCCTCCTACTCCCTGACCGTTTTGACACGACCGCACGCGAAAAAAATTTCTACCCCTTAGGACTTAGAAAAATTTTCAAAATTTTTATACGTAATTCGTTAATAGTAAATCCATTTTTAAATTTTCTTTTATTCTAATTAATTTATTTAGTGTCAGTTGTGGTCAGCTACCATCCCTGAGTCGAAGGTTGCGATCCGTAGCCCGAAGCCCAGATTGGGGGTTGATTACCTTCATTTTTGCCCCATAAAACTGGTTTTTCGGGGATAATTCCAGAATTTTCTTCTAACGTTAATAAACTTTTTTCAAAATTCAGCTAGCCCGCGCCGAGACGCGTCTCTGGACGTATCGCACGTGCCCCTAGCTTGCAAAAAATTTTTATTTAATTCACATAGCTTACCACCTAAAACACGGTGAATCCACCTAAGGAAACGAAATTTTGACTAAAACAGTGATATTTACAGTTTTCAGTGCGTGTTTTTCGAGCTGTTTTCAGCATATTTCGACTAGAGTAGTGTTCCTCCTACTCCCTGACCGTTTTGACACGACCGCACGCGAAAAAAATTTCTACCCCTTAGGACTTAGAAAAATTTTCAAAATTTTTATACGTAATTCGTTAATAGTAAATCCATTTTTAAATTTTCTTTTATTCTAATTAATTTATTTAGTGTCAGTTGTGGTCAGCTACCATCCCTGAGTCGAAGGTTGCGATCCGTAGCCCGAAGCCCAGATTGGGGGTTGATTACCTTCATTTTTGCCCCATAAAACTGGTTTTTCGGGGATAATTCCAGAATTTTCTTCTAACGTTAATAAACTTTTTTCAAAATTCAGCTAGCCCGCGCCGAGACGCGTCTCTGGACGTATCGCACGTGCCCCTAGCTTGCAAAAAATTTTTATTTAATTCACATAGCTTACCACCTAAAACACGGTGAATCCACCTAAGGAAACGAAATTTTGACTAAAACAGTGATATTTACAGTTTTCAGTGCGTGTTTTTCGAGCTGTTTTCAGCATATTTCGACTAGAGTAGTGTTCCTCCTACTCCCTGACCGTTTTGACACGACCGCACGCGAAAAAAATTTCTACCCCTTAGGACTTAGAAAAATTTTCAAAATTTTTATACGTAATTCGTTAATAGTAAATCCATTTTTAAATTTTCTTTTATTCTAATTAATTTATTTAGTGTCAGTTGTGGTCAGCTACCATCCCTGAGTCGAAGGTTGCGATCCGTAGCCCGAAGCCCAGATTGGGGGTTGATTACCTTCATTTTTGCCCCATAAAACTGGTTTTTCGGGGATAATTCCAGAATTTTCTTCTAACGTTAATAAACTTTTTTCAAAATTCAGCTAGCCCGCGCCGAGACGCGTCTCTGGACGTATCGCACGTGCCCCTAGCTTGCAAAAAATTTTTATTTAATTCACATAGCTTACCACCTAAAACACGGTGAATCCACCTAAGGAAACGAAATTTTGACTAAAACAGTGATATTTACAGTTTTCAGTGCGTGTTTTTCGAGCTGTTTTCAGCATATTTCGACTAGAGTAGTGTTCCTCCTACTCCCTGACCGTTTTGACACGACCGCACGCGAAAAAAATTTCTACCCCTTAGGACTTAGAAAAATTTTCAAAATTTTTATACGTAATTCGTTAATAGTAAATCCATTTTTAAATTTTCTTTTATTCTAATTAATTTATTTAGTGTCAGTTGTGGTCAGCTACCATCCCTGAGTCGAAGGTTGCGATCCGTAGCCCGAAGCCCAGATTGGGGGTTGATTACCTTCATTTTTGCCCCATAAAACTGGTTTTTCGGGGATAATTCCAGAATTTTCTTCTAACGTTAATAAACTTTTTTCAAAATTCAGCTAGCCCGCGCCGAGACGCGTCTCTGGACGTATCGCACGTGCCCCTAGCTTGCAAAAAATTTTTATTTAATTCACATAGCTTACCACCTAAAACACGGTGAATCCACCTAAGGAAACGAAATTTTGACTAAAACAGTGATATTTACAGTTTTCAGTGCGTGTTTTTCGAGCTGTTTTCAGCATATTTCGACTAGAGTAGTGTTCCTCCTACTCCCTGACCGTTTTGACACGACCGCACGCGAAAAAAATTTCTACCCCTTAGGACTTAGAAAAATTTTCAAAATTTTTATACGTAATTCGTTAATAGTAAATCCATTTTTAAATTTTCTTTTATTCTAATTAATTTATTTAGTGTCAGTTGTGGTCAGCTACCATCCCTGAGTCGAAGGTTGCGATCCGTAGCCCGAAGCCCAGATTGGGGGTTGATTACCTTCATTTTTGCCCCATAAAACTGGTTTTTCGGGGATAATTCCAGAATTTTCTTCTAACGTTAATAAACTTTTTTCAAAATTCAGCTAGCCCGCGCCGAGACGCGTCTCTGGACGTATCGCACGTGCCCCTAGCTTGCAAAAAATTTTTATTTAATTCACATAGCTTACCACCTAAAACACGGTGAATCCACCTAAGGAAACGAAATTTTGACTAAAACAGTGATATTTACAGTTTTCAGTGCGTGTTTTTCGAGCTGTTTTCAGCATATTTCGACTAGAGTAGTGTTCCTCCTACTCCCTGACCGTTTTGACACGACCGCACGCGAAAAAAATTTCTACCCCTTAGGACTTAGAAAAATTTTCAAAATTTTTATACGTAATTCGTTAATAGTAAATCCATTTTTAAATTTTCTTTTATTCTAATTAATTTATTTAGTGTCAGTTGTGGTCAGCTACCATCCCTGAGTCGAAGGTTGCGATCCGTAGCCCGAAGCCCAGATTGGGGGTTGATTACCTTCATTTTTGCCCCATAAAACTGGTTTTTCGGGGATAATTCCAGAATTTTCTTCTAACGTTAATAAACTTTTTTCAAAATTCAGCTAGCCCGCGCCGAGACGCGTCTCTGGACGTATCGCACGTGCCCCTAGCTTGCAAAAAATTTTTATTTAATTCACATAGCTTACCACCTAAAACACGGTGAATCCACCTAAGGAAACCCCATTCCGCTGCCGCGAGCCGTAGCGCACACCCGTGCAATACTACTCACGACCGTCCACTATCGCTGTCCTCCTCGCACCTGCGCTGTCTCGCTCTCGACTATTCGTAGCCGCCCGCGCTACGGTGTAGCCGCGTAGACCGCGAAACCCCGCCTCCTCGTAGCTCGGCTACGAGTTTACGTCATCGCTGCTACGCGAGTGCTACGCACTTGTTGTAGCGGCGTAGACTGCCTTGTTTAGGCGTCTACGAGTGCCCAGCACTTGTAGAGGTCTCAACAGTCACTTGCCGGCCGGCTCGTCATCGGTCCGCGAGTGCGTCTTCCCACAGTTACAACACTTGTTGTAACTTTGGCCCCTTAAGGGCTAAATCCACCAAATTTTCGGTGGTACTTGGGGGATACCTAACGGTGCCAACGAACCCAAGTGGGTGGTGACCCGACCCACCCCGCCCACCCCCCTCAGGGGTCGGCAGTTAGTTGGAAGGGTTTGAGGTAGCGGCCTTGGGGGATCTCCTAGTCGCCCTCTTACTTTCTAACCCGTTCTCTTTAGCTGCACCCGGGACGGTTGGGTGTGTCTACCCCAACGGCCCGGATCGGTCGAAAGACCCATAGGGCCCCGTCACACATTGAGATTGGTGACGGGTTTACTAGCTTAGGGTACACCCTAGTCACTCACCCCCCTGTGTCACCCGACAGGGGGTGAACACATCCCCGGGCTTACCCCCCCGGGGAGTTAGGTTGGTCTAGGGCCCTTCTGGCCATCGGACAGATTTCGCCATAACTGCCGAGTTTGTTTGTGTTTTTCTTCTCGGTGGTTGCGTTACGAAAAACTCACGGGTGGGTTCACCTTTGGGGAACTGTCCGCCCGGGGTGCTCACGTTTTACGTGTCGCCTCGGGGCGTGTCTAGGAGCTTAGGTTCTTCTCCCCTCCCTCGCGTTTTTCCTCCATTATGGAGAGCCTACTTTTAGGCTTCGTTAAAGAGGCGCTGTCGTCAAACCCGACCTTGGTCGAGAAGTACGGCAGTGTCCTCTCGGACATATTTCCGACAATTTTCTCCACTCCCCCATTAACCCCCCAGAATGCTGAGGGGGTCAATCTTACTTCTACGCCCCTAGGGGCACGAACATTATCTCCGACACGGGCACCACCTTCTCCGTCACCCTCTTCGGAGGTGATGGAGGTGGTTGCCTCTTTTTCCTCATGTGAGGGCTCAGAGGATGATCTTTCCTCCTCCCCCTCCTCCTCTGAGGAGGAGTACCAATTGGTTGCGGGCAAGCGCAAGAAGGGGCGTAGCGCAAAGGCCAACAAGGCCAAGAAGCCTGTCGCGGCTCGCTTGACCCCCCCTCCCGCTTCCACGGTGCCCCCCCGATCTTCGTCCCCTGTGGACCTCACGCCTACCGAGGCCTCGACTGTCCCCAGTCGCCCTACTAGCCCTATGGCTATTAATTCTGCTACGCCGATTGTTCCTCGGAAGCAGAAGCCCCCCCCCCCTATCTACATCCATGAGAAGGGGAAGTGGACCGAAGTGTCCAAATTGTGTGCGGATCGTAAGATCCAGTACACAAACGCCCGCGCTACGCAATTGGGCATTAAGGTGCTGGTTCCCACGTCCTCGGACTTCCGGGAACTCACCCGCCACCTTCGGGAAAGGCATGTGGCTTTCCACACGTACTCCCTTCCTGAGGAGAAGCCTCACCGTGTGGTGATCAGGCGGATCCCTAAAGAGATTCCGTCCTCCGAGATTCGGGACGATCTCATTCTCCAGGGGGTGCCAGTATTAGCTGTGCACCGCCTTCATAAAGCGCGCGGCGGAGACCTGTACGACATGGTCTTGGTCGTCTGTGACCGCGTCGAAGGCCATCACCCAATATTTAAGGTGAAGGCTATCTGCTCGTTATCGGGCATCATCATTGAGAAGCCCAACAGCCTCTCTACAATTGGGCAGTGCCACCGCTGCCAATTGTACGGCCATAGCGCCAACCATTGTTTTGCGCCTCATAGGTGCGTAAAATGCCTGGGCAACCATGGCACCTCCGACTGCCCTCGTCCCAAGGACATTTCTTTATGCACAGAGCCGCCCAGCTGCGTTCTCTGCGGCCAATCTGGGCACCCGGCTAATTACCGCGGCTGTCCTAAAGCCCCTAAAGCTTCCTCCGCGAAGCTGACAAAGCGCACCAGCGCTCGCCAAGCCAGGGAGGGCACAGTTAGGGTACCATCCTCCCAACTACCAGACCGTCTTGGTCCTCAGCGACCCTTCCACTGGGATGCGCTTAACAGCCAGAAGGAGTTCCCCTCTCTCGGCAAGCCGCAACCCGACCCCCTCGGCATTCCTGGGCTAATGGATCACCCCGTTACACCCCCCAAATCACCAGCCACTACAACAGGGCCCCCCCTCAGGGACGCCACCGCATCATCGAGACACCCCCGTCGCCCGGTGCCTTCTAGCCCCGCGGCCACGGCCAATGCCCCCCATGAATCGTCGTCTTTCGACACGATCATGGACGCTTTTCACTGGTTCGTCACTGACGAAGCCGACCGTTGTGCGGCCGAAATCAGAGCAGCGAACTGGGACGGACAAAAACTTAAGGAGATTTTCCACTCCTATAAGTTAGACCAGTCACTTAGGAAAATTAAATTCGATCGATAATGGGTACCACAAATTTATCTTGCGGCCTACCCCGATCCCTTAAGTTAGGTTTCTTTAATGCCAATGGCGTTAAAACTCAACGTGATGAGATCGCCGCCTTTCTTCGCGACCATCTCATTGACATTTTTCTCGTTCAAGAGACTTTCCTCAAGCCGAGTCATCGCGACCCGAAAATTGCGAATTTTCGTATAGTTCGCAACGATCGGGTTCGCTGTCATAGGGGCGGTACGCTCATCTACTACCGCAAGGAACTGCACTGCATACCTATTGATCCCCCTCCTCTTGTTTCCCTACTAGAGGTTTCGGTCTGTCGGCTTGGCATGACCGGTCATCCACCGGTACATATCATCTCGGCCTATATGCCCCCTACCCCTACTGCTGAAGACCACGGTCTTCTAGACAAGGACCTTACGGCCCTCTTCGGCTTGAGTGATTCCGTGATTTTAGCGGGAGATCTCAACGCCAAACATCCTGCCTGGAACAGTGTGACTATGAACCCTAGGGGGAAAGTTGTGTTCAATCTTGGCGAGAAGCTTCACTTCGACACTATTGCTCCTATGGAGCCTACCCATTACCCGGGTACCACTGACCACCGTCCTGACGTACTCGATATAGCGCTGCTCAAGAACATCAACCTCAGGTTGCATGCTATTGAGACGTTACACGAGCTTCATTCCGATCATCGTCCAGTGTTTATGCACCTGATTCCTCGCTCGGGTCCTTCCGACCCGAACCAGCCTTCTGCCACCATTACTATCACCGACTGGAAGAAGGTAGGCGAAAAGCTGAAATCTACCACGTCACCGCACTTGGACGAGATCCCCGATCATATTGTCTCAGTCGAAGACACTACGGCCGCGATCAACTCGTTTACGGCTCACGTCCAGTCCGTTCTTGCGGAGTGTTCGAGGGAGGTTCCGGAGATGAGTGATCATCGATGGCGTCTACCCGAGGACATACGTGCTCTGATAACCGAGAAGAACGCGGCCATACGTGCCTACAGTAGTTGGCCTAATGAGTCGAACAAAGCCCACATGCGCAATTTGCAGCTTGCTGTGAAGAAACGCACTAGTGAGTTTCGTAACACTCAGTGGGACAACATGCTCAACGACCTCGAGCCAACCCATCAGGCTTTCTGGCAACTGCAACGCAAGCTGCGTGCCACCGATGAGGCTTCAATGCCCCCTCTCAATCGACCAGACAAGAGCGTCGCTTTTGACGACTCTGAGAAGGCTGAATGCCTGGCCGACAGCCTGGAAGCTCAGTGCACCGATAGCTCTCAACCGGTAGACAAGCGACATCTTCATAAGGTGAACGCAGAAGTCGAACGTAGAGCTAAACTCCCCCCTGTTGAAGACCCAGATGCTCCTCTGCCTGAAGTGACCCCCGCTGAAGTGCAAGACATCGTTGACGGCCTTCTGCCTCGGAAAGCGGCTGGTTTCGATCGCATCACGAACAGGGTGATTAAACTCTTACCCCCACAGCTTATTGTGCTACTGGCCGCCATCTTCAATGGCGCCTTAGCCAACAACATTTTTCCTAGTATCTGGAAAGAGGCCACTGTTATAGGTATACACAAGCCGGGTAAACCTAAGGCCGAGCCCTCGAGCTATCGGCCGATCAGTCTCCTGACCACTCTCGGCAAAATCTATGAAACGCTTATTTATAAGAGGCTCAAAGATTACGTCGAAGCTAAGAGTCTCATTCCGGACGAGCAGTTTGGCTTCAGGACCGAACACTCGTGTATCCAACAGGTTCACCGCATCATAGAACACGCCAGCGCTGGCTTCCAGCGTGGTTTGATGACAGGTGCCCTGTTCTTTGATATAGCAAAAGCGTTCGACAAAGTCTGGCACAACGGCTTAATATATAAGCTGTATCTTCTGGGAGTGCCTGACCGTCTCGTTCACATTCTACGGGACTTTTTGTCGAATCGTACTTTTCGCTACCGCATTGGTGAAGCTCTGTCTTCCCCCCGCCCAATACGTGCTGGAGTCCCTCAGGGTTCAGTACTCTCCCCCTTAGTCTTCACGCTGTTCACTAGCGACGTCCCTAAAGCCAAGACCTCTCAGAGAGGAAAGGCCCAGTTAGCCCTCTTCGCTGATGACACGGCTATTTTCTACGCCGGTCAGAATCAAGACACCATCGCTCGAACTCTACAGAAGGCTGCCGATGCGCTTAGCGCCTGGTTCCGGAAGTGGAGGATCGAAGTGAACCCGGACAAAAGTCAGGCGGTACTTTTCACCAAACCTCGACATCTACGTCCCACACCACGTCCGATCACAATGTACGGCAAGCCTATCCCTTGGGAGAAGCAAGCCAAGTACTTAGGAGTCATACTCGACCACCACCTCTCCTTCGGGAAGCACATAAGAGCCGCTCGTAACAGAGCGGCCTTTGCCATGGGCAGGCTCCACTCTATGCTGCAATCAAAGAGCAAATTGTCGCTTAACGGCAAGATGCGCCTTTACACTGCAGTGATCAGACCAATTATGACATACGCATGTGTCGTATTCGCACACTCCCATCCCCGCCGCATCCACACGATGCAGACCTTGCAGAACCGTTTCCTCCGTAAGATCACCGGAGCACCCTGGTTTGTCCGTAATAACAGTCTACATATAGACCTCAAAATACCTACCGTTTTACAATTCATGAAGCGCCTTTCCAAGCGCTTCTTTGACACCGCGGTCAAACATAGGAATCCTTTGATCGCATCGGCCGCCCGATACGAGCCATCGCGTATAAGTAGGATCCGCCGTCCGCGGCATACTCTCACCACTCCCGACGACCCTATCACCATCCTTCAGGAAAGCAGTAGGGAAACTAGCACACTTAAAAAACACAAACACAGATATCCGTCATTCCGACCGCGCCGCCGTGGTCCGTCGTCGCGAAACCCCGTTTCAAGCCCCCCCCGACCCTTGCTAGAGCCAGCCCGCGATGCTGAGCCAGTAGTTTTAAACCAGCCCCTAAATAATCTCACTCAGATCCAGCCTGTCCCCTTGCTGCCCTCCCCCAGTGACGTCCTAAGCCGAGGTCCGTACCCCACAGGGGGTGCCCTTAGCGATTTGTCACTTAGTTTATAAGTTATTTGCCCCTGGCTGGAGGCCTTAAACTCAAGGCATCCACAGGGATTTGTCCGGTTAAGCAGAAGCCAGTCTCATAGACTGAACTGCGAGATGCCATTTAGAAAAAAAAAAAAAAAAAAAAAAAAAAAAAAACCTAAGGAAACGAAATTTTGACTAAAACAGTGATATTTACAGTTTTCAGTGCGTGTTTTTCGAGCTGTTTTCAGCATATTTCGACTAGAGTAGTGTTCCTCCTACTCCCTGACCGTTTTGACACGACCGCACGCGAAAAAAATTTCTACCCCTTAGGACTTAGAAAAATTTTCAAAATTTTTATACGTAATTCGTTAATAGTAAATCCATTTTTAAATTTTCTTTTATTCTAATTAATTTATTTAGTGTCAGTTGTGGTCAGCTACCATCCCTGAGTCGAAGGTTGCGATCCGTAGCCCGAAGCCCAGATTGGGGGTTGATTACCTTCATTTTTGCCCCATAAAACTGGTTTTTCGGGGATAATTCCAGAATTTTCTTCTAACGTTAATAAACTTTTTTCAAAATTCAGCTAGCCCGCGCCGAGACGCGTCTCTGGACGTATCGCACGTGCCCCTAGCTTGCAAAAAATTTTTATTTAATTCACATAGCTTACCACCTAAAACACGGTGAATCCACCTAAGGAAACGAAATTTTGACTAAAACAGTGATATTTACAGTTTTCAGTGCGTGTTTTTCGAGCTGTTTTCAGCATATTTCGACTAGAGTAGTGTTCCTCCTACTCCCTGACCGTTTTGACACGACCGCACGCGAAAAAAATTTCTACCCCTTAGGACTTAGAAAAATTTTCAAAATTTTTATACGTAATTCGTTAATAGTAAATCCATTTTTAAATTTTCTTTTATTCTAATTAATTTATTTAGTGTCAGTTGTGGTCAGCTACCATCCCTGAGTCGAAGGTTGCGATCCGTAGCCCGAAGCCCAGATTGGGGGTTGATTACCTTCATTTTTGCCCCATAAAACTGGTTTTTCGGGGATAATTCCAGAATTTTCTTCTAACGTTAATAAACTTTTTTCAAAATTCAGCTAGCCCGCGCCGAGACGCGTCTCTGGACGTATCGCACGTGCCCCTAGCTTGCAAAAAATTTTTATTTAATTCACATAGCTTACCACCTAAAACACGGTGAATCCACCTAAGGAAACGAAATTTTGACTAAAACAGTGATATTTACAGTTTTCAGTGCGTGTTTTTCGAGCTGTTTTCAGCATATTTCGACTAGAGTAGTGTTCCTCCTACTCCCTGACCGTTTTGACACGACCGCACGCGAAAAAAATTTCTACCCCTTAGGACTTAGAAAAATTTTCAAAATTTTTATACGTAATTCGTTAATAGTAAATCCATTTTTAAATTTTCTTTTATTCTAATTAATTTATTTAGTGTCAGTTGTGGTCAGCTACCATCCCTGAGTCGAAGGTTGCGATCCGTAGCCCGAAGCCCAGATTGGGGGTTGATTACCTTCATTTTTGCCCCATAAAACTGGTTTTTCGGGGATAATTCCAGAATTTTCTTCTAACGTTAATAAACTTTTTTCAAAATTCAGCTAGCCCGCGCCGAGACGCGTCTCTGGACGTATCGCACGTGCCCCTAGCTTGCAAAAAATTTTTATTTAATTCACATAGCTTACCACCTAAAACACGGTGAATCCACCTAAGGAAACGAAATTTTGACTAAAACAGTGATATTTACAGTTTTCAGTGCGTGTTTTTCGAGCTGTTTTCAGCATATTTCGACTAGAGTAGTGTTCCTCCTACTCCCTGACCGTTTTGACACGACCGCACGCGAAAAAAATTTCTACCCCTTAGGACTTAGAAAAATTTTCAAAATTTTTATACGTAATTCGTTAATAGTAAATCCATTTTTAAATTTTCTTTTATTCTAATTAATTTATTTAGTGTCAGTTGTGGTCAGCTACCATCCCTGAGTCGAAGGTTGCGATCCGTAGCCCGAAGCCCAGATTGGGGGTTGATTACCTTCATTTTTGCCCCATAAAACTGGTTTTTCGGGGATAATTCCAGAATTTTCTTCTAACGTTAATAAACTTTTTTCAAAATTCAGCTAGCCCGCGCCGAGACGCGTCTCTGGACGTATCGCACGTGCCCCTAGCTTGCAAAAAATTTTTATTTAATTCACATAGCTTACCACCTAAAACACGGTGAATCCACCTAAGGAAACGAAATTTTGACTAAAACAGTGATATTTACAGTTTTCAGTGCGTGTTTTTCGAGCTGTTTTCAGCATATTTCGACTAGAGTAGTGTTCCTCCTACTCCCTGACCGTTTTGACACGACCGCACGCGAAAAAAATTTCTACCCCTTAGGACTTAGAAAAATTTTCAAAATTTTTATACGTAATTCGTTAATAGTAAATCCATTTTTAAATTTTCTTTTATTCTAATTAATTTATTTAGTGTCAGTTGTGGTCAGCTACCATCCCTGAGTCGAAGGTTGCGATCCGTAGCCCGAAGCCCAGATTGGGGGTTGATTACCTTCATTTTTGCCCCATAAAACTGGTTTTTCGGGGATAATTCCAGAATTTTCTTCTAACGTTAATAAACTTTTTTCAAAATTCAGCTAGCCCGCGCCGAGACGCGTCTCTGGACGTATCGCACGTGCCCCTAGCTTGCAAAAAATTTTTATTTAATTCACATAGCTTACCACCTAAAACACGGTGAATCCACCTAAGGAAACGAAATTTTGACTAAAACAGTGATATTTACAGTTTTCAGTGCGTGTTTTTCGAGCTGTTTTCAGCATATTTCGACTAGAGTAGTGTTCCTCCTACTCCCTGACCGTTTTGACACGACCGCACGCGAAAAAAATTTCTACCCCTTAGGACTTAGAAAAATTTTCAAAATTTTTATACGTAATTCGTTAATAGTAAATCCATTTTTAAATTTTCTTTTATTCTAATTAATTTATTTAGTGTCAGTTGTGGTCAGCTACCATCCCTGAGTCGAAGGTTGCGATCCGTAGCCCGAAGCCCAGATTGGGGGTTGATTACCTTCATTTTTGCCCCATAAAACTGGTTTTTCGGGGATAATTCCAGAATTTTCTTCTAACGTTAATAAACTTTTTTCAAAATTCAGCTAGCCCGCGCCGAGACGCGTCTCTGGACGTATCGCACGTGCCCCTAGCTTGCAAAAAATTTTTATTTAATTCACATAGCTTACCACCTAAAACACGGTGAATCCACCTAAGGAAACGAAATTTTGACTAAAACAGTGATATTTACAGTTTTCAGTGCGTGTTTTTCGAGCTGTTTTCAGCATATTTCGACTAGAGTAGTGTTCCTCCTACTCCCTGACCGTTTTGACACGACCGCACGCGAAAAAAATTTCTACCCCTTAGGACTTAGAAAAATTTTCAAAATTTTTATACGTAATTCGTTAATAGTAAATCCATTTTTAAATTTTCTTTTATTCTAATTAATTTATTTAGTGTCAGTTGTGGTCAGCTACCATCCCTGAGTCGAAGGTTGCGATCCGTAGCCCGAAGCCCAGATTGGGGGTTGATTACCTTCATTTTTGCCCCATAAAACTGGTTTTTCGGGGATAATTCCAGAATTTTCTTCTAACGTTAATAAACTTTTTTCAAAATTCAGCTAGCCCGCGCCGAGACGCGTCTCTGGACGTATCGCACGTGCCCCTAGCTTGCAAAAAATTTTTATTTAATTCACATAGCTTACCACCTAAAACACGGTGAATCCACCTAAGGAAACGAAATTTTGACTAAAACAGTGATATTTACAGTTTTCAGTGCGTGTTTTTCGAGCTGTTTTCAGCATATTTCGACTAGAGTAGTGTTCCTCCTACTCCCTGACCGTTTTGACACGACCGCACGCGAAAAAAATTTCTACCCCTTAGGACTTAGAAAAATTTTCAAAATTTTTATACGTAATTCGTTAATAGTAAATCCATTTTTAAATTTTCTTTTATTCTAATTAATTTATTTAGTGTCAGTTGTGGTCAGCTACCATCCCTGAGTCGAAGGTTGCGATCCGTAGCCCGAAGCCCAGATTGGGGGTTGATTACCTTCATTTTTGCCCCATAAAACTGGTTTTTCGGGGATAATTCCAGAATTTTCTTCTAACGTTAATAAACTTTTTTCAAAATTCAGCTAGCCCGCGCCGAGACGCGTCTCTGGACGTATCGCACGTGCCCCTAGCTTGCAAAAAATTTTTATTTAATTCACATAGCTTACCACCTAAAACACGGTGAATCCACCTAAGGAAACGAAATTTTGACTAAAACAGTGATATTTACAGTTTTCAGTGCGTGTTTTTCGAGCTGTTTTCAGCATATTTCGACTAGAGTAGTGTTCCTCCTACTCCCTGACCGTTTTGACACGACCGCACGCGAAAAAAATTTCTACCCCTTAGGACTTAGAAAAATTTTCAAAATTTTTATACGTAATTCGTTAATAGTAAATCCATTTTTAAATTTTCTTTTATTCTAATTAATTTATTTAGTGTCAGTTGTGGTCAGCTACCATCCCTGAGTCGAAGGTTGCGATCCGTAGCCCGAAGCCCAGATTGGGGGTTGATTACCTTCATTTTTGCCCCATAAAACTGGTTTTTCGGGGATAATTCCAGAATTTTCTTCTAACGTTAATAAACTTTTTTCAAAATTCAGCTAGCCCGCGCCGAGACGCGTCTCTGGACGTATCGCACGTGCCCCTAGCTTGCAAAAAATTTTTATTTAATTCACATAGCTTACCACCTAAAACACGGTGAATCCACCTAAGGAAACGAAATTTTGACTAAAACAGTGATATTTACAGTTTTCAGTGCGTGTTTTTCGAGCTGTTTTCAGCATATTTCGACTAGAGTAGTGTTCCTCCTACTCCCTGACCGTTTTGACACGACCGCACGCGAAAAAAATTTCTACCCCTTAGGACTTAGAAAAATTTTCAAAATTTTTATACGTAATTCGTTAATAGTAAATCCATTTTTAAATTTTCTTTTATTCTAATTAATTTATTTAGTGTCAGTTGTGGTCAGCTACCATCCCTGAGTCGAAGGTTGCGATCCGTAGCCCGAAGCCCAGATTGGGGGTTGATTACCTTCATTTTTGCCCCATAAAACTGGTTTTTCGGGGATAATTCCAGAATTTTCTTCTAACGTTAATAAACTTTTTTCAAAATTCAGCTAGCCCGCGCCGAGACGCGTCTCTGGACGTATCGCACGTGCCCCTAGCTTGCAAAAAATTTTTATTTAATTCACATAGCTTACCACCTAAAACACGGTGAATCCACCTAAGGAAACGAAATTTTGACTAAAACAGTGATATTTACAGTTTTCAGTGCGTGTTTTTCGAGCTGTTTTCAGCATATTTCGACTAGAGTAGTGTTCCTCCTACTCCCTGACCGTTTTGACACGACCGCACGCGAAAAAAATTTCTACCCCTTAGGACTTAGAAAAATTTTCAAAATTTTTATACGTAATTCGTTAATAGTAAATCCATTTTTAAATTTTCTTTTATTCTAATTAATTTATTTAGTGTCAGTTGTGGTCAGCTACCATCCCTGAGTCGAAGGTTGCGATCCGTAGCCCGAAGCCCAGATTGGGGGTTGATTACCTTCATTTTTGCCCCATAAAACTGGTTTTTCGGGGATAATTCCAGAATTTTCTTCTAACGTTAATAAACTTTTTTCAAAATTCAGCTAGCCCGCGCCGAGACGCGTCTCTGGACGTATCGCACGTGCCCCTAGCTTGCAAAAAATTTTTATTTAATTCACATAGCTTACCACCTAAAACACGGTGAATCCACCTAAGGAAACGAAATTTTGACTAAAACAGTGATATTTACAGTTTTCAGTGCGTGTTTTTCGAGCTGTTTTCAGCATATTTCGACTAGAGTAGTGTTCCTCCTACTCCCTGACCGTTTTGACACGACCGCACGCGAAAAAAATTTCTACCCCTTAGGACTTAGAAAAATTTTCAAAATTTTTATACGTAATTCGTTAATAGTAAATCCATTTTTAAATTTTCTTTTATTCTAATTAATTTATTTAGTGTCAGTTGTGGTCAGCTACCATCCCTGAGTCGAAGGTTGCGATCCGTAGCCCGAAGCCCAGATTGGGGGTTGATTACCTTCATTTTTGCCCCATAAAACTGGTTTTTCGGGGATAATTCCAGAATTTTCTTCTAACGTTAATAAACTTTTTTCAAAATTCAGCTAGCCCGCGCCGAGACGCGTCTCTGGACGTATCGCACGTGCCCCTAGCTTGCAAAAAATTTTTATTTAATTCACATAGCTTACCACCTAAAACACGGTGAATCCACCTAAGGAAACGAAATTTTGACTAAAACAGTGATATTTACAGTTTTCAGTGCGTGTTTTTCGAGCTGTTTTCAGCATATTTCGACTAGAGTAGTGTTCCTCCTACTCCCTGACCGTTTTGACACGACCGCACGCGAAAAAAATTTCTACCCCCTTAGGACTTAGAAAAATTTTCAAAATTTTTATACGTAATTCGTTAATAGTAAATCCATTTTTAAATTTTCTTTTATTCTAATTAATTTATTTAGTGTCAGTTGTGGTCAGCTACCATCCCTGAGTCGAAGGTTGCGATCCGTAGCCCGAAGCCCAGATTGGGGGTTGATTACCTTCATTTTTGCCCCATAAAACTGGTTTTTCGGGGATAATTCCAGAATTTTCTTCTAACGTTAATAAATTTTTTTCAAAATTCAGCTAGCCCGCGCCGAGACGCGTCTCTGGACGTATCGCACGTGCCCCTAGCTTGCAAAAAATTTTTATTTAATTCACATAGCTTACCACCTAAAACACGGTGAATCCACCTAAGGAAACGAAATTTTGACTAAAACAGTGATATTTACAGTTTTCAGTGCGTGTTTTTCGAGCTGTTTTCAGCATATTTCGACTAGAGTAGTGTTCCTCCTACTCCCTGACCGTTTTGACACGACCGCACGCGAAAAAAATTTCTACCCCTTAGGACTTAGAAAAATTTTCAAAATTTTTATACGTAATTCGTTAATAGTAAATCCATTTTTAAATTTTCTTTTATTCTAATTAATTTATTTAGTGTCAGTTGTGGTCAGCTACCATCCCTGAGTCGAAGGTTGCGATCCGTAGCCCGAAGCCCAGATTGGGGGTTGATTACCTTCATTTTTGCCCCATAAAACTGGTTTTTCGGGGATAATTCCAGAATTTTCTTCTAACGTTAATAAACTTTTTTCAAAATTCAGCTAGCCCGCGCCGAGACGCGTCTCTGGACGTATCGCACGTGCCCCTAGCTTGCAAAAAATTTTTATTTAATTCACATAGCTTACCACCTAAAACACGGTGAATCCACCTAAGGAAACGAAATTTTGACTAAAACAGTGATATTTACAGTTTTCAGTGCGTGTTTTTCGAGCTGTTTTCAGCATATTTCGACTAGAGTAGTGTTCCTCCTACTCCCTGACCGTTTTGACACGACCGCACGCGAAAAAAATTTCTACCCCTTAGGACTTAGAAAAATTTTCAAAATTTTTATACGTAATTCGTTAATAGTAAATCCATTTTTAAATTTTCTTTTATTCTAATTAATTTATTTAGTGTCAGTTGTGGTCAGCTACCATCCCTGAGTCGAAGGTTGCGATCCGTAGCCCGAAGCCCAGATTGGGGGTTGATTACCTTCATTTTTGCCCCATAAAACTGGTTTTTCGGGGATAATTCCAGAATTTTCTTCTAACGTTAATAAACTTTTTTCAAAATTCAGCTAGCCCGCGCCGAGACGCGTCTCTGGACGTATCGCACGTGCCCCTAGCTTGCAAAAAATTTTTATTTAATTCACATAGCTTACCACCTAAAACACGGTGAATCCACCTAAGGAAACGAAATTTTGACTAAAACAGTGATATTTACAGTTTTCAGTGCGTGTTTTTCGAGCTGTTTTCAGCATATTTCGACTAGAGTAGTGTTCCTCCTACTCCCTGACCGTTTTGACACGACCGCACGCGAAAAAAATTTCTACCCCTTAGGACTTAGAAAAATTTTCAAAATTTTTATACGTAATTCGTTAATAGTAAATCCATTTTTAAATTTTCTTTTATTCTAATTAATTTATTTAGTGTCAGTTGTGGTCAGCTACCATCCCTGAGTCGAAGGTTGCGATCCGTAGCCCGAAGCCCAGATTGGGGGTTGATTACCTTCATTTTTGCCCCATAAAACTGGTTTTTCGGGGATAATTCCAGAATTTTCTTCTAACGTTAATAAACTTTTTTCAAAATTCAGCTAGCCCGCGCCGAGACGCGTCTCTGGACGTATCGCACGTGCCCCTAGCTTGCAAAAAATTTTTATTTAATTCACATAGCTTACCACCTAAAACACGGTGAATCCACCTAAGGAAACGAAATTTTGACTAAAACAGTGATATTTACAGTTTTCAGTGCGTGTTTTTCGAGCTGTTTTCAGCATATTTCGACTAGAGTAGTGTTCCTCCTACTCCCTGACCGTTTTGACACGACCGCACGCGAAAAAAATTTCTACCCCTTAGGACTTAGAAAAATTTTCAAAATTTTTATACGTAATTCGTTAATAGTAAATCCATTTTTAAATTTTCTTTTATTCTAATTAATTTATTTAGTGTCAGTTGTGGTCAGCTACCATCCCTGAGTCGAAGGTTGCGATCCGTAGCCCGAAGCCCAGATTGGGGGTTGATTACCTTCATTTTTGCCCCATAAAACTGGTTTTTCGGGGATAATTCCAGAATTTTCTTCTAACGTTAATAAACTTTTTTCAAAATTCAGCTAGCCCGCGCCGAGACGCGTCTCTGGACGTATCGCACGTGCCCCTAGCTTGCAAAAAATTTTTATTTAATTCACATAGCTTACCACCTAAAACACGGTGAATCCACCTAAGGAAACGAAATTTTGACTAAAACAGTGATATTTACAGTTTTCAGTGCGTGTTTTTCGAGCTGTTTTCAGCATATTTCGACTAGAGTAGTGTTCCTCCTACTCCCTGACCGTTTTGACACGACCGCACGCGAAAAAAATTTCTACCCCTTAGGACTTAGAAAAATTTTCAAAATTTTTATACGTAATTCGTTAATAGTAAATCCATTTTTAAATTTTCTTTTATTCTAATTAATTTATTTAGTGTCAGTTGTGGTCAGCTACCATCCCTGAGTCGAAGGTTGCGATCCGTAGCCCGAAGCCCAGATTGGGGGTTGATTACCTTCATTTTTGCCCCATAAAACTGGTTTTTCGGGGATAATTCCAGAATTTTCTTCTAACGTTAATAAACTTTTTTCAAAATTCAGCTAGCCCGCGCCGAGACGCGTCTCTGGACGTATCGCACGTGCCCCTAGCTTGCAAAAAATTTTTATTTAATTCACATAGCTTACCACCTAAAACACGGTGAATCCACCTAAGGAAACGAAATTTTGACTAAAACAGTGATATTTACAGTTTTCAGTGCGTGTTTTTCGAGCTGTTTTCAGCATATTTCGACTAGAGTAGTGTTCCTCCTACTCCCTGACCGTTTTGACACGACCGCACGCGAAAAAAATTTCTACCCCTTAGGACTTAGAAAAATTTTCAAAATTTTTATACGTAATTCGTTAATAGTAAATCCATTTTTAAATTTTCTTTTATTCTAATTAATTTATTTAGTGTCAGTTGTGGTCAGCTACCATCCCTGAGTCGAAGGTTGCGATCCGTAGCCCGAAGCCCAGATTGGGGGTTGATTACCTTCATTTTTGCCCCATAAAACTGGTTTTTCGGGGATAATTCCAGAATTTTCTTCTAACGTTAATAAACTTTTTTCAAAATTCAGCTAGCCCGCGCCGAGACGCGTCTCTGGACGTATCGCACGTGCCCCTAGCTTGCAAAAAATTTTTATTTAATTCACATAGCTTACCACCTAAAACACGGTGAATCCACCTAAGGAAACGAAATTTTGACTAAAACAGTGATATTTACAGTTTTCAGTGCGTGTTTTTCGAGCTGTTTTCAGCATATTTCGACTAGAGTAGTGTTCCTCCTACTCCCTGACCGTTTTGACACGACCGCACGCGAAAAAAATTTCTACCCCTTAGGACTTAGAAAAATTTTCAAAATTTTTATACGTAATTCGTTAATAGTAAATCCATTTTTAAATTTTCTTTTATTCTAATTAATTTATTTAGTGTCAGTTGTGGTCAGCTACCATCCCTGAGTCGAAGGTTGCGATCCGTAGCCCGAAGCCCAGATTGGGGGTTGATTACCTTCATTTTTGCCCCATAAAACTGGTTTTTCGGGGATAATTCCAGAATTTTCTTCTAACGTTAATAAACTTTTTTCAAAATTCAGCTAGCCCGCGCCGAGACGCGTCTCTGGACGTATCGCACGTGCCCCTAGCTTGCAAAAAATTTTTATTTAATTCACATAGCTTACCACCTAAAACACGGTGAATCCACCTAAGGAAACGAAATTTTGACTAAAACAGTGATATTTACAGTTTTCAGTGCGTGTTTTTCGAGCTGTTTTCAGCATATTTCGACTAGAGTAGTGTTCCTCCTACTCCCTGACCGTTTTGACACGACCGCACGCGAAAAAAATTTCTACCCCTTAGGACTTAGAAAAATTTTCAAAATTTTTATACGTAATTCGTTAATAGTAAATCCATTTTTAAATTTTCTTTTATTCTAATTAATTTATTTAGTGTCAGTTGTGGTCAGCTACCATCCCTGAGTCGAAGGTTGCGATCCGTAGCCCGAAGCCCAGATTGGGGGTTGATTACCTTCATTTTTGCCCCATAAAACTGGTTTTTCGGGGATAATTCCAGAATTTTCTTCTAACGTTAATAAACTTTTTTCAAAATTCAGCTAGCCCGCGCCGAGACGCGTCTCTGGACGTATCGCACGTGCCCCTAGCTTGCAAAAAATTTTGCCCACCCAACCCGCCCTCTGGTCTATAGCAGGAAGGTGGACTGGGAATTTATCAAAAATTTACTTTTTCTAAATTTTGTCCCAAAAGTTTGTTTATGCGATATCTTTTACTATTTTCGTTTTGACGGGTCTCTGAGATCAAATCTCGAGGCTGGGGAGAAATTTACACTTTTAATTTAATTATTTTTAATTTTATATACACTTTTACTAGATTAAGTTTTATTTTACACACTTTTTACATTTGACGCTTACCTCCAAACATGATGGGAATAAGGACGCCAGTGAAGAAGGTGGATGATGGCGACAAATCACCACCCAAATCCACAACATCACCCCCAAATGTTAGGCGCAGTATTGCGGAATTGGAAGCTGCTAAGCCCACCACCTCAGCTTTGACACCTCCTGTGTTAACCAAACCGCCACAGGCCGGTCCAGCTAAACCTGGACTAAAGCTCTCGCAAGAGAAAAAAACCCTCGCAACGAACACAAAGCTCATTGAGGTACATTCGCCGCCGAAACCCCACTACGCAGATCGGTCATCGGAAGCTAGGGCCTGCTTGGTCAGAGCAAAACAACTTCTGAGTTCTTCAAGAAATACGAAGACAGAGATAAAGAACGGCGTAGTGGAGTCACTGGACCGTTTACTTCTGCTGGTGAAGGAGGCCGAAAGGGAGGCCAAAGTTAAAACCACGCAGCCCGAAATTGCTGTTCCTGATGCTACCTTCTCAATTACCACCGACCAAAACCTGCTGGCAACAGAAATTCGAGAGCACTCGAAGTTGCTAGCAGAGAACAGCAAGAAGATGGAGGAGCTGAAGGACGCAATCGAGCACCAGAAGAGATTACTCGAAAAAGGAAACACCTACGCGAGTGTGACCGCAGCCCAGGGCGGAAAGGCAATGCCGATGCGCAACACCTTGCACTCGGTTGTGGTCACATCCAAGGATGAAACGGAGTCGGGTGACGAAGTGCTTAGCAGAGTGAGGAAGGCGATAGACGCGAAGGAGGGGTGGATAAAGGTGGAAAAGGTACGGAAAGCTAAGGATAGGAAAGTCATCATAGGACTCCAAACTGAGGAAGAAAGGGGAAAAATAAAGGACCGACTGCAAAAAGAGGGAGTTGACCTCACTGTCGAGGAAGTCAAAAACAAGGACCCGCTTCTGATCCTGAGGAACGTCTTGGTAGTGAATACCAACGAAGACGTTCTTAAGGCGTTGCGGAATCAGAACGAGGGTGTTTTTGACGGCCTCGACACTGAGGAAAACCGGGTGGAAGTGAGGTACCGAAGGAGGACGAGGAACCCACACATTGGCCACGTCATCCTCAGCGTCTCGCCCATTATCTGGCGACGTGCAGTGGACATTGGGACCGTTCACATTGATCTCCAGCGCGTCCGGGTCGAAGATCAGACCCCGCTTGTCCAATGCACCCGCTGTCTGGGATTCGGACACGGCAAGCGGTACTGTAAAGAGCCTGCAGACCTGTGTGGACATTGCGGTGGTCCCCACATGAGATCAGAATGCTCGGACTGGCTTTCAGGCACACCACCCGCCTGCCGAAACTGCACAAAGGCGAAAATAGAGCACGGTACACCTCACAATGCTTTTGGCCTCGACTGCCCAGTACGGATCAAATGGGATGATATAGCCAGATCAACTGTTGCCTATTGTTAAGGGCACCCCAACGGAAAATACCCCCTACGGAGCAGTACAGGCAAACCTCCAGCGCAAGAAGCTAGCAACAAATGAGCTCTTAATCGAAGCTACAAGGCGTGGAATAGCCATAGCACTCCTTCAGGAACCGTACGTCGGCGGGGCTAGAGTAATGAAGAGTCACAGGGGCGTTAGAATCTTCCAGGACACTGGGACTGGAGATGGGACTGTCAAAGCAGCAATAGCTGTCTTTAACAGCGACTTCACAGTCAAGCAGTACCCAAAACTCACCACTAATAACATCGTAGTGGTGGGTATCCGGACCAGTGCCTGGGAGATCACGCTTGTCTCTCTTTACTTCGAGCCAGACCAGCCTATAGAGCAATACCTCGAACACCTGAGACGAATAGAGCGCGTAGTCGGTTCCAGGAATTTGATCGTTGGAGGTGATGCCAATGCCAAAAGCATCTGGTGGGGCAGCCCGACGGCTGACCTCAGGGGGGAAGAGGTTGCAGGAGCTCTTGGCGAGCTAAACTTAAATATCCTGAATAGAGGGGCAATTCCGACTTTCGACACCATCCGAGGAGGAAAGCGGTACAGCAGTTACGTAGACATTACCGCCTGCTCCAATGACATCTTGGCCATGGTAGACGATTGGAGAGTTGACGAAGGTTTCACGACCTCGGATCACAACGCCATCACTTTTAAAATTCATCTGAAAAAATCTAAAGGCATTCAAATTGAAAGAACGACTAGAAAATTTAACACTAAAAAAGCCAACTGGTCAAAGTTTCATGAGAAATTTGGCCAGTTGAAAACAGAGTTTAAATTCACGGTAAACGAAATTGACCACTTAAACAATACTCATGAAATTGACACAGCCACTGAAAACCTCACAAAAGCAATAGATCTAGCATGCACGTTAACAATACCACCTAAAAAACTAAAAGAAGTACTTACCTTACCGTGGTGGTCCGAGAGAATTGCCAAGTTGAAGAAGACCGTCGCTACCATGAAGCGCAGGATCCGCTGTGCCGCTGAAGTCCGGAGGTCGAAGGTCGTACAGGAATACCTGAAAAAGAAAGAAGAATATGAGTTAGAAGCAGCCAAGGCTCAGACAGAGAGTTGGAAGGAATTCTGCGGGAAGCAGGATAGGGAGGGGGTATGGGAGGGTATATACAGAGTGATAGGTAGGACGCAGCGTAGGGAAGAAGACCTACCACTGGAAAGGGATGGGGTTGTGCTGGACGCGAAGGGCTCAGTGATGTTGTTGGCGGAGACCTTTTATCCGGAAGACCACGCTGAATGTGACACCGCTCATCACCGATCCATCCGAATGAGGGCCGACAGTGTAAACTCTGTTGCGCAAAGTGATCCTTGTGACCCACCGTTTACAATGTCGGAACTAAAAAATTCGATGGAGTCGTTTAATCCGAAGAAGGCGCCGGGATCTGACGGCTTTACTTCGGACATTTGCTGTCACGTCATCGGAAATGACCCGGAAACATTCCTGAAGTTCCTAAATAAATGCTTACAGTACCATCACTTCCCCGTCGCCTGGAAAGAGGCAACAGTCGTGATCCTGCGTAAGCCCGGAAAAGAAAGTTATTATACTCCTAAATCATATAGGCCGATCGGACTGTTGCCCATATTAGGAAAAATCTTCGAGAAGATGCTGGTGGCCCGCCTGAAATTCCACCTGCTACCAAGGATGAGTACCCGTCAGTACGGGTTCATGCCACAGAGAAGCACTGAAGACTCCCTCTATGATCTAATGCAGCATGTTCACAAAATGCTTGAACAAAAAAAGATCATAACGATCGTTTCGCTGGACATAGAGGGAGCTTTTGACAGCGCATGGTGGCCAGCAATAAGAGTCCGTCTGGCGGAGGAAAAATGTCCTATCAATCTCAGGCGGGTCATAGACAGTTATCTCAGAGACCGCAAAGTCTCGATCAGGTACGGCGGGGAGGTATACGAGAAAAGCACAAACAAGGGCTGTGTCCAGGGCTCGATTGGGGGCCCAATATTATGGAATCTCGTACTAGACCCCCTCCTTAAAGAAGTAGAAAAAAGGGGAACACACGTCCAAGCTTTCGCAGACGACATCGTCTTGGTTTTTGACGGCGAGACTGCACAACAGGTGGAGGCATGTGCCAATGCCGCTCTCAGTCATGTTCTGGCGTGGGGTGTCGAGAACAAACTGAAATTTGCTCCACATAAAACAACTGCCATGGTCATCACCAGAAAGTTGAAATACGACACACCACGCCTGAGCATGGGGGGGATCGACATTGGCATGTCCAAGGAAATAAAGCTTCTGGGTGTAACCATCGACGAGAAACTTACTTTCAATACCCACGTCTCAATTGCTTGTAGGAAGGCAATTGCGATCTACAAGCAATTGTGCAGAGCCGCTAGGGTCAGTTGGGGGTTGCACCCAGAAGTTTTACGGTTGATGTACGTGGCAACCATAGAACCCATATTACTTTACGCCGCTAGTGTATGGGCGCCGGCGGCTAAAAAGTTGGGCATTCAAAAGCAACTCGCGACCGTGCAACGTGGGATCGCCCAGAAGATTTGTAAGGCATATCGCACGGTCTCCCTGAACTCAGCTTTGGTGCTGTCTGGGTTGCTCCCCCTCGACCTCCGAGTCCGCGAGGCGGCGTCGTTGTACGAAGCCAAGAGGGGAGTGCCCCAGACCGCACTGGGGGACAGGGAGGTCGAGCGAATGACCTCGGCGATGGACGCTCCTCATCCGGTAGAGCGCGCAACCCTGGAGTATAACAGCCTGGCAAATCAAGAAGAGCTAGACAACAACTGCGACTTTGACGTCCGCATCTTTACGGACGGAAGCAAGATCGGAGGAGGGGTCGGCGCTGCACTGTCCATATGGAACGGCGACGCCGAGACCAGAGCCCTCAAACTTGCACTGTCGAAGCACTGCACAGTCTACCAGGCTGAATTACTCGCGTTGAAAAGGGCAACTTGCGAAATTGCCAAGCTGAAGGCGTCTACTTTTGGAGTTTTCAGCGACTCTATGGCGGCTCTTCAAACCATCAAAAATCCCAGCTCGCTCCACCCTCTGGCTGTACAAGCTAGGGATAACATAAGATCCGCATCCCGCCAAAACAAGATAATAAACTTGTTTTGGGTTAAAGCTCACGTGGGGCTGCTGGGAAACGAAAGAGCCGACCAATTGGCAAAAGAGGCTGCTGAAAACTCCAAAAGAAAACCCGACTACGACCTGTGTCCGATCTCATTCGTCAAGCGAAGCATACGTATGGCGACGCTTGAGGAATGGGATCGCAGATACGTCGACAGCAACACCGCATCCGTCACAAAGTTGTTTTTACCGGATGTGCGGACAGCTCACAAGGTAATTCGCAAAATTGGTACAAACAGCCTTACCACGCAAATACTGACGGGGCACGGTGGATTCTCCGAGTACTTGCACCGATTCAAGTGCAAGGAGAGTCCATCGTGCGTCTGCGACCCGGATGCGAGCGAATCGGTGCCACACGTACTGTTCGACTGTCCACAATTTGCCGGACGGCGTTTCAACGCCGAAAATGCACTGGGCATAAAAATAACTCCAGAAAATGTAAAAAATATAATTAAGAGTAAGGATGTAGAAGTATTTCTAGAATATTGTAAATTTATTGTTAAAAAAGTTATAGATAGGAATAAAACAGCTTAAGTAAATATGCTGTCATAATATAGTATAATATATTACAGACTAGCATAAACATAAATGATAGAAAATAGTTCTTAGAATAAATAGTAATAAATACAAATATATAAATAAGCATTAAAGTGTAAGAGAAAAAATTATAAAATACAAATAAAAACAGACCCCCTATACATGTAAAAATAGAGTAAGGCTAGAAATAATATCGTTATTAAGCATGAAATTTAGAATAGGCAATTAGTTGATACGTAAATATAAAATAGACCTAAGCTAAATATAAATAAATAAGTAAGATAAGAAGTTAATATAATCTGATGAGAAAAACAACAATACGCTCCCTCTCTTTTGTGTAAATTGGGAATCCCACCCAAAATGTAAAACACAAACATGACGTCAAAAAAAACTCACTTGACAGACATAATCTCCGATTATGTTGGAGGTAGAAGCAAGGGCAGGAGTGGTTTTTAGTCGGTTCGAGTCCGACACTACCTCGACTATCTCACAGACTGTGAGGTAGTCGAGGTGTCCGTGGGGATTTCCCACTCCTGCCAAAAAAAAAAAAAAAAAAAAAAAAAAAAAAAAAACCTAACCTAACCTAACCTAACCTTTTTTTTTTTTTTTTTTGGGTGGAAAATCCTCATGGATGTCCCCCGCCCCTAAGGGGCAGGGGGGTCTGTCAGACTCGTACTGACTAAAAACCACCCGTGTCCTTCACTCTCCTACGTCGGGGGTCACGGGAACAGAAGATACTTCCGCGACCCCCGGCTGGAGCCTGGCCTTGCGGCCTCGCCTCAGAAGGGCGCGTGCGGACACGCCGCGCGCCCGCCACCTCGGGTTCGGGTATCCCGAACCCATTCAGGGGGGCCGGAAGAGAGCGCTATCCGCCCTCCGCCTGCGCCCAGTGCGTCTGCTGCGGGCCGGGTGCGGGGAGTTGACCTCCCGCTCCCTTTCCGCAGCCTCCTTCTGCGAGACGACTGCTTCACAGAAGGACACCACCGCGTCCCAGGACTCGACGCTGCCGACCATCTTCTCGACCACGGCCGGCAGCGACAAGTCACTGCCTACTCCAGAGACGAGGGCACGGCGCGGTTCCTCCCAAGCGGCACACTCTGCCACTGTGTGCCGCGCCGTGTCCTCCAGACAGTCGACGCAGTGGTGACACCGGGCGTCCGGCTCCCTGTTTATGCGACACAGGTACTTCCCAAAGCAACCATGCCCGGTAAGCACCTGTGTCACCCGAAACGACAGGGAGCCGTGCCTCCTCTCGAGCCAGCGCTCGAGTACTGGCCGGATCGCCTCGATGGTGACGAGGCCGGCGGTAGGGCGCGAAAGCCTCTCCCGCCACTCCGCCACCAGGGCCGCGCGAAGCTGCGACCGACGCAACTCCATGTGTCGCTGCATCGGTCGCTCGCCACGCGCCCGCATTTCCTCGCGCCACCGATAAAGTGACGCGAGTACTTTTGCCTCGAGGTCCCAGGGCGGGGATCCGGCCAGTACTCCGGCCGCCTCGTGGGAGATCGTGCGATACCCCCTTATGACTCTGACGGCCATCGCACGCTGCGGTCTCCGCAGAACAGCAATAGTGCCGGCCGTCAGGTCAGCCGCCCAGATCGGGGCCCCGTAAAGGGCCATCGATCGCACGATCCCCACGTAGAGCCGCCTACAGGCGGCGCTCGGGCCCCCCAGATTGGGAAGCAGCGTTGACAGCGCCCCGGCCGCGCCCAACAACTTGGGCGCCAGCCGCCGGAAGTGAGGTCCGAAGTCCCACCGGCTGTCGAGCACCAATCCCAGGTACTTCATGGTAGACCCGACAGCGATTCGGACCCCACCGACCACAAGATGTGATCCGGCGGGTGGCGCCCGACGGGGGCCATGGAAAACTATAGCCTCCGTCTTGTTGAGGGCCACCTCCAGGCCGAGGCGCCGTATGCGGCCCACCACCAGTGAGACCGCAGCCGTCGCCAGCAACGCCGCCTCCCTGTACGAGCTCCCCCGGGCCGTGACCAGCGTGTCATCAGCGTAACACGTGAGGTCGACGCCCGGCGGGAGCTCGCCCCTCAGCACCCAGTCGTACCCGATGTTCCACAGGGGTGGCCCCAGGACCGAGCCCTGTGGAACACCGCTCGACATGGGGTGCTGGTGACCGCCATCACGTCCCACGTAGGTGACACACCTCTCCGTCAGGTAAGCCCCAACGATTTGGCGGAGGTAGGGAGGCACCCTATGGTAGACCAGGGCCTCCCTGATACAACTCCAGGGCAGGGTGTTGAAGGCGTTGGAAATATCCAAAGACACTGCCAACATCACCCCGCCCCGGGACACCGCTTCCTCCGCCAGGACTCTCACACGCGACACGGCGTGAATAGTGGAGCGCCCATGCCGAAAGCCAAACTGGCAGTCGGCTAGATCCGGCCCCTCTCCGCACAAGTGGCCAACGAGGCGGGCAGCTATTATTCTTTCGAACAGCTTACCCACCTCGCTTAGCAGCACTATGGGCCGGAACGCGGACGGTGAGTCCGCAGGGCGCCCCGCCTTCTTGAGTAGGACCAGATGACCAGCCTTCCATAGACTGGGAAACTGGCCCCGCTCAAGACACGCCGTGTAGAGTCCTCTCAGCTGGGGCTCCAGCTCCTTCAGAGCGAGGGCGAGCACTCGGCCGTGTATTCCGTCGGGCCCCGGAGCCGTATTCTTGGCCCGGAGCCGCAACACGGCCGCCCCCATCTCTGCCTGTGTCACCTCTGGGACGCTGATGGCGATCTCCTCTGTAGGCTCCGCGGCTGTGGGCAAAGCCATCGGCGGCGGCACATGCTCCTCTCTAGCCGGGAAGAGGGCTGCGACGACCTCCGTCAGCAGCTCGGGTTGGAGACTCTTCGTGAGTGGAGGCGCTGCGGCCCGAAGTTTCCCTCGAACCGCACGATAAGGACGCCCCCACGGATCTCCGTCCAGAGTCTCCAACATCTCCTCCCGGCTTCGCACCTTCGCCTCGCGGATGGCCAGCCGCAGAGCCTCCTTCGCCGCGCTGTACATCTCATACAGCGCGGCCTCCTCGTCAGGGACCCGACGACGTCTCCTCCGGTATCGGGTGTACTGGCGTCTCGATCTCACGCACGCGACGCGCAACTGCGCGATCGCGTCGGACCACCAGTACACCCGGCGCCTACCCGACTGTGTGTGGACCCGGGGCATGGACGCGTCGCTGATCTGCGTCATCGCCCCGAGGAACCACTGCGCCTCCTGTTCGACGTCGACGGGTCCGTTCGTTGCCGACTCTCGGAACCAGGCCTGAACAATGGCGGCCTCCTCGAGAAGCTCCCTGTCGATGCGCTTAAGCGCCCAGCGCGGACCGTCCGTAGACTGGGCCGGTGAACTGCGGCCAGCGGTGGTCTGGGCGGAGACGTCGAAACGGATGTATCTGTGATCCGACAACGTCTCCACCTCCACCGCGACACGCCAGCTCCGCACACGGCGGGCGACAGCAGGGCTCGCAAACGACACGTCCACTATGGACCCGCCTCGCTGCCGCACGCACGTGTGTACCGAACCCCGATTAAGGACGGTCAGGCCGGTCGTGACCAACCACTCCTCCAGCGCCTCACCCCTAGCATCGGTCACTGGGGATCCCCACGCCATGGATTTGGCGTTGAGATCACCCAGCAACAGAACAGGGCGAGGGTGGAGTCGGTCCACGACGGCACCCAACTCGACAAGGAAGCTCTCGAAGTCGGCGAGGCTCTTGTTGGGCGAGAAATACGCCCCAACAGTGCCAACGCCGTCCGCGAGGGCGGCTACCCAGCCGCGACCTCGGGACGGACTGCTCAGAGCCCCGCCAATGATGGCCACCGAACCGTCCAAGTCTCCCACCCAGTTGTCTCTGGGGGGGACAAAATACGGCTCGGCGACCACGGCCACATCGATCGACCACTGTGCCATGCTCTGGAGCAAAAGATCCTGAGCTCTGGCACAGTGGTTGATATTGCCCTGGAGGAGATGTAACAGCGCCATTAGTCACAGTTCATCTCCTCCACACCTCCGTCCCCGGACCGAGAGTCGGCCGTGTGGTTGCTTGGCTGAGGGGCTTGTTTAGGGCCCCCAGCCTTGCCACCCCTTTTCTTCCCCTTGGTGGGGGCACCGCAGGCTTTACTGCCCACCATGTGCTCGGCGGACCTCCCTGCCGCTGAACAGAGGCAGCAGTTTGGCGCCGCGGAGCACTGAGCCGCCTTGTGGCCGGGCTGACCGCAGCGGTGACAAAGACCGCTGCGGTCGATTTCGGCGGTGCAACAGGCCCCGACATGCCCAATGGCGAGGCACCTGAAGCACCGCATAGCCCTGGGTTGCAGGAGCTTCACCCTCGCTGCAACCCACCCCACCAACACACGCCCGGCGTCGGCGACCTTATTGGCCGCAGCCACCGGGCACCGCACCCAGATCGCACCCAGTCCGGAGGCATGGGTGCGTATCTCACCAGTCCGCACTTCGCCTGGCGGACAACCACCGGCTCGGGCGACGGCCGCCACGACCTCATCCGGGGTCACCGAGTCGTCCAGACCTTCGACCCGCAACTCGGCGGTCTTCACCGGTCTGGAGACCCGGACATCCTCCGGATTGAGGACCTCTCGTAATTTGGCGGCCAACATGTCCGCCCTCTCACCGCTAGAGGCACCAGCCACCTCGAGTAGCCGCGCTCCCGTCCTCGCCGACCTCATCTTGAAGCCGGTTGGTGTGCCGAGGTCGGGAAACGCGACCTTCGCCTTCGCCTCCGTAAGGACCGCCTTGTAGGTGATGCCCCTTTCGACGGCTCCGGGCTGCAGTGTTAAAACCACAGCCGCAGAGCGTGGGGCTCGAACCTTAGGCGGTCCCTGGGCCTTCTTGGCTGATGCTGGTGCCTCAGCCCGAGCCGGTGGTCCCGCATCTCGTGCCTGCGGGGCCGCCTTCTTCTTTCCCTTCTTTTTCTTCCTGACGACCTCCACCCAGCTCTCCGTCGGAGTCTCGGGCTCGGTCGTCAGGGTCGCGGACTTTGGTGCCTGCGGCGCCGCCTTCTTCTTTCCCTTCTTCTTTTTTTCCGCCGGGGACTCCGACGCCGCAGGTGCGGGCGCAGGCTCCGGTGGCGCGGGCCTCGGTGTCGCGGCCGCGGGCCCAGCCATCCTCCTCTGGTCAGCGGCTAGCGGAGGCCTGAGGATTGGGGCCGGAGGCAGCCGGGACGCCAGCTCCTCCAGTCGAGCCCCGACCATCTTCCCGCACTGCAACATACAGATGCGGGCGATCTTCTCGACCTCCGCATCCGCAAGTGTGCGGGTCGAGGTCGGGGCCGGCAACGCAACCGACGACGTCGAGGCGACGGCGGGCGCTGGGCCAGCCGCACCGGGAGCCGCGGACAGGGCGGCAAACTGCCGCTTGAGGTCCTCCAGCTCGGATCGGAGACGGCTGTTCTCCTCCCACAGCTTCGCCGTCTCCTCCGAGCTCGTCCTCATAAGGAGGACCTCAGCCGCCTCTTTGATGCCGTCCGCGGCCTCCTTTAAGGCGCGCGTGAACGTGCCCTTCAAGTTGCCCGACTTAGTCGCAACCTTCAGGACAACGTCCACGCCGTCCAGCACCTGGCGAGTCAGCGCCACCGCCGACATGTCGCCTCCTTCTGCCATACGGGCAGCGCGCCGCTCGCGAGCTTGCTCGGCCAACCTGCCGACCTCGTCAGCCACAGCAGCCTTGCGCACCGCCCGTCTGGCAGCGTTGGCCTCCGCCTTGTTGGACCCTAGGAGGGACTCCTCACTAGGATCCGCACTCATGGGCTCAGTGTCGCCGTCCGTCACCCCCAAAACCGGCCCCTCTGAGGCGGGTGGTGGAGGCGGCAGGAAGCGGCCCCGCCCATCCCGACCATCTAACAGCCGGGCACCCCGACCCCTACGTGCCGTTGTAACCTTCGCTGCCGATACGTTCTCCTCGCTAGAGGAGAGACCCATCGACAGCGAGTCCATCGAACGCGAACCCAGCGGGCGCTTCCGCGTCCCGCGCGTCGCTCCTGCGACCTCCTTGTTGCACAGGGGCTCCAGGCTAACCCGGAGCTCCCTTCCGCACTGGAACCTAACCTAACCTTTTTTTTTTTTTTTTTTTTTTTTTTTTTTTTTTTTTTTTTTTTTTTTGACGCTGGGAAAAAATGCGTTACGCATACCCTTCCGCCGGGGGACGGGAGGGGTATGTGGGACTCCCCGGGCGAACCCGGTATACCCACTAAAACGACCCAGCGGCATTCCCGCTTCGTCATAGTGGAGGGGAACTGGGAAACTGGCATAGCCTTTGCTACCAGTCCCCCGCCGACGAATGCAAGGCGGACCCCTCCCACCCTCACGGCACGGGTAGGGGAGGGGGGCCAGGAACGGCAGGCGGAGGTGACAGAGTGCAATACAGGCGCAGGCACCCCCGTGCCTGTCGCCCGCCCGTCACCACCTAGAGGAGGGAGGGCACGAAGCCTTCTCCCCCCTCTCCGGCTGCGGAGCGGCGCAGCGAGAGGTCGTCCTCCCGCGCCCGCCCCGCCTCCCCCCTCTGCGAGAGCACGCACCCGCAGAAGGAGGCTACCGCTGACCAGGCCTCTCGCCACCCAGAATGGCGCAAATACGCCGGGAAGCGGGAGGTCCGGTCCGACCACCGCGGCGAGACCGCGGCCAGTATTTCGCCGTGTGCCGCGCGACGGCCCACGGAGCGGACCCACCGGACGGTACGCGATTAGGGATTCACTCCTCGAAGCCCTCGGGGAGCGAATCAGGGCCGGGGCCCCTCCCCCATCCCGGACCACAGCCATTCGTCACGCTCACAATCACGTCTGATGGCCAGACGCATATCAGAGCGCAACGAATGCCGCGATCCAAGATGAAGGAGGAACCCAAACCCCGATCCACTCCCCGAGAACTTCGAGGAGCGAACCACCAACCACGCACCGCCCGATGAGCCCGCCCCGCGAGCCATCGCACTGCACACGACGAAATAACCCCGCCCAGAATATTAGCCACGACAGTACCATTCCCCGAGGAATAAGAATTTCTTCTCATTCCTCGAGGAAGGATACTGCCGCGCCCAGGGTGCACCGGCCCAGCAGCTGCTCTTCCCTCCAGACGTATCGAGAGGGACCAGCAACCATTGGACACACGTGGAGGAATTCTGACGCACCCCAACCTAACCTAACCTAACCTTTTTTTTTTTTTTTTTTTTTTTTGGGTGGAAAATCCTCATGGATGTCCCCCGCCCCTAAGGGGCAGGGGGGTCTGTCAGACTCGTACTGACTAAAAACCACCCGTGTCCTTCACTCTCCTACGTCGGGGGTCACGGGAACAGGAGATACTTCCGCGACCCCCGGCTGGAGCCTGGCCTTGCGGCCTCGCCTCAGAAGGGCGCGTGCGGACACGCCGCGCGCCCGCCACCTCGGGTTCGGGTATCCCGAACCCATTCAGGGGGGCCGGAAGAGAGCGCTATCCGCCCTCCGCCTGCGCCCAGTGCGTCTGCTGCGGGCCGGGTGCGGGGAGTTGACCTCCCGCTCCCTTTCCGCAGCCTCCTTCTGCGAGACGACTGCTTCACAGAAGGACACCACCGCGTCCCAGGACTCGACGCTGCCGACCATCTTCTCGACCACGGCCGGCAGCGACAAGTCACTGCCTACTCCAGAGACGAGGGCACGGCGCGGTTCCTCCCAAGCGGCACACTCTGCCACTGTGTGCCGCGCCGTGTCCTCCAGACAGTCGACGCAGTGGTGACACCGGGCGTCCGGCTCCCTGTTTATGCGACACAGGTACTTCCCAAAGCAACCATGCCCGGTAAGCACCTGTGTCACCCGAAACGACAGGGAGCCGTGCCTCCTCTCGAGCCAGCGCTCGAGTACTGGCCGGATCGCCTCGATGGTGACGAGGCCGGCGGTAGGGCGCGAAAGCCTCTCCCGCCACTCCGCCACCAGAGCCGCGCGAAGCTGCGACCGACGCAACTCCATGTGTCGCTGCATCGGTCGCTCGCCACGCGCCCGCATTTCCTCGCGCCACCGATAAAGTGACGCGAGTACTTTTGCCTCGAGGTCCCAGGGCGGGGATCCGGCCAGTACTCCGGCCGCCTCGTGGGAGATCGTGCGATACCCCCTTATGACTCTGACGGCCATCGCACGCTGCGGTCTCCGCAGAACAGCAATAGTGCCGGCCGTCAGGTCAGCCGCCCAGATCGGGGCCCCGTAAAGGGCCATCGATCGCACGATCCCCACGTAGAGCCGCCTACAGGCGGCGCTCGGGCCCCCCAGATTGGGAAGCAGCGTTGACAGCGCCCCGGCCGCGCCCAACAACTTGGGCGAACCTAACCTAACCTAACCTAACCTTTTTTTTTTTTTTTTTTTTTTTTTTTTTTTTTTTTTTTTTTTTGTCGCTGGGAAAAAATGCATTACGCATACCCTCCCGGGGGACGGGAGGGGTATGTGGGACTCCCCGGGCGAACCCGGTATACCCACTAAAACGACCCAGCGGCATTCCCGCTTCGTCATAGTGGCGGGGGGACTGGGAAACCGGCACAGCCTTTACAACCAGTCCCCCGCCGACGATATCAAGGCGGTCCCCTCACACCCTCACGAGCGTGGGGGGGCGGGAATGACTGACGGAGGTGACGGGTGCAATGCGGGCGCAGGCACCCCCGTGCCTGTCGCCCGCCCGTCACCTAGAGGAGGGAGGGCACGACGCCTTCTCCCCCTTCTCCGTCTGCGGAGCGGCGCAGCGAGAGGGTCGTCCTCCCGCGCCCGCTCCGCCTCCTCCTTCTGCGAGAGTACGTCCTCGCAGAAGGAGGCTACTGCTGACCAGGCCTCCTCGCTCCCCAGTATTGGGCGTCCGACAGATCCGGCCCTACCCCCCGCAGGTGGCTCTCCAGCCTCCCGGCGACAATCCCCTCGAACAGCTTACCGACCTCATCGAGCAGAACGATGGGCCGGTATGCCGAGGGGGAGTCCACCGGGCGTCCCTCTTTTCGGAGGAGGCAGAGCTGCCCCTCCTTCCAGAGTTTCGGGAACCTCCCAGCCGTAAAACACGCGCTGAAAAGTTCCCGAAACCTGTCCTCCATTTGGGAGGCGGCGATCGCCACCACCCTTGCGGGGACGCCGTCCGGTCCGGGGGCGGTCTTCTTCGCGCGGAGGTTCAGAACCCCCGCGTAGAATTCCGCCGCCGTCACCGGGGGGACCTCTGCCTCCGGGGGAGCCGCCCCTTGCGGGGGATCCATTGTTGGAGGGGCGAAGTCGGTCCTGCGCGGAAACAGGGACCGGACCACCCCATCCAACAATGCCGGCTCGAGGGTCTCGGACAGTGGGGGACCATAGGGGCGGAGCTGGTTCCGCGCCGCCTTATACGGTCTCCCATAGGGGTCCCTGTCGAGACCCTCCAGCATCTCGGCCCTCGCCGAGTCCCGCGCAGCGCCCATCGCAGACTTGAGGGCCGCCGCAGCCTCTCGGTAAGAGGCGTACAGGCGGTCCTCCTCTGCCCGGACTCGGTTCTGGGCGCTGCGCCGCCGGCTCCGTGCGTAGGCCCTCCTGGCCGCCACGCAGGTGGCCCGGAGCCCCGCCAGCTCCTCCGTCCACCAGTACACGGCGCGACGGGGAGGCGGACGGCGTGACCGAGGCATGCTGGAGTTGCACACCTCGGTCAAGGACCCCCTGAGCCGCACCGCTGCGGCGTCAACGTCCGGGACCTCCTCGACAGGGGGAGGCGACAGCCAGTCCTGGAGGAAGGCGGCCTCCTTGGCTGCCTCCCGGTCCAGGCGGGTGAGTGCCCACCGCGGGAAGGGAGATTGCCCAGCACGGGCCGTCCCCCCTCCCCGCTGTGTGGAGATGTCGAACCGCACGTAACGGTGGTCCGACAAGGTCTCCACCAGCTCCACCCGCCAATTCACGACGCGGGCGGCCAGCGCGGGGGTGGCAAACGACACGTCCACCACCGACCCGCCCTGTCGCCGCACACACGTGTGGACCGCCCCCCTGTTGAGGAGGGACACACCGCACGAGGCCGCCCAAAACTGGACGGCGCGTCCCCGGACGTTGCACCCGGCGGCCGGGTTGCCCCAGGCCACCGACTTGGCGTTTAGGTCGCCGAGCACCACGACCTGGCGTGGTGCCGCCCTCCCTACGACAGCAGTGAGGATCTCTAAGAAATCCTCAAAGTCCGAGAGAGGGCGGTTTGGGGAGAAATACACTCCCACCATCGCTATCTCTCCCCACGCGGCGGCCACGTATCCCGGTCCCCTCTCTAAGAGCGAGAGGGGAGGGGAGTCTGTGGAAGACCGCGCCACCAACGCCACTAGGCCATCCCGGTCGCCCAGCCAACGGCCAGGGACCGAGTAGGGTTCGGCGACCACCACCAAGTCCACCAACCACTCAGCCATGGTCTGCATCAGCAGATCCTGGGCTGTCCTGCAGTGGTTGGCGTTCGCCTGAAGGATGCGATGTTCGACTCTGGCCATTAGTCGGACATCGCACCCTCCTCCGCAGCCGCCGCAGGAACGGCGGTGTTTGCGGCAACAGCAGGCGCAGGCCCGGTCGGCGCCTGCGCTTTGCCACGCTTAGGGGGGGGATTGCACCTCCCCCCCTTCATGACGTGGCATGCCCGGCGGCCACTGGCGGCACACACCGCGCAGTGCGGCGTGGCAGCCTGGCAGGAGGAGGCTTTGTGGCCCTCCTTGCCGCAGCGGTAACAGGTGTCCGACCGATCCACCTTGGACGGACACAGGGGCCGGGTGTGGCCGATGCCGAAGCACCGGAAACACCTCAGAGGCTGGTCCTCGAGTGCCCTAACTGCACCCGAGCTTAACCCGACTTGAAGCCGTCCTTTTGCAAGGACGGCTTTGGCAGCTGCGATTGGGCACTCGAGGCGGATTGTGCCCATTCCGCCGCGGCCGGGCCTTATGTCCCGGCCTTGGACCGCCGCTGCGCCACAGCCCCCTACCGCTGCGACCGCCGCCACTACCTCCTCCTTGGTGACGGAGTCATCCAACTCCGTCACTTCGATGGCCGCCAACTTGACCGGCCGGGCCACCTTCGCCGAGTCCGCGATGACCTCCTGCAGCTTCGCTGCGAAGAGGTCCGCGTGGGCACTCCCCTCGGCCCCCGGGAACTCGAAAATTCGAGCCCCAGCTTGGGTCCGCCGGCAGGACACATTGCCGATCCCCAGTTGGGCGGGATCGGCGTTTGCACGCGCCCGCACCAGGATGGAGGCATAGGTCTCCCCTCGCCCCGCAGCCTCCGTGGTGAGTGTCACCACGACGGCCGCGGTTTTCGGGGGGACCAGCTGCCCCTTCCCCTTCCCTGTCCCTTTTTTAGCGGGGACGGCAGGCGCGGCAGGGTTGGCAGGGACGGCCGTTGCCGACCTCTTCCCCTTCCCTTTGCCCTTCCCCTTACGGCCCACTTTCGTCCACTCGTTGGAAGGAGTGGTCGAAGGGAGAAGGGCATCCTCCGCCTGGGCCGAAGACGGCCCCGGCTCAGACCGCCTCTTGTCCGTCTGGGCTGAGGACGGCCCCAGCCCAGACCGCCTCTCATCCGCCGTAAGCGGCGGTCGGAGGCGCTTCTCCGGCAGGAGCCGGTCCTCAATGCCTGCTAGGCAGGCCCTCGTGAAGGCCCTCTCCTCCATTACTACCTTGCGGATGATATCCTCAAGGTTGGAGGAGGGGCCCTCTGCTGCAGGCCTCGCCTTGGCCTGTTGTGGCCGGGCTGAGGCAGCGCCATCTGCCACAGGGCTCGCCTCGGCCTGCTGTGGCCGGGCCGTGGCTTCAGCCAGCTTCAGGTGAAGCTGGCTGACCTCCGACTGCAGGCGGTCCACTCTCGCCTGCAGTTGCCGCGTCTCGTCGGTGGTCGTGCGCTGGACCAGCTCCGCGACGACACCGCGCATGCTCGCGGCCCTGCATTTGAGGGCCTTCTGGAAGGTCCCCTTTAGATTGGAGGACTTAGAGGCGACCTCCAAAATCTCCTCCTCGTCCTCCTCCGCCATTTTCTCCAGCTCGGCCAGAGAGTGGTCCGCGTACAGAACGCGAGACGCACCGTACCCGGACTTGGCCCGAGCGAGGTGCGCCCGCCTCTCCTTCGCGGCAACCCGCTCCTCCAGCTCTAGCTGGAGCTGGTTCCGCCGAGCCAGGTCCAACTGGCGTTGGGCTTCCACGAGCCCAACTTTATGGGTGTCCGCAGCCACCGTCGGCTTTTTAGCCTTCGGCAACCTCCTCGACCCCGAAGCCGAGGAACCCTCGGACCCACCGCTCAGGTGAACTCGCTTCCGCGAGCGAGACTCGTCCGCGTCCGACATACCAATCAGCGAATCGTTGTCAGACGACTCGCTGATTAGTATGTCATCCGCCCCTCCAAAGAAGCTAGCCGCAGACGGCGCGCGGCTAGTTTCTGACGCCGGAGCGTCGGGGTGGCCCTGAGAAGGGCCTTTGGGTTGGCCCTGAGAAGGGCCTTTTGGTTGGCCCTGAGAAGGGCCTTTGGGTTGGCCCTGAGAAGGGCCTTTGGGTTGGCCCTGAGAAGGGCCTTTGGGTTGGCCCTGAGAAGGGCCTTTTTGTTTTAAAAATCGCCCGCAGGCGTCCCGCGAAGGCATATTAAAAGACATATTTAAAATCGTAGAACAAGGCAAGATACAATGATCGCTACGAAGTCACAGAGCACTTTGGCCAGTCCCAGTCTGCCACTCCGTTACGGTGGTCAGAACTGGGCTGTTTCCAGGGGACGCGACGTGGACGCAAGCTCTGTGGGGGGTCCCCCAACCTAACCTAACCTAACCTTTTTTTTTTTTTTTTTTTTTTTTTTTTTTTGACGCTGGGAAAAAAATGCATTACGCATACCCTCCCATCGGGGGACGGGAGGGGTATGTGGGACTCCCGGGCGAACCCGGTATACCCACTAAAACGACCCAGCGGCATTCCCGCTTCGTCATAGTGGCGGGGGGACTGGGAAACCGGCACAGCCTTTACAACCAGTCCCCCGCCGACGATATCAAGGCGGTCCCCTCACACCCTCACGGGCGTGGGGGGGCGGGAATGACTGACGGAGGTGACGGGTGCAATGCGGGCGCAGGCACCCTCGTGCCTGTCGCCCGCCCGTCACCTAGAGGAGGGAGGGCACGACGCCTTCTCCCCCTTCTCCGTCTGCGGAGCGTCGCAGCGAGAGGGTCGTCCTCCCGCGCCCGCTCCGCCTCCTCCTTCTGCGAGAGTACGTCCTCGCAGAAGGAGGCTACTGCTGACCAGGCCTCCTCGCTCCCCAGCATGGCGTCAACCACGCCGGGAAGCGAGAGGTCTGGTCCGACCACCGCGGTGAGACCGCAGCGCCGCTCGGACCACGCCGGGCACCCCTCGAGGGTGTGCTGCGCCGTGTCCTCCGCCGCGCCGCAATGGTGGCACGCCGGGGTCTCCTCCCTCCCGATCCGGTGCAGGTGCGATCCGAAGCAGCCATGCCCGGACAACACCTGCACCAGACGGAAAGAGAGGAAACCGTGGGACCGCTCGAGCCAGCCCTGCAGGACCGGCCCGAGCGCGTCCAACGTCCGGCGACCAAAGGCGGCGCTGGCGAGGTCCTCCGTCCAATGGAGGACGATGGCTTCCTTCGCCTCTCGCCGCACCGCCTCCCGCTCTTCGCCCATAGGGCGCTCACCAAGTGCCCTTCGGCGGGCCGTCCACTCGTACACTCTGGCGAGCACCCACGCCTCCAATTCCCATGGAGGGGTGCCGGCCAGAGCGCACGCCGCCGAGAAGCCCACCGAGCGGTACGCTCTCGCCACCCGCTGTGCAATGGCCCGCTGGGGCCTGCGGATGGCGGTCGCATTCTCCCTCCTATGGAGGGAGTCCGCCCAGATGGGAGCCCCGTAGAGGGCCATGCTCCGCAAAATGCCGGCATAGAGGCGCCGGCACTTTGCCTTGGGCCCCCCCAGGTTTGGGAGGAGCCATGAGAGGGCGTCCGCGGCCTTTAACAGGCGCGTCGACAGCCCGCTGAAATGTGGGCCGAAGCGCCACCTGTCGTCCAGCACCAGCCCCAGATATTTCATCTGGGGCTGGACCCCTATACGGACGCCCTCCACGACGATGTGGGCGTCGGCAGGGCAGCGCTGCCGGGGACCGCGAAAGAACACGGCCTCCGTTTTGTGCAGCGCCACCCTCAATCCCAGGCGGCGGATCCTCTCTGCCACCAAGGATCCGCCAGCCGAGGCCAAAATGGCCGCTTCTCCGAAGCTCCTCCCCCGTGCAGTGAGCAGAGTGTCATCCGCGTAACAGATGACACTCGTGCCCTGGAGGAGGGCTCCCCGCAACAGCCAATCGAATCCGATGTTCCACAAGGGAGGGCCAAGCACCGACCCCTGTGGAACACCGGACTCAGCAGCGTACCGCCTCACCGAACCTGCTTTGTCTACGAGGAGGACCTCTCGGCCCTCCAAGTAGTCCGCCAGCAGGCTCCTCAGGTATTGGGGCACTCCGTGATACCGGAGTGCCTCCAATATCGTCGAGTGGGGGACGGAGTTGAAGGCGTTGGCAATGTCGAATGACACCGCCAGCACTCCGTCCCCCGCCTCCACCGCCTCCTTCACCTGGCCCTTGAGTAGGGCCAGCGCGTCGATCGTCGAACGCCCACGACGGAAACCGTATTGGGCGTCCGACAGATCCGGCCCTACCCCCCGCAGGTGGCTCTCCAGCCTCCCGGCGACAATCCCCTCGAACAGCTTACCGACCTCATCGAGCAGAACGATGGGCCGGTATGCCGAGGGGGAGTCCACCGGGCGTCCCTCTTTTCGGAGGAGGCAGAGCTGCCCCTCCTTCCAGAGTTTCGGGAACCTCCCAGCCGTAAAACACGCGCTGAAAAGTTCCCGAAACCTGTCCTCCATTTGGGAGGCGGCGATCGCCACCACCCTTGCGGGGACGCCGTCCGGTCCGGGGGCGGTCTTCTTCGCGCGGAGGTTCAGAACCCCCGCGTAGAATTCCGCCGCCGTCACCGGGGGGACCTCTGCCTCCGGGGGAGCCGCCCCTTGCGGGGGATCCATTGTTGGAGGGGCGAAGTCGGTCCTGCGCGGAAACAGGGACCGGACCACCCCATCCAACAATGCCGGCTCGAGGGTCTCAGACAGTGGGGGACCATAGGGGCGGAGCTGGTTCCGCGCCGCCTTATACGGTCTCCCATAGGGGTCCCTGTCGAGACCCTCCAGCATCTCGGCCCTCGCCGAGTCCCGCGCAGCGCCCATCGCAGACTTGAGGGCCGCCGTAGCCTCTCGGTAAGAGGCGTACAGGCGGTCCTCCTCTGCCCGGACTCGGTTCTGGGCGCTGCGCCGCCGGCTCCGTGCGTAGGCCCTCCTGGCCGCCACGCAGGTGGCCCGGAGCCCCGCCAGCTCCTCCGTCCACCAGTACACGGCACGACGGGGAGGCGGACGGCGTGACCGAGGCATGCTGGAGTTGCACACCTCGGTCAAGGACCCCCTGAGCCGCACCGCTGCGGCGTCAACGTCCGGGACCTCCTCGACAGGGGGAGGCGACAGCCAGTCCTGGAGGAAGGCGGCCTCCTTGGCTGCCTCCCGGTCCAGGCGGGTGAGTGCCCACCGCGGGAAGGGAGATTGCCCAGCTCGGGCCGTCCCCCCTCCCCGCTGTGTGGAGATGTCGAACCGCACGTAACGGTGGTCCGACAAGGTCTCCACCAGCTCCACCCGCCAATTCACGACGCGGGCGGCCAGCGCGGGGGTGGCAAACGACACGTCCACCACCGACCCGCCCTGTTGCCGCACACACGTGTGGACCGCCCCCCTGTTGAGGAGGGACACACCGCACGAGGCCGCCCAAAACTGGACGGCGCGTCCCCGGACGTTGCACCCGGCGGCCGGGTTGCCCCAGGCCACCGACTTGGCGTTTAGGTCGCCGAGCACCACGACCTGGCGTGGTGCCGCCCTCCCTACGACAGCAGTGAGGATCTCTAAGAAATCCTCAAAGTCCGAGAGAGGGCGGTTTGGGGAGAAATACACTCCCACCATCGCTATCTCTCCCCACGCGGCGGCCACGTATCCCGGTCCCCTCTCTAAGAGCGAGAGGGGAGGGGAGTCTGTGGAAGACCGCGCCACCAACGCCACTAGGCCATCCCGGTCGCCCAGCCAACGGCCGGGGACCGAGTAGGGCTCGGCGACCACCGCCAAGTCCACCAACCACTCAGCCATGGTCTGCATCAGCAGATCCTGGGCTGTCCTGCAGTGGTTGGCGTTCGCCTGAAGGATGCGATGTTCGACTCTGGCCATTAGTCGGA
Organism: Diarsia brunnea; assembly: GCA_949774965.1. Lineage (NCBI taxonomy): Eukaryota > Metazoa > Arthropoda > Insecta > Lepidoptera > Noctuidae > Diarsia > Diarsia brunnea. Next base: position 90,751 of record OX459009.1, read on the forward strand.
CATCGCACCCTCCTCCGCAGCCGCCGCAGGAACGGCGGTGTTTGCGGCAACAGCAGGCGCAGGCCCGGTCGGCGCCTGCGCTTTGCCACGCTTAGGGGGGGGATTGCACTTTCCCCCCTTCATGACGTGGCATGCCCGGCGGCCACTGGCGGCACACACCGCGCAGTGCGGCGTGGCAGCCTGGCAGGAGGAGGCTTTGTGGCCCTCCTTGCCGCAGCGGTAGCATGTGTCCGACCGATCCACTTTGGACGGACACAGGGGCCGGGTGTGGCCGATGCCGAAGCACCGGAAGCACCTCAAAGGCTGGTCCTCGAGTACCCTAACCGCACCCGAGCTAAAGCCGACTTGAAGCCGTCCTTTTGCAAGGACGGCTTTGGCAGCTGCGATTGGGCACTCGAGGCGGATTGTGCCCATTCCGCCGCGGCCGGGCCTTATGTCCCGGCCTTGGACCGCCGCTGCGCCACAGCCCCCTACCGCTGCGACCGCCGCCACTACCTCCTCCTTGGTGACGGAGTCATCCAACTCCGTCACTTCGATGGCCGCCAACTTGACCGGCCGGGCCACCTTCGCCGAGTCCGCGATGACCTCCTGCAGCTTCGCTGCGAAGAGGTCCGCGTGGGCACTCCCCTCGGCCCCCGGGAACTCGAAAATTCGAGCCCCAGCTTGGGTCCGCCGGCAGGACACATTGCCGATCCCCAGTTGGGCGGGATCGGCGTTTGCACGCGCCCGCACCAGGATGGAGGCATAGGTCTCCCCTCGCCCCGCAGCCTCCGTGGTGAGTGTCACCACGACGGCCGCGGTTTTCGGGGGGACCAGCTGCCCCTTCCCCTTCCCTGTCCCTTTTTTAGCGGGGACGGCAGGCGCGGCAGGGTTGGCAGGGACGGCCGTTGCCGACCTCTTCCCCTTCCCTTTGCCCTTCCCCCTACGGCCCACTTTCGTCCACTCGTTGGAAGGAGTGGTCGAAGGGAGAAGGGCATCCTCCGCCTGGGCCGAAGACGGCCCCGGCTCAGACCGCCTCTTGTCCGTCTGGGCTGAGGACGGCCCCAGCCCAGACCGCCTCTCATCCGCCGCAAGCGGCGGTCGGAGGCGCTTCTCCGGCAGGAGCCGGTCCTCAATGCCTGCTAGGCAGGCCCTCGTGAAGGCCCTCTCCTCCATTACTACCTTGCGGATGATATCCTCAAGGTTGGAGGAGGGGCCCTCTGCTGCAGGCCTCGCCTTGGCCTGTTGTGGCCGGGCTGAGGCAGCGCCATCTGCCACAGGGCTCGCCTCGGCCTGCTGTGGCCGGGCCGTGGCTTCAGCCAGCTTCAGGTGAAGCTGGCTGACCTCCGACTGCAGGCGGTCCACTCTCGCCTGCAGTTGCCGCGTCTCGTCGGTGGTCGTGCGCTGGACCAGCTCCGCGACGACACCGCGCATGCTCGCGGCCCTGCATTTGAGGGCCTTCTGGAAGGTCCCCTTTAGATTGGAGGACTTAGAGGCGACCTCCACAATCTCCTCCTCGTCCTCCTCCGCCATTTTCTCCAGCTCGGCCAGAGAGTGGTCCGCGTACAGAACGCGAGACGCACCGTACCCGGACTTGGCCCGAGCGAGGTGCGCCCGCCTCTCCTTCGCGGCAACCCGCTCCTCCAGCTCTAGCTGGAGCTGATTCCGCCGAGCCAGGTCCAACTGGCGTTGGGCTTCCACGAGCCCAACTTTATGGGTGTCCGCAGCCACCGTCGGCTTTTTAGCCTTCGGCAACCTCCTCGACCCCGAAGCCGAGGAACCCTCGGACCCACCGCTCAGGTGGACTCGCTTCCGCGAGCGAGACTCGTCCGCGTCCGACATACCAATCAGCGAATCGTTGTCAGACGACTCGCTGATTAGTATGTCATCCGCCCCTCCAAAGAAGCTAGCCGCAGACGGCGCGCGGCTAGTTTCTGACGCCGGAGCGTCGGGGTGGCCCTGAGAAGGGCCTTTGGGTTGGCCCTGAGAAGGGCCTTTTGGTTGGCCCTGAGAAGGGCCTTTGGGTTGGCCCTGAGAAGGGCCTTTGGGTTGGCCCTGAGAAGGGCCTTTGGGTTGGCCCTGAGAAGGGCCTTTGGGTTGGCCCTGAGAAGGGCCTTTTTGTTTTAAAAATCGCCCGCAGGCGTCCCGCGAAGGCATATTAAAAGACATATTTAAAATCGTAGAACAAGGCAAGATACAATGATCGCTACGAAGTCACAGAGCACTTTGGCCAGTCCCAGTCTGCCACTCCGTTACGGTGGTCAGAACTGGGCTGTTTCCAGGGGACGCGACGTGGACGCAAGCTCTGTGGGGGGTCCCCCAACCTAACCTAACCTAACCTAACCTAACCTAACCTAACCTAACCTTTTTTTTTTTTTTTTTTTTTTTTTTGTCGCTGGGAAAAAATGCGTTACGCATACCCTCCCGTCGGGGGACGGGAGGGGTATGTGGGACTCCCCGGGCGAACCCGGTATACCCACTAAAACGACCCAGCGGCATTCCCGCTTCGTCATAGTGGCGGGGGGACTGGGAAACCGGCACAGCCTTTGCTACCAGTCCCCCGCCGACGATATCAAGGCAGACCCCTCACACCCTCACGGGCGTGGGGGGGCGGGAATGACTGACGGAGGTGACGGGTGCAATGCGGGCGTAGGCACCCCCGTGCCTGTCGCCCGCCCGTCACCTAGAGGAGGGAGGGCACGACGCCTTCTCCCCCTTCGCCGTCTGCGGAGCGGCGCAGCGAGAGGGTCGTCCTCCCGCGCCCGCTCCGCCTCCTCCTTCTGCGAGAGTACGTCCTCGCAGAAGGAGGCTACTGCTGACCAGGCCTCCTCGCTCCCCAGCATGGCGTCAACCACGCCGGGAAGCGAGAGGTCCGGTCCGACCACCGCGGTGAGGCTGCAGCGCCGCTCGGACCACGCCGGGCACCCCTCGAGGGTGTGCTGCGCCGTGTCCTCCGCCGCGCCGCATTCGTGGCACGCTGGGGTTTCCTCCCTCCCGATCCGGTGCAGGTGCGATCCGAAGCAGCCATGCCCGGACAACACCTGCACCAGACGGAAAGAGAGGAAACCGTGGGGCCGCTCGAGCCAGCCCTGCAGGACCGGCCCGAGCGCGTCCAACGTCCGGCGGCCAAAGGCGGCGCTGGCGAGGTCCTCCGTCCAATAGAGGACGATGGCGTCCTTCGCCTCTCGCCGCACCGCCTCCCGCTCTTCGCCCATCGGGCGCTCACCAAGCGCCCTTCGGCGGGCCGTCCACTCGTACACTCTGGCGAGCACCCACGCCTCCAATTCCCATGGAGGGGTGCCGGCCAGAGCGCACGCCGCCGAAAATCCCACTGAGCGGTACGCTCTCGCCACCCGCTGTGCAATGGCCCGTTGGGGCCTGCGGATGGCGGTCGCATTCTCCCTCCTATGTAGGGAGTCCGCCCAGATGGGAGCCCCGTAAAGGGCCATGCTCCGCAAAATGCCGGCATAGAGGCGCCGGCACTTTGCCTTTGGCCCCCCCAGGTTTGGGAGGAGCCATGAGAGGGCGTCCGCGGCCCTCAACAGGCGCGTCGACAGCCCGCTGAAATGCGGGCCGAAGCGCCACCTGTCGTCCAGCACCAGCCCCAGATATTTCATCTGGGGCTGGACCCCTATACGGACGCCCTCCACGACGATGTGGGCGTCGGCAGGGCAGCGCTGCCGGGGACCGCGAAAGAACACGGCCTCCGTTTTGTGCAGCGCCACCCTCAATCCCAGGCGGCGGATCCTCTCAGCCACCAAGGATCCGCCAGCCGAGGCCAAAATGGCCGCTTCTCCGAAGCTCCTCCCCCGTGCAGTGAGCAGAGTGTCATCCGCGTAACAGATGACACTCGTGCCCTGGAGGAGGGCTCCCCGCAACAGCCAATCGAATCCGATGTTCCACAAGGGGGGGCCAAGCACCGACCCCTGTGGAACACCGGACTCAGCAGCGTACCGCCTCACCGCACCTGCTCTGTCTACGAGGAGGACCTCTCGGCCCTCCAAGTAGTTTGTGAGCAGGCTCCTCAGGTATTGGGGCACTCCGTGATACCGGAGTGCCTCCAATATCGTCGAGTGGGGGACGGAGTTGAAGGCGTTGGCAATGTCGAATGACACCGCCAGCACTCCGTCCCCCGCCTCCACCGCCTCCTTCACCTGGCCCTTGAGTAGGGCCAGCGCGTCGATCGTCGAACGCCCACGACGGAAACCGTATTGGGCGTCCGACAGATCCGGCCCCACCCCCCGCAGGTGGCTCTCCAGCCTCCCGGCGACAATCCCCTCGAACAGCTTACCGACCTCATCGAGCAGAACGATGGGCCGGTATGCCGAGGGGGAGTCCACCGGGCGTCCCTCTTTTCGGAGGAGGCAGAGCTGCCCTTCCTTCCAGAGCTTCGGGAACCTCCCAGCCGTAAAACACGCGCTGAAAAGCTCCCGAAACCTGTCCTCCATTTGGGAGGCGGCGATCGCCACCACCCGTGCGGGGACGCCGTCCGGTCCGGGGGCGGTCTTCTTCGCGCGGAGGTTCAGAACCCCCGCGTAGAATTCCGCCGCCGTCACCGGGGGGACCTCTGCCTCCGGGGGAGCCGCCCCTTGCGGGGGATCCATTGTTGGAGGGGCGAAGTCGGTCCTGCGCGGAAACAGGGACCGGACCACCCCATCCAACAATGCCGGCTCGAGGGTCTCGGACAGTGGGGGACCATAGGGGCGGAGCTGGTTCCGCGCCGCCTTATACGGTCTCCCATAGGGGTCCCTGTCGAGACCCTCCAGCATCTCGGCCCTCGCCGAGTCCCGCGCAGCGCCCATCGCAGACTTGAGGGCCGCCGTAGCCTCTCGGTAAGAGGCGTACAGGCGGTCCTCCTCTGCCCGGACTCGGTTCTGGGCGCTGCGCCGCCGGCTCCGTGTGTAGGCCCTCCTGGCCGCCACGCAGGTGGCCCGGAGCCCCGCCAGCTCCTCCGTCCACCAGTACACGGCGCGACGGGGAGGCGGACGGCGTGACCGAGGCATGCTGGAGTTGCACACCTCGGTCAAGGACCCCCTGAGCCGCACCGCTGCGGCGTCAACGTCCGGGACCTCCTCGACAGGGGGAGGCGACAGCCAGTCCTGGAGAAAGGCGGCCTCCTTGGCTGCCTCCCGGTCCAGGCGGGTGAGTGCCCACCGCGGGAAGGGAGATTGCCCAGCACGGGCCGTCCCCCCTCCCCGCTGTGTGGAGATGTCGAACCGCACGTAACGGTGGTCCGACAAGGTCTCCACCAGCTCCACCCGCCAATTCACGACGCGGGCGGCCAGCGCGGGGGTGGCAAACGACACGTCCACCACCGATCCGCCCTGTTGCCGCACACACGTGTGGACCGCCCCCCTGTTGAGGAGGGTCACACCGCACGAGGCCGCCCAAAACTGGACGGCGCGTCCCCGGACGTTGCACCCGGCGGCCGGGTTGCCCCAGGCCACCGACTTGGCGTTTAGGTCGCCGAGCACCACGACCTGGCGTGGTGCCGCCCTCCCTACGACAGCAGTGAGGATCTCTAAGAAATCCTCAAAGTCCGAGAGAGGGCGGTTTGGGGAGAAATACACTCCCACCATCGCTATCTCTCCCCACGCGGCGGCCACGTATCCCGGTCCCCTCTCTAAGAGCGAGAGGGGAGGGGAGTCTGTGGAAGACCGCGCCACCAACGCCACTAGGCCATCCCGGTCGCCCAGCCAACGGCCAGGGACCGAGTAGGGTTCGGCGACCACCACCAAGTCCACCAACCACTCAGCCATGGTCTGCATCAGCAGATCCTGGGCTGTCCTGCAGTGGTTGGCGTTCGCCTGAAGGATGCGATGTTCGACTCTGGCCATTAGTCGGACATCGCACCCTCCTCCGCAGCCGCCGCAGGAACGGCGGTAACCTAACCTAACCTAACCTAACCTTTTTTTTTTTTTTTTTTTTTTTTTTTTTTTTTTGTCGCTGGGAAAAAATGCGTTACGCATACCCTCCCATCGGGGGACGGGAGGGGTATGTGGGACTCCCCGGGCGGACCCGGTATACCCACTAAAACGACCCAGCGGCATTCCCGCTTCGTCATAGTGGCGGGGGGACTGGGAAACCGGCACAGCCTTTACAACCAGTCCCCCGCCGACGATATCAAGGCAGACCCCTCACACCCTCACGGGCGTGGGGGGGCGGGAATGACTGACGGAGGTGACGGGTGCAATGCGGGCGCAGGCACCCCCGTGCCTGTCGCCCGCCCGTCACCTAGAGGAGGGAGGGCACGACGCCTTCTCCCCCTTCTCCGTCTGCGGAGCGGCGCAGCGAGAGGGTCGTCCTCCCGCGCCCGCTCCGCCTCCTCCTTCTGCGAGAGTACGTCCTCGCAGAAGGAGGCTACTGCTGACCAGGCCTCCTCGCTCCCCAGCATGGCGTCAACCACGCCGGGAAGCGAGAGGTCCGGTCCGACCACCGCGGTGAGACCGCAGCGCCGCTCGGACCACGCCGGGCACCCCTCGAGGGTGTGCTGCGCCGTGTCCTCCGCCGCGCCGCATTCGTGGCACGCCGGGGTTTCCTCCCTCCCGATCCGGTGCAGGTGCGATCCGAAGCAGCCATGCCCGGACAACACCTGCACCAGACGGAAAGAGAGGAAACCGTGGGGCCGCTCGAGCCAGCCCTGCAGGACCGGCCCGAGCGCGTCCAACGTCCGGCGGCCAAAGGCGGCGCTGGCGAGGGCCTCCGTCCAATGGAGGACGACGGCTTCCTTCGCCTCTCGCCGCACCGCCTCCCGCTCTTCGCCCATGGGGCGCTCACCAAGCGCCCTTCGGCGGGCCGTCCACTCGTACACTCTGGCGAGCACCCACGCCTCCAATTCCCATGGAGGGGTGCCGGCCAGAGCGCACGCCGCCGAAAAGCCCACCGAGCGGTACGCTCTCGCCACCCGCTGTGCAATGGCCCGTTGGGGCCTGCGGATGGCGGTCGCATTCTCCCTCCTATGGAGGGAGTCCGCCCAGATGGGGGCCCCGTAAAGGGCCATGCTCCGCAAAATGCCGGCATAGAGGCGCCGGCACTTTGCCTTTGGCCCCCCCAGGTTTGGGAGGAGCCATGAGAGGGCGTCCGCGGCCTTCAACAGGCGCGTCGACAGCCCGCTGAAATGTGGGCCGAAGCGCCACCTGTCGTCCAGCACCAGCCCCAGATATTTCATCTGGGGCTGGACCCCTATACGGACGCCCTCCACGACGATGTGGGCGTCGGCAGGGCAGCGCTGCCGGGGACCGCGAAAGAACACGGCCTCCGTTTTGTGCAGCGCCACCCTCAATCCCAGGCGGCGGATCCTCTCTGCCACCAAGGATCCGCCAGCCGAGGCCAAAATGGCCGCGTCTTCAAAGCTCCTCCCCCGTGCAGTGAGCAGAGTGTCATCCGCGTAACATATGACACTCGTGCCCTGGAGGAGGGCTCCCCGCAACAGCCAATCGAATCCGATGTTCCACAAGGGAGGGCCAAGCACCGACCCCTGTGGAACACCGGACTCAGCAGCGTACCGCCTCAAGGAACCTGCTTTGTCCACGAGGAGGACCTCTCGGCCCTCCAAGTAGCTTGAAAGCAGGTTCCTCAGGTATTGGGGCACTCCGTGATACCGGAGTGCCTCCAATATCGTCGAGTGGGGGACGGAGTTGAAGGCGTTGGCAATGTCGAATGACACCGCCAGCACTCCGTCCCCCGCCTCCACCGCCTCCTTCACCTGGCCCTTGAGTAGGGCCAGCGCGTCGATCGTCGAACGCCCACGACGGAAACCGTATTGAGCGTCCGACAGATCCGGCCCTACCCCCCGCAGGTGGCTCTCCAGCCTCCCGGCGACAATCCCCTCGAACAGCTTACCGACCTCATCGAGCAGAACGATGGGCCGGTATGCCGAGGGGGAGTCCACCGGGCGTCCCTCTTTTCGGAGGAGGCAGAGCTGCCCCTCCTTCCAGAGTTTCGGGAACCTCCCAGCCGTAAAACACGCGCTGAAAAGTTCCCGAAACCTGTCCTCCATTTGGGAGGCGGCGATCGCCACCACCCTTGCGGGGACGCCGTCCGGTCCGGGGGCGGTCTTCTTCGCGCGGAGGTTCAGAACCCCCGCGTAGAATTCCGCCGCCGTCACCGGGGGGACCTCTGCCTCCGGGGGAGCCGCCCCTTGCGGGGGATCCATTGCTGGAGGGGCGAAGTCGGTCCTGCGCGGAAACAGGGACCGGACCACCCCATCCAACAATGCCGGCTCGAGGGTCTCCGACAGTGGGGGACCATAGGGGCGGAGCTGGTTCCGCGCCGCCTTATACGGTCTCCCATAGGGGTCCCTGTCGAGACCCTCCAGCATCTCGGCCCTCGCCGAGTCCCGCGCAGCGCCCATCGCAGACTTGAGGGCCGCCGTAGCCTCTCGGTAAGAGGCGTACAGGCGGTCCTCCTCTGCCCGGACTCGGTTCTGGGCGCTGCGCCGCCGGCTCCGTGCGTAGGCCCTCCTGGCCGCCACGCAGGTGGCCCGGAGCCCCGCCAGCTCCTCCGTCCACCAGTACACGGCGCGACGGGGAGGCGGACGGCGTGACCGAGGCATGCTGGAGTTGCACACCTCGGTCAAGGACCCCCTGAGCCGCACCGCTGCGGCGTCAACGTCCGGGACCTCCTCGACAGGGGGAGGCGACAGCCAGTCCTGGAGGAAGGCGGCCTCCTTGGCTGCCTCCCGGTCCAGGCGGGTGAGTGCCCACCGCGGGAAGGGAGATTGCCCAGCACGGGCCGTCCCCCCTCCCCGCTGTGTGGAGATGTCGAACCGCACGTAACGGTGGTCCGACAAGGTCTCCACCAGCTCCACCCGCCAATTCACGACGCGGGCGGCCAGCGCGGGGGTGGCAAACGACACGTCCACCACCGACCCGCCCTGTTGCCGCACACACGTGTGGACCGCCCCCCTGTTGAGGAGGGACACACCGCACGAGGCCGCCCAAAACTGGACGGCGCGTCCCCGGACGTTGCACCCGGCGGCCGGGTTGCCCCAGGCCACCGACTTGGCGTTTAGGTCGCCGAGCACCACGACCTGGCGTGGTGCCGCCCTCCCTACGACAGCAGTGAGGATCTCTAAGAAATCCTCAAAGTCCGAGAGAGGGCGGTTTGGGGAGAAATACACTCCCACCATCGCTATCTCTCCCCACGCGGCGGCCACGTATCCCGGTCCCCTCTCTAAGAGCGAGAGGGGAGGGGAGTCTGTGGAAGACCGCGCCACCAACGCCACTAGGCCATCCCGGTCGCCCAGCCAACGGCCAGGGACCGAGTAGGGTTCGGCGACCACCACCAAGTCCACCAACCACTCAGCCATGGTCTGCATCAGCAGATCCTGGGCTGTCCTGCAGTGGTTGGCGTTCGCCTGAAGGATGCGATGTTCGACTCTGGCCATTAGTCGGACATCGCACCCTCCTCCGCAGCCGCCGCAGGAACGGCGGATATTGCGGCAACAGCAAGCGCAGGCCCGGTCGGCGCCTGCGCTTTGCCACGCTTAGGGGGGGGATTGCACCTCCCCCCCTTCATGACGTGGCCTGCCCGGCGGCCACTGGCGGCACACACCGCGCAGTGCGGCGTGGCGGCCTGGCAGGAGGAGGCTTTATGGCCCTCCTTGCCGCAGCGGTAGCATGTGTCCGACCGATCCACCTTGGACGGACACAGGGGCCGGGTGTGGCCGATGCCGAAGCACCGGAAACACCTCAGAGGCTGGTCCTCGAGTGCCCTAACTGCACCCGAGCTTAACCCGACTTGAAGCCGTCCTTTTGCAAGGACGGCTTTGGCAGCTGCGATTGGGCACTCGAGGCGGATTGTGCCCATTCCGCCGCGGCCGGGCCTTATGTCCCGGCCTTGGACCGCCGCTGCGCCACAGCCCCCTACCGCTGCGACCGCCGCCACTACCTCCTCCTTGGTGACGGAGTCATCCAACTCCGTCACTTCGATGGCCGCCAACTTGACCGGCCGGGCCACCCTCGCCGAGTCCGCGATGACCTCTTGCAGCTTTGCTGCGAAGAGGTCCGCGTGGGCACTCCCCTCGGCCCCCGGGAACTCGAAGATTCGAGCCCCGGCTTGGGTCCGCCGGCAGGACACATTGCCGATCCCCAATTGGGCGGGATCGGCGTTTGTACGCGCCCGCACTAGGATGGAGGCATAGGTCTCCCCTCGTCCCGCAGCCTCCGCGGTGAGTGTCACCACGACGGCCGCGGTTTTCGGGGGGACCAGCTGCCCCTTTCCCTTGCCTTTACCCTTGCCCTTGCCGGTCGTCTGCGACTGGCTGGGAGCGGGGGTGGCGGGGACTTCAGGCACGGCAGGGTTGGCAGACACGGCCGTTGCCGACTTCTTCCCCTTCCCTTTGCCCTTCCCCTTACGGCCCACTTTCGTCCACTCGTTGGAAGGAGTGGTCGAAGGCAGAAGGGCATCTTCCACCTGGGTTGAAGACGGCCCCGGCTCAGACCGCCTCTTGTCCCCCTGAGTCGAGGACGGCCCCGGCTCCGACCGCCTCTCATCCGCCGCAAGCGGCGGTCGGAGGCGCTTCTCCGGCAGGAGCCGGTCCTCAATACCTGCAAGGCAGGCCCTCGTGAAAGCCCTCTCCTCCATTACCACCTTGCGGATGATATCCTCAAGGTTGGAGGAGGAGGGGCCCTCTGCTGCAGGCCTCGCCTTGGCCTGTTGTGGCCGGGCCGAGGCAGCGCCATCTGCCACAGGGCTCGCCTCGGCCTGCTGTGGCCGGGCCGTGGCTTCAGCCAGCTTCAGATGAAGCTGGCTGACCTCCGACTGCAGCCGATCCACTCTCGCCTGCAGTTGCCGCGTCTCGTCGGTGGTCGTGCGCTGGACCAGCTCCGCGACGACACCGCGCATGCTCGCGGCCCTACATTTGAGGGCCTTCTGAAAGGTCCCTTTCAGATTGGAGGACTTAGAGGCGACCTCCACAATCTCCTCCTCGTCCTCCTCCGCCATTCTCTCCAGCTCGGCCAGAGAGTGGTCCGCGTAGAGAACGCGAGACGCACCGTACCCGGACTTGGCCCGAGCGAGGAGCGCCCGCCTCTCCTTCGCGGCAACCCGCTCCTCCAGCTCTAGCTGGAGCTGATTCCGCCGAGCCAGGTCCAACTGGCGTTGGGCGTCCACGAGCCCAACTTCATGGGTGTCCGCAGCCACCGTCGGCTTTTTAGCCTTCGGCAACCTCCTCGACCCCGAAGCCGAGGAACCCTCGGACCCACCGCTCAGGTGGACTCGCTTCCGCGAGCGAGACTCGTCCGCGTCCGACATACCAATCAGCGAATCGCTGTCAGACGACTCGCTGATTAGTATGTCATCCGCCCCTCCAAAGAAGCTAGCCGCAGACGGCGCGCGGCTAGTTTCTGACGCCGGAGCGTCGGGGTGGCCCTGAGAAGGGCCTTTGGGTTGGCCCTGAGAAGGGCCTTTTGGTTGGCCCTGAGAAGGGCCTTTGGGTTGGCCCTGAGAAGGGCCTTTGGGTTGGCCCTGAGAAGGGCCTTTGGGTTGGCCCTGAGAAGGGCCTTTGGGTTGGCCCTGAGAAGGGCCTTTTTGTTTTAAAAATCGCCCGCAGGCGTCCCGCGAAGGCATAGTAAACGGCATATTAAAATCGTAACAACAAGGCAAATGATAGCTACGAAGTCACAGAGCACTTTGGCCAGTCCCAGTCTGCCACTCCGTTACGGTGGTCAGAACTGGGCTGTTTCCAGGGGACGCGACGTGGACGCAAGCTCTGTGGGGGGTCCCCCAACCTAACCTAACCTAACCTAACCTAACCTTTTTTTTTTTTTTTTTTTTTTTTTTTTGTCGCTGGGAAAAAATGCGTTACGCATACCCTCCCGTCGGGGGACGGGAGGGGTATGTGGGACTCCCGGGCGAACCCGGTATACCCACTAAAACGACCCAGCGGCATTCCCGCTTCGTCATAGTGGCGGGGGGACTGGGGAACCGGCACAGCCTTTACTTCCAGTCCCCCGCCGACGATATCAAGGCGGTCCCCTCACACCCTCACGGGCGTGGGGGGGCGGGAATGACTGACGGAGGTGACGGGTGCAATGCGGGCGCAGGCACCCCCGTGCCTGTCGCCCGCCCGTCACCTAGAGGAGGGAGGGCACGACGCCTTCTCCCCCTTCTCCGTCTGCGGAGCGGCGCAGCGAGAGGGTCGTCCTCCCGCGCCCGCTCCGACTCCTCCTTCTGCGAGAGTACGTCCTCGCAGAAGGAGGCTACTGCTGACCAGGCCTCCTCGCTCCCCAGCATGGCGTCAACCACGCCGGGAAGCGAGAGGTCCGGTCCGACCACCGCGGTGAGGCTGCAGCGCCGCTCGGACCACGCCGGGCACCCCTCGAGGGTGTGCTGCGCCGTGTCCTCCGCCGCGCCGCATTCGTGGCACGCTGGGGTTTCCTCCCTCCCGATCCGGTGCAGGTGCGATCCGAAGCAGCCATGCCCGGACAACACCTGCACCAGACGGAAAGAGAGGAAACCGTGGGGCCGCTCGAGCCAGCCCTGCAGGACCGGCCCGAGCGCGTCCAACGTCCGGCGGCCAAAGGCGGCGCTGGCGAGGTCCTCCGTCCAATGGAGGACGATGGCGTCCTTCGCCTCTCGCCGCACCGCCTCCCGCTCTTCGCCCATCGGGCGCTCACCAAGCGCCCTTCGGCGGGCCGTCCACTCGTACACTCTGGCGAGCACCCACGCCTCCAATTCCCATGGAGGGGTGCCGGCCAGAGCGCACGCCGCCGAAAATCCCACTGAGCGGTACGCTCTCGCCACCCGCTGTGCAATGGCCCGTTGGGGCCTGCGGATGGCGGTCGCATTCTCCCTCCTATGGAGGGAGTCCGCCCAGATGGGAGCCCCGTAAAGGGCCATGCTCCGCAAAATGCCGGCATAGAGGCGCCGGCACTTTGCCTTTGGCCCCCCCAGGTTTGGGAGGAGCCATGAGAGGGCGTCCGCGGCCTTCAACAGGCGCGACGACAGCCCGCTGAAATGTGGGCCGAAGCGCCACCTGTCGTCCAGCACCAGCCCCAGATATTTCATCTGGGGCTGGACCCCTATACGGACGCCCTCCACGACGATGTGGGCGTCGGCAGGGCAGCGCTGCCGGGGACCGCGAAAGAACACGGCCTCCGTTTTGTGCAGCGCCACCCTCAATCCCAGGCGGCGGATCCTCTCTGCCACCAAGGATCCGCCAGCCGAGGCCAAAATGGCCGCTTCTCCGAAGCTCCTCCCCCGTGCAGTGAGCAGAGTGTCATCCGCGTAACAGATGACACTCGTGCCCTGGAGGAGGGCTCCCCGCAACAGCCAATCGAATCCGATGTTCCACAAGGGAGGGCCAAGCACCGACCCCTGCGGAACACCGGACTCAGCAGCGTACCGCCTCACCGAACCTGCTTTGTCCACGAGGAGGACCTCTCGGCCCTCCAAGTAGCTCGAAAGCAGGTTCCTCAGGTATTGGGGCACTCCGTGATACCGGAGTGCCTCCAATATCGTCGAGTGGGGGACGGAGTTGAAGGCGTTGGCAATGTCGAATGACACCGCCAGCACTCCGTCCCCCGCCTCCACCGCCTCCTTCACCTGGCCCTTGAGTAGGGCCAGCGCGTCGATCGTCGAACGCCCACGACGGAAACCGTATTGGGCGTCCGACAGATCCGGCCCTACCCCCCGCAGGTGGCTCTCCAGCCTCCCGGCGACAATCCCCTCGAACAGCTTACCGACCTCATCGAGCAGAACGATGGGCCGGTATGCCGAGGGGGAGTCCACCGGGCGTCCCTCTTTTCGGAGGAGGCAGAGCTGCCCCTCCTTCCAGAGTTTCGGGAACCTCCCAGCCGTAAAACACGCGCTGAAAAGTTCCCGAAACCTGTCCTCCATTTGGGAGGCGGCGATCGCCACCACCCTTGCGGGGACGCCGTCCGGTCCGGGGGCGGTCTTCTTCGCGCGGAGGTTCAGAACCCCCGCGTAGAATTCCGCCGCCGTCACCGGGGGGACCTCTGCCTCCGGGGGAGCCGCCCCTTGCGGGGGATCCATTGTTGGAGGGGCGAAGTCGGTCCTGCGCGGAAACAGGGACCGGACCACCCCATCCAACAATGCCGGCTCGAGGGTCTCGGACAGTGGGGGACCATAGGGGCGGAGCTGGTTCCGCGCCGCCTTATACGGTCTCCCATAGGGGTCCCTGTCGAGACCCTCCAGCATCTCGGCCCTCGCCGAGTCCCGCGCAGCGCCCATCGCAGACTTGAGGGCCGCCGTAGCCTCTCGGTAAGAGGCGTACAGGCGGTCCTCCTCTGCCCGGACTCGGTTCTGGGCGCTGCGCCGCCGGCTCCGTGCGTAGGCCCTCCTGGCCGCCACGCAGGTGGCCCGGAGCCCCGCCAGCTCCTCCGTCCACCAGTACACGGCGCGACGGGGAGGCGGACGGCGTGACCGAGGCATGCTGGAGTTGCACACCTCGGTCAAGGACCCCCTGAGCCGCACCGCTGCGGCGTCAACGTCCGGGACCTCCTCGACAGGGGGAGGCGACAGCCAGTCCTGGAGGAAGGCGGCCTCCTTGGCTGCCTCCCGGTCCAGGCGGGTGAGTGCCCACCGCGGGAAGGGAGATTGCCCAGCACGGGCCGTCCCCCCTCCCCGCTGTGTGGAGATGTCGAACCGCACGTAACGGTGGTCCGACAAGGTCTCCACCAGCTCCACCCGCCAATTCACGACGCGGGCGGCCAGCGCGGGGGTGGCAAACGACACGTCCACCACCGACCCGCCCTGTTGCCGCACACACGTGTGGACCGCCCCCCTGTTGAGGAGGGACACACCGCACGAGGCCGCCCAAAACTGGACGGCGCGTCCCCGGACGTTGCACCCGGCGGCCGGGTTGCCCCAGGCCACCGACTTGGCGTTTAGGTCGCCGAGCACCACGACCTGGCGTGGTGCCGCCCTCCCTACGACAGCAGTGAGGATCTCTAAGAAATCCTCAAAGTCCGAGAGAGGGCGGTTTGGGGAGAAATACACTCCCACCATCGCTATCTCTCCCCACGCGGCGGCCACGTATCCCGGTCCCCTCTCTAAGAGCGAGAGGGGAGGGGAGTCTGTGGAAGACCGCGCCACCAACGCCACTAGGCCATCCCGGTCGCCCAGCCAACGGCCAGGGACCGAGTAGGGTTCGGCGACCACCACCAAGTCCACCAACCACTCAGCCATGGTCTGCATCAGCAGATCCTGGGCTGTCCTGCAGTGGTTGGCGTTCGCCTGAAGGATGCGATGTTCGACCCTGGCCATTAGTCGGACATCGCACCCTCCTCCGCAGCCGCCGCAGGAACGGCGGTGTTTGCGGCAACAGCAGGCGCAGGCCCGGTCGGCGCCTGCGCTTTGCCACGCTTAGGGGGGGGATTGCACTTCCCTCCCTTCATGACGTGGCATGCCCGGCGGCCACTGGCGGCACACACCGCGCAGTGCGGCGTGGCAGCCTGGCAGGAGGAGGCTTTGTGGCCCTCCTTGCCGCAGCGGTAGCATGTGTCCGACCGATCCACCTTGGACGGACACAGGGGCCGGGTGTGGCCGATGCCGAAGCACCGGAAACACCTCAGAGGCTGGTCCTCGAGTACCCTAACGGCACCCGAGCTAAAGCCGACTTGAAGCCGTCCTTTTGCAAGGACGGCTTTGGCGGCTGCGATTGGGCACTCGAGGCGGATTGTGCCCATTCCGCCGCGGCCGGGCCTTATGTCCCGGCCTTGGACCGCCGCTGCGCCACAGCCCCCTACCGCTGCGACCGCCGCCACTACCTCCTCCTTGGTGACGGAGTCATCCAACTCCGTCACTTCTATGACCGCCGACTTGACCGGCCGGGCCACCCTCGCCGAGTCCGCGATGACCTCTTGCAGCTTTGCTGCGAAGAGGTCCGCGTGGGCACTCCCCTCGGCCCCCGGGAACTCGAAGATACGAGCCCCGGCTTGGGTCCGCCGGCAGGACACATTGCCGATCCCTAATTGGGCGGGATCGGCGTTTGCACGCGCCCGCACCAGGATGGAGGCATAGGTCTCCCCTCGCCCCGCAGCCTCCGTGGTGAGTGTCACCACGACGGCCGCGGTCTTCGGGGGGACCAGCTGCCCCTTCCCCTTCCCTGTCCCTTTTTTAGCGGGGACGGCAGGCGCGGCAGGGTTGGCAGGGACGGCCGTTGCCGACTTCTTCCCCTTCCCTTTGCCCTTCCCCTTACGGCCCACTTTCGTCCACTCGTTGGAAGGAGTGGTCGAAGGGAGAAGGGCATCTTCCACCTGGGTTGAAGACGGCCCCGGCTCAGACCGCTTCTTGTCCGTCTGGGTTGAGGACGGCCCCAGCTCAGACCGCCTCTCATCCGCCGCAAGCGGCGGTCGGAGGCGCTTCTCCGGCAGGAGCCGGTCCTCAATGCCTGCTAGGCAGGCCCTCGTGAAGGCCCTCTCCTCCATTACTACCTTGCGGATGATATCCTCAAGGTTGGAGGAGGGGCCCTCTGCTGCAGGCCTCGCCTTGGCCTGTTGTGGCCGGGCCGAGGCAGCGCCATCTGCCACAGGGCTCGCCTCGGCCTGCTGTGGCCGGGCCGTGGCTTCAGCTAGCTTCAGATGAAGCTGGCTGACCTCCGACTGCAGGCGATCCACTCTCGCCTGCAGTTGCCGCGTCTCGTCGGTGGTCGTGCGCTGGACCAGCTCCGCGACGACACCGCGCATGCTCGCGGCCCTGCATTTGAGGGCCTTCTGGAAGGTCCCCTTCAGATTGGAGGACTTAGAGGCGACCTCCACAATCTCCTCCTCGTCCTCCTCCGCCATTCTCTCCAGCTCGGCCAGAGAGTGGTCCGCGTAGAGAACGCGAGACGCACCGTACCCGGACTTGGCCCGAGCGAGGAGCGCCCGCCTCTCCTTCGCGGCAACCCGCTCCTCCAGCTCTAGCTGGAGCTGATTCCGCCGAGCCAGGTCCAACTGGCGTTGGGCGTCCACGAGCCCAACTTCATGGGTGTCCGCAGCCACCGTCGGCTTTTTAGCCTTCGGCAACCTCCTCGACCCCGAAGCCGAGGAACCCTCGGACCCACCGCTCAGGTGGACTCGCTTCCGCGAGCGAGACTCGTCCGCGTCCGACATACCAATCAGCGAATCGCTGTCAGACGACTCGCTGATTAGTATGTCATCCGCCCCTCCAAAGAAGCTAGCCGCAGACGGCGCGCGGCTAGTTTCTGACGCCGGAGCGTCGGGGTGGCCCTGAGAAGGGCCTTTGGGTTGGCCCTGAGAAGGGCCTTTTGGTTGGCCCTGAGAAGGGCCTTTGGGTTGGCCCTGAGAAGGGCCTTTGGGTTGGCCCTGAGAAGGGCCTTTGGGTTGGCCCTGAGAAGGGCCTTTGGGTTGGCCCTGAGAAGGGCCTTTTTGTTTTAAAAATCGCCCGCAGGCGTCCCGCGAAGGCATAGTAAACGGCATATTAAAATCGTAACAACAAGGCAAATGATAGCTACGAAGTCACAGAGCACTTTGGCCAGTCCCAGTCTGCCACTCCGTTACGGTGGTCAGAACTGGGCTGTTTCCAGGGGACGCGACGTGGACGCAAGCTCTGTGGGGGGTCCCCCAACCTAACCTAACCTAACCTAACCACGAAAATTTTATTAAAACATTGATATCAGCAGTTTTCAGTGCGCGATTTTTGAGCTGTTTTCAGCGTAAATCGACTGGAGTAGTGTTCCGCCTACTCCCTGACCATTTTGAGACGACCGCACGCGCAAAAAAAAAAAAAAAAAAATTTTCACCCCCTGACACTTAGAAAATTTTTCGAAATTTTTATAAGGAAATCGTTCATAGTAAATCGGATTCAAAACTTTCTTCACTTTTAAATATTCTATATAGTCTCAGTTGTAGTCAGCTACCATCCCTGAGTTGAAGGCCGCGATCCGTAGCCCGAAGCCCAGATTGGGGGTTGATTACCTTCATTTTTTACCCCAAAAACTGGTTTTTCGGGGATTATTCCAAATTTTTCTTCTTACGTTAATAACTTTTTTCCGTAATTCGGCTAGCCCGCGCGGAGACGCGTTTTTTGACGTATCGCACGTGCGGCTAGCTCGCAAAAAATTTTTTATTTCTATCTCATATATACTACCTAAGAACCGTGAAATCCACCTAAAGGAACGAAAATTTTATTAAAACATTGATATCAGCAGTTTTCAGTGCGCGATTTTTGAGCTGTTTTCAGCGTAAATCGACTGGAGTAGTGTTCCGCCTACTCCCTGACCATTTTGAGACGACCGCACGCGCAAAAAATTTTCACCCCCTGACACTTAGAAAATTTTTCGAAATTTTTATAAGGAAATCGTTCATAGTAAATCGGATTCAAAACTTTCTTCACTTTTAAATATTCTATATAGTCTCAGTTGTAGTCAGCTACCATCCCTGAGTTGAAGGCCGCGATCCGTAGCCCGAAGCCCAGATTGGGGGTTGATTACCTTCATTTTTTACCCCAAAAACTGGTTTTTCGGGGATTATTCCAAATTTTTCTTCTTACGTTAATAACTTTTTTCCGTAATTCGGCTAGCCCGCGCGGAGACGCGTTTTTTGACGTATCGCACGTGCGGCTAGCTCGCAAAAAATTTTTTATTTCTATCTCATATATACTACCTAAGAACCGTGAAATCCACCTAAAGGAACGAAAATTTTATTAAAACATTGATATCAGCAGTTTTCAGTGCGCGATTTTTGAGCTGTTTTCAGCGTAAATCGACTGGAGTAGTGTTCCGCCTACTCCCTGACCATTTTGAGACGACCGCACGCGCAAAAAATTTTCACCCCCTGACACTTAGAAAATTTTTCGAAATTTTTATAAGGAAATCGTTCATAGTAAATCGGATTCAAAACTTTCTTCACTTTTAAATATTCTATATAGTCTCAGTTGTAGTCAGCTACCATCCCTGAGTTGAAGGCCGCGATCCGTAGCCCGAAGCCCAGATTGGGGGTTGATTACCTTCATTTTTTACCCCAAAAACTGGTTTTTCGGGGATTATTCCAAATTTTTCTTCTTACGTTAATAACTTTTTTCCGTAATTCGGCTAGCCCGCGCGGAGACGCGTTTTTTGACGTATCGCACGTGCGGCTAGCTCGCAAAAAATTTTTTATTTCTATCTCATATATACTACCTAAGAACCGTGAAATCCACCTAAAGGAACGAAAATTTTATTAAAACATTGATATCAGCAGTTTTCAGTGCGCGATTTTTGAGCTGTTTTCAGCGTAAATCGACTGGAGTAGTGTTCCGCCTACTCCCTGACCATTTTGAGACGACCGCACGCGCAAAAAATTTTCACCCCCTGACACTTAGAAAATTTTTCGAAATTTTTATAAGGAAATCGTTCATAGTAAATCGGATTCAAAACTTTCTTCACTTTTAAATATTCTATATAGTCTCAGTTGTAGTCAGCTACCATCCCTGAGTTGAAGGCCGCGATCCGTAGCCCGAAGCCCAGATTGGGGGTTGATTACCTTCATTTTTTACCCCAAAAACTGGTTTTTCGGGGATTATTCCAAATTTTTCTTCTTACGTTAATAACTTTTTTCCGTAATTCGGCTAGCCCGCGCGGAGACGCGTTTTTTGACGTATCGCACGTGCGGCTAGCTCGCAAAAAATTTTTTATTTCTATCTCATATATACTACCTAAGAACCGTGAAATCCACCTAAAGGAACGAAAATTTTATTAAAACATTGATATCAGCAGTTTTCAGTGCGCGATTTTTGAGCTGTTTTCAGCGTAAATCGACTGGAGTAGTGTTCCGCCTACTCCCTGACCATTTTGAGACGACCGCACGCGCAAAAAATTTTCACCCCCTGACACTTAGAAAATTTTTCGAAATTTTTATAAGGAAATCGTTCATAGTAAATCGGATTCAAAACTTTCTTCACTTTTAAATATTCTATATAGTCTCAGTTGTAGTCAGCTACCATCCCTGAGTTGAAGGCCGCGATCCGTAGCCCGAAGCCCAGATTGGGGGTTGATTACCTTCATTTTTTACCCCAAAAACTGGTTTTTCGGGGATTATTCCAAATTTTTCTTCTTACGTTAATAACTTTTTTCCGTAATTCGGCTAGCCCGCGCGGAGACGCGTTTTTTGACGTATCGCACGTGCGGCTAGCTCGCAAAAAATTTTTTATTTCTATCTCATATATACTACCTAAGAACCGTGAAATCCACCTAAAGGAACGAAAATTTTATTAAAACATTGATATCAGCAGTTTTCAGTGCGCGATTTTTGAGCTGTTTTCAGCGTAAATCGACTGGAGTAGTGTTCCGCCTACTCCCTGACCATTTTGAGACGACCGCACGCGCAAAAAATTTTCACCCCCTGACACTTAGAAAATTTTTCGAAATTTTTATAAGGAAATCGTTCATAGTAAATCGGATTCAAAACTTTCTTCACTTTTAAATATTCTATATAGTCTCAGTTGTAGTCAGCTACCATCCCTGAGTTGAAGGCCGCGATCCGTAGCCCGAAGCCCAGATTGGGGGTTGATTACCTTCATTTTTTACCCCAAAAACTGGTTTTTCGGGGATTATTCCAAATTTTTCTTCTTACGTTAATAACTTTTTTCCGTAATTCGGCTAGCCCGCGCGGAGACGCGTTTTTTGACGTATCGCACGTGCGGCTAGCTCGCAAAAAATTTTTTATTTCTATCTCATATATACTACCTAAGAACCGTGAAATCCACCTAAAGGAACGAAAATTTTATTAAAACATTGATATCAGCAGTTTTCAGTGCGCGATTTTTGAGCTGTTTTCAGCGTAAATCGACTGGAGTAGTGTTCCGCCTACTCCCTGACCATTTTGAGACGACCGCACGCGCAAAAAATTTTCACCCCCTGACACTTAGAAAATTTTTCGAAATTTTTATAAGGAAATCGTTCATAGTAAATCGGATTCAAAACTTTCTTCACTTTTAAATATTCTATATAGTCTCAGTTGTAGTCAGCTACCATCCCTGAGTTGAAGGCCGCGATCCGTAGCCCGAAGCCCAGATTGGGGGTTGATTACCTTCATTTTTTACCCCAAAAACTGGTTTTTCGGGGATTATTCATCAAAAAAAAAAAAAAAAAAAAAAAAAAAAAAAAAAAAAAAACCTAACCTAACCTAACCTTTTTTTTTTTTTTTTTTTTTTTTTTTTTTTTTTTTTTTTTTTTTGGGTGGAAAATCCTCATGGATGTCCCCCGCCCCTAAGGGGCAGGGGGGTCTGTCAGACTCGTACTGACTAAAAACCACCCGTGTCCTTCACTCTCCTACGTCGGGGGTCACGGGAACAGAAGATACTTCCGCGACCCCCGGCTGGAGCCTGGCCTTGCGGCCTCGCCTCAGAAGGGCGCGTGCGGACACGCCGCGCGCCCGCCACCTCGGGTTCGGGTATCCCGAACCCATTCAGGGGGGCCGGAAGAGAGCGCTATCCGCCCTCCGCCTGCGCCCAGTGCGTCTGCTGCGGGCCGGGTGCGGGGAGTTGACCTCCCGCTCCCTTTCCGCAGCCTCCTTCTGCGAGACGACTGCTTCACAGAAGGACACCACCGCGTCCCAGGACTCGACGCTGCCGACCATCTTCTCGACCACGGCCGGCAGCGACAAGTCACTGCCTACTCCAGAGACGAGGGCACGGCGCGGTTCCTCCCAAGCGGCACACTCTGCCACTGTGTGCCGCGCCGTGTCCTCCAGACAGTCGACGCAGTGGTGACACCGGGCGTCCGGCTCCCTGTTTATGCGACACAGGTACTTCCCAAAGCAACCATGCCCGGTAAGCACCTGTGTCACCCGAAACGACAGGGAGCCGTGCCTCCTCTCGAGCCAGCGCTCGAGTACTGGCCGGATCGCCTCGATGGTGACGAGGCCGGCGGTAGGGCGCGAAAGCCTCTCCCGCCACTCCGCCACCAGGGCCGCGCGAAGCTGCGACCGACGCAACTCCATGTGTCGCTGCATCGGTCGCTCGCCACGCGCCCGCATTTCCTCGCGCCACCGATAAAGTGACGCGAGTACTTTTGCCTCGAGGTCCCAGGGCGGGGATCCGGCCAGTACTCCGGCCGCCTCGTGGGAGATCGTGCGATACCCCCTTATGACTCTGACGGCCATCGCACGCTGCGGTCTCCGCAGAACAGCAATAGTGCCGGCCGTCAGGTCAGCCGCCCAGAAACCTAACCTAACCTAACCTAACCTAACCTAACCTAACCTTTTTTTTTTTTTTTTTTTTTTTTTGACGCTGGGAAAAAATGCGTTACGCATACCCTTCCGCCGGGGGACGGGAGGGGTATGTGGGACTCCCCGGGCGCACCCGGTATACCCACTAAAACGACCCAGCGGCATTCCCGCTTCGTCATAGTGGAGGGGAACTGGGAAACTGGCATAGCCTTTGCTACCAGTCCCCCGCCGACGAATGCAAGGCGGACCCCTCCCACCCTCACGGCACGGGTAGGGGAGGGGGGCCAGGAACGGCAGGCGGAGGTGACGGAGTGCAATACAGGCGCAGGCACCCCCGTGCCTGTCGCCCGCCCGTCACCACCTAGAGGAGGGAGGGCACGAAGCCTTCTCCCCCCTCTCCGGCTGCGGAGCGGCGCAGCGAGAGGTCGTCCTCCCGCGCCCGCCCCGCCTCCCCCCTCTGCGAGAGCACGCACCCGCAGAAGGAGGCTACCGCTGACCAGGCCTCCTCGCCACCCAGAATGGCGCAAATACGCCGGGAAGCGGGAGGTCCGGTCCGACCACCGCGGCGAGACCGCGGCCAGTATTTCGCCGTGTGCCGCGCGACGGCCCGCGGAGCGGACCCACCGGACGGTACGCGATTAGCGATTCACTCCTCGAAGCCCTCGGGGAGCGAATCAGGGCCGGGGCCCCCCCCCCATCCCGGACCACGGCCATTCGTCACGCTCATAATCACGTCTGATGGGCAGACGCGTACCAGAGCGCAACGAATGCCGCGATCCAAGATGAAGGAGGAACCCCAACCCCGACCCACCCCCCGAGAACTTCGAGGAGCGAACCACCAACCACGCACCGCCCGATGAGCCCGCCCCACGAGCCATCGCACCGCACACGACGAAATAACCCCGCCCAGAATATTAGCCACGACAGTACCATTCCCCGAGGAATAAGAATTTCTTCTCATTCCTCGAGGAAGGATACTGCCGCGCCCAGGGTGCACCGGCCCAGCAGCTGCTCTTCCCTCCAGACGTATCGAGAGGGACCAGCAACCATTGGACACACGTGGAGGAATTCTGACGCACCCCAACCTAACCTAACCTAACCTAACCTAACCTAACCTAACCTAACCTAACCTTTTTTTTTTTTTTTTTTTTTTTTTTTTTTTTTTTTTTTTTTTGACGCTGGGAAAAAATGCATTACGCATACCCTCCCATCGGGGGACGGGAGGGGTATGTGGGACTCCCGGGCGAACCCGGTATACCCACTAAAACGACCCAGCGGCATTCCCGCTTCGTCATAGTGGCGGGGGGACTGGGAAACCGGTACAGCCTTTACAACCAGTCCCCCGCCGACGATATCAAGGCGGTCCCCTCACACCCTCACGGGCGTGGGGGGGCGGGAATGACTGACGGAGGTGACGGGTGCAATGCGGGCGCAGGCACCCCCGTGCCTGTCGCCCGCCCGTCACCTAGAGGAGGGAGGGCACGACGCCTTCTCCCCCTTCTCCGTCTGCGGAGCGGCGCAGCGAGAGGGTCGTCCTCCCGCGCCCGCTCCGCCTCCTCCTTCTGCGAGAGTACGTCCTCGCAGAAGGAGGCTACTGCTGACCAGGCCTCCTCGCTCCCCAGCATGGCGTCAACCACGCCGGGAAGCGAGAGGTCTGGTCCGACCACCGCGGTGAGGCCGCAGCGCCGCTCGGACCACGCCGGGCACCCCTCGAGGGTGTGCTGCGCCGTGTCCTCAGCCGCGCCGCAATGGTGGCACGCCGGGGTTTCCTCCCTCCCGATCCGGTGCAGGTGCGATCCGAAGCAGCCATGCCCGGACAACACCTGCACCAGACGGAAAGAGAGGAAACCGTGGGACCGCTCGAGCCAGCCCTGCAGGACCGGCCCGAGCGCGTCCAACGTCCGGCGGCCAAAGGCGGCGCTGGCGAGGTCCTCCGTCCACTGGAGGACGATGGCTTCCTTCGCCTCTCGCCGCACCGCCTCCCGCTCTTCGCCCATGGGGCGCTCACCGAGCGCCCTTCGGCGGGCCGTCCACTCGTACACTCTGGCGAGCACCCACGCCTCCAATTCCCATGGAGGGGTGCCGGCCAGAGCGCACGCCGCCGAGAAGCCCACTGAGCGGTACGCTCTCGCCACCCGCTGTGCAATGGCCCGCTGGGGCCTGCGGATGGCGGTCGCATTCTCCCTCCTATGGAGGGAGTCCGCCCAGATGGGAGCCCCGTAGAGGGCCATGCTCCGCAAAATGCCGGCATAGAGGCGCCGGCACTTTGCCTTGGGCCCCCCCAGGTTTGGGAGGAGCCATGAGAGGGCGTCCGCGGCCTTCAACAGGCGCGTCGACAGCCCGCTGAAATGCGGGCCGAAGCGCCACCTGTCGTCCAGCACCAGCCCCAGATATTTCATCCGGGGCTGGACCCCTATACGGACGCCCTCCACGACGATGTGGGCGTCGGCAGGGCAGCGCTGCCGGGGACCGCGAAAGAACACGGCCTCCGTTTTTTGCAGCGCCACCCTCAATCCTAGGCGGCGGATCCTCTCCGCCACCAAGGATCCGCCAGCCGAGGCCAAAATGGCCGCGTCTTCAAAGCACCTCCCCCGTGCAGTGAGCAGAGTGTCATCCGCGTAACATATGACACTCGTGCCCTGGAGGAGGGCTCCCCGCAACAGCCAATCGAATCCGATGTTCCACAAGGGAGGGCCAAGCACCGACCCCTGTGGAACACCGGACTCAGCAGCGTACCGCCTCACCGCACCTGCTCTGTCTACGAGGAGGACCTCTCGGCCCTCCAAGTAGTCTGCCAGTAGGCTCCTCAGGTATTGGGGCACTCCGTGATACCGGAGTGCCTCCAATATCGTCGAGTGGGGGACGGAGTTGAAGGCGTTGGCAATGTCGAATGACACCGCCAGCACTCCGTCCCCCGCCTCCACCGCCTCCTTCACCTGGCCCTTGAGTAGGGCCAGCGCGTCGATGGTCGAACGCCCACGACGGAAGCCGTATTGGGCGTCCGACAGATCCGGCCCTACCCCCCGCAGGTGGCTCTCCAGCCTCCCGGCGACAATCCCCTCGAACAGCTTACCGACCTCATCGAGCAGAACGATGGGCCGGTATGCCGAGGGGGAGTCCACCGGGCGTCCCTCTTTTCGGAGGAGGCAGAGCTGCCCCTCCTTCCAGAGTTTCGGGAACCTCCCAGCCGTAAAACACGCGCTGAAAAGTTCCCGAAACCTGTCCTCCATTTGGGAGGCGGCGATCGCCACCACCCTTGCGGGGACGCCGTCCGGTCCGGGGGCGGTCTTCTTCGCGCGGAGGTTCAGAACCCCCGCGTAGAATTCCGCCGCCGTCACCGGGGGGACCTCTGCCTCCGGGGGAGCCGCCCCTTGCGGGGGATCCATTGTTGGAGGGGCGAAGTCGGTCCTGCGCGGAAACAGGGACCGGACCACCCCATCCAACAATGCCGGCTCGAGGGTCTCAGACAGTGGGGGACCATAGGGGCGGAGCTGATTCCGCGCCGCCTTATATGGTCTCCCATAGGGGTCCCTGTCGAGACCCTCCAGCATCTCTGCCCTCGCCGAGTCCCGCGCAGCGCCCATCGCGGACTTGAGGGCCGCCGTAGCCTCTCGGTAAGAGGCGTACAGGCGGTCCTCCTCCGCCCGGACTCGGTTCTGGGCGCTGCGCCGCCGACTCCGTGCGTAGGCCCTCCTGGCCGCCACGCAGGTGGCCCGGAGCCCCGCCAGCTCCTCCGTCCACCAGTACACGGCACGACGGGGAGGCGGACGGCGTGACCGAGGCATGCTGGAGTTGCACACCTCGGTCAAGGACCCCCTGAGCCGCACCGCTGCGGCGTCAACGTCCGGGACCTCCTCGACAGGGGGAGGCGACAGCCAGTCCTGGAGGAAGGCGGCCTCCTTGGCTGCCTCCCGGTCCAGGCGGGTGAGTGCCCACCGCGGGAAGGGAGATTGCCCAGCACGGGCCGTCCCCCCTCCCCGCTGTGTGGAGATGTCGAACCGCACGTAACGGTGGTCCGACAAGGTCTCCACCAGCTCCACCCGCCAATTCACGACGCGGGCGGCCAGCGCGGGGGTGGCAAACGACACGTCCACCACCGACCCGCCCTGTTGCCGCACACACGTGTGGACCGCCCCCCTGTTGAGGAGGGACACACCGCACGAGGCCGCCCAAAACTGGACGGCGCGTCCCCGGACGTTGCACCCGGCGGCCGGGTTGCCCCAGGCCACCGACTTGGCGTTTAGGTCGCCGAGCACCACGACCTGGCGTGGTGCCGCCCTCCCTACGACAGCAGTGAGGATCTCTAAGAAATCCTCAAAGTCCGAGAGAGGGCGGTTTGGGGAGAAATACACTCCCACCATCGCTATCTCTCCCCACGCGGCGGCCACGTATCCCGGTCCCCTCTCTAAGAGCGAGAGGGGAGGGGAGTCTGTGGAAGACCGCGCCACCAACGCCACTAGGCCATCCCGGTCGCCCAGCCAACGGCCGGGGACCGAGTAGGGCTCGGCGACCACCGCCAAGTCCACCAACCACTCAGCCATGGTCTGCATCAGCAGATCCTGGGCTGTCCTGCAGTGGTTGGCGTTCGCCTGAAGGATGCGATGTTCGACTCTGGCCATTAGTCGGACATCGCACCCTCCTCCGCAGCCGCCGCAGGAACGGCGGTGTTTGCGGCAACAGCAGGCGCAGGCCCGGTCGGCGTCTGCGCTTTGCCACGCTTAGGGGGGGGATTGCACTTTCCCCCCTTCATGACGTGGCATGCCCGGCGGCCACTGGCGGCACACACCGCGCAGTGCGGCGTGGCAGCCTGGCAGGAGGAGGCTTTGTGGCCCTCCTTGCCGCAGCGGTAGCATGTGTCCGACCGATCCACTTTGGACGGACACAGGGGTCGGGTGTGGCCGATGCCGAAGCACCGGAAGCACCTCAAAGGCTGGTCCTCGAGTACCCTAACCGCACCCGAGCTAACCTAACCTAACCTAACCTAACCTTTTTTTTTTTTTTTTTTTTTTTTTTTTTTTTTTTTTTTTTTTTTTTTTTTTTTTTTGACGCTGGGAAAAAATGCATTACGCATACCCTCCCATCGGGGGACGGGAGGGGTATGTGGGACTCCCGGGCGAACCCGGTATACCCACTAAAACGACCCAGCGGCATTCCCGCTTCGTCATAGTGGCGGGGGGACTGGGAAACCGGCACAGCCTTTACAACCAGTCCCCCGCCGACGATATCAAGGCGGTCCCCTCACACCCTCACGGGCGTGGGGGGGCGGGAATGACTGACGGAGGTGACGGGTGCAATGCGGGCGCAGGCACCCCCGTGCCTGTCGCCCGCCCGTCACCTAGAGGAGGGAGGGCACGACGCCTTCTCCCCCTTCTCCGTCTGCGGAGCGGCGCAGCGAGAGGGTCATCCTCCCGCGCCCGCTCCGCCTCCTCCTTCTGCGAGAGTACGTCCTCGCAGAAGGAGGCTACTGCTGACCAGGCCTCCTCGCTCCCCAGCATGGCGTCAACCACGCCGGGAAGCGAGAGGTCCGGTCCGACCACCGCGGTGAGATCGCAGCGCCGCTCGGACCACGCCGGGCACCCCTCGAGGGTATGCTGCGCCGTGTCCTCCGCCGCGCCGCATTCGTGGCACGCCGGGGTTTCCTCCCTCCCGATCCGGTGCAGGTGCGATCCGAAGCAGCCATGCCCGGACAACACCTGCACCAGACGGAAAGAGAGGAAACCGTGGGGCCGCTCGAGCCAGCCCTGCAGGACCGGCCCGAGCGCGTCCAACGTCCGGCGGCCAAAGGCGGCGCTGGCGAGGTCCTCCGTCCAATTGAGGACGATGGCGTCTTTCGCCTCTCGCCGCACCGCCTCCCGCTCTTCGCCCATGGGGCGCTCACCAAGCGCCCTTCGGCGGGCCGTCCACTCGTACACTCTGGCGAGCACCCACGCCTCCAGTTCCCATGGAGGGGTGCCGGCCAGAGCGCACGCCGCCGAAAATCCCACTGAGCGGTACGCTCTCGCCACCCGCTGTGCAATGGCCCGTTGGGGCCTGCGGATGGCGGTCGCATTCTCCCTCCTATGGAGGGAGTCCGCCCAGATGGGGGCCCCGTAAAGGGCCATGCTCCGCAAAATGCCGGCATAGAGGCGCCGGCACTTTGCCTTTGGCCCCCCCAGGTTTGGGAGGAGCCATGAGAGGGCGTCCGCGGCCTTCAACAAGCGCGTCGACAGCCCGCTGAAATGTGGGCCGAAGCGCCACCTGTCGTCCAGCACCAGCCCCAGATATTTCATCTGGGGCTGGACCCCTATACGGACGCCCTCCACGACGATGTGGGCGTCGGCAGGGCAGCGCTGCCGGGGACCGCGAAAGAACACGGCCTCCGTTTTGTGCAGCGCCACCCTCAATCCCAGGTGGCGGATCCTCTCTGCCACCAAGGATCCGCCAGCCGAGGCCAAAATGGCCGCTTCTCCGAAGCTCCTCCCCCGTGCAGTGAGCAGAGTGTCATCCGCGTAACAGATGACACTCGTGCCCTGGAGGAGGGCTCCCCGCAACAGCCAATCGAATCCGATGCTCCACAAGGGAGGGCCAAGCACCGACCCCTGCGGAACACCGGACTCAGCAGCGTACCGCCTCACCGAACCTGCTTTGTCCACGAGGAGGACCTCTCGGCCCTCCAAGTAGCTCGAAAGCAGGTTCCTCAGGTATTGGGGCACTCCGTGATACCGGAGTGCCTCCAATATCGTCGAGTGGGGGACGGAGTTGAAGGCGTTGGCAATGTCGAATGACACCGCCAGCACTCCGTCCCCCGCCTCCACCGCCTCCTTCACCTGGCCCTTGAGTAGGGCCAGCGCGTCGATCGTCGAACGCCCACGACGGAAACCGTATTGGGCGTCCGACAGATCCGGCCCTACCCCCCGCAGGTGGCTCTCCAGCCTCCCGGCGACAATCCCCTCGAACAGCTTACCGACCTCATCGAGCAGAACGATGGGCCGGTATGCCGAGGGGGAGTCCACCGGGCGTCCCTCTTTTCGGAGGAGGCAGAGCTGCCCCTCCTTCCAGAGTTTCGGGAACCTCCCAGCCGTAAAACACGCGCTGAAAAGTTCCCGAAACCTGTCCTCCATTTGGGAGGCGGCGATCGCCACCACCCTTGCGGGGACGCCGTCCGGTCCGGGGGCGGTCTTCTTCGCGCGGAGGTTCAGAACCCCCGCGTAGAATTCCGCCGCCGTCACCGGGGGGACCTCTGCCTCCGGGGGAGCCGCCCCTTGCGGGGGATCCATTGTTGGAGGGGCGAAGTCGGTCCTGCGCGGAAACAGGGACCGGACCACCCCATCCAACAATGCCGGCTCGAGGGTCTCGGACAGTGGGGGACCATAGGGGCGGAGCTGGTTCCGCGCCGCCTTATACGGTCTCCCATAGGGGTCCCTGTCGAGACCCTCCAGCATCTCGGCCCTCGCCGAGTCTCGCGCAGCGCCCATCGCAGACTTGAGGGCCGCCGTAGCCTCTCGGTAAGAGGCGTACAGGCGGTCCTCCTCTGCCCGGACTCGGTTCTGGGCGCTGCGCCGCCGGCTCCGTGCGTAGGCCCTCCTGGCCGCCACGCAGGTGGCCCGGAGCCCCGCCAGCTCCTCCGTCCACCAGTACACGGCGCGACGGGGAGGCGGACGGCGTGACCGAGGCATGCTGGAGTTGCACACCTCGGTCAAGGACCCCCTGAGCCGCACCGCTGCGGCGTCAACGTCCGGGACCTCCTCGACAGGGGGAGGCGACAGCCAGTCCTGGAGAAAGGCGGCCTCCTTGGCTGCCTCCCGGTCCAGGCGGGTGAGTGCCCACCGCGGGAAGGGAGATTGCCCAGCACGGGCCGTCCCCCCTCCCCGCTGTGTGGAGATGTCGAACCGCACGTAACGGTGGTCCGACAAGGTCTCCACAAGCTCCACCCGCCAATTCACGACGCGGGCGGCCAGCGCGGGGGTGGCAAACGACACGTCCACCACCGACCCGCCCTGTCGCCGCACACACGTGTGGACCGCCCCCCTGTTGAGGAGGGACACACCGCACGAGGCCGCCCAAAACTGGACGGCGCGTCCCCGGACGTTGCACCCGGCGGCCGGGTTGCCCCAGGCCACCGACTTGGCGTTTAGGTCGCCGAGCACCACGACCTGGCGTGGTGCCGCCCTCCCTACGACAGCAGTGAGGATCTCTAAGAAATCCTCAAAGTCCGAGAGAGGGCGGTTTGGGGAGAAATACACTCCCACCATCGCTATCTCTCCCCACGCGGCGGCCACGTATCCCGGTCCCCTCTCTAAGAGCGAGAGGGGAGGGGAGTCTGTGGAAGACCGCGCCACCAACGCCACTAGGCCATCCCGGTCGCCCAGCCAACGGCCGGGGACCGAGTAGGGCTCGGCGACCACCGCCAAGTCCACCAACCACTCAGCCATGGTCTGCATCAGCAGATCCTGGGCTGTCCTGCAGTGGTTGGCGTTCGCCTGAAGGATGCGATGTTCGACTCTGGCCATTAGTCGGACATCGCACCCTCCTCCGCAGCCGCCGCAGGAACGGCGGTGTTTGCGGCAACAGCAGGCGCAGGCCCGGTCGGCGCCTGCGCTTTGCCACGCTTAGGGGGGGGATTGCACCTCCCCCCCTTCATGACGTGGCATGCCCGGCGGCCACTGGCGGCACACACCGCGCAGTGCGGCGTGGCAGCCTGGCAGGAGGAGGCTTTGTGGCCCTCCTTGCCGCAGCGGTAACAGGTGTCCGACCGATCCACCTTGGACGGACACAGGGGCCTGGTGTGGCCGATGCCGAAGCACCGGAAACACCTCAGAGGCTGGTCCTCGAGTGCCCTAACTGCACCCGAGCTTAACCCGACTTGAAGCCGTCCTTTTGCAAGGACGGCTTTGGCAGCTGCGATTGGGCACTCGAGGCGGATTGTGCCCATTCCGCCGCGGCCGGGCCTTATGTCCCGGCCTTGGACCGCCGCTGCGCCACAGCCCCCTACCGCTGCGACCGCCGCCACTACCTCCTCCTTGGTGACGGAGTCATCCAACTCCGTCACTTCGATGGCCGCCAACTTGACCGGCCGGGCCACCTTCGCCGAGTCCGCGATGACCTCCTGCAGCTTTGCTGCGAAGAGGTCCGCGTGGGCACTCCCCTCGGCCCCCGGGAACTCGAAAATTCGAGCCCCGGCTTGGGTCCGCCGGCAGGACACATTGCCGATCCCCAGTTGGGCGGGATCGGCGTTTGCACGCGCCCGCACCAGGATGGAGGCATAGGTCTCCCCTCGCCCCGCAGCCTCCGTGGTGAGTGTCACCACGACGGCCGCAGTTTTCGGGGGGACCAGCTGCCCCTTCCCCTTCCCTGTCCCTTTTTTAGCGGGGACGGCAGGCGCGGCAGGGTTGGCAGGGACGGCCGTTGCCGACTTCTTCCCCTTCCCTTTGCCCTTCCCCTTACGGCCCACTTTCGTCCACTCGTTGGAAGGAGTGGTCGAAGGGAGAAGGGCATCCTCCGCCTGGGCCGAAGACGGCCCCGGCTCAGACCGCCTCTTGTCCGTCTGGGTCGAGGACGGCCCCAGCCCAGACCGCCTCTCATCCGCCGCAAGCGGCGGTCGGAGGCGCTTCTCCGGCAGGAGCCGGTCCTCAATGCCTGCTAGGCAGGCCCTCGTGAAGGCCCTCTCCTCCATTACTACCTTGCGGATGATATCCT
Source organism: Diarsia brunnea (assembly GCA_949774965.1). Taxonomy (NCBI): domain Eukaryota; kingdom Metazoa; phylum Arthropoda; class Insecta; order Lepidoptera; family Noctuidae; genus Diarsia; species Diarsia brunnea. Next base: position 122,520 of record OX459009.1, read on the forward strand.
CAAGGTTGGAGGAGGGGCCCTCTGCTGCAGGCCTCGCCTTGGCCTGTTGTGGCCGGGCTGAGGCAGCGCCATCTGCCACAGGGCTCGCCTCGGCCTGCTGTGGCCGGGCCGTGGCTTCAGCCAGCTTCAGGTGAAGCTGGCTGACCTCCGACTGCAGGCGGTCCACTCTCGCCTGCAGTTGCCGCGTCTCGTCGGTGGTCGTGCGCTGGACCAGCTCCGCGACGACACCGCGCATGCTCGCGGCCCTGCATTTGAGGGCCTTCTGGAAGGTCCCCTTTAGATTGGAGGACTTAGAGGCGACCTCCACAATCTCCTCCTCGTCCTCCTCCGCCATTTTCTCCAGCTCGGCCAGAGAGTGGTCCGCGTAGAGAACGCGAGACGCACCGTACCCGGACTTGGCCCGAGCGAGGAGCGCCCGCCTCTCCTTCGCGGCAACCCGCTCCTCCAGCTCTAGCTGGAGCTGATTCCGCCGAGCCAGGTCCAACTGGCGTTGGGCGTCCACGAGCCCAACTTCATGGGTGTCCGCAGCCACCGTCGGCTTTTTAGCCTTCGGCAACCTCCTCGACCCCGAAGCCGAGGAACCCTCGGACCCACCGCTCAGGTGGACTCGCTTCCGCGAGCGAGACTCGTCCGCGTCCGACATACCAATCAGCGAATCGCTGTCAGACGACTCGCTGATTAGTATGTCATCCGCCCCTCCAAAGAAGCTAGCCGCAGACGGCGCGCGGCTAGTTTCTGACGCCGGAGCGTCGGGGTGGCCCTGAGAAGGGCCTTTGGGTTGGCCCTGAGAAGGGCCTTTTGGTTGGCCCTGAGAAGGGCCTTTGGGTTGGCCCTGAGAAGGGCCTTTGGGTTGGCCCTGAGAAGGGCCTTTGGGTTGGCCCTGAGAAGGGCCTTTGGGTTGGCCCTGAGAAGGGCCTTTTTGTTTTAAAAATCGCCCGCAGGCGTCCCGCGAAGGCATAGTAAAAGGCATATTAAAATCGTAACAACAAGGCAAATGATAGCTACGAAGTCACAGAGCACTTTGGCCAGTCCCAGTCTGCCACTCCGTTACGGTGGTCAGAACTGGGCTGTTTCCAGGGGACGCGACGTGGACGCAAGCTCTGTGGGGGGTCCCCCAACCTAACCTAACCTAACCTTTTTTTTTTTTTTTTTTTTTTTTTTTGTCGCTGGGAAAAAATGCGTTACGCATACCCTCCCGTCGGGGGACGGGAGGGGTATGTGGGACTCCCCGGGCGAACCCGGTATACCCACTAAAACGACCCAGCGGCATTCCCGCTTCGTCATAGTGGCGGGAGGACTGGGAAACCGGCACAGCCTTTGCTACCAGTCCCCCGCCGACGATATCAAGGCAGACCCCTCACACCCTCACGGGCGTGGGGGGGCGGGAATGACTGACGGAGGTGACGGGTGCAATGCGGGCGCAGGCACCCCCGTGCCTGTCGCCCGCCCGTCACCTAGAGGAGGGAGGGCACGACGCCTTCTCCCCCTTCTCCGTCTGCGGAGCGGCGCAGCGAGAGGGTCGTCCTCCCGCGCCCGCTCCGCCTCCTCCTTCTGCGAGAGTACGTCCTCGCAGAAGGAGGCTACTGCTGACCAGGCCTCCTCGCTCCCCAGCATGGCGTCAACCACGCCGGGAAGCGAGAGGTCTGGTCCGACCACCGCGGTGAGGCCGCAGCGCCGCTCGGACCACGCCGGGCACCCCTCGAGGGTGTGCTGCGCCGTGTCCTCCGCCGCGCCGCAATGGTGGCACGCCGGGGTTTCCTCCCTCCCGATCCGGTGCAGGTGCGATCCGAAGCAGCCATGCCCGGACAACACCTGCACCAGACGGAAAGAGAGGAAACCGTGGGACCGCTCGAGCCAGCCCTGCAGGACCGGCCCGAGCGCGTCCAACGTCCGGCGGCCAAAGGCGGCGCTGGCGAGGTCCTCCGTCCACTGGAGGACGATGGCTTCCTTCGCCTCTCGCCGCACCGCCTCCCGCTCTTCGCCCATGGGGCGCTCACCGAGCGCCCTTCGGCGGGCCGTCCACTCGTACACTCTGGCGAGCACCCACGCCTCCAATTCCCATGGAGGGGTGCCGGCCAGAGCGCACGCCGCCGAAAATCCCACTGAGCGGTACGCTCTCGCCACCCGCTGTGCAATGGCCCGCTGGGGCCTGCGGATGGCGGTCGCATTCTCCCTCCTATGGAGGGAGTCCGCCCAGATGGGAGCCCCGTACAGGGCCATGCTCCGCAAAATGCCGGCATAGAGGCGCCGGCACTTTGCCTTGGGCCCCCCCAGGTTTGGGAGGAGCCATGAGAGGGCGTCCGCGGCCTTCAACAGGCGCGTCGACAGCCCACTGAAATGCGGGCCGAAGCGCCACCTGTCGTCCAACACCAGCCCCAGATATTTCATCTGGGGCTGGACCCCTATACGGACGCCCTCCACGACGATGTGGGCGTCGGCAGGGCAGCGCTGCCGGGGACCGCGAAAGAACACGGCCTCCGTTTTTTGCAGCGCCACCCTCAATCCTAGGCGGCGGATCCTCTCCGCCACCAAGGATCCGCCAGCCGAGGCCAAAATGGCCGCGTCTTCAAAGCACCTCCCCCGTGCAGTGAGCAGAGTGTCATCCGCGTAACATATGACACTCGTGCCCTGGAGGAGGGCTCCCCGCAACAGCCAATCGAATCCGATGTTCCACAAGGGAGGGCCAAGCACCGACCCCTGTGGAACACCGGACTCAGCAGCGTACCGCCTCACCGCACCTGCTCTGTCTACGAGGAGGACCTCTCGGCCCTCCAAGTAGTCTGCCAACAGGCTCCTCAGGTATTGGGGCACTCCGTGATACCGGAGTGCCTCCAATATCGTCGAGTGGGGGACGGAGTTGAAGGCGTTGGCAATGTCGAATGACACCGCCAGCACTCCGTCCCCCGCCTCCACCGCCTCCTTCACCTGGCCCTTGAGTAGGGCCAGCGCGTCGATCGTCGAACGCCCACGACGGAAGCCGTATTGGGCGTCCGACAGATCCGGCCCTACCCCCCAACCTAACCTAACCTAACCTAACCTAACCTAACCCCAGTCTGGCTCCAACCACCGCCGTGAACGCCACGTTTTTCACACGTCTCCGGCTATAAAAATTCGAAAAAGTGGTAAAAAGTGGTCTGATTTCTACAAATTTGGTGTCTAAGTGTGGGGCTAAGTGCTAGCTATACGCCCAAGTGAAAGTTATTACCCGGATTTCAGTGCAGTGACAACAACAACTGTAAAACCTCCCATTTTTGAGGTTAAAAACTCAAGAAAAAACTTCGACTGCACACACTGCCGAAACCAGATCGACGACCCCCCTTTTTTATTAAAGGAAAAGGTGGGAATTGCCCCCTCACATCGCCCCGACCACCCAGAAGCTCCGAAAACCCAAAGTTCCCGGAGTTATTCGGGAAAAACGAAAAACACGTGGTGCTGAAAATATCGAAGACGCAGAGCCAGACGTCTGAAACTTTACAACCGACATCATCTCTTCAGTTTAAGACGGTAACCGCAAGAGAAAATTATATACCTACTACACCCGATTTTTAAACAGACTTACAAATTTCAAAATTCACTCCGTTATATCTCCGGCCCAAATCAAGAAATTCAAGATTTTCAACTGCAGCCCTTGGCGCGCTCATTACACGAGTAGAGATTCTAAGTTTTAGATTTTTAGAACGAATAGTTTTTTAATTATAAGGAAATTTATAGTAAAACCACATTTTTAAATGTAACTAAGACCTGGTTGTAAAATTTTCATATCTTATTTTTGTATGCTGTAGCGCCTTATTTTATCTTAATTTTAGTATTTTTTTCAGAATTTTTTAGCCAGTAGCCCCAAAGATATCGATTTTTTACTGTTTTTTGACTTTAATTCAAAATTTAATAGTATATAGCGTTTTTTGACACCTGGACTGGATCCAATACATTAATTGTGACCCATATAAGCCCAAACACGGGCTGTGTATCTCTATATTTAAGATTTTTGTACAAAGTTCGCCATCTTGGTTTTTAGGTTTTTATTTTTAACATAAGATATCTTGGGATCCGCTGGGCCGATTATTCTCGGATTTTTACTAACATATGTAGCTTATTGTGTTCTTCAATTGTGGTAGGTTTTCAGGCTGTTTCAGGCTATCAAATTTTTTATCGCTGAAATTGCTTTTAGAACATACCTGAAGTGACGCTGAGCTGTACACTCGAAATCCCGACGTTCTCCGACGAAGGGTTCCGAAGATACAAACGTTTTAATTTCACCTTTGACAGCTCAGCGGCCATCTTGTTTGATTTCAAACCGCAATAACTCCTGAACTGGTGGTCGCAGGAAGTAGCGGTTTTCACTATTGTGTTCAAAGACTTGATATCCTATATATACCACATTTTCAGGCGGATTGGAGCAAAAATTTTTCAGGGTCCTGAAAGCATTTTCAGCGGACAGGGGAACTCAGGCCGAGTTGGGAGAGCCCAAACTCAAGGGGTCTACGACCTACACAAAGGAAGTTATCCGCTGTTAAAGTTCGACTTTGACAGGTTCGCGGCCATTTTGAACAATCTTTTGACGCTTGTAACTTCCGAACGGTGGGTCGTAGAAGGCCAGGGTTTTCACTGTTAACATAGACGGTGCATAGCGCACCGGTTAGGACGTCTTTCAGGCGTTTTTCAGGGGTCAAATTTTTTCAGCCTGAAAACCACTCCAGTGGATTGGTCTCGCCGAGCCAGTTGTGGAAAGCCCAAGCACAAGGGATTTTGGACCAGTGGATCCGGAGATATCCTGTTGTAACCACTTTTTGGCCGCCATCTTGATAAAAAACCAGATTATTCAAGCTGAGATATCTCCGGAACCACTTGGTGTAACAGCACCGAGTTTGGGGTCGTTGCAAAGGGCTTGGCGACAGCTACCCAGTGGCATTGGCAAATCGACTCTACATAGAGTCTAAATTAAAAAAAGTGCTCTACTTTGGCGATTTTTGACTCCTGAACACATAAAATTTTTGACTTTATTGCTGACCTATTCTACTGAATATAAAAGCTGACTACGACAACTCTTTACAGAGAAAAACTCCATATCTGGGTAAGATTTTAATCTTAATCTTATTTTTATATTTTTAATTTAAATTTATCTTATACACTTTTGTTTTATTTAAATTTTATTTTACACCTTGACGCGGACCTTCGACATGATCGGTATTAGGACCCCAATGAAGGCGAAGGTGGCTGAGGGCGAGAAATCGCCACAAACGACAACATCACCGCCAAACGTAAGACGCAGCGTTGAAGGATGGGAGGCAGCTGGGCCCTCCAGCGCTAACTCAACGCCCCCTCTTGCCACTAAGACGATGCAGGCTGGCCCTGCAAAACAGACACAGAAACCGCTCCCCTCCAAACTGATACAGGTACACTCGCCGCCAAAACAGCAATATGCGGACCGATCGACAGAGGCGAGGGCCTGTTTAAACAAAGCGAAATCGCTACTTAGCACCTCAAGGAATACAAAAAACGAAATAAAAACCGGCATTATTGAGGCGCTGGATAGGTTGCTCCAACTGGTGAAGGAAGCTGAAAAGCTTGCCAAAACCAGGGGCACAGGAGTGGGAAGCGAAAACGCACGACCTCAAGGCGCTGCCGCCGACCTCACCTTTACAACCCTAGCTGAGCCAAGCCAAAACCAACTGGAAGCTCAAATAAAAAGTCACTCAATGCTACTGGAAAGCCATACAAAGAGGATGGAGGAACTGAAGGCAGCAATTGAGCAGCACACGGGGCTCGTCGAGAACAGCGCAGCCACGACATACGCGAGGGTAACAGCGTCCAACAGCGGAAAAGCAAATCAATTGCGAAGTACGCTTCATTCCATAGTGGTTACCTCTAAGGACGAGACAGAAACAGGAGACGAAGTCCTGGATAAATTGAGAAAGGCAGTAGACGCAAAAGAGGGCTGGGTTAAAGTAGAGAAGGTGAGGAAGGCGAAGGACAGAAAGATTATTATGGGCTTCCAAACAACAGAAGAAAGGGACAAAATAAAAGGTAAACTGGCGAGAGACAGGCAGGACCTCCATGTCGAGGAGGTGAAAAACAAAGACCCTATGCTGATCCTCAAGAGCGTGCTCTCTGTCAATTCAGACGAGGACGTCCTCATAGCGCTGAGGAACCAGAACAAGGATGTTTTCCACAACCTCGACAAGGAGGAGGATAGGGTGGTAGTGAGGTTCCGGCGACGAACAAGGAACCCACACACTTGCCACATTGTGGTCGGCGTCTCACCCACCATCTGGAGACGGGCTACGGATCTCGGATGCCTGCACGTGGACCTCCAGCGCATAAGGGTTGAAGATCAAACCCCGCTGGTCCAGTGTACGCGCTGCTTAGGCTACGGGCATGGCAGACGATTCTGTAAAGAACCGGCTGACTTGTGCAGCCACTGCAGTGGCCCACATCTGAGATCGGAATGTGCTGACTTTTTAACGGGTGTCCCACCCAAATGTCAGAACTGCACAAGAGCCAAGCTCGGGGACGTCGACCACAATGCCTTTAGTTTCGAATGTCCGACACGCCGCAAATGGGACGAGATCGCCAGATCGACGGTAGCATACTGCTAAGGGCACTCAAGGCAAACCAAACCTCTACAGACTAATACAAGCCAACTTACAGAGAAAGAGACTTGCGACGGACGAGCTTCTGATTGAAGCGGTGGAGCGTGGAGTCGCCGTTGCTCTCCTCCAGGAACCATACGTGGGCGGCGCTAGGGTAATGAGGAACCGCAGGGGTGTTAGGATCTTCCAGAGCACTGACATCGGAGATGGGACGGTTAAGGCCGCAATAGCGGTGTTTGATCAAAACCTGATTGTCGACCAATACCCAAAACTCACCACGAACAACATCACCGTGGTGGGAATCCGAACCAGTGCCTGGAGGATCACGCTGGTCTCCTTTTACTTTGAGCCGGACCAGCCAATTGGACCATATCTGGAGCACCTTAAACGCGTTGAGGAAGTAGTAGGTTCCAAAATGTGGATTCTTGGAGGAGATGCAAACGCAAAAAGTACTTGGTGGGGAAGCTTAACCATCGATCGCAGAGGCGAGGAAATGTCTGGAGTTCTTGACGAGCTAGGCTTGAACATACTCAACAGAGGGGAAATTCCGACCTTTGACACGATCAGAGGAGGGATACGATACAGCAGCTACGTTGACGTCACAGCATGCTCGACGGATATCCTGGACCTGGTGGACGACTGGAGGGTAGACGAAGGCCTCACGAGCTCGGACCACAACGGCATTGTTTTTAATTTGAAATTAAATAGATCTAAAGGCATGCAAATTAATAGAACCACTAGAATTTATAATACTAAAAAAGCAAATTGGTCTGAGTTTCGTGAGAAACTCAGCCAATTAATGCAAGAGAACCAAATTAACAAACTAGAAATAGATAAATTAAATACAGCTAATAAATTAAATACAATTACTAATAAATATACAGATATAATTAAAATCGCATGCACTTCATCAATACCAATTAAGAAAATAAAAGAAGTGCTTACCTTGCCGTGGTGGTCCGAGAAACTCGAGGGGATGAAGAAGGAACTCGCCACCAGGAAACGCAGAATCAGATGTGCTGCACGTGTCCGAAGATCAAAGGTCGTCGAAGAGTACCTGAAACTGAAAGTTGAGTATGAAACTGCAGCAGCCAAAGATGAAATTGAAAGCTGGAAGAACTTCTGCGCGAAACAAGACACAGAAGGGGTTTGGGAAGGGATATATCGGGTTATAGGAAGGACCAAGGGAAGAGGAGAAGACCAGCCTCTAGTGAAGGACGGGGAGGTGCTTGATACAAAGGGGTCAGTTGAATTACTGGCGAACACCTTCTACCCAGAAGATAAAATGGACAGCGACAGCACTTACCACCGCCATATCAGAGAACAGGCCGAAATCGTGAATGCTGGAGGGCAAGATGATTCATGCGATCCACCATTCACGATGGCTGAACTGATGGCAGCCTGCAAGTCCTTTAACCCAAAAAAAGCTCCAGGTGCAGACGGCTTCACTGCCGACATTTGTTGCCGTGCTATAGGAGTAGCCCCTGAGGTGGCCTTAGCTCTCCTGAACGGCTGCCTGAGATGCCACCTCTTCCCTGAAGTTTGGAAGGAAGCGACCGTCATCGTATTAAAGAAGCCTGGAAAAGGAGACTACAGCACTCCAAAGGCGTATAGACCCATCGGCCTACTGCCAATATTAGGTAAAATGTTTGAGAAGATGTTGGTGGCCCGCCTCAAGTTTCATCTCATTCCGAGAATGAGCCCACGCCAGTATGGATTTATGCCTCAGAGGAGCACCGAGGACTCCCTCTATGTACTAATGCAGCACATACGCGGCAAGCTGCAGCTCAAAAAAATAGTAGTCTTGGTATCATTGGACATAGAGGGAGCCTTCGACAGCGCCTGGTGGCCAGCCATAAAGGTCCGTCTGGCTGAGGAAAACTGTCCGATCGGCTTGAGGAGGGTCATCGACAGCTATCTCGAAAACCGGAGAGTCCGGGTCAGGTACGCAGGTGAGGAGCATTGCAGGGCCACAAGCAAAGGTTGTGTCCAGGGTTCCATAGGGGGACCTATATTGTGGAACCTTTTGTTGGACCCGCTTCTTAAGAGCCTGGAAGCTAGGGAGGACTATTGCCAAGCTTTTGCAGACGACGTGGTGCTGATCTTCGATGGTGACACTGCGCTGGATATCGAGAGACGTGCCAATGCCGCCCTCGAACATGTTCGGGCGTGGGGGGTCCAAAATAAACTTAAATTTGCCCCTCATAAAACCAACGCAATGGTTATCACACGCCGGCTTAAATATGACACCCCACGCCTGAACATGGGAGGGGTCGACATTGCCATGTCAAACGAGGTCAAAATCCTTGGTGTCACCATCGACAATCAGTTGACGTTCAACACACACGTCGCGAAAGTCTGCAGAAGGGCAATAGAAATCCACAAGCAACTAACTAGGGCAGCAAAGACTAGCTGGGGGCTTCGCCCAGAAGTTATTAAGATCATATATGTGGCAACAGTGGAACCGGTAATTCTGTACGCCGCCAGCGTATGGGCCCCGGCTGCCGCAAAGCTGGGCGTCATCAAACAGTTGGCCGCAGTCCAGCGCGGCATTGCGCAAAAGCTGTGCAAGGGATACCGGACGATCTCCTTGAACTCCGCGCTAGTGCTGGCTGGGATACTACCCCTCGACCTTCGAGTCCGCGAAGCGGCATCGTTATACGAAGCCAGGAGGGGTGTGCCTCAGCCAGCACTCGGCGACAGGAGTGTCGAACAGCCTGCCTCGGCAATGGAGGCCCCACACCCTGCGGAGCGCGTTGAGCTGGAGCTCATAAGCCTGGTAAACCAAGAGCAACTTGATGCCCAGAACGAACATGAAGTTCGTATCTTCACGGACGGGAGCAAGATTGGGGGCAAAGTCGGAGCGGCGCTCTCTATGTGGAGAGGTGGCGCCGAGACCAAAACTCGCAAGCTTGCTCTCCCACACTACTCCACCGTTTACCAGGCTGAGCTTCTGGCAATATGCGTCGCAACCAGGGAAATCCAGAAACACAGTGCGCAATCGTTTGGAATTTTCAGCGACTCTATGGCGGCCCTCCAAACCATCCAAAACTACGACCGGCACCACCCGTTGGCAGTAGAGGTAAGGACAAACCTGCGGTACCTGTCCGCGCAAAACAAGGCTGTCACCCTGTTTTGGGTCAAAGCCCATGTGGGGTTGGAGGGGAATGAGAGGGCCGATGAATTAGCCAAAAATGCCGCTGAAGGTTCCAAACGAAAGCCCGACTACGACCTGTGTCCCGTTTCGTACGTGAAGCGATGCATTCGTTCGGCAACGCTTGACGTGTGGAACGAGAGATACAAGTCTGGAGAAACTGCGTCGGTGACGAAACTGTTTTTCCCGGATGCAGTGGCGGCGTACGGGATAGTCCGAAAGTTCCAAGTGAATAACGTGGTCACCCAAATCTTGACGGGACACGGTGGGTTCTCCGCATACTTGAATCGTTTCAAGTGTAAGGAGAGCCCATCGTGCATCTGTGACCCAGCAGTTAACGAAACGGTGCCACATATTTTATTTAACTGTCCAGTCTTCGACCGAGAGAGACACGAGGCCGAGCAAGTGCTCAACGTAAAACTAGACGTCGAAAACGTGTGGCAAACAATGGCGGGAAAGAAAAGAGAACGGTTTTTAGATTACTGCGTAAAAATATGTGAAAAAGTCATAAGAAGAAACAAAAGTGCATAAGTATAAAATGCTAACATAATATTATGTATAATATTAATGATTAGCATTAGATATAGATGATAAGAACATTATGAAGTAAGCAAATATAGAACAAATAAAATATAAACACTTAAGTTGCCCATAGACATAAATTAGAGTTAAGATGGCTGTTTATTATAGTAGACATAATATTGATGTAAATCCACCTGTAGTATATGTTTAGAAATAAGAAATGTTACTAAGAATACTAGAGCTATAATACTAGAGTTTTTAGAAATAAGAATAGATATAGAAAAAAATACCTGTAAAAAATAACCATAAATGTAATCGCATTAAGATATAAATAAGTTAGAATAAGTATTGTTGCTGAAAATTAATAAAAAATTGTGTTGATGTGTTATCCCCAAATAATAAATAAAAAGAAAGAAATAGAAAACAGAATAGGGACAAGTAGAAGGGCGTCCTACCCTTAAAGATAAAATGAGGATAGAATGTAAGAAAGATAAAGTATGAAGAATGAAAGTACGAGAGGAATAAAAGCGAGAACTGGTATGAACGTAAAGCCTAGCACAGGCTCCAATTATGTTGGAGGTAGAAGTATAAAAAAAAAAAAAAAAAAAAAAAAAAAAAAAAAAAAAAAAAAAAAAAAAAAAAAAAACCTAACCTAACCTAACCTAACCTAACCTAACCTAACCTAACCTAACCGAACCTAACCTAACCCGATATCTACAGTTTTCAGTGCGCGTTTTTCGAGCTGTTTTCAGCATATTTCGACTGGAGTAGTGTTCCGGCTACTCCCTGACCAATTTGAAACGACCGCACGCACAAAAAAAAAAAACCCCTTGGGACTTAGAAAAATTTTCAAAATTTTTATACTAAAATCGTCAATAACAAATCCATTTTCAAATTTTCTTTTATTCTAATTAATTTATTTAGTCTCAGTTGTGGTCAGCTACCATCCCTGCGTCGAAGGTTGCGATCCGTAGCCCGAGGCCCAGATTGGGGGTTGATTACCTTCACTTTTGCCCCAAAAAACTGGTTTTTCGGGGTTAATTCCAGATTTTTCTTTTAACGACAGTAAACTTTTTTCCAAATTCAGCTAGCCGGCGCCGAGACGCGTCTTTTGACGTATCGCACGTGCCCCTAGCTCGCAAAAAATTTTGCCCACCCTCCCACCCTCTGTTCTATAGCTATAGGTAGAAGGAAAACGGAGAGAGGTCGGCAAAATTTTCAAAATCTTTTTTAGCCTAACTTTAGTCATTCTGAGTGTTTGAAGGGAGAATTTCGTTTTTTGACCTTACTCTGACATAGCGTTGGTCAGTTACGCGCATTTTTACATATTAATAATTTTAATCGTTTTGACAGTCGTTTTCGACTTTGACAGTTGACTTGTTTTATCTAGTTTTATTTGTTATTGTTAGAATTTGTTATTATTAGAATTTGTTATTATTATAATTTGTTATTATTAAAATTTGTTTATTTGTATACATTTGATTTTATTGATTGTTCTATTTCTGTTGTCCCCCCTTTACAGGGTCACAGATCTCAGTATTCCCAGTGTCTAGCGTATACGAGCATCTCTTCTCCCGAGCAGATATATTTTTCCGGACCTCCTCTTTACAGGGGTCTGTGTTGATTCTATCTGCTCCAACCCGTTGCTATGTTCCGCACCCCATCAAGCACCATGAGGTCTCAGGGCTCCAGTGGCTCGCCGCGATCGGCGGAGAAAGCGGGGCCCACGACTCTTGACGCGAGGAGGAAGATTGTATTCGGAGACGATACACCCCTCGCGTCCAAGGAGAGCCTTGCTACTCCATCGACGCGCCGAGCCCCTGTCGCTGCTTCAGGGCCGCTCACGCAGCCGGAGGCCGGACACCGCAGTCGCATTGCGGAAGCGAGAGCTTGCCTAAATAAGGCAAAGCTTAATTTAGGCAACTCTCGCAATCTCAAGGCCGAGATTAAAACTGCGGTGCTCGAAGCCATAAACCGGCTGTATGAGCTGGTCAAGGAGTCCGAGCTCGACAAGGCCCCTCCCGCACCCGTAGCCGTGCCGGTTCCCGCACCCACTGCTGACCACTGTCCCCCATCCTCTTCTGTCAAAGTTCTTGCTGGCCAGACTGAGCTCCTCAACACCCTAAAGGAGCATATCTCGGAGTTGAAAGACAACTCCGAGAAACTCGAGAGACTCCGAGACAGTCTGGCGAGCAGGGACAGTGTGGGGGAGACGACCTACGCAAGTGTAGCGGCCGTCAATAAGTGCCACACCGGGGCGCAGGCCCTGGAGCGAACGACGCTGCACTCCGTGGTCGTTTCCTCTACACAGGAGACGGATACGGGGGCCGAGATACTCGAGAGAGTCAGGAAGGCAGTGGATGCAAAGGAGGGCTGGGTGCGTGTAGAGAGGGTCCGAAAAGCAAAGGACCAGAAGGTGATTATGGGGTGCGCAACAATCGAGGAGAGACATAAACTCAAAGCGCGATTGGAGGCGGCCGGAGAGAACCTCGTCGTCGAGGAAGTGAAGAACAGAGACCCGCTTCTGATTCTTAGGGACGTGTTGCTGATCCACAGTGATGAGGAAGTATTGCATGCCCTTAGGAATCAGAACCGGGAGTTGTTTCACGGCCTCGGCGACGGGGAACAGAAAATGGCGATAAAGTTCCGTAAACGGTCACGTAACCCACACACGAACAGCATTGTGCTGAGTGTGACCCCCGCAATCTGGAGGCGGGCACTCGCTGGAGGCAAGCTTCGGATTGACCTCCAGCGAGTGCGGGTCGAAGACCAGACGCCTCTGGTGCAGTGTACCCGCTGCTTGGCATACGGGCACGGCAAACGCCTGTGCACGGAGCCAGCTGATCTGTGCAGTCACTGCGGTGGTCCGCACCTTAGGTCGGACTGCCCAGACAAGCAGATCGGCAAAGCAGCGGTGTGCGTCAACTGCACCAGAGCCAAGCTGGGGGAACACTCGCACAATGCGTTTAGTGAAGAATGCCCGATACGTAGGAAGTGGGACGCATTCGCACGAGCAACTATTGCGTATTGCTAAAGTGGTCGAGGCTCCCACTTCCGCGTACACAGAGAAGTTCACTCCGACACTTGAACCAGATTGCAGACGCATTGAGCGATCCACTGGGGTTGACTTAATGGAAAACGGAGATTCGAGTCACTTTCTTGAGAAAGTGGCAAAAATTATGCTGAGAATTAAGTCAACTCCAGTGAAATCGACAAGTTGTGTTGAAGTGGGCGAAAAACTCTGTATAAATCAGTCAAACATTAAGAGTAAAATAAAATAATATCCAGGTATATTTTATAGAGATATAGTGGCGATATTATAATAATAATTAAACTGAAATGTTGAAAAGAAAACAAAAGAAAGTAAATCCAAAAATAATGTGTAAAGTATAATAGTAAATGACTGATAAATATGGGATAGGTAAATAAAACGTAACTAAGTATTAAAACAGTAATATGATATTATCAAATATAGTAATAAAACATATATACATATTAGTAAAAAGTAGTAAAATATATAGACAAAAGAATAAAGTAAAAATAAATATTTATAGTAGTATTATAGAAAACATATTAAAAAACTGTACAAAAAATGAAAAGTAGGAACTAGAACATAGAGCCCGGTCTCTTCGGCCACCTATAAAACAGTCGCTAATAAAGAAAAATACAAACGCAGACAAGAGCTCTAACCACGTTAGAGGAACACTGGTGGGGCAGGAGTGTGGTTTTAGCCGGTTCGAGTCCGGCACTACCTCGACTATCTCACAGCCTGTGAGGTAGTCGAGGTGTCCGTGGGGATTTCCCAATCCTGCCAAAAAAAAAAAAAAAAAAAAAAAAAAAAAAAAAAAAAAAAAAAAAAAACCTAACCTAACCTAACCTAACCTAACCTAACCTAACCTAACCTAACCTAACCTAACCAGTTCCCCCCCGACTCTCGTGGCGATCGGACACGAAACCGCGCTGCTCCGCATTAAAAAATTCGAAAAAGTGGTAAAAAGTGCACCGATTTCAACAAATTTGGTATTGCCGTGCGCGGAAAAGTGCCCTCCGTGCAGTGAAATAAAGTGTTTATACCGGACTGCAGTGTTACCAGTTCTGGAGGACGAAAACTGTGTTTTTAGAGGTTAGTTCTCAAATCTAAAACCTCTAAGTGCATACCAGAGGAGCAGGAGGCTTACCACAGCCTTTTTTGGGAGCGGATTCGGAGGGGAAAAAGATCCAGCAGCCTACGTCAGCACCACCGACCCTGAAAACCTTCCGGTTTTCAAGTATTTTACGATAAACCAAAAACAACGTGGTGCTGAAAACCGAAACTAAAAGGGCGAGCGCTACCAGTTTTTGGTGGCGAAAAGAACAGCGCATAAAGGACGTATTCCAGCATCCAGCCGAATTTTTCAGCAGCCGGCTGAATTTTGGCGGCAACTTGAATATCTAAACTTCAACTGCAAATTGCGGCGGAACGAAGACGGATATCAAAATTCGGCAACTGCTATCTTTGGCGCGCTTGCGGAGAGAAGCCATCGATGGGTTGGTGGATTTTTAGTATTAATATTCTGAAGACTATAATTAAAAGTTGAAAAATTTCTGAAAACTGAAAAATTTCTTTGAAATCTTTTTCAGAATTTTTTTACCTATATTATATTTGATAGACCTAGTTTTATTGTACTTTCAGTAAAAATTTCAGATTTTTGTGACCAACGGTCGCGAAGTTATTGAATTTTTTGTGTTTTTTCTCAATAAATAGGAAAATAATGGCAAATATTATAATTTTATAACGGATTTGGGTCTAAGTACTATATTTCACCTTAACTAAGCCCAAAGTTGGGGCAAAAACTCTAAAAACTGCAGATTTCGGCCCAAATCCTCCATTTTGGTTTTATTGGTTCTATGTTTCAAATTATTATAGCAGGCGAACCGTTGCTCACAGAAACCTCGGACTTTTTTATAACTGTGTGGCCTGATCTTGTCTTTAGGCCGAATAGGTTTTCAGGCGTTTTCAGAGCCTGAAATTTTTTCGCGCTGAAACTGCATTTGGCGGATAGAGGGGGTCAAGCCAGCCACAGCATTCGAAACCGCGTCTCTCTGGGACAAACGGTTGCGGAGTTACGGCCATCCAAAGTTGGCTTTTGACAGATCGGCGGCCATCTTGGCAATCTTTGAGCCGACGTATCTCCGGAACCGGTGGTCGCAGAGAGCTGCGGTTTTTGCAGCGGTGATTGGGGGGACCGCCTCTATCGGGCAAACCTGTTTTCAGGCGGATCGGCGTCAAAAAATTTCAGGACCCTGAAAGCCATTTTGCGCGACGGAGCGGAGCGAGCCAAGGCGAAAGAACCGAAACTCGAGTGTTCTACCTCAACTGTAAGGCGAGTTATATCGTTTTGAAAATTGAATTTGACAGTTCTTGGACTGTCAGATCATTTTTCGGAATCGGATAACTCCCGAACTAGAGGTCGTAGAGACCTCGGGTTTTCTTCGGGGTCGTCGTCAGGACGCTCCTTACCCGCCCCAGTGGTTTTCAGGCATTTTCAGCGCCTGAAAATTTTTCGGCCTGAAACCACCGTAGCCGGTTAGATCACGTCGAGCACGTGTAGGCGGACCCAAACACGGTGGAATTCGGTGCAGTGGTTGCGGAGTAATCGCGGTGTAACCATATTTGGGCGGCCATCTTGGTCAGAAACCAGTATTTTTGCACTTCGATTGCTCTGAAACCCCTGGGGCTAGGTACCCCGAGTTTGGGGTCGTTGGAACGGGCTCGGCGAGCTCTATCCGACTGGCATATCAAATTGACTCTATGTAGAGTCAAAAAATTAAAAAGTAGAGACTCCAAATTTTGACACCAGGAACCCTACCGGGTCTGGTAGAAACGAGACTGAACCACTCTTTAGTGTTTTAAGACGTTGTTTGATATAAAACAGAGTTGCTGTTTAGTTGTTAAGGGTTTATTATTTGCCGTTTTATATTTTATTTTATTTATACAATCTTACTGACTAGGGTACTATACATACCCTACAAAATCTTTTAAAAATTGTTACAGAGCCAGACTCTATAAATTTAATTCTAAACTATAAAGTCGTTAGCGTATTGTTAGTCGGCAATCTTTACATTGCATAATTTTCTTACTTACGACTTTATCTGCCTACCGCCGCAAAAATGTTTGGTTTTCGCACTCCTGCCAAAAAAGACGAGCAATCGAGCTCCCAAGACCCAACGCTATCGCCAAAGACTGTAGAGGGCACGGAGCCCTCTAAACAAAACGTGAGACGCAGCGTAGGAGAGGAGGCCGAGAAAACAGAACCCCAGGTTACAGCTGCAAAACAAAGGACACCTCCTCCTCCTCCAACACGCTCCCCTCAAAAAGCAGCCACAACATCAACCATAACGCGGAAGCCAGAACAGAGAGCAGTGCCCGCTCACGGAAGTAAGGTTGCGATACGAAGAGCCTCCGTAGAAACAGCAGGTGCTTCCTCGGGGCTAAACCAGGAGCAAGAGACCACGGATAGAGTGAAGACAGGCAGGGTGTGGCTTCAGAAAGCGAAAGCTCAGTTAGGTGAATCCCGAAACCTGAAGACGGACATAAAGACTGGGATAACCCAAGCACTGGATCACCTTTATCGACTCTTGAAGGAGGAGGCCGCCGCAGGGGCCACAGGAACTGCGGCCGCTGCGGCGGCTGCCCCGAAAGGGCTGGTCGAAATCCCAAGTATAGGCAAGGGAACAAAGGTGGACTGGAGTCAAGTCCAGAATATAGCGGTTGAGCAAAAAATGGCGAAAGAAGAGATCACAGAAATGTTGAAGGTGCAAGGAAACCAAATAGAAAAGGCAACGAAAGAGATAGAGAAACTAAGAGAGACAGTTACAAACTTAAAAGAGGTCACCATGGAAAGAGAGAGATCCTATGCGAGCGTGGTGGCAGCGCAGCCAAACAGGCTGATGCCTGAGCGGACTGCGCTGCACTCCATTGTCGTCGCCGCAAAGGACAACACGGAGACTGGAGAGGTAGTAATGGACAGAATTAGGAAAGCAGTAAACGCAAAAGACGGATGGATAACAGTGGAAAGAGTCAGGAAAGCTAAGAACCAAAAGGTGATCATGGGGTGTAAAACAAGAGAGGAAAGAGAGCGCGTAAAGGAACGCCTTAAGGAAGCGGGAGATCACCTGCTGTTTGAGGAGGTGGAAAACCGTGACCCCATGCTGGTGCTCAGGGATGTCTTGGCGTGCAATAGCGATATGGACATCACTACAGCCCTGAGAAACCAGAACGGACCGGTCTTCGACGGCCTTAAAAAGGAGGAGGATCGAATAGATATAAAATTCAGACGCAAGGCTAGGAATCCCCTCACAAGCCACGTGGTGCTCAAAGTCTCGCCGCAGATCTATAACAGGATGATGGGCCAACAGTCGGTACACATCGACTTACAGAAAGTGCGAGTAGAAGACCAGTCTCCGCTCGTGCAATGCTCGATGTGTTTGGGATATGGTCATGGCAGGCGTTTCTGCAAAGAAACAGAACCGAAATGTAGCCACTGCGGAGGGCTGCACATGAAGGACAAGTGCCCGGATTGGCTCGCAGGAGTGGCTCCTTCCTGCTGCAACTGCGTAACCGCAAAACTGGACACAGTGAATCATGGAGCCTTCAGCAACGAGTGCCCCGTAAGGCGGAAGTGGGATGCCTTGGCTAGAGCCAAGGTGGCATATTGCTAAGGGCGCAAACGGTGTCCAGGCTCCTCTCCATGTAGCCCAGGCCAATCTGCAGAGGAAAAAGCTGGCGACAATGGAGCTGATGATTGAGGCAGGAAAACGCGGTGTCACAATAGCGCTCCTACAGGAGCCGTATGTGGGGAATGCCGGAGAGATGAGGGGATATAAGGGAGCACGGATCTTCCAGTGCGCGAGCCCAGGGGAAGGCACAGTTAAAGCCGCAATCGCCGTCTTCAAGCAAGACATCCACATAAGGCAGTACCCTGAGCTGACCACCAACAACTTCTGCGTGATAGGAGTAACGACCGGCGCCAAAGAGATCACCCTCGTCTCCTATTATTTCGAACCCGACCGGCCCATAGAACCTTACCTACAGCATCTAGCGTTAATCGGAGAAAAGGTGGGACATAACTGCCTGGTCATCGGCGGAGACGCAAACGCCAAAAGCATATGGTGGGGGAGCAACAAGGACGACACCCGGGGCCAGGAAGTTGCCGGCGCGCTCGAAGAGATGGCGTTGCATGTAATTAATACGGGGCAGACACCGACCTTTGATACAATAAGGGGCAGCCAAAGGTACTGCAGCTGCGTCGATGTAACAGCCGTGTCCTTGGACCTGTTGGACAGAGTAGACAACTGGAGGGTCGTCGAGGATCTTACAGGCTCGGACCACAATGGCATAGTTTTCGAATTACACATACAAAAATGTAAAGTAAATAAAATAGAAAGGACGACTAGAAAATATAACACAAGAAAAGCAAATTGGGAAGATTTTCATAAGAAAATCAAACAATTACTATTAGAAAACAAAATTACAAAAGCAGAAATAGAAAAAGTAGAGTCAGTAGAACAACTAGAGAAATTAATAGATAAACTAACGGAAACTATAACAAAAGCATGTAACAAGACCATACCAAAGAAAAATAACAGGGAAAAACTAACTGTGCCATGGTGGTCCGAGGAGCTTGAGACCCAAAAAAGGAAAGTTGCTACAAAGAAAAACAGGATCAAATGTGCGGCTCCAGTTCGGAGAGCCAAGGTCATTGCGGACTACGTAGCTGAAAAAGAAGACTACGAGGCTAACGTAACCAACGCACAGATAAGGAGTTGGAAGGACTTCTGTGGCAAACAGGACAAGGAGGGGGTATGGGAGGGTATATATAGAGTGATAGGAAGGACAAAAAAGCGGGAAGAAGATCTCCCACTTGTAAAGGACGGGATAACCTTGGATGCGAGGGGATCGGTCGAACTCCTCGCCAAAACTTTTTACCCGAGGGACTCTAATGAGGAGGACAATGAGGAACACCGGGTACTAAGGAACCGTGCCAGAAGGATAAACGAGGACATTGGGGACCAAACCCTCGACCCCCCTTTTACCCCTACGGAACTTATTTTAGCAGTTAACTCTTTTAATCCTAAGAAGGCGCCGGGAGCCGATGGATTTACGGCTGATATCTGCACTCATGTGATAAACCGAAATGCTGACGTATTCCTCGACCTACTCAATAAGTGTCTTGAACACCACCATTTTCCCAACGCATGGAAGGAAGCTACGGTAGTCGTGCTAAGAAAACCAGGGAAAGATACTTACACTTCACCAAAATCATACAGACCTATTGGCCTATTACCGGTGTTGGGAAAAATTCTGGAGAAGATGATTGTTCACAGGCTCAGGTTTCATGTGGTGCCAAGGCTGAGCAGGAACCAATACGGCTTTATGCCACAGAGAAGCACCGAAGACTCCCTCTATACCCTAATGCAGCACATAAAAACCAAACTAGACCAGAAGAAAATAGTAACCATAGTGTCATTGGATATAGAGGGAGCCTTCGACAGTGCGTGGTGGCCTGCGATCCGAGTACGCCTGGCAGAAGAGGGGTGCCCGTGGAATCTGAGGAGACTGATGGATAGCTACCTAAGAGACAGGAAGGTCAGGGTAAGATACGGGGGTGAGGAATACGTCAGAGAGACGGAGAAGGGTTGTGTGCAGGGCTCCATCGGTGGCCCAATACTCTGGAACATCTTACTGGACCCACTGTTGAAGGCTCTCGAACAGCGAGGAGATTATGCCCAGGCTTTTGCCGATGATGTGGTCATGATTTTTGACGGTCAGACCGCATTAGAGGTAGAAGGACGCGCAAATGCCGCCCTCGAGCATGTTCGGGCGTGGGGTGTCGCAAATAAATTAAAGTTCGCACCAAGTAAAACACACGCAATGGTAATTACACGAAAGCTTAAATACGACACCCCGCGTCTGAGCATGGGCGGGGTCGACATTTGCACTTCCAGCGAAATTAAGCTTCTGGGAGTAATAATCGACCAAAAGCTCACCTTCAACTCTCATGTCAAGGCGGTGTGTAACAAAGCGATAGGGATTTATAAACAACTGTCACGCGCCGCAAAAATAAGTTGGGGCCTCCACCCGGAAGTCATCCGGTCTATCTACACTGCTGCAGTCGAGCCGGTGATTCTGTATGCCGCCAGCGTATGGGCACCGGCAGTTAATAAACTAGGCATACAGAAGCAGCTCAACGTGGTCCAGCGTGGCTTCGCGCAAAAACTATGTAGGGCATATCGCACCGTCTCCCTAAACTCGGCACTAGTTCTGGCTGGCATACTCCCACTCGATCTTCGCGTACGCGAAGCAGCCTCATTATATGAGGCAAAGAGGGGAGTGTCCCAGCCGGGACTAGGGGACCGAGAAGTGGAGCGAATGTCACCAGCGTTGGAATCCCCACATCCAGCAGAATACATGACCCTGGGTTTCGGAGCCCTGGTAGACCAGGAACAACTGGACCAAAGCAACGGCTTTGAACTGTGTATCTATACCGATGGCAGCAAGATTCAGGGCAAGGTTGGGGCGGCGCTATCCATGTGGCATGGCGAAACCGAAACCAAAACCCTGAAACTTGCTTTGCCATCGTTCTGCACCGTCTACCAGGCAGAGCTCTTGGCATTGTGTAGAGCAACGTGGGAGGCCGTTCAGCAAAAGGCGACCAACTCTGGGATCTACTCGGACTCAATGGCGGCACTTCAAACCGTGACGAACGTGCAAGCTCTCCATCCCCTGGCCGTTAAAGCGCGTGAAAACTTGCGGAAAGCTCTGCTCCAGGGCAAACGTGTAAGCTTGTTCTGGATCAAGGCGCATGCAGGACTGGAAGGAAACGAACGTGCTGATTGCCTCGCCAAGGAGGCCGCGTTAACATCTAAACGGAAACCTGACTACGATAAGTGTCCGGTGTCATTCGTCAGGCGGAACATACGGATGCGCTCACTTGACGAATGGAACTCACGATACAAAAGCGGCGAAACAGCAGGCATCACAAAAATTTTCTTCCCTGACGCGGTGGAGGCACATAGAGTCGTACGGAAAATAGAACCGGATAAGTTGTTAACCCAGATGATGACAGGGCACGGTGGGTTCTCCGAGTACTTGCATCGCTTCAAGTGCAAGGATAACCCATCGTGCATCTGCGAGCCGGGAAAGGTAGAATCGGTACCCCACATCTTGTTGGAATGCCCTGTTCATAGCTTGGAACGCCTTGAAATTGAAACAAAGTTAGACCAAAAAATTACAATTGAAACCATAAGCACAATAATGACGGGGAAAAAATTGCGTAAATTTATAGAGTATGGTAAACAAATAGTCAGTAAAGTAAATAATAGAAACAAGTAGGAACTAGGAATGTTATGTTACCAAATATGATATCGCATATTTTGGAAAACATAAAACTGTAAAATGGCAAATAAAACGAGCGCAATAAAAATAGGTATAGAATGTAATTATAAGATTAAAACCGATTGTATAAGAAATCCTGTGCAAGAAAAGATTGTATAAGATAAGATGGTATAAGGCAAACTGTATTAGATAAGAATGTGAAAGATAAAACTGTAAAAGAAAACGGTGTAGAAAATAAAATTGTAGATGATAATACTGTATAAAATAAGGATGCAGAAGATAATACTGTAGTAGAAAATACTGTAGAAGACAAAACTGTATAAGATAAGAGTGTCTAAGATGAAACTGCAAATTATAAGATAATATAAGAAAAGGTTATAGAAGATAATAATGTAGTAGATAATATTGTAAAAGAACAGATTGTAGAATATAAGATTGTAGAAGATAAGCAAAAAGTGTAAATAAAACAAAATCAGCGAAACAAGCAATGGAAAATGATGTCTAAAGTATATTATATAACTGTGTACAAATTAAGAAAGATACAAAACAAAAACAATGTGATCTACAAATAAAAACATGATTGTACCCACTTAATGAACTACACCTTAAATAAAGATATAATAATAAACATATAGATAGAAATAGCCCTGTAGGCGGGAAATCCCACCCGCGGCTTGATGAGAATGAGACGAATGATAGAAAGAAATTGTATGAAGAATAAAAGTACGAGAAGCATAAATGCGAGAAATGGTATGAAAGTGTAACATAGTATAAAAAAGACTCTGGCCACCAAGTCGGAGGTAGGCAGTATAATAAAAAAAAAAAAAAAAAAAAAAAAAAAAAAAAAAAAAACCTAACCTAACCTAACCTAACCTAACCTAACCTAACCTTTTTTTTTTTTTTTTTTTTTTTTTTTTTGTCGCTGGGAAAAAATGCGTTACGCATACCCTCCCATCGGGGGACGGGAGGGGTATGTGGGACTCCCCGGGCGAACCCGGTATACCCACTAAAACGACCCAGCGGCATTCCCGCTTCGTCATAGTGGCGGGGGGACTGGGAAACCGGCACAGCCTTTACAACCAGTCCCCCGCCGACGATATCAAGGCGGTCCCCTCACACCCTCACGGGCGTGGGGGGGCGGGAATGACTGACGGAGGTGACGGGTGCAATGCGGGCGCAGGCACCCCCGTGCCTGTCGCCCGCCCGTCACCTAGAGGAGGGAGGGCACGACGCCTTCTCCCCCTTCTCCGTCTGCGGAGCGGCGCAGCGAGAGGGTCGTCCTCCCGCGCCCGCTCCGCCTCCTCCTTCTGCGAGAGTACGTCCTCGCAGAAGGAGGCTACTGCTGACCAGGCCTCCTCGCTCCCCAGCATGGCGTCAACCACGCCGGGAAGCGAGAGGTCTGGTCCGACCACCGCGGTGAGGCCGCAGCGCCGCTCGGACCACGCCGGGCACCCCTCGAGGGTGTGCTGCGCCGTGTCCTCCGCCGCGCCGCATTCGTGGCACGCTGGGGTTTCCTCCCTCCCGATCCGGTGCAGGTGCGATCCGAAGCAGCCATGCCCGGACAACACCTGCACCAGACGGAAAGAGAGGAAACCGTGGGGCCGCTCGAGCCAGCCCTGCAGGACTGGCCCGAGCGCGTCCAACGTCCGGCGGCCAAAGGCGGCGCTGGCGAGGTCCTCCGTCCAATGGAGGACGATGGCTTCTTTCGCCTCTCGCCGCACCGCCTCCCGCTCTTCGCCCATGGGGCGCTCACCAAGCGCCCTTCGGCGGGCCGTCCACTCGTACACTCTGGCGAGCACCCACGCCTCCAATTCCCATGGAGGGGTGCCGGCCAGAGCGCACGCCGCCGAGAAGCCCACTGAGCGGTACGCTCTCGCCACCCGCTGTGCAATGGCCCGCTGGGGCCTGCGGATGGCGGTCGCATTCTCCCTCCTATGGAGGGAGTCCGCCCAGATGGGAGCCCCGTAGAGGGCCATGCTCCGCAAAATGCCGGCATAGAGGCGCCGGCACTTTGCCTTGGGCCCCCCCAGGTTTGGGAGGAGCCATGAGAGGGCGTCCGCGGCCTTCAACAGGCGCGTCGACAGCCCGCTGAAATGTGGGCCGAAGCGCCACCTGTCGTCCAGCACCAGCCCCAGATATTTCATCTGGGGCTGGACCCCTATACGGACGCCCTCCACGACGATGTGGGCGTCGGCAGGGCAGCGCTGCCGGGGACCGCGAAAGAACACGGCCTCCGTTTTTTGCAGCGCCACCCTCAATCCTAGGCGGCGGATCCTCTCTGCCACCAAGGATCCGCCAGCCGAGGCCAAAATGGCCGCGTCTTCAAAGCACCTCCCCCGTGCAGTGAGCAGAGTGTCATCCGCGTAACATATGACACTCGTGCCCTGGAGGAGGGCTCCCCGCAACAGCCAATCGAATCCGATGTTCCACAAGGGAGGGCCAAGCACCGACCCCTGTGGAACACCGGACTCAGCAGCGTACCGCCTCACCGCACCTGCTCTGTCTACGAGGAGGACCTCTCGGCCCTCCAAGTAGTCTGCCAGTAGGCTCCTCAGGTATTGGGGCACTCCGTGATACCGGAGTGCCTCCAATATCGTCGAGTGGGGGACGGAGTTGAAGGCGTTGGCAATGTCGAATGACACCGCCAGCACTCCGTCCCCCGCCTCCACCGCCTCCTTCACCTGGCCCTTGAGTAGGGCCAGCGCGTCGATCGTCGAACGCCCACGACGGAAACCGTATTGGGCGTCCGACAGATCCGGCCCTACCCCCCGCAGGTGGCTCTCCAGCCTCCCGGCGACAATCCCCTCGAACAGCTTACCGACCTCATCGAGCAGAACGATGGGCCGGTATGCCGAGGGGGAGTCCACCGGGCGTCCCTCTTTTCGGAGGAGGCAGAGCTGCCCCTCCTTCCAGAGTTTCGGGAACCTCCCAGCCGTAAAACACGCGCTGAAAAGTTCCCGAAACCTGTCCTCCATTTGGGAGGCGGCGATCGCCACCACCCTTGCGGGGACGCCGTCCGGTCCGGGGGCGGTCTTCTTCGCGCGGAGGTTCAGAACCCCCGCGTAGAATTCCGCCGCCGTCACCGGGGGGACCTCTGCCTCCGGGGGAGCCGCCCCTTGCGGGGGATCCATTGTTGGAGGGGCGAAGTCGGTCCTGCGCGGAAACAGGGACCGGACCACCCCATCCAACAATGCCGGCTCGAGGGTCTCGGACAGTGGGGGACCATAGGGGCGGAGCTGGTTCCGCGCCGCCTTATACGGTCTCCCATAGGGGTCCCTGTCGAGACCCTCCAGCATCTCGGCCCTCGCCGAGTCCCGCGCAGCGCCCATCGCAGACTTGAGGGCCGCCGTAGCCTCTCGGTAAGAGGCGTACAGGCGGTCCTCCTCTGCCCGGACTCGGTTCTGGGCGCTGCGCCGCCGGCTCCGTGCGTAGGCCCTCCTGGCCGCCACGCAGGTGGCCCGGAGCCCCGCCAGCTCCTCCGTCCACCAGTACACGGCGCGACGGGGAGGCGGACGGCGTGACCGAGGCATGCTGGAGTTGCACACCTCGGTCAAGGACCCCCTGAGCCGCACCGCTGCGGCGTCAACGTCCGGGACCTCCTCGACAGGGGGAGGCGACAGCCAGTCCTGGAGGAAGGCGGCCTCCTTGGCTGCCTCCCGGTCCAGGCGGGTGAGTGCCCACCGCGGGAAGGGAGATTGCCCAGCACGGGCCGTCCCCCCTCCCCGCTGTGTGGAGATGTCGAACCGCACGTAACGGTGGTCCGACAAGGTCTCCACCAGCTCCACCCGCCAATTCACGACGCGGGCGGCCAGCGCGGGGGTGGCAAACGACACGTCCACCACCGACCCGCCCTGTCGCCGCACGCACGTGTGGACCGCCCCCCTGTTGAGGAGGGACACACCGCACGAGGCCGCCCAAAACTGGACGGCGCGTCCCCGGACGTTGCACCCGGCGGCCGGGTTGCCCCAGGCCACCGACTTGGCGTTTAGGTCGCCGAGCACCACGACCTGGCGTGGTGCCGCCCTCCCTACGACAGCAGTGAGGATCTCTAAGAAATCCTCAAAGTCCGAGAGAGGGCGGTTTGGGGAGAAATACACTCCCACCATCGCTATCTCTCCCCACGCGGCGGCCACGTATCCCGGTCCCCTCTCTAAGAGCGAGAGGGGAGGGGAGTCTGTGGAAGACCGCGCCACCAACGCCACTAGGCCATCCCGGTCGCCCAGCCAACGGCCGGGGACCGAGTAGGGTTCGGCGACCACCGCCAAGTCCACCAACCACTCAGCCATGGTCTGCATCAGCAGATCTTGGGCTGTCCTGCAGTGGTTGGTGTTCGCCTGAAGGATGCGATGTTCGACTCTGGCCATTAGTCGGACATCGCACCCTCCTCCGCAGCCGCCGCAGGAACGGCGGTGTCAGCGGCAACAGCAACAGCAGGCGTAGGCCCGGTCGGCGCCTGCGCTTTGCCACGCGTCGGGGGGGGATTGCATTTCTCCCCCTTCATGACGTGGCATGCCCGGCGGCCACTGGCGGCACACACCGCGCAGTGCGGTGTGGCGGCCTGGCAGGAGGAGGCTTTGTGGCCCTCCTTGCCGCAGCGGTAGCATGTGTCCGACCGATCCACTTTGGACGGACACAGGGGCCGGGTGTGGCCGATGCCGAAGCACCGGAAGCACCTCAGAGGCTGGTCCTCGAGTACCCTAACCGCACCCGAGCTAAAGCCGACTTGAAGCCGTCCTTTTGCAAGGACGGCTTTGGCAGCTGCGATTGGGCACTCGAGGCGGATTGTGCCCATTCCGCCGCGGCCGGGCCTTATGTCCCGGCCTTGGACCGCCGCTGCGCCACAGCCCCCTACCGCTGCGACCGCCGCCACTACCTCCTCCTTGGTGACGGAGTCATCCAACTCCGTCACTTCGATGGCCGCCAACTTGACCGGCCGGGCCACCTTCGCCGAGTCCGCGATGACCTCCTGCAGCTTTGCTGCGAAGAGGTCCGCGTGGGCACTCCCCTCGGCCCCCGGGAACTCGAAAATTCGAGCCCCAGCTTGGGTCCGCCGGCAGGACACATTGCCGATCCCCAGTTGGGCGGGATCGGCGTTTGCACGCGCCCGCACCAGGATGGAGGCATAGGTCTCCCCTCGCCCCGCAGCCTCCGTGGTGAGTGTCACCACGACGGCCGCGGTTTTCGGGGGGACCAGCTGCCCCTTCCCCTTCCCTGTCCCTTTTTTTTAGCGGGGACGGCAGGCGCGGCAGGGTTGGCAGGGACGGCCGTTGCCGACTTCTTCCCCTTCCCTTTGCCCTTCCCCTTACGGCCCACTTTCGTCCACTCGTTGGAAGGAGTGGTCGAAGGGAGAAGGGCATCTTCCGCCTGGGCCGAAGACGGCCCCGGCTCAGACCGCCTCTTGTCCGTCTGGGTTGAGGACGGCCCCAGCCCAGACCGCCTCTCATCCGCCGCAAGCGGCGGTCGGAGGCGCTTCTCCGGCAGGAGCCGGTCCTCAATGCCTGCTAGGCAGGCCCTCGTGAAGGCCCTCTCCTCCATTACTACCTTGCGGATGATATCCTCAAGGTTGGAGGAGGGGCCCTCTGCTGCAGGCCTCGCCTTGGCCTGTTGTGGCCGGGCTGAGGCAGCGCCATCTGCCACAGGGCTCGCCTCGGCCTGCTGTGGCCGGGCCGTGGCTTCAGCCAGCTTCAGATGAAGCTGGCTGACCTCCGACTGCAGGCGATCCACTCTCGCCTGCAGTTGCTGCGTCTCGTGGGTGGTCGTCCGCTTCACAAGCTCCGCGACGACACCGCGCATGCTCGCGGCCCTACATTTGAGGGCCTTCTGGAAGGTCCCCTTCAGATTGGAGGACTTAGAGGCGACCTCCATAATCTCCTCCTCGTCCTCCTCCGCCATTTTCTCCAGCTCGGCCAGAGAGTGGTCCGCGTAGAGAACGCGAGACGCACCGTACCCGGACTTGGCCCGAGCGAGGAGCGCCCGCCTCTCCTTCGCGGCAACCCGCTCCTCCAGCTCTAGCTGGAGCTGATTCCGCCGAGCCAGGTCCAACTGGCGTTGGGCGTCCACGAGCCCAACTTCATGGGTGTCCGCAGCCACCGTCGGCTTTTTAGCCTTCGGCAACCTCCTCGACCCCGAAGCCGAGGAACCCTCGGACCCACCGCTCAGGTGGACTCGCTTCCGCGAGCGAGACTCGTCCGCGTCCGACATACCAATCAGCGAATCGCTGTCAGACGACTCGCTGATTAGTATGTCATCCGCCCCTCCAAAGAAGCTAGCCGCAGACGGCGCGCGGCTAGTTTCTGACGCCGGAGCGTCGGGGTGGCCCTGAGAAGGGCCTTTGGGTTGGCCCTGAGAAGGGCCTTTTGGTTGGCCCTGAGAAGGGCCTTTGGGTTGGCCCTGAGAAGGGCCTTTGGGTTGGCCCTGAGAAGGGCCTTTGGGTTGGCCCTGAGAAGGGCCTTTGGGTTGGCCCTGAGAAGGGCCTTTTTGTTTTAAAAATCGCCCGCAGGCGTCCCGCGAAGGCATAGTAAAAGGCATATTAAAATCGTAACAACAAGGCAAATGATAGCTACGAAGTCACAGAGCACTTTGGCCAGTCCCAGTCTGCCACTCCGTTACGGTGGTCAGAACTGGGCTGTTTCCAGGGGACGCGACGTGGACGCAAGCTCTGTGGGGGGTCCCCCAACCTAACCTAACCTAACCTTTTTTTTTTTTTTTTTTTTTTTTTTTTTTTTTTTTTGTCGCTGGGAAAAAATGCGTTACGCATACCCTCCCGTCGGGGGACGGGAGGGGTATGTGGGACTCCCCGGGCGAACCCGGTATACCCACTAAAACGACCCAGCGGCATTCCCGCTTCGTCATAGTGGCGGGGGGACTGGGAAACCGGCACAGCCTTTGCTACCAGTCCCCCGCCGACGATATCAAGGCAGACCCCTCACACCCTCACGGGCGTGGGGGGGCGGGAATGACTGACGGAGGTGACGGGTGCAATGCGGGCGCAAGCACCCCCGTGCCTGTCGCCCGCCCGTCACCTAGAGGAGGGAGGGCACGACGCCTTCTCCCCCTTCTCCGTCTGCGGAGCGGCGCAGCGAGAGGGTCGTCCTCCCGCGCCCGCTCCGCCTCCTCCTTCTGCGAGAGTACGTCCTCGCAGAAGGAGGCTACTGCTGACCAGGCCTCCTCGCTCCCCAGCATGGCGTCAACCACGCCGGGAAGCGAGAGGTCCGGTCCGACCACCGCGGTGAGGCCGCAGCGCCGCTCGGACCACGCCGGGCACCCCTCGAGGGTGTGCTGCGCCGTGTCCTCCGCCGCGCCGCAATGGTGGCACGCCGGGGTCTCCTCCCTCCCGATCCGGTGCAGGTGCGATCCGAAGCAGCCATGCCCGGACAACACCTGCACCAGACGGAAAGAGAGGAAACCGTGGGACCGCTCGAGCCAGCCCTGCAGGACCGGCCCGAGCGCGTCCAACGTCCGGCGGCCAAAGGCGGCGCTGGCGAGGTCCTCCGTCCAATGGAGGACGATGGCTTCCTTCGCCTCTCGCCGCACCGCCTCCCGCTCTTCGCCCATGGGGCGCTCACCGAGCGCCCTTCGGCGGGCCGTCCACTCGTACACTCTGGCGAGCACCCACGCCTCCAATTCCCATGGAGGGGTGCCGGCCAGAGCGCACGCCGCCGAAAATCCCACTGAGCGGTACGCTCTCGCCACCCGCTGTGCAATGGCCCGCTGGGGCCTGCGGATGGCGGTCGCATTCTCCCTCCTATGGAGGGAGTCCGCCCAGATGGGAGCCCCGTAGAGGGCCATGCTCCGCAAAATGCCGGCATAGAGGCGCCGGCACTTTGCCTTTGGCCCCCCCAGGTTTGGGAGGAGCCATGAGAGGGCGTCCGCGGCCTTCAACAGGCGCGTCGACAGCCCGCTGAAATGTGGGCCGAAGCGCCACCTGTCGTCCAGCACCAGCCCCAGATATTTCATCTGGGGCTGGACCCCTATACGGACGCCCTCCACGACGATGTGGGCGTCGGCAGGGCAGCGCTGCCGGGGACCGCGAAAGAACACGGCCTCCGTTTTGTGCAGCGCCACCCTCAATCCCAGGCGGCGGATCCTCTCTGCCACCAAGGATCCGCCAGCCGAGGCCAAAATGGCCGCTTCTCCGAAGCTCCTCCCCCGTGCAGTGAGCAGAGTGTCATCCGCGTAACAGATGACACTCGTGCCCTGGAGGAGGGCTCCCCGCAACAGCCAATCGAATCCGATGTTCCACAAGGGAGGGCCAAGCACCGACCCCTGTGGAACACCGGACTCAGCAGCGTACCGCCTCACCGTACCTGCTTTGTCTACGAGGAGGACCTCTCGGCCCTCCAAGTAGTCCGCCAGCAGGCTCCTCAGGTATTGGGGCACTCCGTGATACCGGAGTGCCTCCAATATCGTCGAGTGGGGGACGGAGTTGAAGGCGTTGGCAATGTCGAATGACACCGCCAGCACTCCGTCCCCCGCCTCCACCGCCTCCTTCACCTGGCCCTTGAGTAGGGCCAGCGCGTCGATCGTCGAACGCCCACGACGGAAACCGTATTGGGCGTCCGACAGATCCGGCCCTACCCCCCGCAGGTGGCTCTCCAGCCTCCCGGCGACAATCCCCTCGAACAGCTTACCGACCTCATCGAGCAGAACGATGGGCCGGTATGCCGAGGGGGAGTCCACCGGGCGTCCCTCTTTTCGGAGGAGGCAGAGCTGCCCCTCCTTCCAGAGTTTCGGGAACCTCCCAGCCGTAAAACACGCGCTGAAAAGTTCCCGAAACCTGTCCTCCATTTGGGAGGCGGCGATCGCCACCACCCTTGCGGGGACGCCGTCCGGTCCGGGGGCGGTCTTCTTCGCGCGGAGGTTCAGAACCCCCGCGTAGAATTCCGCCGCCGTCACCGGGGGAACCTAACCTAACCTTTTTTTTTTTTTTTTTTTTTGTCGCTGGGAAAAAATGCGTTACGCATACCCTCCCGTCGGGGGACGGAAGGGGTATGTGGGACTCCCCGGGCGAACCCGGTATACCCACTAAAACGACCCAGCGGCATTCCCGCTTCGTCATAGTGGCGGGGGGGACTGGGAAACCGGCACAGCCTTTGCTACCAGTCCCCCGCCGACGATATCAAGGCAGACCCCTCACACCCTCACGGGCGTGGGGGGGCGGGAATGACTGACGGAGGTGACGGGTGCAATGCGGGCGTAGGCACCCCCGTGCCTGTCGCCCGCCCGTCACCTAGAGGAGGGAGGGCACGACGCCTTCTCCCCCTTCGCCGTCTGCGGAGCGGCGCAGCGAGAGGGTCGTCCTCCCGCGCCCGCTCCGCCTCCTCCTTCTGCGAGAGTACGTCCTCGCAGAAGGAGGCTACTGCTGACCAGGCCTCCTCGCTCCCCAGCATGGCGTCAACCACGCCGGGAAGCGAGAGGTCCGGTCCGACCACCGCGGTGAGGCTGCAGCGCCGCTCGGACCACGCCGGGCACCCCTCGAGGGTGTGCTGCGCCGTGTCCTCCGCCGCGCCGCATTCGTGGCACGCTGGGGTTTCCTCCCTCCCGATCCGGTGCAGGTGCGATCCGAAGCAGCCATGCCCGGACAACACCTGCACCAGACGGAAAGAGAGGAAACCGTGGGGCCGCTCGAGCCAGCCCTGCAGGACCGGCCCGAGCGCGTCCAACGTCCGGCGGCCAAAGGCGGCGCTGGCGAGGTCCTCCGTCCAATAGAGGACGATGGCGTCCTTCGCCTCTCGCCGCACCGCCTCCCGCTCTTCGCCCATCGGGCGCTCACCAAGCGCCCTTCGGCGGGCCGTCCACTCGTACACTCTGGCGAGCACCCACGCCTCCAATTCCCATGGAGGGGTGCCGGCCAGAGCGCACGCCGCCGAAAATCCCACTGAGCGGTACGCTCTCGCCACCCGCTGTGCAATGGCCCGTTGGGGCCTGCGGATGGCGGTCGCATTCTCCCTCCTATGTAGGGAGTCCGCCCAGATGGGAGCCCCGTAAAGGGCCATGCTCCGCAAAATGCCGGCATAGAGGCGCCGGCACTTTGCCTTTGGCCCCCCCAGGTTTGGGAGGAGCCATGAGAGGGCGTCCGCGGCCCTCAACAGGCGCGTCGACAGCCCGCTGAAATGCGGGCCGAAGCGCCACCTGTCGTCCAGCACCAGCCCCAGATATTTCATCTGGGGCTGGACCCCTATACGGACGCCCTCCACGACGATGTGGGCGTCGGCAGGGCAGCGCTGCCGGGGACCGCGAAAGAACACGGCCTCCGTTTTGTGCAGCGCCACCCTCAATCCCAGGCGGCGGATCCTCTCAGCCACCAAGGATCCGCCAGCCGAGGCCAAAATGGCCGCTTCTCCGAAGCTCCTCCCCCGTGCAGTGAGCAGAGTGTCATCCGCGTAACAGATGACACTCGTGCCCTGGAGGAGGGCTCCCCGCAACAGCCAATCGAATCCGATGTTCCACAAGGGGGGGCCAAGCACCGACCCCTGTGGAACACCGGACTCAGCAGCGTACCGCCTCACCGCACCTGCTCTGTCTACGAGGAGGACCTCTCGGCCCTCCAAGTAGTTTGTGAGCAGGCTCCTCAGGTATTGGGGCACTCCGTGATACCGGAGTGCCTCCAATATCGTCGAGTGGGGGACGGAGTTGAAGGCGTTGGCAATGTCGAATGACACCGCCAGCACTCCGTCCCCCGCCTCCACCGCCTCCTTCACCTGGCCCTTGAGTAGGGCCAGCGCGTCGATCGTCGAACGCCCACGACGGAAACCGTATTGGGCGTCCGACAGATCCGGCCCTACCCCCCGCAGGTGGCTCTCCAGCCTCCCGGCGACAATCCCCTCGAACAGCTTACCGACCTCATCGAGCAGAACGATGGGCCGGTATGCCGAGGGGGAGTCCACCGGGCGTCCCTCTTTTCGGAGGAGGCAGAGCTGCCCCTCCTTCCAGAGTTTCGGGAACCTCCCAGCCGTAAAACACGCGCTGAAAAGTTCCCGAAACCTGTCCTCCATTTGGGAGGCGGCGATCGCCACCACCCTTGCGGGGACGCCGTCCGGTCCGGGGGCGGTCTTCTTCGCGCGGAGGTTCAGAACCCCCGCGTAGAATTCCGCCGCCGTCACCGGGGGGACCTCTGCCTCCGGGGGAGCCGCCCCTTGCGGGGGATCCATTGTTGGAGGGGCGAAGTCGGTCCTGCGCGGAAACAGGGACCGGACCACCCCATCCAACAATGCCGGCTCGAGGGTCTCGGACAGTGGGGGACCATAGGGGCGGAGCTGGTTCCGCGCCGCCTTATACGGTCTCCCATAGGGGTCCCTGTCGAGACCCTCCAGCATCTCGGCCCTCGCCGAGTCCCGCGCAGCGCCCATCGCAGACTTGAGGGCCGCCGTAGCCTCTCGGTAAGAGGCGTACAGGCGGTCCTCCTCTGCCCGGACTCGGTTCTGGGCGCTGCGCCGCCGGCTCCGTGCGTAGGCCCTCCTGGCCGCCACGCAGGTGGCCCGGAGCCCCGCCAGCTCCTCCGTCCACCAGTACACGGCGCGACGGGGAGGCGGACGGCGTGACCGAGGCATGCTGGAGTTGCACACCTCGGTCAAGGACCCCCTGAGCCGCACCGCTGCGGCGTCAACGTCCGGGACCTCCTCGACAGGGGGAGGCGACAGCCAGTCCTGGAGGAAGGCGGCCTCCTTGGCTGCCTCCCGGTCCAGGCGGGTGAGTGCCCACCGCGGGAAGGGAGATTGCCCAGCACGGGCCGTCCCCCCTCCCCGCTGTGTGGAGATGTCGAACCGCACGTAACGGTGGTCCGACAAGGTCTCCACCAGCTCCACCCGCCAATTCACGACGCGGGCGGCCAGCGCGGGGGTGGCAAACGACACGTCCACCACCGACCCGCCCTGTCGCCGCACGCACGTGTGGACCGCCCCCCTGTTGAGGAGGGACACACCGCACGAGGCCGCCCAAAACTGGACGGCGCGTCCCCGGACGTTGCACCCGGCGGCCGGGTTGCCCCAGGCCACCGACTTGGCGTTTAGGTCGCCGAGCACCACGACCTGGCGTGGTGCCGCCCTCCCTACGACAGCAGTGAGGATCTCTAAGAAATCCTCAAAGTCCGAGAGAGGGCGGTTTGGGGAGAAATACACTCCCACCATCGCTATCTCTCCCCACGCGGCGGCCACGTATCCCGGTCCCCTCTCTAAGAGCGAGAGGGGAGGGGAGTCTGTGGAAGACCGCGCCACCAACGCCACTAGGCCATCCCGGTCGCCCAGCCAACGGCCGGGGACCGAGTAGGGTTCGGCGACCACCGCCAAGTCCACCAACCACTCAGCCATGGTCTGCATCAGCAGATCTTGGGCTGTCCTGCAGTGGTTGGTGTTCGCCTGAAGGATGCGATGTTCGACTCTGGCCATTAGTCGGACATCGCACCCTCCTCCGCAGCCGCCGCAGGAACGGCGGTGTCAGCGGCAACAGCAACAGCAGGCGTAGGCCCGGTCGGCGCCTGCGCTTTGCCACGCGTCGGGGGGGGATTGCATTTCTCCCCCTTCATGACGTGGCATGCCCGGCGGCCACTGGCGGCACACACCGCGCAGTGCGGTGTGGCGGCCTGGCAGGAGGAGGCTTTGTGGCCCTCCTTGCCGCAGCGGTAGCATGTGTCCGACCGATCCACTTTGGACGGACACAGGGGCCGGGTGTGGCCGATGCCGAAGCACCGGAAGCACCTCAGAGGCTGGTCCTCGAGTACCCTAACCGCACCCGAGCTAAAGCCGACTTGAAGCCGTCCTTTTGCAAGGACGGCTTTGGCAGCTGCGATTGGGCACTCGAGGCGGATTGTGCCCATTCCGCCGCGGCCGGGCCTTATGTCCCGGCCTTGGACCGCCGCTGCGCCACAGCCCCCTACCGCTGCGACCGCCGCCACTACCTCCTCCTTGGTGACGGAGTCATCCAACTCCGTCACTTCGATGGCCGCCAACTTGACCGGCCGGGCCACCTTCGCCGAGTCCGCGATGACCTCCTGCAGCTTTGCTGCGAAGAGGTCCGCGTGGGCACTCCCCTCGGCCCCCGGGAACTCGAAAATTCGAGCCCCAGCTTGGGTCCGCCGGCAGGACACATTGCCGATCCCCAGTTGGGCGGGATCGGCGTTTGCACGCGCCCGCACCAGGATGGAGGCATAGGTCTCCCCTCGCCCCGCAGCCTCCGTGGTGAGTGTCACCACGACGGCCGCGGTTTTCGGGGGGACCAGCTGCCCCTTCCCCTTCCCTGTCCCTTTTTTTTAGCGGGGACGGCAGGCGCGGCAGGGTTGGCAGGGACGGCCGTTGCCGACTTCTTCCCCTTCCCTTTGCCCTTCCCCTTACGGCCCACTTTCGTCCACTCGTTGGAAGGAGTGGTCGAAGGGAGAAGGGCATCTTCCGCCTGGGCCGAAGACGGCCCCGGCTCAGACCGCCTCTTGTCCGTCTGGGTTGAGGACGGCCCCAGCCCAGACCGCCTCTCATCCGCCGCAAGCGGCGGTCGGAGGCGCTTCTCCGGCAGGAGCCGGTCCTCAATGCCTGCTAGGCAGGCCCTCGTGAAGGCCCTCTCCTCCATTACTACCTTGCGGATGATATCCTCAAGGTTGGAGGAGGGGCCCTCTGCTGCAGGCCTCGCCTTGGCCTGTTGTGGCCGGGCTGAGGCAGCGCCATCTGCCACAGGGCTCGCCTCGGCCTGCTGTGGCCGGGCCGTGGCTTCAGCCAGCTTCAGATGAAGCTGGCTGACCTCCGACTGCAGGCGATCCACTCTCGCCTGCAGTTGCTGCGTCTCGTGGGTGGTCGTCCGCTTCACAAGCTCCGCGACGACACCGCGCATGCTCGCGGCCCTACATTTGAGGGCCTTCTGGAAGGTCCCCTTCAGATTGGAGGACTTAGAGGCGACCTCCATAATCTCCTCCTCGTCCTCCTCCGCCATTTTCTCCAGCTCGGCCAGAGAGTGGTCCGCGTAGAGAACGCGAGACGCACCGTACCCGGACTTGGCCCGAGCGAGGAGCGCCCGCCTCTCCTTCGCGGCAACCCGCTCCTCCAGCTCTAGCTGGAGCTGATTCCGCCGAGCCAGGTCCAACTGGCGTTGGGCGTCCACGAGCCCAACTTCATGGGTGTCCGCAGCCACCGTCGGCTTTTTAGCCTTCGGCAACCTCCTCGACCCCGAAGCCGAGGAACCCTCGGACCCACCGCTCAGGTGGACTCGCTTCCGCGAGCGAGACTCGTCCGCGTCCGACATACCAATCAGCGAATCGCTGTCAGACGACTCGCTGATTAGTATGTCATCCGCCCCTCCAAAGAAGCTAGCCGCAGACGGCGCGCGGCTAGTTTCTGACGCCGGAGCGTCGGGGTGGCCCTGAGAAGGGCCTTTGGGTTGGCCCTGAGAAGGGCCTTTTGGTTGGCCCTGAGAAGGGCCTTTGGGTTGGCCCTGAGAAGGGCCTTTGGGTTGGCCCTGAGAAGGGCCTTTGGGTTGGCCCTGAGAAGGGCCTTTGGGTTGGCCCTGAGAAGGGCCTTTTTGTTTTAAAAATCGCCCGCAGGCGTCCCGCGAAGGCATAGTAAAAGGCATATTAAAATCGTAACAACAAGGCAAATGATAGCTACGAAGTCACAGAGCACTTTGGCCAGTCCCAGTCTGCCACTCCGTTACGGTGGTCAGAACTGGGCTGTTTCCAGGGGACGCGACGTGGACGCAAGCTCTGTGGGGGGTCCCCCAACCTAACCTAACCTAACCTTTTTTTTTTTTTTTTTTTTTTTTTTTTTTTTTTTTTGTCGCTGGGAAAAAATGCGTTACGCATACCCTCCCGTCGGGGGACGGAAGGGGTATGTGGGACTCCCCGGGCGAACCCGGTATACCCACTAAAACGACCCAGCGGCATTCCCGCTTCGTCATAGTGGCGGGGGGGACTGGGAAACCGGCACAGCCTTTGCTACCAGTCCCCCGCCGACGATATCAAGGCAGACCCCTCACACCCTCACGGGCGTGGGGGGGCGGGAATGACTGACGGAGGTGACGGGTGCAATGCGGGCGTAGGCACCCCCGTGCCTGTCGCCCGCCCGTCACCTAGAGGAGGGAGGGCACGACGCCTTCTCCCCCTTCGCCGTCTGCGGAGCGGCGCAGCGAGAGGGTCGTCCTCCCGCGCCCGCTCCGCCTCCTCCTTCTGCGAGAGTACGTCCTCGCAGAAGGAGGCTACTGCTGACCAGGCCTCCTCGCTCCCCAGCATGGCGTCAACCACGCCGGGAAGCGAGAGGTCCGGTCCGACCACCGCGGTGAGGCTGCAGCGCCGCTCGGACCACGCCGGGCACCCCTCGAGGGTGTGCTGCGCCGTGTCCTCCGCCGCGCCGCATTCGTGGCACGCTGGGGTTTCCTCCCTCCCGATCCGGTGCAGGTGCGATCCGAAGCAGCCATGCCCGGACAACACCTGCACCAGACGGAAAGAGAGGAAACCGTGGGGCCGCTCGAGCCAGCCCTGCAGGACCGGCCCGAGCGCGTCCAACGTCCGGCGGCCAAAGGCGGCGCTGGCGAGGTCCTCCGTCCAATAGAGGACGATGGCGTCCTTCGCCTCTCGCCGCACCGCCTCCCGCTCTTCGCCCATCGGGCGCTCACCAAGCGCCCTTCGGCGGGCCGTCCACTCGTACACTCTGGCGAGCACCCACGCCTCCAATTCCCATGGAGGGGTGCCGGCCAGAGCGCACGCCGCCGAAAATCCCACTGAGCGGTACGCTCTCGCCACCCGCTGTGCAATGGCCCGTTGGGGCCTGCGGATGGCGGTCGCATTCTCCCTCCTATGTAGGGAGTCCGCCCAGATGGGAGCCCCGTAAAGGGCCATGCTCCGCAAAATGCCGGCATAGAGGCGCCGGCACTTTGCCTTTGGCCCCCCCAGGTTTGGGAGGAGCCATGAGAGGGCGTCCGCGGCCCTCAACAGGCGCGTCGACAGCCCGCTGAAATGCGGGCCGAAGCGCCACCTGTCGTCCAGCACCAGCCCCAGATATTTCATCTGGGGCTGGACCCCTATACGGACGCCCTCCACGACGATGTGGGCGTCGGCAGGGCAGCGCTGCCGGGGACCGCGAAAGAACACGGCCTCCGTTTTGTGCAGCGCCACCCTCAATCCCAGGCGGCGGATCCTCTCAGCCACCAAGGATCCGCCAGCCGAGGCCAAAATGGCCGCTTCTCCGAAGCTCCTCCCCCGTGCAGTGAGCAGAGTGTCATCCGCGTAACAGATGACACTCGTGCCCTGGAGGAGGGCTCCCCGCAACAGCCAATCGAATCCGATGTTCCACAAGGGGGGGCCAAGCACCGACCCCTGTGGAACACCGGACTCAGCAGCGTACCGCCTCACCGCACCTGCTCTGTCTACGAGGAGGACCTCTCGGCCCTCCAAGTAGTTTGTGAGCAGGCTCCTCAGGTATTGGGGCACTCCGTGATACCGGAGTGCCTCCAATATCGTCGAGTGGGGGACGGAGTTGAAGGCGTTGGCAATGTCGAATGACACCGCCAGCACTCCGTCCCCCGCCTCCACCGCCTCCTTCACCTGGCCCTTGAGTAGGGCCAGCGCGTCGATCGTCGAACGCCCACGACGGAAACCGTATTGGGCGTCCGACAGATCCGGCCCTACCCCCCGCAGGTGGCTCTCCAGCCTCCCGGCGACAATCCCCTCGAACAGCTTACCGACCTCATCGAGCAGAACGATGGGCCGGTATGCCGAGGGGGAGTCCACCGGGCGTCCCTCTTTTCGGAGGAGGCAGAGCTGCCCTTCCTTCCAGAGCTTCGGGAACCTCCCAGCCGTAAAACACGCGCTGAAAAGCTCCCGAAACCTGTCCTCCATTTGGGAGGCGGCGATCGCCACCACCCGTGCGGGGACGCGAAAATCCTCATGGATGTCCCCCGCCCCTAAGGGGGCAGGGGGGTCTGTCAGACTCGTACTGACTAAAAACCACCCGTGTCCTTCACTCTCCTACGTCGGGGGTCACGGGAACAGAAGATACTTCCGCGACCCCCGGCTGGAGCCTGGCCTTGCGGCCTCGCCTCAGAAGGGCGCGTGCGGACACGCCGCGCGCCCGCCACCTCGGGTGGTATCCCGAACCCATTCAGGGGGGCCGGAAGAGAGCGCTATCCGCCCTCCGCCTGCGCCCAGTGCGTCTGCTGCGGGCCGGGTGCGGGGAGTTGACCTCCCGCTCCCTTTCCGCAGCCTCCTTCTGCGAGACGACTGCTTCACAGAAGGACACCACCGCGTCCCAGGACTCGACGCTGCCGACCATCTTCTCGACCACGGCCGGCAGCGACAAGTCACTGCCTACTCCAGAGACGAGGGCACGGCGCGGTTCCTCCCAAGCGGCACACTCTGCCACTGTGTGCCGCGCCGTGTCCTCCAGACAGTCGACGCAGTGGTGACACCGGGCGTCCGGCTCCCTGTTTATGCGACACAGGTACTTCCCAAAGCAACCATGCCCGGTAAGCACCTGTGTCACCCGAAACGACAGGGAGCCGTGCCTCCTCTCGAGCCAGCGCTCGAGTACTGGCCGGATCGCCTCGATGGTGACGAGGCCGGCGGTAGGGCGCGAAAGCCTCTCCCGCCACTCCGCCACCAGGGCCGCGCGAAGCTGCGACCGACGCAACTCCATGTGTCGCTGCATCGGTCGCTCGCCACGCGCCCGCATTTCCTCGCGCCACCGATAAAGTGACGCGAGTACTTTTGCCTCGAGGTCCCAGGGCGGGGATCCGGCCAGTACTCCGGCCGCCTCGTGGGAGATCGTGCGATACCCCCTTATGACTCTGACGGCCATCGCACGCTGCGGTCTCCGCAGAACAGCAATAGTGCCGGCCGTCAGGTCAGCCGCCCAGATCGGGGCCCCGTAAAGGGCCATCGATCGCACGATCCCCACGTAGAGCCGCCTACAGGCGGCGCTCGGGCCCCCCAGATTGGGAAGCAGCGTTGACAGCGCCCCGGCCGCGCCCAACAACTTGGGCGCCAGCCGCCGGAAGTGAGGTCCGAAGTCCCACCGGCTGTCGAGCACCAATCCCAGGTACTTCATGGTAGACCCGACAGCGATTCGGACCCCACCGACCACAAGATGTGATCCGGCGGGTGGCGCCCGACGGGGGCCATGGAAAACTATAGCCTCCGTCTTGTTGAGGGCCACCTCCAGGCCGAGGCGCCGTATGCGGCCCACC
Organism: Diarsia brunnea; assembly: GCA_949774965.1. Classification (NCBI taxonomy): domain Eukaryota; kingdom Metazoa; phylum Arthropoda; class Insecta; order Lepidoptera; family Noctuidae; genus Diarsia; species Diarsia brunnea. The sequence goes on from OX459009.1 coordinate 162,316, forward strand.
ACCAGTGAGACCGCAGCCGTCGCCAGCAACGCCGCCTCCCTGTACGAGCTCCCCCGGGCCGTGACCAGCGTGTCATCAGCGTAACACGTGAGGTCGACGCCCGGCGGGAGCTCGCCCCTCAGCACCCAGTCGTACCCGATGTTCCACAGGGGTGGCCCCAGGACCGAGCCCTGTGGAACACCGCTCGACATGGGGTGCTGGTGACCGCCATCACGTCCCACGTAGGTGACACACCTCTCCGTCAGGTAAGCCCCAACGATTTGGCGGAGGTAGGGAGGCACCCTATGGTAGACCAGGGCCTCCCTGATACAACTCCAGGGCAGGGTGTTGAAGGCGTTGGAAATATCCAAAGACACTGCCAACATCACCCCGCCCCGGGACACCGCTTCCTCCGCCAGGACTCTCACACGCGACACGGCGTGAATAGTGGAGCGCCCATGCCGAAAGCCAAACTGGCAGTCGGCTAGATCCGGCCCCTCTCCGCACAAGTGGCCAACGAGGCGGGCAGCTATTATTCTTTCGAACAGCTTACCCACCTCGCTTAGCAGCACTATGGGCCGGAACGCGGACGGTGAGTCCGCAGGGCGCCCCGCCTTCTTGAGTAGGACCAGATGACCAGCCTTCCATAGACTGGGAAACTGGCCCCGCTCAAGACACGCCGTGTAGAGTCCTCTCAGCTGGGGCTCCAGCTCCTTCAGAGCGAGGGCGAGCACTCGGCCGTGTATTCCGTCGGGCCCCGGAGCCGTATTCTTGGCCCGGAGCCGCAACACGGCCGCCCCCATCTCTGCCTGTGTCACCTCTGGGACGCTGATGGCGATCTCCTCTGTAGGCTCCGCGGCTGTGGGCAAAGCCATCGGCGGCGGCACATGCTCCTCTCTAGCCGGGAAGAGGGCTGCGACGACCTCCGTCAGCAGCTCGGGTTGGAGACTCTTCGTGAGTGGAGGCGCTGCGGCCCGAAGTTTCCCTCGAACCGCACGATAAGGACGCCCCCACGGATCTCCGTCCAGAGTCTCCAACATCTCCTCCCGGCTTCGCACCTTCGCCTCGCGGATGGCCAGCCGCAGAGCCTCCTTCGCCGCGCTGTACATCTCATACAGCGCGGCCTCCTCGTCAGGGACCCGACGACGTCTCCTCCGGTATCGGGTGTACTGGCGTCTCGATCTCACGCACGCGACGCGCAACTGCGCGATCGCGTCGGACCACCAGTACACCCGGCGCCTACCCGACTGTGTGTGGACCCGGGGCATGGACGCGTCGCTGATCTGCGTCATCGCCCCGAGGAACCACTGCGCCTCCTGTTCGACGTCGACGGGTCCGTTCGTTGCCGACTCTCGGAACCAGGCCTGAACAATGGAACCTAACCTAACCTTTTTTTTTTTTTTTTTTTTTTTTTTTTGTCGCTGGGAAAAAATGCGTTACGCATACCCTCCCGTCGGGGGACGGAAGGGGTATGTGGGACTCCCCGGGCGAACCCGGTATACCCACTAAAACGACCCAGCGGCATTCCCGCTTCGTCATAGTGGCGGGGGGACTGGGAAACCGGCACAGCCTTTGCTACCAGTCCCCCGCCGACGATATCAAGGCAGACCCCTCACACCCTCACGGGCGTGGGGGGGCGGGAATGACTGACGGAGGTGACGGGTGCAATGCGGGCGCAGGCACCCCCGTGCCTGTCGCCCGCCCGTCACCTAGAGGAGGGAGGGCACGACGCCTTCTCCCCCTTCTCCGTCTGCGGAGCGGCGCAGCGAGAGGGTCGTCCTCCCGCGCCCGCTCCGCCTCCTCCTTCTGCGAGAGTACGTCCTCGCAGAAGGAGGCTACTGCTGACCAGGCCTCCTCGCTCCCCAGCATGGCGTCAACCACGCCGGGAAGCGAGAGGTCTGGTCCGACCACCGCGGTGAGGCCGCAGCGCCGCTCGGCCCACGCCGGGCACCCCTCGAGGGTGTGCTGCGCCGTGTCCTCCGCCGCGCCGCATTCGTGGCACGCCGGGGTTTCCTCCCTCCCGATCCGGTGCAGGTGCGATCCGAAGCAGCCATGCCCGGACAACACCTGCACCAGACGGAAAGAGAGGAAACCGTGGGGCCGCTCGAGCCAGCCCTGCAGGACCGGCCCGAGCGCGTCCAACGTCCGGCGGCCAAAGGCGGCGCTGGCGAGGTCCTCCGTCCAATGGAGGACGATGGCGTCCTTCGCCTCTCGCCGCACCGCCTCCCGCTCTTCGCCCATCGGGCGCTCACCAAGCGCCCTTCGGCGGGCCGTCCACTCGTACACTCTGGCGAGCACCCACGCCTCCAATTCCCATGGAGGGGTGCCGGCCAGAGCGCACGCCGCCGAAAATCCCACTGAGCGGTACGCTCTCGCCACCCGCTGTGCAATGGCCCGTTGGGGCCTGCGGATGGCGGTCGCATTCTCCCTCCTATGTAGGGAGTCCGCCCAGATGGGAGCCCCGTAAAGGGCCATGCTCCGCAAAATGCCGGCATAGAGGCGCCGGCACTTTGCCTTTGGCCCCCCCAGGTTTGGGAGGAGCCATGAGAGGGCGTCCGCGGCCCTCAACAGGCGCGTCGACAGCCCGCTGAAATGCGGGCCGAAGCGCCACCTGTCGTCCAGCACCAGCCCCAGATATTTCATCTGGGGCTGGACCCCTATACGGACGCCCTCCACGACGATGTGGGCGTCGGCAGGGCAGCGCTGCCGGGGACCGCGAAAGAACACGGCCTCCGTTTTGTGCAGCGCCACCCTCAATCCCAGGCGGCGGATCCTCTCAGCCACCAAGGATCCGCCAGCCGAGGCCAAAATGGCCGCTTCTCCGAAGCTCCTCCCCCGTGCAGTGAGCAGAGTGTCATCCGCGTAACAGATGACACTCGTGCCCTGGAGGAGGGCTCCCCGCAACAGCCAATCGAATCCGATGTTCCACAAGGGGGGGCCAAGCACCGACCCCTGTGGAACACCGGACTCAGCAGCGTACCGCCTCACCGCACCTGCTCTGTCTACGAGGAGGACCTCTCGGCCCTCCAAGTAGTTTGTGAGCAGGCTCCTCAGGTATTGGGGCACTCCGTGATACCGGAGTGCCTCCAATATCGTCGAGTGGGGGACGGAGTTGAAGGCGTTGGCAATGTCGAATGACACCGCCAGCACTCCGTCCCCCGCCTCCACCGCCTCCTTCACCTGGCCCTTGAGTAGGGCCAGCGCGTCGATCGTCGAACGCCCACGACGGAAACCGTATTGGGCGTCCGACAGATCCGGCCCTACCCCCCGCAGGTGGCTCTCCAGCCTCCCGGCGACAATCCCCTCGAACAGCTTACCGACCTCATCGAGCAGAACGATGGGCCGGTATGCCGAGGGGGAGTCCACCGGGCGTCCCTCTTTTCGGAGGAGGCAGAGCTGCCCCTCCTTCCAGAGTTTCGGGAACCTCCCAGCCGTAAAACACGCGCTGAAAAGTTCCCGAAACCTGTCCTCCATTTGGGAGGCGGCGATCGCCACCACCCTTGCGGGGACGCCGTCCGGTCCGGGGGCGGTCTTCTTCGCGCGGAGGTTCAGAACCCCCGCGTAGAATTCCGCCGCCGTCACCGGGGGGACCTCTGCCTCCGGGGGAGCCGCCCCTTGCGGGGGATCCATTGTTGGAGGGGCGAAGTCGGTCCTGCGCGGAAACAGGGACCGGACCACCCCATCCAACAATGCCGGCTCGAGGGTCTCAGACAGTGGGGGACCATAGGGGCGGAGCTGGTTCCGCGCCGCCTTATACGGTCCCCCATAGGGGTCCCTGTCGAGACCCTCCAGCATCTCGGCCCTCGCCGAGTCCCGCGCAGCGCCCATCGCAGACTTGAGGGCCGCCTTAGCCTCTCGGTAAGAGGCGTACAGGCGGTCCTCCTCTGCCCGGACTCGGTTCTGGGCGCTGCGCCGCCGGCTCCGTGCGTAGGCCCTCCTGGCCGCCACGCAGGTGGCCCGGAGCCCCGCCAGCTCCTCCGTCCACCAGTACACGGCGCGACGGGGAGGCGGACGGCGTGACCGAGGCATGCTGGAGTTGCACACCTCGGTCAAGGACCCCCTGAGCCGCACCGCTGCGGCGTCAACGTCCGGGACCTCCTCGACAGGGGGAGGCGACAGCCAGTCCTGGAGGAAGGCGGCCTCCTTGGCTGCCTCCCGGTCCAGGCGGGTGAGTGCCCACCGCGGGAAGGGAGATTGCCCAGCACGGGCCGTCCCCCCTCCCCGCTGTGTGGAGATGTCGAACCGCACGTAACGGTGGTCCGACAAGGTCTCCACCAGCTCCACCCGCCAATTCACGACGCGGGCGGCCAGCGCGGGGGTGGCAAACGACACGTCCACCACCGACCCGCCCTGTTGCCGCACACACGTGTGGACCGCCCCCCTGTTGAGGAGGGACACACCGCACGAGGCCGCCCAAAACTGGACGGCGCGTCCCCGGACGTTGCACCCGGCGGCCGGGTTGCCCCAGGCCACCGACTTGGCGTTTAGGTCGCCGAGCACCACGACCTGGCGTGGTGCCGCCCTCCCTACGACAGCAGTGAGGATCTCTAAGAAATCCTCAAAGTCCGAGAGAGGGCGGTTTGGGGAGAAATACACTCCCACCATCGCTATCTCTCCCCACGCGGCGGCCACGTATCCCGGTCCCCTCTCTAAGAGCGAGAGGGGAGGGGAGTCTGTGGAAGACCGCGCCACCAACGCCACTAGGCCATCCCGGTCGCCCAGCCAACGGCCGGGGACCGAGTAGGGCTCGGCGACCACCGCCAAGTCCACCAACCACTCAGCCATGGTCTGCATCAGCAGATCCTGGGCTGTCCTGCAGTGGTTGGCGTTCGCCTGAAGGATGCGATGTTCGACTCTGGCCATTAGTCGGACATCGGGTATGTGGGACTCCCCGGGCGAACCCGGTATACCCACTAAAACGACCCAGCGGCATTCCCGCTTCGTCATAGTGGAGGGGAACTGGGAAACTGGCATAGCCTTTGCTACCAGTCCCCCGCCGACGAATGCAAGGCGGACCCCTCCCACCCTCACGGCACGGGTAGGGGAGGGGGGCCAGGAACGGCAGGCGGAGGTGACAGAGTGCAATACAGGCGCAGGCACCCCCGTGCCTGTCGCCCGCCCTTTCACCACCTAGAGGAGGGAGGGCACGAAGCCTTCTCCCCCCTCTCCGGCTGCGGAGCGGCGCAGCGAGAGGCCCTGAGAAGGGCCTTTGGGTTGGCCCTGAGAAGGGCCTTTTTGTTTTAAAAATCGCCCGCAGGCGTCCCGCGAGGGCATAGTAAAAGGCATATTAAAATCGTAACAACAAGGCAAATGATAGCTACGAAGTCACAGAGCACTTTGGCCAGTCCCAGTCTGCCACTCCGTTACGGTGGTCAGAACTGGGCTGTTTCCAGGGGACGCGACGTGGACGCAAGCTCTGTGGGGGGTCCCCCAACCTAACCTAACCTTTTTTTTTTTTTTTTTTTTTTTTTTTTTTTTTTTTGTCGCTGGGAAAAAATGCGTTACGCATACCCTCCCGTCGGGGGACGGGAGGGGTATGTGGGACTCCCCGGGCGAACCCGGTATACCCACTAAAACGACCCAGCGGCATTCCCGCTTCGTCATAGTGGCGGGGGGACTGGGAAACCGGCACAGCCTTTGCTACCAGTCCCCCGCCGACGATATCAAGGCAGACCCCTCACACCCTCACGGGCGTGGGGGGGCGGGAATGACTGACGGAGGTGACGGGTGCAATGCGGGCGCAGGCACCCCCGTGCCTGTCGCCCGCCCGTCACCTAGAGGAGGGAGGGCACGACGCCTTCTCCCCCTTCTCCGTCTGCGGAGCGGCGCAGCGAGAGGGTCGTCCTCCCGCGCCCGCTCCGCCTCCTCCTTCTGCGAGAGTACGTCCTCGCAGAAGGAGGCTACTGCTGACCAGGCCTCCTCGCTCCCCAGCATGGCGTCAACCACGCCGGGAAGCGAGAGGTCTGGTCCGACCACCGCGGTGAGACCGCAGCGCCGCTCGGACCACGCCGGGCACCCCTCGAGGGTGTGCTGCGCCGTGTCCTCCGCCGCGCCGCATTCGTGGCACGCCGGGGTTTCCTCCCTCCCGATCCGGTGCAGGTGTGATCCGAAGCAGCCATGCCCGGACAACACCTGCACCAGACGGAAAGAGAGGAAACCGTGGGGCCGCTCGAGCCAGCCCTGCAGGACCGGCCCGAGCGCGTCCAACGTCCGGCGGCCAAAGGCGGCGCTGGCGAGGTCCTCCGTCCAATTGAGGACAATGGCGTCCTTCGCCTCTCGCCGCACCGCCTCCCGCTCTTCGCCCATGGGGCGCTCACCAAGCGCCCTTCGGCGGGCCGTCCACTCGTACACTCTGGCGAGCACCCACGCCTCCAATTCCCATGGAGGGGTGCCGGCCAGAGCGCACGCCGCCGAAAATCCCACTGAGCGGTACGCTCTCGCCACCCGCTGTGCAATGGCCCGTTGGGGCCTGCGGATGGCGGTCGCATTCTCCCTCCTATGGAGGGAGTCCGCCCAGATGGGGGCCCCGTAAAGGGCCATGCTCCGCAAAATGCCGGCATAGAGGCGCCGGCACTTTGCCTTTGGCCCCCCCAGGTTTGGGAGGAGCCATGAGAGGGCGTCCGCGGCCTTCAACAGGCGCGTCGACAACCCGCTGAAATGTGGGCCGAAGCGCCACCTGTCGTCCAGCACCAGCCCCAGATATTTCATCTGGGGCTGGACCCCTATACGGACGCCCTCCACGACGATGTGGGCGTCGGCAGGGCAGCGCTGCCGGGGACCGCGAAAGAACACGGCCTCCGTTTTGTGCAGCGCCACCCTCAATCCCAGGCAGCGAATCCTCTCTGCCACCAAGGATCCGCCAGCCGAGGCCAAAATGGCCGCTTCTCCGAAGCTCCTCCCCCGTGCAGTGAGCAGAGTGTCATCCGCGTAACAGATGACACTCGTGCCCTGGAGGAGGGCTCCCCGCAACAGCCAGTCGAAACCGATGTTCCACAAGGGGGGGCCAAGCACCGATCCCTGTGGAACACCGGACTCAGAAGCGTACCGCCTCACCGCACCTGATCTGTCTACGAGGAGGACCTCTCGGCCCTCCAAGTAGTCTGCCAACAGGCTCCTCAGGTATTGGGGCACTCCGTGATACCGGAGTGCCTCCAATATCGTCGAGTGGGGGACGGAGTTGAAGGCGTTGGCAATGTCGAATGACACCGCCAGCACTCCGTCCCCCGCCTCCACCGCCTCCTTCACCTGGCCCTTGAGTAGGGCCAGCGCGTCGATCGTCGAACGCCCACGACGGAAGCCGTATTGGGCGTCCGACAGATCCGGCCCTACCCCCCGCAGGTGGCTCTCCAGCCTCCCGGCGACAATCCCCTCGAACAGCTTACCGACCTCATCGAGCAGAACGATGGGCCGGTATGCCGAGGGGGAGTCCACCGGGCGTCCCTCTTTTCGGAGGAGGCAGAGCTGCCCCTCCTTCCAGAGTTTCGGGAACCTCCCAGCCGTAAAACACGCGCTGAAAAGTTCCCGAAACCTGTCCTCCATTTGGGAGGCGGCGATCGCCACCACCCTTGCGGGGACGCCGTCCGGTCCGGGGGCGGTCTTCTTCGCGCGGAGGTTCAGAACCCCCGCGTAGAATTCCGCCGCCGTCACCGGGGGGACCTCTGCCTCCGGGGGAGCCGCCCCTTGCGGGGGATCCATTGTTGGAGGGGCGAAGTCGGTCCTGCGCGGAAACAGGGACCGGACCACTCCATCCAACAATGCCGGCTCGAGGGTCTCAGACAGTGGGGGACCATAGGGGCGGAGCTGGTTCCGCGCCGCCTTATACGGTCTCCCATAGGGGTCCCTGTCGAGACCCTCCAGCATCTCGGCCCTCGCCGAGTCCCGCGCAGCGCCCATCGCAGACTTGAGGGCCGCCGTAGCCTCTCGGTAAGAGGCGTACAGGCGGTCCTCCTCTGCCCGGACTCGGTTCTGGGCGCTGCGCCGCCGGCTCCGTGCGTAGGCCCTCCTGGCCGCCACGCAGGTGGCCCGGAGCCCCGCCAGCTCCTCCGTCCACCAGTACACGGCGCGACGGGGAGGCGGACGGCGTGACCGAGGCATGCTGGAGTTGCACACCTCGGTCAAGGACCCCCTGAGCCGCACCGCTGCGGCGTCAACGTCCGGGACCTCCTCGACAGGGGGAGGCGACAGCCAGTCCTGGAGGAAGGCGGCCTCCCTGGCTGCCTCCCGGTCCAGGCGGGTGAGTGCCCACCGCGGGAAGGGAGATTGCCCAGCACGGGCCGTCCCCCCTCCCCGCTGTGTGGAGATGTCGAACCGCACGTAACGGTGGTCCGACAAGGTCTCCACCAGCTCCACCCGCCAATTCACGACGCGGGCGGCCAGCGCGGGGGTGGCAAACGACACGTCCACCACCGACCCGCCCTGTTGCCGCACACACGTGTGGACCGCCCCCCTGTTGAGGAGGGACACACCGCACGAGGCCGCCCAAAACTGGACGGCGCGTCCCCGGACGTTGCACCCGGCGGCCGGGTTGCCCCAGGCCACCGACTTGGCGTTTAGGTCGCCGAGCACCACGACCTGGCGTGGTGCCGCCCTCCCTACGACAGCAGTGAGGATCTCTAAGAAATCCTCAAAGTCCGAGAGAGGGCGGTTTGGGGAGAAATACACTCCCACCATCGCTATCTCTCCCCACGCGGCGGCCACGTATCCCGGTCCCCTCTCTAAGAGCGAGAGGGGAGGGGAGTCTGTGGAAGACCGCGCCACCAACGCCACTAGGCCATCCCGGTCGCCCAGCCAACGGCCAGGGACCGAGTAGGGTTCGGCGACCACCACCAAGTCCACCAACCACTCAGCCATGGTCTGCATCAGCAGATCCTGGGCTGTCCTGCAGTGGTTGGCGTTCGCCTGAAGGATGCGATGTTCGACCCTGGCCATTAGTCGGACATCGCACCCTCCTCCGCAGCCGCCGCAGGAACGGCGGTGTTTGCGGCAACAGCAGGCGCAGGCCCGGTCGGCGCCTGCGCTTTGCCACGCTTAGGGGGGGGATTGCACTTCCCTCCCTTCATGACGTGGCATGCCCGGCGGCCACTGGCGGCACACACCGCGCAGTGCGGCGTGGCAGCCTGGCAGGAGGAGGCTTTGTGGCCCTCCTTGCCGCAGCGGTAGCATGTGTCCGACCGATCCACCTTGGACGGACACAGGGGCCGGGTGTGGCCGATGCCGAAGCACCGGAAACACCTCAGAGGCTGGTCCTCGAGTACCCTAACGGCACCCGAGCTAAAGCCGACTTGAAGCCGTCCTTTTGCAAGGACGGCTTTGGCGGCTGCGATTGGGCACTCGAGGCGGATTGTGCCCATTCCGCCGCGGCCGGGCCTTATGTCCCGGCCTTGGACCGCCGCTGCGCCACAGCCCCCTACCGCTGCGACCGCCGCCACTACCTCCTCCTTGGTGACGGAGTCATCCAACTCCGTCACTTCTATGACCGCCGACTTGACCGGCCGGGCCACCCTCGCCGAGTCCGCGATGACCTCTTGCAGCTTTGCTGCGAAGAGGTCCGCGTGGGCACTCCCCTCGGCCCCCGGGAACTCGAAGATACGAGCCCCGGCTTGGGTCCGCCGGCAGGACACATTGCCGATCCCTAATTGGGCGGGATCGGCGTTTGCACGCGCCCGCACCAGGATGGAGGCATAGGTCTCCCCTCGCCCCGCAGCCTCCGTGGTGAGTGTCACCACGACGGCCGCGGTCTTCGGGGGGACCAGCTGCCCCTTCCCCTTCCCTGTCCCTTTTTTAGCGGGGACGGCAGGCGCGGCAGGGTTGGCAGGGACGGCCGTTGCCGACTTCTTCCCCTTCCCTTTGCCCTTCCCCTTACGGCCCACTTTCGTCCACTCGTTGGAAGGAGTGGTCGAAGGGAGAAGGGCATCTTCCACCTGGGTTGAAGACGGCCCCGGCTCAGACCGCTTCTTGTCCGTCTGGGTTGAGGACGGCCCCGGCTCAGACCGCCTCTCATCCGCCGCAAGCGGCGGTCGGAGGCGCTTCTCCGGCAGGAGCCGGTCCTCAATGCCTGCTAGGCAGGCCCTCGTGAAGGCCCTCTCCTCCATTACTACCTTGCGGATGATATCCTCAAGGTTGGAGGAGGGGCCCCCTGCTGCAGGCCTCGCCTTGGCCTGTTGTGGCCGGGCCGAGGCAGCGCCATCTGCCACAGGGCTCGCCTCGGCCTGCTGTGGCCGGGCCGTGGCTTCAGCTAGCTTCAGATGAAGCTGGCTGACCTCCGACTGCAGGCGATCCACTCTCGCCTGCAGTTGCCGCGTCTCGTCGGTGGTCGTGCGCTGGACCAGCTCCGCGACGACACCGCGCATGCTCGCGGCCCTGCATTTGAGGGCCTTCTGGAAGGTCCCCTTCAGATTGGAGGACTTAGAGGCGACCTCCACAATCTCCTCCTCGTCCTCCTCCGCCATTCTCTCCAGCTCGGCCAGAGAGTGGTCCGCGTAGAGAACGCGAGACGCACCGTACCCGGACTTGGCCCGAGCGAGGAGCGCCCGCCTCTCCTTCGCGGCAACCCGCTCCTCCAGCTCTAGCTGGAGCTGATTCCGCCGAGCCAGGTCCAACTGGCGTTGGGCGTCCACGAGCCCAACTTCATGGGTGTCCGCAGCCACCGTCGGCTTTTTAGCCTTCGGCAACCTCCTCGACCCCGAAGCCGAGGAACCCTCGGACCCACCGCTCAGGTGGACTCGCTTCCGCGAGCGAGACTCGTCCGCGTCCGACATACCAATCAGCGAATCGCTGTCAGACGACTCGCTGATTAGTATGTCATCCGCCCCTCCAAAGAAGCTAGCCGCAGACGGCGCGCGGCTAGTTTCTGACGCCGGAGCGTCGGGGTGGCCCTGAGAAGGGCCTTTGGGTTGGCCCTGAGAAGGGCCTTTTGGTTGGCCCTGAGAAGGGCCTTTGGGTTGGCCCTGAGAAGGGCCTTTGGGTTGGCCCTGAGAAGGGCCTTTGGGTTGGCCCTGAGAAGGGCCTTTGGGTTGGCCCTGAGAAGGGCCTTTTTGTTTTAAAAATCGCCCGCAGGCGTCCCGCGAAGGCATAGTAAACGGCATATTAAAATCGTAACAACAAGGCAAATGATAGCTACGAAGTCACAGAGCACTTTGGCCAGTCCCAGTCTGCCACTCCGTTACGGTGGTCAGAACTGGGCTGTTTCCAGGGGACGCGACGTGGACGCAAGCTCTGTGGGGGGTCCCCCAACCTAACCTAACCTAACCTAACCTTTTTTTTTTTTTTTTTTTTTTTCTTTTCCGGGGTGGAAAATCCTCATGGATGTCCCCCACCCTGGGGGGGGCGGAGGGGTCTGTCAGACTCTTACTGACTAAAAACCACCCCGGTGTTCCATCTCACACCTACGCCGGGGGGCCGCGGGAACTTAGGATACTACCGCGACCCCCGGCTAGTGCCGGCCCGCCTCTGCGGGCCTCAATCTCGGGTCGGCGGGAGGAGTGAGGTGTTAGACTCCCCCCGCGCGACGTCTGAGAGGGGCGCGCGTGGAACACTTCGCGCCGCCACCTCGGGTCCAGATGTGTGGGGGGCGACGGACGTCCCCAAGTCCGTCGCCCCTGGACCCAATTAGGGGGGCCGGAAGAGGGCGTTATCCGCCCTCCGCCGACGCCCGGTGCGTCTGCTGCGGATCGGGTGTGGGGAAGAAATCTCCCTCTCCCTCTCCGCAGCCTCCTTCTGCGACACGACTGTTTCGCAGAAGGTTACCACCGCGTCCCAGGCCTCCTCGCTGCCGACCATAGACTCGACTACGGCCGGCAGCGACAGGTCACTGCCTACTTCTGAGATGAGGGCACGGCGCGGCTCCTCCCAAGCGGCACACTCTGCCAGCGTATGCCGCACCGTGTCCTCCCGGCAGTCGACGCAGTGGTGACACCGGGCGTCCGGCTCCCTGTTTATGCGACACAGGTACTTCCCGAAGCAACCATGCCCCGAGAGCACCTGCGTCACACGAAACGACAGGGAGCCGTGCCTTCTCCCGAGCCAGGGCTCGAGTACTGGCCGGACCGCCTCGATGGTATCGAGGCCGGCGGTAGGGCGTGAGAGCCTGTCCCGCCATTCCGCCACCAGGACCTCGCGGAGCTGAGACTGACGCAACTCCATGTGTCGCTGCATCAGCCCTTCGCCCCGCGCCCGCAGTTCCTCGCGCCACTGATGCAGTGACGCGTGGACTTTTGCCTCCAGGTCCCAGGGCGGGGATCCGGCCAGTACGCAAGCCGCCTCGTAGGAGATCGTGCGATATCCCCTGATGACTCTGACGGCCATAGCTCTCTGCGGTTTCCGCAGAACAGCTATGCTACCGGCCGTCAGGTCAGCCGCCCAGATCGGGGCCCCATACAGGGCCATCGATCGCACGATCCCCACGTAGAGCCGCCTACAGGCGGCGCTCGGGCCCCCCAGATTGGGAAGCAGCGTTGCTAGCGCCCCAGCCGCGCCCAACAACTTGGGCGCCAGCCGCCGGAAGTGGGGGCCGAAATCCCACCGGCTGTCGAGCACCAATCCCAGGTACTTCATGGTAGACTCGACAGCAATTCGAGCCCCCCCGACCACGATGTGGGCATCAGGCGGCGGCGCCCGCCGGGGGCCATGAAAGACCATGGCCTCCGACTTGTTGAGGGCCACCTCCAGGCCTAGGCTTCGGATGCGGCTCACCACCTGTGAGACCGCAGCCGTCGCCAGCAACGCTGCCTCCCTGTACGAACTCCCCCGGGCGGTGACCAGCGTATCGTCCGCGTAACACGTCAGGTCTACGCCCGGTGGAAGTTCGCCCCTCAGCACCCAGTCATACCCGATGTTCCACAGGGGCGGGCCCAGGACCGAGCCCTGTGGAACACCGCACGACATGCGGTGCTGGTTTACGACGCCATCACGTCCCACGTAGGTGACACACCTCTCCGAGAAATAAGCCCCGACAATGCGGCGGAGGTAAGGAGGCACTCGATGGTACCGCAGTGCCTCCCGGATACAACTCCAGGGCAGGGTGTTGAAGGCGTTGGAGATGTCCAAGGACACCGCCAACATCACCCCACCCCGGGATACCACTTCCTCCGCCAGAACTCTCACCTGCGATATCGCGTGGATGGTGGAGCGCCCGTGCCGAAAGCCGAACTGGCTTTCGTCCAGATCCGGCCCCTCTCTGCACAAGTGGCCGAGGAGGCGGGCAGCGATTATCCTTTCGAACAGCTTACCCACCTCCACTAGCAGCACTAAGGGCCGGTACGCGGACGGCGAGTCCGCAGGGCGCCCCACCTTCCTGAGCAGGACCAGACGACCAGATTTCCACAGAGTGGGAAACTGGCCCCGCTCAAGACACGCTGTGTAGAGTTCTCTCAGCCAGGGCTCTAGCTCCTTCAGAGCGAGGGCTAGCACTTGGCCGTGAATTCCGTCGGGCCCCGGAGCCACGTTCTTGGCCCGGAGCCGCATCACGGCCGCCCCCATCTCTGCCTGTGTCACCTCTGGGACGCTGATGGCGTCGTCCTCTGTAGACTCTGCGGCCGTGGGCAAAGCCATCGGCGGCGGGATATGTTCCGCTCTCGCCGGGAAGAGGGCTGCTACTACCTCCTCCAACAGCTCGGGTTGGAGACTCTCCGTAAGTGGAGGCGCGTCGGCTCGAAGTTTCCCTCGAACCGCTCGATAGGGGCGCCCCCACGGATCTCCGTCCAGAGTCTCCAACATCTCTTCCCTGGCGCGCTTCTTTGCCTCGCCGATGGCCAGCCGCAGAGTCTTCTTCGCCGCGCGGTACACCTCATACCGCGCGGCTTCTTCGTCAGGGACCCGACGACGTCTCCTCCGGTATCGGGTGTACTGGCGCCACACCGCTACGCACGCGACGCGCAGCTGTGCGATCTCGGTAGACCACCAGTACACCTGGCGCCTCGCTGATTGTGCGTGGACCCGGGGCATGGACGCGTCGCTTATCTGCGTCATCGCCCCGTGGAACCACAGCGCCTCCTGTTCGACGTCGACGGGTCCGGCTGTTGCCGACTCCCGGATCCAGGCCTGGACAATGGTGGCCTCCTCGAGAAGTTCCCTGTCGATGCGCTTGCGCGCCCAGCGCGGGCCGTCCGCTCGCGGGGCTCGCGATCTGCGGCCGCCGGCGGTCTGGGTGGAGACGTCGAAACGAATGTATCGGTGATCCGATAACGTCTCCACCTCCACGGCGACACGCCAGTCACGAACACGGCTAGCGACAGCAGGGCTAGCGAACGATACGTCCACTATCGAACCACCCCGCTGTCGCACGCACGTGTGGACTGAGCCCCGGTTTAGGACGACCAGGCCAGTGGTGACTGCCCACTCCTCCAGCACCTCACCCCTACCATCGGTTACCGGAGATCCCCACGCCACAGATTTGGCGTTGAGATCCCCTAGCAACAGCACAGGGCGAGGGTGGAGTTGGGCAACGACGGCGCCCAGCTCGACAAGGAAATTCTCGAAGTCGGCGAGACTCTTGTTGGGCGAAAAATACGCGCCAACTACGCCAATGCCGTCCGCGAGGGCGGCTACCCAGCCGTGACCTCGGGACGGGTTGGCAAGAGACCCGCCAATGATGGCCACCAAACCGTCAAGGTCTCCAACCCAGTTGTCCCTGGGTGGGACGAAATACGGTTCGGCGACCACAGCCACGTGAATCGACCACTCTGCCATGCTCTGGAGCAAGAGGTCCTGAGCTCTGGCAGAGTGGTTGATATTGCCCTGGAGGAAATGGAATAGTTTCTCTATAAACACTCCATTTCCTCCACGGCACCAATCCTAGGCCGGGAGTCGGCCGAAGAGGGTGCAGGTTGAGAGGGGGGTAAAGGGCCCCTTGCAACCCTAGCCCTCCTCTTCCTTCTCTGCTGCGTGGGCGAACCACAGGCCTTGCTGCCCACTCTGTGCCCATCGGGCCTCCCTGCAGCTGTACAGAGGCTGCAGTTTGGCGCCGCGGAGCACTGGGCCGCCTTGTGGCCGGGCTGACCGCAGTGATAACACAACTCGCTGCGATCTGTTTCGGCGGTGCACCGTGCCCGGACATGCCCAATGTCCAGGCACCTATAGCACCGCAATGCCCTGGGTTGCAGCAGTTTGACCCTCGCTGCAACCCATCCCACCAGCAGTCTGCCGCTGTCGGCGACTTTGTTGGCCGCCGCCACCGGGCACCGCACCCAAATCGCGCCAAGCCCGGCAGGGTCGGCGCGGATCTCGCCCGTCCGCACGTCCTCAGACGGACATCCGCCGGCTCGGGCGATGGCCGCTGCGACCTCAGCCGGAGTGGTCGAGTCATCCAGACCGTCGATCCGCAGCTCCGCGGTCTTCGTCGGTCTGGACACCCGGACGTCCTCCGGGTTGAGGACCTCCCGCAGCTTGGCCGCCAGCATGTCCGCCTTTTCGGCACTGGAGGCACCCGACACTTCGAGCAGCCGCGCCCCCGTGATCGCCGGCCTCAGCTTGAAGCCGGACGGTGTTCCAAGGTCGGGGAACGCGACTTTGGCTCTCGCCTCTGTGAGGACCGCCTTATAAGAGACGCCCCTTTCGATGGCTCCGGGCTGCAGCGTGATCACTACAGCCGCGGAGCGTGGGGCTCTGACCCTAGGCGGTCCTGCGGCCTTCTTCGGTGCCGCGGGTGCTCCTCCAGTGGGTGCCGGCGGCGGCGCCGTCTTCTTTTTGTTGCGGCGGCGGCCCCTTTTGACCACCGTAGACCAGGCCTCCGTGAGAGGTCCAGGAACGGTGGCCGGGTTCGGAGCCGTCGCCTGGGAAGTGGGCGCGGACCTTTCCTCCGCGGGTTTATTGGGCCCCTCTGCGGGCTTTGTGGCCCCCTTGCCGCCTTTTCTTGGCTCGGCCGCTGTCGCCTCTTTCCTCCGTCTGTCCGCAGCGAGCGGTGGACGGAGGTTTTCGGCAGGCAGCAGCCTGGACTCTATGGCCTCGAGCCTGGCACCCATCATCGTTCCACACTGCACCATGCAGATGCGTACGATCTTTTCGATCTCCGCATCCGCAAGTGCAGGGGCCGACGATGGGGCCGGAGATTGTGCCGCCGACGGGGTCGGCGATGTGGCCGTGACGGACGGTGCCTGGGCGGCAAACTGCCGCTTGAGGTCCTCCAGCTCGGATCGGAGACGGCTATTCTCCTCCCACAACTTCGCCGTCTCTTCCGTAGTTGTGCGGCCGCTGAGGACCTCAACCGCCTCCTGGATGGATGCCACTGCATCCTTTAGGGCACGCGTAAACGTGCCCTTCAGGTTGCCCGACTTAGTGGCAACCTTCAGGACGACGTCCAGCCCGTCCGACACCTGCCGACTGAGCGCCACTGCCGACGCATCTGCTGTCCTGGCAGAGCGACGCTCTCGGGCCTGTCGGGCCAACTCACCGACTTCGTCAGCAGCGACAGCCTGGCGTTGCGCCCGCTTTTCGGCATTCGCCTCCGCTCTATTGGACCCTAGCAGGGACGTGGTGGAGCCACCACTCTGGTCCGCGCTCATGCGTCCAGGGTCGCTCTGGACACACTCCGCAGAGACGCGCGCATTAGGCCGAGACAAAAAGCGACCACGCCCGTCGCGTTCCGGCAGCCGCGTGGTGGCAACACCCGCCATGACCGCGCGACCTCTTCCTCTCCGCCCCGTAGATATCTTCGGGGTCGATAGGTTCTCCTCACTCGAGGAGAGACCTAGCGATCCCGAGTCCTTATTGCGCGGACGCTTCCTCCGCTGACTTGAGCCTCCTCGGCTCTGGTTGCCGTCAGTGACGGCAAGTGGTGAATCCACATCGCGCAGTCGCTCCAGGTTGTCCTGGAGCTCCTTTTCTCGCTCGTGGCGCAGGTCGGCGGTGGTCTGCCGGCCTGCGAGATCAGTGGTGCCCCCCCCAGATACGGTGGGGCTGCCCTCTAAGGGATCCCTAGAGGGGCGGGATTGGCCCTTGCATTGCGCAAGGGTACCCGCCTGGGGATTGGTTTCCAATAATCTTTGTTCCATAATTTTCCTCGCGGCCCAGACCTAATGACACAGGCCCCCGGTCCTGGACTCAGGATTACGGGTTGGCCGACGGCTGGTCAGAACCAACCGCCGCCCCGACTCGCCCACGCTGCCGCCGGATGCCGGACAGACGCAACGCAGGCAATCCCCCACTGTGAGTCCACTCGGCCCACAGAGGTGGAGAGTGGACGACGGTGGAGGACCCACCACGCAGAAATTCGCCACAGAGAACAATCTCTCGATTATTCTCTGTGCCCAGGATGCACCGGCCCGACGACTGCTCTTTCCCCCGAACGTATTCGAAAGGAACCAGCAGCCATCAGGCACACGAGGAGGTTTTCTGCCTGCACCCCAACCTAACCTTTTTTTTTTTTTTTTTTTTTTTTTTTTTTTGACGCTGGGAAAAAATGCGTTACGCATACCCTTCCGCCGGGGGACGGGAGGGGTATGTGGGACTCCCCGGGCGAACCCGGTATACCCACTAAAACGACCCAGCGGCATTCCCGCTTCGTCATAGTGGAGGGGAACTGGGAAACTGGCATAGCCTTTGCTACCAGTCCCCCGCCGACGAATGCAAGGCGGACCCCTCCCACCCTCACGGCACGGGTAGGGGAGGGGGGCCAGGAACGGCAGGCGGAGGTGACGGAGTGCAATACGGGCGCAGGCACCCCCGTGCCTGTCGCCCGCCCGTCACCACCTAGAGGAGGGAGGGCACGAAGCCTTCTCCCCCCTCTCCGGCTGCGGAGCGGCGCAGCGAGAGGTCGTCCTCCCGCGCCCGCCCCGCCTCCCCCCTCTGCGAGAGCACGCACCCGCAGAAGGAGATGTCGATCCAAGATGAAGGAGGAACCCAAACCCCGATCCACTCCCCGAGAACTTCGAGGAGCGAACCACCAAGCACGCACCGCCCGATGAGCCCGCCCCGCGAGCCATCGCACTGCACACGACGAAATAACCCCGCCCAGAATATTAGCCACGACAGTACCATTCCCCGAGGAATAAGAATTCCTTCTCATTCCTCGAGGAAGGATACTGCCGCGCCCAGGGTGCACCGGCCCAGCAGCTGCTCTTCCCTCCAGACGTATCGAGAGGGACCAGCAACCATTGGACACACGTGGAGGAATTCTGACGCACCCCAACCCCAACCTAACCTTTTTTTTTTTTTTTTTTTTTGGGTGGAAAATCCTCATGGATGTCCCCCGCCCCTAAGGGGCAGGGGGGTCTGTCAGACTCGTACTGACTAAAAACCACCCGTGTCCTTCACTCTCCTACGTCGGGGGTCACGGGAACAGAAGATACTTCCGCGACCCCCGGCTGGAGCCTGGCCTTGCGGCCTCGCCTCAGAAGGGCGCGTGCGGACACGCCGCGCGCCCGCCACCTCGGGTTCGGGTATCCCGAACCCATTCAGGGGGGCCGGAAGAGAGCGCTATCCGCCCTCCGCCTGCGCCCAGTGCGTCTGCTGCGGGCCGGGTGCGGGGAGTTGACCTCCCGCTCCCTTTCCGCAGCCTCCTTCTGCGAGACGACTGCTTCACAGAAGGACACCACCGCGTCCCAGGACTCGACGCTGCCGACCATCTTCTCGACCACGGCCGGCAGCGACAAGTCACTGCCTACTCCAGAGACGAGGGCACGGCGCGGTTCCTCCCAAGCGGCACACTCTGCCACTGTGTGCCGCGCCGTGTCCTCCAGACAGTCGACGCAGTGGTGACACCGGGCGTCCGGCTCCCTGTTTATGCGACACAGGTACCTCCCAAAGCAACCATGCCCGGTAAGCACCTGTGTCACCCGAAACGACAGGGAGCCGTGCCTCCTCTCGAGCCAGCGCTCGAGTACTGGCCGGATCGCCTCGATGGTGACGAGGCCGGCGGTAGGGCGCGAAAGCCTCTCCCGCCACTCCGCCACCAGGGCCGCGCGAAGCTGCGACCGACGCAACTCCATGTGTCGCTGCATCGGCCGCTCGCCACGCGCCCGCATTTCCTCGCGCCACCGATAAAGTGACGCGAGTACTTTTGCCTCGAGGTCCCAGGGCGGGGATCCGGCCAGTACTCCGGCCGCCTCGTGGGAGATCGTGCGATACCCCCTTATGACTCTGACGGCCATAACCTAACCTAACCTTTTTTTTTTTTTTTTTTTTTTTTTTTGACGCTGGGAAAAAATGCGTTACGCATACCCTTCCGCCGGGGGACGGGAGGGGTATGTGGGACTCCCCGGGCGAACCCGGTATACCCACTAAAACGACCCAGCGGCATTCCCGCTTCGTCATAGTGGAGGGGAACTGGGAAACTGGCATAGCCTTTGCTACCAGTCCCCCGCCGACGAATGCAAGGCGGACCCCTCCCACCCTCACGGCACGGGTAGGGGAGGGGGGCCAGGAACGGCAGGCGGAGGTGACAGAGTGCAATACAGGCGCAGGCACCCCCGTGCCTGTCGCCCGCCCGTCACCACCTAGAGGAGGGAGGGCACGAAGCCTTCTCCCCCCTCTCCGGCTGCGGAGCGGCGCAGCGAGAGGTCGTCCTCCCGCGCCCGCCCCGCCTCCCCCCTCTGCGAGAGCACGCACCCGCAGAAGGAGGCTACCGCTGACCAGGCCTCCTCGCAACCCAGCATGGCGCAAATACGCCGGGAAGCGGGAGGTCTGGTCCTACCACCGCGGCGAGACCGCGGCCAGTATTTCGCCGTGTGCCGCGCGACGGCCCACGGAGCGGACCCACCGGACGGTACGCGATTAGTGATTCACTCCTCGAAGCCCTCGGGGAGCGAATCAGGGCCGGGGCCCCTCCCCCATCCCGGACCACGGCCATTCGTCACGCTCACAATCACGTCTGATGGCCAGACGCGTAGCAGAGCGCAACGAACGCCGCGATCCAAGACGAAGGAGGAACCCCAACCCCGATCCACTCCCCGAGAACTTCGAGGAGCGAACCACCAACCACGCACCGCCCGATGAGCCAGCCCCGCGAGCCACCGCACTGCACACGACGAAATAACCCCGCCCAGAATATTAGCCACGACAGTACCATTCCCCGAGGAATAAGAATTTCTTCTCATTCCTCGAGGAAGGATACTGCCGCGCCCAGGGTGCACCGGCCCAGCAGCTGCTCTTCCCTCCAGACGTATCGAGAGGGACCAGCAACCATTGGACACACGTGGAGGAATTCTGACGCACCCCAACCTAACCTTTTTTTTTTTTTTTTTTTTTTTTTTTTTTTTTTTTTTGACGCTGGGAAAAAATGCGTTACGCATACCCTTCCGCCGGGGGACGGGAGGGGTATGTGGGACTCCCCGGGCCAACCCGGTATACCCACTAAAACGACCCAGCGGCATTCCCGCTTCGTCATAGTGGAGGGGAACTGGGAAACTGGCATAGCCTTTGCTACCAGTCCCCCGCCGACGAATGCAAGGCGGACCCCTCCCACCCTCACGGCACGGGTAGGGGAGGGGGGCCAGGAACGGCAGGCGGAGGTGACGGAGTGCAATACAGGCGCAGGCACCCCCGTGCCTGTCGCCCGCCCGTCACCACCTAGAGGAGGGAGGGCACGAAGCCTTCTCCCCCCTCTCCGGCTGCGGAGCGGCGCAGCGAGAGGTCGTCCTCCCGCGCCCGCCCCGCTTCCCCCCTCTGCGAGAGCACGCACCCGCAGAAGGAGGCTACCGCTGACCAGGCCTCCTCGCAACCCAGAATGGCGCAAATACGCCGGGAAGCGGGAGGTCTGGTCCTACCACCGCGGCGAGACCGCGGCCAGTATTTCGCCGTGTGCCGCGCGACGGCCCACGGAGCGGACCCACCGGACGGTACGCGATTAGTAATTCACTCCCCGAAGCCCTCGGGGAGCGAGTCAGGGCCGGGGCCCCTCCCTCATCCCGGACCACGGCCATTCGTCACGCTCATAATCACGTCTGATAGGCAGACGCGTATCAGAGCGCAACGAACGCCGCGATCCAAGACGAAGGAGGAACCCCAATCCCGATCCACTCCCCGAGAACTTCGAGGAGCGAACCACCAACCACGCACCGCCCGATGAGCCCGCCCCGCGAGCCATCGCACTGCACACGACGAAATAACCCCGCCCAGAATATTAGCCACGACAGTACCATTCCCCGAGGAATAAGAATTTCTTCTCATTCCTCGAGGAAGGATACTGCCGCGCCCAGGGTGCACCGGCCCAGACACAGGGGCCGGGTGTGGCCGATGCCGAAGCACCGGAAACACCTCAGAGGCTGGTCCTCGAGTGCCCTAACTGCACCCGAGCTTAACCCGACTTGAAGCCGTCCTTTTGCAAGGACGGCTTTGGCAGCTGCGATTGGGCACTCGAGGCGGATTGTGCCCATTCCGCCGCGGCCGGGCCTTATGTCCCGGCCTTGGACCGCCGCTGCGCCACAGCCCCCTACCGCTGCGACCGCCGCCACTACCTCCTCCTTGGTGACGGAGTCATCCAACTCCGTCACTTCGATGGCCGCCAACTTGACCGGCCGGGCCACCTTCGCCGAGTCCGCGATGACCTCCTGCAGCTTCGCTGCGAAGAGGTCCGCGTGGGCACTCCCCTCGGCCCCCGGGAACTCGAAAATTCGAGCCCCAGCTTGGGTTCGCCGGCAGGATACATTGCCGATCCCCAGTTGGGCGGGATCGGCGTTTGCACGCGCCCGCACCAGGATGGAGGCATAGGTCTCCCCTCGCCCCGCAGCCTCCGTGGTGAGTGTCACCACGACGGCCGCGGTTTTCGGGGGGACCAGCTGCCCCTTCCCCTTCCCTGTCCCTTTTTTAGCGGGGACGGCAGGCGCGGCAGGGTTGGCAGGGACGGCCGTTGCCGACCTCTTCCCCTTCCCTTTGCCCTTCCCCTTACGGCCCACTTTCGTCCACTCGTTGGAAGGAGTGGTCGAAGGGAGAAGGGCATCCTCCGCCTGGGCCGAAGACGGCCCCGGCTCAGACCGCCTCTTGTCCGTCTGGGCTGAGGACGGCCCCAGCCCAGACCGCCTCTCATCCGCCGCAAGCGGCGGTCGGAGGCGCTTCTCCGGCAGGAGCCGGTCCTCAATGCCTGCTAGGCAGGCCCTCGTGAAGGCCCTCTCCTCCATTACTACCTTGCGGATGATATCCTCAAGGTTGGAGGAGGGGCCCTCTGCTGCAGGCCTCGCCTTGGCCTGTTGTGGCCGGGCTGAGGCAGCGCCATCTGCCACAGGGCTCGCCTCGGCCTGCTGTGGCCGGGCCGTGGCTTCAGCCAGCTTCAGGTGAAGCTGGCTGACCTCCGACTGCAGGCGGTCCACTCTCGCCTGCAGTTGCCGCGTCTCGTCGGTGGTCGTGCGCTGGACCAGCTCCGCGACGACACCGCGCATGCTCGCGGCCCTGCATTTGAGGGCCTTCTGGAAGGTCCCCTTTAGATTGGAGGACTTAGAGGCGACCTCCACAATCTCCTCCTCGTCCTCCTCCGCCATTTTCTCCAGCTCGGCCAGAGAGTGGTCCGCGTACAGAACGCGAGACGCACCGTACCCGGACTTGGCCCGAGCGAGGTGCGCCCGCCTCTCCTTCGCGGCAACCCGCTCCTCCAGCTCTAGCTGGAGCTGATTCCGCCGAGCCAGGTCCAACTGGCGTTGGGCTTCCACGAGCCCAACTTTATGGGTGTCCGCAGCCACCGTCGGCTTTTTTGCCTTCGGTAACCTCCTCGACCCCGAAGCCGAGGAACCCTCTGACCCACCGCTTCGGTGGACTCGCTTCCGCGAGCGAGACTCGTCCGCGTCCGACATACCAATCAGCGAATCGTTGTCAGACGACTCGCTGATTAGTATGTCATCCGCCCCTCCAAAGAAGCTAGCCGCAGACGGCGCGCGGCTAGTTTCTGACGCCGGAGCGTCGGGGAGGCCCTGAGAAGGGCCTTTGGGTTGGCCCTGAGAAGGGCCTTTTGGTTGGCCCTGAGAAGGGCCTTTGGGTTGGCCCTGAGAAGGGCCTTTGGGTTGGCCCTGAGAAGGGCCTTTGGGTTGGCCCTGAGAAGGGCCTTTTTGTTTTAAAAATCGCCCGCAGGCGTCCCGCGAAGGCATATTAAAAGACATATTTAAAATCGTAGAACAAGGCAAGATACAATGATCGCTACGAAGTCACAGAGCACTTTGGCCAGTCCCAGTCTGCCACTCCGTTACGGTGGTCAGAACTGGGCTGTTTCCAGGGGACGCGACGTGGACGCAAGCTCTGTGGGGGGTCCCCCAACCTAACCTAACCTAACCTAACCTTTTTTTTTTTTTTTTTTTTTTTTTTTTTTTTTGACGCTGGGAAAAAATGCGTTACGCATACCCTTCCGTCGGGGGACGGGAGGGGTATGTGGGACTCCCCGGGCGAACCCGGTATACCCACTAAAACGACCCAGCGGCATTCCCGCTTCGTCATAGTGGAGGGGAACTGGGAAACTGGCATAGCCTTTGCTACCAGTCCCCCGCCGACGAATGCAAGGCGGACCCCTCCCACCCTCACGGCACGGGTAGGGGAGGGGGGCCAGGAACGGCAGGCGGAGGTGACGGAGTGCAATACAGGCGCAGGCACCCCCGTGCCTGTCGCCCGCCCGTCACCACCTAGAGGAGGGAGGGCACGAAGCCTTCTCCCCCCTCTCCGGCTGCGGAGCGGCGCAGCGAGAGGTCGTCCTCCCGCGCCCGCCCCGCCTCCCCCCTCTGCGAGAGCACGCACCCGCAGAAGGAGGCTACCGCTGACCAGGCCTCCTCGCAACCCAGAATGGCGCAAATACGCCGGGAAGCGGGAGGTCCGGTCCTACCACCGCGGCGAGACCGCGGCCAGTATTTCGCCGTGTGCCGCGCGACGGCCCGCGGAGCGGACCCACCGGACGGTACGCGATTAGCGATTCACTCCCCGAAGCCCTCGGGGAGCGAATCAGGGCCGGGGCCCCTCCCCCATCCCGGACCACGGCCATTCGTCACGCTCATAATCACGTCTGATAGGCAGACGCGTATCAGAGCGCAACGAACGCCGCGATCCAAGATGAAGGAGGAACCCCAACCCCGACCCACTCCCCGAGAACTTCGAGGAGCGAACCACCAACCACGCACCGCCCGATGAGCCCGGCCCGCGAGCCATCGCACTGCACACGACGAAATAACCCCGCCCAGAATATTAGCCACGACAGTACCATTCCCCGAGGAATAAGAATTTCTTCTCATTCCTCGAGGAAGGATACTGCCGCGCCCAGGGTGCACCGGCCCAGCAGCTGCTCTTCCCTCCAGACGTATCGAGAGGGACCAGCAACCATTGGACACACGTGGAGGAATTCTGACGCACCCCAACCTAACCTTTTTTTTTTTTTTTTTTTTTTTTTTTTTTTTTTTTTTTTTTTTTTTTTTTTTTTTTTTTTTTTTTGACGCTGGGAAAAAATGCGTTACGCATACCCTTCCGCCGGGGGACGGGAGGGGTATGTGGGACTCCCCGGGCGAACCCGGTATACCCACTAAAACGACCCAGCGGCATTCCCGCTTCGTCATAGTGGAGGGGAACTGGGAAACTGGCATAGCCTTTGCTACCAGTCCCCCGCCGACGAAAGCAAGGCGGACCCCTCCCACCCTCACGGCACGGGTAGGGGAGGGGGGCCAGGAACGGCAGGCGGAGGTGACGGAGTGCAATACAGGCGCAGGCACCCCCGTGCCTGTCGCCCGCCCGTCACCACCTAGAGGAGGGAGGGCACGAAGCCTTCTCCCCCCTCTCCGGCTGCGGAGCGGCGCAGCGAGAGGTCGTCGTCCCGCGCCCGCCCCGCCTCCCCCCTCTGCGAGAGCACGCACCCGCAGAAGGAGGCTACCGCTGACCAGGCCTCGTCGCAACCCAGCATGGCGCAAATACGCCGGGAAGCGGGAGGTCTGGTCCTACCACCGCGGCGAGACCGCGGCCAGTATTTCGCCGTGTGCCGCGCGACGGCCCACGGAGCGGACCCACCGGACGGTACGCGATTAGTAATTCACTCCTCGAAGCCCTCGGGGAGCGAGTCAGGGCCGGGGCCCCTCCCTCATCCCGGACCACGGCCATTCGTCACGCTCATAATCACGTCTGATAGGCAGACGCGTATCAGAGCGCAACGAACGCCGCGATCCAAGATGAAGGAGGAACCCCAACCCCGATCCACTCCCCGAGAACTTCGAGGAGCGAACCACCAACCACGCACCGCCCGATGAGCCCGCCCCGCAAGCCATCGCACTGCACACGACGAAATAACCCCGCCCAGAATATTAGCCACGACAGTACCATTCCCCGAGGAATAAGAATTTCTTCTCATTCCTCGAGGAAGGATACTGCCGCGCCCAGGGT
This sequence comes from Diarsia brunnea, assembly GCA_949774965.1. Lineage (NCBI taxonomy): Eukaryota > Metazoa > Arthropoda > Insecta > Lepidoptera > Noctuidae > Diarsia > Diarsia brunnea. Next base: position 187,555 of record OX459009.1, read on the forward strand.
GCACCGGCCCAGCAGCTGCTCTTCCCTCCAGACGTATCGAGAGGGACCAGCAACCATTGGACACACGTGGAGGAATTCTGACGCACCCCACCCCAACCTAACCTTTTTTTTTTTTTTTTTTTGGGTGGAAAATCCTCATGGATGTCCCCCGCCCCTAAGGGGCAGGGGGGTCTGTCAGACTCGTACTGACTAAAAACCACCCGTGTCCTTCACTCTCCTACGTCGGGGGTCACGGGAACAGAAGATACTTCCGCGACCCCCGGCTGGAGCCTGGCCTTGCGGCCTCGCCTCAGAAGGGCGCGTGCGGACACGCCGCGCGCCCGCCACCTCGGACCCCAACCTAACCTAACCTAACCTTTTTTTTTTTTTTTTTTTTTTTTTGGGTGGAAAATCCTCATGGATGTCCCCCGCCCCTAAGGGGCAGGGGGGTCTGTCAGACTCGTACTGACTAAAAACCACCCGTGTCCTTCACTCTCCTACGTCGGGGGTCACGGGAACAGAAGATACTTCCGCGACCCCCGGCTGGAGCCTGGCCTTGCGGCCTCGCCTCAGAAGGGCGCGTGCGGACACGCCGCGCGCCCGCCACCTCGGGTTCGGGTATCCCGAACCCATTCAGGGGGGCCGGAAGAGAGCGCTATCCGCCCTCCGCCTGCGCCCAGTGCGTCTGCTGCGGGCCGGGTGCGGGGAGTTGACCTCCCGCTCCCTTTCCGCAGCCTCCTTCTGCGAGACGACTGCTTCACAGAAGGACACCACCGCGTCCCAGGACTCGACGCTGCCGACCATCTTCTCGACCACGGCCGGCAGCGACAAGTCACTGCCTACTCCAGAGACGAGGGCACGGCGCGGTTCCTCCCAAGCGGCACACTCTGCCACTGTGTGCCGCGCCGTGTCCTCCAGACAGTCGACGCAGTGGTGACACCGGGCGTCCGGCTCCCTGTTTATGCGACACAGGTACTTCCCAAAGCAACCATGCCCGGTAAGCACCTGTGTCACCCGAAACGACAGGGAGCCGTGCCTCCTCTCGAGCCAGCGCTCGAGTACTGGCCGGATCGCCTCGATGGTGACGAGGCCGGCGGTAGGGCGCGAAAGCCTCTCCCGCCACTCCGCCACCAGGGCCGCGCGAAGCTGCGACCGACGCAACTCCATGTGTCGCTGCATCGGTCGCTCGCCACGCGCCCGCATTTCCTCGCGCCACCGATAAAGTGACGCGAGTACTTTTGCCTCGAGGTCCCAGGGCGGGGATCCGGCCAGTACTCCGGCCGCCTCGTGGGAGATCGTGCGATACCCCCTTATGACTCTGACGGCCATCGCACGCTGCGGTCTCCGCAGAACAGCAATAGTGCCGGCCGTCAGGTCAGCCGCCCAGATCGGGGCCCCGTAAAGGGCCATCGATCGCACGATCCCCACGTAGAGCCGCCTACAGGCGGCGCTCGGGCCCCCCAGATTGGGAAGCAGCGTTGACAGCGCCCCGGCCGCGCCCAACAACTTGGGCGCCAGCTGCCGGAAGTGAGGTCCGAAGTCCCACCGGCTGTCGAGCACCAATCCCAGGTACTTCATGGTAGACCCGACAGCGATTCGGACCCCACCGACCACAAGATGTGATCCGGCGGGTGGCGCCCGACGGGGGCCATGGAAAACTATAGCCTCCGTCTTGTTGAGGGCCACCTCCAGGCCGAGGCGCCGTATGCGGCCCACCACCAGTGAGACCGCAGCCGTCGCCAGCAACGCCGCCTCCCTGTACGAGCTCCCCCGGGCCGTGACCAGCGTGTCATCAGCGTAACACGTGAGGTCGACGCCCGGCGGGAGCTCGCCCCTCAGCACCCAGTCGTACCCGATGTTCCACAGGGGTGGCCCCAGGACCGAGCCCTGTGGAACACCGCTCGACATGGGGTGCTGGTGACCGCCATCACGTCCCACGTAGGTGACACACCTCTCCGTCAGGTAAGCCCCAATGATTTGGCGGAGGTAGGGAGGCACCCTATGGTAGACCAGGGCCTCCCTGATACAACTCCAGGGCAGGGTGTTGAAGGCGTTGGAAATATCCAAAGACACTGCCAACATCACCCCGCCCCGGGACACCGCTTCCTCCGCCAGGACTCTCACACGCGACACGGCGTGAATAGTGGAGCGCCCATGCCGAAAGCCAAACTGGCAGTCGGCTAGATCCGGCCCCTCTCCGCACAAGTGGCCAACGAGGCGGGCAGCTATTATTCTTTCGAACAGCTTACCCACCTCGCTTAGCAGCACTATGGGCCGGAACGCGGACGGTGAGTCCGCAGGGCGCCCCGCCTTCTTGAGTAGGACCAGATGACCAGCCTTCCATAGACTGGGAAACTGGCCCCGCTCAAGACACGCCGTGTAGAGTCCTCTCAGCTGGGGCTCCAGCTCCTTCAGAGCGAGGGCGAGCACTCGGCCGTGTATTCCGTCGGGCCCCGGAGCCGTATTCTTGGCCCGGAGCCGCAACACGGCCGCCCCCATCTCTGCCTGTGTCACCTCTGGGACGCTGATGGCGATCTCCTCTGTAGGCTCCGCGGCTGTGGGCAAAGCCATCGGCGGCGGCACATGCTCCTCTCTAGCCGGGAAGAGGGCTGCGACGACCTCCGTCAGCAGCTCGGGTTGGAGACTCTTCGTGAGTGGAGGCGCTGCGGCCCGAAGTTTCCCTCGAACCGCACGATAAGGACGCCCCCACGGATCTCCGTCCAGAGTCTCCAACATCTCCTCCCGGCTTCGCACCTTCGCCTCGCGGATGGCCAGCCGCAGAGCCTCCTTCGCCGCGCTGTACATCTCATACAGCGCGGCCTCCTCGTCAGGGACCCGACGACGTCTCCTCCGGTATCGGGTGTACTGGCGTCTCGATCTCACGCACGCGACGCGCAACTGCGCGATCGCGTCGGACCACCAGTACACCCGGCGCCTACCCGACTGTGTGTGGACCCGGGGCATGGACGCGTCGCTGATCTGCGTCATCGCCCCGAGGAACCACTGCGCCTCCTGTTCGACGTCGACGGGTCCGTTCGTTGCCGACTCTCGGAACCAGGCCTGAACAATGGCGGCCTCCTCGAGAAGCTCCCTGTCGATGCGCTTAAGCGCCCAGCGCGGACCGTCCGTAGACTGGGCCGGTGAACTGCGGCCAGCGGTGGTCTGGGCGGAGACGTCGAAACGGATGTATCTGTGATCCGACAACGTCTCCACCTCCACCGCGACACGCCAGCTCCGCACACGGCGGGCGACAGCAGGGCTCGCAAACGACACGTCCACTATGGACCCGCCTCGCTGCCGCACGCACGTGTGTACCGAACCCCGATTAAGGACGGTCAGGCCGGTCGTGACCAACCACTCCTCCAGCGCCTCACCCCTAGCATCGGTCACTGGGGATCCCCACGCCATGGATTTGGCGTTGAGATCACCCAGCAACAGAACAGGGCGAGGGTGGAGTCGGTCCACGACGGCACCCAACTCGACAAGGAAGCTCTCGAAGTCGGCGAGGCTCTTGTTGGGCGAGAAATACGCCCCAACAGTGCCAACGCCGTCCGCGAGGGCGGCTACCCAGCCGCGACCTCGGGACGGACTGCTCAGAGCCCCGCCAATGATGGCCACCGAACCGTCCAAGTCTCCCACCCAGTTGTCTCTGGGGGGGACAAAATACGGCTCGGCGACCACGGCCACATCGATCGACCACTGTGCCATGCTCTGGAGCAAAAGATCCTGAGCTCTGGCACAGTGGTTGATATTGCCCTGGAGGAGATGTAACAGCGCCATTAGTCACAGTTCATCTCCTCCACACCTCCGTCCCCGGACCGAGAGTCGGCCGTGTGGTTGCTTGGCTGAGGGGCTTGTTTAGGGCCCCCAGCCTTGCCACCCCTTTTCTTCCCCTTGGTGGGGGCACCGCAGGCTTTACTGCCCACCATGTGCTCGGCGGACCTCCCTGCCGCTGAACAGAGGCAGCAGTTTTGCGACCGTCGCTCCTGCGACCTCCTTGTTGCACAGGGGCTCCAGGCTAACCCGGAGCTCCCTTCCGCACTGGCGTGCGTCCTCTTGTGTCTCCACCTCGGAAAAGGTGGATACACAAGAGCGCGCCCGCGATGATTGTTGGCGCCGGCCAGCGGTAGACCGCTGACCCGCGAGACCATTGGTGCCCCCCCCAGATACGGTGGGGCAGCCCTCGTGAGAGGGGCGGGATTCCCCCCGAAGGGGACCCGCCTGGGGATTTGTTTCCAGTAGTCGTGATTCCATTGTTTTCCTTTTTTAAAGGGTGCGGTCCCTTTCCCCCCCCCCCCTGCGCTAACGGCCGGATTCCCTCCGACCATACATCCCTTCGGCACGCGAGACCTTGGGATTTGGGTTATTTTTTAGAGAGGTTGTCTTCCTCGCGGCCCAGACCTAATGACACAGGCCCCCGGTCCTGGACTCAGGATTACGGGTTGGCCGACGGCTGGTCAGAACCAACCGCCGCCCCGACTCGCCCACGCTGCCGCCGGATGCCGGACAGACGCAACGCAGGCAATCCCCCACTGTGAGTCCACTCGGCCCACCCTCTGTAAGCAGAGGTGGAGAGTGGACGACGGTGGAGGACCCACCACGCAGAAATTCGCCACAGAGAACAATCTCTCGATTATTCTCTGTGCCCAGGATGCACCGGCCCGACGACTGCTCTTTCCCCCGAACGTATTCGAAAGGAACCAGCAGCCATCAGGCACACGAGGAGGTTTTCTGCCTGCACCCCAACCTAACCTTTTTTTTTTTTTTTTTTTTTTTTTTTTTTTTTTTTTTTTTTTTTTTTTTGTCGCTGGGAAAAAATGCGTTACGCATACCCTCCCGTCGGGGGACGGGAGGGGTATGTGGGACTCCCCGGGCGAACCCGGTATACCCACTAAAACGACCCAGCGGCATTCCCGCTTCGTCATAGTGGCGGGGGGACTGGGAAACCGGCACAGCCTTTGCTACCAGTCCCCCGCCGACGATATCAAGGCAGACCCCTCACACCCTCACGGGCGTGGGGGGGCGGGAATGACTGACGGAGGTGACGGGTGCAATGCGGGCGCAGGCACCCCCGTGCCTGTCGCCCGCCCGTCACCTAGAGGAGGGAGGGCACGACGCCTTCTCCCCCTTCTCCGTCTGCGGAGCGGCGCAGCGAGAGGGTCGTCCTCCCGCGCCCGCTCCGCCTCCTCCTTCTGCGAGAGTACGTCCTCGCAGAAGGAGGCTACTGCTGACCAGGCCTCCTCGCTCCCCAGCATGGCGTCAACCACGCCGGGAAGCGAGAGGTCCGGTCCGACCACCGCGGTGAGGCCGCAGCGCCGCTCGGACCACGCCGGGCACCCCTCGAGGGTGTGCTGCGCCGTGTCCTCCGCCGCGCCGCATTCGTGGCACGCTGGGGTTTCCTCCCTCCCGATCCGGTGCAGGTGCGATCCGAAGCAGCCATGCCCGGACAACACCTGCACCAGACGGAAAGAGAGGAAACCGTGGGGCCGCTCGAGCCAGCCCTGCAGGACCGGCCCGAGCGCGTCCAACGTCCGGCGACCAAAGGCGGCGCTGGCGAGGTCCTCCGTCCAATGGAGGACGATGGCGTCCTTCGCCTCTCGCCGCACCGCCTCCCGCTCTTCGCCCATCGGGCGCTCACCAAGCGCCCTTCGGCGGGCCGTCCACTCGTACACTCTGGCGAGCACCCACGCCTCCAATTCCCATGGAGGGGTGCCGGCCAGAGCGCACGCCGCCGAGAAGCCCACTGAGCGGTACGCTCTCGCCACCCGCTGTGCAATGGCCCGTTGGGGCCTGCGGATGGCGGTCGCATTCTCCCTCCTATGGAGGGAGTCCGCCCAGATGGGGGCCCCGTAAAGGGCCATGCTCCGCAAAATGCCGGCATAGAGGCGCCGGCACTCTGCCTTTGGCCCCCCCAGGTTTGGGAGGAGCCATGAGAGGGCGTCCGCGGCCTTCAACAGGCGCGTCGACAGCCCGCTGAAATGTGGGCCGAAGCGCCACCTGTCGTCCAGCACCAGCCCCAGATATTTCATCTGGGGCTGGACCCCTATACGGACGCCCTCCACGACGATGTGGGCGTCGGCAGGGCAGCGCTGCCGGGGACCGCGAAAGAACACGGCCTCCGTTTTGTGCAGCGCCACCCTCAATCCCAGGCGGCGGATCCTCTCTGCCACCAAGGATCCGCCAGCCGAGGCCAAAATGGCCGCTTCCCCGAAGCTCCTCCCCCGTGCAGTGAGCAGAGTGTCATCCGCGTAACATATGACACTCGTGCCCTGGAGGAGGGCTCCCCGCAACAGCCAATCGAAACCGATGTTCCACAAGGGGGGGCCAAGCACCGATCCCTGTGGAACACCGGACTCAGAAGCGTACCGCCTCACCGCACCTGCTCTGTCTACCAGGAGGACCTCTCGGCCCTCCAAGTAGTCTGCCAGTAGGCTCCTCAGGTATTGGGGCACTCCGTGATACCGGAGTGCCTCCAATATCGTCGAGTGGGGGACGGAGTTGAAGGCGTTGGCAATGTCGAATGACACCGCCAGCACTCCGTCCCCCGCCTCCACCGCCTCCTTCACCTGGCCCTTGAGTAGGGCCAGCGCGTCGATCGTCGAACGCCCACGACGGAAACCGTATTGGGCGTCCGACAGATCCGGCCCTACCCCCCGCAGGTGGCTCTCCAGCCTCCCGGCGACAATCCCCTCGAACAACTTACCGACCTCATCGAGCAGAACGATGGGCCGGTATGCCGAGGGGGAGTCCACCGGGCGTCCCTCTTTTCGGAGGAGGCAGAGCTGCCCCTCCTTCCAGAGTTTCGGGAACCTCCCAGCCGTAAAACACGCGCTGAAAAGTTCCCGAAACCTGTCCTCCATTTGGGAGGCGGCGATCGCCACCACCCTTGCGGGGACGCCGTCCGGTCCGGGGGCGGTCTTCTTCGCGCGGAGGTTCAGAACCCCCGCGTAGAATTCCGCCGCCGTCACCGGGGGGACCTCTGCCTCCGGGGGAGCCGCCCCTTGCGGGGGATCCATTGTTGGAGGGGCGAAGTCGGTCCTGCGCGGAAACAGGGACCGGACCACCCCATCCAACAATGCCGGCTCGAGGGTCTCAGACAGTGGGGGACCATAGGGGCGGAGCTGATTCCGCGCCGCCTTATACGGTCTCCCATAGGGGTCCCTGTCGAGACCCTCCAGCATCTCGGCCCTCGCCGAGTCCCGCGCAGCGCCCATCGCAGACTTGAGGGCCGCCGTAGCCTCTCGGTAAGAGGCGTACAGGCGGTCCTCCTCTGCCCGGACTTGGTTCTGGGCGCTGCGCCGCCGGCTCCGTGCGTAGGCCCTCCTGGCCGCCACGCAGGTGGCCCGGAGCCCCGCCAGCTCCTCCGTCCACCAGTACACGGCGCGACGGGGAGGCGGACGGCGTGACCGAGGCATGCTGGAGTTGCACACCTCGGTCAAGGACCCCCTGAGCCGCACCGCTGCGGCGTCAACGTCCGGGACCTCCTCGACAGGGGGAGGCGACAGCCAGTCCTGGAGGAAGGCGGCCTCCTTGGCTGCCTCCCGGTCCAGGCGGGTGAGTGCCCACCGCGGGAAGGGAGATTGCCCAGCACGGGCCGTCCCCCCTCCCCGCTGTGTGGAGATGTCGAACCGCACGTAACGGTGGTCCGACAAGGTCTCCACCAGCTCCACCCGCCAATTCACGACGCGGGCGGCCAGCGCGGGGGTGGCAAACGACACGTCCACCACCGACCCGCCCTGTTGCCGCACACACGTGTGGACCGCCCCCCTGTTGAGGAGGGACACACCGCACGAGGCCGCCCAAAACTGGACGGCGCGTCCCCGGACGTTGCACCCGGCGGCCGGGTTGCCCCAGGCCACCGACTTGGCGTTTAGGTCGCCGAGCACCACGACCTGGCGTGGTGCCGCCCTCCCTACGACAGCAGTGAGGATCTCTAAGAAATCCTCAAAGTCCGAGAGAGGGCGGTTTGGGGAGAAATACACTCCCACCATCGCTATCTCTCCCCACGCGGCGGCCACATATCCCGGTCCCCTCTCTAAGAGCGAGAGGGGAGGGGAGTCTGTGGAAGACCGCGCCACCAACGCCACTAGGCCATCCCGGTCGCCCAGCCAACGGCCGGGGACCGAGTAGGGCTCGGCGACCACCGCCAAGTCCACCAACCACTCAGCCATGGTCTGCATCAGCAGATCCTGGGCTGTCCTGCAGTGGTTGGCGTTCGCCTGAAGGATGCGATGTTCGACTCTGGCCATTAGTCGGACATCGCACCCTCCTCCGCGGCCGCCGCAGGAACGGCGGTGATTGCGGCAACAGCAGGTGCAGGCCCGGTCGGCGCCTGCGCTTTGCCACGCTTAGGGGGGGGATTGCACCTCCCCCCCTTCATGACGTGGCATGCCCGGCGGCCACTGGCGGCACACACCGCGCAGTGCGGCGTGGCAGCCTGGCAGGAGGAGGCTTTGTGGCCCTCCTTGCCGCAGCGGTAGCATGTGTCCGACCGATCCACCTTGGACGGACACAGGGGCCGGGTGTGGCCGATGCCGAAGCACCGGAAACACCTCAGAGGCTGGTCCTCGAGTGCCCTAACTGCACCCGAGCTTAACCCGACTTGAAGCCGTCCTTTTGCAAGGACGGCTTTGGCAGCTGCGATTGGGCACTCGAGGCGGATTGTGCCCATTCCGCCGCGGCCGGGCCTTATGTCCCGGCCTTGGACCGCCGCTGCGCCACAGCCCCCTACCGCTGCGACCGCCGCCACTACCTCCTCCTTGGTGACGGAGTCATCCAACTCCGTCACTTCGATGGCCGCCAACTTGACCGGCCGGGCCACCTTCGCCGAGTCCGCGATGACCTCCTGCAGCTTCGCTGCGAAGAGGTCCGCGTGGGCACTCCCCTCGGCCCCCGGGAACTCGAAAATTCGAGCCCCAGCTTGGGTCCGCCGGCAGGACACATTGCCGATCCCCAGTTGGGCGGGATCGGCGTTTGCACGCGCCCGCACCAGGATGGAGGCATAGGTCTCCCCTCGCCCCGCAGCCTCCGTGGTGAGTGTCACCACGACGGCCGCGGTTTTCGGGGGGACCAGCTGCCCCTTCCCCTTCCCTGTCCCTTTTTTAGCGGGGACGGCAGGCGCGGCAGGGTTGGCAGGGACGGCCGTTGCCGACCTCTTCCCCTTCCCTTTGCCCTTCCCCTTACGGCCCACTTTCGTCCACTCGTTGGAAGGAGTGGTCGAAGGGAGAAGGGCATCCTCCGCCTGGGCCGAAGACGGCCCCGGCTCAGACCGCCTCTTGTCCGTCTGGGCTGAGGACGGCCCCAGCCCAGACCGCCTCTCATCCGCCGCAAGCGGCGGTCGGAGGCGCTTCTCCGGCAGGAGCCGGTCCTCAATGCCTGCTAGGCAGGCCCTCGTGAAGGCCCTCTCCTCCATTACTACCTTGCGGATGATATCCTCAAGGTTGGAGGAGGGGCCCTCTGCTGCAGGCCTCGCCTTGGCCTGTTGTGGCCGGGCTGAGGCAGCGCCATCTGCCACAGGGCTCGCCTCGGCCTGCTGTGGCCGGGCCGTGGCTTCAGCCAGCTTCAGGTGAAGCTGGCTGACCTCCGACTGCAGGCGGTCCACTCTCGCCTGCAGTTGCCGCGTCTCGTCGGTGGTCGTGCGCTGGACCAGCTCCGCGACGACACCGCGCATGCTCGCGGCCCTGCATTTGAGGGCCTTCTGGAAGGTCCCCTTTAGATTGGAGGACTTAGAGGCGACCTCCACAATCTCCTCCTCGTCCTCCTCCGCCATTTTCTCCAGCTCGGCCAGAGAGTGGTCCGCGTACAGAACGCGAGACGCACCGTACCCAGACTTGGCCCGAGCGAGGTGCGCCCGCCTCTCCTTCGCGGCAACCCGCTCCTCCAGCTCTAGCTGGAGCTGATTCCGCCGAGCCAGGTCCAACTGGCGTTGGGCTTCCACGAGCCCAACTTTATGGGTGTCCGCAGCCACCGTCGGCTTTTTAGCCTTCGGTAACCTCCTCGACCCCGAAGCCGAGGAACCCTCTGACCCACCGCTTCGGTGGACTCGCTTCCGCGAGCGAGACTCGTCCGCGTCCGACATACCAATCAGCGAATCGTTGTCAGACGACTCGCTGATTAGTATGTCATCCGCCCCTCCAAAGAAGCTAGCCGCAGACGGCGCGCGGCTAGTTTCTGACGCCGGAGCGTCGGGGTGGCCCTGAGAAGGGCCTTTGGGTTGGCCCTGAGAAGGGCCTTTGGGTTGGCCCTGAGAAGGGCCTTTGGGTTGGCCCTGAGAAGGGCCTTTGGGTTGGCCCTGAGAAGGGCCTTTGGGTTGGCCCTGAGAAGGGCCTTTGGGTTGGCCCTGAGAAGGGCCTTTTTGTTTTAAAAATCGCCCGCAGGCGTCCCGCGAAGGCATATTAAAAGACATGATTAAAATCGTAGTAACAAGGCAAGATACAATGATCGCTACGAAGTCACAGAGCACTTTAGCCAGTCCCAGTCTGCCACTCCGTTACGGTGGTCAGAACTGGGCTGTTTCCAGGGGACGCGACGTGGACGCAAGCTCTGTGGGGGGTCCCCCACCCCAACCTAACCTAACCTAACCTAACCTAACCAAAAACGAAATTTTGACCAAAACATCGATATCTACGGTTTTCAGTGCGCGTTTTTCGAGCTGTTTTCAGCATATTTCGACTGGAGTAGTGTTCCGGCTACTCCCTGACCAATTTGAAACGACCGCACGCACAAAAAATTTCCACCCTCCGACACTTAGAAAAATTTTCAAAATTTTTATACGAAATTCGTTCATAACAAATCCAGATTTTAATTTTCTTTTGTTTTAAAAATTTTATTTAGTCTCAGTTATAGTCAGCTACCATCCCTGCGCTGAAGGTTGCGATCCGTAGCCCGAAGCCCAGACTGGGGGTTGATTATCTACATTTTTATCCCAAAAAACTGGTTTTTCGGGGATAACTCAAAAATTTTCTTTTAACGACAGTAAACTTTTTTCCAAATTCAGCTAGCCGGCGCCGAGACGCGTCTTTTGACGTATCGCACGTGCCCCTAGCTCGCAAAAAATTTTGCCCACCCTCCCACCCTCTGTTCTATAGATATAGGTAGAAGGAAAACGGAGAGAGGTAGGCAAAATTTTCAAAATCTTTTTTAGCTTAACTCTAGTCATTCTAAGTGTTTGAAGGGAGAATCGCGTTTTTACACCTTATTCTGACAAAGCGTTGGTCAGTTACGCGCATTTTTAGATATTTAATAATTTTAAGTTGTTTTGACAGTCGTTTTCGACTCTGACAGTATTAATTAGTTATTAGTTATTATTAGAATTACACATATTATATTAATTGATTTTATTTATCGTTTTACATCTGTTGTCCCCCCTATACAGGGTCACAGTTATCAGTATACCCAGTGTCCAATATATACTCGTACTCGTACGAGCATCTCTTCTCCCGAGCAGATACATTTTCCGGACCTCCTCTTTACAGGGGTCCGTGTTGATTCTGTCTGCTCGAACCCGTTGCCATGTTCCGCACCCCATCAAGCACCATAAGGTCTCAGAGCTCCAGTGGCTCGCCGCGATCGGCGGAGAAAGCGGGGCCCACGACTCTTGACGCGAGGAGGAAGATTGTATTCGGAAACGATACACCCCTCGCGTCCAAGGAGAGCCTTGCTACTCCATCGACGCGCCGAGCCCCTGTCGCCGCTTCAGGGCCGCTCACGCAGCCGGAGGCCGGACACCGCAGTCGCATTGCGGAAGCGAGAGCTTGCCTGAATAAGGCAAAGCTTAATTTGGGCAACTCTCGCAATCTCAAGGCCGAGATTAAAACTGCGGTGCTCGAAGCCATAAACCGGCTGTTTGAGCTGGTCAAGGAGTCCGAGCTCGACAAGGCCCCTCCCGCACCCGTAGCCGTGCCGGTTCCCGCACCCACTGCTGACCACTGTCCCCCATCCTCTTCTGTCGAAGTTCTTGCTGGCCAGACTGAGCTCCTCAACACCATAAAGGAGCACATCTCGGAGTTGAAAGACAACTCCGAGAAACTCGATAGACTCCGAGACAGTCTGGCGAGCAGGGACAGTGTGGGGGAGACGACCTACGCAAGTGCAGCGGCCGTCAATAAGTGCCACACCGGGGCACAGGCCCTGGAGCGAACGACGCTGCACTCCGTGGTCGTCTCCTCTACACAGGAGACGGATACGGGGGCCGAGATACTCGAAAGAGTCAGGAAGGCAGTGGACGCGAAGGAGGGCTGGGTGCGTGTAGAGAGGGTCAGAAAAGCAAAGGACCAGAAGGTGATTATGGGGTGCGCGACAAAAGAGGAGAGGGAAAAATTAAAAAATAGGTTAGAGTCGGCCGGAGAGAACCTCGTCGTCGAGACCATGAAAAATCGGGACCCACTTCTGGTTCTTAGGGACGTGCTGTCAGTACATAGTGACGAAGATGTCTTGCGAGCCCTTAAGAACCAGAACCGGGAGATCTTTGATGGCCTCGGTGACGAGGAAAATAAAGTTTCTATAAAATTTAGAAAGAAAACGAGAAACCCGCATACAAACAGCGTTGTGCTGAGTGTTTCCCCAGCAATCTGGAGGCGAGCACTCTCTGGAGGCAAGCTCAGGATTGACCTCCAGAGAGTGCGCGTTGAAGACCAGACTCCTCTGGTGCAGTGTACCCGTTGCTTGGCTTACGGGCACGGCAAACGCCTGTGCACGGAGCCAGCCGATCTGTGCAGCCACTGCGGCGGAACTCACCTTAGGGTGGACTGCCCAGCTAAGCAGATCGGCGAAGCAGCGGTGTGCATCAACTGCGCCAGAGACAAGCTGGGGGAACACTCGCACAACGCGTTCAGTAGTTTGTGCCCGGTACGTAGGAAGTGGGACGCATTCGCAAGAGCAACTATAGCGTATTGCTAAGGTGGTCGATGCTCCCACTTCCGCGTACACAGAGACGACTGATTCGACACAACCAGATAGCAAACGCATTAAGCGAACCACTAGGGTTGGCTTAATGGAGAACGGTATTATGAGTCACCTTCTTGAGGAAGTGGCTCTAATTACGCTGGACCGTAAGCCAACTCTAGTGGAATCGTCAAGTTGTGTCGAATTGGTTGAAAATCTGTTTTGTGACTGTTTTCGTTTGTTCTTTTTCTTGGAGTAAAAACTTGTGATATGGGCAATTATATTATAATGATATAGGGTTAATATCACAAGCATGAAACCAAAGTACAAACAAGATAGGATAAAGCAGGGGACAGTATCACAACAAGGGCAGGAAAATAAAGGTAAAAACGTTAAAATCAAATTGTATCTTAAAAAATCGTTTAAAAGCTAAAAGGCAACAAAAAATAGTAAGTAATATACGAGTTCATTATAATATATAAATAAGCATTACAAGTAAATAAAGTTAATCATTATAAGTATAATTAAATCATATAACAGAAACAAATAAAACAGTACATCTTAAATAGTAAAATAAAATTTGAAAATCGCCAAAACTCACAGAATTGAGTGTGGTCTCTTCGGCCTCATAACAACAACTCGAATTTAAGTCTTAAAAAAGAGTACACAAGGGCTCTAACCACGTTAGAGGGACACTGGTGGGGCAGGAGTGTGGTTTTAGTCGGTTCGAGTCCGACACTACCTCGACTATCTCACAGCCTGTGAGGTAGTCGAGGTGTCCGTGGGGATTTCCCACTCCTGCCAAAACAAAAAAAAAAAAAAAAAAAACCTAACCTAACCTAACCTAACCTTTTTTTTTTTTTTTTTTTTTTTTTTTTTTTTTTGTCGCTGGGAAAAAATGCGTTACGCATACCCTCCCGTCGGGGGACGGAAGGGGTATGTGGGACTCCCCGGGCGAACCCGGTATACCCACTAAAACGACCCAGCGGCATTCCCGCTTCGTCATAGTGGAGGGGAACTGGGAAACTGGCATAGCCTTTGCTACCAGTCCCCCGCCGACGAATGCAAGGCGGACCCCTCCCACCCTCACGGCACGGGTAGGGGAGGGGGGCCAGGAACGGCAGGCGGAGGTGACGGAGTGCAATACAGGCGCAGGCACCCCCGTGCCTGTCGCCCGCCCGTCACCACCTAGAGGAGGGAGGGCACGAAGCCTTCTCCCCCCTCTCCGGCTGCGGAGCGGCGCAGCGAGAGGTCGTCCTCCCGCGCCCGCCCCGCCTCCCCCCTCTGCGAGAGCACGCACCCGCAGAAGGAGGCTACCGCTGACCAGGCCTCCTCGCCACCCAGCATGGTGCAAACACGCCGGGAAGCGGGAGGTCCGGTCCGACCACCGCGGCGAGACCGCGGCCAGTATTTCGTCGTGTGCCGCGCGACGGCCCCCGGAGCGGACCCACCGGACGGTACGCGATTAGTGATCCACTCCTCGATGCCCTCCGGGAGCGAGTCAGGGCCGGGGCCCCTCCCCCATCCCGGACCACGGCCATTCGTCACGCTCACAATCACGTCTGATGGGCAGACGCGTATCAGAGCGCAACGAATGCCGCGATCCAAGATGAAGGAGGAACCCCAACCCCGATCCACTCCCCGAGAACTTCGAGGAGCGAACCACCAACCACGCACCGCCCGATGAGCCCGCCCCGCGAGCCATCGCACTGCACACGACGAAATAACCCCGCCCAGAATATTAGCCACGACAGTACCATTCCCCGAGGAATAAGAATTTCTTCTCATTCCTCGAGGAAGGATACTGCCGCGCCCAGGGTGCACCGGCCCAGCAGCTGCTCTTCCCTCCAGACGTATCGAGAGGGACCAGCAACCATTGGACACACGTGGAGGAATTCTGACGCACCCCAACCTAACCTAACCTTTTTTTTTTTTTTTTTTTTTTTTTTTTTTTGACGCTGGGAAAAAATGCGTTACGCATACCCTTCCGCCGGGGGACGGGAGGGGTATGTGGGACTCCCCGGGCGAACCCGGTATACCCACTAAAACGACCCAGCGGCATTCCCGCTTCGTCATAGTGGAGGGGAACTGGGAAACTGGCATAGCCTTTGCTACCAGTCCCCCGCCGACGAATGCAAGGCGGACCCCTCCCACCCTCACGGCACGGGTAGGGGAGGGGGGCCAGGAACGGCAGGCGGAGGTGACAGAGTGCAATACAGGCGCAGGCACCCCCGTGCCTGTCGCCCGCCCGTCACCACCTAGAGGAGGGAGGGCACGAAGCCTTCTCCCCCCTCTCCGGCTGCGGAGCGGCGCAGCGAGAGGTCGTCCTCCCGCGCCCGCCCCGCCTCCCCCTCTGCGAGAGCACGCACCCGCAGAAGGAGGCTACCGCTGACCAGGCCTCCTCGCCACCCAGCATGGCGCAAATACGCCGGGAAGCGGGAGGTCCGGTCCGACCACCGCGGCGAGACCGCGGCCAGTATTTCGCCGTGTGCCGCGCGACGGCCCACGGAGCGGACCCACCGGACGGTACGCGATTAGTGACTCACTCCTCGAAGCCCTCGGAAATACACTCCCACCATCGCTATCTCTCCCCACGCGGCGGCCACGTATCCCGGTCCCCTCTCTAAGAGCGAGAGGGGAGGGGAGTCTGTGGAAGACCGCGCCACCAACGCCACTAGGCCATCCCGGTCGCCCAGCCAACGGCCAGGGACCGAGTAGGGTTCGGCGACCACCACCAAGTCCACCAACCACTCAGCCATGGTCTGCATCAGCAGATCCTGGGCTGTCCTGCAGTGGTTGGCGTTCGCCTGAAGGATGCGATGTTCGACTCTGGCCATTAGTCGGACATCGCACCCTCCTCCGCAGCCGCCGCAGGAACGGCGGTGTCAGCGGCAACAGCAACAGCAGGCGTAGGCCCGGTCGGCGCCTGCGCTTTGCCACGCTTAGGGGGGGGATTACACTTCCCTCCCTTCATGACGTGGCATGCCCGGCGGCCACTGGCGGCACACACCGCGCAGTGCGGCGTGGCGGCCTGGCAGGAGGAGGCTTTGTGGCCTTCCTTGCCACAGCGGTAGCAGGTGTCCGACCGATCTACTTTGGACGGACACAGGGGCCGGGTGTGGCCGATGCCGAAGCACCGGAAACACCTCAGAGGCTGGTCCTCGAGTACCCTAACGGCACCCGAGCTAAAGCCGACTTGAAGCCGTCCTTTTGCAAGGACGGCTTTGGCGGCTGCGATTGGGCACTCGAGGCGGATTGTGCCCATTCCGCCGCGGCCAGGCCTTATGTCCCGGCCTTGGACCGCCGCTGCGCCACAGCCCCCTACCGCTGCGACCGCCGCCACTACCTCCTCCTTGGTGACGGAGTCAGCTCCGTCACTTCTATGACCGCCGACTTGACCGGCCGGGCCACCCTCGCCGAGTCCGCGATGACCTCTTGCAGCTTTGCTGCGAAGAGATCCGCGTGGGCACTCCCCTCGGCCCCCGGGAACTCGAAGATACGAGCCCCGGCCTGGGTCCGTCGGCAGGACACATTGCCGATCCCTAATTGGGTGGGATCGGCGTTTGCACGCGCCCGCACCAGGATGGAGGCATAGGTCTCCCCTCGCCCCGCAGCCTCCGTGGTGAGTGTCACCACGACGGCCGCGGTTTTCGGGGGGACCAGCTGCCCCTTCCCCTTCCCTTCCTTTTTTAGCGGGGACGGCAGGCGCGGCAGGGTTGGCAGGGACGGCCGTTGCCGACTTCTTCCCCTTCCCTTTGCCCTTCCCCTTACGGCCCACTTTCGTCCACTCGTTGGAAGGAGTGGTCGAAGGGAGAAGGGCATCCTCCGCCTGGGTTGAAGACGGCCCCGGCTCAGACCGCCTCTTGTCCCCCTGAGTTGAGGACGGCCCCGGCTCAGACCGCCTCTCATCCGCCGCAAGCGGCGGTCGGAGGCGCTTCTCCGGCAGGAGCCGGTCCTCAATGCCTGAAAAGCAGGCCCTCGTGAAGGCCCTCTCCTCCATTACTACCTTGCGGATGATATCCTCAAGGTTGGAGGAGGGGCCCTCTGCTGCAGGCCTCGCCTTGGCCTGTTGTGGCCGGGCCGAGGCAGCGCCATCTGCCACAGGGCTCGCCTCGGCCTGCTGTGGCCGGGCCGTGGCTTCAGCTAGCTTCAGGTGAAGCTGGCTGACCTCCGACTGCAGGCGGTCCACTCTCGCCTGCAGCTGCCGCGTCTCGTCGGTGGTCGTGCGCTGGACCAGCTCCGCGACGACACCGCGCATGCTCGCGGCCCTGCATTTGAGGGCCTTCTGGAAGGTCCCCTTTAGATTGGAGGACTTAGAGGCGACCTCCACAATCTCCTCCTCGTCCTCCTCCGCCATTTTCTCCAGCTCGGCCAGAGAGTGGTCCGCGTACAGAACGCGAGACGCACCGTACCCGGACTTGGCCCGAGCGAGGTGCGCCCGCCTCTCCTTCGCGGCAACCCGCTCCTCCAGCTCTAGCTGGAGCTGATTCCGCCGAGCCAGGTCCAACTGGCGTTGGGCGTTCACGAGCCCAACTTCATGGGTGTCCGCAGCCACCGTCGGCTTTTTAGCCTTCGGCAACCTCCTCGACCCCGAAGCCGAGGAACCTTCTGACCCACCGCTTCGGTGGACTCGCTTCCGCGAGCGAGACTCGTCCGCGTCCGACATACCAATCAGCGAATCGTTGTCAGACGACTCGCTGATTAGTATGTCATCCGCCCCTCCAAAGAAGCTAGCCGCAGACGGCGCGCGGCTAGTTTCTGACGCCGGAGCGTCGGGGTGGCCCTGAGAAGGGCCTTTGGGTTGGCCCTGAGAAGGGCCTTTGGGTTGGCCCTGAGAAGGGCCTTTGGGTTGGCCCTGAGAAGGGCCTTTGGGTTGGCCCTGAGAAGGGCCTTTTTGTTTTAAAAATCGCCCGCAGGCGTCCCGCGAAGGCATATTAAAAGACATACTAAAATCGTAACAACAAGGCAAATGATAGCTACGAAGTCACAGAGCTCTTTGGCCAGTCCCAGTCTGCCACTCCGTTACGGTGGTCAGAACTGGGCTGTTTCCAGGGGACGCGACGTGGACGCAAGCTCTGTGGGGGGTCCCCCACCCCAACCTAACCTTTTTTTTTTTTTTTTTTTTTTTTTTTTTGTTCCGGGGTGGAAAATCCTCATGGATGTCCCCCGCCCTGGGGGGGCGGAGGGGTCTGTCAGACTCTTACTGACTAAAAACCACCCCGGTGTTCCATCTCACACCTACGCCGGGGGGCCGCGGGAACTTAAGATACTACCGCGACCCCCGGCTAGTGCCGGCCCGCCTCTGCGGGCCTCAATCTCGGGTCGGCGGGAGGAGTGAGGTGTTAGACTCCCCCCGCGCGACGTCTGAGAGGGGCGCGCGTGGAACACTTCGCGCCGCCACCTCGGGTCCAGATATGTGGGGGGCGACGGACGTCCCCAAGTCCGTCGCCCCTGGACCCAATTAGGGGGGCCGGAAGAGGGCGTTATCCGCCCTCCGCCGACGCCCGGTGCGTCTGCTGCGGATCGGGTGAGGGGAAGAAATCTCCCTCTCCCTCTCCGCAGCCTCCTTCTGCGACACGACTGTTTCGCAGAAGGTTACCACCGCGTCCCAGGCCTCCTCGCTGCCGACCATAGACTCGACTACGGCAGGCAGCGACAGGTCACTGCCTACTTCTGAGATGAGGGCACGGCGCGGCTCCTCCCAAGCGGCACACTCTGCCAGCGTATGCCGCACCGTGTCCTCCCGGCAGTCGACGCAGTGGTGACACCGGGCGTCCGGCTCCCTGTTTATGCGACACAGGTACTTCCCGAAGCAACCATGCCCCGAGAGCACCTGCGTCACACGAAACGACAGGGAGCCGTGCCTTCTCCCGAGCCAGGGCTCGAGTACTGGCCGGACCGCCTCGATGGTATCGAGGCCGGCGGTAGGGCGTGAGAGCCTGTCCCGCCATTCCGCCACCAGGACCTCGCGGAGCTGAGACTGACGCAACTCCATGTGTCGCTGCATCAGCCCTTCGCCCCGCGCCCGCAGTTCCTCGCGCCACTGATGCAGTGACGCGTGGACTTTTGCCTCCAGGTCCCAGGGCGGGGATCCGGCCAGTACGCAAGCCGCCTCGTAGGAGATCGTGCGATATCCCCTGATGACTCTGACGGCCATAGCTCTCTGCGGTTTCCGCAGAACAGCTATGCTACCGGCCGTCAGGTCAGCCGCCCAGATCGGGGCCCCATACAGGGCCATCGATCGCACGATCCCCACGTAGAGCCGCCTACAGGCGGCACTCGGGCCCCCCAGATTGGGAAGCAGCGTTGCTAGCGCCCCAGCCGCGCCCAACAACTTGGGCGCCAGCCGCCGGAAGTGGGGGCCGAAATCCCACCGGCTGTCGAGCACCAATCCCAGGTACTTCATGGTAGACTCGACAGCAATTCGAGCCCCCCCGACCACGATGTGGGCATCAGGCGGCGGCGCCCGCCGGGGGCCATGAAAGACCATGGCCTCCGACTTGTTGAGGGCCACCTCCAGGCCTAACCCCAACCTAACCTAACCTAACCTTTTTTTTTTTTTTTTTTTTTTTTTTTTTTTTTTTTTTTTTTTTTTTTTTTGTCGCTGGGAAAAAATGCGTTACGCATACCCTCCCGTCGGGGGACGAGAGGGGTATGTGGGACTCCCCGGGCGGACCCGGTATACCCACTAAAACGACCCAGCGGCATTCCCGCTTCGTCATAGTGGCGGGGGGACTGGGGAACCGGCACAGCCTTTACTTCCAGTCCCCCGCCGACGATATCAAGGCGGTCCCCTCACACCCTCACGGGCGTGGGGGGGCGGGAATGACTGACGGAGGTGACGGGTGCAATGCGGGCGCAGGCACCCCCGTGCCTGTCGCCCGCCCGTCACCTAGAGGAGGGAGGGCACGACGCCTTCTCCCCCTTCTCCGTCTGCGGAGCGGCGCAGCGAGAGGGTCGTCCTCCCGCGCCCGCTCCGCCTCCTCCTTCTGCGAGAGTACGTCCTCGCAGAAGGAGGCTACTGCTGACCAGGCCTCCTCGCTCCCCAGCATGGCGTCAACCACGCCGGGAAGCGAGAGGTCTGGTCCGACCACCGCGGTGAGGCCGCAGCGCCGCTCGGACCACGCCGGGCACCCCTCGAGGGTGTGCTGCGCCGTGTCCTCCGCCGCGCCGCATTCGTGGCACGCTGGGGTCTCCTCCCTCCCGATCCGGTGCAGGTGCGATCCGAAGCAGCCATGCCCGGACAACACCTGCACCAGACGGAAAGAGAGAAAACCGTGGGACCGCTCGAGCCAGCCCTGCAGGACCGGCCCGAGCGCGTCCAACGTCCGGCGACCAAAGGCGGCGCTGGCGAGGTCCTCCGTCCAATGAAGGACGATGGCGTCCTTCGCCTCTCGCCGCACCGCCTCCCGCTCTTCGCCCATCGGGCGCTCACCAAGCGCCCTTCGGCGGGCCGTCCACTCGTACACTCTGGCGAGCACCCACGCCTCCAATTCCCATGGAGGGGTGCCGGCCAGAGCGCACGCCGCCGAAAATCCCACTGAGCGGTACGCTCTCGCCACCCGCTGTGCAATGGCCCGTTGGGGCCTGCGGATGGCGGTCGCATTCTCCCTCCTATGGAGGGAGTCCGCCCAGATGGGGGCCCCGTAAAGGGCCATGCTCCGCAAAATGCCGGCATAGAGGCGCCGGCACTTTGCCTTTGGCCCCCCCAGGTTTGGGAGGAGCCATGAGAGGGCGTCCGCGGCCCTCAACAGGCGCGTCGACAGCCCGCTGAAATGTGGGCCGAAGCGCCACCTGTCGTCTAGCACCAGCCCCAGATATTTCATCTGGGGCTGGACCCCTATACGGACGCCCTCCACGACAATGTGGGCGTCGGCAGGGCAGCGCTGCCGGGGACCGCGAAAGAACACGGCCTCCGTTTTGTGCAGCGCCACCCTCAATCCCAGGCGGCGGATCCTCTCTGCCACCAAGGATCCGCCAGCCGAGGCCAAAATGGCCGCTTCTCCGAAGCTCCTCCCCCGTGCAGTGAGCAGAGTGTCATCCGCGTAACAGATGACACTCGTGCCCTGGAGGAGGGCTCCCCGCAACAGCCAATCGAAACCGATGTTCCACAAGGGAGGGCCAAGCACCGACCCCTGTGGAACACCGGACTCAGCAGCGTACCGCCTCACCGCACCTGCTTTGTCTACGAGGAGGACCTCTCGGCCCTCCAAGTAGTTTGCCAGCAGGCTCCTCAGGTATTGGGGCACTCCGTGATACCGGAGTGCCTCCAATATCGTCGAGTGGGGGACGGAGTTGAAGGCGTTGGCAATGTCGAATGACACCGCCAGCACTCCGTCCCCCGCCTCCACCGCCTCCTTCACCTGGCCCTTGAGTAGGGCCAGCGCGTCGATCGTCGAACGCCCACGACGGAAGCCGTATTGGGCGTCCGACAGATCCGGCCCTACCCCCCGCAGGTGGCTCTCCAGCCTCCCGGCGACAATCCCCTCGAACAGCTTACCGACCTCATCGAGCAGAACGATGGGCCGGTATGCCGAGGGGGAGTCCACCGGGCGTCCCTCTTTTCGGAGGAGGCACAGCTGCCCCTCCTTCCAGAGTTTCGGGAACCTCCCAGCCGTAAAACACGCGCTGAAAAGTTCCCGAAACCTGTCCTCCATTTGGGAGGCGGCGATCGCCACCACCCGTGCGGGGACGCCGTCCGGTCCGGGGGCGGTCTTCTTCGCGCGGAGGTTCAGAACCCCCGCGTAGAATTCCGCCGCCGTCACCGGGGGGACCTCTGCCTCCGGGGGAGCCGCCCCTTGCGGGGGATCCATTGTTGGAGGGGCGAAGTCGGTCCTGCGCGGAAACAGGGACCGGACCACCCCATCCAACAATGCCGGCCGACCATAGGGGCGGAGCTGATTCCGCGCCGCCTTATATGGTCTCCCATAGGGGTCCCTGTCGAGACCCTCCAGCATCTCGGCCCTCGCCGAGTCCCGCGCAGAACCAAACCTAACCTAACCTTTTATTATTTTTTTTTTTTTTTTTTGTTCCGGGGTGGAAAATCCTCATGGATGTCCCCCGCCCTGGGGGGGCGGAGGGGTCTGTCAGACTCTTACTGACTAAAAACCACCCCGGTGTTCCATCTCACACCTACGCCGGGGGGCCGCGGGAACTTAAGATACTACCGCGACCCCCGGCTAGTGCCGGCCCGCCTCTGCGGGCCTCAATCTCGGGTCGGCGGGAGGAGTGAGGTGTTAGACTCCCCCCGCGCGACGTCTGAGAGGGGCGCGCGTGGAACACTTCGCGCCGCCACCTCGGGTCCAGATGTGTGGGGGGCGACGGACGTCCCCAAGTCCGTCGCCCCTGGACCCAATTAGGGGGGCCGGAAGAGGGCGTTGTCCGCCCTCCGCCGACGCCCGGTGCGTCTGCTGCGGATCGGGTGTGGGGAAGAAATCTCCCTCTCCCTCTCCGCAGCCTCCTTCTGCGACACGACTGTTTCGCAGAAGGTTACCACCGCGTCCCAGGCCTCCTCGCTGCCGACCATAGACTCGACTACGGCCGGCAGCGACAGGTCACTGCCTACTTCTGAGATGAGGGCACGGCGCGGCTCCTCCCAAGCGGCACACTCTGCCAGCGTATGCCGCACCGTGTCCTCCCGGCAGTCGACGCAGTGGTGACACCGGGCGTCCGGCTCCCTGTTTATGCGACACAGGTACTTCCCGAAGCAACCATGCCCCGAGAGCACCTGCGTCACACGAAACGACAGGGAGCCGTGCCTTCTCCCGAGCCAGGGCTCGAGTACTGGCCGGACCGCCTCGATGGTATCGAGGCCGGCGGTAGGGCGTGAGAGCCTGTCCCGCCATTCCGCCACCAGGACCTCGCGGAGCTGAGACTGACGCAACTCCATGTGTCGCTGCATCGGCCTTTCGCCCCGCGCCCGCAGTTCCTCGCGCCACCGATGCAGTGACGCGAGCACTTTTGCCTCCAGGTCCCAGGGCGGGGATCCGGCCAGTACGCAAGCCGCCTCGTAAGGGAGTAAGGGGCAAAAATTCAGTATTAAAATTATTTGAAAAAAGATTTGGTTGACTGCGCAAAAGTATTTACAGAAATTAATTCTTCAACTCAAATACGAATTACTAAAGGAATTCGGTTTCTTCTTGCGGTTTATGGATCTCCAAAAAAAAAATTGATTGCATAGATACGTACAGATATTTAACATTTGTAAAAAATACACGAAACAAAAAGCAAGTACAACTATCTTGTCTTCCTCCAACATCGGCATCTGCTACTCAACATTTGTTTCGAGTATACTATCAAGTTCAGACATGGCAAGGCAATGAACTGAACCCTGAAGACTGGGGTTGGAAATTGATAAATAATACTTTGGAACCGATTCGAACTTTACTGTCCCCTGCTCCAGAAAAACTTCTTAACACTATTTTTTGCAATTGCAAGAAAGGTTGTAGTGCCAAATGTGGCTGTAAAAAAGTAGGGTTGCAGTGTTCTCCAGCGTGTACCAATTGCCAAGGTGTCTCTTGCTCAAATGTTCAATTAAATACAAGAGAGGAAGATTCATTTGATTTTGATGAAGAGACAACTGATTCATCTTCATTTGAACAATTTCTAAGCATTCATCAACAGGAAGGAGAAGAAGAAGAACAAGAAGAAATTGAAGAAAACATGATAGTTGAAGTTGAATATGAAGAGTATGAGTCAGATTAAAGTAATAAAAAAAAGTTAGAACGACAGATAAACTCAGTAACCCATATCAATAATCTTCATACTATTAAATAATTATTGTTCCTGAAAATAACGTCATAAAGGTTCGTGGAACAGGTCTACCGGGATACCACGTTAAAAAAAACGCGCCGAGTACACTACCCCACAGGTGGTGTGGAAATGTGTGCAAATAATGTAGAACGTGATTCTTACAAGCGCAATATCTGGGAAATAGTGGGTCTTAGAGAAAAAATCATAAGGATCATTTTTATAGAAAATATTAAGATCTACAACTTTGCTCTGAGGTACTTTTTCGATAAAACTTACCGTTTTCGAGAAAAATCCAAAAATCCTAAAATTTTGACCTTGGGCCCCGAATAAGTCCCTTAGCACACATGGGACTGATGGGGACTTTTGACACTTTATTCCTTGTGGTAAGCCTAAGGTATCTACGAAGTCTTGGCTCTGTCGGAATTTTCTTTATTTCAATTGTCTAAATTGACCGGACTACTAGACTGGTGGACTTTTTACTTCGATGTACAAAGTCTAAGGTTACGATTTTTGTCGTGTTGTCCCGTCTATAGCTAGTAATATTTGAATGTCTTTGTACCTAACATAATTGTGTCTGTCACCTGTCACCGCTTTTATTTACTAAAAAAGACGTGTGGCACTTGGAGACAGCCGCGGTAAAGCTATTGCATAGCATTTTTTTGTTAGTTAATTTTATAAGCGTAAGATAAGATACTATTAATAGAAATTAACAGCTAACATATTAATAAAAATGAATTTAATTATATAAATCAAATGTAACCTTCGTAGTTCTAACCACTAAGAAAAAAAACTTTTTTGCAAAAAATAAAACCGGTGAAGTCGGTGACTTTTGTTTGTTTTATTCAGTTTTTTTGTCACCGACTTCAGAAGCTAAAGTTATTTTTCACTTTTTTGTGTTTTTGAAGTCGGTTTTATTTTTTGCAAAAAAGTTTTTTTATTTTTCCATTTTTAGTTGTTATATCCTTTACAAATATTTGATATTCATTAATTTTACGTTGTTAACAATACATGTCACGGTAATAGGCTTATCCGCAATAAAATGGAACTTAACATACCTAACTCTCGAAATCTGGGCGTCCTGTACACATCTGCGTACCCCGTCAGAGCATACAGGCGTGATGGTAAGTTAAGATGTTGCGTAAACAATAAACATCCAAGCGATTGCAGCAATCACGACAGATTTGCCGTCTATTTTTGAAGAGTTCTATTGTATATCTCCGAAGATCAGGATCAGATCTTCACCAAATTTAAATGGGACCACCTCAGGAGTATACTCTTTCAAATAAAAAAAAAATTTGAGAATCGGTTCACAAATGGAGGAGAAATCAGGTAACATACATTAAAAAAAAAAAATACATACACACGAACATATAACCTCCTCCTTTTTTGAAGTCGGTTAAAAAACTATGACACAAATTAAAAGAAAAAGTAAATGACATCTTGACAACTGACGTAATGTCAGGTGAAAATTAAACATTGAAAAATTATAAGATTTAATATTTTATAAAAGATGAGGATGATTAGTAAAAGTGTAAGTATAAATCTCAGATCAAATAACAGGCAGATAGAACATGCGCAACAAACAATGTGAAGTCACTCAATATTTATGTGTGCATGACAGCTAGGAGCGGCATTGTAGGGACATGTGCATCTGTGCGTGTGTAAAGTTGCTATAGGTATTGGTAAAAACTCCCACAATTTTTTCAATTATTTTACTAATGTTTAAAATTGGAAATGCACTTTTGCTATATAGATGCTCAAGTACCTAGTATTTGAACAGAATAAAATTGGCACATCATTCATTTTTCATCATTTTCATTGGAAATTGGCACATCTAAATACTAAGCTAAATTGTTGACATCCGTGGGCAAATCTTTTAAAAAACCTAATGAAACATTTTCAGAATCGTCGGTGTCTTCTTGTCGGTACGATGAAGTAGTTAAGCTGATTATTTGTGTAGCGGAAGTACACGTTAATATTGCAATATTCTCCAGAGGAATACAGTTTCCTGTTTCTATACTTCTCATTTCTAAATGCGTTAATAATTTTCAATATTTGGTCTTTTTTTTGGGGGGTGGGAAATCATCAAATAACCCTCCTGCTCTAGAGCAGAGCGAAAGGGAGTGTTAGACTTCTACTGACTAAAAACCACTCATGTTCCTTCTTAGCCCTTTATGTCGAGGCCGTGGTATCTCTTGCGAACAACCCGCAACCCCGACGGGTCGATATTTGGCCTTAAATTGTTTTACGTTTGGATTATCATTATGCATCTTAAGTCATCCGAAAAATATTTCAATATGATCCTGGCTAAGTTTGTAGGTGAGTAAAAAAAAAGAAATGTCTTTTTCTATTAGACGATCATAAAGTGATATTAAATTTGATATATTATTATTATTATTTACCAGTAGTTCCTGAGACTAGCACGTTCAACCAAACAAACAAACTCTTGAGCTTTATAATATTATTAGTATAGATTATACTAAATTATTTCTGCATAAACATGTATAAATTCATCTTTCTACACACCATGCAAATTCCCCCAATTCAAGGAGACCTATTTCGAAGTAAACTGGCAACACAGACCAATAACCGCCAATTTTTGAGTCGGAAAATATTTTATGGAAATTAAACAACAAAACAATAAAATAAACAATAGTTACTTGTGGAAAGATATTCCATCTCCTTTTGTTTGTTTTTGTGAACAACTTTTACAATGTTTAAAGACACAAGATAGCATGATCTGACAAGATTTGACATAAAATAGTAAGTCACTTGTGACGTCTAAGCAGTACGACGCGTAGCTTAGTACTGACGTGAGATCATATTCGCTTTTGAATTTGTATTTGCTTTGGTGGTTTCACTCTCATGTTCTACGCGCTCTATCTGCCTATTATTTGATCTGAGGTATAAATACTATATTTCCCCAACATTTTGGTTATCTTTATAGCAGTATTATATATAAATTAACAAAACAAAAAATAATACTGCATTTGTTATAATAATAATAAAATGAATGTATATAGAGTACTAACTCATTTTCTTTCACAATTTTTTCGTGACTTTCTTCATTAATAAATGCACTTTGTTTATTCATATTTAAAACACTTAATTTGTACACAAATTATACGAGTACAGATATTCACTGTTGTACATAGATGATAAATACCTATACACCTATATACTTTCTCACAAACAGCTGATTACGGTAGTTTTCCAATACAACCAATGCCACCTAAAGGCGGGTTGCTGAACTAAAGAGACAAGCGTGATATTTCAAAAAGTCATTGTCAAGTGTCAATTTGTTAGGTTATTATTTTCGTTACGGAATTTCTGGATTCGGTCCCCACGCTCAAGGCCCGCGATAGAAGCTACGCAATAGCTTAAAAGATGCAGATTTTTCTCACGTACATTATGTTTTCGTAGATGTACTGACAATGCACCGGGATGGTACGGCAGTGTTTGCTTCGCGCTCGACTTGGCGGGGGAACTGCCGCGCCCCCCGATTCAAAGAGATTAGAGCGGGCATTTTGGGACATTTGTCATTCAAATATTTTCATCTCGTGCGTCTGTAGCGCCATCTAGCCATGAATAGAAATAGCTCTAACTGTCGAACATAAACAATTAATTCAGCTATTCCCCGGTAGACACGCTAGTGTGATAGGGATGTGCTAGAAATTATCGACAAACGATATCGATAACGTAACACTGGTACGTGAAATTATGTTTTATATCCTAACAAAGACATTCAGATATTACTAGCTACCTAAATACTGGATAAATAAAGAAAATACTTACGAAAATAAACTAAATCCAAATGCTCTCGTCTCACCATACTGAGATTTGCAATAGCGCAAGGCGCAACTGGGTATTTTTGGTTGGAATTATATCTAATATATAAAATTCTCGTATCACAGTTTTCGTTGCCATACTCCTCCGAAACGGCTTGACCGATTTTGATGAAATTTTTTGTGCTTATCCGGTATCTATGAGAATCGGCCAACATCTATTTTTCATACCCCTAAGTATTAAGGGTTGTCCACACCAAACATTTTTTTAGTCACCCATCAAAGTTACCGGGAACGAAGTCGCGGGCATCAGCTAGTTTTTTCTACAAAATGTTTTGACACGTCAGCTTGTCAGGTTGTGTTGACCACAACTTGACAAGCTAACGTATCGCACTAGACTGCTGGACTTTTTGCTTCTCGAAGTAAAAAGTGTTTGGTTACGGTTTTTGTCGTGTTGTCCGTCTATAGCTAGTAATATCTATGTTGTTTTTCTTGGTAGTGCGGTGTGTGTATCCGATTTGTTCGTAAAAATAGCATTGCAACATTTTTGACATGAAACGTCACGTCATACGTCACGCTTGTCGCTTACGCCAAGAGAAACGGACATACGGTGATTTTACAGGCAAAATAATATCCTGTTGTACCATCGATTTCAGAAATCAGATGTTCTCACTACTGTATCTACGAAGCCGATAGACGATAATGTAAACGACATGAGGAGTGGTAGAGACGGCATAGGTCGGTGAGCGAAATGTCGATAGAGTACGTGCCGGTGAGTGAGGGGGAGCAGGACGAACCCATCGAGCTGCCGACGGAGGAGGACGGCTCGCTGCTGCTGAGCACTGTATTGGCGCAGTTCGCTGGCGCCAGCGGGCTTAAGTACCGCGCCGCTGGACGCCTCCGCGGCCTGCGGCTCGTGGACGAGCGCCTGTCGCCGCCGGCCGAGGGCTGGGGCGCGCACCGCTATTGGTGCGCCTTCCCGCGCGCCTCGCCTGAGCCCACGCCGCGCCCGCGCTGCTCAGACCTCATCGTGCTCGGCCTGCCTTGGAAAACGGGTGAGGATGCAGTGCGCGATTACTTCGCCGCCTTTGGCGAGCTTCTTATGGTGCAGGTGAAACGCGACGCCAAAACCGGGCTGTCCAAAGGGTTCGGATTCATCAAGTTTGCGGAGTACGAGTCGCAGCTGCGCGCGCTGGGCCGGCGCCACATGATTGACGGGCGCTGGTGCGACGTGCGCATCCCCAATGGCAAGGATGGTGGGGCCAGCGCGCACCGCAAAGTGTTCGTGGGCCGCTGCACTGAGAGCCTGACGGCGGACGACCTGCGTGAGTACTTCGGCGCCTTCGGCCAGGTGACCGATGTGTTTGTGCCGCGGCCGTTCCGCGCGTTCAGTTTCGTGACGTTCCTGGAGCCCGAGGTAGCGCAGTCGCTGTGCGGGCAGGACCACATCATCAAGGGCGTGTCGGTGAACATATCGACAGCGTCGCCTAAACGCGAGCGCGGCGCGCGTGGCTCGCAGCTGCTGGGCTGGGGGCTGGTGGAGGGTGGCGGCCGCGTGTTCAACTGGGCGGGCGATGCGTGGCCGCCGCAGGCCGCGCCCGCGCCGCCCGCGCCGCCTCTCGACAAGCCCTATCTCAAATATGAGTGACATCGCTGTGTATATAACCTCACCCCTGGACCTGGCTCGTGCCCGCTATGCTCTTTGTTGATCACTGTCAAATTTTATATGAAATGTGTAAATAATATTATAATATAGTATGATGTTGTCCTGATGTTTCAATTACTGTTATACTTTGTTATGGACATACATAAAACTGTGTTGTACCTTCAAATGAATTATTTACAACTTTTGAAATCTCTATCTCCAAATCTGCATGGATATAAATTTATACATTTGTTGTAAGTATTGTATACAAATGTAGATAAACAAGAGTTATTAAGTTTTATTTTATAGTGAGTTAAGTATAGATTATTATTTTTAGAAATATCCACATGGTTGAACCGAAATGGTAACAACATTATTAAGCTTTAGTTCTCTAAAGATAGTGAAATGTTACGAACAGAGTTACATAATTTTTTGTAATTCTTTAATTTATCAATTACATACAAACAAAAGATTGTAAGTTCTTAAAATGTCAATGTTAGAGATTATACACATCATTCAGCTAAAGCTGTCCTGTGCAACATTAAGTCCTCGAGCGTCCTTATGAGCACCCGGTGGATCATAAGACATTCAAGCAATGTTAGCGGACGTTCAACAGGTTAGTCACAGCCTCTGAACATATTATAGTTTCACTTCACTGGTGTTCTCGGAGGAGGAGTGGCTCATAATCTCGTGACTTACCCATGTTATTACCATTAGTAATATGGTTAGTTCCATTTACAACATGTGGGTTTTCTCACAATATTCTCCACTGAGTTGACAGTAGTGGTGAAATAAAAAGGCTACCAGGACTCTTCCCCCTGATCTATAAGGCACTGAAAGTTTCCGAATCACCCAGCTGATATTGATGCTGCAATTTTACAGCATTTGCTTGGATTGGGAAGTAAGTGGGTGTTATTTTATAGTTAACATAAACATACTAGTTATTTGAAAATACCATGTACCTAGAGTTACCATCTGTGATCTATCTGGACATGCCTGGCCTTCTGGTCCTATAGCCGACTTTCAACTGAAGGGGTTTTGATGGAAAAAAGAAACAAATAAATTTTAACAAGAAAGATAAAATCCTGCCTGCTTCCAAATGTTCTTGTTTTTACTTTTCAGTCGGGTTTTTAAATTTTTATAATCTGTTTTTAGGGTTCCATACCCAAAGGGTAAAAATGGTTCCCTATCACTAAGACTTAGCTGTCTGTGCGTCTGTCTGTCACCAGACTGTATCTCAAGAACCGCGATAGCTAGACAGCTGAAAATTCACAAATTATGTATTTCTGTTTCCGCTATATCTTCGTTATATATATAATTCTACTGTATGTGTGTTTGTCACTGAACTCCTCGTAAACGGGTGGACCGATTTGGATGAAAATTTTTGTGTGTGCTCAAGTGGATTCGAGAATGGTTTAGATTACAATTGGACCCGGTATGTGCGACACCCGTCGGGGCCGCGGGTTGTTCGCAAGAGATACCACCGGCCTCGACATGAAGGGCTAAGAAGGAACATGTGGTTTTTAGTCAGTAGAAGTTTGACACTCCCTTTCGCTCTGCCCAAGAGCGGGAGGGTTATTATTTGATGATTATCCACCCGCCAAAAAAAAAAAAGGTGTTCCCATACAACAAACGCGATTTTTTTTTGCCGTTTTGGTAAGGAACCCTTCATGTGCGAGTCCGACTCTAGGGGTTAAAATGGATGGTCTTATGAATGGATGTAAAAAACGTAAAGGAAGAGGGTTTGAAAAACGGAACAGAAAAAACATTTTTTGTTTTTGTTTTGAAACTATAAATCAAATTTTTTTTTCTGTTTTTGTTTCGTATTTTATTCTTGCTTAACTTATCCAGCGGTACCTATCTCGAAGGTTGATGAAGAATCTCCCCTCTATTTTGAGAAAAAAAATTCCCGCCTTCGTATCATAGTACCTACTGTAGTGTTTTTAAAATAAAAGTAGAAATCACCACAAGAAAAATTTAATTAGATAAAATATATAATATTGAGAACCTTAAAAATAAAGTAGATAAAAGAATTAACTTAAAATTATATAATTATTGAGATTAAAATTTTAAATAGAGATTCGCTGTGAGATAATTATATTTTTTAATTATGTGACCCTTGGCTGAAGCTTCATCCGAGGTATGATTGATTTTTAATGTAAAATTTAACACAGTTTCTTTAATTCAACAACAATAAAATTTATAATTTAACCTAGACTTAATATTAACTAAAATTATTAGACGAAATTCTTTGAAGCTTTCAGATCTTTTCTCATGATAAATTTCATGCGTCGTTGGTATCACTATATGTAAAGTTAAAAGTAGGATCAGGACCCCAAGATAGGCGCTATTCGCTGGAGTTTTCTCACACGTAGAAAAGCAAATATTTAGATTACGCTCCACAAAAAGTGGGCTCAGTACCCAAAACAGGCGTTATTCGCTGGAGTTTTCTCACACGTAGAAAGAAATATTTAGATGACGCTCCATAAAAAGTGGAGACGACTCTTCAAGATCAAAAAAAAGGTGAAAATCTCAGCAAACCTTGATGAAGTACATACTAAGTCGGGTAGGACTTCGGGGTAACGGAAGAG
The DNA here is from genome assembly GCA_949774965.1 of Diarsia brunnea. Lineage (NCBI taxonomy): Eukaryota > Metazoa > Arthropoda > Insecta > Lepidoptera > Noctuidae > Diarsia > Diarsia brunnea. The sequence continues at coordinate 219,189 of OX459009.1, forward strand.
GGCCAAATAGCCCTCTGTGACTGGTTAGTACCTAAAGCAAAAATAAAAAATATGATAAGACTAATGAACACAAACCAGTAACAGAAGGTAAATAGGGAATCAACGATCAAAAATACACGAGATAAATACATACCAGAGAAGATAAAAATAGGAAATTTTCCAAAACAGGATCACAGGTAGAAAAATATAACACTGATAGATAAATCAGGACAAAATAGATTTCACTCGGACAAAATTTTAAATAATCAATCAAATTAACTTTATAACGATCATCAGTTCGTATCTCACAGGCGAATGACAAAACAAATTGGCAAAGGATGTCACAAATTTTTACTTTTATTCTTATTTTAAAAAATCATGACGCCAAGTAGAAAAATAAATAAAAGGAAGGTCCAATTACTAATATTTTTTAAAACAAAAAAAGGAGGATTCATGTAACGGAACGCTACAGTACCCTTTTTCCAACAAAAGTTCGTTATCCCCCATTAAGATAACAAAACAAGTAGTAAACAACCCTTACGAGAAAGTTTAAGATGACAACCCTAGTGGAAACGTTAGGTGGTCAAAAAAAATAAAAAGTCTTAAGTGACGATTTATGAATAAAGAAAAGAAGAAATAATAGATAAATTAAGAATATCTAAGAATAAAGAAGAATTTAATTAAATATTAATTAACTAACCAATGACTAAATTAACCTAACATTAGAAGATAACAAGTAATTAACTAACAACTAATTAAACAATAAATAAATTAACCTAATAACAGAAGATAAATTTTAAGACAATTAATAATATTTGAGACAATTAGAATAAATTATAATCTAAATCCCATAAACTATAAACGACCCTGAAATTAGTGACTTAATTATTTTAATATATCTTTTATATGATATAATCCAGAGTGTACTGAATCACAATCTTGAAGAATATAAGTAGTCCTTGATATTACCCTAACTACCTGACACTTGACAAAACGAGGAGCTAGTTTTCCAGAGAAATAATCCGTTCCAGAAGACCTGGTAAAATTACGCCTCCATACAGTATCACCGATGTTGAAAGTAATAGCAGAACGTTTTGAATTATATGCATTAGAATTACGAAGAAAAGCTAAAGAAAGGTTATCAGACACTTTCGCATAAATTTCAGCAAGAGAGGTAAGATTTGACGCATGATGAGACCGACTTTCAGCTAAATTTACACTTCGAGTCTGTCTATAAGCATGAGATGGATCCACGGAAACCTCTCTACCGAACATAAGGAAATTTGGTGTAAAATTAGTAGCTAGGTTAACACATGAATTGAGATACAGTTTGACCTTAGGTAACATCTTAGCCCAGTTCCTTTGATTATCACCAACTAATATACTTAAACAAGTAATAACACTTTGGTTATATCGCTCAACGGTATTAGCTTGAGGAGTATAATACGGCGTATAGGTTGGAGAATCGATATGGAAAGTCCTAAGGAAGTTTAAAAATCGGTTACTACGAAAAACAGAAGCATTATCACAAAGAATTGTACGTGGAACGCCGAAATTAAAAAATATTTCTGATTCCATAGCTTTGGTTACCGAATTGGTATCTACCTTTTTTAGTGGAACAAGCCAAACATATTTGGTAAATACATCCACCATGGATAAAATATATTTATAACCATAATAAGCGACAGGCAAAGGTCCGACAATATCAATTGAAATAATTTGTAATGGTAATGATACATCTTTAGGGTAAATCATTTGACCACGAGGTTGAGTGTTTGCTATTTTATAGGCTTTACATACCTCACATCGTTTCAATATTTCAGTTACATCACGAAACATGTTTGGCCAATAGTATAGTTCTTTGATCTTATAATATGATTTTGAAACACCAGGATGTATAGAAGGAAAATTATTATGAATTTCCCAAACTGCAGAAGGAACTTTTTCTTTAGGTAAAACTACGCGCAAAGGATCAGAAGATAATGGACTAGAAATAGGCATGCGTCTCATAAGAACGCCGTTATGAATGGTGTAAGCTGGAAACATTTGAGGTGTATCACGAGCACCAAAATAGACCTTCTTATACCATCTATCATTGGTATTTTCCGGACCCAGATCAAAAGTTATGGCACTCTCATAAATCCTCGATAAAGCATCGGGAACAATATGTTGTGAACCTTTACGATGAACTATGTCAAATGTATATTGTGAAATAATAGTAGCCCAACGAGCTAAACGACCAGAAGGATTATTTAATGTAAGAAGCCACTTCAAAGCCATATGATCTGTCACAACAGTAAACTTCATTCCATCTAAATAACAACGAAAATGCTTGATAGAATCGAGAATAGCAAGGAGTTCGCGTTCAGTAGTACTATAATTACGTTCCGCTTTTGAAAACAAGCGGGAATAATAGGCAATAGGATGTTCTACATTATTTATTTTTTGTGACAGAACAGATCCTAATCCAACAGCAGAAGCATCACACTGTAAAATAAATGGTTTGGAAAAATCAGGACAAGCCATAACGGGGGTATTAACTAAAGCCGATTTTAGTTTGTTAAAAGCACAATCAGCGGATTGATCCCAATTGATCGGATCACGTCCTTTCCTTTTTCCTAAAAGAGCTGTAAGAGGAGCTATTATAGAAGAAAAACCATCTACAAAACGTCTATAATATGAACACATTCCTATGAAACCACGCAACGACTTGGCTGTAGTGGGAGTAGGAAAATCTCTAATTGATTCGAGTTTATTAGGATCGGTCTGAAGACCTTTCTCATTCACAATATAACCCAAATACTTTAATTCACTTTTACAAAACTCACATTTCTTTAGATTGATGGATAAACCAGCTTCCTTTAGACGATTACGTACCTTTCTGAGGAGTGCGAGATGACTATGAAAATCTTTAGAGACCAAGATCAAATCATCCACATATCCGAAGACACAATCATCGCTAGTTGAAGTAAATTCAAAATTTACAATCATGTCAGTTAAACGTTGCATTTCTGAAGCAGCATTCGTAAGACCGAACGGCATCCTAACAAATTCAAATAAACCACGTTGAGGAACAATAAAAGCTGTTTTCTGACAACTATCGTCATCAGCCAAAGGTATTTGCCAAAATGCACTACTAAAATCAAGCGAAGTTATATATCTTGCTCCGCGAAGATTATCAAGAATATCTTGTATCCTAGGAAGAGGATAAGAATCGCGGATCGTAACACTATTAAGTTTTCTACTATCCACGCAAAAACGTACGGAACCATCTTTCTTTGTTACCATCACAACTGGACTTGCCCATGGTGATCGAGATGGACGAATAACACCGATCTTTAACATTTTATCGATCTCATCATTAAGAATTTTTAATTTAACAGGTGAAAGAGGATAATATCTCTGTCTGACAGGTTGTCCAACTGTATTTATTTTATGAGATAGCCAAGTAGTCTTTCCAAGACCAACCCTCTCGGAAGAAATATCATCAAACTCCTTAATTGCCAGTTGAAGACTATTTTCCTGACTATCAGATAATATATTACGAGGATGAACATATCGAGCATTATTTTCATTATGAAATTGAATGGAACCATTGTTAATTGACGATAAATACATATTACCATCGATATTTTTATTAAAAGCTTGACTAAAAAGAGATGTCAAGCCGAACTTCTTCCAAAAATCAATTCCTAAAATGACTGTAGAAGTACAACAACGTGCAACTAAAAACTCATGCGTAAAGGTCGCATTATTAAACAGAACTGGAAAATTCACAGTTCCCAAAATATCTATAGGTGAATTGTTAGCGGAAATAACATTAACGTTAATATTCGTATCAATCGTTATTCCTAAATTTTTAACAAAATCGTGGTTAATTATAGACATCTGAGCACCTGAATCTAATAAGGCTTTAACCCAACGGTCTCCCAACCATATCTCAATAAATGGTCTGTTATCTTGTGTATCTGAAACTATCACCGGTGACACTGTACGAAATGCGTGCCGCCGGTTATCTATGCATTTTTTGGATTACATTTTAAACAATCGCGTGTCATCACACCAGGAGTACGACATTTAAAACACATCAAACCAGGAAAATTTGGACAGTCGCGATATGAATGGCCCAACTGATTACATTTAGGACAATGTTGAGCTTGATTAGTAACCGATGATACCGCCTTAGTACTATGAGGTAAATAACTTTCGAAATGAGAAGCGGTATCCATGAGATCGTTAATATTCTTAAACCTATGGATGGAAAGACACGGAAAGTATTTTTGCTGCATATTATGTGTTATAATTTCGATCAATTTTGATTCATTAATAGGATCAGCAAGTCTATCATTCAGATAAGAAACTTGGATGACGAAATCTCTGACTGATTGATCAGCCTTCTGTTTTAAGTTGCGAACTTCAAATTCTGTCTTAAATTCCAAATCAGTTGGTGCAAAAGCTTTAAAGAATAAATCTTTTAATTCAGCATAGGTAATACCATCGAAACGAATTAACCGGAAATATTTTAATGCCGCACCCGATAAAACTTCATGGAATCGTCTCATTAAGTATTGATCCGAAACACCATCGGCATATTTACGTTCATCAATATCAACAAAAAATTCGCGTACGCAACTATTGCCAGAAAAATCAATTTTCCATTTGGACAAGGAATATATTTTTTCAAAGCGTTGAGGAAAAATCTCAGATCTAGCTGATGACAAAATATTTGTTGAAGAAGGATTCCTAGGAGGAATTGGTGGAGGGATTTGCGGAAGAATTGGTGCAGGAATTGGTGGCGGTCTTGATATGATAGCGCTTCGGGTTGGAGTTTCGACAATAGGTAACTCTTGATCATCCATAGTGACGGAAGTATACAAATCAAGCAACAACAAAAAAAAAAAAAAAATTATCCTAATGAAAAGGAAAAAAATACAACCAATCCTGTAAAAATAGTAAGCGTAATCATAACGTCAAACTTCAAAAAGTTTTGAAACCTATAAAAAAATTATCCAATTAAACATCAAACGACCTATTTGGAAGAGTAAATTGTTATTAGTTCTTAATTCTGCCACCGAGATAAAATTCCGCAAAAATATTGTTACCTAGCAACGACAATAACAAGATGAACTTCAAGAATATAGTCGAAAATGAATATTTTAATAGTTTTAAAATAAGGAATTTTGTTTACGTTTAAGTTTATATAATTTTAGTGTTATAGAATAAGAATATCACCAAAACTAAAATATAGATTGAATCTAGGAGAATCACTTAGTGAAATTAAGATCTATGGGAAAAATAAGATAAAAATGACGAAGAAATAACTCAAAAGAAACTGTTCGGCCTTTCAAACTATGTCTGGAAATGGGACTCTCCTAAAAATAACAAGACAAGAAATAAGGAAACAGAATAATAGAACCTGAAATATCTAGATTCAAGCATAAAAATCTGCCTTCCAAAAATTCGCTTACCTTTTTCACGCCGGCTAAACACACTTACATCAGACCATTCAAAGACTACAGGTTTTAAATACCGCTAGCTATGGGATATAAATGATAAACAGGATAAAATATAATTTGGGAGGAAATAAAAGATTAAAATTCAATATGGTTACAGAGTTATTAAAATTCAAGCATTTTACAATACATTTGTCATGAAACAAATCTGCAGTAGCGACTTTCAATGTTTGGTCTGTATAACTTTTCGTGTTCTCTTGAGAGTACTATTTTTACGATAAGCAATCTATGTTCTTCTGAAACAGATGGAACTGGAAAAAGATAAGAGATTAAATTTGCTCAAACATGAGCATCACACACAAAACAACAAAAAAAAATATTTAAGTTATCGGTATAAGTGGTTTATAATATGCACTTACCGTATTTTTCTTCGGGCGCCAAACTGTAGTGTTTTTAAAATAAAAGTAGAAATCACCACAAGAAAAATTTAATTAGATAAAATATATAATATTGAGAACCTTAAAAATAAAGTAGATAAAAGAATTAACTTAAAATTATATAATTATTGAGATTAAAATTTTAAATAGAGATTCGCTGTGAGATAATTATATTTTTTAATTATGTGACCCTTGGCTGAAGCTTCATCCGAGGTATGATTGATTTTTAATGTAAAATTTAACACAGTTTCTTTAATTCAACAACAATAAAATTTATAATTTAACCTAGACTTAATATTAACTAAAATTATTAGACGAAATTCTTTGAAGCTTTCAGATCTTTTCTCATGATAAATTTCATGCGTCGTTGGTATCACTATATGTAAAGTTAAAAGTAGGATCAGGACCCCAAGATAGGCGCTATTCGCTGGAGTTTTCTCACACGTAGAAAAGCAAATATTTAGATTACGCTCCACAAAAAGTGGGCTCAGTACCCAAAACAGGCGTTATTCGCTGGAGTTTTCTCACACGTAGAAAGAAATATTTAGATGACGCTCCATAAAAAGTGGAGACGACTCTTCAAGATCAAAAAAAAGGTGAAAATCTCAGCAAACCTTGATGAAGTACATACTAAGTCGGGTAGGACTTCGGGGTAACGGAAGAGGGCCAAATAGCCCTCTGTGACTGGTTAGTACCTAAAGCAAAAATAAAAAATATGATAAGACTAATGAACACAAACCAGTAACAGAAGGTAAATAGGGAATCAACGATCAAAAATACACGAGATAAATACATACCAGAGAAGATAAAAATAGGAAATTTTCCAAAACAGGATCACAGGTAGAAAAATATAACACTGATAGATAAATCAGGACAAAATAGATTTCACTCGGACAAAATTTTAAATAATCAATCAAATTAACTTTATAACGATCATCAGTTCGTATCTCACAGGCGAATGACAAAACAAATTGGCAAAGGATGTCACAAATTTTTACTTTTATTCTTATTTTAAAAAATCATGACGCCAAGTAGAAAAATAAATAAAAGGAAGGTCCAATTACTAATATTTTTTAAAACAAAAAAAGGAGGATTCATGTAACGGAACGCTACACTACATAGTAACTAAAAGAAACGTAATTTGAACACACCATCATCAATTCATCATACATTTTTTGTTCAATTGAAAAACACTACACTCCTTTTTGACAAAAACGTTTCTTAAATAACTGCAGGTAGAAGAAGACGAGTCCTCGTTTGTTTCACACGTAAGCAGTCCAGCTCCCGTGGTTATCGTCTTTGTGGCTTACGGAGCGCTGACTGACATTCATCGTAAGTACTTAGCGGCCCAGTCAACTCGCGCAGCCCCGCTGCCAACAGTCGTCGTTTCTGAAACAATTCATAACGACCGGATTTTTAGACCAAAAATGGCCAAACATGTGAAATCACTGCACACTAATAACAAGCTGAAAGGGGTTTGAACTTTTTTGTATGGAAGCTGGCATATCGAGCCACCGCCATATTGATTTATTCTTCAGAAAAATATGCTTCACAAACCATAGAAGCTTTTAGTTGGCTAAAAAATTGATGTGAGCGAGCATGTAAAAAAAATTGAGAAATAGTACTATGATAAGAATTATTTATACATGATATTTCTGTAAAGATTTAACTTTTTTAAAGTCTATGCCACCCGCCCTCACTTGCTCAGGCGCACGGTCGAGTTATCCCCGAAAAGCGGGACTAAGCCTGTCCCGCGCAGAACATTTAGTTTTGATTTAAAAATCGGGACGTCTGGCAACGCTGGCGAGAAGGTTGATATGCCACGTCGCGGTCGCCGTCGGTTCTATCCCCTTAGGTTCATTGTAAACTCATTATCTGCCTAGCCTTTTCCCTTCCCTATGTGGTATTTAATTTAATAATTATTTACAAGTCCTCACATATTTTGTGTCCTATGTTATACCTACACATTTTTAGGGTTCCGTAGTCAACTAGGAACCCTTATAGTTTCGCCATGTCTGTCTGTCTGTCTGTCTGTCCGTCCTCGCTTAATCTCTGTGACCGTTAGCACTAGAAAGCTGAAATTTGGGACCAATATGTGTATCAATCACGCCGACAAAGTGCTAAAATAAAAATTGGAAAAAAATGTTTTATTAGGGTAGCCCCCCTATATGTAAAGTGGGAAGTGTTTTTTTTTTTAATTTTAACCCTAATGTGTGATATATTGTTGGAAAGGTATTTAAAAATGAATAGGGGTTTACTAAAATCATTTTTTGATAATGTCAATAATTTCGGAAATAATCGCTCCAAAAGTAAAAAACAAAGCGTCCCCCCCCCTCTAACTTTTGAACCATAAGTTTAGAAAATACGAAAAAAATCTGAAAAGTAGAACTTTATAAGGACTTTCTAGGAAAATTATTTTGAACTTGGATGGAAACAACAGATGGAAACTGCAGTTAACCAATATAATTTGGTCCCTGAATCGTATGAGCGCCTATACAATCCAGAGGTCAAGTTTCATTTGCCCGTATTTTTTTTTTAACTTCGTTTACATAATATTTTATTATCTACGGAACCCTACACTGAGCGTGGCCCGACACGCTCTTGGCCGGTTTTTTTTTTTAATTATTGTTGTCTGGGAACGCGCCTGGATACATTATTTCAATCACCACACCATCTGCATGCGCATAATTATATTTGCGGGCGGGAAGGCGGTGCCGCATGCACTCAAGCTCAACAACTATTTCCGCAGAGTAACACCTGATTTAATTAAATACCTACCTATAAGTTTATATATTCTTTTAAAAGGATTGTTTGGAAGGTATTTATAGGTAAAATCACACAAAAATTGTATCCCTAATCTGCGAAAAACTGTTGTTGATCTCTGTATGTAAGGCGCTTTACACATGGAGCAACTTACAAAGTTGAGGCAACTATCAACATTTTAAAAGTTTCCTGTAACTATGTAGTTGATAGTTGCTATAACGTTTACGGTTACCGCAATTTTATGGCAATCTGTGAGCTACTTTCATAGCCGAGTTAACAGGCTCCGGACCCAGGTTGGTCGCAGCAAAGAAAACTTGCTGAGGTGGGGACACATAAATGACTCTGCACTGGAGTGTAAATGTGGTGCTATTCCTCAAACAATGGGGCACTTAATATCGTGCCCTGCCTGTCCTGCTAGTTGTTCACTACAGGAACTGATGGACGCTACCGAAAGCGCCAAACTAGTAGCCCAATTCTGGGCCAACACAATTTAGATTGCCATCGACACGCTAAGAAGAAGAAGATAGCCGAGTTGGTCAATCTACGCAGCGTTCAGTATGACAATGGATATCGAAGCAGCACCACTTGCTCTCATTTCATTACGTCGTCGCCGTCAACGGTGCCAACAAAGACATAATATTCGCAGCAATCGTCGGTTTTGGATTCATCCCTTTTTTCTAGATCGATCCCAATTTATTAACAGAAAAGATTGCTAAATTATGTGTGAAATCGCCGACGCGTTGCGATTGACGGGAACCGGCAACTTTAAAAACCAGTATAATATTTAACAGTTGCTAGTTGGGGTTTCCCCGGATTTGTCCTAGTTTAGAAGGCATCCGGGGAGCGTCTGGGCGGGGCTTCATTTGTAGTCCCGGTTTAAAAATTTAACAATTACAATTTAAATTAAAAAAAAGGAAACAAACTGTAATAAGATTCTGTTTTGTTAGGTACCTACATTTAAAATTATGAATAAAGATGACTGAATTTATTTTAAGGTCTGAGAATAAATAAAAAGGTGATTTTTAACATTTTTAACTGTTTTTAGGGTTCCGTACCTCGTAAGGAAAAAACGGAACCCTTTTAGGATCACTTTGTTGTCCGTCTGTCTGTCAAGACCCTTTTTCTCAGGAACGCGTGAAGTTATCTAGCTGAAATTTATATCAAATACTCAAGTCTATTTTCCCATAAAGCTGTGAAAAAAAAATTAAACTTCTAAGCCAACGCAATCAAAAGATACAGCCGTTAATGTCGCAAATTTTCGACACTCGCAAGGGATTCAAAACCTACAGGGTACTTCCCGTGAACTCAAAATTTTGAAATTTGGTACGAAGCAACGTCTCTTGTAGCACAGATAAAGGAAAAATTGCGAAAACCGTAAATTTTTAGTTACTTACATCATATAATTCAAATAATTTTGTTTTTAATAATTTTAAACTTTGTTTGTACGGAACCCTCGCGGCCTCGGTGCGCAAGTCCGACTCGCACTTTGCTGGTTTTTTTTTACTCTATGTTAAAAAAAACCTGTTGACATGTCCGAGTTCTGGGCTCTAAAATCCGGGGTTTTCACGCGTCTTGTCCTGGTTGCCAAATTTGGCAACCCTACTTGGAACAGATATTGGAGATCAAACTTCCAACTAATTAAGTAAGTTTTTTTTAAATAACTGTTTAAACTTCCACGATCCCTGAACCACAGAATACGCCTGTACCATTCAATGCATCCATCGGCACAATGTTTTGACTGCGGTTACGCAGACTCAATGTTAATTGAGTCACCCTAAATAAAAAAGTCTTTTCCCAGCAGTCATTATTGCTTCGAGTCAACTCGAGTCTAACTGCGGTACTCAGAGATATTTAATGATTACTTAAGCCGTCAATTAGTAAAGATTTGACATACTTTTGTTTGTATGACAAAACTGTCAAAACCTTTTACTAAGTGATGGCCTAAGTAATCATGGGGACATGTTCACACCAGCCTTGTAGTTATACAGGATGTAAATCAACCCATCACACAGCCATCAACCAAACATTCTGTACATCAAACTAAGTACCCTACCCAAAAATGTTTGCTGGGAAACGACTTTTTTTTTGGGGCAAAAATCACATTTTACGGTAAAACTTAATGTGCACTGTTAAAAAAATTTGTGCTCGTTGATGCTTTGAATACCGCGGCCTCGGCGCAAGGGTTAAGAAGGAACATGGGTGGTTTTTAGTCAGTAGAAGTCTGACACTCCCTTGCGCTCTGCCCAAGAGCGGTAGGGGTTATTTGATGATTCCCCCCCCCCCCCACAAAAGAGGTATTCTTTGAAAAGACTGCGTTTTCAGAATTTCGGGCTTCTGATGACGAAATAACAATAATTCTTACTGACCTTCTCAAGAACCAAGAAAAACAAGAACCGAGATAGATATATTATTATTTGAAAAGATTAACCTCGGGAACAGGTCTGGCGAGTGGCATACCTATATCAAAAACAAAAGCAAAAAAAGTCGTCCTCGTCTTTGAACTATCGATTCAACATCGGTTACATTCACACTGGTATTTGCCTATAATCAATTGCGAAATGCGGGAAATTTTTAGTACCCAAGTAGATATAATTTCATTGTTTGTTTTTTTTGCACCCCCAATGGCAAAGGTTGACTGGAAACTGGGTGGGGGTACTGGACTGTTTCCAGGATGTAGTGGTTTGGCAATAGTATGCCTTTTTGACTGTCTTATAAAAACCTATTATACTTTTAGAAATTCAAAAAGTGTTAATCTTCGGCCTTATTTGAATAAATTTTAATGTTACCTACATTAAAATTTATTGAAATAAGGCCGAAGATTAACACTTATTGAATTTAAAAAAAAAATAGTAAACGGGTCATGGAGGTAATTTATGTAAAGTTATAACCAACTAGTATTTACAAAAACAGCTGTGAAAAATTTGGAACTGTGACCCCCAATATCTCCGTAACTAGGAGGTATTTTTTTTGTTATCCAGGTATGGTCATACCTGGACAACAACAAAAAATATCGCAGTGGTGGGGAGAACAAGTTCCCCTTGTTTGCGTTAAGGGTACTTTTTATGTACCTAACTACCTACCAAATATCAGCTTGTTACAAGAGATTTCATTAGGTAGACCGTACTCAATTTCAACTTTTTCCTAAATATCCTGGGCTAATAGTTTATTACAACGAATTTCGGCTCCAGCTGCATGATAAAGGACGGATCTTACCTCGATGTGCTCGCAAGGGCAGCGGCCGAAAAAGAGAAGTGTCTATTCTTGAACCGGTGACGTAGCGTGCCGCGCTGAGGTAGGCGTGCGCCGCGCCGCCGGGCAGAGCGCGCGCATGGCGCTGCGGCGGAGCGGGCGCGGCCAGCGGCGCGGCCGCCTGCAGCGCGCCCAGCACGGAGCGCGTGCGCGCCTGTTCCGGGCCGCGCGGGCCCGACACGCGTCGCAGCGGCGGCTCCCCGCCCGCTTCGTGCACCACTTCACCCCTGCTCCGTCAAATAATATCGCTTAGCCCGCGCAAGTCACAAACACCCACAGAGATTTAAGATAGCTAGTAATATTTGAATGTCTTTGCAAACAGCAATGTACCTACATTGCTTTTATACGAAAACGAAGCAACCTCCGTCAAATATCATAGTTTGTTTGTGCCTACACTACATCATACAAAGAAACTATCATATTTATAAATATGATGTGCAGGGTGAACCTTGGTGAATTTCTAAATAATAACCCGGAAAATCTAAATAGGACCGGTATTTCCTAGTTGAGCAAACAGATTGTGAATAATGGGTATGACAGACTGCTGTAAAACCAAAAGTGTGTAAGTTCAGGCCTTCACACATACCCGAGTATATCGGCGAATCTGTCTCGCAGTGGCGGCGGCTGGACGGCAGCGTGGAGTGGAAGGGTAGAGACAGGCGATCGGGGATGCTCTGGTACATTTTCCGTTTCACCTCGTGCTGCACTTCTGCAAGTGTATGATGACATAAGAAGGACATTCAATATGTTCCTCATTATTTATTATTTATCATTAGCCGAAAGGCGTCCACTGCTGACAAGGCCTGCCGCCCCATACCCAAGTGTCACCACATTGACCGGTCCCGTGCGTCTCGCATCCAGCGGATTCCTGCAACCTTCACCAACTCATTGGTCTTGGCATCGATGGGAGGCCTTCTGACGCATCATCTTCCCGTTCGCGGCCGCTACTCCAGAACTTATCGCCCATCCGTTCTGCGAGCGATGTGCCCTTGCCCATTGTCGCTTAAGAATTGCCACTTAAGTCAAGCAATTCTTCGGGCTAATCTTGGTTGTCATGCGGATGTCTTCATTTCCATTCCATCACGCAAGGAAACTCCGAGCATAGCCCTCTCCATTTCCTTTTTTTCTTTTTTTTTTGGAGTATGAGAAATCATCAAATGATTCCCCCCACTCGGGGGGCAGAGCGGTAGGGAGTGTCAGACTTTTGCTGACTAAAAATCACCCATGTTCCTTCTTAGCCCTTTGTGTCGAGGCCGCGGTAGGTACTTATCTCATTCGAACAACCCGCAGCCCCGACGGGTCTCTCCATTACCCTTCTTTTTTTTTGGGGGTGGGAAATCATCAAATAACCCCTCCCGCTCTTGGGCAGAGCGAAAGGGAGTGTCAGACTTTTACTGACTAAAAACCACCCATGTTCCTTCTTAGCCCTTTATTGTATACGTCCCTGTGTGCCTATTGGCCTTGTTCTGTTCTGTCTCCTGTTGATATGGAGGGAAGTGGAAATTATGTTTTTCTTACTCCTGCGCTATTCTTTTCTGATTAATTTCGTTGCGGGATCCAAGACAGTTAAATTGTTTCTCCAGAGAAATGACTTCGTCGAGCTTCATTGTCTCGGCGCTTTTCTTGTGGTCGCCACTGTTGATTCTGGTTTAAAGGAGTTACAGTGGTTTGGCAATAGTGTGGCGGGCTTGTCCCATAAAAAAAGATTACTTATGCCGTCACTTATTAAAGATTTGACATACTTTAATATGACAAACCTGTCGAAACCTTTACTAAGTGATGGCCTAAGTAATCATTAAAGCTCTCTGAGTGCGGCAGTAAGCCTTCTGTAGTAAGTCCCGTATGTAATCACTAGCAGCACACACTGGTCTTTCGCCTTGAGACACTGCGGTAAGTTGGACGAGAAGATATACCTAGTACCTACTCAATTTCACAAGTGCTGCCTAGCCGAGTCAGATTTGACGATTTACCTCTTTCTCAAAGTTAGACCTACTTAACTGACCCGTTTGTCCCAAGTAATTTACAACTTCGAGTATAGAGTCACCGATCTTGATAAGAGTGGGCAACATGACCTTGGTTTCGTCTATAGAGTGTGAAAAAGTACCCCTAAAGAAGTCGAAGGGAACTTGTTCTCCCCGTCACTGCGATCATTTTTTTGTTCTAGACCATAGGTACCTGGGAAACCTTTAGTTACGGAGATATTGGGGGTCAAAATTCCAAATTTTTCAGTTGTTTTTTTTAGTAGGTACTATAGTTCTTCAGGTTATAATTACTTTACTTAAATTACCTCTATGACCCGTTTACTATTAAAAGCACCCACTAGCATAATGTTCTAACTGCCGCACTCAGAGAGGTTTAATGATTACTTAGGCCATCACTAAGTAAAGGTTTTGACAGTTTTGTCATACAATGTACAAGTATGTCAAATCTTTACTAAGTGACGGCTTAAGTAATCATTAAATATCTCTGAGTACCGCAGTAAGAGTGCTACGGTAAAACTCAATCTTTTACCATAAAATGTGATTTATCACCCCAAAAAAAAAGTCGTTCCCCAGCAATAATTTTAGCGTAGGGGTACTTAGTTTAATGTAGGTATACCTACGTATAATGCGTGGTTGACGGTTTAGATTATAATTATGTATATAATCTAAGGTTGGCGGCTTCGTGAAGGCGACAGACACCCTGTATTTATTTTAAGACACAGTCGATTTATTTCAGTTTTTTTTTTCTAGCCTACATTGTGTCCCACTGCTGAGCAAGGGCCTACCCTTTCTCCTTCCATACTTTTCTATCCTGTGCGATCTCTGGAAATAATAGGCCCGCAAACACGAAAATTTAGAAAAAACAAACCTCCTCGCACGTGATGCAGGCGGTGGCAGAACTAGCGCAGCACCCACGGCAAAGTATGGAAATCTAAAGAAAAATAAGCGTTTAAAATATATTTTTTCAGCATTAGCTGGATAATAATGGCATAGCGGTATCCTGCATGTTTGCCAGCACAACCAAGCAGGAGGCCCAACAAATGATAAGTGGTTTCACTGTCACTGTGGTCATATTACTAGTTTAAAATTACCGAAGCGCCTGAGGGGCAGTAGGGCGGTCCCGTGGAGGGTATCGCATGAACGCGGCGAGCAGGGCCAAGGCGGGCGGCGACGCAGAGGGCACGACACGTGCCAGCGGCACGCCCGCGCTCGACGGAAATCGGAACCGCAGCGCGTCGGCGAGCGCGTACCCCTCCGGCCAGTCGTCTCGGTCAGGAGTGCCCAACACCGCGCATATCTTGTGCAACTGGTCGATTTCCGAGTTCCCAGGGAACAGAGGCCGGCAGGTATACAATTCTGCCATGATGCAACCAAGCGCCCACAGGTCGATGGGTGCGCCGTAGCGCGTGTCATGCAGCAACACCTCCGGCGCGCGGTACCACCGGGTGGACACGTAGTCGGTGTAGGGCGGGCGCGAGCGCACCTCGCGCGCCAGCCCGAGGTCGGCGATCTTCACTAGTTCAGATCCGGCACACAGCAAGTTTTCTGGTTTCAGATCGCGGTGGAAGAAGCCGTGGCGATGCATATGCGCCAACCCCTGCAGCACTTGGTACACAATGTTCCTCAGCACTGGCTCGGGAAAGGCGCGCTCACTGTCGCGTATGAGCTGGTACAAGTTGCCCCGCATGTACTCGAACACGAAGTATAATGTGTCGTTTTCCCGAATGACTTCGCGTAGCTTGACGATGTTGGCGTGGTTCAGCTTCTTGAGCGACTTGACCTCGCGCAGGTTCATGGCCTCGTCCCACGAGTAGTACTTGCGCTTCATGCGCTTGATGGCCACCTTCTCGCCCGAATCGCGGCGCTGCGCCAGCACCACGGAGCCGTACGTGCCGTCACCCAGCTGCTGCAGCACCACGTACCGGTTCATGGCGCCCACTTGCCAACCTCTAAACTTCACCGCACATTGTGACACACTACGATATTAAATGTAATCGGGAGATATTCAATGTCTATCCTTGTTTGGAAAACGGGAAGTCGAAGGCATCATCTGCAAAGACGATAGTCTAAGGTAGATATTTCAATAAAAATATACAAGACTTATGAGTCAACACTTTTTGTCATTCCTCGAAAGAGTGAAATCACTTTATATTCGTACAAAATCACAGTTTTATAAATTAAACTAAACATTTGGATGTCTATCACATGACTGTGAGGCACAGACTTTAAAAATTATACTTTATATCTTGATACACTTTTAGGTACATGTTATTTACAAGTCGTTTCTATGGTAACCATCATGGTGTCATAACTTCTAAGAACCTGATAGAATCGTCAAAAAGTTTTGTTGCACAGAACAACAGATGGCGCTACTTAAACATTAAAATATAAATATTTTTATTACACTGGTATTACTGGTTTTTTTTTTGTTATGGCTACAACACACTATCGTTGTCATGTGTTTATTTCTTTTCACGCAGATGACGCAGACACGTATTTCCATTATCTTTGGCAGAAAAAAAACTTCTCGAAGAAAAGCAGACAAAAAAAAATACTTTTAAATTTTGTAGTTTATTTACAAAAAATTGATAATAAAATAACTACTAATAACAGAAAATGTTAATTATTTATTGAAATAAATTTCAGTTACAGTGTTTCAGCTGGGAATGGAACGTGTATTGACATTGACATTTGACTGTTTGTTTTCCAATCCGTATTTACTTTTGAGGTGAATGGATTCTTTAAATTCTTTTCTTATGTTTTGTAAATTTTTAATGACGATCCGGCTATACCGCTATCATCGACTGACCTGTGGCTAACAATTTGGACTCACTGTTTTGCTTTGTGAATTGAATTTTGTCGACCATGCCTATGAAAAGATGTTGTGCCTCCAGCAAAACACGTAAGTGCATTTAATATTACAACCAATATATTATGATTAGTTAATTTTGGTCCTCTAAGTACATAATAAAATGACTGGATGATAAATTAAAAATATTTGTTACAGGTAAATTGAAGAGGACTACTTTGTCTAATCGTGAGGTGGTTGCATTGAATAAGGAAATATAAAATCTTCAAAGTCGAAAGTGACAATGGCAGAAAAGTAAAAAATAAAACAGATTTTTGTATTATCTATTTCGTTTTATTTAATTTACAATCACAATGCCATTTTTTTAAAAATCGTACAAGTACTAAAAGTGCCTAGTGCGAAAGTACCTTGCACAAAGCACCAGATGGCGCCACACGCCATACATTCCGCAAAATGACATGAGTGACGACTCTATACCCTATATAAAAATGTACTCTGTGGTAACCATGCCATTTTGACATTGGTCTTACCGTTGAGTTTTGTTTACAGAGCCAGCTCTTCTCTGTAACTGCACTTATCTTTGTACGCAAAGTCTATACTTAATATTAAGCAGCATTAATAATTTAATGAATGCGTAGAACTTGCGTACTTCATGGACTAGTGGAATAGGTATTTGGTTCGAGTATTTTTACGGAATTGGACAAAGACATTCCAATATTCTTATCTTAAATCTCTTTGGAATTGGACTAGGTGCACCTAGCATCAAAGGGGTTTGAACTTTTTTGTATGGAAACTGGCGTCCGAAACCCTCGAAACCCTCCGCCATTTTGTTTTTTTTTTAGAAATCACGGGCCACGGAGAAATTGGTAGGTATGTATAGGTAGAGGACCCCTAGACAAACAAAAAATGTCATATAACATGGTAAAATGGATAGATAGATGGATGGATGGTGGAATGGCATGGTGAATGGTGGTGGTCATGGTGGTGGAGATATTTGAAGGTAAAGATCGACATAGTATTTGTAATGACCACATTGACTTATATATTACTGCGTTTTTTTATCAATGAATGACCACATAAAACATAGACCTTTTAAGAGTCTATTTTTTAATGAGGGTGTTTTTTGTACAACGGAATATAATAAAACTTATTATTATTATTAATGTTAAATGTATAGTAAATATTTAGTGAAATATTTAGTTAAAAAGTGAAAAACACAAAAACGAAAAACACAAAAATGTGAAAAATAAACTTCACAAGAAAAAGCAGCTTCTGAAATCAGTGGCAAAAAAAACGAAATCAAACAAACAAAAAACTTTTTTGCAAAAAAAAAACAACCGACTTCAAAATCACCAAAGAGTGAAAAATAAACTTCAGAAGAAAAATCAGCTTCAGAAGTCGGTGACATTTGTTTGTTTGATTTTTTTTTTGCCACCGACTTCAGAAGCAGATGCGAATACTTGAATAGCGTCAGAAAAAGCACAAAACAAGTAATACGTGCCTATAAAATTTGAGGGTTGCCCTCGATTTCTCTGGGATCCCATCACCAGGTCCCGGTTTCTATATCATGGTAGCACCCTTGAAATATCTCCTTTACAATTAAAAAAGAATCATCAAAATTGGTTCATAAACGACGAAGTTATTAGCGGACACACATAAACGAAAAATGTTCATAAATTTTAAAAAATGTTCATAAAATGAAATGTACTGGGTCAAACAATGTCAAATTTTTTTGGGACCAAACGCATCAAACTAAAAAATAATCACGGAAATCGGATCATAAATCTCGGCGTAATCGGTGTACATACATAGAAAAAAAAAATATATACCGATCGAATTGAGAACCTCCTCCTTTTTGGGAAGTCGGTTAAAAATATCACCGACTTCAGAAGCTGCTTTTTCTTGTGAAGTTTACTTTTCACTTTTTTGTGTTTTTAAGTCGGTTTTATTTTTTTCGCCATCTCTTTTCCTCGATTTAAGCAAACATAATTAGTGATGTTCCAAATCGTATGACTACCTTAGTTATCGATAAAGCAAAAAACCTGTAACTACTAATTTCGGCTTCGTAGAGCGTTATCTCTGTCAAACGAAATACAAACAGTCCGGTATCTATTAGGAGCTGTTAAAACAAGTTTGATTTGCTTCTTTTGATAATTCTTTTTATTCTTTGTATAAAAATACACCAATTTCTAAAGGTCGATGCGCAATATTTATCGCCGGGTACTGCACGTATAGTGTAATATGTTCACGTCATTTTACCGAAAATTGTTTTTTGACAGTCCCCATGACTGCCATTTTTACTACTTTCTTCTCACTTATTTTTTACTCATGAAAATATATTATCTCTGATAAATATGCTGTATGTGCGATAACTGTGCACCCCACACCACACACTACCACATTTTATAAAATCTGCTAATGCTCGTGATTGTGAACAAGATATTTTGATGAACAAAACATTTCAGCTTGTTTTTCATCTAAAATTGAATAATACCTAAAAAATTACGCCACGTGAGTCCCGAGAATCCCGAGTTAGCTCACAGCTCTATCACATTGCGCGCTGCATTCAATTTAGTTAATCCTTACCAAAGACAGAATAATTACGGAAATAAAAAAAAAAGTCGGCATAGTAGGGATGCGGCTTAGTGCTGTTGCATTTTTTGAATGTCTTTGGGTGTTGCAAAGAGTTGAATACATTTATACCAAAAGAGCTGTTCAAGGAGTCGAATACTTATATCTGGAGCAAAGAGTATAATAATATGGCAGATCTGGAGTGTGGAGTGTGTGGACGTGAGCGAGGCCTGAGCCGCGCGCAAAGAGTATAATAATATTAGGGCAGACCGCGCGGCTCGTATTGGGGACACCGCTTGACGGATGGACTATTTGTTAGTGTTACCGATTTTAAAAACACGGAACGTACAGGATCACAGATTCATTGAACCATAGACTTAAATAAGTCCTTGTCCTTACTCATTGCAGTAAAGTCCATTTCACGAAAGAAGTCCCGCGGACAATTGTGGAACTAAATGTAACAGATCGGCCATGTTGTCGTTTGTCGATGTTATCAAGGTGCGTTTGTTGTGGTAGGTAGATATTTTGTGAGTTTATTATTGGATTAGTGCGTTATAAGGTTTATTTACGATGCCAAAAGTTGTGAAACAACATTATGTCGCGCGACATACAGCGCTGCGTCTGCGGGACTTCTTTCGTGAAATGGACTTGACTCCTGTTCTGTGCTGAAGTGTGCTGATTGACAGTTTTTGTTTGACATTGACAGAGACAATATCAATTTAATTGTGTCGGAACGGGGACTTTTTCTTCTCCGTTCGGTCTATGTTAGTATACTACTCTTTGCGTTTTACAACAGAGGAGAGGATTACCGATGATTTATTGTGCAACAGCGAGACTATCAGACTACAGTGCGTGTTTAAAAATTTATCA
Organism: Diarsia brunnea; assembly: GCA_949774965.1. Classification (NCBI taxonomy): domain Eukaryota; kingdom Metazoa; phylum Arthropoda; class Insecta; order Lepidoptera; family Noctuidae; genus Diarsia; species Diarsia brunnea. Next base: position 239,302 of record OX459009.1, read on the forward strand.
ATTCAATGCTGCCATGCCTGCCATATTGTAATCCTTCGAAGTCTTAATAGCTATTTACTAGCTAAATACTTGTTCTGGTAGGACCAGGTCGCGAGTGCCTCAAAAATTATCAAAACATGTTCAATAGCAATCTTGCATCAAACTGGACATAACGATAGTTGTATAAACTTACGGATAATGTATGATAGACATGAGTGCCGGGTTAACTAGATGTAGAGTGAGTTCGGAGCAACTTGATGTATTGCTGTCGTTTATGGAAGAGCATCCCGACTTCGCAGCCGGCAAACAATCAATTTACTCCCGGTTCAGTTCGAGCAAGCTGTGGCGACTGCTGGCGGAGCGTCTGAACGCGGCGGCGGCGGACAGCGGCGGCGCGCGCAAGTCGCCCGATAAGTGGTGCCGGGTCAGTCTCAGTGACGCACGGCTTGGGCATGTGGTGGACTATGTTGTGTGACTTGTTGGGTCTGAAGCCCTGGCTGTCCTTAACTTCTTTAATATCCCTAATGTTATTCATTCTTCAACTGCCTCCGTGGTCGAGTGGTTTAGGCGTTAGCCTTGTGACCCGGTGGTCATGGGTTTGATCCCCATGGCAAGCATACTTGTTGTTTCCAGTTTGGTTAAGACATTGCAGGCTTGAACAACCTGATTGTCTGATAAAAAGATGATTCCGTGCTTCGGAAGGTACGTATACACCGGTGGTCCGGGCCGCCAAGTGGTGGTTGTCAAACCATGTCAGAGGCCCTTTGGAAACTGTCACTAGGGTGCGTGGGGCCGTTAGACGTTACTGCCCACATGGTGTATGCTGATCGCCGATGACATTTTGCTGGTTGCCGTGAGCAGATTGGAGGTGTGGTGGCAAAAACTGGAGAATGTTGGTCTGAAATTGAGCAGAACCAAAACAGAGTACTTGTTTTGCGTTTTCAGCGGTCTCCAGTCATATGCCTATAACTCTTGCCGGAACACCTATACCGATCTGTACTTCGGGTTGCTTGTCCAAGGGGATGGATGAAATCACGACAGGTCACTGGAAAATTTGTGACCCACGGATGCTCCTCAAGTTACAGGGGAAAATGTCAAATCTGTGATTAGACCTGTCGTACGTTGAAAAAGATGGATGAAAAACGATTGCATGTAACGGAGATGGATGTGCGGAGTGACAAGAATGGATAAAGTAAGGAATGAGTACATTATAGGAAGTTTGAAAGTGGCACCTTTCAAATGCTTTTTCTATGCTTAACCGACTCAGTGCCACCTTCATTTTCATGCATACTTTAGCCAGGCCCCGAACATTGGACGATGACACGCCAGCGTCATGGGCCTGCGTGAAGAATGCCCACCTAGCACGTCATTGGCCCCCTGTGATGTTTTATGTGTTTTTCTCCATTATCTTGCGTCGATCTGCTAAAAGAAAGAGTTCTTTGTGTGCTTCGATTCCTTCCTATTCATTGATATTCAAAGGAAATATGAACTCTTATGGTAGGATTTACTTATTTCATTAAAATGTTACAGGGGTCATCAACATTTTTGCAAATTTACTTGTAGTACTAAGGTGATTTGTTTGTATTCATAAACATATTATTTGTAGATAATCAGCAAGGAGACGAAATTTTTCCTGAATGTAGTCGGGCATTATTCACTGATAAAAAATCAACAACAAAGAAAATGATTTTTATTAGTCAATCGATTTTGCATATTTCAAAGAAGCGTAAATTGGGGCACATTTTACCACTTTGGAAGTGTCCGTCTATCCTCCAAACATTTGGCTTTGACCAAAAATAGTTTTAGGAACCTCCATTACATTTTGAAATACCTATCTATAAACACCCCGCAGGTACAGGTGTGAATTTTTTAAAATCTTTTATCTTTTTTTTATTTTTGTATAAAAATCGCAATGCGGTTCACAGAATACATCTACCTACTAAGTGACAACTGTGTAGTCGTAATAGTTTCGGAACAAAGTGGCTGTGACATTAGACAGACACTGATAAACAAGGTGGAGACGATGATACGACAATATTAATGAAACTTCGTATACATTTTTTTTTTTTTTTGGGCTGGTGGAAAATCATCAAATAAAATCTCCCTCTCGAAAGGGAGTGTCAGACTTCTACTGACTTAAAACCACCCATGTTCCTTCTTAGCCCTTCATGTCGAGGCCGCGGTATCTCTTACGAACAACCCGCAGCCCTTGCGGGCCCCTTCCATGTTGCTGACATCTGTTTGAGGCGCGCGTGGAACACGAACGCGCCGTCGACACGGCCTGTCATAAGACGGCCGCAAGAGCGCCCCAAGAGCGGGAGGGGTTATTTGTTGATTATCCACCCGCTAAAAAAAAAAAAGGGCCTCTGACATGGTTTGACGACCGCCATATACGTGCCTTCCGAAGCACTGAATCTTTTTTTTATCAGACAATCAGGTGATTCAAGCCTGCAATGTCTGCAAATAGCCAAACTATATAGAAACAACTTTACAAAGTATGCTTCCCCGTGGGAATCGAACCCACGACCACCGGGTCACAAGGCAACCGCCTAAACCACTCGACCACGGAGGCAGCTACATTCATACATATTATTTTGAAAAGAATGTAAATAAATTGTTATTGTTACAGTATTGGGCTGACATAAAATACAAAACTCGCAAGAAATCTGCTGCCTGCGGTGCTCTGGGGGAGCTCTCCAGTGCTGAGGAACGCTTGCGAAATATTTTCAACAGTAGCGGCCGAGAATGTAAGTCATGCTCCCTCAAGCGATTCCTCAACAACAATGTCCTTTATGTAAGTGAATCAGTCCCGATAGGGTAGTGTAACGAAGCAATAACACCGTTTAGTGCGCTTTGCTCAGGTTGTACAGCTGCAGGCGCTGCAGTAAACTTTCAGTCAGTTCACTGTAGCTAGCAATGCCTGTCAGACTAAATGCCAAGTGTATTATAAGAGACAGCCTTCGCAGAGTGACGTGAGGAATTCAGTATATCATAGTAAGGTGACTGGTACAAGAAATGATTTCAGGAACGTTAGGAGTCCAATAAATTTGATTTGTTTTAATTCCTCATATGCTTTGCGTTAACGTAGAAAGAATGCATGTAGTGAACGGCAAGCGCGACGAGTTCGATGAACTCTGTAGCTAGGCAGGAAGTTATTTTTTATAAAAACGTCCCACACTAGGAGTATCTCCTGTATCGTGGGTACGTTCACAAACATTTTAAGTCACATACACAAATACCCAGACCCGAAACAACTATCTGCCATACAAATAATTGTTTCGTGCGGGGATCGAACCCGCGACACGTAGCGCAGCTGTCAACTGCTTGAACCGCTGCGCCAACCGTGCCGTAACTATTGATTTCACGCGTCTTTCTATATTTCGACATCCATTGTCAATATTTTTAATTTTCCACTGAAATAAAGGAATAGTAACTGATAAAACCGGCCAAGTGCGAGTTGGACTCGCGCACCGAGGCGAGGGTTCCCTTTTACGGTTTTCGCAAGTTTTCCTTTATCTGTGCTATAAGCCGAGGCTTCGTACCAAATTTCAAGATTCTGAGTTCAAGGGAAGTACCCTGTAGGTTTTGATTCCCTTGTGCGGCATAAACGGCTGTATCTTTTGATTGCGTTAGCTTAGAAGTTTGATTTTTTCACAGCTTTAAGGGACAGTAGACCTGAGTATCATCACTATCACTACATAGTATAAAACAAAGTCGCTGTCGCTGTCTGTCCGTCCCTATGTATGTTTAAATCTTTAAAACTACGCAACGGATTTTATACAGAATATATAGAATATAGAGTGATTGAAGAGGAAGGTTTTAGTATATAATTTGACCGACATCCACGCGGGTGAAGCCGCGGGCATCAGCTAGTTTGATATAAAGGGGTTTGAACTTTTTTGTATGGAAGGTGGCATATCGACCCACCGGCATTTTGTTTTTTTTTTAGAAATCACGACCCACTATGAAAAATTTATGTATAGGTAGGGGACACCTAAACAAACAAAAAATGTCATGTAACATGGTACCCCAAATGACCAAATAAAAAATAGACCCTTTACGTGTCTATAGGCGTTGATTATTATCATTACTGTTTAGTGAAAAAGAGTAGGCACATTACCACAGAACAGATAAAAGAGGTTAGAAAGGAAATAGTTCCTGATTTGTATTAGAACGGGTGTCGCCGCTTGTCTCCCACTCTCTATATCCACTACAAGCAAGCGGCTAATACGTACGCGCATTACGCACACAAATAAACCGCACTTACATAAATCGCGAGTTTGCTACTGGTTGTCACACTAGCGCAAACACTGCGTATGACGTACACTCACACACGCGTTTATTTCTCATACATGTTACATACCGGTTGCCTCTAGCCATATAGTGTTCTTGTATCTGGATCTGTTGGAAACCTAAAATCAAAATTTTGTTGTGTTATGTTTCCAGTATAAATGGCTAACCTCAAAACAAATTTTAGACGAAAACCATAATTAATAACCCACAATAAACAATAATTGACAGTAATAAACAAAGTTATTTAATCATATTTATAATAATATCATTTGAATACATTCACACATACTAAATATCGACATTGTTTACAACTTGGTACAACACTATCGAAACGCATAGATTTCGCAGAACTCAACCTTTGGCTCGTCGTACGCGACGTTCGCAGTGAACGAAATACATCGCGCAATCGCCCACGCAGTACAAGATGGTAATGGTACCCACGTATTGCAAGCAATGTACATACTCGAGGCACACCACACACCCTGGCTTCTTTTCCGACACATTATAATAGCGCAAGATGGCATAATTCTTTTTTTTCGCGGAGGTTCGTACGCTGTCACAATATGAGCGCGATTGTTGGCCGGTAAATCAAATTTTGTGGACATATGAGCGTTTGCTCATATGTGCGGCGCGCCTGCCCCGCCCACAAGGCCCTTCTAACCTCTTTTATCTGTTCTGTGCACATTACATAGTACTAGGAGCACGAGAATACTACATTTTGATACAAGTGCGGAAAGTTTGTTATTGCATTCGGCGGATTGATTGGTTGGTCGAGAAATGCAATAACAAATTCCTACGTGAATCAAACGACGTTTGTCCATACACTTTCGAAGAAATTAACTAATTACGATACCTAAGTATTTTTGTTATCATTTTTGAGGAGACTATGGTTTCATTTGCTTTTTCTCCGCGGTTTGATTTCGCCAGATTAAAGAGCAAAGGTATGAAGCCGCTAAAAAGCCTCATAGGAAAAATATAAAATTCAAATATTTTTTAATTAAGAACACAAAATTAAATAAATGTTTACTTGTTCATGGGAGTAAATAATTGTTTAAAATAATCATGTTTATTTATAGTATTCTTTTTACAAACACAATTTAATATAAAAAAAAATATTTATGCTGTAAAGACGCTAAAAAATGACTATGTTTTAATCGATTTGGACATAATATAAAGTATAGTTATGTGGTAATTTTCTTTCCCGCCCTTGGTTGCGGAGAAATAAGATTACCGCACGGGTGCGAAATATGTTGCATTTCGAACCTAATCGTAGTGCAATAAGTAGGGCCATACATTCCGGAATTTCGTAACAATTTTTCTGGTATTTCAATTCCGGAATTGAGAGGAGTAATATCGGAATTCCGATATTCATACATTTTTTGAATGAAAGAAAGAAAGAAAAAGTATTTATTGGTCTCACACAGGACAAGAAATCAATAATAAAAAAATTAACAAAAAAAAAGAAGAGGAACACTTAAAAAATAAAACAGTATTAAAAATAAGTCCCGTACGAGGCCAAAAGGCCACTATCTCAGCATGGTGCTGCAACATTTTTGACAAATGTCACAGATTTTCGATATTTTGATTATTATGTTTTGTGAACGCAACCAAACTACTCTTCCCACAAGACGCTAGCCGGCCGGGCCGGGCCGCTCGACTCTTTATACAGCCGATACCACGTTACAGTTTATGCTCAAGAAACTTGACGAAGTCGACAAACAGAACAGCTTTGTGAGTTCGAAACTTGCGATGAACTTGCGAAGTCGTATATAACAACGAAGATTACTTACTATTAGTAGGTGTGATAACCTATTTACACAATCCGCAAGAGGTTTTGCGAATTTTGCACAAGCAGAGGACGACACCTTTCCCAAACCTAATAATGAAGAAATTTCTGAAATCATCGAATATGAATATGGCGGGTAGGTTGATATGCCACATCGGTTCTATTCCCTTTCAGCTTGATACCTCAACGCGTTCCTGAGAAAAAGGGTCTTGACAGACACACGGATGGACGGACAACAAAGAAAGTGATCCTATAAGTTCTGATCATATTATGTTAGTTAGCTACGACTTTTGATACGGAGGGCGTAAAGATATTATTATGTCTACTAAGTAATCAAAGAGAGGTTTTAAATTGTATGTATTTATTCTAACTAGTGACATATTATGAGGTATTGTTTGACTCTTGCACTGATATTCTTAAGAGCTAGAAAGCATCCTTAATGACAATGACACATTGCTCATGATGTGGTGGTTCGACTTCAAAGTGCCATTCGGTAAAATGTTCATTACGAGTGAACGCTTCGGGTTATCAGTACCGTTATAAGAGATCTCGTAATGTAACCACTAACGAAGTGTCGCGTGACCCTCAGCGGGCGGAGCTCGGCGCGCGAGCCACTCGGACGACGAGCGCAAGCCGCTGGACGACGACATGTGCAGCGAGGGCTCCGCGCCCGCGCCCGCAGACGTGCCGCGCCTCGGCACCGAGGAGCTGCTGGCCGAGGCCGCCATGCGCAGCGCGCTGGCCGCCGAGAAGCAGGCCGAGGCCGTCGCGCAGGCCGTGGACCTGCTGCGCGACCTGCTGGCGCTCATGCGCGAGCGGCACGCGCAGCAGCTGCAGCCGCACGAGCACCTGGCGCCCATGCAGCACCACCACCACCGCCTGTGAGCTAGTGCGCGCGCAGCCCGGCCAGCGCGGCGGCGCGCGCGTACTGCACGTCGGCGCGGGCGCGCGCGCGGGCCGCCCCGTGCCGCAGCACGTCGCGCAGCAGCTGCAGCCGCACGAGCACCTGGCGCCCATGCAGCACCAGCACCACCGCCTGTGAGCTAGTGCGCGCGCAGCCCGGCCAGCGCGGCGGCGCGCGCGTACTGCACGTCGGCGCGGGCGCGCGCGCGGGCCGCCCCGTGCCGCAGCACGTCGCGCAGCAGCTGCGGGCGCGCGCGCAGGCCGGCGGCGCGCTCGCGCACGGGCCGCAGCGCGTGCTGCAGCGCGGCCGCTACGACGCGCTTGTACTGCGCCGTGGAGAGCCCCTCGGCCTCCAGCACGACCTCCTCGGGCAGCTTGTCGGCGGCGAGGCAGTGGATGGTCACCAGGTTGGCCACGCCGGGCCGAGTCTCAGGGTCGAAGGTCACCTGTGACGATGCACGGTTTGCGTTCGAGCTACACTAGTTCAGGTGCATTATGATTGTAGCGATCGCGAGGCGTCTTTATTGCTACAGAGAATCGTAGGTAATAGTGGTTAATCTTTTATTGGAATTTCTTCGTTCAATATAATACGTATTTTTGTAATAGATGGCACGGGAACAAACAGTAAGTCGCGGCGCCGCGCGGTCGCTACTGATCAAATTAATGATTCTTGTCGCAAACGTACATTTAATTTTAGGAAGGAGAGTAACTCACTAAAATTGTAACAAGATAAATCTTAAATAAGTTTTTATAAAATATATACAGTACAATATATTCTATGAAAGATTTGTAATTGGCCTTCTCTACTATATATAAGTAAAATAGAACTAATTGCACTCACTTTCCTTTTCTATTAAAAATATTTTGTTAAAAATTTAATTGTTAAAATTGTTTTAACTGGCACAGTAAGGAGATATCGTATCGAATGGTTTGATACCACCGCCCAGTGCAGTGTGCGGTACAGTGCCGCACAAATGTTTGTTTCGGTGGACTCTCTAAAATAACTTCAAGAGATTACAGGCGACTTTTAAAGTCGAAGGGAGTGCCAACCTCTACTGACTAATACCACCCATGTTCCTTTAGGAAAATATTTTAGACAAGTACATTTTACAAAAAAAAAAAGTATTTTATAAGTTGGTTGAAAACTCGTAAACTTGTAAAGCCTACTTAGCTGTGACAGTTTTCCTTTTAATTTCGATATATTATTATTAATTCACTAGCTGTGCCCGCGACTTCGTTCGCGTGCTTGTCGGAAACTAAAACGCGTCGCTTAGATAAAAGTACATTTAATCATTGCCCTGCGTTAACTTACTGACGCTGTAGAAAATAAGAAGAGAGTAATGCAAAGTACTGACTATGTCTCATACTAAAGTTTAGATGGATGGGTGTTTGTTAATCAACCACGTCAGAACGGCCGAACGGATCTTGAAGAAATTTGAAACAGGTACATTATAGTCGACAGGCAGACAGATTGTCAATGGCGCGTTCGTGTTCCACGCGCGCCTCAAAGATATGTCAGCAACAATTAAGGGGCCCCAAAAGGACGTCTGCCGGGGCTGAGGGTTGTCCGCAAGAGATACCACGGCCCCGAAACAAAAGGGCTAATAAGGAACGTGGGTGGTTTTTAGTCAGTAGAAGTCTGACACTTTCTTCCGCTCCGCCCAGAGCGGGATGAGTCATTTGATAATTTGCGAACCACAAAAAAAAGGGGGGATTAGAGGGTGTTTCGAGAGGGTACCTGTACCGAATCTGGGACATCGAATCTGAAATGGCCGCCACCTCCTTCTGCGAAGCAGTAATGCTAGCGAAAGAGGTGGCGGAACGTGAGAGGGAGACAACCTCTCGTCCCAGCCGCCGAGGGAGACGCTCCGGGCATCGGGGCCACGTGATGGCTTCCGGCACAGTATAAATATGGACAGTAGCGAAACTAAGCCTAGTTGATGCGATAACTACCTACGCTCCATTGAAGCCATAGGGTTGTCCCTTTTATGCACGGTTGCTGAAGTCCCTAGATAACTTCTCAACATAACATTTTTATTCTGTTGTGATCAATCAATCGAATTAAAAAAAGCTAGCTTACAAATACAATCTAAATAGAATACTTAAATAGCATTAGAAAAAATACGAAACACGTAATACGTGCCTATAAAATTTGAGGGTTGCCCTCGATTTTGTTAAGATTCCATCATCAGATCCAGACATGGTAACAGTGGGACCATCTCGGGAGTATACTTTTTCGATTAAAAATGTTTTTTTTCAATTCGGTTCATAAATGAGGGAGTTATGCGGAAACAAATATGATACAAAAACAAAACCAAACCGACGAATTCAGAACCTCCCTCTTTTTGGAAGTCGATTAAAAATACTTTCTTCTGCTGATGAAGCCGAGTTGACACAGCCGTATACCGCGCAATACGTTCGTTGCATTTAAAAAAATATCGGGAGATATGAACTTATACGTGACCAACTGACCACTCGTCTCGGCGCGGCACGCACAACTGAGCGCACTGCGAAGACTTGCCAAGTGCCCCGTCGATGCGCATGTTTGTGTGAGTGTGCGGTTTCGAGCGTTTGTAGGTAGTTTCCGTACTGTCCATATTTATATTGTGCTTCCGGCCACCGTAGGCGCAGGCCTGTGAACGGTGAGTAACGGGCTAGTTAATCGTTCGTCCGTCCTATGACGATAGAGGCGCGTTCGTGTTCCACGCGCGTCTCAAAGAGATGTCAGCAACATTGAAGGGGCCCCCAAGGACCGACGCTCGTTGGGGCTGCGGGCTGTTCGAAAGAGATACCGCGGCCTCGACACATAGGGCTAACAACACACCACATCTATATGACGACATGGTTGGCGCAATGGCTGGACGATTAACAGTAGCACTGCGTGTCGCAGGTTCGATTCCCACACGGTACATAAAAAAATATGTCGTGGGTTTTATCTAATTTTAATTTAGTTTAAAAAAAAATAGTATTTTAATACTGTGTAATTGGTAAATTTTTATTTGTTGACTATTAACGAAACATAATGTGTGTATGTTTACTATCATCGCGGTTCAGAAAATGACATCAAATGAATAACGCCATCTGTCGAAGCCGAAGATAAACTGCTAAAAAAGAGCGATCAAACACTATAAGGTTTAGGCTATGTAGATTTTGAAAGCAGCGTCATTTAGACTTATATCTACGTACCTTTTGCTATCATAACTTTTTTAAAGTTATCTTGTGAAGGCATTTAGTAATAAGTACCATACCATATTCGTTCAATAGATGTCGTTGCTTGTCTCATTCTTGACCATAACGATAAGTTCTTCTTGAAAACTATAAATTCATATATCTTTTGATAGAGAGCACCGATTACGATGAAACAAAGACTAAGTAATAGCCCAAGTTACGCACAATATTTATGTATAAAAGTTACCTACATTCGTTTCGTAAATTTGACGTGATGCTTAGTCATCGAAACAGACAAACAGATAAACAGACAAACAGACAAAAATTCCAAAAATGCTGGAAATGTGTTCTGTTGGTTATACTTTAATACCCTGACAATTTTTTTTTTAAATATTTTCGATGTACAAAAACGATTTCTCTACAGATTTATTATATGTATAGATTTATTTCAGATTATTATCCATATTATAACACATAACATCAAAAAACTACTACAAACACAACCCTAAACCGCCGTATAGGCGGTTTAGGTAGTCATACTTGAGTCTAACAAAAATTTGCACTTTAAAGCTTAATATTTCACAAACGAATCCCTTAAAGTGTTTGTGCAATATTTTTATATTCTAGCAGTAATTTTCAAAGACCTATCCAACGACATCCCACACAATGGGCCTTGCGAGAAAAAAGATAATTGAAAAAAGAAAAATAAAATAATTTTCAAAATTTTATTTTACCACTTTAACTCATTTGTATATTCATGCAAAATTACAGCTTTCTAGTACTAAGGGTCTTTGAGATATAGTGCGATAGATAGACGGACATGGCGAAACTACAAGGGTTCCTTGTTGACTACGGAACCCTAAAAAACGATAACCTTAATTTGTGACGTAATTGTGCCATGGCCCGCACGCTCTCCAGATCTCTCACTTTATTAGACGTTTCTTTTTCGCCATTGTCCTACGCCAGTTTATTTTTTTTAACTGCTGCCGTGGTAGAGTGATTTAGGCGTTTGCCTTTTGACCCGGTGGTCGTGGGTTCGATTCCCACGGGAACCATTCTTTGTAAAGTTTTTTCCAGTTTGGTTAGGACATTGCAGGGTTGAATCACCTCATTGTCTGATAAAAAGGTGATTCCGTGCGTCGGAAGGCACGTATAAGCCAGTGGTCCCGGCCAAATGGCGGTCGTCAAACCATGTTAGAGGCCGCCCTTGAGGCGGTTTAGAAACTCTGACTCTAGGCGGCCTAGGGTGTTAGACCTACTGCCCAATACGATAAGAAGAAGACGCCAGTTTTAAAATTTAAAAGGAAAATGAATTATACCTAAAAATCAATTACCCGCGCTCATTTTCTGTCATAAGCGCAAAGGTTGCGAGACTTTTCCGAAATATTTGGTATGGTTCTGTCTGCTATTTATCAGTGTTTTTTTTTTGTTCATATTTTTATTACAATCATGTACCTAGGCATGTCCTATTGTGGGTTTCAATGTCCCTCGTTTAAACTAACATACTGTATATTGTGGTTGATATACTTATGAATAGCTGTTACCTGTGGTGTGAAGTCTGTGACGGCTTTTCTTATTTTCAACTCAATAACGTCATCAGGGTCCGTAAGCAGGATACGAGACTTGGGATCGGTGTCGGATTTTGACATCTTCTTAGTCGGGTCACGAAGACTCCGCAGTCGATCGCTGCCGTCGTCTGGAATGAGAACGAGCAGCGTCAAGTGCGATTACGACGCATTAACAAGCGGCGGAGCGGTCGTCACCTGCGAGAAGGGCGCGCGGCGTGGGGAAGGCGCGGCCGTAGCGGTGCGAGAAGGAGCGCACGAGCTGCGAGGCCACCTGCAGGTGCTGCAGCTGGTCGGCGCCCACGGGCACGTGCGTGCCGCCGTACACCAGCACGTCGGCCGCCTGCAGCACCGGGTACAGCAGCAGGCCCAGCGGCACCTCCTTCATGGCGGCCGCCTTCTGCTTGTACTGCGGCAGGTGCGCCAGGCGCGCGTGCGTGGCCAGGCACGTGAGCAGCCAGCACAGCTCCGCGTGGCGCGCCACGCTGGACTGCGTGAACAGCACGCTGCGCTCGGGGTCCACGCCGGCCGCCAGCAGGCAGGCCGTCAGCTCCAGCACGTTCTCTTGCAGCTGCTTCGGGTCCTGTCGCCCGCCGATTACTCCATACATTAAATGACACCAAGACCATATTACAAATAATTCAAATTATATTTTCACAAAACCCATTGACTTATATATTACTGCGTAAGGACTGGGCGGACCGCATGTTACAATGACGCCTCGAACTTGGTCCTAAAATGGTCTTTCCCGAAGTGAACTAGTCCACGATAGGCTCTCTTCGGGTGCGGTCGTAAATTTTAAAAGAAAAAATGCCAAGTTAGGGTTGCGTGAACTACGATACAAAGCCCAATAAAAAAAATCTAACATTTCATATCACCGGTAAGTCAAAAACATGTCAGTAAATCAATTTATAACATTATTTAAAACAGTTTTCTTTGGCCCGCGCCATGTCCGCGCCCGACGCCATTTATGTGTGACGTTTGGCAAAGACAACGCGAGGCCCCGCCCCCGCGTACCGTACGGCTGTACGACATAACTTTGCAGCGGCGTGCGTTGTAGCCGATGAAATGAAAAGATTTAATTATACATATTACAATAATATTTAATTATAGACAAAACTAATTATTATTGTTTATTAGAAGCAAATTAAAATGTGTTTTTTATGTACTGATAAAAAAATCAATAAGTACAGTGAAAATACGAATGAAAATAGAAAATATGTCCAAAATAACAAAAAGGCATAAGTTTAAAAAAAATGTTTTATTCGAAGGCCAATGAAAATGTTATTATGTATGTATGTATACAAACAAACTGCAATAAACATTTTTTTTTTTAATTAAAAGTTTTATTTAATTTCTTTAAACCTCGAAAATACCACGCCGCTCATACAAGGTAACGTTTACGAGCAGCCTGTATGTCTAATAGATGGCGTTAGTGTTTCTCTGTATGGTGAACGCGTCGAGCAAATGTTCGGACGACCGTATCTTTTGTTTTTATATCAATGACAAAACCAAAATTCTCATTTGATTATCTTATTAATCGCTGTTTTGCAATTTCATTTAAATGTACTTAATAAATATTGCAAAACAGCGTTTCAGAAAAATGTTAAAGCGTCGCAGAATATTCCTTAACAACATTGTTACGTCGATTATCTGGAATCTTCAAGAAACCTCACTAATAACTGTTTATTTCGAGTAGGTACTTTCTAGTTAGTTCGATTGTAGGTACTTCTATTGTATCCGCAAGGTCAGTGGCGCGCACCTTAGCGGCCCAATGGCCATTGCAATGTTGACCGTATGCCGAGGGCGTAAAGTAGGTAAGTTCTTTCTAGTCAAAGACATTCAAATATTACACTAGCTATAGACGCAGGGCCGCACCGAACCCCCACAGCGCCTGTGTGCGAAACCTGTGAAGCGCCTCTTTCTTCACGAATATTCATGTTTCAACATTTTTTTTAATTATTATTTGTTATAGAGATGTCTATATAAAGTTTGGACGACTGCCTCAACAATGTATAAAAACATGGTAGGTACCTAGCAATGTGCAACGTTGAACAGCTAAATATTAGTATTTCATATAAAAAGAACTTTCTTCCGTTTTTTATATCTTTACAATCCTGAAAATAAAATCGTGTGATTCCTACGTCGATGCCTTTAGTGTAAACAAATGACATTGCTATGAACTTTTATAAGGGCGTGATGTATCTGCGTTGATATTGAAAATTGTATTTTAGTTACTCAGGGGCGTATTTTGAAATTAAGCGCCCCGGGCCAATAAGTTTCGCCGCCCCAGAAGTCAAGAAAATAAAATAAAAAATAAAGTATTTTTCTGAATCATTATTTTTTATCAGCTAGAAACTAGATCAATGAGTTGAGTTGAGCTTAGAAACAACCTCAACGTCTGCGTCGACCCCAAAGTCGTAGCGTGCGAATAAATAAATTAGTCAAGAAAACTAGCAAGTCAAAATACTTTTTTTTGTTATTATTTTTCAAAGTCAAATCTAGTTTTTTTTTAACACAATAGAACTGTTTTGCATTAAAACAAAACAGATATTATGTTAAATGAAAAACACACAGCGTTGGTTGAAGAAGCTGTCATTAGATTTTGCCTTAAGCTGCAAATAGTATAGTATGAAAACACTTACCAATTTCCGAACGTTACCTTATGATCTTTCACTATGGCAGTAGCTCGCGATAATCTATGGTAGCGGCACTAGCGGCGAGCTGACATCTGTCATTCATAGAAGTCTTCAAAACTCACCAGCAAGCACCTTGCTGCAACGCTGTGTGTTTTTCATTTAACATAATATCTGTTTTGTTTTAATGCAAAACAGTTCTATTATGTTTCCTTCAAAACACACAGCGTTGGTTGAAGACCTGTTTGATATCTGCTGGTGAAAGAATACCTGAAGGATGTAGACGCTATGTGAAATATGTATGGAATGAATGAATATCAAGATATGTAGATTCATGAAATGTTGAATTTAACAATAAAGTATTTCAATCCAATGAATATATTCTAGAAAATGCCAAAATTACCAATACTTCTTTCATAAAGATTATTCTATAGTAATTTAATTACAGTATTAGTTTAGTCATAATGAGATCAATCATTTTCTTACTTATTTAATACTGACTAATTGATAATAATTGTTAGTGAGATCAATCAAATTATTAATTAACACTCATAATTTGTAAATCAAATTGACATGAAATGTGTACCATGTACCACATAAATATATTTAAATGTTAGAAAAATTATCACCTAATAAATCTTCCTGAGGGACAGAGCTCTCTCTTATCACCTCCTTACAGTAAAATTTCCTGAAAGTATCACTGCTTCTCCAGTTTCCTCTACTTAAAATTTCGTCAAGTGATCTATTCTCTAGCCAGCTTCTTGAGGCTACGGTAGACCTATGCTTCCCGGAGATGCTTCAATATTTACCTGTTTAAAGATGGATCTAATCCATCCTGAAATTTTTGTCTTTGATGCTGGCCTGGCCACACCTTTTATTGTTGTAAATAAGCTTGTTAACCCATTCACTTGGCAGTGGTTTTGCTACAGATATGGCTTTTAAGACTTGATGGACAAAAAAGTTTTTGGATATAACATATTTGTTGGTATGGCACAGTATGTAGAAATTGCTGACTTGTGTATACAAACGGATGGTGCTACAAGCTAAATTATCAACTAAGTATAGTTTGGCTAGAAACCTCGCTACATCTTTGGGTTCGGGTGATTTAGGATTTATGCGGTGAGAATCACACCATGATATCCATCTCTGGATAGGAGCTATACAAGTAACAAGTGTGGATTTTCTCCAACTACTTTGTAAGAGGTTCTTTTCCTCTACTGACCACTGGGCAACCTGACTGACCCACCCCCAACTTTCCAAGCTAGAAGTTGCAGCTTGTCGATCTGTGGAGGAGTCCTGCCTGTCGTCAGGTCTACAAGGTTCTTGCATAGATTCTGTATCGGCACTGGCTCTCCGAGAGCTCTTGCCTCCAAGTCTGGGAGCCAGGCACACTGGATGCAGTGTGGGGCTATTAATATGTACGTTCCTTCCGCCGAGTTCAGATGACTGAGCACTCGTGGTATCAAGTTGGGCGGAAGGAACACCCATGCCAGTCGATACTGCCATCTTCGACTGAATGCATCGCAGAAGCTTGCCAAGCCATCGTTTGAGTCCCATGTGACGTACAGTCGCACAACGGCCGACTTTTCGGACGCGAATAGGTACACGTCGGGGACGCCCCACTTTTGAAATATGGCCTCCGAGGCCTGGGGCAACAGGTGCCATTCCGGCACTGGTCTGTTCCTTGATAAGCGGTCGGCTATGCCGTTGTACCTCCCCGGGAGATAAACCGCTGACAGAGTGATGTTCAACTGATCTGCTAACTTCATTAGTTTGCAAGTCAGGTTCAGGAACGCTAGGGAACGTGTCCCTCCTTCGTTTCTTAAATACGCGACTAGTGTTCTGTTGTCGGATTGAACTGAAATATGTGCACTCTGAAGATTGGCTTTTAGGCTGCTTATTGCTGCGTATACGGCAAACATCTCTTTCAAGTTCGAGTGCCATTTCCTTTGATGTGTTTGCCAAGTTCCTGACAAGAGGAGCCCGTTCATGTGGGCTCCCAACCCTTCGTCTGCAGCATTGGTGGTCAGAACGTGGGTTACTTGCCCCCAGTGTAGGGGAACTGAGCTGTGGCCTATGGCTTCTCGCCACCACATTAGCTCTTGGCAAACCAAAGGGAGCAACCTTTTTTGTCTTGGTCTGCCCTGCCTGAATGATTTCAGAAATATTTGTGTCTGACGACAATGAAGTCCTAGTAAACTCTGAACTTGTTTTAGGGAGCAAAGTTTCTTTCTCAGAAGCATTGAAATTACTAACTTTACCCTTTCCACCTTGTTTGTGGGCAGGGCCTTGTGATTGGAGGCAGTGTTCCAAAGAAGGCTTAAGTATTCTAGTTCCTGAGTGGGATCTAGAATGGACTTTTGGAGATTTATTTGCGACCCAAGCTTTGTTAGGACCTCCACAGACTCCGAGACCTGGGAGTCTAAAGCTGTCTTGTCCTGGTGTGCCAGTAAAAAATCGTCCAAATAAACAAGAATGCGGATACCACGGGCTCGCAAGTTCTCTGCCACCCAGTTGGTTACTGCTGCAAATGTCCTGGGTGCTGACGAAAGGCCAAATGGGAGTGCTGTCAATTGCAATATTTCCTGGTTGTAGATGACTCTCAGGAATCGTCGGTGTGATTTTGAGATCGGCAGATGAAAGTATGGTGTAAATCTATTTTCACGAGCCAGTCCTTCTGTTGTAGAAACTCTACAACATCTAGTTGAGATACGAGTTGAAAAGTTTTATGGCTACATGCTGGTTTAGCCCCCTCAGGTCGAACATGGGTCTTGAGCTGCCGTCTGACTTTTTTACTAAAAACATCTTGGAATAAAATCACGCATTTACATGTTTTGGCTTCTCTAACACACCTTGTTCTTTTAATTTTTTTTTTTTATTTTTTTTTTTTTATTACTGTCATTTCTAAGTTTATTCTGGTTGAGAACTTCCTTAATATGTGTCTTGTGGGGAATTGCATTGGAGGCTTGGATTTGAAGGGTATTCGACTTCCTGTTATGATTTTTAGAATGAATTGGTTTGCATTTATCAGTTCCCAAGCTTTTACATGGTCCTTTAAGCAGCTCCCCTGAAAAGTCTGTACCCTGGCATAGTCATTTTTGCTCTGATCCACGATCGGCACTGGACTTGGTATCTCGGGTATTTTTAAAACGAAAGGAATTATTCCTTTTGTAACCAGGTTGAAATTTTTTGTTGGTTTTAAATTGCTTATTATTTGGGCCCTTTTTATCATTGTTAAAGTGACGGTTATGACGGCCCTGGTCCCGATGATTACCTTTTTGTTTTAAATAGTCTGGTGTATTAAGCCATGTTTGAGACCCTCCTAGTGATTGCACAAGAGGTTGCAAGGCCTCTCGGCTGAAGAGATACTCTGAACTTAGTGGTATATTTAATAAAGACATCCTTAAGTTTTGACTGTTTATCTTTTTTAGGATTCTATTTCGCCTTATTTCAATGCATTCACTTCTCCTGCCACTACACACACAATGGGAGAGTTTGGACCAAATAGAGAGGTGACTTTCTCAAAAAGTGTGTTAGGAGACAATTCTTGTGGGTCAGCTGCAGCCCAATTAACAAGATCTTGCAGTCCCTGCTTGAGCAATCCTCTCTGCTCTAGACCTACATTAGAGAGTCCGACCAAAACTCCCTCCGCATAGGCTAAGTAGTCTTTGGTTTTGTTCAAGTGACATAACTCCTCATTTACCTTTAATTGTGTAAAACCTGGTGTGGCTAAACATGTTCGTAAGGTATTCTTGTAACGAATTCCTTTCCACACTGGAGTGTCAAACTGCTGTAGTCGTTTTAGCTCCTCAAGACGCTCTGTATTCACTTTAGGAATAACTACCTTATCATTATATTGTACACTTAAATCCCCAAATTGTAAAGTTTCTGTCTCTTTATACACAACCGGGTTGTTTAGAAAACTACAGTGCGCTTTAGAAGTACTAGCAACACTAAAGTCAGAACGGTTTACGTTAGTTGTTCGTGTTTCTGAGTAAAGTTACTGATGTAATGTGGCAATTGTGTCATGTAACCAGATATAAAACTTACTTGGTTCATTAAATTGTCGATGCGCGGGTCCGCGCAGGGTAATTGCTTCGATCTCTTTGACCTCTTGTTCGGTGGTGGGGAAGCAGTGCCCTCATCCTCCGAGGATGAAGAGCTCTCTTCCTCACTCTCATAAGAGAACCACCGCTCGGGTTCACTGGTCTGCACTGACCGATCTTATTTCGAAGCACCGGTAGGAGCACCGGTCACTTTGCGGTGAGAGCTTTCGCCCTCCATTTCGATAACACGCTCACTAATAATCAAGGATAATATGAAATTACTTATCACGAGAACTATTATTCTATCTATAAAGCTGAAACTTTACACTACTATTCTCAAAATTTTCTAAGAAAATTGACGAGTGAAAAATTTTCCATACGTTGGCGGCAAAATTTTTAGACGCTATGAATGACAGATGTCAGCTCGCCGCTACCATAGATTATCGCGAGCTACTGCCATAGTGAAAGATCATAAGGTAACGTTCGGAAATTGGTAAGTGTTTTCATACTATACTATTTGCAGCTTAAGGCAAAATCTAATGACAGCTTCTTCAACCAACGCTGTGTGTTTTGAAGGAAACATAATATCATTTGTTGCTATGAACGTCATGTATAAAATAGCTGTGTGTTAGGTTTTTCCGTTCGGAAATTAACAAAAACCGCGAGCTAGCCTCAAAATATTTTAGGCACATCGGAAATACATAAAGACATGAAACGTAATGGAAGTTACATTTTGTTTCAACAATCCATATAGATAGTGTAGTTTTTCAAGGACTGATGCAAGATGCTTCAGACTTGAAGGCATGAGAAATGCATGAGCGACCGAAGCGAGCTCGAAAATTTTAGCCTGCCTCGGATGAACTGATTTTCTTTTTATCTTAAAAAAAAACCGACTTCAAAAACACCAAAAAGTGAAAAATAAACTTCTGAAGAAAAATCAGCTTCTGAAGTCGGTGACATTTGTTTGTTTGATTTCGTTTTTTTGCCACCGACTTCAGAAGCTGATTTTTCTTCAGAAGTTTATTTTTCACTTTTTGGTGTTTTTGAAGTCGGTTTTATTTTTTGCCAAAAAGTTTTTTATTTTTCCATTTTTAGTTGTTCCCAAACAAATAATAGGTTTTATTTATCCCCAATAAATGGAACATTACATAATATCTTACTGTCCAAATCTGGGTGTACACATCTGCGTACCCCCTCAGATCATTCAGGCGTGATGTTACGTCATGATGTTGTATAAATAAACAATAAACATCCAAGCGATTGCAGCAATCACGACAGATTTGCCGTCTATTTTTGAAGAGTTCTATTGTATATCTCCGAAGATCAGGATCAGATCTTCACCAAATTTAAATGGGACCACCTCAGGAGTATACTCTTTCAAATAAAAAAAGAATTTTGAGAATCGGTTCACAAATGGAGGAGAAATCAGGTAACATACATTAAAAAAAAAAAAAAAATACATACACACGAACATATAACCTCCTCCTTTTTTGAAGTCGGTTAAAAACATATATTTATTTTTTACTACTAATGCATTGAAGAATTAAAAGATGATGTTTTAAATAAATTGATTGACTTGGCCACCGCATCACATTGGCCAATGCGATGGCGATTAGCCATTAGAATGTGGTATTTAATATTGGCGAATACGATGCGATGGCCAAGTCAATCTATAATATTTATTTAAAACATCAAATATTTTTAATATTGATATGGTCACTATAAGATGTTGTTAGGTAAGATAATTAAGTAATAACTTAAGATAGAAGGTCCCTTAAGTAGGGACTGAATAAATTAACTGACTTGGTATTACATGGATCTCACTACTTTTTACGGTAGAAGAACTGAGTTATGCGACTTGGCTTTTTTACAAGTTTTGTTTTTAACCGAAAAAAAAAACAGGCGAATACGTATGTTTTTTTTTTGTATGTTTGTTATCGCATTTCTCCGTCATTAGTGAACCGATTTTCAAAATTCTTTTTGTGTTCAAAAAGGTTTACTCCCGAGGTGATCCCATTGTCACCAAATCAGGATCTGATGATGGGATCCCAGGGAAATCGAGGGCAACCCTCAAATTTTATAGGCACATAATATGATGTTTTTCATATATTTTCTAAAGCTGTTCAAGTATTTGCGTGTGGTCATCACAATATCATGTGGATTCACTGATGATGATGGAAGGTACAACTCCTCAACGGTTAGGAGTTAAAAGAAAATTCTTTCTTATTTATACTCACTTATGGAGCGATAATTGTATTCTTTCATGGTATCAGGTTGACCCAAGGTGGTCCCATTGTCACCAAGTCAGGATCTGATGATGGGATCCCAGGGAAATCGAAGGCAACCCTCAAACTTTGTAGGCACTTATGACGTTTTCCATATATTTTCTAAACCTGTTCAAGTATTTGCGTGTGGTCATCACAATATCATGTGGATTCACTGATGATGATGGAAGGTACAACTCCTCAATGGTTAGGAGTTGATAGAAAATTCTTTCAGAACTATACGTACTTATAAAGTGATAGTTGTATTCTTTCAAGGTATTAGGTTGCCCTGATGATAGAAGGTAAAACTCATTAACCGACTTTAAAAAAGGAGGTTCTCAATCTTTTTTTAGGTATATTTACCGATTACTCGAAGGCGCCAGACCGATTTAGAAAATTCTTTTTTTGTTGAAAAGGAGATATACCAAGGGTGGTACCATGATAAGAAAATCAGGATCTGATGATGGCATCCCAGAGACATCGAGGGCAACCCTCAAATTGTATAGGCATGTATCACGTGTTTCGTGCTTTTTCTAAAGTTTTTTTAAGTATTTGCATCTAGCAGTCATCACTTCTTGTTGATGAGTTGATGATGGAAGGTATAACTCCTCAACGGTTGGGAGTTGGAGCATAATTCTTTAGTAAAATATTATGGGGACGTATTATGGTTGTATTCTTTCAGGTTATGTAGGTGAGCTGATTATGGAAGTGTACTACTCCTAAATGGTTAGAAGTTGAAAGCAATAATAAGGGAATCTTGAACGTTAAGGGTTAGGGTTCTTAGTTGAATGTTAAATGTATAAGTAGTAAATATTTGTTTAGGATATTACAACTAAAAATTGTAAAATAAAAAAACTTTTTGCAAAAAAAAACCGACTTCAAAAACACAAAAAAGTGAAAAACACAAAAACGAAAAACACAAAAAAGTGAAAAATAAACTTTACAAGAAAAAGCAGCTTCTGAAGTCGGTGACATTTTGTCTGTTTGATTTCGTTTTTTTTTTGTTTTTGTTTTTTTTAGTGGTTTAAGTTTACACTTTGTGGAACGAAACGCCACCATTTTGTTGTATAGCGTCTGTTTACCTGTCAGGGTGGTAAGGTACGTAGGGTATGTCGGTGTGTTCCAATAATTTGTTTTTCTCAAGAACGGTGCGTCGCCTTTACATGGGAGTGGTGCCAGGGCACAGTGGCACTCCCCCCTCCCACCCTTCTCCTGTCAAACGATACAAAATTTTTACCCGTTTCGCGTTTTAGCGTTAGTCTAATCTCAAAATTTTAACCATACTTAGATATTTATTTAGTACTTGAAAGACTTACGGCTGATAAAAACAAACAAAAGAAGAAAAGAAACATAACAATATCTCTATAACCATGAGTTCCGGTGGCTGGGGGTGTTACTGGAGGGTAGAGTGTTATGTGTGTTAGTGATATAAGTTTCACAAGTCTGTCTGTGGCATACGTTGCTACAGACAGACAGACAGACCGAACGCATGAACCGATTTTCATGTTATTTTTTTGTTTGAAAGGTGAATTAGTCGGGAGTGTTCTTAGCTATGTTTAAAGAAAATTGATTTAGCTGTTTAATTGTTATGGAGTTTATAGATATATCAAAGAAAAGGATTTGATTTGTATATTGGAATAAAAATAAAATTTTGCCATGCCAGGGGACCACTCCATATTTAACCCTACATAGCTAACATTCCTAAACTTCTATGATAAGCTAACCATTCAACTTTTTGAAGATCATTTTTTAAACTCAATCAGGTTTATTATATTTCTAGGAAATATGGGATGTACATTAACGTTAATTATTACAAAAAATTATATTTATTTAACTTTTGAGTACCTACCTACTAAATTAGGAACTATTGTTTGGAAATTCGTAATTTTTTTAGTTGGTATTACACTTGGGAGCAAATAAATCGAGCCACTACCTTTTTTCACGTAAAATGGTAAATATTTTTGGTAATATGGAACGTATCAATTCGAACTATATATCGCCTAAAAGTTTAGTTAATAACCTTTACAATGAGGGTAAATTATTGAATAATAACCTTATTGAATGATAAATTATTGGCTCTGCAAGAAAAATGGTAATTTTGATAGAAAATTTAGTAGGGCTAAAACAGTCCATAAAAACAATAAAAAACAAAATTATTGCAAAAAAAATATTCTTAATAACTGGTATTACCCCCCCGTGCCCTGATACATTCTTGTAGCCTATTAGTCATCGATCTGATCAGCGTTACGATGACATATTGTGGTATGTTCTCCCACTCTTCAAGCACAGCGACTTTAAGCTCGGGAATGGATGAAACAGCGGGAACCCTGGCTCGGACTCTCCGTTTTAGCTCGTCCCATAGGTGTTCGATCGGGTTCAAATCGGGACTTCGTGCTGGCCATACCATTTGTTGAATCCCGATCGCAGACAAGTATTCCGTAACGATCTGCGCGGTATGAGGTCTCGCATTGTCATGCATAAACAAGAAATTTTCTCCGACAAAACCAGCATACGGCATTACGTGGTTTTCAAGAATGTCAGTTATGTATCGGTCAGCTGTTAATCCACGTCTACCACTGCCATCGTTGGCGGGGTCGACGAAGACAAGTTCCGTTTTTCCGTCTAGAGAAATTCCTCCCCACACCATACAAGAACCACCACCAAAACTCACAGTTTCTCGAATGCAACATTGGGCAAATCTTTCACCAGGACGTCTATACACTCGGTTTCTCCCGTCATTGCTAAAAAGACAGATTCTTGACTCGTCAGAAAACAAAACTGACCTCCAGTCTTCTAACGTCCAATTAATGTGTTCTCGAGCAAACTCCAAGCGAGATCGGCGATGAGCTACAGTCAATTTTGGGCCAGTTGCTGGTTTGTGTGATGTTAAATTTCGTTCTTTTAGTCTTCGTCTCACTGTCCACCTACTGATTGAGACTCCTCGAACGTCACGTAACGCTTGCTGTAGCTGAACAGCATTAAGTCCACGGTCGCGCAACGAATTGGTTGCAATAAAGCGGTCGTCACGTTCTGTTGTTGCCCGTGGTCGGCCAGTTCCAGGTCGCCGAACAAAAGCACTAGTCTCCAGATACCTGCGGTATACCCGCTGTACCTTTGAACGACTCAAATGAAGTCGGCGTGCCACTTCACGTTGTCCGTGTCCAACCTCAAGTAAAGCTACAACTTGGGCAGCTTCCGTCGGTGTAGTATCCATTTTATCAGGTTATTTTGATTACACAGACACAGATAAAGACAACAATAACAAGTAATATGGGTATGATTAACAAAAACCTCAAATTTAATCTTTTCTTAACAGAGTACAATAAAAATGTCATAAGCAAATTAAATGCGATAATTTTATTCTACCCTTTAAACTTTAATTTAAATAAAAAAAAAATGAAATTTTGACAACTAACTACCCTCTTTGTAAAGGTTATTAAATACCCTTTTAGGCGATAGATGTTTCGAATCGATGCGTCCCATAATACCAAAAATAATTACCATAATGCGTGAAAAAGGAAGTGGCTCGATTTATTTGCTCCCAAGTGTATTACTGAAAAAGCTTTAAATTAACTATAGGTATCAAATAACTTAGGTTTTTAGGTAGAAGTTGGGTAAAAGTCAACTGTATGTTTGTCACTAATTGGAACTCTGCTACTATATTGGAGTGATTCTTTGTCATGCGCCTTTTCGTGTAGGAACATGAAATTGCACCTTTTTCTTTCCTCGTTAAGGCATTTTCTGGTCTCAAAGGACTTCTTGTACCAGATTGCTCAGAAATTTGACTTATTTTAGCATTGGTCCTCTGCAAAATTTCCTCACATATTTCATCAGTCATCATCATCCGCCTAGCCTTTTACCGACTGTGTTGAGGTCGGTTTATATTTTATGAGTCATGAAAACAACTAACTAGAACAAGGAGCTTGTTGCTAAATAATAACAGCCACTCGGGTCAATCTTCAGGTTAAGCCACGTTTGCTTAGGTTGGTCCGTGGATGGGTAAACATCACTACTTAGTGAGTTTCCTCTGTGCCTCTGAAAGCATGTTAAGCCTTTGGTCCATCTTTGATAGTCGTTTCAGGCCCAAAAGTCCGACACAGTCTTTCCCAGGGGGTTTCATTTTACCTAATACTAATTGGGTGGTAGAGGTCAGATAAGTAGTTGATCCATGTCAGATACTGGTATTCAGCTTCATTCGGTTAGCCTGAAAGCCGACCCCAACATTATTGGGAAAAGGCTTCTTCACTATCAACAATATAAATTAAAAAACAGCAAAAATCAGAATGGTTACAATTTCCATTAAGAATCCGAATCCGTCGATTTATAAGGCGGTGGTGGGGGTCGGGGAGGGGAGGAAGAGGGCTACCCCCCAATACCACCCCCGCCCACTGGAACCCCATGGTTATGGAGATGGCTCTGGTTTAAAGTTTTGAGGTTAGAATAGCGCTAAAACACAAAACAGGTTAAAATTTTGTATCGTTTGACAGGGGAAGGGTGAGGGGGGGTGCCCACTGTGCCCTGGCTCCACACCCATGTAAAGGCGACACACCGTTCTTGAGAAAAACAAATTATTGGAACCTAACCCCTGCAGGGCTCAGTCGACGGACTCATTTTTCATTTCATTTCATTTATTCAATAACAATTTACATTGTATCTGAATGTGTTACAAAAAAGGTAATTGAGTACAAAACAAAAGAACATAAGAGACAGTATAGTAACAAATTTAACTACTTTTACTTCTGGGTGATTTAATAAAAAATAACCACGAAGGCCATCCCCTTCTAACCTAACCTGTCCGTGTCGGGGTGCCCCGAAGTCCTGAGCTCGTTTCGCTCGCTCTTGCATCCAAGTTTTCCTAGTAGCGGGTTCGCAGGGTATGTCGTCAGACCCCGACATATCCCACGAACCTAACCGCCTCATTCGTTATTTTTAGTGTAAAAATAATACAGCAACAATTATTAATAATTCACACTCTTAATAAATCCAAAAATATATAAAAAAAATATAAATATATTTTATTAAAAAACACGACAAAAAAAAAAACTTAAATTCATTTTTACCAATAACGTATCGCGAAATGTCAACTTTGACGTCTGCAATGTCAATTTGTCCAACCTAAAAATTTACAAATGGTGTTATCGTCCAATTTGTATGGAAAGTTGGAAACTTTAAACTGCTATATCTCGTAAACTGTAAATTTCTGTGACTTGAAAATTTGCAAAAAGCTTTCTATTTATGTGTACTATCTACAAAAAAAAAATTAACTTCCTAATCTTCGGTTCTTAATGGAAATTCTATCCCAAATACCCTCCAGGTGGATACACTTTTCCCCAAATGTACTGCCACTGACCCACCTGTAGGGTCCATCCATGAGCTCTATGAATCGGGGGTGGACGTGAATGTGTTAACCTAAATATTATGGTAATATACATACTAATCATACTGCTGGAACTGGCACACCACAGCTGCAAACAGTGGACATAGACAGCATAGGGTGGATACCTGATGCGTGGTGAGCGAGTGCAGGTCGGCGATGAATATCATGAGATCCTCGCCCTGCTCTTGCAGGCGTACACAGCGCCGAACAGCGCCGAAATAGTTGCCGATGTGCAGCGCGCCCGTGGGCTGCAGCCCAGACACCACGCGCCGCGGCCACTCCTCGCCACCACTACCAGCCCCCGGCTCGGCTTCATCACTTCCTGTCTAATGTCCAACATGATCTTATATCTTCTCCACCACTTTTCCGTTTATTCTCGAGTTTCCAACGTACCTTCGTAGAATATTTACTACTACTATTTATATTATTTTTCGTACACAGGGCACAAAAATTGAATGATTTCCTAATAAAATTTGATGATATAATGCCACGCATAATTGAGCTTTTAGTGAAACATTAAAATAGACAGATCTGAATATGCTACACCGATTTCTTGGCGAGTACAATTATTATTTCAAAAACATAACCTACTTAGGTTTCAGTCAGAGTGACAGCTGGCTAAGTCGATAACATGCTCTGTGGTGCTTTTTTTTTTTTTTCGAAATGGCATCTCGCAGTTCAGTCTATGAGACTGGCTTCTGCTTAACCGGACAAATCCCTGTGGATGCCTTGAGTTTAAGGCCTCCAGCCAGGGGCAATAACTTATAAACTAAGTGACAAATCGCTAAGGGCATCCTGTGGGGTACGGGCCTTAGCTTAGGACGTCACTGGGGGAGGGCAGCAAGGGGACAGGCTGGATCTGAGTGAGATTATTTAGGGGCTGGTTTAAAACTACTGGCTCAGCATCGCGGGCTGGCTCTAGTAAGGGTCGGGGGGGGGCTTGAAACGGGGTTTCGCGACGACGGACCACGGCGGTGCGGTCGGAATGACGGATATCTGTGTTTGTGTTTTTTAAGTGTGCTAGTTTCACTACTGCTTTCCTGAAGGATGGTGATAGGGTCGTCGGGAGTGCTCTGTGGTGCTGATTATAGAGTTTTTTTATATTAGTACCTGACATTTATATGTCTATGGGACCTAGCCTGTTCCGTCAGGAACTAATATATAAAAAAAAAAATGTCTATGGGACCGAAAAAGAAACGCGTGAACCTTGAATCGAACAAGGCGCCAAATCTCGAAAAATTTAAAATTAATTTGCTTTAAATTTTCAAATACCTCAAAATTATTTGTAATAATAAAATAGTAGTTGTATATATTTGTAAATAGTGTGATAAACAATGGGGGGAACTAGTAAGAAGAGGAAAAAAGCGGAGCCCCCCGATGGTCGAGTAGTACCGGGACACCACTGAGACTTCTTCCGACTCCGATGATTCAGCAGACAACAGCAGGAAGTATCAAGTATAGTATAGTCGAATACTCAAGGAAGTATCCTGAAAATAGCAAGAAAACAGAATGCATAGTATTTGAATGGCCAAGTTCAAGATGTCCCTAAGTCCACTTAGGGATTTTATGTGAAGCTAGGTGGTGGTTGTAAATAAACAGTCTTGGTGTAGTAAATAAGATGTATAATTGTTCACACTTTAAAGTTAGCTTCACAGTAAATACATATTTAGAAGGGTTCCCTACTTGTTTTCGAAAATTGATGATTCGATTTTTATTATATCGAACACGGTGTCGATAATTCAGTTGTACGATGTTCTATTCCATCGATGCTTTATTGGTGCGATGTAACGTTTGTGCGAAAAATCCTATTACGAAAAACCCTACAACGATTGCTCATTAGTTCGGTAATTTATTAGTTTCGAAAGTATGTCGGTTCAAAACGCCTACTTGTCCGTGACATTTAATTAATAATCTCATGTTGCATTATAGACATTGAGGAAATACATTAAATACCATACATATCTTCACGTCCCCTCACATTCTTCAACTGAATGAGACGCACTTTAAATCCTGTAGAAAACGCACACTGTAGGCCAGCAATTATAAGTTGGGGGATTACTTTGATGATATAAATGCTTGGCTCACTATGCTGGGTCTGCTCCACAACGACCACAACCATAGGGGTAGATTAATTGATTATCATGTGAAGTTATTGTAGAGGCTGCAGAAGATTGTAAAAATATCTTTGCATTGTATAGATTCAATATTAATATTATATAATTGCATGGCACATGTGTGAGTACTATGTACTATAAAGCCACTTTTTACATTTTCACATTTGGTTACATTTTACTGACGTTGCCCTGGTGGCTGAGAGAATGTCATGCTCACTCAAATGTCTCGCTGATGGTGGCGCGTGTGTCGGATCATTTAGTTCCCTTCAAAATGGTTGAGTTGAATGGTGCTGATCCATGCGTCATGTTCGTGAACGGGCGCTGTCAGTGGAGACTGGTCATCTCTTAGTTGCCATGGTATAATTTTTTTTTTATTTGTTTATTGTACCCTTTTACTCCGGACGCTCTCTTAACTTGCACGTCTTGCTACATAGTTCTCACATAATATACCATCCCAACATGAATGATGTAATGTACCAAGATTTTGTAACAATATTCTGATTTAAAAGAGTGTCCATGGAGTTTCTTGCCCGTTCTTCTCCATAGAGATCTACGCTAGGGAATGGGCAACTACAGTACTTTCACAAGTTATTATGCCTTGTGACTGTGACTGTAGCTTAGGAGTGCAATGCGTCGTCCCGGGGGTTGCTGCGTCGGGTTGCGCGTCGCCGGATGTCTGCGGCGGCGAGTGCTGTGGGTGCGGGGGTGCGCGGCGGCGCGTGCCGTGGCGGTGGGTGCGCGGGGCTCCGGGTCGCGGGCGGCGGTTGCGCGTTGCGACGTGCATTCGTTGTTTCGTGATTTGGAGTCTCGTGCATTCGTTGTTGCGGTGTTTGTCGCTGCGTGCTTTCGTGCTCGCAGAGTTCGTTGTTGCGGGCATTCGGCGGCGTGTGGCTCGGCGTGGTGGCTTTCGGGATGACGTATTGCACTCGTAGTTTAGTTTTGTTTTATGAATTGTTCTTCTGACATTCAAAAGTGCCTGTAATGGTTTAATTGAAATAAATGCTTTGAGTTTGAGTTTGAGTTGAGTTTGAGTCATCTTTTCTAAATTGAGGAAGACAGGTAACAAATTTAGCACGTTTACCTGTGGCATGGGCCAAAGATAACGTAGATAATATCAGTGACCGGTTGCTAGCCAATCGCCTGATACCCTCAAAGGCCAAAACTGTCATACCTCAATCGTCTATTTGGATATGCAGCACGAAAAAGAAAGCAACTTATATAAAAATGAATAGCTGTTCGTTAGTCTCGCTAAAACTCGAGAACGGCTGGACCGATTTGGCTAATTATAGTGTTGAATTATTCGTGAAAGTCCAGGAAAGGTTTAAAAGGTGAGAAAATGGTAGGAGGTAGGCAGGGTAGTAGGTAGAGTAGTAGGTAGGGTAGTAAGTAGGATAGTAGAGTAAGTAGGGTAGTCGGTAGAGTAGTAGGTAGGGTAGTAAGTAGGTAGGGTAGTAGGTAGGTCGGGTAGTAGGTAGGTAGGGTAGTAAGTAGGTAGGTAGGGTAGTAGGTAGGTAGGTAGGGTAGTAGGTAGGTAGGTAGGGTAGTAGGTAGGTAGGGTAGTAGGTAGGTAGGGTAGTAGGTAGGTAGGGTAGTAGGTAGGTAGGGTAGTAGGTAGGTAGGGTAGTAGGTAGGTAGGGTAGTAGGTAGGTAGGGTAGGAGGTAGTAGGTAGGTAGGTAGTTGGTACACAGGCAGGTGGTAGGTATGAAAAAGGGCATTGCAACGCATGCCGGGAACAGCTAGTATAAGTAATAAATAATCAGTAGTAGCTTCGCTACGCACTAACAACACAGCTGATAAAGCAGGTCATTATCTATAGTTTTATTGTTGTAAGTTGTCCACACAGAACAGAAAGAACAGGTAAGCCGGATCCCCACTTGAGCAGCCGCGGGGCGAGCGGCCGCCTCAACTCGCGGCAGCTCCAGTGGAGACGCTGCCGCGGGTCGAGGCGTGCCGCGTCTTGAGCCAAACGAGGCGGCCTCGTGACGAGCCATTTTGTGTCGGTAAACGTCGGTGCTCAAAGGCGCCTCAGTGTGAGCCACGCGAACAGTGGAGACGGACGTTGTACGCTCACTTCGCGGCAAAATGCAAAATGCGTCACCCATGGTAGCTAGTAAGAAACTAGATAAATTCGTTGCTCGGCTTGAGGCACGCTGCAGAGTTGCTGATTAATGTGGCTCAAGTGGAGATGCATAAAGTTTCCGCGGCGCGCGGCATGCTCAGATTGAGGCAGCTCGCCCCGCGGCTGCTCAAGTGGGGATCCGGCTATAGAAGTGCTAAGTAGCCATGGCACGGCTGTCATAAGTGCTCTCTGTGTCGCCTACTCTCAGATTTTCAATACCAGTCGTGTTTTGTTCTTTTTTGTTCTCGAAAGTTCCATGCTACTCAATTAGTGATGTGGTTAAGATCAGTTGCAGATTTGATCGATAGATGTCGATAAAATAAAACAATGTTAAACTTACCGTTTAACATTTCAATACAAAGATCCTAACATTCATACACAAAATTTATTTTGAAACGTGTACCTGTGTAACATTAAAGTTACATTACAGATGTTTTGTGGCTAATATAGAATCAAACTTTTACATAATAATTTTCACAGAGCGGAAAGAACAGTAGAAGTGCAAAGTAAGCGTGGCACGCCTGCGATAACACTCAGATTTTCGATACCAGACAATACCAGTCGTGTGTTGACATATAATATTTGTTCATAATACTACAAACCTTTTTTTCAAAATAAATTTGGTATCTATCGATATCGATGATATACACTTGGGAGCAAATAAATCGAGCCACTACCTTTTTTCACGTAAAATGGTAAATATTTTTGGTAATATGGAACGTATCAATTCGAACTATATATCGCCTAAAAGTTTAGTTAATAACCTTTACAATGAGGGTAAATTATTGAATAATAACCTTATTGAATGATAAATTATTGGCTCTGCAAGAAAAATGGTAATTTTGATAGAAAATTTAGTAGGGCTAAAACAGTCCATAAAAACAATAAAAAACAAAATTATTGCAAAAAAATATTCTTAATAACTGGTATTACCCCCCCGTGCCCTGATACATTCTTGTAGCCTATTAGTCATCGATCTGATCAGCGTTACGATGACATATTGTGGTATGTTCTCCCACTCTTCAAGCACAGCGACTTTAAGCTCGGGAATGGATGAAACAGCGGGAACCCTGGCTCGGACTCTCCGTTTTAGCTCGTCCCATAGGTGTTCGATCGGGTTCAAATCGGGACTTCGTGCTGGCCATACCATTTGTTGAATCCCGATCGCAGACAAGTATTCCGTAACGATCTGCGCGGTATGAGGTCTCGCATTGTCATGCATAAACAAGAAATTTTCTCCGACAAAACCAGCATACGGCATTACGTGGTTTTCAAGAATGTCAGTTATGTATCGGTCAGCTGTTAATCCACGTCTACCACTGCCATCGTTGGCGGGGTCGACGAAGACAAGTTCCGTTTTTCCGTCTAGAGAAATTCCTCCCCACACCATACAAGAACCACCACCAAAACTCACAGTTTCTCGAATGCAACATTGGGCAAATCTTTCACCAGGACGTCTATACACTCGGTTTCTCCCGTCATTGCTAAAAAGACAGATTCTTGACTCGTCAGAAAACAAAACTGACCTCCAGTCTTCTAACGTCCAATTAATGTGTTCTCGAGCAAACTCCAAGCGAGATCGGCGATGAGCTACAGTCAATTTTGGGCCAGTTGCTGGTTTGTGTGATGTTAAATTTCGTTCTTTTAGTCTTCGTCTCACTGTCCACCTACTGATTGAGACTCCTCGAACGTCACGTAACGCTTGCTGTAGCTGAACAGCATTAAGTCCACGGTCGCGCAACGAATTGGTTGCAATAAAGCGGTCGTCACGTTCTGTTGTTGCCCGTGGTCGGCCAGTTCCAGGTCGCCGAACAAAAGCACCAGTCTCCAGATACCTGCGGTATACCCGCTGTACCTTTGAACGACTCAAATGAAGTCTGCGTGCCACTTCACGTTGTCCGTGTCCAACCTCAAGTAAAGCTACAACTTGGGCAGCTTCCGTCGGTGTAGTATCCATTTTATCAGGTTATTTTGATTACACAGACACAGATAAAGACAACAATAACAAGTAATATGGGTATGATTAACAAAAACCTCAAATTTAATCTTTTCTTAACAGAGTACAATAAAAATGTCATAAGCAAATTAAATGCGATAATTTTATTCTACCCTTTAAACTTTAATTTAAATAAAAAAAAAATGAAATTTTGACAACTAACTACCCTCTTTGTAAAGGTTATTAAATACCCTTTTAGGCGATATATGTTTCGAATCGATGCGTTCCATAATACCAAAAATAATTACCATAATGCGTGAAAAAGGAAGTGGCTCGATTTATTTGCTCCCAAGTGTAGATAAAAGCTTATTGTGTCACTTCCATGACCGAGTAGCAAAAAATATAGACCAAGGACGCGAAGATAATCCTTATAGCTGTAGTCATTAAGTTCATAATTGCTTCCATTGAAAATAATGCCATCTATGGGTGAGTAGCGGAATTTACTTGGCATTTGTTTCTAGTTTGATTGCCGATTACAAAACGATGTATATTATTTCTGCCTAAAGCAAAAAGAAACCTATACTAAGAGCAGGAAGGTATATTTTAAAATGTAGAATCTGTGAGTTATGCTAGTTGTGATTGGAATTTAAACGACCAATCAAACGAATTGTTTATATGTAGTGCAGTGTATGATTGATGGTTTGATTGTGTTAGTTTGGCGACACTGGTTCCGATACAGATTTCGTCGCTTAGCATTTCTACCTGTTTTTTCTGTTCTGTGGCCAGAATGGTCAACATTGGCTTGCCATTAACAAAAAATAGAATAGAAAAGTAGATAATTTGACACTGACGTAAGTGACACCGCTTGATCGCTGTCAAAGAGTATAATAATAATACTGTGGCAGCAGACCGGCTGTGCTGTTTTTAGTTTTATTTTAGATGTAGACTTCATTTATCTAAAATAAGTTGGAGTTAACGGTTTCACAGCTAACCACTAGGATAGTAAATGTTCATAAGCCAGACGTCATAAATAAGTGTCGAAATTAACAGGTAACTATAACCTCTTGTTTGTAAACAAGTTCTGTAGTTACTAACCCGTACACTTACCTACGGTAGACCGTAGTGCCTCATTACACCTATAACGTCTCATTCTCGTCGGTCTTCAATTACCTTTCTCTTTATGTCATACATTTATACAAGTTGTCTTGCCATATTGCTTTTCAGATACTGGTGATTAGACACAAAGATGGAAAGTGATACATTAGTTACGAAGACCTAGGTATACATATAACAAAAGAGTCCTCTCGTGGCTACCTACCTTGTGAGTCTACTAAAAGTAAAAGTCTTCAGTCTGATGAGCTGCAGGCATTAAGTATGCCTAACATCTGACATTATGACTTGATAATCACTATTATTACCCACCACAATCACTAGGCACCATGTTATATGCAACTTAAATGGAAGATTTATGCATATTTTCGTCCTTCTTCTTCCTTGTTTCTTCATGACTGTGGGTTGTGACCATGGGGTTGTTGCCTTATCTTCCAATACTCCATGCTGGATGGTATTGGCTATGCAGATAAATGCTTAGAAATTCCCTCTGTATACTTCATTCACCACATCTGTGGTCCCTTTTTCCTTCCACATTACCAGCCACTTTAAGGTTTTCTAAATGTAACTCCCCACATCTGCTTAAAGTAATCAAGACCGCAGATTTATTTATCTGCAACCTAAACCAACTGAAAAAGCTGAAAAGCAAAAAACAAGCACATTTTAAATTAAACAAAACTTGAAAGCAGGCAGGGTCCATTCTATTTTTAACCGACTTCCGAAAAGGAGGAGGTTATCAATTGTCTGTATGTTTTTTTTTTATTATTTTTTTTTTGTATGAGTGTTATCGCATATCTCCATCATTAATGAGGTGGTACTGAACTCCTGAGGTGGTCCCATTGTCACCAAGTCAGGATCTGATGATGGGATCCCAGGGAAATCGAGGGCAACCCTCAAACTTTATAGGCACTTATGACGTTTTCCATATATTTTCTAAACCTGTTCAAGTATTTGCGTGTGGTTATCACAATATCATGTGGATGATTGATGATGATGAAAGGTACAACTCCTCAACGGTTAGGAGTTGATAGAAAATTCTTTCAGAACCATGCGTACTTATAAAGTGATACTTGTATTCTTTCAGGGTATTAGGTTGCCCTGATGATAGAAGGTAAAACTCATTAACCGACTTTAAAATGGAGGTTCTCAGTCTTTTTTTATGTATATTCACCGATTACTCGGAGGCGCTTGAACCGATATAAAAAAATCTTTTTTTGTTGAAAAGGAGATATCCCAAGGGTGATACCATGATAAGAAAATCAGGATCTGATGAACCCTCAAATTGTATAGGCATGTATCACGTCTTTCATGCTTTTTCTAAAGTTTTTTAAGTATTTGCATCTAGCAGTCATCACTTCATGTTGATGATTTGATGATGGAAGGTATAACTCCTCAACGGTTAGGAGTTGGAGCATAATTCTTTAGTAAAATATTATGGGGATGTAAGTATGGTTGTAATCTTTCAGGTTCTCTAGGTGAGCTGATTATGGAAGGTACTAAACTATATAAGGGAATCTTGAAGGTTAAGGGTTAGGGTTCTTGGTTGAATGTTAAATGTATAGTAAATATTAGTATAGGATATTACAACAAAAAATTGTAATTTTTTTTTATTTGCTATCAGTCGCCACTGACTATGATCAGGGTGTGTGGAAGGTGTAATAATAAAAAAAAGAGTATGTGAGATGAGAAGAGAGTGAGATGAATGAAATTAAACTGTGTGGTGTGCTCCAAATAAAAATAAGTAAAAGTGAAAATTCGGGCGCCTGGAGTACACACAAAACTATGCCAAGGATAGACTTACCTGCGGGAGCTTGAGACTTTTAATCTTCAAGCGGGAAGGCATCAATAAAAATCAATCATGAAAAGTAAGAACGACTTTATTACCCGAAGGCTGCTGGTTTGAAAATTCCTTTCTAATTCTAAAGCTAACAGCTCTAATGTGTAAAATTAAGATGACATCGCTGTTATTCTAAGACCTGTCATTATTGCACTTTTTTAAAATAAATTGAAGTTATGTATCATAAACCATACCAAACTCCGTCGACTAAATTAGGAACCTGATGGATTATCCAAGAGCATCTTGGTGATATTCGCCGAGATTGCCAACGGCGGTCCAAGATATATGCATTTTGGTAGGGGCGTGCGTTCAAAAATTTAAGTAATATGGAAAAAAAACGCCTTGTGGCTGAAAACAAACATGAATAATCGTTAGCGGATAAAAAATGGCGATCGATTTAGAAATCGTTGCAGAAATCGTTACGAGCAATATACAATTAAACTCACCGTTTCTTCCAAAAATCAAAATGTGGTCATCAGTAGATGAATGAATCCAAGCAAATAATTATAAAATGAAGTTAAAAGATCCTGAAACAATTAAATATCGGAAACTATTAGCGTCTGCTATCAAAATAGCCATGACAACGCGGAACGGACCGAAATCACAAAGAATTCGCTTACCTTAAAAAATAAAGGCTATCCAATTAGGATCATGACAAGGGCAATCGGCTACCACATAATTAGGGACTAGATGCCGCCCATCTCAAGTTATATTTTGAGATTTTAATGGAGCGCTCAAAATTCACTCCATTGATTCCAGGCTGTAGGTCGAAAAGCAAGAAATGTCAAAGTCAATTTGACAGCATCGAAAATAAAAATCAGTGTGACCACTTCACGAATCCAAGTCAACCAAAAATGAATTTTCATAAGGCAACACCAACCAGAGCCTACAAATCAAAGCAAAGAATTCAATAGTATGTAACAGGCTTAAAAGACTCGTTACAAAGGATACATCACTTTTTTACAGAATGAGGACCAGTGTCCAAATTCTGCTTAATCAGGTAGCACAATATCATCTTTCTTGAGTCTCTTAGCATGATTTGGCATCAATAGTGATCGTGAAAGGATGGTTGGTCAATCTATCTTTGTATTTCTCTAGATAGCTCTTCGCTTCTTCTAGAATTGTTGGAATTTCCAGGTATTCATGTATTTTTGAGTTGCGAGCATACCAGGGCGTCGCTGCTAGGGCCCTCGGGATACTGTTTTGACCCCTTTGAATGCACATGATGTTAGATTTGCTTGCGGAAGACCATAATTGAATCCCATATGTCCATATAGGTTTTATGATAGAACAATGAACTAAGTTTGTTACTCAAGGTGAGTGATGATCACCGGGTGCCGGCCTACCTTCGTCGTGTAGTCGGGGACTACTTGACAGACAGGGCTGTCATCTACCCCGGTCAACACGGAGAATGGAACCGGCGAGAGATGTCGTGCGGTGTTCCACAGGGATCGGTTCTGGGGCCGCCCCTGTGGAACATCGGTTACGACTGGGTGCTGCGTGCCGACCTCCCTAGCGGTGTCAGCGTAGTGTGCTACGCTGATGACACGCTTGTGCTGGCACAGGGGGGGTCGCACGAGGCGGCGGCCGACAACATGACACGCGGGGTTGCGGTAGTCGTAGAGAGGATCCGGCAGCTGGGTCTCGAGGTGGCTCTTTACAAGTCGGAGGCCATATCTGTCTTTCCATCCGTCCATCTGTCTGTCGGTCCGTCCATATGTCACAACCACTTTATTCGGAAACTATTAACAATACACAGTTGAAACTTGGTAGGTAGATGTAATCTGTTAACCGCTTTACAATTTTTGTACAAAAATAGAAAAAATAAAAGGGGGTGAATAAAACGGTTTATATGGATCACTCAGAGTGGACTATTTTCAATTGAGTGATCTTGTAAAACACGACTTAATACTGAAAAAGTATGAATAATTATCATGTTTATTGCAAATTATGCTCCTGGGAAAATTTGTGAAACAAAAATCGTGATTGAAATCTTACTGGTTCAAGAGAAAATGAAAATCTTGTTTTTTGTCGATCGTCCCAACTGAGAGATCATTATTTTGAACTATATTTAATAAACCAAAACTTATAGGTAGAAGGTGATACATCAGAAATTGTGAAAAATGTTGTACTAAAATTTGACGAATCAGTCGTCTCTGTAAGTGTTAAATACTTAAAAAGATAAATCATTTTTTACAATTCTTGAGGAAAACGTTGAGTAGGGTGACCATATCGCCTGTCGGAATCATTACCGGTACAATTCAAATTATGATGCACTTTAAACGTTTTTATACAAGGTAAGGGATTAGGTTACATCCTATTATGTAATTATGAGTCAAATTAAAAAGATTAAATTAAAAAAAGTTTTTTTTTTGGATACCTTAAAATTTCTGAACTTTTTGTGTGTAATTCTTTTACTTAGAATTAGAATTACGAACTTAGAATTCCTTAGTAAGAGCACTACACATACAGTACCTAACTTTGCAGAAACTTGTCATTTAAAAACGTAATTTTATATTATTTAAATTATGTAGTGAAACCAGACACAAATTACTTGTATAAAAACGTTTAAAGTGCATCATAATTTGAATTGTACCGGTAATGATTCCAACCGGCGATATGGTCACCCTACTCAACGTTTTCCTCAAGAATTGTAAAATAGTACATTATGGTATTCTATTCTATTATTGGCGGTTTGGGTTTCCGCACTTGGTCCTTGAAGTGGACCATTGTGCGTGAGCCATGTTGGCCGATCACTCTAACCAGCCCACCTCCCTCCAGAAGCAGATCAGACTTCCCGGTCTCCTCAGGGCATCCACAAGGGATTTTGGTGTTCCTAGGGTTTCCCCACGAATCTTGGTAACGCCTGTGCACTCAAGGAGCACAATCAACAAGAATCACACACAGCCACCGTTGTGAACAGTGTCCAGTGATGGTCCCCGCCACCAGACGCAGGCTATCCCTGTCCAGGCGCAGAAGGCGCCTGGTCAGCTTTATATCCAGGGATGGCATAGCTTCCTTGGATTGCCTACATCCTGGTGTCGAGCTCCACCACCTCTCCGCTTGTATTAGAGTGTGGTCTTTTAACCAGCTTCTTAGCTGCTTGAAAGGAATGGGCACAATGGGTTCGGGTCCGTAGGGTTTTGTGCTGGATCCTCTTCTGGCAAGGTCGTCAGCCGCATCGTTTCCGAGTGATCCGCTGTGACCTCTAATCCATTGTAGTGTTACCGTGTTGTGATTCAGTACCGTGATTCATTCTAAGGCCTTGTGGCATTCTAGTATTAGTCTCGACGTGATCTGATTATTCTTTAGGGATTGAAGAACTGAGGCACTGTCGGAGAGTATTCGAATGTTAGTATCCGTAACCTCCCTGGCCTCTATAGCGTGTGCCGCTTGGATAATACCTACACATTCTGCTTGGTAAACAGAGTTGAGCATTCCAAGTGGTTTGGATATCTTAATGTTTAGGTCGTCGGAGAACACCCCGACGCCTGTCCCATCGTTGGTTTTTGATCCATTAGTGTAAATCCTTAGCTCTCTTGTACCTGAGTAGTCACACCACTCCTCTATGAGCTCTACGTTGTAGTGTTTTTGGAAGCAGTGGGTCTTCAGGATTCTGTCGATGGGTGATGTCATCATCGGCTGTTCTTTGATTGCATCTTCTTTGATGCGTGTGTGTTTGATTCTGGAATCATTTCTTAGGGTGCCGGATACTTCGAGTCTGAAAGTTGCTATGGCCGCCTCCTCTCTTACGACGAGGTGCAGGGGAGGTAGCCCCAGCATCACCTGTAAGGCAGCAGTGGGGGAAGTTCTCATGCTGCCGGTGATTGCTACGCAGGCAAATCTTTGTAGTTTCTCGAGATCCTTTTGGGTTGTACTTAAGTTGGTCCTGGGCCACCAGACTAAAGAGCCGTATGTGACGACTGGTCTAATAACTGTGGTGTATAGCCAGTAGGGGATTTTGGGGCTTATGCCCCAATTTCTCCCGAGGAGTCTCTTACATTGCCATAGGGCTATACTGGCTTTTGTGATGATGTAATCAGTGTGTTTTGCCCAGTTCAGCTGTTTGTCCAAATAGATGCCCAATTTACAAACAAATATTGGTTTACTAACCTTAGGAATAATTTGCACCGATTAACGTGTGGAAATAAAATGTAACAAACGAATTTGGCAATAGTACATTATGGTATAAGTGTGTAACGTTGGTGATTACCGCTGAGGCGCCATTGAGACCCGAGCCGTTAGGTGAGGGTCTTAAGAGAGCCGAGGACGGTAATCATCAATACACACGTGTATCATACGACGTTTTTCAACACATTTGTGAAGAAAATAACACAAAAAAAATTGGTTGCCTGTAAAGTCGGTATACGGGCGAAAGTTTTACGTGACAACGAAAATAGAAGCGCAAGACATGAACCGGTGTGTATGCCTATCTCTCTCACTCTCTCTCTCTCGCTCTGGACGCGTGCCTCTCACTCGCTCTCATTGTGAGCGCATAACGTGAGCGGAGCGTAACGCAGTTTCTTGAAGTGTCACCCGGCAAACCAATTTATAAGACGTTGTCACGTCAAAAATCATTTTCAACAGTTAAAATGAGTTGTGAAAAAAATTTCGCCATGGCGGGAAAAAAATAATCAGTTTTCCTGCGCGCGCATCTAACATTGGCGATCGGCCATAGACTAAAATAATGAAGTTTCTTTTTTTTGCTTTTTGCGGACAGCGTTTTAGCCACGTACAAAATGAGAAATTCAAAGTTTTTTTTTATTACAGAGAAAACAAAAGTTTTATTTATTGAAAACGTATACAGGGTGTAAACGAACCCTTCACGCATACGACAACCAAGCATTCTGTACATCAAACCAAGTACCCCTACGCAAAAATTTTATGTGCGTGTGAACTGAGGGACCAAAAAGGAATACGCGAAATGAAAATCCTAAGATTTAGTAGAAGACTTAAAACAAATGTAGAACAAATCCGGGGAATTTGTAATCAAATATATTAAAAACTACGACCCATAAAGTGTGGTCCCTCAGTTCTCACAGACGGTTAGCCAGATCTCGGAAAGTATCTTAAAAAAGAAGGTTTTGTGAATACAGACATTTAGTAAAGAATTTGGAAAGATATTCACAAAATAACAGACCACAAAGCATTAAAGATAAAAAAAATATAACGACTGAACTGTGGTCCCTCAGTCCACACAACAAAGATAAATATTTTAGTAAATATTACTGAATTAAACTAATAAAACCGTTCTTTTTCTACATAAAGTTTTAGAAGAAGTCTTAAAACATATCGTAAAAAAAAATGAAGCCTAAATATCGAAGCATTTTGAAGATAGCGATGATTATTACTGGTCCCTCAATCCTCCACTCCACTGACATATGTGCATGTGCTAGCTGCTGGGCTATAGGAATATCAGAAAGTCTAGTGTACTTAACTTTTAGTAGAAAGTTTCTTCTAAATAATAGGTATCTAAAATTGTGCATTTCTTACCTCTTAGCTGAGATAATATTATTTCTCTAATTCTATAATAATAGATAGAGCAGTGTGACCACACAATAAAACAAAATGTGGACAGTACTATTATACTTTATTTAATATAATTTTCATTTTTTAGACGAAACGAAAACAGTTTTCGTCGTGGCTGCGGGTTGTTCGCAAGAGATACCGCGGGCTCGACATGAAGGGCTAAGAAGGAACATGGGTGGTTTTCAGTCAGTAGAAGTCTGACACTCCCTTCCGCTCTACCCAAGAGCGGGAGGGGTTATTTGATGATTTTCCACCCACCATAAAAAAAAAATGAAAAAAAAGAAGGTGGTACGGTTCCCGTCGGGGCTGCGGGTTGTTCGAAAGAGATACCGCGGCTTCGGCACAAAGCGCTAAGAAGGAACATGAGTGGTTTTTAGTCAGTAGAAGCTTTTCACACCCGCAGATGATGGAGTCATGTTGTCAGATTTGAAATGCGAGACTAATATATTTGACCATAGCGGATGTTTAAATAATATCCTACGCAGTGTTGCCACAATCGTCAGGAAATAGAATGGATTAAGATATCTTGACCGATGACGAGCGAGTGCCTTGACCCGAAGGTGTGCTTGCGCATTAAAAATGTATTATTATTTTTATTTTTCACTATAACTGTTTCATAGCTTAATGCTTGCGCATTAAAA
Source organism: Diarsia brunnea (assembly GCA_949774965.1). Classification (NCBI taxonomy): domain Eukaryota; kingdom Metazoa; phylum Arthropoda; class Insecta; order Lepidoptera; family Noctuidae; genus Diarsia; species Diarsia brunnea. Next base: position 280,606 of record OX459009.1, read on the forward strand.
ATTAATTATTATTTTTATTTTTCACTATAACTGTTTCTACAACTTCCGCTGCACTATCATAAACTATTGTGTACATTAACTATTACAACTATTGTGCATACGTAAACTACAAATAAACGTAAACTTTGCAACAGCAGAAGAAACTAAAAGATCACTTAGTATCGCCACTAACAAAGTATATAAAATGAGGGAAAAAGGTTGTGCATTTTTTTTTTTTTTGCCTGTTTTTTTATGTAATCTACTTTTTATTACATACACATAAGCCATGTAATATAGTATTAAATTAACGGTACAACCTGTGTTTTTTTTTTGGCGGCTTGGGAAAGCATCAATCATCATCGAGGGGTAGGCATTGTCAGACTTATATAATAATTATAATACTGTCATTATAATAATGCGGGTAGACGCAAAAGGGGTGACATCTTCAAATAATTGGTGGAGGCCGAAGGGACTGCTAACAGGGAGGTATGTCTGGTACGCCTGAGTGGGAAAATGAAATGCTAAAAAAAAAATAGGCCTCCATAATCTTCCTTTATACTGCCTACCGATATCACAGTTTTCTGAACGAGCTTCTTTTGCTGCTGTGATGATCATTATTTCAAAATTATTGTAAGTACGTAAGTTTTTTTTTGCGGCTTGGGAAAGCATCAATCATCATCGAGCGGTAGGCAGTGTCAGACTTCTACTGACTAAAAACCACTCATGTTCCTTCTTAGCGCTTTGTGCCGAAGCCGCGGTATCTCTTTCGAACAACCCGCAGCCCCGACGGGAACCGTACCACCTTCTTTTTTTTCATTTTTTTTTTATGGTGGGTGGAAAATCATCAAATAACCCCTCCCGCTCTTGGGTAGAGCGAAAGGGAGTGTCAGACTTCTACTGACTGAAAACCACCCATGTTCCTTCTTAGCCCTTCATGTCGAGCCCGCGGTATCTCTTGCGAACAACCCGCAGCCACGACGAAAACTGCTTTCGTTTCGTCTAAAAAATGAAAATTATATTAAATAAAGTATAATAGTACTGTCCACATTTTGTTTTATTGTGTGGTCACACTGCTCTATCTATTATTATAGAATTAGAGAAATAATATTATCTCAGCTAAGAGGTAAGAAATGCACAATTTTAGATACCTATTATTTAGAAGAAACTTTCTACTAAAAGTTAAGTACACTAGACTTTCTGATATTCCTATAGCCCAGCAGCTAGCACATGCACATATGTCAGTGGAGTGGAGGATTGAGGGACCAGTAATAATCATCGCTATCTTCAAAATGCTTCGATATTTAGGCTTCATTTTTTTTTACGATATGTTTTAAGACTTCTTCTAAAACTTTATGTAGAAAAAGAACGGTTTTATTAGTTTAATTCAGTAATATTCACTAAAATATTTATCTTTGTTGTGTGGACTGAGGGACCACAGTTCAGTCGTTATATTTTTTTTATCTTTAATGCTTTGTGGTCTGTTATTTTGTGAATATCTTTCCAAATTCTTTACTAAATGTCTGTATTCACAAAACCTTCTTTTTTAAGATACTTTCCGAGATCTGGCTAACCGTCTGTGAGAACTGAGGGACCACACTTTATGGGTCGTAGTTTTTAATATATTTGATTACAAATTCCCCGGATTTGTTCTACATTTGTTTTAAGTCTTCTACTAAATCTTAGGATTTTCATTTCGCGTATTCCTTTTTGGTCCCTCAGTTCACACGCACATAAAATTTTTGCTGGGAAATGACTTTTTTTTTTGGGGTCAAAAATCACATTTTACGGTAAAACTCAAAGTAGAACTCATAAAACATTGTGCTAGTTAATGCTTTGAATAGTAAACGGGTCATGGAGATAATTTAAGTAAAGTTAAAACCTGAAATACTAGTATTTACAAAAACAGCTGTGAAAAATTTGGAACTTTGACCCCCAATATCTCCGTAACTAGGAGGTTCCCAGGTATGGTCTAGAACAAAAAAATGATGGCAGTGGTGGGGAGAACAAATGCCCTTCGTTTGCGTTAAGGGTACTTTTACACCCTATATACAAGTTGAAATTATCTATTTAAATTCGAAGTTGCATGAAATGAGCAAATAACACAATCTTTTTAGTATCGAAGCTTGTTAAGAACAAAGCAACTCAACCAAAAATATTAAAAAAAAAAAAAAACTATAACTCACTTGTGAATAATGGTAATGAAAAATTCACAGTTTGATTACAGGTGTCATTAGAGGAGGAGCTCGTGGCTTAATAAGAACTGCCACTCGGGTCGATCTTTAGGTAAAGCTGTGCTTGCCTAGGTCGGTCTGTGGATGGGTGACCGCCCGACACACCGAGTTTCCTCCGTGCCTCGGAAAGCACGTTAAGCTGTTGGTCCCGGCTGCTATATATAGATCTTTGGCAGTCGTTACAGGTAGTCAGTGACCTGAAATTCTGACATCCAGTCTTACCAAAGAGTATCGTATTACCTAGTATTAACTGGGTTGTGGAGGTCAGGTAGGCAGTCGCTCTATGTAAAATACTGGTATTCAGCTGCATCCGGTTAGACTGGAAACCGACCCCAACATAGTTGGGAAAAGGCTAGGCAGATGATGATGATTACAGGTGTCATTATATGCCTAATTGTGGTGAAATTAGAGCCACTTGATTTTAGGTAGGTTATTGTCGTATCGTCGGCACCACGATGCCGACGGTGTTAGGATTTATTTGATAGTTTAATAATGTTCCTATGAACTAGAACTACCAGTGGTTTCATTTATTGGCGAATTGTCGGCACCACTCTGTATAATAGTTGTGGTATGTTATTGCAACTCAAAAAAGTCAATAAATATGCATTTATGTATGTACGCGCATAACTTCTGAACCACTGCCACAGAATACATAATAGCACCAAATTGGATGATTATTTATTTTTTGTGTTTGTTATTTTTAGGACAAGTTTTGTATAAAATAATCAAATATAAAAGATTTTTTTATTCATATCAGATTTAATAAAACCTCATAGTAAAGAAAAGTGAGTGGATGAGACAGAATGACGTTCAGTGGTTCAGGTAACGAATGCCAACTTCAAACAGACCATACGTCATATCAATAATTATCATAATGTCAATCATATACAATGACTGTTTCTCTCCAACAGAAAAACTGTTTTTGAAATGGGTAGGAAGGTATGGGTAGGTAAGTAGTAGGTAAGTAGGTGATAGTAGTAGGTAAGTAGGTGATAGTAGTAGGTAGGTAGTAGTAGGTAGTAGGTGTTAGTAGTAGGTAGGTAGGTAGGGAGTAAGTAGGTAGGTTGTAGGTATGTAGGTAGAAGGTACAAATAACACGACGACCACACATCACCGACTTTACCTAGCTCTGATACTAACTCATCTTCGACATCATTTTTATTGCTTCACACGGATATTGATGAAGTTAAATCTGTTATTGAGTCGCTAAGATCCTCTGCAGCCACTGGGTGGGATGGTGTCTCTCCTGTGGTCCTTAAAAGAATTCTGGCACCAGTTTTAAATCATATATTTAACCTTTGTTTTGAGACTGCTATCTTTCCGTCATCTTTAATAATAGCTATTATACACCCTCTCTTTAAGGGTGGCGACGAAAACTCTTTCAACAACTATCGCCATATAGCGGTACTACCTGCTCTCTCAAAGGTTCTTGAGCGCCTTATCAATAAGCGATTGGTAAATTTTTTCGAAAAGAATAATTTGTTTTCTTCTCAGCAATTTGGTTTCCGGAAAAAAAAAGTCAACTTGTGATGCAGTTCACGAACTAACGAACTTTATAGTAGAGAAAACCAACAGTCGCAAGAAGGTGCTTCCTGTATTTCTCGATCTCGCTAAGGCCTTCGACACCGTTCCAATCTCTACCCTTTTACTTAAACTTGAGAGAGCAGGCATCAGAGGTCAACAACTTGGACTTTTTAAAAGCTATCTGAGTCAGATTGCAAATGGTGAAAATTGGTGACCACTTTAGTGAGAAGCTCCCGATTTGTTACGATGTGCCGCAGGGTAGTATACTCGGTCCTACACTGTTTCTCATCTTTTTAAATTACCTTTGGAATCTCAACATAACAAATGCAAAAATTTTATCTTTTGCTGATGATACAGCTCTTACCTTTTTCGCTAACTCATGGTCAGTACTTCAGAATATTTCACAATATGGTTGTGATTTTGCCTTTAACTGGCTTCGATCCCACGCTCTAACGCTTAACACATCCAAGACGAAATTGATGACGTTCTCTATCTCACCGACCTCACAGCCCGATATTCCAATCGCTATAAAGGCTCACTCATGTAACAATACACTTTTACACTCATGCCAATGTTCATCCATTACCACTGTCGATAGTATTAAGTACCTGGGTATAACGTTGGATCGATACCTGAATTATAAAACCCATATTGGTTTGGTAATGGGCAGGGTCAGAAAACTTATATATATTTTTAAAACCCTTCGACACGTCGCCAAGCAGTCTGTTATTCGCAATGTATATTACGCCTTATGCCAATCAATAATCACTTATTGTACTAACTTGGTAGTTTGTTGTTGGGGTGGCGCCACAAAAACCCTTAAACCTTTGGAAATATCCCACAGGGCTATACTGAAGGTTGCAACGTGTCGACCTATTCTGTTTCCAACCGTAGAACTTTACAAAAATTGTGGGGTCCTCAACGTAAGGCAACATTTCATTCTGCAAACTATTCTTCTCCAACATTTAAAAACCCCTCTTATTAATATTACCAAGCGACGGAAAGATATGATTTGTACTGTTCCACAAACTCGGTTTAAATACACAAAGAGATTTTTCTATTAACTTGGTCTTTGCTTGTACAATAAAATTAACGCGTCTTTATACATCTATAATTTACCATACAGCAAATGCAAGGTTGCCCTCCGTGAATTCCTACTGAATATAACCTAGCGACAAGACTGAAAAGTACTTAGTGACACTAACATGAAAGTAACCCTATTCCCTTTATATTTCTCAAATGTATACACATTCATTCACACACATTCACACACACAAACATATACACACTCACTCGACTCACCACACATTTATAATATTAAGTAACAAAGTAAGAATATTCAATTTTTGAAAATCTGATTGGCTCTTCCATTTTTGTGCATAAATGGCCAACGTGTAAAGAATCTGTTTCGTATAGCATGCGGGAACATGGTGCCCTAGCGGCAGTGGCCCAGCTGCGACAGGCGGCGGCGGCGGGGGGCGCGGGCCGCATGCGCGCGTGGCGCCTGCACGCGTACGGCGCGCTGCCCGAGCTGCGCCTGGAGGACGCGCGCGTGCCGGCGCTGCGCACGCCGCGCGACGTGCTGGTGCGCGTGCGCGCGGCCTCGCTCAACCCCATCGACGTGGCCATGATCGGTGAGGCGCGCACTGTATGTGAGTGCTCTCCGACTCGACCCGCACTCACGCACTCGGCGCCGGTCGTTTGCAGGCGGGTACGGCGCGCGCGCGCTCAACGTGCTGCGCGCGCTGGAGGGCGCGGAGGGCGTGGAGTTCCCGCTGGTGCCGGGGCGCGACTTCGTGGGCGAGGTGGCGCGCGCGGGCCCGGCGGCGCGCTTGCGGCCCGGTCAGCGCGTTTGGGGCGTGGTGCCGCCGCACCGCCAGGGCTCGCACGCTGACTACGTCGTCGTTAAAGATGAATGGGTATGAAACATCTAGCATGCCGCACAATAGGTACACAAATGTTTTAACCTGAAAGTCATCACATCGGACGGACCCGGGTTTGTATATCGATGCCTCAGAAGAAAAATTTGCTTCTGAAGTCAGTGACATTTATTTGATTGATTTCGTTTTTTTTGCTTTTTAGGGTTCCGAAAACGTGTTGCGCCGAACCCCAAATAGAATGGGATACGGGCAGGAAGATGATGATGAGGGTTCCGTACCCAGAGGAGCTCGTGGCCTAATTAGAACTGCCACTCGCCAGTTCTAATTAGGCCCGATTTATTAAATGTGGTACGCCACATTTAATAAATCGCAAATATAACTTTGTCGTTCATACAAACACTATGAAAAACAAACTTATTACAATGTTTTTCTGATGCCGCTATACAAGAAAAGCAAGAAATAATACAAATTAAAGGAGGCTTCTCTACTACAATGGTACGGAACTCTTTATGTGCAAGTCCGACTTGCACATGGCCAGTTTTTTGTTGACATGATGTCCTTATTAACTTCTATAATATAAAATTGATTCATGATAACAAGACTTTGTGTGCTTTTTTTTTTGCAAAGTGAGGCTGCTCTTGACCTCGATAACTCCAGATGGAAGGCGATGGCACGAGCGAGCCCAGAAGATGCTTGATATTGATATGATTCAGTATAGTCGAATTCATTGATTGCACCGTCGCGGCAGGCGGGACCCGCGCCCGCGGCGTTGGACGACGCGGCGGCCGGCGGAGCGCTGTACGCCGCGCTCACCGCTTGCGCCGCGCTGCGGGCGGCCGGTCTGAACTCGGGCGCGGTCGGCCAGCGCGTGCTGCTGCTGGGGCTGGGCGGCGTGGGGCAGGCGGCGCTGCAGTTGCTGGCGCAGCGCGGCGCGCACGTCACCGTGGGCTGCAGCGGCGCGCTGTGCGAGCTGGCCGCGCGCCTGGGGGCCGCCGCGGCGCTGGACCGGCACGCCGCCGGGTACGAGGCCGCGCTGCGGGCGGCCGGCCCGTACGACGCCGTGCTGGACTGCGCCGGGCTGGGCGGCGACGCGGCGCGGCGCTGGCCGTGCGCGCGCTACGTCACGCTCAGCACGCCGCTGCTGCGCGACATGCAGGCGCGCGGCGTGGCGCTGGGCGCGCTGTGTGCGGGCGCGGCGCTGCTGGCGCAGGGGGCGCGCGCGGGGGGCGCGGGCCACGTGCGCTGGGCGTTCTTCTCCCCGTCGGCGCCGGACATCGAGCAGCTGCGCCGGCTGGCCGAGCGCGGGCAGGTACGTACGCGAGCGCTGCAGTGAGAGCGGTGTAGTGCTGCAGGGAGTGTTATGTCGGCTATGTTGCAGTTCCGCGTGTGCGTGGAGCAGGTGTACGGGTGGTGGCGCGCGGGGGAGGCGTACGAGCGGGCGGCGCGGGGGGGCGCGCGGGGCAAGCTGTTGCTGGACTTCACTGCCGCACCCCCCGAGTCCCCCGCACCCCCCGCGTCCGCCTAGAAGTCGCCGTAATTTACGATGAATAGAAGAGAAAAAATTGCAATCGTTATCGGACCTTGTATGAGTATTAATTAGTACCTACCTATTATATATTAAACGACATTTAATTAAGTTCAATATTCTTGTTATTGTTGTAACACTCTTAGCTGTACGTAGACACAGGTGCACAAGAAAAGGGGTCCAAAAATATATTTAAGGAAATATTCCTGGGCGCGTAAACGTAGAGCTCCCAAACACGCTTGTTACTAATGTTTATTGTAGATGAATGAACTCTTCATTTTCTAGAAAGAAATCATTCATACACACATCAACAAAATCTAGGGATATTTTATATTTAATCAAATATCTATGAAGAGTTTTCTGATATAGCAAGTAAATGGAAGAATGATAGGTTATTTTAAGGTCTTTATTAAAGAAAATAAAAAGTCCTGATTCTCTTTTGTTTAAAAAAAAACCACTTCAAAAACACAAAAAAGTGAAAAACACTAAAACGAAAAACACAAAAAAGTGAAAAATAAACTTCACAAGAAAAAGCAGCCTCTGAAGTCGGTGACATTTTGTCTGTTTGATTTGGTTTTTTTTGCCACCGACTTCAGAAGTTTGTGGTTTTCGTTTTTGTGTTTTTCACTTTTTTGTGTTTTTGAAGTGGTTTTTTTTTGCAAAAAAGTTTTTTTATTTTACAATTTTTAATTGTAGGTAATATCCTATACAAATATTTACTATACATTTAACATTCAACCAAGAACCCTAACCCTTAACCTTCAAGATTCCCTTATTATTGCTTTCAACTCCTAACCGTTGAGGAGTTATACCTTCCATCATCAACTCATCAACATGAAGTGATGACTGCTAGATGCAAATACTTAAAAAACTTTAGAAAAAGCACGAAACACGTGATACATGCGTAAACAATTCGAGGGTTGCCCTCGATTTCTCTGGGATGCCATCATCAGATCCTGATTTTCTTATCATGGTACCACCCTTGGTATATCTCCTTTTCAACAAAAAAGATTTTTTTATATCGGTTCAGGCACCTCCGAGTAATCGGTGGATATACATTGAGAACCTCCTTTTTTAAAGTCGGTTAATGAGTTTTACCTTCTATCATCAGGGCAACCTAATACCCTGAAAGAATACAATTATCACTTTATAAGTACGCATATATAGTTCTGAAAGAATTTTCTATCAACTCCTAACCGTTGAAGAGTTGTACCTTTCATCATCATCAGTGAATCCACATGATATTGTGATGACCACACGGAAATACTTGAACAGGTTTAGAAAATATATGGAAAACGTCATAAGTGCCTATAAAGTTTGAGGGTTGCCCTCGATTTCCCTGGGATCCCATCATCAGATCCTGACTTGGTGACAATGGGACCACCTCGGGAGTATACCTATTCGAACACAAAACGAATTTTGAAAATCGGTTCATTAATGACGGAGATATGCGATAACAAACACACAAAAAAAAAACATACAGACGAATTGATGACCTTTTCGGAAGTCGGTTAAAAAGTGAAAAAATCTTATAAAATCGAATTATTAATATCAGTGTTGCCACCTCTTACATTAAATACACATCGACATCGATTGTTTATTATTATTATAGCTAGCCTATGTTGTCCCACTGCTGAGCAAAGGTCTCCCTGCATTCCTTCCAACGGTCACGATTCTGTGCAACGTCTCTCCAATTTTCAAGGAAGACATACCGCCACGTTCACGTTCGTCCCGCCATCTCCTTCGTGGTCTGCCACGACCCCGTGTAACTGAGGGCACCAATCCTGAGCTTTACGGGCCCACAGATTGTTTATACTTACTTAAAATGAAATTGTCAATATCTTGCTGCGGTATGAGGTCCATGTTTTTTGCAAGTGATCGTGAAGTTGTTGTTCCGTCGGCAAAGCTATTCTTTGTAACATGTCCCAGGCCTGCTCGATAGGATTTCAGTCGGGCGACTGTGCAGGCCAATCCAAAACTTTTTTTTTTTGCCAAAACAAATTCGTGAGCACAATTATTGTCCCGCCTTGGTATGAGTGGACCTTCTGAGGGTGTCGCAGACGGTTAACTCTCCCTTGAGTTCTCCAAACGCGTTTACTTCATGAATCGAGATGAATTCCAAACCGGGACTCATCGATGAACAGCACCAAAGACCATTTCACTCCATGGTAAATGCTCCCGAACCCACAGAAGCCGCCGACCGCGATTGCCACGCTACGTGTCGCAATGCTGGAACACGTAGCGGTCTTCGAGCATGAAGACCAACTTTATGCAACCTCCTTCGCACGGTTGCGTACTAACACAATATCTACCCTTGTGCCGTTCAGCCACATCCCCAGTACTACGATAACGTGGCCACAACCTTGATCATGATCACATTTTGCCAGGTGTATGTATAGGACCTCAGCAACGACGCTTTCATTTGGTTCATAATTCATTCGTAGGGCTCGGTAAAACATTTTATAACAAACTGCCATCTTCTTTTCTAGACTTGCCATTTGATGCGTTTAAAGCCAAAGTAAAATGTAATCTTTGTTTATAAGCTTACGTAAATGATAAGAGTAGTTGATTGCCGAGTTGAACACAAGACAATGTTTGTTATTTATGTTCTTTTATCCAAAATAAGTCTTAGTATTTTTTTTTACATTATTTTTTATTATATACTTTTCTTTATTATTGATTTGTATCTGTAGTAAATCTACACCTTACTATTGTATCGAGTCTGGTTCTTCCAGTTGAGGAGTTTGTTCCGCCACTTCTTCTTTCCAGCTAAAACACTAGGAAGTGTCGAAGGGTGGGCGTTTTGGGGGACTGTCTCTTGTAAATAAGTAAAGTAAATTTTGACGTACGAAAAGTGCTGATTATCAGCCTAGTTTGAATAATTAACTTTTGATTTGATAGTCATACTTAAAATTAAATTGCTATTAATTTAAAGTATGAACAATCGAGGTCGATGTGTAATTAATGTAAGTGGTGGCAACACTGGTATTAATAATTAGATTATAAAAGATTTTTTCAATTTTAATTAAAATTAGTAGTTATAAAAGAAGAAATTAAGTTTTTTTATCACACTAACTTTGTACGGCGATTAAAAAAAAAATAGGGTTTTTATTAAGGTCCTTAAAATAACATCATTCTTCCATAATTACTATAATATCAGAAAATTCTCCATAGATTTGTAGATACTTGATGAAATATCTGCCTCGTTGGTCTAGTGGTCGCAAGCGCGACTGCTGAGCATGAGGTCCTGGGTTCGATTCCCGGGTCGGGCAAAGTGTTATTGGCTTTTTCCATCAGGAATTTATCAGTAACAGCTACGGAGTCTGCGTGCAGATGAAGCAGTTTTTCACCGGCACTTACAGAGAAATTACATCTGAGAAAAATTGTTAGTAATCTACATTATATGACACGTAATTTGGTTTAGCCATAATTTTTGTATCGGTATCACATAATAAGAAAAAAAATCCACAAAATCACCTCCAAATCGTTGAATGGAACCATTTTACTCCTTTATTTTTTAACAAAATAATATAAAAAAAATATCTACTGCTTTGAAATACAAAGGAAAATAATTTGGTTTTGTTACTTTTTAAAAACATGTATTATTTTAATTATAATAAATGAAAAATGCGTCCGTTTAAAGTCCGTATCTACGTCCGAGAGGGGTAGTTTGTATGCACAAGGTCATTGGCGTGAATACAAGCCTTAACTATCAGAAAACAAAACTATTACATATTCACTCACCATACATTAAAGTAAATAGCATACCGAAAGTCGTGGCCCACGAACATGAGTGCATGCACCAATGTCCAACAGTGTGTAATTGTAACCAACTTGAAGTAGGTAGTAAAATAACACTTTTATCTAGATCTTAAAATTGATAACTAATTTTTCAACACACTTGCTCATAAAGTGGCTCTAATTTCACCGCAATTAGGCATATAATGACACCTGTAATCAAACTGAATTTTTCATTACCATTATTCACAAGTGAGTTATAGGTTTTGTTTTATTTTTTTTTGGTTGAGTTGCTTTGTTCTTAAAAAAGTTTCGATACTAAAAAGGTTGTGTTCAATACTACAAATAAATTAATGTACCTATTCCTTGCTCATTTCGTGCAACTTCGAATTTAAATAGATAATTTCATCTTGTATACGTTTTTAATACTTAAATAAAACTTTTGTTTTCTCTGTAATAAAAAAAACTTTAAATTCCCTATTTTGTACGTGGCTGCAACACTATCCGCGAAAAGCCAAAAAAAACTTAATCTTTTAGTCTATAGCCGATCGCCATTGTTAGATGCGCGCGCAGGAAAACTGATAAATTTTTCCCGCGATGGCGAAATTTTTTTCACAACTCATTTTAACTGTTGAAAATGATTTTTTTGTGTTATTTTCTTCACAAGTGTGTTGAAAAACGTCGTATGATACACATGTGTATTGATGATTACCGTCCTCGGGTCTCAATGGCGCCTCAGCGGTAATCACCAACGTTACACACTTATACCATAATGTACTATAATTGGGGTCCCATGTTGATTATGTTTGTAACAAAGTCAGGTCAATATTGGCTAAACTAAGCGTATTGAGTGAGGCGTAAATTACCATACAGAACCAAAAGACTAATGTATTTGGCACTAGCAGATTCAATTACCGGATATAGTATAGCTAGCTATGGCAGAGCATATAAAACATACTTACAAAAAATATATGACATACAAATTAGGATGATAAAAATTATAGTTCCATATAAAATAAAGCTTAAATTTAAAGACAACCATCAACAATTATTTGAATATTGTAAAATAATAAATGTCTTTGACAAAGTAAAACTATATAGCTATAATATCACAATATGCTAACGAAATTGATAAAGTAAGTAAAAAAATAAGACCCAACAACTTAAGATGTTTAGAATACCTACCATTATATAATCTGCCGAAATGTAACAATGAATATGGAAGAAGGACCTGCAGGGCCATTGCGTATCTTTTAAAATGTCAGTGGCTATCATAGTGTCCATCGATTAACTGTCAAACGGTTCCATTTTGTACGAAACTGACAGTTAATCGATGGACACTATGATAGCCACTGACATTTAAAAAGATACGCAATAGCCCTGCTGGAGGTACTTGTTACCTAACTAGTTGAATAAACTCCCTAAGCAACTAAATAATAAATTAAAATCAAAGACAACTTTGCAAATAAAACGAATAATTAAATATTACCTCACAGTGGATCAATACAAAGTCCATCCAAATCTTTCAAAAATAAATAAATAATTTAATCTTGAAATTATAACTACTACTACTACTAAATATATTGTAATGTAGACAATCGAGACGCCTCACTCGCACATAATCTTTCAGAATTAAGATTAAGCGATGTGTCATCATCTGCCTAGCCTTTTCCCAACTATGTTAGGGTCGGCTTCCAGTCTAACCAGATGCAGCTGAATACCAGTATTTTACATGAAGCGTCTGCCTATCTGACCTCCACAACCCAGTTAACACTGGGTTATACGATACTCTTTGGTAAGACTGGATGTCAAACTTTCAGGTTTACTGACTACCTGTTACGACTGCCAAAGATCTATATATGGCAGCCGGGACCAACAGTTTAACGTGCTTTCCGAGGCACGGAGGAAATTAAGCGATGTGTGATTAACCAAAAATAATGAAATGTTGTCGTGGTTTAAGAAGAACTGCCACTCGGGTCGATCTTTAGGTAAAGCTGTGCTTGCCTAGGGCGGTCTGTGGATGGGTGACCGCCCGACATACCGAGTTTCCTCCGTGCCTCGGAAAGCACGTTAAGCTGTTGGTCCCGGCTGCCATATATAGATCTTTGGCAGTCGTTACAGGTAGTCAGTGACCTGAAATTCTGACATCCAGTCTTACCAAAGAGTATCGTATTAACTGGGTTGTGGAGGTCAGATAGGCAGTCGCTCCATGTAAAATACTGGTATTCAGCTGCATCCGGTTAGACTGGAAGCCGACCCCAACATAGTTGGGAAAAGGCTAGGCAGATGAATGAAATGTTTTTGAATTGAAGTTTTAAATTAATTTTTTTTTTACATGGTGACATTTTAAACCCGGTAATCGATACGAACAAACTACATAACAATAGATTTCTTGTTATGAAATGAATAAAACTGGCCAGGTTACAACTCCCAAATCCATCCATGACGGCAGCTAAAGGGTTTTAAAGTTTGTATGAAAAATTAATATGCGTGAATCAATTTACTTGAAACTTGGCAAGAATATTAGTTTAAGGAGATTATAATATTTGCCACTATAGTTTTTTCAAAAGTACCCCTTAAAGAAATGGAAAAAGAAGTTCAGGGTTGAATTTTGTATGTAAAAATCTTACTGTGACATGGAATCAACTTGCAACTCATTACTAACACAAATAAATAAAGCATTTCGTTTGAAATAAAACAATTGATTTAAAAAACGGACTAGTGCGAGTTGGACCCGCGCACCGAGGGTATCCGTATAAGCATTTTGGTACTATACTTGAAACTGGTTGGCACTATTGAATTTCATAGAATGTTTACAAATAATTCATAGTTCCTATAATTGTATGTAAATTACATGTACCTATATCGGGTGTAAAAGTACCCTTAACGCAAACGAAGGGCATTTGTTCTCCCCACCACTGCGATAAATTTTTTTTGTTCTAGACCATACCTGGGAACCACGGACTCGGACTTACGGAGATATTGGGGGTCAAAGTTCCAAATTTTTCACAGCTGTTTTTGTAAATACTAGTTTTTCAGGTTTTAACTTTACTTAAATTACCTCCATGACCCGTTTACTATTCAAAGCATCCACTATCACAATGTTTTAAGAGTGCTACATTGAGTTTTACCGTAAAATGTGAATTTTGACCCCAAAAAAAAAAATATTTGCGTAGGGGTACTTAGTTTGATGTACAGAATGCTTGGTTAACGGCTGTGTGATGGGTTGATTTACACCCTGTATATCCAATTCAATGTAATTTTTTTACGAACGTTTAGATTTAGAATAAGGCAGAACAGTCTACTTTGTATTATATAGGGTGTAAAAGTATCCTTAACGCAAACGAAGGGCATTTGTTCTCCCCACCACTGCGATCATTTTTTTGTTCTAGACCATACCTGGGAACCTCCTAGTTACGGAGATATTGGAGGTCAAAGTTCCAAATTTTTCACAGCTGTTTTTGTAAATACTAGTATTTCAGGTTTTAACTTTACTTAAATTATCTCCATGACCCGTTTACTATTCAAAGCATCCACTAGCACAATGTTTTAAGAGTGCTACTTTGAGTTTTACCGTAAAATGTGATTTTTGACCGCAAAAAAAAAAGTCATTTCCCAGCTAAAATTTTTGCATAGGGGTACTTGGTTTGATGTACAGAATGCTTGGTTGTCGTATGCGTGAAGGGTTCGTTTACACCCTGTATACAACAAATTCAGTAATCTTTTATATGAACAAACTACATACCAGTTTGTAATGCAAGGCCAGGAATAATACTGCCTACCTTTCCAATGGTTGTGAGGTTATTCAACAAACTACCAAAATCATATAGGGAACTGCCAATCAATCGTTTTAAAACAGCATTTTCCCATTCTAATTAATTTATTAATAAATTATTGACACTGTAGGTACTATTGACATTCTTAGGGTGGGTTGCACCATATTACTATAACGATAACCAAACCGTAACAAGCCATCAAATTATACTTTTTTAATGCTTTTATGGCTTGTTACGGTTTGGTTATCGTTATAGTAATATGGTGCAACCCACCCTTATTGTTATAGCAATTATTAAATTCGATTTCAGTGTATTATTTGATTTTGCATGCTAGGTTTAGCGAATTGTGTAAGCTACTGTAATAAAACCTGACCATCACCATTGTACTACAATTCTAGCAAATAAAAATTTCATTTTATTTCATTTCACCCCTTTTTTTTTCTTTGTGGTAGTAAATCATCAAATAAGGGGTTATTTGATGAGTCCCGCTCTTGGGCAGAGTGGAAGGGAGTGTCAGACTTCTACTGACTAAAAACCACCCATGTTCCTTCTTAGCCCTTGCGCCAAGGCCGCGGTATCTCTTTCGAACAACCCGCAGCCCCGACCCCCCCTTCTATGTTGCTGACATCTCTTTGAGGCGCGCGTGGAACACGAACGCGCCGTCGACACGGCCTGTCGTCGTCATAAGACGGACGGATGGCGAGACAGCCCATTACTCACCGTCCACAGATCCGCGTCTAAAGTGGCCGGAAGCCGTCACGTGGCCCCCGACGCCCGGAGCGACTCCGGCGGCGGCTGGGACGAGAGGGCATCCCATTCCATCTCGCACCGGACCATGGCTTGCACCAGGCCCGGACGCGAGAGTTCGCCGCCGCCGATCGCCGCTACGAGGACACGGCGTGGCTCCACCCAAGCGGGGCAGACCTCCACGGTGTGCTCCACCGTGTCCTCCGGCCGATCCTCACAATACCTTTCACCCCTCCCCCTCAATCTATAAAAAACTATACAAAATAATTTCTCATGCTGTGCTTCCCCTAATCAATGTATCTTCACAGACTATCTAAATACTTTTATTCCCAACTAGCTGTTCCCGGCATGCGTTGCAATGCCCTTTTTCCTACCTACTACCTGCCTGTGTACCAACTACCTACCTACCTACTACCCTACCTACCTACTACCCTACCTACCTACTACCCTACCTACCTACCTACTACCTCATACCCTACCTACCTACTACTCACCTACCTACTACCCTACCTACCTACCTACTACCCTACCTACTTACTACCCTACCTACTACTCTACCGACTACCCTACCTACTCTACTATCCTACTTACTACCCTACCAACTACTCTACCTACTACCCTGCCTACCTACCTACCACTTTCTCACCTTTTAAACCTTCCCTGGACTTCCACAAATAATTCAACACTATAATTAGCCAAATCGGTCCAGCCGTTCTCGAGTTTTAGCGAGACTAACGAACAGCTATTCATTTTTATATAATATAGCTGTACCCCGCGTGCGTTGCAATGCCCTTTTACCTGCCTACGTACCAACTACCTACCACCTACCTATTACCTACCTACCTACCTACATACTACTAATTTCTCACCTTCTCTGGACTGCCACAAATGTTTCAAAACCAAAATTAGACAAATCGGTCTAGCCGTTCTCTAGTTTTAGCGCGACTAACTAACAGCAATTAATTTTTATATTATACGCAAACACCATTTGAAAAATCGTTTTTCTATTGGGAAAGAAACAGTAAATATTTGTGATTATTGTGATAATGTCGTATGGTCCGTTTGAAGTTGTCATTCGTTGACTGAACAACTGAACGTCACTCAATTGTTTTGCCTTCCCGGAATCTCTCCACTAACACTTGAACTTTATAGGTACGGTATTAAAGCTCAAATTGATTTGACGTTTTAGTTAGAAAACGTTTGTATGGGAAAAAGAAAAGGGCTGTTTTTAGGGCTTTTCCGGCCATTATTCGAATTTTTTAACAAGCATTTAAAAAAAAAATCAGCCAAATCGGTCAAGCCGTTTTCATGCCAAGTCGTGACAACGGAAAACGGGTTTCATTTTCTATACATATAATAAATCTGTAGAAAAATATTTTTTGTACATCGAAAATATTTAAAAAAAAAATTGTTAGGGTATTAAAGTATAACCAACAGAACACATTTCCAGCATTTTTGGAATTTTTGTCTGTTTGTCTGTTTCGATGACTAAGCATCACGTCTAATTTACGAAACGAATGTAGATAACTTTTATACATAAATATTGTGCGTAACTTGGGCTAAGTCTTTGTTTCATCGTAATCGGTGCTCTCTATCAAAAGATATATGCATTTATAGTTTTCAAGAAGAACTTATCATTATGGTCAAGAATGAGACAAGCAACGACATCTATTGAACGAATATGGTACTTATTAATAAATGCCTTCACAAGATAACTTTAAATAAGTTATGATAGCAAAAGGTACGTAGATATTAGTCTAAATGACGCTGCTTTCAAAATCTACATAGCCTAAACCCTATAGTGTGTTTGATCGCTCTTTTTTAGCAGTTTATCTTCGTCTTCGACAGATGGCGTTTTTCATTTGATGTCATTTTCTTAACTGCGGTGTTATTAAATAAACATATGTTTCGTGAATAGTCAACAAATAAAGATTTACCAATTACACAGTATAAAAATACTATTTTTTTAAACTAAATTAAAATTAGATAAAACCCACGACATATTTTTTTTGTACCGTGTGGGAATCGAACCTGCGACACGCAGTGCTACTGTTAATCGTCCAGCCACTGCACCAAACATGTCTTTATATAGATGTGGTGTGTTGTTAGCCCTATGTGTCGAGGCCGCGGTATTTCTTTCGAACAACCCGCAGCCCCGACGGGCGTCGGTCCTTGGGGGCCCCTTCAATGTTGCTGACATCCCTTTGAGACGCGCGTGGAACACGAACGCGCCTCCATCGTCAACGTCATAGGACGGACGAACGATTAACTAGCCCGTTACTCACCGTTCACAGGCCCGCGCCTACGGTGGCCGGAAGCCATCACGTGGCCCCCGATGCCCGGAGCGTCTCCCGCGGCGGCTGGGAAGAGGGGTTGTGTCCCTCTTACGTTCACCTCTTTCGCTAGCATTACTGCTTTGCAGGAGGTGACGGCGTTCTATTTCAGATTCGATGTCCCAGATTCGGTACAGGTACCTCTCGAAACAGCCTCTAATCCCCCCTTTTTTGAGGTTCGTAAATTATCAAATGACTCATCCCGCTCTGGGCGGAGCGGAAGAAAGTGTCAGACTTCTACTGACTAAAAACCACCCACGTTTCTTCTTAGCTCTTTGTGTTTCGGGGCCGTGGTATCTCTTGCGGACAACCGTCAGCCCCGGCAGACGACGGCAGCAACAATTAAGGGGCCCCAATGGACCCCTTAATTGTTGCTGACATATCTTTGAGGCGCGCGTGGAACACGAACGCGCCAACGACAGTACCTTTCGACTATAATGTACCTGTTTCAAATTTCTTCAAGATCGGTTCGGCCGTTCTGACGTGGTTGATTAACAAACACCCATCCATCTAAACTTTAGTATTAGACATAGTCAGTACTTTGCATTACCCTCTTCTTATTTTCTACAGCGGCAGTAAGTTAACGCAGGGCAATGATTTAACGTACTTTTTCATCCCACCATCTCGGAAAGAGTATTTTTAATCTTCAATATCTGAGTGGAAAAGCCGTTTTTATTCTCTAGAGGATAAAGTAAATTGAATTTAGAACATCGTGTGCACTAAGTTTGTGAATTAAAAAAAACATTAAACCTATTTACTGCTACCTCTATGGTGCCGAATATATCATACAACTTTTTTTTAATTTGTTAAAAACTCAGACTCGGAACCTTCTTGGTGTTCTTTTTTCAATTTGCTTTGTACGCGGTTCTTTACGCGGCATTTTTTCACGTCATTGTTAAACCTTATATTAAAAACAAGAAACTTGAAAACAAGTGAAAAAACTAAAATGAGTGATTCTAGCGACGAGGAAGTTTGCTTGACGCCAACAGAATTGACTGAAACTGTTAATAATGCGCAAATGAGCTTTCTCCCTCAACAATCACGCGAGAAGTATTTAAAACAGTACGATATGTTCAACACGTGGCGACTAGCAAAAGGAGCCAAAACTTTCTCAGAAAACGTTTTGCTGGCATATTTTATAGAATTATCCGAGAACAAGAAAGCAAGCACTCTATGGAGTACGTATTCGATGCTAAAAGCAACAATAAAGATGAAAAAAGACAAACATATCGATACCTATCCTAAATTAGTGGCATTTTTAAAAAGAGCCTCATCTGGTCATCAACCAAAAAAATCGAAGGTTTTCACAGTATCTGATATTGAAAAGTTTCTTAACGAAGCACCCGATTCCGTATATTTGGCGGCAAAAGTAAGTCAGTTGCACATTCAGTATCTACTTAAGTATATTAATCTCAATTAAATAGTACCTATACTTAGTAGATGTTGATAGGCATAATTATGCGTTCATATCAATTTTATTCATTTATCTACTACAATACTCTTTACGTTACAGGTTGTTCTTATTATTGGAATAAACGGAGCATGTCGAACTAATGAACTAACACAACTTAATGTCAAAAACATTGAGAAACATTCAGATGACTTACTATTAATTAATTTACCTAATACAAAGACAAAAAGAGACCGCAACTTCGTCATTCGCAAGGAATACGTAACGATTGTTGAGAAATATCAAGCCTTACGCCCGCCTAACACTCCAATCAATCGATTTTTTCTACAGTATCGCAATGGAAAGTGTGTTAGACAGCCTATGGGTACTAATAAAATTGGCAGTATCCCACGAGAAATAGCAACATTTCTTGAACTTCCAGAACCCCTGTTGTACACGGGTCATTGTTTCCGACGAACTTCAGCCACACTTTTGGCTGATTCCGGAGCTGATCTCCTGTCCCTTAAGCGCCACGGAGGCTGGAAGTCCAATGCAGTTGTAGAGGGATACATAGAGGATTCCATCCAAAATAAGTCTAAAATATGTGAAGGCATCGTAGGAGCCATTACACTGAAAGAGCCTCAATCGGATCCTTGGACTGGCCCTTCTACATCAAAAATAAGCCGTTATGAAACACCTAACCATCTCCCTCTCTCTCCAACATTCACGCCAAGGGAATCCGATGAATCGGTACAACTATTAAGTATGACAGATAGTTTACCGAAAAACAGTACACAAGTGACTAACACCAATATTACAGTACCAAACAAAAATATTACACTCAATTTAAATAACTGTAGCAACGTTACTTTAAAATTTTCTTAATTATACCTTAGTATTATTTTGTTATAATTTAAAGATTATTCTGTAATACTTACCTGTCATAATGTAGTAATTAATACCTAAACTGAAATAAAAGTGTACCTATCTTGTGATTGTAAACGTTTTTTTTTTGCATTTAGTCATTTCCTCGCTGAGGTGGAATGAAAAGTTACGTGTTGCACTCGAGTGCAAAGATTTTTCACCTCGTGCTCTTTTGATTCCCTCGCTAACGCTCAGGATTCTAATTTTGAATCACTCGCTGCGCTCGTGATTCAATTTTAGAATCCTTCGCTTGCTCGGTCATCAAAATTGAACACGCGGTTAAAAAGCAACTTTGCACTCTTGTATAACAAATAACTATTATCTAAGCGACGCATTTTAGTTTCCGACAAGCACGCGAACGAAGTCGCGGGCACAGCTAGTTATATGTATAGATTCGGGCGTGAACAAAAAAAACCCTAACCTGTCTTGACTCTGATTAATTTACTGCATTACTTGATAAAGTAACTCGTCGACAAGCAATTTGAGCTGTAGAGCTTCGTGGAGCTAAAATTTTTCTACTTTTGAGCTCGGCACGGTTGTCCAGCGTAGCAAGTCTGGTTGAGTAGTATTTATTTGAAGGTTTTATTGGCGATATTTAATATGGAGTCGACTTCCAGTATAACTGGATGCAGCTAAAACCGGTATTTTACATGGAACGACTGCCTTTTTGACCTGCACACTGCACAACCCAGTTAGTATCGGGTAATACGATAGCCCTTGGTAAGACTGGATGTCAGACTTTCAGGCCACTGACTACTCGTAACACCTAGTATACTGCGTTCCATTGCTCGTTGGCAAACCTTGAGTTTGGACTTCTGGATGGTTTAATTGAAAGAAATGCTTTGACTTTGACTTACCCATTAAAAAAAAGATACCGACGAATTCAGAACTTCCTATTTTAAAGTCGGTTAACGAGATTTACCTTCTATTATCAAGTCAACTTGTACCACCAATAACCGGAAAGAAGTCAACTATCGATCCATTATTGACGAATTATTTTGAACGAAATTTTCTTTCAACTCCTAATCGTTGAGGAGTTGTACCTTCCATATTCAGCTCATCCACATAAGATTATGATTATCAGACGCAAATACTTGAACAGCTTTAGAAAATAATTATATGAAAAACGTAACAAGTGCCTATAAAATTCGAGGGTTGTCCTCGATTTCCCTGGGATGCAATGGATTCTGGGTGGCAATGGAACCACCTCGGGAGTTTAATCTTTCGAAAACAATTGACTGAGATGTAGGTGACTTAACTAAAAACATAAAAATACATAGGTAGGTACAGTGGAACATAGAACCTCCTCCTTTTTGGAAGTCGGTAAAATTACTATCTCACAGTCACCATGCAGAAATGCTCCTACAATCAAGCCCCATCCAGACCCGGTTGACTAGCGCTTGGTGTCCCTAGATAAGTGTCATCGAGGAGCATTTCATAAATAACGTTCGAAAATAACTTGGCTTTTTCTAATAACTTATTGTTTCTAAAAGCCTCCGGTTAACCAACACGTTATGCTTTTTCTATTGTTGTTATGTTATAGGAATCTACATCTACCTCGCACGTCTGTGTAACGGGAACCCCAAACCAAGTTCATGCCATGATCGTTGGAGGGCTGTCTGGACGGCCCCATTCCGGGAGGCCTGGGGACGCCTTGTTTACCGCCAGGGCGGAGCGGCATAGGACAATGCCCTCTAGGATGGAGAACCGCGCCTGGAAGGGGCAGCCAGCTCCTGCCGAACCAGGTTTGAGACCTCGTTCTCCGCTGACACACTGGCCCTGTCTCGATATAAATAGGGTGGACCAGCGACGCACAAACGTTGCCGTATTCAGTACATCATTACAAAGATCAGCCGTTTCAAAAAATTCACGGTCAAAATGTCCGTACCGTATTACCAAGCGCTAGGTTGTAGAGGTCAGATAGTCAGTCGCTCCATGTAGTTTAGTATCAGTATTCCGGACTCCGGTCGGCTTTTATTCTAACCGTTAGATAGATTGGAAGCCGGCCCTAACATAGCTGGGAATAGGCTAGGCAGATGATAATAACGGATTTTTTTTATATCGCACTCGTATCCATACAGAATTCCGAACACTCCCCGTGTTCGGAATTCTGTATGGATACGAGTGCGCCGATGTCATTTCCAGCCCATAGTTTATCAGCTTTCTGGGTTCAAGGGTTTGAACTGGGCATTGGGGAGACCGTGAGTATGGATTTATTTTTTAATAATTAGTATTTACGTAGTATGTACGTTTAATATCTACAAAGATCATATTTATGGACATTTAAATGAATGTCTATTTTCTACGTAACAATTTTTATAGTCAGATTATTTATGAAGGTACTTATGTTAATTATATTCGCTGGAAATAAATCTCATAAATAATGTGCAACTGTCGAATTTATGTAAAGTAGTGCGTGTAGTTGTAATCCGTCCGGAAGTGTGCGCACTGCGTAGGTCGAACGTCGCCCGCCCGTGAGGCTAAGCGTATGCTGACATGCTGAGGCGCAGGAGACGCAGGTCTACGCTGCGCAGCTCGCAGGGCAGAATCGATTTTGTAATGTATGAACTAGGGGCAGGCAACATGCAACGCAGTCGCAGATAGTTTTTTACTCGTGCATAAAGTTTTCATTAATAAATAATAAAATAAAACAAATAATTTAAAAAATTAAAAAACTCGCCTGCCATGTCAAAAGTGAAATCAAAAATAATGTTATTCTCATTTCATCACTGAAATCATTTGACTTGTTTTTTTTATTTTTAACCAACTTCCGAAAAGGAGGAGGTTATCAATTCGTCTGTATGTTTTTTTTTTGTATGTTTGTTATCGCATATCTCCGTCATTAATGAACCGATTTTCAAAATTCTTTTTGTGTTCGAATAGGTATAATCCCGAGGTGGTCCCATTGTCACCAAATCAGGATCTGATGATGGGATCCCAGAGAAATCGAGGGCAACCCTCAAACTTTATAGGCACTTATGACGTTTTTCATATATTTTCTAAACCTGTTTAAGTATTTCCGTGTGGTCATCACAATATCATGTGGATTCACTGATGGTGATGGAAGGTACAACTCCTCAACGTTTAGGAGTTGATAGAAAATTCTTTCAGAACTATGCGTACTTATAAAGTGATAGTTGTATTCTTTCAGGGTATTACGTTACCTTGATGATAGAAGGTAAAACTCATTAACCGACTTTAAAAAAAGGAGTTTCTCAATCTTTTTTTTATGTATATTCACCGATTACTCGCCTGAGGCGCCTGAACGGATATAGAAAATTATTTTTTTGTTGAAAAGGAGATATCCCAAGGGTGGTACCATGATAAGAAAATCAGGATCTGATCAGAGAAATCGAGGGCAACCCTCAAATTGTATAGGCATGTATCACGTGTTTCGTGCTTTTTCTAAAAAAAATTAAGTATTTGCATCAACAGTCATCACTTCATGTTGATGATGGAAGGTATAACTCCTTAACGGTTAGGAGTTGGAGCATAATTCTTTAGTAAAATATTATTGGGGACGTATATATGGTTGTAATCTTTTAGGTTCTCTAGGTGAGCTGATTATGGAAGGTACTACTCTTAAACGGTTAGGAGTTGAAAGCAATAACAAGGGAATCGGGTTAGGGTTCTTGGTTGAATGTTTAATGTAGGTATAGTAAATATTTTAATAGGATATTACAACTAAAAATTGTAAAACAGACAAAATGTCACCGACTTCAGAAGCTGCTTTTTCTTGTGAAGTTTATTTTTCACTTTTTTGTGTTTTTGAAGTCGGTTTTTTTTTTGCAAAATAGTTTTTTTATTTTACAATTTTTAGTTGTAATATCCTATACAAATATTTACTATACTTACATTAAACATTCAACCAAGAACCCTAACCATTAAGATTCCCTTATCATTGCTTTCAACTCCTAACCGTTTAGGAGTAGTACCTTCCATAATCAGCTCACCTAGATAACCTGAAAAAATACAACCGTATACTTATACGACCCCATAATATTATTATTTTACCAAAGAATTATGCTCCAACTCCTAACCGTTGAGGAGTTATACCTTCCATCATCAACTCATCAACATGTAGTGATGACTGCTAGAAGCAAATACTTAAAAAACTTTAGAAAAAGCACGAAACACGTGATACATGCCTAAACAATTTGAAGGTTGTCCTCGGTTTCTCTGGGATGCTATCATCAGATCCTGATTTTCTTATCATGGTACCCTTGGGATATCTCCTTTTCAACAAAAAAAGATTTTTTTATATCGGTTCAGGCGCCTCCGAGTAATCGGTGAATATACATTAAAATAAGATTGAGAATCTCCTTTTTGAAAGTCGGTTAAAGATTACCTTTTATAATCAGGGCAACCTAATACCT
This sequence comes from Diarsia brunnea, assembly GCA_949774965.1. Lineage (NCBI taxonomy): Eukaryota > Metazoa > Arthropoda > Insecta > Lepidoptera > Noctuidae > Diarsia > Diarsia brunnea. The sequence goes on from OX459009.1 coordinate 305,029, forward strand.
TGAAAGAATACAACTATCACTTTATAAGTACGTAGGTATAGTTCTGAAAGAATTTTCTATCAACTCCTAACCGTTGAGGAGTTGTACCTTCCATCACCATCAGTGAATCCACATGATATTATGATGACCACACGCAAATACTTGAACATGTTTAGAAAAAATATATGGAAAACGTCATAAGTGCCTATAAAGTTTGAGGGTTGCCCTCGATTTCCCTGGGATCCCATCATCAGATCCTGACTTGGTGACAATGGGACCACCTCGGGTCAACCTGATACCCTGAAATAATATAATTATCGCTCCATAAGTGAGTATAAATACGAAAGAATTTTCTATCAACTCCTAACTGTTGAGGAGTTGAACCTTCCATCATCATCAGCGAATTCACATGATATTATGATGGTCAGACGCAAATACTTAAACAGCTTTAGAAAATATATGAAAAACATCATATGTGCCTATAAAATTTGTGGGTTGCCCTCGATTTCCCTGGGATCCCATCATCAGATCCTGATTTGGTGACAATGGGACCACCTCGGGAATACACCTTTTCGAACACAAAAAGAATTTTGAAAAGCGGTTCATTAATGACGGAGATACTTACGCGATAACAAACATACAAAAAAAAAACATACAGACGAATTGATAACCTCCTCCTTTTCGGGAGTCGGTTAAAAACGGCATGCTTGAGACCTTTGTGAACTGAGACGGTTGTTTTGGTGATTTAATCATTATTACTTAGTAAATAGACATTTGTTACTGCCGCGGGCTGCTTTGTCGCGTCAACCTTAAGGTTTGTATTAACGCCAATGACCTTGTGCATTTGGGCGGAGCTAACTACCCCTCTCCGCGCCACTCCGCTACCCGCATGCAACAGAACGATGCGCCGAGGCCCGCGCCGAGCCGGCCGCCGCCGCCGCTCCGCGCGTTGTTCCGTCACAGAGTAACGAAATCACAGAAGGTCAAATCATTTTATTTATATAAAATTCATTTTTACGTGTACCGCAAAAGTGATCCAATTTTATTTTTATTTACTAACTATTGATATGGATGTAACGTAGGGTAGGTAGGGTTGGTAGGGTAGGTAGGTAGTACTTAAGTAATTAGCACTAGTGTATGTCATACTTGTTATATTTTATAAACCAATAGATAAAAAAAAACTACTTCCTTTCACAGAGTATTTTTATTTTTTTCGCTGGTTGAACTTCTTCATCCCCACTTATTTCTCCGTATTCAAATACATTGACTTTTGGATATTTCGTTAGACAGACAAAGTCTTGTTCTATGTTTTCTTTTACTTCTTCTTCGTTCTCGTTTTGTTCATTTTTCTCTTCAACCTCTTTTTCTTTCCTTTGTTATATTTCCGTCTCTTTGACATTTTCTTCTTTCTCTTGTGCATCGTCTTCTAGTAACTAATTTTTTTGTTGGTTTAAATCATTTTGTTTCCTTTTTTGGGTAATTTATTTTTATTAGCGCTTTCTTCCACCGCTTTTTCTATATAAATGGAATCTCTAATTTTCATTTTTCTCGGGTATCTTGGATCAATAAGTTCCGGTAATATGCAATCCAAATAAAACCTAATTAATTTATTTTCCATAACGTCTTTCCAGAACTTGTCATCTTTTTCTATAATATCGATTTTCATAGGAATATTTTCACCTAGCCATATTCCATAAAGGCATTTTGTTCTTTTGGTTATGTGAAGCTGACCCTGAATTTGGTAATACCAATTATGATTGGTATTAATAATAATCTTACCAGTTCTATAAAAAACTGTTTTTTTAGTAACTGCTTCGGTAAAACTCATTTGGTGAGCTGCAACAAGGCATTTAGTTTCTACCACCATGTTCTCCTCGACACATATACCGTCAGGAGTAGCGCCTAGATATGACAATTCGTCGTCAATAAATAAACCGCATGGTTGTATATTTATTCCAGTGTCTTTTAAAATTTTCTCAAGAGCCAAACTATGTTAAAGTTTTATGGGACCAAATGGCAACTATTCCGACAATAACGAAAAAAAAGAATCATAAATTTCAGTGTAATCGGTGTACATACATAAAAAAAAACACCGATCGAATGGAGAACCTCCTCCTTTTGGAAAGTCGGTTAAAAACATAAACGAAATAATTACATTTCTTATTGAAAATAATTACGCATGAATATTTAATATGATAAATATTTATATTGTAAATGTGAGGACCATGTGGGTCTTTCTTTAGTTTTAACGTTTGTCTGGCAGTTTGAATACTAAAGCGACCCACCCAAATGTCCTTTCTTTGGTATTGTTCGTCGTGACGTTGAGCTCTTTAAGTTACAAGTCGAGCTACACGATAAATGACAAATGCTTGCACTGACTGGACGGGTCCACTCAAATCAGTGTGGTGCTTTCTTCAAAAGACCATTTCAGAGACTAGTCTGCATAGTCTTCATGTGTGTATAACAAGTCTGGACCTTAAAAGAGACTATGACCTCTGAGTTTGTTTCGGATGTTTCTTCTCGGAGTAGTCAGGTACGAAACACCGACCCCATCTAGTTTAAAAAAAAGTGACTTGTAAAAGTGTTTGTGAAAACCCATTTGCAAAATAAACATCATTTATCATTTACGCCAGTAGTCGATAAATTAACAAATAACCAGCAAGTACCTAACTTATAATCATAATAAGACCTACTTCAGAAGCATTTTCAGTTTTGTCAAAATTTTCGTCGGTAGATGGAGCTAAATCAGACCTGCAAAAAAAAACACAAATTATCAAGACGAATCTTATGACATCTCTCAAGCTAAAATCCAGCAAGGCGTTTAGGGTACAGAGCGTGCCAAAGAAATATACATGTCATACATACATACACTCGAAAAACATAACCCTCTTCCTGGCGCAGTCGGTGAGGTACCGAAAAGGAAAATTTATAATATTGACTAAGTCATTGCTTGGACATGGTCCTTCTGTGATCATTCACTACTCTATGACACAGAAGCTTTATACCTATGATACCTAGGTACGACTTTGTTTGAATATAGGTCTTATAAAAACAGTATCTATCTACTTTTATGAAAGGTAATAAAGCTATAATGAATATGTAGATAAAACTTACCTTGATGAATGTTTACCCTTTTGTTTGTAATATTTTATTAGACCTTTCTTCATTCATTTCTGCTTATTCCCCATGTTTTACAAACTAAACTTAAACACTAATAAAACTATACCTAACTCTAAAACACTTCTTATACAAGACTAAAAAAAACCTACTCTACTATTAACAAAATTCAAAAGTAATATTTTATTTTACGATATGATTTCGTACTGCTGAGCTCTCGCAACGCAACGCACGTCCACCTAGCAACACGAGGCGCCCCGCACTGAATTCGTGGACGAATGCGGGGGTGATATAGACACGGACTTTAAACGGACGCATTTTTAATTTATTATAATAAAAATTAGACAAATTTTAAAAAAGTAACTAAACCAAGTTATTGTCCTTTGTATTGCAAAGCAGTAGATATTTTTTTTAAAGTCTTTTGATAAAAAATGAAGGAGTAAAATGGTTTCATCTCAACGATTTGGAGGTGACTTTGTGAATTTTTTTCTTATTATGTGATACCGATAGAAAAATTCTGGCTAAACCAAATTACGTATCATATCATGTAGATTACTGACAATTTTTTTCAGATGTAATTTCTCTGTAAGTGTCGACGAAAAGTGGCTTCATCTGCACGCTGTTTTTAAGCTTTTTTCGAGAGAGTAGCCTTAAGCCGAGACTCGTACTCCACCACAGGGGGTGCCCTTAGCGTATAGTCGCTTAGTTTGTAAGTTTGTTTGCAATCAAGGCATCCACAATCCACAATTGCACAGGAAAGTCCGGTTAAGCAATCGACAACCTCCTAGGTTGAACTGCGAGTTGCCATTTACAAAAAAAAGATAACTCTATTTCATCCCGGGAGTGTGAGACCTCTTCCCGGCTGTAGACCTCGTAGATCGATGATAACGTTATGGTCTGAATGTCTGGCAACAACAGTGTAACCAAGGGATAAGGACTAACAGTGGTTGTAAAGGTACAAGCAGCCCGCAGTCGCTGCACGTAACAAAATAGTACCTACAGCTTAGCAAAGCAAAGCTGCATCCGGTTACACTGAAAACCGCCCCAACCAGCATCAATAATAAATTGGAAAAGTCATGAAATGTTAATACCGTAAGCGTAAATAAACATTAATTTACCGAGGAAACAATTTGTAAAATCATAGTACCTATCTAATAATATAGGTACTCTCTTTCGTAGGTCTGTATGATACGCGGCAGTAAAAAAACACTGATCCGCCAAAATATCCTCCAACTGACACCAACAATGATTCCATTAATAAAGTGAATCATCATTCCGTGGTGCAGGTCAGTTATACAGGTGTATAGCGGACGTTTGCGGTGTCAGATGTGTGTAGACTGTGTAGCACAGGCACGGGGTACAGCCGTACAGGGGGTAGCGGCCGGCGCGGCGGCGCAGGGTGGCGCGGCACGACGGCGCAGCGTGCTCCGTGAGGCCCGAGAGACGGCCGCGTCCTGCCATTGGCCGCATGCACGTGGCCTGATCTCGCACCATGGCAACGCGCCCCGTCCCGCGCGCCCCGCTCGCACCGCAATTAGATATCGCGCTAGCAGTCGCCTCCTCGCATTTCGCATTCACAGTCGCGCTGAAAACGAAGACGCGTCGCGACGTGCCGGACGCCCGCTGATTGCGCGCCGGTCGATACTCGCGAACCTATTTTGCTACGACGAACGTTCACGTTACAAATTACGGGCAGTGTTTGAGTGTTTTCATAAACTATTTCTCAACGGATCAATGCTTATTATAAGGGACTGAAATCAGAAGAATTACAATACCAATTACACGTACTACAATCAGTCCCGAGATTCGTCGTTTGTTTTTGTTTGTAGTCACAAATTGGGATAAACTGTAAGTCACAGGAAATTCCTGAATAAACTAAATAATGTATGCAAATATATAATTTCCGTAACGAGCTTTCCACCTATACATGAGCTTTGTACTGAAGTCAAAACTTAGGTATATACTTAAGTACATAATTTTTAGCATAATATTTCAACAAGGAAAAATATTAATGTAAAGAGGTTACGGATACGACCAACATTTTATTCCTCAATCCACAACCCTTGGTTTTCCTTGCGCTTGTTTCCCTGATGTCGTTCATTACGTTATTTGCGCAAGAAGTGTTCTGCGTCAGAATTTGTGCGCATTTACGTATATATACCAATACCTAGGTACACATACTAGGTTGTATTGGAATAGAGGTTTACAAATAAGCCTCAACGCTTCAGCAGGAGGCACTGTTTATAACTGCTTACTACTACTGAGTACTGGAGTGCGGCGGAGGCTCAGTTGCTATTAAACTATCGATTGGGTGGCTGGCGGAGGCCGCAGGGACAGTGGTCAGTGTGGGGGGCTGTGAGCACTGGGACAAGTGGCGCGCCGCGTGGTGGCGCTGGGCCGGTGACGTCACGCGCCGCGCGCCGCCAGCTGATGATGATGCGGTCTGCACGACGAGTGCGCGGCCCACAATACAAATCCACAACACCGGTCGCCGGATGACCGGACCAATGTCTTGTACCTAACTTACGACTTACTCCCACGTCATTGCTTCCTATTTTGTCATTGTTTTTTTTTAATTTATTTGTATGAAAGGAAATACTTAAAGTTATTATATTACTTACTAGCTGATGCCCGCATGGTATATTTTAATACTAAAACCTTCCTCGGGAACCACTCTATCAATTGGTGAAAACAGCATGAAAATCGGTGCAGTAGTTTTTGAGTTTATCGCGAACATACATACAGACAGACGCGGCGCAGGACTTAGTTTTATAACCTTATATATATAGGGTGTAAAAGTACTCTTAACGCAAACGAAGGGCATTTGTTCTCCTGCATGAATGGCGCGCGGAGGCGCTGCACCGGGGGGTCACTCCGTTGCCGCGGCTAATTGCTGCGCAGCGGACAGACCTCCGGTGCGATCTCATGGCGGCATGGAGACAGCGACTGTCGCAACCCCGTGCAGGGCACGCCACGATAGTGGCGGTAAGTCCCCTCTTTGAGGAGTGGCTGGAGAGGCGCCACGGCGCCCTCACCTTCCGTCTGACGCAGGTACTCACCGGACACGGTTGTTTCGGGAGGTACCTGCACCGAATCAGGCGGGAGGAAACGCCCGGTTGTCACCATTGTGAGGATCGGCCGGAGGACACGGTGGAGCACACCGTGGAGGTGTGTCCCGCTTGGGCGGAGCCCCGCCGTGTTCTCGTAGCGGCGATCGGCGGCGGCGACCTCTCGCGTCCGGCCCTGGTGCAAGCCATGGTCCGGGGCGAGGAGGAATGGGACGCCGTCGCCTCCTTCTGCGAAGCAGTGATGCTAGCGAAGGAGGTGGCGGAACGTGAGAGGGAGAGAATCTCTCGTCCCAGCCGCCGCGGGAGGCGCTCCGGGCGTCGGGGGCCACGTGATGGCTTCCGGCCACCGTAGACGCGGGCCTGTGGACGGTGAGTGATGGGTAAGCTCGCCGTCCGTCCGTCTTATGACGACAACAGGCCGTGTCGACGGCGCGTTCGTGTTCCACGCGCGCCTCAAAGAGATGTCAGCAACACGGAAGGGGCCCGCAAGGGCCGACGCCTGTCGAGGCTGCGGGATGTCCGCAAGGGATACCGAGGCCTCGACATGAAGGGCGAAGAAGGAACATGGGTGGTTTTTAGTCAGTAGAAGTCTGACACTCCCTCTCGCTCTGCCCAAGAGCGGGAGGGGTTATTTGATGATTTCCCACCCCCCAAAAAAAAAAAAAAAAAAAAGGGCATTTGTTCTCCCCACCACTGCGATATTTTTTTTGTTCTAGACCATACCTGGGAACCTAGTTACGGAGATATTGGGGGTCAAAGTTCCAAATTTTTCTGAGCTGTTTTTGTAAATACTAGTTTTTCAGGTTATAACTTTACTTAAATTACATCCATGACCCGTTTACTATTCAAAGCATCAACTAGCACAATGTTTTAACAGTGCTACATTGAGTTTTACCGTAAAATGTGATTTTTGACCCAAAAAAAATATCTTTTCCCAGCAAAAATTTTTGACGGCTATGTGATGGGTTGATTTACACCCTGTATATATAGTGATACATTATAGTACCTAGTTATTAGTCCAAATTAAAACTAAAATATTCGGTCAGAGGGTCGTCTTAAGGGCGGATATTCGAATACCTACCTACCTAAATAAGTAATTATTCGTAAATTGTATTATTTCTGAAAATGGGTAACTTATTAAATAAGTTACCCATTTTCAGAAATAATACAATTGAATTGACAGGCCGCCTCGAAAAAGTTTTCTTTTGACCGACAAAATTTGTTTTTTTTTTAAATTCAAAATGTCGTCGGAGGTGTACAGGATAAATTTTATCCTGTACACTTAAAAAACTTTTTCGAGGCGGCCTGTCAATTCGTTTGAGTTAGGTGCGCTCAAGATTCAAGATTATTTATTTGCATGAAATATGGTACAAAATTTCTTAAAATAAAAGGTTTCACATAGGTACATATTTCGCTTACTAAATTTCAGCGCTCCGCGCTCGTATATTTCTACAAGCTTCAATTTTTTTCCTAAGCTTTTCTCCACAAGGCGACAAAACGGAAAATCAAACTCGTGTCATCATCTGCCTAGCCTTTTCCCAACTATGTTAGGGTCGGCTTCAAGTCTAACCGGATGCAGCTGAGTACCAGTCATTTAACATTGAGCGACTGTCTATCTGACCTCCACAACCCAGTTAATACTAGGTAATACGATAGTCTTTGGTAAGACTGGATGTCAGAATTTCAGGTCACTACCTGTAACGACTATGGCAGCCGGGACCAACAGCTTAACGTGCTTTCCGAGGCACGGAGGAAACTCGGTATGTCGGGCGGTCACCCATTCACAGACCGACGTAGGCAAGCACAGCTTTACCTAAAGATCGACCCGAGTGGCAGTTCTTATTAAGACGAGCTCCTCAAAATCAAACTCGTGTACGAAAGGAAATTAAAATTATTTTTCTGGTTTGAGTTACGTAAAAAAAATAAAAAATAATCACTTAATTACCTACCTACGTCAATACAATGTCATTTTTTCATGCAACAAAAAACTAAAATTAATTATGTTTCTTGGTGGTGTGTGAATATTTTACGATTGTAACGAATGATAGCGTGTAGGGAGGTATGTAGGTGTAGCTCTAACAGGTTTCCAACAAAACAAACATTGCGATGTTCCAAAGTCAAGATGATCGTAGCACAGTGTTAATTAATTGAAAAATTAAGGATCACAATCATTTCAATTCATTAGATGATTAGACAAACAAGGAATCAACTGGCATAGTAAGTATTTTTCAGTACACTTCCTCGAAAACTGGCTCATATTGCACTACGATTAGGTTTGACATGCAGTCTATTTCGCACGCGTGCATTTTTCTTATTTTTCCGCAACTAGGGCGAAATACCTGATAGGTACTTAGTCCAAATCGATTAAAACATAGGTAGGATTTTTTTTTTAATCTTTACCGTCCAAATAGAATTTTGTCATAGTGATCTGTGTATACAGGGTGTAAATTAACCCTTCACACAGCCGTCAACCAAGCATTCTGTACATCAAACCAAGTACCCCTACGCAAAAAATTTTGCTGGGGACCGATTTTTTTTTGGGCTCTAATTCAATTCAATTCAATTTATTTGTCAAAAACACGTGTAGGTTCACAATCACTTGGAATGATTACATAAAAAAAAAAAATCGTTTCAACATGTATTGTTTTGCCTATATAAATATAGAGGCGTACAAATATAACACTAATATAATACGTCACACAAAAATTTTTCAAAAGTTACGTAATAATTAAATAATTGTAAAAAAATAATATAATAAAAAATAATCAAAGTTAAATACACAAAAAAAAAAATATAAAGATGATCAAAAATTAAGTTACGAAAAATAACAAAAATAATGAATTAATAAATAGTAACAAAATTAAATTAGTAAAAATAATCAAAATTAAATTAATATAATAATTAAAAACAAATTTAAAATAATTAAAATTATAAAAAGGTCTAAATTACATCATTTAAATAGTCGGAACATTATAGTAGCATTTATTTACTAAAAATTTCTTCATGTTTTTCCTAAAACTATTAATATTTAAATCTTTGTATGCCTTTGGTACCTTGTTATATAATTTTGGAGGCATGCAAAATACGCTATTACCCATGAGAGCTGTTTTACCACTATGTAAACGAAGTCTCAGATTATCACGTTGACTTCTTTCGGAACCTTCTGAAGACTTTGGAAACAGTTGGAGGTTATTTTTAACGAATAATACCATTTCCAATATACATATACAAGGAAGGAAGTGAGAGAATTTGATGCTTAATAAAATATGGTTTGCAACTGTCGGTAATTTTAAGACCAAACATAGCCCTTATGCATAGTTTTTGCATTCTAAATGCCTCTTTATGTGTCGAGTTTCCCCAGAAAATAATACCGTATCTAAGTATCGATGCAGCAAGTCCATGGTAGACAGTAAGCAATGTATCCGTATTTACGATTGGAGCGAGTTTATGCAATGCGTAGGAACAACTGCTAATTTTCTTACACGTTTCTTCAATGTGATCTTTCCAATCAAGTTTTTTGTCAATGGTTAGTCCAAGGAATTTGGCATTATCAACTCTGCATATAGTGTGATTTTTTTAGCTTAAGTTAATATCATTTCTTACTGGTATTCTTTGACTAAAATGAATGATTTTTGTTTTATTTAAATTAATTTTTAGATTATTATTGTCTAACCAGTCAATCATAGAAGCTAAAGCATTATTAATGTCAAGTTTATAGGTGTCAGTTTTCTTACATGCTATTGTTGCTGTGCTATCGTCTGCAAAAAGAGTCATTGGATGCTCAATAGATTTCGGAAAGTCATTTATATAATAAATAATAATGGGCCCAGAACGCTTCCTTGGGGTACACCGAATTTCACTATACGTTCTTGAGACAGATACGTAGTCGCTTTTTTTGGAACGATCTATTCTTGAGATTGCTGTGATTTGCCTTCTATTAGACATATAGGATTCAATTAATTTAAGCACATTGCCTCGAACCCCATATGAGTCTAGTTTCTTAATTAAAATAGTGTGGTCAACGTAGTCGAATGCTTATGTCGAGGTATTCCATGAAGCACACCCAAACGAAGCACACCTAAAGTATTCCACTTAGCACACCCATAGGTGGGCTTCAAATAAAAATTTAAAATAATTAATTTCCTATTCCACGAAGCACACCTACGAATATCACTCGCATAGTGCGGGGACTAAGAAATAAAAATGTCGATAGAAGAAAATATTTAAAGACTAACTTAATATCTAACATCTTTCAGTTTCATTATAATAATGTGATACAATACTTGTAATTTTCATAATGTTCATATATAAATCCCATAGATAAGACGTATACATGATGCGCTAATATACAACGCGTGCGCCCGCCACTGCATTCCCGAGCCAACCCGAATTTAGCCGAGCGTTTCCGGAACTTGTTTACATGCTTAGTTCTCATTACACTATCGCAACGTCACAGGCTGAGTGTATGATATTGTGCGGCGGTCTTGTTGTTGTTATTTTTTCTGTTTTTCGTGAAATTTATTCAAACAAAATAATGGAGCCGATGGCAGGTCCAATTAGTAGAAATTTTAACCCATCTATTAATTACGTACTTGGCCGGAAGGGGACACAAGTGTTAGTGTATAATAACAAACAATATAGTAAACACAAGATTTATAAAAACGGTAATGCTTTGTGGCGGTGTATTAAAAAAGGGTGTAATGGCTTACTCACATTAAGTGACTTGGAAGAAGTTGAAAATAAAACTAATAATTATACAGAGTCTCATTACTCTGAAATAAATAAAATTTTCAATAAAAACAGAGCCATAAATCTGGCAAAACTTTTAGATTGCTTCCAAAAAAATTGCAATAATTATGCCGAAATTAGAGTAAAAATGGGTGTTTCAAATCATTGTCTGGAGATTCTAATAAAACAACAATTTATTTGATTGATAAGTTTAGATTCTAAATTGCCCATTTCTTCAAGATAATTAAAGAATCTTAAAGATTGTTATTTGTGATTTTAAACGGTCTGTGATTTTACAAAAAAACTATAGTATTTTTATTATTAGTTAAAAGGTGGCTATAAGAAAACTTCAACATAGATCTCTATAGAAAACTATATTTACAACGTTTTTGATATTTGTCCAAGTTTTTATTGCATAATTATGAAATAATCTGTGACTTTAAATAGTAAGATTACAAAAATGACAAATATTGTGTCACATTATTATAATGAAACTGAATGATGTTAGAAATTTAAGTTAGTCTTTTAAATAATAAATATTTTCTTCTATCGACATTTTTATTTCTTAGTCCCCGCACTATGCGAGTGATATCCGTAGGTGTGCTTCGTGGAATAGGAATTTAATTATTTTAAGTTTTTATTTGAAGCCCACCTATGGGTGTGCTAAGTGGAATACTTTAGGTGTGCTTCGTCTGGGTGTGCTTCGTCTGGGTGTGCTTCGTCTGGGTGTGCTTCGTTTGGGTGTGCTTCATGGAATACCTCCTTGTGTCATATCGCATAGCACAGCGCAAGTTGGATTTCTTTTATCCATACGTAACATTACATTGTGTGGAAAATAATAAACCGCCATATTGATAGTCTTATTTTGTCTTAAACCTTTTTGCTCACTACAAAGAATATTATTTTTTTCCATATATCTGCTTGTTAATGTATTTTTCAAAAATCTTCGTCATAATTGGTATCAGCGCTATTGATCTATAATTTTCGATTAGGTCTTTCTCATTCTAAAATCACATTTTACGGTAAAACTCAATGTAGCATTCTTAAAACATTGTGCTAGTGGATGCTTTGAATAGTAAACGGGTCATGGAGGTAATTTAAGTAAAGTTATAACCTGAAAAACTAGTATTTACAAAAACAGCTGTGAAAAATTTGGAACTTTGACCCCCAATATCTCCGTAACTAGGGGGTTTCCCAGGTATGGTCTAGAACAAAAAAAATATCGCAGTGGTGGAGAGAACAAGTGCCTTTCGTTGTGTTAAGGGCACTTTTACACCCTTTATATACTTAACTAGTATCGTACTCGTAACACACAAAAAATCTTACCTTTCCTCTATAAAATACCTATTAGTTTAGATTGACTTCGATTATATTGTTAAAGTAACAATTACTATAGGTATCTCTTACTGTTTAATATACAGTAACACCTTGTACTTATAAACATTATGGTGCAGTAAATATTTTGAATTTAAATTTCTCCGGAGCCCCTAGAGGCCAGATTCCCCACGTACCTACCGCACCGGACCGAATGACTGCCACGCGCTAATTATTTTGTCGCCCGTATATTTTACATTGCGATATCATCTAAGATATTTGTTTAAACTGTATAGAGTAAAGGGCACAAATATTCTATATTAAATTTCCGTGCCAGCAAACACATTTATTTAGATATAGATTTATACCATATGGGTTAAATAAGCCTCGCAAAATATAATTATTTTTAACCTAACAATTTAATATAAAAAAAATGGTTACAGTGAGTCAATCGTAAAAGATAAACATATGCTGTCGCGGACTTTTTTTTAGAACTTTTAAAGAGGAACAATTCCTTCATACATGATATTTACGTAACTTAAACCGTTTTCGCAGCGCACGCAACGGAAGCTCTCAAAAAGGAATATCTTTTCCCGTTTTTGCAACATTTTTCATTTATGCTCCGCTCCTATTGATTGTGGCGTGATGTTATATAGCCTAAAGCCTTCCTCGATAAATGGACTATCCAACACTAAAATAATTTTTCAGTTCCAACCAGTAGTCCCTGAGTTTACCCCGTTCAAACAAAAAAACAAACAAACAAACTCTTCAGCTTTATAATATTAGTATAGATAAAAAGAATACCATAAATATACATGATTATTTTAAAATAATAGTTACTTTTATGTACATAGACCAGGGTCGATAATTTTTAAAACCAAAAAAAATAATAGTAGGATGAAACCCATTAGAAAAGGAGGGGAATATTATAAAAATAAAAGGAAAAATAATTTACGGGCGATCTGAGGTCGGGAAGGGGATGGGGGTGAGTTTTTAAGGGTAAAAAACGGTTTTTCTCGATTTCCGGCAAAACTAAAAGTCCTATCGAAAAAAGTCAAATAGCAAAGTTGTAGGTAATAAAAAGATCTAAAACTTTTGTATTTACTTTTTTTTCACATAACCTCAAAATTTCTGTGAAAAATTCAAAAACCAAGTTTTTGGTTTTTTATTTTTATCTTTTACAACTTTTGTTTTTTTTTAACGAAATTTGGTGAAAACTTACCTTTTTATGTCCCAAATACGCTGTAATTTATTTGGTTTAAAATATTTATTTTTTCACCTTATTTTGAATTAATATCGAAAAAACACCCTAATTTTCAATCGAAAATTCACCCGTCAAAATATCAGCTTTTTTCTAAAAGTTGGTATGGTTTCTGTTCGTTGAAATCTCTACTTTCCGATGGTGAAAAAAAAAAAATGTTACTACAGTAAATCTTCTCAGAAAATGCAAAAAATCATACTTCATACATCGTTAAGCATACTATTTTTTAAAGAAAATATTACGATTTTTATGTTTGAGTTGATTGATACAGATAAAAATAGAGATAGTATTTACCTTCCTATGCATATTCGAAAAGTTTTTTTTTTTTTAAGTAAACTTGTCACAATTATCTTTAAGAAACTCAGCGTGCACGTGTATTTTTATAAACGATGTTGTATACTGTACTGTATTTCGAATACTGGTTAGGCTAACGGTTGTAACAGCAGAAAAAAACTTGAATTCGAATTTTTTTTTTAATTATTATAAATAATTTTGAGCTATTTATTAAAATTTACACTTTATTTACTCGAAAAACGTTAGATTACATGTGACATTGATAACAAAAAAAAACACGTTTATAAAAATACACGTGCACGCTGAGTTTCTTGAAGATAATTGTGACAAGTTTACTTAAAAAAAAAAAAACTTTTCGAATCTGCATAGGAAGGTAGATACTATCTCTATTTTTATCTGTATCAATCAACTCAAACATAAAAATCGTAATATTTTCTTAAAAAAATAGTATGCTTAACGATGTATGAAGTATGATTTTTTGCATTTTCTGAGAAGATTTACTGTAGTAACATATTTTTTTTTTTCACCATCGGAAAGTAGAGATTTCCACGAACAGAAACCATAACAACTTTTAGAAAAAAGCTGATATTTTGACGGGTGAATTTTCGATTGAAAATTAGGGTGTTTTTTCGATATTAATTCAAAATAAGGTGAAAAAATAAATATTTTAAACCAAATAAATTACAGCGTATTTAGGACATAAAAAGGTAAGTTTTCACCAAATTTCGTTAAAAAAAAACAAAAATTGTAAAAGATAAAAATAAAAAACCAAAAACTTGGTTTTTTGAATTTTTCACATAAATTTTGAGGTTATGTGAAAAAAGTGTAAATACAAAAGTTTTAGATCTTTTTATTACCTACAACTTTGCCATTTGACTTTTTCGATAGGACTTTTAGTTTGGCCAGAAATCGAGAAAAACCGTTATTTGCCCTTAAAAACTCACCCCCATCCCCTTCCCGACCTCAGATCGCCCGTAAATTATTTTTCCTTTCATTTTTATAATATTTCCCTCCTTTTCTAATGGGTTTCGTTCTACTATTATTTTTTTTCACTTTTTATTATTTTTAAAGGCTTCTACCCTGGTCTAACAAGTTAACATTTATTTGTGGTCTAAATTTAAAAAAATATTTGAATTTTATATTTTTCCTGTGAGGCTGTTGAGGGGCTTCATACTTTTGCTTCTCCTTCAACCTGGCGAAATCAAATCGCGAAAAAAAAGTAAATTAAATCATAGTGTCCTAAAAAATGTTGATTAAAATACTTATAGTTTTATTAGTTATTTCTTCTAAAGTGTATTGAAAAACGTCGTTTGATACACGTGGGAATTTCTTATTTCACTTGTCGTCGGCCCCATAACACCCTCGCCTTACGGCTCGGGTGTCCATTCTGCCTCGAATGCAATTACAAACTTTCCGCACTTGTATCAAAATGTACTATTTCAACACACTTTCTCGAAAACTGGCTCTTACTGCACTAATTGCACTACGATTAGGTTATACGTACATGCAATTTATTTCGCACGCGTGCGATTTTCTTATTTTACCACAACCAAGGGCGGAAAAGAAAATTACCACAGAAAACTATACCTTATACTAAGGCCAAATCGATTCATCTGCCTAGCCTTTTTTCCCAACTATGTTGGGGTCGGCTTCCAGTCTAACCGGATGCAGCTGAATACCAGTATTTTACATGGAGCGACTGCCTATCTGACCTCCACAACCCAGTTAATACGATACTCTTTGGTAAGACTGGATGTCAGAATTTCAGGTCACTGACTACCTGTAACGACTGCCAAAGATCTATATATGGCAGCCGGGACCAACAGCTTAACGTGCTTTCCGAGGCACGGAGGAAACTCGGTATGTCGGGCGGTCACCCATCCACAGACCGACCTAGGCAAGCACAGCTTTACCTAAAGATCGACCCGAGTGGCAGTTCTTACTAAGCCACGAGCTCCTCCTAAGGCCAAATCGATTACAAGAGGAAATTCAAAAAAAGTCACCATCGACTCACGACTGTCGGTCGGCGGTGTCTTTTTTAGGCTTCCGTAGCCGAATGGCAAAAAACTGGCCAAGTGCAAGTTGGACTTGCAAATGAAGGGTTCCGTACCATTGTAGTAGGGAAGCCCCCTATTTCTTGTTAAAGTGGCCACAGAAAAATATATTTTGTTATTTGTTTTTCATAAATGACCAACATGGTCATTTATGAAATATTTGCAGTTTTTTAAATGTGCAATATCTCAAGAACTATTCACTATCGACAAACCAAACTATTCGACTTATCGTTCAAACCAATTTTGGTTGAAAGCTTTTATTGCGATCTACAGCACATATTTTTTTAGTTTTTTCTACTCGTAGTTTAAAAGTTAGAGAGGGGGGGGGCGCTGCGGGTTGTTCGAAAGAGATACCGCGGCCTCGGCACAAGGGCTAAGAAGGAACATGGGTGGTTTTTAGTCAGTAGAAGTCTGACACTCCCTATCGCTCTGCCCAGAGCGGGAGGAGTCATTTGATGATTTTTTGGTGATTGGGCACCAAAAAATAAAGAAATAGAGGCGTGTACAGATGAACAGACAGACAGACATGACGAATCTATAAGGGTTCCGTTTTTTTTTCATTCGGCTACGGAACCCTAAAACGGAAAGACTACGAAGTTACAACTAAATAGGTAGACGTATTCTGTGAATCGCTTTACGATTTTTATACAAAAATAAATAAATTAAAAGAATAAGGGGGCCCCATACTTACATGGCACTGAAACTAAAAAAAAAAAATCCGTCAAACCTATTCGTGTGGGAAGTCTATAGATAGGTCTTGAGAAATTACAATCAGGTTCCTAAAAGCATTTTTTCTCAAAGTCAATCGTTTGAAAGATAGACACTTCCAAAGCGGTAAAATTTGTGTAACTTTTAAACTAAGAGAGTGAAAAATCTAATAAAAATATATGTATGCTGTAGATCGCAATAAAAACTTTCAACAACAAGTATAAATTAAAAATTTATTAAACCCCCGACTCAATTATTTTTGCGAAGCTATAAACCCATATGGTATTAATCTATATCTAAATAAATATTATGATTGTTAGAACGGAAATTCAATATAGAATATTTGTGCCCTTTACTCTATTTAATTAAGCCGACCCCAACATAGTTGGGAAAAGGCTAGGCAGATGACTATATATATAGTTTAAACAAATATCTCAGAAGACATCGCAATGTAAAAATATCCGCGCGATTATATAATTACGCGCATGGCAGTCATTCGCTGAGAAGCAATAAATATTAAACATTGGTTCTCCAATTTTACTCCTTTTAGTAGTTTTTTTTTTTTAAATTGAGTTTTTAGTTTAATTTATGTTTGTTTTGTTCTTTTAACTTTGTTTACAAACAACGACTAGGCCCTAGTCGTTGTTTGTAAACAAAGTTAAATAACTTTCATTTACTGGTATATCATTTAAGATTTTGGGTGGAATCATAAATATTTACGTTTCTT
This sequence comes from Diarsia brunnea, assembly GCA_949774965.1. Taxonomy (NCBI): domain Eukaryota; kingdom Metazoa; phylum Arthropoda; class Insecta; order Lepidoptera; family Noctuidae; genus Diarsia; species Diarsia brunnea. The sequence continues at coordinate 322,279 of OX459009.1, forward strand.
TTGTTTTTGCATAAGCATAAATCATTCGACCTTCTATAAATTACCAAATTTTTAGGAAGGTACCTTAACTTATGTCTCATTTATTTATATTTGGAAAAATTGTTACAACTACAAGTACAGCAATGAAATATTACCTACTTGTACTTAGATAACGTTGCAGCTGTTGTAGTCGCTCAATTCTAACAACAGTCATTAACTGCTATACAAACATCCTAATGAAGTGTCGCCAATTATTACGACGTCATCACGCCACTAACGCATATTATTATAAAACTCACTATTTAAATTGAGTACAGATTAGAAATTCAATTGCATTTACCTGTGTTTTGTCGTTTAGACGTTTAGTTGTATTTAATTTTATACCCCTCATTCATTAGGGTTCCGTAGTCAACTAGGAACCCTTATAGTTTCGCCATGTCTGTCTGTCTGTCTGTCTGTCCGTCCTCGCTTAATCTCTGTGACCGTTAGCACTAGAAAGCTGAAATTTGGGACCAATATGTGTATCAATCACGCCGACAAAGTGCTAAAATAAAAATTGGAAAAAAATGTTTTATTAGGGTAGCCCCCCTATATGTAAAGTGGGAAGTGTTTTTTTTTTTAATTTTAACCCTAATGTGTGATATATTGTTGGAAAGGTATTTAAAAATGAATAGGGGTTTACTAAAATCATTTTTTGATAATGTCAATAATTTCGGAAATAATCGCTCCAAAAGTAAAAAACAAAGCGTCCCCCCCCCTCTAACTTTTGAACCATAAGTTTAGAAAATACGAAAAAAATCTGAAAAGTAGAACTTTATAAGGACTTTCTAGGAAAATTATTTTGAACTTGGATGGAAACAACAGATGGAAACTGCAGTTAACCAATATAATTTGGTCCCTGAATCGTATGAGCGCCTATACAATCCAGAGGTCAAGTTTCATTTGCCCGTATTTTTTTTTTAACTTCGTTTACATAATATTTTATTATCTACGGAACCCTACACTGAGCGTGGCCCGACACGCTCTTGGCCGGTTTTTTTTCTTATTCTATTTATTATCACTATCTTATTATCTATCACAATCTGGTTAAATTAACACAATTTGAATATGGCACCCCTTCGCAGATATTTAAAAATAATATCGTTAATCTATACTTATAATTACTATTTTTAATTTCATCTCTAGTTATAAGAAGGAAAGGCCAAGTGCGAGTCGGACGAAGGGTTCCGTTCCATTATTAAAATCGAGCATAAAAACGGCAAAAAATCTCGTTTGTTGTATGGGAGCCCCCTCTTAAATATTTATTTTGAAAAATGATGAAAAATGTAAAAAATTCAACTATCTACCTATCACGGTGCATGAGATACAGGCTGGTGACAGACGGACGGACTGACAGTGGTGTCATAATAATAGGGTCCTGTTTTTACCCTTGAGGTACGGAACCCTAAAAACTTTTTAACAAAAATAAAACCGACTACAAAAAATAAAAACTTTAGAAAGAAAAATCTGTTTCTGAAGCCGGTGGTAAAAAAAAATAAAACAAACAAAAGTCACCGACTTCAGAAACTGATTTTTCTTCTAAAGTTTATTTTTCACTTTATTGTGTTTTATTCTTTGTTGAAATCGGTTTTATTTTTTGTTAAAAAGTTTTTATTTTACACTTTTTAGTCGTTCACATGTGCTAACCCCTTCTCAGCATACCGGCGTGATGTTATGTTATGAACTGCTGTAAACAATAGACAGACATGAGATTTCAGCAATCCCAGTTCATTTGCTATCATTTATTGAGGAGTTCCGTTGCCTATCTCCGAAGTTCTTCATCAGATCTTCACCAAATTGAAATGGGATCACTCCGAGAAGGTACTCTTTCAAAAACTACTCAAATCACTTTAAGTATGCCTATAAAGTTTGAAGAGTTCTCTCTATTTCTCCAGGATCCCATCATCAGATCCTGACTTGATGATCATGGGACCACCTGGGAAGCATACCCTTTCAAACAAAACAAAAAAACTCGAAAGTGCGAGTTCGACTCGCACTTGGCAAACTTTTTCTTTGTTTAAAAACAAAGAAAAAGTTTAAAAGAAAAGTCAAAGTTTAAAGTTGAAAAGTTTTAAGTTCAGTCATAAAGGGTTTCGTACCTTTTTTTTTTTGGAGGGATGGAAGTCATCAAATGACTCCTCCCGCTCTGGGCAGAGCAGAGCGGTAGGGAGTGTCAGACTTCTACTGACCAAAAACCACCCATGTTCTTTCTTAGTTTTTTGTGCCGAGGCCGCAGTATCTCTTTCTAACAACCGGCAGACGCGACGGAAAAAACGGAACCCTTATAGGATTACTCGTGTGTCTGTCTGTCCGTCTGTCACAGCCAATTGCTCCGAATCTAATGGACCGATTAATTTGACATTTGGTACACATATACATTTATACTCTATCTATGACTCAAACATTTTTATGGAGCTTTGTAGTTTTTTTTTAAGTTTTACAAACTGTACCGTGCGTGTGATATATCAAATGAAAACGCTTATTGTGTGAGGATCTCAAATATATTCTTAAAAAAAAATAGTTAAACACTTTTATAGCTTACAGGAAAACCTATAAGAAGTGTATGGTGCTAAAATGTCTCTAAATACACATAATATATTATGTGTACAAACTTACTAAGTTGGAATGTATGGGTAAACATTTTTTTATCAATTACAATGTTAAGTTTGGTCGATGGTACGAAACTTGAACGAAACCCACCATGTGCAAGTCCGACTTGCACTTGGCTAGTTTTTTAAATTTTAATATTGCCAGTTACAACGTGTGTGTGTGTTTCGAAATAAATGACTTTTATTTACTTATATAGACGTATATTTTATCCAAATCCGTTCAGGAGATATGAGTGAACAAAGAAACGAACATACATACAGGTCAAATACATAACCACCCTCTTGGGCTCCGCTGCGGTCGGGTAGAAAAAAACTTTTTACTTTCTTTTTAAAAAACATTGCCCCACACTACAATAGGAATTTCTCCTGTATCGTGGGTGCGTTCACAAACATTTAAACTTACATACACAAATACCCAGACCCGAAAAAATCAAAATCGAACTATTTGTAGGCCATACAAATAATTGTCCCGTGCGGGGATCGAACCCGCGACACGTTAATCAAAATCAAAAGTAATTTATTCAAATTAGGCTGATAATCAGGACTTTTCGAACGTCAAATTCTACAAGAGACAGTCCCCCAAAACGGCCCACCCTTCGACACTTCCTAGTGTTTTAGCTGGGAAGTGGCGGAACAAACTCCAGTATTGCTGCTGATGCTGAGAGCAGAGCGAGCAGACTGGTCTGTGCAGCGAGCAGTCGCGGTAGTAGCGGGCTAGCGGGGGCTCCGGCCCGCAGTTACGCGGTTCATTAGCTGAACGAGACATTGTGTGAGGTGATCCGATGTGTCGGTCGACGTCGCCAATTGACGCACAAAGAGCCTCATTGTTGTCAAAAGATGGGGCGTCGCCACCGCGCGCCTAGCCCGGCGGCGCGCGCGGCGACGGCGGCGGCCGGCCGGCATCTTCCGCTGAGCGACGCTGTGAGACGCACGGCTGGCTCCATGACGGCGACCGGCTATACGCTGGCGAATTACGACCTATCTTTTTATACTCACTCAACGAAAAAAAATACTCATTTCCGATTAAATCCAGTTTTCGGCACGATGCACACCACTGAGGTCTACGGGTGCGCAAAGGTACACGGTGCGGCGATTCGGCGCGTGATTTGCACTTTAGATTATGATTAATTGCGTATTTAATCGAGGGGTCACTAGATCGACCTCTCTAGATAGAGGGAACGCTCGGAGGTCGAAGCGGACTCCGCCTACACCTGCCCCACCGGCGTCCCATGAGCCAGCACGCGCACCCCTGCGGGCCCACGACGGAGCCGGCACGTCGGCAGCGCGGGACGCGGACGTGGCGAGCCACATTGGTAACTTTGTTGAAGAGGAAGAACGCGCCGACCTTGTCCGTCCTTGCGGCGCGATAAGGCGGGTTCGGGGTCTCGTGGAAACGTGACGCTTCGGGCCGCGACCCCGCTATCGCGCCCTTTTAACCGCGTGTCGCATCGCCGCCGCATCACTCGGCTCGCACGCTCCTCGCGCGTATCACGCACCTTCCGATCCCACCGTGCGTTGTACATAAATATCCAAAACTAAACATTTCGGATTCAAACGACGGTCAAACCCGTACCGGGACGGAACATCCACCAGAATTGGCTGAGGTGAGCGGAGAGTTCCATCCTCGCTGGGACTTGGAATCTGCGCGGTGCATCGTACTGAAGCTGTGCTCTGGTTGCAGATACGCGTCATACCTGAGCAGACATGCCGAGTGCCGTGACCAACGGAGCCCGAGGGTCGGGCGACGACATCGTGCTGACGGGACTGTCGGGCCGCCTGCCCCAGTCCGACACCATCGAGGAGTTCGCGCAACAGCTGTTTGATGGCGTGGACCTGGTCACCGCAGATGATAGACGATGGACCCCAGGTAATCTAACGACTCTTTTTTCATCCTGTTTCAAATGTTTTTTAATTACGATTCTTGAATATTTTTAATTTTTATACAATCACACAACCGCGCACCACGGCGAAACAATTTTTTTTTTTCTTTTCTGAGATGTTTTCATTGGTCACCATGATAGCCCATTGTGTTTTAGCGACCTTGGGCTTTGTTTTATCAGACCAAAGTTGTTAAACATGTTTTCATTACTTTTAGTCTTCTTCTTCCATACTTCTCTATTTCTCGTCATGTCAGCAGTCACCTTTTAGTCTATTCCAGTATTACTTTTATAAGTTATTTTATACTGACATAGTCACTAACACTATCATTAGCACTGGAAACGTGATATTTACCATATTTACTTTTTGTTTCGAGTTCCCGATATTTCGGCGCTGTTACAAGCACCATGATCACGGATGATGACCGATGAACTGAAGTTATCGCGGGTGAATGTTTATGACCAGACAAATCGGTCTACCCTCTTTCTTATTCGTTTTCCAGTATTGTCTAAGCCCCAGAAAAATATACCTATAAAGAGATTTTGAGAAAAAAACACGTTATAAATTGCGTGGTTTGGCCACGCTTCTCCAACACGAAGACATCCTCGTCCTGGAAAACTCGTGTGAGTGGTCCCTTAACAAATTGCCGTAAACAAAAAGTTGGTCTGGTTCCGTGGTTCGACATCAAGTTTTCAGAGTTATCCCGAATCTATGATGTAGCCACCAAGACAATTTGATCACTTGAGATACGATTAAACGAGCATTGATCATGATCACATCGTAACCGATAAATGCACAAATATTACCATTGCGCTGGGATGAGAATATTATTGCGTTTACAAGAATCTTACATAATTTGTGATTGTGACATACAGTGACATAGTGCTAATCTCAAGGTATTTATTATATTTTTGCAACAGAATAGATGAAAACATTATAAAATAATACCATTTCAAGTACCTATCTGTTGAAGTTCAAACACAATTTAAATATGCGCAGTTTCGCTACTCAATATTTTTTTTATAAGTAGTAAGTTTTTAATGCAATATTCGGATGATTTAACTTAAACATATTTTTTTCTTATTATGAACTGTTGTCTGCTATTTAAAAAAAATAAAGGACCGATATAGTATGAAGAGGCTGTGTGTCCATGCGCTGGGCACAGCGCGCGCGCATGTCTCCGCGGCTGCGGGGCGCACGGGCGCGGGCGGCGACACCTACTTGACCTTCAGCGCCGCGCACCGACTCACCGACTGACCATAACATCGCTAGATTTACAACTATCATAAAATACTGGGTGAAATTTTCAAGTGTGCGTGTAATCGTGGATGGTCTTCATAAAAGATTGATAAAGACATGTGGCGTCCCACATCTATCTTGGGTCCCTTACTCTTTTTAATATAAGTACCTACTTATATAAATAATATTTATATTATTTATATAAGTAGTTTAATATCGTTTATAAACGATATTAAACTACTTATGTAGTTTAATTTCATTACCAAGGTAACGAAAAGGACCAAGTCCTTATGCGCCGACGACACTTGTTTAGTTTACTTCGCATCTTCCATAATCACATTATCTCACAAGCACAAGAAGATTTAAATACCTACCCTATTCGCATGGTTTCAGTTCAATCTCCTAACAATAAATATTCCTAAAACATGAACTATATAATATTTAAGGCTAAAAATAAATCAATACCCCCATATGACCCTTTAACAACTAATAATGATATCCCGCTACAGCAAAAACCATGCGAAAAATACCTCGGTCTAAGAATGGACAGCTCACTAACGTGGAATGCTCACATAGATCCATAGTCTTTGCATAGATCACATAAAGAGTAAACTCTCGGCACTCTCCGGGTCACTGCGCGCTACGTAACATATGTAGTTCGTTGTATTCCACCAAAATTACGGGACACTATTTACAACTCCCTAGTTAAGCCACATCTACTTAATTTAATCGAAATTTGGGACAGTGCTGCTAATTTAAAATTATCAGAACTTCAAATTACCCAAAATAAAATCATAAAAATAATATTCAAGTACCCATATCATAGTCATTTTAATAACTAAGGATTATTGTATTTTAATGTAATGTAATTTAATATTTCTTGTAATTTGTATGTGTAATCGAATTTATTCTTATGGGAAATTTCCTGAAATAAATGATTATTATTATTATATCTAACATCTACCACCAAAATGTATCACGACACAAAAATAATGAACATAAAATAACTTTATATTTACAACACATGCATTTTCATTAGAAATATTATCATTCACTCAAACTTAACATTCACTCAATATAGACAAGTTAGTCAACGCAGTACACGGCGAGCAAGATTACCCCCCAAGTCCCCACATACTTGACTAACTTACTTACAACCTTTTTACCTCTTTATCCTTAGTATGATAGAAAATGTTCAGTCAATCAAAGAAATCTTAACAGTGCTTTTATCACGTAAAACATGTTTTTTTTCTGGGGGGAGGGGGGGGGACACATGGGGCAGACCGGCAAAAGTAATGAACAGTAACTGTTGAAAAAGAAATGTTTGCCAAATAAGAACAACCAACTTATAAAAAAACACTAAAAACGGCTAGAATAACTTTGCTTCCGGAAGCCGGTGGCAAAAAAGTCAATGAAACATACAAAGTCACCGACATGGACATTTGCTTTGTAAGTATGATTATACTGTGATGGGAACTCTATGACCGTCTGGGGGGTCCGGGTCTTTTGACTTCCTGAGACCAGTTTGGAAGTTCATACGTATTGTATTATATTATCCGATTGCCATCCTTGTAACAAAGCTGTCTAAAGCTCTCCTGTCACTCCTGTGGTTGACAATTATACTTTGTTGCATTGTCCTCGATGATTAGGATTATTAATGTAGTCACGGCTTTAGTCTGTGGCGCCAACACATAAGTTTAAAGAAAAAAGTTTATCTGTGCTAGCTTCCTGTCACCGGGTTCTGTAAATATCTTCATTCGGATTTTATGTCATAATGGCGTCACTCTTTTCGATTATTTTTAGATTTCTTTTAGGTTTTTAAACTTCATTTTAAAGTTAAAATGGAAAAATAAGGTTAATATTGACAAAGTCGAGGCCAATGAAGAAATCAAAGAGATTACGAAAAGCGCATTAAACATAATTAGCTCTGATTCGAGTGTTAAGTGTTTTTATTAGTGTGTTGTTCTATGTAAGAAAACAAAATGGCTTACCTTGTGTGTGCCTTGATTCGTTTTTTGCCTACTGCTGAAGAATTGGAATCAAAAGCCTAAAGCTCTGTTGTGTGGCAATAATCGCTACATCGAAAACATGGTATGTTCTATATGCCTTGCGCTTTGCACGTGTTTGCAACTAACTGCATGCCTGCCACGTGGGCACTACATCGAAGTTCAGAGAGTACCTATTAAAATGTTTGCCTCTATTGGCTGCTAGCATGACCTGAGACCGCTCTGTTGGAGCTTGCAACGGAACTATGAAGCCCAAAATGGATACATTATGTACGACTTGCCTGGCCTGGGGACATCCTGCGGGGGTGTACATGGCCTGAAACGGCAGTGTCGTGAACTCAGCAACCCTAAAGGGGTGTCCTGGGGGGGCACACACGGTTGACTGCTATTATAACCTTCATGGATACATTATGAACGACTTGCCTGGCCTGAGGTCATCCTGCGGGGGTGTACATGGCCTGAAACGGCAGTGTCGTGAACTCAGCAACCCTAAAGGGGTGTCCTGTGGGGGCACACACGGTTGACTGTTCTATTATAACCTTCATGGGAAGTTCTGCGGGAGCTTACTTGGTTATATAAGTGTAATGTTGTTCTACAACATGCATTGTGTTTTATCCTCGAGAAGTTGATACCTATAACATTTTTAAGGAGGTTACCTTATAGAAGACAATAAAATTGTCCCTTCACAGTCATTAGAAAATATCCTCCCGTTATCGGTTGAGAAGTTGAAAATGCAGATCAAGATAAATGAAAGTGAATTAAGGTGGTAAGTACCATATAAAGAATTATTATATAATCAAGTTTCTTGAAATACTTGGTGTGGATCTATACCCAGAGAAAGAAAGAGAAGATTCATATAAAAAATATTAAATAAGCAAGTAAAACCCGCCATTATTTGTTTTGTATCAATATCCGGAATCCATCTTGAGTCAAACACCTGTCTTTCAGCCTGTTGACAGCGTTTCCTTTGCCTCTCCGCTGGTCGCGCCCTCTATGCTTACCGTTGGTACTAAGTATTTCAAGCGCGCGTCGGGTGATCACCCGATTTATCGTCATTATAGCGTCGTTTTTCGCGCCGTTCGTTGATAGCGTTAAAACACGTTAAACTTCGCGAAAAAGTAATAACCCGCTTATTTTTTCAAATTAAGTTTAGTAAAACGTTTATAGTTTAAATTTTTCCTCTCCGTTGTGTTATTATGGAAAATCGTAATAATAATTTAGAGCGGGAAAGTGGGACTGACGGTTCACTATCCCGTAAACGAGTTCGTTCTCCGACGCCAAGTGGAAGAGATAGCGATAGCAGTTCTTCTACAAGCAGAGGACCCAGGCCTGAGAAACGTAAAGTAAGGAGGGACTCCCAAACCGTGAGTTATGCACATTTCGAGTTTTTATCACAACAAGTGGCTTATTTAACAAACCTCATAACGAATCCTTCTGTTATTGAACATAATACAAATTCGAGTGCTAACATGAAAACCGTTGCCACAAACGAGTTAAATCTACGACGACCTGAAAACTTGTCTAATAACAAGCTTCAGATTTTATCGGAAGTCAGTACAATAGTAAAAGACCCGATTTACCCAAGGGCAAACGAATCATACCTTAAAAAATTAACGGATCTACAGCGTTTTAAGTGTGATGATTGGAATGCCGTTCGGTTTTCGGATGCACAAAAGAAATATTTGGCTACCCCCGGTTTTGTCGAGTTAAATGTTAACGACGAATTAAAGCGTTTTGAATCGAATATGTTGAAAGAAGATTCGCGCTCATATTTATTGGAAAGATCTTTTGCTGGATTAACGAATGCCTTACTTTGCCAAAAAGATGAATTGCACAAATCATTACAATCATTGGTGGATTGGTCAAATGAGTCTAGAGAATCGTTGACACCTAACTCGTTATTCGAAAAAGTGCAAGCATTGTTTTCGAAAGAATCCGCGTATAGTAAGGTTACTGATGACTTACTACAAATAGTGTGCGGCCGAAGAGCTGATTTGATAAATACACGTCGAGAGACTATGTCGCGGCAAATTTCCGAAGGTTTTCATCGTGATGTCCTACAAAAAATTCCTCCTAGTACAGAAAACCTTTTTAATGATGAGGCAGTTCAAACCTACCTCCAAAAAATTGGGGGGGTGGATAAACTTACTGTATCAACTAAGTCAATACCTCAAACTTGTTCTAAAGAAAACTTTTATGAAAATCAAAAACCATCGACTAGTAAACAAGCTGACGACAGGTTTTTTCGTCGAGATACCTTTAATAAAAGACAAAGGGGCTCAAACGCTTCACACCAAAACAAAAACCGAACAAGCAACCAACGATATAAACCAAAGGGTAAGAAATCGCAATCGCATGCTATCCCTAAAAACAAGCGTCGCGAATGACTGTCGGACATTTCAAGGCGGCTGTCTAAGGCAATTTCAATATGTTTGGAGCAATCTGGGTGCGCCAGACAAAATATGCCGACTGTTGAACGGGGCACGCATACCCTTCATACTCAGACCGCCACTAGTATTTCCGAGTCCCACAGTTCTGAAATGTTACAGAACCAAAACCTCTCCCAATATGACCAAACAAATTCAATCTATGCTCGAGTCAGGGGTACTAGAATCTGCAGAACTGACGCCCAGTTACATTTCAACGTTCTTTCTGGTACCCAAGTCAGATCAGACCTTCCGACCCATTTTCAATTTGAAAAAACTGAACCAATTCGTAGTAGCCAAGCCATTTCAACTATTCAGTCACTTCCGAGTACCAAGTTTTTTGCAACAACAAGATTGGATGGCCAAACTAGATCTGAGTCAAGCATATTTCCACGTACCAATCGCACAGCAACATCGCCGGTTCCTGAGGCTAAATTATCATCAAAACTCACGTCAACATCAACTACTTCAAATGACGTGCTTGCCGTTCGGCCTCTCATCGGCACCCAGAACGTTTGCCTCAATAACCAATTGGGTAGCAGAATTCCTGAGGAGTCACAAGATCAGGTGCGTAGTTTATTTAGACGATTTTCTTTTGGCCAATCAGTCAAAATCGCAGTTGGAAGACGACATCGCATTCACAATAAAGATACTCCGTTTACTAGGCTGGACAATCAACTACGAAAAGTCTGTTCTGGTTCCGACACAATGCCTCGAGTTTCTCGGCATTACATGGGACACAAAACGCAACGCAAAGTCCCTGTCGGAACCGAAGTGCCTAACGCTACGCAAAGCACTTCACCAACAGCTTCAGTTAACAAAGTGGTCCCTCAAACAGTACCAAACTCTAATGGGGAGACTCAACTTTGCAACGTTTGTGACTCCGAGAGGTCGCCTTCACTGTCGTACTCTGCAATACTACAGTCGACAGCTGTCGGTGAAACACCCGTATCGGTCGATCACGGTCCCTCAACCAGCTCGATCAGAGATGGAGTGGTGGTGTCAAGCCATAGGAATGTCGATGCCAATACACTTGAGCTCGGTGACGTCACAACTCTTGACCACAGACGCATCAGACATCGGGTGGGGGGCTCAACTCGGCGACACAAATATTGTGGGAACCTGGACAAATTCTCAAAAGACATGGCATGCCAACAAAAAAGAGATGTTTGCCGTCTACGCAGCGATATATCAGAACCAGCAGCAACTCCAAGATGCACAGATACTGCTGCAAACCGACAATCGGACAGTAGTCTCGTACATAAACAAGGAGGGCGGCACAAAATCCAAGAAACTGCTTCATCAAACTCGACAGCTTCTTGCTGTTCTAGACAAGCAGAACATTCATCTGACAGCACATTATTTTCCGGGCAGGTTCAATACCGAGGTAGATGCTCTTTCTCGGCAGAAGGCTTGTCCAGAATGGCACCTCACGAGGACAGCAACGACAACAATTTTTCGAATGTGGGGTACGCCGGAGATAGACCTCTTCGCGTCGAGAACAGCCCACATAGTACCAAAGTACGTATCATTGGACGTCAACGATCAGACAGCCCAACATCACAACGCATTCTGTCACCAGTGGCACTACGACCTAGCTTGGTTGTTCCCACCACCAAATTTGATTCCCCGAGTTCTCCAACACCTGAACCAAGCCAGCGGAGACTATATATTAATTGCCCCGAAGTGGAGCAAGGTATTTTGGCAGGCAGATGTTCAACGGCGAGCGCGACATCCCCCTTACCTGATTCCAGATCTAGCCTGCACTCTAATAGACACGAGAACAGGGATGCATCCGCCGCAAGTGCAAGACCTACACTTGGAAGCATGGCTGATTTCGGGTGGCAAGATATTTTGACGGACTGGACAGATCAAGAACAAAAATTCTTTATGTCGAGCTGGAGAGGCTCCACAATCAATACCTACAGACCAGTGTGGCGCAGATGGAAGCGGTGGTGTGACTCCCATTCGATTAATTTTAAATACCCTAAGGCGGATCAGGTAGCTCGATATTTAGCACATTTACACTGTGATATAGGTCTTGCATACAGAACGATTTTGGTACACAAATCTGTTATCTCAACTTTCACACACATAACATCTAATATTGATTTGTCGTCAAATTTCTTTATTAAACATATATTAAAAGCCATTTCTGTAGCAAGAGAGAAATCTGCTAAACCACCTATTTGGAACCCTAAAGTTTTATTGCAACACATGAGTGCTTATGATTTTGATGAAAATAATATATTTCAAGTATCAAGACACGTGGCTACTCTTTTATTGTTAGCATCAGGTCGTAGGGTTCACGACCTTACTCTATTGCGAATTGATAGCACTAGCTTAGTCGAAGAAGATTCCTCTATTGTGTTGTGGCCAGCATTCGGTTCTAAAACAGACAACCATAATCACAGACAGTCTGGTTGGAGGCTTAGAGAACACCCGGATAAGAAATTAAATCTGATTTTTTGGTTGAGACAATTAATATGTATTACTTCAAACAGTCGAGGAAATGTAAAACATTTGTTTATTACAGCTAGAGGGAATATTAAACCTGCTTCTAGAACTGTTATTGGTGGATGGGTGAGGTCACTTTTAAAAGCTGCTGGTATTGATGCAACTCCAGGATCAGTAAGATCCGCAGTAGCTTCTCTCAATTTCGTAGAGAATTTTCCTATTGATCAAATTCTTGCAACCGGTAACTGGAAAACAATTCATACCTTCCAGAATTATTATCAGAGAGAACTGTTAAATCACAATGATTCAAATGTTCCCAATCATTCTACATCTTTGTCTAATTATTTTGATCCTGTTCATTAATATTAATTATTTTTCGAAACCATACCTTTTGTTATATGACTAAAAGTAGTATGTCATACCAGATTAATTATTGTAATACATTTACATAATTTTGACATTGATTTTTATTAACCCAATATTCTACATTCTAAAACACATTATAGCGTCTTTGGGTTTAGCGCACCAGGTGATAACAAACACATCACTCAAGATGGATTCCGGATATTGATACAAAACAAATAATAGAGAGTTTTACATCAAATAAAACTTACCTATTATTTTTTCATCAATATCCGGAATCCAGGTAAGGTCTACCTGGTGCATCATGAGTTCCATAATGACGATAAATCGGGTGATCACCCGACGCGCGCTTGAAATACTTAGTACCAACGGTAAGCATAGAGGGCGCGACCAGCGGAGAGGCAAAGGAAACGCTGTCAACAGGCTGAAAGACAGGTGTTTGACTCAAGATGGATTCCGGATATTGATGAAAAAATAATAGGTAAGTTTTATTTGATGTAAAACTCTCTATTCTCTATTTATAAACAAATGTTTTATTAATTCTGAAGATCATACAGTGGTGAATGAGGTATCCAAAAGGCATAAATAGACATAGTTAAGAAGTTGTATCTACCAACCCACACTGGGCTGGCGTGGTGGATTCCTCGCCTAGAGAGGAGGCTTGAGTCCTTACAGTAGGAACATTACAGGCCGATGATGATGATGAAGAAGCTGAATGATGCTTCTGTTTTGTGTGTATACATATATATACAAGCAGGGGGACGTAGATCTCTTATTGTTGGTAACCAACAAAGACAAAAGAGTTTGTTACAATCAAAGACGGAAACATAAGATCAGCAAAATCTATAAATAAATCTGGTTAAGGATTAAATATGAGTGTACCATAAAAGTTCACTCATAGAGTGAGCACATGGGAGCCGTATGTGCTTCAACAATAAATTTTTAAACTGGCGGGGCCCTCCTCCATAAGTGCAAAGAAAGGGGGGGCTGTCATCAAAAGTACTAGTGCAACAGACAGAATGCGGATGGCCAGGAGAAATCATTCCCTTCAGAAATAAATTCACAGGTTGGTGGACTTAAATATAATTTATGTGATTGGAAACCAATCACTCAAACAACCCAGTTATTCTTAATTGGATGGTGGTGATGGAGTTATAGGTACTCCTCTAGATGATAAATTCTATACTTGAATTTATTCAGATAGTATCTGAAATGAAGAAGTGAATTGCTTTCATAGCAATTAAAGTTTGTTACCTACCCTTTACAATAACAACTTTGTTTACCATTTTTTCCTTGTCAAAAAGACAGAAATAAATTAAACTTACTGTCTTTTATATAAAAGACATTACATTATGTTTAGTTTGGTTGGAGATAATCTTGTATACAACAGTATACCAATTTTTTACAGAATAATGGTTTTTTCTTAGCACATTGGATTGGATGCTTATTACATAATAGACATAGGCAAGGATATAGGAAGCTTTATTTTTTCAAGGCAAATGTTATGTTTTCAATATGTCTTACCTTCTGGTTTATTTTCAGCCCCATAAACATAAATTACAAAAACATTGAAACCCATTACAGGTTTCAAAGCTTCCTTAGAGACAGAGAGGCTGTATAATGTTTAGAAAACATGAAATCATCAGTACCAAAGAGAAATGTGATTTCATACCTAAACAACACAGTAAACTTCTAGGTTTACTTTTTTAATACTATTCACTAAGCTTTAACATCACTGAAGAGAAATGAAATATAAGAATTTATTGATAAAAGGCTATTAGAACTTTAATATGCTTGCCCAGTTATTAACTAAAGGACTCTATTCACTAAGAAACTCAAGTGGCACAAAAACCTTGTTCTAAGTGATAACAATGATAAAATAACATCATGCCTGTAATCCCGAAGGATTAGACAGAGAGGTACCTACCTAATAGTACACCCACACTTTTGCCAGTTCGTTTTTTATGATAATTATGATATAAACACTATGTTGTATATATTGTATCATTTGCTGTGGTCCATAGACATAGCCAGTTATTTTGAGTTAATAATTAAAATACACACATATAAATATGCTTCATCTGCATGGTACGGAATATTGTGTGGCTCATAGATTGCTAACAGACTATGGACTGTAGATTCAGCTCAGTTTTTTAGTACCAAAATTGAGTGCTGCCCCTTTTTTCTGGGCTAAAGTGTTCTGTCAGTCATTTATGAGATAGTGAAATTTTTTGCCAAGAATTGAAAATATAACATCAGAATCAGAATTTTTATTTGTTAAACATAGGTATGGTACATAATGGATACAGTATCATACTCATTTAAATAAGGAGCAGTTAAATAAATTTCTAAAATCCTTGGCAATAGTGTGAATCTAGGTATATATGGTTACTCGATATTACTTACATTAATACCAAAGGTAATAATATGATATCAGCATATTTTGAATGTGGAAGGGAATCTTAGGTGTTTTAAATTATTAAAATATTATATCCGTATTGGTGAACTTACAATTGATTAATTGTATCATGGAATAACACTAAGTATCACAGTTATGTATCGTGGCCCCGGTATCTCCAGGGGTTGTAGCGGTGATAAGTGGTGGATGCTCCTTGCCAATACAAGGTGGCATTGGAAGGAATGGTATTTAGACCAATATCATTTATTCTATACTTTTTCCACTATTCTCTACTGGGATTGATGGCAGGAGTATTATCAGGAACATTTTTTAAGATTTTGGAATTAGTATTGAAGCTGTTGATATTATTAGGAATTCAATAACTAAAAGTACACAATACCAATGCTTGCCTCATTGCCTGCAATTGTAAAGACAAGATACTGTAATTAAAATATTATAAGCATTAGCAAACCATCACTGAAGTTATTCAGTTTTTTCGCTTTAAGGATTAATGAAGGTTTCTTCCTCTATTTTCATATTCTGTTAGTTCAGTTCTATCTCTAATTATAAGACCACATATAGGTACAGATGATAGTATCAAAATACGGTTCAGAGACTTGTCCTCCAAGATCCGGAGAATTCTTGGGAATTGGGATGTTTTTCAGTTTTTTATTTTCTCTCTACTGGATCACATTCAACAAAGTGATTTACAAATAATTACCAAAAAAGCGATAACTATATTACTGCTAGCCACAGAAAGAGTGCAAACAATACCTATCTCTATTTTATACTTATGATATAGCGATTAAACAAAATCGTATTACTTTAAGGGTTGATACGCTAATTAAATTTGTGGGCCAAACGAATACCAACCTTTTATAACTGTTTCTTTCTTTAGCAATAGAATAGGAGTATGTAAACCCAGCTATAGGGGTGGTTAAATATTTAAAATTAACGCATGGCCTGTGGGACTGTACTAATTCATGAATAATATCCACAAGAGGCCTTAAAGATGTGTGAACTCAATTACAATAACGTGTTGGAAGATATGGAATTGACATTAGTACATGCTCAATAAACAGTACACCCGCCATGCAACAACATTGGCAGCCTCCAGCAGTTCAATATAGACGATATTAGACGAGCAAATGTTTAAATTAATCCTACTTATAATATTATAAATGTGAAAGTTTGTGAGAATGGATGTGTTGATGTTTGTTACTTTTTCACGCATAAACGGCTGGACCGATTTGATTGAAATTTGGTATGTAGATAGGTTATACCCTGGATTAACACATAGGATAGTTTTTATCCCGATTTTATCTTCCCATGGGATAATTTTCGAGTTGTAGCGGGCGAAGCCGCTGGCACAAGCTAGTGATTTATAACTAAAACTTTAAAATGAAACCTTTAGTGAACAATAGAAAGTTCCCTGAAGCAATTTTTTAATAACACTGGTAACGATTAAACCTGAATTGTAAAAATACTACCTTTAGGTAACTAAAGTGGCCTTAACAAAATTCTAAAAAATGACATATGACTTATAAGTTATATAATATTCATCTGAATGATTTTAGATGGATGTTAATGGATTTTATATAAATTTTTATTGATTTTGTATAAATGTTTATCGATTTTATATGAATGCTTATTGATTTTGTATAAATGTTTATTGATTTTATATAAATGTTTATTGATTTTATATAAATGTTTATTGATTTTACAACTAGTCTTTAAACATCTACATTAATAATCCTAATCATCGAGGACAATGCAACAAAGTATAATTGAATAGTCAAACGAACTTACCTGTAAGTGAAGTTCGACGGTAATTATACTTTGTTGCATTGTCCGAAGATGATTGGTCCCACCCGACCCAAAATCTCCATGCTATTTATTCATATGAGCATGAACCCTATGTTGTAAAACCAATAAATTGCTATGAACTTAATGAAGATATTTACAGAACCCGGTGACAGGAAGCTAGCACAGATAAACTTTTTTCTTTAAACTTATGTGTTGGCGCCACAGACTAAAGCCGTGACTACATTAATAATCCTAATCATCTTCGGACAATGCAACAAAGTATAATTACCGTCGAACTTCACTTACAGGTAAGTTCGTTTGACTATTCAATTATACAGCACCCTGCCCTGGTCCGAAGCCGTTGTTAAAGGTTGTCGCATACATGTTGTTTGGGATTATTATATTATTTATGGTCAGCAGTAGGCCTACCATGACGTCTTACTAAAACAGTCCTAAATTATTCTTAATCCAGTGCAGTGTGGGAAAGAGATTACGTCAGCTGTCACGTTCCCACACTGGAATAAAATTAAGTTAGGACTGTTTTAAGACGTCATAGTAGGGCACCTGGGCTGCATCACGGCCTGCTGCTCGTGGTAAAGTTGGATTTGCGACCTCCTCCCTCGAGATAGCTAGACGGTGATCATGTTAGAGTGAGGACGGGGTTAGGTTAACGTGGCTTTACTGTACTTACGTGTGTTTCATAATTATGAATTTGCTGAAAAAGACGCTAAGATGCTATCGGAATGGAAGTATTTCATCTGAAATGTACAACTACCTTTTTTTTAAGCTATTGCATAGCTTCTATCGCGGGCCTTGAGCGTGGGAACCGAATCCAGAAATTCCGTAACGAAAATATAGCAAAAAGTGTCGTGACAACTTTTCGTAAGAATTTTTTCCGTCTAGCCCCTTTCACAACGCGCGATAAGGAACTTCGTTCCAAAACTTCGTTCCAAAAACCTAACACCCCCCACTCCGACCGGCACAGCGGTGATACCTACTTTTTAGTTTTCCCATCTATCGATAAATACCAGAACTTTTAATGACTTTTTGAAATATCACGCTTGTCTCTTTAGTTCAGCAACCCGCCTTTAGGTGGCATTAGTTGTATTGGAAAACTACCGTAATCAGCTGTTTGTGAGAAAGTATATAATATAGGTGTATAGGTATTTATCATCTATGTACAACAGTGAAAAAAAAACAAAGGAAAAAAAATACTGCATTAATAAAATAAATGAATAATTATATTTGCATAAGTTGATAAAAAATGCTATGCAATAGCTTTACCGCGGCAGTCTCCAGTGCCACACGTCTTTTTTTTTTTGAGGATGGGAAATCATCAAATAACCATTTCCGCTCTTGGGCAGAGCGAAGGGGAGTGTCAGACTTCTACTAACTAAAAACTACCCATGTTCCTTCTCAGCCCTTGTGCCGAGGCCGCGGTATCTCTTTCGAACAACCCGCAGCCCCGACGGGATGCACAACTACCTCAGTTGTGGACTTGTCAAGACAAACTCAGTATAAAGTAGGTATGTCTTGTACTGTTTGTCATGTCAACTCTTGGGTAGTTACATAGGCTGCACTAAAAGTATCGGGAATGGAATATTTCCACTGTTCCTGTCATATTAAAATCTTTATAATTGAAAACTCCTTGGTTTTAAAAATCGAATACCATTTATTTTAGAGCAAGAAGACATATAATTATTAGACCATCCGCCGTACAGCCCCGACCTAAGCCCTAATGATTTCTATACTTTCCCTAAAATAAAGAATAAATTGCGTGGACAGAGATCATCACCTGAAGAAGCTGTGGACGCCTACAAAAGGGCCATTTTGGAGACCCCAACTTCCGAATGGAATGGTTGCTTCAATGATGGTTCCATCGTATGGAAAAATGTGTCAAATTTCGCGGAGAATACTTCAAAAAGCAATAAATACATTTTTAAATAGTAATGTTGTGTCACTTCCTTGATTCCCGAAATATTACAATCTTATACTATTTTAAGAATTTATCGAGGTACATTCGTGTTGTCGAATGGTTGTCGATAGCAAAATAAGATTATTTCGAGGAGGATGTATTCAAAATTCATGTACGTCATACGCATACAAATATTTATTCATAAAATTAAGCACGTCCTAAACTTGTAACGTAACGCAACACTGACATCACTAAGCTAGCACTCACTTGTTTTACTGTACCTAGCTATAATTAGTACAATCGTCAAACGATCAAAGTGTCGTCTTGTATATTGTGGGCTATTCAAGGCTGTTATGAGGTACGGAGTTATGAGATGAGCGGTATATATACATATATAAATACAGGATAGAACATCAGTGAAGGACGATAAGATTCGCGGAAGCGTGCCGGGCTGCCGGGCTCAGGCTCACACTTCACAGTCAGTCACAGAGCTCTCTCAGTGTGCCCACTCGCATTAAGTGATTCGTTAGTTAACAAGTACTGCGCCACTAAATTGGCAAGTTGCGTGCGAGTGACGGCGTGACGCCGCCGCCGCTGTCATCAGCGAGGTTATCAGTGCGATCGCCTGACTCACCCGCTATTACCGCCGTTTGAAACAAACGATAACGTCTCATACCTATCTGGCATCAGCTCATCATGGACACCCGTCGCTCCACGAATCGATCTCTAACAATATACAAATTATTTTTGTTCACGGAGTTTTTTTCCCACTGTCTATGACTTTGGCCACAAAAATTACAATATCAAACTCGAATAAAAATATACTTAGCACTCCTCAAGTGAGTTGAATTGTAGATGACGTCCTTGAACGTTTTGGTTTGTTTTAACTTGACTTTAGAGGTAGGCACTTATATAAACCCAAATAATGATAATTTTTATTTTTTTTTATCTTAATATGTTGGCCTGTGAACCTATTCTTGAGCAAAGAGTTACCATTGTCAAGAGGGATTTATGTGTTAATTGTCACAGAACACTGCCAGAGAAAAACATTTATTCTTAAAAATGTTATAAAATTAAAACTGAGTACTTACTAGTAGATATATAATCGACCTTGTAAATAAATGGTTTACCACTTTTGGCAACAAGTCCCAAGTACCTATTTAATTAATTTATTTGAACATTTAATGTTGAAATTATCTAACCGTTATAGTATTTATTTAGATTTATACTTACACTTTTACTAATCATCCTCATCTTTCATAAAATGTCCTTTTTACGTCTCATTTCGCGCTTTGGCGACAACTATTTTTGTTGGCAGTCTTATAATCTATCTTATTCGATTCATTAACGTTGTTTTTACTGTTTTAAAATATTAAATCTTATAATTTTTCATTGTTTACTTTTCGTGTGACATAACGTCAGTTGTCAATATGTCATTTACTTTTTCTTTTAATTTGTGTCATAGTTTTTCTTAGTGGTTAGAACTATGAAGGTTACATTTGATTTATATAATTTATTTTTATTAATATATTAGCTCAAATAATGTAATTTATTGTTAATTTCTATTTACTGTAACTTATCTCACGCTTATAAAATTAATTAACACGCTCACAGAATAAAACAGCTCCAGGGTAGGTAAATCTCGAAGGCTGGCCAGCAGATTACGGGCAAGTCCTTTAGGGAGGCCCGGAGAATACGTTGGAGGTACTTCGCGTCGCGAGGATCACGGGCGACTCCTTTAGGGAGGCCCGGAGGATACGTTGGAGGTACTTCGCGTCGCGAGGATCACGGGCGACTCCTTTAGGGAGGCCCGGAGGATACTTTGGAGGTACTTCGCGATGGTTCTTCTTAAGAACTCAGATAATAACTTGTAGACGTGATGATTCCTCTTCAGAAACCAGATCTCAACTCGAGGGCATCCTTCAGAAATTCCTTTTTATAAAACCATCTCTTCGTTTTTTCCACCCAATTGTCTTTTAATTCTTTCCAGAATTTAAGTTCTTGAAATTAAAAATTGTGAGTTGCCTGTATTTAAAACGGCCTGTATTATTCAGTCAAAAACTTCCTCAAAGAATTTCTGTGAGCGTGTTAATTAATTTTATAAGCGTGAGATAAGTTACAGTAAATAGAAATTAACAATAAATTACATTATTTGAGCTAATATATTAATAAAAATAAATTATATAAATCAAATGTAACCTTCATAGTTCTAACCACTAAGAAAAACTATGACACAAATTAAAAGAAAAAGTAAATGATATATTGACAACTGACGTTATGTCACACGAAAAGTAAACAATGAAAAATTATAAGATTTAATATTTTAAAACAGTAAAAACAACGTTAATGAATCGAATAAGATAGATTATAAGACTGCCAACAAAAATAGTTGTCGCCAAAGCGCGAAATGAGACGTAAAAAGGACATTTTATGAAAGATGAGGATGATTAGTAAAAGTGTAAGTATAAATCTAAATAAATACTATACCGTCACATGGATAAATGATTCAACCGTAGGGTTTTAAAGCAGTTCTTTCCTGCTAAAAATACAATAACCCGTAGTGAATGAAAGTGTGAAAGATCTGTTGCGAGTGCCACAGGTATAAGTGGGTATTACTCATGGTAGTCATGATTCACCAATACATAGAAAATATTTGGAGCATATATATATGAGTTATGTTATAATTTAAAGTAGTGCCCAGTTTACATTCGAAGTGGCCGATCGCCCACATATTGGCACGTTTAACCAATTGTGGTCGAATGAATGAGTGGTGTCAACGGCATCAGCCGCGCGTCCATTGTGAGGCTTTCACCGTTAGGTCTCGCGCCGGTGCCTGCGCCTGGTCGCGGCCGCGCGGCCGGCCAGTGCGGCCGCCGGCGCGCGAGTGGCGTGATGCGCCGTGCGTCACCGCGCACGCACACAGCGCGCCGCGATACCTATCTCTGCTAAGCTAACAAAGATCTTACCCGTCAAACCTGTCATAAATTATGTCATCATGTTAGCAGGAAATATAGTAAATATTGGCTTTTGTTAGGTTTCCGCGTGCGACTGAGTACTGCAACTAGAGTTACGACTGCCGCGCGGCCCGTCTTTAGATAGCTGCTGATAAACAAACACGTTCGGCTAAATTCAATGATTTCACATCCGCCCGCCAGCGCATATAATAAACGAGAATCCTGCAAGTGATTAATGTAAGGAGCAGGATATCTGAATTGTTTTCACGGATTTGGAAAGTATTCATTTCTAAAAATAATAATTGTGTGGCATGAGACGTCTCTTTCATAATACGTTGTTCGTTAGCTGTAGCGTGATGTGTGATGAGCTAAGTCCGCGTGCAGTCGGTCGGCGGCGCGCGTCAGTCGCTACCTCGCTACACTAGCACGAATGGCACGTGTACCTCAGCTGCCAGGTCACGTGGCGCTCTGAAAGGAAACCATCAGATATTCTGAAATCTTGAGTAACACGAATTGTTATATTGCGACAGGATTGCACGGTCTCCCGGAGCGCAATGGCAAACTCAAGGACCTGGCGCACTTCGACGCCACGTTCTTCGGCGTGCACGCCAAGCAGGCGCATCTCATGGACCCTCAGCTGCGGCTGCTGCTGGAGCTCACGCACGAGACCATCATCGACGCCGGCATCAACCCCAGTGAGCTGCGCGGCTCGCGCACCGGCGTCTACGTGGGCGTGTCCAACTCCGAGACCGAGGAGATGTGGACCGTGGACCCCGACAAGATCAACGGCTACGCGCTCACGGGCTGCTGCCGCGCCATGTTCCCCAACCGCATCTCCTACACGTTCGACCTCAAGGGGCCGTCCTTCGCGGTGGACACGGCCTGCTCCAGCTCCATGTTCGCGTTGGCGCAGGCGGCCACGGCCATCCGCGCCGGCCACTGCGACGCCGCCATCGTGGCGGGCTGCAACCTGTGCCTGAAGCCCGCCAACTCGCTGAACTTCCACCGGCTCAGTATGCTGTCGCCCGAGGGCCGCTGCGCCGCGTTCGACGCCAGCGGGCGCGGCTACGTGCGCTCGGAGGCGGCCGTGGCCGTGCTGCTGCAGCGGCGTAGTGCGGCACGGCGCGTGTACGCCACGCTGCGCGGCCTGCGCGTCAACACGGACGGCGCCAAGGACCAGGGCATCACGTTCCCGTCCGGCGACATGCAGCGCCGCTTGGCCGAGGAGACGTTCGCCGAGGCCAAGCTGCGGCCCTGCGACGTGGCCTACGTGGAGGCGCACGGCACCGGCACTAAGGTACTAGCTCTACTCACCGACAGATGAGAGTATTTCTTTGTAACAGCTAACATTGCAGGTGCACTGCAATAACATGCCAGTCGCAACAAGCGCTTAGGAATCGCAGTAAAATTGAATTGGGTGACGTTGTGATCGCCATTTACTGACGAGTTGGCGTGTGTTGGCAGGTGGGGGACCCTCAGGAGGTGAACGCCATCGCGGAGCTGTTCTGCAAGGGGCGCAAGGGGCCGCTGCTGCTGGGCTCTGTCAAGTCCAACATGGGCCACTCGGAACCTGCGTCCGGCCTGTGCTCCGTCGCCAAAGTCGTGGTGGCTATGGAGCGCGGCGTCATCCCCGCCAACCTACACTACAAGAATGCCAACCCCGACATCCCGGCGCTCAGTGACGGCAGGATCAAGGTAAATTGTTCATTCATTCCAACACAACGCTAGCAGATCTGTGTTCATCAGATCCAAGTAATCCGCAACGTGTATGCGCAGGTGGTGGATCGCAACATGCCGTGGGAGGGAGGCCTGGTGGCTGTGAACTCGTTCGGCTTCGGCGGCGCCAACGCGCACGTCATCTTCGAGTCGGAGCCGGGCGGCGGTGCGGCACGCACACCGGCGCGGTATGCGGCGCCGCGCGTGGTGCTGGCGTCAGGCCGCACGGAGGAGGCCGTGCGCGAGCTGACGTCGCTGGCGCTGCAGCACCGGGAGGACGCCGGGCTGCACGCGCTGCTGGACGCCGTGCACCGACACAACATCCCCGGCCACTCGCACCGCGGGTTCGCCGTGCTCAGCGACCCGCCCATCGAGGAGTGCATCGTGAGTGTTCACTGCGCCCACGGCTGCAGGCACGCTGTCTTGCTTGTTCCTCGGCGAATGACTCATGTTTGACATCCCTCTGTCCGCAGGAAATTGAGACCGGCGACCCCCGACCCGTGTGGTTCGTGTTCTCAGGCATGGGCTCGCAGTGGCCCGGCATGGCCAAGACTCTGATGCAGCTGCCGACGTTCGCCGCCAGCATCAACCGGTCGGCGGCGGCGCTGCGGCCGCACAACATCGACCTCATCAACATCATCACGGACGCGCCGGCCGCGGCGTTCGATGACGTCATCAACTCGTTCGTGTCCATCGCGGCCGTGCAGGTGGCGCTGGTGGATGTGCTGCGCGCGCTCGACATCCACCCCGACGGCATCGTGGGCCACTCCGTCGGCGAGATCGGTGAGTGGCGCAGCGCCACAGCGAGCTCTGTGTTGGCACTGTACAGTGTACTTGATACGTGCAGTCGTAGCATATAACGCAACTGATGAGAGATGTTCGCGCGCAGGTTGTGCGTACGCGGACGACACGCTGACGGCGGAGCAGGCCGTGCTAGCGGCGTACTGGCGAGGACGCAGTATCGTGGACGCCAAGCTGGCGCCGGGCGCCATGGCGGCCGTGGGGCTCTCGTGGGAGCAGTGCGAGGCGCGCTGCCCGCCCGACGTCGTGCCCGCCTGCCACAACGCCAGCGACAGCGTCACGGTGAGTGCGCGCCCGCTCGACGTCAGCGCGGAGTGACGTCAGCGGTGTGACGTGACGTTTCGGTGCAGATTTCAGGGCCGGTGGAGTCGCTGGAGAAGTTCGTGGCGGCGCTGTCGGCCGAGGGCACGTTCGCGCGGCGCGTCAACAGCTCGGGCGTGGCCTTCCACAGCAAGTACATCGCCGCAGCCGCGCCGCTGCTGCGCCGCAGCCTGGAGAAGGTCATCACCGACCCCAAGCCGCGCACCCAGCGCTGGGTGTCTTCCTCGCTGCCGAGGGACAAGTGGGACTCCGACCTCGGTGAGTACGCGGCCCAGGTGGACTCGACGTTCGCACTCGGTCCAGTAACGGCTTATACTGACGTGCGTGCACCGCGCCCGCAGCCAAGCTGAGCGACGCCAACTACCACGTGAACAACCTGCTGTCGCCGGTGCGGTTCGCGGACGCCGTGCGGTCGGTGCCGGCGCGCGCCGTGGTGGTGGAGGTGGCGCCGCACGCACTGCTGCAGGCCGTACTGAAGCGCGCGCTGCCCGCGCCGGCCGCAGCGCACGTGGCGCTGGTGCGGCGCGACGCGGCCGACGCCTGCGCGCACCTGCTGGCGGCCGCCGGACGGCTGTTCGCGGCCGGCGCGCAGCCGTGCGTGGGCCGGCTGTACCCGGCCGTGCCGTTCCCGGTGCCGCGCGGCACGCCGGGGCTGGCGTCGCACGTGCTGTGGGACCACCGACTGGAGTGGCAGGTGGCGCACTTCGGCAACGCGTCGCGCTCGGGAGAGAACGTCATCGAGTACGACGTGTCGCGCAACGACGACAGCTTCATCACCGGACACAACATCGACGGCCGCGTCCTGTTCCCCGCCACCGGTTACCTGGTGAGTGCCTCACTTATAATGTTACTAATTCTTTGCTTTGCGTCACTTCTGTGCTAGCTAGGAAACACTAGGTAGTGGCGAAGGGTAAAGCGACTAATTTGAATAAATGCCTTTTGATTAAATCGAATCATGATTGGTTACAGACCCTCGTTTGGAGAACTATGGCGAAGCTCAACAACCGCAAGCCTGAGGAGACCCCCATCGTGATGGAGAACATCCAATTCCGTCGCGCCACCATCGTGTCGCGCGACACTCCCGTGCGCTTCCTTATCAACGTGCTGGACGGCACGGGCGAGTTCGACGTATGCGAGGGCGGCGCCGTCGTGGTCACGGGCACCGTGCGCCTGGCCGACGACGTCGCCGCCGAACGTCTGCGCGACCTGGACAGCTCCCCGCCGCGCCACGAGGACGGACTGCTGCCGCTGGTCACCGACGACATCTACAAGGAGCTGCGCCTGCGCGGGTACAACTACGGCGGTATCTTCCGCGGCATCCGCTCGTCCGACCCGCGCGGCACGTGCGGCGAGCTGGCCTGGGACGACAACTGGATCTCGTTCATGGACACCATGCTGCAGTTCGGCATCATCGGCGTGGACACGCGCGAGCTGTACCTGCCCACGCGACTGCAGCGCGCGTTCATCGACCCGGCGGCGCAGCTGGCGGCCGTGGCAGCCCTGGCCGAGGGCGGAACCCTGCCCGTGCGCATGCACCGCGACATCGACGTCATCAGCGCCGGCGGCATCGAGTTCCGCGGCGTCAAGACCAGCCTGGCGCCGCGCCGCGCCAACCCGCAGAACGCGCCCAAGCTGGAGAAGTACGTGTTCCTGCCGTACGACAACGCCGCCGTGGCCACCGAGGACACCTCGCGCTCCAAGCGCGACGCGCTCACCGTCAGCTTGCAGCTGGTGCTGGAGAACGCGGGCGCGCTCAAGCTCAAGCTGGCCGAGGCGGCGCTGGACCGGCCGGCAGAGGCGCTGCTGACGCCGCAGGCCATGCAGGTGCTGGAGGCCGAGCCGCAGGTGCGCGTGGACGCCTCGCTGGCGGCCGGGCCTGCGCCCGCCGCCTACGCCGCCGCCGTCAAGGACCTGGGCGTCAAGGTGTTCCCCAAGGACGGCAAGAGCGCGCCCATCGAGACCGACTGCCACCTGGTGCTGGCGGCCGACGTGCTGAGCCGGCACGGCGCCGCCACGCTGGACAACTTGGCGGCCGCGCTGGGCGAGAGCGGCATGATGCTGCTGGAGGAGCCGCACAAGGCGCTGGACGAGCGCGCCGCCAGGGACATGGTGGAGCGCGCCGGCCTGTGCTGCGTGTCGCGCCAGGTGGCCGCCAGCTGCGAGTACGTCCTGCTGCGGCGCGCGCCGGCCGTGCCCGAGCGCCACGTGGTCATCGACGTGGACGACGACCGCGCCTTCCGCTGGGTGGACGCGCTGCGGGACGCCATGGCGCGCGCGGAGGGCGAGGACATGCGCGTGTACTGCGTGGCGCGCACGTGCGCGGCCGGCGTGCTGGGGCTGTGCGCGTGCCTGCGCGGGGAGGCCGGGGGCCGCGCCCTGCGCTGCTACTACCTGCCGGGCGCGCGCGAGCCCTTCCGGCCCGACGCGGCGCCCTACGCGGCGCAGGTGAAGCGCGACCTGGCCGTGAACGTGCTGCGAGCGGGCGTGTGGGGCTGCTACCGACACCTGCCGCTGGGCGACGCGGAGGCGCAGCTGCAGGTGGAGCACGCCTACGTCAACACACTGACGCGCGGCGACCTGTCCTCGCTGCGCTGGATAGAGAGCCCGCTGCGGTACGCGCGCGAGGTGCCGCAGCCAGCCCGCACCGACCTGTGCCGGGTGTACTGCGCGCCGCTCAACTTCCGCGACATCATGCTGGCCACGGGCAAGCTGCCGCCCGACGCGCTGCCCGGCAACCTCGCCGGACAGGTCGGTACCGCACCTCGCACACCGTACTTATCTCGAGTCCGGACGAGCGCCTATAGAACGTAAAATAATATAACATTGTCTTTTCGCAGGAGTGCATTCTCGGTTTGGAGTTCAGCGGTCGATCATCTGACGGCAAGCGCGTGATGGGCATGGTCGCGGCGTGCGGGCTCGCCAGCACGGTGCTGGCCGACAAGGGGTTCCTGTGGGAGGTGCCGGCCAAGTGGTCGCTGGAGGAGGCGTCCACGGTGCCGGTGGCGTACGCGACGGCGTACTACGCGCTGGCGGTGCGCGGCCGCATGCGGCGCGGCGAGGCCGTGCTGGTGCACGCGGGCACGGGCGGCGTGGGCCAGGCCGCGCTGGCCATCGCGCTGCACGCGGGCTGCACCGTGTACACCACGGTGGGCACGCCGGACAAGCGCGCCTTCCTGCGCGAGCGGTTCCCGTCGCTGCCGCCGGAGAACATCGGCAACTCGCGCGACACGTCCTTCGAGCAGCTCATCAAGCGCCGCACGCGCGGGCGCGGAGTGGACCTGGTGCTGAACTCGCTGGCCGCCGACAAGCTGCACGCGTCCGTGCGGTGCCTGGCCGAGGGCGGCCGCTTCCTGGAGATCGGCAAGCTGGACCTGTCCAACGACACGGCGCTGGGCATGTCCGTGTTCCTCAAGAACACCACGTTCCACGGCATTCTGCTGGACGCGCTGTTCGACGCCGAGTCCGACAACTGCGACAAGGCGGCCGTGGTGCGCTGCGTCACGGACGGCATAGCGGCCGGCGCAGTGCGACCTCTGCCGGCCACCGTGTTCTCTGACCACCAACTGGAGCAGGCCTTCAGGTGCGCCACCCTACTCGCTACATTCATAGGGGGCCAAAAACCCAAAAATGCCCACTTTCGATGAGAATCATTTTTACCCCCACTTTTTCATTTAAGAAATCAGTAAAGTTATAGTTAATTTTAATTTGAAAACTTGTCAATCGTTAAGTCGTGTCGCAGGTACATGGCGACGGGCAAGCACATCGGCAAGGTGGTGCTGCGCGTGCGCGACGAGGAGGCCGCGGGCGCCAGGCCCGCCAGCAAGCTGGTGTCGGCCATCCCCCGCACCTACATGCATCCCGCCAAGAGCTACGTGCTCGTGGGTACGCCAGCGCTACCGGCACCGCCGCGTCCGTGACGTGGGCTGCGTACTGACGGCCTCGTTGTTGCAGGCGGCATGGGCGGCTTCGGGCTGGAGCTGGCGCAGTGGATGGTGAAGCGTGGCGCCACGCGGCTGGTGCTGAACTCGCGCGGCGGCGTGCGCACCGGCTACCAGGCGTGGTGCGTGCGGCGCTGGCGTGAGGCGGGCGTGCGCGTGGTGGTGTCCACGGCCGACGCCACGGCGCCGGGCGGGGCCCGCGCGTTGCTGCGCGAGGCGGCGGCGCTGGGCGCGGTGGGTGGCGTGTTCAACCTGGCCGCCGTGCTGCGCGACGCCTTCCTCGACAAGCAGACGCCCGCCGACTTCCAGGCCGTCGCCAAGCCCAAGATTGACGGTGAGTTCCGAGCTCGGCTTCGTACGATCGCTCGTACCCTTCACGATTGCTTCACATTAGAGACCTCACGCATTACGTAAAACAAAACTAAATACACATAACACAAAGATGAGGTTTTCAATTTGTTTGATTTGTTCAGCTGCATCTTTGCCAATTTTAAGCCAATTTCGATGAACTTCGGCAAAAAAGTGAATCAAACAAAGGCATTTACTTCCGAAGCCAGTTATTTTCTACACGGTATGTGTCACAGCCACATCATCTGCCTAGTCTTTTCCCAACTATGTTGGGGTCGGCTTCCAGTCTAACCAGATGCAGCTGAGTACCAGTATTTCACATGGAGCGACTGCCTATCTGACCTCCACAACCCAGTTAATAGGTAATACAATAGCCACGTTATTCGGAAACTATGAAGACTACACAGTTGAAACTTTGTAGGTAGATCTACTGAACCCAAAATGTACTCAATCTAGATATATATCAGTATCATTACTTTATTATAAAACAAAGTACTCCGCGGCGTCTGTCCGTCTGTCTGTTCGCGTTAAACTCAAAAACTACTGCACCGATTTTCATTTGTCACTGGGGTGGGGGTCACTTTTGGGGAGCTTAACAGTTTTTAAAGTTTTGCGATCTGCATGTACCGTGAGATATATCAAATGAAAAGGCTTATTGTGAGGATCGCAAATATATTTTTTATAATAATTAAAAAAAACACTAAAGATATTTAAGAAAATAGATGAAAATTGGTTTTATAGTTTAGCCATGTCCGTCTGACCGTCCGTCCGTCCGTCCGCACTATATCTCGAAAGACTCTTATTACTAGAAAGCTGTAATTTGGCATGATTATACAAATGAGTTACGCCAATAAAGTGCTAAAGTAAAGTATTGTATTTTTTTTTAGGGTATCTCCAGTACCCATTAAAGTGGGGAGGATTTTTTTTTCTCGCGAAGTCCATTGTGTGGGATGTCGTTGAATAGGTCTTTAAAAATATTGCGAGTTTGCTCAAACAGTTTCTCGATTAAGGAATTTGTTTGTTTGCAAATTTTTGATAAGCTCAAGTCTGGCAACCTATACGGGTTGTGTTTGGGCGTGTGAAAAAATTCATGGTAGTAGCGTATCAAAAATAAAAGGAATTCTATCACAGCTAAGAGGCTTTACAAGTTTACGAGTAATAGTCGACCAACTGTTGACGGCACGGTTGGCGCAGTGGCTCATCAGGTGACTGCTGCGCTGCGTGTCGCGGGTTCGATCCCCGCACGGGACAAATATTTGTATGACCTACAAATAGTTGTTTCGGGTCTGGGTATATTTGTGTATGTGAGTTTAAATGTTTGTAAACGCACCCACGATACAAGAGAAATTCCTAGTGTGGGGCAACATTCCGAAAAAAATTTTTTTAAATAAAAAATAAAAAACTTTATTTCAGACCTTGATCCATATGATAAATAAATAATAAATTTTATTCAAAATTAAAATTGGTAATAAAAGTATAAATCTTAGAAATAACGTAGGTACAACAAAGTTCTATACCTGTACTAGGGTAAACCCTGTATCACAGGCGGTATGGCTTCTAATACTATAACTATTACAACACTAGATTTCTAAACAATATTTAATATTTTTATACTAAAACAATTTGTTAATTTACATTTACGCCTAATTTACTTAGATTCTATTTTTTATTAGATTACAATAAAAAGATAGAAAAAAAATAAAAGATAAAAGATAGATAAAAGATAGAGAAGATAGAGTCTATATAAAAAAATGTACACGACGAATAAGGAAGGATTTAAAAAAAATTAAAAGAAGTCCCTCTAAGAGGGACATAGGGGATGAAAGTATGCTATATCGTATTTTTCACGCGGACCACGCCACGGGCAAACACTAGAAAAAAAAAATTAAGGGGGGTACATCCCCATGCATGCAATTGAAACTAAAAACATTTTTTCTATCAAACCTATGCGTGGTGTTCAATCATTTTTTGACAAAGTCAATCGTTAGCTCAATGAACACTTTCAATCAAAATTGGAGATATAGTTAGCAGTTTTTGAGAAATAGCACTTTTTAAAAACCGCATATATAACACTATGAAAAACAAACTTATCACAAAAAGTGTATGGGCAACACACTTTTTTCAAGTTTCGGGTGCCGTATCATCCACGGGTGCCGTACCAGTAGGGCATACTACGATGGTACGGCACCCAAAACTTGGACGGTTTTTTTTTTTCATAAAACAAGGTCTACTGGTAGACACGTTCTTGTCATTTCCTTTTTTTCAGCAACTTAGAAGTAAATAAAATATGACCCGACAAAAATACCCCATTTGTCGCCCGTGATGAGAGGACGACCAGCAGAGCTATTGTGTATCTTTTTAAATGTCAGTGGCTATCAAGGGCGGGGGGCACGGGGGCACGTGCCCCCCCCCCAGACGGTTATACAATACATACTTACAGGCAAACCAAATTACCAGAGTTGTTAAAATAAAAAATGATGTATAAAATAACAGAAAAAACATGAGTGAAATTCTTGTGTGTTTCTGGCCGGAATAAGATTTGGGGGGGGGGGGGTACATGTAATCTAGTCAACAAGTGCTTTTTGGTTCAATTTTTTTTTCTCCGCCTCTTAAAAATATGGACGAGGTGTCATTCGATTCGGAATGGCGTTCGGAATAGGTGTTTTTTGTACCGCTGACAATAGTTAAAATCAATTAACTGAAACAAAAAAATGGGATTTGTTTTTTTGCAAATATCTATTACAGTTTGACATTTTATGAACTTGAAAAAAGATTCGATTTGAGGAGGAAATATCCCATGAAAAAAGTGTAACTGAGAACACTGTAGAACCAATTTTTATAACGTTCCCAGAGGGTTGACAGTACGACTGAAAACGGGAAGTCTGGCTTGCGTAAGTTTCGCTTACTCTCGAATTTTCATAAATGAATACTATCTATCTGCTTCAATTAAGAATTAAAAAAATCAGGATTCTACTGGATAGATGAATGAGCAATAATCCGTGGTAAATAAAAAAGATCCCGATTTTTCTATGAATTATGCATTCGTAAATTAACATTTTTTTCCTATTTGAACACGAATATTGCAAATTGCTTATTTACAATTATTTATAATTTGTTTTGAACCTTTTTTTAAAGGTCTCAAAAGATATTCCCCTTGAAATTAATAATAAGAAAAATCCAGTAGATGCCTGAATTTTTTCAATAATAAATTTTCATATTTAATGAGTTTAAATCGTATTTGTTCATGACAAGTCGGGAATTGCCGACGATCTCTTACTGCTGTACTTTTTCAACCCTCTGAGAAAGTTATAAATATTGGTGGTGGTGCTACAGTTCCGGAAGTCAGATCTTTTTATTACAAAATTTCCTCTTCTTTTTTAATCTTTTTTCAAATTTGAAAATTGTCAAACCGTTTTAGAGATATTTGCAAAAAAACTAAACCCATTTTTTTCAAATTGTAAAAAATTCGCGAGTTTGTGTTTTTTGAAAAATACATTTTTTTCTAAAAATACACGCTTATTTTTTCGTTCATATTTTTCGGCGTACAAAAAAAAATTTACCAAAAAGCTTTTTTTGACTAGACTACGTGTGCCACTGCCCAGAAAAAGATCCTGGATCCGCCCCTGGTGGCTATCATAGTGTCCATCGCTTAACTGTCAAAATGGTTATGGTTTTGGTACAAAATGGAATCATTTGACAGTTAATCGATGGACACCATGATAACCACTGACATTTATGTGGTGTCATGTGCCATCATTTAGTAAGGACTAGCTGATGACCGCGGCTTTGCCCGCGTCGTATCGAGAACCACTCGTCAGTGCAGTAGTTTTTGAGTTTATCGCGAACAGACAGACATACAGACGCGGCGGAGGAATAAGACTGGAAGCCGACCCCAACATAGTTGGGAAAAGGCTAGGCAGACGATTTCGAGGAGAAAAAAGGGAAATACGAATCGTCAATTTTTTACTGATATAATCATCATCGCATGAAAGCACTTAAAAGTGAATGTTTCCCTGTTACTTAGCTACTAAGATCCTGGACGCGGCGACGCGCGAGCTGGCGCCCGAGCTGGAGTACTTCGTGGTGTTCTCTTCCGTGTCGTGCGGGCGCGGCAACCCCGGCCAGAGCAACTACGGGCTCGCCAACTCCGCCATGGAGCGCATCGTGGAGCAGCGCCAGGCCGACGGGCTGCCGGGCCTGGCCGTGCAGTGGGGGGCCATCGGCGAGGTGGGGCTCATCGTGGAGACCATGGGCGGCGACGAGACCGTGGTGGGCGGCACCGTGCCGCAGCGCATCGCGTCCTGCATGGAGGCGCTGGGCGGACTGCTGGCGCTGCCGCACGCAGTGGCCGCGTCCATGGTGCTGGCCGACAAGCGACGCGCTACCGCCGCGCCGCAGCAGGACCTGCTGCACGCCGTCGCCAACATCCTCGGCATCAAGGACCCCACCAAGGTGTCCGACTCCGCCAACCTGGCCGAGCTGGGCATGGACTCGCTCATGGGCGCCGAGATCAAACAGACGCTGGAGCGCGGCTACGACGTGGTGCTGGGCGTGCAGGAGATCCGCGGCCTCACCTTCTCCAAGCTGCGCGGCATGGCGGGCGGCGAGGACGCGGCGGCCGGGGAGACGCCCGCGGCCGGCGCCGACGCCGCCACGGACCAGGTGCAGTTCGCGGCGCTGGGCGAGCTCATGCCCAAGCAGGTGCTGGTGAAGCTGCCCAGCGCCGCGCCCGCCGGCGCCGAGCTCAAGCCGGTGTTCATGGTGCACCCCATCGAGGGCGTGGTGGAGCTGCTGCGCGGAGTGGCCGCGGCCGTGCGCGCTCCGGTGTACGGGCTGCAGTGCACGCAGGCCGCGCCGCTGGACAACATGGCGGCGCTGGCGCAGCACTACGTGTCGCACGTGCGCGCCATGCAGCCCGCGGCGCCCTACACCATCCTCGGGTACTCGTTCGGCGCCGGCGTCGCCTTCGAGATGGCGCTACAGCTGGAACAGGTAAGCGTCGCTGAGCCCGCTCGGCCGCTCGGCCGCCGCGGCGCAGTACTGACGAGCCCGTCGTGTTGCAGGCTGGCTGCGAGACGCGGCTGGTGCTGGTGGACGGCTCGCCGGCGTACGTCGCCACGCACACCACGCGCGGCAAGAAGAAGCGCAGCACGCGCTCGGATACGACCGACGAGGCCGACGCGCTCGCCTACTTCGTGCAGCTGTTCAAGGATATGGACGCCGCTAAGGTGAGTGCGATACCGGCGGCGCCTGCGTGCTGGGCACGCGGGCGGGCGCTGACCTGTGCCGTGTGCAGGTGTCGGGCGAGCTGGAGCGGCTGCCCAGCTGGGAGGCGCGGCTGGCGCGGACCACGGAGCTGGTGGGCGCGGCGGCAGGCCCGCACGGCGCCGACGCGCTGGCGGCCGCCGCCAACTCGTTCTACCGCAAGCTGGTGATCGCCGACACGTACAAGCCGGCCGGGCGCCTGCGCGCGCCCGTGACGCTGTTCACGGCGCGGGACAACTACGTGACGCTGGGCGAGGACTACGGACTGCGCGAGGTGTGCGCGGGCGAGCTGCGCACGCAGCAGCTGGCCGGCACGCACCGCACCATACTGGCGGGCGACGCGGCCGCGGCCATCGCGCAGCACCTGTCGCAGCTGCTGGCACACTAGCGCGCGCGCGGCCCGCGTCGCCGCCGGCGCCGTCGGGCCCGCCGCTAGGCAGCCAGTAGCCGTGACCCACACCGGCGGCGCCGTCGGGCCCGCCGCGAGGCAGCAGTAGCTCGTGGGGCCCACACCGGTGCCGAGGGGCCCGCCGGTACAGACGGGCCCACGCCGGTGGCGGCGGTGACGGCCGCTCTCTATATATTTGCGGGGTAGAGTTAGTAGTGCGAGGAGTATAATTGTGTATATAGCTGTAACATGATACTCTATTTATTGTACGTATGCTAGTGTTGTCGAGCCCGGCTCGCCGATTGTGATACATTACATTCCGCCGTGCGACCCGAGTGGCACGCGACGTACATACACGTATGTATGTATGGTTAGTTCGTAGTATACTGTTACATGAAGCATGTAATCTGACTATAACATAGTGTGTAATACTGGGCGCTGGCGCTAGTCACGGACTATATCAACATTTTGAAATTTAAAATATTATTGGTGTTTTGTATTTTCGATATTTGTCTTAGGGAACTAAGGAAGTTGTTAATTAGATTAGCATGACGGGCAGTACTGGATGTATTGCGACATCACGACGCGACAGTGACGTGACTGGTGATGTGGTCCGGGCAGCGCGCGCGTCGCCGGTAGCGATAACTAGTTGGTACCAGTGTATGGTTGTTGCGGTATTTATTTTGTTATTATTAAGGAGCCTGCGCGCTGTGATTAAAAGTGCATTATTTTTTAAAAGCGTTTTACTTTTTCCTCGGTCTATTTATTTTACCAGTTACTGAAACTTGAATACATATAATAAATCTGTAGAAAAATCGTTTTTGTACATCGAAAATATTTAAAAAAAACATTGTCAGGGTATTAAAGTATAACCAACAGAACACATTTCCAGCATTTTTGAAATTTTTGTCTGTTTGTCTGTTTCGATGACTAAGCATCACGTCAAATTTACAAAACGAATGTAGGTAACTTTTATACATAAATATTGTGCGTAACTTGGGCTATTACTTAGTCTTTGTTACATCGTAATCGGTGCTCTCTATCAAAAGATATATGAATTTATAGTTTTCAAGAAGAACTTATCATTATGGTCAAGAAAAATCAGACAAGCAACGACATCTATTGAACGAATATGGTACTTATTAATAAATGCCTTCACAAGATAACTTTAAAAAAGTTATGGTAGCAAAAGGTACTCTGTAGGTAGGTATTAGTCTAAATGACGCTGCTTTCAAAATCTACATAGCCTAAACCCTATAGTGTGTTTGATTGCTCTATTTTAGCAGTTTATCTTCGTCTTCGACAG
The DNA here is from genome assembly GCA_949774965.1 of Diarsia brunnea. Lineage (NCBI taxonomy): Eukaryota > Metazoa > Arthropoda > Insecta > Lepidoptera > Noctuidae > Diarsia > Diarsia brunnea. The sequence continues at coordinate 358,431 of OX459009.1, forward strand.
ATGGCGTTGTTCATTTGATGTCATTTTCTGAACCGCGGTGTTATTAAACATATGTTTCGTGAATAGTCAACAAATAAAAATTTACCAATTATACAGTATAAAATACTATTTTTTTAAACTAAATTAAAATTAGATAAAACCCACGACATATTTTTTTTTGTACCGTGTGGGAATCGAACCTGCGACACGCAGTGCTACTGTTAATCGTCCAGCCACTGCGCCAACCATGTCGTCATATAGATGTGGTGTGGTGTTAGCCCTATGTGTCGAGCCCTATCTCTTTCGAACAACCCGCAGTCCCGACGGGCGTCAGTCCTTGGGGCCCCTTCAATGTTGCTGACATCTTTTTGAGACGCGCGTGGAACACGAACGCGCCTCCATCGTCATAGGACGAACTACTCACCGTTCACAGGCCCGCCGCAACGGTGGCCGGAAGCCATCACGTGGCCCCGACGCCCGGAGCGTCTCCCTCTCACGTTCCGCCACCTCTTTCGCTAGCATTAGGGTCAACTCACACCGAAAGAGCGGCGAAGGGCAGCGAAGCGAAGCGCAGTTTCAGTTTCATATGAATTTTAACTTTATTATCATTATCATAATACTAGGGTCAACTCACACCGAAAGAGCGGCGAAGGGCAGCGAAGCGGAGCGCAGTTTCAGTTTCATATGAATTTTAACTTTATTATCATTACCATAATACTTATTATCGCATGAGAAACTCGAACGAGTCGCGCGGATGCCCGCGGCGCCGCAGGAATTCCGGGGAATTCCATAAACGGAGCCGTGCGACTGCGTGAGAAGTTGCGGGAAGTCCCGAGAATGTTCGAGCAGTCGCGAGCGGCCGCTGGCAATATCTTGTATTGAACTGCGCATAGGAGAGCGCCCCATGAATTCATCGCGGGTGGGCTCGGGAAGGCGCGCGGATTCCCGCGACTGCTCGAGAAGTCGCTGGAATGCTCGAGAAGTCGCGGGACTCCGTGACTCCGCGCTTCGCTGCCCTTCGCCGCTCTTTCGGTGTGAGTTGACCCTTATTATCGCATGAGAAACTCGAACGAGTCGCGCGGATGCCCGCGGCGCCGCAGGAATTCCGGGGAATTCCATAAACGGAGCCGTGCGACTGCGTGAGAAGTTGCGGGAAGTCCCGAGAATGTTCGAGCAGTCGCGAGCGGCCGCTGGCAATATCTTGTATTGAACTGCGCATAGGAGAGCGCCCCATGAATTCATCGCGGGTGGGCTCGGGAAGGCGCGCGGATTCCCACGACTTCTCGAGCATTCCAGCGACTTCTCGAGCAGTCGTGGGAATCCGCGCGCCTTCCCGAGCCCACCCGCGATGAATTCATGGGGCGCTCTCCTATGCGCAGTTCAATACAAGATAATTGCCAGCGGCCGCTCGCGACTGCTCGAACATTCTCGGGACTTCCCGCAACTTCTCACGCAGTCGCACGGCTCCGTTTATGGAATTCCCCGGAATTCCTGCGGCGCCGCGGGCATCCGCGCGACTCGTTCGAGTTTCTCATGCGATAATAAGTATTATGGTAATGATAATAAAGTTAAAATTCATATGAAACTGAAACTGCGCTCCGCTTCGCTGCCCTTCGCCGCTCTTTCGGTGTGAGTTGACCCTTAGGGTCAACTCACACCGAAAGAGCGGCGAAGGGCAGCGAAGCGCGGAGTCACGGAGTCCCGCGACTTCTCGAGCATTCCAGCGACTTCTCGAGTATTCCAGCGACTTCTCGAGCAGTCGTGGGAATCCGCGCGCCTTGCCGAGCCCACCCGCGATGAATTCATGGGGCGCTCTCCTATGCGCAGTTCAATACAAGATATTGCCAGCGGCCGCTCGCGACTGCTCGAACATTCTCGGGACTTCCCGCAACTTCTCACGCAGTCGCACGGCTCCGTTTATGGAATTCCCCGGAATTCCTGCGGCGCCGCGGGCATCCGCGCGACTCGTTCGAGTTTCTCATGCGATAATAAGTATTATGGTAATGATAATAAAGTTAAAATTCATATGAAACTGAAACTGCGCTCCGCTTCGCTGCCCTTCGCCGCTCTTTCGGTGTGAGTTGAACCTAAGGGTCGCGCGGATGCCGCGGGATTTCCATAAACGGAGCCGTGCGACTGCGTGAGAAGTTGCGGGAAGTCCCGAGAATGTTCGAGCAGTCGCGAGCGGCCGCTGGCAATATCTTGTATTGAACTGCGCATAGGAGAGCGCCCCATGAATTCATCGCGGGTGGGCTCGGGAAGGCGCGCGGATTCCCGCGACTGCTCGAGAAGTCGCTGGAATGCTCGAGAAGTCGCTGGAATGCTCGAGAAGTCGCGGGACTCCGTGACTCCGCGCTTCGCTGCCCTAATACTTAGGGTCAACTCACACCGAAAGAGCGGCGAAGGGCAGCGAAGCGCGGAGTCACGGAGTCCCGCGACTTCTCGAGCATTCCAGCGACTTCTCGATCATTCCAGCGACTTCTCGAGCAGTCGCGGGAATCCGCGCGCCTTCCCGAGCCCACCCGCGATGAATTCATGGGTCGCTCTCCTATGCGCAGTTCAATACAAGATATTGCCAGCGGCCGCTCGCGACTGCTCGAACATTCTCGGGACTTCCCGCAACTTCTCACGCAGTCGCACGGCTCCGTTTATGGAATTCCCCGGAATTCCTGCGGCGCCGCGGGCATCCGCGCGACTCGTTCGAGTTTCTCATGCGATAATAAGTATTATGGTAATGATAATAAAGTTAAAATTCATATGAAACTGAAACTGCGCTCCGCTTCGCTGCCCTTCGCCGCTCTTTCGGTGTGAGTTGACCCTTAGGGTCAACTCACACCGAAAGAGCGGCGAAGGGCAGCGAAGCGCGGAGTCACGGAGTCCCGCGACTTCTCGAGCATTCCAGCGACTTCTCGAGCATTCCAGCGACTTCTCGAGCAGTCGTGGGAATCCGCGCGCCTTCTCGAGCCCACCCGCGATGAATTTATGGGGCGCTCTCCTATGCGCAGTTCAATACAAGATATTGCCAGAGGCCGCTCGCGACTGCTCGAACATTCTCGGGACTTCCCGCAACTTCTCACGCAGTCGCACGGCTCCGTTTATGGAATTCCCCGGAATTCCTGCGGCGCCGCGGGCATCCGCGCGACTCGTTCGAGTTTCTCATGCGATAATAAGTATTAGGGTCAACTCACACCGAAAGAGCGGCGAAGGGCAGCGAAGCGCGGAGTCACGGAGTCCCGCGACTTCTCGAGCATTCCAGCGACTTCTCGAGCAGTCGCGGGAATCCGCGCGCCTTCCCGAGCCCACCCGCGATGAATTCATGGGTCGCTCTCCTATGCGCAGTTCAATACAAGATATTGCCAGCGGCCGCTCGCGACTGCTCGAACATTCTCGGGACTTCCCGCAACTTCTCACGCAGTCGCACGGCTCCGTTTATGGAATTCCCCGGAATTCCTGCGGCGCCGCGGGCATCCGCGCGACTCGTTCGAGTTTCTCATGCGATAATAAGTATTATGGTAATGATAATAAAGTTAAAATTCATATGAAACTGAAACTGCGCTCCGCTTCGCTGCCCTTCGCCGCTCTTTCGGTGTGAGTTGACCCTTATGGTAATGATAATAAAGTTACAATTCATATGAAACTGAAACTGCGCTCCGCTTCGCTACCCTTCGCCGCTCTTTCGGTGTGAGTTGACCCTTATTATCGCATGAGAAACTCGAACGAGTCGCGCGGATGCCCGCGGCGCCGCAGGAATTCCGGGGAATTCCATAAACGGAGCCGTGCGACTGCGTGAGAAGTTGCGGGAAGTCCCGAGAATGTTCGAGCAGTCGCGAGCGGCCGCTGGCAATATCTTGTATTGAACTGCGCATAGGAGAGCGCCCCATGAATTCATCGCGGGTGGGCTCGGGAAGGCGCGCGGATTAACTGGAAATCTCCAGGGCCGGACGGGCTGCACAATTTCTGGATAAAGTGGTTCACAAGGTCGCACGCTCGCCTGGCGACCCTTTTCCAGTCAGCCTTGGAGTCAGGGTCGCTACCCGAATTCCTGACAACAGGTATAACCCACCTGCTCTATAAATCAGGTAGTACCGCGGAACCCAAAAATTATAGACCGATTACTTGTCTTCCGACAGTCTATAAAGTTCTTGCATCCATTTTGAGAACCAAAATAAACAAACACATTAATGACAATTCTATCATATCCACTTCTCAAAATGGATGTAGGAGCGGGTCCCGTGGTACTAAAGAGCTACTCCTTATTGATATGGCCATTAGCCAGCAGGTTCGCTGTTGCCGAAAGGATCTGTCGACATGTTGGATAGACTATTAGAAGGCCTATGACTCGGTGCCACATACATGGCTCACGAGGGTGCTAGAGTTGTATAAAATTGATGCAACCCTGCGCACCTTCCTGATGTCGTGTATGGGGCAATGGAGGACAGTCCTTCGCTATCCAGGATGTCGGCAAATCCAGAGGAATAGCGAACCGATAAGGATAGAGCGAGGTATATTTCAGGGCGACAGTTTGAGTCCTCTTTGGTTCTGCTTAGCCTTGAATCCTCTTAGCACGCTGCTGGAGGATTCAGGTCTAGGCTATCGGTTGAAGAGAGGTGGTCAAGTTATATCTCACCTCCTTTACATGGATGACCTGAAACTTTTTGCCCCCAACGATTTGCAACTGATGGAGCTACTGAAGGTCACTGAAGCTTTCAGTAGCGCCATCAGGATGGAATTCGGTGTGGACAAATGTGCGGTCATGCATGTAAAGCGAGGGGGGATTGTGGAGTCTGTGGGAACCCAGCTCACAGATTCCATAAATCTTAGATCCCTCTCAGCAACCGAAACCTATAAGTATTTGGGTATATCGGAAGCGCTGGGCATCAACGTTGCCGACATGAAGCAATCGTTGAGGGAGCGCTTCTTTGGCCGCCTGCGAAAAGTATTTAATAGTCTTTTATCAGGCGGAAATAAGGTGCGTGCCTTCAACGGTTGGGTCATGCCGGTTTTGATGTACTCTTTCGGCATACTCAAATGGACTCAAACAGAGCTAGACGCCCTGGATAGGCGGGTCCGTACATTGTTGACGGCGTATCGAATGCATCACCCACGTTCTTCAGTTATGAGACTGTATATCCCACGGAAGTGTGGAGGTCGAGGCTTTTTAAATGCTAAGACTCTCCACAATCGTGAGATATGCAGTCTCAGGGAATATTTCCTGGAAGCCGACATGGGGATGCATCGAGACGTTGTCGCGGTGGACAAGGGCCTTACCCCGCTCGCCTTGGCTAAAGAGAACTGGTGCAAACCTGTAGTTCTTGACACTAACGACCGCATGGAAGTATGGCAGAGTAAGGAGCTTCACGGACGCTTTTTCCGGGCCCTACACGGGCCTGATGTAGACTTCTTAGCGTCCGTAGCCTGGCTACGTTCCGGGGAACTCTTCGGAGAAACTGAAGGTTTTGTCTGTGCAATTATGGACGAAGTTATGATGACGAATAACTACCGGAAATTTATTGTGAAGGACGGTACGGTTGACATATGTCGGGCATGCCACCGTCTGGGTGAATCAATCCGTCACATTATCTCTGGGTGTTCTCGTCTGGCTAACGGAGAATACTTGCATAGACACAACCTTGTAGCCAGGATTATCCATCAGCAACTTGCTCTAAAATACAACCTTGTGGAATCGGAAGTGCCGTACTACAGGTATGTGCCCGACCCAGTTCTCGAAAATGGCGATATCACACTGTACTGGGATCAATCCATCATCACTGACAGGACTATTATGGCTAATAAGCCTGTATAGTGGTGGTGGATCGATCAGAGCGGCGCGCAATGATTGTTGACATAACCGTTCCGCATGACGAGAACCTCGTGAAAGCCGAGAAAGATAAGCAAATCAAGTATCTTGACTTGGCTCGCGAGGTTGTTGACATGTGGAGTGTGGACTCAGCGATCATTGTGCCGATAGTCGTTACAGCCAATGGCTTAATTGCCAAGAGCCTCGATCAACACCTGAGGAGGCTCTCGTTGGGCAGCTGGATCAAGGGCTTGATGCAGAGAGCGGTACTACTGGACACGGCTCGCATTTTTAGGAGGTTCCTTTCTCTGGAGCCCTGACTGCCGGTAGCTTGGACCCTGTTCCCGATACCGGTGGGCTACAATTTTTTATATTTTTAAATGTTTTTTTATATTGATATAGAAATGTTTAAAAATGTACTAAATTTGTTAAAAAGTTAATAAAGGGAAGAATAAGAATAATTTATTTAAGAAAAAAATAATACAAAAGGTGTACATTTTGGCACAGTACTGTTGCTTACCTACAAACTTATAATGAGTACTTATAAGTAAACTATAACTAAAATATATGTATTTTACAAGTATTGGTAATTTTAACTTCAAATATTTGTTTAGCTACCTGCCCGATCTAGGTTTATTTAAACCTGTGTTTCAGGCCATCACTTTACGTAGTATAATTTAATGAAGACAATAACATTATAAAATAAAATAAATCTAATAACAACTATAAGAACAAGCAAAATGATACAAATAACACTAAAACTAGCTTAACTAACTAAGTACAATTAGATACGAAGTAAAACATAATCAAACGACAACTTCTAGAAGTTTTTCTGTGTCTGTGTAATTGAGTATCGCCAAATATTCCGATATCATGACACTACATTTTTTATAGCTTAAGGTATAGAATAGAAGTTTAGTATCTTGTTGAGTCTGTTATATAGAAAAGGTCCTAAAAACACATAAAATCGCTCAGCAAACGCATGCTTAGTTTGAGGCTTAGCACAAACCAGGTCTTTCCTTCTCCTATCGGAAGGAGCTGGGTCATAGGGAAGTGTAGCGTGCTGGTGTAGTATTAAATGAAGAACAAATAATTGCCGTACTGTGAGTACATTACATGCTTTGTAAAGCTGGTGTGTGGGGAATCTGAAAGGACGGAAGGTAGCAACCTTTAGAATTGCTCTTTGAGCTCGTTCTAGAGGGAGCAGAATTGAAATTCCCGCGCCACCCCAGGATGTTATACAATAGGTTAGGATAGACTGACACAAAGCCAAATAAATCTGTTTTATTAATTTATAGTCGGCTATATTCCGTAAATTCTTAAAAACATATATTAGTTTGCGCACTCTAGTACATAGTAACTCGATATGTTTACGAAAATTTAGCTTGGAGTCAATGGTGACACCAAGATATTTTAAATGGTCAGCTTTATCTAAAGTAGGGCAAGAACATGCAGAGTTAGCGTACGTGTTACAGCTATGCGCGTAAATGTTTAGGTTAGTAAGCGGTGTGTTAGTATTTCTCATTGTAAATAAAATGTATTTCGTTTTATCAGCATTTAGTGTTAGAAGATTATTCTGGAGCCAATTTGACACAGTGTTGAAGCCATTCTGCGCAAGTGCATAGACCTCTGCTCTTGATTTAGCAGCAAACAACAAAGCAGTATCATCCGCATAAGATATTATAACACCATTTTGGAGTGGCAAACTGCACAGGTCATTAATATAGATTAAAAACAATGTAGGACCCAAGATACTGCCTTGTGGAATTCCATAACAAGTATTAGCAAGATCAGAACTTGCGTTTGGACCAATTTTTACACATTGTTGACGATCGCTGAGATAATCAGAAAGAAGTAGAAGCTGTGCTCCTCTTATCCCAAGTGTTTCAAGCTTCTGCAAAAGAGTAGTGCAAGAAATGGTATCGAAGGCCTTGGCGAGGTCTAGAAAAATCCCAGCTGTATGCATTCCACTATCTAGATTTGTACTGATGTAGTTAGTAAGTTTGTTTACTGCTTGGCTAGCAGATTTTTTAGGCCTAAATCCAAATTGATTATCTGAAAGGAGTCTGTTATTTTCCAGATATTTTATTAGTCTACTGTTTATGATTTTTTCTAATATTTTTGAAAGCCCCGTTAGCACCGAAATGGGTCTGTAATTATTCATGCTGTTTTTTTCTCCAGACTTGAAAATAGGTGTGACTACCGACTTTTTTAATAATTTTGGGAATATCCCTTTAGATAAACATAATTGAAAGATGTGGGTTAGTGGAGGGGCAAGTAGGTGTTTATATCTCTTAAGTACATTGTTGGGTATACCATCCCAGCCAGTTGCGCAGACATCCTTTAACCCGTTTATTATACTTACAACTTCATTGACGTCCGTATCTAATAAAACAAAAGAATTTAATGTGGAAAATGTCCTAATTGTGTTTTGAACGGGAGGGCGACCAATATTTAAAGATTTTTCAACCAAGTTTTTATCAACGTTGACAAAAAAGTGGTTTACTGTATTTATTGCTTCGGATGGGTTTATTGCTGTTGATAGTAAATCATGTATGGCTACAGGACATTTAGCTGCTGGAGTAACGTTTCGAAGAATCGTGTAACACGGAAACCATTGGATGTGCGCCTGTAGAACAAACATACACGAGTAACTCTTAATTAGTGCCAATTTGTGACAGAATTAGATTTAGGGTAATATTTATAGTTTTCAAGTAATCGGGCGTTTATGAAAACCCGAAAAAATATCGTAGCGCCTAAACGAGATTACGTATAAGCTCGCTGAAAACTGTATTCGGTCCTTCTTGACGCTTATAATAACCATAAAAAGTCTCAAAAGTGCACATGCAAGCGTTATTAAATAGTATTGCTAAAAGTCAAAACTACAGTGTAATAACTTTGACGCCAAAATAAAAGAAACCGGCTTAACCCAAGATGTGTAGGTGTACACCAACAATAAGTGCCTTTAGTCAAAAATATATAGCGAACATTTTCAGCTTGGAATGTTTCGCATTCAGTAAATATAACCCACCAAAAACATTCAAATCAAATCAAATCAAATAATTTATTCGCATAATATGGGTAAATAGATGATACATAATGCATTACATAATACAACAAAAAAGATCCTCATATTAACCATTTCTGGTATGCAAAATTTAAAACTTAAAATAAAAGTTTAAAAAATAATGAATTGGGTACCTATCAAATACATAGGTACACATTTACATTTTGAACTACATACTAAATTAACTAGTTATTATTGCACTGATAGGAACATTGTAAGGCGCTACACTAATTTTCTATTCTTATAACTAAGGTATTCCTGGGTCGTGTAGAAACATTTATTGACTAACCAGGCGTACAGTTTTTTCCGGAATAAAGGTATAGATCTAAGGTCTTTTAGTTCACTAGGTAATTTGTTAAATAATTTAATTGACATAGGGTAACAATTTCTTCTAAACAGATCAGTTTTTATGTTCGGCAAGGGAAAACTATTAGGATATCGGGTATTAAAATTACAATAATCACCAAAGGATTTGTATAGATACTGGTGTGTTTTGACGAAATTACAAGATTCAAATATATACATGGACGGTGCTGTTAGTAAATTTAGCTTTTGGAACAATGGTTTGCATGAAGTTAAAGAATCAACATTACAAAGTGCGCGAATGCACTGTTTTTGAGCCAAGAATACTCTATTAAATTCCACGGAGCCACCCCATAATAGAATACCATATCGTAGGTTGGAGGCTACATATCCGTGATAAGCTTGTAAAGCTGTTTTTTGGCTGGATATACGTGTGAGACGCCAAAGAGCGTAAACATACTTGTTTATTTTGTTGCAGATTTTATTTATGTGTAATTTCCATGAAATCTGACTATCTAATGACATTCCAAGGAAAACTATGCTATCAGATTGTGCTATATAATTGTTATTGTATGAATTTTTTTTTTTTTTTTTTTTTTTTTTTGTAGTTAGATTGTTTTCTATTGTAAAATTGAATTATTCTAGTTTTGTCTATATTAACTTTTAGATTATTACGTTCTAGCCATTTGATAATGCTTCTAACAGCTTCGTTAACTTCTTTATTGTAGTTGTCAAATGAAGTATTAGGTGTATGTGGAATTACTAATGATATATCATCTGCAAAAAGGGTACAATGATGATGTGTCACGTTAGGCAAATCGTTGATGTAGAGTAGGAATAGAAGAGGACCTAATATACTTCCTTGTGGGACTCCGACTCTGTTAAATTCGAGTTTAGATTTATATGCAAATTCTATATTTTCGTTATTAATGTTGTTGATTTCTACATATTGTTGCCTATTTGTGAGGTAACTTTGTAACCATTTATGTGCTATACCGCGAATCCCGTAATTATAGGCTTTTTTGAGCAAAATATCATGATCAACAAAATCAAACGCTTTGCTCATGTCGAAGAACACAGCGCAGGTGTTAATACCTTTATCAAGATTTTCAGAGATCTTTTTTATTAATTTAAAGGCAGCTAGTGTAGTAGACTTTCCTTTCTGAAAACCGTGTTGTTCGGATTTGAGTATATTGAACTTATTTAGGAAATTTGTTAACCGTTTGAACATAACTTTTTCTATAATTTTAGCTAGTGTAGGTATTAGGGCAATAGGTCTATAGTTGTTGGGTTCTGTTGCATCCCCTTTTTTGTAAATTGGTTTTACAACTGATATTTTTAGTTGGTCTGGAAATGTACCTTGTGATAATGACAAATTTATGAGATGACATAGTATTGGTGCTATTATATGTGCAGTTTGTTTTAGGAGTTGAGTGGGTAAGTTGTCATAACCTACCGATTTTGTATTTTTTAAAGAAAGTATAATTTGGTAGATTTCGGCTATTGTAACTGGATTTAAGAATATGCTTGCATTATTAGGTTCTATTGTTGTAGATAATGGTTCTATATTTTTTTTATTATGAGGCGGTTGACTTTTAGTCAATCCAATGAAATAATTGTTAAAGGCATTTGATATAACTTCAGGATCTGATATGGTTTTATTATTTAAATTTATTTTATTTATTTGTTGCGGATTAAATTGATTGCTTTCTTGACTTTTTATTATTTTCCAGGAATCCCGACAAATATTCTTAGAGTTCATCAATAAACGATCGTTGTTTAGTTTCTGTGCTAGGTTTATACTTTTTTTTAATATTTTGTTATAAGTGCGATACTGGGTTTTATATGACTGGCGTGAAGATTTACAATTGTATAGATACCTAAGCTTCCTTTTAGTATTGAAAGCCAATCTGAGGCCTTTGGTTATCCAAGGTTGATTCTTTGGTTTCTTATTAATTTTGATTTTTTTTACTGGAAAACATAGATTGAAAAACAGTGTGAAGGTATCATGAAATATTTGAAAGGCATTGTTTATGTCAGGTTCATCATATGCCTCTGACCAGGAGAGATTATTGATGCATTCAATGAATTTAAGTATGTGGTCCAGCGAATAGTCTCGTTTTAGAACATACCATTGTAGTCTAGGGGTTATTTTTTTGTTTACGGTGAGGGATAGGGTTTGACAGGTGTCATGGTCTGATAAGCCCGATGGTATAACTTTACCTATAGCAGTGGGATCATTGCTAATTATATGGTCTAAGCAGGATTCTCCTCTTGTCGGTTCATTTATGTGCATTTTAAAGTTGTAATTTTGCAGTAATCTCAAATAGTCTTCACGTACTGTAGAGTGTTTAAGGATGTTAATGTTAAAATCACCCACAATAACAACTTTTTTTTTTGTTTTAGAACGGGTTTTGTTAAATATTGTCTCTAATTTTTCCAAAAATATACGAGGGTTAGAATTTGGTATTCTATAAATACATATCAGAATGGATTTATATTGAGGAAATTCAACACCACAGCACTCAAAGGTGAGTTCAGATGCAATGTCTTTAAGCCAGGTTATTTTATTACAAGTTATGTTATGTTATTATTCTGTAAAAAGCTAGCCAAGCCTCGATGGAGCTGCTTGTTTATCTCTAAAAAGTAATGAAATCTAGACAAAGTCGTGCCAAGCCTAAGGTTCCTTACTGCGATTTCTTTATTATTATAGTTAATGTTGTGTGACTTGGCCGTTGAACATTCTTTAAACGTTAGTTTGTTGTGTCAATTTTGTTTACACGTAATGTTATGTTGTTCTGTTGACATAAACAAACAAACAAACATAGGTAGTTAACCTATGTTTGTTAAGCGAGATAATAACCCATACTGGTATTGGTAATTGGACGCTAGTGTCTCATTTTAGGCTGTTGTTGATTGTGCAACACATGCATTCAGCATTGACAATGCTGACTTCTGCTCTCTTCTTTTTGGAGCGTCAAATCGACCTCCGATCTAACATAAAATAGACGTACAGACGGACTTCTATCAATGATTAGAAGTCCGTCTGTACTGGAAATATTTTATAGTGTTTGTTTCAGGCTCGCCTACACATAAGTATTATTGATATACGCAGCTTTATCAAGCCTACAATTGACTGGTTATTGAATCAACGTTTTCCAAGTGGCAATTTTCCATCGTCAATGGGTAGCGGTTCTGGCGACAGATTGATGCAATGGTGTCATGGAGCACCTGGTTTTGTACCCTTGTGTACCCTTCAACGGCCAAGTAACACAACATTAACTATAATATTATAGAAATCGCAGTAAGGAACCTTACGGTACGCGTACACCAAATCCGTCATCGGCCGAAGTATGCTCGGGCGTCATCGGCCGAACTCGGCCGATCAAATCAAACGTAAGTAAATGGAAGAGAGTGCATACGGTACGCGTACACCGAATCCGTCATCGGCCGAAGTATGCTCGGGCGTCATCGGCCGAACTCGGCCGATCAAATCAAACGTCAGTAAATGGAAGAGAGCGCATACACTGCTACTACCGACGTCGTCCGATGACGCCCGAAAACGGACGATCAACTGACGAGTCCGAACGTGTTTGGATTTTTTGTCAGTTTTACCGGCTGTACTCTGTAGTTGCACAGTTCAGACTTCAATAGTTCCACCGACAACGGCCGTTATCGTCTGCAGTGTATTCAGTTGAACGTCCGAGTTACTCGTCCGAGTAGTTCTGTCCGCCATCGGCCGACAAAATCGGTTTTAGTGTACGCGTACCGTTAGACTTGGCACGACTTTGTCTAGATTTCATTACTTTTTAGAGATAAACAAGCAGGTCCATCGAGACTTGGCTAGTTTTTTACAGAATGTTTTTGGTGGGATTTCACTTCTTTTTGTAGAAACGTGAGCATATTCATTTATTTTATTAGATTTTCTTATTTGACACATTTTTTTTCTTTTTAGGAGTAGTTTTTTTATTATTACTTACAAATCTTTCTTTTCTTTTTTTCCGGTTCTAAATTCTTGTACAGTAGCAACAGTTTTTCGTATTGCCCCTTCGCGTTCATTATTTATTCTTTTAAACGTTTTAGACGGTTTAATTTTTGAAAGATCGGCGCGGTATTTACGCCTAAGCCGGTTGTATTCGGTGATCGCTGAAGCTTGAGCTTTTATACTCTTGAAGTCAACAGTTATGAGGTGCACGGGTGCACCCCATGAAGATTGGTTACTCGTGCAAACGCCACGTAGGCTTGGCCACAAGAGAATATGGAGGTGCCAATGTCCATGAGGGCATTTTTTAAACTTCGACCTTGGCTCTTGTGAATTGTTAGGGCATACGCCACACAGATTGGGAATTGTTCTCTGTACACGTACGTATGCCCGGGGTATGATCTCAAATTTTGACTTAATAGGCAATAATTCGTGAATCAAATTATTAGCCAATTTTACTACTAATTGTTTAGGCTTTGTTTGGTGTTCCGGGTCCCACCTCACTTTTTGTACAACGCCTATCGACCCATTCACTAAACCTAAACTAATATCAATGTTTCTCCTAAACATTACTTTAGCTCCCTCTTTAATGATTAAGTATAGTTTCTTCCAGTCCAGCAGTCATCGACGCATCATCTTCATATTTTTGTAAACACGCCCGGGCTTTCGTTATCATACATTTTGAACAATCCAAGGAATCTTTAGCAACTAACTTTATCTCGGGGTGCGGAATCGCTTTTAACATAGCATTATTTAACTGCATACACATATTTCTAGTCGGTAGTAAACAAACAGTATCTTCTGGTAAGTCCCTCAAACATTGTGCTATTTCCATTAACCTTCCTTTTTTTTTCTTCGATTATCCTAGTTTTTATAGTTTTTCCTATATGTGGCCATTAAAACCTAACTCTGTACCAAATTTCAGCTCTCTGAGTTTATGGGAAGTACTAGTTCTATTCTGATGATCATGAGTGAGTGAGTGAGTGTCATATAAATGCGAAACTTTGCTTTCGCTTAACTTCGGAACTATATGACCTACAGACTTGATTTTTTTTTATTTTAAGCGTGATTTTATAGCTTACTGGATGACGAATATTTCTGCGTTCTGGTCTTATCCAGAGGTTCACAAATAGGGGCCTGAAAATGCGGCGAAATGGTTTCAGTAAAGGACGGTACGGCAGTCTTTGCTTCGCGCTCGACTTGGCGGGGGCACTGCCGTGCCCCCCGATATTATGATGACACAGAGCTGATCTGATCATAGACTGGAAGGTGGCCATTGGAACCCCGTTTTAAAACGACGCAACCCCATTGAGTTTGGACTCGTTTGATTCGTCTTGACGAGTTCTTGTCTTTATATTGTGTCCAGAGTCTGATGATGGAACTAAAAGGTGGCCATAAGAATTCCGTCATAAAATGACCTAACCCATCGAGTTTGAACTCGTTTAATTCGTCCTATCGAGTACTTTGCATTTAGATGGTATCTGGGGTCTGCTGATGGATCTGGATGGTGGCCATAGGAATTCCGTTATAATACGACTTAACCTTATCGAGTTTGGACTTGTTTGATTCGTCTTGTCGAGTAGGTACCTACTTTGTCTTTAGATTGCGTCCAGGGTCTGATTATGGAACTGGAAGATGGTTATGGGAACACCGCTATAGAACATCATAATCCATCAAATTTAGACTCGTTTGATTGGTCTTAAATTGGCAAGTACTTTGTTCTTATATTGTATCCAGGGTCTGTTGATGGAGCTGGAAGGTGGCAATAGGAATTCCGTTATAAAACGACTTAACCACGTGGAGTTTGGATTCGTTTGATTCGGCTTGTCGACTAATTTAGCAGTTCTTCAAATCTATGAATAAGACTCCTCCAAGTTCGAATAAATCTAGTATTGTTGATTCATTATAGGTTTCTACAAAAAGAAATGAGATCCCACTAAAAACAAAACTTGTAAAAAAAGCCAAGTCGCACAACTCATTTCTTCTATAAAAAAACAAAATTTTTTCTTCTATAAATAAATTAACTGACTTGATATTACATGTAATACCAAGTCAGTTAATTTATTCAGGCCCTACTTAAGGGACCTTCTATCTTAAGTTATTACTTAATTAGGTAACCTAACAACATTTTATAGCGACCATATCAATATCAAAAATCTTTGATGTTTAAATCTATACTAATATTATAAAGCTGAAGAGTTTGTTTGTTTGTTTGAACGGGGTAAACTCGAGTACTACTGGTTGGAATTGAAAAATTATTTTTCACACCACCTGCTCGAAAATGTCAAATTATATGTCAAGCAACCTTAACTTAAAGTGAGTCATTATTGGCCGGGGGCACAGCCGGTCAATAATGTTGTACTGGATTTCATTATGACCCGCTGGTCAATAATGTGATTTGAATTTGGAATCTCACATGCTCAGCTAAATTGGCAGTATAGTACTAACAAACACCCAGAAAGAGGAAAGCCATTCTCGATACCCTTACTACGCGTGGATGATATTCTCGATTTCCTACAAAATCATAACGACTGCTTCTTCATATCGTTGCCATGTTTTCGAAGACATATTATTGTAAGAATAATTAGATAACTACGAACCATTTTTTAAAAGGAATGGAATAACATTAAAACTGGCATTAATAATAACAAATACCGTACCGCGCCGTAATACCGTTATAGTACTTGGCTGTAACATTAGTTAAAAGTTGTTTGTGATAATGTTACCATTAACCCGTTTGTGCATATAACTAACTAGTTCTAAATATGTTATTCTTACTGTTTGTTTATTTAATAAATACTTTGTTTTTCGTACTATGGCTATTATTTTCTCACAGTAGGTGTAAAAAGTAGAGTATCCTCCTCTGGGCTAAAGGTGTCTTTGCCTTGGGCTAGCTTGAATCCCTCGCTGCATTCAGGATTCTTGTATTAACTCCCTCGCTTCGCTCGTGAGTTAAACTCTTAACTCCCTCCCTGCGGTCGGGAGTTAAGTCCCGAATCCTTCATTGCGCTCGAGATTCAATATGACGCCCGTGACATAAGACACAACTTTAGCCCCTCGGTGCATAATCTACTATTTCACACCACCTGCTCGAAAAAATGTCAAATTATATGTCAAGCAACCTTAACCTAAAGTGAGTCATTAGTGGCCGGGGGCACAGCCGGTCAATAATGTTGTACTGGATTTCATTATGACCCGCTGGTCAATAATGTGATTTGAATTTGGAATCTCACATGCTCAGCTAAATTGGCAGTATAGTACTAACAAACACCCAGAAAGAGGAAAGCTATTCTCGATACCCTTACTACGCGTGGATGATATTCTCGATTTCCTACAAAATCATAACGACTGCTTCTTCATATCGTTGCCATGTTTTCGAAGACATAATATTGTAAGAATAATTAGATAACTACGAACCATTTTTTAAAAGGAATGGATTAACATTAAAACTGGCATTAATAATAACAAATACCGTACCGCGCCGTAATACCGTTATAGTACTTGGCTGTAACATTAGATAAAAGTTGTTTGTGATAATGTTACCATTAACCCGTTTGTGCATATAACTAACTAGTTCTAAATATGTTATTCTTACTGTTTGTTGATTTAATAAATACTTTGTTTTTCGTACTATGGCTATTATTTTCTCACAGTAGGTGTAAAAAGTAGAGTATCCTCCTCTGGGCTAAAGGTGTCTTTGCCTTGGGCTAGCTTGAATCCCTCGCTGCATTCAGGATTCTTGTATTAACTCCCTCGCTTCGCTCGTGAGTTAAACTCTTAACTCCCTCCCTGCGGTCGGGAGTTAAATCCCGAATCCTTCATTGCGCTCGAGATTCAATATGACGCCCGTGACATAAGACACAACTTTAGCCCCTCGGTGCATAATCTACTATTAGTGTTGGATAGTCCATTTATCGAAGAAGGCTTTAGGCTAAATAACATCACGCTACAATCAATAGGAGCGGAGCATAAATGAAAAATGTTGCAAAAACGGGAAAAGATATTCCTTTTTGAGAGCTTCCGTTGCGTGCGCTGCGAAAACGGTTTAAGGTGAATGCTCCAACCACCCCGCGAAATTCAAATTTTCTTACGTTTTTTGTAATTTGCAGGTCAGTGTTAGTTTGTATGTTGATTAGAATATTAATTGCGGCTGTAAGACGTATGTACTTACAGAATTATAATCATTAAAATCATCAATACAAGCTTCCAAGTTCATAAACGTGTAAAAATGACTTTTTTAAGTTCCTGCACCTTTATGAACTTGGAGGCTTGTATTGATGATTTTGATGATTATATTTCTGTAACTTGTCGTGTTACTTACCCCTAACAAGTAAAAGAGGGTAAGTAATTTAACAATTGAATTTAATTTAGAGGTAAGAGGTAAAAAATACAAATAAATATAAAAACACGAACCTTCCTAACTCACGCTTTGCACAGAATAAAGAAGCTCCAGGGTAGGTAAATCTCGAAGGCTGGCCAGCAGATTACGGGCAAGTCCTTTAGGGAGGCCCGGAGGATACGTTGGAGGTACTTCGCGTCGCGAGGATCACGGGCGACTCCTTTAGGGAGGCCCGGAGGATACTTTGGAGGTACTTCGCGTCGCGAGGATCACGGGCGACTCCTTTAGGGAGGCCCGGAGGATACGTTGGAGGTTCTTCGTGATGGTTCTTCTTAAGAACTCAGATAATAACTTGTAGACGTGATCTTTCCTCTTCAGAAACCAGATCTCAACTGGAGGGCATCCGTCAGAAATTCCTTTTTATAAAACCATCTCTCCGTTTTTTCCACCCAGTTGTCTTTTAATTCTTTCCAGAATTTAAGTTCTTGAAATCAAAAATTGTGAGTTGCCTGTATTTAAAACGGCCTGTATTATTTGGTCAAAAACTTCCTCAAAGAATTTCTGTGAGCGTGTTAATTAATTTTATAAGCGTGAGATAAGTTACAGTAAATAGAAATTATCAATAAATTACATTATTTGAGCTAATATATTAATAAAAATAAATTAAATTATATAAATCAAATGTAACCTTCATAGATCTAACCACTAAGAAAAACTATGACACAAATTAAAAGAAAAAGTAAATGACAGCTTGACAATTGACGTTATGTCAGACAAAAAGTAAACAATGAAAAATTATAAAATTTAATATTTTATAAAAGATGAGGATGATTAGTAAAAGTGTAAGTATAAATACTATAAACTACATACGTCTTACAGCCGCAATTAATATTCTAATCAACATACAAACTAACACTAACCTGCAAATTGCAAAAAACGTAAAAAAAAATGAATTTCGCGGGCTAGTTGGAGCATTCCCCTTAAGGTTTAAGGTTTAACGGTTTAACGGTAAATATCACGTAGGAAGGAATTGTTCCTCTTTAAAAGTTCTAAAAAAAATCCGCGACAGCATATGTTTATCTTTTACGATTGACTCACTGTAACCATTTTTTATATTAAAATGTAAGGTTAAAAAGAATTATATTTTGCGAAGCTAATTTAACCCATATGGTATTAATCTATATATAAATAAATGTGTTTGCTAGCACGGAAATTTAATATAGAATATTTGTGCCCTTTACTCTATACAGTTTAAACAAATATCTTAGAAGATATAGCAATGTAAAAATATTCGGGTGACAAAATAATTAGCGCGTGGCAGTCATTCGGTCCGGTGCGGTAGGTACGTGGGAATTCTGGCCTCTGGGGGCTCCGGAGAAATTCAAATTCAAAATATTTACTGCACCATAATGTTTTTTACAAGTACAAGGTGTTACTGTATATTAAACAGTAAGAGATACCTATAGTAATTGTTACTTTAATAATTTTTAATCGAAGTCAATCTAAACTAATAGGTATTTTATAGAGGAAAGGTAAGATTTTTTGTTTGTTACGAGTACGATGTAGCTTAATTTAATAAGTTGGATAGTCGATTTATCTACAAAGGTTATAAGCTATATTATGTGTTGCAGACGAAGTTGCGTGGGTCAGCTAGTAAATACATAAGTAGATTAACTTGGCCATCGCATCGCTTCCGCCAATTGTTGCGCTCGTGTGTTGAGAGTGATAAGATGTTGAGTGGAGCGGGTTTGCTGGCGGGATGTCGACTGGAGAGTGTGCGGTGCTGGAGTAAATAATAAAACTTTTTCGGAGTACCTATTTCTTCTTATTTATTCTTCAGATTTCTTAAGTCGCAGTCGGATTCGGAATGCTTTACCACCGAAAAGTTCCCATTTTTATATCTTAATTACTAAAAGCGCTGGCCAATCACGACCCCATAGTTTGCACATGCGCAGGTGGCCTTTTGGTGCATTTTGTATGGGAAAATTAACATTGCTGTTTTTAGTGGTAAAACATCCCTTACATATTTTTACTTATATTCCTTATGACGGATTTATATTACATGACAAAACAAAAAACAACACGAACAACCTTAATTTACACCTTAAAATTACAAAAATACTGAAACGGCTCTCGCTATGGTAACGATTCATGTAACTACGAACCAACAGCTAGCGCCGCTAGGCGGCAGGAATTTACAGCACTTAACATTACGCCTGTAATCCTTAAGGGTCCTCTCTCGAAAAAGCTTAAAAACAGCGTGCAGATGAAGCGGTTTTTCACCGGCACTTACAGAGAAATTACATCTGAGAAATTTTTTTAGTAATCTACATGATATGACACGTAATTTGGTTTAGCCACAATTTTTGTATCGGTATCACATAATAAGAAAAAAATCCACAAAATCACCTCCAAATCGTTGAATGGAACCATTTTACTCCTTCATTTTTTAACAAAATAATATAAAAAAAATATCTACTGCTTTGAAATACAAAGGAAAATAATTTGGTTTTGTTACTTTTTAAAAACATGTATTATTTTAATTATAATAAATGAAAAACGCGTCCGTTTAGAGTCCGTATCTACGACCGAGAGAGGTAGTTTGTATGCACAAGGTCATTGGCGTGAATACAAGCCTTAAGGGGTTAGGCTGCGAAACGGCTCCCGTCATGGTAACGTTTCGAGGTAGTTAACCTTATTAAAAAAACACTTAAAACATCGTAATAACTAAATCTATCCTAATCGAAATAATGTCACAATAAAAGTTAACTAAGTAATTAATAATAAGAGAAAATAGAGATTATCGCGCAATTGGAGCATATTACGTATCGTCGCTAACATTCCCCCCCACCGTGCGCAGCACTTCGTCCTCTGGAGGCGACGATGCGGCAGGAACCAACACGATGATTCGTCGAGTAGGGCGGCGAAGTACTCCTCCCGACGTCCGCACGTCCAGCACTCTGGTTCTTCTGTCTGGTCCATGATACGTCTTGATAATTTCTTCACGGGGCCATGAATTTCGTGGTAGGGCAGCGTCCACTGTTAGCACGATATCTCCCTCCCTTGGGTCTTTGGTTTCTTTCCCTTCGAGCTTCCTCGGCATAAGGAGAGGTAGGTACTCTTTGATCCATCTTTTACAAAAATGGTCTGCGAATCTTTGGGAGGTTCTCCAATTTGCCTTCCCAATTTGCTCTGTGTCCGCAGGATCTACCTAGCAGGAAGTGGTTCGGAGTCAGACCTTCTTCGTCTTCAGGGTCCATGCTAACTGAGGTGAGAGGTCTAGAATTGACGATGTGTTCGACCTCAGTCATGAATGTATGGAGTACTTCTTCGGGTGGACTTCTTTCATTGAGAACCACTGCCAACGCCGTCTTGAGTCGCGCCACAACGTCAACTTTGAACCGTTCGTAGTGCCAATACCAACGCCGTAGTGGTGTAGTGTAGACGGGAGATATGCACTCGGCTTCGCGATACGAAAAAGCATGTTGGGCTCCAATGGAGCCGTGCTGCAGCGGTTCTTGTTGACTCGCTGGCGACGCTTCCTCTTCATCACCGTCTCAAAACCATCAACAGCCTGGATCGGAGTCTTTCAGGCACGGGCTTCCCAGGGGGTTATGCCCGCGACTTCTTTAGCGAAACTAACGTTATGGAGTATTGTGGAAGCGCGATGTACGGCTTCGCGCAGCGACTGACTGAAGTCTGCTTGCACCGAGTGCAAGCTGTGCGCGGTGAACTGAAAGGGAAACCATTGCCGGCAGCGCGCACGCACGTTCAGTGCGCCGCGACCGGCCGGTGCGCGCGCCCGCGCCAGCCACATGCACGCACCAAACTCTTCGCACTCGCGCGGCGCGCTACCAGCTTCGCGTATTCAATAAGAATCGTACATACAAATTAAGTTATCTTACGAGTTTTGAGGTTCAGCGAGGAAAGATAAATAAATTTGTATAGACCTAAAAATCACAGTAAACAAGTTTTTTTTTTAAACGGTGTGAAATAAAACATTGTTATTATTGCAATAGCGCAGGGTGCGCAAGCGTGAGTGTTGTGCGAATATCAGATCAGCGGGCGCAGTCAGTTCATGGAAGCGGGCTATCTGCGAGGATGTCACGAGCGCGCGCGACCTGTCGCCAGCCGCACCGGCCGCGCCAGCCGCACCGGCCGCGTCAGCGATCGCGGACGTTCCTTTCGGACCTTGCAGGGGACCATCGTTGTTCATTCTGTACGATGCAGGGCCACGAGAAATAGGTTGGTTATTTTTCCCTCCCCTGTCATAACACAATCTTGTTTGCCAATGACATAACTCTCATTGTAAAATGTGAAAATGCAGACACATTATGAACACGATACAAACAAAGCAATAGACAACATAATACACTGGTTACATTCAAACCATTTACAAATTAATATGGAGAAAACTAAAATGATTCAATTCCACACTCACAAAAGAAAGCCATTGACGTTAAATGTAAAATACATATAATAACACTATTATCGAACAAGTCACAAGCACTAAATTTCTGGGTATAATGTTGGACCAGAACTGCGACTGGAAAACACACGTCACACGTGATAAACTAGACAGATTTGTCTACGCAATAAAAACGTTAAGAGTCACGGTATCAACAGAAGCTGCTCTTTGTGCATATCACGGATACGTTTCCTCCGTACTCGCTTATGGTCTCTTGTTGTGGGGGAATTCGGTGGAAATTACAAAAGCGTTTAGAGTACAAAAAAAATGTGTAAGGGCCATCTGTGGGGCTTTGTATACGGATAGTTGTAAACCCTTATTTAAAATGTATAATATTCTGCCATTGCCATGTATGTATATTAGAGATTTGAGCCTTTTTGTACAACAACGTCAAGAATATTTCACGAAACACAAAGATGTAACTAAACGAAATGTAGTTCCTAGAAATAAAAATAAATTTAAACATGAGCTCTGTTTACCGCAATGCAGGCTCGAATTGTATAAGAGCGAAACTCATATATAAATGCTGTAAAAGTATATAATAAACTACCGGACGCTTTTAAAGATTTACCATTGATTATGTTTAAGAAAAGGGTAACGCAGTGGTTAAAAGATAAATGTTATTACACCCTTAAAGAATACATGTCAGATCGCGGAGAGGGAAACATAAATCAATAATATAACTTATAATTTATTGGTCTTCAAATTAGTAGTAATAAATAGGTAATCAATTGCAATTATTTGTAAGTATATTCTTAATCTGACATTTTATTTTTTATCTTAATTTTTTTTTTTTTTAATTAGCCTATTGTGTCCCACTGCTGGGCAAAGGCCTCCCCCATTTCTTTCCAGCTCTCCCGGTGTTGTGCCTTCTCTGGCCAATCAGTCACGAACGAGTCCAAATCGTCACGCCAACGTTTCTTGGCTCTGCCTCGGTGACGACGACCGTCTTCAGGCACCCAGTGTGTGACGATTTTGGCCCATCTGTCCTGACCTCTCCTGGAAATGTGACCCGCCCAGTCCCACTTTAACCTCGCAGACTTATCGCCAACATCGGCGATGCCTGTCTTGGAGCGTATTATGGTATCTTAATTAACTGACATTATAACTTTGACATCAATTAATTAATTAATTTGTTCCTTTCCATGCTTGATCTTGTGTTTTGTTGTTGCGGATTATTATTATTTTTTTGTTTTTTGTTTATAATGTAGTAAGTAGTAAGTAAGTATAACTAAACAACACACACACTGTAACTAAATATTTGGACACCATATGTAATGGTAGAATGTAAGGGAGCCATTATAGTTTTAAAACCAAACTCAAACGGATTTGATTTGATTTGACCCATAGCAGGCATCCATAGCACGTATCCATAGCACGTATCCATAGCACGTATCCATAGCACACGTCCATAGCACGTATCCTTCCATATAAAAATATATATCTTAGTTGAATCCGTTTCCACCAGTGCTATTAAGCTATGTGCACCAATGAATATGATTGGAGGATATCAAACGCATCCATAGCAACGTAGCATAGCACATCTCTGGTGGAAAAGCACCCTAATTGTGCACGCTCACCTCCGACCGGAGCTGACCGATCCCCGCTCCCCGCGCCCCGCTCTGGAGCCCAGCACTGCTCGCGTCTGTTACAAACGTGCCACGTCACTAGATAACTGTTACAGTGACCAGTGACTAGACTGATTGTCTCACTCTCGATCTGTTGTCAAATTGCAATGAATGTCTGTATGAAACACGAAGGAGATGACGGAGGGGGGGGGGGTGTCGCGGTGGAGGTGCTGGTCGCAATGGCGCTGTGGCCACATAAGCTGTGGCTGCGGCTCTGCAGCGCTATCTATGACGACGGTGACACGAGACACCTGACACGCATTGAGCCGGATTCGTGTCGCATCGCTGCATCAGCCACAGGTATTTTATTTATCGTTTCATCAGTAGCGACTATAAGCTAAAGTATTTTTTCAAAATAATAATACTATAAAACCTCGGTATTATTTACTCACTTTCGGACGACTTATGGAATGAATTCTGAAAAAAATACGATTGGAAAACAACTAAGTAAGCTCATTATACGGCATAAAGCATGACAAGATTTTCTGAAATCCGAAATAACATAATTAGTCCATTGGATATAACGTTACATTTAGTGTGCATTTGCTAGAGGACGCAATTTTATTTTATCAACATTCGTTTCTGTGAACGAATTTTGATAAAATAAGATTTCGTACTCCAGTAACTGAATGCTGAAACTTAAAGCAGTAAAGTTATAACAAAAATAAGCAATCTCTAATAAACCGACCAAATGAAAAGGTCACTTCAAAAACTTTTTTGCAAAAAAAAACCGACTTCAAAAACACAAAAAAGTGAAAAACACAAAAACGAAAAACACAAAAAAGTGAAAAATAAACTTCACAAGAAAGCAGCTTCTGAAGTAGGTGACATTTTGTCTTTTTGATTTCGTTTTTTATGCCACCGACTTCAGATGCTGCTTTTTCTTGTCAAGTTTATTTTTCACTTTTTTGTGTTTTTCGTTTTGTGTGTTTTTCACGTTTTTGTGTTTTTGAAGTCGGTTTTTTTTTCAAAAAAGTTTTTTTTTTTTTACAATTTTTAGTTGTAATATCCAATACAAATGCGGGTTGTTCGCAAGGGATACCGCGGCCTCGACATGAAGGGCGAAGAAGGAACATGGGTGGTTTTTAGTCAGTAGAAGTCTGACACTCCCTTTCGCTCTGCCCAAGAGCGGGAGGGGTTATTTGATGATTTCGCACCCCCCAAAAAAAGAAAAAAAGGGTTGCCCTCGATTTCCCTGGGATCCCATCACCAGATCCTGATTTGGTGACAATGGGATCACCTCGGGAGTATACCTATTCGAACACAAAAAGAATTTTGAAAATCAGTTCACTAATCACGGAGATATGCGATAACAGACATACAGACGAATTGATAACCTCCTCCTTTTCGGAAGTCGGTTAAAAATGAAAAGTACCGGGCCAAACTATGTTAAATTTTTATGGGACCAAATGGCAACTATTCCGCATCAAACTAAAAAAGAATCACGTAAATCTGATCATAAATCTTAGCGTAATCGGTGTACAAACATAAAAAAACCAATCGAATTGAGAATCTCCTCCTTTTTGGGAAGTCGGTTAAAAACACAAAAAGAGATTAAAAAAACGATATCGTACAAAAGTCACCGACTTCAGAAGCCGTTTTTTTTTCCAAAAGTTTATTTTAAATTTTTTGGTGAAGTTAGTTTTATTTTTTGTTAAAAGTTTTTATTTTTTTTTACGTTTTAGTGGTTCATATGTGCTTACCCCTTTACAGCGTACCGGCGTGGTGTTATGTTATAAACTGGTGTAAACAATAGACAGACATGAGATTTCGGCAATCCCAGTTGCCTTTCTCCGAAGTTCTTCATCGGATTTTCACCAAATCGAAATGGGACCACTCTGCGTGAGTATTCTTTCAAAAACTACCCAAATTGCTTTAAGTGTGCCTATACAATTTGAAGAGTTCTCTCAATTTCTCCAGGATCCCATCATCAGATCCTGACTTGATGATCATGGAACCACCTGGGAAGAGTGGGAAGTATACCTTTCAAACAAAATTTAAAAAAATCAAATCGGTCCAGCCATCTTCGGGTAACCGGACAACATACATAAAAATAAAAAGATCCGCGAATTGATAACCTCCTCCTTTTTGAAGTCTGTTAAAAAGCGAAAGTCGGAAAAAAACTTTTTTCATCAAACCTTTTTTTCATTTTTTTTTCAACGTACAGTACGGTGCACTTGGCCAGTTTATTACATTGGTGTTAAACATCAACCAAATAAAAAACGAATGATTTATACAATTTTTTTGTCGCTTATTGGTATATTTTTCAAACTTGACGAGATTTGGGAAATTCCAAAGCGTTACCGCACCAAAATCTTAAATAACTTAAGAACCACAAATTTTGCTTTTTACACACAATTACTACGCAACAAAAGTTATCCATTCAAGTATTTGGTTCCGGGGTGAAATGAATAGAAAAAAGATTTTTCCAGCAAAATCTTTTTTCAAATAACTTTAAAACTACAATACACTTTGGTTATTTTTGTTCGTTCGTGCAAAACTGAGAATATGAGAAACTGTCAATTTAAGTAGGTATACAGAATTCTGATGTACCTTTAACGAGTGAAAGCATTTTACCATTCCGCCTGGAATTAGTTTGTTTTTCTATAGAAATTCGAGGTTGAACCCTCCCCATCAACCCTGCCTGCGGCCCTGCTAGCCACCAGGGGCTTTGCCTAAAGATACTTGCAATGTTTACATGTAACCACAGTGCTCACCGCTCAAGTTTTAGAGGTACTTATTGTTTCAATTAATGTCGAAAAGGAACATGCAGTTTGCTCTAGAAAAATAATGAGCAAAGTTACTCCAACAGCAATAAATCCGGCAGTAAGACATGCACAGATCAGTAATTGTGTTATAATAGAATGGAGCAGCTGTAGGCTATGTAGCCTGTAGGCCGTGTAGGCCGCAGGACGTGATGAGGGCAATCGTGGCGGCGCGCGGTGTGCGGCGGACGCTGATTGTTTATTATCATAATTGCCGGTCGACGAGGTTCGGAGATAGCGCTTTGAGACATAGAAATAATATTCTAATTAAGTTTCCGGTTCCAATAAACGTGAAAAATCGTGTGTAATCTATCTGAAATAAATGAATTGAATTGAAAAAATAAACACGCGTTGCTACCGTGGGAACGCAGACGCTAAAATGAACGCCATTATCGTTAGTATGAAGATATGGTACAAGAGGGTTTGGTAACCCTTTTGTATATTTCTTCACACATTTAACACGCGAAGAAAGTCTTTTCGTGTGGACATCAATTTGTTCTAAAATGTTGAAGGAAAACATTTTGAAAAATCCGTCATGCTCTACTTATGCACCGCAAATAGCCCATATCGATAATCGAATTAAAAACAATTAAAACGACTGACACCGGTATACGTGTGCAGTCGTATCCAATGAGCCAGCATGGGGGGGGGCTGTCCCACCTCACACAGGATTCTGTGGTAGCCAGCGCGTGTTCTGCCGTCAATAGACGCGCATCGTTTCCGCAAAATGACATGAAAACCATCCGTGGTGAAGATCCCGGAAACACTTCAAAAGCGTTGTAGACCTAACAGCATACTCTGAATGCCCTCAGCGTATCCTGACCCACATACTGCACTTGTAAATAGACTGGCGTATGCTCTGAAAACGGTTATTGCATCGTAAGATAAGATAAGATAAGATGCGGGACCTATGCGGGTGCTGCTGAGCTCTATAATCAGCTGATTAACGTAAGGTTAAAAAGACGAGGTGAGGTAATACCCCCCTATCTCACCCCGCATAAGACAGAGTTTAGAAATTCAGATATATGAACTAAATAAACATTCACTAAACAGACACTGAACGCTCATGACAAATAACTAGTAAGTAACTAAGCAGTAGGGCAGCACTGGATGTGTGTCAATATGTCGAAGTATCGGGGTTGGGTGTGTGCGTGATCTCGCCGAATCCTCGCAAAAACTGTTCCACGCGCGACATTCCGTCTCCGCAGCGTCCGGCGCTCCCCCTCCCTCCCCGGCGCCCCCGCCCTCGCCCGGCTATCAGCAGCGCGACTGATGGATGTGTGTCAGGTCCGGTTTTCACCAAAGCGGAGAGGACAGGAGATGTGCGGAGACGAGCAGCGTCCAGGGCAGGGTATTGCCATCACTGCAGAGCTGAGATGTGAGCTAAGTAGAACAGAGTGGAGTTATCAACTGGCTAGCGAGGAGCAGTAGCGACAGCCTTCGAGTAGAGAACAGTTGAGCGCAGTTCAAGGTTACCCTTAGAAGCGCGAGCGCTGCACTTACACTGAGAGAAATTAGACAATATAACAAATCGCTTCTCAGCGCTTGAATGGTATCCATCAAAGTTAACTGGACAAAGATGTGGAAATAATAATATTCGATTAGTATATATACAAAACATCTCTCCTCTCGGGTTTGGAGTCATACGGGAGGGCTGGCGAGTCATGCCGCATAATGAGGCGCTCCGCACTGTTGTTGTACAACGCTCCTACACGCTGACATCGGCGGTAAATAATGGCATATCATCGTAATTAAAATAAAGGAAGATTTATCATAAAATAAAAAAATATCTTCGACTTCAAACGAATGAGATCCAATAATTATAAAATGAACCTACACTAATAACAATAGTAGTATATGGATAGATAAAGTAACAAAACATTCAAAAACTAATAAAACAAAGTAACAAAATGATTTTTTTAAATGAGAGCTTATCAGGCTTCTGCACTTCGGTTCGGTAGAAAGAACCAAAGAACACATCCGAATCAGGTAACTT
Source organism: Diarsia brunnea (assembly GCA_949774965.1). NCBI lineage: Eukaryota > Metazoa > Arthropoda > Insecta > Lepidoptera > Noctuidae > Diarsia > Diarsia brunnea. Next base: position 386,755 of record OX459009.1, read on the forward strand.
GGTTGTATTGAATGCACATTCTTGATACCGGTGAGTGTGTCCCAAATGTCCCAATGGTACTCCTAAGTCCTACTGGCTGTCTGGGACGATTGTATGAGACTGATGTTCCTGTAGACATAATAATGTATGCAATATGCCTTGTAAATGCTCGCTGGATGTTCTCTAGCAGCTGCGAAAGTACAGTATACATTCCCATGTATACTGCTTGCCATGCTATACTGGCATACTCTAGCTGGCAGCGTACCAATGCCTTGAAATGGATCATTTTAGTTTTTGCCCCAAATTTTGTGCTGATTTGTTTACAGTGTCAAGAGATATGAGCTATCGCACCATACTTACAATCAATTAGTACTTTATATCAAACTACCAGACTACTAGAATATTGATTTCATATTAGTGGAGTTGGTGGCGTGTCTGTATAGCATTGTATTGTGCTTGCAGGCCGGCGGGACATGTTACTGCCGGACCAGACGTACGAGGTGGCCGTGGGGGGTACCCCCTTGCTGGCGCTGCTGCGCACGAGGCAACTCCCGCCAGACTTCTTCTGTGCCAACAGACAAGGCGACATACACTCGCAACAGAACACCTCTAGCGCACGACCTGTCAGGTGCGTATGACCACCCGCCAAGAGATCTGAACAAGCCTATCGACAGTATCGGCGGCGATGATAACGTGTGGCATGTCCCGCAGGCCGGGCCCGGCAGCCGCCGTCGCGGACTCGCGTCGTCGGCGCCGGCGCGCGCACCGCTCCAAACCACAACCAGGTCAGTAGGAACTTACTACCAAAATCCAGGTATTTTGGACGTGGCTTTGTTTGATTAACTTCCATCGCACCGAATCACCGAACGGGAATGTGAAGTACAAATCAAAGATCGCCATTGTCATTTGCGAACACATCTTAGTTTAAAACTTTTCAGCTATCAATATGCCTTTGTTCGTTCACACCTCGTTGAGGGTCTCATTACTTTTGATTCATTTTGAGTCATTTGGTTCCTAGCTAACCTTTCCTAAATTTGATTCCTACGTATAATTTGACCCTTCTCTACATTTGATTCCTATAGCTATTAGGATCGGACGTAGTGCGAAACCGCTCTAAAGGTTCCATTTTTTGCCAATTGGCTACGGAACCCTAAAAACGTGCTGTAGATATTATCATAAATGAACACTTTCAAAAAAAAAAAGTTTTATTTCAAACGATACAGCGTTTGACATCGAAACACTTTATAAAACAAAATTGCAATCAATATTTTCAGTGTTCTATAATTATAAAGATTTCTACCTGCATACTTATTAGCTTGTTGGAGTGTACCTACTACATGCATTTACCTGCACAGTATTACAAGTATTACTCAATAGCCAAATGAATTCTGGATTGTTTACTGGGGCTCGTGTGACAAAGAGGCATTAGTGGGGCGTTACGATGCGATGCACAAAAGGTGCTGTAAAGCAGGACCAGAGCAGCGCACAGTGTGGAGTAGTGAGGAGTGTGCGGTGTCGGCGCGAGTGCAGACAATGGCGCGGTGTCGGCGCGCCGCAGATAACGCCAATTAAGAAGCGCGCGATAACGGCACGCCGCGCGCCGGGCTTGTTTATTGTATGGCTGGGAGCCGCGAGCGAAATAACAGCTTTCTAGTACTAAGCGTATTTCAGCTATAGTGCAGACAGACGGACGGACAGACAGACGGACATGGCGAAACTATAAGGGTTCCTTGTTGACTACGGAACCCTAAAAAACTGGTTCATATTTTTCGGTCCAAATAGATCCTTCAGTGCCTTAAAACCCTCCTTTTAAATCAATGTGTCCTACCAACACTAACTTACGTTGCCGAGACATGCACGCACACAAACGAGAATGTCCCGAGTGGCACATAGGGTCACGCAGCGAGCCAAGTCATAACCCTATTATACATCGAAATCCGCCGTCAGACCGTTCAGGGGCAAAATGTCCAATTCTCAAAATGTCCAATGGTGTCAAAATGTCCAAATCCCAAAATGTCCAATTCCCAAAAAGTCCAATTCTCAAAATGTCCAATTCTCAAAATGTCCAATTCCCAAAATGTCCAACTCCCAAAATGTCCAATCTTTGAGAATGTGGTTAATTTGTTCAATAACTCATCAAAGAGCTTTATTAATACTTAGACAAACAATAAATAAAATACTGAAAGAATCAAAATATGTTTTATTTATAAGTAACAAATTAAAGCCAGAGATGCCACAACATACGTGAAATCACTATTTTTTGTCATAATGTAATATAAAAAAATACAATAATCAACATCATAGTTTTTATAATTATGAATGGAAACAAACATTAAACTTAGTTTTATATAACCAAGGTAAAACATAAAAAATACTTTGTTTTACCTTGTTTACAAGTAATAATCAATATAATTTTTATTTATAATCAACAAGCATTTTTTATTAATAGGTTAATAATGAACATAATTATTTTTTTGATTTATGTAATAGTAATATTTATAATATTCCACATTACGTTTTACTTTTCAAACAAGCTAAGTCTCAAAAAGATATTTTTTTTCAAAAATTTATGTATTGTGAGATCTTTGTTTTGTAATTTTAATAAATATATTTTGTATTTCCGATCAAACTGGATATCTCTGGTGGGTCTTCTTTTACTTCTCATTTTCTTAAACAGAGAATCCTTGGAACGAGAGTCCCAATATTTACTTTCGTTTTTCAATTTGTATATAAAAAAGTATAAATTGGGATTCTTCTGTACACGGCTATTTAATCGTCTGTGCCATCCTTCTAATGCGTTAGTGGTCCTATGACGCTGTCCAGCATAATTCTCTATCCTTGCGTGGTGTTATTTAATAATACTCGAGTAGTGCACAATATTAAAAAAAAAAATCTGTTACTTATAAATAAAACATATTTTGATTCTTTCAGTATTTTATATATTGTTTAATATTAATAAAGCGCTTTGAGGAGTTATTGAACAAATTAACCACATTCTCAAAGATTGGACATTTTGGGAGTTGGACATTTTGGGAATTGGACATTTTGAGAATTGGACATTTTGAGAATTGGACATTTTGGGAATTGGACATTTTGGGATTTGGACATTTTGGGATTTGGACATTTTGACACCATTGGACATTTTGAGAATTGCACATTTTGCCCCTGAACGCGTCAGACGACCCGCGCGCCTCAAGTGAACCTGCGCAAGACATCTGGCTAAACGCGGAGATGGCTGTTGGAACAAGGTTTTGATTGAGTGGTGGCCGAGGTTAGGCCATAGAAACCAGGGGCCGTCCTAAAGCTCGTTGGGTTGACCGGGAAATGTGGTGGAAAAAAGGGGAGGCCAATACCCAGCTGCGAGTGATTCCGGGCTGATATGATGATCATGAAGAGTTAGTTCAAGCAGTCCGCTGTGTGTCGAGGTGGAGCACAGAACTGTGCAGCTAGCTTAAACAAAGAACAAGCCGTGCCATGACGACAACATGTGGTGTTCAGTGAAAGTGTGTGGACAATGGCGGTGGTGTGAAATATTTCGCATTCATAAAACAACAACCATCATCGTTCGATTGTTGTGGTAGCACGCGGGCGCCGGGAGTGGTGGCGCCGAGCGTCGCCAGTTCAATATTCTTAACATATCAATGTGTTACTGCTCAACAACTCAACATCGTACAACAGCAAGAACTAACGCAATAGAGAAGGTGTCCTATACCATGGAGCTCGATACAAATAGATAAAATTGAAGAGTCTGTTGCTGCCGCACTCAGAGAGCTTTAATGATTACTTAGGCCATCACTTAGTAAAGGTTTTGACAGTTTTGTCATACAAAAGTATGTCAAATCTTTATTAACTGACGGCTTAAGTAATCATTAAATATCTCTGAGTACCGCAGTTAGTAACGTCGAAAATAACAGCTTTTTAATGAATGTATATAAACAATGTGGCTGAGTTTAAATGTTTGTAAACGCACCCACGATACGATGTTTTAAAACAAAAAAATAAAAAATAATTGTTTTGACATAAAACAAAACCACATTTTTTTTTGACTGTCTGTTTGTTCCGGCTAATCTCCGAAACGCGTACACCGATTTTGACTGGTCTTTTACTGGCAGATAGCTTACGTTATAAGTCTATCTGATATTTTAACAAAATTCGATTTAAATAGCTGGACGCAGTATTTTTTTATAATGATATTTAATTTCATGCGAACGAAGATCGTAGGGGACAGCTAGTGTCAAAATAAAATATAAAGCAAGTTGGGCGCGTTATATATTTTATAGGTCCGTAGTGTTGCAGCAATATATGCGTGGTGGACAACGCGGCGCCGCGCGCACTGCACAGTGGAGCGCTAGTGTGCCGCCTCACTCTCTTTTAAACCCAATATTACATATGGACAATTGAGCATATACCCGAATCAGCGCGACGCTTCTAAACTTCACTCAAACATCAAGTTTTATTTAACTACTCACTGATACTTAACCTAAAACAATCAAACGTTTGCGCAAACAGAAGACATCAACGCGCTCGACGCCGCGATCGTAGACTGCTGTGTCTTCGTAGCGGCTATTGTCGGCGGCGAGCTCTTGCGTCCGACCCTGTTTTAATCCAGGGTCTGGAGGTAGAGGGAACGGGAAGCCTCCCTCTGCAAAGCAACTAACGATATTGGTGTCGGAACGCGAGGGTGAAAGACCCTCACGTCCTACCTAGCCGCCGCGAAAAACACCCCGGGCGTCAGACAGGTACTAATGGGTAAGTTCACCGTCCGTCCGTCTTATGACGACAGGCCATGTCGACGGCGCGTTCGTTTTCCCCACGGGCCACAAAGAGATACCAGCATAATGTAAGGACTCCGCATGAGCTGATGCCTGTTGGGGCTGCGGAACTATTCGAAAGAGATTCCGCGGCCCAGGAACACATGGGGCTAAGAAGGAACATGGATGGGTTTTAGTCAGTACTGCTGATAAAAACTAGGATGAGGTGACATTGGCCTCACAGTCATTTGTTTTTTTTTTACGTAACTGAAATAAAAACTGTAATGCAAAAAAAATATAATGAAACGAAGAAAAGTCACCGACTTCCGAAAGTGAAGTTATTTTCCAATTTCTTGTGTTCTTTTTCGGAAGTTATTTTTTATAAAAAGTTTTTTTTTTTAAGTTTAGTTGTGAAAGTTGTTATCACACAAATACTTGTGTATTAATTTTAAATTGTAACTAGGAGTTATAAGCACATCATTCACAGAGCCGAAGAAGATAAAATGCATATTAAAGAGGATAACTCAGAAAGAACGAAAGCAACTCTAATAAAATGTATAATATGGGACCACCGCGGAAGCTAAAAGCAGGAGCTTTTAAATGAAAAAAGAATCGCTTAAATCAGTAATCAGGGAAATCGGTTAAAAACATTTCAGTTGATTTCCCATTGAGCCTTACACTTGTAAATAGTGTAAGTACTTTCTGAGAGTATTTCAAGTACCGTTTTACCAGCCGAGGAGTTCGCTTTATACATATGTATTGGCTTAAATGTCAATACCTGCTTTAATTGGGAGATGAATTGTCAGTTTCGAGGAACACATCGCGCTCGCAGTATTATTCAGGTATGCTTAGTTTGTTGGTCGAGCAAGCTGTGGAAGAGCTCGGTGCACGTGGCGGCGCGTCTCGGGCGCTAGTGTGCGAGTGTGCGAGTGTGTGGGATACGGTCAGTGGCGCGCTCCACTTACTTCCCGTTTCGTCCCCGTCGACAGTCGTCGCCAAATTTAGGAATCTGATTCTGCTGCAAAAACTGCAAATGTGACGGCTGCTAACCGCTCGCGCAGCCAGCGCCCACTGTCGGTGGCCACCGGCACTGCGGCGGAGCACGCCTGCGAGCTACCGCGGTCAGCCGCACTCTACACACTGACGATAGTTAGTCAGCCACGCAATAGAGGGCGCTCAACTTGATTATCAGGCTCAGGCTCTAAAATGTGAAAATAGTTCTTGACAATTTCGAGACACAGTAGCGGCTGTAACTTTAGGACTATACTCGATCATAGATTTGGTAAAACAATGTAAAGCGACGCGACGCGACGGGACGCAATCTGGATCAGATGGGAGTGTACAACGACACTACATTAAATCCAGAATATCGCGCGTTACGCGCATATCAGTTATCTATACTAATATTATAAAGCTGAAGAGTTTGTTTGTTTGTTTGTTTGTTTGTTTGTTTGTTTGTTTGTTTGTTTGATTGATTGTTTGTTTGTTTGAACGGGGTAAACTCTGGAACTACTGGTTGGAATTGAAAAATTCTTTTAGTGTTGGATAGTCCATTTATCGAGGAAGGCTTTAGGCTATATAACATCACGCTACAATCAATAGGAGCGGAGCATAAATGAAAAATGTTGCAAAAACGGGAAAAGATATTCCTTTTCGAGAGCTTCCGTTGCGTGCGCTGCGAAAACGGTTTAAGTTACGCAAATATCATGTATCAAGGAATTGTTCCTCTTTAAAAGTTCTAACAAAAAGTCCGCGACAGCATATGTCTATCTTTTAAGATTGACTCACTGTAACCATTTTTTACTATTAAAATGTTAGGTTAAAAAGAATGATATTTTGCGAAGCTTATTTAACCCATATGGTATTAATCTATATCTAAATAGATGTGTTTACTAGCACAGAAATTTAATATAGAATATTTGTTCCCTTTACTCTATACAGTTTAAACAAATATCTTAGAAGATATCGCAATGTAAAAATATCCGCGCGACAAAATAATTACGCGTGCGGCAGTCATTCGGTCCGGTGCGGTAGGTTAGTGGGGATTCTGGCCTCCGGGGACTCCGGAGAAATTCAAATTCAAAATATTTACTGTTTACAAGGTACAAGGTGTGACTGTATATTTAACAGTAAGAAATACCTATAGTAATAAATTACTATAATCAAACATATAGTGTGTAAACACTTTAATATAATCTAAACTAATATTATAAAGGGGAAAGATTCGATTTTATGTTTGTTACGATTTAACTCAATTTATGTTGACATTATTTGTTATAAGGGTGAATTTCAACAAGAGATTTTTATGTATCATTTCGGTGGGATTTTTTTATTTCAATGCAATCTATATATTTTTAGTGACAAATAATACTTTAGTCTATTTTATAACATTGTGCGTGAGTGGACATCAAATATTATCAAAACTTACATAAATATTTAAGGATAAAGTTTTAAGAGTCCACTGAAATTAAAAGTGTCCACCGAAATGATAAAAATTACCACCGAAATGATAAATCCACCGAAATGATACAGCTAAGAACAACCGTGCCCCCAGCCAGGGTTCCGTACTTTGTTAGGTTTGATTTCCACAAATTTTAGATAAACACTGAGACAGGACAGTACACAGTTTTTTTAATATCATCATTAATATACAGATATTACAGTTAGTATTATTACATATATCATTCTTTGAGGTTACAATAACCTCAAAGAATGATATTAATGTAATGTAATGTTTATTATGATATGAATGAATAGTTTCTTTACTTTTATAACCTTTGGTAATTTTTGTGGTTGTTGTTGTGTGAAAATGTTGGAAAACTTTATCGTAAATGCTGGTAACCTTAAATAAATATTTTTGCTTGTTTATGTACTAATACTAATTTACTTGATATATTTTCAAAAGAATCAACGTATCGCGATTAGAAAGCTTAAAGTTTCTGATTAATATGATGGTTGCATTTGTAAGTTATGCCATTAATAGTAATACCTAATGTCTACCTATTGCACTAAGAGAAAAATGCTAGGTATAATTTAGTTAAATTGGTAACGAGAGGAGAATAGTGTTTCTACAGGTATATCAGTAAAACTTCTAAAATTAAATCAACTCTTATATTTTTAAAATACAATAAATGAATAAGAAACATTATAAAAATATCTTAGTAGTAATAGCTTAGTACTTTTAATCCTTTTACATAAACGTATGAAACATAACAGAAACCTGAGATTGAGATGACTTTATTCTTAAATTACTACAACAATAGAGAAACGTACATATCTAAATAGAACAAAAACTAACTACATAGATATATGTATATATTATATATCTTAAGCACAAATATTACACAACAAATACACCTAAATAATCTAATCGACACTCTAGGTAAAAGTAGGTACATTACAAAACTATGACTTTGTATTTGACACCAGGATCTCTAAAACTTTATGTTTTTATCATTTCGGAGATACTTTTAATTCCGGTGGACTGTAATTGGTATAACAGTCCACCGAATCCACTGAAATGATAACACTGAGATGATAAAATAGAGGTTAGTTCTACATTTAACTCCGAAAAAAAATTATTTAAAAAATATGAACACTACTCAAACAAAACAGTACTTACTGCGAATTTAATACACAATTTTGAAACAAATTAAACAAATCTAGCACGAGTTATAACAGCCACCGAAATGAAACTATTTTTGTCCCCATATTACTGAAATGATAAACTTACTTTTTTGGCGGGAAACCGCAAGACGTTGGGACCGGTGCGTTCGCGCCGAGAGCTTAAGCCGGACTGATCCGGAGTGAGAAAAGGTGAAAGGGGCGTAACAACGCAATGTTGATGTGGCTATTCTACTAAAACTTACTGTCCTCTGAAATGATAACTTTTTTCCAGACAAAAGTTGACTGCCTGTCAAATCCATGAGAAAGAAGATAAACAAACAAAAATTGTTTTATTTGATCGAATATATTATAATTTAATGATAACAAAATCAATTTAAATCCATATTACGAATGTATTTGCAGGAGAAGGTATGTTATGAGCGGAATTGGGTTCAGGACAGGTCACCGTGATGATAAAATAACACTTTGTAATTTTTTTTTTGGGTATATTAGAGGGTAGATACCAATGATTTTTTTTGCCAAGGTAGAGAAATACTTACGTTGTTGAGAAAAAATATATAAAATTAATAATCAGCACATTGCACTACCGTTCTCAGGTTTGCCGTGTATTTTTTTGCTTGGGCAATTCACCCATAAGCTATATTATGTGACGCAGACGAAGTTGCATGGGTCAGCTAGTTAGTTATAAGTAGCAATTAAGTTAGGATTAAGTTATTAAGGCGCATTTATCGCATTGGGGTTGCCCTGTAATGATAGATGTAAGTTGATAGATAAATAAATAAATAAATAAATCAGTGACGTCACACGTGCGCTGTGACATAGTGCGCAATGTATGCTGTCTGCAACAGATATCAACACGTGTACTCGCGCCTAATATAGTTCAGGCAGCCAATGTTATTATAATAAACGGTGTGTCCAATGTTTAGTGAGGGTCATGGTGGTAGCGACGCATGCTTTAACTGTTTTGAATTTCTGTATCTCTGTACACTTGTGCAATGCGATGGCACAATAACAAAGTGGAGAGCTGATTGTTAAACACAGAACGCCTCCTCCAAGGAATGCCAGTAATTAGCGCAGCGTTACTGACTGTGTGTAGCCAGCTATGACCCGCCATCTACAATATGTCCCATGTAGCGCTAAGCCTGCAAATCTATCGAGTTCTTTAAAGTTTGCGATCTAGTAGCAGGCGGGGTTCTAGGAGGGTCACAGTTGTCACGACCCAACCCCCTAATCTTCAGAATAAGTCATTTTTCTGAAATTTTATAAATTAATAAGTCGGAGGTACGGAGCCGGTGGGTCGGTCGGTGCTTTAATTTTGAAGCTTTAGTACTAAGAACGGATTCGGGGGGGGGGGGGGGGGGTTTGGTCATGGGTCATTACCACCTCGCCCTGGGTAGAGTCCTGGTTAACCATTCCAGTCAACCAGTCCATGTGCGACTTAAAACCCACCCAAGAAATAAAAACGTTCAACGTTCATGATGGCATTGAATCCTGACTTTTCTCAATTGATAGGATTTTCTGTGTAAGTCGACAATTCTGTACTACTCCTTGCGGAATCGACACACGAAACCTACAACAAGCCCTTTTCGGGAAAGGGAATATGTATAACCCTCCCCCCCATCCCTGAAAGTATATGCACATTTTGTATAAGTAGGTACCTAAACATTCGTTTTTCAAAAGTTGTTCCTATTATTGGTTAAGTCATCGGTTCAATTTTTATTCAGTCCTTCAGGGGCCCCTCTCAACCAAATTCCAGGTTACGACCCTGTTTGACCCCCCCCCCCTCCCTAAATCGTAGGCTGGGACCGCACCTGTCTTGTAGTTTTGAAACTTATGACGACTGTAAGGCGTATCGCAAGCACAGAGAAATAAGTGTGGAAAAAAACTGGCCAAGTGCAAGTCGGACCTTGCACATGAAGGGTTCCGTACCATTGTAGTAGATACTCAGAGATTTTCCATGTTATTTTAGCACCATAGACTTCTTATAGATTTTACTGTGATCTATAAGTGTTGAACTAATTTCTGTATTTAAAAAAAATAGGATCAGTAGTTTCGGTGATAAGGAAGGGAACGGTCGGACAGACAGACAGACACACGAGTGATCCTATAAGGGTTCCGTTTTTCCTGAGGCACGGAACCTTAAAACGAGATACTGTCTGTTGATGTCCGCAGGGACCGCGGCGGGGACGCTAGAGCGTGGCGCGTCATCCGTCACTGATGGAGCATCACAAAACGCTTCATTCGGGAAACATGAGCCGCGCGAGTGATGCAACCTGCGCCGCGCTCTGCTCTTCACGCAAACAATCACGTCCCGTGATCCCGTCACCTCGCACGTCTTCATATAACACGTACAATCGTACATGTCATTCATTTCAACAATTTATTAAAATTACACGAAGTTGTCTCAGCTTGCGAGAACTATTGAATACAAGTTACAACCGCATTAACCATTACCCAGCAACCACCGCTTTGTTTAATTTACCTCGGCCAGGTGAGGCCAGGTCCTTGTACAAGTTAGGCCAGGCATATTGAGGGCCGCCACGAGTGGGTCCACATGCAACATACCGCGTCACACCGAAACACCGAACAGTGCCCGGAACACAGTTAGGAGCAGGAGTTGTCGAGGAGAGCCGAGTGCGGCGGAGACTTGGGAAGGCTCGCGCGGCGCCCGCGCATAGCTTTCGGCTCACAAATAAACAAACCAGTTTCAGCGCCCCCCCCCCTGCTATCTATAGGCACCCCTCCCCCTCCCCCGCGCGTACCCCGCACACACCTGCAGCCTCCGCGCCGTGGCCGTTTAATGCACGAAATGAACTTTTGGTATTGTATCTGCACCGCTGCGCCTGTACGATGCTCTCGTTCCTCTTACACACAGGACTAGCCACTATCGACCTGCTTCCTGCACCCGCCACCTACTGATGGGGCAACATGAGGAAACATCGAGATTGATGTGATATTAAGTTCCAAATAGCAATAAACTATACCTACTAGTTAAGTAGGTAGGTATACACTATAAAGTGTCAAGATTCTGAAAACAGCATCAAGAATCATTGTGTGGGTAGGTAGCTAAGCGGACCAACACATACTATCTAGATATTTCGAAGATATTACATACGTATACAAAAAGTTCACGTTAACGTTCACGTTATATCATGGCCTAGTTATTGTTATTGATAGATATTTGATGAAGTAGGTTCGTGAGTTTAGTCGTAGAGCCCCACGTTTCATGTCTTACTGCGATACTATGGAGGTCGTTTGCCAAATACTCAGGAACTAACATTTCTAGTCAAAAAGTAGGTGTCGCTCGTGCCGGTGGGGTGCGGGGGTGCGGGGGGTAGCGGGCGGCGCGGGCGCGGGTGTCAGCAGGGCAGTACGCGGGTGTACGCGAGCGCGACTGGTCGCCGCTTTGAGCTAAGAGCGGCGCGGCCGCGGAGTGTGATGCGAGCGCGCCGCCCGCCATGGCCACGCTCGGCCTCTCCAAGGTGTTCATTCTCGACAAATACTTCACCGAGCTGCAGCGGTTCTGGGAAACGGAGAAGAAGCTGCAAGGTGAGCGCGCGCCCCCCTCCCCGCGCGGCGGCCCTGCGCCCGCGCTCCGGGCCACGGGACTGTGATGATTATTACTTTTTGTGTCGTGTTCGGCGCTCGAAAGCTCCGCGCGGTACAAGTGTGTGTGCGTGCGTGTGTGCGTGTGTGCGAGTGTCTGTCTGTAAATGTGTCCAATTGCTTTAAGCTGTTATAGGATCCGGCTCCGAGGACCGCGGCAGCTGTTCCGTCGCAGTTCTCGGGGCCTCACGGAACCACTCTGTATACTTACTAAGAGCTTCACAATTAACTTAATGATGCTGACCATTCAAGTCAAAAAGCATGTAACGAGCGACTTCAATACTTTCACCAAGAATTCCATTGAAGTTTGTTAAACACAAATAGGACTTTCGAATACAGCATTCAATGATTGTAAATTGCAAAGCCACCAAATACGCGGTACTCTGCTCCCAATTCCGTATTTAGTTGGTAAAGGGTCACGTAAGGCGTATAGCGGGCGGTGTGGCTACCTGCTCGTAGTTACCGCTCCCCGCAGACAGCCCCACCCCCCTTGAGGCTTCACTGAAGCTCCCTGACGCGCGGTGACGAATTGCTCAAAAAACAAACGAAAAAGAACCTCAACATTTTTTAGGTACTTATTATCTATTTGAGGAGACGTATTGCTTATTTTGTGTGGAAAGCTCTCAAAAGATGCAGGGTCTGTTTTTGTTTCTTAAAAGTTACAGCCTGTAGGTACCTACTTATGAATAATTTTTAAAGCCATTGAATTTCCGCTGCTCCACAGGCCTCCCTTTCTTTTCCCAGCGTTAACTAACGCAGAGCAGTCACACTAGTCCTGTCGTCTGGGTTCATATTTGAATCAAAATATCTTATTTCAAACAGGCCCAAAGTTCGGGTTGGTCGTTTCCTTACTTAGGTATGGGGGACAACGTAGGCCCGACAATAAGTCGTTGGTACTACACAAAAAACGATACGGTTAAGATAAAAGGTTAACAAGCATCATTCTAGGAATGTACAAGACCTAAAATGTTCACACATTCACAAATAATCAAAAAGTTTTTTTAACAGTTTTAGTTGTATCTAGGACCACAAAAATTCTTGCCATTATTAGTGCTGTAACTATTTTTAGCAAAAAGGCGTAATAATGAATTGGTCAGTGGGTCATCTAAGGGGAATAGGTACTATTGTAAAAAAAATATCAAAAAATGAGATTGAAAATAATTACTAAAGAGACATCCAATCCATTCATTTTGTCAATAGAAAAACAATAGCATTATCTCGAGAACGTTGGGATGGGACTTGCGACAACCACATAGTGAGCAACGAACATTTGTGAATATGAATGAATAGAGAAAATTTACAATTCGCAAATATTTTGTTCGGATTTAGGCTATTGTAACTTGTTTGGCATTATCCCAGTAATTGCTGGAGTGAGAAAACAACTAGAAAGGGAGCTGCTCTTCTACGCACTAACGTAATGACTTTCTGACACAGGATCGTAATGTACGAGGATTGGACTTGATAGTAAAGTGACTGGAAGTGACAATTATGGGTAGATGATTCAAAACAACACTCCAAGATGTTTCAGTGTTGCGTTGTCATTCAATACACAGACAAACTGTTTTAGGACGGCGGAAGTCACATGTACATGTTTGGTCTTTCAGTGCGGTTCGGAATCGACTTATAAATCGTAATGAGGTCGTTCCTGTGACCGCGAGCGTGAGGAGCCGGTCGCGGGTGACGCACGTGGGAGTCGCTGTGTGATCAATTGATCATATGCGCATCGCTCGTGACCGGCCGCACGCCGCACTTGCGCTCACTATTCAGCGCAGTGTGCAGAGTCGGTTGCGGGACCCGGAGGCGACGCCGATGCTCGACCTCCCTGCCATCCAAATAGTGAGGTCCGTTTGCATCTTATGGAAACGAGGTGTGCGTTCTATTAAGCGTTCGAGTGAGCAGTGTTATGCAAAACTGCATCTGCATCGCGTCGTGTACTCGTGGGCGCGCCGCGCTCCCCTCCCCGGCTAACGGCATGTAATAGATACAAGCGTGCGCCGCACGGACCGCCTCCGGACTCAGGACGAGGACTAAGCCTCTACAAGCATTCAGCTTTGTTAAACTCTACAAAGCTTGCTTGGTTGCTTATTTCTTAACACAAAGAAATGGCGATCCACTCCACTCACTAGCTATATTTTACTAACTTACCTATTCCACTTAGATTTAAAGTGGTCATCGATAGCCGGGAAAATATTAACACGAATATAATTTAAAAATATACGAATACATACGACCCGCGACGTGTGAAAACATAACTATATATTATGTGTTTGCTGTGTCGCGCAGTCGGATAAAATGAAACGCGCACAACAAATGACCCAAGCGCTTTAATGTAACAGGAAAACGCGAGAGAACCCCCGCGCCTGCCGCCCGTGCGGCCCCGGACACGCCGTCACAGCGCACAAGTCACTGCTCATTTTTGTATCATTCCACGTTCACAGTATAAAGGGCGTAAATAGGCCCTTAACGAAGACGAAAGGCACTTGTTCTCGCCGTCCGCGTCATTACGATCATTTCTTTGTTTTGGACCACACCTGGGAGAATCTCCTAGCCACGGAGATATACAACTTTTTAAATAAGAGTTACGAATAGATTCCGAGAACCAAAATACAATATTTAATATCGCTGAAACAGTTTACTTCTTCTTCTTAGCGTGTCGATAGCAATCTATATTGTGTCGACCAGAACTGAGCTACTAGTTTGCCGCTTTCGGTCGCGTCCGGCAGTTCCTGTAGTGAACAAACACTTTACTAATTCATTCATCTGTCACTTCTGATCTGTTCGGCGTCAGTGACACAAAGTGAAGCGATGGATATGCGGTCGACACGCGCAGTGGCAACGCGGCCGAGCCAGCACTACGGCATGTCGCATGGCACAGCGCGACGCTGCTCATCGTGATGTAACGCTTGTGTCACACCCGCCCGGGAGTGCTACACTATATGCTTTCAACTATATCTACTTTTAGGTTTTACGAGAAGGGATAATATCCTTTAGAGCATTGTTGCTTACATTTGATCGAGTGGATTTTGCACTTTGTAGGTAACAAATTAGCATAGGATTTGTTTTTGTCACTAACTAACTACACGCCCTAAAAGTACGACCTTCGTTTAACCTAACACAGTCGCCTGTTGTACTCCCGAGTGTGAGCAGAAGCTCTGTGACCTCGTCCCACCATCTCTGTTACACTACCGAAGCAGGCGTGTTGCAGGGTAGTATTCGCACTCGTTTCATATCACGTCTGGTCGTACTCAGCGCTGATCCTCACAATTATTATACGCTTGGTTAAACTATGGAAGTCTCTGTCAGCGTGTGTTTTACCTTCTGCCACAACCCGTCAAGCTCGTGGTTGTGCGTGGACATGTGCTGGTTGTTGCGAACTTGCGATACATTGTACCGTTTCACGTGTTATCATTACGGTCCCGAGTGATCAGTCCGTTCAATCGTTGTTGGATTAACCTCTATCTATCGCAAATCTATTAAGCTGTTCTTACCAAATATCAAACTCTAATAATTTATTGTATCCCTATGAAGAGTTCAGATTTGCCCATAGATAATAATGATGAACTAATTAGACCCCGAATTTATTTGAGATTAAATTCAACACTATTCTTAATAATACATCGTACGGAGGGCCAAGCTCACGGGCACAGGGCACAAGCTTTAATACTGAATTTAGTACTTACATAGTTCTGCAGTGCTACTCGTAAGTAGGTAATGTATAGACAGGTGTAGGGATGAAGAAATTGCTCACCCATGCTATGATGTAGTTGTTGTTTCGCGTAGATTTGGTTGAGTGTAGGCGCTGGGCACTGGCGGTGCTGGCGGGGCTGGCGGGGCCGGCGGCAGCGGGCGCGACAGCTCCACCTGTTAGTGGACGTTCTCATTAACATACACACAACATACTCGCGAGTGAGGAAGTGGACGGACGACCTTTTGAATGCCAACGAGCGCGCGGTTAACGTACCGAGCGCTAGATACAACATAAATGTGCCGCCGGCTCACACGCGACACTAAACATTACCATATCATACACAACGAAACATCATAATCTGTCATCCCGGTGAGGTTTCAAAACGGTGAACGCTAACAATACGCAGATACGAGTATATTATATTGCCAATAATGAAAGTTCAGGTAGCGATGTGCTGCACCCAGAACAGTTGCAACGAAGACTTGGTTTGTGGGTGCTGTAGTCGATGTTGGTGCGCTGCGCAGGGAGGTGGCGGCTGGGACAGCGGGCGAGCGCGCGCGGAGGCTGCGTCAGGTGCGCGAGTGGCCGCGGTACCGTTACCGCTGATCGCTGCTCTATCCGCCACATAACTACCATAAAAACGAATAGTCCGCGTGTGCGCGTGTGTGCGTGTGATCGGCATCCGGTGCAATTACCGTCGGCGGGCGGCGCACGCGCACTCGGCCTGTTTTTGCCCGCGCCGCGCTATGCGCTCACTGTCACTCTATGTAGCTAACATTGTTGTATGAATTGTTATTAGCGTGTAGAATACTTTCGAAATACCGACTGATCTTGTACAGTGTCGCGGCCCGCGGTGTGTCGCATAGTAAACCATTTGAGATAAGATACATAATTATGAATGAAATTTTTTTTTAATGCAGTTTAAACTAGTTTTTCGTTAGATTGGATTACACCTGTAAAGTTGCAGCTGACAGGAATTAATAAGGTTGTGTTAATTCAATACTATCAACGTCCGCGAGCGCGAGCGTACGTGCGCACTCGCTCTGCCTGCAAAAGACTTCAACGCGTTCACAAGAATACGCTAATATACCTACACATTTTCGAAAACATATTTTAATACTAAGTATTGTACTATACATCATGAAATTATAAGCTAACGATATACATTGCTACACAAATAGTTGAAGTACACAAATAAACATAGTATTATGAAGTAGGTAGGTAGTTTTATCAACCATGCTAGGTAGCAGGCCCAGCGAATGAGGTGATTCATCAAATATAAAAGGACACGTTCATTGAGCTGCGGTCGGTGCGGGCAGTGTGGACCGAGAGGCTCGCTTGGCCATTACGTTCTTACAACATTTAAGTTTCCCGAGTTATCTCTTTGTTTTCAAAAACACCTCATGACTATTGAGACGTATTTTCTAACGCGAACCAAGAAAGGATTTTCTGATTGACTAACTGACACGCGCGACTTCGCCTGTGGCACATGAGCGAGAGAGCATTAGAGAGTGGCTCGTAGGTCTATGATACAAATAAAGTTAACTTCTAAGATCTCCAGAAGATTCTTCAAAATCTTTATACTTGATGCTTCTTTGAATTAGGACTTAGGATGAATATGGGCAAGTCAAAGATATAGCCAATGTCTCCAGCAATTTAGATCAGATTCAGATGGGAAATAAAAGGCTGAAGAAGCTTGGTCATATTCTCTCCTTAGGCAAGGAGCAACAAACAACAGATATCGTGAAGAATCTAGCTAGGGTAGGCTGCATTCAGCAAATTGGACGACATTCTGAAATCAGACACAATTGGGAAGTTTATTAAGATCAGGAGCAAGTACACCCATCCATCCGTGTGGGTAAATGTCGCACATCGCAACCACAAATGACAAATGCTCTTCCAGAAATACTTATTATTTTTTACTTATTTTGAACTTGAATCATACGTACTGCTGTTGTAAGTTTACAATAGGAAATGTTAAATATTGTCAGTAGCTACTATGATGCTCATGTTTGATGTTGGCATTCCATGTAAATCTGTTTCAGCGTGTTCAATCTCGACTTGGGTATGTTGATCCGCGAACTGGTTTGTGAGTCAGAGTGGCTTCACGTTGCTTTGGGATTCCTTTGTCAAAGCTACTTTCTATAGTATAGTCGTTGTCAGAGCTCGCTTTCATATTCCGAGCGCTGCACTGCATTGTGAACTAAAGGCAACGGCTTTGTTAGTAGTGCAGCATCATGTTCGTAACTTCGTACAAAACCATCTTTCTTATTCGATCGGGTCTGTCAGGTGGCGGTAGATTTGATTAGACTGTCAAGTCCACCCTTCTTTCGCTCTTTAATATCTTCTCTGCGTACCGATTAATTAGGCAACACCATAATAATTTCTTCAGTCGGCCGCCTTCTACTGCTGGACACAGCTTTTCGTATCCTTGAAGTGTTCCTCCAAAGCAGCGAAAAACTATTTCAAATAGTAGATAGTTTTCAAAGTCTGGTCCCGAACACGAAGTTACACGGTAACGTTTTCATACAGACACTTTAGTACCACGATGTGCGGTATTCGGCTCGGCAATTGAAGGCGAGGCAGGTTTTACGTACCAGGTGTTTGAGTAGGCATACCCTAATGTAACTTGGTAATGAGCAAAGTTCGGCAGGTCGCATCAGCCACAACATTTGACTCTCTCTTAAACCTCGGACTTTACCAAAGCGGGACATGGGGGTCATGTACGAAGTGGAGAGGAGGAGGAGAGACGCAAGGAGCTAGGGGGGTATCCCCTGAAACGATTCGGTTGTGCGTACTACTAGCTAGTACCGGAGCCGAGATATGTGTAACTGTGTACACTGTACAGCTACTCACACCGGGGAGGTGAGCGGCCGCTCACCTGTGTTCTGGTCTCCGCCGTGCACTAGGTACTGCCTGCTTTGGCCTTAGAATGCGGAGTCCAGCCTCAACAAGTATGAGATATCTCCTCTCCTCTCTGCTCAACCGTTCCTCCATTAAAGCTAAATGGAGACGTGATGTATAAATCGAAATTACATAAGTGGTTAGCAACACATATCTCCTGTCGTCCTGGTCCGCTATGGCTCCGACCCTAAGACATGTTCGTCATGTCTGAGGGGGACACGCTCGTCATACATACCACGATGATAGGCAATAAGGCTGATCTTCAAACATCTCCGATGAAATTCCCTTTTTCATGGATCATGGTCATAGCCCAGCTTCACTATGTATTGAAGTGCTGCGAACGTAGTATGCGTGTACTTACTGAGGGCAATATACATTTGTGCGAGTTATTGACTCGAGTAGTAAAGTAACGCATGACATAAAAGCAGCCCTGACACGTGGAACGACGCGTGCTAATGTCAGTGTTTTTGCGACGCGAGGCGCGCGGCTGTCGCGTCATTAGATACGTGCCGCATGAGTGCTGCAAGGCTGCGACTAATGACCGGCCACTCCACGACCAGCCACGATCAACTTATCAGCTTTTTGTCACTCTTTCTGCTCAATAGCATTGAGCTGTTCTCTGAATGTTAAACACGGTAACATAAGATTTGTTCTGATTAGTTTGTATGTACGTGTGTATGAGCTCGTTAAAATGCCCAAATATTCACCCTTTTCGATTTCAGCTGCATTAAGTTTCGATGACGCAGATGCAAACGTGGTACATAAGGTGGACGCGATAGGGCAGACCGCTAATTGTTCTTTAGGTGTCAAGCTATAGGTCAAAACCTTATGTTGGTTAAGCATTCACTTACGTAGAGTTATGTTGACGAAACATTCGTGAGTGAAAAGTCCTTTGGATGAAATTATGAGGGATTAAAAATAATTTGGAGCAACCAATCGACAGTTGGCAAACCGTCTCAGTATCTCCCCGCGCCGGCCGCTCTCGTCGCGCTCGGAGCGATTCGTTTTTGCGCACTGACTCAGCAGCCAGCGCTGATCGTTCTCACGATTGAGTCAGGAATTCCATAACATTACACACCGATACATTTCTTCAAATTGTTTTTTTTAACATATTAGCTATTACTCATGACATTTGTATGATCGCAACATCAACTAGTCAGTTATTATAATTTTTTGCAACTATAGTCAAATATAGTCATTGCGCAGGATATCTTTACGAGCATTCACACAAATAAATACTTCTCTGCTCAGTTGACACAGTTCGCTCCACGCCCTCTGCAGCTTCATCCAAACAGAGCTAATGCTTGCGCCAGAGTTGGTTGGAATTCAGCTTTAATAAGTTTTTGAACTTGTATGAAGGTGGCAACGCAACGCAAGCAAACGCTCTCGAGATTGTTACTTAGGTTTCATTTCCTACATACTAGTCTAGTTTTAATTTTAAAACTAGCTCTTTCATTACGCTTCGTTTAAATCGTAAATAGTTAAACCTCCGTCTCGTGCGAGGGAGGTGACAAAGCCGCAGTGCTAACATTCCGCTGCGCGCGCTGAAAGTAAAAGCTCTTGCGCACGCGCACCGGCCGGCTCGCGCTCGTCGCGCCGCGCCGCTGTTTTTGCGCAGCGCTATCAAATTGGAATAACTCTCACAGCTAACTACTCACCGTAAAAGAAAAATGTTGGCGCTTTTCCTTGTTTACACAAGTTTTAAATAGCATACTATCGCGTAAATTACTTCATTAAAATACTATCTAATGTCCACGGCTTCGATAGTGTACGCGTGTAGTTCGATAAATGTTCCATTGTCAGCTCATCAACATGAAGTGATGATCTAGCTATGATCAAGACTGCTAGATGCGAATACTTGGAAAGCTTCAGTAAAAACACGTAATACGTGCTTATAAAATTTGAGGGTTGCCCTCGATTTCTCTGGAAGCCATCAACAGATTCTCACTTGGTGACTATGGGACCACCTCGTCATCACCGTCACCATACTGTTTCAAATACAGAAATACTCCATTTTGGAAGTCGGTTAAATAAGGGGGAAGTACCAAGGTAGCCCGCGAAATTCAAATCAGATTGATCTGAGACCGAGGAGCGCTGCGGGCGCGGGGTCGTGCTGTGTGGCGCAGCATCAGATATACATACTCAGCATACTCCTGAGAGCAGCGCGTGATTGTGCTCCGTGGGTACACATTTTATTCGTTTAGCAGTTCATGTTTTCCGGTTTTATGGCTTGAAAGTTGTTTAATTTTTTCGGCCGTTTTTCCGGTTTTCGTTTAGTGGATTGGTGTCGTCACCGCTCAGAGCCTCTCGCCTCAGTTAGCGGTAGACAAGCCGTACTGAACTCACAGCTTCTAAAACTTGCTAACGTATCATATTTCTTAGGTTATGGGCCTATTGCTGGACAGGTTTCATAGGATCATTCCCACTAGTTCTACTGCACAGTCCTACGATAGAACTAGTGGGTTTTTTTTCCCACTAGTTCCACGATTCAAGGTGGTACGAAATCGTAGAACTAGTGGGAACAAAAATTCCCACTAGTTCTACTGGTCAATCTAGAGTTTCCAAATCACATATCACAGACGGTTTCAAAGAAAAAAAATCCACGACGTGTCAACGAAGTCATAACGAAGTGTAATGAAGCAGTTTATGTATGTCTGTAACATTTTTATTTTCCAACGTACCGCCTTAACTACTTGAGCCATTTTTTGATGAACATAAGGTGTCCATCGATTAGTTATCAGAATCTAGCTAAAGTACCTATTTAATTTCGAGAAGAAATTCTGGTACTTCGTGAGCAGAACTATCCTGTTAGAGTTTACTTAAATCAAGAAAAGCTGTTACATCTCTACCTATACAGGCTGGTGCCGACGATACGACAATAACCTACCTAAATATAATATAATATAATATATTATTTATTATACTTATAGATAAAAAAATAATAAAAAAAAAAATATATATATCTTGGTTCTCATGGTAAATAGCCTGTTGCAATTGTATTAAGTGTTTTTTAGATATTTAGGTGACGAGCTATTAGCAAGTTTTTAATAATTTAGTTTTTGTTTACATTATTTGGCAGTGTGTATATTTTGCTTCACAGTGTATTTATACCAGACAAGCTCTAGACGTGAAGACTTGTAATTGGCTGTCTGATTATCATAATGTTATTTATCACTATTGTATCTAGCTGTAAGTCTTCCAAAGTCTTTAAATAAATAAATAAATAAAAAATAAATAAATATAATAATATTTATTTTCTCAAAACAAGGCATTGTAGTACACGTTAAAAATACAGTTTTACAAAATAGGTAAGTACTATTTTTACAATCGTTTGGGTGAGCACTGCTCTCCTAGCTAGGTTATGAAAATCTGTGATAAGGAGAAGCAGTCCGGTCCCCTATGGTATCATGAGTCATGACGTAACTTAAAGTTGAATAAATGTCTTTGCCAAAAATTCGTTGGTTACATTTAATTTCCACACGTTAATCGGTGCAAATGATTCCTAAGGTTAGTAAACCAATATTTGTTCGTAATTTGTTTTCGTTTCCAGTTTTATCCTATTTACTTTTTTTATTTTTTTCAAAAATATTATTTCGGTGTTTCTTTGGAATAGGATTTCTTTGATAGTTTATAAATGTTCCTATGAACTTATTGATCGTAGTATTGTCGACACCACCCTGTAGGTATACATATAATAAATCAAAGGCCTCCGCCGCGTCTGTCTGTCTGTCTGTTGGCGATAAACTCAAAAACTATTGCATCGATTTTCATGCTATTTACACCAATGGATAGAGTGGTTCTCGAGGAAGGTTTTAGTATATTTTTTTCCGTAATTCAACCCCAAAAGGAGATAATTAGGGGATAAAAGTTTGTTGGGATATTTTCGACACCTACGCGGGCGAGGCCGCGGGTTAGGCTAGTGGGGGTATAAATTTATACTGCAGTTCTCGGCTCCATATCAACCTCGCCGGGGTGGCTCGGTTAAGAATAGGGGATCGTACAAAAAAAAACTAATTAGTCCGTCAGATAGATTTCCAAAAAATATTGTACATACAGTGCTACAGTGCTTCGAAAACTCGTGAACTCCTCGAAAACGTCACACGTCAGTACATTTTTTACCTACAAATGACGTCACAACCCCCCACTTGATGACCCCCCACACATGATCTTTGACGCGTTTTATCTTCGTAAATTTTTATTAATTTGATAAAACAAAAAACACGTATCCAATATTTTTCGATAATCTAACTGACGGACTAATTAGAATCATATTTTTTGACTCAGTCCGATCCCCTATACCGCCTCGAATGCAATTTAAAACTTTCCCCACTTATATCAAAATGTAGTATTGACGCTACGCTTGCGTCACAGCACGGAGTTCCATTTGGAGCTGTATGGAGCGCAGGGTAAGGGCGCGCTGCACCACGACCGGTTGTGTGCCCCCCCCCCCTGCCCCACCCCGCCACGCCCGCGCAACCTGCACTGACTGTAAATGATCAGGTGAACATTTATTGCCAGATTCGTTAATGTTGGCATTTCGTTTCAAGAAATAATTTAATTGGCATTTCTCTTTTATAATTGCCGTGCGAACGCAATTCCGTTGTCATTCAAACAGATCACAGCACAACCGCGTCCGAACTAAACCCCCATAATACCTTACACTTTGTTTACTGCAGTCGAAACACCCCAAATCAAATTTGATAGTACGCACTGTACGTGCTTCGGAAACCTTCTCTTCTATTGACTGGCGTATAAACACACGTCTATGGAATCCGATAATCTCAAACTTTGATTCTTCAACTTCAAAGGATATTTTCCCATTGGTGTATTGTCCAGTTTCTTGTGTCTTATTAATTCTTTCTGCGCTTAACGTTCACTGAAACCTTCCCACAAAGAGTACCAATAGCATTTCTCTGTCCAAGCATGATTGTCTTGCGTTTTACCATTTTCAGAATAAAAATACAGTTAAAGCAGTATCGTCGAAATATTTCTATCTAACAGATAGTGTTAATATCACAACCTTCGCGTGCGACCAAATAGGCTCCAAAATACTGAAAACCCACCAAATATTGTCGAAAGGAGAGAAAAAGTAAGAACTTGACGGATTAAGTCACAAAACTCGTGTTTCGACAAAATCAAAGAGTTTATTAATGTTGGTTGACGTGACGTCTAGGGAGAATGGAAGAAGAAACCGTGTTAATTCTTGATCAAGTTCCTACAAATGTGAGCGATAGCTCATTGGATGCGGAATGACGTCTAGAAAAATGTATCGCGAGGATATTTTAGCACATAAAAAATTACTTACAATTGTTATTAACAAATAAAGATAAACTAAAAATGCCCTTTAGTTAGGCGTCAATATCTCAAAAAATATTAATATTTAAGAAATTTTTTACGGGCTTGTGACGTCACTTTGTGAGTAAAATACTAATTTTGTGACGTCACACGACTTTTCGAAGCACTGTATCATCTTCATCTTTTGTTTACGTGAAAAAAGAAAAAATACGTGTCCATTATTTTTTGGAAATCTATCTGACGGACTAATTAGATTTTTTTGTTGAAATACCCCATTCCACCTCCTGGAAACTTCCTAACTAGGATGTCACTTAATATGGGTCTACATCTCATTAACCCGAATGTAATAGTTTGAGTTCGGGTACCGTTGCCGTAGCCAGTTCTGTAAGTCGGTGCGCGTGTTGCAGACGCGTCGTCGTCGAACGAGGCGGTGCACCTGCAGCGGCGCCTGCTGTGCCTGAGCTCGGACCTGGTGTCGCTGCGCAACCACTTGCTGGTGGGCGCGCAGCCCGCCGTGCCGCCGCGCGCGCAGCACCCGCCGCCCGCGCCGCCCGCGCAGCCCGCGCCGCCACCAGGTATCACAGCATCGGCCGGATCATTAGTCCTGGAAAAGATTGCTTGGCTTCTTTAGGCGATGAGAGTTTTGTATAACAGAGTTTTTATTATTAATGTTTTCTTTTTCAAACGTTATTCCACACTAGGAGTTCATCCTGCATCGTGAGTGCGTTTGCAAACATCTAAGCTCACATACACAAACAGCCAGACCCGAAACTACTATATACCTGCGTACGTCATTAAAATTATAATTCCGAGCGTAGGGATCGAACCCACGACAGGTAGCGCTGAGCGTAGCAGCCAATCGGTCAGCCACTGCGCCAATCGTGCCGTCAAGCTCATATTCAAATACATTCCTGTGCGTAGAGAGTCGCTGGTCACAGCCGAAGCCGGCGGCAGGCGGCGCGGGTGCGGCCGGTGCGGGTGGAGCGAGCGGTGCGGGTGGAGCGAGCGGTGCGGGCGGAACGGGCGCGGCGGGCGCCGACGTGGAGGACCTCATCCACCTGCGCGGCCCGCTCACCGAGGACGCCGTGGTGCGCGCGCTGCAGGCACGCTTCTACCACAACAAGTTCTACGTGAGTGCGCCGGCTGCCGCGTGCAGCGCACTTAGCTAACGTTACCTCTAGGCAGTGGCTACAGTGGGTGTGTGTGTTCCAGACGATGATCGGGCCGATCCTGGTGGCCGTGAACCCGTATACGGACACGTGCAACGCGCTCACGCTGACGGAGGCGCGCGCGCAGCGGCCCGAGCTGGCGCGGCTCGTGCACGACGCCGTGCGACACCAGGCCGACACCGGCTACCCGCAGGCCATCATCCTCTCAGGTACGCAAACACACTGTCAAAAAAAAATCCAAATTTTTGGGCAGTTAGAAATGAAATTTTCTAAGATTACTCAAAAACCGCTGTCGAGTTACTTGGAGTTACGATTTTCTTTTCTTTGATTTTTTGAACGACCATTTCTCTCGAAGTTACGGTCTGTTGAAAATTGCCCAAAAATTTAGAATATTTTTTTGAGCCCTTAATTTTTTCCAGTAGTGTAATTGAAGTTCATGAAGGCCTCTTGAATGACTATTTGATGAAAACGGCATTCTTGAGATCTTTATGAACTGAGACGGTTGTATTGGTAATTTTAATCATTATTACTCAGTAAATAGACATTTGTTATTGCCGCGAATCCTATTTTATTTAACATACGACTTGACACTGAACGCCAAATTGCAAAAAACTTAGGTAAATTCGAATTTCGCGGGCTACCTTGTCGCATCAACCTTAACACGAACCCTGAAAAATATCATAGACAATACAGTTCTAGTATCGACATCGTAACGTTATTGAAGGTTGAAGGGCGTGATGTAGTGGTAGTAACATGATTGTGTTGCCCGTAGGAGTGTCGGGGTCCGGCAAGACGTACGCGTCCATGGTGCTGCTGCGGCGCCTGTTCGACGTGGCGGGCGGCGGGCCCGAGACCGACGCCTTCAAGCACCTCGCCGCCGCCTTCACCGTGCTGCGCGCACTCGGCACCGCCGCCACCCCCGCCAACACGCACTCCAGCCGCATCGTGAGTACCGCGCCACCGCCCGCCCGCAGCCACACCGCCACCCAGTGCCGCCAGCTAACCGCGCCTTACCTCCGCAGGGCCACTTCATCGAGGTGCAGGTGACGGACGGCGCGCTGTACCGCACCAAGATCCACTGCTACTTCCTGGACCAGACGCGCGTAGTGCGTCCGCCCTCCGGCGAGCGCAACTACCACATCTTCTACCAGATGCTGGCGGGACTCACCCCCGAAGAGCGCGCACAGCTCCACCTAGAGGGATACTCGCCACAAGACCTCAGGTGAGTAAGGCAGGCATCGCTTTACGGTCGATGTGCGATGCCGATGCACTCGCCATGATGGCGGTGATCTTATTGTGCTTGTGTCGCGACAGGTACCTCGCGTCGGCGCACCACCGGCGGCCGGAGCCGGAGGATGCAGGGCGGTTCCACGCGTGGAAGACCTGCCTCGTCATCCTGGGCATACCGTTCCTGGACGTGGTGCGCGTCCTGGCCGCCGTGCTGCTGCTCGGCAACGTGCAGTTCGCAGAGGGCGGCGACGGCTCGGCCGAGCCCGCCAGCGAGGCCGAGTTGGCGGCCGCGGCGGCGCTGCTGGGCGTGGCGGCACCAGCGCTGCTGCGCGGCCTGGTGTCCCGCGCCGCCCCGCGCGCCCGCGCCGGCCCCGCACGTGCCCCGGCCACCGCCCCGGCCGCCGCAGCCGCACGCGACGCACTCGCCAAGGCACTGTATTGCCGCACCGTGGCCACCATAGTCCGTCGCGCCAACTCACTGAAGCGATTGGGCTCCACGCTCGGCACGCTGTCGTCTGACTCGAACGAGTCTGTGCACAACCAGGACGCGGCATCACGGCGCGCTTCCAGTGCGGGCGGCAGCGGGGGCGGAGGCGCACGGGGCAGGGCGGGCGCGCGCTCCATGGCGGCGCTGAACGACGCCGTGCGGCACGCCACGGACGGGTTCGTAGGCATCCTGGACATGTTCGGGTTCGAGGACGCGGCACCCAGTCGGCTGGAGCACCTGTGCGCCAACCTGTGCGCGGAGACCATGCAGCACTTCTACAACACGCACGTGTTCAAGTCGTCGGCGGAGTCGTGTCGCGAGGAGGGCGTGGCGTGCGCGCTGGAGGTGGACTACGTGGACAACGTGCCGTGCATCGACCTGGTGTCGTCACTGCGCGGCGGGCTGCTGGCCGCGCTGGACGCCGAGTGCGCCGCGCGCGGCTCGCCCGAGCAGTACGTCGTCAGGATTAAGGCCGCGCACAGGTACACGTCGTCGTCACCACATTATTATTACGAATGGTGACTTTTAATAAATTGACTGGAAGGAGCTTCCATCGGTTCCTGTTACGAAACAGGAACGCAAAAACAGGACGTCTAATTGTTTCTAGAAGGTACTACATTTAGGGTAGAAGAATCATCTACGGATTTACATCTATCTGAGCTCGTTAAGGTCTCTAGAATGACAAATACTTAACGTGTATTACAGAGGTCACCCGCGACTAGCGGAGGCCCGGCCGCCGCACCCACGACGGTTTGCCGTGCGGCACTACGCCGGCGAGGTGTCGTACGACGCCGCAGACTTCCTCGAAGCCAACCGCGACGCCGTGCCCGATGACTTGCTCGCTGCTTTTGACAATAGGACATGCGAGTTTGGATTTGCAACACATCTTTTTGGCGCCGAACTCAAGGTATGTAAACTTAGTTTATTTTTTAAACCTTGCTTTCCAAACTTTTGAATACAAGACAAATGTTTGCAATGAATGAATTTGAAAGTAGTGCAACTGTTTCGTCCGCCAGGCTCTGGCGGCGCAAGGTGGGCCGACTGGCGGACAGTTCCGCGCGTCGCCCACCGTGGCAGCAGCGCTGGACGCGGCGCCCGCCTCCACCCTGACGCAGGACTTCCACACGCGACTCGATAACCTGCTGCGCACGCTCGTGCACGCGCGCCCGCACTTCGTGCGCTGTCTGCGCGCCAACGCCACCGAGACACCCATGCTGTTCGAGCGCGCCACGGTCGCGCGGCAGGTGAGTACAACCACATGTACGCGTGACCACCGACACCTCTGCAGACACGCATTCTCACATCAATCGTAACGTTTCAGGTCCGCGCCTTACAAATATTGGAAACGACTCAGTTGATGGCGAGCGGGTACCCGCACCGCATGCGGTTCCGTGCCTTCAGCGGACGGTACCGCGCTCTGTGGCGGCGCGGGGCGGAGCGCGAGTCGGGCCCGGCCTGCGCCGCCGTGCTGCGTGCTGTGCAGGCCGCCGCCGCGCCGCCCGCGCCCGCCTCCCCCGCCGCAGTGCGCTGGGCGCTCGGCAAGCGACACGTGTTCCTCAGCGAGGGCATGCGACAGGTCAGTGCACCGGCACCGCTCGACTGCACCGCAATGCTAACGAGCTCAAGTAACGATACCTGTGTGTGCAGGTGCTGGAGAGGATGCGGCGCGCGCGACGTCAGGCGGGCGCCGTGTGCATCCAGGCCGCGTGGCGCCGGCACCGCGCCAGGGCGAGCCGCCCTGCGCCGCCCGCCCGCCCCCGCCCGGCGCCCATCGCCGGCACGCCGCCCCCCGAGCCGGGCGACAAGAGCGACCCGGCGCAGGTGAAGCGCACGTGCTCGCTGTTCGGGCTGGAGCTGGTAGGCGAGCCGTTCCGCTTCTCGCTCCCCCCGGTGCCCCCCCCCGTGCCTGACCCCGCGCTGGCCCTTACGCAGGAGCGGCCGCCGCCCCTGCCGCCCCCCCGCGCGTACACCGTGGCGGGCGGAGTGAAGCTGGGCTACCCGCAGCAGCGCACGGTGGGCGCGGCGTGGGAGTGGCTGCGCGCGGGCGACACGGTGCTGGTGGTGGGCGCGGCGCGGCGCGGGCACGTGGCGGTGCACGCGGCGGGCCGCACGGTGAGCGTGCCGCACAAGGTGCTGGCGCCGGCGCGGGCCCGGCCGCCGCCCCCGCCCGCGCCGCCCCCGCCCCTGGCCTGACGTCGCCGGCTGGCTGGACGTCAGTTCGCGGTTTACCTGTTCGTCGCTCCGCGGTCGAGGAGTTGTCTTCGACGCTGGTGGTTCATATTGTCGCCGAGTGTAAATAGTAGTTTTAAGTATTTATGGTCGCCATTTCGTCGCATGGAGGCCGACATGCTCTTCGATGCTCATCATCGTCTGCCTAGCCTTGTCCCGGGTCGGCTTCCAATGTAACCGGATGCAGCTGAATGAAATCAGTATTTACCGTGGAGCGCATAACCCATTTGCTATGCTCTGTAAGATGTTACGTGTAGATTTATATGATAAGATGCGTCCTCACTTCTGCGATTCCATCGACATGTTCAGTACTTTTAAGAAGCATGCGTGTTACGTCACGCCATTTGAAAGTTGGAAAATGCAAGCGCATTAATGTGGACATAATAAATAGCTAAGCCCGAAGTATAACGTGCAGGGCGACCATATCTTATTTGTACGTAATGCAGTACAAGCTGGTCGCAGGCCGCAGTGCCAATGGTAACGTCAAGCTCTTCGAACACGTGACACTGTTTCATAATCTTACGACTTCTGTGCCATAAGTTATGGATATCAATAACTACAAATATATTTAGTTCTTCCTCGTACTTTTGACCTATGGTATGTCCCAAAAGTATCCGATGAAAGTGCAAATAAACCCTGTTCGAATTATTCACTTCTTATAAAATCAATCTAAAATCTTAAGTAAAGGAGCCAAATGCTCCCTTCACCTATTACAAGGTTTCAATTTTACATCGCACCCCTTTTGCCAATTATTATTGTTTGAACAATACCAACTAGTGGTAAACAAAATAAAATGAAGAGCAATAAAATTAAACAAATAATTGCAAAAATATGATTGTCGCACAATTTTCCAAAGTTAAGTATTTTTTTACTTCGTGTTTTATAGGAAGTCATTTTTGTTTTGAAAAAAAAAATACTTTTACCCATTTTAGTTGTAAATTCTTGCACTTTTGGAAGGAATTAGATTATTTACTGGGTTGTGTCAATACAGAGTAAAAATATGGGTCCGCGCAGTCCCAGAAGGAATCGGAGCAGGCTACCATGACGTCTTAAAGATGTATTGTTTTAACCCTTCCAGTGTGGAAAAGAGATGTCGCTAGACCCTGTATACTTGTCTCTTTCGGTTTATTCCCATTTGTCCCCTTCGAGCTTGCCACCGTGGTGGTGGCTGGCGCTGACAACAAAACATAACTAAACATGAATGCAGTTTTATTTGTTGGAGGTGAGGAACAAGGATAGTCTTACAAACTACCAGGAGGAACTTCTGTAGCGATATAATAGACGCACCTGTACAAGTGGACGTTTCTAAACACGACGCCAGATATACATGGCGGGTCATGTATCTACTCAATAAGAGAGCTATTGAAATTAACTAACGATGACTGTGGTGTGTCGGTGATGGCACTCGCAAGTGCGTAGTGCGTAGTGCGTAGCGTCAGTACGCAGCGTGTGACGGCTGGCGAGTGGCACAGTTCTTCTGTTACCATATCGTCAAACATATGCCGCTCTAGAGGTAGCTTTCTCTGAATGTGTCATATAACGGGGTGCAGTATTACTGGCGGGCGTGCAGTGCAGGGGAGGGGGGGGGGGCGAGCTTGCCAACCAGAGTCTGATTAATAAGTATACTTACTGTGTAATTTAATGTATTAATTATAATTATGTGAGAATTCCATTACATGTATAATGTCGATAAAAGGTACAAATAAAATTATATATTAAAATAATCACTTTATTTTTCCAATTTCATTGTACACAAAATATGTGGAAGTCTGGAATGTGTGGAGGGCGCAGACGTCACTACACGAGGCACAACCAACCGTGGTGTCTGCGCCCGCGCACCTCGGCGCCAGTACGTACTATTGGTTATGTCTACCCGTTACACTACATACCATCTAGATGACGACGATGAAGGATGTATCAGCAAGTGATCACGGATCTACTTTACAGACGTTACAAATGAGGCGTCAAAGATAAAGTGATATTACTCTATAGCAGATAAACATAATATTTCACTAACTACGGTTACAAACTAGGCGTCAACACGAACACAGATTCTCTCGTTTGATCTATAAACAGTATATTAGTTCTACATTAATTCGTTGAAAGTGGTGACGCGACACGATCACAATAAATGTATAAACAAAGACAGCAACAGTAAATATATGACAACAAGTGGTTCCGGTCCCATCAATAAACATGTGATAATTAACATTATATGCTCGTTGTGATATCACAAGCCGGCGCAACGGCCACAAATCATACCACAATATATAATATACACAACATTTTATATTCTGTTTCAAATTAATCACGCATTTGTATTTTAGATTACTTAACAACTTTTTAAATATAAAAATACATGAAACTTTGACGGTGTCCCCAAATGACAATATAGTAATAATAGTAAATAGTAATCGAGTGTTTGTAAAGCTTGAGAAAGCACAAGAAGTAGTTCAGGAGGGAGCGAGCAGTACTGCGTACAGTGCGGAGTGAGCTCCCTGCGCTCGCCGCCACACATATGTAACGCTTACACCAGACTAAGGCGAGGTTCTCGTGCCCCTCGGGGCTGCGGGTTATTCGAAAGAGATACCGCGGCTTCGACACAAAGGGCTAAGAAGGAACATGGGTGGTTTTTAGTCAATAGAAGTCTGACACTCCTTTTCGCTCTGCCAAGAGCGGGAGCCCCAAAAAAAAAAGAGGCGATTTTCTCGTTCAAAAACTAGAATACCACTACAATACTTCAATTATGGGTTTAACATTCTTCATGTACCTACTTACAAATACTTTGTCGGTAACAATTTAATTCTTTTAAAAGTAGCCAAGTGTATACATATGAGTGGAGGCACCTCCCCGCGCCAAACAAGCGCGCGTCGTCGGCGCGACCCGCGTGACGTCACAGTTCACACCGACTTACTAAGGAAAATTTGGCCACATCTTGTTACTTATACATTTTAAAATACATGTTAAATACATCGTTATACCAATACATTCATCTCGATTTATTATATAATTTTATTATAGTAATACTGTGAAATATATAAAGTAATTACATATAATATTAATATTGAAGCACAAAACGTTCCTCAAGCATTTCAGTGAATATACCAGATCTATAATTAAACTACATTAGAAGATAGTAGATTTGTAAAGGTTGCCGCAGTCCGGCACTCAACACACGTACCGTCTGTCGCCTGCCCGACTACGGCGTATACTATGAACTAGGAATTATGTAAAAATGTCAAAAACCCTAAACTAGTTACAACAAGTGGCTCCCCCACGCGGCGCCACTGCTGCACCGATACTAACCGCATGCATGTTGCACGCTACACTACACCACTTGCTTACTTTACGGCAGACAGGTGCAATCTAACAACAACCTTATTGTTACAGAAATGAAGATCACTTTCATTGTGATAGTGATGAAATCAAATAGGTATGAGAGGAAGTGCGCGGCTCCGTGAGGTTAGTGAGCCGAGCTGTAGTGCGATCAACTAGCACTGACGTACAGCACCATGGAAACAATAGTAAATCCAAACATGAACAGGCAGTATAGATAATTAGATAGGCACAAAGAGTGCTCAAAGTAATAATAACTTGAACGGCGGTTGTATCGCCATCGAGTGCAGCAGTAGAGCGGGGCGTGCACACACACACATACACAACAGTAAAAGCGTCTGCCAAGCAACGTCATCCTGTACAAATGTCATACAAACTCTATACTTATTAATTTATCTCTAATACAATATTTATATAATCGATACGGAGACATTCTCCGCAAAGCAACGCGTACACTTTACAAGCGAATACGATATCGTTACAACTAGTGATACAAGTTAACAAACGTAACGCAGACAATAATGTAAGAGAATTGAACACACACTATAAGGCAGTGCTGGGTAACACACGGCGGCATTTGTACTCACACGTTACATTACATAAACGACTATCTCAGCGCTTTATCGCTCCATGACTTCATATAATATATCGTTTATTTCGAGCGTCATGCATTACAGACGCATTACGTTAAAGCTCTCCGCTCACTGGGCGCGCTCGGAGCACGCGGCACGCGCAGGCTAGTCAGTGAGCGGGTAGCTGAACACGGCACTGTAAATATTCCACAGAACATCGAGTGTCGAGTGTTTTGGCGCAGTTCGCATATTCATTACAAACGCATAAAAATATAATTTGAATACGGCAAGGTCGGTATTGGCGTTGCGTCGATAGTTGCTTGAGCGATCGCTATTTATAACGACAAGAAGCAGTAACACAGAGCGCGCAACCATCGACGCACGCGCACGCCTGCGCCCGGCAGCATCCGCAGGATACAGGGCAGTCGTCATGCGGCACGGTCTTTGACTCGTGACCAGGGTGGCATTAGACGTTTAAGTTCGAGATCACAACATAAGCACGAGACAATCTAGCTTTACTATTCGAAACTGAACTGAACGATATAGTCAGTGGAACTGGTGAGGCACCAGGCGGGGCAGGCAGAGCGCTAGTCGCGCGCGATGGGCGTGCTGCAGGCCAGCTCGGGCGCGCGCCGGCCCAGCGGGGACGCGGCGGGCGCGGGCTCGCTCTCGCTGCTCAGCGACGTGAACACGCTGCTGGCCGACACCTCGCGCACGCAGCGCCGCTGCTCCGCTGCAACAACACCACAACGCACCACTTACACCCTCCGGCATATAACTCGGGGACGATGTCACTGCAAGAAGTGTTGAGGTAACAACTTGCGTACATCAGAAATAACGATTTACAAAATCTCAAGAGTAGCGATCTTTCTTTTTCTTTCCTGAGCATCATAATTTTCCTGTTGATCAGTAATCGGGCACACGTCGATGCTGGCTGAACCGCAAATGCAATAATGTCGGACGAACCGTGATGCGTAGACGCTAAAAATATGTATGTACATGATGTGATTTAATCTACATTATATCATCTATATAAATGTAACCAATGTCTCGGATAGAAACACGAGCTTATGTCACGGGAAGCATGGGGACCTCAGCGAGACATAAACCCCCACGCGCACACATGTCATGTTTTATCTCTCACATAAATGTTTAATGGTCAGAGTCGTGTTATTGGCGATGTCGCGTCAATGTCATCGTGTGATCCGCACAAAAGGTGCGCGACGCATCGCTAAGTCGGCGTACGTTACAACTCCTCATAAGGCGTTCTGATTATGGTGCTCAGTAGTCGACAGGCAACGTGAATAGGACGCAAACTTGTGATTAAATGTTTTACATATCAGCACAATGTTTTGAGTGTGCTACATTAACTAGACAAAAAAAAGTCGCGTTTTCCAATAATATTTTTTTTGCGTAGGGTTTCTTAGTTGATGTACCTACATACGGCTTTGTGAAGGGTCCGCTTACACCCTTTAGGAATTTACCTAATCCATTTTTTTTTCAGTAATTGGATATGTGTGAGGGGTAGGATGATAGCGGGGTGTGTAGAAGGTGCGCTCACCGATGACGTTGTGCAGGTTGTCGATGACGACCTCGGTGTTGTAGGTGGCGTCCACGGCGCGCTGCAGGAACGCCGTCCACGTGCTCAGCTCGGCTTCCTGCACACCAACACGACATGTCATTCAATATTATAGACCATGCGTATAAGTTAAACTATACGTATATTATTACATGTGGACAGAGATTATTTGTTGTCAGTCACAGACTTCGAAAACAAAAAAATAAAGGAACAAATGTGGTAATCACTACTTGCAGTTCAAAGAACCTCCTCCTTTTTGAAAATCGGTTAAAAAGCAAATACGCCTGAACAAATAGTTTTTTTTTTTTTTTAACGTTTCCCTCCACACTAGGAATTTCTCCTGTATCGTGGGTGCGTTCACAAACATATAAAGTCACATACACAAATAGCCAGACCAGAAACAACTATCTGCTGGCCATTCAGATTAGATTTCCTTGGAATCAATTCATTTATACTAGGAGATAGCTACATAACAAACCTACAATTCAAACTAAAACATTCGTTAATTTTAATGTAATGCTAATCTATTCATGTTGAATTCCAATGAATTGAATGATTCTGATAATATTAGGTGTCAATATTTACAATGTTATTAGATTATGTGTGCGTTCTCGCGTACAACAAGACAAGAGTGGGCGACATCACGACACGCCAGATATTAGTGGTACATTAACATATACCTCATATAATTACTTAGTTAATTCATAAAACCAGTTTGTATATTTTGTTCACAAAAGGATTTGCCTACTCAAATGTAGTTTTAAAGAATGTTATACATATTTAGGGCCGTCTAAGATATTAGTTATTTCTGTGTTGTTAGGACACCTTCAATCACTACATATTATAAAACGAAACGATTAATACTGACTATCATGTCGTAAACTTACAACAACCTATCACATACTCGTAGCATCGAAAAACTCCTCCTTAAGGCTGTCAACAGTCCTGTCGAGGCTGCGGGTTGTCCGCAAGGGATACCGAGGCCTCGACATGAAGGGCGAAGAAGGAACATGGGTGGTTTTTAGTCAGTAGAAGTCTGACACTCCCTTTCGCTCTGCCCAAGAGCGGGAGGGGTTATTTGATGATTTCCCACACCCCAAAAAAAAAAAAAAAAAAGGCTGTCAACAGTGTACGCCGGAAATGTGCCAAAGAGACAGGTAGCATTGCCACGCAGTATGTTAATGGTTATCCTGCCTTTGTCCAAGGTAAAAGGCAGTCCTTAGGTCTCGGGAAGGCGACGAATAAACGTTTTGATACAATAATATTCTTGAAAAGTAGCAAGTGGACCTTACGGTCGGAGGGTTGGAACATTATACTTATTTCCCGCAAGGATTATATTTTTACGTCGCTTGAGGTTCTCCGCAGTTGCCGCGGTAGCAGCACACACGCTGTGCTAGGAAGATGGGAAGGCACAACAGTATCGTACAATCCTATCGTGACTCGTGACATAACGCTCAATTGTTTCCATTAGCGAACGACCGTCACCTGGCCACCACACCGACCGCCGCTTCATCGTGCACAGCCTATTTTCACCAATTTGAGAGAAAATACCTCGTTTGTTTGTGCCATTTTCCACTCTCATGTCCAAGCCGGCTTCCCATCACGGTGCCGGACGACTGGTAGTGATGTCAAGGTAATTATATGTGGTAATTATAGGCGATTACGGCGAAGCAAAAAGAAGGATTAAGATGAATGGCATGTATGTAGGTTCATCTGTTCCCTCATAACTTTTGAACAATTTTATGATAATTTCACAAATGAGGTATCGTCCGTTGAACAGTTTTATTTATGTTATTTTCGTCCTCCAACATACAAAAATAAGCTTTCGCCTGAGCCCCTATTACGTAACCCTCTTAGGGAGAAAACTTAAACGCTACTGAATTGTTGTAGGAAAAGTTTTTTTGCGATCAACGTGAGTCAAACAGCTGAGGCCACCCAATCTGTGCTCGACTATAAAGGCCGACCCGAATTTTCTAGAAAGAATAAACATAAATGACAAAAACACATAACCCTCCTTTTGGGCTTCGCCGTAGTCGGGTAATAAGACTTACTAGCTTCTCCGTGTTTATTACAAAACATTTTCTCCTAAATAAACATTTTATAGCACTCTCGCAAATAGAGAAGACAAAACGACGCGACGACAGGTATCAAAGGGATTGGGATGACTTGAATGACAAGTTACCTGCGACTTGGAGATCTGTGTTTATAAGTACTACAGAGCCTAAAAGTTCAACGATAGTGGAAACAGCACAACAACATGTAGGATCCTCAACAGCAAGAATAACAAAAAATTAGGGAGATCGTGTGAAGGTCAGGCAAATAAGATCAAGGGTAGAAGAATGATGATCTTACTGATCTCATCGAAGCTCAATGATCAGGCAACAGAAGCATAAAATAAGCTAAACTGATTTCTTCCTATATTATTTGTCATATTGCTGCTAAGAGATGAACACAAATGTAACAGTTTAAACTTCAACAGTAAGCCATTTTAGTATGTGAGTGGAACCGCTCGGCGCGCGGCGGTTGGCGCGTGCGCGTAATTTCCTAGTCCACTATGTGTACCGGTGTCGTGACGTAAGTGGGGCGCCTGGCGACCGATGTGCACCGCGTATATATAGCGCTGACGTGACGGACTGACGGTCAGGGTCGCCGCGCGCCGCCAGCGGTCGCTGCACTACGACATGCCGACACTACAAGCAGAAGGGCCACTCCCTAGATGACACTAGATGTCTATCTAGTGACTAGACGAAGAAAATCATAATCCTTGTTACTACTTAGTAACAAGTAGGTCTCTACTTGTTACTAAGTAGTAATAAGGATTATGATTTTCTTCGTCTTATCTCGTCTATCGCTGAAAGGCGCTTGTTCTCCCCGTCACGTCATTGCGATCATTTTTTTTGTGTTGGGCTATCCCTAACCAATAACCATACCTTCTAGCTATAGGGATATTGAAATGGTACAACTACTTTAAATACGTCCTTATTCCCTGTACTATTCAATGTATCCATCAGAAGAATGTTCTCTGAGTGTTGGGTCCTACCGTGAACCGTGATATCCCAAAAAAGTCGTGAGCCAACAATATTTTTTCCGTAGTTGCTTAAACTGATGTACAGAATACTTAATTGACAGCTTCGTGATGGGTTCGTTTACACCAAACATGTAACACTTGTATGTTGTCCTGACTCGCTGAGGCATTACGTTATTGTTTGTGAATGGCCTTTCTTGATCTGCCTACTGAGTGACCGGACCTTGTATCTATCGCTCCCGGTCCAGCGCGGGACACAGCCGGATTGTAGCAAATATAGCGGTGACCACACGCTTTGGGGGCTTCAATGAGGACCCTGACCCGCACTGTTGAGGCGATAATAACCTGTACGGTGAATCACATAACGGCTAATCACTAATTATCCTCAGTTTATTCTTTGACCTCTTTTGATTTAATTAAGTGCGCGCTAAATGAGTGCTAGTTGTGGCGGGTAACGAGAACGAGTTATTCACGCGCGTCTTTATTGTCTACCGTGGTATTTAATTGCCAGTTAAACCGACAAATTCTTTTGAAGACTAATTTGCACGAAACTTAATCAGGTCACCTATAAAAAAGCGATGAACAAGCTCGTAACGTACTTTTATGAAAAGTGTTCACAAGTGAGAGGTCGATCGATAAATGAAAAGGCTTCACCGGCGTATTATTTACAGTGAATAAGTTGATGAGCTTTCGACGCGACCGGCGAATGGCCTAGTCGCACCAGTTGCGCTAAGAAGTGGGTCGCTCAGGAGAAAGCCGCAGGATAGCAGTCTCGTCGCGCGGAGGGCGCTCTGCTGACGACACCCGCGTCTCCCACGCCACACTTACATATCATCAGCCATTGTCGCAACTAACTCAACAATAACCACTATTTAAGAGCTCGGTGAAAACACCAATGCGGCTTAATCGTCAGCTGAATAGTAAAATACCGTCTCTTTAGCGTTCCGCGTTTCTGCCCAGCGTGCAGCGTCCACATGGAAGTCTTGTCATCGATGTTCACAAATAAAGTTACGGCTGAAGATGATTTATTTAAAGAAAATATCACTCTCTATCTCTCTATAATGTAAATATTCTAAATAGGGTCATTATTATGAACTTATGAACGCATCATGTTTTAATGGACTGGATGGCATCCGTTACTTTGGCTCCTCATTACGCTGGTACTAAACTTTCACCCTTCATATTACTGACCTTAACATTAAGATACAAAGCCATGATTAATGATCGAAAGTGGCTTCAATCCGTAGGCTGCTTTATAGCTCGTGATTTTCTGATTCGATCCGTGCCTTAGTGCGTACGGTCAATCTAATACAATTGGAAATAAGTAAATAAATTAAATTGTTATTAAAAAAAAAACTTATTTTTTAACTATCAATTACATTAAGCCATTAATAGTTTCATTATAATTCGAATTGTGTTGAATTTAAACCAATTTTTTTTTGTTTATTTTTAATGACCTAAGTACTTATACTTTTTTTTGTATGCATGTTACTTGTATGTTTTTTTACTGTTAATTCAGTTAATAAATCGTTAGCACGATGCACAAAAGCCCCTAATCTGCTAATAAAGTAAATTGAAGTGACACACGATCCTGCGGAACATGCAGTAAGCGCGACACGCACAGAGCTTAATTAGAGTTCGTCGAAACACTCAAGTGATTACCAACGTGCTAAAATTGAACCCGCACTTAAACCTTGCAGTTCGCCGAACTTCATGTATTTCACACCAAGTCGATGGCCGATGGTTCGACTTGAGGATGAATGTCCTCCGTGCACTCTCATACATCACAATCGATGAAGCTTTATTTTTCCAGCTATAGCAAGATTAGCAAGCACCGACAGTGGACCTGCAAAGAAATCCATCAATCCACCGAACCGTCCCGCGTCCCCCGACCGTAAATAAAAAAAATGATTTTCAGATTTTCATTTTCGAATACAATCACGGTACCTTGTTCTCATTCAACACTAAAATCGTTCTATTTGCGTTTAATTTTTTAGTTCACTTTTTGACACGACAGGCGTGTAATTTTTTTATTTGTTTTTTTTTCTCTTTTACTGTTCTGCATTTTACGGATATCGTAATTTATTTATTTACTTAGTATTATCTTTTAATTAAAATATTAACAAAGTGTTATACAGCTTTTCAATAAATCTCCTCGCCCACTCGCAGTTACTTGTCGTTGGTCGCGCTCAATACGCATTACACAAATGACGGCAGATGCTGCAGTCTTTACTAAGACTTGCTCGTCATCCGTTTAGAGATGACTAAGCATCACAGCACTTTCCTACGTCTGTGTTTGAACTATAGTTAGTAACACTTTCAAACTAATTCAAACGTAACACGCTTTTGATATGATTATTTAGAGTATACGTACAGAATTCTTGTATTGGCTTTTGAAGTTGACAAAGCAATAATGCTGCTTGAAATCAGTGATTCCATAGCTATTTGTTATCATATGGATGGTTCCATATGATATAGGAATTAAAGATAAAGGTAATCCTCAATAATAAATTAGAGCCCAGACAACAAACGTAAACAAAATGGATAATGTGTCGTTATCAATAGCTGATAAGTAAAGACAAACACGGAATCGAATGAGTAGCGCTGCACCGAAAGTTGTGTTGTGTAGCCAGTCCGCTTGCAGCGCGTCTGCAGTGAAACCCGTGGCGTGGCGGCAAGTCGTATGATGAGGACCACACTCAGCCCTACTCACTCACAGAGACCAGCTAATAACTGGAGAGCTACGGTACAAGTGCTTACAACAACTTGGTGCCGTCTGGCGCAGCTTTCATTCCAGCTCGGGCGCGGCCCTGCGCGGGCACCGGGCGCGCGGGCTGGGCGCCGCACGCGTCCTGCGCGCGCGCACTTTCACTATCATTACCGCAATCTGCGCACAATGCCGCCGCAACCATTAGAAAGCGAATTTCCATTTACATGCAAATCCCTATTTAAGTACTAAATTATTATCATTGTGTAAATCGACGGAGCCGATTGTTTTATTGTTACACTTTTTCCCGTTATGTTGTACGCTGTTGTGCTGTTGTCCGCGCGATGTCGTGATTGCGCTGCGCGCTGTCACCGTTTACATCAGGTACGAAACAATGTGAGAGCGGAGAACAAATCGCTCTCGGAAAATGAATGTGTGGTCTCGAGTGTAACGACCGACGATGTAGGTACTGTGGAGTCGATCACATTTTCGTCGTTGGGTTGGTACTGCGATAATGAGTTTATAGAAATCTAACTAAACCTATAGGTTGAGTAAAAATTGTAAGAAAAGTACGTATCCCTATCAATTGTACTGTACCTACATCCATATACAAAACTTAGTTAGTCCTTTCACTTTAAAACTTGGA
Source organism: Diarsia brunnea (assembly GCA_949774965.1). Classification (NCBI taxonomy): domain Eukaryota; kingdom Metazoa; phylum Arthropoda; class Insecta; order Lepidoptera; family Noctuidae; genus Diarsia; species Diarsia brunnea. The sequence goes on from OX459009.1 coordinate 427,585, forward strand.
GCTTATCTACATATTACCACTCATCATAAAATATGATAGTATTGACCTCAAAGTGTCATAGTCTATATTGGCTACTATTAATTGAATCCATTACAAAGCTATTTGTATTCAATCGCCTAGTCTGCCTTACACACATTAGTGATAGAGATAGCATAATGTTATCGTACGATAAGGTATCTGTGCTTGTTGCCGCAGTGCCCGCAGTACGTGCAAGCGCGGCCTAAAGCCTGCACGTCCCGGTGGAGTGCAGAGTGTGCCACCACTAAACCAGACACCAGACAATGGTTACCAGTTGATCTCTTCAGCCATTGATCACATTAAACGTGTGTGAAGTTTCGGCGCCTCAATACAAAGTCAGAAACAATTACCTGCACGCGAATCAATCGAACAGAAACGCAAGTACTGCAACAACATCATTAACGATTCGCTACGATAATCAAATTACTATTGCGGATGTTTTGAACAAACCATGGATTCTGTTATAAGGTCAATGGTTCAAGTGCGTGTAAACATACGACATTGTAGAACTGTACATGGTAAAGCTTCCAAGTCCCAAGCGGCGAGCGCGACCGAGTAGCAGGCGTTGACATGAGCGCGACTCACGAGCTCACGCCATCGCTGTTGGCATCCCGGATTCCCGCCGGCAGACAGCCACGCGGCTCGTGCCAATCTCATTAACATTTAACGACCCTCTCAAATGCGTAATGGATATTAAACGGCTTGTAATTCAAACAGCTCCAGACACTTCTCTGAACTTGGGTTTTTTTCTTTCACTGTAAGCTCCCATAAACATTTGGGATGAGGAAATGATGCAGCTTTAAAAAACGTAATTTGAGCAGGCTGAAACCTTAGCAACGAGGTGAACGCACATTCTCAATATCAGATTTCAAAAGTGTCTATCTAGACTTGGACGTGAGGACATTTTTTCGGTAACTTTCACCGTTCGATCAGATAATATCGTCTCATTAGCGGGTACGTGGGTACGTGTATTAGATTACCGGTAAGCGAGCTGCGTCCGTGCGGAAAATCTAATGTTACACGCCGCGCCGCCCGCGCCGCCCGCCGCGCTGCCGAGCGTGGCTCGTACACACTCGCACTACTGGCTATACTAGCACAGGCTACAGACTACCTCAGCAAGGAACGGTACCCTTTATCGATATGCACGGTTCACGCAAAAAATTTAACCATTTGATTGATCTAGAGCTAAGTACGAACTGCCTAGCACTCTGGCAACATGTGGGAAGTAGTTTTAATTTAGAACAGCAGGTAAGAATCGTTAAAGGAAGTTACATATTCAACCTTTGCTAAATCGGATCTCCTTACCCCTGCGGCTCTGTCTACTTGTTGACTCTTTGATCTCATCAGTCCGATAAAAACCCTACCATGAACCTAAACCAACACCAGCGTAGGTACTATGAAATCATCTTGGGGAATCTAATCTCTACGGTTGGAAGAGTTAGCTGCTTTTTTGTTTCCATCATGAAACCAGCATATTTAAATATTAGTGCACATATTGCTACGGCACAGGCTCAGATCAGCTTCGCCCTTTACTTAACACCCGGAAAAAGCAAGTCATAGCCTTAGGGTATCGCAAGTAGATACATGTTGCGACGGTCAGTAGGAAGCAGGTGTGCCCGCACGAGGCACGGGGGGACGCTGGACGGGGGGTGACCGTGGCGGAGGCATTAGCGCATTAAGGTCATAATTGTGAAGCACGCGCTCAATTGGATAACGTGCGGTAATTGGCGGGCCGTGTGATTTCATCGCGGATGACTGATGCCGCATCACCGCTCATTGCCGGTCATCATTGAAACGTAAGGCTATGATACCCCATGGTACTTCAGTAAACAAAGGTATTCATTATGTACGTTTTGTAAGAAGGGGTGTTCGCTTGATGGCCGGAGGCGTGTCTTCACTAGAATATTATATGTAAATAGCGTAACCATAGAGCACAGGTATTACTAAATTATGATTGGGGTGAGACGTACACTTTCGTGTTAGACGCTCTTGTGCCTAATACATCACAGTGACATCTCTTGTCTTTACTTGATTTTTTTTTTTAAAAACGTTGCTAGGAATTTCTCCTGTATCGTGGGTGCATTCACAAACATATAAAGTCACATACACAAATACCCAGACCCGAAACAACTATCTGCAGGCCATACAAATATTTGTTCCGTGCGGGGATCGAACCCGCGACACGCAGCGCAGCAGTCCAACCGCTTAACCACTGCGCCAACCGTGCCGTTGATTAGAAAGACTAATCAAAGAGGAACAATAACTACCAGTTACTAGAGAATCAGCTAAAGCTCTTAGCAGTCAATTAACCTAGAAAAAATCATTATTAAGTAGATTGAGTCATAATGATGTTTAAATCGATTATTGCCGTGGCGCCCATAGAGATCAATCTCCGCGCTTACTTTGTAAAATAGCAAGATATACAGTTATTCATGAATCAATTCCCACAGTTAACCTGTTGTTAGCGTCTAAACGTAGCTGTACTTGTTTTGGGTATTTATATTTGAAGTAGCGTTGAAGACGATGAGCCCGAGACACGATACGTTGTGCGGTGTGCCGCGGGCAGCAGCCGGCGAGTGCGCGTGGCGCGGGTCAAACGCGTTCGCGTTCCGCGCCACCGGCGAGAGGCTCATTATGGCGGAAGCACGCGTTAAGGTGTCAACCAAATGTTACTAATGTCAAGGGGCCCCTGCAACATAGCACGATTACCTTTCCTCCACATTCTAGTCAATTTTATCTTGCTACAAGAAGCGAGGAGTAGAAATTACGCAACTCCAGTGTCATAAAAATTGAGGCGTACTTGAAGCAATTCCAGAGTATAATTTATTCCGGTCAGTTAATCAAGTGTAAGAGTGCGGGGGCTGAGTGGACGTGGCGGAGAGTGTTGCGAATTGACCCTGATCGTGGTCGCCCTGGAACAAAGCTAATCGGCCAGATAGCGTAATGAGGGTCGTCGGCCGCCGCCAGGTCGACAAACCGAACGACCTCGTATATAGCACCCGACACTGACACAAATTTAATTATCGACAGGCACAGCACTCCTTATTGTTTTTTTAGTACACGACGTATCGAGTAGGTACTGAAGCGTTTGCCACAATGACGGCTCACAATACTTGTCAGGGCGATGTTATCTTTCAGCCAGTAATAGCCTTCATCGATCAATGTAACATGTTATCGAGCCAAGTAACGATTCTTTGCTATTAGTATTTGTACCGATTCGACTTAATGGTGATGGTGGCAACTATTTAAAAACTTTTACCGACATGGGCAAGCCGATACTGCGCCGACACGGTACCCCGCCTAGAGCCCATATTAGCCCCGGTAAGCAGTTTTCCATTCATCAGGGTAGTGTGCTTATGCTGTACCTGTGCATCACACGAGCCCGGCTACAAGTAGCAGGGTTGAGGTGTACGCGTCGTCCGCATGTCGTGTCCCGAGTATGGTATCGTTCGTGGTTGCCAGGCGTGCCAGTTGTGTTTATGCGTATATTGGGTAGAGCAGGAAGCCTCGCGGGATCCAGGGCGAACAGTTGAGCTCATTAGCGCTGGGCGACGTCACGCGACCGCAACATATACATGAAACTCACGCCGTGTAGTAGTCCACGTCCACACAGTTCACACGTAGGTACAAGCATGAGCAGTAGCGGCTAGCGACCAATCACTTCACTTTAATTAGCTTTGCTGTGGGGTAAACATAAAACATATCACGATAAGGATATTATTATATTGTTCGATTTTCGTTTGACCTCTGTACACGCAAAGCCTTGCCCTTGTTACTTAAGAACAACTAAGAAAACAACCACTTCTCACGCAGGTTGGTCACCTTTGCTGCGGTCAACGAAAACCGTTCGGTAATAAAGAAAACAATAATAAGGAATTCCAAAACAGAGAGCTAATCACGCAGCTCTGTTCCGAACACGCAGTCTAATTTAAGATAAGACCATAGGCGCGTTGCAAGGGAACCATTAGGATGTTGTGCGTGAGTCGTGACCGAGGTAACTGGCGAGGCTGCTGTGCTGCTGATGGTAACAACTTCGGATTTGTTGCTGTCGGTCGTCTAGCTCACGAATTACTTCTGAGTCGTACTAGCAGATTTGTATTGCAACAGCGAGCAAATCAGTCGGCTTCTCGGTCTAAAGAAAGGATGTAAAAAATACTTGAGTGTAAGTTATGAGGCCGCCGCGGGGCGGTGGAGGCTTGCTTGGTGCTCTGTGTGAAATGACTCAACCTTTTTTCCTAGACGGGGAGTTTCTGGTGAGAATGCAGGGGTTTTATTTTAGATGAGGTGCATGATATCTGTAACTTGGGTGTACCTACTAATGGGTACACCTTTGCCTAACCCTTCGCGGATTACAGGCGTGATGTCATGATATGCATGATTTCTTTTACTTAGCGTAGTCTCTTCGTATTACAAAGTTTATTTTTGTCGATGTGTCCGATAGAAGCGCTATCTCGCTTAGATTGCTGTCAATGACTTAAATTAACAAGTGACCACAGTTATTTGCGTACTCAATTCCTCTTCGTGGTCTCTGAGGTGATAACTAACAACAAACATTATCAATTCACAACCGATGTGCCAAACTGTCTTCTTTAAACTTAAGGTCATAGCTCTTGGCAAAACATGTCGTTTAGAAAACTTGGTGTTCACCTGCCTCGTGGGTTTAAAATTCGAAACGTGAGAAAATAATTGGCTTCTAATACCCAACAAGACGTGTAATTGTATAGCATTCACACAATATTTAGTAGCATTCATACGTTTCTTGCAACTCTGCGGTTCCGACTCCATCACTCCAGTCACGATGAGATATACCTACCTATAGAACGTAGAGCAGCGAGTCAACAAATATACGAGTTCGCGACAAAAAGCTTCATTAATGTAACAAAAGATCACAAAAAACTAACACCGACGCGGGATCGTCAAAACATAATAGGCATTAATCTTCGCCAGACTTGAATAGTTCACGCAATGTGCCACTTCTAAGGACCACACAATAACATATAGGGTGTAAAAGTACCCTTAACGCAAACGAAGGGCATTTGTTCTCCCCACCACTGCGATCATTTTTTTGTTCTAGACCATACCTGGGAACCTCCTAGTTACGGAGATATTGGGGGTCAAAGTTCCAAATTTTTCACAGCTGTTTTTGTAAATACTAGTATTTCAGGTTTTAACTTTACTTAAATTACCTCCATGACCCGTTTACTATTCAAAGCATCCACTAGCACAATGTTTTAAGAGTGCTACTTTGAGTTTTACCGTAAAATGTGATTTTTGACCCCAAAAAAAAAGTCATTTCCCAGCAAAAATTTTTGCGTAGGGGTACTTAGTTTGATGTACAGAATGCTTGGTTGACGGATGCGTGAAGGGTTCGTTTACACCCTGTATACTTAGGCAATTAAAATGGATACATTTCAACCACTAATAATCTAAGTAAGAAGGAACTACCGCTAAGTTCACCAACTAATTATCCTACACAGTAAATAAACGAAACAAATGGAAACAACATTTCAGAAGTCTTTACACAGATATTTTTGAAATGAAAAAGCGAGCAGATGTGCTCATAGCTCGGCTCCATCATTTCGCTAAATTTAGGGGTACATAAAAACTCCAAAGTGCGGAGGAAACGGATGAAAAAGTAGCCAGACATAAACAAGAGTTAAACACTCATATTTCATTTCAACTTTTTGATGTTGACTACTTTATTTTATGATATAATTTTATTGTCACCGAAATCAATTTTATTTAATGACGTTGTGACTTCCTGTGTAGCTTTTGCAACACCCGGGAAATGTATTATTATATTGTATGAAATATAGCAACGTTAAAAATGGTGTAAAATTATAAAGGGACGACGTGACGGTCGTTACGTATAGACGCGCTGCGCCGCGCGGCGTGTTCGCCACCACAACGTACAAAGAAACAAGAAGTACACAGCTCACAAGCACCAGGCATATAAGTCATGTCTGTTACGTGTAAACCACTTGTTGCGAACATGGATAATAGTGTATGCCGTCAATCAAAATCTTGACGGCCCTTACGCGGACGCGGAAGCAATTTGATGTATTCCTTCACAAATAGCAAGGTGAATTTGTAAAAACTGACATTAAAATAGCCGTAACTCGTCAGAGCATAATTGCAGGTACGATACTTCCTCTGCTTATTATATCCTATAGCACAAATGTTTTGGTACTGTTTTCGTGTATAGTCGTGGCTCGGCTACGCTCAGCCACCTGGGGCCCTCTCTATGAATATTTCATAAGATGAGCGTCGACAAACACCATCCCTCAACGTAATATGCGTTTGATGAGAATCTTTGTAGGTATAGTAGATTCATGATACTTGTGTCTACTAAAACTAAACCCGCGCCGATGTCAGAAGCGAAAAATCAATTGGATAGATCCATACATTGGTAAAACAAAAAAGCACAAAGAATAAATAACGTTTGACAAAGAACAAGCGAAGCGAGCTCGGGACTTGTGGCACCCCGACTTGGACAGGTTAGGTTCGAAGGGGATGGCGGGTCATAGTTTGCTCATTTCGCTCGCTCACTAGTAGAACCCGCCATCCCCTTAGTGTTAGGTTACTTTAAACTTGAAATAACAAAATAAAAGCACCGCAATATAATTTTTTTCACGCTCATTCATGTCAATCTGCATTCAACAGTGAAACTAAATTTATTTTTCATAACATGTAAATGAAAAAGAAACTTACTGCTGTAGTTTCACGACAAAAAGCTCAAAAACTAATTCTCAAATCTAATTCCAGTTTTATTTTTACGTTTTACAAACTAAATTTTTTCCTGGATTTTCCTTGGATTTCTTTTTATCGCAATACAAATTAAATAAATTGCAGATTTTTTACAGATGCGCTGTGGATTTAATTTTAAACTCATAGTTTCGGTAGTCAGTGGCCTGAAAGTCTGACAACCAGTAGTTATAAAATATGTTGGATTGTGAGTATTTACAATAGCTTAGATCGATGATATAAGTAGTATGGTGGCTGAGATAGTGCTTTTTAAACGCACAATGGTGGTAGCTGATCGAGTAATTCAGAAGACTGGGTAGGGTTTCAGATGTTCGAGGAGATAAATGCTATAAAGTCATTTTAATTACTACCCATAATAATATTTTATAGTGGCAGTGTTTGTGGTGACGTCATCCTAGATATTACCAAATTCGCAGCAATCTTGTGTGTGACAACGCAAGGATGCCGACTGCACAATGCATTGCCCTGAGAACTAGGTGCAAGCAGGCTAACAAGGTGCCTCGAATTCTCTAACTTCATACACAATGCTTATCGTAATCCTAACCACACGCGGTGAGAAAATAATATCTAGCTATTACACACCGACACCGATGGCAATCAGATAAGTGTCGAATATTGTAGACATGACCCATTTAGTTACCTTATCGCGGAAAATGTATACAAACCAGAACGCAGAATATTGGCGGAGATACAGATAGTGTAATCTGTTAAGTAATCTTCATTGACCTAGCTACTGGTGAACAGCGGAAGGCTAGAAGGAGTTAGCCACACTTTGGGCTACAGTACTGCTGATGTCTACCTCTAAATTAACGGTCTTGGGCCCCGTAAACGGCCTCGGGTGCTTTGATACATGTGTGTGCGTCCCTTGTTCTCGTTCACACGACAGGAGAGGAGATGTGTTCTACACCACCAGTAGAATTTCGTACTTTTTACACTTCTCGTCTCCGCTTAGCTATAGTGAGAAACGGTTGAGCGGAAATGAGAGAAGATGACTCCGTATATGAATAAACAGAACACAACCAAAATTCAGTGCCAAGTATTTGAATATAAGACAGATAGTTCGAGCCTTTTGAATGTTAGGCGGAAATGAGTTTGAAAAAGTACTGCATAAACAAATAAGAAGTAAGAATAGAAGTAGATTTTATGAAATTGACGATGCCTCAGGTGAGGTCTACTCACAAGCATCGGAAGGACGGGTAAATGAAAATCGGTGACAGATAGCTGGGATACGCAGTTATGAAGAGGAGATATAGTATTGAAGTGGTCCAACCAAGACGGATAGAGAGCTACTTGAGTTCCTTGCGGTCACTTCTTTCTATTGCTTCTTTAGTGTATAAGATGCACGTCTCAAGAGCGTGTAGCTCTGAACTTGGGAGAACATTCTCCCAAGTTCTGTTGACTTGTAATTTGTCCGTCATAATTGAAACTATTGAGTAACGGACACGATGAGTAAGTGTGTTTCAACAAGCGACAATGACCGTTCAAGATTACAAACAAACTGTGCAAATGTCTCTTGTATTTAGTAAAGTGTAGTTGTGCAAAGACGGCGATTACAGCAGGAGGCGCGGGGACGGTTGCACAACACGTGGCGACACAAGCAGGCCCCACAGAGCGCTATCAGCGGACACACATCTCACACTCATACTCAAGCTGGAGGCAAACCCGCGGCTTTCCACTTCGCTGCAGGTTGCAATTTATGCTAGCAAAGAATATTCTGTTTATTACAAACGCACTCTTGTCTTGTCCATGTTTTTTTAATTAATAAGATAGATTTTACATTCTGAGTTGTAGGTACTATAACGACACTGTAAACCTTTTTAAAGCCTCGCATAATAAACCAATAGATTTGACACTCTCTTCTCAATAATATAGTCTAGTGTAGGCTTTAGTCCCAGGTAAAGCGGTTTAAATGAGCGATGCTGCATGCCCTCACTTTTGCCGCGCCTCTACGATTAATATTAAAATATCCCCCAACATTAGAGTTACGCCGAAACGTTAAGACGATGGCTACCAATTTTCGATTACCTTGAGTCTGAACAATTAATTCGGCGTTATCAACATTGTATAAATAAACATAATGATCGATTCGCTTCGTTAATTTAATATTCATAGGTTTGTTATGAACAGACTTATCTTTAGCCAGATGATTAATTGATTAATGAGTTACTGCATTTTCTTGACGATGTATGCAATAATTCTCTGAACTAACGTGACGAATCAATGAGTTCCAAATAATCACCAGCGCTATCACTTCCTCCTATGAAATGTACCTGAGATTCTACTCTTTTTAAATCTTAGACCTCTCGTCTAAGTTCATCACAACGACCACTTATTATTTCTATCAGCTTGAAGCCCATGTCGTTCTGTCTGTTTGCGGTATTGTAGCTCCCAAAGGGCTGGTCTAACCGAGATGAGTCTTTGCTATGCTTCATGAAAGTGTAATAATTATGACAATATAATATGCATAATACTAGTTCCATCGTGCGTGCTTCACTAGGCGATGAGGTGACTGCCACTTCGGTTCTATTGTATGCCCTTAAAAGTATCCCTATTTACTCACAACAGTGGTTGGTGGTTCTCTGATCGCTTGAGTCCATAATTGTAGAAAAGCTAAGCACTATAATAGAATGTACTTAAACGAAGACAGGTGGGTTAATATGTGTTTAGGAAACGTCGGCCATTAACTCGTGGCGCGACGTGTTTACGACTCTCATAACAACATCTAGAACAGTATCGATTGCTTTATGAGCTGATCTCATTCTCTATGGATACCGCATCTTTACTTGTACTATTTTAGTAGATTTAAGTTTTTTTCTATTATTTTTGTTGTGTGCATTTGAATGCATGTGCCAAATAAATGTTTTCTTTCTTTCTTCCTATTTAATTTCCAGACGTTTTACCCTCTTTGTCACAATTTACGGCCACAAACTACGTCAAATGTCGGGTCATCATACAGTGCTTTTCCACCAGCGAGGGGAGACGGGGATCGGATGGAATAGAATTGAATATGGCCGGCCCGTGTCCAATAAAAGTCGTCATTACTACTCAATAAGGCTAAAGGCTGCTTGTTTGTCTAGCCGGCGGCGGCCGGCGCCCAGCCGCGACGGCGGCGGGCGTTATGTGGTGACACGCCATAAATGACATTAATTTGTTGCTCTTTTTGCATAGATACACAATGTGTAGTAAACCATACGTAATAATGACGGACGACACACCTGTTCGCGACTAGACTACATTGCTAGACGTTCCGTCTTCGACTGCAAGCGCGGAATTCAATGAATCGTGGTAATAATAACACAATTAGCTCGTGTAACATCAACACCGATAATGACCGCACTACGTATACCGTAGGCGTACGTGCTTGTTAATCGTTTACTCTATTATCGCACTTGTATGTTCGCTAAGTATTTTCGGCTTCTAGACATGGTAACTCCCAATCATTGCCGTAAAAACTACGGCGAGTAAGAAACCGGTACTTTAATGAACAAAAATAACTGGGATTAAACAGAACGAAGGGGGGTGTTCCAGTGTCTGCTTCGTTGCACCTACAGCACAAACTGGAGCAACCAACTAGTAGTTGTACCCGCGAGTTATACATAGACAACATTACCTACGTTTACGAGAATGGAATTGTGAAAGGCATTAGGTACCTACTGAGTAAATATTTATTTGAACATGTTCGACTTTGTATTCAAGTGAAAATGTAAAGTGTAATTGAAATCTCTTTTATGTGCTTATAAATCAATCTCTTTAATCTCTAACGGCCTTTCGTGAGTTAGACAGCTTTGAAAAGTTCCATTATCCCATAGGTATTCATGATTATGACATTCGCCGTAGGTACTTAACTATGCCAATAATGAATATTGCAGCACAGAACATCGCTCAAAAAAATTACAATAAAGGAATTGTAGTTTTATTTGTTATTGCATAAATCGTTCAATCAATTCGAATATGTTATTTTTAACCGACTTCCTAAAAAGGAGGAGGTTCTCAATTCGATTGGTATGTTGTTTTTTGTTTTTTTATTAGTATTTGTTTAAAGTGATTTTCCTATAACTTTACTGCAAGGTATACTATCATTATTTGTTTAGTTGAAATTAATCACTTTTCACAAACATGACATCAAAAATTAAACCCGTTTTCCGTTGTCACGACATAGCATGAAAACGGCTTGACCGATTTGGCTGATTTTTTTTTTAAATGTTCGTTGAAGTTCAGGGATGGTTTTTACGGCGAGAAAAATTCGAATAATATCCGGAAAAGCCCTAAAAACAGCCCTTTTCTTTTTCCCATACAAACGTTTTCTAACTAAAACGTAAAATCAATTTGAGCTTTAATACCGTACTATAAAGTTCACGTGTTAGTGGAGAGGTTTCGGGAAGGCAAAACAATTGAGTGACGTTCAGTTGTTCAGTCAACGAATGACAACTTCAAACAGACCATCAAACGACATTATCACAATAATCAAAAATAATTACTGTTTCTTTCCCAATAGAAAAACGATTTTTCAAATGGTGTTTGCGTATAATATCCTACTAATATTATAAATGTGAAAGTTTGTGAGAATGGATGTGTGGATGTTTGTTACTCTTTCACGCATAAACGGCTGGACCGATTTGGTTGAAATTTGGTATGTAGATAGGTTATACCCTGGATTAACATATAGGCTACTTTTTATCCCGATTTTCTCTTCCCGTGGGATAATTTTCGAGTTGTAGCGGGCGAAGCCGCTGGCAACAGCTAGTAAAAAATAATTGCTGTTAGTTAGTCGCGCTAAAACTAGAGAACGGCTAGACCGATTTGTCTAATTTTGGTTTTGAAACATTTGTGGCAGTCCAGAGAAGGTGAGAAATTAGTAGTATGTAGGTAGGTGGTAGGTAGTTGGTACGTAGGCAGGTAAAAGGGCATTGCAATGCACGCGGGGTACAGCTATATTATATAAAAATGAATAGCTGTTCGTTAGTCTCGCTAAAACTCGAGAACGGCTGGACCGATTTGGCTAATTATAGTGTTGAATTATTCGTGGAAGTCCAGGGATCCTTCCCTGGACTTCCACGAATAAAAGGTGAGAAAGTGGTAGGTAGGTAGGCAGGGTAGTAGGTAGAGTAGTAAGTAGGATAGTAGAGTAGGTAGGGTGGTCGGTAGAGTAGTAGGTAGGGTAGTAAGTAGGTAGGGTAGTAGGTAGGTCGGGTAGTAGGTAGGTAGGGTAGGAGGTAGTAGGTAGGTAGGTAGTTGGTACACAGGCAGGTAGTAGGTAGGAAAAAGGGCATTGCAGCGCATGCCGGGAACAGCTAGTAATTAATAATTATTGAAAACCTCTTATAACTTATTTTCAATTTGATGGTTTTGTTTATTTTTAACTCAAAATTAACAAAAACCATGAGATAAATTTTGATGGGTTCCGTAAAAAAATATACTTTTCGACTTATGGGCTCCTGCAAGTTTCCACTAGAGAAAACATTAAATATCTCGCATGTCTCCAGACTCCGTATAGAATCATATAGGGTGCAAGTGCAACGTGTGGATATTTGTCTTTGTGATGACGTCATCATCATCAGCCTAATGTTCCCATTGCTGGGAGACAGGCCTTCTCTCTATGAGAGGGAATGGGCTAAGTCCACCACGTGGGCCCAGTGCAAATTGGTGGATATCACATGTCTTCGAATTTTGGTTCTAAAACATTGCCGGATTCCTCACGATGTTTTCCTTCACCGTTTTTGAGAGCAGTGTTGATGAAATAAATAACACAAAGTAATGCGCTGTTACTGCTCGTAAGTCGGGGCCGCAACCACTCGCCACGTACAGAAGACATACTGAAAAGCGACTCACCATTTTGGCGAGCATGGTGTCCATCTGCGGCTGGTGTGTGGCGGTGAGCAGCTGGCGGATGCGGCTGGCGTTGGCGACGCACTGCGCCATGCAGCGCTGCAGCGCTGCGGCCTGGCGTACCAGCGAGGCGCTAAGCGGAGCCTCTGCGTCGGGCGCGCCTGCGCCGCGCAGCACGCTTTCCAGCACGTGCGCGTGCTGCGACACGTAGTCCAGGCAGCGCCGCAGCTCCACCGCCTCGCGCCGCTGCCGCTCTGCAACAACAACAACCACGCTAGCACACCTGACCATGTTCACTATGTCGCGGGCTATGAGCCCTACCCAACAATAACTATAACTTATACAGCCTGTCTAATAAATATACTAAATAAATAATTTTGATAGAGTATCACATGGTGTTGCTACCTGCCGCCTCGCGCCTGCAGGTCAATTGGTCATTGTTTGGTTTATGAATAAATGATTCTAATTCTGCTTGTAATGTTAGGAAAGATACACACAGGCTTTCAAAAGGCTATTCTGATATTAACTATTATGATTTACTTGCCAAAACAACAACATCCAAAAACTATTGGCCATGGATAACTAGCAGATGTCACGGTTTCACCCGCGTAGTTCCATTCTCTAGCATTCATTTTATCCAGAACAAATGGATGAATACTGTACATAGAAAAAAGGAGGTTTTTTTTGTACCCCAAGTTACGAGATACGAGAATGATGAATCACCTATAAAAAAATAAAACCTACCAACCTACAAACCCACCTACCTACCTAAACCTACCCTAACCTACCGTGACCTATAATAAAATTCTTTAAATTGTAATTGTATGGATTAATATAATGAGTGGATGTTAACTTAGGAATATTGTTTTAATATCACTAGACATACTTACGAAAATTTTAAAATAAACTCAAAGATAACAATTTGGATTATTCAAGGATCGTAGCTTGTGGCATTCTGTCGTTTCTACCTACCCCCATCGGAAAAAGGTGTAAAATTATGTATGTATGAATGTATAAGAATTTGTCCCGCATTCTAAATAACTTATTTGGCCCCATTAGTAACTAGGATAGATCATTAGAAACTATAATCAGTCATTTGTATCAACAAGTACATAATTATGTTTTGGGTTAAAAATTGATAAGGTAATGTGTAAGTTTGTAGTTTACACATTTATTTGAAATCCGCCCCTAAGACGACCCACTGACCGAAAGTGGGCAAAAACTTAAGTAAGTAAGTACTTTCTAACCAAATTTTTTTATTATCCAAAGTTATTACAATCTTAAACGTACATTTTATAATGGTCGAAACTTGAAATGGGATATGTTTTTACTGGATACCCGAACCCCATATCTGAGCTTACTACCTGAACATTTTCTTACAAATTTTACATAATTATATTTAAATAAATACGTAAGCTGATACACCGGTTGGGATTCCAATGAAATGATATGTCTGAGAAAAGTTATCTAATTTCTATGTAAAATTACCAATAATTTAATAAGTTTCATTCAAAACAACCTGTTTTTATGTTCGATTAGACGTGACATTTGGCGCGATTAATTTACCATGGAAATCATAGATCCTCTGAGTTCTTCTCAAATATTTCTCTTCCTGCAGCTGCCTGTCGACCTGTGCCTGTTTATCACGAGCCTCCAGCACCTCCAGGAACGACGAAAACAACGATTTTCTTTCGTTCGTGTTTGTAACGGTTTCTTGCATTGTGATAATAAAAAAGCAGCGATTATAAAATGAGAACTAAAAAGTTACTATATTTTTCAATTATATTTTCGAAATTTGTACGGGTTATTTCAAACATAAAAACAGGAAACTAACGAATTGATGAAATAAATCGAAATCAAATTCAAAATCACACAACCTCTACGCACGATTCACTGACAACAACTGATCATAGACAATTTGATAAAACGTCTTTATATGCGCTAGCTAGTTATTATTAATACCATGCAGTGCAGTTACAGTTCCTCAAAGTACCAAGTGCTGCCAAACCATAGACAGTCCAATTAATTTACAATAGGTTTAAGGGCAGGTAGACCAAGCGAAATAGGCATTTAACGCTACCAAGAGTTGCCCGCGATTGCCGCAAAGCGAGCCGTGCGCTTACGTCGCCAGGAGTGTCACCTGTGTCACATTACAGATAAGCAGGCAGTAGGTCAACTTGTCTTATTGATTTATTTTTAAATTAAAATAAGAGATTTGATTAATTAAAAACTCGTTTTATTATAATTTGTAGTAATCGAAGCGAAGTCTTTCGTTTTTTTGTAATAAATTAATTTGAGTAGATATTTTAAATGGAATAAACTCTGAACTATACTTATTACATTAATTGATGTTTTAGTTTCTAGGTCGGGTGTTCCAAATGCAATAGGTAACGCAAGGACGACAATGCCGCAAAGATCGCGTCATTATTATCATTTACGGAACAGATTAGGGTGATCATCGTAGCTTTTTAGTCGACCTTGTTTAGGGTACCGTACCCGAAGGGTAACCAACGGGAACCGGGGGGGTACCCTATTAATAAGCCTTCGTTGTCCGTCCGTCCGTCTGTCAGCGGTCTGTATCTCATGATCTATAATAAGTAGACGATTGAATTTTTCACAGAATGTGTATCTCTGTTGCCTCTAAAAGAACAAATACGAAAACTTAAAAAAAAAAAAATATTAAAAAAGAACTCGATATTTGAATGGAAAATCGTATATTTTTTAATACAACAACGATAATATTATCAACTCTGTATCTCACGCATATGATAATCACCAAATGTGTCAAAATTATTATTCATGTATTCGGGGTGGTATGAGGAACAGGGTGTAAAGTTCCTCATCCCCCATAGAAAAGGGAGGATCCTCCGACCAGACGGGTGTTGTGTCCGACATATGTAAGTCGAAAAAAAAAAAAAAAAAAATATGTAAGTCGGGATTTTCTATATAGGCTAATGTCGCGGATAATGTTGATAGCGCGATGTAGGAATTGCCAATTTAGTTCGCATGTGTTGCGATAGATGTCACTGTCGCCACATCACTCCCCTCCGAGACCGGAGGTCGATAGCAGACTGAGTCTTGATGCTTGCCAGGCCAGTGGAAGGTTCCCGTGAGTCGGAACCGGATGCCGCGTAGTTCTCGGTGAGTCGGAACTGTCTGCGGTGATGCCCCAGTGAGTCGGAGTGATGCTGCATTATGCTCCAGTGAGTCGGAGTGATGCTGTGCTGCGTAGTGGCTGGCTGCTGCGTCGACCAGGAGAGAAGTGCGTCTCTGCTTGCTGACCGGCTGAAGTGCAGTGTGCTGTGCCAAGGTCGCTGATGAGGCTGAGGGTGATGACCAGGTATGCGCTTCTGCTGCATGCTGGTGGTCAGGATACCCTTTGAAGCCGTGGTTGGAATTCATCTTTGAGTACTTTTTCTACGATGAAGGAGTCTTCTGTGTCTTCAGTTTCTCTAAAAAAGAGAAATATGGTAAGTCTTACAAGTTTGTCTTACACATCCGAGTAAAAGCATTGTATGTAAAATGCGGTAAAAACATAAAATGTGGTACTTACGTTAATGTTACAGTTTTTTGTGTATCAACAGGATCCAATCCAATAAAAGAGGTTTTGGATACATCAGCCGTGTTTCTACATGATGCATTATCCATGTAGTACCTGAAAACCCACCCACATTATGTTAGTTAATGTACATTATGAGTATCCAGGACTTTAATACAGTAGAGCATCGATTATCCGAACGTCGTTCAACCGAATGACAGACTCCTTTTTCCGTTTGAGGTACGGAACCCTAATCTTGATCTATGGTAATTACATGACGCGGGCTAGCGGACTGCGAGTAAGGGTAACTCGCCGTCCGATCAAGGACCAAGCCCGGGTCCGCGGCGAGTCGTGTTCCACGCGCGCCTCAAAGAGCTGTCAGCAAACTGACGGGGCCCAAATAGGGATGCCTGCCGGGGCCACGAATATGTCTTACCAGGATACCGTGGCCCTGGAACGCAAAGGGCAACCGAAGGAACAGGGTGGATTTTAATTAGTACAAGTCTGACAGTCCCTTCCGCTCCACTCAGAGCGGCAGGACTCATTTGATGACCACACGATAAAAAAAAAGATAATTACATACCTATTTTCGTTTGAATCCTCAGGTATCAGATTTGTTGCTGCGGCAGTGTTCATGTTAGTTTCTTCAGGCTGCCCAACTAACCTATAACAAAAAGTAAATGGAGTACCTATTTCACAGATGAAATTGATACGTAGATATAGTAATTTACTGTTCGTTAGCAAACGCCAGGTTGAGATATCGAAATAGACAAAATATGATTTAATTTTATCAAAAATCTTAGCGTTCTCTAGTACTACTGATATTTTTATATTGTGGCTCGCCACTCGCCAGGCAGGATACCGAACGAAAAGACAAAATATGAATTATCAAAAATCGTAGCGATCCTCGGTACTAATATTCATAAACTATAGTACGATGATCGTAAGTTTTAGACATTTACCAATCAGAGACTGAAGTAAAATAAAAAATAATTTTGAGACCAAATTACATTACAATACAAATAAAACATTTACGTAGGTACTTACTTCTTCACATATCTTTGGAGTGCATTCTTTCTATTTGTGTCTTTTATTGCTTTACACGAATTTTTTCGCCTGCGTTGTTTATTGCCCATTATAATTTATAACTAACAAGCAACAAATTCTCAAAAAGAGATAGTATGGTGCGCGTAGTTGTCAAACTGACACAGGTCCGTCGTCCATAAGCGCCAACACGCGACTGAACGGACCTGTCCGAGCCGCCGCGATCGCTTTTAATTCTTATTTAACCATAGTAATTGAGAAAATCATTTTATCAATTCAAACTCTGCGAATTTGTCTTAAACTAGTTAGTTTCTTAATTATAGTACAAAAATTAAATGTAAAAAATCAGTAATATAGTCATAATATTGAAAAAACGATCTAAAAAGGGGTAACTTTGCGATTTTTTTCTATCGAGTGAAGTTCATCAGGTCTTGCAACTGAATGCGATTTTGAATAAGATCCTTAACTAATACATATATTTTTTATTAAATTTAAAACACTGTATTTTTTGTCTCAGATTGTTTTAAAAAACTTAAATTCGGGTCCACCCAGCCTTAATTTATTATAGGTTCATTTTTAACTGCATTTTTTAAATTAAATATTATTGAACAAGAACCAAACTGCCGGTGGTGAGGGCTCCACAGAGAGGAGCCTCCTCATGATAGCCTCTCCAGTGAAAAAGGAACCACCTCATTATGCGTCCCGTGTCCAGGACACTCCAGGGAGTACTGGTTTCTGAATTAGGCCCTAACCCAGATGCGCAGTGAGGTAGGGAGTATCTATTTGAAATCTCAACAAAGTCGGTGAAGAATCTGAAGATGAACCTGATATCCAGAAATAGGAGATTTAAAAAGTTGTGTGGTAATCGGTCATCGTGGTATGTATAAATGTGATGCGAAAGAATGATGGCTATAAGAGTAAAGCTTTGACCAAAGAAACGATGGATGGACTGTGTGAACAATAATATGACTAGAAAAGATATGACTGCTGAAATGACAATACAGAAATATGGAAGAAGAAGACATGCTGCGCTGACCCCAAATAAAATGGAATAAGAGCAGGAGAATTATGATGATAAAAAGTTTCAAAATAACCATATTTATACTTAATTTTGTACAGATTCTAAACCAAAGAAAAAAATTAAAATTAATCTAAAATAGTAAGTTCACAATAAAGTGATAAATAACCTCGGTTCCAAATACCACCCTCGGCACGTTGAATGGTGTAAGGTCTGTTTCTACCTTTATCAACCATCGACCACTATATTCTGCGATGAGATGGGAAAATTGAAGTTAACCTGCTTGTCTATGATAAGTTCACAACTGTGCGGCTGTCAAATAAAGTTTATTCGTTGGTTTCCAATTTTAGCAATTTCATAAATAATGGCACGAGAAAGTAGCGCCGGATTTGACAGACATATTACTATTTTCTCTCCTGAAGGAAGACTTTACCAAGTCGGTAAGTTGTAAAATTTACCCGCAATGACTTGCACAGAGCGGTAACCACTAACATTAACAATTACATTTTGTTGGAAATTTCTGCAACTATAGCTTGTTAAATTGTTACATAGCATGGATCCAATTGCGTGTGTACTCAGTTTATGTTACTCTAGTAGAGTATAAAGCTGAAATAAATAATCGAGTGTCCATACAAAAACGTACAGTCATGCAAACATTGTCTACGCTACTATGCTATAGGTTTGCAAGTATTCGATTTCAATGTATCATACATAGATCTCCATAAGATTTCAATGTTTTGCAGAATATGCACTGAAGGCGATCAACCAAGGCGGCCTGACATCGGTGGCGCTGCGCGGCACGGATGCGGCGGTGGTGGCAGCACAACGCAAGGTGCCTGACCGCCTGCTCGACCCCGCCTCCGTCACGCACCTGTTCCCGCTCACTAAACGTATTGGAGCCGTCATGACGGGCATGATAGGTGAGATGAGAATACCATAAATATTACCAAAAACAATTAAGAAGTTTGGGTCAAAAAAAAAAGGAATAAAAAGTCAGCACACTTAAGTAACTTTATAAAAATGTCTGTAGACATGCATGGTATTAATGAATGTCTTGACCTTGTTAACCTGATTTCCAGCGGACAGCCGGTCCCAGGTGCAGCGTGCCCGCTATGAGGCAGCCAACTGGCAATACAAGTATGGCACAGAGATACCTGTGCACATCCTGACTCGCCGTATTGCTGACATCTCCCAGGTGTACACACAGAATGCTGAGATGCGTCCACTCGGATGCAGTGAGTTACATTTCATAAATCTTATTAGAAAAATGCATTGTTGCATTTTAGTAACCTTTGGTATGCTCTTAATGTGGATCTGCACAAATCCAATATACAGACAGAATGCAGATTCACAACAAATCAACATGTCTAACTTGATACATCACAACATGTAAAGAGATTTGCAATCCACTCACAACTGCAGGAGTTAAGATTTTCTTCTTTATGTTATAGGCATGATGCTGGTAGCATATGATGAAGAAACAGGTCCATGTGTGTACAAGACTGACCCATCTGGCTACTACTGCTCATACAAGGCGGTGTCAGCGGGTGCAAAGGCCACCGATGCCAATGCCTACTTGGAGAAGAAGCTGAAGAAGCGCTCGGAACTCAGCGCCGACGAAGTGGTGCAACTTGCTATCTCCTGTCTATCGCAGGTGCTCTCTGTTGACTTCAAGTCCTCAGAGATAGAAGTAGGACTGGTCACCAAGGATGACCCACAGTTCAGGTGACATTATTGCTTTGTTTTATTTGAGGTTGATGTTTTACATAACATAGCATGTACAGTGCTGCTGACAAAACACCGAAGAATTAGAAGACATTATATACTCAGTAAGACAACGAAAGTCACATGATAAGCTTGGTAATAAATGGAAGACCAGAGTAATGACAGCTGCCTCTAAAAACCAATATGCATCAAGGGAAACAACAGAATATGACTGTAGGAAGCTATATCTACTTAGGAAAGCAAGTGTCATCCTCAAAGGTGATGGCGTTGGATGAAGAAATACAACGGAGGGCAAACATATACATAAACTCACGCCCTTTTTCCATTGGGATAGGCAGAAACCACTTGGGTTTACACTTACAGAAGAAAATTAGAAAACTTGTGACTACTCATAAAGTGATGGAAAGTAGCTCAAACTGACTAACTGCGGTACTCAGAGATATTTAATGATTACTTAAGCCGTCACTTAGTAAAGATTTGACATACTTTTTTTTTTTGGGGGGTGGGAAATCATCAAATAACCCCTCCCGCTCTTGGGCAGAGCGAAAGGGAGTGTCAGACTTCTACTGCCTAAAAACCACCCATGTTCCTTCTTAGCCCTTTATGTCGAGGCCGCGGTATCTCTTGCGAATAACCCGCAGCCCCGACGGGCGTCGGCCCTTGCAGATTTGCCATACTTTTGTTTAACAAAACTGTCAAAACCTTTACTAAGTGATGGCCTAAGTAATCATTAAAGCTCTCTGAGTGCAGCAGTAAGCCTTGTCAACTGACTGCGGCAAAGCCCATAAGAGGGTTATTATTATTTAACATCATGCTGGTAAACAATTATGTGCCTTGTAGCTCTTCTAAGAATACCAGTATGTGTGAAAACAGATTGCTTAGCATGTAAATGGTTGAGACTGGTAAGATAATATAAGGAAATCGTGCAGACGCGTCCTAATCAAGAGCGGTACCGAGACACGCGTCACATCGCTCACCGCTGACCGCTGTGACCGCTGCGCTAGGCAGCCTGTAACTACTGACACGCCCGCTTTTCGCTCCGCTGCTGATACTATCCACCTAACGTAACCCTTTCAGACACTTACATCGTGTATTATTGTATTATTTTGCATAACATTTAAATTAATTTCTGCAAAGGAACACCTAATTCTGTTAATTAATTATTTTACAAACATCCTTAAAGTTTTATCCACATTCATCCATATAGTCTGGTCAACTGGTCTAAGCAATTATGTTTCAAATTTTCAGAGTGTTGGCTGAAAACGAGATCGACAGACATCTGACTGCAATTTCTGAGAAGGATTAAGGATTTGGCGAATAAAACTTATTATAATTTTTTTAAATAAAATGTTCTTATACAACTATTTTTGGTTTGTTTCTTATCAACTTAGAATAGACTAATTTTATAAAGGGTGATATTACAAATCTTACACGAGATATTTTAGTTTTGATTAATCACAGTATTTCTAAACGAACAACTCTGTGAGCATGCCTGTGTTCCCTGGTGGCACGTTAACGAGCTGTTCTGGAAGCTCGGAGACCACGCTGGTGAAGTTGTGCAGGCTGCAGCAGAACACGAGCCCGTACAGCGGGCTCTCGTAGTTGCGGTTGCGGCGCAGCTCGTGCAGCCACGGCACGCGGCCGCACGCGCTGTCGCAGAACACGGCGTCACGGATCTCGCTCACCGCCACGAACGGGTCGTTGAGCAGCACTAGCGCCACCGCCAAGTTGGCCTGCTTGGCGTGCACCACCGTCCAGATATACTTCGGCACCGGAAACCTTTGGCCAGCCTTCAAGTACAATTCGGTGCGCGCGTGGCCCGTGCGCAACGACAGCACGCCGTGCGTGCCGACGTGCACGTCCAGCTCGGCGTGCGGACGACTGAGTCTCAGGAACTTGGCCACGTCGTGCTGGAGGTGGTGCAGGTTGCCGCGTGCCACGCTCCGCCACACTGCCACGCGGTTGGACACGAAGTCCGTCACGCGCATGTTCTGGTCCTCAAAGTAGTGGCTGCTGAGCAGCTTGGCGGACGTGAGGGTCTGGTCTGCGAACGAGTAGCGCTCGTGCTTGAGCAGTTCGTGCAAGCGCTTGTTCATGCTGACGTCGTCGGAGTAGAGGCGCTCGGCGGCGTGGCGCGTGCTCGCGTCGAACATGTGGTTGAAGTTGCCGAGCAGGCTCAGCGGCGCCGACTGCTCGCCGTGCGGCGCCAGCAGCAGTGCGTTGTGCGGCGCGCTACTCATGCGCAGGCGCACGGCCAGCGCGCGGTCCGCGTCGAAGCACAGCGTCGCCAGGTGCCGCGGCGAGTGCGGGCCTGTCTCTCGCATCAGGTACGCGCGCCCTTGCAGGTTGCCGCAGTTGTCAACCTGCACGGGGAAAAGGTGAGAATTCACAGCTAAGATAGGTATTCTATGGATATGAATGTTGATATCATCATGGAACATAACAATTGTGGGAAGGCCTTATTCATGAGAGGAGATGTCTCCCGAACAGTGACGATTTAGGTTCTTTAAAGAAACTAGAACGAAGACGTATGGCAAATGTCACCCACCTGGTGCAGCAGATCTTCGAAGATGCTCTCCTGGCAGCCAAGGTCGAGCAGGTGTCGCAGCGAGTGGTCGGGCAGCACGCGGTAGCGGCCCGCCTCGCAGCGCGCGGTGAGTGTGTCGCGCTGCGGGTAGGCCAGGAACTTGCCGCCGCCGCACGCCAGCGTCAGCTCGTCGCCCGCGGGCACGGCCAGCGAGCCGTTGGCGGCGCGGTGTGACGTCACCAGCGGCATGTTGTCGGGCACGCACTCCGCGCACTCCAGCTCCATCACGCATGGTGCTGCACGTTATCAACATAGTACCTCATTATGAGACCATTCAATTACATGTTTCTCCACACTTTATATAAAAAAAATTACTTCCCTCTTTGAATCGGGGGAATACATACATCGGAATGTCAAGGGTTTTTGCATGGAACATAAATTCGTTTTCTAAAAGCATATAACATAACTTAGTCCTTCAGACATCAAAGAATGATATCAAAATCGATCTAGCCGTTTCGGAGATTAGCCGGAACAAAGGACAGATCAACAAAAATAAAAAGGTATTTTGGTCATTCAGTAAAAAGCAGTTATTTTGAAAGTTCAAACATATACTAGAATTTTATTTATTTGTTTAGATAAAAATAGGTACTTACGATCGGTGAAGTGTGCAAGTTGGAAACAAAACACAAACACGACAAGACGTAGCAGCCCCATGTTGGCGGCGAGTGATACAGCGAGCGACTGCACGCTATCGCAGCCGCTCACTTGACCCCAGATAACGCGCCCTTACTGCCCAGCCCTGGCCCCCAGGGTTGCCGACACCAAACAACACTCACTATTGTTATCCATTTGTTTTGTATCGTTTTTAAGAAGCAATGGTGAATAAATTATGTGGTATAATACGTTAGGATGACCAAATAGTCAAAGCCGATCGGCTACGCACGGCCACCAACGATCTCCTGAGCGCGTTCTCAGATCGGTGTGGGACTCCCCTCTGCAGGAAGTAGGTATTATCTCCTTATTACCACCCTAGTTATTTAGTTGATATTAACACTATGAACTCTTGAAAGCCCCAAAATTTGAAATACTTGTTTATCTGAAAAATATTGAACGACCTAAGTTGTATGGCTTGTTGGTGAACAGCGCAATCCATTGTGCGATGAACTCTACGTCAATGTAGAATTTGCGGCTAAATCCATACGAGACCAGTCCTGTGTTTTCCATCTTCGCAACCGTCAGTCACATAGGGTTACCACAATATGCTGAGAGCCAGCATATTATTATTGTGGCAAGGCGTTGACACAGACCATTGCTCCCAAAGTCCCAACATCAAACGATGTTGGGACTAAGACCCTGGACAGATCCCTGACATTCAAGAGTTCTACTTCCGGCAAAAAAAAAACAAAGTCGAGAATAGGAATAACATTCTTCGCCGCCTTCTTCTATCTACGAGCATCGCCACTGGTTCTCCGGACTTCTCCGCATAACCAGCCAGCCTATAGATTTCTTCTGTTAGGGAGTTCGCATGCCCAGTGCGACCCGCCTATGCTAAAGAGGTTGATATATCGCACTAAACGATACCAGTCGCATCGCAAGGGATACCGCGGCCTCGACATGAAGGGCTAAGAAGGAACATGGGTGGTTTTTATGACACTCCCTTTCGCTCTGGCCAAGAGCGGGAGGGGTTATTTGATAATTTCCCACCCCCCCAAAAAAAAAAAGGGTGCCTCGTGCCATTACCGGGAACGGAACAACCCCCCCTTTATGGGCGTTAACTACCATATTCACGCAAGTTGTAAAAGTTTTTTGAGACATACGACCTCCTTTTTTTTTTTTTTTTTGGGGGGTGGGAAATCATCAAATAACCCCTCCAGCTCTTGGGCAGAGCGAGAGGGAGTGTCAGACTTCTACTGACTAAAAACCACCCATGTTCCTTCTTCGCCCTTCATGTCGAGGCCTCGGTATCCCTTGCGGACATCCCGCAGCCTCGACAGGACATACGACCTCCTTAGAAGACGATGCATCAGACAACAGTAGCGAAAGAACACCTGCCGAGATATGTAAACCGATTGCGGGGCCAGGTTGGCCCTATCCTCGATCCATCCCAAACAGAATGCCAGTGTGAAGCCCCTTTTACAGGAAATGCTCCACCGTCTGTCCTGCCCGTGCTGCACAACCACTTACAGCTGTCAGGATTTAATGGAAGCAAATGTTAGAGCTGTGTTGCTACATACCGGTCTAACACGATCTTACTTTTTTCACACGTCTTGTTATTTCTGTTAAGTTCTTTGAAATAACATAACATTTTCGTGAATTTTTAACAGTAGTAAAAAAGCCAATTGCACTTTTTACTGATTTTTAGGACCTTCGATTATTCTGAAATTGGTAGAGAATATAGTGTTAGCTGCGTCTCAAACCTACACCCTTGCGTCTCCGACCTACACCCCTCCAGAAAGCCGGGAGCATGTGATCGAGCCTATTTATATAAGCCAACGCGCAGCGTGCCCAAGGACTCATTCCCGCATCCGGCGCGCGCGCTTACTAACTATTCTCTTTGATTCAGTTCACTTCATTTATTTTGTAACTTAAATTTATTACTTTTGTGTTGGAAAGTGGTTTCATTTCAATTCCTAAAAATAGTTTTAGTACCTATCATAGCAGTCTCCCTTTTCCCAACTTTTTTCTCCTTACCTAATTCTCGAATTCTTGCCAGCAAATGGCGCGGGGGTAGAAGAGCATACAAGAAAAATAAAAGATTAACAACCAATTTAAGATAAGTAATTTAATATGAACATAATATACAATGCTGATGTTTATTTATAAAAGCAGGTAAAAACCGACGAAACACATACACCGTACGATAAAATAGTAATTTATTTATTTCTTCAACGTACATAACTATAGAGTATAATTACTTAAATAATTAACTATAATCGTAATACAATTTTGCTACAAAGCGTTGAACAGTTTAGCAAAATTGTCTGACGTTCACCACGGCCTGCGACGATCTAACTATACGATATTGATGTGAATGTAACCCAGAGTTGCGACCAGCAACAGTAAATGCGGCGTGAGAGGCGCTGCCGGGTCCTCCCTATTGCTTCGTGGATATGTGCTTGCTGGTCGCGCCTCAGCGACACTTTGTATATACTAAGCTAGTGTCGCAATATAACGTAACCTCTACAGCATAAGTTAAGTAAACAAGCAGTCTGCGTCTGGACACAATAACTAAACATACTAATGTTCATACAAAAACGAACGCTTATCAAGTTCAATGAGATAATGTAACTCGGTTTACTGACCGGACCTTTTCAAAGGTAATGCCGGACCAACGCGTTCAACGTGCATCCGCGATGCGTTTGTTGAGACTAGTTGACTAGTTCATCAGCATGTAGACCACGATGGTTTGGCCCACTCTTACTGAACAGGTGTCGACTGATTGTGAAATGTGAATATACACAACATGACTCGCTAATATGACGTCGCGTCGTCTCGGTCGAGCCCAAACAGTCGGCAGCGGCGGGCGCGACGTCACACGACACGAGGCGTTCGACTAACACTAAACACTGAACAGTGAACAACTTAACTACATGATCAGTGAAACAATGTCACGTATGTATTGCACAAATGTTACAACGGCGCTCGCGAGCTAACCTATTGCTACAGTAATAAACCATTTGTATAAAGTCAGTCAGGTTCACGTCGGTGTGCGTTCTGGTTTTGAGAAATATTTCAAGTTCTCAATCATCCAACCATTTTAATGAGATGCGGTTGAGTGACTGTGGCTTAGCTTTCTTTACTAGACAATTTACACTCTAAACATTTAAGTATAAAAACACTCCGAAGCGAGGAATTATAAAATGAATCATGCAACACTATTTGAGACCAGATATCAAAGTTCCTTGCAAGGTGTATCTGTTTGGAAACTGCTTTTCAATTGCACCCAAATTTATTATGCGACTAGACATTCTGCGGGTGACTCGTATAGTTCTAGTTCGAAACAAAAGCGTCTGGAGCTTTCATTGCAATGAACAAGAATTTGAAAAGCTAAATAATGAAGAGGTGCTACATACAGTAAGTTCACCTATTTTGAAAAGAACCTTGGAAGTATGGGAGAGGAGCTGACTTCAGTCAGACTTCGTGTGAGGTGCGACACTCTGGTATACTCTCAAGGTGCTCTTCACGAATCGTAAGTAACAATGTGAGCAGTGCAGCTGTCGCCGCCACGTGTCGCACTGCGCGTACACGCCTGCACCCGCTGGCTCCTATACTTTACATATAACACTGTTTTACTTAACTTATTATGAAAACTAGCGTCCTTACTATAGCTTCAACAACCAAAGGATGACTGAAGAAACTCGGATGTCGTATAACAGTAATAGGTAAATGACAGTACAAACGGTTTGTATAGGTGGCGACAGTGCGGGCGGGTGTGCGCGTTGCGCGGCCTACGTGCTGCAGCAGGCGCGCGTGGGCGGCGCGCGCGAGGGCCGGCGCTCCACGGCGATGCGCGCGTGGTCGGCGTCCGCCTCGCGCCCCGACGTCTTGTCCAGGATGGCCTCCGCTAGCTCGGAGAAGGCGCGGTCGATGTTGATGTTGGCCTTCGCCGACGTCTCCATGAACCGGATGCCGTGTTCGCGCGCTATCTGCAGACACACAAACGTTACACTTATAACGCGCCGATACCAATATCGACCGCGAATCAAATGATGAGCTTTCACGTCATGTGTTTACTCTATTATTCGGTAATTCCATAATGCTCTACAAGGATTTCTTCCTAGAATAGAATGGTGTAATAAGTTTTTAAACTGACATGTTCACTAACAAACTGAGTCTATCCATGATCATGAGGCTTGCAACACCGCCGAAATATCAGGAACTCAAAACAAATAGTAAACATGGTAAATATCCCGTTTTCAGGAATATTAATTGTAATATTAATTTTTTAAAATATTCTATGAGAAGATATAATATTTACTTTAGTCTTCTCATTTTGTAAATTATTTATTTTATTATTTATGTATAAAACTAACGTGAGATAAAGCCAATATTCTATTTTAAATTAATTAATTGTCAGATACAATACAATCAATCAAATGGTTGTTACCAAATAAAAACAAGCATTTGGAACTATTATCTGCGCGTGAGTCACGGCGGCGGCGTGGGGTCAGGCGTTGTGTGCACTTAGCTGGACGCGCGCTAATTGACGCCGAGCGCTAACACGCCCGCGCCACACAACAACACAATGATCCTCAGATTTCGTTCATGAAACACTGCTCACTCATTTAAATCAGAGCCAAAACAAACGGCAATCACACAAGTTATGCTAATTTTATGATTACTGAGATAGTCACAGAAATATTAACGAAATATCACGCGCATTATGTGTGATGCGAAAAAGAAAACGTTGAAAAACACTTGGCAAACCTAGTTGGGTACAGTAAGCACAGACAACCAAGGAATAGCACTTGGGTTTTCTTTTGATGACTAACTGTAGTGCAAATAAACTTCTACATTGTTGCATTTACAGTCATTCATAAATAATAACATACTACTATGTGCACAGGATACAGGAAGTCAGGGGCGGATCCAGGATTTCTTTGCGGGGGGGGGGGGGGGCACATGTAGTCTAGTCTAATTGATTTGTTACTACAATCCAAGTGACATTAGCTACAAAATCTGGGTACTGTCTCACGCACGCACACAAGTACAAAGCATACTCACTGCTTCTCCACGCTCCTTGCTCACAACTCGCTTCTCCTCCATGTCACACTTGTTGCCGAGGATCATCTTCTCCACGTCTTCATTAGCATGCTGGAATTACAATGTAAACTGATTAATATGAGTAACATTCAATTGTATCAATGACCTTGCTCATGAAAACCAAATAGATAAGCAATGAAACTGAAATCTTAAGTACTTACTACTTTCGCAAAAGGTATTAACTTCAGTGTGAATTAAAAGAAACCTATGTCAACACCAATAACTGTGAATATGAATACTAAACTTCATGATAAGTTTATATCATTAAATATACATATTTACATTTACTTATTTAGTAGGCATATATTTCTGTAAAATATGATGTCATGCTTGAAATTGGTAATACATGACACTTTATATTTTCTGTGGCATTTATATGAACATAACTAAGTAAATGAACTTGCCCCACTTCTTACACTATGTTTTGAGGAAGGTTATGGTATTATGTAGGTGTAACATGACCATTGACCACTGTACCCTATAATGAGTGTTAACAACACATGGAAGCCGACCCACGCAGGGCTCATATATGTGCTGTGCTGCTGTTACTCCTACTTACCTCGTCTATATTCCGTAACCACTTGACGATGTCATCAAATGTTTTCTCGTTGGTGATGTCGTAAACGAGCATGATGCCCATCGCGCCCCGGTAGTACGATGTGGTGATGGTGTGGAACCTCTCCTGTCCCGCCGTGTCCCATATCTGGAGCTTTATCTTTTTTCCACGGAGCTCTACCGTCTTTATTTTGAAGTCGATACCTACAAGACACGAAAGCACACAACGTTAGCAAAATATTAGATACTAACCGCGAATTACAGTATTTATCTAATAAGGTACAGTATAATCAGAACTAGTTAATTAAAAATTAAACACAAAAGAAACTTTTTTCCAAGGCAAGGCTTCGGTGATACAAAAATACAAAGGTGGCTCATACCGATCGTCGATATAAACGTCGTTGTGAAGTGGTTGTCTGAAAACCTGAACAATATACATGTCTTGCCTACGCCGGAGTCACCAATGAGGAGTAGTTTGAACAACAAGTCGTAGGTTTTCTTAGCCATTTTATTAAATTACGCTTAGGAAATGTAAAAACGATAAAAATCCAAAATCATCCGACCACAAGGTATGACAGTACTTTCCAAGAGTTGCCTTGTTGATAATGAATGATGTCATTTACTTATTTCGGTTTTTAGCTAGCAACATTTTATGTTTTGTCGAGCCAACGAATGGCATACAGAGTGGTCCAGCATAACTATATATTCAATCGATTGATCTTACTATCGAAAATCGCCATTCACAAAACCGAAGAAAATTAACAATTCTGCCGATAGCTATTTGCTATCGGAAGTGCAATCGAATCAGAATGACGACGCCATTTTGTACTATACGATACACCATCTATTAAAAATTAAAATCATTTTCACATGACATTTTTTAGTTTGGTTTCGTTTTATTTTGCCACCGACTTCAGAAATAATTTTCTTTCAACTCCAAACCGTTGAGGAATTGTTCTTTCCATCATCAGCGCAGCCACATGAGATTATGATTATCAGACGCAAATACTTGAACAGCTTCAAAAAATATATGCAAAACGTAATGTGTGCCTATAAAATTCGAGGGTTGCCCTCGATTTCTTATGGTTTCCACCCTCAGATCCTAACTTGGTGACAATGGGGCCACCTCGAGAGTATACTCTTTCGAATGAAAAAATAATTTTGAAAATCGGTTAATTAATGACGGAGATATCCGAATAACAAACATACAAAAAAAATAAAAACATACTGTGGACGAGTATGAGAATCTCCTTCTTTTTGGAAGTCGGTTAAAAAGTCACCCAATCGCTATTCACAAAACCGAAGCCGAAATATTGAGATTCGAGTTTAAGATTAAAGAACAATCCCGCTGCCGAAGAAGTGCAATTATTATGCCGTGCTGTTATCTTATCTGAAGTAAGTAAGTATAATTAATATTGTATGTAAAGCTTTCTATTGTTTTGCCAGCTACATACATATCTTCATAAAAAATCGTGGTTGCATACCTAAACTCTTATATTAATATTAATACTAGTCTTTGATTATTATTTGGGTAGATGGAGTACGGTTCTGCTATCCAGAGACCGTCAGCGAGCTACATATCAATAGAAGTAGGAGACATTGTCTCTTTATTAACAATCAGCAGCGTTTGTGCCTAGTCTGGTGTTAAGTATTATACCATGGGCCTCTGACTTGGCTTTAGATGCTGTCGAAAAAATTCCTCGATGGTTCCCTTCACCGAATCAAGTGATAAATATTAGACAATAGCACTGTTTACCATTGCATAAACATAAAGATCGACTAAATGCAAACATGTTCTGATTGGACATCACTGACCAGACACAGACAAACGTCAATAAAAATATGTAATGGCTGCCGGCGCGCGTCGGTCCATCTATTGTTGTCTTTTTCTTTTGCTTTTCGTGTGTTCTCCGGTTCTCCCAGTGGAATGAGAAATCAATAACGTAGTCTGTGTCATATGAAAAATGACGAGTACGTAAAACTTAAGTTATGTGAACTTAGTGAAATTCTTGTTTGAAACTATTATTCATCAACAAAATGCATCGTCGTGGCGGGAAACGTATTCGGATGGACGATCCTCCTCCGGAATACGTGAATCCCATGACCCCAGCGACTCCAATGACGGATTACGGTGGACAGTCGGTCCACGAGCCTGAGACTCCCAATGTGAACTATTCGGGGTTTAACGTCGGCGCGGTAGTTAATTCCACTGTTACTGAACCACCTAGAGAAGAAGCTGAGGAATCTCACCATGAAGAAGAGGAGCCGAGATCTCCATCTCCTACACCCACAAAGCGGGTGACTCGTAGTCGCGGCCGAAGAGGCGACGGTGGCTTTGTGGGGCGCCTGGCTGAGTCTCCGCCGCCGCCACCTCTGCGCCGCCGTGGCCGTGGAGGACGCGGGCGTGGCCGGGGCCGGGGCACCGCCCCGCCGCCCGCTTGCTCGCCGCCGCCAGTCTTACTGCCTGGTGATGATGAGAATAGCCTGTACAATATACTTAGATTTAATAAGACTGCTATAAACGTAAGTATTAGATTTTACTTTCCATCTTTTCTTCATTGACCTACTTCTGTTACTGTGATATCTGCAACATTTTTCTCACTATTCAGCAAGTGGTGGACATGTGGATTGAGGAGTACAAGACCAATCGAGAAGCGGCACTGGTGCAGCTGATGCAGTTTTTCATAAATTCCTCTGGGTGCCGCGGGAAGGTCACACCAGACATGGCACAGATGGACCACACACTTATCATCAAGAAAATGACACAAGAATTTGATGAGGTAATTAAACTTTGTACATCTTAAACCCTATTTCCAAGATTTGGAATAAAAAACAAAATATTTAATTTAATTAAATTGAAATCATAATCCTTTAAATGAGTGTTTGATAGAAAATTACCATGAAATATCAATTTCAAAATGAATGCCCACAGGAAAGTGGAGAATATCCCCTCATCATGACAGGGCAGACTTGGAAGAAGTTCCGCTCCAATTTCTGTGAGTTCATTCAAACACTGGTGAAGATGTGCCAGTACTCCATCATCTACGACCAGTACCTCATGGACAACATTATCTCGCTGCTCACTGGGCTGTCTGACTCCCAAGTTCGGGCCTTCAGGCACACTGCTACATTAGCCGGTAAGTTCACTGATATATATGCTGTTATAAATATAGGTCACATTGGATACTACAACAGTTAGGGTTATGTAGCCGAATGGCAAAATATGGAGGATTTGTTGGTTCTTATATTTTAATAATTGGTCATGGTTTATGTTCTTCTGGGATATATAGAGTCGTCATGTCTGTCTATCTGTCCGTCCATAATGCCACAGCCACTTTATTTCAAAACCGCAAGGGCTACACAATTGGGTTCTTGACTATTTCTTTTTACTAGTGATTTGGAAACAGTAAATAAAAAGATATGCAAAAAAAAAATAACTAGTGTAATATCTCAAAAAATAACTCATTTTTATCCAATTTAAAATTATTTTCTAAACAAAGACAGCGCTATGAGGAATTGACGTCATATTGACAAGGATAGAAAGTTTTTTTGATCGATTTTATTACTTTTTTTACACATCATATTATTTCTGTTAGTTCTTTGAAATAACCAGACATTTTCGTAAATTCCGAAATGGTAACTTTTAAAGTATTAAGAGAGTGAAATATCTAAAAACAATATAATTATGCGGTTATGTCAATGAACACTTTCAACCAAAATTGATTTGAAACAAAAAAACGCAAATATAACTATGCCATTCATACAAACACTATGAAAGACACAGTATTGTATTTCTGTTGCCGCTATAACAACAAATAATACAAATTAAAGGGAGCCTCTCAACTGTTAAGATGGTACAGAACCCTTCATGTACAAGTCTGACTCGCACTTGTCATGTTTAAAGAGGATTCTATCTATCAGCTGGCAATCATTCCCATGTCAAAAGAAAAATGGAAGGCCTGTTGTCATTAACACTTTCTGTGCCAAGCACCCTGAATATTAAAAACAAAATCGTTTGTATTACATAGCTATAGATGTCTTGTGCTCACATGGCATACAAGTCATTGTCTTCCTGCCCATATCCCGTTCTATTTGGGGTCGGCGCAACACTTTTCTTGTTCCATTCATCCCTGTTAGACGTCACACGGCATAAAGGTAAAAATGGATAATAAAGTGTTAACTGGGCACAAATTCTATCTCAGTATTAACTGAAATATAATTTCCTAGGCGCAATATTGATCTCCCAAAACAATATTCCACAAGGACCATTGGGTGTCTAGACAATGGGGCAGTGTGGTGATCTGGTTGAAAGTTAGTAAAGGCCTCAGTTGTTGATATGGTGTTGTTCTGTAGTGATGAAGCTGATGACGGCGCTGGTGGATGTGGCGCTGCTAACGTCGGTCAACTGCGACAACTGCTTGCGCCAGTATGAGGCGGAGCGACTGAAGGCGCGCGACAAGCGAGCCAACGAGCGTCTCGAGGTGCTCGTGGCCAAGCGCCAGGAGCTGGAGGAGAACATGGAGGAGATCAAGAACATGCTTTCTTACATGTTCAAATCTGTGTTTGTGCACAGATACAGGTGAGAGACGGCTCTGTATAGTATAGTTGCTAATACCCCAGAAACATTAGTTTGTAGTATCCTATCAAAAGTAATAATTTGTAGAACTGCTGTACTTTACAAATAATATTGATTGTTATTAACATTAGCAATTTTACATAACAAACCATTCAGAAGAGATAACCTTACTTATTGTTTTGCAGGGATACACTGCCTGACATAAGAGCTATCACCATGGCAGAGATAGGTATCTGGATGGAGAAGTTCCCAGCACACTTCTTAGATGACCTCTACCTCAAATACATTGGTTGGACATTGCATGACAAGGTAGGTCACATGTTGCTATAATATAAACATTCTTGACAAAAAGATATAAAATGGTGCTTCCTTGATGATATAATTTGTTACCTACTTATTAAATGAAACACAAATAATATAGATAGATGATAATTATGTTCATAGTGACTTTGATTTTGGTGACATTTGCTCATGCTTAGAAGAAGTACATTCATAATAAAACCTATAAACATCATGTATGTCATCATCATGAATGATCTCACAGGTCGGCGAGGTGCGGCTCCGCTGTCTGCAAGCCCTGCAGCCGCTGTACGAGTGCGAAGAGCTGAAGGGCAAGCTGGAGCTGTTCACGTCCAAGTTCAAAGACCGCATCGTGTCCATGACGCTCGACAAGGAGACTGAAGTCGCTGTACACGCTGTCAAACTTGTCATCGCCATTTTGAAGTGAGTTTTCAGGATATACGTTGATAGTGCAAATTAGTGCATATACAACTTATATGGGAATTGAATCTTTAAGAGCTAAGTTCGTGACGCAATTTGTGTTGTGCAGATGCCGCATGCACCCGGACGTGCTGACGGACAAGGACTGCGAGAACGTGTACGAGCTGGTGTACTCGTCGCAGCGCGCCGTGGCGGCGGCGGCGGGAGAGTTCCTCAACGTGCGGCTGTTCCGCAACGAGGAGCCCCCCCCCCCCCGCGCGCTCCCGCCGCGGCAAGGGGCGCCTGCCCAACACGCCGCTCATACGGGACCTCGTGCAGTTCTTTATTGAGTCCGAGGTAGGTACAGACTGGAATGTCTCATCATCACCTAGCCTTTTCCCTTTTATGTTGCAGTCGCTTCCCGGTGTAACCGAACATTTACATACTGGGTAGCACAGCTAAAGCAAGATTGCTATTCAGACTAACGGGCCCCTGACTACCTCATAACGGCTGTCAAAGATTTATAAATAAAAATCATTGTTTTTAATGTAAAAGATGATCTGAGATGAGGGTACGGCGACCCGTACACTAAGTAATAGAGCATCGTGTGCACAGCTGCACGAGCACGGCGCGTACCTGGTGGACTCGCTGATCGAGTCCAACCCCATGATGAAGGACTG
This sequence comes from Diarsia brunnea, assembly GCA_949774965.1. NCBI lineage: Eukaryota > Metazoa > Arthropoda > Insecta > Lepidoptera > Noctuidae > Diarsia > Diarsia brunnea. The sequence goes on from OX459009.1 coordinate 462,319, forward strand.
GGAGTGCATGACCGACCTGCTGCTGGAGGAGGCGGGGCCCAACGAGGAGGCGCTCGACAACCGACAGGTAACCTCTACTCAACTCATCATCGAACTCATACTCATCCACATTCTTACTCAAAACCTTTCTCACGACATACAAGCATAAGTACATTGCTCAGAACTTATTTTGAAATCTAGTAGTTAACTAACTTATTACGAAACATTAGTTAAACTCATGCGTGCTGGTGTGCAGGAGTCGTCGCTGATCGAGCTGATGGTGTGCTGCGTGCGGCAGGCCAGCACCGGCGAGCCGCCAGTGGGGCGCGGCGCCAGTCGCAAGCACCACCACATGCTGTCCAAGGAACAGGCCAAGGTATGCACTACAGGTTATTTACTGAAACAACTCATTTTTTTTAGGGATTGGGCTGTCATTAACGAGCACAGAAGTTTTTGTCGTTTTCATACCTTAACTAGATTTTCAGATGTTAGAAGCACATTGTCTAAAAGAAATATACATTCAAAATATTGTGTCCTTTTACAGTCTTAAACATGATAATTTGAAGGTAAAGATCAGGTAAATAATCAATCACTGTGGTACCTAAGACAGGTTCTGTGAGTGAAAACAACGATATGACCTCTTAGACTATTGTGTTGATCCGTCTTCCAAATACCTGTATATTCGCTCTTTGATATTCCTTCGTGAGTATTACTTTAGCGTAATTTGAGTTGCGGTTGAATTTGGAAGTACGATTATCATGTGATTTGATTGCTGTATGAGGTTGTCGTCGCGCAAGTGGCGGCTGGTAGTGGCGGGTAGTGGCGGGTAGTGGCGGGCAGTGGCGGGCAGTGACTGGGTTGTGTTGCAGCTGGTGAGCGACGACCGCACGCGACTGACGGCGCACTACATCGCCACGCTGCCGGCGCTGCTGGACAAGTTCGGCGCCGACCCGGAGAAGCTCACCAACCTGGCCTCCATCCCGCAGTACTTCGACCTGGAGCTCTACACCACGCAGCGACAGGAGGGGGTATGAAAATCTGGTTAATTAATAGAAACTAGAGCACAAGTAAATAGCTCAAAATTGTAAAATGTTTAAAGCCCATATAGGTTCATATGGGCACTTATCGAAATTCAGTATGATATTATAGTTCACTCTGTTAATAAGAAAAATTAAGTTTCGATGAAACTCTCGCCTACCGTGCGAGTCAGTGTCGCAGGAAACGGCGACAGAGATGTTTCGCGTTGCCGACTCTGGCAGTTCGGTGCGAGCTAAAGTAATTATTTGAATGTGCCCAGAACCTGACCCTGCTGCTGAACAAGATCCGCGACATCGTGAGCGTGCAGACGGAGGCCGAGGTGCTGGAGACGTGCGGCCGCACGCTGGAGTACCTGTGCACGGAGCAGTGCGGCGTGTACACGCGCTGCAACGTGGCGCGGGCCACCATCACCGACATGTGCGTCAACCGGTACAAGGAGGCCATCGACGAGTACCGCAGCCTCATCGAGGGGGTGAGTACTGACCCAGCACTGCACTACTGCGCACCGAGCGGAATCTATCCTTCTGCAGCGAGATGTGAGACAGGGAGACGTCATATCTCCGAAGTTGTTCACTCTCGGTTTCAAAACTCCGAGCGAAATCATTTTACAGTAAGAATTAAAAACAGAAAAGCATCGTGATCGATAACGTAATTATATTAATATTGTGACAGATTCCGGTTTCTTCATGTCGATATAACTTATTTCAGTTTCGCTGTCACACAACAAAATGATAAGATAACTCTATGGCCCTTTGATTGATATAGGTTTTAAAGTGCTACTAAGGTTGCCCACCCTTGTAGCCTCGAGCGTTTTGAACATTGTTCTTTTTTGTACGTATATTTTATCATGTAAACGTCTCTATAACGTATTGAATGCATTACCAGGGCGAGACGCCGGACGCGGACGAGGTGTTCAACGTGATCAACTCGCTGCGCAAGGTGTCCATCATGTACATGTGCCACAACCTCAACGACACCAACATCTGGGACTCGCTGTTCGAGGACCTGCCCAAGTGCGTCAAAGAGAACGAGACACAGATGCCGCCACAGGTTAGTACTACATATACACGGCATGCGTCGCTAGTGTTGGGTGTTCGATTCGTGCGCCGCGGATATATGCATCCGCGTAACACAAAACGCACACTAACTGCGGTACTCAGAGATATTTAATGATTACATAAGCCGTCACTTAGTAAAGATTTGACATACTTTTGTATGACAAAACTGTCAAAACCTTTACTAAGTGATGGCCTAAGTAATCATTAAAGCTCTCTGAGTGCGGTAGTAAGAAAAGTATCTAAAAGATCCATTACTACCGCACTCAGAGAGCTAAAAACTAAATTAAACTAAAACTAAATTATTGTCCTGAAGAAGTAGGTTCTGCTGTACCTACTTCTTCAGGACAATAATTTAGTTTTGCTGAAATAGTTAGACTCCGACACATACTTGTCTTTACTAATATTGTAAAGAAGATAATTATATTTTTTTGTTTGTACCGAATAAGTTCTGAAATTGGAACGATTTAAACTATTTTTTCAAAAGTAATTTATTCATTTGTGCACCAATCACAATAGAAAGCCAAGTTGTCTTATCAGGTAGTAACATCGGCTATAATTTATTTTCAGAATAAAATGAGATTCTTAACTCACGCAGTTGAAACCGTGGGGTGCAGTTAGATAATTATAAAAAAAAAAATACAAAACTTTATATTTTCAAAGTATGTGTCATACAAATCTAATATCACATACTATGAAAGCATGAGAGAAAGTTATTGAAGGGTAACTGAGAGAAGAGAGTGATATTTCACGGAACCGATTCGGTTTTATGCCTGCATAGCTATTCACAAACAATCGAATCGAGGTCGAATCGATCGTGACACTTTTTCGAGTATCAGACTATTGAATCGAACGATTGGAAAATGCTATTCACAGATTCGTTCGACGTGGTAGTGCATAAGAAGTTGTGGTGAAAATTTTTATGTAGCCAATAAGTTATCTGTGTATTTCTATAAGTTCTATAGATTGTACTGAAAATCCGTCGAGTAACTAAAAATTTAATCAAAAACAATTTAAAAATGATTTTAATTTTAAATGGATACGCAGCGACTCTTGCTTAAGGTATAGTACAAAATGGCGTCGTAATTCTGATTGAATTGCACTTCCAAAAGCAAATGGCTGTCGGTAGGATTGATATCTTCATCTCGAATCACAATCGAATCTTCGGTTTTGTGAATAGCGATTTTCGAGAGTACGATAGATCGATTGGATACGACGGACAATCGAGTGGTTGTGAATAGTTATGCTGGTTGGGGAACGACGGATGCCATTTTGGGTATCCGCCAGCTATGCGATGCCAGAATTGTCAAAGGGCAGTTAGGGCTGTGACCACGTACAATATAATTATCCTTGTTTTCTTTGTCTTCCCTCTCCAATCTCCATTATTGAAGCTTGTATATGTCTCTCAGGCACTGGTGTACGTGGTGCGAGCTTGCTTCTACTCGGTGCTGTGGTCGCTGCACGGCGTGGAGACACGCATCAGTGCTAGCGGCGCCACCGCACTGCGCGAGCGGTTGCACGCATACGCCGCGCACTGCAAGGATATCGTGGCGCATGGCATCACGCCCGACCTCAAGGAGGAGGTACGTACTGACAGGAGGTAGTTAGTGCGGTGACAGACATTGTTAGGTACAATCTGCGTTACAACTTATGTCGGACACCACAAGAGATCTCTTTTGAGCACCTAATGTGAGACAGCGATACGTTTTTAATCATCTTTTAGCTCTAAAAAGATTTGAATATCCGCCTTTATCACGCAGTCCTTTGTGGGTGTCGTACCGTTACCTAAAGAGTAAACAATCCTCGTAGAAATGTAAAGTTAAGGTGAATCATACAGGCTGCTCCCAGCCATTTTCCCGCTAGATGGCGTTGAAGTCAACATTTTTAGTTTATTTGTGTTTTTGTGTAATTGGAAAACTATTAAGTCGTAGGAGTAGCAATTGCGGTTATCGGACATTACGTCTTATCGAACTGGGTCACATCATTGTCATAATATCCACCTAATTCGACACAAAGGTGTAATTTAAAATCTGCCATTGAATATAGCGTCGTTTACACATACAGACGTAGACGTGAGCGAGTACATTTACGAAGATTGAACACTAGATGGCGTGAATAAAAAAAAATGTTTTTCATTTTTCTTTATGGGTAGATTGGGTTGGCAGAACTACAGAACGCCACCTGCTACGGTATATCATCATCAGCCTATAATGTTCCCACTGCTGGGACACGGCCACCACGCGGGCCCAGTGGGGTAGATGTCACGTCTTCAAATTTTTGGTTCTAGGACATCTCACCATGATTTGCTTCATATTTATTGAGAGCATGTGGTGATGCAATACATTCAACAAAGTAATGCGCCTGTCTGGATTTGAACCCACGACTTACTGTTCGTGAGTCAGTATATTTCATTATGTACGATTGTTAAAAAATAAAAGGTATATTTGTTGGTGTAAACTATTTAATTTTGGGAAATAAATTATGTCAACAATAATTACAATAAAACGCAGTTTTATTTTACTCAAAAAAATCTAAATCAAAACTCATTTATTCAAACTAGGCTGATAATCAGAACTTTTCGAACGTCAAAATTTACTTTACTTTACTTATTTACAAGTGACAGTCCCCCAAAACGCCCACCCTTCGACACTTCCTAGTGTTTTTGCTGGAAAGAAGAAGTGGCGGAACAAACTCTCCAGCAACACATCTGTCTGTTTGGTTAGAAGAACCAGACTCGATACAATACTATGGTGTAAGTTAATATTACGATTGACTACAATCAATAATAAAAGGTATATAAAAATAAAACATAAAAAGACATAACATATTATCAGTAAACTAATTTAGGAGAAAGAACATAAATTACAAACATTGTCTTGTGTTCAACTCAACGACCAGCTATTCTTATCATTTTAGTAGTTGTTAATGGAATAGTAAGCTTTTGAACAAACTACATTAGGTACACTATTGATTTTTTTATCAAACCAGAAGAATTTGAAGTAACATAATTAAATGCTGATACATGCATAATCACTCAAAACTAATAACACTTATGATTAGTAACAGTACCAATTATTACAATAATTATACATTTCATAACACGTAAGAAACTATAATTCCTAGACAAGAGCTACAAATCTAAAACGATTTATTATGAGATAATAACAAGGAAGGTGAAAAAAATATTTCCTAATTTGGAAGCACTCAACAAAAGCATATAATAAAACGAAAATATAAAGCTCTTTATATGAAGTAAGTATACCTAAGAAGTATTATTTCACCTTTTGATACAAAATAAAAAGAAATATACAATGATAATGTAGATTCTAAACAAACTACTACCATAATACAATTAGAACAAAAATCATTTGATTTGTTGATTTCGCCCTCTGCCTTGAAACTTTCTTTGAACCAACTGCTACACTGCTGCTGCAACAAAGAAAACATACTTAGCATAATTCTTACTTTTTGACCAATATTATTTACCATTCACTTCAAAATATTATTTACCGTCAATCTCCAAAGCTGCTCTGAAATAAAACTTTACTTCTCTTATTTGCTTGAATTTCTAACTGATGTTGATGTTGCAGAAGGATTTGAAGCCTTCAAAGCAATTTTTTCATTGGCTGCATAAATGAGAGCCCACACTTCTGGAGCAGTATTTTTCAAACTTTCTACGAGATCTTCTTCCTTCTTTTCAGTTCCATCTGTCTATGTTTTATTTACATTGCAGTAATAATCTTTGGCTTCAAAATATTTCGCGAAGAAAGAAGGAGCTTAGTGTTGGCCAAGATCTAAAAAGAACAAAATATAAATACAGAATAATAATATGCTTCACTGATCCTGGGATGACTTACAAATTTGATTTATTCATTTACCTTGTAGAGTGCACTGGTATAGTTTTTGATTACGTCATTCTTGCATTAATTTTTGTTTATGATGTTCCCATATGACACTTTCTCTATCAATTTTGCAAACACAGAGGAGTCTCCGTCACCAATAAAACTCAAATAGCGAAGTTGATGTATTTCTTCACTCTTTTGAAAGCCTTCCACAATAATTTCCGATTCCATTGCTGTAGATGGTCCAGTAAAATTTTTGCAGCAATTATGTGCTTTCATATCCATGTTTCTCCTCCCATAATATTGACATGTATAACAATATTTGTTTCTAACACCAAGAAGCAGGCCTGGAAATGAAAAGCAACACTTGTAAATAATGCACATAATAACATACATACATACATACATAAACTCACGCCCTTTTCCCATGGGGGTAGGCAGAAACCACAGAACGCCACTTGCTACGATCCTTACATACTCCTTTTGCCTCGTCCACATTCATACATCTGGTCATACACGCACGCCGGTTACCAGTACTACGCACCTGTCCTTTCAGAAGAACGGCACCAATATGATCAGTGTATGTCTTTCTAGGGCGTCCCCTCCCGGCATTACCACTCACATAATAAAAAAGTCATAAAGAACCAAATTTGTTTTTAGTAAAATATTAACTTACCATACCAGATGACGAGTCAAAGTTATGCCCGTATGACCTTTTTGAATAGCAATTGATCTTTCTTGTTCACCAGCAATTTTAATTTCCTCTGTCATATGTTCTAACCACACACTGCCTTATTTTCTTTCAACTCGACGAAATTTATTGGCTGACATTGTTGGAATATCCTTAAGGGGTGTTATGTGAGCTGCTTGAGTGTAAAAGCTACCAGAAGTCACAGTTGCCCACAAAAATGCAGTTTTTATTTTATTACTGCTACCAATGTTTCCACGCTCGATCACAGCACTTGAAAATTAATTCACTTCGAAATCCATCATGTCTTTCACTAACAAATTCAATTTGTGAAGATTCACACATATTTCAATGTCTTTCCAGAAGAAATGCCCACTCTATTACATGCTTCAAGTCCACTATGCGATACCCAGATATCTCAGATAAGCCTTTATTTGGACCAGCTTCCACAATCAATTGAAAATGATCGCAAGTGCAGGAGAAGTGCAGACGGATTTTCCTTCAACTCTCAATGTCAATTGGGTTGCGTTCAAAAGATGTACTATAGTCGGGATGGGTCAGTTCTTAAAATAAAGCCTTGTTCACGGTTTAAACTTTAATTAAAACTCAGGAATAAACACATTACACAAATTAAAACTCTGCCATCTCAAAAGTATCTCTCTTACCCAGTGCCAACATTATAAATATTATAATTCAAAACAACATTATCATAAGAACTTAAAACTATAACGCTACGAAAGCCAATCAGCGGCCGAGTAGCGGCGCGACGACAGATCAGTGATTGGTCGGCGCGACGCGCGGGAGCAAACATGCTAGCGCGTTGGTGAATATCTTTGAGGCGGCTGTCCTCTATTGGCCCTCTTACGGCCAGGGAAATGGGAGCGTTCGGAAACGTTTTCCGCTATAGTACGTAATAAAATTTTACTTATCTTTATATTTCAATGTTACCTTTAGATTCCTCGTAGAACTGGTCAACGAATAAGAAAAAAAAACAGATTATAATAACTTGTTCAAAATAAAGCACGGAACAGAAAAAAAACAGATTGTAACTGAATTATATTTGTTTCTGAACGCACCATAACAAATTTCGACGTGAAAAAGCTTGGTAGGTATCTACTACAAAATAAAACAAACTATATAGATTTAAATATGTGTGTCTGTTTGAAACTGTTTGCAAAATGCGTAAAAGGTGACGTAATCCGGCAAAACCATATTTTGCAAATGTTTGCAAGTTTCATTTTATGATCACCTACTTTGGTAGTTTACCGATTTAAAATAATTTTATTTATTGTTGACCAAAAACATATTATTCAAATAATACTAAGAAACACTGACTTTGTACTCATCACTGACACGTATGACGTAGGTAATTAGTATTGTGACGAGATTTCATAAAAATCACGGGCCAACTTGATGTTTCTAATACCACCGAAAATAGAATTGTGTTTTTAGAATATTTAACTATTATACCTACGATAAATTAGAATTACAATAATACAGTATAATAGATAATATGAATCAAATGTATACTGAAGAAATATTGCAATTAAATCAATGAAAATGCATAGCATACAAAATAATAAGTACGCAAGAACTTCCGCGCGCAAATCATATAGCGCGGGACAACCGAGCTAGGAATGTATTTTCTAAGTTTCTAACAGTCAAACAAGTGAACGAAGTTTGGCAACGCCTTTTTTTCGTCCACATATTGCATGTAGGTCAAGGTTACGAAGAACGGCATCGTTGCATAAAACCTTCCTACGACTACTGGTATTTATGTTGCCATACAACAATAAAATTGTTTACATTAAAAAAAAACATAACATTGATGTCATCAGTTTTATGTTATTTTATATTGTTATTTTTTTGAACGGTTGGAAAGGAAATAATTAAAACTAATTATTGATTTAACAGAATTATTATAAGATCGTCTGCACCTGCACGCCATCTAGCGTGCCATAGTCTAAACAAGTTTACTTGTCATTATTTGTCAAAAGTCACGCACACTACTAAAGAAGTGTCAAATTTTGCCGGGATTTCACTATTGTTTTTCTCGCTAAATAATGTAAGATAATGCCCAAAAAGGTCGATTGCGGACACTTTCCATTGTTGAGAAGTGATAAAATGATAAATTTTAAAGAAAAAGTCTCTGTGTGTCGTGTAAAGGTGTATTTCAAATATGTATGGAGGGTCGGTTGACACATCCACCTTAACAGTAGTGTGGTGTACGGTGGCAGGCATACACGTCGCTGTGCGACCTGCTGATCCTGTTCGCGGAGCAGCTGTGCGCGCTGCACCACCCGGCCGAGCCCGCCATGCGGCCGCTGCTGCTGGAGCCCGACGCCGCGCTGTGCGACATGCTCAACGCCTTCATCCAGGAGTTCGTGTTCGTGCACCACAACTACGGTAAGCGCACATCACATGCAGCATGGTTATCCTGGCAAGTGGCTATACTCGCCGCCATCTTGTTTTCACATTATCATTGCCACGAACAATTGGCTACTTGAATACTGTTAAGAATTCGCGTAAATGTTATGTTGTTTCGAAGAACTAACAGAAATAACACGATGTGTGAAAAATCTAATAATATCGATAAAAAAATGGCTTAGTTTTAACTGATTTTAAATGACATGTTAGACAAAGACAGCGCTATATAAACCTGACGTCATATTTCATACCTCCATAGTAACGTCACGGCCGTTTAGCGCGACAAGGATAGAAAGTGCCCCCACCAAAAACTTCTAAAGCATGTAACTACTCCATTTTTTTATCGATATTATTACTTTTTGCACACATCGTGTTATTTCTGTTAGTTCTTTGAAATAACATAACATTTTCGTGATTTTTTAACAGTAGTCAAGTAGCCAATTTAACTAATTTTACCAACAGCGCCCTTTAGAGAATTTCATTCCAACGTCAAAAAAATAATGTAGCATTGTACACAGTATCATTCGAATAAGCCAAGCCTCATAGACTTGTTGGGTACCTTTGTTTTCGTTAGGGCCACTCGCAGTGCATCTCTATACGGATAGTCTACTACTGTGTTTTCGATAGTTGACCATGTTAAAACAAAAATACTTATTGATGACTGATTTGTTATAAACATTTTTTCGTTTTATCCTGATAATTAAACGGATATTGACCTTACAGGTCTGTGAAGGTTTACCAGCTAGTACAATTTAACCGTGTATACTTATTTTTTTTTTGGGCGGGTGGAAAATCATCAAATACCCCCTCCCGCTCTTGGGCAGAGCGAAAGGGAGTGTCAGACTTCTACTGACTAAAAACCACCCATGTTCCTTCTTAGCCCTTCATGTCGAGGCCGCGGTATCTCTTGCGAACAACCCGCAGCCCCGACACCGTGTATACTCTGAAACTACAAAATAGGTTGCACATTTCGAAAAAGGTGAAAAGTATTGCAGTATAGCTGGAAAGTTTTCCGAAGTCAATGGAACTTTGACAGGTTGTATGCTACGAAAACTAGAAGAAGAGGTGGACTTCACTCTTTCACTTATATCGCTAAGCAGATTTTGTGTACCACATAGGAAATAAAATTGAAGAGCATTCAATTTCCTAAAAGTTAATTGGTGAAACCGATTTTCAAGCACAATATTAACAGAAATTGCCGTTCGAACGGAATCGGAACGGGGATCGTTGTAATGTTTAACGACAATTTGGTTGAATTGTAAAAAAATAAGTGTTTTCCTCAGTTTATTATATATCTAAAAAGATGTCGAATATTCATATACAACCTTTAAAATTGCAATAAGGAGACAAGTTTAAAAAAAAATTAACAAACTTAGTTTCACTACATATATGTTCAAAAAAACTCACACGTCTATAGCACGTTTATTTAAAAATATTATGCACAAATCAGATTGAGAAAATTCCTTCGTTAGTAAACACGGTGATAGAGGAAGTGACTAAAACTACAATAAAAATTGCGCATACCAACAACATGTTCATATTACTATAAATGGTGTTCTTTTGAAAGAAGTCGAAAACTCAGGCTAGTCTTCGTAGTGTATCGCCAAAAAACCTGTTACAGTTCCATAAACTTTGGAATACTTCAGCTAGTTTAAAACAGTAATAAACTACATAATATGGTTAGTTGAGGTCACAGTTTGCAGTTTAGATAATAATTGACAATTTTCATTGCATTGTGTTGTTACCCGACTGCGGCGAAGCCCAAAAGGAGGGTTATTGAGAAATGTGTTCTTTAATTCCTAGTAGCGTACTAGAAGACTGTATGAATGTAAGGGTCAGCAAAAATACTAAACATTAGAGCTATATCAGTTGGACTTAAATTTATTTAAAGTCAACACAAGTTCACAACACAAAAGTGGCAAAGGTACAAGCGAATCGTTTAGTAAGGTGAATACCTATTGTAAGTTGTTGACCATGTCTTTGAATAGGAGAGGTTGCGTTACTAAATACATTTGTTGTTTGCAAACATTAATTCAAATGATTGTTCCACTAAGAGATGTCGTGGACAACATGAATATGAAACTATTTGACTGGGTGCTGTTGATTGGCTCGTGCACTTTTTGGGTGGTTTTCAAAATTGGGTTTGTGTATTCATTTGTACAGTAGTTTTACGGTGTGGTGCACTGACGGGTATCAGGAGTATGTGACAGTTTGTATTAGGGCAGGCTTTGTGAGTTGCTACCTAAATGCTGACAACCGTAAACAAGTTGTTCATGATAAGTAAAGCAATATTTGCTTTAACATTTGGTTGTAACACGTAGCAATTTATAAACTCGCGGTTATTTGATCTGCATGCAACACGGTACATATATAAATATGGGCGTGTTGCATCATACTATTCACTTGTACTGTTCGTGAAGGAGAGAAAAAATATGCATTATTTAACGTAACGTCCGACTCGTGGTCGGGTTGGTCTCGCGCCGCGGCTCTGTGCGGTGACGTCACGGATAGACGTCACTGATGCACTGCTGGCGGCGCGAGACGTAACGTGGTGTATTGTTGCATGTCACGCGGTGTGCGTGCGCGGCGGGCCATGTCCGACCTATCGACGCCGGTAAGCCACTTGCTCCGCACGAGTTTGCACTAGTTGACACACCGCCGGCGGATTTTACCTTAGTAATGGCGCGAGCGCCCGCACCGGCCGGCAGTAGGCCGCGCGGCAATAGGCCGGCAGTAGGCCGCGCGGCAATAGGCCGGCAGTAGGCCGCGCGGCAATAGGCCGCCCCGGCCGGCAATACGCCGCGCCGGCGGGTGCGGGAGTCGCGCGCGCCGCCGCGCTACAATAATGCATATTTTTGTCTCGACGCGACGCGTTCCGTGCACTCGCTGTGTGTATCACTTAACATTACTAAGGGAAAATTGTCGCGCCCGCTTCAGACACGCAGTCCGATACCTCCGGCAAATACGCGAACCTTACATGTTACATGCAGAGAACATGCCCTGTAACATGTCGCAGGTCACCTTTGTGAAAACAAGTACATTGCAGGCGCATTGACCAAGTGACTACAGAACTGCTGGTAATTGTCACAATCGTGTATTATAAAGATGTCGGTATTCGCTCGCGGTATCGAACTGTGCTGTAATTCTATTAACACACTTGACGACTTTTGTGATTTGAGCATGTTTTGTGCAGTGTATTATTATTTTGCATTCGATATCATTTTATAGTGATGAAATACAAAGTTTAAGAAAAACTAAGAGTTAACTTAATGAAGCTAGATGCTGCTTGTACTAAACCGCGGTCTGTGGGACTTTGTGCAACTAATCATGAAGACGACATGATCATGTCATTTATTTATTTCCTTAACGAGCTTATTTATTTCCTATACGTAGCTCGTAGTGCCTGCATGGATCATAGTTATGACGGATATCTCAAGCTGAGCCAATTTCGAAACATGCTAATAAGAATATTGAAATAATTGTCTGACAAAATGTAAGAAACTTATTGGTGTCAACTTGAGGTGAACTGTGTGACGTTTTAGTGTCTATGGATATTCATTATCAATGTGCAATGTTAGAAAGGCACTAAAGCGCTACTTGTTTTGCACACAACGGCGAGTGCACTGGCTACTCGTGCTAACACGGGCTTGCGTTGCAGACGGTCAAGACGAGAGACGTATCGAGGAGCTGCACAAGCGCCGCAACTTCCTGGCGGCGTACTGCAAGCTCATCGTGTACAACGTGGCGCCCATACGCCGCGCCGCCGACGTCTTCAAGCACTACATCAAGGTACCGCGTGAAGGGTTCCGTACCGTTGTACTACATATTGACAGATTTTCTATGTTATTTTAGCACCATAGACTTCTTATAGGTTTTCCTGTAATCTGTAAGTGTTGAACTATTTTCTGTATTTGTTTCAAAATTTTAGGCTCAGTAATTTAGTTTATAGACATACGAGTGATCCTATAAGGGTTCCGTTTTATCCTTTTGAGGCACGGAACCCTAAAAAAGGCAACGTCCGTCTGCTACAGCGGTGAGTGATACCAACCGTGTGATGACGTGTCCCGCAGTGCTACAACGACTACGGCGACATCATCAAGGCCACGGTGAGCAAGGCGCGCGAGATCAACAAGCTGAACTGCGCGCTGACCATGGAGCTGGCCATGCAGGCGCTGTTCGCCGACATGCTGGCCAAGCACGCCGGCACGCCGCCGCACCGCCAGCTGCCCGAGATGCTGGAGCTCAAGGTACCCGGCACCTGTTGCCATCCAACGCCTACAGATCTGAACTCCGTGTTTTCTACTGAAAAAAGTGGCGGTACTCTCATAGAAGCTGAAAAGCCCAGCTTGCCTTAATAAAACAACGAATTAAAAAAAACAGTCAATACAAAAACAAAATATTATAATATCCTCAACTGCATGCCACGCGAAAAACGGAACGTATTAATGCGACGTAGTCAGGTTTACGTACTCAATAACTATCATTCATGTGACGTTACCAAACTTCTTATGTCTCCCGACCCGAGCCCGTCCGATCGATCAGACAGGTCTATCGGGCATGATCGGGCTAGGCTACCCCTTTCTCTGTCACACCCACTAATCTCTATGTTGCTTTTCTGACCTCTCTATCCTACGAACATTTATAGCGTTGTTTGTTTAACCTTATTTAACTACTAACCTTTAACTATTTAACCTTTGTTTAACGTACTTTTTTCAGGTTTTACGACAGAATGTATAGGATTTTAAGCAAAGCTTCTGGTTGTTTGAATGTGTGTATTATAAGTCAGTGTAAGATTGTGAGGGAATAAGAATACAGGTTCGCCATTGAGAGGGATGTTACCTGAAAAAAAAAACCATGTGCAAAATTATTGAATACGTGTTTTTTGTTTTATGAAATTAATAAAAATTGACGGAGATAAAACGCGTCGAAGATCATTAGTGGAGGCTTGTTGATGTCACTTTCCGATAAAAAATCTACTGAAATGTGACGTCACACGAGTTTTCGAAGCACTGTTTCGTCTTCATTTTTTGTTCACGTAAAAAACAAAAGGCATCCGATATTCGATAATCTAACTGTCGGACTAAACAGATTTTTTTGTCTGAAAGCATCCCTATTTGAGAATCGCACCCGAGACGTCAGGCGTTGGGCAGGTCAGTAACGATGTCAGTAATAGGGGAGGTCGATCAAAGTTCATCGTAAATGGCTGTTCAAAGCTATGTCTCAACCAGACAAATATTAAATGACCCGAATTCTAAGCAATGACAACGTTCGGAAATATTGTGTCATGTCATCGTATTGAGTGTTGTGTCGTGTGGTGTCGCAGGAGCTAGCCAAGCGGTTCTCGGTGATGTTCGGTCTGGACGCGGTGAAGAACCGCGAGGCGCTGACGGCACTGCACCGCGCCGGCATCGGGTTCGCGGCGCTGGAGCTGTCGCCGCACGCGCCCGCGCCCATCAAGTCGGGGTAAGCACCGCCCGCGTCTGTCGACACTTGCTTTTTAAGCTATAAGATGATTAAAACTAGGATTCAATCAATAACGATTTCATGATAATTTGATGCAGTAAAAGATAATTATGTTTATACAGGTAAATCAAAACCATGAGTCGCCAAATCAAAGTTATCGGAGGCGCGCAGTTCAAGTAAACAGTAGACACAAAACCCGTCTGTTCGAAGGATCCTCAAATGACTCTTCTTGCTGTGAGCCGAGCAGAAGGGAGTGTCAGACTTCTACTGACTATAAACCACCATGCTCCTTCCTAACCCTCTGTGTCGAGGCCGCGGTATCTCTTTCGAACAACCCGCGACCCCGACGGGATACTTGAACCCTTAAATAATGACGAGTGTGGCCCACAGCGCGCCGCCGCACGTGTTGTTCCTGGAGCCGCTGGCGGAGTTCAGCAACAAGCTGCTGCGACAGGACAAGCGCCAAGTGCTCAAGGTGAGGCCCACTACTGGGACTAGTTTCATTCTGCCCTTGCTTATATTTCCCACCCTGCTTGCTAAATTCTTGTGTTTGGGTGTGTGAAAAAAGTCATAATATATTATTACGAAGTTAAAAGAAAAACTGTCACAGCTAAGTAAAGCAGCTAAGTTTTAAAA
The DNA here is from genome assembly GCA_949774965.1 of Diarsia brunnea. Lineage (NCBI taxonomy): Eukaryota > Metazoa > Arthropoda > Insecta > Lepidoptera > Noctuidae > Diarsia > Diarsia brunnea. Next base: position 477,447 of record OX459009.1, read on the forward strand.
TTAATTTTTGTTTGATGAATTTTTGAATAATTTATTTTATGAATTTATGATTATGTATTTTTGGTAGTATGTGTTGTGTGTTGGCCTTCGATTATTATTAATATTTTTTTTTTGTTTACTAACATTATTCTTTAAGTATACCTACTAATATGGATCACAGTAATCTGAATTTAATAAATTATTATTATTACTTAAATAACCCTACTTAGCTGTACAGGTTTACGAGTAACAGTATACATTCATATATATAATGTATTATTATTTATTACAATCAACATTGTTTGGAGTCAATTTCGCATTTTTTTTTTAAAAGTTGCCCCACTCTAGGAATTTCTCCTGTATCGTGGGTGCGTTTACACATATTTAAACTCACATACACAGAACACCCAGACCTGAAACAACTATCTGTAGCCCATACAAATATTTGTTTCGTGCGGGGTTCAAACCCACGACACGCAGCGCAGTAGTCAGGGGTTGCGCGGCCAGAGACGCACTTGTCGGGTTTTCTTTCATATTGTTCCTCACACCAGCCATCCATCGTTTACTTTGCGGACGAAGACTTGGCTTGTTACAGAGTAATGGTTGTGTGGTTGCAGTTCCTGGACAGTCGCATCCCGCACGGGGTGCAGTGGGGCGACGAGTGGGCGGCGCTGCTGGCCTACCGCGGGTCACTGCTCACCGACGCGCCCGACGAGCGCCCGCCGCCCGCGCGCAAGAACTACGCGAGACGTCCCAGTACGTACTGCACTGCCCTCTCTCCTGCCGTCGTAGCAGTATAGATACCAGCTCACCGACGCGCCCGACGAGCGCCCGCCGCCCGCGCGCAAGAACTACGCGAGACGTCCCAGTACGTACTGCACTGCCCTCTCTCCTGCCGTCGTAGCAGTATAGATACCAGCTCACCGACGCGCCCGACGAGCGCCCGCCGCCCGCGCGCAAGAACTACGCGAGACGTCCCAGTACGTACTGCACTGCCCTCTCTCCTGCCGTCGTAGCAGTATAGATACCAGCTCACCGACGCGCCCGACGAGCGCCCGCCGCCCGCGCGCAAGAACTACGCGAGACGTCCCAGTACGTACTGCACTGCCCTCTCTCCTGCCGTCGTAGCAGTATAGATACCAGCTCACCGACGCGCCCGACGAGCGCCCGCCGCCCGCGCGCAAGAACTACGCGAGACGTCCCAGTACGTACTGCACTGCCCTCTCTCCTGCCGTCGTAGCAGTATAGATACCAGCTCACCGACGCGCCCGACGAGCGCCCGCCGCCCGCGCGCAAGAACTACGCGAGACGTCCCAGTACGTACTGCACTGCCCTCTCTCCTGCCGTCGTAGCAGTATAGATACCAGCTCACCGACGCGCCCGACGAGCGCCCGCCGCCCGCGCGCAAGAACTACGCGAGACGTCCCAGTACGTACTGCACTGCCCTCTCTCCTGCCGTCGTAGCAGTATAGATACCAGCTCACCGACGCGCCCGACGAGCGCCCGCCGCCCGCGCGCAAGAACTACGCGAGACGTCCCAGTACGTACTGCACTGCCCTCTCTCCTGCCGTCGTAGCAGTATAGATACCAGCTCACCGACGCGCCCGACGAGCGCCCGCCGCCCGCGCGCAAGAACTACGCGAGACGTCCCAGTACGTACTGCACTGCCCTCTCTCCTGCCGTCGTAGCAGTATAGATACCAGCTCACCGACGCGCCCGACGAGCGCCCGCCGCCCGCGCGCAAGAACTACGCGAGACGTCCCAGTACGTACTGCACTGCCCTCTCTCCTGCCGTCGTAGCAGTATAGATACCAGCTCACCGACGCGCCCGACGAGCGCCCGCCGCCCGCGCGCAAGAACTACGCGAGACGTCCCAGTACGTACTGCACTGCCCTCTCTCCTGCCGTCGTAGCAGTATAGATACCAGCTCACCGACGCGCCCGACGAGCGCCCGCCGCCCGCGCGCAAGAACTACGCGAGACGTCCCAGTACGTACTGCACTGCCCTCTCTCCTGCCGTCGTAGCAGTATAGATACCAGCTCACCGACGCGCCCGACGAGCGCCCGCCGCCCGCGCGCAAGAACTACGCGAGACGTCCCAGTACGTACTGCACTGCCCTCTCTCCTGCCGTCGTAGCAGTATAGATACCAGCTCACCGACGCGCCCGACGAGCGCCCGCCGCCCGCGCGCAAGAACTACGCGAGACGTCCCAGTACGTACTGCACTGCCCTCTCTCCTGCCGTCGTAGCAGTATAGATACCAGCTCACCGACGCGCCCGACGAGCGCCCGCCGCCCGCGCGCAAGAACTACGCGAGACGTCCCAGTACGTACTGCACTGCCCTCTCTCCTGCCGTCGTAGCAGTATAGATACCAGCTCACCGACGCGCCCGACGAGCGCCCGCCGCCCGCGCGCAAGAACTACGCGAGACGTCCCAGTACGTACTGCACTGCCCTCTCTCCTGCCGTCGTAGCAGTATAGATACCAGCTCACCGACGCGCCCGACGAGCGCCCGCCGCCCGCGCGCAAGAACTACGCGAGACGTCCCAGTACGTACTGCACTGCCCTCTCTCGTCGTAGCAGTATAGACACCCACCAGCACCTGCTGCTGGTGGATAAGCTGTCCCGGCGCACGGGTAGCGGGCCGCTCCTGCGCGACCGCACACCTCTAGGCGAGCTGGGCACCCTTCTTCGGCGACCACTACAACTTGTTTTTCTATTAATTAAACTCCTAGTTAAATGCTACTACTTGAGATATATTTCAATAATATCGCCGTTTCGCCCTTAAAACACAGAGAAATTTCTGTGGCAGTTTCTTTCCTTCCACCTACGACCATACAATAAACATACGAACGACTTGGCATTCCAGGAGGTCAGAACGATGACGAAGAAGGCGAGGAGAACGCAGAGTCAGACCAGGAGCCGCCCGGGTGAGCGCAACGCAGTCCTACACCTGCCACACATAACATTAGTTAGCCACGCTCCGTAACTACGTCACAAGACCCGCTTTATACATGAGAGGACCATCCTGCAATGCAGAATATCAACTCTGTTTCACATAATATACACTTTGTAAGACTAGTTATCAAATACGTGCCAAAAAACAGTTTCATTTGACATGGCCAAAGTGTATAGTACGTAGAAACGTCACGATATATCCGCACACATGACCTAAACAAATCATTTATTTAGACAATGACCACTGTGAAATCTGTGTGCCCAAAATATAATATAACCGTGTGTAAAGCGGACCCTGTAGACATAATTATTGAGTGTTATAATTTTGTTAAACATAGACTATTGTGTTATGTATTATGTAGGTATATTATTATGTATTTGTTTACTTTATCAGTCCTATGAATATATGAATGAATATCGTGCTGGAAGGGACGAGAAGTAAGGCATTTCAATATTGACAATAAGAGTGAATCAATGAATTATATAATTTTTACCGACTGCTAATAATTACAAGTAAAACCACTTAGTATACGCATATTGTACGTTTAAAATCTTGTTTTGTGAGTCCGTTTTATAATATCATTATTATATAAATGTTTTATTGAATTGAATTCGTGTCATATTGTTGACAATGATGTTGAGTAATGAATTTGGGCCTTATAGTGTGTAGTGAAGTGTGCGCTCTGCGGATGAGTGAGGACTGTTTGATATATTGTGTAGGTATGTAGTGTGTAATGTAGCAGTAGCTTGTGTAAAATAAGTAGTTCGATGTAATGGCGCAGTCTACAACACTGACAACGAATGAGAGCAAATATCGGTGTCTCTAGTGGAAAGGGGTGAAAACAGATTTAACTTATCTCTAAAAATAAAAAAAGTTACGACTTGTGAAATCAGACTTTACCCTTTTTCACTAGAGGTACAGGTATATTTAAGCAGATATCTTTTTTTAAATATAACCGACAGTGTTTGTTGGCTCCGCAAAAAGATAATGTTGGTTTTTATCACCGACATAATATTGTAGTTAAGTAATTCATATAATATATTTTTATAATAAATTATATTTATTATATTTTGATGTTTTATTATACTGTAACACATATAATAATATGTAATTATAACATGTAGTACTTAATGGTTAGTAAGACAACGGTGTGGGGTGTACGCTTCCTAGTTACTATAGTGGATCTCAGGACTAAAGGATGGATCAGGACATTAAAACTGGAATGTCTAAGATAGTTAGCATTCCGGGTGTTGGGTACCCGGGTTTCCTAAGTATGTAGGGTGGAGTACAACTATGCAAAATATAATTCTGTACATGGTCCATGAATCATGTTGAATGCAAGCGCGCCAGTCGTTTGGTGGTGGCTCTCCGCGCCAGCGCTGCACCAGGCAACAGGAGAGAGTGTGGCTCCATACTCGACGCTAATAGTTATCGGTTGAAATGATGAGAACATGTTCGTCGATACTAGCGGCCGACCAATAGAGTTCATTTAACTGCAGGTAATTATTTTTCGACGAACGCTATTGTTCTAGTATAGTATAGTATATATTTATTTATTTACTTTTTGATTCTGCTAAAAAATATAGGACTGAGTTAAAAAACAGAATAACTGCCGCACTCACTGCGAAGAAAAAGAAAGAAAGAAAATTGTGTTTATTTGGCAAAAAATCCTTAAAAATTTACAAAACAAATTCAATATAATTAAAATTAATAATGCCAAAAGGGCCTCAGCTCAGCATAATGCCAGATGCAGATGCTCAGTTTGCTCAGATGCTCAGTTTGCTCAGATGCTCAGTTTAATGATTACTTAAGAATGAATTATCGGTATCGTCCACGAATTCATGATTTGCGCCCAAGTGAAGTAATAGGGGATCAGAAAAAAAAAAAAACTAATTAGTCCGTCAGATAGATTTCCAAAAAATATTGAACACATGTTTTTTCTTTTTGGTGTGGGTGTACTATTAGGTACACCTCTGCCTAACCCCTCGGGGATTATAGGCGTGATGTTATGTTATGTGTGTTATTTTTACTTTTTTCACATGAACAAAAAATGAAGACGATGTAGTGCTTCGAAAACTCGTGAACTCCTCGAAAACGTCACATGTCAGTACATTTTTTACCTACAAATGACGTCACAACCCCCCCCCTCATGATATTTGACGCGTTTTATGTTTATTAATTTAATAAAACAAAAAAACACGTATCCAATATTTTTCGATAATCTAACTGACGGACTAATCTATACTAATATTATAAAGCTGAAGAGTTTGTTTGTTTGTTTGTTTGTTTGAACAGGGTAAACTCTGGAACTACTGGTTGGAATTTAAAAATTCTTTTAGTGTTGGATAGTCCATTTATCGAGGAAGGCTATAGGCTATATAACATCACGCTACGATCAATAGGAGCGGAGCATAAATGAAAAATGTTGCAAAAACGGGAAAAGATATTCCTTTTTGAGAGCTTCCGTTGCGTGCGCTGCGAAAACTGTTTAAGTTACGTAAATACTATGTATGAAGAAATTGTTCCCCTTTAAAAGTTCTAAAAAAAAGTCCGCGATAGCATATGTTTATCTTTTAAGATTGACTCACTGTAACCATTTTTTAATAATTAAATGCTTGATTAAAAATAATGATATATTGCGAAGCTTATTTAACCCATATGGTATTAATCTATATCTATATAAATGTGTTTGTTAGCACGGAAATTTAATATAGAATAATTGTGCCTTTTACTCTATACAGTTTAAACAAATATCTTAGAAGATATCGCAATGTAAAAATATACGGGCGACAAAATAATTAAGCGCGTGGCAGTCATTCGATCCGGTGCGGTAGGTATGTACGTGGGGATTCTGGCCTCTGGGGGCTCCGGAGAAATTCAAATTCAAAATATTTACTGCACCATAATGTTTACAAGTACAAGGTGTTACTGTTTATTAAATAGTAAGAGATACCTATAGTAATTGTTACTTTAATAATATAATCGAAGCCAATCTAAACTAAAAGGTATTATAAAGAGGAAAGGTAAGATTTTTTGTTTGTTAAGAGTACGATTTAACTCAATTTAATATGTTGGATAGTCGATTTATCGAACCTTTATAAGCTATATTATGTGACGCGGACGAAGTTGCGTGGGTCAGCTAGTTAGACTCATATTTTTTAACTCAGTCCGATCCCCTATTGCCGCACCCAGCACGAGCCGGCACGGTGTACGGGCCGTAGGGCAGTATAGCCTTTGTGTTGGCGCCAACATGTTTTCACGATAGGGCACGCGCTGCTCAGGGAGCAATTCTGAATGCATCCTACGAGCCTCGGTCAGGTCATCACCCACGATGGGTCATCACCACATACCGAGTTTCCGTGCCTCGGACAGCATCACAGCACGTTGAGCGGTTGGTGCAGGCTGGCATCTATACTAATATTATAAAGCTGAAGAGTTTGTTTGTTTGTTTGTTTGATTGTTTGTTTGAAAAAGGTAAACTCTGGAACTACTGGTTGGAATTGAAAAATTATTTTAGTGTTGGATAGTCCATTTATCGAGGAAGGCTTTAGGCTATATAACATCACGCCACAATTAATAGGAGCGGAGCATAAATGAAAAATGTTGCAAAAACGGGAAAAGATATTCCTTTTTGAGAGCTTCCGTTGCGTGCGCTGCGAAAACGGTTTAAGTTACGTAAATATCATGTAAGAAGGAATTGTTCCTCTTTAAAAGTTCTAAAAAAAAGTCCGCGACAGCATATGTTTATCTTTTACGATTGACTCACTGTAACCATTTTTTTATATTAAAATGTTAGGTTAAAAAGAATTATATTTTGCGAAGCTTATTTAACCCATATGGTATTAATCTATATCTAAATAAATGTGTTTGCTAGCACGGAAATTTAATATAGAATATTTGTGCCCTTTACTCTATACAGTTTAAACAAATATCTTAGAAGATATCGCAATGTAAAAATATACGGGCGACAAAATAATTAGCGCGTGGCAGTCATTCGGTCCGGTGCGGTAGGTATGTACGTGGGGATTCTGGCCTCTGGGGGCTCCGGAGAAATTCAAATTCAAAAAAATTACTGCACCATAATGTTTACAAGTACAAGGTGTTACTGTATATTAAACAGTAAGAGATACCTATAGTAATTGTTACTTTAATAATATAATCGAAGTCAATCAAATCAAAAATTCAAAAAAACAGAAAGGTATCTTCTTGCACTAAATTAGTTAGTAAAAAAGGGCCTCAGCAGAACACTTTGAATTTATTCCACCAAAATATCCAAGGCATTTCTTCCAAATTATTAGAAATAGAATTGTTTTTAGAGAAAAGTAGGTTTGACATTATTTGTTTTACTGAACATTGGCTTAAGGATTACCAAATGCTCATTAATTATGAAAACTATACGGTGGGTAGCTGTTTTAACCGTAAATCGATGCTGCGTGGAGGTTCCCTAATATTATTAAAAAATTGTGTTAAATATAAGCAACGTAATGACATTGTAGGTCTTTCGGTTGAACATTGCGTCGAACTGTCCTGTGTTGAGCTAGATAAGCATGTAATTGTGTGCGTGTACAGACCCCCAAACTATCAAAACTTTTCCTTATTTGAATCAATAATGGAAGATGTCCTGGCAAAACTTGCTGCCAGTAATAAATCTGCAATTATTTGTGGCGATTTCAATGTCAATATTTTAGAAGAAAACTCAATTAGCAGTAGGTTATTAAATCTTTTTAAGTCATTTAATTTAACCAACATTTTTACAGAACCTACTAGGGTCACTCCATTTTCTGCTACTTGTATAGACAATGTTTTCTGCGATTGTGATTACTTAGATAAAACCATAGTAAATTGCCTGCCGTCTGATCATAGCGGACAAACCGTAACTTTTAGATGTAACACACCATTACAAAAAGTTCAGATTAGATTTAGACCTATAACAACTAGCAAATTAAATAAATATAATATTTCCCTACAGAACAAGTTAGGTGAAATGAACCATCATATGGATGATATTAATATAAATAAATTGTACGATAATTTCTTTTCAATAGTTCACACAGAATTCAATAAAACTTTTGAGAAGAAAATTAAAAGTATTAGCCCTAAATTTATATTTAGTGATTGGGCAACTAGAGGTATCAGAAAAAGTAGGGAAAGACTTTTTGAGCTATATGGCCTTAAGCCTTGTATAAACACTGAAACTTTTAACAAGTATGTTGCTAAGTATTCAAAAATATTTCGAAATACTTGCAAGGTTGCTAAAGCCCTGCACATTAGCAACAAGATCAAAACAGCAGAAAATAAAATAAAAACAGTTTGGAAAGTCATAAATAACGAGACTAACAGGAAAAAAATACGTAACACTAGCTACACATTAAATACAGCATGTGGTCCTAAAAGCGCTGATCAGGAAGTAGCTCAAGAGTTTGTAAATTTCTTTACTGATATACCATTAAAAACAACGGAGGCTCTTAATTCCTCACCTGAAGTCTCAATTGATTTATTAAAGGCGAACGTGCCTGGCTGCCTTGCTGAATTTAAATTTAAACATATAAACCCTTTGGTGGTAATTAAAGCTTTCCGGCAAATAAAAATTAAACTGACCGAAGATTTATGGGGAATGTCTATCAAAGTTTGTACATCCATAGTTGAGACTATTGCACCATACTTAGCATCAATCTTTAATTTGTGTGTTGACCAAGGAGTTTTCCCTGATTTAATGAAACACAGTAAGGTCATACCTCTTTTCAAATCTGGTGACAGTAAAGATACTAATAATTATAGACCTGTATCCGTGTTGCCAGTTTTTAGCAAGGTTTTTGAAAAAGTAATGCTTAACCAAATGCTCAATCATTTTAACACCAATAGAATCTTACACGATCAACAGTACGGTTTCACTAAAGGACGTTGTACAACTGACGCCGGTGTAACTTTGTTAAAGCATATATTTAACGCGTGGGAAGAGTCCCAAGATGCTGTAGGAATTTTTTGTGACCTCTCAAAAGCATTTGATTGCGTGAATCACGACACATTGCTTTTGAAACTTGAGCATTACGGACTAGGTAAACTTGCACTTAGTTTAGTTAAATCTTATTTGAGTGAAAGGCAACAGCATGTTCAAATAAATGGTGTTAATTCACAGGGTTTAAAAGTAAAAATGGGGGTTCCGCAAGGCTCCATATTGGGCCCTTTCCTTTTTCTGGTATATATTAATGATCTACCCTATTTATTGAAAAACCAACCTCAGAATATGGTGTTATTTGCTGATGACACTTCCCTAATTTTTAAGATAAATAGACGGGCTCAAAATTTAGATGACGTGAATATTGCCCTTCTTCAGGTTCATAATTGGTTCACAGCAAACAATTTAGTATTAAATGAAAAAAAGACTAAATGCATAAGATTTGCTTTACCGAATGTTAAAAGTAGTGATTGTGATATACTATTAAATAACGAGAAACTAGAATTCGTAGATAAAACGGTTTTCCTGGGGATTACGCTTGATTCACGGCTACAATGGGGTGCTCATTTAACATCTCTTGCAGGGCGGCTAAGTTCAGCAGCATATGCCATTAGAAAAATCCGTCAGTTTACTGATGTAGATACCGCTAGGCTGGTATATTTTAGTTACTTTCATAGTATAATGTCTTATGGCATTTTGTTATGGGGACGGGCTGCAGACATTGAATCTATTTTTATTCTGCAAAAAGAGCAATCAGAGCAATATATGGTCTTCGTAGGCGCGATTCTCTGAGGGAACTGTTTAAGAACATTAACATCATGACGGTGCATTGTCAGTACATCTACGAAAACATAATGTACGTGAGAAAAAATCTGCATCTTTTTAGTAAAAGAGGGGACAGACACAATTATGTTACTAGGAATAGGGACCAGTTAGTTCAGCCAGGCTTCAGACTCGCTAAAGTAGACTCATCTTTCATGGGGTACTGTTTGAGATGCTATAACAAAATTCCACAAAGCATTCTTGAACTGAATGAGACGAAATTTAAATCATGCATCAAACGCACACTATGCAAGCAAGCATATTACAAGTTGGACGATTATATCGCTGATAAAAATGCTTGGCTTAATGCCGGTCCTGCTCCACAAGGACAGGGCGCTTAAATTAATTAAAGAGGAGGAAGACAGAAGAAGAAGATTGTACAACTATCTTTGCAATGTATAAATTCAATCTCTTTAGTATTATATAGTCGCATAGCACATATTGTGTGAGTACTATGTACTAAAAAGCTATCATTCTCTGGAAACCTACATATTTTTAATTTTTTTTTAATTATTATTTATTTGACTTGGATATGCCCTGGCGATTGAGAGTGTGTCATGCTCACTTAAATGTCTCGCTGATGGTGGCGGGTGTGTCGGATCATTTCGTTCCCTTCAAAATGGTTGAGTGGAATGGTGCTGATCCATGCGTCATGCTCGTGAACGGGTGCTGTCAGTTGTGACTGGTCACCTCTTAGCTGCCACGGCTTGTTTGAATTATTATTTTATCTTTGAATCGTCGTTTTTGACTTTACAGTGGACACTTATCGTGCACATCTTGCTACATCGTTCTCACATAATATACCATCTCAACATGAATGATATAATGTACCAAGATTTTGTAACAATATTCTGATTTAAAAGAGTGTCCATGGAGTTTCTTGCCCGTTCTTCTCCATAGAGATCTACGCTAGGGAATGGGCAACTACAGTACTTTCACAAGTTATTATGCCTTGTGACTGTGACTGTAGCTTAGGAGTGCAATGCGTCGTCCCGGGGGTTGCTGCGTCGGGTTGCGCGTCGCCGGATGTCTGCGGCGGCGAGTGCTGTGGGTGCGGGGGCGCGCGGCGGCGCGTGCCGTGGCGGTGGGTGCGCGGGGCTCCGGGTCGCGGGCGGCGGTTGCGCGTTGCGGCGTGCATTCGTTGTTCCGTGATTTGGAGTCTCGTGCATTCGTTGTTGCGGTGTGCGTCGCTGCGTGCTTTCGTGCTCGCAGTGTTCGTTGTTGCGGGCGTTCGGCGGCGTGTGGTTCGGCGTGGTGGCTTTCGGGATGACGTATTGCACTCGTAGTTTAGTTTTATGAATTGTTCTTCTGACATTCAAAAGTACCAGTAATGGTTTAATTGAAATAAATGCTTTGACTTTGACTTTGAATCTAAACTAATAGGTATTTTATAGAGGAAAGGTAAGATTTTTTGTTTGTTACGAGTACGATATAGCTCAATTTAATAAGTTGGATAGTCGATTTATCTAGAAAGGTTATAAGCTATATTATGTGTTGCAGACGAAGTTGCGTGGGTCAGCTAGTACTATAATATAGGTCGTTGGCAGTCGACACAGGGAGTCAGTGACCTGAAAGACTGACAAGCAATCTAACCAAAGGGTATCTTACTACCCATAATTAACTGGGTTGTGGAGGTCAGATAGGTAGTCGAAAATACTGGTAATCAGCTGCAGCCGGGTAGACCGGAAGCCGACCTCAACATAGTTGGAAAAAGGTAAGGCAGATAATGGCATAAAACTGTATTATTTCGGTCCACTGTTAATTTGTGTATGACATAGCACTAAGCATGTACACTCCATTGCCGAGCTACGAGCAGTAATGTGCGACAGCTAACTGACAGGTCTGACCGTGTCGTTGTGGTGGTATCACCGCAGCTCGACCGACAGCTGTCACCCGCGCGCAATGATCTTGTGGAAAAAACTCATTTTCTCCAAAGAAAAGGTTTCTTTTTTTTTTAATTGATTTTAAGTTCTGTTAATGGAACTAAACCGCTCGTTTCAAGGATAACTCTGTTTACTCTTACACCTGTATATCATTAAAATTTCTTAGTATAATATTTCATGTCTATCTGAGGATCGGTGTTAACTGTCAGGTACGCAGCGATAGAAAGGCAATGTCTGATTGCAGTGTAATGTTTAGTGTGTCGTGTTTTAGTGGTAAGCGCATGCGCATAGCGAGACGGCGGCCCTCGGCGCGCTCCCTCCGCCCCTTGGCGTCCCCCGCGCGCCGCGCCGCCCCGCCGCGCCGCAGCGCACGCTCCCTCCGCGCCGACACCGACACGTCCGACACCACGCCCAGGTAACATGTTACTGCAACACTACCGGCGCGCTCCCTCCGCCCCTTGGCGTCCCCCGCGCGCCGCGCCGCCCCGCCGCGCCGCAGCGCACGCTCCCTCCGCGCCGACACCGACACGTCCGACACCACGCCCAGGTAACATGTTACTGCAACACTACCGGCGCGCTCCCTCCGCCCCTTGGCGTCCCCCGCGCGCCGCGCCGCCCCGCCGCGCCGCAGCGCACGCTCCCTCCGCGCCGACACCGACACGTCCGACACCACGCCCAGGTAACATGTTACTGCAACACTACCGGCGCGCTCCCTCCGCCCCTTGGCGTCCCCCGCGCGCCGCGCCGCCCCGCCGCGCCGCAGCGCACGCTCCCTCCGCGCCGACACCGACACGTCCGACACCACGCCCAGGTAACATGTTACTGCAACACTACCGGCGCGCTCCCTCCGCCCCTTGGCGTCCCCCGCGCGCCGCGCCGCCCCGCCGCGCCGCAGCGCACGCTCCCTCCGCGCCGACACCGACACGTCCGACACCACGCCCAGGTAACATGTTACTGCAACACTACCGGCGCGCTCCCTCCGCCCCTTGGCGTCCCCCGCGCGCCGCGCCGCCCCGCCGCGCCGCAGCGCACGCTCCCTCCGCGCCGACACCGACACGTCCGACACCACGCCCAGGTAACATGTTACTGCAACACTACCGGCGCGCTCCCTCCGCCCCTTGGCGTCCCCCGCGCGCCGCGCCGCCCCGCCGCGCCGCAGCGCACGCTCCCTCCGCGCCGACACCGACACGTCCGACACCACGCCCAGGTAACATGTTACTGCAACACTACCGGCGCGCTCCCTCCGCCCCTTGGCGTCCCCCGCGCGCCGCGCCGCCCCGCCGCGCCGCAGCGCACGCTCCCTCCGCGCCGACACCGACACGTCCGACACCACGCCCAGGTAACATGTTACTGCAACACTACCGGCGCGCTCCCTCCGCCCCTTGGCGTCCCCCGCGCGCCGCGCCGCCCCGCCGCGCCGCAGCGCACGCTCCCTCCGCGCCGACACCGACACGTCCGACACCACGCCCAGGTAACATGTTACTGCAACACTACCGGCGCGCTCCCTCCGCCCCTTGGCGTCCCCCGCGCGCCGCGCCGCCCCGCCGCGCCGCAGCGCACGCTCCCTCCGCGCCGACACCGACACGTCCGACACCACGCCCAGGTAACATGTTACTGCAACACTACCGGCGCGCTCCCTCCGCCCCTTGGCGTCCCCCGCGCGCCGCGCCGCCCCGCCGCGCCGCAGCGCACGCTCCCTCCGCGCCGACACCGACACGTCCGACACCACGCCCAGGTAACATGTTACTGCAACACTACCGGCGCGCTCCCTCCGCCCCTTGGCGTCCCCCGCGCGCCGCGCCGCCCCGCCGCGCCGCAGCGCACGCTCCCTCCGCGCCGACACCGACACGTCCGACACCACGCCCAGGTAACATGTTACTGCAACACTACCGGCGCGCTCCCTCCGCCCCTTGGCGTCCCCCGCGCGCCGCGCCGCCCCGCCGCGCCGCAGCGCACGCTCCCTCCGCGCCGACACCGACACGTCCGACACCACGCCCAGGTAACATGTTACTGCAACACTACCGGCGCGCTCCCTCCGCCCCTTGGCGTCCCCCGCGCGCCGCGCCGCCCCGCCGCGCCGCAGCGCACGCTCCCTCCGCGCCGACACCGACACGTCCGACACCACGCCCAGGTAACATGTTACTGCAACACTACCGGCGCGCTCCCTCCGCCCCTTGGCGTCGCCCGCGCGCCGCGCCGCCCCGCCGCGCCGCAGCGCACGCTCCCTCCGCGCCGACACCGACACGTCCGACACCACGCCCAGGTAACATGTTACTGCAACACTACCGGCGCGCTCCCTCCGCCCCTTGGCGTCCCCCGCCCCGCACCCGAACAAAAAAAGCAAAGTTACGAGCAAAGTAATGGTCTACTTGAAATAAACGCTTTAAGTTATAGTTTCAGTTTGTATGTAACGTGTGGCGGGCTGTCAGTAATGCCATTGAGTTGTACAGTGTACACGCTTTGTTGCGACAGGTCGAGCCGCGCGCGCGCCGTGCTGGTGCGGGCACTCGTGCATCGCGCGCACTCTCGGTAACTATACACATTACACACTCATGTGTACCTACTTGAATACAATACGGAATTTCGACGCACAAACACATGATTTGGTTTATAATTTATTAAGCCCTTTCAGAACATTTTCGTTCTGATAAATGACAAAAAAATGTAGAAAGAAAAAAAAAAAAAAGTAAAAAATAGTAAAATAAATAAATAAAGGGTGTAAAAGTACCCTTAACGCAAACGAAGGGCACTTGTTCTCCTCACCACTGCGATAATTTTTTTTTTAGACCATGCCTGGGAACTCCCTAGTTACGGAGATATTGGAGGTCAAAGTTCCAAATTTTTCACAGCTGTTTTTGTAAATACTAGTTTTTCAAGTTATAACTTTACTTAAATTACCTCCATGACCCATTTACTATTCAAAGCATCCACTAGCACAATGTTTTAACAGTCCTACATTTAGTTTTACCATAAAATGTGATTTATGACCCAAAAAAAAAGTCGTTTCCCAGCAAAAATTTTTGCTTAGGGGTACTTAGTTTGATGTACAGAATGCTTGGTTGACGGCTGTGTGATGGGTTGATTTACACCCTGTATTAAGCTTAACGAAAGACGAGTAGGTATGTCGAAGTCTCTAAATGTAGTTACTCAGTAACGATCTCTCGTAATCGATTTTATCGAATTCAAGTCGCAGTCGCAGTGAAGATATATCGCGATATTATGTGCATCGAAGTGTTAAGGCTTCACAAAGTAGTAAGTAAGTAGTATTACTTACGTTACTGCGAAAGACCGTCTTTGTCTACTATCAAAATTTTATATTGCTCATTCGTTCGTAGTCTCCTCGAGTATGCCTCTCAAGTCTGGAACCCTAAATATAACATCTACATCGCATGATTAGACATACAGAGAAAATTCCTAAGGTACCTACATTCAATTTCGTTCCAAGATATATCTACCAAATTATTTTAAACGATGCAAAAGGTTTCATATTGTTCCTTTGTTTGAACAAAGAAAAATCTCCGACTTGGCCTATCCAATTAAAATTGCAAACGGATCTAGTGATGTCCCTGATTTGCTGAGCAAGATTGGGCTGCGTGAACCTTGTTCGTAAACCTCGATTGTTGCACATACCAACGACAAGGACCAATAGGGGATCGGATAAAAAAAAACTAATTAGTCCGTCACATAGATTTCCAAAAAATATTGAACACATTTTTTCTTTTTTCACATAAACAAAAAATGAAGACAATACAGTGCTTCGAAAACTCGTGAACTCCTTGAAAACGTCACATGTTAGTACATTTTTTACTTACAAATGACGTGACAACCTCTTTGACTCATGATCTTTGACGCGTTTCATCTTCATTAAATTGATAAAACAAAAAACACGTATCCAATATTTTTCGATAATCTATCTGACGGACTAATTAGAATCATATTTTTTTGACTCAGTCCGATCCCCTATTATAGACAAAACTCGTACATAATTAGGACGAGCCGTGTGTTTAATGCGACTTGCCAGGAGGTTGAGATCGACATTTTTAATACAAGCGTGTCGAAGTTGAAGAAGACGCTCTGTAATAAGTTCTTCGACAACCCATAACGTTTGTACCTTGCCAATTTGTGTTCTTTTTATTTTTTTCCTTTATACACTGTTTACTAATCCTTATCACTGTCTTTTTGTTTTTGCTTTATTCTTAATTTATTTAATGTCGAGTTAACTAACTATGTACATTAATTAAAAACTAATAAATAAACTAACAAGAAACTACAAAAGGGCATCAAAAAACTGCTCCTGAGCGCTGGCAGCCGGTAATGTGCCCAAAAGACTGGCGGCATTTAGCCTCTGGCCAAGATAAAAGTCAGCCCTTGGGTCACGAGAAGCGTTATTGTATAACTACTTGTGAAAACTTGTAATTGGCCGTATTGTTTTTATAAACATAACTATTGTGTCTACCTAGCTGTAAGTTTTCCTAAAAAAATAAAATTAAATAAATAAATAACGTGCACCGCAATTTTGTTTGTATGTGTGTGTTTTGTATTTTGTTGTGTGTATTTTGTTTTGTATTTTATCGATATTTTGTGCGTCGAAATTCCGTATTCTACTCTACTTATTGTCTTATATATTTTTTTTACTTTTATTATTAACAGTAGACTCCCAGTTAATATCCTTAATGAAAGTTAATTTCAACTTAATGCTTGGTCATATTCTTACCCGACTGCGGCAAAGCCCAAAAGGAAGTTATGTGTTTGACCTGTATGTATGTTCGTTTTTTTTAAGTTTGTATAAAGTTAATTTTCAGACGATCTTCTTAGTTTAGTTGGTTTTACAATCGACTGTTTAAAGTTCATAGTAGTTAATCTAATTGAATGTACTGTACATGCGCAGGAGCAGCGACAGTGTCGGCGCGTCGTCGTCGCTCGACACCAGCGCCACCTCGCCGGGCTGCTAGTGCGTACTGTACCTATGTTAGTTCTACATATGCAAGTGATTGCATAGTGTGCCTGTATATAGTTCCGCATCGCTCTTGTTGCGGCGCGACCACTCGCCAGGTATGCCATGTATGGCGACAGTACTACCAATGCCAAGAGTACATTTCTCGCGAGTGTAAACTATTACTTTTGAAGCTTTTATGTTGTATGTTAACTGTTGTTTTATATTAAATAAAGTTTTATTTGTATTTCAATGTTCTTTCCTTTTTTGAGCAATTCTTTTTCCTTAAAAAATCTTTAACTTAGATCATCTCAACTTAGTTACCCATGACGCAACTAATGACAAGCTATGTCTTAATATGCGATACCACAAAGCACAGTTTGAGCAGCTTCCTTCCTTTTACTTAAAAAAACCAACTCAACGATACATTGAATGAAAACCAGCGTTCGCGTGACGTCCACGAGTTTCCGCGGCGCAGGCGTGTGTCTGTGTGTCGTATGTGTTTGTGTGTGCGAGTGGCTCGTGAGATGCTGCGCCGGCGCACAGTGGTCTGAGAATCGAGCTCCATACACATGGAAACTAAAAGTCAGGAATTTAAAAACACAAAAAATTTAAATGTCTCTGGGATACCTTCATTTAGCTGATATTAACGTATAGATGGTATTAGTAGCACCACGCGTGAGAAAAAAAGTTGTGTTTTTTTTTGTAAGTATGGGAGAAAACAAAGTAGGTACCTACCTACATTTTTTTTAAAGTGAATGGAACTGAAGGGCTGGTGCCCACGAGTTATTGTACCATACACGGCGATCAAGATGACATCCAATTCGTGCACCTTTCGCTGCCGCTTTGCGCGTAACAACTGTTTGAAGTTTTGAATTTTCGATTTGTGATTTTTCAAATCTTTGACGTGGTGAAATGAAGTTGCCGCTCGATTCACTTTTATAGTCTCCTACTGACTTTTATGGTGACAATAAGTAGGAACGATATTGATTAAATACTTTTTTTTTACAAAATTGCATTCCATAACCTAATTATAACTCAACGAATGAGTTAACAATAACATCAATAAGTTAACAATTTCTTTATCTTTGTAACCTCTACGGAATGCTTCGAGATCAGTTTAATATATACTACTACTACTACATTCTTGTTTTGTGCTTTTATACCCGTTGCATTAGCAAGGCGTTCTGTGCTATGCTTTAGGAGCTCTTCCACTTCCTTCTCTTCGGTATCGGGCTAAGCTCCTCGAATGGTTTTCTCGGCTTTACAATTACTGATGTTATATTCCAACACTGAACGTCTCCAGCTGCTCTGGCCCGTCGGATGTTGATGCACCCTCATTTACACCAAAGTTAGAACTGGAACACGGTTGCACAATATCATTTTATTGTGATAGTGCGCTGAGGTTCCTACCACGATGTATAAATAAAAAAAACAGACTACCTATACCTACTAAACGCAAACAAAGAGCACTTGTTCTCCCCACCACTGCGATCATTTTTTTGTTCTAGAGTTCTAGACCATACCTGTGAACCTCCTAGTTACGGAGATATTGTGGGTCAAAGTTCCAAATTTTTCACAGCTGTTTTTGTAAAAACCTACCAGTTTTTCAGGTTATAACTTTACTTAAATTACCGCCATGATCCGTTTACTATTCAAAGCATCCACTAACACAATGTTTTGACAGTGCTACATTGAGTTTTACCGTAAAATGTGATTTTTGACCCAAAAAAAAAAGTCGTTTCCCAGCAAAATTTTTTGCGTGGGGGTACTTAGTTTGATGTACAGAATGCTTGGTTGACGGCTGTGTGATGGGTTGATTTACACCCTGTATATAATATGAAACACAACAATAAAATATAAAAACTAAACCAAACTAAAATAGATTTGAATGAAACAAAAACAAAGTTTGAACTGTATGCAGTAAGTAAGCACAGTATCAGTGCCCTCGCGGAAGTACTGCGGCATCCTTCGCGAAGAGAGTGGGGGACGCGGTTCCGGCGCGCGCCACGAGCGCCACGAGATAGAGGAAAACTGTAAGATGTCGCGAGCGCGCTCTTGGTGCTAACCATTGACGCAATAGAACAGCTACTACGTCAGCAACAAATCCAAACGACAGGCTTTTTCTCAGCAATGTTTAAGGAAAGGTGAATGTGAATGACGCTCTGGGATGGCGGGGTTTATTTTGGAACAATTCATTCAAGAATGTTATAGCCACGGTGTGTAAGCCCTGCTGTGTTCATGTACAACATTGTTCCTCATGCTAATATATACCTGCTTTTGGAAGATAAATTTCTATGTAGGCGGAGTTTGGGCGGCACTAAAGCGGCATGCTCACGCGCAGGCCCCGCCCCCGGCCGCGCCCCAGCCGGGCTCTGCCACCATGCACATCCTGCCTTGGAGCTGGCACACTTGTTGTTTTAGATGTTGGCATACAAACTAGTTTTGCGTCGTATTTGTTTTTTTCGCGTGTTACGTTAGTAAATGCGTGCATGCTTCTTAGTGGTATACGGGTACCTATACGTATTAATTTAATGATGAAACTCACTTGATCAGCCGACTCTTACCTGGAGCTTAGTCCCACTTAAGTAGATATGTGGATTGAGTAAAAACTTAAAAAGTTGATAAAATAGGTAGGTAAATACGGAATCGCTGCACTTGCAGGTTAAAGACTTCATATGATGTAACGATCACAGGAACACCAGCCTAGGGAGATTTCAAATAATTTATTGTACAATCGTAACAACAATAATTCTGCCGCCTTAACTAAAAAGGGCACAACTGCGGAAAAAAAGGTTTAGAAAAATAAGCCAAAAAGGTAAATCTAATAAGGGTTATTTTTCTAAACCTTTTTTTCCGCAGTTGTGCCCTTTTTAGTTAAGGCGGCAGAATTGCATTTCTTGGCGAAGCGTTAATGACAAATGAGTAGCAATGTTACGTAGCGATAAATGCATATTTTGATTAAAAATAAATAGGGTCGGTAAATATATCCTAGGTAATTTGTAATTACTAGAAAGAGGAAAGGAAGGACCCAATATTGCACCCTGCGGAACTCCCATTTGTACTTTTAAACCTCGGGATTTTAAAGGGTTTCTTGACCTTATATACTGTTATGAAGTGAGTGTTAGCTCTCTCTATGGCTCGTTGCGTGACTCTGAGCTTCTCTAATAGGCCAGAGTTAGGACCATGTTTCTGTGCCATAAGTCATCACTGGCAACACATACTGGTTATAGGCCCTAAGACACTGCACTGATAAACGAAAATATGTCTGTACAATGGAGCACGTTGGCGGCTATAATGTGTAGTAATTTATAGTCATTATTTTAATGAATGAGTTGCATGTTACATCTTACGTAATTTTATAGATCATAATCATTTATTAAATTCAGATAACTGTGATCCATATTTTTGTTAGTAGGTATACTTAAAGAATAGTGTTAGTAAAAAATATATAATAATAATCGAAGGTCAATACACAACACATACTACCAAAGATGCATAATCATATATTTTATTTTTATTTTGTTGAATTGGAAATATCATTCTACGTTAGTCCATTCGCATGTTTTACCTATATTAAACCTACAGGTTTCCCTGTACTTATAACTGGATTGGGATTGGCCATAGAAACTGTAAACTCATATTTTATAAAATATTTTAATGTATCGCTGTTGGTTTCATAAATCAATACATAAATGTTTTCATGAACAATTATGTTATCATATCAAATATTATATATTGTAAACAACAATGAACTAAAAAGGAGTGTGTATTAACATTGGTGAATGGTTGGTGGAAACAACAAAATTTTCTTTCAACTCTACAATTTATTAAGAACTTACAAATTAAATAACAACGCCGTGCACCGAGCGATAAACGTTCTGAATGAATGGAGATTCATTATTATTTTATTTTTATCACAAAAACAATGTTTTCAAACAAAATATTTAAATCTATGGGTATAAACCACGAATGCACAGCCTTTGGATATTTATAAATTAGTTAAACAAATAGAAACCCTACCTACCTACGCTAAGTCACAACACAACATACCCTGAACACTGAGATCTGTGATCACACTTGACAACAAACAATAAATTACTAGACGCTACAGTGATAATAAATACGTTATTGCTACGTAAGGAACATCAACACAGAACCGACTGGTGGCAGCACATGGGACGCCTACACCCAGCAGTGGGTTATTCCAGGCTGGAATGACGACCATGATGAAGGAACATTAGTTGCCAGCTGAAGATGAGGCGCTGGGTCACTCCTTGGCTTTGTTGGGGTCCTGTTTGATGCACGAGCAGCCGATGGCAACCTCAAGGGGTCGTTCAGGCTCAGGCTGCCCGGGGTACTGCACCAGTACGTAGTCTTTCACTTCAATACACGAGAACTTAACGGCGTCGCTGAGCGTCGGTGCGCCGCAGCAGGGCACGCTCATGCCGTTGCTGGCGGGGCACATCTCGTAAGGATCGTCTTCACACTTGATCATTTTGATGGTTTTAGGGATTCTCTCTTCGTTCGTGTCATATTCAACTCTGGTCCTGCAGACGGTCTGGTCTTTCACTAAGGACAGAATCATTCCGTTAGGTTTGGCCACCACTGCACACGCCACAAGCACGAGGATCACTATAACGAAGCACTTTTCGGTCGACATGTTGAATGCGGAAAATTGAGAGCGGTTAGTTAGTTTAGGTGCGCGTTTGCTGAGATAACTCGTGAAATAGTGTGGAGGACGGTCCCGTGCGCTGTTATATACACGCGATTTGAAGTTGTGTTGTGTCATTGTTGCGGCGGTGCGCAGTGCGCGGGGGGGGGGGACGAGTGGGTAAAGTTCCCACAGGACACTCGCACATACACAGGAAATTAAATTTCCCATTTAAATCATACCATGATAAACTCCGTGAAATACCTAAAATTACATTTCTTATTTATTTATCACAGTATCATTTGCCATTACAGATAATCAATCTAATGCGTCAAAGTAACTTAAAATACACTAAAACTATATCTTAGATGCTACACAGAGGTATTTGGCCCTTGTGAACTCACCCAGTGTACGAGAAAATATGTCTATGGCATCCGCCACCGTGTCGAGAGTGCGCAGTTTAGTAAACCAATTAATTCTATTTTGGAAAACTAAGCTCAGGTACCCTATATATTATGTACATTAAAACAAACACAACAACAACATGAACCCTATACTTGGAAACAGCTTTCTACGTACCTATAGGGTTCCTGGATCCTTCCGGAACTCTGTACAATATTCCGTACCAACTTTTCATTCATTTAATCGGTACTCTACAGTTTAAACTGTGAATGTTTTGGAATGGTAATCTTAAATTTCGACAAGGATTGAGTGATACTAATTATTTCCTATGTTAATTGTTTTTGTTATACTACTTTTCTCATTTTAGTAAATCCTGGCAGTTTTAGATTTCCCTCTGCTTTCCCGATCTGTCCGAAGGCCCAGCCAGGAAATCAAAATCAAAAGTCATTTATTCAAACTAGGCTGATAATCAGCACTTTACGAACGTCAGAATTTACTTTACTTATTTTAAAAATAACGACTCCCTCGGTCCCAAAAGTACTTTATGGAGTACCTAAATATTCATGCCAGATCATCATCTATCTATCTTCTATCTATAAACTCTTACAATAAAATCGTAGAATCGTAAAAGTTTTATTTATTTTGTTTGTCCATTTCGCCAAAAGATTTGTGACCGCATCACGTAAAACCTCTTATTGTTAATTAAAAAAAACATTAATGTGAGTAACATTTAGCGTTATTTTTACATCAAAATCGACATACAGACGCAAAAAATAATGATTTTTAACTTTTATAGAACTCCCATTCGGGTAAACAGAGGTGCTGACTGCTGACGTATCATATCAGACATGTTCGGTTTGTGGTTTGTTTAATACTAAATTGTTTGCTGTGAACCAAATATAGACCTGAAGTATGCCTGAATTATTGGATCATTCCCACTAGCTCTACTGCACAATCCTACGATAGAATTTGTGGGATTTTTTTTCCCACTAGTTCTACGATTCAAGGTGGTACGAAATCGTAGAACTAATGGGAACAAAAGGTCCCATTAGTTCTTCACGTCATCTTAAATTTAGACCCGTCTATTATTCTTAAAAATTAGGGAAATTTAATCAGCAAATAACACCTCATTTTGAGGTTAGTTTTAAAATAAATAGAGTTGGTAGATAAGTAGTATTCACTAGAAAGAGGAAAGGACCCAATATTGCGCCCTGCGGAGCCCCCATTTTTTGGCCCTACTGTTATGAAGTGACAACTGCGTAGCAACGTTACCTACCTACGTAGCGACGAGTCAAATATTAGAGACGATAGATGTTATCGGTCGTAACAGGTAGTCAGTGGCTCGAAAGTCTGTCAAGCATTACCAACGGGTATCGTGTTACCTAGTACTAACTGGGTTGTGGAGGTCGGATAGGCAGTCGCTCCATGTAAAATTATATTACCTATTCAGCTGCATTCGGTTAAGACTGGAAGCCGACCAACATAGTTGGGATAAGGCTAGGCAGATGATGATGCCATGGAGACCAACCCTTTTTTTTTTTTTGGGTGGTGGGAAATCATCAAATAACCCCTTCCGCTCTGGGCAGAGCGAAAGGGAGTGTCAGACTTCTACTGACTAAAAAGCACCCATGTTCCTTCTTAGCCCTTCATGTCGGGGCCGCGGTATCTCTTGCGAACAACCCGCAGCACCGACGGGCGTCGGCCCTTGCGGACCCCTTCCTTGTTGCTGACATCTCTTTGAGGCGCGCGTGGAACACGAACGCGCCGTCAACACGGCCTGTCGTCGTTATAAGACGGACGGACGGCGAGCTAGCCCATCACTCACCGTCCACAGGCCCGCGTCTACGGTGGCCGGAAGCCATCACGTGGCCAATGGAGACCAACCCTGGATTGGATTTCTTTGCTGATGATTGGAAGACGATAATGTTAGAATGTTTGTGGTTCTGCGGAAGGCCGAGTAAAAGGATTAGTTAATTTAGTGTTAATGGCTAATGCTGTACTAAATGTAATAATAAATAAATGATGTAGAAAACTACGTTATATTGTGCAGTAGGTACCTTTTTGAAATCTCACCAAGAAAAAACCGAGCAATGAATATCACTTTGGTTTAATTTTCCACTTTTGTAGGTAGATGACGTGCCTATCGCTCTGCTTGTCTCAAAGCGTTCAATTCTCGGGATAGGGAAATAAAAACTTCCTTCTTAAAGGTAAAACTAAAACGGAATATCTTTCCGTTATTAACATGTTAAACCTAAGTTTCGAGCCACTCACTTAACGTGTAGATGTGGTTTCATGAATATCATCTCAGCATGTAGTCAACAAAAATACATTAAGTGTAAAGGGAGCATTTGGTGAATGGAGGATGGAAACAACAAAAATTTCTTTCAACTCGACAATTTATTAAGTACAAATTAAATAACAACGCCGTGCACCGAGCGTTCAACGTTCTGAATTAGTAGATATTCATTGTTTATTTATATCATAAAAACAATGTTTTGATAAAAAATCCGTTTTCAAACAAAATATTTAACACATCGGTATAAAACACGAATGCACAGCCTTTGAATATTTATGAATTAGTTAAACAAATAAAAACCCTACCTACCTACGCTAAGTCACAACACAACATACCCTGAACACTGAGATCTGTGATCACACTTGACAACAAACAATAAATTACTAGACGCTACAGTGATAATAAATACGTTATTGCTACGTAAGGAACATCAACACAGAACCGACTGGTGGCAGCACAGGGGACGCCTACACCCAGCAGTGGGTTATTCCAGGCTGGAATGACGACCATGATGAAGGAACATTAGTTGCCAGCTGAAGATGAGGCGCGGTGTCACTCCTTGGCTTTGTTGGGGTCCTGTTTGATGCACGAGCAGCCGATGGCAACCTCAAGGGATTCAGGGTCAGAACGCCCGGCGTACTGCACCAGCACGTAGTCTTTCACTTCAGTGCACGAGAACTTAACGGCGTCGCTGAACGTCGGTGCGCCGCAGCAGGGCACGCTCATGCCGTTGCTGGCGGGGCACATCTCGTAAGGATCGTCTTCACACTTGATAATTTTGATGGTTTTAGGGATTCTCTCCTCGTTCGTGTCATATTCAATTCTGGTCCTGCAGACGGTCTGGTCTTTCACTAAGGACAGAATCATTCCGTTAGGTTTGGCCACCACTGCACACGCCACAAGCGCGAGGATCACTATAACGAAGCACTTTTCGCTCGACATGCTGAATGCGGAAAATGAGAGAGGTTCGGAGAGGTGCGCGCTAGCTGAGATAACTCGTGAAATTGTGTGGAGCGCAGTCTCGTGCGCTGTTAAATACACGATTTAAAGTTGTGCGCAAGCATAACAAGGTAACAAGGTGAGGGGCGCGGGGCGGGGACGACGAGTAAGTAACGTTCTCACAGGACACTCGCACATACACAACAAATTAAACTTCGTGAAATACCTGAAATAACCTTTGTTATTAAGAAACCAATCAATATTAATAGAAAACTAAGCTCAGGTACCATATAATAATATACTCATTCGCCAATTTTAAACAGGTTATCTTATGCCATCGCATTGGCCAATATGATGCGAAGGCCAAGTCAATCTTTTATTTAAAACATCAAAGATTTTTAATATTGATATGGTCGCTATTAGATGTTGTTAGGTTAGCTAATTCCGTAATAACTTAAGATAGAAGGTCCCTTAAGTATCCCGACTGAATAAATTAACTGACTTGGTATTACATGGATCTCGCTACTTTTTACGGTAGAAGAAAAGAGTTGCGCTGACTTGGCTTTTTTTACAAGTTTTGTTTTTAGTGGGATTTAATATACTGGTACCTATCAGTCGCAAAAAAAAAAATTTTTTTTTAAACACACAAACATTTAAACTCACATGCACAAATAATTTAATTGATGCTGGCAAGTTATTTTATTAGTTGCAAACACTTAGTCGCCTTTTAAGATATTAGTCACCACGAAAATAAGCCTATAAATATTCATTACTAGTAGGTACCTATCATAAAAAATTGTTGTGATTTATTTGTGAATGAATTGCTGTTTTTTTACATTTTTAATAATTTTAAGTAATTTATTATAAACTTTCATCGACAAGACTAGGACACTTCTTGTTGAATGCATTTTTAGCTTAGAGCTTTTTTGTGACGAAATGTGTATCTTGACTGTTTGTTTTATCGTACAGTGTTTTCATTATGTGCCATCATTTCTTTTATCGTATATGATTGTAACGATAGCTTTTAATAACAATAGGTTCAGGTTAAAATTGTGTTAAAACCCCATTTACGCAATTTCGCTGAATTTGGACATATACGAGTACATATTGCCTGTTCATAGTTCAGTTCCAATTCATATTCAGTTGTATTTTCCTAATTATTTAATATAACATGTTGAACGTTTACCTACCTGAGTCAGTGGGTATAAATGTAAGGTAACTAAACTTTCAGTGATCTCATCGTTTTCATCGTATTATCCTGCACAAACTGGGTTGTGGAGTTCAGATAGGCAGTCGCTCCATTTAAAATACTGGTATTTAGCTGCATACGGTTAGATTGGCAGCCGCCCCTACATAGTTGGGAGAAGGCTAGGCAGACGATAATGAGTGATCTCTTGATTTTTCATAATTTATTTTGTAGTTTGATAACTAAACCGTCAATAAGCCGACGTAATACAGGACTGGGCAATTCAATTCATTTATTCACTTACAATTTTTACATTGTGTCTGAATTTCTATAACTAAAATACACTAAAAATCATACATGCAATCCGTATTTAAATCATCACAATTTACCAAATATATGTACCAAATTGAATGTCGACTCATATCATTATCCAAATTAAATTAAAATCAGAAAAATACAAAAAACAACAAAAAACAAATAAAATATAAAAGCTATAAAATTAATGTCAAGAATAAATTCATTAAATACAATAAAATGTCCATTTCTATTATGTTATAATTCATCAGCAGAATATAGACATGTAATAGTTGATGAAATTAGTTGGAACTGTTGGGCAAGGATATTCACTATGTCTGATGGTTCTGACGTAATCTTATTATTTGATTTCAAAATTAGTTTTTTATTGGTTTTGACACTCTTATTCCTATGTTTATTTACAACTTTCCAAACATCTTTTGAGATGTTTGTTGATTTTGCTAATTCAGTTTGTACTGCAAATTTTTTGGCCATATTTATTACTTTCCTGTATAGAGCGATGTATTTTTGCCTATACTCCATTACAGAGTCGTTTTGTCTATTTCCTTTGCCAGCAAATAGAAATCTTTTCATTTTGCTAGAAACCTTTACACCCTTAGTGACCCAGCGCAGCTGCGTGTTACGCGTTAAGTGTACCTGCAGTTTCCTTTTCCTAAAACAGCGTGTGAACATTTCTTCAAATTGTTTTAAGAATGAGTTTATTCCGAAATCACTCCAGTCGTGATTTAATAGTAAATTTCTAAAGTTTCTTCTTGTATTTGCATTGAAAATCCGTTTGGTAATTTGAACACTACTGGTTTTTACATTCCTACATAGTTTGTTACTTCTGAACGCTGTATTGCAAAGTAGTCCTGCATGTCCATCTGCCAAGCCGTTATGGTCAACATCGCAACTTATAACACATTCATCTGACAAATTGGTGAAGATATTATCTATACAAGATCGTGAGTCATTCCGAATAAATGTAGTCGAACTAATTAGAGGTCTAAAATTGTAACATGTCAAAAGATTTAATAAGTCATTTCTTTTTTTATTGTCAGTTGATAAGTCAATATTAAAATCACCGCAGATAACACAGTTCTTGTTAAACAAATGTTCCAGTAGTTTTTCAAGCCTTACCATAAAAGTGTCTAAGTTCTTATCATAAGGCGTACGATAACAGCAACACACAGACAGGCCAGTTGAAACATCTTTGACACAGCATATTTCGAAACTATCCATTTTATATAACTTTTTGGCAATGGCCAGCTCCTCGTATTCCCTATCCGATTCTGCTAGGATAATAGTACCACCTCTCTGCTTATTGACTCTGGTATTATATGATGCAACTTTGTATTTTGCAAAATTTAACAAATGTACTAGTTCTTCGTTAAGAAAATGCTCGCTAATACACAAGTAATTCGAAGGGTTACTCAAACTATCCAAATATATTTCTAACTCATCTTTCTTATTATTTAGACCACACATATTTTGATGGAAGATGTTTAAACAATTGCACAATGAATTATCTCCAGACTCGTTTAGATTTGATACAGGTGTTACATGTTTATCCACGAAAAAATGTATCTCTATCCAACATTATCTTTTTAAAGTAGTAAGGAATGGTACCAGGTTGTAACTGGTCGATTGTATTGCGTTCGTGCTTACTCGTATCTACTAAACTTAAACAGTCATTTTCATATTGAGACTTTAGTAATAGCTGTATGTAGCGATTCAAGTTCTGAAAAATATTTACAATAGCTCTATTGTTGACTTTGCCTGTATGTTTACAAAACATCTTAATGATTATATTCTAGATGTTTGTTGGTATCAAACAAATATGCATATTCAAAAGTCGTATTACTTTGGTACATAAGTCTATTGAAGGCTTCTATTCTAGTATTGAATAAGTTAACATTCCAATTAAGTTTAAAATTAGGAGAACATAAAATAACATTAGTATGCATTACATTTTCGATTTTACATTTTATGTGATTAACCAATTTTTCATAATTACTGGATTCTAAAAAGTCTTTTTCGCCAAGGAGGACTATACAATAGTCATTTATAGTATAGCCTACTAACTAATATTATGTGGACAGTTACTTTCAAATGAGTTCATGTAAATCATGTCAACTGTCTTCTTACTATTGAAAACTCGCGGAGCAAGTCAGCGGGGGACGGGGGCGCCTAGCAACGCATCTCTAATTGAGTAATCTTTGAAAAAATATCGGAAAATCATTTCAGAGGTTACTTCGCCAGACTGTTTGTATTTCACAAGATAATGGGACCTAACGAATAAGCGATTAGGACGAAACTACCAATAATTTCCTCAGATACCGAACGTTGTTACATATGTCCTAATTCTTGATTGCTTACTTTTCTATGAGTATGTAATCATACGTTTATTTACTTAATAAAAATATGAGAAAACTACGGTAAAACGTTTCGAGAACCTCCAAAAAAGCTAGACAAAATACTGTTAACTATTGCCGGTTGCATTCGGTACCTACCTCCGAGCTCCGGTTACCTCGGGATGCATTGCTCCAGGAGGTCTTATTTGGATGTTTTTCTCATTATCACTTCTGAAAATAATAGATAGTTCAATCAGTTCCCGATAATCGTCACGCACAATGGATTTTTGCAGTTCTTGATTATAAAATGTCAACAATTCTTCAATCATTGTTTTAGAAAAATGTTGTGTGACGATGTCAGTGTATGTTTCAATGGCAGCAGGATTTATAGTTTTCCAGTTGTGCCTAAACTTTTTAAACATCGGGATATCAGGGTTACTTGTGATTTGGTGGATTTTTGTTTCAAATACACATTTTAAAACCAGTTCGTAAACGTGATGGCGGTAAGCAAAGAGTAATAATCCCATGTCTTCTTTTTGTTCCAAAAGTACACAAGCTCCTTTCAATCGCCCTGTATTAGATGCAGTTGTGTCACAGCACATTCTTTGTACTTTGTCCTCAAGGTTCCAGTAATAAAGTGCGGTTAAAACAGCTTTCGCTTGATCGTGACCGGAAGAGCTCTCCAGTTTGGGCACAGCTAAAAGTTGTTCCTTTTCTCCAAACGAAATAATAATAGGCAGGCGTTCCTCTTTAGAACTTCTTACGTCCAGTCCGGGTAATAATTTCCCGTCCCAGTGAACGGTCACCGTTTCAGGCAAATTATTCTGAAAATCTGATTTTATAGCTTCCGCTCTATCTTTTCTACTCTGTGTGCGAATGCGTTGAATACACATACATACTACATCATCACAGCTAAGATCTAGGGCTTCCAATACAGCCTGAAGTATATAAACAGAATCCCCTATGCTTAATTGACATCTATCTAAAGCTACAACTAACTTAGGAGTGACGAACTCTTTCCTTCCTCTTTTAGAAGTTGTTACAGAATTTACCATTTGAGATGTTGATGGCAAGGGTTCCTCGAGGCTTTGATCAGAGCTGGTAGGTTGATCGGTATTTTCTTGCGTTTCGATGAAAAATTCTGTAGTTAGAGATGACGACAAACTATCGGAACACATTTGCTCACGTCTTTTTTCTCTTCTTCCATTCCAAAGCACTTGCGTGTGTTATATCAAATAAATTATTTAAATTGTTTTGAAAGTCCTCCTCACGGCGCTTGTAAACATCTTGCGTTTTTTTGGATTTTTTTGTAACTCTCTCCAAGCACGGTGAAGATCCACAAGCTTTTTACACAGTTAGGCACAGCTCTGGTAGGGATTCTAGGTTTTTCCCAGAATATAATAGACTCTCGAACGACAAGATTTGCGATTTCATTAACAGTCAATTCTAAAAACTTCACGAATGTTAAAAAAGAGGACTGCAAAACTTGACGATTAGACGGTAACTTACTACTACAACTACAACTAAGACAATACTATTTTTATTATTGCTTCTTAATCTCACTGCCATTTTTAACTTAAATAACACTCTTTTTTTTGGGGCAGTCGTGTAAAAAACAATATGTTAATCACGAGACTTACTCTACCGAGAACAAATGACAAATACGGCGAGTACGCGCCGCTAGTTCTGCGTAACTTGTATGAACATGTTTCGATGTCGGCACGGATTATCTTTCTCCAAATGAGGTAAACATTATTTCCGAGTGTTTTAGGAACAAATGAACAAAACTAAGACGTATGCGTAAAAAATAAAAACTTTGAAAGAAAAATGACACCCTAATAGGTACCTACCGTACGCCTTCATCCTCTCTCCTAATGAAAATTAACTTTGCTGTGCCCGACAGGGTCCATAATTGATTCTATGTCTTAACATACCAACTGTTACATGTACACATTATGGAATGCAATAAAGTATTGAGTATTGAGTATTGAGTACATAAATAGCTTCTTTAACCGACTTCCCAAAAACGAGGAGGTTCTCAATTCGACTGGTATGTTTTTTTTTTCTATGTATGTAGGTAGGTACATCGATTACGCTGAGATTTGTGATCCGATTTACATGATTCTTTTTTAGTTTGTTGCGGAATGTTGCCATTTGGTCCCATAAAAATGTAACATAGTTTGTCCCAGTAATTTTCATTTTATGAATTTTTGTTTAATTTATGAACATTTGTCGTTTATGTGTGTTCGCGAATAACTTCGTCGTTTATGAACCAATTTTGATGATTCTTTTTTTATTGGAAAGGATATATTTCAAGGGGTGTACCATGACATATATGGAAACTAGAGTTGCCACGAATATTCGGCTACTATTCGGTATTCGGCCTATTCGGCCACTTTTTTTGGTATTCGGTATTAGGCCGAATAATACGTACTATTCGGCCGAATACCGAATACCGAATCATGGACAAAACAGACACATCATATTACTCAAGATTTGTATTTATTACCAAATTACAATACTTTAATAAGTAAAATTAATCAGCGGTAAGTTGTGATGGATAAAAACAAGCTTTTCAGCATTTGATGGTAGCAAACGATTACGCTTTTCATCGTAAATGATACCAGCTTCAGAAAACAACCTCTCACTATACACGCTACTCCCGGGAGAAGAAAGATAAACTTTAGCAAATTTCGAGAGGTTTGGGTATTGTTTTTCGTTTGCTGACCACCACTTGTAACACTTTTTAACAAACAAACAATTGAAAAAGAACTAACGAACGAACTTTTCTACAAAATCGTAGGTAATGTTCGATTTAATTATTTTTTTATATTGATCTGACAAAGCGTGCCAACCCTCAAATTTCATACCTGCACGTATTACGTGTTTCGTGCTTTTTCTGACGCTATTCAAGTATTTACAGTCATCACTTCATGTTGATGAACTGATGATGGAAGGTACTACTCCTCAACGGTTAGGAGTTGAAAGCAATAATAAGGGAATCTTGAAAGTTAAAGGTTAGATTTCTTGGTTGAATGTTAGATGCATAGTAAATATTTGTATAGGATATTACAACTAAAAATGAAAAAATAAAAAAAACTTTTTTGCAAAAAAAAACAACCGACTTCAAAAACACCAAAAAGTGAAAAATAAACTTCAGAAGAAAAATCAGCTTCTGAAGTCGGTGACATTTGTTTGATTTCGTTTTTTTGCCACCGACTTCAGAAGCTGATTTTTCTTCTGAAGTTTATTTTTCACTTTTTGGTGTTTTTGAAGTCGGTTGTTTTTTTTTGTAGTTTGAAATGGTAACTTATTGCAATAATCTTTTGGTAAAAAGTTGGTATCTGCAAATAAGTACATATAATACTGATTTTGGTTGATTTTGTTTTAAATGTCAAAACATTTCCGCCATAAGTAGGTATAGATTAGTGAATGGCACAATCCGTGAAGCTGGCAAGTTTCGTGTGACTCACTGCGGACTTACTCATCGCTGGCGAGTGGCGAGCACCCTCTCCCAAATGCTTTCGCCCAGAACTTATAATATTAAATAAGTATCTACTATTTTTCTGTTACTCGATGACTTATGAAAATTCACTGAAGAATACATAATTATTAAATATTAGGTAAATACTGAATTTAAAAGAAACTGATTAAATAAATTGTGTATTTTGAGATTATAGGCTTATTTGGCCCAAGTAGGTACTATCCCTCATGTTATATTAAGATAAAGAGCTTTTCCTATTATTTAAGGTATCAATTTCATTTTTAGTTAGATCGCTCCCATGTGATTACATGGGAGCGATCTAAGAATATAAGGCTGACACCAAAATATACTTTATTAGCTCTACTGAACAAAGTTAATCTATAATTATTAGATTAGATAAAACTGATTACATTACAATAATAAAAAATCAGATCTTGTTACGTTGTAATTATTAAAAACAACAGTGACTAAAATAATCTTTGATAAAACTGACTTGTTTTTTTTTTTGTTTTTTTTTAAATACTGTAAGGGTACTAAGGGTGTGTAATACCTACCTATTTAAGTAGGTATTATTGTGCTGATAATCATTAACTAATTTAGTATAGATAATATTATATAAGTTTTTATTTCAGAGTAATATGAGGTAAATTAATATAAGTATTATGACACTGATTAGGAATTGTTTTATCTTCGTTTAAAAACTAATTTGTTTGATAGATAATGCACTTGATATTAGTTGCAGTTTAGTTTACCTTTTGTGTGTGTGTGTGTGAGCTGGTTCTGCCAACACAAAGTTGGCAATGTAGGAGGGAGATGGAAATAACACCACAATTTAGTAAAAAAACACTTTTTTTATTTAACATCTGATCTGTCGAGTCCAGCTCGGACAGTTCAGTTTATATAGCTGCGCCTGCGCATACGTTCTACATAACACTAGAGGATTGTCACAGATTTTCAACATTAAATACTTATAATCTAAACTAGTAACACTAGAGGCTTTCGGCGGGAGGTTTCCGGCAGGCCGGTTCACAACCATCAATAAATAATAAATTAGCTGCTCGTAGTAGGTACTGGTCAGTGGTACACTCACGAAATAAGTTATTGGAATGGAGTGGAATAGGAACTTCAGTCACCCGCTAGCGGCGCGGGTCGCCGTCGAGTGTGCGATGGCTCACGGCACCTCCTGCGCCGCCGTGGTCTCCTCGATCAGGCAGGTGCAGCCAACCGGCACCTTCATGGCTTTGGGCGTGTCCTGCCCCTTGTAGCTGACCTGCACCCAGTCGTAGATCTCCACGCACTCCGTCACGAAGGCGTGGTGATGCTGCCGGCAGCAGCCGTGCGAGATGTGGTGTTCACTGCACATCTTGTTGGGGCGCGCGGCGCACTTCAGGTACTTGATGCGCCGCGGTATCCGCTCCGGCTCGTCGTTGATCTCCACTTCGATGGGGCACATGGTCTTGTTGGCGACCTCCGATAGGATGAACTCCTTCTGTGGCCGGGCCAGCACATAGGCGGCCGCAGCCACCAGCACGTAAGCGACTATCAAGAGATATTTGTCGTGCGACATATTTGAGTAGTGAGGTGGTGTGGTAGCGAGTGGTAACGTGCGCTCACAACAAAGCTGGCTTGCGAATAGTAGGTGTGGTATAAGACGTCGTCTTATATCTGATGTCCACCCTCCCAGCGATAGGGCCCGGCGCCGCGCGGCCACAAGCGTGCGCCGCTTCAGTCGCGGTCGGGCCGCAGCGGCGGGCACCGCGCGCGCTCTCCGTATCTAATCTATCGTGAACCAGTTTCCGTCGCTCGCTCCGCAGCGATAAACTTTGTTCGTCACGAAACTGTTTTGTTTTGATAGAGTCTTTTGAAGTGTACTGTGAAGTGATGGATTCAATGAACTGTTTTCTGGATCTGATCCCAAGTTACGAGGGACGTGACACTTGATGGACTTCTGCTGGTACACGAATACTTCAGTGTTTTATTTTGGACCTGAGTTTCTATATAGTGGAATGTTATACCGTCTTATTACTTTGAAATCAATCGTATTCTTGGAGGAGGTGAAAGTACTATTTCCAATGTTATTGATTAGTTTGCTTTGAGTGAGAGGATATGAAACTAAAACGAGTGGTTTCAGAGATTTCATGAAAACTTTCACCTCCTGAAAGGGCGACAATGATATTTATTTATTGTTGTAATAATGTTTATCGAGTGTGTGTGAATGCGCGTGTCGTAGTGCAGGCACTTCGGTTACTGCCGAGTGCCGCGTGCTCGAACCCGGCGTGTGCGCCGCAGTGGCGCTGCCTCTGATTGGTCGCCAATCTCGTGTAAATATACCATTCCCTGATTGGTCAGTTGTTAGCGAATAGTTTGTTCTATTATAATCCATGTGAGAGCTAACCATCGTGATAGCGACCAGGGGGCGGAGTCGCTCTCGTACATAATTTATTATGTATACCTATATATACATAGGTACCGTGTCCTCCGTGAATATTTGATAGAGGACTGAAATATAGGTGTGTCACCAAGTCGTCATATTTTGTTTGTCCTTGAAATCGGTCTAATTTTCATTTACATAATGTGATAAAAAATATTTTCACCGCCAATTGCTGAGTTGCAACCTGCTAAACCACGAACAACTTTAACTATGAAGTACTTACAATTTAAAGGTCAAGGATAGGTATAAGAGAGGATTTCCCGCGTGTTTGACGTCGCCGTGAAACAGAGACGATTTGCATAGTTTGTCTCATACGTAGCCACAGGTAGTTGCTCTAGTGAGAGTAAACAATAAGCACATTGAGCACGTGTGGAGTGACACGTCACGTCACGTCACGTCATCACCACACGCCCACGATTGCTGCGTTAATAAGGTGCCATCAATACTGATACTTACTTTCCGGAATTAGACAACTTATTGATTTCAGGAAAATCTTCTAACTTTGTCCAAGTCAAAAGTCATTATTAATTCACAGTAGGCTAAAACACAGTACTTATTTTAAGATGGTTATCACTATCATCACTTCATATTATAAAACAAAGTCCTACGCCGCGTCTGTCTGTCTGTTCGCGATAAACTCAAAAACTACTGCACCGATTTTCATGCTGTTTTCACCAATGGATAGAGTGGTTCTTTTTTCTAAATTCAAGCCCTAAGAGAGTTAAATAGGGGATGAAAGTTTGTTGGGATATTGTTCAACATCCACGTGGGCGAAGCCGCGGTCAAAACCTATTACATAAGATAAGATCGCCCTTCGACAACTTAGGGCTCATCCATTAACGGTAAATGAGAATAAATCTGGCTGATATACAACTACACGTGGTTACCGGCAATGCTATATGTCACTCTGCCATTCATATCTACATACACTAGTACCTAGGTACGCTGACAGTGACGTGCTCCAACACTCACAACACTGTCGTGTAAACAATGTCCCTGACCTACTCCAATATACTACTTATCATATGTTTTTCCTTTTCATTCGGGTTCGACAACTTGTAAGCTTTTACCTTCCTTCCGTTTCTTTGAATAAAGTCTTAGTTTTGTAATTAATAAATAAAGTTAATCCTTGTACAATTGCTACGTTAGCTGATGGACTTGCTCCTGTAAATACAGGGTGTAAACGAACCCTTCACGCATCCGTCAACCAAGCATTCTGTACATCAAACTAAGTACCCCTACGCAAAAATTTTTGCTGGGAAATGACTTTTTTTTTTGGGGTCAAAAATCACATTTTACGGTAAAACTCAGAGTAGCACTCTTAAAACATTGTGCTAGTGGATGCTTTGAATAGTAAACGGGTCATGGAGGTAATTTAAGTAAAGTTGAAACCTGAAATACTAGTATTTACAAAAACAGCTGTGAAAAATTTGGAACTTTGACCCCCAATATTTCCGTAACTAGGAGGTTCCCAGGTATGGTCTAGAACAAAAAAATGATCGCAGTGTGGGGAGAACAAGTGCCCTTAGTTTGCGTTAAGGGTACTTTTACACCCTATATAACTAGAAAGGGTAGCACCTTCTGGAAGTGTTACAGTACTTAACTTATCGATTGTTTATAGGCACACAATCAATATTGCTGTCATGAGAAACTTTCCTCTAAATTATTTGTAAAGCAGAGCTTTTACATTCTAAAAGCTGTTCGTGTTGAAACTATGTTACAGCTGCACTTTGATACAAACATGCGACCATTTTCATGTTGGTTCAGTCAATATTGACAGAAATAGTTTAAGGAGATCGAAAATAAATAAATAGATACTTGGGGAGGGCCTATGCCCAGTAGCGCACGTGTTTCGGCTGAAATGATGACAATTAAAAAAAAAACAAAAAAATTACGAAAACAAACACAAAATAATCTTCGATAAATAAATGTCCCCTTATGAATATCTTTCTAAATGTTCACCCAGTAACTATAACATCTCGAGGGGCTTGTCACACGCTGGTGAATGTACATCGGGTGGAACAAACCGGTCAGCACGCCGCGCACGCGACGCGCGCTCGCGTGTGTGTGAGCGAGACAGCACCACGCGCACTCTCCATGCAAAGTAAATCATTTCACGATTGTGAGGAGGTCAGTGCATCTCTGTTGATATCTTTTATTCATAATTATCTAATAAGTATCGATTTTTTGTTGTAACTCTTGCAGTGTTGCTGAGTCTGTATAGTTCAAGAACTGTCTAACCCCCTAACTCCGGTCCCGTTAACATTCTACAAAGTCCTTGTGACACTCACGTTTGGTTAATTCTTGATCAATTAAATGTGACATACAAATAATTTTGCCTGAACGATGCTTGTTTCACAAGATATATCGCGTAGTGTCCTCATGACTAGTTAACTAATAACTTGTAGGAACTGTGACAATGTTACATAATTATAAACCTTGTTTTGATTCCTAATTGAACGAACAATCAACTAACAACACGTGCGCGGGACCGCATGTGACAGCGTAGCGCCTCGTAGCACGGTTACGTAGCACTGCTACACTGCTACGCCACCCGCCACACTGCTACGAGATGCACAAGGGTGTCGAGAAATAATTACTATTACCGTACGGGAGATTAGGAGCTACGCTACATCGGGAAAGATAATTACGTACTTGAGGCACTAGAGTAAAAGTTAAACGATTTTTAAATCTAAAATGGAACTAAGTATTTAATAGAATATTATTGGATATTTTTTTGCGACTACTTAGTATAATTATTCTCACCCATAGACATTATACAGGTGGAAGGGATCGATACACAAACGTTTACACACACACACACCATTCCCAATCCATAGACATTGTAGATATTTAATTTTGTAGGAAATAGCTGTTTCGTTGAAAATATAAAATCTATGAAATTCTTTATAAAATGATCTCCAAATCCTTATGATTTAGTCAGAGTTCACTGGCCAAACTTAACTGTTTGTAGAGGTATTTTATATTAAAATGTAGAACTTCAGTAAGAAAGACTTCGTATTGAACAATGGCGCCATCATTTTTGTTCTAAAATGTTGGCGCCCAACGTGGGCCTAACGGCTAATATTCTCGGGAAATCCTTTCTCTTATCAATTGCATTTTTAAACAACTAAAAAAATAAAAGTATATAAAATATTTAGAAATTAAATTAAAAACATGGCCCATCAGAAACAAGGTCCAGGCTGCCGGTGGTCAGAGAACCTCCTCGCTGTGGGTGCCGTATTCAGGGGTACTGGTTTCCTTTGCCCTTGACCCCGCCGCGCAATGAGAGCCTCGTAAGGTGTTGCTCGAAGATCTTTGCTACTAGTCCATTAACTGTAACAACTATCGGTAGCAGAGTCCACGTTCTACATGTCGACAACCTCTTACTCGTTCGTTCGATCATTTCGTTCGATCCTTGAATTTTTGATAATTCTCATTTTTCACAAAATAATTTGTTAATATCACAGACAGCTTGATATCAACAAATTAAGTATAACCAGGCTTTTAATTATAGTAATGCAGTATTTGCCTTAGAGTAAACAATTTAAAGTGATCTTTCCTTTTTAACCGACTTCAAAAAAGGAGGAGGTTATATGTTCGTGTGTATGTATTTTTTATTTTATTTTTTTTATTTTTTTTATGTATGTTACCTGATTTCTCCTCCATTTGTGAACCGATTCTCAAAATTCTTTTTTTATTTGAAAGAGTATACTCCTGAGGTGGTCCCATTTAAATTTGGTGAAGATCTGATCCTGATCTTCGGAGATATACAATAGAACTCTTCAAAAATAGACGGCAAATCTGTCGTGATTGCTGCAATCGCTTGGATGTTTATTGTTTACGCAACATCTTAACTTACCATCACGCCTGTATGCTCTGACGGGGTACGCAGATGTGTACAGGACGCCCAGATTTCGAGAGTTAGGTATGTTAAGTTCCATTTTATTGCGGATAAGCCTATTACCGTGACATGTATTGTTAACAACGTAAAATTAATGAATATCAAATATTTGTAAAGGATATTACAACTAAAAATGGAAAAATAAAAAAACTTTTTTGCAAAAAATAAAACCGACTTCAAAAACACAAAAAAGTGAAAAATAACTTTAGCTTCTGAAGTCGGTGACAAAAAAACTGAATAAAACAAACAAAAGTCACCGACTTCAGAAGCTAAAGTTATTTTTCACTTTTTTGTGTTTTTTGAATAGAAAGCTACAAGTAAGTTTCGGTGATCATTTAGATCACGTCTTCTAAGAATGCACGCAAGAAATTACGTTCATCATGACCGACCTTTTAGTGAAAGAAAGAAAGAAAAGAAAGAAAAAGTATTGTGTTGTTGTGTTGTTGTGTGTGTGTTTTGTGTGTTGTGTTGTTGTGTGTGTGTCGATCTTGTACGCAATAAGTAATGAGAACGGTTTGTTTTGTCCCCCTATCGGTATGGTCTGTACTTCTCTCTATGCCACTCTGACGTACTATGTGGTTTGGGAAGAGAGTGACGGAACATGCCCGTGATGTCACATGTCCCGCACACGGCGCGTGCTCAACAATTAGCGCTAAATTCATTACACACGGTGAAAATCACAGCTCCTTTGTAAACAACAATGTACTTGTACCTATGACGTGGGACAAGTCAACTGAAAGCACTCGTGTTTTACCGCGCTCAAATAACTTCGGAAACTTTACTACACAAACACATATTTATGAATGGAATGTCTTCTCATTCATTTTCCTCATGTAATCGACATCAATTAATTAATGTAATTGTAATTGGTTTACCGTGTTATAACATTATTGTTATTTAACTTCGGAATATCCTCCACGCGGGAAGAATGAGAGTAATATTGAATTGACCTACGTAATAGCTCTCTTCATAAACATTTGTGGGTTTTGTAGTGAAACTATCGTAGAGCCGCAGAGGTACTCGTACGTGGTTGTGGGCACGTCACCGTTTTGTTAATGAGAATGACCCCTTCTTGTGTGACTCGCGGTTGTCTGACGTATCTCTAACCTGTGAGAATGGACAACAAACTAGCGTGCAATGAATGTGAATGAGAAAACGTTAGTACTTATCCATTGTATCCTCATTGACTGCGGTGTCGTGTGCCGGCTTGTGGTCTGCGATTGTTTTATATTGTATTTATTACATTTATATCTCACGTTATTGTGACACGACTAGTACAGTCGTGGGAACTAGACGTATGCGATAAGATTTTTGGCAAAGTAGACTATTACAGAAACACTTAGTTCCTTTGCAATTTGAGATATCTGAAAAAATAAGTGCCCATCACCATCAGCAAAAAGGGTGCATCTTAACAATGAACAATGTCTGTCTACTGCTGGGTATAGAACGGACGAGCGGTTATTTCAGAACCACTTAAATGATATATATACCATCAAAACAAAAGATTAACTTTAGTTATAATTAGAACTACTTGAACAACTTACTACGAACACAACAATGCTAACAAACAGTGGGCTCATTGTAGTTAATACTAGAGCTGAAAGGTGAAACCCCGCGGTTTAATAGCGAGGTGTTTATCTGCGCCCGTGCCGTCGCACGCGCCGCCGCCGCAACCAATTACATCTGCTAATGTTAGATAATCGTTCGTTCGCTCGCATCGCTTGTTGTCTTACAATTAAACTAGAGGAATTCACCTTTCAGCTCCACTATTAAGTACAATGAGCCCACTGTTTCCTACCTAATGTCTTGATCGTCTCGTTCGCGGGTAAATTCATGAAATCAAAGCTACTCGTGAGTTAATTCCTTTCAGGACTATATCGTATCGTTGAGGAGAGCTTGACAAGTTGTATCCGACGCACGTAAACAAAATGACATGAACCTTTTGAAAACATTGCACTTGATATGTGAGTCAGGTGTGTGCTTGTGTGTTAGGGATTTATTCATTATCGTAACAATAACCGGAAATATAT
Organism: Diarsia brunnea; assembly: GCA_949774965.1. Lineage (NCBI taxonomy): Eukaryota > Metazoa > Arthropoda > Insecta > Lepidoptera > Noctuidae > Diarsia > Diarsia brunnea. The sequence goes on from OX459009.1 coordinate 517,952, forward strand.
GTTTCTTTTTTTTGTTTTTGTTGAATCTTCGTGTAGGTAAAGGTATACGTGTGTTATGGTTTTAAGGTGTTTCTCTTTTTTCGTGCATATTCCGCGTCCAGACCAAAAAAAAAAAAAATTAATTAAAATTTAAAAAACCCCCGACTCAAATAAAAGCAAAATAAAATTATGAATGGGTAAAAAGTTATAAACCATTAATAAATAATAAATAAAGACAAAATGTTCTATGATAAATGATAATCTATTAATTAGTGATAATAGAAAAAAAACAACTTTATTCGACATTAATTTGAAACTTAGAAAAATCATGGAATTTGCACGGAAAGAAACACCCTCTAATAAAGCCGCGTGTGACGGTATCTCGACATCGCTGCACGTGCCGTGTAATGCTAACAATCACACAATTATGTTGTTTCCGAGGGACTTACTCCAGCCGTTTTAAACTTGTTATGTTGTTATTTTTTTAGGGTTCCGTAGTCAACTAGGAACCCTTATAGTTTCGCCATGTCTGTCTGTCTGTCTGTCTGTCTGTCCGTCCTCGCTTAATCTCTGTGACCGTTAGCACTAGAAAGCTGAAATTTGGGACCAATATGTGTATCAATCACGCCAACAAAGTGCTAAAATAAAAATTGGAAAAAAATGTTTTATTAGGGTAGCCCCCCTATATGTAAAGTGGGAAGTGTTTTTTTTTTTAATTTTAACCCTAATGTGTGATATATTGTTGGAAAGGTATTTAAAAATGAATAGGGGTTTACTAAAATCATTTTTTGATAATGTCAATAATTTCGGAAATAATCGCTCCAAAAGTAAAAAACAAAGCGTCCCCCCCCCTCTAACTTTTGAACCATAAGTTTAGAAAATACGAAAAAAATCTGAAAAGTAGAACTTTATAAGGACTTTCTAGGAAAATTATTTTGAACTTGGATGGAAACAACAGATGGAAACTGCAGTTAACCAATATAATTTGGTCCCTGAATCGTATGAGCGCCTATACAATCCAGAGGTCAAGTTTCATTTGCCCGTATTTTTTTTTTAACTTCGTTTACATAATATTTTATTATCTACGGAACCCTACACTGAGCGTGGCCCGACACGCTCTTGGCCGGTTTTATATATCTTGATCTTACAGAACCTTAGTCGTTACAGTCATTTACGACGACTTATTAATTGTTCATAAACTAATGCACAAATATTAACGTTTTGCAGAAGTTCGTTTGTTGCCGGTAACTGCGTGAGCCTTGGCTGCAGACCGCGGGGCTGCAGACTGGAATCATGTGTTGCACCTACTTCACCTGGATTGCGTTTCATAAAAGATAACAATGTAGGTAATTTAGTTCCGTAAAATATCTAAAAGAATGATTTTTTTCAAAATATTATGTAAATTTTCGATTTTCCATATCACGCTGCAACATGTATCTTGAACATCATCCTCCAGAGCTTACTCGAATATTATGTTATACTATATCAATATTCATTATAAATTAATTATGTGCAACAATTATTAATAAAACGTTTTTCCCGTTATGAAACTAAGCCTGTTATTAATAATAAGTAAAATTTGTTTTGTACCTACCTAGTTATTATGAATGGAATGTGACATAAACACGGTCCGAATTATTTTCCTTTTACAGTTGAGTTCATTATTCCCCGCAGTCGAGGCACCCGTGACGGGAACTTCTGACGCATGCGCATGCGCTGGTATCCCCACGACCTTCTCTCAGGTCCACAAGTGAAAGTGAAAATACCCGTAACTACTGAAACTATGAAATCATGTTCGGGGTTTAAATTATGACATTTATGTTATATTGTTTATGTTCACTGAATGTAGTATTTGTACCTAAAGGGAGAATTTGTATTAGGTAAGTATAAAAAATCCAGAGCTATGGTTTATAAAAGTGGTTTTTTCCAGTTATGTAAACGATGTATTGTTAAGGTAGGTATTGAATAGGTTGTGTGTTATTTGTATGGCATCACTGATTTATAATACACCCGATGACACTAGGGAGATAGTAGATAACTTTTTTAATATTATATATATATCAATTTCAGACGATATTTGGTATTACATTACTACTATAATTACTTTTTATTGAAATATGTAAAATATTGCTTCGGAGGTAAAGATATTGTATTATAATTAGGTATAATAAATATTTGTACAATAATTAAATATGATAATAATGGGCGTAAAAATACCCACCCTTAAGAAGTCAAAAGGCACTATTCTATAATATTCTCACCGACATTGCGAATATGTTTTCGTTTTAGAGCATATCTAACTTACCTTTGCCTAACCCTTCGGGGATTACAGGCGTGATGTCATGTTATGCTAACTTTTCCACAAGTTTTTATACATTTTTTTTGTTGTTTTTGTTTACTTTAAATACCTCCATGATCTCAATAGTTTTCTGTCTGTCTGAACCAACACAATGTTTCGAGTGCGTGTGTGTTACATTGAGTCCTAGAGAGAGAGTCGTAGTTTAGTTTTATGAATTGTTCTTCTGACATTCAAAAGTACCTGTAATGGTTTAATTGAAATAAATGCTTTGGCTTTGACTCCTACCGTAAAACAGTTTGATGTTTATTGTTTATCCCAAACAAAAACTCGTTTCCTAGTAATAATTTCTGTGTAGAGTTAATAGTTGTAGTTTTAACTTAATTTGTTTGATGGTCGTGTTTGTATTGTATTATTATAATTTTAGATATACATATTTGCAGTTTATAGTGTGTTAGTTTAAACTAGGGACATATTGAAATCCACAATAGTGCATCCTTACATGATACTAATAAAAATATGAACAAAATAAAAACACTGATGAATAACAGACAGAATCATTCATCAGCCTATAATGTGAACCTCCCTATTGTTCATTTAGTTAAGTTTTTTTTTAATTACTGTAATTTGTTCTTTGAAAAAATAAATGTCTTTAAACCGAAATAAATATAAAAATAATGTGTAATGAAATTAACCATCTATATTTTCAATGACAATGTATTTAATTTAAATGGAAAACATCTGAATAAGAATAATTGTGACAAAATGTTCGTAATATACAACATTAGTTTTAGTATATTTGAAACCATTAAGAATATTTTTACTTACAAAACAAAACTGTATCATGTAAAATCATAAAGTTATAAAGTTGTAGGGTCCCGCGCCGCCTGCCTCCAGGCGTCATCTTGCGCTCATTGATATATTGACAGTAGGTACCACGGCAATTGTATTGTAATTAACTGGTGATAAGATTTTCCTGCGCATGATTTCGATTGGTATTTAGTATCGTATGATGTCCAACTTGTAACCAAAATATCATTTTTCGGACAAAATATAACATGTACAAAAATATTGAAATCAATTTAGTTAGTTATTTTGCACAAGCTATATTAAGGTTTCGCATATATACTAAACACCTCGCATGGTCTATACAGTGTACCTTAAGAGCCTTTGGACTATCCTCTGAATATGTGTTATGCAAATAAATGATTTGTATTTGTAAAATAATTAATAGAAAATAAAATGTTACTCGTTTAACTTGTGTGTAAATTTTGTGTTTTACAATAAACGGTTTTAAATGTGATTTTTGAACTTTTAATTTGATTCCTGAAGTATATTTATTTTATTTAACAATTTATGTAGGTACACACTAAATATAGAATAGAAGAAATGAAAAAAAAACACTTAGTAACAAAGGTAACTTATTGAAATAGAAATCTCTTCCGGCATACTTGCGAAAGGACATGCTAAACAAAGATGTAGAGATAGTGTGTAAAAGAAGAAGAGAAAGTGGAATAAGTACATAAAACATATGAAAATACAATATAATATTAGTTAACCTTTAACTAACTACAACGAGATCGTCGGACATTACTAGACAGTTATGTAGTTGTCAGACGCCGATAGACACAATTGCTACACGTCACGTCACGTTACGGCTGATATTAAACCTGACTGCCCTTAGGACTGATGGTAGCTAATTAGTACGCCAGGAGACGAGCCAACGATTGCCTCTTCTTGGAAAAAACAAATAATTCATAATAATTAAAAACACCCTGCCATGTCAGAAAGTGAAGTAAAAAGTAAAAAAAGCAGTGATGAATGAGAACAAGGTAGGTAGGTTAGTGATAGGTGAAAACCCTATACTTGTATTGCAGTCAAAGGGGTGGATTATTTCTTTGCAGGTCTGCAAAGAAATGATCCACCAAACTGTCTCCTTACCTGCTGTAATAAAAAAATTTGGTCTTTACCAAAATCATGATATTAGGTTTACAACAAACAAATGACAAGTCAAGAATAATTACCTATCTCCAGGTAAAAACTAGTGTTTATTATATAACATACTAGCTGATGCCCGCGGCTTCACCCGCCTGGATGTCGGTCAAATTATATATTAAAACCTTCCTCTTGAATCACTCTATCTATTAAAAAAAACCGCTTCAAAATCCGTTGCGCAGTTTTAAAGATTTAAGCATACATAGGGATATAGGGACAGAGAAAGCGACTTTGTTTTATACTATGTAGTGATAGTGATAGTGATATTCTTCACTCTGGCGGCTTGGAACTTCGTTTAATATGTAAGCATATTTACTAACGTAATAAGTACAATGGCTTCTGTAGGGCTGAGTCGGGCTACGATATATACAATATCGATAAAGATGGTTATGTTCAGATTTGCATTTATAAAGAGACGAGTTACTAGAAGATACTGGTATTTATCAAATCGATAAACAAAACATAAAATATAAACAAACAAGCTTTACTTTCTACAAGACAGATATTAGCCACACGTTGCCTGTGGTGTGTGGCGCGACGTGCGGAGTGGCGGCGCACGCGCAACAGCCTTGAGAGCAGCCAGTCCCGTTATCTGTGATTCAGAGCGATTTCATCGCGTGCCAAAGATATTACCAACAGCGCACTTTTTACCTGCGCGCAGAGTTCAAGTAAAAACCCACCTCCTACCTAGAGTGAATGAGTCCCAAAATATTCTCAGAATTTCTTGTTCACAAGTATTTTGTTCATTCAGGAATTCACTTATGATGCATACGAGACAGCTGACTGCCTGCAGGCACCTACTTCACGACATGTTTACCTAAAGTTAGGAAATGTGCAGCGTTCGGTTCTTCGACTCTGAACTAAGTATAATGTAACCAACACGTAAGCGTATATGGATAGATACAATTGGTTTCATTATGTACATCATACAAAAGACAGTCAACTGGAAAATCAGGACAATAGTTATAGTTATTTGTAATACACAAATAAAATAAAACCTACATGTCTTCATTTTAAAGGCATTCATCGCACGACGACAACGATAGTAACGGAACATCGCCAGACATGTCGTCTGTGTAGGGTTGCGATGTCCCCCCCCCCCCAGTGTAACTGTCCACTGTAATGTATCTAGATTCGCGGCATGACAACTTGACATTCTTCAAGTGGAGGAAAAATGAAAACTTGCGGCATAAGATTCCCGCATCGAGCTTATGACGTATTTCGAAGTTAATCATACGTCATATCAGTGATCATTACGATAAGCAAACGTCAACAAACTCGTTCGGACACTCGGTCATCATAGATCAGATATTTATAAACTCGCCGGAACGTGAGCGCATGACCGCGTATGATCGCGTGCCGCAGACTTCATTAGCAGGTGATTACTGATTACGAGCGCGTATTACACAACATCCCGCGACTCTCTGACTCATACCCAACACGTTCAAACATACACTGAGCAGAAATGTGTTGCAATACTAAGTTTTTCTTTTTGTAGATTAACTGATTCATCGTTGTGTGGGAATCTCTAAAAAATAAGTATACTTACCTTTTTTGGCGAATAGTTTTCCAGTGATTAACGAAAACCGTCTTGTCTTGAGGAAACTAAATAAGAAAACGTAATTCACTTTGCTTAGTGTTCTTAATAATCATTTATTTGAGTAACAAATTATTCCCGAAGGGCTACGCAAAGGTGTAGAGAGAATAGTAAAAAATAAAAAAAACACTAACTATGACGTAGCTGCGTAGCAACGTAGCGCTACGCTTGCTACGAGCGCTACGAACTGTGTACATATTTAGTAGCCACAACATAGTTTCTCTGACTGATCTAATTTACTCGGGAGGTCATAAATGTCGTTGAACTTAGTGTGCGTCTCGTTAAATAAAACACCGGAATAAATTATGATCTAATAATATGCTAAGAGAAAGATACATTTAAAAACTGTAGAGGTTAATGAGAAATATGAGAATCAGATAATCCAAATGCAAGTTACGGTTCTGAATGAATGATTCGATATCCAAATGCCCTTGCCCCTCGTGGACGCCCACGTAACATGCGCTCGCGCACCTACAGGTACGCGGAGGCGCGCGGCGGTGGCGCGGCAGAGCGGAGCGCGGTGGAGCGGCGCGGGGCGGTGCGGAGCGGTACGGTGCGGCGCCCGGGGCTGCCCCGCGCATGCGCCATCAGCGCGTGCCCACACACTCACTTAGCTGCTATGCATAAATTATATTTACGATCTTGTTTTATCCTCGACCACTGGTTTTGTATCTACTCTGAGCAAGTATTTATTTTAATATTATTTAAATTGAACACACTGAGTTACGAACCAGTTGTTTGAAATGGATCTCAGTGGAACACTTTCATTAACGATAGCTTGTTGTCGTAATAGAGTACTAAATTGTTATCAAAATATTATGGAATCAATGGTTTTATGTAATTTATACAATAGTTGCATCGGTTTGTAGATATATCAGGAGCTACTGGTCTGGAGTCTAGTGTGGGATGTCAGTAAACATATTTACTGAACAAATATTGACATTTGACACACGAACATGGATGCCAGTCGATGTGAATCCCCGGCCGCTGCAATATGTAACAAGAGCCAATGTGAGCTGACAACATTGAATGCGTTTTGTTAATTAATAAAAATAAATAAATATTTAAGGTCACACAATATGTAAATTAAAAACACTACGTTCAAATACTAAAAGGTTAACATTTAGTGGTAACGTTGAGTTGTGAAGGACGCGACATGATCAGCTATGCTTAATGTCCTGCCGCAAGGTGCAGACTCGCTCATTAACTGCGGACTGCGCTCGCGCTGACCGGCGCGTGCGCAGGGATGCTGGAATACACAGTTTTGACAGTTCAGCCATTAGCGGCACCCACACTCCTACCTACCCTTTTATACGGACTTTACTCACTACGATCAAGTTGATAAGTAAAGTTAGAATAGAATCAAAAAAGCTGTTTCTAGCAACTTTTGCGGTTAGGCGGAAAGTGCTGTAAAAATCCTTCTAATGATTAGGTATGACGTGTTAGCGAGGAGAGCTTACGCAGACTGGAGCTAGCAGACGTCGGCGCGGAGCGGTGGCTGGCACGGGCCGGTGGAGGCCGCGGAACTGACTCACGCAGCATCGGATATTGGAATCACCACACTCAAAACGACAAGCCGGTTTTAAAGTTAGGCAGTTTATTATTTTTTTAACAATTTGTGGGAAGATTACCTCATTCCAGAAGTGATTTTGAGAGTGAATCCTGTGCTTCATGAGAAACCAGTTTCAAAATAATAACTAATGGTTTTTATAGCGAGCTTAATTAACATAATCGAATTCGTAAATGTCGAAACCTCTATCGCGTCATAAAGCTGGGTCAGAAATTGGAGTGGCCAATCTCGACACCTGCTTTAGCTTAGCTCGAGATGCCGATTATGACTATAGATTTAATTCCCTGAGTGAAAGTAATGAATTAGGCCTATGTTGCACGTAGTGCCGTAACTAGCCTTTTAAGCGTGCGAGCTTCTATAACTGCGCCCTTTCTGCGCCCCTCCAGGCTCTGCACCCTGTACCTGGGCACCACTGGCACCGCCCTAGTTACGGCACTGGTTGCACACACACGACTACACACAGACTTAGTCTATATAACATTTCCCCCACGTATTTTTCTGAAAGCTATTCTTAATATTATGCGTATAAACTCCGCGCAAGCGCAAGCAATAGATTGTCGAAGTTTTATCACAGTCGGATGACATAAGAAAAAACAACCGTTATATTTTGCTGCATCCTCTTATTAGATAAACAATTTAAAGCTGAGAACAGTGCGACTGTGCGAACTTAGCCAGCTCAGGTCGTCATCATTCTCGATATTAGCAACGAACTCGATTAGCCAAACAATGCACGACAATTTCGAATACCGAAGTTCGAAGCCGAAACCGAAACTGTAGCTGAAACTAGATTTACGACCACGACCAAACCTTCTTATATTAATATTGCTATAAGAGGTGGCGGTAGGCTCCCTAGACTACTCGAATGTGTGGCTGGAGTAGCAAACTTGCCACTAGCTAGCACTAGCTTTAAATAAAATTGATGAAATTGATTAATGTTAAAGTTTTGGCAGAGGTTCAAATATTGACCAAAGCAGCGAAGTAGTGAGGTTGCGGTTAAGTTGTTAATGCTAAATAGGAAACTATGCTGAGGGCGAACCGTTACAGGCGCGTAAGACTCTGCGGTGGACCGGACGGTGGGTTTTTGTATCACATGTTAAGAAAAAGAAATAGTAGTTCACTATGGTAGAAATAATTGCCTTTCCACATACAATGCCCCTCCTTTCATCTTGCGCTGCACGCATTTCATCATCTGCACACTTGACAATCTTATAGTTGCGTGCGAGCGGAGTTCGCATAGCTGAATTTTGGGTCAAATTTAATGAAAATTTTACATCGACACGCTAAGCAAAAAACTTGCTACTACCGTAGATTTTCTTGATACAGAAGACGTTTTGCTCGTATAAATGCCGTCTCTCCGGGCGGTCGGCGGTCGGCACCGCGACGGCTGTGGTTAATGAAAGCTGTGTGGTTAACGTTCTGCGGTCGCTTGTGTTGACCGCAGCAACCGCAGAAGTGTCACCTTTGTTTGAGGCAACTATCCATTAGACGAGTGAAACTACTTACATCGAACAATTATTGATGATAATAATTAGGTATACTACATCCGGGATGCTACTTACCTTTCACTGATACATTCGCACGCCTTACTTACGCCTGGCCAGCTACTCCTCCGGGCAATGTCCTTCCTATACTCTATGGGGTACGTAAACCACTGCAGTTGCGATGTGCTGTTACTTTGCAGAAGATGAGACAAAATGCCTCCTTCCTTACGATACATGTAGAACAGCGCCGGTCGCGGCTGCTTCGGACTATGACTATTCACTACAAAATAAGTTCGCATTTTTACCAAATTGTGAGTTGACTTAATCTAGATTTGTAATTTTATTATAGATCATTAATATTGAACCATTGTATTATTAAGAATTAACTAATATGTTTAAATGTTTTTACAGACTAGTGTTATTTTCGCTCAAGGAAATAACAGTAATATCTGCTCAGCACAATCTTCCGGTCGTAGCCTTTATTAACATTGAGGAAACTCCTCGATGTGAATTATTAACTCATTGACTAAATGTCTCATACCAAAGATATCCGTCTAGTCTATGATTATTTACGTCATATGAGGTTTGGGTTACCATGTAGTTAAATAATGCGGTGTGTCATGGAGGAAAAGTGCGCTCAAACCATGTCTCTGTGACGTCATTAACTGTACTTTCTGAGTTTATTAAGGATGATTATTCCAAAAATGTATTCATAACACGTAATAGGTAGATTTTTTTTATTTTAATTTATAGCGATTACGGAGATGAACTCGAATTACCTATAATATTTTTATTATAGTTTCCATTACATATTTTATAATTCTTATTTTTTGAATTGGGGGCGTGATGTTTAAACTGCCAGCACCGCTCACAACGCACGCGTATTCCTAGGTAAAGTAACAATGACACAGTCAGTACACAGCTCGGGAGCCGACCCCAGGTTGACACCGTCGTCGTAACAATGCCTCAAACAGCGCACTCGCAGTGGCGAACCGCCCAGCCTGTGTGGTTTTACTTGGTAACAGTCTCATAGACCCCTCGCTCCAGAACGAGGGATTTGAGGATGCACATTCGCAAAACAGGTAACGTTAAGCCAGAATTAGGAAAGAAATAATATTGTTGACCGGTGTAATTGTTTCTTCGATGACTGTTAAAAAATTCCGACTTAACGGTTAAGACTGAGCTTCGTTAAATTCGTCACTAACTAGTATACCCTTGACCTCCTCTGCGGTTGTGAGTTGTGACTGCCGCGGAGAAAGCCTTGTTGTGTTAGTACGTCACCGTTTGTGCGTCTTAAGAAGATAAACAGTTGTGGTTAATTAAACGCGTCGACATTACTAAACATTGTTTAACAATTAGGGTCGAAAAAATATTTTTAATTCCTGTCTGTTTTAAATAAAAAAAGTAAAAGTACTTATTTATCTCTGCAACCCTAATCTTCCGACTCCATCGCGTACATTCGTACATTCAAAATACAGGGTGTAACAGAAATTATCACAAAGCCGTCAACCATGCATTGTTATTTTTACTCATCAAACTAAGAACGAATGCACTCCAAACATTGTGCTGGTGGACGTATTAAATATTACAGGGGACTTGGTAAAGTATTAAAAGTATTTAAAGCAAAGGTAAAACATACTTATCGGGCTTCAAACGGTGCACACGTTTGAAGCCGGGATTTACTGATCAATAAAAGTGCACATATTTTTTGATGGCAGAAAGTTTCTTTCATACACACCTTGTCCTGATGATAACGAACAAAAAAAAGCACTGTTATAGGTCGAGCAGTGTGCGAGGGGCTACGAGACTATCACACCTCAAATTATTTTAGAAACTGTGCATTTATCTATTGCAAAAATACCGATATACTTATCACATTCACAGCATCATTTTAGAATTTGGTGCGGTATTTCCAGAGACAACCTTTTACAAACTTCCTAAAGATTTTACCTGCAACTGTATTTTTAAGAAGCCAGAAGATCCTCTTCCTCCAAGATGGAAACACCAACGAAAGATCATGTAATATCGATTGCGGATAAAGTTGAACTAGTGTCAGGTTGTGCGGCGTTCCGGGTTAGTGATGAAAGGCACTGGGGTTGCACCACAGCCACGCTGCACGCGCCGCATCCGCCACGCGCGTGCGTCACTGGTGGCACTTTCACGCGCACGCGCACTCTTTCACCGCGGCCTTGACCTGACGCATCCGTGCCGAGACCTAAGTCGATTACTACATTTAGGCAATTCATCGTTCATTTAATTAATATTTAGATGTCAACATCCAATTTCATATTCGAATCTGCAAAAAAAGGTACTAATTACAAAAAAAATAATACGAAGTTGCAGTTATCTCGTTGTTTTATGTTTCTCGCTCGTTGTTCAAAATAACAAATACTAGTAAGAAAATGTTCATTTTCTCTACTACAATAATTATGACAAAGCGAGTTTTAGTTAAGAGAGTTTTCAAAAATCAGCTGAGATTTTTTTTTGTGAGTAAAGTGTATTACAATGTTGTAGATTTTCTAAATGAAAAAGATTTTTCGATGCTGACTTCTAATAAATGTACATAGTTAAGATTCTTAATTAAAAAATTCACATTTTCAAATGTGAATTTTTAATTAATTGACTTATGAATGATTCTATTTGACTGCATAATAATGAATATTCTGGACATAGTTTAATTTATTTTTGACTTTAATATACGTAGACTGTAATATCTTGACATCAATTATTATTTATTTGTTTTGTATTTTGTAATAGATTTTAGAATGGGTATATTGCGTAAAATGCAATTAAATGTAATTTTTTATACCTACAAAATTTGAACGCTGTTATTGGCAAAACGTGGACGCTCACAACATCTATTAATTCAATACCTTGCATGTCTGATTATTCAGTTTATGTAAACGCATGTTTGACAAATAAATTATTCTTATTCTTATCTTAGACAGACAGACCAGGGAAGCATGACACGAAATTTAGAGGCTTAGCAGCTAGCTGCAGCAAATCCGCACAAACAAAAGCTGATGCAGCTTCACTTTTCCCCAATCCTAGTAAAACGGATCTGATCGAAGTAAAAGCAATTAATGTGTGATAATGTTATGAAACATTGCGCGTACGGCGGTGTAACACTTACAGTAGTGTCACATGTGACGCGCGTGGGTTGCGCAATGTCCGCCTGTCCGGCCGCGGCCTCGGCCGGGTCGCGCAGGTAACGGTACCGTCTGACCTTCACCGCGGCTCGCCAGTGGGTGGGTCTACGTGCAGCTAATAAGGTAAGGTGCTTTCAAGAAATATATTATTTTTGACGTGACAACGTCTTATAAATTGGTTTGCCGGGTGACACTTCAAGAAACTGCGTTACGCTCCGCTCACGTTATGCGCTCACAATGAGAGCGAGTGAGAGGCACGCGTCCAGAGCGAGAGAGAGAGAGTGAGAGAGATAGGCATACACACCGGTTCATGTCTTGCGCTTCTATTTTCGTTGTCACGTAAAACTTTCGCCCGTATACCGACTTTACAGGCAACCAATTTTTTATCTCAGCACGGAAATTCCATTTGCATTTTTGGAAATGGAAATCTTAAATAATTAGTCAGACTGATCCGTATCCTTATTTATGTTCTAAAATATAAAATTTTCCACGGATTTGTCCGAACAAAAAAACCAATAGAGAAAATGATCATTCACGTCTCTTTGGGATGATAATTTTGTACCAATATTTGTTATTTGGCAATCGGTAAGGTAGGACGTTATAATTCCTCGATTTATAGCAGATGGATGGTTAAAGTAAAGTCAGATCATAAACGAAACGTTTCAGTCGTGTAACGTAAACATCGTACCTACGCAATTCGGCGAACTAGTACAAACAGTGTAGCGCCGTTCTCACGTGTGGCGCGGTGTCCCACAGGGGATCGCGCACGGCCCGGTGCCGCTGCCACAACATCCGCGTCCGACCACACGCATGTGACGTACACACATACGTTCAACTCTTGCCGACACCATCATAGCGTTTGGACTACTTTTGAGTGGCTCTCAAATTGACGCAAGTGGTGGAGCAAGCGGTGCGGTCATATGCGCGGTCACAGGCCGGGGTCAGATGGGCCACCGCCGCGCCCGCCGGCGATGCGTGCGTGACGCGGTGCGCGTCGCGTGACGTCGACGTGACGTGCGCACACGCACACCACCCGCCACATGCGCCGACCACTATGTTGTACAAACAATAATCTGGTGCAAACAAACCGTTCCAGTGATAAATCCGCATCCTCCTCACACGTGTGATGCACTCCGCAAACTGAAATATTGGCATGTAAATAACCCAGATTCAGTTGTTATTTATCTAGAAGCACGTCATTAGGTTCCTTGGAAGGCACTTGTGAAGCCCTTGTGTACTACATATGAGTGCGACTTCTCTGTAATATACGTACAGTGCCACATCCGGGCGTCGTCGGCAGTTATCTGCAGGATCTGTACTTTTCGATAGTACCTAATCCGTTATGCATACACAGCTGAATTTGCCTGACAATAATAAAATAATAACGTAATCTACATAGATATTATGAAAAAATATTGATACAGTCATATATAAGTGTAGTAATCAGTAAGATAAACGTAGGAAGGTATCTGATCATCGCCCGTCTACTTGTGACTCACGGTGATCGCGGTGAGTCCCAGAGATTATAAATGTATGCTTCAGTGAATGCTGATAAGAACACATATCTGTATCGCTTATCCTAACCTAAACCACACCACGTGATCCACCACCACCTAAACCACGTGTAAACCTTTGAAACTGTGGAAAAATGTACATATATTTTAAGTAAGCAACACTTCTTAATGATTTGTCGATCAAATTAGATTTCGCCATCACACTATTTGGCAAAAGTTTATTATTAATCGGCTAGCCATATCAACAACATGTGCTAAAACATATCAAGTCACATCCTTCGGTGTCTCGGACATGTTTGTTTAACGAGCATAGAATTTACAAAAACTGCTAATTTATGAGAAACGCGGATTCTGTTTGATGTTTGATGTGCGTGTTCAAATATTTTGATATAAAATGAGAAAAAAAGGTCATCTACAGAATATTAATCCATATAAGATTTTAAACTGACATGGTCACTAGTGTCACCCGTGTGTGTGTGTGTGTCTGGGTACGTATTTGAATATCGAAGATTAAAATACCTACGCTTAAAATATCGATGTTCAAAACATCGAAAATTTAAATATCGATTGTATCAAAATGTCGAAAATTGTTATACCTACACTTAAAACATCGAAAATTAAAATTCCGAATGATTAAAATTTCGAATGATTCAAAATATCGAATGACATTATGCCTAAGTTCATAATATCTACGTTCAAAATACCTACTAGTTAAAATACCGAAAAAAAAGTTATACAGGGTGTAAATCAACCCATCACACAGACGTTAACGAAGCATTCTGTACATCAAACTAAGTACCCCTACGCAAAACATTTTGCTAGGAAACGTTTTTTTTTTTGGGGAAAAATTTGTAACTTTGACCCCCAATATCTCCGTAACTAGGGGGTTCCCAGGTATGGTCTAGAACAAAAAAATGATCGCAGTGGTTATATTGTACATTTGCGTACAAATGTGTTTTATTTTGGGTTTTTCTTATGTAAAAATAATTAAAGTACCTACATTACATGAGGTTTTCCTTGTTTTTTTTTGTAACCCACCTAGTAACTGATTACCATCTAGCAAACAAGCTTGCAGCATACATGCAACATGCAAGCAAGCATGGCTTCTGTCACGGCTCCGGCACTGCAGGGCTCCGGCAGTCCCACGCGAGCTTAACGTCGCAGATGATCTAAACGCTCACCTCCGCAGCTTCGGCTTGTTGGCCGGCTTCGCCGGCCAGCCTCAGCTGCGGCGGCGGGCGTTAAAACCACCTGCTCCTCAGCTTGCGGGCTGCCGCGCCCCTCCGCGCCTACGCGATTCTAAATTACACTCTAGGGGTAGGGCATACAAGACTACGTGGAGTCGATTTTGCAGCGATACGTTTCTGTCACTAACTTTAGTAGCATAACATATTGACTTTCAAAAATATATTTTAATTTAAAGACCTAAATAATATCTTCGCGATTGACCTATGCTTGTACACTGGACACTGACTTTCATGGATAAAATAGGTCAAAATTGTTCGAAAACCGAATTAGGGTACCCCGAATTTACGTAGTCTTTTGGCTGTTACCCCTAGAGTGTATATAAAAATCCGGAGGCGCGAAGGGAGGGCAAGGGCGAAGGGGTTGCACTTCCCGTAGCGCCGGAGACGTTGCAGAAGCAACCTTTTTCCTCTCATACTAATTACATCAATTTTCGATGTTCAAATAATATATGTACCCATCGATATTTAGGACGTTCGATAGTTTGTACTTCGATATTTAGGATATTCGATAATCTGTATTTCGATGTAACTTTTGTAGATATTTAGATTTTAGATGTATTGGACGTAGGTTATTTAACCATTCGATAATATAAACTTTCGATATTTTATGTTTCGGTTTTATGGTCTTTCGATATTTCCATTTTCGATGTTTTGAACATCGATATTTTAAGCGTAGGTATTTTAATCTTCGATATTCAAATACGTACCCGTGTGTCTAGTGTCATGGTCAACCACCCGCAATGACGGGTACGTATTTGAATATCGAAGATTAAAATACCTACGCTTATAATATCGATGTTCAAAACATCGAAAATGGAAATATCGAACGACCATAAAACCGAAACATAAAATATCGAAAGTTTATATTATCGAACTAGCTGTGCCCGCGACTTCGTTCGCGTGCTTGTCGGAAACTAAAATGCGTCGCTTAGATAAAAGTACATTTAATCATTGCCCTGCGTTAACTTACTGACGCTGTAGAAAATAAGAAGAGAGTAATGCAAAGTACTGACTATGTCTCATACTAAACTGATGTATACTCATGTTTTACAAATAAAAATATATTCTATTCTATTCTAAAGTTTAGATGGATGGGTGTTTGTTAATCAACCACGTCAGAACGGCCGAACGGATCTTGAAGAAATTTGAAACAGGTACATTATAGTCGACAGGCAGACAGATTGTCGTTGGCGCGTTCGTGTTCCACGCGCGCCTCAAAGATATGTCAGCAACAATTAAGGGGCCCCAAAGGGACGTCTGCCGGGGCTGAGGGTTGTCCGCAAGAGATACCATGGCCCCGAAACACAAAGGGCTAAGAAGGAACGTGGGTGGTTTTTAGTCAGTAGAAGTCTGACACTTTCTTCCGCTCCGCCCAGAGCGGGATGAGTCATTTGATAATTTACGAACCACAAAAAAAAGGGGGGATTAGAGGGTGTTTCGAGAGGGTACCTGTACCGAATCTGGGACATCGAATCTGAAATGGCCGCCACCTCCTTCTGCGAAGCAGTAATGCTAGCGAAAGAGGTGGCGGAACGTGAGAGGGAGACAACCTCTCGTCCCAGCCGCCGCGGGAGACGCTCCGGGCATCGGGGGCCACGTGATGGCTTCCGGCCACCGTAGGCGCGGGCATGTGAACGGTGAGTAACGGGCTAGTTAATCGTTCGTCCGTCCTATGACGATGGAGGCGCGTTCGTGTTCCACGCGCGTCTCAAAGAGATGTCAGCAACATTGAAGGGGCCCCCAAGGACCGACGCCCGTCGGGGCTGCGGGTTGTTCGAAAGAGATACCGCGGCCTCGACACATAGGGCTAACAACACACCACATCTATATGACGACATGGTTGGCACAATGGCTGGACGATTAACAGTAGCACTGCGTGTCGCAGGTTCGATTCCCACACGGTACAAAAAAAAATATGTCTTGGGTTTTATCTAATTTTAAGTTAGTTTAAAAAAAAATAGTATTTTAATACTGTGTAATTGGTAAATTTTTATTTGTTGACTATTCACGAAACATAATGTGTGTATGTTTACTATCACCGCGGTTCAGAAAATGACATCAAATGAATAACGCCATCTGTCGAAGACAAAGATAAACTGCTAAAAAAGAGCGATCAAACACTATAAGGTTTAGGCTATGTAGATTTTGAAAGCAGCGTCATTTAGACTTATATCTACGTACCTTTTGCTATCATAACTTTTTTAAAGTTATCTTGTGAAGGCATTTAGTAATAAGTACCATATTCGTTTAATAGATGTCGTTGCTTGTCTCATTCTTGACCATAACGACAAGTTCTTCTTGAAAACTATAAATTCATATATCTTTTGATAGAGAGCACCGATTACGATGAAACAAAGACTAAGTAATAGCCCAAGTTACGCACAATATTTGTGTATAAAAGTTACCTACATTCGTTTAGTAAATTTGACGTGATGCTTAGTCATCGAAACAGACAAACAGACAAACAGATAAACAGACAAACAGACAAAAATTCCAAAAATGCTGGAAATGTGTTCTGTTGGATAAACTTTAATACCCTGACAATTTTTTTTTTAAATATTTTCGATGTACAAAAACGATTTCTCTACAGATTTATTATATGTAATAGATAATAGATATAGATGGTTAAATAACCTACGTCCAATACATCTAAAATCTAAATATCTACAAAAGTTACATCGAAATACAGATTATCGAATGTCCTAAATATCGAAGTACAAACTATCGAACGTTCTGAATATCGATGGGTACATATATTATTTGAACATCGAAAATTAATTTTTGATGTAAGTAGTATGAGTGGAAAAAGGTTGCTTCTGCAACGTCTCCGGCGCTACGGGAAGTGCAACCCCTTCGCCCTTGCGTAACAAAGGATAGGCACCCATGTTCACCTCCGCAGCTTCGGCTTGCTGGTCGCCTTCGGCGACCAGCCTCAGCCGCTTCGGCTCCCACGGGTGCCTATGCTTTGTTACAGCGAGCGGGGCTTGCCCTCCCTTCGCGCCTCCGGATTTTTATATACACTCTAGGGGTAACAGCCAAAAGACTACGTAAATTCGGGGTACCTTAATTCGGTTTTGGAACAATTTCGACCTATTTTATCCATGAAAGTCAGTGTCCAGTGTACAAGCATAGGTCAATCGTTAAGGTATTATTTAGGTCTTGAAATTAAAATATATTTTTGAAAGTCAATATGTTATGCTACTAAAGTTAGTGACAGAAACGTATCGCTACAAAATCGAGTCTACGTAGTCTTGTATGCCCTACCCCTAGAGTGTAATTTAGAATCGCGTAGGCGCGGAGGGGCGCGGCAGCCCGCGAGCTGAGGAGCAGGTGGTTTTAACTCCCGCCGCCGCAGCTGAGGCTGGCCGGTGAAGCCGGCCAACAAGCCGAAGGTGGTGGTGAGCGTTTAGATCATCTGCGACGTTAAGCTCGCGTGGGACTGCCGGAGCCCCGCAGCGCCGGAGCCGTGACAGAAACCATGCTTGCTTGCATGTTGCATGATTGCTGCAAGCTTGTTTGCTAGATGGTAATCAGTTACTAGGTGGGTTACAAAAAAAAACAAGGAATACTTCATGTAATGTAGGTACTTTAATTATTTTTACATAATAAAAACCCAAAATAAAACACATTTGTACGCAAATGTACAATATAACCACTACAATCATTTTTTTGTTCTAGACCATACCTGGGAACCCCCTAGTTACGGAGATATTGGGGGTCAAAGTTACAAATTTTTCCCCAAAAAAAAAAACGTTTCCCAGCAAAAATTTTTGCGTAGGGGTACTTAGTTTGATGTACAGAATGCTTGGTTAACGGCTGTGTGATGGGTTGATTTACACCCTGTATATTTTTTTTTCGGTATTTTAACTAGTAGGTATTTTGAACGTAGATATTATGAACTTAGGCATAATGTCATTCGATATTTTGAATCATTCGAAATTTTAATCATTCGGAATTTTAATTTTCGATGTTTTAAGCGTAGGTATAACAATTTTCGACATTTTGATACAATCGATATTTAAATTTTCGATGTTTTGTACATCGATATTTTAAGCGTAGGTATTTTAATCTTCGATATTCAAATACGTACCCGCAATGACTTCAGTTTATCCGTGATCATGGTGCTTGTAACAGCGCCGAAATATCGGGAACTCGAAACAATCAGTAAACATGGTAAATATCCCGTTTTCAGTATAAATAATAGTATTAATCCATAGTTCAATTGCAGCGGTACAAAGGTAAAGATATAATGTGTGATGGAAAATTACGATCCAAAGGTACAGCGTTGGGACTATACAGGGTAAGGAATAAGACAACTTTAGCACTGGCGTGTTACAAGGCGCAGACGGGCAGATTTAATATATATTTTAAAGCTTCAGCAAATAAAGGATAGTTTCCAGCCGAATGTTCGTCAATATTGATTACCGCACTGAACATTAACTAACTTCACTAACAGCGTAGCGACACTGAACTTAATTTTGAAAAACCAACCGATTTAAACATTTATTAGTTTTTCTTGTTTGAACACGTTATTGAAGGCAGAGGCTTTTGGGTATAAATAAATATTTCTCGTAGGGTTTGAGATATTAGAAATTAAGAAAATGGTAACAAAACTTACCTTAATTGGAAATAAGAGCTGATTTTTATTCTCACAATTTAGTAAAGTAAAAATCAGCGGAGGGGCCGATGGTCGCGCGTCGGGTGCATTTGATGCAAGTGCCAGGAGGCTTACGTCAGCCGAGATCCGCTACTAAACTGAGGTCTCCGACCTGATTGACAGTCACCACATGAATAAACTGGTCAATCAATAATAATCAATAAACACAGGTACGCCTGTTATCAAGCCGCAGCCAGAACAATGCACCCTGTTAGCGTTACTCATACTTACACCACTAAGTGAAATTCCTGTCGGTATCTTTGATTAAAAAACAAACAGCAGAGCTCTGAGAATTCATTCATGCCATGAATGGCACAAATGTTTGAACGGCTTTAAAGGATGCCAATAAATCTTTTCTACGATCCGTTTGGCGTAGTTCTGTCAGTTGTGGGAATCAATGAACGTAGACAGCAAAAAATGGAGTGTCGTTAAAGTGCCGCAAGCGCCGGCGCTTAGCGTGTCAGATCCTGCGCTTGCGCCGCCCGCTACTACTGAGAAACTGCGTGCGGTAGATGCACCTCGTGAACATAATAAAATATTATACAACATCCGCTCGAAGGACACTTGTTATAAAAAAAACGCATTTTCTGGAAAGGACTGGAATTTTACGTATTTCCATATAACACCGGAATGTTCCCTTGAGGAACGTTCAAGTATCTTGTTAGTCATCAGAGGGCACCGCGTGTCACGTCCAATGAATAAAAGTAAGTCACACTCACAATATGTAACAGTGAAATGTTGCGACATCGATATGACTAAAATATTGCATATTATTTAAAATGATGTGATATTGATAACACTAAATATTACATATTTGTAGATTAGTCTTACTCATAATATGTTGCTATAGATTAATAAAGATTATCTCATTCGGCTTTGCAGATAAAGCAACACAATGTTGTGACATCGCTGATATGTCGCAACATTTTGTAAACATAAGCGGATCAAGTAGCGAAATAAGAAGGAAGCCTAACTCAACAATAAGTAAAGTAGTTCCTAATGATATTGTTCGTAAACATTAGTGACTGTTTGGGTGAGGTTTACAACAGTGGGACAAACGCCCCGGAATGAATGGACACGAACACCCGGCCGAGGTGCTAACGAGACCTCATAAAACCATTCAGTTTTCGATACATTCATCTCGCTTCTCGGTAGCGCGTGACTCAGCCGAATATCGATACCGTTTATGGTTTCGTCACTCATTGCATTTTTACAATTTGCAATTTCTTGACGCACTACACAGCCTTCTTGCGCTTTGGGAACCTCCCAATTTGCACAATCTCCAAGACTCCTAATATATTGTCAGTCGAGCAACCGGTTCAGTGTAGTCGAACGTCAGTGCCTAGCACTAATAGCAAATCTACATACTGCATAATTTCGCGTGGCACACTTTGACGCAATGCTATCTCCGAGAAACCAGCACGAGCGAGGCACGAGCGCGAATAAGATGAGACCTTCTGCGAAACATCAGCATTCAGCGTTGACGCACCAATCTTACGTGTTTTATTCAAACTAATCACTTTAATTTAGAGATTACTCATTGTTTTGATTCGAATATCTGCTTTTTTGCAGTTAGAATGCGTTTACAATGTGCCGTAATTGAAGTCGCGAGATGTGCGGGGCACCGACCGTAGGGCTGGACAAGTGCAGACCTGCCCCGGGACCCAGTCCGCGGGGTTGACTAACGGCTTTGGAATGCTTCTAAGAAACAAAAGGTACACCAAAAAAACGCATTGTGCCCACGGCGCGGCGGCGCGGGCGCACGTCAATGGGGAGTGAAAGCTTTGGTGTACCGATCATTAAGTTTTTGTGGAGATTAGGGATGCGAGTGAGAAATCTTCCGGAACGTTGTGAAATAATTCCCGAAATTGTTAATGCGTTATCTTAACGTGCATTGAGTTTTGGTTATTTGGTCATGGTGGCTGGTGAGTAAGCGTGTGGTGTCACGTAGTCATGGCGTGCTCCTCATTTTGGTATTCTGTGCCAGCGAAGGTGCGTGTATTGCGTGAATATTTTATTCATTTACTCTGCGGCCTGCGGTCAGATCAGGATCCTCGATAGTTTTAACGCTTCATCATGAATACTTGATACTGACCACAAATGAAGATACACACCACCTACCTACACCTGTAATAAAGTATTTATGAATTACTAGATAACACCAAGGTTTCTCGAAATTGTTTCATATCTCCCAAATCTATCGAACACTTTGCTCTTCCTTTCAAAAACAATAGGGCTTATTGACCATAACAATTCGAGAAGGAATTCTGATCAACGTGTTTCTCGTCAAATAGGTGTTATACTACTAACAGTGGAGTTTTAATTAGCACTCCACGAGTAACAGTAAAAATTACTAGTAGATGATAAGTTACATTATGCCTCTTTGGTTTAGGTTAACATAATGTTTAAACGTCAAAAATTGATGTTATCTTAGGCAACGAAAAGGGATATAAATGTCCTTCTACAAAGTTCCCTTCTGTACCTGCTAGTTGAATCCTTGAACCAATATTTAGATTAGAAGGTTCTTGTGACGAAATGCGTAAAACAGGCTGACGCTCTTCAGAGAATACCAATCAAATATCGTTACAGTAAGTACACAGTACCCCGCAAGGTTACAAGGTTGTCCTAAGCTTATCGGATGCTCAAACATCATTCGTTACAGATTCGTCACTCACTTCAGGGAATGACCCAGGCTCTTATAATTATAATGCTTATAAATGGTCCCATGCTTCCATTGATTGCATTCCCATCCATTGTTCACTTTCACTGAACCTGAACCCATGCACACATGTTCGGGAGCGTTGTACGAGACAGGAGGTCATTGTAACTGTAGCTATTAAAATGTCCGTGTTCCCGGTCAAGTGGCAATCAGTCTCCTCCGCGTTTCAATTACTGATCATTACTTCATATATCACCGTGTTCTTGAATGGATGTGTAAATGTGTTCTATGTGTAGTATAACGGGCCACGTGACAGTGGTAACTATACCAGTATAAGCTGGTCTCGCATTCTATTGGAACTCCGTTTTATGCTGAGCTAGAAGAAGGTGATGTGGTCGACTGTACAACAATGATGCCCAATTGGGTTATGACTTGCATCATAGACTGTGAGATCGTAACAGGATAAGACACAGATGACGCGGGTGCCATTGCAGAGCTTGCGTCGTCTTACGCAGGAGGTATCTATTAAATAATTTGTGGTACTGCTCTAATCATGACAACTTGGCTTATTGACGCATAGAATGTAATTAGCCACTAACCTTTCGCAATCCATTAAGTGGAGGTAAGTCCATACTTATTTGTGAAGTGTAAAAAGAGTAATTAATGTTTTAGGCCTGTTGGCTATAAATGCGAAGAATCCTGTTCAACTGGTTATGTTAAAGTTATATTAGCCCAATTATATTAGTATTTTTGGTTTTTCCGTTTCTATATTTACTTCTATTTCATTATTAGGTAACATGTTTAACCTCATGGTTGAGGTTACAATTCAGCGCATCTTTTTTACTTTACGGGTCTTTTTTGCCCGCATTAACTTATTTAAAGTACACTTGGGAGCAAATAAATCGAGCCACTACCTTTTTTCACGTAAAATGGTAAATATTTTTGGTAATATGGAACGTATCAATTCGAACTATATATCGCCTAAAAGTTTAGTTAATAACCTTTACAATGAGGGTAAATTATTGAATAATAACCTTATTGAATGATAAATTATTGGCTCTGCAAGAAAAATGGTAATTTTGATAGAAAATTTAGTAGGGCTAAAACAGTCCATAAAAACAATAAAAAACAAAATTATTGCAAAAAAAATATTCTTAATAACTGGTATTACCCCCCCCGTGCCCTGATACATTCTTGTAGCCTATTAGTCATCGATCTGATCAGCGTTACGATGACATATTGTGGTATGTTCTCCCACTCTTCAAGCACAGCGACTTTAAGCTCGGGAATGGATGAAACAGCGGGAACCCTGGCTCGGACTCTCCGTTTTAGCTCGTCCCATAGGTGTTCGATCGGGTTCAAATCGGGACTTCGTGCTGGCCATACCATTTGTTGAATCCCGATCGCAGACAAGTATTCCGTAACGATCTGCGCGGTATGAGGTCTCGCATTGTCATGCATAAACAAGAAATTTTCTCCGACAAAACCAGCATACGGCATTACGTGGTTTTCAAGAATGTCAGTTATGTATCGGTCAGCTGTTAATCCACGTCTACCACTGCCATCGTTGGCGGGGTCGACGAAGACAAGTTCCGTTTTTCCGTCTAGAGAAATTCCTCCCCACACCATACAAGAACCACCACCAAAACTCACAGTTTCTCGAATGCAACATTGGGCAAATCTTTCACCAGGACGTCTATACACTCGGTTTCTCCCGTCATTGCTAAAAAGACAGATTCTTGACTCGTCAGAAAACAAAACTGACCTCCAGTCTTCTAACGTCCAATTAATGTGTTCTCGAGCAAACTCCAAGCGAGATCGGCGATGAGCTACAGTCAATTTTGGGCCAGTTGCTGGTTTGTGTGATGTTAAATTTCGTTCTTTTAGTCTTTGTCTCACTGTCCACCTACTGATTGAGACTCCTCCAACGTCACGTAACGCTTGCTGTAGCTGAACAGCATTAAGTCCACGGTCGCGCAACGAATTGGTTGCAATAAAGCGGTCGTCACGTTCTGTTGTTGCCCGTGGTCGGCCAGTTCCAGGTCGCCGAACAAAAGCACCAGTCTCCAGATACCTGCGGTATACCCGCTGTACCTTTGAACGACTCAAATGAAGTCTGCGTGCCACTTCACGTTGTCCGTGTCCAACCTCAAGTAAAGCTACAACTTGGGCAGCTTCCGTCGGTGTAGTATCCATTTTATCAGGTTATTTTGATTACACAGACACAGATAAAGACAACAATAACAAGTAATATGGGTATGATTAACAAAAACCTCAAATTTAATCTTTTCTTAACAGAGTACAATAAAAATGTCATAAGCAAATTAAATGCGATAATTTTATTCTACCCTTTAAACTTTAATTTAAATTAAAAAAAAATGAAATTTTGACAACTAACTACCCTCTTTGTAAAGGTTATTAAATACCCTTTTAGGCGATATATGTTTCGAATCGATGCGTTCCATAATACCAAAAATAATTACCATAATGCGTGAAAAAGGAAGTGGCTCGATTTATTTGCTCCCAAGTGTAGTTCTGATAGTTTTTTGCGATATTTATATTAAGGATTATTAGTGTGTTTTACTGTTAAACTGTTAAAACAAAGTTTTATTAGTAGTAGTTTCAATAGCAACAATCCTTTTTAATTACATAATTATGTATATTAAATAAAACGGCATACCACTAAGTCGGATGCCGCCTGACAGGGTGTCATTAACATACACAATCCTTCGTAATTGATCGGCCACAGATTTTAAACAAGACGCAAACGGTAAACCAGTCCCCGCGAGAGACCTACGATGTTATTATTGTACATGTTTCCACATTAGCATGCAACGTGTGTCAATATAAATAAACATGTATTAGAGCCGCGCTCCGAGCTACGAGCTGGCGAGATCAAGTTTTATATTCTTGTCTTTACATAAATAAATAACCCCGGCGTTAAGCCCGTCAGAGTGGTCCGTCCGTGACGTGAGAGCTCTTCGTTTGACGTCACTGTTGCGACTGCTGCCATCATGGCCGCGGCTGGCTGACGTTGCCGGCCACGGGCGTGGTCGCGTGCGCCACTCGGGACCTCCCTGGCTTAATGTCAAAAGGTATATCAAAAAACTCTTCCCACGCTCAGTTTTGTCATACATACAATTTTATAACTTTGCGTGACAATAAATAAAAATAAACTCATGTCAGATAATGATTTTGTCTAAAACTCTTCCAAAATTTCCAGAGGGTTTTCCTTCTCTCAAGTTAATGATGACATTCTATATATTCTATGATAATATTCTTAGGGAAAATTAAAAATAAAGATCATTAATTGTCTGTTGTTAGCAGAATATTAACAAAATCTTGAAAACACTATTATAGAACTATTCGCTCTGCAACCATTTTGTAATAAAATAATTTTACAATATATGGTGACAAACGACTAGCAGACGCATGGGAAGTCTTAGCCTCTTATGTGTAGGTCATTGCTCTTTTTTTTTTTTTTTGGGGGGGTGGGAAATCATCAAATAACCCCTCCCGCTCTGGGCAGAGCGAAAGGGAGTGTCAGACTTTTACTGACTAAAAACCACCCATGGTCCTTCTTAGCCCTTGCGCCGAGGCCGCGGGATACCGCGAGAAAAGATAAAGAAATATCTTTCGAACAACTCGCAGCCCCGACGGGAGGTTATTGCTCTGGCGTGGGTACCCATTAATTTAGGCAATGCGCTTGCGCCGGCAAGTGCACGTAGGCACCGCGCACCTCGAACTACAATGTCACAGAAGAATCATTACAAAATACACACACACACTACGTGAGATATTTGTTCCCGTACAAGTGAAATGGGATAGCACAGCCCTAATCTACAACAGCAGTCACTGCTCGTACTTTCTTCAACGAAATGGTTTATTTGAGCGATGTGCCTGTTCGCAACAATTTTACCAGCGCATGTTTGTTAAAAAAGAACCTTTTGACAGCTAAGTAGTGTAGACCATTGACATCATGCGGTTTTTCAAGAGGAAGCCCCTCAACACGACGTGATCGTCATGACAACGAGCGCAACGCGACAATCATTTAGAGCAGATGACAACATTGCTTCTCGTTAAAGGGCGTTAGATTATATCCTGTGTGTGTTAGTGTGGAACTACCGGAGTTCCTTATCTAGTTTTATAATCTTATAAGGATAAGATTAGTGCATCATCAGATTTCCAACTACCTATCATATAATTTTGTTTGCATTAGAACATGTTATCATGCATTAACCGGCCACACCACGAGGGGGTTTATAATTACTGTCATAGCATTACATCATTATTGTAATCCTAAAAACGGTGGCTTCGGATGTTTCGCACACAGCATTGAATCATCTATCTGGGGTCTTTCCGTTCTTTAATCCAGAAGTTCGACCATCAAAGAATACCTAACAAAATATTAAGTATTCTCTGTCTCTTCAAGAGCCTTTCCAACTAGTGAAGGTTGGCAGTCAGCTCCGCATATCTGGTTCGGTCATTAATTCCCTTCCATTCCCGGATATTCCCCATTCCAAGAAGGTATCTTATAAGTACTAAGGCCTTAATTACCATGAATCCTTTTTATTATGATAAGGATGTACAGAAAAGGAGCAGCTCGTGACTGAATAGAAACAGCCACTCCGATCAATGTTCTAGTTAAGCCAGTTCGTTTGGCTAGGTTAGTCCGTGGTTGGATGACGCATCATCACTATCACTACATAGTATAAAACAAAGTCGCTGTCGCTGTCTGTCCGTCCCTATGTATGCTTAAATCTTTACAACAACGCAACGGATTTTGAAGCGGTATTTTTAATAGATAGAGTGATGGTGAGTGAAGAGGAAGGTTTTAGTATATAATTTGACCGACATCCACGCGGGTGAAGCCGCGGGCATCAGCTAGTTAATTATATACCAAGTTTCCTGTCATTTGTAGATCTTAGACAGTTGTTACAGTGACCCGACAGTTTGACAACCAGTTATACCAAGGGGTAACGTATTACCCAGAAACTAACTGGGTTGTGGAGGTCAGATAGGCAGTCGCTCCATGTAAAATACTGGCATTAAGCTGCATTCAGATAGATTGAAACCGACCCCAATATAATTGGGAAAAAGTTAGGCAGATGATTTTGTGTCGGTGTCTGCACTGGCATATTTGAGGGGTGCAGGTGTAGGGACACTCGTCGGGAGCACTGCAACACACACTGTGTGCCAAAATGTGTTTACTGCGGTCTATTTGGTTGCGTATTCGGTTAAGTGTTTTCCATGCAGGCAACGCAGATCACGAAGTTCGACAACTTCTTCTCACCATCTGCATCGGTGAAAACGTAGAGGGACTTGAATCCGTTTCTCAAACTAATAATAATTAAAGAACAATTTACCTAAAAAGGATCTTCGATACGCAAAATAAAAGAGTGTTTACTTATAAGAACAATGTAACTATTAATTTACCTTCGTTATTAGAACTAGCACAGAAGTATGTTCTACAAGTTTTTCTAGATAAAATCAAAACAAGTCTTTTTCGGATTCCAATAACTGCTTTACTGATGCGATATTAAAGATAATTGAAGCATCTTTTATGCATTGGTAATGATCGAGTTTTTAGTTTCCGAAGAAATACATAAGTTTTTAGAATATTAAAATAAATCAAATAATGTAAATTGGTGTATTCTACGAATGTGTATGGCTGGTTATTTAATCAGACACATTCGTAAGATTTATTTAATATTTTTATTGGCAAAGGAAAACGCCTGAGGAAAATGGGCCGGATCTCCATAACGTGAATCACAAAGTTGTGGACTATGAGAATGTTATAATATTATGTACCGTAACGATTACTATGACGTAGGTAGGTAATGTTATTAAAATTACTAAATATTATTTTCTCTGTTTTCCTTCCCCAAGAAGTGGAAATTAACAAGACGTAACGCTAATTTAGAAAACACAACAAGCATGACGAACGAAGAAAAGTATTTTTTTAAGATTATAAGCGACTGACTACCAATGAAAATAAGTAAATTCAGGGCAGACTTTTTTTTTTCTCAACACACTCGAGTAAAATTATTTACTTGTAAAAAGCTTGATCTCCTCGAGTGCTAAAATGTTAGACATTATACTTGTGATACTGCCGCACTCAAAGAAATTTAATGGTTATTTAGGCCATCACTTAGGTTTTGACAGTTTTGTCATACAAAATTATGTCAAATCTTTAATAAGTGACAGCTTAAGTAATCATTAAATATCTCTAAGTGCCGCAGTTAGTATTTTAAGCTTAGTTTTAAATAGAAGAAGCATAATTGCCTTGTTAACTATCACATAAAAAAAAGTGTTTTATTTTCAAGTAAAAGATGTAAAATAAAATACAAGATAACAAAATACAGGTGCGGTTTTCTACCTATGTTAAAATTTTGTAACTTACTTCATTCATATCACTAAGTTGTAACAATTAATAAATGTATTTTTTTATCCAAAGCCAAATGACGTCAAGGAACCGTTGCTAATCTTAATGACTACAATTTTGAGTCAACCAAGTAACCAATTCTTTTCTCATTTTAAAATTTCCAAAACTTTTTGACCTTGTAACGATCTTATAATTTATTCTAAGAATCCAACCTACGTTATGGATGAAATTTAAATTATATTTTAATTCGAAGACACCACGTACGCCAAATGATTAATACTACTCGATCTCTCATTAAAATTTACATAACACGATTGCGGCGGTCGCGAGTTATGAATGAATTCGAAACTGGATTTGTACGAGTCGCTCAGTCAATGACCGATAAAAAAAAATAGAACTGAGTGGAACTAGTACAACTCATATGTTTTTGTGAGGGATCTTGATAAGGTAATGCAAATACCTGTTTTCACTGACATCTCCAAGTCTACCGTCCCTCTGGATCCACATACACTAACACCACACCCAACCAAACACACAATCCACCAATATCTATCTATTCTACCAATAACTACGGATCAGCTGATCGACACGTCTGTATATTTAATGAAATTCATTGGTTCTAAATCAAACAAAGTCTGTAGCCGCGCACACACTTAAGTAAACAAGAGTCACCCAAAGAAAGAGAAAGTCATTAAAGCAGGCAAGAGGGTCACTATTTCAATTAAAATATTATGCTGATGTTATCACGTTTGCATCATCAGATTGTACGATCATTTCTCCGAACGGTGAATAAGTGGGTATTCCACGACGACCCACGTATGCCCCCAACTGTACATTCGTTAGTAATATTATAAGTATGTGCGTCAAGATCGTATTTACTATGCCATTCATGGTGGCCGGAAGGATAATGACTAAATTCAACTACACAAAAAACAACTTAAAACTGGGTTTTTAACGTTGTGACACTTTTAGCGTCATAACATTTGTGTACGCTCGACTTCGACCACTTGAGGTCCAGCAAGTTTATGAAATGATACGCAGGTTATCTAATAATAACCACAAGACACTTTGTCAGAAACATAGGTACTTACAGACAAATGAGCAAGTTATGGCGAAGACGTGCTGCAGCTGTAGACAGACTCAATATTATTATCATCTATTCCATATTTTTTCGAAATGTTAACAAACCCTGTTATTTTTTTATGCAATCACTCACTAAAGGAGAGTCTTTAGTCAACTGGACCTACGCTGAATGCACCCGCGGGATCACTCAACCCAATCGCATGACGAATAATAGTCGACTGGACCCATTTGATTGCCCAATTTCATTATTAGTGCAGTCACGAAGTAAAGCCGAGTATTTTATTTAGTTTTTTTTAATGTATGTACACCGATCACGCTGAGATTTATTATGTATAAAGATAAACACACGATGTTTGTAAATATAGCAGTAATAGTCATTGTTGATTGTTATAGTTGATTTATGCAACTACTACGTTTATAATTTTTATAATTTTGTGAATGTCTGTGATTTTTAAATAGAACTTACTGCGTTTTTTTAAACTTTGATTAACCAATTGTGTGCTCGACTGTATCTGCTGGAAATGACTGGAAACAACAGTTTTTTTAAAGAGTGAATGTGGGTGCGGTTAACCAATAAAAATATAGAAAATAACTGATGTGGTCCGACGAGCTTTAAAAGAGCACTGGTTTAGCCTGGATGCAGTACGAAGAGCTAAGAGTGTTGGGATCATATCAGGGTGTGAAATGTTTGTGAAATTATATATACGGTTTCCTTACTTCTCCAGGCTACTTTACAAGAGTAAAATTTCTTAATTTCGCGCAACAGGTGATCTCTATTAATAATGTATGATTGTATATGAATGAATGACGCCAGCAACGTATTTACCGAAGAGGAAATAATAAATACGACATTATTTTGTTTTATTTACCTACTACGAGGGTTTTCCTCAACGATTTTATGAATGAACTGCACTACGAGGAATAATTCAATGTTATTATAAATCAATATAAAATCATTTTTAAATTGTGGTAGATAATGCAGTTACATGATTTAAATATTTATTATAGTATGTATATCATAAATACCTAGTATACGTACCTATGTTCAATGTTTGCTACTATAATTTTGTTCTCTTTTTGCAGTATTTTGTTTTTAATATGCGGTGCTTTTTAGTCTATTGGTGGGTGACCGCCCATAACATACCGATAGTATTAACTGGGTTGTGCAGGTCAGATATGCAGTCGCTCCATGTAAAATACTGGTATACAGCTGCATCCGTTTAGAATAGAATAGAATAGAATAGAATATATTTATTTTCAGGTAACAAAGACCCATAGATAAATACCTTAACCTAAATATACATACTAATAATACAGTTTGTGTTAGTAAATATAAACTTAAAACTATATTAGTATCACTTCACTTGTGCACTATGTCACTGAGCGTTCATGTGGCACTGACACCCGACCCTAACACAGACTAAAAGACAACCCTAGACTACACAACCACCCGTTGTGTTTTAGACTGAAAGCCGACCCTAACATAGTTGGGAAAAGGCTAGGCAGATGTTGATGTTGTTTTGTTACACGTATTAAATTAACAGACATAATCGGTATCTGCAATGTGTAATCGTTTATTCTCCCTAATAGATGAAATAAACATAAAAAATGTATTTTTTTATGGTCGACAGATTCATCATCATCATTTCAGCCGTAGGACGTCCACTGCTGGACATAGGCCTCCCCCAGAAGGGGGGGATTTGCCATAATCGGCACGCTTGGAAGGCGGGTTGGCGATCGCAGTATGGTTGTTAGGAAGGCACAGAGAACGCTGGTGCCCATTCTCTGGTAAGTCCCTTAGTCGCCTCTTACGACACGACACCCACGGGTAGATATGGAATGATGCTATTCTTTACGTCCGACACCATACAGATTAAGTTACTCTAACTCTGACTCCACAATAAGGTCGAATAACTTGGATTGTTCTGCGAATACAAAATAGAAGATCGTTTGGAAGCATACGACCATTTCACTTCATGGATCCTTTCAGATGTCGACATTTTACTGTGAGTAACAAATACAGTTTAGTTTTTTTAATAGCTCGTCTTTATTCCTCTCTGTCACTTATGCTAAGGGTCACATTGGCGTAAAAGTTCGTTCGATTGCGAAGTATTCGTGCGAACACAAACGCCTGATGCAGCGCTGTCTGTAACTTGATGCGCATCAAAAAGATTTGCGCAACATACTTCTCTGGTCTTCACTCACAACGCAACGGGTTCCTCCATTACCTCTATACTATGTCCGAATTAGGTATTGCCCGAACAACACATACACGAATCGCGATGTTGTTGGACGGCTTGGAGGCTACTGTGGAAAGGATGAAGTAACATCGCCGATGCCCGAACACGAAGTTCTTATCGCTACGAAGCGGCAAACACATTCGTCCGATAACGTGGCCCCAGTATTAAGGTGACAGTGTTTTTCTCAAACACGTTATGTCAATACGGCGTGGTACCTACCTACTGTAGATAACTAACGTTCCGCGAGGACCCGGCTCATCGACTGCACTCGCCGCAGAGTGGCGCTGGTGTCGCGTGTGGCGCGGCCGTGGGCGTGTGGCGCGCGCGCAGACTGCCTGGCGCCCGCGGTGTCGCCGCGCATGCGCCACGCACCGCCACGCCTCGGTGTGAGGCCGACGGAGACAGTGCCAGTGACACATCGTGAATGGTGTATCAGTTGACTAGATTGTAGATCGTGCACAATTGATGATTCCAGCATTAGGATTTTTTTTAACAAAAGATACATAAATGTAAGCAAAAACATTGACTTTGTATAGCTCGTGCCGCTATATGGTTAAGCCGAAACAGTTGTAAAGATTACTTTATTTTCAAATTCCTTAATGGGCACTGAGTTTTTGTTTGGGTTCTGTTAAGCACTAAACACTGGACACTGACTCACCGCACCCACAGTGGGAAGTCATTATTCTGGTACATTCAGAATTTCAACAAAACGAAAATAATGAAAAAACAACTAAGTGCGTATTTCCTTAACGAGCTTTAGTGAGAAGTTGCCAACGGTACAGTGGACGGACAAAGAAGAGGATGTCGTAAACACCTTAACACCTCGCTTGTATACTGCAGGGAGTAGATAGATAGATAAGTCTGTATTGTTCATCAAGATATTTTAAAAGTAGTTATTTAGCAGTCTTATCGCAAACGTGTTCGAACTCCACTGCATAACTTAGAATGGAGTTCTTCGTGTTGGTTAATAACAGACAAGAGGACGCTACGATGTCGTTTTAGGGACTATTCCGAGAGCCCCGAACCGTACGGTTGGACATGAGGTGGACAATTTCATAAGAATACTAGTAATTTCAGAAAGAATCACACTTTCTTACTGCTCCAGAAAATCGGAAAAACGTAAGCTGTATGTTATACAATATGCTGGTAAAAAGTTGTGATCCCTCGTCAATTTATTAACCTAATACTAGTATTCATTGTCAAAATAATGCAATATGGAACTGCCATTAGCCTTGGGAACTCAAAATGACACTATACAAATGAAAAACTACTACTAAATAAATTGCATTTTTACCTATACTGCTAAATAAGGTCCAGGCCAACGGGGTGAACGCGGTCCAATTGCAGTGATTAAATAAAATCAAACGGTTCATAATTACAGCTCCTGAGACTACGTCAGTAGTTGATGGCAAACGATTCACCGATGACAGACTCAATTAACTCTCTAATTATTTAATTGCGACGATTTGCGGGTGATATCATGGTGTCAATTTAAAGTGCACTAATATGTGGTCATGTAATCACCGCTTGATCGGAAACAATTTAAGGACCGTGAGTAAGAAGTAGCGTGACGAGGAATGTTGTGTCACCGATTGTGAATTTGTGACAACACGCGATCTCGATGACATTAGCATCAGCGGCATGCGCTGGGCGAGATTGAATTGGATAACGTTAGTTTACAAACTTTGCTTAGATTTACTCAAACTTAGAAAGCAAAATTCGAGATTTTAGAAACATAATTCAGCTTTGAGAGCTTTTAACTGAACCATTTACTGTTTGAGGTGGGAATGGAGGTTAATAATTAGGACAAATAAGTAAGTAAGTACGTACGATAAGTACAATAATTTAACTCCAGCGCGTCATGTTTTGAGTTTTTGACGTAATAGTAAGCAATTATTTTTTTGTAAAATGGTTAACAAATCAACGTATCATGTGTTGTATGAGTAATGTAGGAAATTGTTACGATTTTTTGCGTCAGTCGGACGCGGGGGCAGCGAACCGGGACGGGTCGGTCAGTGGGTGATCGCGTGGTCGGCACACGCACCCGTCAGTGGCCAGTCAGTACTGGTTAGGCGGTGGGAGGGGAGTGGGGTGATTGTGGTGCTACAGCCTTCACTGGCACGGGAAATTTAATTACACCTTGTGTAAATAACTTACCTTCATTAATTTCATCAGAAATAACGTTCTTTTCTAAGCTACGCACTGTTTTGCACTGCATCGTACGATCGGTTTTGGCCTGCACTCCAGAGAGAGCTAACGCGTACTGAAACCGTAACCAATAGAATCCCTTTTATGTAGGTACGTACAGTTTTATGTAGGTACGTACAGTTTTATGTAGGTACGTACAGTTTCAGGTGATAGAAGGTATTCCCCAGTAGCTACTATATCGATCGGTTTACCGCAATCAATATCAGGCCAGTTTTAGTAGCACGATGATTAATTATTTCACCCATTTAACAGTTATGTATGATTGAACATTACTCATTCTTGATTCATCACCAGTGATCGGATATTCGGATGCATATTTACCTAAAGTTCATTTTTCGTTAGAAAATTATGGAAGCGGCTTCTTATAACATTTTTTTTTAATTTTTTTTTTTTATTCCAGAAAGTTCGGGAATGCGAAACTAGTCTGTAACATGGTGAGGAAACATCGTCTTTAGCATATGGTATCTATTTAAAAAAAAACAGGGGGATTACATAGTTATTAATGAGTATTTACTTGAAGTTAATTTTAAGCTCCCCATCAATTTATGATTATGTTGAGTGTAAGAGGAGTAGTAGGTTATATTTTATTGCACATAGGTACACGATAAAAAACATATTAAGTACTATAAATATCCTTTATTGAAGTGTACAAAGGTGAGTAAGAGATATCATCCAACCAGCCCTACTGATATCAGGACTGGCCGTAAATATTACCTCGGTTACTACAACTTAATCACTATATCACTGTGCTTTGGTCACTGTTGATTCCGAAATCCCGGGATTTTTTCGGTACAAAAGTGCATTCCATAATATTAGCCAACACCTTAAACTAACTAAATATTCCTACACCCGATTTGACTCTATAGTAAAAAAAACTAAATTTGTCGATTCCGAATTCCCGGGAATTCTTCGATCCAAAGTGCATTCCATAATAGCCAACACCTACACTTTAGGTAAATATGCATCCGAATATCCGATCACTGTTCATTACCTAAATAATACATATTACAATCAGTCACAGAATTTTATTTTAGTGTTGAAATAATTTTCAACGCGTCGTCGGTTGTAAGTACGCATAGGTACGAGAAGCTCTCGAAACGGCGTGTAGGCGTGCGTTGAGTGAGCAAGTCGCGTGACGCGTGGGTCAGTGCGCACGGCGTGTGTCTTTATGAAACGTGTAATACATTATTCACCAACTTTTTAAATCAAGTTTTATAGTAAAAACAAAGATGTTTCCTAAATCATGCATCACGTTTAATATAAATGTGATAATATACGAGTATATACGAACAAGTACCTACATAATTCTCTCTCATCAGTCCGCCACAGTTTAAGCTGGTGTTTAAGAAAAAACAAACTTCTCCAAGTGTTTTGCAAGCTTGTGATGTATTGCTTGCGGTTTTATAAGAACCGTGTGATAATCAGGTGCAATAGGTGAACTGGAAGCGTCTGGTGCGCGGCTCAGGGTTGCGGTTTTCATTTCCGCAACAAAAACTATAATGATATCATGGAAATTATAGGGATCCATAGACAAACCTTGGTGAGGCATTCTTGTGTCTGCTCATATTCAGAATGTGAGATTTTTCTTGTCTAATTAACAGTTTCTTAAAATCCATTTAAATAATCACAGCCATAATTAGTTTTCAAGGGTGAAAACTTTTTAATCGAATGATTTTAAGGCAATCACTACCTTAAAATTGTCCGTTACCTTGCCGGAGCCTGTAATGCTTTCTTAGCTGTTGAGCCTAACTAACATTCATCGATACACCTCTACGCGGGTACGTAAGGGCTCATTTACGGACACGCGGGGTATCGCGCGGCGCGTTTTTAATTCAAACACATGGCGATGTATGAAAACATTAACGATTTCAAACGTCGATTTTACGAGAAGCGATTTTTCGCTCGTTAGTTTAAAATGCAGCGTTTATTGCGGTGGACGCGCCTCTCAATAAATAAATAAAAAAGCTCGAGACGAGCCTTCAGCACGCGCCGTGCGTCGTCCCGCGTCTCCGTAAACGAGCCCTTAGGGTGTCTACGAGGCTACGACGCGGTATCTAACCGGCTAGACCACGTATTTTTGAAGTAATAGAAATTAGTGTTGCCCTAAAACTCGAATCTTATAACATTTTTCATTTCACGCAGAAAAATAAAAACCGGAAAGCCATAACTCGTTGATTTTAAAAACCGGTAATGAGTTACGGTGGAACGGAACGTAAATTAAAAAGTTATAATGTCATTGTCTGACGGCTGTCATTGGGATTTCGATATTTTTTTCTCTAGTATTTACATATTTTTTTCTGTCG
Source organism: Diarsia brunnea (assembly GCA_949774965.1). Classification (NCBI taxonomy): domain Eukaryota; kingdom Metazoa; phylum Arthropoda; class Insecta; order Lepidoptera; family Noctuidae; genus Diarsia; species Diarsia brunnea. The sequence continues at coordinate 554,315 of OX459009.1, forward strand.
CTGATGTAATTCATCAGGATATACTCCTCGAGGCTAACCATCGCGAAAGGCGAAAGAAAACACTGATTTATAGGTTAGATAAAGTCAACGTAACGTATCTGTCAACAAATCTTCACTTGTCAGTGTCATTCTCATTTCTACTGGTAGAATATCGAAAACGAGTGGGTCGGACCACTCGTTGCAAAATTCACGGGTATGAATATTCAAAAATAGCGATTTTAGGGATTCTCATACGAATTCTGCGATTTCGTACACGATTTGGAATTCTATTGATTCAAAAATACGGCCCCTGGTCTTTCGCTACGATGCGTTACCAAAGGGCTTTGACACAGGGCCTACGTGGCTGCCCGTCGGGGCTGCGGGTTGTTTGCAAGAGATACCGCGGCCTCGACATGAACGGCTAAGAATTTAAGGAACATGGGTGGTTTTTACTCAGTAGAAGTCTGACACTCCCTTTGCTCTTTGCTCATAGAAGTCTGACGCTCCCCTGAGCGGCGGGGGGGAACATTTGATGATTTCACAGCCCCCAAAAAACTACGGCTACGATCCCGTGGATTGGGCAGCTACGCCACGGGGGTAAGTGCTAGGCTAGGGCGAGTTGTCTACGAGGCTAAAACGCGACGCCTTCGTGACTTCGCTGGACCTACACCTAATTCTAAGGCTGTTGTAAAACTGGAGTTTCTTCTGATGACACATCAATGTGAACCTTATTCATTCGTATTCTAATTTATCGCATAATACGTAAAGTTATGTTAAATATTCGTAGTAAACTATAAATATTTTGGTATAAAAGCGTGGCTGGCACATCGAGCGGGTCGTAAACGTCACATTATGCGAGTGAGTCGCGACTGAACTATGTCTGTTACTCATCAAAGCACCTGCCCCCACCCGACCGAAACTTATATGTAACCATTGGAATATCGGATAGGATCGATCTTTCGTCCCCGGTAAAATTGGAGGTATATATGTCTCTATGTACTGATTCTTGAAAGTCCTGCGGTTAAGGCTATTTACTATATTAAAGTTAAATTAATATATAAATAGTTATTTACAATTTTCACCTTTGTATGGATGATCTAATAACATTTACAAAGTTTATTGTGGCGACCATCTACATTTGAGTGCCATCGAACTTTCATCACGTCTGCTGAGAGAAGCGTGGACTTTGCCCAGACCGACTGCGACCGTGTGTCCGGCCCAGATACATAACATAATAACAAATATACATGTACATTGCACTTTGGACCGACGACGCTACGGCGGCGGCGCGCGGCGGTCAGCTAATTAATGGCCATGCTATTGACCGACTTTCCACATTTACATAATCAATGTTTAGTAAACACACCAACTAATTAGAAATACCGAGTTAAGAAATCATTTTTAGATAGAGGAATCTGGAATAGATAAATCTGTGACTTTAGTTGTAAACTGCTAGACAATTTACACATAACACTAGTACTTGTATTTATACACTACAAGGAACTTGGCGCTCAAATAACGATGTACAAGGGCCGCTAGTCGCTGCACTGTGTACGGAGAATTTTGTTAACTTGTATCGTGAAATGTACCAAAAACACAAGATAGCGGGATAAGGTACCGATCATCGCTTCATGTGCAATAGCACTGGTATTAAGCTGCATCAAGTTAAACCGGAAGCCGATCCCAATATAGTTGGAAAAGGCTCTAGGCAGATGATGAAATTAATGACCGAACAACAGCTCATTCATTTATTACTTACGAAATAACCTGCAATTTCAAGCAAAAGTTTACGTATGTACTGTACCAACACTGTATTTAAGTGATATTATGATATATCGTGATGAAACTATGACATATACCTGTGATTCACCTGTGTTTGCCAGTGTCATGGCCGGTCACAAGGCCGCGTTTTTCTGAAGGTCTATGATTGTCTATGAGCGCTGCTTCAGGGTGACTAGTGACATAACAAGAACAGAGTCGATTACAATCTTTGGAAGTCTCGATTCTTGATAGTATGGGGTTTACGAGAATAATATTATTATAACTTTTGTACAGCAATTTTCAAATTGAGTTTCTGACAAACCACAGTCTTACAATTCATGATCCCTTAATTCGTGACATTTAATTAAATGCTTTGATTTCAATACTATAAAATTAAGAATTATTTGCTTAACATAGGTATATATTTTTTTAATAAAGGCGGAAATATTACTTTCTATTACAAAACGTAGATCTGGGTCGAATTTTGAGCTATTTCGTGTCGTTGTTCCACTAATGTGTGTCCTTCGTAAATATTTATAGGCTAAAATAACTAAAAAACTTTAATCAAATACTGGTACAAAAATCTAATACCAGCGACGCGTTTAAAACCAGTTTCCCATCAAACAGGACCTACCCTGCGTGGGCGACCAGCCCACCAGGATCTGTCAGTTTACGCGGCAACGCGCCGCACAAACAATCTACATTAACAAACGATAATCTTACAATATTATGACGTATTTCTGTATCTAAGCATCATACATAATCACTATTACGTATAAAGCCGTCAAAGATACATATTTTAAATCTATTTATAGAACTCGTGCGAAATAAACGCGTTGTGGTAAAAACTGTTATTACTAGCGCCGTCACGCATGACGGCCAGAAGTTGGACACTGTGACAATGACGTCGGCGAGGCAAGAAGTCATGACGACTGAACATTATGTTGATGGACGATGTTAATGAGTTTCGTCATTGACGTGTTAGAGCCCTCTTTTTTTTAAGCTCTTTTTGTCTTAGGCGATTCTCACACTGCCCCGCATGATGCAGCGTAGCGCGTGGATGCGTGTTCTACCGTTGCTTGTAAGTATCTCCGTTTGTATGGAAAACACGCACAGTCTAACACACAGAAAATGCATCCACGCGCGTTCATGCGGATCACGCGCATACACGCGGAGAAACATGCACCCCCGCGCGTAGGTGCGGGGCGAGACGCAAGGTATGGCACACCGAATCCCGCAGTGCCGCGCGTGATTTTGAATGGAAAACTATCGTGATGCTCAGTACTGCACGACCACCACAGAGAACGGCGAATAAATGAGAGCCGCCGTGCGTAAATCTACAAAACGCACCTACGCGCGTGAGTGCGCAAAAAACCCGCACGATGATGCAGATCTGCACTCCCGCAGGAACGCGCGCAGGTGCGTCGACACGCAATATGCAGCATGATGCGGGGCAGTGTGAAGATCGCCTTAGTTAACATAATAACCGTATAGAAACAGTTTGTTTTCCTTTATATGGTCGTCATAAGGATCCGGGCGATGTCCGATGCTAGTTAGGTACCTAATTGATAGCCTGTGTTAGTATTCTTTATAACTTTATTATTGTAAGTATGAGTTACTTATGGAAAACGTGCGTCTTTTATTTTAGTGTTCTATAGTATATTCCCTGAGGACCGCTCGACCGGTAAAATATTCATGCATAGACCATACTAACCATACTTAATGTTACATCTATGGAAAATAGGCTGAAATGAGTATGACTACGAAGCAAATGTTCTGTTACTGCAAGCGGTTATTGTTCAAGGTTGCTTACCGTATGAATAGTGTTTATAACGTTATTTATAGCACAAATGTATTTATTTCCATAAGAATTTATAAGGTGCAGTAAAAAATAAACCGCACCTAGTATCAATTAAAAATAAATTATGCAAGGTAAGGTCAGAATGACTTGCTAAAAGTGTGCCTGTAGGCTGCACCGTGTACTGAGTGCAGTGACTCAGCCGGCTAGTATGTAGGTTTAGTAAGTAATTACCAACAATGTTTATTGCAATAATGTGTGAAAGGTTTGTTCAATGAACTCAGCTATTTGCTCTCACATGTGCTAAGGAATTTCATGATAAATCTGTTTTCTTACTTTGAAAAGATGCTGCTAGATCTCTACATAGTTTATTGACTTCTGTAACAATCCTGACTGTGACTAGGGTGCGTCAAACGTGCCTAAGTATCGTTTTAATCATCACTTGTGAAGGTTCTATCTTATTCGCCAAAGAAGCCTGACGGATTAAGTCATCACTTAGCCTTTTCCATTTTGAGGCGGTTTCCAATTAAACCGGATTCAGTTGAATACCAGTATTTCACTGGGTAATACGATACTGTTGGTGACACCTACTCGTTTAGCTGCATACTAGTTACCTTGAATATATTTTAGTCTGATTTCGTTCATAACGGGGCATTGTCTTATGTGGGTACGTAGGTGGTAAGATAGAGCCTAATGTTTAACATTTCTAGTCTAATTTTCCGAGCTGGGATCTCTTATGAGCATATCTTATCATTAAATTAATCATTATATATGCTGAATTTAGTTGTTGTGTAGTGTTTGTAAGTATAATGAGAAACTAGGCAGTATGACGATGGGTCACAGTGTGGTCAGCGACGTCGGCGGCGCTAACAACTATATAACACACACATAATATTATTATACGACAAGACAAACAGTCATGTGCTTGTAATTCACACGTCTTTAGCTGATATATTTACTGATCTTAATATTATAATCTATGAGGTGCACTTAGACAACAAAAACTCCAGAGTTAACTTTGACCAAAGTCGATTTCGCATGAAAAACCTAAATAAGATGCTATTTTCTTAAACGCAAATGTGTTCAAATAAAAAACGAATAGAATCAGTTATTTATCCATTATCACAATGCTATAATCATTATCAACAATGTTACGGACAAGTCGGAACGGGTTGGTAGTGGTATCGATAAGTGCGGGTAAACAGTAATATATATTAGATGGAAAACAAACTAACACGTTAGGACCAAAATTGTTGAAAAAAAAATCTCCTTCAATTTTGTAGGTACAATTTATTTTTATCGTAGAATGAAGATGCCGCCGGCAAAGATACAATCTATAAACTTACCTACCCATTTTCGAAACTCCCGGAAAACTTTCCAGGTAAAACTACCAAATGACTGTAGTAAAAATGAAATTCATAGACATGTGCATCTTTCCCACTCTCACATATGGAGCGCAAACGTAGTCATTAACGAAACGTCAAAAAAGCTCGCGTTCAGTGTCTGCCAGCAAACCATGGAACGATGTTTATAAGGAGTCATCATTTCTGACCGTACAAGGAATAGTAACCGCAGACGTTTGCAACACAGAACAGTGGATTCGGAACACCGCGGTAGGCCCAGGACTTTACCAACGGAATTGGGCCCAAATAGCCAAAGACAGAAAAATGGAAAGGGGGAAGGGAGGCCTTTGTGTGCCGTGCCTGGACACATCAGGATCTTATTATATTTCGAGTTTATGCCATCAACACTCAAAGAAGAAGAACTCCGCTGAATACCCGTATTCAGCGGAGTTCTTCTTCTCTGCGACGAATCGCTTCTTATACAAAATATTAGCGATGTCTGACAGCGGCTTATATCCCGGATTAGACATAAACCAATAACTTCACACTTAACATCTTAATATTAGATTAAGTTATTATAGACAAATTAAACAATACGCTATCAATATCACGCGTTGACCACGCGTCGTAGCCTTTCATGTAAAATAACATTTTTAGATTTTTTTTTCATAAATGTCGGAGTCATCATTATCATCAGTAACTATAATGTTCCCACTGCTGGGACACAGGCCTCCTCTCTATGAGCGGGCCCATTATGTGATAAACACATTACCCTACTTTGCGTCACACAGTCGGGTAAAAAGGAGTTACTTGTATTTTTATGAGCTTGGCACCGAGATAATAAAAAGTGAGCCTAGTGTAACACGAGTTTTGGTAATCAATATAATTAAGCAGATAGTTTCAACATTGATTAACAACAGACATTGCAAGTGCAGTTCAGGGGTATTTAGCTAGGCTGCGGGTTGTTCGCAAGGGATACCGCGGCCTCGACATGAAGGGCTAAGAAGGAACACGGGTGGTTTTTAGTCAGTAGAAGTCTGACACTCCCTTTCGCTCTGCCCAAGAGCGGGAGGGGTTATTTGATGATTTCCCACCCCCCAAAAAAAAAAAAAAAGGGTTATTTAGCTAATTATTACGAAACCTGGGGTTTACTGCGGCCGGTGCATGACTAGGCAGATAGTTGCGTGATTGTGGGCTATTCGTATTTGTTTGTTAGTCAATGACCCGCAGAATAATTGCGCTACCAATTGATCGTATAGTGTGTCGTCGTATATGGCCATTTTTATATCAACAGTTTATGACAGAGGAGCTCGTGGTTTAATAAAAACTGCCATTCGGGTCGATCTTCAGGTTAAGCCGCTCTTGCCTAGGTTGGTCTGTAGATGGGTGACCGCCCATTACATACCGAGTTTCCTCCGTGCCTCGGAAAGCACGTTAAGCTGTTGGTCCCGGCTGCCATATATAGATCTTTGGCAGTCGTTACAGGTAGTCAGTGACCTGAAATTCTGACATCCAGGCTTACCAAAGAGTATCGTATTACCTAGTATTAACTGGGTTGTGGAGGTCAGAGTAGTTGCATCCGGTTAGACTGGAAGCCGACCCCAACACAGTTGGGAAAAGGCTAGACAGATGATGAGTTTATGACAGACTGTTGTAACATTGTATCATACTAATCTGTTGACAAAGAAATAAGATTTTCAGGAACTCGTGGTAGGTTATCACGTCATTTTCGATACACGCCCGTATCACAACATGTCTCAATAAAGCTCAAAAATCGTTAATGAACTGAATCAGCAAGACACTGTAGGACTGATTAAGAACCATCTATTTATCTTCCCCACAGTTGATCTAAAACAAGCTTACTGCCATGTTTTATGAGCTGATGAAATCACGAAACTAATACACCTATGTGTCACTGACCACATCATAAATGATCCATCAATTAGGGTGACCTAAGTTCAGGATCTCCGCGCCTGTTATGGTTGAGGCATACCTAGCACGCATTATGGTTTTAATAGAAAAAAAGTTAAGTAAGTATAAGTATTTTAAAAATAAATATATAACTATAATGGGGCCCAGCACGAGAATAGAATAAAGTACCACTATACAATTTTCTGGTGAAAAACAAAAAAAATGGTGTCTGTCGGAACCAAGACACCCGGAGCATGTGCATAAGGTAGTCAAAGTAATCTGATCGCTTCAACTCTGTTGGATATGCATAAGTTCTATCATAATCATACATGTTAGTTCATTGATGAGACGAAAACCTTTTGTCCATGTTGCTGACATCTCTTTGAGGCGCGCGTGGAACACGAACGCGCCGTCGACACGGCCTGTCGTCGTCATAAGACAGACGGACGAGCTAACCCATTACTCACCGTCCACAGGCCCGATGAGACGAGCCCCTTCAATTAATTTGTAAACCAACGATGTTGTCTAGAGAACATTGTGTTACAGCATTTCATTCTGGCTCGAAGTGGAATCTCACTGTGCCCTTAACGTTAGGCTTAAAGTATTAATGCAATTATAAATTAATGAAAAAACAGCAAGGACGACACGATTCTTCACTAAATAAAACGATCAATGAAAAATTACTTTAAAGCTTTCGAGTAAAAAACTATGAGAGAATAGCAAATATTCTCACGATGTAATACATGTAATGGAGACGCTTTTGATTCACCATGACTTTGTAAATCAGTATCCGTGTTCCATCATCACATCTAGTGACGTCATCACACTAGAGATGAGCATTAGTTTTCAGCGAAATGCCACTAAGTTAGTTCCGTAAAGATCGGAATGCCGGTGTTGTCAATAGTGTTAAAAATAACTGCGCTCAGTCATTGTGGTGGAAACCTTCGGGGCATCCTGAAACTGACGTCTGTGTAACTTACGTGGACGTCACACAGAGATTCTAGCTAGTTGAAGTGAATAACATTGGTCCTAGTTGGGATGACCATAAAAGGCTATCCTGAGACTGTAGAATGTACCAAATATTCATGTAAGTTCAGGATTTATAGATACAGTAGGTAGTAAAGAGAACTAGAAAATGGACCAGTTTTTACAAAATACGTGATCCCATAGTAAAAGTTGTTCGTTTTCTTGAGAAAGTAGTACACATCCCTATGGTACATAATTATATGTAGTAGAGTTGATAAACCCAACACCCTGTACAAGTATACATTTATCTCCCATAATATAACAAATAGACACAGAAACAGAGAAAAGCTCAAAACAACGAAACTTCAATCACTGAATTGTGAAGGTGACAATCTACAATCCGAAATTAAACAAAAAGAAACACTTGTAAATAATTTTCTTCTTTAGATTCAAATTATCGCTTATTATATTACACAAGAAAGCGCAATATGTCTTTTCATTTTACATCACTTTTTGGGCCCCTACGCGTTGACCTCACACACTCCACCCTACGTAACTCAATGACTCAACTTCCGGACTTCGGAAGTGTGAAGTCGCTATCCCCGGTCGGTTCCCATGCTCTCTCTCGTAGTGGTAGGAGTCACCCCGTCCGTCTGCCAAGCAATGACTCAACCAACACGGATCTCCCACACGGCACACGGCACAGGTGATCTATTTCCCATTCCCGAAGCGTAACGCAACTGACAATATTTCATCAATGCGTGACTTTAGGGTTGTCACGTTTGGCGTTAGGAATTTTTTATTTTTCTTTACTAGTTAGAAAATCCTACTATTTATTGTGGCAGGATGCTGCAGTAAGACAATTTGGGTCAATACTGAATAGTCGTACAAAATGACGGTAAATCCGATTTTTCCGATTCACTGTTAAGTAAACAGTCTGACACAAACATGGCCACACATACAATAGAAAACTAAATAAGGCAACATCTGCATAAGTGCACACTGAACTTTACCCCCAACCTGTCGTCACCAAACTAACAGCGAGTCACTACATTCCATCACCGTGGGTAGGGCGTGATGACCCTAGCAGAGTAGCCCACCTCCCACCACGCTTGACGCATCATTGTTTGTGCGAAATCTCCGGCGTGATCTAGGCAAAGACGCCGCCGAGTGACACAGCCATTGTTCCTCCACATATCATGCCGATAGCACAATTTACATGCATCTACATAATTTGTATTATCAAGTTCAAGTTGATCTAATTTGTCATGTCAATGCAGCTTATGTTATTCGCCGACAAAAGCTTGAATGACGAAATCGTCGTCTTCGTCACTCGAACTATTGAAATTGTCTTAAATTCCCTTTTCCAGTATGCAACGCACGACGCACTGCCTACTGGGTACTACACGAGTAAGGCAATAGACGCGGGGATTTGAGAAGATAGTCATGATTTGACAACATTGTAATACCTGATACTATAGAGCTACAATTTCAGTTTTCAAATTGTATACCTTGCGGACGGTGACTAGGGCGGGCGCAGTAAGTGGTGGTGACAGCTTTCTATGACAAAGATGCACAAATGACAGCTGGCACCAACAGCTTCAACGACTCTTTTCGAGGCACCGAAGCAATTCGGTATGCAATGAATAGTATCTTACTGAACCATCCTCGGACCGAGCTTGGCAACCGCTGCTTAACCTAGATGATCGACCCGAATGGCGTTATTAGAGAGCTACGAGCTCCTCTCTGTTTACAGTGTTGTATTATATCTATCCTTTATTTTTATAAAGCTCGTTTTGCGCAACGGCGCTCACAGCGTAACAGTCATGTTTAATGTATATTATCGTGGAGCGATGCCGTGATAACGCACCAGACAGCCGCCAGACGGACGCGACCCATTAGCGTTCGCCACAGAGCGCTTCCTAACAGTCGGCGCGGTGGGCTTGTTGGCACACCCGCCACTCGCGTAACGTTTCACAGAACCTTCCCGACTGAAACCTTCAGTTGCTAGTTGTTGAAATTTTCAAATTGTACTGTAGTACTATATTTTGGACACTGATTCATCCCAAAGTTATTAAGGTTTGCCATTTAGGTAGGTTCTGCAACAACATTTTTATTAAATCTCAGATTTTACGACTGATGCTCAGTTTCGGCCATTTCTCTTTACCACTTATTAGTATGCTACATACGACGTTATCAAGTATTTCCACAGAATCACCTGAGTTTGTTCTGGTTACTGCCATAAGCCATAAGGTTATCAAGTCGCGTGTCGCACCCACTCTGCGGTTACATTTACATGGAGTTCTGCACAATTTAGGTCGCACCTCTACCACAAAACCGCGTAGCAACAAAGCACAACACTAAACTTTATAAAACTCCATCTCCATTACTCTGTCTCTTTTATTTTACTTATGCCAGCGTTCCACGAGTCAGCAATGGACCTCTATTGCAGTTCAGGAGACAAAGCTTTCGGATTCTGCGACAGTATCACGATCTTGTGCATTCATGTCCGCCGGACATTCCATGCGTGCGTTTCTCGATTGTTGCGGCTCTACTGCGGTGTTTGTATGCGACAGGTGTTATGTAACAGGGAGAAATGCATCGATGGAGAAGGCAGTGCAGGTCGTGAGAACGTGACGCACCGGAAGCCCTACCGCATTCCTCTTGGCGGCCTGGAGGCACGCAAAAGATCTGCAAAAAGAAAATCTAGCTCTCGCACTTCGCGGGACAATGTGGCGGGATTGTTATGTTGAACAGGTCCCATCGGTCGCTTACCTCTGCCTGTTAGACTTATCGCTGTTTGTAAACACTTGTCTTGCTAGATACGAGTATGATTCAGAATTTCAGATAAACAACTACTACAGTTACGATATTGCGCAATGTGGAGAGGACACACTCAAGTTCACTCAACTACATATATTTTGTAAATTGGTGTTCTTAGATTAAAAGTCGGTTAATTTGCAGTTTAAATTTGTTGTCTCTGTACTTTTCGCAGGGAAGAAGATATTTACGGAAAAAAGAGATAAAACCCTTATACTTAGTTTTACCTAATATGATCGAAATAGAGATCAGAGGAACTCGTGGCAAGAATAAACAACCGCGCGGATCAATATTCATGTTAAGCCGCGCTTACCTAGGTTGGTCTGTGGATGGATGACCACCCAGTATCTACATACCAAGTTTCATCTGTGCCTCGTGGAAAGCACTTTAAGCACTTGACCTCGGCTCGTCATTTGTAGCTCTTTGACAATCCTAAAAGGTGACCCGAAACTTTGACAACCAGTCTTACCATGAGGTATCATTATATTATCCAGTACTAATTGAGCTGTGGAGGTCAGATAGGCAGTCTCACCTCCATCCATTTTCATGCCCTTATCCCAAGTCATTTGGGGTCGGCGCAGCATGTCTTCTTCTTCCAAACTCCTCTGTTTCTCGTCTATCCATGTAAAATACAGGTATTCAGCAGCATCCACTTAGATTTGACGCCAACCCAACATAATATAGTACTTATGGAAAGGTATAGGTGATAATGGTGATTAAAGTATCATCATCATCATCATCTGCCTAGCCTTTTCCCAACTATGTTGGGGTCGGCTTCCAGTCTAACCAGATGCAGCTGAATACCAGAATTTTAAATGGAGCGACTGATGATGGTGATCGAAGTATCATTACATGAAAATAAAATAGTAGTGAAAATAAATGACCTCAGTCTTCGTTTCCACTTCCAGAGAAAATCTTGAGAAAATAACTAACCGAGATGAATGATGAAGATGGAACTAAGTTTATAGTGGAGATTTTCATGCGAGTACTTAAATTACCCGACTGAGGAGGGTTATATGTTAAATTGATTTATGAGCCTAAATCTGTATGTTTGCTATTTTGTGTCACTCCATCAACGCGTGGGCCGATTTCGATGAGTCGTCAATCGATTTGTTTTAATCATGCGAGTGTGAGTAAAGGTACGACAGTAATCAAAATTCAATATATCAATGTTAATATTTTTGTAAGGGGTGTTCCTCAAAAGGAATAGATTTGTTTCAATACAACCCAAACGAGTCAAGAATTAGAAATCAGTTGAAATGATATATTACTATTATAATATAATAATAGAGGTCGATTATGCCAATTACTTGGTTATTTAGTATATTTGTAAGTCATCAAGATGATAGTTAAGTCATTAAGTTAAGTTAATTAAGTCTTTTGAATTTTATCTTGTAAAATAATGAATTAAATCGAAGGATTAAAGAAATAGTTCTTCACTGGGAGACATTGTTTAAACGTCGACGATTTCGACGCGTGTGTAGCGCCGTCCGTGCTCAGTTTTTTCGTGCGAGAAGCTCGCGCATGCCGGGGCTGTGGTGAAGCAGGAGCGTGTGGTAGGCCCATTACAACGAACAAGAAGAAAATGACGAGTGAGTTATAAAAACACACTCCAAAGATCCAAAACAGAAACTGACTTAAACCAGTTAGAACCGACGGTTACCCACGCGGCAGCGACGCTCTCCAATACAAAGTTATGTGGCTCATTACAATAATCTCATCTGAATGCACCTGCACCGTGACCCAGCGTGGCCCACACCGAGCCCTACGTGACGCAGCGCACGCAACTCCTTCATGGCGACGAGACATTCTAATTTTTTTGTTCCCAGCCGTCTGTATCGGTTATTGGACAAAAAACGAAAGAATTCGATTTCAAAATGTCAGCACTGTAGTCTGTATCATTCGTTTTACCTTATAGGATCTTGTTCACTAGGGATGTGACTGACTGGTGCGTTGAATTGATCTAAGTAGTAATCACTTTGTAAAAAAAAATCTCACTGAATTCAGCCAAACATTGAACATCACATAGAAATTGCTTTTGAACCGTGACTAGTGTTTATAATAGAAATAATAATAGTTTATTTCAAATAACTTAGTACTATTTTACAATGTCAGTGTGGCAATGTGGCAATTTAATTACAGTAAGTAAAGAGCTTAGTGTCTGTAGCCGAACTAGGCATAGCCTGTATTTCGGTTATCAGCACCATTCCCCTCGAGTTTTTATAATACAAAAAATAGCTGCCTAGCAATAGAGGCGTAATTTTAGAACCAAATCAATATTTTAAGATATAATATAATTAATATTAAATGTATTATTTGTTGGGAAATAAATGTAAAGGAATAATCAGCCTTTAATGTGGGAACATTATAGGCTGTTGCAACACAGCCCTCCTCTCATAAAAAGCTTAAATAAATAGAAATATAATAAAATGAACTTATCGATAAAATCATTAAAGATGATTATTAAGCTATTATCAAAAGAGTAACGCCACCTTAATTCCTATAGAACATGACATACGTGTTCCGTAGACCGTGGGTGGACGACCATGATTTGGTAAACGTGTAATACTGCCATAACATATCACCAGCTTTAAGTGAACGCTGACGGCTCTACGCACGCAGCAACAGCAACGAATTGCTTCTAAAGGAATCATCGTTAGGGGGCTTACGATAAGGGTAAAATTCTCAAGATAATTTATGTTCGTCAAACACGTTTGGTTTAGCCTGTGCACAAGTTATCGTGTCCAGTGTTGATAGACGCTAGCAATAGTGGAAAACGCGCGGTTTAGTATTGGGTCAACACATTGTAGATTGTCATGGACACGCTAATAGAAGGACTAGTCTCCAATAAAGACTCCAAAAGCAAGCACACGTTACAATACAACGGTATCGGGCCGCGACACCGCAACACTGCATGTAATGCAATTAAATTCATTGCGGACATAATATATGCGAAAGTTCATACGGTGAGGTCTGCCTAAATGAGGTTTAGCTTTAGCTCTTCCTATATACAGCTAAAGTTGCAACTGGATTGAAAATACTGTTGAGAGCGTTGGTACCAGCTCTGGTTGCAAGACAGCAGGATTACGTTTATCTATCGATTAGCTTTGATTAGCTTTCTGAGCGTGTGTTATTTCTACCGCGGCTACCAAATGGGGTTGGCATAAGCTTCTTGGTAGCTTGTGTTAATAAAATATATATTCTCCATATCACTACCGCTGATTGACACTCTGACTGGCTTACTGCTCGATTTTGTGTTCCGAAAATGCTTGCGTTAATTCACGAAGCTAATGAAATACTAATAGTGTTGCCAGGCGTGCCATCATCGAATAAATAGAGTGGCTACAGAGAATCCGTTATTGTTTCCCTCAGTTTTCGCTAAAGAGCACGAAATTCTACGAATACTGATCTTGGAAAACCCATCGAGAATGGTTAATTAATTTATTATTTGGACGTTTCACGGTTCTACTCAATTAAATTGGCTTTATTTTGTTACGGCTGGTTGCTACGGTGCCGGTGGTGTTAATTGTAAGATGCATAAAGGTCAACGGACACTTTTAAGCACTTTTGCAGGGACTGAATTACCCAAAAATTACGGTACCTTTAAACGGTATGACGTCATACCGTTAAATAAGGGTTACCGAAATATTTCGATACCGTTATTTTTTTCGGTAGCGGAATTTTGAGGTTGGAAATGCATACCGGTATATTTCGGTAGAAGTACCGTAACCGTTATAAATGTATCGGTAGCGGTACCTAAACCTTAATAAATAGGGGTTTTCTTTGACGCACCGCCTCGCCACTCACACACACAACAAAGAGGTAAGTAAAAGAGTAGCAAACAAAATGTACAAAATACACAAGTTCTAACGTTTTCCACCGCGCACACGCGCACCGCTCCCCGTCTCGCATGCATTTCGGTACCGAAATCGTGTAAGGGTTAAATAACGGTTTAGCCCAACCTTTATTTATAAAGGTACCGGTATAGCTCAACCTTTATTTTAAACCGGTACCGGTATATTTTTGAGGTACCTTAACCTTTAACCGTAACCGCTTTCAGTCCTTGCTTTTGTAGGATCTGCATGGCCCATTTATAACAGACTTCTAAAACAAAAAAGTCACTGAAACCAACAAGTCACTGCCTACCGAAAGTAAAGTTATTTTATGAATATGGTTTTCAAGTACGCCATCATATTTGGTCAATAATTCGACCGTTTCACAAAATCAACTTTATTTATAGACAACACACTTTTTTTTTTAGGGGTTTGGGAAATCATCGAATGACTCCTCCCTCTCTGGGCAGAGCGGTAGGGAGTGTCAGACTTCTACTGACTAAAAACCACCCATGTTCCTTCTTAGCTCTTTGTGTCGAAGCCGCGGTATTTCTTTCGAACAACCCGCAGCCCCGACGGGCGTCGGCCCTTGCCAACATGTTACTGACATTTATTTATGTCTTTGAGGCGCGCGTGGAACACGAACACGCAGTTGACACGGCCTGTCGTCGTCATAAGACGGACGGACGGCGAGCTAGATTCTGTTCACCCTGAGCTTTAAAAGGCAGCTCCTGTTTACCTAAAAAACAAGTAACACCAATTAACCGGTATTAAACAATATTTCTATTACGGTCGACTTTCACGATATGAAGCTCGATGACGCATTTTAACTGTACGCCCATTTCAATACAATTCTGACCAAAATAAAATCATGCTCATGAATACGTCTGAATATAAGACTCTCAAATTGATCATGTTTTTAGCAGGATTGCTGAAATTGTTTGAGTAAAACTTTCGCATCTAGTACCTACAGTACACATTGCGTATCTAATATCTAAGTATATGATACTACGATGATGCAACGTATTGTGAGTAAAGAGGCCGTTCCCGCGCAGATATTTAATCAAAGATCTGTTGTGTGGGTAATGCACAGAGAACGATCTGTGATGTCATATGGATAGTGGGAGCCGGTCAGCTACTGGTAATCTAATCAGTAGATACTTTTCTTCGAAGCGGTCCATGAGTGTTCAATTAAGTGCCCATGAGCATACAGACCATATCTGACGTATACCACTTTAAATGTAGTTTGTCGGGATTGAACAGTGACTGGTCCTGTGAGTCACCCGGGAGCGGGGGAATCCGACCCGAGATCGCATTTCTACTGGAGTGTCCATATCGTGTTGAGTACTGATTCAGTTCAAGATTAGGTCTGCCTTTCCAAAAAAAAAATGTCTTAATTGGTTACTTAAGCCTTGCCTCTATAAAGGGTGTAAAAGTACCCTTAACGCAAACAAAAGGCACTTGTTCTCCCCACCACTGCGATATTTTTTTTGTTCTAGACTATACCTGGGAATCCCCTAGTTACGGAGATATTGGGGGTCAAAGTTCCAAATTTTTCACAGCTGTTTTTGTAAATACTAGTTTTTCAGGTTATTTTACTTAAATTACCTCCATGACCCGTTTATTATTCAAAGCATCCACTAGCACAATGTTTTAAGAGTGCGACATTGAGTTTTACCGTAAAATGTGATTTTTTGACCCCAAAAAAAAAAAGTCGTTTCCCAGCAAAAATTTTTGCGTAGGGGTACTTAGTTTGATGTACAGAATGCTTGGTTGACGGCTGTGTGATGGGTTGATTTACACCCTGTATACTACTACTGTTAAACAAATATAAAAAAAATACTTTAATGAAACTAATATAGTTATCCGTAAGGTCACCAATACTTCTATTCTATCGTTCGAAGTGAATCAGGACTATCCAGCATAAACTTACGCAATGTAGGCACACTTCGTCTCCACACAACGGTCCCAGACTAAACGAAGCCATAGGTATGTAGGTACCTACTCGAACTAGCGTAGCTAGACAGTGTGACCGGTGTGACGTCACGGGATATGATTCATTCGAGTTTCGGCAAAATCAGGCGAGATCTTTGTGAATGATTACCGACATCCGACGTGACTCCCAAAAACTACAGTCATTCAATACAAGTCATAACTCCTAAGAAAGGTTGGGGAATTCAGACAGCTTTAAGAATGGAGCGATTGTCAGAATAACTGTAAAAATCTATACAAACAGACTGATGACTGATGAGGAACTTGAAAATAAATAAAACCCAAACACTTGTACCTACGCGTAGTCATTAAAATATGCTACGGTAGACAAGACAATACGAACGAAATCGATATATACTTGCAATAACCAACTGGTTGCTGTCGGTATACAAAGAGTAAGCGCAGCCTTCATGAAGGCCGAAGCTTCACGAAAATTTCAAGACATCATATTATGGTGTCAACTGAGGTGAAAAACTACGTTTTACGGAAGGACAGTCAAGTCATTACATAAACTTGGCACTTTGACCTATATCTATTACTACATATTTTATAACGAAGTCCTCCGCCGCGTCTGTCTGTCTGTCTGATAGAGTGGTTCTCAAGGAAGGTTTTAGTATATAATTTGACTGACATCCACGCGGGCGAAGCGGCGGGCATCAGCTAGTATCTATATAAATATATGTTTTAGAAGTTTAATTCAAGGGTCCCAAACAATTAGTACCTACATTTTGATATAAATGGAGAAACTACATTTTGATTTCGTTTTTTGTTTGCAATTTTCAGGTTAGGTTGTATGTTGTGTGGTGATTAAATTGCGATTCGCGAACGTAACAAATATACCTAGCTTAACATACTAGTAATAAGTAATTGTAAACAGTTTATTTACATACATAAACTCATGCCATTTTCCCATGGGAGTAGGCAGAAACCACAGTACGCCATCCTGTTACGCTACCTAATCTCAGTCTCGTCGTAGGCGCTGTGCCATACGGTCACTTTCGTTACCCCACCTATTGCGTTCGACCACTTTTCCAGCGTTTCTCAAAGATATTATATTCCGAGTTGTGAATACGGTACAGAATTATCGAGTTAATTATGAATTCACACAAGTGTGGCGCCTGCGAGGAAACACTTACCGATGGGGCCCACTGCACTATTTGTAACCAACAGCTACACTTCCACTGTGCTGGGATAACGGAGGCTGGTTACCGGAAGCTGGGTGACAGGAAACTTACGTGGCGTTGCAGCAGATGTAAAATAGCTGCCGTTTCGCAACCTCAGGTGTTAACTACCACTACTCAACCCCCAGGGTCACCGAGACTGGAATCAGAGTCAGTTATCCTGAGTGAGATAAGGGCACTCGCTGCAAAACTAGCTCCTCTAGATTCTTTAAAAGAAGAGATAACTGCGCTTCGTACGGAATTTGCTGATCTAAAGTCATCAGTAAGTGAGACAAATAAGGAGTTAAAGGAGTTCAATGGCAAAATTATAGCCATGGAAGCACGCCTTGTACACGTCGAGAAGGTCCAGGAACAGGTGGACATCCTTCAAGCCCGTCTGGATAAACTAGAGGAAGATAACAGCGCTAAAGAGCAATGGACTCGATTGAACAATATCGAAATAAAAGGTCTACCACAGAATAATCACGAGAATCTATTTGAAATCATTAGCAAAATTGGCGCTAAAATTGATTATCCCGTGTCCAAGACCCAGATAAATTTTATAACTAGGGTACCAACCCGGGAAAAAGATCATACGAAACCTCTCATAGTGAGTTTCGTCAACCGTTACGTGAAGGAGGACTTCATTGCAGCCGCGAGACTACATTCCAAGAGTGTTCCTTTAACTACTGGGCAAATAAACCTTCCTGGAAACCAACGTATTTACGTCAACGACCACCTGACACTACAGAACAAGGCATTGCTGTCAAAGGCTAAAAAAGCGGCTGCAGAAACGGATTTTCGATACGTCTGGGTCAAGCACTCCAAAATACACGCGAGGAAGGACGACACGTTTCCTACAATAGTGTTAAAATCCGAAAAAGACCTCATAAAAATAAAATAAAACTGTGTCAATACCGATTTAAACCTATAAATACAAACAAAATGTCTAAGTCTAGTCATGCAAGATCAAACATTAAAAATAAGTTTGAGAACCGTGTGCCGGTGAGTGCTACCAGCGTATTCCACCAATTACTGTGTCGCTCAACAGTGCTATGTAAGTTTATTTCTAAATATCATTATCACGTTGTTTGTCGTCGACGTGCCATTTTAGTCCTTATTGTCATTACGTTACAGTGCAATTCTAATTACTTAACCTTCTCAGTTGTGACTTACCGGGCCCGTGTCGTTTCTATTGTTCCATTATTTGCGAGTATTTCAAGGTACCGTGTTTTAACTTACTGTGCATCACTGTGCCTTGAAGATTCCTACCAGATTTTGTCTTCTACCTTCATCATAGTTTATTATTGTTCGCATTTTGCGTATTCGATTCTGATAAACGATTTACTAAATTCACTATCAAATATTGTTAATATTGTTGCTGTTAAGCTTAAAAATGATTAATATATATTACCAGAACGTACGAGGTCTGCGCTCAAAAACAAACAGTTTATATCGTAACGTGTGCTTGAATTCCTATGATGTTATTATATTTACGGAAACATGGTTAGTGGATAGTATTAGTAACAGTGAGTTGTTTGATGGACGGTATCTTGTCTGGAGGCGGGACCGGGACTACTGTCGAACAGCACAGACACGAGGTGGCGGAGTGTTGATCGCGGTGAGGAGTGATCTGACCGTTGTGGAAAGATGTGACTGGCGTACCTCCGCCGAGGATATATGGGTGTCCATCGTTCTGAAGCGATCTAGACCAGCGGTAAGTTACAACATTAATATTTGCGGCCTGTATTTGTGCAAAGAAAATATAGGTAACTCGTACTTAACTCAATTACAAAACTTTCACCACAAACTTAACAACTTAGTATCCACCCACCCTTTAGATTCATTTATAATAACAGGGGATTTTAACTTCGGTGGCGATGTGGAATGGCAACAGTCTGTCGATAGTGCTGGACTATGTCCTGAGAAAGTGTCTATTCGATGTATTTTGGATTTCTTTGACACAATAAATGCGTGTAACTTGTCCCAGTTCAATAGTGAGCGTAACGTCAACGGTAGATTATTAGATCTTGTTTTCTCAAATGGCGCAATAAAAGTGAATAATTGTGATGACCCTCTGGCGGTGCCTGTTGATGTTCACCACAAGCCGTTGATTATTAACGCCGATTTCGTTGAAGTTCACAAACTCAATGAAAAACCTAGAACAAAGTACATATTTCATCGAGGCGATTACCCTGCAATTACATCTGCACTAGATCTTATTGACTGGAATATGTTGTTGTCTGCTGGGTCCCTGGACCAAGCCCTCGGCCTTTTCTATACCAAGCTATACGAGCTCAGAGACTTGTACATTCCCGTAAAACCACTTAAAAAATCAACACACCCTCCCTGGTACACTTGTGCTTTAATAAAAATAATAAAAGAAAAACACAAATACCATAGCAAATACAAAACTTACGGCAACTTATCCGATTACCACTCTTTCTCTCTCTTGCGAAATCGAGCTAAGGAATTAGAGGCGGTTTGTTTTGATTCGTATATGGAAAAAATAGAATCCTCAATCGCCAAAAATCCTAAGTGTTTTTGGTCGTATATTAAAAGTAAGAGAAGTGGTAATACATTACCTAACGTATTATACTACATGGACTCGTCTGCGGACACAGGCGAAGGTATCACTGAGCTTTTTTCATCTTTCTTTCAGTCTACTTTTCAAGAACCAGACTCAGAATCTGAAGATCTAGATGTTAATATTGACATTCACTCTGTTAATTCGGTAAACCTAAGTACGGTCAGCGTGTGTCCGGAGACGGTCCTCAACCTACTTAAAGGTTTGGACCCATCTAAATCTGGTGGGCCAGATTTGATACCTCCAGTCTTCATAATTAATTGTGCAAAGAGTTTGCTGGCTCCAGTCTGTTTGCTGTTTGAGCGGTCCTTGAGAGAGGGTATCGTTCCGAAGATGTGGAAATCGGCATTTATTACACCGATTTTTAAAAAGGGTGATAAATCTAAAATTGAAAACTACCGCCCCATATCTAAATTATGTCTTTTTTCTAAAGTTCTTGAACGAGTAGTACACACGGAAGTTTATTCAGCTTTGCAACGCCATTTTGGCGACGAACAACATGGTTTCCTCAGAAAACGGTCAACTGCCTCCAACCTGATACTATCCAATGAATTTATAACCTCTGGGATGGAAAAACGATGCCAGGTCGACGCGATATACACGGACTACAGCAAATGTTTTGACCGTATAGATCATCGGGTGCTTCTTCAGAAGCTACATTCCGCAGGAATTCATGGTGATCTTTTCCGGTGGTTCTCGTCATATATAGATAATCGATCGCAGGCTGTGGTACTGTGTGGATACACGTCTGGTTGGAAATCTGTCCCATCTGGAGTGCCCCAAGGCTCAATATTAGGACCGTTATTATTTACAATATTTATTTTAGACATCAAAAACTGCTTTAAAAACTCACACATTCTACTATACGCAGACGACATGAAAGTCCTAAAAACCATACACACATTATCTGATACTGAGCTACTTCAGTCAGATCTTGACAGATTTGTGCAATATTGTAAAATAAACAAATTGCAACTAAATGTATCCAAATGTTTTCACGTAATATTTACTCGTCAGAAATCTATTATCGGCCCCGGGTATAAACTAGATGGTACTTTTATAAGTAAGGAAACCAGTATCAGAGATCTTGGTGTGGTACACGACAGCAAGCTACTTTTTGATGATCACATAGAAACAGTTGTCAACAAAGCGTTTAAAGCCTTGGGCTTCATTATTAGAGCTTGTTCTAACTTTCGTTCCCTTAAACCATTAAAAGTTCTGTATTGTTCTCTAGTACGTAGCCACCTTGAGTACGCTTCCCAAATATGGAACCCTCAATATGAGATCTACAAATCGCGTATTGAGTCGGTTCAGAGGAAATTTTTGCGATACTTGGACTTCAAGGCTAAGCAATTCTCAGTCGACTATGAACACCGCTGTAAGCGATATCATTTCTTACCGTTAGAAGTAAGACGTAATATCAGTGATATTTGTTTTTTAGTGAACATTGCAAACGGCTCGGTTGATTCTCCCGAACTACTCAGCAAAATTCTTCTTCGCACTAACCTAAACAACTTAAGAAAACGGCCACTACTGCAAGTACCATTCGCATCGACTAAGTATAGGCGCAACGCCTACTGCATACGTAGTGCCATAGCCTTCAATAGTTTGCCATCACACCTGGAAATCGATTTGTTTTGCACCAGCGCACACAAAATCAGAATGATCTTAAATAAGGACTATTTTGGTGACAACCACAGATAGCTTTTGGTTCTAATTTTGGTATTGCATGACTTGACATAAGACGACTTGACTTTACTTACATAATATAAGTTTTTTTTTTTTAAAGTGACATGGTCACTATCATTATTGTACTTTACTTTCTCGTTGTTATCTTTTCTTTTTGTACACCTGGTATGTACTTTAAATTATTCAAATCGCTGATTGGTCAACGCAAGTAACTTGTAACTACTTAGTTTTATATATGTGGAAGCTTGTAATTAGCAAATGTCCCTACTTATGCATGATATTTATAACTGTTATTAGTCTGTAAGCTTTCTTTAAAATTAAATAAATTAAATTAAATTAAATTAAATTAATACTTATGTGAAACTATGAAGTAATAAATAACGATTTTCCTCCAAAATTCATCGGAGTGTTATACGAAATTGTGTTACCTACACAATCGACGTGGTGTTTGTTGTAAATTGCCATAAATTAATAACCTAACGTACCTACATGATCAGTGGCAATGTCCTTTTACATGATAATAATAGTGAAATGATGCAGTAAAGAAAGGTACCTATTTTAATGGAAAATTTATGTTGTAACGAGTCATAATATGGGAAAGTGATCATCTAGGCGCTAGGGAAACATGACTGCATGCCCCTATGTCTCATTTTAATATGTTTTCCCTAGAATGCAAGCGTTAGTAAACAAAGCATTACAGCAATATTGTGAAATTGTCAGTCATCATGACGCTAGTTATTTTTTATTACTCTTATAGTTAGTGCATATTCATTAGTACCTAGGTATGTTTATACGTGCTTAGGTACTATCATAGAGGTAAGAGAAACATACACCACGTGACAATTAGGAAAAGCAACGTGATTGCTTCTACACGTTACACGATAATATTAAAAACCGACTTCAAAAACACTAAAAGTGAAAAAAACAAAATCACAAAAAAGTGAAAAATAAACAAAAGAAAAATTTGCTACTGAAGTCGGTGGCAAACAAAACGAAATCAAATAAACAAATGTCACCATTTTTATTTTTCCCTTTTTAGTTGTAACATCATAATATTCATATTATACAAATATTTTCTATGCATTTAACATTCAACCAAGAAACCTAACCCTTATCCTTCAAGATTCCCTTATTATTGCTTTCAACTCCTAACCGTTGAGGAGTAGTACCTTCCATAATCAGCTCACCTAGATAACCCGAAAGAATACAACCACATATCCGTCCCCATAATATTTTATTAAAGAATTATCCTCCAACTACTAACCGTTGAGGAGTTATATACCTTCCAACATCAGCTCATCAACATAAAGTTTTACGTGTTTGTTAATACGTGCCTATAAAATTTGAGGGTTGCCCCCGATTTCTCTGGGATGCCATCATCAGATCGTGATTTTCTTATCATGGTAGGTACTACCCTTGGGATATCTCCTTTAAAACAAAAAAGAATGTTCTATATCGGTTCAGGCATCTTCGAGTAATCGGTGAATATACATAAAAAAAAGATTCCGACGAATTGAGACCCTCCTTTTTTATTAAAATCGGTTAATGAGATTTACCTTTTATCATCAGGTCGACATAATAGCCTGAAATAATACAACTATCCATGTCCATAAGTACGTATAACTTTGAAGGCATTTTCTTTAACAACGGTTAGGCCGTTGAGGAGTTGTACCTTCCATCATCAGCGCAGTCACATGAGATTATAATTATTAGACGCGAATACTTGAACAGTTTCAGAAAAAATATGAAAAACGTAATATGTGCCTATAAAATTTGAGGGTTGCCCTCAATTTCTCAAGGTTCCCATCATCAGATACTGACTTGGTGACAATGGGACAACCCCGGAAATATACCCTTTTAAACACAAGAACAATTTTGAAAATCGGTCCACAATTGACGGAGATATACGCGGACATACATAAAAAGAAACACATACACGAATAGAGAACCTCCTCCTTTTTGGAAGTCGGTTAAAAATGTGCAATCTTATGTGGAACACCTCAGATGATTACACATTTTAATAACGTGTTCTGCACTCTTGTTAATTGCAAATTGCAAGCTACTGAAGGACGCTTCTGAAGGTGGGCCGACCGAATTTATTTTGCTATAGACACGTGAAGAATAAAAAGCTACAAAGTTCACCATTAGAAGTATATATTCTAATTTATTTATTAACTATGGAAGACTTACAGCTAAGATAAAAAGATTAAAAAAATAGTATGTGAGACTGACAGCCAATTAAAAGTCCCACTTTTAATTGGCTGTCAGTCACACAGCCCACTTCTAAAAACAGATTTTGAAGAAAGAGTGTGAACAACACAATACAGCTGTAAAAAAATGCAGGATAACATTCAAACTTAAACTAAATTCACACTTTATATGAGACATTCAATGCAGTAATAAAAACCTGAACAAAAAGAACCTTAACTATAAAAGCTTAGGCTCAGGAGAAGGTACTTTCTAGCCGAGGACGCACTCGTTACGAACTTGTTTCTAATATTATCCTAATTTTGTGGGCTCTCTTTCAGAAAGGCAGTCAAATTTAATGATACCTCCCAAAATTTACATTTTCAGCAAAATTGTTCATTCAATAAATTGTTTAGTGCTTAGTCATATATTAATTAAGTAAACCGGGACTTAACATAACTTCCTTTTTATCAGCGCTACAAATATTGGGCATCACATCACTTACGACACTCATGGTCACAAACCTGGGATATCCACTGAATCATAACACGTTGCGCTGTGTGTGGTGTGACACGCCCACGGACACTTGATGAAACAAATACCGTTATTCTACAGTAAGGCTTGGTTTCCACCAACGCGAACAGATGTAAGAGATGTTTTGTTCACAATCAGATATCGTTAACACACTTAAATATAATTTTGTGCACTTGTACAGTCCATCTTGTTTACTTTCTGTGGCAGTCCTTTCAGTGCTTGCTGCCAGAAAGTCGAATTTTCTAAACCATACTTTAGAAGCGAGAAAATACTGGGTTAAGTTCGCTTTTGTATCTATCTATACTTACGCTGATGTATTATTGTAAATAATATCTGCCATTTTTGTGTTAAACACAGAATAAGGATTTCCTCAGTTTTGTAGGGATCCATTTAAGCGGGGAAGAGAGATTTGTATTATTTTTAAAAGTAGGTACATTTGTAAGTACGGAGGTGCTCTCACATACTGATCTTTGGAACTTTTCTTTTGTTTAAAAAAGTGAAAAAAAACCTCAGAAGAAATATCAGCTTCTGACGTCGTCGGTGACACTTGTTTGTTTGATTTCGTTTTTTTGCCACTGACTTCAGAAGCTGATTTTTCTTCTGAAGTTTATTTTTCACATTTTGTGATCTTTATTTCACTTTTTTGTGTTTTTAAGTTTTTTATATTTTTCTATTTTTAGTTGTAATAGGTGGTTTCGGCCGTCTACGAAACCGTAGTTTCGTAACTGGTTTCGATGAAAGAATGATTTGTCCTTGTATGGTATGCATTTAACATTTAACCAAGAAACCAAACCATCAACCTTCAAGATTCCCTCATTATTGCTTTCAACTCCTAACTATTGAGGAGCAGTACTTTCCATAATCAGCTCACCTAGATAACCTGAAAGAATACAACCATATAATATAATATTCCCCATAATATTTTATTAGAGAATTATCCTCCAACTCCTAACCGTTAAGGAGTTGTACCTTCCATCATCAGCTCATCAACATGAAGTGATAACTGCTAGATGCGAATACTTGAAAAGCTTTAGAAAAAGCACGAAACACGTAACAAGTGCCTATAAAATATGAGGGTTTCCCCTTGATTTCCCTGGGATCCCATCATCAGATCCTGACTTGGTGACAATGGGACCACCTCGGAGAATACTCTTTATAATACAAGAAGAATTTTGAAAATCGGATCATTAATTCGGATATATCCGTTAACAAACATAGAAAAAAAAAACATACAGACGAATTGAGAACCTCCTGCTTTTCGGAAGTCGGTTAAAAACATAGCCAGCTCGCTCCACGTAGGAGCAAGGATCCTGCCCGTAGGTAAGTTCATCTCCGAATATCTTCTTATGCATTGGTGGAGACCGGGCCTAGCCTCCAGTGCCTAGAGTCGGAGAAAGGTTGCGGATACCTAATTGAATGAGTGTGTGGCACATTATGGGTTTCCTGACAATGTCAAGTCACGTCCACATTTAGTCATAGCAGTTAGGAATTTCTTACCTACCTCATATGCACAAACACTTTGTGATATACAAACACTCTGGTTTTACACGTGAAAAGCTAACCATGACACGAAACGCAGGAATGCTGCGCTAATGATTTCACAAACATCGTCGTTGCAACAATGGTTCTAAAAAGAACGTATGAAAAAGTTGTGATAAAAAATACATTATTTGACAACATTTACACAGCCGTTAACCAAACATTCTGTACATCAAACTAAGTACCCCTACGCCATTTTTTTTTGCTGGGAAACGATTTTTTTTTTGGGTTAAAAATCACATTTTATGGTAAAACTCAATGTAGCACTCTAAAAACATTGTGCTATTGGAGGCTATGAATAGTAAACGGGTCATGGGGGTAATTTAGGTAAAGTTATAACCTGAAAATCTAGTACATATTTACAAAAACAGCTGTGAAAAATTTGGAATTTTAACCCCTAATATCTCCGTAACTAGGGGGTTCCCAGGTATGGTCTAGAACAAAAAAAATGATCGCAGTGGTGGGGACAACAAGTGCCCAAGAGTACCCTTAACGCAAACAAAGCGTTAAGGGTACTTTTACACCCTATAAGTATAAGATTTAGAAAACACTTTTAAATACTGTTGTGTGATAGTTGTACGTGAGCGCGCACTTGTGATAATTTTAAACCGATTTTTCTGTAGTTGGAAAGATAAATTAAAACAATTAAAACTCACAAGCAATAGTAGTTCTAGCTCTTATGGCAACCGCTTCTATTTGCTCACAAATCACTATATTATAAAAAGGTTAGAACTAAAAAGTTATTTATATAAATTCGAATATTGAGATACTTAGCAACGTGATAGAGCTGGCTCTAGATCAATATAACATAACGTTACGCCTGTAATCCCCGAAGGATTAGGCAGAGGTGTATCTAATAGTACACCCACATGTAATAGAATAATAGGGAGCTGTGAGCCTATTGCCGTCAACCGGGCACAACTCTACAATCTGTGGATGCTACTGAGAAAATTATAAAAACAGAAAAAGGTATAATGATTCAAATCTACAGAATATTAGTTTGCCAAAAACGCTTTGCTGAAATCGTAAAGTAACCCATGACTAATACAATATAAATGTGTCTGCGTGTTCAGACTATACGTCATTCGAGTTTCAGTTCAATTTCCTTAAACCTATCAATCACATCCTCGCCATTTCCAGGGAAACTGATTAATAAATCAACCTTTTCAGGTAATTACATGTAAAGCCTTTCTAGTGGGATGGGGAAAAACATTAAAATCGGACCATTTCTCCGTATCGGAAATAAGTCCCAAAAAATGTTGAAACGCATTAAAATTGCTGCGTGCGTTAGACATGCGTTCTGGGAAGTGCGGCGCAGGCGCAACGAGTGGGGACGGTTTCAGAGCATGCTAGGATAACAGGGATGTGCTGAGCGGTCGGTTGCGAGTAAAGAAGAATTTAGCAAAACTTGGAGACACTGCATTCTATCCAGAAACAGTTTTTTAATTGCTTTCTTGACGAAACTATAATGTACACACATCAAAAGTGTTTTGTGATCAAGTACATTTTTAACTATAAAAATAAATAATAATGTTTTAAAAAAATGCTATTACACACTTTTTAGGAAACCTGATTCATCATTGTCATTATTCTCCTGCTCTTAACCCAATTTATTTGTGGTCGGCACAGCATGTGTTCTTCTTTCATACTCCTCTATTATCATCTCAGTCACCTCCTTTCGAGCCATATCATCCTTCACACAGTCCATCCATCTTTTCGGTCTACATCCATACTCAATATTTTCCGCACTGCATTAACAGTTGATTTTCTATATAATATTTTAATTTATATAAAAAAAAAACGTTTTTCGAAAAGTGAAATTCACCTCAAAACACCCAAAAAAAGTTAAAATAATTATTGTAAATGGCGGCGATAGTCTAAATAACGTACATGATTCCTTGACAATTTTGATGTGTGTACTTAGTATCTCTGTTTCTTTGTGCAGTATTAAAAGCACCACACAGTTTACTTGTTAAATAGGACGGTTGATCAAGAAACAATTTCCAAAAAACTACCTCAGTTTTAAGAATCAAAATTAATCAAAATGAAACAAAATGAAAGCCATTGTACTTATAGTTATGGTCAAGGTTTGATAAGGTTCAGGTGACGAAAAGATAAGGAGAACATTTGCTTTATAAGAGAGAAAGGGACTTGTGGTCTGCATAAACCGCAAAGTTATGAGCTAGTGAGCGTCCAACATGTGCTGAAAATACTAAGAAAAACTAATTCCTGAGAATGGGAGGTCCACACCATTCTTTCCTAAATTCAGCAACAATAGGGCGGCGGGACCAAAAGTCGTCCGACAGACGACTATTATAAATGCTGAAAAACTTCCCCGAAAAGGTTCGAATACCGCACTGCCGCAGATACACCGCACCCACTGATGGGATACCACGAATCCACGCATAGCAATTATTTGAGATGTTACTTATCTCCCCAGCAGTGTATAAATCTTGGGCGGCTTCGCTTTCGTCTTTTAATTTATTAGTTCACAAGCGCAGACGCATCCGATAGCAATTTTCGGCTATTTGTTTTTTGATCAAAATTTTAGTATCAGTTTATTTTATTTTATTTTTATTTTATTTTATTATTTTCGGAAAACTTACAGCTAGGTAGACACAATAGTTAGGTTCATAAAAACAATATGGCCAATTACAAGTTTTCACAAGTAGTCACACAAGATTTAAATAAAGTAAAAACAAAAAGACAGTGAAAAGGATTAGTAAACCTTATATAAAACAAAAAAAAAATTAAAAAGAACACAGATTGGCAAAATACAATCGTTATGGGTTGTCGAAGAACTTATTACAGAGTGTCTTCTTCAACTTCGACACGCTTGTATTATGTCATAAATAATAATACATCTTTGGCCCTCTTTGATTTCGAGAACGTGTTGCTTTAACAATTAGAAAAACAGAACAGAAAAAAAGAAAAGAAGGAAGTTTCAACTTTTACCTACTCCAGTAGATAAGTTTCTAATATTTACAATATTATGTAATAAGTAAAGTATACAATATTTATCTATACAAACGTAAATATAATTCCTGCACTAATAGCTAAACATGCAATAATATGTATTTACACAGACTGAAAAAAGAAGGGTCCAAACATGGAAAGGTAACAAACCCGCGAAATAACTGAAGTGTCTATAAATACTAAAACTTGCTAACTTCCAAATAATACACAACTAATAAGCTGTGGAATACAGCGGACGACGTGTTGTGTCCATTATTTCATGTTTATGCGTCTCACACTTACCACACAGAGTGGTAATTGTATATCCACTCTAAAATTATGAAGTGGGAAGTAGACCATTGATAGCGATGAGATAAGACATGTTATCTGCGGACTATTAGAGGAGACTTAACGAACAACACACTGACGTGGCTAGTGGTGGTAGTGAAATCGGTATAAATCAGTTTTAATGAATCTTAAATAGCCCGTTGACAACGTGAAGGACTCTGCTTCGAACTCGGAATATTTACAACACAACTAATACAACACCCAGTCAATCTATCAAGATATAAAATGAAAGCCTTTTTGTGAACAAAGCCGAAAGTGAATTTATTGAAAATGAGAACGAAAAGTTTTAACCTAGTCAAAAACTTAGTCACGAGAGTTTTTGACCTCCTTGCCTACAGATCTAGTGAACAGAGAACCGTTAGTTTTCAAAAAATGCGTAACTAAGTAGGCCCGAAATCTACTCCAGCTTCCTAGAAACAGTTACTATACGTTCTAAAGATAATTAAGCGCTGTTGACTGCAACAAAAAACAAAAGGTATTCACGGCTATTATCCGTACTGTATGGTAGTTAGCTAATGTTGGTTTAACCGTGGCAACTGCGAGCGGGCACAGTCGCCCATGGAACGACTAGTTAGTCGTGGCCAGGGTGGAGGATTCCCCGGAACATAGGCGATTGTCTCCGAATCAATTACTGCGATCGAACAACGGTAAGACAATGTCGCTGATCAACCGGAAAATTATCGGAAAGTACACGCCACAGGTGCGCGCACCATAATGTGCTGTGAAGTTTGCGTTGTTTGGCAGCTGAAACGGATCGGATTATGTTCAACTATACCAATATAAAGAACAGCTTGTAAGTTTAAATGTAGGAAGTAAAAAGGTGATCTCCGTAACTACTCATCCAAGTTTAGAAAATTCTTCCACTGATGGGGAGCTGGATGGGAAGGGTGTCGGGCAAAGTGTCATTCATAGTATTTTTTTATTAAGAGGAGAAAAAGCAATGGCCCAAGGACACTCCCTTGGGGTACACCGCAACTTGTTTACCTAATTGATGACTTGTGAACAACTTCTATCTTAGAATTAGGATAAATTCTATTTAAAACCGTGATTTATCTTCTTTCACATAGACAAGTTTTGATTAGGCTCAGTATATTTCCTAGCACACCATAGGCTATGGAGACGCTCGGAAGAACAAGCCATCGGTATTAAAGGCCTATTAAATTAAATGTTCATCCCCAAAAATCATGTACCTAATAAATGTTAGTCTTCCATTACACTTTTCAATTTTACTTAAAAAAAAAAAATTTAAACAAATAAAATCACTTGTACTTTCACATATACTTCTCCACATCTCACTTTTGAATACTTAATTGAATTTTGCGAAATCAAAATGTGGGTAATTTTATGAATACCGGTTCTAAGTTGTGATAAAAATACAATTTGGAAAATCCTCATATAATTTCGAGCTACATGACAAACGTTGGATAAACTTTACCGCCAGCATATTACTAATAATATTAGGAAGATAATTGAATTACAATTATTGTTTTACAATTATTATTCTATTTTCCTCGTGGATATAAATAATGTATTAATTATTAATTACACCGATACGTAACTCACTATGTCGATGTTGTCGTCGTGCAGTACAGTTACATTACGCAAGGTGAGCAAGCATGCGCCGGCGCAGACACGCGCCGCGCCACGTCACACGACCTTGTCCTTGTGAAGGCCGCGTGGCGAGACATATTATGCAGAAAACTTTGAATAGTAAAGTATTTTTATTTATTTACTACGTAATTTATTTTGTCAAGCTTTATGCGACTGGGCCGGACCGAAAATATCTGATGCATGTCGAACTCATCACGGATGAAATCCGGGGAAGTAGAAAAAGAAAGGACATCTTTCCCAGTAGTGGGAAGACATGCTGAAAGTAAGAAATAAAAAAAATAAAAAACCCTTAAAACTAAAAAGTCTGGACGAGACAACGAACAGCCACTATGCTCGGCTTCGAACGACTGGTAACCTTGGCGACCTGCGGCTGACGTGCAGCTTCTACAGTAACACTGATGAACTGACTGACGGTAATACCGGAAGGAAAACATTACAAAATATCGTTACTGCTCTACCTGCGAGCATACGCGCGTGCGCGGGATTCCCACTCATTTTATATTTAATGCCTATTTTAATTCTGAGTACTTATTGTATTTCTACCGCTATTAAACATTAGTTATAAGTAGTCAGTCCAAATCGGTTCAATTCCTATTGTCGGCGGTGATTGTTTTTTTTTGTGTTCTCGGCAAAGAGTTTTATGCGTCTTTACGCTGCAAATATTTAGTGAACATGTCGGCGCTTCCGAAACGAACACCAGCATGTAGTTATTCAAAAACAATCAAATCGAAACCGGATTGAATAATATGTCGTATGTTTAAATCTGTTTTTGGCATTACGCGAGCAAGCGGTATCGATTCGGTTTTTTTTTCACTTTGGAGTTAATGTTTGTACAACATGTCAATTGACAGTCTATAAAGGGTAAACGCCGACAAATATTTAAATTGTGTTTGTAAATAGAATATCATAAATAAACATGATTATTTCAAACAAACATTTAATTTTACTTGTATGAACAAATTAACATTTTATACACATACATACATACATACATAAACTCACGCCCTTTTCCCATGGGGGTAGGCAGAAACCACAGAACGCCACTTGCTACGATCCTTACATACTCCTTTTGCCTCGTCCACATTCATACATCTGGTCATACACGCACGCCGGTTACGAGTACTACGCACCTGTCCTTTCAGAAGAACGGCACCAATATGATCAGTGTTTGTCTTTTTAACATTTTATATGTTTTCTTAATTAAAAAATATTTGAATTTTTTATCTTTCATATAAGGCTGTTAAGTATATGAAACATGAAAATTCAGGTATAAAGCGGCTTTATACCTCCGCCTCTAGATACTGTTTCAAGAATAATTTCATAAGATTCGTAGTAACTGAATCATACAAAAGTCCATCCACTAACTATATAAGGTTTTTTTCCATGTGGGTGAATCAATACAATAGGCACTACCGAAAACTGATCGCGACATCGTAATGTAGGGAAGTCCATGTCGGCTAATGACGGAGGAACAATCATTGTTCAGCTAAATCAATAACTACGTGACCATGAATGATCTGAACTGAACTAACTAGAGGTGTGGCACATTGCCTTATTTAGATTTTGTGGTTTCAGCGATAACAATAGAATCAATAGATGTGTAATGCATTGCTGTCAATGCATTGATGTCGTGTTAGTGAGTTCACTTCGGGGCTGGGTGATGTACCGTTTACGAACCTCGCGTTCAAGGTGCAGTAGAAAGGCCTGTGACGTCAGCAGCGATGACGGCTGGTTGCACCGGTGCACGGTGCGGTGCTATGAGTCAATTATGCAGGTAGATTACACATTGCGCGGGTCGTGGATATCGCGAGAGAGGCTTGCCTCACAGTGCGAGCCAGTAGCGATGCGATATAGTGGCTCCGTGGACCATCATCATCATAATTTCAGCCGAAAGACGTCCACTGCTCGATAAAGACCTCCCCCTAGTGTCGCTACATTGATCGGTCCCGTGCGTCTTGCATCCAGCGGATACCCACGGTAGCCTTTGATAAAAAAAAGTCTTACCAAAGGGTATCGTGTTATCAGACTTTCAGGCCACTGACTACCTATAACGACTGCCAAAGATCTATATATGGCAACCGGGACCAACATCTTGACGTGCTTTCAGAGACACAGAGGAATTTTGGTATGTTAATGGGTTTTCCACAGACCAACCGATCGTCGTTCGTCGTTCGTCGATCTTTTAGGTTAAGCCACGCTAACCTATTAGCGTGGGTTAACCTAAAGATCGAACCTAGTGGCAGTTATTATTAGGCCACGAGCTCCTTGAAGTTACTATTACTCTCAATTAACGAACAAAATTGTTGCAAATTAGGTCTAGTATCACACAATTCAGTTAAGTTTCGTTTATTGCCGCGGAAAAAAAATGAGGCACCATTGCTCCATACAGTTTTGTCATTGTCTTTTTAAATAGCACCAGTTACAGAAAACTACTGATGAAGAGTGATGAAACACATTAACGTATGTGTGTGAAAATAATGATATATGAGCGAGAGCAAAGTAGCATGCCTGGATTGTGAGAGAAGTGAAATTAAACATTAAATGGGTAAAAGATTGAGTGCGGTGTGATAAAGGATAATAGAAGAACAAAACGCGATATAAGTTTATAAAGAGACATGGTCACTAACGTTATCATTAACACTGAAAACGGGTTCGAGTTCCCGATATTTCGGCGCTGTTGCAAGAACCCCGGTTACGGATAAACTCAAACAAACAGGAAACATGGTAAATTAACCCGTTTTTAGTATTAACGAGAACAAAACATGGGCAAAGGGCAGAAAGATGACAGATTTCCAGAATTTTACCAAGTGAATTACCGTTACACACTCATTGCAACACAATTTTATGATAAAATCTTTAACATGTAATTTACTTTTCATTGATATTTCCATTACTTTTCCGGTTTCCTTGTAAGATCGGCAAATCTCTCGCGAACGTGCCCCACAACGCAGACACACCGGCTTCATGACGCTCGTCCGTTTCCCATTACGCCCATATGTTGCACCAAGCGAAGCAACTATGCGGAACGGAATATCACTTACTCTAGTAGGACTATGTTGTCATTATTACGCATTAATTGGCTATGTGATTGTTTGAAATATTACATAGCACAATATTGTGTGGAATTACCTGGTAGGTATATGATGTGGAGGGAAAGTGAAATGTGTCAGTGAAAGACGCAAGAGAAATGTTTTATGACGTCAAACTTGTAACCTAAATAGGTACGTATGAGTTGTAATGAGCCAAATAGGTAAAAATCGAAATTACTAGAAAAACGCGGACTTATCTTATTCAATATATGAATACTTACAAAGGGATCCTTTGATGCGGCGCCATTAAAATTAAAAGCTTCAATAGCGAAAAACACAAAATAATTTCGATTTTCCACGAACCTCGGGGAGACCAGCAATCGGCCTTGTGCTAAATCATAACGAGTTACTTAGATAGTTACTTTCAAATTGCGAGAAATTATTGTTAATGTGAACAACAACACTGGGAGGTTTGTATTTAACCGCAAGCAGGAGATGGGCTATGTAATGGCTATTTCTAAAAATTAAACTTGTATCAAATCATCACTAAACTCTGTCATTCGGTATTATCTCGCGGTCAAGAAAGTCATCACACATACACATAATCTCACACCTTTTCCACGGGAGTAGACCGACACTGCAGAACGCTAAATACTTACTGCAATCATACACATGCTCCACTTGCTTCTTCCGCGTTCATACACCTTATCAGGACTTTATCAGTGCAATCGTAATAATAATACTATCAAGTATCAAACAAATCAAGTAAATTGACTTGTCTCGCAAGGTTGTCGACATGTGGGGTGTGAGTTCAGCGATCATTGTGCCGATAGTCGTTTCAGCCAATGGCTTAATTACCTAGAGCCTCGGCCAACATCTGAGCAGGCTCTCGTTAGGCAGCTGGATCAAGGGCTTGATACAGGAAGCGGTACTCCTGGACACGGCTCGTATTGTTAGAAGGTTCCTTCCTCTGGAGCCCTGACCGGTAGCTTGGACCCTGTTCCCGACACCGGTGGTCTACAATTTTATAAATGTAAACAACTTGTGAAAAAAATAATAAAGGAGATTACTATCAGACCAAACCTAAAATGATATCTGAAGCATAGCTTGCACATGCAACAGTGCTATACACCGTTATCAGTGGCGCGTGCTAGTTTGTATGGAAATGCCATAAAAAAGAGCGGATTCCCCTCCATGCCGAACCGCTGCCTGCGCACGCGTCGTCACCCGCCGGTGGGAAATCCTTTCGGGTTTTCCGAATCTTTGACCCCTCGTCGACCGATGACGGCAGCATTTGTTTGTAAACATTGCAACTTCGTGGTGTAATATTGAAATGGTGTCTTGAAACTTGTCATACTGTAATACGTAGCTTAGGTATTAGATTGGCTGAAAGGTCATTTTGCGGAATCTCATACTGTGTTGCTGTTCATAATATTTGATAGGCTAAACATTAATTTCAGTAAGTACCTATATCATATCAGAATAAAATTACTAATTTATTGTAATTTTGCTTTCCCCAGTGAGTAGACATAACGGATGGGCGAAAGTATATTTTTGGTAGTATTGCACCGTAGCCTCGTAGCACGTCGCGTAGCACGTTACGTAGCACATTACGTAGCACTCAATATACAGTATTGCTAAATAATCGGGGTTTTTCTAGGAAAAAAAATCAGAACGTCACACTTTTGATCGAGTAGGTATTACACAATCCATTCATGATTAAGCAGAGCTTGATAGTTTTTTTGACAGAATAAAATTTAAAAATAATAATAAATTGTTTCGATAGTGAACTAGAATCTCGAGAATTATAATAATGTATAAAAAAGTCGATTAACATGAAGATGAGCTAGACTTGAGGAAAGTTCATATAATTTCCTGTCTTAGACGTATGTTCCTAGTTGGCTAGGGGGAGACCCTCGTTAAATGGTAGATAGATAAAAAAAAGGACAAATTGTGGATGAATCAGTAAATGTCAGGATCGTGTAGATTACAGTGGAAACTACATTTTATTGAGTCATAGAGCTAATAGAGATCGCGTGACATAACCGATTCACCCCTATAATGTGTTGTCCTCGTTTTTTCTAGTTAAAAACCACGAAGCTTTGCTGTTATTCATAAAGAAGTAAATAAGCAGGTTTTGATGTCATTGTCAAAGTATTGGTCATCTCTCTTTCCCCACAGACTAATCATCTTACCTAGATAGTTTGTAAGATGAAGGTAAGCTACTAGTCTTATATTTAGGCTTGGCGCACCGTCCCGTCGGGGCTGCGGGTGGGTCGCAAGAGATACCGCGGTTTCGACATGAAGGGCTAAGAAGGAACATGGGTGGTTTTTAGTCAGTAGAAGTCTGACACTCCTTTTCGCTCTGCCCAAGAGCGGGAGGGGTTATTTGATAATTTTCCACCCACAATAAAAAAAAAAAAAGGCTTCGCGCAGCGTTCAATCGAAAATAAGTACCGACCGAGTAGGGAAAACTCAGACGCACAATGGGCACAAATGGCCCAATCAAGAGGCTAAGTGCGGCTATGTCCAGTAAAACTAAACTACGACCTATACTTAATTTGAAAAACAATCCGTGTGTTTGTGTGTAGACTACATAGCGACGGCACGTGTGGCACCGATAGAAAGCTGCGCTTCAAACATCAAACACAATTATAAAGAAATTAACTTTTTTTTTTCGCAAAAATTAAATTAAAGCTTTGCCCCCGATTTAAACGCGGTGACACGTGTATCTAGGGTTGCCAAGTTTTTTTTAAGAAAAAAAAAAACTTCTGATTTCTGTGGGGGTAAATAAACAGTCCATTACAATATTCCAAGCAGTCTCGCGCAAGTAGTGCGCGTGGTGCGATTCGCGACACTGGCGCACGATGACCCCGGGAAACTCTCGACGTTACAATGACATCAATTAGACACAAGTCTCGCCCCGTTACAACTTGATACAGATGATTAAGGTTTCATCTAATTTTACATTATCCACGGTGTTGGCGCCAACAGCAGTTAACTCATAACTGTGCGATGCTGTCATCATTATTATTTTAACTCCCGTTTCATTCAGTTGATCAACTAAGTGGAAGTTCAGGCGTATAAATTAGTATCAACTTATACTTATCTTGTTTCCGTGGCGAGATGAGAATACCATAGTAAGCAAGTTATGTTATGTTATTAATAAATTATAATGTTACGAACGAGTGTAATGAGTTTATGTTTGTCAGTGTCGCCACATTGACCGGTCCCGTGCGCATCCAGCGGATTCCCGCTACAGGCCCATATATTTTATTGTAAATCCTTTCCCTTTGTGAAATCATAAGTTTTTATCATAATTACGTGCTCCTTACAGAAGATTGTTGGTAAACAATAAATAAAACGTTTGTTATTTTATTAAATTACTGGCGACCCGTCCCTGTTTTCATTTTGAAGAAAACATTTCGTTATTTTTCCATTCTGTGGAAGAACACAAACACATGTGACAAAAATTTGCGCCAAAAGAGTCTGAAAGTCTGAAATTCAACTTATCGTTGTTTGACAGAAGGATGTATACGGTAGTAATGTATTGTCAACTTCCTTCAGCAACGCCACCTGTCTGTAAACACGGGTACTTATTGATCGTCCCAGTCGAGCCGTTTTCAAGTGACGCTCCGTCACATGTGGCTTGTTTTATTCATTTATTCATTAAACAAATAAATAAAATTAAAGTGTCTGTTTGTAATGTGAAAATAACAGTTTTTTACTGAATGCATATAAAAGTAAATACGGTACTTACTTATAAGAAAAATATTTAGTAATTGTTTTTTTCTTTCTGTTTGTTCCAGCTAATCTCGGAAACGGCAAAACTGATTTTGACAGTTTACTGGACAAAAACTAAAAAAAAAGAAAAATAAATAAAACCCTGAATATTGTAAAGAAAATCGGACTCAAATAGGGAAGTAGCATAATAATTTAGCGAAGCACAGCTAGTTTAAAATAATATATGACGGATTTTCGAGCGGCTGAGACACCACGTGTCGCTGCTGATCTGTTATCTGTTGGTCCTCCATTATGGGCGTGTAGGTGCAGGTAGTTGAAAAATAATATTCACAAAATATCTCACTTAATTTAACTTTTAATATTTTAACAAAACTTTACCAAAATAACTAATGATCACAATAATAATTACTGATTAAATAACAGAAGGAAAATAATTAAGTTTACTTTAGAGCCAATGGGTTTGTGCATGTGCCTCGGCTGACGGTCGCGTCAAAAGTGACCGTCACCGCCGCCATGACATTCACAACTCCATTCGGTGTTACCCGCTCTAAATTAAAATTACCAATAAAGAAATAATTCTTACACCACAGAGTAAAAATAATCGATTACAACTTATAAAAAATGTTAAAATAAATCAACTAAATTATCGCGCGCCGTTACGGCCGTCCTGCATCATCACACGTCCTCGTGTGTACTTTCTTCAATATCTGTGAACAAATAAACAACCAGTTGGTCACATACCTCAAAACTCGGTCATTCTGACCACAACAAAATTATCAAGAATCTTTGTCAAATCTTGAAACGTCTAATCGAAATAAATCCAGGCTTAATCGTCACCAAGACCCAAAACATTACTAGAACTGAAAGTGTACTAAGATAGTGCTACGCAAATGCACGACATAGTATCATACACTTTCACGTACCACACAGGCTAAAACTAACAGGTGCCACACAGGCTAACGGGTGCCACACAGGCTTACGGGTGCCACACAGGCTCACGGGTGCCACACAGGCTCACGGGTGCCACACAGGCTCACGGGTGCCACACAGGCTCACGGGTGCCACACAGGCTCACGAGTGCAACTCAGGCTCATAGATGCCACACAGGCTCACAAGTGTCACACAGGCATAAAGATGCCAAAAAAAAGCTCATAGTGCCACACAGGCTTACAGGAAATTAGATTACTCACCAGCAACAGCGCCGTTAACGGAACATTCTGACTCTACACTGTTAGTTGGCGTTTCCAGCCCAACATTCAACTCTAAAGGAACGTAACACTCAGGCATAGGTCGTATACGATCATGTGCATACTTATACGTTCGATTAGAGTTTAATGCCTTAAGCAAATATCTGTCACCATCAAGCAGCTCAGCCACTTGATAAGGTCCTTTATATTTTGGCTCTAACTTTGTTTTATTCCGCTCATGATTTTCTAGTAGTACATAATCTCCTACTTTGAATTTATTTACTTTGGCTTTGTTTTTGTCAAACCTAGCTTTCTCTGTAGAGGCACTTGCCTCTATTGCCCGAGCTGCTTGCTCTCTGATCTCGTCTAAATTAACATGTGTCTCGTCTGTATCAAGAGTCATTAACTGAAGAGGTCTAGCAACCTTTCCTATCAATAGTTCAAGGGGGCTTGCCTTAGTTGTACGGTTAAAGGTACAATTGATAGCAAGTTGGACATCAGGCAAGGCTGCCTGCCACGACTTAAGGTTCCCGGTTTCGACTGTGGTTAACATGTTCTTTAAAGTGGACATAACTCGCTCTACTTGCCCGTTAGCACGACTAGAACCTGTGGCTATCAAATGTAAACTAATGTTGTGAGTTGTACAAAAGTCCCTAAACTCTTTCCCAGCAAAACATCTACCCTGATCCGCTATTACACGCGTAGGTGCACCAAAGAGAGACACACTCGATTGCAAAGCTTTAATAGCATTTTTAGCGTCAATATTCATAGTATGATGCAAAAGTACGAACTTTGTAAAAGCATCGATAGAAACAAACACATACTCTTTGTTATCTCTCTTGCCACTTAGTTTTCCCGTGGCATCCATATGAATGGTGTGCCACGGGGTCGTAACTTTTGGAATTGGATGGAGCTCGACTTGAACCTTGCCCGAATGAGGCTTTGAGACCTTACATGTGATGCAATTATCAACGAATTTTCTTACGTATTTATTCATATTAGGGAACCAGTAATGACAAAAAGTCTTTTCTAAAGTTTTCTCCCAACCTAAGTGCATTACACTCTCGTGAACGTGATTAATAACAGCCCATTGAAAAGCCCTTGGCACCACTGGTAACCACACACTCCGTTTATTACGTTCTATTTGTCGATGTAACACGCCTCTCCTCATTTCATAAGTCTTAACCGCCTCATCTGTAAGTTCATTAGACCCGAGTTTCACAATAATGGAATTAACCTCCTCATCTTTTCTTTGCTCTGCTTGTAACCATTCATCTGATATTTCTGCTAAATAAACTCTTTTCTGCTCTATTTTATTACTGACTAACTTGGTGATTGCTGGTAGAGGGTTTCGCGATAAGAAGTCTACATGTCCCATATTTTTGCCCTGACGATATTCAACATCAAATTCAAAAGATTGAAGGAAACACCACCATCTATGGACACGAGGGGTAAGGTCTACTTTAGACTTAGACGCCTTGACTGCATTGCAATCAGTCACTACTGTGAACTTTCGTCCTTGTAAGTAATGGCGAAAATGTTTTATGCTATTCACCACTGCTAGCGTCTCTAACTCATATGAATGATACCTTGACTCAGCGCTAGAGGTTCGGCGACTATAATATTCAATAACGTGTAATTTTCCGTTAATCTTTTGCATTAATATGGCACCATATCCTTCAGCGCTGGCGTCCGTATGCAACTCTATCGGCTGGTTTGGGTCGAAAATAGTTAGAACGGGTTTGCTGGTAAGTGTCGCAATAATTTCTTTTCTTATTGTTTCAAAAGCTGGTGTCCACTGTATTTTGCCTTTACCTGAAGTTAATCTATAAAGAGGGGCGGTCTTTTGAGAGAAACATGGTACAAATTGTCTAAAGTACGAAGCTAAGCCTATAAATTGACGTAGTTGAGTAACCGTTTGGGGAGGTGCTAGTTCTGTCAATGCTCTAATTTTTCGCGGATTTGGTCGTATTTCGCCAGCGGCTACGTGGTACCCTAAGAACTCTACTTCAGTTTTGAGAAAAGCACATTTCTTTATGTTAAAAGAGAAACCAGCGTCTGTTAAAGCTTTCAAGACTTGACGCAAGCGATCAATACCCTCATCTACATTACGAGATGGGATAATGACGTCATCTAAATAGACTACAGCAAATGACTCCGTCAAAACTCCTAGAGCTTTATTTATCGCACGTTGGTACACCGATGGAGCATTCCGAAGACCAAAAGGCATTGCCAAATATTCAAATTGCCCATCCGGCGTCAAGAAAGCTGTACGCTCCACTGAGTTTTCCTCTACAGGAATTTGATGGTAACCACTAACCATATCAAGAGATGTAAAGTAATTTGCTCCTACCAAACGTTGTATTTGATCAGATATTAAAGGCAATGGATAACGATCGGGAACTGTGTTGCTGTTAAGCTCACGGTAGTCCACGCAAAGACGGTCAGATCCGTCTCTCTTTTTGACCAGCAAGATAGGGCTAGCAAAAGGTGAGCAACTTTCACGAATGACACCAGCATTTAGAAGTTCTTTGATCTTAGAGCGCACTACTTGTCTTTCATCACAGCTAAGCCGGTATGGACGGCGTTGTACAGTGCGGTTGGGATCAATCAATCTTATTTCTAATTTTCCTGTACTAACCCTACTTGTAGGAGTGCCTTCTACAAAAAAATCTTCGTAATTTTCAAGTAAAGAAGTTAATTGTTCTCTATTTTCATTGGGAATATCACTATCAATACCACCAAAGTCATTTACTTTAGAGCCTACATCACAAACAGCGACTATTTTAATTTTATTCAATAACAATGATGTTTCAGAAATTTCAACTGAAAATCCCAATGAAAGTAAGTCCCGTCCTATCATAATGGCAGTAGAAATACAATAGTCAGGTACGACATGAAATAATAACTGTAACGAGTAACCCTGTATCATAACTGTGGACAGTATTTGAAAATTGCATTGTAAACTAGATTGGGCTATGCCTAATAACGTAACCGTATTTTGCCGTCGTTTACCAGGGAATCTACTAGCTAAACTTTCCCGGATCAAAGAGCACTCAGCACCGGAATCAAAACAAAATGAGAACGACTCACCAGATTCGGTAGAGAGTAGATCTGTAGCTGGCTTAATGGTGCAGATATCCACTCGCTTCTCAACTCGGCTGTTCCCGGAGTCAGTTTCCTTCTTTGGACAGCGTGTGGCGATGTGACCAGGTTCGCCACAGAAGAAACAGGTCACTGACGTCGATGGTTTCTTTGAAACATTATCTTTGGCTGGTTGCGATCCACTATTTTCTGAAAACTTAGATTGAGGGTTAGCAGAAGGATCGCGAGACCTTTTAGTCAAGCATTCATTTGCCATATGACCCGATTTTCCACAGCTGTAGCATCTTCTTGATTGGTCGAACTTTGGCTTCTTGGCGTCGGCAGGTGTATTTAATTTGTCCTGCATTGGAGGTCCTCTTTTTCGGTACGTAAAAGCCATCAGTTCTTGTTGTAGTTTAACTCGAGTATCAATCTCCGTCGTAAATGCCAACCGTTGAAGCCGTGGCTCGATTTTAGCTGCATGCGCCATAGTTACAGCGATTGCTATCTTTTCAGTTGAATAGTTGTTCCATTGACTAAGTAAAGTGCTCAGAAATCGGTTTGCATAAGCTGACAAGCATTCTCCTTCCTTAGGACTTTCATTAAAAAGCCTGTATAACATTGCAGCAGGAGTTTCAACACTATCGTAACGAGCTAGAAATAGGTCCTTTAATTGAGGCCAAATTATTCCAGGAAAAGTATTTTGAGCTAGCCATGAAGCTGCCGACCCCTTGAGGGCTTTACTCATTGTAATAATCAGCCTACTGCTAGAAATTTGTTTTTCTTGCAAGCATAAATCGACGGTATTGCACCATGCTCGAGCATCACTATCTCGAGACTCGGGATTAAATTCAGGTAGTGCTAGCCTAAAATCTTCTGAACAAGGTTCTTTAATCGCGCGAATCAATTCTCTCATTTGACTTTGCTGCATTTCAAATAACAATTTCCAACGGTTATTTTCACTAGCACTTGAAAAAGAATCAATATTCTGACCTGTGGACTGTTCTTGCGACGTTCCATCGTATCCCACTTCTGATGACGGATTTTCGAGCGGCTGAGACACCACGTGTCGCTGCTGATCTGTTATCTGTTGGTCCTCCATTATGGGCGTGTAGGTGCAGGTAGTTGAAAAATAATATTCACAAAATATCTCACTTAATTTAACT
Organism: Diarsia brunnea; assembly: GCA_949774965.1. Taxonomy (NCBI): domain Eukaryota; kingdom Metazoa; phylum Arthropoda; class Insecta; order Lepidoptera; family Noctuidae; genus Diarsia; species Diarsia brunnea. Next base: position 597,538 of record OX459009.1, read on the forward strand.
TTTAATATTTTAACAAAACTTTACCAAAATAACTAATGATCACAATAATAATTACTGATTAAATAACAGAAGGAAAATAATTAAGTTTACTTTAGAGCCAATGGGTTTGTGCATGTGCCTCGGCTGACGGTCGCGTCAAAAGTGACCGTCACCGCCGCCATGACATTCACAACTCCATTCGGTGTTACCCGCTCTAAATTAAAATTACCAATAAAGAAATAATTCTTACACCACAGAGTAAAAATAATCGATTACAACTTATAAAAAATGTTAAAATAAATCAACTAAATTATCGCGCGCCGTTATATAGAAGATTGAAGCGGGTAGACAACGCAGCGCCCAGCGCCATCTAGTAGCTCGCGACTACAATAAAAGCTCGTCGTCCATGAACGCCCACACCACACTAACATTGTGAAAATACAATTTTTACTTTTATTATTAATTAAATAGTGTAGTATCCACTAGTAGCAGACCTAATCGGTTGCTTTTATAATTAACTAAGTATCACAGGCTCACACCAGACCAAAGACTTAGTCCAGGATCACTCCACTTTCAACTTCCCGCCATCATGTAACTGACAGATGTCATTAGTGACAGCTTACCTGACCACTTGTGGTTGTGAGACAGTGTTTACATATCTATTAAATAGATATACACTACAAATAGAATCTAAACTAAAAGTAAAAACATGATAATCAACGAAATTCAACTGGAACTTACGTTTATTGATTGCTTGCCACTTAGTTTATAAAAATTTCTATTAATTAGCCTAGAGATACCTCCATATTTTTTTAATCGGAAGATTTTTAATATGACACTGATACTTACGTACTGAATTTTAAAAAACAACAACTGCTTACAACGTTAACAAAACAACGAAACTCGGAAAACTTTATTTTTATTTTCCAAAAGGTTGATATTGTTATTGTTCCTCATTTTCCTGCTCATAATCCGAGGTCGGCGCAGCATGTCATCTTCTTTCATACATACTTTTTTATTACCTATGCGTGATCCCACCAGTCACATCCTTTTAAGCCATATCACCCGTTCCACAGTCCAACCACGGTACCTATCTTGGGTCTTCCTCTACGTTTAGAGCCATCCACATTCATAGTCAAAACTTTCCTCACGATATTTTCACCATGTCCAGGGAAAAAGGGTCCATGGGAAAAGGGCAGGAAGACGATAATAACAATCAAAAGAAATCAAAGATAAATAAAATGATGATGATGATGTGATACTTATATAAAATGATGATGTACATACCACGAGAACCGATTACCACACAACCTTTCAGTCACTGGCGCCACTTTCAGACTTTCTTATGTACCTACTCATTCCTTATTTTAGCCTTTTGCGTTAGGTACCACTCATCCCCCATGTTTCTCATTTTGAACTCTCGAATGTTTATTTATTATCCCTTATTTCCATTGTTTGCGTTATGTTTAATAATAAATAAACTTCCATCAGTTTTAATTTTAAAACGTATAAAACAATCAAAACATAAAAAAGTAGAAGTAAAAGCAGTGAAAGAAGCATCTCCTTAACTTTACACGTGTTTTAGCGCCAAATCTATGCCAAGACAAACCTCGTCCAATTATCACAGAACAGATACAGTCCGCCAATCTATCTCATCGTGAGGTTAACTTTGCCGACGCTAATACTCGATCAAAAAAACTTTAAATTAATTTCAACCGCAGAACCGCTAGCACACTTGAATTGCTTCACTTAACACTTTTGATGTTCGTGGCGCGCCGTCTTTTCCTTTTTTTGTTGGTCTGAGCTCATATTGAAAAGTACTATTTTACACATACCTATTATCTTTTATGTTTTTAGATACAATTATTCTCTAATAAAAATATATTGTTCTAGGCGAAGTAGTACCTACTAAATATTTTCAAAAATGAACATACGAAACCAGGAACTTGACCAGGATGTTCCTTTCGATCACACACATGTAAAGTCGGTCCTTGATAGATGTGTTATTATTTACCGATCCTTCGGCAACCACTGGACTGATTTAATCCCAGACTCTTCGCATCAGGAGCCGGATCTTTGGAGGAGTATGACGTCAATGGACCATCTGCTTGCGCTTGTTACGTTTTAAGTCATAAAAACCATTATATAATATCACATAACGACCGCCTTCTTTGCTAACAGCTGGGAGGATGGTCCAGCTGTACAGTATAGGTTCAGACCTACCTACAATAAAAGATCAAACGAAAGCTAACAAAGTTCTTCATCACTACATAGTATAAAACAAAGTCGCGCTTTCTCTGTCCCTATATATCCCTATGTATGCTTAAATCTTTAAAACTACGCAACGGATTTTGATGCGGTTTTTTTTTAATAGATAGAGTGATTCAAGAGGAAGGTTTTAGTATATAATTTGACCGACATCCACGCGGGTGAAGCCGCGGGCATCAAGTAAAATATAATCATAAAAAACATAACCCTTTCCTTTGCAGTCGGGTAATCAAATCCGACCGATCTTATATAAGAAGGTAGTTTCGCAAAGTCAACTTTTAAAAACCCAATCTTTATACCTAGTCTGAATTTCCAGTGTTCACAGACAACCCACGGAATTTGTGGAAAACAAACTGGTTTCTATTTCGGGAAAAAAGTAAAAAAAACTTCGCGGTTAGTAGTTTCCGCACAAACAAAGCTTGTATTACCCGACGACGTACGCAAGTAACACCTAGGCACACGTTGTGTGTGACAGTAAACAATATGTTTTTACCTGTAATAAGCAACAAACAGGGACTTCTTACCGCTAGTAAGCTGTCATCAGAGCTAAGGGTAGGAACCCGGATCTAGCCATATTTATCTGCCCTATTTAAAGCTCGGCTGGTCGACATGTGATGACGTGAGTTACACAATCTCCCGTCACGGAAGATCCTTGGGGTAACGATGTGGAGCCTCCATTTGTTTACATATTTGTTTAACTATGTTACAGTACAAGTTACAAAGCTGTATAAAGTCATGGCGACTGTGTGTAACTTGACATTGAAGAGATAACAAGTGGAGAGCGAAGGAGAGACTGCTCGGGTGGTGTGCATCCAACATGTTTTAGGGCATGGTAGGGACTTGGTTACCAAGAAGAAATATTTTATGGAAGATGTTTTTCTTCTGTATTGTCGTTGCAGCTTTCGCTTGTCCCTCTATGTCCATCGCACTGTCCATAGTTTTGTCGAATTGGAATACGGAATTAAACTAAACCTAAGCAGTAAGCACATACCTCCTGTTAATGGAGACTATAATTTATCGCGCATTAGGTTGTTAGTGGTCTTAAATCGATTTGAACGCGGGATATTATATCCGAATCTAAGTAAAAATCTGCTGAATTTATAAGTCTACTAAGTTTATGTAGTTCCAAGTTTAGCGGTAACATATAGAGTTACGAGCAATAATGTCATGTTTTTGAACATAAATTATCTCGACACCGGCTGATTGGGCGATAATTGATGATAACCGCGAGCAAATAAGCTGGGGTAACTCAACGAAAGATGGGCGTGGTAACTCCTGCGGTCCACTCCAGGGTCGTCCCCCATCTGGAGTGGCTGCAAGACTTCCGCAACCCAGTCGCTAAGGGTTCACGTCGATCTTCCTGGTTGGTATAACTTTTGGGCAGAGGTTTAACTTGCTTCGACTGTCTTTGTTTCTATGACAACCCTGGGGACCTAATGCTCACCCAGAACAAATATTCTGTAATTAAATATCTTTTCCAAAAATTTAAATTGTTTCCAAATTTGCTGCGTGTTGCAGAGAAAACATAAATTGGTGGTTCCGAAAGGTGTTTTACAGAAAACCGTTATGGTCAAACTAGTCTCACATTTTTTGCTTTTCTGAAGACGAGGAGAGTTGAATACAAGTTGTTGACTTTCTGTAAATAACAACAAACACGCATATACAAAAATGGGAACATAATTATGTAGGTATTAGTAAAAAACAGTTCCGAGTCTGCAAAAAGTGAAACCATAATTTTCATAATCATACGTTTACAAATAACCGTTCTAATTATCGATTTATGTTTTAAAATGGCGTTAAACTCCGCTAGGAATATATATTTATATGTAGTTGAATTATGTATATGGTATGAACGAGACCATTGGCCCGGATTATACTTAATGGTAAACACGTGGATACTGGAGGGACCACTAAATTTCACTTTAAATTACTCTGTTTAGTTAAAGTTATTAAAAATACAAATTACACGGGTTTACTTACCTAGGTGCTCAGAAAGCGCACCTAACTAGGTACCCGAGCTTTTAGCAAAGCTTAGGGTTTTTCCGAATGAACTTTCCAATAGCCTTGGCTTTCACTGGTTCATTGGAAACTTGCGGAGGACGTGTGAGAGCTATCTCACTATAACCTTAACGCTGGGAATCTTCGAGTAGGTAGCAGATTGCTTAACAGTTATGAATTATGATTTATTTCTGAGAATGAGAAAATTAAATAAATTGGGGATTATAATTTTATAGAATATAATGTATTTTCCTTCCTTTATCAAAACCCAAGATAGATTCTAAATGAAACTGTCATTCATGATTTCAAAATATCCTTCTAAGTCATGAATACGTCGAAAAAACCAAAATGCAATATTTGAGAGGTTATATTATAATACCTCTACTTTGTTTTATAATTAATCATTTGATCATTTGATTCCTCAATCCACTTGACTGGACAAGTAACCCAACACAGTGGGTCGTCTGGATACCGTTTGATGACCACGTCTAACACGCGATGGTCATGACGTCAAACTAGCAGAAGCTCGTAAAAAACAGCAACGGCAATCTACACACTGGACAAAAGTCGGCCACCTTCCACTTCTGCCACCCTATGTAGGTCCATCCGACACGGTGCGGTAAATGAACTATTCCGGATGTGAAGCTGAACCCAATAACCGGCAAGTATTTTTAATTGCTCGTGTATAATTCGATTGTCAAGTCTTGCCACAACGTCCAGTTATAATGCTCATGGCAACAGCCGTCGGAGACTGCTGGTCTAAAATTTTAAGGAAAAGGTTTCAGTCAGTATCTGGTCCCAAGTTAAGCAAAACTATTTAATTGTTGAAACTTGTGCGGTTGAAAAATGTGGGAATTACTTATTTCTGTCATAAGATAATTTTGGAGGAAGGCATGGACTGATCAGCCCATTAATAACACGTACGGGCACTTTTCGTATGAAGTAAATTAATTTGTTCCCTTGCGAGGATATTTTATTGTTGTCTGTGCCAAGTTACGGCACAACACCCGTGGGTCCACGACTTGTGACTTCGTTCCACCCAACTACATTCTTAAACTATCAAGTTCATCGGGCAATCTTTTGAATACAATAAGAGCTACATTTTTAAAGAACCTCATCATGCGGTTGTTAATGAGCGTACTTCCTGAACTTAATGATGTTGTGGTCTCGTGGTTGACACTAGCGAGCAGCGACCTGTCAAGTGCTGGACCCTGCTCACAAGTGTGGTTAAAATGACAAGCATTTAACAATGTTCATAACATGTGTTACTACTAAATTCTTACTTATCTGTGATCATTAATCAATGTTTGAGGAGCGGTTACATACTCTCACCTCGTTGTATAAAATAACTGTATTGTGTAATGGAAGGATTATTTTAAGTTGTGGTTTAAATGGTGATATTTCGTAACTTTTTCTAAACTTTCGGTTTATGTTAAAGATGACAAGCCCAGCCAATGGGGTAGATTACAATGGCTTGGTGCTGAATACCTACAAATGAAGTCCATTTTTTTTTTTGATCTATTCAGCCTCTCGGTGACACCGGTTGTAAGTAATTGATAAACTATTGGTGATAAGTTGATTGGTTAATGTACCTAATACAATAAATTATCATTTACGTTGTAATTATAGTTAACGCTCTTCATTATTTGAGTTTCACTCCGAGGACGCAAATGCCATCTGTAAGAATGAAACGGAATGAATGTAAACTTTCCCACAGGTCAAACCATTGTAATGGTTTTGTGGGGTTTAGTTTATAGGTACGTTTACTTACCTTTTTGGAATAAAAGATGGCCCTGGAAAGATTAATACCCATGAATAAATATTGTTCATCAAATTCTGTTATACATATGTAGGTACCTACATATACAGCTTTACACGCCCTTTTCAAGGGAACGAGGACTAAAAACCTTAGTTTTATTAACTACATTTTAATGAAGGTATAGTGAAAACGCTTTCTTTAAAATAATGATTTTGAAAGGCTTTATTGTATCTAGGCTATACCTAGATACAATAACAATATATAGACCATGTAGACAGCAGGGCAGAGATGATGACTCCAATTATATGTTTTGTTTTTATAAAGGTATCCTCCATTATTATGTACCTAAATGGAAAGTCCAACATTTAAATTCACAACTCATAGTACTTAATTACGTATACTAAACTAATTGGCTGGATTTTCCGTCTGCAATAATTAATCAATTATTAAAGAGGTGATGCCATTGTGATTGATGATCATTACAAATCACTAAAACCCGACTGTCTAAGTTACTTTGGCCATCTTGTTTGGATGTACAGTATTAAAAGGACACCCTGCCACTACTTACTTGAAGATGTGATCGATAGATGACGCTTTTATAAAGAACTTTGTCAATTTAAAAGGAGCCTTATTTTTTACCAGAACTTTGATCAATCAAATAATTAAGACATTAGTCACTTAATAATTTATTGGTACTTAAATTATCGAAAAATCAAGCATAATATTTTAAAAATGGACGGTGACAAATCATAATAAGTAATTACTTATCTACTAAAGTCTACAATAACAGTAGCAGCAGTACCTATTGATCGATTATTAAAATTAAATGTCATAGTTACTTTTGTACATTTCAATTTCATTTACATAAAACGAATTAAATAAACTGAAAAGTACCTAAATATCCGCGCACTTTGCGCGAACGCGAGGGAATACTTTATAGCGCGCCATCTAGTGGCAAGTAGCTGTAACAAATTTGTATTTGACAATGGCTGTGTTGTTACGTTGCGTTTTCATGTAATAGTCATTTACTGTCGGATTTAGTTGTGTTTGTAAGTAAACACTTCATAGTCTCTGACAGTGAAGTTGTACTCGGTGGCGAGCGACGCGGGCGCCATCTGGTCGCCGTACGAGTGCAGGTTGCTGTAACTTTCACTGTTGCTGTTGCAGTTGCTTGATATCAGGAGATCTGCGCCAGCGCCGAATATTGGACCACAACTGTTAACAAGATAGACTCAACTTTAGATAATAGTTGTAGAATATCTATTTCTAGAATTTGGAATAATTATAAAATGCTGTGTCGTTCATCGATCAAGTGGTTGCAAGCATTACTACTGTGCATGAGGACCTGGGTTCGATTCCCAGGTAGGGCAAAGTGTTACTGGGTTTTTTCCACCAGTAATTTCTCGGTAGCAGCCACGAAGTCTAAATTTGTGCCTGGTTGATGGCAATAGGCTCGCATGGGACATGGGACTTAAACATAACTGGCGAAATGAGGGTGTAATATTAGGTACACCTCTGACTAACCCTCCGGGTATTACGGGCGTGATGTTATATTATGTCATTTACTTAGCGAGGAGTACTTACTCTGGATGATAACATAGCGCGAAAGCCTTCTTAAGCAGTGTGTATCTCGCGGGCGGGTCGCTGAGGGTGAACAGGAAGGCTCGCTCGGCGGGGATGTAGCCACCCGCGCCCCCAGCAGTCCACGCCGCCTCGCAATAACCACCCACCACTTCACCACGTGACAGCTGGAACAACGAACATTATAAACAACTTTAATTTGGCCGGATAAAAATAATCGCTGAAATAATTGTTTCATCCATTGATTGAAGTCTATTGGTTTTTGGAAATTGTCTATTGTGTGCTCTGCCCATACTGAGCGGAAGGGAGTGTCAGACTTCTACTGACTAAAAACCAACCATGCTCCTTCTTAGCCTTTTGTGTTCCGGGGCCGCAGTATCTCTTTCGTACAACCCGCAGCCCCGGACTCAGGAATACCTTAACTAAAGATCTGGTTGAATTTACCGACCGATAAAACTGTGAACTTTTATTACCTGTACTAGCAACAATACGGGTGCGACACCATCGCAGTGCGAGTGGAACGATTGTGCAGAGTAGCCGTGAGTAGACGCGCGGAATATCAGACGCCAAGACTGCTTCGGTGTACCGCACCTACGAGAAGAAACAAACATGAGAGTTACTTGAAATGTAAGCAAACTAGGTTTTGATCTTGATGTCGGTTTGTCATAGAATTACCAGTTGTTGATAACAGCTTGGAAGGCACTCTTATCTTGCTGCAATATTAACGATCCTGTGAACATGTTTACTGCCAAACTGAAACAGAAATTATACGTTTTATAAATATTATTACGGTTGTAACTATTTTATATTTGCAAGTGTCTAAAACTAGATACAAATGAACAGCCCCCATTTCATCACCTACTGTTTTTAGTAGGTCCCGCTACGCGCGCGCGCGGTAGGTGCGCTGTAATTAGTCTATTCAAAGTAGGTTCAAGCAAATACAAGCAGTGCAGGAAAGCTGTCAGTGGGAACATTTTATCAATGATGATAATAATAGGTGTATAACATGGTTTAGGTGTACTGGGCTGTGGAGGTCAGGTAGGCAGTCGCTCCTTTAAAATACTGGAATTCAGCTGAGCCGACTATTATAAAGTACAGTTTCAGTGGTGAAATCTGATCTTAACAATAAGTACTGGCTTATATGTTAGCTGTTTTAGTAAATGAAGCGGTTACCGCGGCTGCGTCCTCTTGTCGGTGTCGGGGCGCGGCGCGGGCGGCGGCGCGGCGTGCAGCGCGGCGCGCCGGTAGCGCTCCAGCGACAGCTCCATGGGCACCGCGCCCGTCGGCTCCACCTCCTCCGCGAACACAGAGCTGTCTGCAACCACCGGAGTTAGGGTTAACATACACATACTATGGTATGATTTATAGACTAGGTACTTTAAATTATTTTATACATTAAATTATCAAATCAATCACCCTATGCAGTGGGAACGTTATAGGCTAAATCCGTGGCTGGCGTGAATATGTTGACATGTCTAAAATTGTAATTTGTCAGGGCGGCCATTTTAAAGTTTTGGCGTCTTCTGGTAAATCGGTAAATTAGTTTAACATATATGTTTTAGTTGTTTTAAAGGTTATTTTATGCCATCTTTTAAATGACGACAATAAATAATCGAAATTTCCCATAGATTGCATAATAATAGACTTGTCAAGTCGTTCACCGAAAAGTTATCAACTTATTCACCGAGTTGTCAACTTGTTCACCAACAGTTTTCAACTTATTCACCGAGTTGTCAACTTGTTCACCAACAGTTTTCAACTTATTCACCTCATTATTAGGTAAACAGTGTTATTTTAATGACAAACACATTATTTTAATTGGATAGCAAACAGATGACAAACATAAAAAATATTTAGTTTGCTGAAATACCTACTACTCACTCAAATCAAGTAATGTTGTTCTAACTGAACAAATATTTAATTGAAACACCAAGAAACTATCAGTTTCCTAGTATTTTTGTAATAAAAACATTGTTTTATTGGACCACAAACAACGTCATCATACAGACATAACACAACTAAAAATTGAAACAACTAAAATAACCATACATTAACTCCTCAAAATCGTCGCAGACCATTCATGTTTTATTGGACCTCAGAATCCTCTTCATCTGGGTTGTTTTCGTCCAAATCTGGAATAGTAGATGCAAAGACGTCACCGACAGTTTTTATATTAATATAAAACTCTGTCAATCAGGTCAATCATGTCCATCAAATCCTTTTTTTTCTGCACTGATTGGCAAAGCTTCCTTGGAGATTTGGCTCAACCTAAAGACATCTATGGTGGTTTTTCCTCTTTTCCGAAAATTTACTGACTTGAAAGAGGGTCAACAACATCTGACAAACATCTGGCAAAGCACAAAAAGGTCTACTGTGCCTTCGTAGACTTGGAGAAGGCTTACGACAGTGTGTGGAGGGAAGAGCTGTGGTCGACTCTATCTATGTATGGTGTGGACAGGTGCTTGGTACGAGCACTAAAATCTTTGTACAAGGATTCTAGTGCTTGTGTTAGGATAAATGGGGCATACACTGGATGGATTATCATCTCAAAAGGTGTTAGGCAGGGCTGTGTAGCGTCCCCTTGGCTGTTCAACCTGTACATGGATAGTTGTCTGACAGATTTGAAAGAGAATGACTGTGGATTAAGGATGAATGAGTTGCCTGTCAAATGCCTTCTGTACGCAGATGATCAAGTTCTTCTTGCATCGTCAGCGGAACAGTTGCAAGATATGGTAACTGTTATGAATGAAGCATTTAAGAGAAAAGGGATGAATGTAAATGTAAACAAGACGAATGTTATGGTATTTGAAAGAGAAGAGGATATATCGGTGTGTGATGTGGAAATAAATGATAAGAGTGTGAAACAAGTGAATGAGTTTGTATATTTGGGCAGTATGTTTACAAGAGATGGAAAGATTGACGTAGATGTAGAAAGGAGAGTAAACGCGGGAAATAGAGTAAATGGTGCTATGCATGCGGTGGTGACCAACCAGTCGATGTCAAAAGAGGCTCGGCTGGCTGTTCACAATGGTGTGCTGGTGCCTACTCTTATGTATGGCAGTGAATGTTGGGTGTGGCAAACGAAGCATGAAAGTAGGATTAATACTGTGGAGATGCGTTCTTTGCGAAGCATGTGTGGTGTAACTCTGAATGATAAGTTGAGGAATGAGGTAATACGAGAACGTTGCGGTTTAAAAGAAGATGTAGTGACAAAAATTGAAAAGAGTATGCTAAGGTGGTTCGGTCATGTGGAAAAGAAAGGAAAGGATGTGGAAAGGCGATTAACAAAAGGTATTTACAAGGCAGATGTGAGTGGTAATGCCGGGAGGGGACGCCCTAGAAAGACATACACTGATCATATTGGTGCCGTTCTTCTGAAAGGACAGGTGCGTAGTACTCGTAACCGGCGTGCGTGTATGACCAGATGTATGAATGTGGACGAGGCAAAAGGAGTATGTAAGGATCGTAGTAAGTGGCGTTCTGTGGTTTCTGCCTACCCCCATGGGAAAAGGGCGTGAGTTTATGTATGTATGTTGAAAGAGGGTTCGCGATCCAGGGTCATCTTGAAATTGATTTATTCTACCCTGTTTTTATTATATTGCAGCCATTTAATAGGTTGCCATAGAAATCTGTCCCCAGAATCGTCCAGGTTTTTGACAGTAAAGGGTACTTTCGTTTCGCGGTTCGCGTGCGCGTGGCTTCTGAACTCTAAACTGACGTTTTTTTACCAACACACGAGCGAGGTTATTTTAAAAATTATTACTTCTTACGAAAGTTTGTTGATAACTCGATTATTTTTTATACAACTTTTTTTATTTAATTTTTTTGGCGGGTGGAAAATCATCAAAAAACCTCTCCCGCTCTTGGGCAGAGCCAAAGGGAGTGTCAGACTTCTACTGACTAAAAACCATCCATGTTCCTTCTTAGCCCTTCATGTCGAGGTCGCGGTATCTCTTGCGAACAACCCGCAGCCCCGACGGGCTTTTAATACCACTTGGGTACATAAGTTGTCAACTAAACATATTTATTTAACGTTAAAGATTTTGTAACGGACAACATGTAGTGATACCTATACTTATTACATTTAGGGTTCAGAACTTCGTTGTCAGTAACTGGACATCTCAATATATCGCAATTTAAACAGAAATACTTCGGTGGGCCATAACTTGATATCTCAATTTGTCAATTTAAAATTAGTACTTTAAGAAAACTTTTAAGTGTATAAGTTGAGATTTCAAATTACGAATATTATTTTGGGTACTGAGTATAGGTTGATATAACAAAATATCAATGTTCGATCACAAAAACATGTGAATCGTTAATTTGACATGAGGTTTTGTTAAGTTAGACACGTCAAAATGCGAGATATCAACATATTCTCAAAGTCGATTGCTCCAAAAATTATGTATATCTATAACTGTCAATTTTTTTCATATAAATTCTTAATGCGTAGGATGTAATAAGCCAATAAAAAAAAAAACATAGAAATCGACATGTCAATGTGTTCACGAAAGCGCGGGAAACGTTCAACTTGGCGGACGCGTCCTTTTTGAATTTAAGATAAATTATTTTAAAATATTGTAATATAGGATCAGTAGTCTTAGTTTTAGTGTTCTATCTTCTTTCTTTTTAAATTTTGTAGTTATTTTTCTTCGGTAGTGGTAAGTTTTTACACATTTTTTGTTGAAGACGTTTTTAATGAACGACCCGCCAGACCCGGGGGACTTTGTTCCCCCGGCAGGCAATTTTGTTACTGTAGTAAGTAATGAGTCAGGCATGGACACTGATGGGTCGTCCTCGGCTCGTCACCTCAAAAGAAGCCGCGTACATGTGTGCAAACACTGTAATAAACGTCGTCGCACCCGAAAAAACCACGGTTCCGAGTCGTCGGGTTGTGGTTGCACGGATACCACTACAAGTCCTTTGAGTCCTACAACAACTTTAGCAGAACCTATTAGCTCTGTTATACCAACCATTGCTGCTGATAGTCCGGTTATTCATGCTCCATCCATTGCTGTTCCCGCGCAAATCGGTCGTAAAGCATACGACAAAACCGACAGTGCACCATACATTATCCACGTACAGAAAAAAACTATCTCCCCTGATGATAGTACTACACTGCACCCAATCACTTTTGGGAAGTTCCTTAAACTTAATGCCTTTCAAAACATCATAAACGGTAGCGTCAAAAAAATTGGGCGCAATAAAATTTCCCTCTCATTTTCCAATTTTCTGGATGCAAATTCTTTTATTTCACACAGTAGTCTTGAAACATATAATTACAAAGCTTTTATACCCACGTTTAATGTTACTAGAATGGGTCTAGTGCGTGGTGTTCCAGCAGAATGGTCTCCAGAGGAAGTAATAGATAATATTACAGTTCCAATTGGTTGCGGTCCAATTTTAAAAGTCAGACGCCTTAATTTTAAATCTGTTGTTGATGGTACAACCACTTGGAAGCCATCCCAATCTATAGTTGTTACTTTTGATGGACAGGTTCTACCTAAAAGAATCTTTATGTGCTATAATGCATTACCTGTTGAATTATATATTTTCCCTACTGTACAATGCTTCAATTGCTGTCGTTTTGGGCATACTAAAATTCAGTGCAGATCTAAACCTCGCTGTTACAAATGTGGTCAAGGCCATACTGGAGATAGCTGTGAAAGGGAAATAGATAATGCTTCTTGTTGTCAGTGCTCTGGCTTTCACTACGCCATTAATAAATCTTGTCCTGAATTTTCACGACAAAAACAGATCAAATCATACATGGCACATAACTCAGTTTCTTATGCTGAAGCAGCAAAAGTATATCCCCCAGTAACTAAATCATATGCTGACACACTTTTATCTTCTCCTTCTAAAAACTTTGCAGATACTCCATCAATCTCTTCACCTAATAGAATGCAGGCTTCAAGTAGTTATAAAAAGACTGTCTTCCTGAAACCACGCTCCCCACCCAAATCTGTACAAGGTTATAATAAAGAGGCCCATAATGCTATTATTAATGATTTTAAAATTCCCCAGCCATCTAATGGTTGTGCTTTTTCTAATAATCAAAATAATGATAAAAATGATGTAAACTTTTCTATAAATGATTTTCTCTCTGCATTACACAATCTTCTTTCTCAGTTCAACATCTCACCGTCCAACGCTGCTTCAACTTTCAATGTACCTCAATCCATTCATAATGGACAACACATCCAAAATAATCCAGTGGAACTGCCGCAGTCTAGTAAACAAAAAGAGTGATGTTATATACCTTTTAAACAAATATGAGCCATTTGTCTTTGCTTTAGCAGAGACTTGGCTCAAAACAAATCATATTTTTAAAATTAATGGTTATTTAACCATTAGGGAGGATAGATCTGATGGGTATGGTGGTGTAGCTATACTTATCAAGAACTCTTTTCCTTTCTCTATTGTTTCATTACCTCCTCATAGTGAGGAAATTTCTATTGTAGCTATTAAGGTGCACCAAACTTGTTTTGTTTCTATTTATATTCCTCACCCTTCTTCATCTATTCTTCAAGAGATGAATAATCTCTTTTCTTTTCTTCCAAAGCCTTTCTTAATATTGGGGGACTTTAATTGCCATCACCAATCATGGGGTTGTTCTGTTTCTAATTGTCATGGCGAGGAATTACTAGATATAATAGACTCATATAACTTATGCATTTTGAACTCAGGAGCTGCTACTCGCCGTTCAGATCCCAACCAAAACCAAAGTGCAATTGACCTTTCTATCTGTTCTCCAAACTTAGCCTCTTCATTAACTTGGCATACTCTAAACTCCACTCATGGTAGTGACCATTTCCCAATAATCATTACTTACCCTCTTTCCAAATCAAAGGCATCATCATCAAGGAGATCTAACTTAAAACATAAATTACCTAGTAGAAATAATAATGACTGGGACAAATTTAGAAGCATTGTTGACAGTAAGCTTTGCTCCTTGCCTGTAATTTCTGATGGCAATGAAAACAGCTGTGCTGAAGCTTTAGCACTTATGTTAATTGAAACTGCAGATGTAGTTTTTCCTGTAAAAAATAACAATAATAGTATAATTCCCTCGCCTCCATGGTGGGACTCTGAGTGTACAGAATTAGTTAACAAACGTAAAGAAGCGGAATACAACTATAACCTTAATATGTCTGATATTAATTTTGAAACTGTTACTAACTTAATTAACGAAACTTATAAACTTTTTAAGAAGAAAAAATTTGAATCTTGGCGTAACTTCTGCTCATCAATTTCACCGAACACTCACCCAACGATTGTCTGGCGTAATATCCGTAGATTTAGATCCATTTATAAGAACCCTTCCCCTATACCTGATTCTTTAGCCAGCGAATTTTTAGATAATTTAGCGCCGCCTTGGGTTCCCGAGGCTATTAACCCTAACCTGTCCTTACCAGCAATACTATCAATAACCAACGGATCCCATAACCAAGACACACATACGGCCCTAGATGACCCATTCACTCTTACTGAACTAAAGGGTGTTATTCATAAAACTAAGGATTCTGCACCAGGCAGTGATGGCATCCCATATTCCTTTTTTGCTAATTTAAATGAAGACGTCCTCAGTTATTATTTACATCTTATTAATCATATTATGATTACTGGAAACATCCCTGTTGAATGGAAACGTCAAATGGTGTTGCCATTCCTTAAACCAAATAGAATCCCATCTGACGCTTCTTCATACCGTCCCATAGTTTTGTCTTCAGTTCTGATGAAATTAGCTGAACACCTAATCAAAACTCGTCTAGAATGGTTTGTTGAAAGTAAGGGTCTTTTGGCAGAATCACAATATGGCTTTAGAAAAGGTAGAAGTACCAGTGACTGTTTAAGCATTTTAACTTCAGATATTCGGATTTCATTTTCTAATAATCAATCCATGGTCGCGGTTTTCCTCGACATTAATTCAGCCTATGATAATGTTGTATTATCAGTTTTACAAAATAAATTAAGAGCCTTACGGGTTCCATTGAATTTGTCGAATTTTATTATTAATATCCTGACTGAACGTTCTATTAGTATGGTAATTGGAGATCAAGAGTTATCTCGCCTGGTGTGGAAAGGCCTCCCACAGGGTTCTGTGCTCAGTCCCCTCCTATACAATATTTACACTTTTGATTTAGACTCGTCCATATCTGACCATGTTAAGGTTCTTCAATATGCCGACGATTTGTTGTTATATTCTTCAAGCCAATCTGTTGAACAAGCTAGCCAGGCTATCAATTCCGCTTTATCTAATTTGGAGTCATGGTTACATCTTAACGGCTTGGATATATCCACGTCTAAAAGCGCGGCTGTTTTATTCACCCGAAAGAGAAATATTCCCACAATAAATCTCTTTTATAAGGAAACTCCTATACCGATTAAAGATAATTTCAGATATCTAGGTGTAATACTTGACTGTAAACTAAGTAGTGTTCCTCATTGTGATTATATTGTTAACAAATGTGAAAATCACCTAAACATGCTTAGATGCCTCTCTGGTGTATGGTGGGGTGCGCACCCCTTTTCTTTGAAACTTATTTACATCGCAATCATCAGAAGCACTCTGGATTATGGGTTGTTTCTACTGGAACCTGGTAACGTTATGGCTCTTAAAAAGTTGGATCGCATCCAATCCAAAGCTCTACGCATTGTTTCGGGTGCCATGAAGTCCAGTCCCATTAATGCACTCCAAATTGAATGCGGGGAAGCACCTTTACATTTGAGACGACAATTCCTGTCTGACAAATATTTGTTCCGGATTCTTCAGTCATCAACTCATCCTCTCATTCCTAAACTAGACTCTTTAGTGTTACAAATAGAATCTTCAGACTACTGGTCCCATAAACGTGCTCCCTGTCTAGTTATAAGCTATAAAAAATTCCTTTCACTTTCTTCTCCTATTCACCGTTCCAATAAACTTCCCATGTTTAACTGTAGTTATGAAAGTTTACTGTTCAGCCCCACCCTAAATTTTACCTGTGTTAAAAAATCAGACCCTGACATAAATTCAAGTTTTAATCTTTTTTTGGCTGAACACTTAGAGTACCACCATATATTTACGGATGCTGCCAAGCGGTCTCCTACGGGTTGTGTTGGGATAGGTACGTACCACTCTCAATACAACATCGTCCAAAAAATAAAACTGCCTCCGGAAACTTCTGTTTTTACAGGGGAATGTTTCGGTATTTTAAAAGCATTAGAATATTCTCGCCTTTTTAAACTCAAAAAAACTATAATTTTTACAGATTCTCAGAGTGCTCTTCTAGCCATCAACAAATCCCCTTTCGAACATAAATCGCAGCTTCCTATCATTTATTTAATAAGAGAATTTGCGTTCAGAACCATCTCTGAGGGTAATTCCATACAGTTTGCGTGGATTCCGGCCCATGCTGGAATCCACGGCAATGAAATGGCGGATACACTCGCCAGTGATGCGGTGCAGTGTGGAGACTTAGTTCCCTATGCAAATTTTAGCACTGATCTTGTGACTCTACCAAAAACTTTTCTTCGGGACACTTGGAAGATAGCTTGGGATATCAGTAGCAAATCGAAGGGCTGTTATTTTTCTTTAATTCAACCTGACGTTCTAGAAAAACCGTGGTTTGGTAGGGCCAAGTTTGGTAAGATGGAGACCTCCATTCTTATACGGATGAGACTGGGTCATGTTTGCACTCCAGCCCATCTTGCCAAACTACATATCATTGACGACCCCACTTGTTCGTGTGGCACAGATGTAGGCTACTTAGATCACATCCTTTTCTCCTGTCCCTTATATGACCATTCTTCCTTTCTTAGTAATCTTTTGTCTCACCGTATACCTTTCCCTACCTCTATACTTTGTTTACTTTGTACAAATAGTTTTCCTGTATATAAATGTATAGTCTCATTCATTATTCAGAATAATATTAAAATATAATTTTTCGTCATTGTAATTTGCTCATTTGTACCTTCTCATTCACTTCTCCATTTATTGATCCTATATTTCCGTCCTATTCTAAATCCCGATGAATTGTTACTTTTGTTTCCGTAAAGTTTCCCTACCTTTGTTTTCCTCGCACCTAGTACTAAAATAAAATAAAAACTCAAAAACGTGACATTGGCTAATGCACATATCGTGCGAAGCCACAAAAAAAAAAAAAAAAAAAAAAATGTGTTCACGCCAGCCACGGAAATATTCTAATTTCTTTCCAAAAGGGAGCATATTCTGATAAAAAGCATTGGGTTAGTTGCGCTATATTGTGTTGTTTACGACCAAATTACTGGCTGCATTGAAAATAGCACCGTATTTTCATTTAGGCGATTCTTCGTTATATGAATCCGGTTGCATACTACAATAAAACCCTTTCCAACACATTGATACACAGAATAAAATGCAGTTAATTAACATACCAATAAGCAGTAGTCGTACATGCTGCATGAGAGGCGACAGGTGGTGGCAGACCCTGGCGCGCTCCTCCTCGGTCCAGTGCGCCGTGGGCTGCGTCACACCCGCGCGCTGCTTCGCCCACGCTAGGGCACAACGCCACACTTCCTCCTCTTCTAAACATAGCTGAAAACCCACAGCAAGGTAAAAATTATTTAGAATACTGCTTGTATCTTTGAGACTGTATTGTTTTTTTTTATTATAATAATTTAGCATAGGTATTTCAATTACATTTAATTTATAATGAAAACCAATTAACTAAAAAATAACTAAACAGACAGCGCCACCTGTGATCGAGTAGCCAAACAAACTAATATTTAAAAAGATGACACTGCCACTAAACCGCGTCGTTTAGGGTTTAGGGTGGTGGAAATTTGTAAAATATACACTAACAAAGTCAGAAGAGATGAGTTTGATCAGAGCTTCCTTGGGCAGATTGAGAAACGCGTTGGTCTTGACGCAGTCAGCCGCGTTGTCGCCGATGAACGCGATACAGCGCTCCATGAACGACGACGCACTCTTCCCACCTGTTGACGACGATCACTTTATCATTTCAGCAAACAAACAAAATTAAAAAGCGTACAATTTGAACACACCTGAGCTTGCTGGCAAAATGTCCTCGTCAAAAGAGAGATGAATACTAACATCGTGAGCTAGTAAAACTGGCTTCAACCAAGTACCTAAGTAGGTACAAATTTTCTTTCCAGTAATCCTACCTATCTTAATGTAGTGACTGGTGTTAGTGAAATACTTGACGCTGTTTTTATCCCTGCAGCAGCAGGAACACAATATGTACCTATACGAAGTTCATCATCATCTGCTTAGCCTTTTCCCAACTATGTTGGGGTCGGCTTCCAGTCTAACCGGATGCAGCTGAATACCAGTATTTTACATGGAGCAACTGCCTATCTGACCTCCACAACCCAGTTAATACTAGGTAATACGATACTCTTTGGTAAGACTGGATGTCAGAATTTCAGGTCACTGACTACCTGTAACGACTGCCAAAGATCTATATATGGCAGCCGGGACCAACAGCTTAACGTGCTTTCCGAGGCACGGAGGAAACTCGGTATGTCGGTCGGTCACCCATCCACAGACCGACCTAGGCAAGCACAGCTTTACCTATAGATCGACCCGAGTGGCAGTTCTTATTAAGCCACGAGCTCCTCACCTATACGAAGTTATGTTTGTATAAATCATAGCATGTGGCTTCTCCCCATAGAAAAAACGTCAAGTCACCAGAGTTGATGTATTATTGTTTAATTTTCTATGGGTTGGTACAAAATTAAAATTCCAAGTTTATTTTAACTTTGTACCACACCAATAGAAAATTGTTTGTACCAGACTCGGAAATTGTTGGATATCTATAAAACTACACTGTCCGCTGTAGTCTGTTCGAGTCCGGTCTATTTGAATGCACCTGCATTTGATTTATTTCTGAGTACTAGGCAGATGTGTGGCAAGGTTGGGTGCGGACACCCTAAAAGGACGAGGAGCTGACCTTATTGATGGGGTTCTTCAGAAAGAATATGTGCGTAGTACTTACATGAAACTGGAGTGCATGTATGACCAGACGATGTGAGCATTGACAACGCAAAAGGAGTATGTAAGGATCATAAGAACAGTATTTTCACAAGTTATTAGGCCTTGTGACTTTAGCTTTTTGTTCATTTGACATTCAAAAGTGCCTGTAATGGTCCAACTGAAATAAATGCTTTGAATTTGATATAATATTTACCTCATCGACCCCCCAGCACAGACCCATCTTGTCACAGACACCAATGATGACATGGAACTAACACTTACTGAGATCATCATCTGTTTGAGGGTATTGATTTAAAACCATAGCACTTTTTTCTACAATTGGGTAAAAGATTTTTGTGAAATTATAATTTTATTTCTACTTAATGTGTGTAATAAAACAACTTCTGTCACAAAAAGGTACAAATGAGTAAGGAGTCCCTGAAGAACTAAATACTCACTTCAGGAATTCTTTGGCCTCTTTGACCAAAGACGTGTGAGTATGGACACAATGGTTGGAATTCTCTCCTGAGATTGAAATGGAAATAAGGATCTCCTGTGATAGATTGAGTTTTGGACATGTCAGTGTGTTTGTTTTGGTGGAAACCAGCTGTTGTTTTTTTACACCCAGCTTTTGTAGAAAGTAGAACTTCACACTCATTTATTTAAGATTCCAGTACTAACATTATAAAACTATTGTGATTTTTGTTTTATAGTACACAGTAAATTTTAAACAGGAGGCAAATAAAAGTCGTTTGTCAATTAATCTTAACTTTAATTAGGTATACTGGTGCGTGAATCATGACAACGCTTTCCAAAAATTAAAAACACGAGTTTCTTCTTAAACTGGAGGAATGAACTTCATAACCTATCACACCGTCGACGCATTAGGATTCACGTTCTGGATTAACGTTATATTATCCCCTTTCATCATTATTCTTCCAATTGTCTTCCTATGTTTTGTCTTTACGTGTACTTCTTCGGCCTCATCCAAGACAATGTTCATGTATTCGTCGAATCCCACGATGTGTCCCTCGATTCGTAGATTCACGTTCTCGTACAACCAGATTTGAACTTTGCTTCTGCTTTGTAAATACCTGAAGATAAGGTTGATGGGTTGGACCATCACCTTTTGAACTTTCGGAGGACCTTTGTATGCCATTTTGAATTATATTCTTATATTCTTTCGCACAGACTAGAAATAACTTTGCCGAAGAAAAGAAACGCTACCAGCCCCGGCTTCGCGTTTGGCGTCGTTCAGCGATTTGTCAAATATAATATTTGTCTATGGTTAAAATGACGCTGTGTATTAGGTTTGCCAGTTGTAACTTTACCATAAACGTTTTAGTCGATTTCAATCATGGTCACATCACAATATTTTTTAATTAAACAACGAGGTAACTGTTAAAAAGCTATTATAGAACAGAATTGAGAATCTATAATTTATATAGCAACTTAATACTACCAAAACAAGTCTTCGTTCGTAGAAAAAATAGTCATTAGGAAATTATTGAATTTTATGATGAAGTTGACATAAAATAAATTTTTCGAGTTGACTAAAAGATTATTTAGTTTGAATGTTGCTATTAATAAAAAAAAACTGTTTCAAGAATGTTGACTAAAGCGCCATCTAGCAGAGAAATGACCACGAGCAGACCGTATGTTGTGTTTATTTTTAATTTTAGACTTTGTTGGATCCGGCAGGTTGTATTTTGTTTTCAACCAATTTAACAGCATTGCCATCCAACGTGGGAATGCTGCCAGCCTTCTGGGCACTTTTCCTGTTGACAGCGGTGTGGACGAGTTTTTTGACGCCCTGTAATTCTTCTCTTTTTGATACTTGTATATATTTTATTATAATTTTAGTTCTGTAAATTGTAGTTTGTAAATATTAAAAAATAATAATTTAACCTAATTATTTGTAAATTTACATGAAATATCTGATTGCCAAGGAAATCGCAAGGGAATCGCTATGCAAAAATTACGCACTAAATAAATGAATAAGTGAACTAAGTGAATATCAGAAATTAAAACACTCGAAATCGTAGATAACGAAATTCACAAATAATTATGAAATGACAAAAAGTGTGCGATGGCCGGGAATCGAACCCGGATCAACTGCTTGGAAGGCAACTATGCTGACCATTACACCACCATCGCACCTGCATACTTCTTCGAAATTTATACTTATATTATTTTAGCTAGTGACAATTTTGTAAAATATGTACCTGGTCGATCTTGTATTTCCATAGCTGCTGCTAGCAATGTGCAAGCGCTTTCCACGCTCAATGTAGATGTGACGTGATCTTCACAAGCAGATCTAAGATCTTCCACTCCTAAATCTGCTGCTAAGGTCATCATTTCGAAAACTCCAGAGTCTTGCAACAAAAGCTGTGAATAAGATTGAAACAAAGGAAAAGCTTGAAATAATGTTCTATAAACAAAAACGCTCTTTAAAATGCTTATGATTGCGCCACCTAGTGAGTTTTTTTGGAACTTTCACACTAATAGGTTTTTAATTTGTCACTTGAGGCGCTGCTGTCTTCTTAACATTTTGATGTAATTACCAAAATTGCCCTTTTAAAACAATAAATTGAAACATTACCATAATAACATATCTTACCTTGCCAGTGTAAACATACTGAATGAATAGTCGGAAAGTTTCAATTTGGACGTGCGGCATTCGAATCGGTGTCGGCTGCGCGCCAATAGATGGCGTTACGGAACACCCTGGAATCCGGCACACTTCGCCTCGTTTTGTGTTTTGAAAGCTCTTGCATCTAAAAAAAGAATAACTTTGTTTATTAATTCAGCATACTATTACTAGTCCATCTCTACTTTGGAAATTAAATACAAGAATTTAAATAATCTGCAGGGGGTCTAAAATGGCCACTGCCTCTGTGACTATCATCATCTGCCTAGCCTTTTCCCAACTATGTTGGGGTCGGCTTTCAGTCTAACCGAATGCAGCTGAATACCAGTATTTTACATGGAGCGACTGCCTATCTGACCTCCACAACCCAGTTAATACTAGGTAATACGATACCCTTTGGTAAGACTGGTTGTCAGACTTTCAGGTCACTGACTACCTGTAACGACTGCCAAAGATCTATATATGGCAGCCGGGACCAACAGCTTAACGTGCTTTCCGAGGCACGGAGGAAACTCGGTATGTCGGTCGGTCACCCATCCACAGACCGACCTAGGCAAGCACAGCTTTACCTAAAGATCGACCCGAGTGGCAGTTCTTATTAAGCCACTGCCTCTGTGACCATATTACGAATTTTAACGCAAAATAATTCATTTTATGATCTGCTAAAGTGGCTATCATGACGTCATGGTGACAAAAATATTAAATGTTAATTTCTTCATACCTACGTCATATCGCAGACTATCTACAAAAAAGCAGTCACATGGATTATAAATGAGACATCCCCAGTAAGTTATTGATAATATAGTGTGTTGGGGGTATCTCGCTCTTTCCCTTAGTTATTTAACAACATTGAGACCATTGCACAAATAATTACAGAAGGTGACTAAAAATAAATTTAGGATGAAAAATTAACAATAAATTACTTATAAATTAATTTGCAGCTCTTTGTGTTAATGTTGTGGTATGCCTATGTGCAGCTGTATGGTACGTGCATCTTGGTTTTATTTTTAAGCAGGGTTTGTATTGTTGTATTTATTTTTATGTGTGTGTTAGCAATATATTAATTACTGATACGGAGGGAATAGAAAAAGAAATTGTTTAACCAAGTCTTACCAAATTTTGCTGTTTCGTCGTATTTTAAGTATTATGTATTCTGTGGTTAAGGTTTTAAGCCTCTCTGTTATTACCTTTTTGTATAAGTGTGAGACCTCCTGGAGGAACCTTTTTTATTTTTGTTAATTTTATTATAAATGTAGGCTGACTGGGTTGCAGCGGTTCGGACCCCCGGGGTAATTCTTTTCGTCTTTTCTCCTGACTATCTTGGTTTTTATTAGGAATAGATTTTTGTAAGTATAGGGTCGTAAGTAAAAATATAATTTTTAATACAGTTGCTCAAAAAGTGGTGTATTGCAGGGACGTATTAGCGTCCGGGATGTGGGCTATTACATACTAGTGCTTTTTTTTTTACCTTTTCCGAACTCGTGCGTTCTCTTTCCCAACTGTCAAAATAATGTCTATTAAAAAGAAAAACCAACCATGAAGTTTTTACTAAAGAGTTTTTGTGATTCATACAAATACGTATATTTCTAAAAAGAAGCTACTAATTTATTTTAATATCAGATTTAAGTAATGACTTAATTGAATGAGTTAGGTTAGGTTTCATTTCATTCCATCTCATTAAATTTCATTTTCATTTCATATCAATAAAAAAAATCTACCGAAGATGAAGCTGTATATCCATACAGCTTAGTCTTCGGCAAAGGGAACTGTCCAGTTCCCTTTGCCTACCAAAATGGGTGAAGAAAAAAAAAACTCTGCTTATATTCTACGGTTGGCGCCATTTTCCAGAAATTTTCTTTGTGAGTTTAGTTGTTTGTTGCACAAAATGAGTAATTTGGACCCTATCTTTTTTGAATTAACACCACCGGAACTCAGTATAATTGCACAAAATGCTTCGGAGAACATTTTACCGGAAAAGTCAAAAAGTCGTTTCATATCCACATGGAGAGAAGAGAAAAAAGCAAATAGTTGTCTCAAACAGTAAATATGCAACCTAAAACTTACCCAGTTAGTTTAAAAAACTGTACCAATTTCAATGTACATGTGTACTATAACTTTTATAACAAATAAATGATTAGTTAATTGAGTTTATTGTGTTTTTATTATTTTATTAAATTGCTTAATTTTTTTGCAACATTAAAAATAGTCGTTCAGTACACCTGCGGAACCGTCATTGCAACTTGTTCCGACTGTCAACCCTCGCCTTCGGCGCCTCGGCTCGGGTAGACATTTGTCGGAACTATTTGCAATGACAGCCTTTCCGCATTTGTAATGATATATACTACATATTTCAATACACTTCCTCGAAAACTAGCTCTTATTGCACTACGATTAGGTTCGACATACAACATATTTTGCACGCGTGCGGTAATCTTATTTTTCCGCAACCAAGGGCGGGAAAGAATATTACCACAGATAACTATACCATAGATTATGTCCAAATCGAACAAAACATCGGAAATTTAAAAAAATCACCACCGCCTATAGAGTCAGCGGTGTTTTTTTTGATTATTAAATTGTGTTTATAAAAATAATACCTTACATAAACATGATTATTTTAAACAATCATTTACTTTTACGAACAAGTAAACATTTATTTGTGTTCTTAATTTAAAAATATTTGAATTTTACATTTTTCCTATGATTCTGTTTAGCGGCGTCATACCTTTGCTTCTTCTTCAATCTGGCGAAATCAACCCGCGGTAAAAAAGTAAACGAAATCAGTCTTATAAAAAATGATGACAAAAATACTTTAATATGGTTACTAGTTAATTTCTTCGAAAGTGTATTGAAAAACGTCGTTTGATACGCGTGGGAATTTGTTATTGCATTTCTCGACCCCTCGCCAAACGGCTCGGGTGTTCAATCCGCCTCGAATGCAATACCAAACTTTCTGCACTTGTATCAAAATGTACTATTTCTTACTGTAAGTAAGCCACTAATTCTATAAAGATCGACTGTGGGGTATCTATACGGTTTATGGTACATTACTTTTATGAGTGACCTTTGGGCTGTCTTTAACTGCTAAAAAGGTTGCAGCTTTTGTTTAATAGTAGATTATGCACCGAGGGGCTAAAGTTGTGTCTTATGTCACGGGCGTCATATTGAATCTCGAGCGCAATGAAGGATTCGGGATTTAACTCCCGACCGCAGGGAGGGAGTTAAGAGTTTAACTCACGAGCGAAGCGAGGGAGTTAATACAAGAATCCTGAATGCAGCGAGGGATTCAAGCTAGCCCAAGGCAAAGACACCTTTAGCCCAGAGGAGGATACTCTACTTTTTACACCTACTGTGAGAAAATAATAGCCATAGTACGAAAAACAACGTATTTATTAAATAAACAAACAGTAAGAATAACATATTTAGAACTAGTTAGTTATATGCACAAACGGGTTAATGGTAACATTATCACAAGCAACTTTTAACTAATGTTACAGCCAAGTACTATAACGGTATTACGGCGCGGTACGGTATTTGTTATTATTAATGCCAGTTTTAATGTTATTCCATTCCTTTTAAAAAATGGTTCGTAGTTATCTAATTATTCTTACAATATTATGTCTTCGAAAACATGGCAACGATATGAAAAGCAGTCGTTATGATTTTGTAGGAAATCGAGAATATCATCCACGCGTAGTAAGGGTATCGAGAATAGCTTTCCTCTTTCTGGGTGTTTGCTAGTACTATACTACCTGTTGCCGATGAAGCACGGTCCGCCCGTCTTTCTAAATTTATTAATGTTTAAGTACCTTCAATGTATATTTTATTTTTAAGTTTGTTTTTTATTACAAAATAGTTATTTGTGCAACAAGAGAGCAAAGTGGGTTTTTGCTGCGAGTGTTGATTTTGAATCCCGAGTAAGCGAAGGATTCTATAGTTGAATCACGAGCGTAGCGAGTGATTCTAAAGTTGAATCCTGAGTGTGGCGAGGGATTCAAAGGCACGAGATGCAAAAAAACTTTGCTCTCGTGTAACACACATTACTTTTCACTTCAGCAGCGAGAACACTTTAGGAGAAAAAATAATAAACAGGAATAGATTGAAATAACTATTTATTGTGAATCAAAATAATTAACATTGTAGGTAGAGGTACCAATTCAATAAAATTAGCCTTATGCCCAACTGACATTATTTTTAGAAAAGATACGAGTTTTGCGTATGTTTCAATATGCACGTTATGTTTTGTTTTTAAAGTAGCTTTCCACATTGAGTAAATACTCCACATTGTAGATGATCGCCTCGTCTGTGATAAATCTAAAAAATATGATAGCAACACCGTCTCCGAAAAACTGCTTGTGCCTTTTGTAAGTCTCCATTCTTTGAAGACATGGTATGCTTTCAGATATTTTTCGCGAGATTTTTCAGGCAGGAAACTTAATTCTGCATTTTTTACATTATTCTTCAATTCTTCGGGTGTTAAATAGCAGACTTCGTCACTGGACTCACTCATATTTATTTATTATTACTACTTTATTATCCAAATTTTATTGTACTTTGTAGCTAGCGTAACAGAGAATAAAACAATAAAAATTTGAATCCCGCTTTTTTTTTAAATTCGTTCTGAAACTACAGTCGCGGTATTCTGTCTCAATATTAAAAATTGTTAAAACTATAAATAAATAAGTAGATACCTACATGATAAACTTCGTATTTTTTTCTTCAACATTCTTCATCTTGATTTAAATATAAAAATATAATTCGATTATTCGAAATATAACAATTTTTCATTTCATCACGTGATTTACAATGTTACGGTTATCGATTTACAATACCGGTATCCGAACGTTTTATTGTTTGTTTCTTTTTTAGGCCTTTAGTAAATATGGAATTTGAAAATCTAATTTCGAATCGACTTGTTTCTATCTCTCGCTTGTTTCGTATCAAAGTGAAAGTGACAGAACAAAACAAAGTTGAAATCTTTCGAATTTTGTGAGTAGACCTGCACAGTTCTCGGTATTAAAAAAAAAAATTAAAAAGTTACTTTGTCTCACGCTCGCAGCAAAATCGAATTTTGCTCACTGTCTGTAAACAGCAAAACCTGCTTGTTTGAGGTGCTGAGGTGAAAATAGTATATTATGCAACTAGTGAATAAAGGACGGATTTAAAGCGAGGGCCGTAGATGAGTCACGAGCAAGTGAAGGATTCTAATGATTGAATCACGAACGCAGCGAGTGATTCAACTGTTAGAATCCTGAACGACGCGAGTGATTCATGGCCCTCGATATAAATTCGTACTTTATTCAAGAGTTGCATACTATACTTTATATCATGACTACGAAAAAAGACATAATTTAAGCGAAAATAGAAATTTAATCAAGAAATAAGAATTGTTACATTAATTGAAATGGACAATAAAATTAGAGCAATGACTGAAATTAAGCGTAATTTTCTTATTATTATCATTAGGGTGGTCAACTTGTGAAACAATATTTATTAATCTAATGCCAAACTCCTTGTCGCAAATATCGACCAATCAAATCTCGAGAATTTATTTGCACCAAAGAGTTTTGAATTTCGAATCTTAGCGCAAGGAGTTTGTGTAAGCATTAAAATAGAGACCGGATATATTTTTGTGTTCCAAATTCAAACACCAAAATAGTGAATAAAAACAAAACAGTGAATAAAAGGCCTTTTTATTCACTGTTTTGCGTGAATAAAATAAGCTTTTTAGAGTAGGTATGGTATAAATATTTTTACTTTTAAATAAAACCTTAAGACCAACAAGAACGGACTGCACACGGGCGCTCTCATTGGTCAATGCGCGACCCCCTCACCCCGCCTACCGCTGCCGCCATTGCAATTGATCGAAGGATCAGTCGGTAAAAACCAGCGCGAAGACTCCAGGCCTAAAACCAAACTCCCGCGCATTCCGTTCCAATGGTCTAATCTTACTAAAAGTTCGTTTTTCTTCTTTCTCACAATCAACCACTACCTATCAGCTACACTGCCAATTTAGCTGAGCATGTGAGATTCCAAATTCAAATCACATTATTGACCAGCGGGTCATAATGAAATCCAGTACAACATTATTGACCGGCTGTGCCCCCGGCCACTAATGACTCACTTTAGGTTAAGGTTGCTTGACATATAATTTGACATTTTCGAGCAGGTGGTGTGTAAAAACTTTTCTTGCAACTGGCTATATATTTCACAAAGGCGAGGAGTATCGTTCAGTCGGTAATTAAAAACCGATAATCCCCTCTGAAGAAATTATAAGCGCTGAGCTTAGCTCGGATAGCTCCCTAGGAAAAACTTAAAGTTGTCAAGTTGTGTTCTACCTTGTAAGTTATGCGAAAGTTTCAGAGGCGAGCAGCAGCGCTCCCTGGTGACGCGGAGTGGTCGGTGCGTTAAAATATAAAATATCCGCACAAGTTATTTTCGCGCGATGTAAAGACGGTAACGAAATTGCCCGTAGAGAATATTATTATAATAACAGCAAACAAGTCGGGGCTTCTTATTAATCATTAGTTTTAATTTAACATTAGTTTTCTTAAAAAATGGTATGCATTGTTTTTTTAGTCGATAATTTAAGGGCGGGAGAATAATGATGAATTTAAATCAGGCTGTGAGGTAGGCTGTAGGTTTCAATAAATTGATAAAAAATAAATAAACACTTTGGTAGTCAACCGGTGAACCTCTAGGTAACAAAATTTTATCGAAGTAGGTAAGTACCTACCTCTGTATTTGAAGAACTCCTAACGTTTCGAATTAATCTAATCTAAAATAATAATGTGATCTCAATCGTTGACGGATTACGTGAATGAACGCGTAGATTAACGCCGTGTATCGGTATAACTGACAGTTTCGAGCCACGTTCGTTATTTCGCGTTGATTAGACAAGGCCGCCGCGCGGCGCCGCCTGGAACTCGGCTGATTGGATTTGCTATTGACTAAATTCAATTTTGAACTGGATGTGCTCAGTGGCGGTGATTTATCACCTTGTTTACGTAATGTTAGGGTAATTGGATCGCTTGACGGATGCTTACTTTGTCGTTATAGTGGTTAAAAGTAAAGCCAATTTGGTTTCATTACGATGAGTGGCAAAGAAAGTTATAGTCGAGGCTTGTTGGTTTAAAATTCAATACAAATGCCAATATAATAAGCTAAAGAATTAGCTGATAATTTAGTCAAGTTATAGGAAACTGTTCAGACGGTTGACACGATTTCACGAAGATAAAGTACTTTCTTTAAGATTTTTGATAAAAATCTTAGTATTATACTTAGTAAATATTTTAATATTGATCTAAACTTCTAAACAGGAGGACCTCTATTCGTTCCTATCAATCACTTATCTAGTATGAATATTAGATGATATCCAGCACTGCAACATTACGCCAGGTCCCAGGAGTGGCAGCCATTAGTGTGAGCACCACAATGTTAGGTCGCTCCGGTGAATATTTCAACGTGTTTTGTCAGTTAACGACGTTTGCGAACGGCCCGAGGGACTTCAAGATGTTCTAAGAATAAAGATCATTTTGGGTGGTGCTTATTCAATATGTAGGAGTACCTACCTATCGTTGTTTTAATGTATCGGGAGTAGGGCTGACCATAAACACCCGGGTTAAGTTCGTGCTACTTTTTGAACTGCTGAAGATGAAAAAAATTGCATCTTTTATTAAAAGAGGTGACAGACACAATTATATTACTAGGAATAGGGACCAGTTAGTTCAGCCAGGCTTCAGACTCGCTAAAGTAGACTCATCTTTCATGGGGTACTGTTTGAGATGCTATAACAAAATTCCACAAAGCATTCTTGAACTGATTATGACGAAATTTAAAACATGCATCAAACGCACAATAGGCAAGCAAGCATACCTATTACAAGTTGGACGATTATAATATCGCTGATAAAAATGCTTTGCTGCTCCACAAGGACAGTAGGGCGCTTACATTGATAGTATTAAATAGAAAGAATAAAGAAGAAGAAGATTGGACAACTATCTTTGCAATGTATAAATAGCACATATTGTGTGAGTACTATGTACTAGAAAGCTATCATTCTCTGGAAACCTACATATTTTTATTATTTACTAGCTGTTCCCGGCATGCGTTGCAATGCCCTTTTTCCTACCTACTACCTGCCTGTGTACCAACTACCTACCTACCTACTACCTCCTACCCTACCTACCTACTACCTCCTACCCTACCTACCTACTACCTCCTACCCTACCTACCTACTACCCTACCTACCTACTACCCTACCTACCTACTACCCTACCTACCTACTACCCTACCTACCTACCTACTACCCGACCTACCTACTACCCTACCTACCTACTACTCTACCGACTACCCTACCTACTCTACTATCCTACTTACTACCCTACCTACTACTCTACCTACTACCCTGCCTACCTACCTACCACTTTCTCACCTTTTAAACCTTCCCTGGACTACCACGAATAATTCAACACTATAATTAGCCAAATCGGTCCAGCCGTTCTCGAGTTTTAGCGAGACTAACGAACAGCTATTCATTTTTATATAATATAGCTGTACCCTGCGTGCGTTGCAATGCCCTTTTACCTGCCTACGTACCAACTACCTACCACCTACCTGTTACCTACATACTACTAATTTCTCACCTTCTCTGGACTGCTACAAATGTTTCAAAACCAAAATTAGACAAATCGGTCTAGCCGTTCTCTAGTTTTAGCGCGACTAACTAACAGCAATTATTTTTTATATTATACGCAAACACCACTTGAAAAATCATTTTTCTATTGGGAAAGAAACAGTAATTATTTGTGATTATTGTGATAATGTCGTATGGTCTGTTTGAAGTTGTCATTCGTTGACTGAACAACTGAACGTCACTCAATTGTTTTGCCTTCCCGGAACCTCTCCACTAACACTTGAACTTTATAGTACGGTATTAAAGCTCAAATTGATTTGACGTTTTAGTTACAAAACGTTTGTATGGGAAAAAGAAAAGGGCTGTTTTTAGGGCTTTTCCGGCCATTATTCAAATTTTTCTCGCCGTAAAAACCATCCTTGAACTTCAACGAACATTTAAAAAAAAAAATCTGCCAAATCGGTCAAGCCGTTTTCATGCCAAGTCGTGACAACGAAAAACGGGTTTCATTTTTATATATATAGATTTGACTTGGATATGCCCTGGCGATTGAGAG
Source organism: Diarsia brunnea (assembly GCA_949774965.1). Taxonomy (NCBI): domain Eukaryota; kingdom Metazoa; phylum Arthropoda; class Insecta; order Lepidoptera; family Noctuidae; genus Diarsia; species Diarsia brunnea. Next base: position 628,923 of record OX459009.1, read on the forward strand.
TGTGTCATGCTCACTTAAATGTCTCGCTGATGGTGGCGGGTGTGTCGGATCATTTAAACATTTTAAACATAATATAGATACCATCCCAGCATGAATGATGTAACCAAAGTTTTGTAACAATATTATGATTTAAAAGAGTGTCCATGGAGTTTCTTGCCGTTCTTCTCATGAGACCAACGGTTTGGAATGGGCAACTACAGTACACTCACAGCTATTATACCTTGTGACTGGGACTGTAGCTTAGTTTATTAGTTTAGTTAGTATATGTTCGACTATTCAAAAGTGCCTGTAACTGGCTTACTTGAAATAAATGTTTTGATTTTGATAACCTAGAGAAAGTAACTGATGAAGTGATGATACAAACAGTAGGTACTTACCTACCTTATATTACATAATATGTTGATAAATTTTATGTAAATATCACGGGTTGGTCGAATGGTATGGTGTACTGGTATGGTAAGTTATTTCCTTTGTATTACTAATTTCAAAAAAATAAAATTTTAAGACCTCACGACCAGCATAGAATATTTCCATGTAAATGTTCTTGTTTTGAGTATGTGTCATGTCATCCCTAATAATCCCTACTCCGTACTACCACACATACTGTGCCAATACTAAAGTATAATATTCAGTGAACTAAACTAGCCAATGCTTTAAGGCCCGGTTTCCACCAAAGGAGAGATGTGTCAAATTCGACCAATCACAGATTATGGAGAAAGACCAGATGTAAATAACTAATGTGATTGTTCGATTTCCACACATCTCCTCTCCGCTCTGCTCGTCTTCGTTTTGGTGGACACCGGGCCTTAGAGCATTGTCTAGTTTAGTTTCGTGGTGTCCGAGCTTAAGTGTAACAAATCATTCCTGTAATCCTGTTAGTGCCCGCAATATCTACAGGCTAGCGCTCCTCTGTCCACCATCGTGTCGACTACCGCCACTAAGTTGTGCAGCCGATCTCAATTAATTGTAAACTCGCTGTAGCGTTCATTGTCTGATTTATTTGCGGTACCTCACTGGCTCTTCGGCTCCTCGGTGGAACTTGAGAGCCACAATAATAGATCTCCTGTCATGCTTCTGTCTTGTATTAATCTCTATTGTCCGGTATTGTGGTTCTGTTTAGTAGGATAATTTGTTTAATGTATTTTATAGGATTGAAAAGATGACTGCCTTGGATGCAGCATTTTTTTTACTCTCGTTTCGGGACTCCCATTAAAGCATTAGTGAACCGTTTTGGATTTAATGGTAATTAATAATGTGGGTGTAATAGGTAGGTACACCTCTGCCTAATCCTTCGGGGAGTACAGGCGTGATGTTATGTTATAATTATAATAAATTGAAATGTCAAAAAAGCATACGGTATTTAACTTTGATAAACTAACTTGTTTTCCAGTCTTGGTACATATTTCCCGCCCAAACAAACTACGAAGAAGAACAAACCAATAGTAAGTACTCTAAAGTGGACAGCAACTTTCCTATAAATAATTTATAGAATTTCTAGTGATAAATGTTATCCAACTTGAATCCCATGCACTACCACAAGTTCTCATCAGCACAGGCGCTGTGGTCTGTGATTTGTTTGCAATTAATCACAGTTTGAGCGTTGTCCTAATAATTAATTCAGCGAGTACATCGCGGCGTGATGCTCCACAATCTCCTCGGATATCATTAATCTTGGTCGGAGGACCAAGTGTTGGGCATAGAGATATCGACAGACACGACACTAGATATTAGCTCAACCGTATTAGCCTAATTGAATGACCTGTTAATCACATAGTACCTACTGTCAGAACTTTCTAATAAAAGGTTTTAATTTAAAGTTGTACAGACAAGTCGCTGAAAATTTCTAGTTTCTAAACTCTATTTTGCAGCAGCGTTTTTTTGGGACAAGCCCGCCACTCTATTTCCAAACCACTGTAACTCTTGATAGTCAGAATCAACAGTGGCGAACACCAGAAAAGTGCCGAGACAATGAAGCACGACGAGTCCCACCCTGAGAAACAATTTAACTGTCTTTGGATTCAAAATAATCGAAAAAGAATAGCGGAGGAGTACCTACTAATTTTGCTAAGCTAAGTAAAATGAGGTAAGTTTCCTTCTCAAAGCAGTGTCGTGTCTCCAACCTCCACTGCTAGCATCCCTTGCTCTGACGCGGTAGCCCCGTTCGCTCCCGTCTCCCACAGATGGTGACTAATGGAACGAACAGCTCTCACTTACACCACTTTTTGCTGATTTCCATTTAACACGTGGACGTAAGCAGCGAGCTTTAAAAGGATTACACGGGTTTTCCTGCTGGGATATCTTGGGTATCGAAACACTTAGACCCACTTAGCACCAATAGATTTATTTATGGCGATCTGTCTTTACCTGTTTGAGAATATAATTATAAACCAATATATACTACACCGTAGATTGCATTATATAACGTCACACGTAATGTAGAACAGCTATTGTTTTACCTATGCAATTACTTAATATAATATTATCACGTAATCTCCGAGGCTTAAGAGGAGCTCGTGGCTTAATAAGAACTGCCACTCGGGTCAATCTTTAGGTAAAGGTGTGCTTGCCTAGGTCGGACTGTGGATGGGTGACCGCCCGACATACCGAGTTTCCTCTGTGCCTCGGAAAGCACGTTAAGCTGTTGGTCCCGGCGGCCATATACAGATCTTTGGCAGTCGTTACAGGTAGTCAGTGACCTGAAATTTTGACATTTTACCAAAGAGTATGGTATTACCTAGTATTAACTGGGTTGTGGAGGTCAGATAGGCAGTCGCTCCATGTAAAATACTGGTATTCAGCTGCATCCGGTTAGACTGGAAGCCGACCCCAACATAGTTGGGCTAGGCAGATTATGACTTTTGATGACGCATGTAACCTCCGAATGTTTACTCAGAGGTGTAGGTACTAAATATTACGCCCACTACACATGTTTAATTAATTGCTATTTTCCGAGATCTGGCTAATCGTCTGCGAGAACTGAGGGACCACACTTTATGGGTCGTAGTTTTTAATATATTTACTTACAAATTTCAAGATTCGTTCTACAATTGATTTAAGTCTACTACTAAATCCTAGGATGTTCATTTCGTGTGGTCCCTCAGTTCACACGCACATACATTTCGCCAGTTGTTTGAGTCATTTAATAGCAAGCGAGCCTATTCCATCAACCAGTATAACCAGACTCTGCGGCTGCAACCGAGACAATCCTGATGGAAGTTCATTAGGTGTTATTGAGTGGGATAAGATTAGCCTTAGCTATTTCTGCAAATTACTAAGACGTGAGTTTGGTGCTCAAAACTAAAGGGTGTACTTAACGAAAACGAAGGGCACTTGTTCTCCTCACCACTGCGATATTTTTTTTGTTCTAGACCATACCTGGGAACCCCCTAGTTACGGAGATATTCGGGGTCAAAGTTCCAAATTTTTCACAGCTGTTTTTTCTAAATATTAGTTTGTCAGGTTATAATTTTACTTAAATTACCTCCATAATTCGTTTACTATTCAAAACATCCAGTACCTAGCACAATGTTTAAAGAGTGCTACATTGAGATTTACCGAAAGCTGTGTTTTTTGACCCCAAAAAAAAGTTGTTTCCCAGCAAAATTTTTTGCGTAGGGGTACTTAGTTTGATGTACAGAATGCTTGGTGGACGGCATCATTCCATTTATGTTTGTAATCATCATCATCATTTGAGCCAAAAGACGTCCACTGCTGGACATAGGCCTCCCCCAGGTGTCGCCACATTGACCGGTCCCGTGTGTCTCGCATCCAGCGGCATTCCAGCATTTATGTTTGTTTCTCATTTAATTTCGACTAAGCAGAATCTGTGACAGTATTCTACATCCCTAACTAAGTAGCGCCCACGCGTCCTTGGGGGAGCCACCGTCGGACAGGCAGCCGGGAAGCATTGCTGTGATTAACTCGATTAACTCCAGTTCGCGTGAGCGTCGCGACGCGGACATCACTGACGCCGGTAATTGACGCGTCAGACCGTCAGACCGTGCGTCAGGACGTCAGACCCTCCTCCAGTCTGATCCAATCACGCGTTCTTGTGTTAGTAGTACTACTTATTAGTTTTGTTCAAGCGTTTGCGAAACGGTTGTCCTGTCCGTATCTGTAGACAAGATTTCCGACTGTCCGTTTCCGATTCAAATAGAAAAATGTTAATTAAATAAAATCAAGAGAAAGTTGCAAATCAGTTGTAACCTTTCTCTTGTTTTTAAGTTCGTTTTAAGACGAGCTTTCATAATGTTGATCTTAGTATGGTCTGACGCTCTAACAATGAAAATAATGTTCAAACCCAATATACAAAACTTTGTCTATCAATAAGCTTTCAATACGTACTCTATAGCTAGTAACAATCTAAACACAACACAACAAGCCACATAATTACAACTCCGTTATTAGCTTTTATCCAAACTGTTAACAGTGTGGTTTCAGTGACGCGGTGTGACGGGCCTTTATAGCGAAGACCAACTTTTAATAGTGTTCCTTCAGACGAGCCCGCCCGCGCCAACCAGCGACAACTCGCGACGAAATCGCGCCTGCGTTTGAACACAGATTAAAGTTACGCAAAATATATTGTGGTGTTGACACATTGTTTATCGCGAAACTTGAGAAAGGAAGTTGCTTTGAAGTCTATCTCTAGTATCAACGTATATGAACTTGTATAAAATGACTTGCTGTGGTAGGGTATTCTGGAGGCAAACTTTTTCTGAAAAGTTGCACTGGGTTATGAGAGGTATCGTAGAACAATTTCAACAACAACCCGCAGAATTCACTAATACGGCCATGCATTTGATGCACCTAATTTACATTAGATAATGAGTGATATCCCTTTAGAACTAACAAGACAGTGTAAGTATCTACAATGAAGGAAGTTAAGTACCTACAGTATTAGGAACTTGGGAGGATTAGTCAAACTCAAAGTTTATTAAATACCTACGATTAACTAATCGACAATCTTCAGTCTTAATTTTTATAAAACTTAATCCTCTTAATAAAATAACCAATATCACACTTAAGTAAATTACATGACCGACGAGGGGATTGTTCGCACTTAATAAAATTAACTTTGCAATTTGTTGGGCTAAAAAACAAGCTTTCTTAACACAATCTGTATAGCGGCGGCCATGATTGATGACGTCACGACCGCGCGCAACAACGCGACGCGACATCACGACAACGTTGACGCGCAATTTGCGTCATAGATAGTGTGGTGACCAGATTTCGGGTACAATAAAGGACAAATAGCATTGCTTTAGAACTAGTGTAATCAGTAATGTGTTTCTTTTTATGAGACGCAGGCCAGACATAATGCTATGTGCCATGCGCGTCTCTTTGGAGGGCAGTGTAGCCAATACGTGAAACCGCATTGGTTGTGAAAGCACCAAGACAAGGAGGGCTGTACACAGAATGAATGAGTGAAAAACAGTGAAGGAAAACATCGCGAGGAAACCGGCATGTCCTAGAACCAAAAATTAGAAGACATAATGTGATATCTACCAACCCACACTGGGCCTGTGTGGTAGCCCATTCCTTCTCATAGAGAGGAGGCCTGTGTCCTAGCAGGGAACATTATAGGCTGATGATGATGATGAAGACCAAAATACTGCTTGCTCGTTTACCCGGACAGGTCCTTCCATGCATAAGGAAAGAATTGGTACCTACTGCTTGAAACAGGGTAAATTGGCTCATAATCTGTTTAAAGATAACGTTCATACTGGTGGGATACCTCATCTGGAGAGGGTGAGTTCGTAATCCGGCATCAGATGGGCTCGATAGTTAGTACTCCCGTTTCTCATAGTCTCACTCGCAATAAAAGTCAGGAGTGTCCGTCGTCTGTCAGCAGACTAGTGTTACTACCGATCACGATTAATAGTAGGCTCGCCGCAACCGTCGGGTGTCTGATGCTGAGCCCGGCCAGTCGCTGCTGATGCGGAGGACATTAATCACACTCAACTTCTTGCGCTGTTTATTTTAACGCGACTTATTTCAGGAAATTAGATTACTTCAAGTTTATCGTCAAATATTGTGTAGAATTCTAAATCAATAAGGTGTATTTTATTCCAGTTGGACCACCAACTGGGAGTCTCCGTTACTGTATCTTTTTGCATGCAAGGTCAATTTTCCTAAATATTAAAGCGGAGAATTTTATACTGATGTGCGTTCTGCATGGCTTGAGTGCAAACAAAAATACTTAAATCCTTGAAACGCTGGTATTTTCAGCAAGCAGGAAAAAAGTAAAAAGGAAAATTACCCAACATTCAGTCTTATCTCGTTAGTTAATTCAGTTGGTACAGTGTTCAGTGCTGCCAACTGCATTCTAAAGACTGTAATCTGCACGCGATTCTAGCAACATTCTAATTTTGGTACCATTCACAGCACGCGACCGTTACGTTCAAATTACAGAGCTCAAAGCTAATGAACGCCATATTTGTATTTTTTCATGTTATTTTCGAACGCATCGCAGGCGAGTATAAATCGACTCGTTAATCCTGATTGGTGTAATTCAATCTTGTAAATTACACTGCACGATCGCTGAATGTATTTTTTCTACAGATAAATGAAAAGCGGATGAAATGTATGAGTTGAATGGCTGATGCTACGACGTACGAATAAGTGATTTGAAATATATTTCAGTGGAAAATTTTGTTGAACTTTTTTGCGATAAAAAGTAAATGATACGTTCTCATTGCAATACATTTTCAAAAGGCAATCTAAACAAATGATATGATATAACTGAAAGTTTGATTAACACAAATTTTGTTCTATTCATAATATTCATGAATTCGATCGCTTACACTTTTACCTTAGATCCGGTAGATCGCAAGCTGAAATGCCTCTAAACAATCAATGTCCTTTCAGCCTTTTGAAGCTCTCACAAAAAGTATAGCTACGTGGCATAATCCGAAGTGGCGCTGTCTTTGTAAACAGTTTTCGCACAAAAGCTTACGTTCGCAACAAGATTGTCATTGAAGGGCGGCGGCAGATTATCGCGACATTTTTCTACAAATAATAAAGCGGTAATGAGCGGTGTAGGACGTCGCGACGTCAACAGCAGACGGGCGCGCGTCGTCGCTTGCTGCGACCGCTCGCCTCCAATTTGCGGTTGCGCTCACAATGCTCCGCTCGCTCCGCTCAGCTGTCATGGCAACACGTGCCGCTGTTGCTATTGTGTAGGTATAAGTTGCTGGTTTTTGTTATTGAATGTAACAAATTGCGTGGTGTGTGGAAATTACAAGTTAAATTACATTACGCGTTATGAAGGGAACTTCTTTATTGTTAAGTCCTGTCACGTTGTATTTGTATTTAGGGTTGCTGGAGTAGAGAAGAATCAGAGATAAAAAGCAGTTTCATTTGGACTTTTTCCTACCTACTTACTTTGCTTCCAAGTTGAAATAATCCTATGAACTTGCACCCCTAATCTTTACCCCTATTTGTTACATATATAAATAGGTTTATTTGCCAGTCCAGCCAGCTAAGCACTGGCGATGTGGCGACCTAAGATCGTTTTAACATAAATCACAGTTTTATAATGCCCTCAAGATCGCGACACTCAGCCGAGTTTACGAGCGTCGTCCATTGGCGCCAAAACGACGTGCCACAAACTGAGCTAAATCCTTACATTGTCACATCGTCAACTGTTTTATGAAGAAAACTTTTACACTCAAATATCTAATGTTCGTCTGAACGATGATAAAGTGTAGGTAAAATTTTAATGACAACTTAAAATTTACTTTTGAGATTGTACTAAAAACTTTATTCCGGTGTACGTGTACCTACCTACTACTTAGGTATAAAGTTAAAACCCTGAAGTACTCCTGAAACCAAGTTTTTTATTAATTGTCGAGAGAGCGGTTCGTGTTCTGTGGTTTTTGACACCCCATGGGAAATGGGCGTGGATTTATGCATGTATATCGAGAGAACGTTTCTTGGTGGCATTGTTACATATATTGTTGATAAAATCGACAAGGTTTTCACAAATAATGGATAGTTTTTTCTGTTGTTTTCATTATGATGTATTTATAGTGAATGTGTAGTGTTCTTCTTTATGTGATAGGGTAGTTAAGTTTGAATTGTTTTTTCCTATAAATATGCAATAGTGTCGTTGTTAAAGAACCTTTAATTAATCAATGTTTAGATCGGCCATTCGTGAATTAGTATCGAATCAACTACCATTAATTAAGCGTCAGCTGCAATTAGTCGATAACTGTTGTATTTTGGAACTCGTTTTCCCTGGCTAGATGAGATATCTTTATGTCATTAGGGTACAGATAGAGAGGATACGTAGAGTTTTGCTATCACTTAGGTGAAAATGTAAAAATATAAGTTTTGACTTTTAACCTGTTCATGAAACTGTTCTCCCAGGTACGAAGTTTTAGTAACGTGTTAAATAATTGATGTCGTATTGTGCGTTTTGTCGCCACGCGGTGTATTGTTCGCTTTAGTATTGTTGAACTGATTTGAATCTCGCGTTTTGTTTGCTGCTGAGGTGACTACGAGTGCTCCAGTTCTAGGGATTTCTCACTACATACTACATAGTTAGGTAGTATTTTTGTTAAACTAGGTATGTAGTGTACCTATTTGGAAACTAGTGTTGCTTTTATTATAACTTTAATTTATTTTGGATTCGTTTTTCCAATGTGTTACGCTATGGACTTATTCAAATGTACCTACCTACTTAGACCATTTTTTTTAATTGGTCTAAGTAGGTACATATTTTCTCATGCACAATCCGAAATTTAAAAAAATGCTAATTCTACTCGTCTCAATTTATTCTTATTGTTGTTTAAGGGTATTCTGCTATCCTGTCGAGGCTGCGGGTTGTTCGCAAGGGATACCGCGGCCTCGACATGAAGGGCGAAGAAGGAACATGGGTGGTTTTTAGTCAGTAGAAGTCTGACACTCCCTTTCGCTCTGCCCAAGAGCGGGAGGGGTTATTTGATGATTTCTCACCCCCCAAAAAAAAAAAAAAAAAGGGTATTCTGCCTGGAATCTGACATTTTTTTTAAATGTGTCCCAATAATGGGTGGTCACCACAAACGAGCGGTTCGCGTGGAAGTACGAGTTGTAATTACGATTCGTGTCGGTTTGTTTACCTCGCCGATAGATGGCGTTTGTTTCAACAACACGCATTGTTTTTTCCCGCGCTCCACCAGCTAACTTTTCTCATTTATTCCAACAAATATGTCTAGTGTTTCAGCGGTTTAACTTTAGCGAGTGTTTCATAGAATTTTAACACACGTAGGTACATTGCTGTTGTGGAAAATTTATAATTGGTTCACACAGGTGGTAGGTGATATAAATATTGTTCGTGAATCGCGTGCAAGAGAATTGTACAATTAATTTGACAAGTTGTAGAACTTGCTACATAGGTAGTCTGGTCAAATTGGACCAGAAACAAGGAATAAAAAAAATATTCGAGGTTTTGTGTTTTTGTGTCTTTAACCTCAAATATTTTTTTTTCCAAGTGTCGGATCGATGAGGACTTTTTACTTTTTTTCTTTAATGGTGTTTTGAACAATCCTACTAATTTTCAGCCTGGTGGGAATTAGTGTAACCTTGGATGTCTAAATTGACCGGACTATACATTGGAATGTCTGAAATAAAATGTACTTCGGTAGTAATACTAGGAATGTAAGCTGGCACAGGTGCTCTCAAGTCTTGCAGGGGTGCTCGCAAGTGGAATAGTCCCCCGCTCATCAAGAGCCATACTATTTACCTACATTATATCGAATAGACACCTGTAAGCTAAAAATAAGTATGACCCACTGAAGAAAATAAATACTGTATTTTTAGATAAACCTAACCGAAAAGGGCAGTAATTTGAATAAATGGAATCTTCAACAGTAGGTACGAGGAATGTCTCAATGGGTGCTGAATTATTCAAAGAGAAATTGTCGGTCTGTATAATATATTTTTTCTTTAACTCTTTACATTATAATAATCTTTTTTCATGGTACACTACTTACTTCACTAAGTAACTCAACGAGCGAAGGTGACATGCACTTGCGCAAACATTACTTATTTGTGATTCCATGCGAAGCACTTTTTTCATACGCCTTTCATAAATTCTTGCCTTCAAAAATTTACCTTCACAAGGTACGCCAACCTTATTTACGTTCTTACATTCTTTATCAAAATTCCTGTACGCCGTATCGCAACACATACATTACGGCAAACTGTAAGTTGTACATAATCGTGAACAAGCGGGTGCTTACGCGATAAATTCAGCGCGGGCGAAGCGCCGTCCTCATTGAATCATCAATCAACCCCCTCTCCACTCTACCGCACAGTACCCCCCCGCACACCCGGTACCGGTGTAATTAAGTCCCAAATTATCCTTGTAAGGGGTGCCTAACTAAACTTGGCTAGTGGGATAGTCCAGTTTTTCTTCAAATAATAACTATTCCAAAACACGTGCGTGAATGATGATGACGGAAAGGATGGTTTCTACTAGGTAGATCAACTAATGCACCTAGTAGAAAACTTCGGTGATGAAGCTTCCCCATTTTAGCAAAACTCAATCAGTTGCTAATTGATTTTCTTTGAGGGTTGTTATTAATAGCTCAGAGCGTCCTTTTTTACAAGCTTTTATGTAGCTTGTTACAAGCTTTTATTTAACTTGCAATGTTGATTAGGTCTTGCCATATTGATGATAAAAACCCGTAAATTGATAACATTATACAATTTAAAAGACGGAAACACAGGTAAATCTCACGACAAGCTTTAAATTGATGACGATTTATTTTTGATGATTTATGAAATTGATGTGTTTGATTTAATTTAAACTTTATTTTCTGATTTTTTCGAGCATTTAAATGTAAGCTTGTTTTCATCACACTGCAAGGACTAAGTCCAAAAATTTTACCAAAATGAATGGCTACCCTAACAGTATCGCTGTACAGGCGTTCGAACCAGTAACACCAATTACCAAAATTCGTCAAGATTTCTGTATTGCCTGTCCTTCTCCCGTCAACCTGAAACGTGGACGTGTGACAGAGACAGAAGAATTGCCCGATCCTGCATATGCCATCGATGTGAAGCTTGATGAACTAAGACAAATTGTTCGTGTTAAGGAGCTTTTAAAAGGAATGCTTGACTTGCTGCACTTTTGTTCACTTAATGTCGAATTGTGAGCACTAATGAACAATTAATTTGGCTTTCAGTGAGATTTATGTGAACCAGTATGACTCTGAAATAATGATTTTAGGGATTTTCTGTTTCGGGGCTTTGATATGTTGAGTGCTACGTCCATTATATACAGAAACATCACTTCGGAAGTTCCGTTTCTCTTAATTAAGGTGTGTGCAAATCGATAATCTTCGAGTTTTCGAATACCTTATTGTAAAGAGCTGCAACCAGAATCGAACTCGAAGTGTTAGCAGTGCCATCAGACAGGTTCCTTAGTCTACTTAGTTTCGAACTTCCAAACCTACTTGAAATTATTTTTAAGCTTCGTTCTTCGTCAAAATTGGGCCCTGTTGAGTTAAAGTAATCTCTCCGAAGGTTTTGATTATTTCTGGGGAACTTTCCCCAGAAATTACTTTCAACCAACTTCATGTTTTATGAGACTGCCACCAAAATCGTCCGAAATCAAGAACCAACTATCCAGCAACAAGTATCAAATAAAATATTTCACCAATGAGAACAAAGTTTTGAGGATATTTGCCAAGATTAACAACAGAGGGGTACCAGAGCTTGATTAAAAAGGAAAGGGGGGTTAAACAAAAACTGCCATGGCTATAAACAAAATTAAACTGCTGGAACTCCATGGACCAGAAGAACTTGAAGTTTCTAAGTTATGTGAGCAGCAACAGCAAGTGTTGTTATTAGCAGCTACAAGTTTGAGAGGAGATCATTTTCTTGGACTGGTTTCTTGTTAAAGTGGGGTGGGGGACTGGGGGTTAGTACTTAAACTTTATTATTATTACTTTACATCGACGTTGTGTACCGAAAACAGCTAGCGTCGGACATTATCAAAATGCAATGCACTAGGTACCTACACTACTAATAATGCATCGGTAGCAGATCTAGATTTGGGACGTTTCATTATTGATATCTGAACTTTAAATTGTTCGGTATATCTAGCTTCTTTGTTTAATAGGAGAGCTTTCGCACAATGTAAGCAACCATGGCATAGAGTGGGTAAATCACGAATCGCCGAAATTGATCTATCAAATGTACCTAAATAAGTTAACCTATATTTAAGCCTACCGTTCCTCTCACACCAAGTCATTTAGCAAAATGTCAAGTATTCGCAACAATATCGCCCCACATCCCAGCACAGTGTAGCATTAATAAAATTAATAAGAAACAAGCTTAGCGATGATTGATCACGCTGGCAGCGACGCGGGCGCGCGCGGCCTGAGTTGGCAACTTTTTGAATCAATCATGGGAGCAGCTGGCGGATGGCGCGGGCGCGGTTTATAATCACCGCTGTTTGTGTACTTACTACTTAGCTCCTAACTTAACGCTTAATTGATACACTTTATGAAGTTGCTATAAAGTATTCTAGGTGTTGAGGCAAACTGTTTGATTGTTAAATTAAGAAGTGGAAGAAGTTTGGTGAGAATTTTGTGACCACTGTTGCGATGCTGGTTGTTGTGAGTAGTTCAGTTTTAACCATTCTAGCTTTTCCATGAAAAACAAATTGGTAGGTAACGCTAACGCAACAAAATACGATGTTCTTTTCCGATCTTCTAGCAGTACATAATAATAAAAAGAGCGAAACTAGAGTCGTATTTCAATTCAAATAGAAAAGTTCTCGAAGCTCCCCCAAATAGTGAGTTATTTTTCCAATTTGCTCTTAACAAACACATTCGGCGAGTCTTGCCAACTTTACGCATAACTTGATGGAGTTGCGCTCAAACTTGCCGTTTTTCCGGCCCCCTTCAACTGGACCACATGTCGAGAACAGGACCGTGCCTATTTACATGCAAATTGCTTGCCGTCGACAGATTTCTTTTCGATATCCCCCATCTTTGGTCTGCATAACTTTCGACACTATACATAATTCATTCGGAACGGACGGTGGCGATCTTTTTTATTAGTTTCCTATTCAGATTTTACTTTGGATTACGCGGACTCCCTGAAAAGGATTTGATGTCATGCAAATGATTTTAAATTTGAATTTAGCGCCATCTAGTTGCTAGATTTGAAATTAGTTTTGTAGCGGTCCCGGGAGATGGCGCTGTGTGTCGTGTTTCCTGACTGCATAGAAAATGTAAAACAGTTTGTGATGAATATTAATTTCTGTACTTCTGTAGTCTTTATTTCCTTTTAGCGCATTATGGAGCTGTGCGCGCCTCATCAAGCAAATTACGTCTTCACATCTCGGGGCTCAAAATTCATTTGCATTTGAAACAGTGAATGGTGCAGCGGTGAAAGGCCCGCAATTTGCTCGCGCATAAAGATAGATAAAATTACTAACAATTTTGAACAAACTTGGTCGATTTCGAAAAGTAATGGTTTGTTTCTTTACGTAACTTTAAAATTGCAATTTCGTTTTTATTCATAACGGGGAAGAAATGCTAAGGAAAAGTAAACCGAACTGTTTTGATTTTAGCTTTATTAGGTATTAGGCAAATATATCTGTAATACAATCGTTTTCCACAACAATAAATAGGTCTAAGTACTTTACTATAGTCCCTTACGCGTCTACTGTATTTTTTAGTAGGATTGCGAATATTTTTCAAAATTAGACAACGATTGTTGTTAACTCTCATGAATGGATGTTAGTCACGAAAATGTATAACTTTTATTAGTAGTTATCAGTAAACACAGTAAGCATTCTGTTCGTAACTTTTATACATCTATTTCGCCACAACTCTCATCTCCCGTATGGTCTAGTGGCTAGGATACCTGGCTTTCACCCAGGAGGCTCGGGTTCGATTCCCGGTACGGGAAGATCTTTTTGCATTTACTAACCTTGCTATCAAAATTATTTTGTGTGCGTAGACTTTTTCCTCGTTAGTTCCGAGGATGAAGACGATATCTGCTGAGTCTTGGTCTTCAGACAGGCGCTGCAAGTCTCGCAGCAGGCCAGGCAAGCCAGCCCGCTCAACCGACGCGGTGCAACAAGTGCCCGTCACCCTATTCGCCATTGGCACTGGCTGCTTCTTTTTGATTGGATAAATTTTGACGAACTTTATTGACGTCTTTCTCTAATCTATTGCCGGTAAACAGCAAAAATAGACATAAAATATAGATTCATACAACCACTGAGCTAAGATACTAACTTAATTGTTATTAGTATCTAACAAAACACAATAACAACAGGGAAAATAACACTTGTACACAAAAACTATCAGTAAACTGTTAAACTAAGTGACACGATAACCACAAGAAAACAAACACATCACAGTTAGTCACACCATTCACTTATTTACTTATAGAAAACATTAGATTTGCAAATCGTTAACTCAAACCTTAGCTTGTCAACATAACCTCAATCACATAACTTTGCTTCAACCTAAAATAACTTGAACTTGACTAAGAAGTGGCTTTCCAACTATGCATAGTGTCCACAGAGCTTTGTATTGAGGATAAAACACAGTGTTCATTGTGTATCGGGTTGAATACGGCCTCTCAGGTACAAAACAGGTTTTCATTAAACTCAGGTAGACGCTTCTATTAATATTTCTATCTTTGTCATTCATTGGTTTTGTGTCTATGTAGCAGGTGACTATTTCGAACGGCATGTAAGAGCCTCCGTGGCGCAATTGGCTAGCGCGTTCGGCTGTTAACCGAAAGGTTGGTGGTTCGAGCCCACCCGGGGGCGTTCTATTTTTGTTCAATCTTTGTCGAGTTGATTTTGTTTGGAGTAGGGAAATACGAATAAGTCCAATATTTTGCATCTTTTGTGATATTTTTTTTTGCGTTTTTTTTTGCTGTATTTTATGTTAGTCAATTACAGCATAACTCATTGATTACTCGTATATAGTTTATTCAATTTTAAAACGCAATACATCCGGCTAGACTGTAACTAGATATTTGTAACTAAGAAATCGGTGAGAATATAATAAAATACAATGTAGGTATTATGTTTAAGCGATATCTACCACAAAGAAAGTAATAAATACAGCCCTGTGATGTAGTAAGACTAGATAACGTTTAAGCAATCTGAATTTCTGCAAAATGCCTGCATTTAATCGACCACGCGAAACGGATGGATGGATCAGATACCATACAGTAGCGCTTGCATTGCATTACCATCTGTCACCAAACATCGAAAACCGCGCGATAATGCCTCACGCGGCAATGGCTCACAAATTCACAACGATTCGGCGCTAAAACGCAACTGTACGATATTTTGCGCCAGGAAGTTAGCTCGCAGATCGTAGACATGACAGTTCGGAAATTGCAACCCGTCACTCGCGGTGGCACGACAGGGCACGACCGCACCGCCAGGCGTCGCCACTTGTCGGCTATGTCCGTCAAACTTCGGCGTTACGATTCGCGGCGCGGTTTGAATCCGGAATTGAGTTTTGAATAATGGAGATGGAACTTTGTATAATAATAATTGTGTTGTTTCATTTAATTGTACTTAAATGTAACTTTATTTTTGAGTACTCACATAATATCTTCAATTCAAACCACGATTGTCATTTGGCAGCGAAACCCTTAAATGGATAGGTACGACAATGAAGAAACAATAATGAAAATTGTATAATTAATGGTGCCAGAAGTAATTTGACTATGCTACCTACAAATTCTTGACTAAAACTATTAGTAGATTATGTATAAATAAACAACTCCACAGAAATATAATTAATATTCACTGGGTTAGCAAAAAAGTTAACAAAAAACTTTGTAACGGTGACTGACTCTAGCATTCACAGACAGAAACGTTTCCTACATAATTTCATTGCCAGCCAGCTATTATTACATGCTGACAAAAAAAAAACACACTTTTTACAACGAAAATGCAGCCCAAATTTTGCGCAAACATAATATTTAGTTTAGCATTACTATTTACTATTGAACGCATCACAGCTTTGGGCTTCCATAGCAGTGTTGTTAGGAATGTGTACACGTACAGTATGTTCAGTGCCGGGCCGGACCGTACGGTCGTCATCCGGGCGTCATCCGGCCGGCTGCATTATTCAACTGTCATGCATACGGTGACGCCAATTCCATGGATTGTTAGTTTACATCACATTTAGTTCAGCAGAGAACAAACACAGCCTAATAAAGCAAAAATTCGTATTTGCACTCTATGTCGAATGGATTTTTTAAATTCTATCGTATTATGCGCAAAATTTGCGTTTGAGGTATACATTTTAATGATGAACGACTGTGGATTTTCATCATATTTAGAGGCCATTGGTATTCGAAAATGTTTGTTGTGGGAATAGTTTATGAAGCTAGGATGAATTTATCATGAAGAGATCAGGCATGCCGCATGAGGCACTATACATTAATCTACACAAGAGATACTACCGAGTCCGGGATAGGATTTATAGACAAAAATGAGAGCACATTAACCTAGAATTGCGCAATAAGCAGGCCTCCGTACACGGGCTATCATAATTTTACCGGGGCGTTTATTTTAACAGATGTACCGATATTTCATGGCCTCTTAACTACCTCGCCGACATATATATTGCGCTCAGCAGTCTGGTTTCTGTGAACGTCACCATACATTAGTAGGATTTACTAAATAATTGTAAAATAAGAGGGGCTGTATGTCGATAATAATTCTCTCAGTTTGTTTTCGTTGGGCCGCCGGCAGCAGTGGCGTGGGCACTGCGTTCCAACTGCGTTGCTGACGCGTTTATGTGTCTATTGATTTCGGTATATTTGCCCTTTATTTATGGGTGTCAAGGTTAATGTTTGGTGTAACACTGTGTTCCTTTAAGTGGACTTTAAGTAAACAGTCAGACAATGTCGAGTGATTAGTGTTTCTCAATCGTAGCTCGAAATCTGGAATCTGGGTGAGCCTTGGCCTGTATGAGTTAACAGCTATTATTAAGGTGGATGTGTTGGGTACTCCATCAAATACTTAATTTATTTCGTTTGCCTGTGCAAGTGTACACAGACTTCAGAAAACAGTCTCTGTTTGGTGTCTTCTAAAGCCGCCTGAACATTTTTAGGAATCGTTGATGGAGGCTCCGTCTTACAGATATAATATTCCCCAGATCAATGTATTCTAGAATCACATGAAATGTTACTATATTGAAGCATTCTCAATATCACACAGTAATCATGAAACCCGTAACGGAAATTCGACCCTAACTAAAAATAGTCGAATTTAATAAAAATAAAAATCAAACATCCTTATCATTTACGACGGACTCTGTTCAAATATATGCGATTGTATCAATCACTGTCGAGGGCCACTGACGAAAAATTCGTGTTTGTTCGAGATAATATCGTCAATAAGTGGATTATGGTCATTCTGACCAGCACATCCCGTGTTTGTTAACACGTGTAAACCGAGATAGCGACGGGTTAAGTCAACACACTGTTTGTCGTTTAATATCTTCGGATTAAAGTGATCGTTCATGATTCAATATCGTAAACTCACCGTTTGATACTGAACTGGGATTATTACTTTTGTAATGTTTGTGGTGTAGCTTGTATTACATAGGCGTGGACGTGTTTTTAGGGTGAGCTAAATTGGAGGAGTGAAATATATTGGTTATCGTCAATTCATTTGTCAATTCAATTTTCGCACACAAATGTCCACATGGTTGTAATGTGCTGGAATAGAATTCTAAAATTCATCAACGAGGTTCCCTCCCTCACAGCGCGCAGTACCACAACAAAGCAAAAATCCCAATCAAAGTCAAACAAATTCCACAATTAGCACTAGTAGGGCCGAACGCTCACAATCAAAGTCGACGCGCCGAAGACAACAAGCACGATGAGGGGCCTCATTGTACACAAATAAGAAAACCAATTAAAGCCGAGTTCTAAACGTCACCTAACCGTTGAATATGAATGGCGCCGGGTCGGGGCGAGGACCGAGTGGGCGCAGGGCGAATGGGGCGAGTGGGGCCACGCACTCGGCCCGATGCGATCTGCCCGCAATTATACCACAAAAGAATCAATTACACGCCAGGCAGTCGCGCGCAAAGCGGAAAGAAAACAATATTGCACTCGCAACGCTTAAACTCTTCACCGTTTCTGTACCTTACCTTGTGACGCGACAGGACTAGGAGCCGGCAGAACTGCTGTGTTCCCAAATTTTTGGAGGTGAGCAGTTCCCTTGGGTTCAACCATAGGGTTCAACAGTATTTTGTTCGTCTTCTGAGATTTTGTGAGGGAGAAGTATAACCTAATTGGACTTCTCTGTCAAAATTGTGATGATTGAAAACAAAATGGGGTTACGAACTACTCAGGCGATGGCCAGATACCAGAGAGATAAATGGAAGAAAACTGAGTCTTAGTGAGGGGATGACGATAAGGTAGAGGAGCCAAATCAAGTTCATAAAAATAAACAGATAATAGAGGAGAGTCTGGGAGTATATTAAGAAGTTGGGTTATAATATAGTATCTTCCAATGATGATAAACGTATAGCACCGTTACTTTATTGGTAGAAGCAAATTTTTTCACCGACTTGTGATCTGTGGTTTAAAGCTCTACGCAATCAAGACTGTTCCATCCATCACATCCTCACATACGCACGCTGACTGTAGGTCTGCAGCCACAGTAAACGTTTGCCAAAATCAGTTCCGCGTCAGCGCGTCACCTCTAAATTTTTATCAGCGCCGCGGCTCGTCTCGCGAGTTTGGCCCTCGTCTCTTTGAGCTGCAGATCAAAGCATACGCGCTTCTATTAGCCCTGATTACAGCGGCGCACTCGACGGCACCCGCCCCCCCTCAACCCGCACCCGACGCCCTCGCGGTCGCATTGTCTCAGTGCGGCCGCCGACGGGTTAAGTTAAGATGCGTTGTAGTGTCATTGCAAGTTTAATTAGCTTTGATAGTGATGCGCCGACGTTTGACGTGTCAAGTGTACCGCGGCACTCACGCAACGATGGCTACATAGTCTAGGCTTGCTGGAGTATTATCTTCTATTTTAGTACACAAGTAGGACGTCACAAAAGGAAAAGCGATTGGTTGGATGGTAGGTACTTGTTTGAGCTAGCTCTTTGATAAGCCCAATTAATTAGTAGGGTTTGTCTACGTGACTAGTTATCCTGGCTGTTGTGTACGTGATAATAATAATTCTATTTTGAGTCATTTTAAAGGACTTAGATTATCAAAAGAATAAAGTCATTATTGTCTTGGTCACAGCAATTCATTGATAACGATCGGTACCTAGCATATAAGTTCATGTTAGGTACATATTTTAATTCCGTACGTTATCAGAAATGAATGAATTTTATCAAGTCCTTATCGCGACGTGCTACTTGGGAAGTATTTTTAGATTTGTGAATATTATTATTGTTAAAACCGGTGTGAGTATCGGACGTCTGACTTATATTATATTATATACCTACCTATTTATCTACATAATAGGTATAATAATATGATCTAACAATTCGTTCTCGTAGATAGATGAAAATGCACGTAGGCAATGATTTAGAAGTGACTTGTTTTCACATTAGACATTATCTTCATATCTCGTAACTTACTAATAATATTTTAATACCAATAACTAATGAAAGTGCTCTAAGTAATATTTTGTGTAGGTAAGCTAGGTACCCTGTTATATAACTTGGACTTTAACGAAGCGAAAATGGCGTAACTGCGAATTAATTAACCTTTTTAGGTAAGCAGAACAAAAATAATATAAGGAAATGAAATAGCTTGTACATTAGGGAAATGGGGACCTACCTACTAGCCTATGTGTTTCGTTATTTCGACGCATCAGCTGTGGCGTCGGTGGTGTAATGGTCAGCATAGTTGCCTTCCAAGCAGTTGATCCGGGTTCGATTCCCGGCCGACGCACACTTTTTGCTTATTTTCAACATTTCCTTATTATAATGTTTTTGATTATCTCCTTCCTTACCTAATGAGAAGTTTCTTTTTGTATCATGCGGTCTCGTTCGACAGCCGAAGATCACTCGTGAAGTTGTTACATCATTATATAAGTCGTAATGTAGTGTTTACTGTGAGGGTCGGCTGCGTCATTTGTATGTTATGTATGTAAACAAAAAGTGTTAGACGTTGAATTCAGATAATAGGGGATCGGACAAAAAAAAACTAATTATACCGTCAGATAGAATTCCAAAAACACATAGTTTTTCTTTTTTCACATAAACAAAAAATGAAGACGAAACAGTGCTCGACATGTCAGTACATTTTTTACCTACAAATGACGTCACAACCGGGGGGTTGTGACGTCAAAAACGTGAAAAATTGACGAAGACAAAACGCATCAAAGATCATGAGAGGGGTCTCATGATCTTTGATGCGTTTTGTCTTCGTCAATTTTTATTAATTTGATAAAACAAAAAACACGTATCCAATATTTTTCGATAATCTAACTGACGGACTAATTAAAATCATATTTTTTTGACTCAGTCCGATCCCCTATTATTAGAAATAAATTATTTTGACATTGACACACTTTGACGCCTACGCTTTTTCTAATTTCCTTCTTCTAGGTACAACTTCTTCTTCTAGGTTATACAACTTTATTGGTTAAATTTTCCCTTTTCTTTACAGCATCCCAGAGTTAATTTCTAAATGACCATATAGGTTAAGGTTTACTTAGAGTATCAGGAATACATTCGACAAAAATAACATGAATTCAATTTATTTTCTGTTTTAACATGTTTAGATAACGAAGCCGAGCGCCTGTCGAGTCTCGCTAACTAATTTACGTTAACCCTGTATAATTTGAAAGTGGGTTAAAAATGCAGCTACTGCTCGTCAGTGTTAGGTACTCCGTACTACCGTAACATACAGCGACCTATTAAAACCTCTATATGCGGATTTTTCATTGTAAGGGAAATACTTATAAACAAGGCACGTTTTATCTTGACATTTTACAGGGTTTAAGCACAGATATACTTTTTCTGTCGAAACTCTTCTTCTAAATAGGGAAATAATGTTAACTCACTCCACGCGCCAATAGATGGCGCTACTAGTTACACATAGACCTATGTAAAGATGGCACTCAATTTCTATGATGTAACGAAATACTAGGTAGATCAATGTTGTGTTCTATGGATATACGTGGAGTTTACACAAATTTTGTTCGTACTGACCTTATTTTTAGCTGCTCTATCTAATAAAGCTTAGCAATCCACCTATGAACATATCTCGCAGCACCTAAAGCCTAAGCTTCATTTGAAGCTGAGACAGCAAAGTGAATTAGCTTCATAAGACTTCGTCACACTACTTCGAGCGGTACAGTCGAGCACGTCTGCAATTAGGAACAAATTGTGTGGAATACCGTGTTTGCTGCTCGCGCCGGAAATTGTGTCTTCTGTCAATATCTAGGGTGACTGTACGCGGTGACAAGACCTTTAAAACAGACTTTGCTTCCCTAGAAATAAGGGTGGTTTCAGAATTTTTGTAAGGTAAATAATAATTTTGCGTTAGTTTTCGTCTGTAATTGTGTATGATTGTCTTGTAGGCGAGTTATCGGGTATTCGGGAGGGTGAGGGAGGCAAACTAAATATTGGTATCTGCGTTTAATATGTGGAAACTAATAATGGGCTCTATATCTTTTGCCAGCAGCGACTACCGTCTGCATTCGTGTTAGTTTGGGGTAGGACGAGTGCTCCTGTTTCTTACACATTTCGGAAATCATTTGGAGCGAATCTGATTTTGTCTTTTAGAGACACTATTTTCAATCACGACGTGAATGAATCCCGGAAATTGTATATATTGTGTCTTTTGTGCTGATATTGTCTTTGATTAGACACTATTTTCAATCCTAGAATAAATTAATCCTGGGAATTCTATATTTATTTTATTCTCAGTGCGTATTAAAGCCACATTATTGTTTTAAGAACTTATGTTTTCCCCAAAGGCTACGCACCATAGATTCGAGCGATGCGAGCTGAAGGCACTTCAGCCCAGTACATTGCCGAACCATTAAAACACGTCCCCAAGGTACGAACGGATTTTATATTCCACAAATCCGTTTTCAGTATTTGTACATGCTCCCAGCAATCACGTTCGTTCAAACTTTCACTCACAATATTGTTCGTTCAGTTTTACGGTTTCTACTATCAAAGGAGTTTTTATTTAGTCGTGTCATAATCGAAGGTCAGAGGTTATCGATGTGGAGCTCTGAGGGAACTAATTGGCTCTTCACTGCACTCGACTGATGTGCCGATGTTTGGCGACGCGGCGCGCGGCGAGCGAATGTGTTTGTGGACGACTGTACCACTCAAGTGTGGTCCTACCTTCGGAAAATACGGGGTATTTTACGGAGGTAAATGGAGGTTGTATGACAGAAAAATGGCCTTACAGGTTTATACGGAGTAGGAATGATGGAAATACAGACAAAGCCTTTCTGAAAAAACTCGGCTGTTCCATTCATTTTGACCGTGTCGGTGTATTTTTGTGTGAAAACATACATGTCGATGCTGCGAGGTCCAACAACGTGCTAGATCTGTGATAACAGTTTTCCCGCCGATGTTTCTTACACCCTCTATTCAGTTAGAATCAGCAGTGATATTTCAGCAAGCAAGATGTTATAAAAGGTATAACTAATGCTGATAATAAGACGGACCGACAATAAATAATTATACCGCTCAGAGCTAAAAGCATCCCTATAAGCTATACCTATCTACTGATTAAAATATCCTCAAATCCGTTCACTCATTCGATCCTGCATCAGCTCGGTGCAGATTACCTCGCCTTGTCTCCCATTGCCTACGAGCCTGTAATATATTCTTACACTCTGCCTCACCTGCTGTCGGTAATATATTCGTGCTTTGAGCACCAACTACAGCTCATCCAGGGCTGAGCTGCTTACAGCGAATGCAGGCGTCTAGACGTAGACACGAGGTGCGCGGGAATTAGTTTTCTCACAATCGAATCTAACAAGACTTACCTACATACCCTCTTGTACTGTGCTGATGGTTTTTAACGTTTTTCTTTTTTATGAACAGCAAGATCCTGTATTGTATTATTATCTATGCAAAATTACAATTTAAGCTTATGCCTGACATTTGTGTTTATCTATAAATTCTCGTTACTGCTCCAGCTAACCTTTTGAGTAGGTAGTGAATGTAGGTCCTAAGATTGGCATTCTATCGGGGAACTCAAGCGAGGCTACGAGTATTTAAATGCGTAGTAATTTCCAAATTCCAAAGGACTTTATTATCTATTCCAAATTCAAACACAATAAAGCCATGTTAGATGGCTAATCTGTGACAGAGGTCGACCTTGATGTCCGGACAAACATCTCGAAGACCGTCTTCTTAATATTCCCTCATGTGAGTACCAAACATGATCTTTGTGATAAGATCTGCGAAGTAGCGCTCATTCGCGTTCGCCGGCGTCTCGAGACGATTGCGATGTCAAACAGAGATAGCACAAATGTGGTGAAAGGATGTGGGT
This sequence comes from Diarsia brunnea, assembly GCA_949774965.1. NCBI lineage: Eukaryota > Metazoa > Arthropoda > Insecta > Lepidoptera > Noctuidae > Diarsia > Diarsia brunnea. Next base: position 652,404 of record OX459009.1, read on the forward strand.
CGCGCCCGCGGCTTCGCAGACCTATTCTGAACTCCCAGGACGGTGCGGTACAAGGGTTTAAATAGTGATTTGGGGATATGGTTTAGATATGAGATTGATACTTGGATAATTTTGTCATGTCATGTGTGGTAAACTCTTGTATGTTGTCAAAATATACAAGACGAAGTCGGGTTCTACAACCCTGTCAGGACATACTAGAAAACCCTTAATTAATTAGAAAAGAGTCAGTTTTGAGTTAGCTTGGTGGTAGATAATAGGGATGTTTTTCTAATTAGTCCGTCTGTTAGATTATCGAAAAATATTGGATACCTACGTATTTTTTGTTTTACCAAATCAATAAAAATTGACGAAGATAAAACGCGTCAAAGATTTGAGTGGGGTTTAGACGTCACTCACCGGTAAAAAATGTCATACTAATGAATATGACGTCACACGAGTTTTCAAATCACTGTATCGTCTTCATTGTTTGTTTACGTGAAAAAAGAAAAAATACGTGTCCAATAATTTTTGGAAATCTATCTGGCGGATTAGTTATTATCGAATTTTGTTAGCTATCGAATTAGTTTTTTTTGTTAACTACCCTATTGTTGTGTGTGATAAGTGGTAGGTGTTGCTGCTGCTGGAGTAGCTGGTTGCCTATACCCTAAGGGTTAAGGTACGGTATGCTTCAGTCATTTCTAGGAGGCCTCTTTCCCGCAAACATTTTATCCTATTCGTTAACGTCTGCCGTGGTAACACTTTGGCTTTGAACTGGTGTAGATTAGTATGAATTTGTCAGAAGAATTGGCCGTTTATTTTGTTTCCATTGATGTACGGCCTACGGAACACCAGTTACTATGTAACATGCAGGATACATATTATTATAATTCAGCCACATTGCTCGCTTTAGGCTATAAACTACATTGTAATAGTTGTCCCATTTCTAGATTGTTGCGTTAGCTTACATATTTATCTAAACTGTTATGTCTGAATAACATTCAGCGTTATGTGATGTTATTTCAGCTTATGTTGATGGCCTCTTTATCTATGTTGTTGGAATCTTATTTATCGAATAAAAAATGCCTGTATAATTCTTATGAGTAGGTACGACAAGTTTTGTGAACTTTTTTTGTCGTAATTTTTCTATCTGATTCTTTCTTGTCACGTGTCGAGTTCACTCAAATATGTTCGACCTCTGGGTGTGTGGCCTTCCCAGCACAATCGTTGGCTTCAGCTAAATCTTGTCTTTTATTTTTTTATATAAGCTATTAATTTTTTTTTTGACGGCACGGTTGGTGCAGTGGCCGAGAGATTGAACTGCTGCGCTGCGTGTCGCGGGTTCGATCCCCGCACGGAACAAATATTTGTATGGCCTACAGATAGTTGTTTCGGGTCTGGGTGTGTTTGTGTATGTGAATTTAAATGTTTGTAAACGCACCCACGATACAGGAGAAATTCCTAGTGTGGGGCAACGTTTTTAAAAAAAAAAAATATTAATTTAGGAAATCTTTTTATTCGTTCTTCTCACAGAACCACAGACATTCAAACATTATTGTCTTCCATTCATCAACAGGTCTCCACGAGCGCGTTGAACATCATACGTGGTATAGATGCTGTAGCTTGCAACAGCAGGTTACATTTTATAAGTAATCTCCTAGCAGTCCTTCCACCTACATTACAAGCCTACGCCACAGAATAAGGCCGTGGACGCATGCAGTAAGACGCGCCGCGCTAATCTCTAGACGTAAACACGACGTCTGTGACCACTGCGCTGTTTATTCATGAATGTGCTCCCGGCCTTACACTAGCTACACTCAGTAGCCGGGCATCTTTGTGTATGAGGCTGTGGGCTGTGGCTGTTGCCAAGCTGTTTCTAAGAGTTCAACTGGTAATCTGGTTAAGGAAATGTGTTTTGGTAGATATTTGATGATTTGGAAGCTGTCGGGAGAATAACTGTTTGGAAATCTAGTCGTCAAATTCTCTCTTAAACACAACTGGCCTGAACTGGCAACGTGTGGGTGTACGGTACGCAACAGAAGTAGCTTAACACTACTCAAAGTTTCAAAGCAGGTTTCTTAATTAAAGCTTGTTAGATTTTACTCGTTGCTAACAAGTTATTGAAGAGGAAGGAATATTTAAAAAATGATCTTCTGAAATATTAAAAATAATAGCTGGAGTCCTGAAAATCAAATAATTAAAGTTCCGAAATGTTCAACTACTTTTGTTGCTGACCCTACAATTAGATACACCTCTGCCTGACCCTTCGGGGATTACAGGCGTGATGTTAAGTGTAAGTAAAGTTTAACACCTGTCTGACCATAACACCGAAAACAAAACCCTGGCCTTGCCTTCTTCCTTTGATGATGTTACCTATACTTCTTGTGAAACTCAAGATTTAAGGAATAAGAACATAATTCTGTAAATATTGCTAACTGATATTTGATCGTTCGATGTATAGTTAAGCTGAAGTGTCCGCTGTGTCAGACAGCGCACCGCGAGACACCGCTGACACTCATTAAACGACGCGCGCGACAAGCGACAACGCACACAACGACGCACGGTAGAACTTACATTTAAAACAACAAACTACATTTAAGGCTTCGCCCGTGTGGGTTGTCCCACGACATCGCACTGCTGGGACAAAAAGTATCCTATGTGTTAATTCAGTTTAAAAATTATCTATTTGCCAATTTAATTAAAATCCGCTCAGCAGTTTTTGCGTAAGCGACAAACATTACATCCATGCACTTGTCGTGCGAACGCGGTTAGATCTATGACCTTAATTTTTTAGATTTGTACAATAAATGAAGTTTAGTCTTTTGCATACTTTGAAGATTAAACTTACATTCACAATGTGGATGATGTGTTTCAAAGAAATATTATAATTATGCATCTTTCGTTGTACTACTGCAACTGGTATAGTTTGTAGAAGTCTTGTTAGACTTTGAACTCACCAGGATGACATGAAAAAATAACACAGTTTTTCACATCCATAACACATAAGTGGCGCCACTTGCTCCCAAGATTTGGATCTAATTTGAATCTGCTTGAGTAAATCAAAGTTAGCGACACTTACCGTTATCAGCTGTCAAAAGTCATCTCAGAGACTTTTTCCCAAGATCCCTAGTACCCTCTCGGTCGCGTCGTGTCGTCCACCAATTCGCCCTAACTACTTGAAGCCGCCCCCTCTGGTGCACCCCACTAAAAAGCCATTACCGCGCCTTTGATCCGCGCCGCGCCGCCTTTGATCGCGCCGCTTCGACTGGCCACTTATAACTATTGCCTGTAGTCTTCAGGAAAAACTTGTGAGATGCTCGGAATGAGGTACTTTGTTTTGTTTTAAAAGTATTCTGTCAGTTAGCGGCGAGTTCTGAGTTAAATTGTCCAGTTAATTGGATTGCTCGTTCGACCAATATCTCTAAGTTATAACTGTTTTATTTTTGTAAGTAAACCGCTAGAACTAAACTTAACAACGTGGGATAGTATAGAGGTACAATTGGGTACGTATTTGAATATCGAAGATTAAAATACCTACGCTTAAAATATCGATGTTCAAAACATCGAAAATTTAAATATCGATTGTATCAAAATGTCGAAAATTGTTATACCTACGCTTAAAACATCGAAAATTAAAATTCCGAATGGTTAAAATTTCGAATGATTCAAAATATCGAATGACATTATGCCTAAGTTCATAATATCTACGTTCAAAATACCTACTAGTTAAAATACCGAAAAAAAATTATACAGGGTGTAAATCAACACCCACACACACACATACAGCCGTTAACCAAGCATTCTGTACATCAAACTAAGTACCCCTACGCAAAAATTTTTGCTGGGAAACGTTTTATTTTTTGGGGAAAAATTTGTAACTTTGACCCCCAATATCTCCGTAACTAGGGGGTTCCCAGGTATGGTCTAGAACAAAAAAATGATCGCAGTGGTTATATTGTACATTTGCGTACAAATGTGTTTTATTTTGGGTTTTTATTATGTAAAAATAATTAAAGTACCTACATTACATGAGGTTTTCCTTGTTTTTTTTTTGTAACCCACCTAGTAACTGATTACCATCAAGCAAACAAGCTTGCAGCAATCATGCAACATGCAAGCAAGCATGGTTTCTGTCACGGCTCCGGCGCTGCAGGGCTCCGGCAGTCCCACGCGAGCTTAACGTCGCAGATGATCTAAACGCTCACCACCGCAGCTTCGGCTTGTTGGCCGGCTTTGCCGGCCAGCCTCAGCTGCGGCGGCGGGCGTTAAAACCACCTGCTCCTCAGCTCGCGGGCTGCCGCGCCCCTCCGCGCCTACGCGATTCTAAATTACACTCTAGGGGTAGGGCATACAAGACTACGTAGAGTCGATTTTGCAGCGATAAGTTTCTGTCACTAACTTTAGTAGCATAACATATTGACTTTCAAAAATATATTTTAATTTCAAGACCTAAATAATACCTTCACGATTGACCTATGCTTGTACACTGGACACTGACTTTCATGGATAAAATAGGTCGAAATTGTTCCAAAACCGAATTAGGGTACCCCGAATTTCCGTAGTCTTTTGGCTGTTACCCCTAGAGTGTATATAAAAATCCGGAGGCGCGAAGGGAGGGCAACCCCCGCTCGCCGTAACAAAGCATAGGCACCCGTGGGAGCCGTAGCGGCTGAGGCTGGTCGCCGGAGGCGACCAGCAAGCCGAAGCTGCGGAGGTGAACATGGGTGCCTATCCTTTGTTACGCAAGGGCGAAGGGGTTGCACTTCCCGTGGCGCCGGAGACGTTGCAGAAGCAACCTTTTTCCACTCATACTACTTACATCAAAAATTAATTTTCGATGTTCAAATAATATATGTACCCATTGATATTTAGGACGTTCGATAGTTTGTACTTCGATATTTAGGACATTCGATAATCTGTATTTCGATGTAACTTTTGTAGATATTTTGATTTTAGATGTATTGGACGTAGGTTATTTAACCATTCGATAATATAAACTTTCGATATTTTATGTTTCGGTTTTATGGTCGTTCGATATTTCCATTTTCGATGTTTTGAACATCGATATTTTAAGTGTCGGTATTTTAATCTTCGATATTCAAATACGTACCCGTACAATTATTTCAGCTAAAAAGGATCATAAAATGGGTGAGAGATACGCTAAAAGAAAGATCTTTGATGTAACTGAAAGATTCATTAAAACTTGTATCTAGCGTTAATTAACACAAGATAAATTAATTGTGTGGTACACTACAAAAAAAAAACACGCATCACCGTTCCACAAGCATACAAGCAGCAAGCGCATCCTTGTCTATTAGCCTCCTAGACAAACATGATTCCCTGGTACCGAGCCCCAAGGATAAAAGACTCCATTCTTCCCCACTTCATATTCACGTAGAGTGCTGCATACGGCGATAATTAGCCTGAAGCTTTGATAGCGAGAGATGACGTCACGTAACGTCATGTGACGTCGCTCCAAATTAGCTCTCGTCACAGAACTACTTATGATAGAAAGTGCTCGGCTTTGCAACGTGGCCAGATTTACGAATCTTTTTAAAATCGTGTAAAAGCCTGGTGGAGCGAAATGCGGTTTCAAAATTACTGAAATGTTTTTTTTTGCGGGACTTACATTGCATGGTAGAATTTAACAGTACTTACACAGGAGTAAATACGTGTATAAACGTATATAAGTATATGTACTTCTACAAGTACCTACCTACATAATTATGTTCAACGTTCGGTCTTAGTTATTATTTGTCGAGGCATTTTGATAAAAGACCTGTCTACAGATGTTCTTATTACGGCGCACGTGAGAAATGCTTTAAAGAAATACCAATTAGATTTGGGAAAATGAGTAACGGGTGTACAACAAACACGATAAATATAACAGAATTAGAGTTCACAAAAAAATACAACGATACAGGAAAACTTTCCCGCACATAGGAAGATTCTTACCAAAAAACCTTTTTACATGTTATTGATATCCGTTTCAGGTTAATCAACCGTAACCATCCATCATCAAACATTATATTTACTATCACAAAGTTCTCCCGAATATCAAAAGAGGTTTAAAACATCAGCCTCCTTTGTGCCGTCTCCGTGTGATCTCAAATCGCCGACTTGCTCATTGACTCGGAAATGTGTACTCGTATGTCGTGTGCAGTGACGTCATTTATTCGTATTTGTACAATCAACAATGTCGAATGCTTTATTTACTACTGTAGACAACAAATGGCAACCATTGCTCGTTTTGAAGAGATATACGAACTTTCTTCGTGATCCCAATCATACATGAACATTGAATAACTGCCAAGTGCCTGTCACGAGCTGTTTTGGCCAATTTATTAAGATACCATTGACTTTATTTATACTGACAATGTGTTACGGGATATAAGAAGGCAATATATGAAATAATATATCGTCCTTGTTAGGATATTCTAATAATGTTGTATATTAGACGAAGGATATTGGTTTCTTAATGAAACTTCTCGTTATTACTAATAGCTTTTGTAATGGAAGCCTGTCATTCTGCTTAGTATTTCTATATCTGTCTGGAAATGAAAAGGGAGTATAATGAGAAATCTTTTCTTTGTGATAGTAATCTGGGAGACTAATTTATTAGGTAGGTACTTATTATCGTTTGGCTTTGTTGAGATTTACACAGTTATCAATTATTCCTATTACCAAACCCAGATGACCAATTAGTTTATACCATACCATACCTACTCTAAAAAGCTTATTTTATTCACGCAAAACAGTGAATAAAAAGGCCTTTTATTCACTGTTTTGTTTTTATTCACTATTTTGGTGTTTGAATTTGGAACACAAAAATATATCCGGTCTCTATTTCAATGCTTACACAAACTCCTTGCGCTAAGATTGGAAATTCAAAACTCTTTGGTGCAAATAAATTCTCGAGATTTGATTGGTCGATATTTGCGACAAGGAGTTTGGCATTAGATTAATAAATATTGTTTCACAAGTTGACCACCCTAATGATAATAATAAGAAAATTACGCTTAATTTCAGTCATTGCTCTAATTTTAATGTCCATTTCAATTAATGTAACAATTCTTATTTCTTGATTAAATTTCTATTTTCGCTTAAATTATGTCTTTTCTCGTAGTCATGATATAAAGTATAGTATGCAACTCCTGAATAAAGTACGAATTTATATCGAGGGCCATGAATCACTCGCGTCGTTCAGGATTCTATCAGTTGAATCACTCGCTGCGTTCGTGATTCAATCATTAGAATCCTTCACTTGCTCGTGACTCATCTACGGCCCTCGCTTTAAATCCGTCCTTTATTCACTAGTTGCATAATATACTATTTTTTCTCTCTTTGTAATCGTCACCATAACTAGAAACTAGATTAAAAAAATAACTTGACAAATGGATGTAATTATGATTACTTAAATTAAACATAAAAATAATTGAACCAGAGAACGTTAATAAGTAATAACACACCCTCTTAATAAACAAGAATCCATAGAAAAACATTGATCCCATCCAAAACATAATTTGCATACACCACCTTCTGGTACCAAGACCTCATATAAATAAGGAGCTTGCCCCAAGTTACACAGCTAATCCAAGACGTAATCTACGACGTAACTCCTTCAGAAGTACCAGGAGTTCATAAAAACGAGATAGTTGTAAGTTGGCGGTGTGTGCCCGATTCGACGCGCGCTCATCACGGATTCCCTTTGCCGAAGCTGGTGGTGCCCCCCGCGCGACCGCGCAGCCCCCGCTCATACCCTCGACCCTCTCAAAAGAAATCCTTGCGATTCCTAAGTAAAAGTACACGACTGTTTGGATGTTCTTAGATTGCTAGTGTAAGTTTCAGTTTAATTACGTGCCCATGAATTTATTAGTACAGCGTTTTGTTATTTTTTTTTAAATTGTGCAGAATTTAAATGCTTTAAAGGGAAACTGTCGACTAGATCAAACAATGATTAAGGTTATCAAATAAAGCTCAATTTCATATATTTTACTTACTTTGTAAGATATACAAAGAATCCTTCAACCATTCCTAGTTCCCAACAGATAATATAATAAAAAAAATAAAGTCGGTAAACATAATACCAGGATCATAAATTGGCACTGAAACATTCTCACAGCCACTTTTCAATAAAATACAACGAATAGCGAACATCTTGAAGATCGATTCTTTATGGTAAGTCTGACGTTCCTTTTGGGCTCACATGCACCCCAATGTTACCTACCCTCGGGATCTGCTGTCTCTTTTATTCTTGTTCAAAGATCCATGGCCTTCTCTTTCACTGCAAACGTCATTGCGTGGCGCATTGTCTACGAACGAAATGAAAATTCAATTCTGACTCAAACACAAGGGTACTAAGGTCGAAATTGGATCGGATTTCTTTTGTGAAAAGGAAATTGGCATTTACTTCGACAGTGGAAAAGCCAGTTTTCCGCGGCAAATTTCGAAAATGGAATCCGAAAGTATACCGCGACCAAGTTAAGTTTACCGTCGTGGTTGTTGTTTTTGTTCGGTGGTGGTTCTGTGTACGATTTTGACAAGTGCAAAATAATTTTGCCGCTTTGTGCGTTCGGAACACGCCGGCCGGCCGCATTCGTTGACATGTACCGGCACGCGAACGTTTTTGTTCCATTTTCAGTATTTTAAAATTTGATTTTTTATTCGAAATGTGACGTTTGACTTCGGAAACTGTGTTTACAGCCAGTGTCGTAGTTATGTAACGTAGCGTTGTAGGTAAACAAAGAGGTTGTGTTACGTCGGTGGCCTGAGATTTGTATACGAACTAGAATTAAGATTTTATATGATAAATAGTAATAGATAAGTGTTTAAATTAAATAGTTGAATAAGCTCAATAAATTCAGTGATACGTGATTTTATCGTGATTCGTCGAAAGTAAACAAGGTAATTTTTATTTATTTATTTACTTTAGTTAGTTTTTTATATAATTGATTGCTACTTCAAAATCCATATCTAAGTACAAATATAAGCAAAGGTAATTTAGTGTGAGACCTGAGAAAGACTGCAGGTTGTGCAGTGGTTGCGTGGGTCGTTGACCCCGGTTGCCATGGCGACGGCGGCCACCATGTGCGCGGGTCTACGACGCTGCTACGCGGCTACGGCTGATTGCTACGATTGTCTACGGGATGCTTGCTCTCATAAACATAATTATACAAATATTTAATATAATTTATTGAAGTAGGCTTCTATTATATTAACGACAGATGTACAAGGCGGCAATTCGCAAGATTCTTTGGCGCCAAATGGAAAACTGATTTTGTTTGAATCTTCTTTCTTTATCGTGTGTTTAGTGCCTAATCTGTGGACAACATATTTTAGTAGTAAGCCTTGTTATAAACCTGTAATAGGCTACTGTTTGTTTTTCCTTAAGAAATAAATAAATAAATAACCTGCTGTCAGAGTTCATATGCCGCTCACCGGCCTCTGACTTGGCTTAAGCTTGTTTGAATATAAGTAGTAGATTACCAATAAGCATTTATGTTTAAAATAGGAGTAGGTAATAGTTTTGAAATAACTGTGTTAAGATGGATTAAGATGGCGGGAAGAAGCACACCATCCTAAGAAATGAAAGATAATGGAGGAGGCCTTAGCCCAGGAGTGGGACAATACGGGCTAACAAAAAAATTACGAAAGTCCTTGAAAGAAATATAAGACGTTGGGATTTTTCCCGGTTTCACAGTAGGTAAAACCTTGCATAATTTACAATTTACAATGAATCCTTGAACTACACACGTACAACAACGTATATGAAAGTGGAACAAATACAAACACGCTCGGTTAGCGCGTATAAAGTTGTAAGTAGCAGAGTTATGGCTGTTCAACACTTTGAGCAGTAAAGCAATAATCCCGCTATTGTTCGATCGCTGATAACTGGCCTACGGGCGGTGTTCCAGGGCAAGATTTAATATATTTATGTTTTACTACATATATATATAAAGTCGCTGCATTTCCCCAGGGGGGTTGACACAGGAACTGTAAAACGCCACTTGCTGTGGTCCTGGCATAATCCTTTTGCTTTGTCAATGTTTATATATTATAGTAAGGCACAAGCGCGGTGTGAGCGTAAAGGATTTTCAAACAAAAAATACTTATTATAACGTAACATCACGCGTATAATTCCCGACGAGTTAAGTAGAGGTGTATTCATTAGTACGTACACATAGAGTGCAAGCACAAATCCAGTTACAGAGAAATTCCTGTTGGAAACCCAACTGCACTTTGCCCGACGTGGGAATCGAACCCAGAATCTCATGCAGTCGCGCTTGCTACCACTAGACCAACGACCATGGACCAGACGAGCCAGTGTAGACGAAATAGCATGTTATCAGCGATATCAATGATAAGAAAGCTAATGACAGTTTGGTTGAAAGCCTCAGCAAGAACATGAAACACCTTAAAAGCGATTGTCTCTTATTTAAGAACTATTCGTAATATTCGGGAAACAAAATGGAAGCGTATGTTCTAATCATTTAAACGGCATTAACAACCTTCGAAGTCGATCACCGAATACATTACAACGTTTGACACCCAAAAAATTCAGCAGCAAAAGAATATCAATAAATCTTCACCTTATTAATGAAGATATTTTTGCCTAAACTTGACAGTTTCATGTTTCATTAACGAGGGAGCGATAAATCGTGGTAAAAATATGATTAAAATGGTGAGCGGAGCTGTGGTATGCTTGTATGTATGTGGTATGATGGTAGCTCGAGCTGGCAGGTCTCGTGGGACATCGCACGTCATGTTACGGGATTATGTAAAACACCCTCAGCCGCACTGCTCTGGAACTATTGGAAACTCGAAGGCGTAAAGATTTGGTTTTGTAAAGACAATCTGTATACAGTAGTTTACGTGAGGTCTCTAAGTTTCCCGTCGGGGCTGCGGGTAGTTCGCAAGAGATACCGCGTCCTCGGCATGAAGAGCTAACAAGGAACATGGGTGGTTCTTAGTCAGTAGAAGTCTGACACTCCCTTTCGCTCTGCCCAAGAGCGGGAGGGGTCATTTGATGATTTTCCACCCACCATAAAAAAAAAAGGTCAATAAGTTTTCAGTGGCTGTTTGTGTTGTCTCCTTGTCTCTTTTTTATGAGACTGCTAAAAATCTGAGGTCACTCAAATGTAAATGTAGTGGCTGAGCGATTGGACTGCTGAGTCGCGTGTCGCGGGTTCGATCACCACACGGAATAATTAAATATTTGTATGGTTCACAGACAGTTGTTTCGGGTCTGGGTGTCTCTGTGTATGTAAGTTTAAATTTTTGTAAACGCACCCACGATACAGGAGAAATTCCTAGTGTCGGGAACCTTTTATTTAAAAGACAATAGCAGAAATAAAATGGACTACATGGCTTGAGTGTAGGATGCTTATGCTTAGTCTACAGCAAGGTTTAAAACAAACTTAGGTAGCTTATATGTACAGCGTACAGGTGTATAATGAAAAAACCAAGATGGCAGTACATATCACTTCCGATTTCGTATAAGTTACGACACTTTTCATTTCGATAGTGCAAGTTACGAAGTCACTTACCGAGATGCTTATAATAGTTAAATTAAACATTATAGCAATAGCTTCCACTGAGCCGCCAGCCTAACGCCATGTCTAGGGGAGGCTCTAACCCTTTTATTGTTTTATTGTTCGGCGCCGCGACCGTTTAGTCCTGATTTACAATCATTTTCCGATTCCGACCCGGCTGACTTTATACAAAGGATGAAGGGCCCATAAAAACATCAAGCGCCTTTACGCTTACATAATTATTAATGGCTTTTGTTCACTCTAATTATTCATAAGTACATTGCTATGGGAATGTCCTATTTTGATATTAGATTTGACCGGTTACTTGCCGATTCTTCTCCATAGGGAACGACCAACCCCTCAAATTTTCTCGACGTTTTGTACGTGCTCATGTACTTAGGCTTTTGTTAAATTCTGGAATAAACATTCTTCTCGGAAATCTTATTTTAAAATAGAATAGAATAGAATATATTTATTTTCAGGTAACAAAGACCCATAGATAAATACATTAACCTAAATATACATACTAATAATAACAGAAAAAAAAAAAAAATGGCGCTGTGGCTCACAATATTTTATTTCTTGCTGGTTCCTTATTTTGCACTTTGTATGATAAGATACGACTGTGCTGCTGGCTGCAGTTTTCCCCAAACACCACCCTAGTTTTCCTTTTTTCCGTAAATCAGATTCATAGAGTAACTGTGGCTAAGCCATATAAATTCTTAGACGCTTCGTTTATAATTTGTTTACTTTTATAATCCTAGTTGTCTGACCTACACCACTGTCCTCCCATAGCGAGGTATAAACACTAACAAACTAACATTGTAAAACCAAAGATTTTGGATAGTACTCTTTCCAAACTATTTGGTTTTACAAGAAACTTCATAGTTACTTGTCGGTTCTTCTCCAAACCCAAACCGCGCACCTATTTGGAAATGAGGAGGCTTAGGTGAAATAAAATTAAATAATTATTTTAATTTTGAACATCTATGACCAAACTCAACTAATATTAATTTTAATATCTATCTAGTTTCGGTACTCTGAAATTACGAAAAAAAACTCCGAAAACGAAATTCAGTCGTAATTTGGAAATGACCCCTGAAGCTCCATTTGTATGACATAATCTAAATGTCGTAACTAATTCCTTAGTACAGCATTACCCATTTCCCGCTGCGGCGAGGAGGTGCGAACGGTTGCAACACTTGGACACCTCGCCACCTGTGTAGGGATTCCCGCGGGGATCGATCCGCCCCGCTCTCCCCTCGTTGGCTGACTAGTGCTGTCTAATGTGAACGGGATGTGGAATCCCGGAGGTTTATGTGCAGTTGGAATTTCAACGGACTGTAAATGAAGCGTAGACTTTGGGGAAAAGGAGTTGCGAAATGTTTTCTGTGACTGTGAAGTTGCCCCGGAAAACTAGAGAGAGATTAAATTAAATTTTCATTATGCAGTGATGTTGAATTCTTCTTAAAGCATATATATATAGTAGGTAAGCACTTATTATTTACGGTACGTTTATTATTTTTTCTAGATGTCAAATAGCTCTACATAGAAAGAAAGAAAAAAATATTTATTTGTCGCAGAAACATGACGAGCATACAATAAGACAATAAAAAGCAATAGGTACTGAAGGACTTTATATTGTGTGGTTGTGGTAATAAACGTAATTTAGTTATTTATTTATTTTACTATTTATGTACACACAGTAGACAGCACAGGAAAAATATCATAATATAACATATGAGTACAAAGGTACTGCTTATTACAATTATTAAATAAGTTTATTGGAAAAAGAGAAAAAACAGTTACACATTACAAATTCAGATTGACATCTAGAACTACATTTGTTTGCGTTCCATGTTCAAACAGGTACGCATACAACACATAACAAATATAAAAAAAATAATACAAGAAAAGAAAATAAAACGAAAGTTGCACGTCGTGACTGCGACAAGAAGGTTACCACTCAGCATGGTGCTGTGCTATGGGGACCCACAGCACAGCGCTGGTTTTCAGTGGTCACCCGTGAAAAAAAACGTACGAAAGTCAAGACAGCATTAATATTAAGTATAGAGGTACTAAAGTACTACAATTATTATGACTTATGAGATAAAAAAATAAAAAAAAACTAAAGGTATGATTTGCACGCTAAACAGAACAAACATTTTACAAACAATATCAATGATGTGATGAGTTTAATTCTGTTACATGACCCTATAAATATAGAAACAGTTTTTTTTAATACTTTTGTATTTATTGCGAGTTCCCGTGATAATCAGACGACTCCACATCACTAGCTGCACGCTAATGCCACCGAGCGCACCCTTTTACTTATTATAATTTTATATTAAACGCCGCAGCGCACGGCTTTTCGGATGCGTTTCTTTTTGGCTTCAATCCTGGCGTGTTATTTTATGTAGATGTTCTTGAAAGGGGATGGACAGGTCCCTAAGTCTAAGTGACTGGGTCTGACATCAGGGTTGCCATTGTGTGTCATCCTTATTAGCATTCTATTTGTATTTGAGTCACTCCCTGTTTTTTTGGGGGAGAAATCCGGAATTATGCTGATATGGAACTTTTTTTACCAACCTTTAATCATAGGGGTTCGATCGACGATCTGTTTTATTATCGACATGCGTCTCAAGTCTATTCTAGATGTAGATACTAACATTATAATAATGTTATCCCTGGAGGGTTCGGCAGAGGTGTTTTTTGTACCTAATAGTACACCTACATTTCACCAGTTATGCTTGAGTCTCATGTAATAGGGGGCGAGCCTATTGCCATCAACCTGGCACAAATCTAGGCTCCCTGGCAGCTATTGAGAAATTCCTAATGGATAAACTTTATAACACTTTACCCGACTCGGGAGTCGAACCTAGGACTTCATGCTTAGCAGACATTTTGAGTTAAGTATGTAGAAGAAATCCATTTATTTCCCCCATAAAATCACATTGAACTAAATATATTTATCTTCCTCGACGATTATTCCCAGCATACGATATACATATATACGTGTCAAATATGAAAGAAAAACGCTCATCATTTTACCGAAAATCGTTTTCCCTATATCAACATGATATTTCCAATTACTTACTGTTTGCTGACATCAAAATTCAATATCGTAACAATTTGCATTCTGTTCGACATAGCGATATCGAGGGCTTGGCGTGGCCTTATTTTTTTAGAAAACGTCTGTTATTATTGATTTATTTCCCAGCGTTCAGAATGTCGATGGCTTAGGATAGACCTAGGATTAAAGTATAATCGTTACATATTATAGAGGAAGAAGGAAAACCGTTAGTCCAGGCTATCATTTGAAAATCTTTGACAGTCGTTATAGGTAGTGAGTGGCTAGAAAGTCTGACAACCAGTTTTACCACGAGGTAACATATCACCCAATACTGGGTCGTGAAGGTCAGCAGTCAGATAGGCAGTCGCTCCATGTAAAATACTGGTATTCATCAGCTACATGCGGTTAGACTGGAAGTCGACCCCAACTTGCAGGCAGGCGGCCGACTGTAAAACAAAGCCAAAACCTTTGCAACACAAGTTATTATGACATATAAAAAAAACAAATGTTTAAGTATTTTCTCATTTGAAAACTAGAATATTCATTATGTCCAAATGTCGAATCAGCTTCCTTGAATCTGCACAAGGGTGGTAACAAAACCCGTCGGGGCTGCGGGTTCCCCGTCGGGGCTGCGGATTCCCCGTCGGGACTGCTGGTTCCCCGTCGGGGCTGCGGGTTGTTCGCCAGAGATTCCGCGGCCTCGACATGAAGGGCTAACAAGGAACATGGGTGGTTTTTAGTCAGTAAACGTCTGACACTCCCTTTCGCTCTGCCCAAGAGCGGGAGGGGTTATTCGATGATTTTCCACCCGCCAGAAAAGAAAGGGTGGTAACAAAAAAACATAACTAACAAAAGTAGACTTGTACAATGAAAGAGAAAGCTTTTTATTTTACCAAAAATATAAAAGTAGACAGTCCCTCTTTACAATATGCGTATGTCGGTAAAGTGTCTCGTCAGCATGACACCGCCGACACCCGATCTGTTCGCCGGGGGGGGGGGGGAGGGGAGGTGTGACAAGTCTAATGTGTCACATTATATGCTTCACACCTCCATCGAGTGTTGGGCCTGGCATGGCTCGTTACCAGTTCATACAATTTCATTGTGTTCTTTACATCCTTTGTTATTTATTCATATGCACGTCATTTTCCTATGAGGATCGGCAAATCCTTACAATACTCCTCTTTTTGCAAACGCGACAGTTGCGTGTCCGATTAATTATCATTTGCAGAGCGTATCATGGATGATAATTTGCTTTTAAGGCATCATTTTTAGAAGCTGATATAACGCCCAAGGAGACAGACAGTGCTTTGAGTAGAATATTCACATAACAGTCTTCACTATTCACTCTAACCGGGACCTACAATGATTGACTAATCAATCTTAAAAGGGAACCACGAACTTTCCATACATTATAAAGTGTTGAAGACGTGGTATTCTATAACGTTTTAGAAAAGGGGGAAAAATCTGCAAAGAATTCGCAGGTGATGAAATATTTTGTTCTTTTGTTTCTTTTTCACTCACTTTCCCAGAGTACCCTTTGTGGGCAACGGGGGCGACCCTCCTGTGACGTCACGTTATCGGTTCACACCTCACTCGCGTGGTGTCGAGTGACGGCACCGACGGCAGATGGTAAGGAAGGCCTTGCCTTTACTGGGAAATTGGCGAGTTTTTGTGTTCTGTTTAATGAGCTCGTATTAGTTAGGGTTGGTGGTAAAAGTACCTACGGTTAGTGAGAATATCACTGCGTAATAATTGTGTTAGGCTAGAGTCTTATTCTTTTCATATCGATTCTACTTCCATCTTAAGAGTATTAGAAGAGAGAGCGGGCCTGTGGACGGTGAGTGATGGGCTAGCTCGCCGTCCGTCCGTCTTATGACGACGACAGGCCGTGTCGACGGCGCGTTCGTGTTCCACGCGGGTTGTTCGCAAGAGATACCGCGGCCTGGTAGCGGGGGGGTTATTTGATGATTTTCCACCCGCCAAAAAAAAAAAAAAAATTTAGAAGAGCTTAAGTTTTAGACAAGTAGCTGTCGCTTTCAAAGCCAATCGTGCCTAAGCTTAGCCTTTTTTTTTTTTTTTTTTTTTTTTATGTGTCTAGACCTTCTTGTCATTTACAGAAGTTGGTAGGTAATATTCAAGAACGATATGTATTTTTATATGAACACCATTTTTTTATTCCAACACAAACGTTATTCCAATACAATAACTTTTTATGTTAGTAATTCAACATCGTGTAATGTGCTTAGTTGTGTTACAATAAAACACAAGAATAAAGGATATAAGACAGAACGTGCCCGCATTAGGACCAGTGCACACTCACGGCACTAAGATATAAAGATACGTGATACCTGAGCACTTGTAGAACTGTTCAGTGTGTACTGGCACATGTAGAATACACAAGAGCTTCATATGAGAGTGGTATTGTAAAATATATTGTTTTAGTGTACACGATACCTGTCTTGTGATGTGTTGTTTTTTGTTGTCTAGTTGTATCTATAAGAATTTTGTCAGAAAGGTTGTCAGGTTTCGTTATAAAAAACAGAATCAAATGCATCCCGAGCTGCCTCATAGCTCCAGGCTTTGACCACAAAATCTTACATAGGTATCTGTATGTTATCCATTGAAAGCAAGAGCCACTGAATTCCTATTGTACGCTTAGTTTGTGCTGAAATCCAAATTAAGGTGATGCCTCATTGCACGGGAAGCATAAATACAAAGCGAGATCAGGTTATACCGGATATTTATTGCTTAATGTATCGCCCTGTACTACTACTACAGCACTCATATTTGAGCAAATAAGTGATTTTACCTCACTTTATTTTATCTAAACTTTAAGTACAATAAACTTCATTCTTCTTTTTCGCAAGTAAAGTCCAAGCTTTACGTTTAGTCACTACCCCAGCAAATAGCACAAAAGTGCGATACATTTAGCGTTGTTTCAGTACATTTGGCGGCACGCGAGCTGCTCATAAATAAAAACAAAATGGCGTCGTAAACAAAAGCGCGGTTTAATCTCTACTATAAAGTGCTGATGTTTGCTCGTTACCGCCGCAACGAGAGATTTTGCAAAAAAATCTCACACCGTGAAGTAAACTATGGGTGCTGTATTGTTTATGACCGCTTATTTGTAAGTTCACGGGTGATTCATGTTAGCCTGAACCTAACATGAAAAAAACCCGTGAATTATAGATCTGAGGCATTTTCTCGATCTTCCGATGTTGGTTCAACAGCAATTTTTGTTCGGTAGGACGCACGTCAGTGGTAACCAAACCAGTAAGTAATTTAGAAGGAGTACCTTCTTATTCTATTGAAGGTTTGCACTAGGTTTTTCTTTTTATTTGGATAAGCCAGACACATTATTCCCAGACCACTGTAACTCCTGAAAGTCAAAGAACCCTGAAGAGTCCTGAAGTCAGTCTCCTGGAAGTCAGCAGTGGTGACCACCAGAAAAGCTCCGAGACAATGAGGCTCGACGAAGTCCCAGAGAAATAATTTAACTGTTTCGGATCCCGCAACGAAATTAATCTGAAAAGAATAGTGGAGGAGTAGGGAAAACATAATATAATTACCATTATTTCGTACTAGGTTACACCAGGTGGAGGGCGAAGTGTTATCACCGATGCGATGTGGGGATCGCAGCACAAAAAAACGTTCGGCATTCTGTTAAGCTGGTTTTCCCCATTGTGTAATATGCGTGCTCGGTGTGCTATCCTTTTGCTTCATTCCCGTCTAATTAATTAGAGAAAGGCGTTCATAAATATTAGCAGTCCATAAGTAGCAATTACGGGTTTCTTTAGCTTATTTATCGTGACACTCATCGTTTAGGGCTGCCCAGATATCTATCAACATATATATCTATAAGAGAAAATTCTGGTCTTTCTTTCTTTATCGTGTGGTTAGGTTAGGTTACCTTAAGGCTAACCTCGTGTCCCGTCGGGGCTGCGGGTTGTTCGCAAGAGATACCGCGGCCTCGAAATGAAGGGCTAAGAAGGAACATGGGTGGTTTTTAGTCAGTGGAAGTCTGACACTCCCTTTCGCTCTGCCCAAGAGCGGAGGGAGAGGTTATTTGATGATTTTCCACCCACCAAAAAAAAAAAAAGGCTAACCTCGTGTCAGAGTTTATTATGCCACCCATCCTCTCCCCGGCCTCTGACTTGGCTTGACATGCCGTCGAGAAATATCCCTCAGGTATGCTGGTTTCCTCACGATGTTTTACGTCACCGAAGCAAGTGATAATTATACAATACGCACATAAATCCGAAAAATCAGAGGTTTTGGGTTCGAACTCGCGGCCTATAACTTAATATTGCATTTAAAGAATGTGTGTGCTTCCGCTCTAGTGAATGTTTTCCTATAAGATAAGCAATAGTTCGTAATGTCAATTTTTGATCACTTCCCTTGAATATTTTCCCTACTTCCACTTGAGGAGTCAATCACTAATCCTCGTCCTCGTCCTCTCTAAACAAACCCTTACTCCTCTCCTCGGCAGACGCTACCTCAAGTGTAAACTAGTGTAAACCGAGGCGAGTTTACACGACAACGAGTGTTACGGTACGCGTACACTAAAACCGATTTTGTCGGCCGATGGCGGACAGAACTACTCGGACGAGTAATTCGGACGTTCAACTGAATACACTGCAGACGATAACGGCCGTTGTCGGTGGAACTTATGAAGTCTGAACTGTGCAACTACAGAGTACAGACGTGTTTTTAAAAATGGAGGATTTCGAAGAAATGTATTTTTTAGAAAATGTATACCGTAATTTTGTTCGTCGAAGTCGACGTCGGCGACGTCGGCGTGAGTGGGTTAATGAAATACTTATACACAGGAAGCAACTGGGCGAATTCCATCACCTTTTTGAGGAGTTAAGATTACAACCCATCAAATTCTTTGAATATTTTAGAATGAGTTATGGTACATTTCAATACATTTTAAACGCAGTTGAACCACTTACCACAAAGCAGAATACAAACTATCGGGAATGTATATCATCGACGGAAAGACTTGTAATAACTTTGCGGTAAGTTTAGCTTACTTATATAGTTTTAGTAGCGGCCGCTCCGGCTTCGCACGGGTATATAACAAATAGATTGCTGGCATCGCTCATACATGATATTAAGTGTTTCTGGGATAAAAAGTAGCCCATACCAGTTCCAAAAATATTACCAACATACTGACTCCCACGTATCCCTCATCGATTTCCTCCCCAGACCCCCCAAATATTATTAATTTTATAGCAAGACACTTTATATACGGTTATCCGGTTAAACGGTTTACACGGTTATTATCTGATATATTTTTTCGTTTCAGGTACCTTGCAACTGGGGAATCTTTTCGACCTTTGGCATTTTCGTTCAGAGTTTCAAATAGCGCCATTGGAATGATTGTGAGAGAAACTTGCAAGGCTATATTTGAAAGTCTAGTATCTCATCATATGCCTGTGCCGAGCGAGGAAATGATTTATCAAAATGCTGAATTATATTGGGCAAGATGGGGTTTTCCTAATTGTATTGGTTCCTTGGACGGCAAGCATATTCGACTGAAATGTCCTTCGAATTCTGGCAGTATGTACTATAATTACAAGCATTTTTTTCCATAGTTTTACAAGCAGTTGCAAGCCCAGATTATAAATTTTTATTTATTGAAGTAGGAGCTTATGGACAACAAAGTGATGGTGGTACATTGGCCTCTTCAACGTTATTTCGACATTTTGAAAATGGGCAGTTCAATATTTCAAAATGTTTACCAAATACCAATACTGAGTTACCCTTGGTATTAATAGCTGATGAAGGCTACCCACTTAAACGGTATATTATGAGGCCGTATCCGAGGCGTAACTTTGGAGAAGAGGAAAGGCTTTACAACGAACGATTGTCTAACGCCCGAGTAGTGATTGAATGCGCTTTTGGTATAATAACACAAAAATGGAGAATTTTAACTAAATGCATAGAGACAAATACAGAAAACGCTGAAACTATAGTGAAATGTATCTGTTTACTACACAACATTATTATTGACAAAGAAGGACAACCAGGGCACAGTTATTCTACAGATCAAACAAGTATTTCGGGTCAAAGAAGCAACTTTGCATCTAGGGGACAAAACAGAAGTACGACCGAAGCTTATAATAGTCGTGAAGCTTTCAAACAGTTCTTTTGTAACGAAATTACATAGATATCAATAAATTATACTTAAAGGCTTTCGAATATTTTTGTAAGAACAATTTATTTTTAAAGTAAACTTAAGTCTTAAAATAGGTATGTTCAATAAAAATAAAAATACAAAACTTTAAGTGGTTTTATTTAAATTATTAAAATACAAAACATCTAATGGTATTAATAAAACTTATTCCAACATAGTGAAATGAAAATCACCTACTGTTGGTTCATATCTAAAAGAAAAGACTCTGGGCAGTTGTCGGTTGTAACACATTTGATGGTATGTTATAGTTTGTGGCTGGTGTCAAGTGGCCCTGCGCAGATGTGGATGTGTGTGAAAGTGTCATTGGATTCGTGGTCAGTGACAAAGGCTCCTTAAAATTAACAACGTATGTCGGAAGTGACGCATTTGATGACATTTCACAAGAAGTAGGGCGGCTTAATTCTTCAGAAGAATAGCAGCTTACGGGATAATATTGAGGTTGATTTCTTTCTTCTTCCATAAAGACGTCTAACAACTTCCGCTGAACAGAGAGTTTTCTATTGCGTGGCACTTCTTTTAAGTATGGAAGTAAACTTAACAAAAAGTTTCGATCAGGGTCTTCTGCTGACTTATCAGCTGACCTGGACTCATATAATTGAAGTTTTCGTTTTTCGATCCGTAAATACTCTTGTTCGACGTCAGTATTTCGCTGTTTCCTAATACGTCCAGTTAACGAGTTGAAACGATAAGCTTGCGTTACAGGTACACGAGTAGGATTTGTGTGTAATGGAGTATGTTGTTGCGACGTAAAATTTTCAGATTGGCTCGAATTTGAAGTTTCTGGTCGTGAAACAGGCGAATGCTCGACCTGCGGTATTGCTCGTGGTTGTGATTCCGATGACAACTCCGAAAACTGAGTTGATTCCGAATCATCTTGATGTTCTTGGCTCGCGCATCCTTCAGGCAAATTCCCACTTAATGGTTTTGGAGCAATTTGTTTTGCAAGGAATAATAACAAATCGTAATATGCCCACGAAGATGATTTGTGATCCGCCGCTGAGCCAGATTTACCTGGTTGAGTACATCTGTTATACTCTTTGCGAAATTGGTCCCTCAGGTTACTCCATTTCTTCTTAATATCTGCCACCGTACTTCCATTTCTGAAGCAACTTCATCCCATAGACGTTTCCCAATATCTCGATTATTGTAACTTTTTGAATGTTTGTCCCACAGTGACGGTCTGTTATAAATGCAAGTAATTAATTTTTCAATATCCATTCTTGATCCAAATAACGACTCGATCGCAGAAAGAAGTCGGTAAAACTGACAAAAAATCCAAACACGTTCGGACTCGTCAGTTGATCGTCCGTTTTCGGGCGTCATCGGACGACGTCGGTTGTAGCAGTGTATGCACTCTCTTCCATTTACTTACGTTTGATTTGATCGGCCGAGTTCGGCCGATGACGCCCGAGCATACTTCGGCCGATGACGGATTTGGTGTACGCGTACCGTTACGTTTGATTTGATCGGCCGAGTTCGGTCGATGACGCCCGAGCATACTTCGGCCGATGACGGATTTGGTGTACGCGTACCGTTAGTGTTAACAATGCACTCGGACAGTCGATACTGTGTAAACTTTGACATGTTTACGGTGCGCTAAAGTTGGCGTTAGAGGATGCTGCTTAACTTTCAGAAGTTAAAGTAAAGTAAGGCTTCGTGTATTTAGTTTTGCAAGGATCATGTGGCCAAAATCGGAGCTAATGCCGTACAATTTGACAAATAACATAACATCTCGCCAGTAATCCCCGAAGGGTTGGTCAGAGGTGTACCCAATACATCCAAATTTCGCCAGAAGGTTTTAAGTTTTATATAAAAGGCTAAAACTATAGCCATCAAACGGGCACCAATCCTACCGTTGCTGCAACTGAGAACTTCCTGATGGCTAAACTCAATTATACTTTGCCTGACCCGAGAATCGAAACCATAACTTCATGCTCAGTAGTCACGCTTGCGGTCACTGGACCAACGAGGTAGTCATGTCTTTATTTAGTCAATTTAAAAAAATGTTAACCAAAAACACCTATCTAGTCTCTATCATTGTCATTCAACCGCCAAACGGTTCTAATGTCACAGTGATGGCGAAACACATAAGATGGGGGTTTACAGTGAGTGTCTCTGGACATAACAGGAATCATTTATCCCAAATATGAACTAAATGTTGTGATATAATATTCTGTTGTAATCTGTGGTAAATATGATAATCTTGGTTCTTAGTATGGTAACATTTCCGCCCTTTTCAAGCTACTAAAAATATTCTGTCATGGCGTCGCTTGCTTTTACTCGTTCAATATGTAAAACTGTTAAAGTTATAATTATAATAAACGTAATTAATTCAACTACTGGCCTAATTTAATATCCATTCACCACTCCAACATATTCCATACAACTGTCTCTACGAAACCAACGCATCAATCATTTATAACAGGAGACATCGATAAAGTCGTCCGTTCTATAGGCGACTCTTCCTCACTGAGAAGAATACGATCTTCCTGATGTCAACAAAAACCTTCATCAACAGCATTTGTCAGGGACGGGAAGTCCCTTATATCCGCAGGATACCACTCAACGAGATTACTCCATCATAATCGAATGAATACGCATAAACACAACCCGAACGCCTCGTTACCGTCGGCTAACCAACCAACATCAACCGATAACCGGTTAATATATTTGCGTTACCAAATCATAGGTTTGTAACAGTTTCTCTTTGTAAATTACCGAGCAAATAATCTAGTTAAACGGATGATCCGGTTGAACGGGAGCGGATAAACCGATCGCTATAACTCGATACCTGACTAATTGAAATCGATTTATTTGTAATCGAATTGTGTGTTAACGTTTATTTGAATGTTTTGGATAATGAGGAAGATGTGAAGGTAAAGTTAACATCAAATATGCTGATTAGAATACCTGTGTGTACCTGCCTGTAAGAAGGTGTACGAAATAAAATGAGTTTGTGAGGATTGCAGCAGGTGGATCTGTAGTCTCTACCTATCCCCTGCGGAATAGAGCGCGAGTTATCTAGGTATTTCCCAGGAACAAAGAAATTATGGTAGTGGTATACAGACTCGGGTTTACGTCACGTCTGTAGTCGAGTTTTCCCTGGGGAGTGTTAGTCGGTTTACAGTTTTATAATCACATTTTGTTTACACTCGGTTTAGTTATTGACGATTTACATACAATCTCTTAGTTCAGTTACAACACGCGATCCTTTAAAAAAAACAGTATTTAGGTACTATAAAAGACCACAAGCTGCTAAAGTGGCCAAAGAAATATCTATGTGAAAAATGTGGGGCCTAAAGTCTGATCTGGAGGGAAATGTCACGAGGATCGAAGAGTTTTTACATAGTTGCAGACTAGCAGATACTTTTGCTAGTGATACTTTTCCGATAGAAGATTCCATGAAAGATTATCTTGATTTCAATCAGAGCAATCAACTCAGTCTACCGTAGTCCACTAATGCATCCCTCCCCCAAGCCACACGACAGGACCCAGACCTTCACCATCCGCATCCACTCTGTCCCAGCCACTAGTGCAGTCTGTGCCCAGCATTACCTGACCCCTCGTATAAAGAAGAAGAGAGTAAGTGGTGTGGAAGAGGGCTCAGATAATGCTGGGCACACACTGTACATGTCTCCACTAGTAATATTAGTTAGTACTAGGCCATTTACAGCAGATAATTGAAACTAAACAATATATCTAATTACGTTATTGTGTGTGCGGTTAAACGACGCGTGTGACTCGATGGATGCGGCAATGGAGCGACCTGCGTAATAGGCTGGGAGACAAACCGCCATATTAATCATGTAGTAGGTGTGATGTGTTGCTCTCTGGACGTTTTTGCATTCTGTAGTTACAATCGAAAGAATTTTGTTTATGGGGATTAATCTTAACTGAGACTAGCCATAGGCGCGGGCGCAGGAGATATCATACATAACCAAGAGAAGTGGAAGCGTAAACAGAAGTAAACTGTGCACTCAGATAGAGATTACGCAGGACCAATGGTTGAAAATGCTTTCCGAGAAACGAGTGTCACACCACCAACTTCCAAACTCCGAGCTGTTACCGGGAAATTCTACTGAATTTTCCTGGGATGATGTAACAGTTATCAGTCATAGCGCGTAATTAATTATTCCTCAAGTTGCCAATAACTTTTAATCTTAAAAACAAAATTACTTGATTGGCTGGGCAATGAAACACACGATGAAGAGGCTTATCAATCATACTTGCATACAATATGAAATACCTACTTACTGTGCAAAGTCCTCGACTCACGAACATACACATATTAGTCGCGGCATCTCAGCCTAGCGGTGCTGTGACCGACAGTGGTCGGTAGCGGTCGGCAGCGGTCGGCAGCGGTCGGCAGCGATCGGACGTAGTCGGTGGTTTTGTAACCCGACACCGTAATGGCGGCGCGGGTCCTCCGACACGGCTGCGTGGTCAAGTGATAGCCTCGTGACATGAGCACGTAACGGTCACTGTGCGTTTTATTGGCGATATTATATTGAGCTGTACTGCATTCCTGTTGAGGTCGCATCTTTTGCAATCTACGGTGGATATACATCTGTGTGGTATAAAAACGTTTGCCATTTCTAGGAACCAAAATATGTGTCTCCTACGTTTATGTTTCAATTGTTTAAAGAAAAACTGTTTGCCCAATGGTACTTTAAATAAATACAAACTTACATCCGTCGTTTGAACGTTTAGGGGAAGAATGATTACAAAATTTTATGCAACCAGCCCAAAATTCAGCTAAGTGGAGTTAAGAATTGTAATGAAGTAGATGAAAAGGTTAGTTAAAGATATATCTACCTAATAAGCGGTGATTTACTTATCACCGCTAGAACGGTCGTTAGAGTACCGACGTTTCAGGTTTATATCTAAATGCTCTGAAAAATGTACATACCTGATACGTTTACCAAAACAAGACTAAAAATAAAAGTTTTTACTGGTAAGGAATCTACTCTCCTAAACCCACTTAATGTAAGTAGATCTCAGCCTCTCAGGTCGTCAAACGTTACACTAACACAAACAGTTCCCAGTTAATAGCCACTTACCTACACCGCGGCATGACTGATGATAACTCGCGGCTATGTCTCCAAACATGCCAAGCTGTTTCCTTTTCATTATCCGCTCAATTTACACTCTGTGGTGCTTCCATAAATCAGCCTTCCCACAACAAATTATAAAATTAATATTCATATTGTACACGAAATACAATGACCAATATTGGTTAAGTATCTATTTCGTCGTACATTGATGGATCACTAAGTGCTTTATTGCACACTTTGCTAACAAAATGAGCATTGGATAGTGAAACACCGGCGTGGGCGATTGTGTGTAGAATGGCTGGCTTTAATAAATCAGGGCTGCGACCAGAGATTATAAATTTAATATTCATGGAGTGCGATGGAACAAGTGGTGTACATTTGTATTCCGGACGATGGCGGCCGCACTCCGACCACCCCGCGCCCTCGGCGGCCGGTTGTCTTTTGTTTTTAGTGCACTTTTATGAGATGAGGAACGTATGTAGTTGTGTCTGAGTGGACAGGAATGTCTGTGGTCAGCTTGACTACACTGAAAAAGGATGTTTTTTTAAATCGTCTCTTGAAGACTCTGCTGTATTCGCTTAGAATCAATAGGCGAGATAGACGATGATGAATTATCTCCTAAAGGATAGGTACCTATGTGTAACCTACCTTATGCTTTGCGAGTTTCAGAAACCGTAGTAAAAAGTGATCATAAATCATTTTCCATATGAGTGAACCCGTAACCGTACAATACCCTTCTTAAATTGCCTAACGCCGAATTTCTTTCAATATCTAAAATTATAAACTACCGCTACATCGTCAAAACCTCTCTCTCTGCATCCCCTAACACATTCCAAATAAAATAATTTACCTTTTAAAAATTAAAAAATCACATACACATTAAAAGCAGCGCTTAAGTTTTACAAGAGACCGTCGTCATACGCGTCGCGTTAATTTTCTTGTAAGCCTAATTACACACGAGCTTATTTGCGCCTCGCCTCGCGACGCCCACCTCGTGCCTAGACGAGGTGTGAAGTGAAACTTGCCACAAAAAAACCCTTTACAACTTTTTCAAGGGTAAAGTTTATACATCGCGAATGAGGCTAGGAGCTGGGGGTAACTTTGAGCTAAATTAAAGCTAGAATGATTTAAAATTAGGTGGGCAAATGTTTAACGATAATTACGGGGTACCGACCGAATCTCTTGTTGAATGTCGGTTAGCTAAAGGGGAGGCAAACATCATTAGGTAGGTCAACTAACTAGCTTAGGTCCATTTAATAGATTGATTTAATTTGCTGTGTTCTTGAGATTTTGTGAATGCGACTTAGGAAATTCTATTTCTCTTCACACGAAAATGAAAAAGTATCAGTATCCGAATTGATCCTTTATAAAAGCATATTCCGCATTACCATCTAAATTAAAGCTTATCTCACCAAAAAATAATGACAATAATTTAATATCAGTATCGTGGAAGTTATTATCCTTTAATCTGGCTCCTGGAGCAGTCGGAGGCGTGAGCCGTGACGCGGTTGCGTATCAAAGCGACGGCGGATCGCAATTAAGGATCTACAACGACATTAATTAAAGGCTTCTTTCGGAATTCCGCAGCGCCTCGCCTCGCCTCGCCTGCCTCGCCTCACCGCCGATCTAAACTAGCCTTTAGTGAAAAAAAGTGTTTTAATTAAGAAATTTTGTGGGTAGCGTTATACCGTACGAGTTTTGTTGTGAACGTCGTTTAGTGTTCGTTTACTTCTCAAATGTTTGTAGATGTAGTCGGTGGGGGGCTGGGGGTGGTTCGTGGAGACGTAGCTACCGAAAACACTTTTCAAGTCTGTTAAAATGGTTTTGCGGCAAAAGAAATAGATACGTAAATTATGTCTCTAAACTGTTTTCGTTACTAATTAGTTCATAATGTAGACTGTCGCACAAAAATAATCATATCAATGTTGTTTTAGCATACAACAAAAACAAGTTGCTTTACCAATCCACACCAATTTGCTAAACGGCTCACCACTCCTTTGTCATAAACTTTTATTCATATTGGAACTCGATGACCGATGATTGGTTGACCAAATTATCGGAAGTAAACAAAGAAAATGTAATTTAATTCCATTGCCGTATCATGAACAGTTACAAATGTCCGGCTATCAGTTCGGTGTCAGTCCGCCTGACGCTAACGAGGCCGTTTGTCTCAATAAACATCATTGCGAATATCAACTAGTTGTATATTATATAGTGATATAGATTTATAGTGTTATTTGTGTTTGTGCAGTGAATGTGGGTCAAAATATTGACTTCGTAAGGGATAAATTAGACCTGCCAGGGTTGTGAATTCAGAGTCACCGTGGCCCTGGAACGCAATGCGAAGAAAGATGGATGGACTTTAGTCAGTAATGCATTTGAAGATTTCCCATCCTTTAAAAAAAGGAATAAAATAGAAGGGCAAAGAAAACTTGCGCTTTCATTTTATTTCTTTGTTTTTGATAGATGTTTCCACTATATTCTAAATGCATTCTAACCCACAATGTCGTGGATGTCTGGGCGTCGAGGTCACGAAAGAAAAACGCTTTGTAGTCTTCTAAACCGCTCTACTGCTAAGAAAATCAAGTACGTACTTGATTTTCTTTGTCGCGTTTGAGTGCAAAGAAATAACTTAGGGGGACCGATAGCCCGTCAGGCTGCGGGTTGTTCGAAAGAGATACCGCGACCTCGGTGCAAGGGCTAAGGAGGAACATGGGTGGTTTTTAGTCAGTAGAAGTCTGACACTCTCTTTCGCTCTGCCCAGAGCGGGAGGGGTTTTTTGATGATTACCCATCCCCGGGAGACCGATAGCGTTTCACTTTTTTTTTTATTTCAAAATCTCTTTCTAACTGGCTCAGAAGTTAGTTTCACTTTGCCTGTAACTTGTCGCAATCCAAAACTGAACTAGGCATTCCATAGAACAAATATTTTCAAGCCAATTGTACACAATTTCCAGACAATAATATTCGCGAAACACTCATTGGGACTCTTCATAAAGAAAAACAACAAAAAAGATAACTGAACCTCCAAAAGGCGACTCGACTCGTCTGAAAAAAATTAAGAAAAACCTTTTGTCCGTCGCCGGTCTAGCGTCCGTTAATTAAACAAATAACCGGTATAATGAGGGTACAATAAGCTGTTACCGCTGACCCCGGGCGTCAACGTTTTTTTTACTTTACTTTACTTTCTTACTACCTCCTCCTCTCCTTGTACCTCGATGACTGCGAAGACCCACGAAGAACGGCATTTTTCTTATTGTTCTGTTTATTTAACCGCTTTATACACATTTTGAGTTGCTTATTTTTGTGTTTTTGTAATGGCGTTTATGTTTGTGATTTATTAGTTTAAGTGGGTAATTTTGTTTAGTGAATGCTTGAAGAGATGTCTCCGTTTGTGCCTTATTTCTTTTGGTAGGTTGGGCTTTTTCACTTATTTACTCGGTAAAATTGTTTATTTTCTTTTGCGCGAGATCTACGTGACTTCTTCTTTTGGTATTACTCTTCAAAATATACTTAGACTAGACTTACTACGGTTTTATGTGTTTTGTAGTTCATATAATATTTTGTTAAACATAGGAATCGGTACCTACAACTGTAATTTGAACATTTTAAACCAAACCACTATTTGAAACCGAACAATTAAATTTTTACATATTGATACTTGATACAGAACATTTCTAATTTATATTTTTATCAAAGTTTGAAAACGTCATCATCATCATCAGCTTAGCATGTTCCCACTGCAGGGACTCAGACCTCGTCTTTAGGAGAGGGATGGGCTATAATCCACCATGCGGGTCCAGTGCGGGTTGGTAGATGTCACATACTGTCTTCAATTTTTTTTTGGTTTTAAGACGATGCCGATTTTCTCACGATGTTTTCCTCCACCGTTTTGAGTTTTCAAACCTCAAAACGGTTTGAAAACGCAATGAAATTAATTTATTCATTTAATTGGTTTACGAAAATTCCCACACTATCAAAACAAACCCAAGTACACTTATCAAGTTACATAACACCACTGAACAATTGAACGAGCTCTATATTTTCACAGACAAATGAACTAAAAGTTTGACGAGTTCCCGCCGATTGGTCTCATAAACGACGGGTAGTTGAGCGCTGAATAGTCGCGGGTAAACAACGTAACGTAATGGTTTTACAGCTGATAGTTCCCACGTCTCCACTGACTATCTTGTTGACAACTTTGGCTTTAGGTTAAGAATGATATTAGAAATTTCTCACTAGGTATTAGATCATCAATGTCAGCCTCCCTTTAGTGACATGCCTACTTAGTACCTATATATATCATGAGACTAAGATAAAACTTGAATAACAAGTTCCCGTGTTGCTCAGTCAACGTAACTTATTGGATGGCGTTAGTAACTGTATAGTATAGTTGTATTGTTCTCTCGACTTAAAAAAAACATATCATATTTTCAGTAGATTTCAGGTAAATTACCTTTTAAAAACGACGCCGGTCACATACCGCTTCAGGTCACAGATCCATGAAGTATAAAACACGCCAAAGATGTAAAGAATTATCATGTTAACAATCTTTATGAACATTGTTAATGTAGATTGCTCGGCCACCGACCATATTCCAGACTGGTGATAACACTGTCATGACTTTATGAAACTTACAGAATGATCTACTTTTTTCCCACCATAATGATAATGCCTAGAATATGCTTAAGCCGAGAAATTCACATCAAGTTCACTAGAGAGTATATTCCCACTTCATATCTTACGGATTAGAACCCAATTCTGCTTGTATGTGGAGTGCAAGCAGCATTCCAATGGCCACAGGCATCAGGCACTGTCTTATCAATAGATGATGGCTTGATGTTCTCACCCGACACTGACACAACAACATAGCCGTGTCGTTTCTATAATCGCGGTAGTATCGCACGTAGCGTCATTTGGCTCGCTGCCAGCTCATTTTCCACTTCAATTTCACATTTTGTCAACACTAGTTACAAAATAAGTTGATTCGCTTTTGTTCTCGACTGCTATCGAGTTCTTTGCGTCCTTTTGTCACAGTTGTGCGGGCAAGCTGTGTTTTGGAAACGAGCATTTTATACGGAGGATAAAATTAGTATTGTAATGTTTGTGTAGTGCCCACATATGTAAAACGTTTCTCGTCTTGCTAAAATGTGCTTAAAATATTTCTGCAAGTTGACTCGCAAAAGAAGCGAGTTTGTATAGTATCTTAGCAGTTCGCGTTATGTAGTTTCAATTCAACCAACTCCCATGACAAAAATGTTTGGGGTTATATTATAAGCACGTTTTTAACCGACTTCAAAAAAGGAGGAGGTTATATGTTCGTGTGTATGTATTTTTTTTTTTATGTATGTTACCTGATTTCTCCTCCATTTTTCAAAATATGAATAAAGGTTAGCGATAAATATGTTTGATCGTTAATGGGTTAAACACAGGTGCAAAATTCAAGGCATACCTACTCATTTCCAAAACCACAAGTACCCGTTGTCTATATTTCCTGTCTGCTATGAGGCTCCTATTTATGTCGTGTATGTCTGTCACTAGAGCAAAGCTCCCACACTCGCCATAAACCGAACGTTTATGATTGTACCAATTTATTGCGTCATCACGCGCGTACATTCACGCACAATACCGTGATAACAAATTGCACTTTTGTTGCAGATTGTACGAGATAGCTGTCCAGTGGCTGATACGCTACTAAACAAAGGTATACCAATATTTTTGTATGAAACCCATTTCTTCCAGTTAATAATAGGTTAAGTTTACTTAAAATTAATTACTTATCAACTATAATGGAAGGTAAATTAGTTTTCTACGAAAAACCTTCATCACCCCTCAAAATAACCCTTATAAAATTACAATTCCTTCGCCGTATCAATTTACATAAATTTTATTTTACTTTATCGCTCTATTATATCTAACGCATCGCACTGTGTGTGGTGGTCCTACAACCCTAGTAGCGAGCGACACACTAGGGGTGTCACCCCACTTCATTACGCCCCCTCAAATCGCGGGCCACGTGCGTGGCGTGCGCAACACGGACGTACACCCCTGTCGCCCTGTCGCGCTGTCGCCTGTAGCTCATCGTAATCCACTGAAGGTTGACCTCCCCTGGTGCGATGCTTTAATTTTGTTACTATTCCGAGTTTGGTTTCCGCGATCCGTGCGAATTTATCGTCGAATGGCGTTAGATATTCACACGATTTTCACGCAAGAGATCTTTCAGCAAGATTTTGTGTAACGACACTGTCACACTACTGATTCATTTTGATTATTTTACAATTTCGTTGTGGGAAAACATTCGATTATTCTATTGTGTATTATGTATACGTACAGTTGACAAAGTACGAACTCGAATTTGTCGTGATACTTATAACGATTGCAACTATGACATACGTATATAACCTACTTTATGAAAATAAGGGGTCTAGAATATTAGTTAATTATTAACACAGTTGCTAAGGGTACATATTGGTGTTGCTGACTGTACCTATTGAACTTTAAAAACAGCCCTTTTTTTTTGGCGGGTGGAAAATCATCAGATAACCCCTCCCGCTCTTGGGCAGAGCGAAAGGGAGTGTCAGACTACTACTGACTAAAAACCATCCATGTTCCTTCTTAGCTCTTTATGTCGACCCCGCGGTATCTCTTGCGAACAACCCGCAGCCCCCTTGAAGCCCCTTGAATTCCATTTTGTACTCTTGTTACTTAAAGTAACAGTTTTATATTAGAGCTTACCTACATTATGTAAGTTCTGATATAAAATTAAAAAATATTCATAAAACTTAAAAGACTACTTTAAAGAATTAGTCAGTTTTATAAAATTTGTTTACACTTAACTGCGAAATCAATATTATAAAAACTTCTCTAGCCATACCTTTCGCGTTACACTGTCAGCAAAGCACAGTAAAGCATGTTCAAACTTCAAAATGCCAGAGGTCTGCATAGCTTGGTCCCTTGTTGACACAAACTGACGTCGGGCCCGTCCGGAAATTATTAAAATTATAACTGACTTGCAATTTTTGAGCGCAGTCAAATGTTTTAACACGTCACGTTTCTTTGCACGCATGTGTAACTGAAGGGTGCGCGTTTTATTGATGATATGAGAATTTTGATTTGATTGGAATTGAATCAGTTTTTGAGGAATTCTTTTGTTGTTGTTTTGCGCTGGAAACCAAAAGATTTTTGAGGGGTTGTTTATTTCCGTCTCATGACGACGACAGGCCGTGTCGACGGCGCGTTCGTGTTCCACGCGCGCCTCAAAGAGATGTCAGCAACATGAAAGGGGCGCAAGGGCCGACGCCCGTCGGGGCTGCGGGTTGTTCGCAGATACCGTGGCCTCGACATGAAGGGCTAAGAAGGAACATGGGTGGTTTTTAGTCAGTAGAAGTCTGACACTCCCTTTCGCTCTGCCCAAGAGCGGGAGGGGTCATTTGATGATTTTCCACCCACCATAAAAAAAAGGGTTTGTTTATTTACGTCATCAATGTTATTGTAATATAACATACGTCACGCCTGTAATCCCCGCAGGGTTAGTCAGAGGTGAAACCATTGGTACATTTCGCCACTTTTTAAGTCCCATGTAATTTCAAAAATTAACAGACCAACTGCAAAAGAACAAAAATCTCCCCGACCATTAGTTTAACACTAAAATGCGTGGATGGTAACATTTGACCCAGCTAATGGTACGTTATACCGCGCTCCGCCTGCCGACCAGCAGTTCGTAAGATTTGGATCGAGTCTGAACTCATTCTTAATACTCAATTTGCATAATTTGTTCGCTCTGAGTTCTCTCTTACAGTATTGTAATGTTACTGCTTTATTATAATGTAGATATCTACTGTTCCGTGATGGTGTCGGTTAAGAAGAAATAAAAAAAGCAGTGAGACCAATTTGTCGATGTAGATTTCAGAATTTCGTGAGAAAACCTTTTCAGGTCACGAATGTCGTTTTCATCAAATGGTCACTCAAGAGACCTTTATGAACTGAGACTAAAAAACCAAAGATTTTTATATTATGATATACCTATGTAAGTAGTTATTCAGCGTGTTTCAGAAGTGTGTGCTCATATTAAAGTGTTTAAATATGAGTACACATTTCTGGTAGAAACAGTTTAACAACAAGTACCACAACAACAACCACCAACCGATCAATACTTACCTGAATCATGATTAGTTTCCGACATCAATCCGTCTAAACTTTAATTACGATCCTCAATTTATGAGGAGCACACTCATCAGTGATCGCTCATGCGATGTGACAGCGCCGTTGATTTCCACCGAGGATTGGCTCCGGTTGCTCATGACACTCCTGCGTCGCTCCCCCACGGCCAAGGTATGAAGGTACTCGGTGCGAAGGGGAACAATATTGCGTGGAACGTGTTTGGAAAATTTTTAGTGCGTTTTGGTCGACTCGACCTACCGTCAGCCAGCCAGCTTGAGGGGTTATGTAATTGAAATGGGTTTAGAAATTGTATTAATATTATGGTAGGTGGATTCGTTTTGTTTCATTGCATCACTTTTAAAATGAAGCTATCGTAATGAAAACATCGAAATATTTCATGCTCCCTTAAATAAACCACACAAAATTGAAAGAGGAGGGAATGTGTTTCATTTTAATTGTACATTTAGATAATTTTACAAATGAAGTTTTATTGTGGGTACGTGACATTTACCCCAAAAGTGCATTACACGAGGACATCACAGAGGTCGCTCAAGTAATGACGACAAATTGACACGTCGCCGTGACATATCGTCGGTTGCCGGTCGTCGCCGGCCGGCTGGTCGCGACCGGCACATCTCGGTCGCGCGTATATTCTCATTCCCCCACTAATGTATAAAAATGTCAGGATTACGTACAATGAAGGATTTGGAGGGATTCTGAAGGTTGGTTCAGCGACCGAAAGCTTTATTGAGTGAATTAATTCAACATTCTGTGTGATCCTTCATTTAGAATCGTGGAATGGAAATGTTCTTTTATTCAGCAGTATTTTTTGGTAAAAGTAATGAGATACGGTTTTTAAAACTCAGAACAGAAACATTGCTTTGACTATTTATAGATGTGTGGAAAGCGCAAGCGTTGGCAAAATTCTTATGTCGAAGGCAGGCAGGCAACATTTCGCGGGCCTGTGGACGGTGAGTAATGGGCTAGCTCGCCGTCCGCCCTTCTTATGACAACGACAGGCCGTGTCGACGGCGCGTTCGTGTTCCAAGCGCGCCTTAACGTGATTTCCGAAGCACAGAGTAAAATCATTGTATGTAAGTAATAGATGGCCACCCATCCACGGGCCCACCTAAACAAACACGGCTTAACCGAAAGATCAACCCAAGCCGGTGTTTCTGTCTCGGTAATTTAGCCACGAGCTCTCAATACACGTTGTACTTAAACAAAACAAACATGCTAGAGGTATATTTTGATTAGTATCGTAACTCTAGACCGTATCCATTATCTTACAAAATTCATAGACAACTTAAGCAAGAAGCCATTTAACTCATAGATTGAACAATAAAAGCGATTACCACAACGTCTTATCTTCATCTCCGGTATAACTAAAACAGTAAGTTTTAATGACTGTTAGCAGTTACTAAAACGGGATTAAACATTGTAAACTTGATCAGCGGGGGCCTATTGTTTAACCATTTGTTTAATTAATTCTGTAATCCATTGTCTGTGGTAATGACATTGTGATTAGCTGCTATCGATTGGAGTAAGGACTTTTGTGGGCTGATGACAATATGATGTGAGTAAATGAGAGTTATGAACTTACGCGCATCGGCCTATTTTCCGTGTAATTCGCTGAAAACTAAAACACCAAAGTAGAAAACTACAAAGTTTCATAGAGTGTAGACTCAAAGATAGCACCGACAGAATCATACGCTGATTTTCAGTGTATGTTCTCTCGGTGCGGGTGCGAGTCAAACTCGCACTCTCGGACCGATATTTTTGCTAATATGACTATTTCTGAAAAAGACGATATCTTCAGAACACTATGGTCCAGGATCATGCCATGGCTATAAGAATGGAGGATCCCCAGTATCATCGTTAGCGCTTCCTATTCCATTTATCGAAAATTATATTCAACTATAGCTGTTGCCAGCAGCTTCGCCCGCTACAACTCGAAAATTGTCCCACGGGAAGATAAAATCGGGATAAAAACTATTCTATGTGTTAATCCAGGTTATAAACTATCTGTGTACCAAATTTTATCCAAATCTGTTTAGTAGTTTTTGCGTGAAAGAGTAACAAAGATACACACTCACAAACTTTTGCCTTTTATAATATTACTAGGGACGAAAATACCAAAATCTCTTTGAAAGCTAAACAAACCCCAGATTAAGGGGAGGCACGTCTACCTTCCACCTCCATATTATTCTATACCTCCTCAGTTATGTAATTACAGTGTCGTTGTTTGCGGAATCTTTTTATTTTCCTTTGAGTCTGCCGATCCGTTTAATTGGTCTTCAGCCGGTTCTGTTCGGCAAGTAATCTATACATATAATAAATCTGTAGAGAAATCGTTTTTGTACATCGAAAATATTTAAAAAAAAAATTGTCAGGGTATTAAAGTATAACCAACAGAACACATTTCCAGCATTTTTGGAATTTTTGTCTGTTTGTCTGTTTATCTGTTTGTCTGTTTCGATGACTAAGCATCACGTCAAATTTACGAAACGAATGTAGGTAACTTTTATACATAAATATTGTGCGTAACTTGGGCTATTACTTAGTATTTGTTTCATCGTAATCGGTGCTCTCTATCAAAAGATATATGAATTTATAGTTTTCAAGAAGAACTTATCGTTATGGTCAAGAATGAGACAAGCAACGACATCTATTGAACGAATATGGTACTTATTACTAAATGTCTTCACAAGATAACTTTAAAAAAGTTATGATAGCAAAAGGTACGTAGATATAAGTCTAAATGACGCTGCTTTCAAAATCTACATAGCCTAAACCTTATAGTGTTTGATCGCTCTTTTTTAGCAGTTTATCTTCGTCTTCGACAGATGGCGTTATTCATTTGATGTCATTTTCTGAACCG
Source organism: Diarsia brunnea (assembly GCA_949774965.1). Taxonomy (NCBI): domain Eukaryota; kingdom Metazoa; phylum Arthropoda; class Insecta; order Lepidoptera; family Noctuidae; genus Diarsia; species Diarsia brunnea. The sequence continues at coordinate 689,280 of OX459009.1, forward strand.
CGGTGATAGTAAACATACACACATTATGTTTCGTGAATAGTCAACAAATAAAAATTTACCAATTACACAGTATTAAAATACTATTTTTTTTTAAACTAAATTAAAATTAGATAAAACCCAAGACATATTTTTTTTTGTACCGTGTGGGAATCGAACTTGCGACACGCAGTGCTACTGTTAATCGTCCAGCCATTGCGCCAACCATGTCGTCATATAGATGTGGTGTGTTGTTTAGCCCTATGTGTTGAGGCCGCGGTATCTCTTTCGAACAACCCGCAGCCCCAACGGGCGTCGGTCCTTGGGGGCCCCTTCAATGTTGCTGACATCTCTTTGAGACGCGCGTGGAACACGAACGCGCCTCCATCGTCATAGGACGGACAAACGATTAACTAGCCCGTTACTCACCGTTCACAGGCCCGCGCCTACGGTGGCCGGAAGCCATCACGTGGCCCCCGATGCCCGGAGCGTCTCCTGCGGCGGCTGGGACGAGAGGTTGTCTCCCTCTCACGTTCCGCCACCTCTTTCGCTAGCATTACTGCTTCGCAGAAGGAGGTGGCGGCCATTTCAGATTCGATGTCCCAGATTCGGTACAGGTACCCTCTCAAAACACCCTCTAATCCCCCCTTTTTTTTGTGGTTCGTAAATTATCAAATGACTCATCCCGCTCTGGGCGGAGCGGAAGAAAGTGTCAGACTTCTACTGACTAAAAACCACCCACGTTCCTTCTTAACCCTTTGTGTTTCGGGGCCATGGTATCTCTTGCGGACAACCCTCAGCCCCGGCAAACGTCCCTTTGGGGCCCCTTAATTGTTGCTGACATATCTTTGAGGCGCGCGTGGTACACGAACGCGCCTCCATCGTCATAGGAGGGACAAACGATTAACTAGCCCGTTACTCACCGTTCACAGGCCCGCGCCTACGGTGGCCGGAAGCCATCACGTGGCCCCCGATGCCCGGAGCGTCTCCCGCGGCGGCTGGGACGAGAGGTTGTCTCCCTCTCACGTTCCGCCACCTCTTTCGCTAGCATTACTGCTTCGCAGAAGGAGGTGGCGGCCATTTCAGATTCGATGTCCCAGATTCGGTACAGGTACCCTCTCGAAACACCCTCTAATCCCCCCTTTTTTTTGTGGTTCGTAAATTATCAAATGACTCATCCCGCTCTGGGCGGAGCGGAAGAAAGTGTCAGACTTCTACTGACTAAAAACCACCCACGTTCCTTCTTAGCCCTTTGTGTTTCGGGGCCATGGTATCTCTTGCGGACAACCCTCAGCCCCGGCAGACGTCCCTTTGGGGCCCCTTAATTGTTGCTGACATATCTTTGAGGCGCGCGTGGTACACGAACGCGCCAACGACAATCTGTCTGCCTGTCGACTATAATGTACCTGTTTCAAATTTCTTCAAGATCCGTTCGGCCGTTCTGACGTGGTTGATTAACAAACACCCATCCATCTAAACTTTAGTATGAGACATAGTCAGTATTACTCTCTTCTAATTTTCTACAGCGTCAGTAAGTTAACGCAGGGCAATGATTAAATGTACTTTTATCTAAGCGACGCATTTTAGTTTCCGACAAGCACGCGAACGAAGTCGCGGGCACAGCTAGTTAAAAATAAAATTACGATTCGTTTCGTCAACGCTTTGATGAGTTTGTGATGATAAAATAAATATAGATAGGTAGGTATTTGTAAGAATTTTGATGAGATAAATGAATTAAATAATAATAATAATACGTTTATTAATGTTTCAGTTTACATAATTGAGTTTAGTGGAGCCTCCTTTTAAGCAAAAAATAATGCCTGTGTTAGGAGACTCCGCTCTTCTATAACATAGCAATAATTGCACGTACTAATGCTAGAATTGAATTACAATTTAAATACTTAAAACTAAAAAATAATAATAAGGACGGTATTGAGAGTATATCTCGAGTATGGATTGTAGTGTGAGTGTGTGTGTGTGTGTATATGGGTGTGAGGGAAATGATTTTGGAAATAGGTAGTACTAGTAGGGTTCGTTGTCCAGGTCGAGCAAGCTGTTCTTGGGTTTTGCATAATAAGCCATATCTCATTAGCAGCTTAGTTCATGGTCGGTAGATAGCAATAGGAGCACTCTTCATTACATGTGTCTTAAGTAAAACAAGTGAAATGTGCTTACAAACTTGATGTAGTGGAACCTTGAAACCTTTGTACGTTTTTTTTAATCGTTGTCCCACACTACGAATTTCTCCTGTATCGTAGGTACGTTTACAAACATTTAAAATACAACATTTAACATTTATACACAAACATCCAGACCCGAAACAAGTATCGTAAGCTATACAAATATTTATTCCGTGCGAGCCGAACCCGCGACACGCAGCGCAGCTATCTAATCGCTCAGTCACTGCGCCAACCGTGTCGTCAGCATACCTAGAACAAAAGTCTTTATTGCTATTTAACTCATTGTTTAATATTGCTATAACAAAAAACAGTAATAATACATCTTCAAATAAAACATTTTCACGAATAGACGAACAACGACAATATCAGACCTCTTCAGCACAAAATGAGATAAAAACAACACAATGTCGACGAACTCGAGAGCTCATTTCTTGTGAAAAAGGGGCAATAACTCCGAAATGTTGTGCACTCTAGTGGCAAATATATCCAGTTAAAATTACAAAACAAAAAGTGTTGGCAATACGGTGCTTTGGAGCGTCGCGGCCGCTTCTTATGAATTCTTGTAGATAATACGCGCGGGGCCGGATTGGGGTGCAGGGTTGCTTCAGCCCTCAGGCAGGTCAGGTTTAGTGAACCTTATGCGGTGTATGCGGATCTGAATGTGAATTGAGGATCTCCGAGGTAGTTCTGTCTGTAGAGATTCGTCCAAATGTTTTGTGTGGTTTATTATAAGCGGGAGGTAGGTAGGCACATAGATTTGATTGTTTTACAAAAGTTCTAGAATATGCAAAGTATTCCTTCAATTACAGCCCTAATTATATAAGTTTGCAAAGTCCCTCCCTGTATTCGCAACTTTCACCAAGCGCGGGCGATTTGCATAATTTGAGCATTTTTATACTTTATTCCTTGAGGTTCCACTGGCGACTTATATTTCTTTGTAACTGAAATGTCTCTTCAGCGCTGAAAAGACTGTTGGGCGCCAAGTCGAGTGCTGAAAAGCGCTTGAAGCGCTTTAGCTGAAATTTTCTTGATATTTAAACTTAGATAAGATCAGTTTTTGTACTGGAGCTGCTGCTTAAGTGCAAGTACTTGAATAGTCTGATGTGGTAAGCGTTGGGCCATGATGATGATGAGAAAAATTGAAATCGTTTTACTTTAAAGAAATGTTACTTTTCATGGACATTGTTGCAACCCACACAAACCACACTTTACTCAAATGTAACCGTTGACGGCAAGGTTGGCGCAGTGGCTCAAGCAGTTGACTGCTGCGCTACGTGTCGCGGGTTCGATACCCGCACGGAACAATTATTTTTATCGCCTACAGATAGTTGTTTCGGGTCTGGGTATTTGTGTTTGTGAGTTTAAATGTTTGTGAACGCACCCACGATACAGGAGAAATTTCTAGTGTGGGACAACGTTTTTTTTTTAAAAAAGATTGGTTTAGAAGAAGAAAAACTGTTTCTAGAATCTTGTTTAGCTTTAGTACTTTCGTTCCTAAGTACTTACCGCCACATTAAGTTTACTAGGTACTTAAAGTGCTTCCATCTAAATTCCCTAGCTCCATGAACTTAGTAAATAAAGCCACCAACACACTTCTGTGTGAGTTCGAGAATGGGCCATAAAAATGTTAAATAGCCGCGAACCATAGGTACTTCATACATGCAGACCAGGCAACCAGAAAACCAGACATTACATACTCATTAGACTGCTAACTCTTGTAGTTTGGAACTTAAATTTAAGCCCTTTGAGCTCATGTTAGTACATAAAGTCTCTGGGACATGCTTTTACTGAAAATTACTATGAAATCTAACATGAATTGTCGAGGTTCTATTCATCACAGTGCGCCTATAATAGTAATAATAATAAGTTATTATATTTATTTATCGACTATTTTTATATTTTTAAATGTTTTTTTATTTTTTTAAATATTTTTTTTATATTTTTAAATGTTTTTTTTTATAATTTTTATATGAAATATTTAAAAATGTTAACTGTATGTATGATAATGAATAAAGGACATAATAAGTTTATTTCTCCTTAAAAAATGTAACATATTGCCCAGTATTTAAAAGCAGTTAGAATTAGGTACAAAGAATAAATGTGAGCAACTGCGCCTGAGCTAGGCCGAGCTTGTATTTCAGGTCACAGTTCTCTTCCCAGACTTATGAGCGGTATTAACAATGTTGTATGACATTTTTATTATAATCGCTTTTTATGTAAAGAAATAATAAGAAAAAGTTTACAAAAAGTTAATTACATAAGTGTTTTATGTGTCTGTGTTGTATTGTGAAGTGATTGGGAGTGTTCCGTTGTGTGTGTGTGTGTTGTGGGTACGTGTGTGTGTATTGTGTTGTGGGTACAACACCATACACTCACAGAGTGCATTGTGTTGTAGGTATGTGTGTGTAGCCTGTGTTTGGACTGGTGTTGATTTTTTTTTCTTTTTTTAAGAAGAACCTTAGTTGTTTGGTTATATCATATGTAAGCAGAAAATCATTTATTGAGCCGAAAGACGTCCACTGCTGGACGTCGTCGCCATATTGAATCATCCGTTCAGTGCGTCTCGCATCCAGCGGATCCCCGCAACCTTCACCAAGTCAACGGTCAACGTCTTCGGGTTCCTATTCGCCAATCCAGAATTTTTTGCTCTTTCGCCATCCGTTCTGCTAGCAATGTGCGCTTATATTTTGTCGAAATTACTGACTTTAGTCAAAATAACGTTTTCTCAAAACACCAAATTGATATATAGGTAATTTCCAATTCACTGGAGCTTGAATATTAATACTATATACCTACCAAACTTACATACATTAAGTCAATATAAAGCTGAAAGCAGCGATACGCTAGGTAACGATATAATAATAAATGTATGTACTTACAAACTACTATAACAGTCCATCTTTTTCCCCTCATCCTAAGCAAACAGAAAGTTCTGAAGGTTGTTCTAAAATATACGGGCCTATGACGTCATCACATTGTTATCACTTATACCTACGAGTACGGCTGTACCGTACAGTGAGAGGGAACCTCGCGATAAACGACATCTATTCATAAAACGCTGCTTACAATTGTCATGATATATGCTTATGTTTGTCAAGACCATCTTGGATCGATCGGAGGCACAGAGCAGCGTCATACAATAAAATCAGTCGATTTATGAAATGGTTTTTTAACAACCAAAACCAACCAACCAACCAATGGTTTTTTTGGTTTATGGTTTAAAAACCTTTTTTTTTTATGGTGGGTGGAAAATCATCAAATAACCCCCCTCCCGCTCTTGGGCAGAGCGAAAGGGAGTGTCAGACTTCTACTGACTAAAAACCACCCATGTTCCTTCTTAGCCCTTCATGTCGAGGCCGCGGTATCTCTTGCGAACAACCCGCAGCCCCGTCGGGATGAAATGGTACCTAAGACCAATTTTGTGTCTTCTTCTGCTTCAATCAAATGACGTTATATTACCAGGTTAGATGTCATTCGTAGGACACAAATCCCTTCAATAAAATAACTTGTCCAGGTATATCATTTTTCATAAAACTAGACCAAGTTAGACTTTAAGGTTAAGCAACTGTGACTTCCGAGTTTGTCTCTGTGTTTCTTATCAGCTTCATCTTTCACTCACTTTTCATATTATGTAATTTTTCATGATAACTTGTTCACCTGCTGTACCTTATTACTGGGCAGACGTCCAATGAATTCCAGCTCTTATGCTCCATGACCAATGTGTGTTGTCGTTGGTTTGCCCCGTTTCTTTTTTATTTTTTTGTCTCGTAAAAGTATATCATCATCATCAGCCTATAGTGTTCCCACTGCAGGGACTCAGGCCTCCTCTCTAGGAGAGGGATGGGCTATAATCTACCGCGAGGCCCAGTTTCGTAGTAGATGTCACATATCTTCAAATTTTTTGGTTCTAATACATGCCGGTTTCCTTACGATGTTGTCCTTCACCGTAAAAGTATATAAAAAAAAACAATTCACAGGTAATAAACATCATTTACTATCATCATTTCCAAAATCCACTCAAACAAACATACAACAACATTAAGCCTTTTTATGAGTCCACATTACTTGGCGTAATGCTCGGCACATCCTCCCGTCCTCCCGCGGGCGCGGAGTGCTGCCTCCAAGTGATAGCTAAGTGCGTGCGCACACAATCCATCAGGGCAACAATGTGGTGTGGTGCCGGGTGTCGTGGGAGCGTATCATGCGCCCCGACACCTCGCCTGAGAGAGCTTGCCTATATTTTGTACAGGTGGGGAAATAAGTGTTAGGTTTTTTGAGATGCTGCGAATAATTTTGGGGAATTGCTCAAATCGTGAATCCTAGAACATGCAATGTTTCTCGTCATGTCACACATAGGTACCTACTGTTTATTATAATCATGTGAAAAGATAACGGAATAGTCGATCGGGTATAGTTATGCGATGGAGGGACGTCGAATTGAGAGTACCAAGAATCATTGTTACTATTTTTATTTTTGAGGGTAGGAAATCCTCAAATGACTCCTCCGGCTGTGGGTGTATCAGAAGGTAGTGTCCGCGGTGACTTTTTCGAAAAAAAATCCGCAACCCGGGCAGACACTGGCCCTTAACCTAACCTACCTAACTTAACCTTATAGATTTTCGTACACAATAACTATATCTGTATGCTCATCTTTCTCCTAATCTGACAAGCTACAGAACACTGCCCAGACCTACACGACACCTTCAACGCATGTTGTTCTCGAGTGTACGCGTAACAAGTATTCCATCAGCGATATTGACACACCTCCCTCCGCGCACCTGAGCAAGTGAGCGACACACGCGAGACAACACAACAATTGTTGTTCTGTTGTCGCCACACAAGCATTTCTTAATTTTGATAACAGAAAGAGCAATACTGAAAAGTATTCTTAGCTACAGTTAGATATAATATGTGTATTCCTCGACCGGTCAGACTGTTCGTATTAGTCAAATATATCTGACTGGTTTACAAAGTCAAATGTTTAATTTTAGAAATGAGAAAATAATAAACTTGTTCCTAAACAAAATTCATAATTTTAAAATCTAGTCATAAATGGTTTATTGGTGTGCGGTTTATTAAAGTTTTTCTTTAACTATGGTCTAAAATGGCCACTTTAGCCGATCATAATATAAATTGCGTTAAAATACATAAAATACACCATCTATCTATATCTATCTATATTATATACATATAATAAATCTGTAGAAAAATCTTTTTTGTACATCGAAAATATTAAAAAAAAAAATTGTCAGGGTATTAAAGTATAACCAACAGAACACATTTCCAGCATTTTTGGAATTTTTGTCTGTTTGTCTGTTTCGATGACTAAGCATCACGTCAAATTGACGAAACGAATGTAGGTAACTTTTATACATAAATGTTGTGCGTAACTTGGGCTATTACTTAGTCTTTGTTTCATCGTAATCGGTGCTCTTTATCAAAAGATATTTGCATTTATAGTTTTCAAGAAGAACTTATCATTATAGTCAAGAATGAGACAAGCAACGACATCTATTGAACGAATATGGTACTTATTAATAAATACCTTCACAAGATAACTTTAAATAAGTTACGATAGTAAAAGGTACGTAGATATTAGTCTAAATGACGCTGCTTTCAAAATCTACATAGTCTAAACCCTATAGTGTGTTTGATCGCTCATTTTTAGTAGTTTATCTTCGTCTTCGACAGATGGCGTTATTCATTTGATGTCATTTTCTGAACCGCGGTGTTATTAAATAACACAGTATAAAAATACTATTTGTTTTTAACTAAATTAAAATAAGATAAAACCCACGACATATTTTTTTTGTACCGTGTGGGAATCGAACCTGCGACACTCAGTGCTACTGTTAATCGTCCAGCCACTGCGCCTAACATGTCTTTATCTAGATGTGGTGTGTTGTTAGCCCTATGTGTCGAGGCCGCGGTATTTCTTTCGAACAACCCGCAGCCCCGACGGGCGTCGGTGTTTGGGAGCCCCTTCAATGTTGCTGACATCCCTTTGAGACGCGCGTGCAACACGAATGCGCCTCCATCGTCATAGGACGGATGAACGATTAAATAGCCCGTTACTCACCGTTCACAGGCCCGCGCCTATGGTGGCCGGAAGCCATCACGTGGCCCCCGATGCCCGGAGCGTCTCCCGCGGCGGCTGGGAAGCGGGGTTGTGTCCCTCTTACGTTCCGCCACCTCTTTCGCTAGCATTACTGCTTCGCAGAAGGAGGTGACTGCGTTCCATTTCAGGTTCGATGTCCGATTCGGTACAGGTACCTCTCGAAACAGCCTCTAATCCCCCCTTTTTTTGTGGTTCGTAAATTATCAAATGACTCATCCCGCTCTGGGCGGAGCGGAAGAAAGTGTCAGACTTCTACTGACTAAAAACCACCCACGTTTCTTCTTAGCCCTTTGTGTTTCGGGGCCGTGGTATCTCTTGCGGACAACCATCAGCCCCGGCAGATGACGGCAACAACAATTAAGGGGAACCAAAGGACCCCTTAATTGTTGCTGACATATCTTTGAGGCGCGCGAGGAACACGAACGCGCCAACGACAGTGCCTGTCGAGTATAATGTACCTGTTTCAAATTTATTCAAAATCCGTTCGGCCGTTCTGACGTGGTTGATTAACAAACACCCATCCATCTAAACTTTAGTATTAGACATGTACTTTGCATTACCCTCTTCTTATTTTCTACAGTTAACGCAGGGCAATGATTTAATGTACTTCTATCTAAGCGACGCATTTTAGTTTCCGACAAGCACGCGAACGAAGTCGCGGGCACAGCTAGTTCATAATAATTCATTGTAAAATGATCACAGACGCAGTTACCAAACTGCGTCTGTGATCATTTTACAAATTTTAATGTAATTCATATTATGATCTGCTACAGTGGCTATTTTAGACCTCCTGAATATTCGAAAGAATATTTGAATCAATTACACTTCATCTTACTAACACCGCCTTCAAAAATAAGTGTAGAACATCGCTTGTAGCGCGTCTACGGCGTAGCGACGTAGCAGTGTAGGTACTATTACATATTCAAAATCCTCGTATAAATTAGTGCTTCACACATGTAGTAGCAAAATAAAACTACACATTCGTTCGTTCGTTAATACTCATTTTGTACTACGACGCACTTGGTGCAGTGTTCCAAATTGTCCCTACACCTACACTTTAGCCAACAGCCGCGGTTACGGGGTCCAAGAAATAAAATGTACCTCTTTTGTAAAACTTAACGTTGGTATTTTATTTGAAAGGAAAGGTCTTATGATACATTTTTAAATCCTTATTTGTTAACTGCCTAGCCTTTTCCCAACCATGTTAGGGTTGTCTTCCAGCCTCACCCGGTGCAGTCAAAATCAAAATCAAAAGTCATTTATTCAAACTAGGCTGATAATCAGCACTTTTCGAACGTCAAAATTTACTTTACTTTACTTTACTCATTTACTAGTGACAGTCCCCCAAAACGCCCACCCTTCGACACTTCCTAGTGTTTTTTGCTGGAAAGAAGAAGTGGCGGAACAAACTCCCCAGCAATAAGCTGTAAGTTGTCAGTAAACCAGTATTTTACATGGAGCAACTGCTTATCTGACCTGTATTACCTAGTACTAGGTGGGCTGTGGAAGCCCAGCTAGTACTAGGTAATACGAGACCCCTAGGTAAGACTGTATGTCAGCAATTGTCAAAGATCTACAATTGTCAGCCGGGACCTACGGCTTAACGTGTTTTCCAAGAGACGGAGGAAACTCGGTATGTAATGTATGAACCCATCCACGGACCAACTTAGGTAAACCTGGAGATCACTACGATCCCCTCATTTTTTAATGCTTATTATGGTTCAGAACAATAAATACATTTTTAAAAACACCTTTCTCAACTAAAAAGTAAAATTAAAGATGAAGCACCAGCCGCTGATATTTCAATAATGATCTATCGGTAAAACATAACATTACCTCAAAAGGGCTTTCGGTGTAATTCGCTCAATTTGCGTAATATCTGAACAGGCGCAGATTGTCAAGTATGTTGAGTGCGCTAACTTTGTGCGGGATTCTATTAGCCACTGAGATGTGAGTTTTAATCACAATACGTATCAACATAATGCCTGTCAGCTATCGAGTTAATACTTTATGTAAAAATTATACGAGATAATGATACCTTGCGGTGAAAGTAACAGTTAACATTCAGTCAGTTACTATTTGAAGTACTATTTATTGAGCATATAAACAAGAACGTACAAGTTTTTGACTGCGATATCATTTAAAATCCACGCTTTTGAGTCATGTGGATACGATATTTACTTAATTATTCACTTGACTTCTACTTCAACGAAAAGCAATCCACCTGTAATAAAACATAAACCTTTTATAGAAATCTACCATCCACAGTAATATCGTAAAAGAGAACTCCTCCTCCTTTTCTCTTGCAGTTTTAATGGTTCACACAGGTGGACCCGTGAACTAGACTAAACCTGGATATTTTTTTGTCCCGGTAGTACCTGCACTCACGGGGGTGAAGATACGTGCAAAAGCAAGAAAAAATCTAATCTTGTTTATGCCCACTTATTATTTTTCATGTGCTATAAGTTCTAAAGCCTTGTAACAACTCAATATAGTATAGTGATTACGTAACAGTATCTCCGCCCTTCGTTCGTGGGTCGTGTCTAATCTTTGCATCTGTAGCGCTGTTCGCCTCTGTGATCGTCTTGTACTTGACGATACTGATTGATGTCAGACCTATCATGTCATAATAAAGAGATCACCATCTTTGTTTGATAAAGTAAGTTGTAAGGGCCTTATAAATCCGCCGCGGGAGGCGCTCCGGGCGTCGGGGGCCACGTGATGGTTTCCGGCCACCGTAGACGCGGGCCTGTGGACGGTGAGTGATGGGTAAACTCGCCGTCCGCTCTGCCCAAGAGCGGGAGGGGTCATTTGATGATTTTCCACCCACCATAAAAAAAGGGCCTTATAAATAAACTAAGGCAAACGCACGGCACATATTTCCGTGAAGCCTATAAATATTTCTCGATCAGAATCTAAAATACTTACCCCTAACAAAAGCAATTGATAAACTTTATTATATCTATCTAACCTTTATGAAAGTAAATATAGGTATTTCTGTGAAAATATCGAAGCCGAGAAGCTATAGAAATACCGCTAAGTAAGTTCTTCCATTAATTATACTCGAGTAACAGAAATAATTAGTACAATAGATCCATTAGTACAGAAAATACGACATTATGGAAAATCTTTTACCAGCCGGCCTACGCCGTAGCGCGTAGCCGAGCGGCGTAGACACAGCGTCTACGAGTTTATTCCATTCGCTACGCACTAAATACTCTTTTGAATACCGTCGCGTAATTTATTCGGCGTGTATTGTATAAAGTAATGGTCGGCATAAAGTTACGGTCACAATTATGGACCAAAACAGATACAAACGTTCAACATTATTTATACAACTTGGTTATTTATTGGGCAAATTTTTCGCCCATTGTATTCAACCTTCGACCTTTGGAATATAAATGTCTATTTTAGTGAATTAAGCTAATGTTATTAATACGGGTTGTCGTACGATCTGGTTTATTTTAATGCTGAACTTTCTGGGTCATGTGATAATCGGGGGATTTATCTAAATTGATCTTTATTTATTTTTGGATTATCAGGTTATTGGCACTTGTAATGATTGTTAGTGAACAAGTCGCATTTTTCTTTGTATAAGAGTATTTTGTTTAGTGGTGAACGATGGAGGAGGCCTGTGATGTTAGAAGATTTCTGTTGACAAGGAAAGTAGATGACAGGGAACTAAACCATGTCGTCAGTATTACAGACCGCGTCATTATGAAAAGGGTTTTCCCTCATCAATATTTACAAAAACATTACATCAACGACAAACTTCAGGAAGTTTCAGCTATCTGCCGTCAGAACGCTATTAAATCAACAAGAAGTACGAATTACTCCCCCCGAGGCACAACTACTGCATATTTTAACATCTACCAACCACATTATACACCCACATTCATATTTAAATCAACGGAATAAAGCTCATTTTAATATAATTCGGGGGCACTGATAAAATGGGTTGGTAAACTAGTTGCATATTTCAAAATGCGTACTAAGTTTCGATTGCAGTCTTAGTAATTCTTATCTTTATAATGATAAGGTTGATGGTGCTCTGGCAGGGGTGTAGGTAGGTGTGGTGTTTGGTATAAAGCGACAGGCTTTGTCCCGCGGTCAGCAATAAGAGGAAACGGCGCCATCTGCCGGCCGCTTTCGTATCCGGGTGCCGACTTCCGGTCAGACTCGAGTTGAACTGAAATTTTGATCAGGATATAATGCGGCTTATTATGCAGACCGCGGTTGAGAGGTTTTTGTCTTTATTTCAGTGTATTCAGGTGGAAAGGCATTTTAATTCTGCGGTCGGCTGGATTAATTTTAAATTGTTTAAATGGTGTTCGTGTTTTTGTTTCAATTAAGGTAATATTGGTTTAATTGTGTCGTGTGAGAGTTGTTCATTTGTTCTTATTTTTACTCAATTTTCCACAATTTCTTTTGTGTCGATTGATTGCTCAAAAAGACACGATTTCGAATGCAATCGAAGTATTGCCAAATTATCCAATGATAGGAAAAATACAAGGATAAAATAAACACTTTAAGAATATCTCTGTCCCTGAGCACCACACAGAGCTATAAGACGCACTAGCAGATTACCGCGGAGCACTTCACAGCGACCTAATTTAATAACATGTTCGTAATGCGAGCACTTCCTACCAAACCTTTTCTTTCCACAACAAAGGATAAATAAAACCTCCATTAATAAGGTTCCATTGAGCGCAAAAAAGTGTTCCTTATAGTGTGAGAGCGAAGCGAGTGGACGGAGCGAATAGAGCGGTATGAGCGGAGTGAGCGGCTAATCGAATCAGTGTACCTGCTCGCTGCGGTAAACCGGTTGTACCGGGTTCCTGAGTTGAGTTTCTTTATAATTACCCTCGCTACCAGACTGTGATAGTTTTTCAAACTTTTTTTTTCGTGAAAATGTGTGGCATAGTTCTGCGGGGCTAGTACCTTATCCTGAAATATCTCCTTATTTGCCACCTGGAGCGTTCATGATTCGTAACTTTGTTGTTAATTTTTAAATTAAAAGCTTTATTTGCTCATCTTTTAGTTCTCAGTAACAGGAGATGGTTGCCGCACACGATGGTAGCCGGAAGACGAACGGCTCTGCCGAGGCCGGCCAAGAAAGACGTGGCGTGACGATCTAGACGAGCTCATGGAAGGAATTGGAGAAGGTCTTTGCCCAGCTGTGGGACAGTGAAAGCTAATAAAAAAATAGCAGATAACGATTGACGACGGCGTCATCTTTCAACATAATATTTATAACACAACCACCCAGACACTACTGTAGTTGTAACGTCACTGCTGCCACAATGTAGTATTTGGCAAAAAAAATAAATGTATTCAAACATGATACATTTTTTTTCCTAGCCTGCTCTGTCTCACTCCTGAGCAAAGCCCTCCCGCCACGCCTTCCACTTCTCACAAACCCGCGCGTCTTCCTGCCAGGTTTCACAGTACATTAAGGCCTTAAAATAAATAATGTTTGCAGTTAACTTCTAAGAATACACAGTGCACTTAATATTGTTATATTCTCTAAACAGTAGTTTCGATACACTTTAAATCCTACCGACAAATACATTCAAATTCTCCTATCACACTTTAGAGCCAAAGAGGTTGGTATACCGGTGGGTGCCCACCCATCGTGTACACTGGCCTTATTTACGTACCGAACGGATAGTGTTTACTGTTTGTCGTGTGATTGTGTCTCAGCGAACAACGAGACCAACTTGGACAGCTCTTAGGGAAATCCTCGCCAACTGGAGTGTGTTTCGAAGTATGTATTACATTATGTACTGATGTTGATTAAATCAGTTGATACTACACCTCTTGTATATGAAGTTGGAAACTTTGATACCGATGACGAGCTTGTGATTTCAATTTATGTATATTAGTAACAGGGTTTAGACAGAAATTCATACAAACAAATCTACACAGAAACCACAGAAATCTAGACGTACTGACATGATCGTTTGCATTTGCTTAAATAGTTGCTTGGTTACCTTAGTTTGCTCGGATACTGACGATAGTAACATAGGGCAGCAATATTCTTGCAATATTCTTTGCTGTCCTATATTTGTTTTTCACAAAAAAAAGCTAACTGTGTGTGGCATCTCTCTTTAATAGAAACAATGCACGCTATTTTTTGACATTTCAAGTTAATTTTCTTTTTTGTTGTGTTTTGTTTTAATGCGTTACAGAAGTGTAAGAATATACAACTGTTTACCAGCGCTAACAGAATCCCCATAGCATGTCAACAAAAGAAGCCCACAATTCTCACTTATATGGTAGAATATATTGGTGTATCGCAGACGACCGGTATATTTGATATGAGACACAATTGATGGGCCGGCCCGCGGCGTTCTCATATCGCGCTGTATATTTGCACGCCGCTGTATAAGAACCGCGACGACGACACTATTGCTTGCTTCTGCTCGCCTGGTACCTGACAGTGTTGGGTGCGCTATTTGGACAGAAGTTTTGATGAAATAAGGGGAAATATAAAAGTATAAACTCACGTCATTTTTCCATGGGGCTAGATAGAAACCACAGAACGCTATAAAAAAGTTTGACAAAGGAAATTGTATCGAGCTATCATCATTCATAAATATATTTGCCACTATATGGGCGGTGGTTAGTGGTTATAATACTAAAAGCTTTATTAGATTAATTGCCTTGAGAATTCTACCCTAATCATCATTAATCCTTCTTGTACTGATTAGATTAGACCATTAGAGCACTGGGGGGATGACATGTAATCAGGCACCAAGTAACAATTTATCATTTGCTTTGCGAATAACCTACACATAGAATTATTTTAAGGCTACAATGGCGCATAATTAAATGACATATTATATAAAGGAAATAGGAATACGAATCTTGTGTTAATAAAGTTAGTAGCACTTCACTTGTTCTCAGTTTAATTGTGCTGATCAGTCGAACTTTTCTGGGGAACCGATGGATCACGTCCTGCGTCCACAAATCTACCTCCAACTCGAGGGATAGAAAACCATTCGGTACTCACACCACGAAGCCACGTACGGCTTGAAGTTTGCTTTGACCACCTGTTCGTCCCTGTTGCCACCATAATAAAACGGTGAACAGAATCACAATACTCTCCACGATTATTCCTACAACCCAACAGCATCCTTCGCCCATGTAAAGCTTGCTATAAAAGCTATACAACCGTTTGTGAGCCGATTCAAGCATGCGCCGGCAATATCTCCGTGTATTTATTTACTGGAGCGGTGTCGGACGGCTAATAGCCGAGCGTCCGTGCCGGCGCCGCGCCGCACAACTTTTTACATACCAATACACTTTGCAGACTTGGTTTCCTTGGAGTTGAGGTGGCTGCAAACTTGTATAGGAAGTACGGTGATGGTGTTTGCCTTTATGATAAGTTCTATATAAGATCTGATTTTCTTTGACTAAGTCAATTGTTTGTTTGGCGCAAAGAGCTGCAGCGTCACATTTGTGAAATGCCAGGATGATAATGTTACCAAGAAATAGAATGAAACATATTCAAAATCTGGTATATTAGTTAATATCTACCAGCTGCCACCTTGCCAGAAGCTGTACATCTATGGATTCATGGGCGTCCTTCCATGCAAGGTTTTTTTTTTTAATAGCCTATATACCTATATCGTGTCCCACGGCAGGACAAAGGACTCCCCTTTCTCCCCCACACCTCTATGGTTTGCGATGGTAAAATAAATAGCGTGTCATATTTTATTTGCTACCAAATCTTATATTATTTCCTTTGAACACTATTTCTGTGAACCCACTGTGCTCCGAACGCCACCTTCAAACCCGAGTGTCAGAAATTTCCGACACTGCGGTAGAGCGGTGTCAAAGTCTATTCAGCGAGCGGCGACACTGTGCACTGGGCATTGCTGGGAACTGCGCCGATTTCTTTCAATTCCTGCTCCATGAGAGACAGTTTTGTAAAGAGCGGCCAGTTATTTGGACTGCAGTGTCGACCACACTTCAGTACAAATAACTGACCGCGCTTTATATAAGTGTAGAGTATGTTTTACCTCTTTATTTAGGTTATCTTTTAACTGCACACAAACAAAGCAGTTAAACCGTTCAGTATTTTCACGATTTATGCTGAGTCCTATTAAAAAGGCAGTAAACATCGACTGGTTCAATTTTTAAGTCGCGTCATGGAGTCAAGTGAGGTTATCCCAAGCTAAATGCATTCAATTGAAACTTTTGATAGTGTCACCTTTTTCCTGAAATCTTCAAACAAATTGTAATCCAGCTGCCACAAAACCAATACAATAGAAATCATAAATAGAATACCAAAACCGCAGGGTGTGCTAAAACATCGTTTTCGCCAAGCGTTTAGTTTCGGCGGTGGTGTCTGTCTGCTCAATTTAATATCGAGAATCAGACCTTGTTACGCGGAGCACCGTTACTGCGGGACTGCAGGCGAAGTGCGCGGGAACCCGTGTACCATTGATTAGTTTAAATACCAGTTCTAAAGCGTTTTAAATGTAATAGATCAAAAAGTTTAAATAATAATTTTCACAGATCACATATCGCATATCTTCTTTAAAAAATCTCTCAATAAAATATAAGTTTAATATTAAAGTCGTTTACAACAGATCAAATTGTCTAAATGCTGGAAAACCCAAATGGTGTCCCAAGACACGACGTTGCTGTACCTTTTAGATCTACTCCATTTTAAACAAAATACGCGCGTCTCTGTGTTAAAATACGTGTGTTGCAGCAGTAACCAATTCAAGTCCTAGTCAACCTTCTTTTAGTACAGCACACATTCCTAAATCTCTCTACCGTCGCACATACCAATCAAAAAAACCTAGCACACAGTCTCAGACTTATCTAGATAGGAATAAATTAAAAGGAATTTACATAACGAATCCTCTGCCGCCTCAGTTGACTCCATCTGCGACTGCTTTGTCGCACAATCGCTAGTCGCACAGTCGCACCGGCCCTACTACACTTTAGAGCAATTTTCAGTCAATAAAACGGTTCAAATTGAATCAGTACTACGTTCCGGGTGCATAAGCGAGTTAGCCCCCGCCACTCCCGTCTTCACCCCTTGTGCCCCCTTACACCCCTAGGGGACATGCACTTAATGCAACTCTGTTAATTGTAAGTGAATTCGCAATAAGTGACTTCGGTAAAAATTGGATAGTTCGGGCGGTTGGACCTTTGAGTGCGGACTGCCGAGGTGGATTTTAGATGAAGTGTAAAATTTGGATGCGGTTCACAATCAGTTTTGACAAAGACACAGTTAAGTGGTTGCCAAAACCTTTAGTTAGGTTATACTTAACGTTTGATTTAACTGTTAGTCTGTCCCTCGAGTCCTGAACTCGTTAGGTTACTGGACTTTCTATTACTACTTAACATCGTAAAGCCCATAACTAAACCCTTTTAGGCTTAACAAGAGAACTATATAGGTAATGACGTCACATTATGTATATCTGCAATTAGATTTAAAAATAAGATACTTAAAACTTTTACAGCTGAATTAAATATAGGTACGACGAATCTTCTTCCTAAATAGATTTTCCAACCCGCAATTATTCTTGGCCACCTTATTTTTGGCGTAACCTATTACACCATATTTCAACCCTTAAAAAAACTTTGGCATGGTTTGCTATCTCTCTCACACTCTTAGCTAGTCCTATATCTATCTCAGTCCAGAAGGTTGGAAGTGACTTAATTATAAACGCGCTGACCCGAGGCCCATGTAATGTTAAATTAACAAAGTACTTGAACCCTTTTTAACTGAAACCTTCGCGTATCAGATTTAATTCCGACCGGTAATATTATGTACTTGGAAATTTAAAGCGCACTGATTATTTTTGTGAATGGAAAATGTATGGGAAAACCAAAAATATATGGCTCCGTTCAAAAACAATATGCAATAAATAAAATTACTCGTGGGAACAAAACAGCTGCCTTCGAAAATACCTCATACAATATTTGTTAAATTGAATACAGGATAGAGACTGCCCAAAGGGTGTCAATGGGTGGTTCGCAAGAGATACCGCGGCCTCGACATGAAGGGCTAAGAAGGAACATGGGTGGTTTTTAGTCAGTAGAAGTCTGACACTCCCTTCCGGAGGGGTTATTTGATGATTTTCCACCCACCATAAAGAAAAGGGTGTCAATGGAGGATTTTTCCCATTCTACTTCACAGAGATCTACATTGAAATGGGCAACTACAGTACTTTCGCAACTAATTATACCTTGTGACTGTAGCTCCGCTTTCTTTGACATTCAAAAGTGCTAATTGAATTTATTTCAATTAGCTTTGAGTTTGAGAGGAATCAATGTCATTGTTTTTTTAACTTTTTTTCTTCTTTTCGTTTTTTTACTCAGCCTATTATTAGTTAGTTATTAGTATTCCTACAAGTTTAATTGGCAGGGTCTAGTTAGTGCGAAATCCTCAGTAGATTTTAACTTAAAATTAAATAAAGCTTATTTGGTCGAATGACGCAAGTACAAAATTATACAAAATCTAACATTTCATTGACGCATTTCTTTGTTTCCCCTTGGAAAAACACACTATTGAAGACATACTTCAGAATGTTTTGAACCAAAATATCCCAAAAAATTTCGCTATTACATTTTTGCAAGGAAATTCCCCAGACTGCACGCCACCTCCACCACATCAAATTCAAGTAGTAGGTGTATTAAAGAGTGTGCAGTTCAAATATTGACGCGACAGTCGCCACCCCGAGATATTGCGCCGCTACCCTCTTTCTACACAATTTTATATATTTGATAGTTCGTACAAAGTACTGTCGTTTGTGTCAAAAGGGGACCAGAACAAATATGTTCCACGCAAAAAATTGGGAACGGTGTGGCCGAGAAATGTAAAAGAAATGATTTTGGTTACTTTTTTTCTGATCGACTCAATCTATTTTCAATGAATTCACAATTTTATAAATCTTACTTTAGTAAATTTACATCATAGATACAGCGAAGAATTTACTATTATTTCCATAGACTCCAAATGAAATGATAAATTAATTTTCTATTTAATTTCTTGTCAAAATTAAATTCGTTCCCAAAATATCGTTCATATTCGTCTCCCAAAATATGAAAGAAGATTATGAATGATGATAGAAGTAAAGTTTTATGTTAAAAAAATGTGTGTTCCCTGGTCTCCCTATACCTACGTGTACTGGTAGGTGGGAGCCTGGGTTGGGTTCGATATGCGGTTATTATTGAGGGTTACTCGTAATTGGAATTTTTAGTTGGGGAGGGCCACCTAATCCAAGGGAAATTCGCTTTCCCAACTAACTTGATATTCTTGATAGGTTTTCGAAAATATGAAGCCATACAAGTATATACCTTCTAGCGTATGCTTAGATGGATTGGTCATGTGGAGAGGATGAGTGTAAGCCGTAAGGCGACTAACAAAATATTATTTAAAATATTTGTATGACCTACAAATTGTTGTTTCGGGTCTGGGTATATTTGTGTATGTGAGTTTAAATGTTTGTAAACGCACCCACGATACAGGAGAAATTTCTAGTGTGGGGCACGTGTTTTTTTTAAAAAAAGAAAAGAAAATGTATTCACAAGGCAGATGTGAATGTCAACGTGATGCAATGGGAAGACATACACTGACCTTATTGGTAAGGTTCTTCAGAAAAGACATGTACGTAGTACTTGCAACCAGCGTGAGTGTATTACCAGATGTATGAACGTGGATGAGGCAAAAGGAGTTTGTAAAGTCCGTAGCATTCTGTGGTTTCTGCCTCCCCCATGGGAATAACGCGTGATTAGAGTCTCTACAAATAAACTGATTAAATTATCTAATCCAGGAGCTCTATATGTGATGCTGTAGATATCACTGATTAATAATGTAGTTGCTTATTGATTCATAATTTATATGTAATGCATGAGTGCATGACCATAAAGTATTACTCAGTTGTACATTTTAAGTCATGACCGAAATCCGTACAAAAAAGATCTTTACAATCTTTCAATAATTATCCTAGGAACACGAAGCACGCGACTTGACTATCACAGACACGTCCACATAATCTCTAAGACATAACAAACTCGAGCACCAGTAAACGAGTGTCGTGACTCGTGTCGATCGACGGATGGAGCTAATTGCGACTCGTCTCTAATGACTGCGTTGGCCGGACGACTGCGAGCGACGCGGTGTGGGGGCGCCCTTATGTGACGTGTCTGACTTGCTGCTCATACCATAAGAGCTTCATTATTTTTGGATGATTAGAGATTTGTAGTCAAAAATCAATATTAACATAACAGTTAGGAGGATGTGCAACTAATAGTACACCCACAGTTTGCCCGTTATGTTAAAATTGAATGAAATTCGGGACATGCCCATTGCCATCAACGGGACACAAATCTAGACTACGTGGCTGAGAAATTCCTGAATGAAAAACTAAGTAACACTTTTCCCGACCTGGGAATTGAACCCGAGGACCTTATGCTCAGCAGTCGCGCTAGCAACCACTAGATTAGACCAACGAGGCAGTCTATATTTACAATAGAATCGTAAAGCAAGAATTAACACCCCATTGTTCAGATTCACCATTCATATTATGTCTACGTACAAGTTTACTGATGTAGGCTGTTGTGATGACGATGATGAGAGGACACGTGATTTAATCTTCGTCGTAACCAGCTCTCGTCTGCATTTTGAAAGGCGGCACGAACATTTAATACAGTTTAAAACTTAAAATTTTATTTAAAATGAAATCCTCCCCGCAATAAAAGTATCTGAACATAAAACTTGTACAAAATTAATTAACAAATTCTCAGCGCTAATGAAATGTAAAAACTGCAGGTAGCATGACTGTGCCACTGTATTACCACGGAATAGATAAGTACAGAAAGTCGACTTCATAAAACGAGCGGAAACTCACGCACACATACGCACGTGTCTTCGTACAGTAAGTGTAAACGCACTTACGTGTATTTGTTCGAAATCGCCGTACGTCATTTGTTTGAGCCCCAATCAAACGCCACTTCTCGCTCGTTGAATGTAGCTCACCTTCTGAAAGTAACAATTTCGTGGTAAATATAACTGTACTGTAGCAGTAAGCGAACCAACTTGTATTCATTATCTGTGCCCACTGGGCCGGAAAGTGTGAATCGTCTGAACGAATAAAACTCCTCATAAAAGCGAATATCGCCGCGAATCGCCGGCGATCGCAGCGATACGCGAGCGTCCACTCCGATGCGCGCCGATTTGATCCGATAAGGATTTTACACTATTTTACCACTGAAATATTTTCGCGATTCTGAGCTTTTCCGATATTTCGCTTGGCCGGTATCCTATTTGCCTCGATACACGGATTTCGGACAATATAAAAGAGGTCTTTGTAAAGTAAACAGTCACTTTGATCATCTGTCCGTGTATCGCTGTTAAATGGGAGGCTAGCACATTACATGGAAAACAGATTTATCTATGTATTTGAATGAATAAACGTATAATTTTGTTTATACGTTTATTCATTCAAATTTAAATAATTTATTAATTTAATTTTTAAAACGTTTTTTTTGTTTCTTTATTTTCAGGTCAATTAATAGAACAGCAGGAAAGAGTCAAGTGTTAGTAAGTGTAACCAAACCTAATAAAACGTTGAATTCAAGTTAAGCTATACTTTTAAATAACTTCTCCAAACATCTGGAATCCAACGTCCAATACTCTTATTAATTTTTCTCAAGTGAAAATCACGTTAGACTGGTTCCCAGCGGTAATGAAATTTTATCAAGAACTTAGTCCGCGGTGTTACGGCGGGCGAAGTTTCCAGGAACTCCCGATTGTGTTCCAACAACTCTTAGCTATTTCCCAGATCTCTTTTCAATCCTTGAAGCTAAGGAGCCTTCATATTGCCGCCTGGAATTCTTATTGCTAACTAGAGTTAATATTCACCCAATTGTGTACTATTACCAAGTACTTTCTATTGAAAGCCAATAACTTACCATCTGACACCAAGTTCTATTAATAGTAGGTTCCTTTTGTAATAGTGCTTGTATTTACTACTATTTCAATAATAACCCCAATTTTAGTTGAGTTTCCACGAAAGCTTTTTAGGCATTATGTCTTTTCTACTTCCATTTCTTTGTCTGAAATGAAGGTTATTCTGTTTAACGACTTGAATTGGTGTTGCAAGCCTCAATAAGCAGTAAAAACTACCCTCAGTCAAGAATCACTACCCTCCCTGTTTTCATTACTAACTCTAACGTCTTATTTTTGTTTCATACCTAAGTATTGAATGCCCAATCATGGCGATATTACTCGTGAATATTTTCTTTTATTTTTTTTCCTTAGTTTTTTATCAGTCACACCGTGGACTCACCCTTGCCCGTAGAGCTGCGCTACAGCCCGGAGCCCGAAGCCCACAACTCCTAACGGTAGTTCACAATTCCGCAGCTCTGTGACTTTATTACTGGCGCGGAACGGCATGCTCTCGCTGTATGATTTCAATACGACACGCTGAAGACGGAATCCATTTATTTCTTAGTTGAAGCGTCGATGGACCAAGTTTGTGCATGGAATGCTGGTTTCTGGTGCAATCTGGATCAACTTGAACATGGCTAACAAATAGAATATTTTACCATAAAGTTCTTTAGGAAGGTTTCGGATTGATCTTGTGTTTCGGCGTTTAGAGAAACAACTAGCTACATGTTCATGTTTCATTCCTACTATCCTACTATCGTTTATTCCACTTTCAGCCCCTCGACCCACAATAAATAAAATGTTCACTAGAAACCTAAAACAAAACTGAACAGACATCTTTTGGGGTACTCTTATTCTGATACTAAACGGTTCCATCGTTGATTTCATCTATCGCTTTTCATCAGGCGAGATCCGGGTCGATAGCAAATTAGCAGCAGCCAACGTCTGAAAAAAAAACTTACTTCATGAATAACACAGGGTGTTTGGTGGATCGTTTTGCGATCTTTCAAAGTGGGACCATCTTCTTTCGCTTGTCTAATTTGGCTAAAGATGCATCAAACACTATGTAAAACCTAGAAAACTAGATTATGTAGGTACCTTTCTCCTACCTATATATTATGTAGTTACTGGTGATCAATATAATGGCTACAAAATGTAAGCGCGCAATATCCAGTGCCTATCAATGTCACGTTTCCAGTATCACGTCATCCATCATCAGTAATTGGCACATTGACAGTCTGTCAGTATGGCAGTATGGCGCTATACGTATCGTCATCAATTCATGCGCTCATTGTTTGAGTGAAACATGTTAATGTCCACCAGTGCTGGTGTGGTGGTCGTACTGCAAATTATGTTGATGCTGTTTCTTAATAGTCATGATTTCCATAGAAACAGCAAGTCAATCTTCTTTAGTTATATGAATACCCGGTTTCTGATTTGGGAATTAGACGTTGAGAATTTGTAGAACTTCCCTCAATGCAAATCGCGCAAAGAAATCACCAAAAAACCCTGACGAAACAAAGTTAGGTTAGGACACATGATTTGACACGATACATGTAACACCTATACTTTACTTGTACATAATTACAAAAAATCTTACCTGACCAGGACGATACAAAACAATTATTACATAAGGGAGTAAAAAAAATTAAGGTCCTCACCAATTGAATACCTATAAAATATCGTCACAATCGTTTCAACATAAGGAATGTTCCATCTATACCCAAGAAAGCAAATACGCCACCAATGGAACACCGCGTTAAATGCAATCGCCATCCGTTCCAATCGAGTCGGCAAGCAGACCGAATTACTCGGCAGGAGGATAGACCCGGCCTCCGTGCCTCCCGGCCTCCCCCGGGACAGGGTATGACGGGCAAACAGCCGGGGGACCACTGTGTACCGAGGTGTTGAGGAAATTCATTATGTGCAGGCAAGGTTCGGTTACAATACCTGTAACATTTTAATATACAAATTGTTTATCGGGGTCGGTTGTTGCTAGCGTAATGTGATTTTTTTTGTATCTTCTTAGGTTCTTAGGTTCTCAGAATTTCGGGTCAGTTGATATGGCTTTCAAAGCGTTTCGGTTTTCTACAGCAACTATCAACAAAATTGACATCATCTGCATCAAGTCAATGCAATATATTAATTGACGTTTCTTGCATCCACGTTACCGCTGATACAATGTTATTTTGCCAGACCCCTTGAGTGTTGTAAGTTACTGTGTACAAAAAAGGTTTTTCTCTAAACATATTTTCACTAGTCTATCCACTAGTATATTTACCCACGATTCAGCCACGCTCCAGCGGCAGCCATGGATGCTCGTATAAACATTTACTTACGTATCAATAGAACGTAATCAGATAGAAGTCTCACAACATTACTTGAAGTTGTCAAGTTATCCTCGATGTGTAATAACGTGGCGAGCGAATACGGCGTCGCGTCGGAATTACAGCGCACAGCGGCCGCACGTCGCGGTGAGACACGCAGGGCTGTCACACGACACAGAAGTTAGGAGATATCCTTTGGAGTTTTGTGGCCAATCATCTTCCTCCTCTTGCCTTTATCCCAATTCATTTGGGGTGAGCGCAGTATGTCTTCTTCTTCCATCCTTCTCTATTACTCGTAATCTCACGAGTCACGGTCTCCTTTCTTGCCATATAATTCTTAACGCAGCCTTCTTTGGCCTTATTCCAATCAATTGATCTATTTAGAGAACCACAGTCCACAGCTGGTCTTGGCCTCTACTAATATAGATTTTGCGACCAGCCAGTCATACTTGGTAGACCAGTCGCTTTCGGTGTTTACCACATGGGTCTAAAGCTGTCTGAATAATAAAGGACAATATCTAGTGGGTTAAGTTCGTTATCAGTATTCAGTGAGTAGTCAAGTTAGGTCAGATTGGCATTCACATCATGTAAAATACTAGTATTATCTTCTCTCCATCTGGGTACAATGGCAGATGAACAGAATTGGGAAAAGCTGTTAAGCAGATGATGAATAAAGTAAGATTAGACATTGTGTTAAACAGTTTACACCTTCGATATAAACACAAACCCTGTGTTCCCAAACTATAAAGCGTTTTGAACCATTACCTACTTTATAACACCTAGAGAATCTAATTGAAAATGTATAACAAAAATATCAATGAGTTATACATTTTTCAATACATGATGCATTTTTCAAAGTCCAGTTGAATCGATCAGAAAATCGTAAATGTATCGGTATCCTCCCTTGCCGTGGCAACCCTGTAACTCCGTCGCTCGCTGCGATTGGTTTACTGTTTACACACTACACGGCGTGATTGCAGTTAGAATTGAAGTGTCCGATGTAAAAGTGGTTTTTCAATGGCTGTGTATATTTCCACCGTGTGTGCCGATCTCGAACCTTTGGCTACATACTGTCTGTTGACTGGGGCTAAGTAACTACACGTGTTCGTTTTTATTGGATTGG
The DNA here is from genome assembly GCA_949774965.1 of Diarsia brunnea. Classification (NCBI taxonomy): domain Eukaryota; kingdom Metazoa; phylum Arthropoda; class Insecta; order Lepidoptera; family Noctuidae; genus Diarsia; species Diarsia brunnea. Next base: position 714,922 of record OX459009.1, read on the forward strand.
AGATTGGTGTCAATCTAGTGAAGTTGACGCACAAAGAAATTGCTGGTGAAATTGTTGTGAATATATAAACATCTATAAATAATCTCTATAAGAAACCTTGCCTTTGTTCTTGGCATTTTCAGGTTTCTTTACATAGGTAATTCGTCCGTGCATTTTCCTCATGTCTGTAAACTTCAATCAACAACTCAGCTTTATCTGGAAAATGCACGTTCTCAATTACATCCTGGTTTTCATAAAACACACTAATACGAGTACACCAAGTATGTGTTGCACCGTGCGGTGTGCTATGTCTTTCTAACTAAGGAAAGTTAGGACTCAACATAAACACTACAAGGAAAGCTCCCAACGATCACAAGTAGGTGTCCTAGACTAAGCGCACTTGAGGAAACAATCCACGTAGTTGTGACAGTTGGACAAAGTTGAACAAGTGCCACGGAGTAGCCAGTGGTCTTAGTGGCGGAGCGTAACAGTGCGAGCGACGTTGCGGTTATAAACCGTTTCACTTTGGCGATGCATTCGCTTTCCACTTGACATCTTGGTTTTTGTACAATGCCAACTGCATTTTGGTTAAAGATTTTGATGTGGCTTAGCAAGTATTTTTTTAAACTTCAGAACAAAATGGAATTCAAATTATGAACATCAGACTAACATATCAACGACGCGGGCTACAGGATTGGAAAAGCCATGACTGTTTATTAGGAAAACAGTGTTTTATTTGAAGACACACCTTTTTTTTTGAGGGTGAGAAATCAGCAAATGACTCCATGTTCCGTTTTAGCCCTTTGTGCCGAGGCCGCGGTATCTCTTTCGAACAACCCGCAGCCAGGAAAACACGTTCGTTTGAATTACGACTGTGTCATTTCTAGGAGGATCCAGCGCTCTTGTGAGTTGCTCCCTCAGGCGCAGGATGTGCTGCGTCCGGCTAACTAGATGATAGACATGTCGCGTGCACCCGCGCGTCTTGCGGTCATGACGTCACATGTGCGTCCCGCGCCACATTTGCCCGTTGTCCTTTGTGTAGTAAACATGAGCTTGGTTCACGTTATCAACGGACGGGTGATCTTGTTTCATTTTGTAGCAGCTTGTCTGATATGTTAGAATATATTTTGTCTATTCTGTACCTTGCTTTAGGCATAGTTAGGTAGTTACGGTAGTTTCCAATTACGGTGGTCCTGCCAGTCCAAGTCCCACTTGCTGGAGTGTCTTAAGTGCCCACTACACCTTTAAAGGACTTAAATTTGATAACGCGATTAATGCGGTCCCAAACGTACTGGACCCAAATAAATACCAAGATCCTTGAAAAGCGTTAGAATTTTTGGAGATAAGTACATCCGAGTACCTTTTATTTCAGGATATGTATAAGAATAAAAGTATTAAAATATGTACTAAGTATGCGTAGTCGCTTAAAACAATTTCGCACCAATCAATAGGGTATTTCACCAAAAAAATCCGTTTGATAGATTTCCGAAAAATAAATGACACGTATTATTTCTTTTTTCATGTAAATAAAAGATGAAGACGATACAGTGCTTCGAAATGTCGTGTCATAAGGTTAGTTCTAGTACGTTTTTACGCATAAAGTGACGTCACAAGCCCCCACTCATGATCTTTGACACGTTTTATTTTCGCCAATTTTTATTATTTCATAAAACAAAAACACGTATCCAATATTTTTCGATAAATCTAACAGCCAGACTAATTAGATTTTTTTGGTAAAATACCCTATTACAAAATCAAACACATAATGACATAACCCATACAACAGTAATATCTTCCCCTGTACCAATAAGACGTCCGCAGAGCGTCGCCCACCGCCCTTCGCCCCTCGCCCCTCTACCCTCACCCCTCTTGTCGCGCCCGTGACATATTTTTAATTAAACGCCACTTAGGACGCGCGGCAAATCCCGCGCGATCCATTGTAGCCTTAGCCGTTATGATAATGTGGTTGCACCTTTATGTGATGTGTGGCGACTGGCGCCTTTGTGTGCTTGTTCCGCTCACAATTTGTGTAGCGGCGGAGAGGATTACGTTGCTATTGTTAAAATGGTAGGCGTTCGTTATTTACATTAATTAATGTTAAATGACTGGTAAAGTGTTTTGTTGGCACTGTTTTGTTTACAGTGTTTTCTAAATTAAACTATGAGCAATACATAAGGTGTGAGTAATACTATGATTACTTTTTACACCTATACCTAAACCAGCTAACCAGTTACTATCTATATTCATAAAAATCCATTACTGTCATGTGTGACGTCACAGATTATTACTTGAGAACGGCTTGACCGATTTGACTGTTTTGATTTTTGTTGTGTTCGTTATTGTCAAGACAAGGTCTATTGTGAGAATGAAAATGTTAACATTTTCTTCATTAATTATTTACACTCTTGCGAAGTCGGCACAGATAGCTACTTCAATATAAAATCGTTGAATACCCAATAATTTTGTTGACAGTATACAATTACCTGGGTAACAAATAACGAATTAATAATTATACATTATGACCTAATAATAAAGCGACACAAAAATTAAAAATAAAATGCAAAAAGAGTATTGCATCGACCGGGAATCGAACCCGGGCCGCCCGCGTGGCAGGCGAGCATTCTACCACTGAACCATCGATGCTTATAGTAAACATTTCAAATAGCGGATAACATTCAATGTACCAGCACATTTTAATGGGTATTTTAAACAACGTCAATGATAGAATTTTATCAACTTACGTCACTCTAGTTTATTAGATTAATTTATGTTTCCAATAACACGCCATTTCTATAGCATGTTGTTTTAGTTAATTTAGTCAACTTTACCCACACTATCACGCTTGCTAACCGTTCAGTAGCCGCTTCCATACGGCTTAGCCGTCGGATACGGCAGATAAACGCCGCCGCGCCGGCCGGTTACCGGACGGAAGCCGCACGACTGATAACAACCGTTAATAGCTGTGTAGAAAGATGTAGCTATGTTAGTTCATGTTTGTTGCTTATCTTCACGCGTAGTGAGTTGGAAAGGGTGAGCAGGGATGAAGAGCTGATGCAGCAAAACTTGATGAATGCTTTCAAATACGATGATAATGTTGAATGGGTTTATTAAATGATATTTAGTGATGTCAGTTAGTATGGTAACATAACATTAGAAATTTATTCGGTACAAAACAGACAAATAATTAAACTCAATGATTGAGTTAAGTGAGTTGACAACTTTCTTATATAAAACGTTGCCCCAGACTAGGATCATTTCTCCTTTATCGTGAGTACTTTTACAAACATTTAAACAAACATATAAAAACTACACCCCCACTACCGGAATAGCTATCTGTAGGCAATACAAATATTTGTTCCCTGCGGGGATCGAACTCGCAACACGCAGCGCAGCAGACGATCGATCAACCATTGCACCAACTGTGCCTGCCATGTAACTTTCTACTCTTCATCATCAGCCTAGCCTTTTCCCAACTATGTTAGGGTCGGCTTCCAGTCTAACCGGATGCAGCTGAATATCAGTAATTTACATGGAGCGACTGCCTATCTGACCTCCACAACCCAGTTAATACTAGGTAATACGATACCCTTTGGTAAGACTGGATGTCAGAATTTCAGGTCACTACCTGTAACGACTGCCAAAGATCTATATATGGCAGCCGGGACCAACAGCTTAACGTGCTTTCCGAGGCACGGAGGAAACTCGGTATGTCGGGCGGTCACCCATCCACAGACCGACCTAGGCAAGCACAGCTTTACCTAAAGATCGACCCGAGTGGCAGTTCTTATTAAGCCACGAACTTTCTACTCTTATTGTGATAGAATCGTATCGCATTGAAGAGTAATAAACAGACTGGCGTTGAATAAAACCGAGATTATATACTTAGCTCAATTTCTCAATACATAAAAGATGAGCGACACAAGAACAACCTCTAAAGGGATTATTCCTAACCCCAACAATCTCGCGTGACCTCTAAAAACGCCCGTCTGCTGCCACTGAGAACTTAATCACACTTCCACCGGGTGTGCAGGCTCCCAGCGCTCAATATGCACTGTAAACAGGCCGGGATCCCGCGCAGATGCGATCCCGCGGGATTAGCGCCGGGACGCGTGCGCCGTAATCCCGGGGCGCGGGATTAAGGCGATGGGAAATTAATTGCTCATACAGTTGGGTCATGATTGGGAGTAATTTGTTTGAGGAAGGTGGCGTTTTTGTGTTTAGAGGAATTGTGAAGTATTGAAGAATAACCAAGTAGATGGAAGTTAAGGAAATTCTTTGCTTTCTTCGGAAACTTGAGCTAAGTAGGCCGATGGTCCCGGAGTTAAGTCTAATGTAAGACAATAAAACATTTTTTAATTTTTTTATTAGACTATCGTTTCATTATTAATGCAAAAAAACTCCTTAGCTATTCGCATCGTACACGTTCTAATGGCGATTTCTGCGTAATTATCATATCGTCAAACAGTATTGTTTTAATGTCATTCTAGTGTGGGAAAGAGATAGAGCTATACAGAATGTATAGCGCCATTTCTTTAACACGTTAAGGTAGACCACCAGGTCCCCTACTGTGTGACGAAGATGATTTAATCCATAGCAGGCATGAATTATCTCTTTTCACAAACGCAGGGAGCAGCTTCTCCCACAAAAAAAGAAATAATATCAATTTGAATATCTCGTAAAACACACAAAAAATAAATTTTACTGGAACAATTTCCACGTTTTCACACAATCGACACTTCCGCGCTCCTGCATTCCACCTCATCGACAATTACCCCATAACGCCATAACCTCCCCTCGTAGAAGACAGACAGAGGAACAGCATGGTTTATGGCGTGTCGTACACCGTGGCCCTGCGTGGCCCATGCTCGTAAATTAACACTCGTATTTGTTATTGTGCTGTTCTACATGGAAAATGTATGGGTGTAGCCTTTTATGGCGCCCTAATTGATGGGACAGTAAAAGGTTTTAGTGTGCTTTAATAATATTATTGCTAGGTGACGGTTATTGGTGTTAAGTACCTACTAGCTTTTTTTTGGGTCAACTTTTGTCAACACAAGGGACTTTAACGTAATTGGCGAAATGTGTGTATACTGTTGAATACACTTCTGCCTTCGGCAATTAGAGGCGTTATGTTAAGTATTTGTCAAAAATAATAAAACGTCTAAAGTATTATATTTTGGTTGAAAAAGTCCTGAAAAAGTTCTGTCTCCTAAGTCTTTCTTTATACTGTCTGCTTATAATCTTTTATACTGTATATAACGAATAGTGAGGCGTCTTCCTTTTTATGTAACCAGTGAATTTTCATGAATAAAAACTCAATCTTTATCAATATCTTCTTAACCAATGGAGCATTATAATCCTAATCCAATATTCAACATTTCTCAATAAAAAATAAAATGCTAGCCCAAAACTTCTAAAGCGTATCTATTTGAAGTTGTGAAGGGCACAGCGATCGTCTCCCAGACAGAGGGATTAGCCACTGCTGTCCCCTCCACCGACAGGTCACATCTAGCCTCCAATACTTAGCCAGACAGTTTTATTGCTAGGTACGGACATAATCTGTTTTAGAACGAATGCTTCGTAGAACTGTCGACTGACAAACGTTTTAGGCTGGAACTGAACCTGAATCAGAATGGATATTGTTTAGATTAGCAAAACATAAATGTATTTTTCCTTCTTCACATATTTCGGGTTCAGTTTTGTACCCATTTTAATTTCTAAGCATAATATAACATAATGCCTGAAATTACCTTCGAGTTAGGCAGAGGTAAATGAAGATGGAGGGAAGAGCTGGACTCTTTCTTTTGCCTACAATCGCACCAGATCACAAAAAAGTAGAAGGATATGGTCTTGGCCCTGTAATGGGACAATATAATAATATAATAAAGGTGTTCTCACATTTCGCCTGTCATGAATAAGTCTGGACTAGCATTGTCATGGCAGGCACAAGTTGAGATTTTGGGCTGCTGCTGACATTACTGCTGCATTACCTAAATTTTTTTTAAATATAAGGCGAGGCGAGGCGAGGGTAACGATTAGTTTGCCAATAAAAATTGGCAAACTAATCGTTACCCTCGCCTCGAGTCATCATCTCTAATCTGAGTTCGAAAATCGAAATACTCCCACACGCTCCGCCCTTCAGATCCAGATACGTTCAGTGATATCGTTCGTCCGTCACCTCAGTAGTCTGTAGCAACCGTCAGTACCCGCAGGCTGCTATCAATCAGCGCGGGATGGGTCTGCTCTTTTGTGCCAGGATTACAGGCGCGTGCAGATGCTAATCAGGTTATTGGCTGCTGGGTGTAGCCGCAGGAGCAAATAGTTTGATGTGTGCTGTGTTTGAAGGAGCTGAATGGTAACTTGAGGATGCTGAACGGACGGTGCGAATACGTATGCTGGAGATTCAGTTATGCCACTTTCTTCTTTGTAGCTGGAAAAACCTGCCCTTTGAACGTCAAAATTTCATGTTGTCAATCAATCAATTCTTTTGTTCAGTTGAAATAAAATGAACAATATTAAAAAGCTTGCAACAGAATACAAATGAGCTTTAGGAAACTGATTTTTACATAATCCCTGGATTCTACGTAGGTAACCCTGTGTCGTGGCCTCGTGGGGTCCAGTCTCTGGGTAATAATAATGTCCGGAAACGAAATGGCAAGGCGATTGTAATAATGGATAGTTCATAATCCTTACACAAAACCTGCAGCATTCGAATTATTTAAACTCATAGCATTATTATCATTACGGCACAATTAACCACAAGTGTAGCTGTCGCTGTCACTACCATTACGTTTTACCATAAAACAAAATGGTTCCAGCAATACTGCGACGACCCCGCTGACACTGAGCAACACAAATTGAATTCAATATGTAATTTTTGTATTTTCTTTTACACTACAGGCACTGGCTACAAGCCTACAGGCTTTCAGTGTCCCCACTGTTGCGCCACTTCACGGCGACCTTTTCAAACGACACTGTTAAATTTTTAAGTGGAGTTAGAATAAAAAGGCGGCGTTGACGTCGAGCACAATGCAGACCTCTCCATTCCGCAAAGTTTTTTTCTCTTTACCAAAAGGTATGTGAGGGGGGGGAGTGATGATTCGTTATTTTTCCCGCATTATGGCCGCCACGAAATGTTTCGACTGTTTTTCATGAAAAAATAATTTCTCTCGTTTCGTATTTTGTTTGTAACGTGTTTTATATTCAAATTCTTTCATTTGCGATTGAATGGATGTCGATTGTTTGAAGAGACTCGTGTTTTTATACTGTTGAAGTTAATACGTTTGTGACTTGGAGAGATTTTATAATAAACATTTCATGACAGTGAATGGCCCGTAGGTACTGCAATCAATAATATTTGTTACATAAGGCAAAGAAAATTGCACACTCCTGTGCGGATAGTAGTGAATGCTAATATAATGTTATTTGTTACTGTGATGATGATGAAAGATACGATAACTGCCTCGCTTGTTGGTCTAGTGGTCACAAGCGTGATTGCTGAGCATGAGGTCCTGGGTTCGATTCCCGGGTCGGGTAAAGTTTTATTGGGTTTATTCCATCAGGAATTTCGCAGTAGCAGCCACGATATCTGGTTTCGTGCCCGATTGATGACAATAGAAATGGTGAAATGTGGTTGTACTTGTTAGGTACACCTCTGCCTAACCCTTCGGGGATTACAGGCGTGATGTCATGTAAAGGAAGGTACGTGTCAATACCATGAAATAGTTACTGGTTGTATTTACTGACCAGATACATATCGCGTGCTGTGCTAAGCTCGTATTCTCCGCGCAGATCACGTCCACGTAATAATTAATGTGATGTTAGCTACTGCTGACTGTGGTACCACAGTCAGCAGTAGCTAACATCAATAAGGCTAGCAATAAGGTGGGAGCAATAGCACCAGGCACATGGTTCCCAATCTGTGGGATTTATGATGATTGCACTTTTGGCTATGATCTATGTTACAGTGGAGATTTGTGATAGTGTTTCCATTTGGATACACAATTTACTAATTGTTAAGCCGTGTGGCCCATGAGCACTAGGAAAGTTTAGAAGAATTTAACATGGCTGCTGCATCTTAGGCAAACGGTGTATGGCTGCTTAGCAATGTCCTTTTATCACCTTATAAACATAATCCCTAAAGGGAGTTATTGCAAAGACTAGCTGATGCCCGCGGCTTCACCCGCGTGGAAGTCGTTCAAATTATATAAGTTTTAAGACCTTTTATTTCTAATATTTTACATTGTGTGTACTTGTGGCATGTGCCAAATAAATGCATTTTCTTTCTTTCTTTATATACTAAAACCTTCCTATTGAATTACTTTATCTATTAAAAAAACCGCTTAAAAATCTGTTGCGTAGTTTTAAAGATTGAAGCATACATAGGGACGGACAGTCAGCGACTTTGTTTTATACTATGTAGTAGTGATAGCGATAGTGATGATGATGATGATACTTCTATAGTTCTCACGTTTATTAGATAAAGTACTCTATTTTGTGAGGTTGCAGACCCAATAATTTGCTGTCTTATTTATATTTAGCTGTTTCTGTCGGTGAATGAGTTAATCTAAGACTTGATTAAGTAAGATTGTTACGTCCTTAATGGTTACATCTATTTTGATTTGTTTTGCCAACTTTTCTGTTCAGCTATAAATAAACATAAATTTGCAAGCAAGTCTCAAAAAAGTAGACGTTCAATCAATCAAAAGTCATTTATTCAAATTAGGCTGATAATCAGCACTTTTCGATGGTCAAAATATACTGTACTTATTTATAAGTGACAGTCGACCAAAACCCACCCTTTGACACTTCCTAGTGTTTTTGCTGGAAAGAAGAAGTGGCGGAACAAACTCCCCAGCAACACATCTGTCTGTTAGGTTAGAAGAACCAGACTCGATACAATAGTAAGGTAAAGGTTGTGGGAAGATGAGTTAGTCGACCTTCCAGAAATAACTTATTAGCGTACAACAACATAATTATGTTGTTGTACGCTGAATAATCTATCTTCGTCTACAAATTATTCTGTTCTACATTGATCTCTATTGATTGTATGTCTGAATGCTGTGAATGTCGTGGTTGTGCCGCCACACGAACGGGAGGAATCCTCGCAACTATGCGTGGAATTGGCTCAGGTATGCCTTGCGGGAGGTTAATTGATTTTATTTTAGCGGTGCGCACTTTGTAGCCGATATTCTCATGGTTTTTTGGTTGCAGTAGCTAGATCAATAATTTGTGAAAATAGTAGTAGTAGTAGTTAACATGACTATTTTTGCCGCTACAAAGCTCATTGTTTATTAAATTGACAATCAACGTAAATGCCAGTGTATTCAAATTACAACTATGATTCATTGTATGACATGAATAAAATAGATATATGACACGGCAAATTGGTTTAGTGTGTCAATTTCAGAAATAATTAATGAGCCCATTGTCATCAACCGGACACAAATCCACACACCGTAGCTGCTCCAGAAATTCTTGATGAAAAAATACCCGCCTTGGGACCAATGGACCAAACAAGTTAGTCAACATATAAATAAAATCACATTTATGTTCTCCCGAGTAGACTGCCTCGTTGGTCTAGTGGTCGCAAGCGCGACTGCTGAGCATGAGGTCCTGGGTTCGATTCCCGGGTCGAGCAAAGTGTTATTGGCTTTTTCCATCAGGAATTTATCAGTAACAGCCACGGAGTCTGAATTTGTGCCCGGTTGATGGCAATAGGCCCGCCCCCTATTACACGGGACTTAAACATAACTGGCGAAATGTGGGTGGTACTATTAGGTACACCTCTGCCTAACCCTTCGGGGATTACAGGCGTGTTGTTATATTATGTTATGTTATGTTTATTCTCCCGAGTATGTTATAAACTCAATTGTCACAAATAATGAATCTTACAAAATTAATCGATTCCGAGTGCTTGCAAAATGAGGGTAAACTTAATTGAGTCCTCCACCAAGAACCACGTCAATTATCACGTATTAACAAGTACTAAATCAATCCCCATTTAGTTTATTGTCCGCAATCTTGTTCACTAACTGCCGCCCCATGCTTCGCTTAACTTTATGACGAATAAAAATTTTACGATCATTTCAACGGTTCTACTATTAAATACTAGTTGTAACTTGTAGGGTGGAAACTAAGGGGTGGTTTTTTCATGTTTTTATTAGTAGTTTTATGTCGTGTAATTAGTTGTAGGGGAGACGTGAGGTTACGGTTTATGGCGCAGTAAATGTAATGAGTAAACATCCGCGGTGATATGGTAGTCAATAACAAACAATGTAGTCACTTGTCAGATCATTCATTTTTATCGACTGAATTTATTTTTGTCTAGCTGTTGCCAGCGGCTTCGCCCGCTACAACTCGAAAATTATCTCACAAGAAGATAAAATCGGGATAAAAACTACCCTATGTGTTAATCACAGGTTATTAACTATCTGTGTACCAAATTTTATCCAAATCCGTTCAGTAGTTTTTGCGTAAAGGGTAACAAACATACACACTCACAGGCTTTTGCCTGTATAATATTAGTACGATGTCTCTTCTTAGTGCAAATGATTTTTGGTTGTAAACTAGAATGTGTGAAATGTTTTTTTTTTAATTTAGTCGTACTGTAAAAGCTTCCCCTTAAAACTGGTTTCAGCTAAATTAAAAGTAAATTCAGCAGCTCACATCAAAATTGACATCCACTGCCCGAATCTAATCGACAAACAACATAGATTAAAACATCTCATCTCACGATGTGACATAAACCAACTTGTACCATTACAAGTACATCAGTAGTGGAGGATTTAAAGCGCACCCCGTGAGCCCCGCACTCACTCGCCGCCCAGAGATTACGGCGCCCGCCCGCGTCGCCGCCCGCCCTACGGTACGACACTACGCCGGGCAAACGATACGCGCGCCAAAATGAAATACGATAAATAAAATTACGACTTTTTTAGTGTTATTTAATTAGTGTCATTTTAGAATTAGAATAATTATGTAATCGTTGTAGTGTTGTAGTTTTATAAATTAATATAAATTGTAATAATTATAAATAACTCATAAAAAAAAAATCAAAGAGCCAACTGAAATCTGTATACAATAATAATCATAAAAATAGTTTTAAAAAACTGTTGAACGATAAAAATAACTATCAAGTTAAACAATAGTTGGTAGTTCTTAACAGCGTTGTTTGGGCAACACAAACAAACTGTGTGTTGATGGACTTATGACTGTATCACTCCCATTCTAAAACGAACTATATGTGTTGGAGACTAGGGTGTATATCCGCGTGTGTGTAGATGTTAGGTGAGGTGTTGCCAGCAGTAAATATTTACGAGAGTAGTAGTGAGGCGCGCGGGGTACAGCTCTACTGGACAGCGATCAGGTAAGTTTATTGTTTCGCAATAAAATATATTGTTCTTTCTGTTCAGCCGTGATCTGAGAATTGTTTTATTGGCATTTAAAGTGTTGACCACTGAACTAGAACATGTGTTCTTATGGAAATAGGTTTTATTGGAGATGGAAATAAATATCCCTCATCTGGAACGATGACCACATCTCTAATCAGTTTCTACGATCTATTTTGTTATTGCTACCTGGTTTTGGATCGAGATTTGCCTTAAATAAATTAGCCATTATAGAAAAAAAAAAATTGATGACGTTTACAAAACCATTCACTAATTGCTTTTGAAAAAACTTCAGTCTCTGACACAAACAAAGTAAGTTATATATTAAAACACAAATTGTATTTTCAAAGATTTTTCGTGGAATTGTGTGATGATAATTAAGATTTTTACAAAAATTACGGCCATTAAGACCCAATATTGCGTTGCCTTTGCATGCTTTACCAAAAGCTTTTGTAAGAGAATCATCATACAAAGCATTAATCAAACTAAAATGTAATTATGCTAAAACAAGTAGGTACCACAAAACAACCACGAGGAAGGCAGTTCCGACTTCATTCAGATCTGTACGAGTGTGTGTTCTACTCATTAGTGGTAATTGGCTAAAAAGACAACGCGAACATATCCTGCATTTTGTGTGTTTTTAAGTTGGCAGCACTGAGCGCCGTGCAGCGGATGTACTGACAAAACACAAACGACGAAATGTTTCCTTTTATTCACATTTTTGGGATAATTAATATGAAGATTTTTTGTTTTTCTCGTTTTAATGACACGCTGGACAACTAACTGCTAATTAGGTGCTTACACTTGCTTGACAATTTATTCATTTTATTACAATCGTACGAGTATAATGTATAGATTGTATTACATCGATGAGCTAACTTATACCATGGATTCACTGATGATGTGATGATGATTCTACATAATTTTCGTTAAAAAAAAAACTGCTGTTTCATACATTAGACCGTGTAATCAGCGCAATAGGTGCTCTATTGCGCTTGTAGTGAAACAAACTAATTTGTTTTACTAATCAATTATAAGTAAATGTCTATTCTAAGAGTGTGATGTGCGGGTAGTTTTCACGTCGTCGTACATACAGCTTTTGTCTATGAAACTTAGATTCTTTCTTACACACATCGAGAGTCTTGATTATATCTTCGAAACTAGGATCACTAGGACTTTTTGTATTATTTTACTTATAGAACATTACCCAGTTATGAGATATGGAAAAAAAACACGTTACATAAGTTTTGTTTCAATTTATTGCCTTTCATATGGTAATATCAGAATTAGAATCTGCCATCGCATACATTTTAGATTTAGTACCACTTTTATGACATTCAAGAAGGATATTGGCTCGAAGCTCATTTTAAACAAGATTTGAGTTACGATCACAATGGAATATGTTAGTTTTAATCGAGATTTACGACTTGATCTTGGTCTTGATCAAATAGTCTGGTAGATGGTAGGTACAGCGTTATAACATCACGCCTGTAATCTCCGAAGGGTTAAGCAGAGGTGTACTTTAGAGTTCGCCCACATTCCGATGGTTAAGACCACAAATAACTGGAACAGTTTGCTAAATTACTAGCTGCCTCTTTGGCCTAGTCGCCAACACTACCGTTTAAGAAGGGGTCTTGGGTTCGATTCCCAGGGGGGTCTTGGGTCAGGTCTTTTACATTTTTCCGTAGTACCCCAGGGTCTAGTGTTGTCCCCAGTCTGAACAAATGGACATTTTAACTAAGTATTTGCATACAGTTTACAATTTTATTGCAATTATTCTCCACTAGCATAGTTGCTAAATTATTTTTATTTCTCGTTGAGACACACTGTCCAACCCAGTGAAGCAGCTTCGGCCGGTGGTCCCGTACACATCTCATTGTGATGCGGGACCGCTCGCGCCGTAACAAGGCTCCTCTCGTGTCAACGCGCGAACCGCTCGTATTATTGTGTTTTATTCACAACCAGGAAGTTGCTGATTGTTTTTATTGCTGCCCCTATTTTTATGGGGAAACGCAAGGTCGCGGTTTAGGGTTGCTGGGGGGGTTAAACCGGAAATGGTTGTGAAAATCGTGTGTTACGACTGTTTCCGTGTTATGGCCATTTTATTCTGGAAAATTGGCAATTACTGCTTTCTGAACATGAATCAGTAAACACGACATAAAAATATCAAAACATCAGTGATACAGACTTGAGCTTTTTATCGAGTGTGCAATGTTCTATTAAACCGCCCCAAAAACTTCAAGGAACACGAAACCTCGAAGAAGTATTTACTCTCACGGAGTTCGAAAAACTTTCCATCTCTTATTTATTGGTCCACCACAAATTGCCAATAACTCACCAAATCAAATCAATAACACCTCGATTCAGAACAGACCACACTGATTCATAATATTAAATCAGTGGTTTTTGTAGCGCCACACGGACCCCCGAACCAGTTAACCCAGTCATATCGGCTACTGTCAGCATTTAGGATTCCGTAGGCGCTGTCCAATCACGCGGCATTGTGCCCGCGGCCGGCACAATTAAATTACGCGGGTTCCGTACGGGAGCTGAATGCCAAACATGGCGGAGGATGATGCATGTTGTGCCATGATTTGTAACTGTGCTATGGTAGATGGAAATGTTAACAATAGAAAATTACTATTTTTGTATGAGTCAATGATTATAAAGGTTTGTTAGGAATCGCAGTTATAAAAAGCTTGCATACTCAGTGCAAGTTAGGGTCAGTTCAGATGGAACGGTAAAATGCGCGGAGAAATTACAGGCTGCGTTGAAAATAGGACAATATTGCTGTTGTTTATGACGCGCGATCGAGTCCCCAGCATACGCGACGTAACGTTTGATATATGTATCGATATTCGTGCAATTATCTACTTTAAACAATCACAATACGGTCCTATTGTTAATGCAGCCAGTAAAGTCAAAAATGTATAGGACTGACATACTATTATATCAATTGCGTTAATAGTTAATGTAGAGAATGTGAAACACTTTGAAAGCAATCGTTATTTGTCTTTGCTTTTAGATACTTTGTGAACAAAATATTTGGATGAAATAATTTTCAGATACAAAATAATATTCAAAAGGCCGGTTATTTTCGTTTCTTCTTATGTGAAAAGCTTGAATATCAAATAATAAAATAACAGTCCAAAATAAACAGAGATATTTTAACTGTATTTCCATTGCTACCAAGTACAAACCTTCTGAATCCCTAAACCAAATAGGATTATGTGCATACATACATATTCTATCATCCCGGTTTCACCCACGGCAGGGGAAAGTTAATTTTGCACGAATCGGTCGATAGCAACAAAATGAGCAATAGTGCAGCAACAACACACCATATGCGCTATACAAATCAATGGGTCCTTTGTCCGGTATTTAATATTTACACTAATATAATAACATTTCGCACACAATCGATATTGTCAACACATCTGCGAGTTACATATTCTGTGCACAGTTACATCAATACAATGTCAAAAGAAAATAGCTCTTATTCGGATGAGGATAAAGTTATTGACAACCGCAAATTGACCTGTCAATCGAGGTATGATGAATTATTGAGGTTCGTCAACGCGAAACCTACGTTACCACCACTAGATAAAGTTTGTTTTGTAATGGTAATACGGTCGTAGTACACTCGAATGCAAAATGATGAATTAGCCGGTAGTGGTCGCAGATGTTCGCGCGCGCTCGGCGTCAATCGTGCGGTATCGGCGGATGATTGATGGCGGTAATGACGGCTGTTCGCGACTGTACGCAAGTATACGCAACGATACACTCGATACAGCACCGTGTGGGAAAGGAAACGAAGAGAATCAGCTGCTTATCTCAACGTAAAACGGAGGAAAGGGGATGTTAGATTAGCGGAAAAGGGGTCAGAAAGATGTATTAAGGCTCCGTATAACTCAACTGAAAGAAACACTTAATGCAGGAAAAGGGGCTTATACATGCTCTCTCTGAAATACAGAAATAAGATAATGTTTCGGGATCTCTTTGGTCACGGATTTATAAATCGCCCTCTATTGGTCTCGAACATAACATCACGCCTGTAATCTCAGAAGGAATAGGTAGAGGTGTACTAACTGGGCACAAATCCATACTCCGTGACTGCTACTGAGAAATTTCTGATGGAAAAACCCAATTACAATTTGCCAGACCCGGGAATCGAACCCAGGGTGTCATGCTTAGCAGTCGCGTTACTACAGCCGCTCGAACACAAATATAATAATTGTTTCTATACATCATCTAAGAATTTATAAGTTTCCAAAAATAGAGACTCGTGTACTTTTTTTGAAAAATAAATATCCTAAAATTCCGACAAAATAATATTTCTTAGTTACCTACCCACCTATACGTATTTATACAAGGGAATTTGTAACTCCTCCACCACTACGGCCCTCCACCTCCACCAAGATTACTTCACCAAAACCAATTGCATTCCAAAAACCAAGCTCCTGCATTTCCATCGGCCCCTCAGTCAAATCCACCCAGCTTGTGTCCCCAACCTTTATTAAACCGAATACACCAAGAAAACCGCTTCAAAACAGATCCCAACTTATTATAATATAAATGGAAAATTCACCGTGACGTGACTGACAGCCACATTCACGCCGGCAATTAAAAGGGGTGGACAGTCCCCGCAGTTCCCCCGTCATCCATCACACTGGATTATCTGACGACACTATTATTATTAGCAGTCGCCGATAACCGGTTTAATCCGCTTTTTGTTCGACAATTTTCGGCAGACGTCGGGTTTTTGATCGGTTGGGGTGTTGCTTTCTTTTGTGGTGTGAATGGCTTTGTTATGTGCCGTCGTATTCTGTAGATTTAATATTAGATACGATATTTAAATGTAGGGATGGGTGTTGGTTTTTAGGGTAGAGCGCTACTGCTGAGCACGTTGTCCGGGGTTCCATTCCCAGGTCGGAAAAAGTGTTATTAGGCTTCTCTATTAGGAATTATTCAATAGCAGTCACGAAGTCTGTATTTGTGAAAGTCAAATTTTCCGAATCGATGGCAATTGGTTCATATCCTATTCAATTCAATTCATTCATTTAACTCAGACACAAATATCCATTTATTACATGGGACTTCGAAAAACATGACTGGTTAAATGTCAGTTTACTATTTAATTGGATATACCACCTCTGCCTAACCCTTCGGTAATTACAGACGGGTTGTTGTCTTCGTCTAATATACGTATACTAGCTGATGCCCGTGCCTTTACCCACGTGGTTTATAACTATAGGTGAAAACGGCATGAAAATCGGTGCTGTAGTTTTTGATTGTATTGCGAACAGACAGACAGACGCGGCGGAGGACTTTGTTTCATAGTATGTAGTGATTCCAAACGAATTCCTGAAACCTCTCAACTTCTCAGAAAGATTTTTATGAAATGGGAACAGAATATCGCCCCAAATATTTTAATGTCATTAGCTCTCAACGTAAATAGAAACAATTGATTTAATCAAGAGCTTGACATTCACTAGAACAAAAAACAAAAACGTTTTATATTGGAAAATTGAAAATAAGAATAGAATTGAACAAAGAACTGGTAATAAATATTTATAAAGGCGAATGACCAGAGACAATAATTATCTGGAAGGTTGTACAAAAAGGTGAGTGACGTGAATGGTTCGTTTTATTTCATTATCTCCCAATTCTTGCGCTTTCATAAAATTATTCTCATTGTTCAGGAATTGTCAAGTGTTGCCAAAATGAAAAATCAATTTATGAATTTTGTCGTGTATTTTTGTAACGTTATTTCTTCAAAGGTTCTCGAGTGTTTCAATATCCGTATTCAGATTGAGTGCTTTATTAATAAATCGTTTATGTAGATGCGATACGAAATTATTTTAATATCAGTGGCCTAATGCTCGATACGAGGCTTCAAATACAGATTACGTAAAACAATATTCTGCGAGAGATTTTTAAAATAAAATCAGTTGGTAGTCATTTTATTTTTTTTCAATTATTTTGTATTTCGCACGTTCAGTTTTTTCCACTAGCAATGTGCGCGTCATCAATAACGCACATCACATGACAGCTGTCAAGAACATCGCTTACAGCGTCAATTAAATTCATATTTTAATTGAGTAGTTATATAATATTTCGAGCTCTTTCATGGGAAACAATTAACATATTTCCTCCATCAGTCTACCGATTATCTATCTACGTATTAATTCTACGACAGGTATTCGTGCCTATGTTTTTGAATTCAGCCCTAAGTGGGTAGTAAGCTCCATCTAAAGATATTATAATAATCCGATATATTTTCGGCCAAAGTTACATCTGTGATAGTTCATCTGCAGTTTTGTACCTTCTAGTGCTCGTCCTACATTTTCATGTGATAAAAAAAAATACTTGCTTTCTTAAATCTTGATGTATGTTTTTGTTCTTGTTTGTCACAGTGGATATATTTTAAGATGATGCAACAACCTCATAAATATTCTAATTTTCGCGTAGCTGTTTCTCTCCATAAAACCACTCTAGTCATCTGTCGCATATTAGGCTCCGCTTACAGCAGCCCAGTTAGAGTAAACCGTGAGTTATCTCTCCGGCCGCTAACTGGTATTCATGGCGGCAACTTTACCGCTTTGCTGGTGTTATTTATTGTGCCTACTCTTTTTTGTTTATCTTTAAAGGGTAAATTGCTTGATGACTTTATTTTCATAATTTTATTACTAAACTGATTACCATTTCTTTCATTAGTCCTCTTGTGGAAAATGGCTAAAAGGTTTTCTTTTTAGTAACGTTTTTCCATTACATTATTTGAGCAATATACTCACTCAGTAGTCGTTTTGGTATTCAAAATAATGATGGTTAGTACCTAGCCTTTTTTTTTTTTGGGAGGTGGGAAATCATCAAATAACCTCTCCCGCTCTTGGGTAGAGCGAAAGGGAGGGAGTGTCAGACTTCTACTGACTAAAAACCACCCATGTTCCTTCTTAGCCTTTCATGTCGAGGCCGCGGTATCTGCACAACCCGCAGCCCCGACGGGTGTCGGCCCTTGCGGGCCCCGTTAGTATCTAGCCTGGTGTTAAAGTTTTTATAAAAAAAAACCGACGCGCTTCTGACTGGATCTCTCAGGCATGCTGGCTTTTTCACGATGCTATCCTTCACCATAGCACACAATAGACAATGAATACGCGGATAAAATTGAAATAAGAGGTGCATGTCTTAGGTTCGAACTCGAGATGTATGATTTGATAGTCACAGCACTAAGCTATCTTTATGAATGTACGTATTTTGAAAAGGCTTGCTCTGAATAGTATAGTTTACCTAGATCTGTCATTATCATCTGTCTAGCCTTTTCCCAACTATGTTGGGGTCGGCTTCCAGTCTAACCGGATGCAGCTGAATACCAGTATTTTACGTGGAGCGACTGCCTATCTGACCTCCACAACCCAGTTAATACTTTGGTAAGACTGGTTGTCAGACTTTCAGGTCACTGACTACCTGTAACGACTGCCAAAGATCTATATATGGCAGCAGGCACGGAGGAAACTCGGTATGTAATGGGCGGTCACCCATCCACAGACCAACCTAGGCAAGCGCGGCTTAACCTAAAGATCGACCCAAATGGCAGTTAATAATAAACCACAAGCTCCTCTCTAGATTCGACATATGAACATAAATCACCATCACCTAGATATATTGTACCTACTTGAGAGTCCCAATTCAAATCTGACCCAAAAAACCTGGCTTTTGCAATACCAGTCCAAAAATATGTAAAACATACCAAACAAATCGTGTCAATTTATCTCCACTCGTGGTGCGGGTAGGCACGTTACCTTTACCGGTACAAGTTAAGCGGTATTGATGATCAGGCTGTGCCGGAATTATTTATGTGGCCCGCGATAGCATGCTCTTCATCTTCTGCCAATGGGGGCTCATTTGAATACGTGTGTTTTTCTCCCGGGCCTTATTTATTGACCTGATTTGTGGTTGATTTGGCTCGTAGATTTTTATGATACCCGGAGATGAAAAAGTAGGGAAATTATGGGGTTTTATTCGATGTTTTTTCGACCAAATGGGTAAGGATTGATGTGTTATAGACCTATTTACTTACTCATCGACTTTTTTGGAGAACTTTATCATTTACGACTGAAAAAAGCATTCCTCACGATAGTATCACAGTCTATAGCAACAGTAACATTTCGGTCAAAGCCTGTAGTACTAATATAATCATAATAATAAAAGCCTTTATTCTTACCTCTACCTGTACTATTACTTAATATCAAAGGACCTCTCAAAAGACAAAAATATGACTGCTACGGCTTCTAACTGTCCTCATATCGTATTTTTATTAAACAATTACGAGAAGCCGAGGATTACTCTAATAAGACGTTGTCGATGGAGCGTGGACTAGCGAGAATTGCTTCATTTGTGAACCTTACCCCCCACCCTACCTCCCACCCGCGCCCCGAGACATCCAGTAATTTCCGGACTACCCTCTGTTCGGTTATTCCTTACTTTTTCCTCCTCTCAAATCTGCTAAGAAGGTATTAGAAGATTAGACGGACCGCCAGAGGCTTCGTGAACTCCAAATTATATTGATATTGTATGTGTCTCACGTTTTTCTTAAGAAGCGAGGCGTATCAGCATATCTTGTGGCTTCGATTGTAGTTCTACGTGTATGAAGCCAGCGTGATTATAATTTTGAGAAGAGCCTATTTATAACATGACTTTATTCCCATCAAGCATGGAAAACTGCAGAGGTTCTCTTCATAAAAGAATTAAATGGGATTAGTTACAAGGAATCAATTGAAACAGCTTTGCAAAGCGACAGACATTTTAGTTCAGTGACGCCATTGATCCAACAGAACCGTTTGATCAAAATGTCCGTTCTAACAATTTCAAAGCAACACAACGTCATTTCAAATTTCGAACCGAACGTGACATGTTCGGTATCAATGTGACGTCACAGCGCAATTCGTGTCAATTCGGAACAATTCGGCATTGTTTGATCGCGTTTTGTTTCTCAACGGTGAGTGAATGTTTTTATTTGCGTTTCGTTGTGTTGCTTTGTTTCAACGTTTTTCTATTGTTTGTTCAATTGCTTTTCAGCGGATTGTTGCACTTTTTATTGCCGTTGAAAGGGCATCGGTCACGTTAGATTGCTTTATTTTTTGTTTGAAATGTTTTAAAATTGATTTTGGCGGTGCAAGTCCGTAGGTATGACCTTTTTATTGTACGACATGTCGCAGAGAACGAGTGAAATGCAACTAACAAAAGGAATTTACAAGGCAGATGTGAGTGGCAACGCCGGCAGGGAACGCCCTGGAAGACATACACTGACCTTATTCGTGACGCGATTCTTCAGAAAGGTCAGGTGCATAGTACTCGCAACTGGGGCGCGTGTATGACCAGATGTATGAACGTGGACGAGACAAAAGGAGTATGTAAGCATCATAGCGGGTGGTGTTCTACGGTTTTTGCCTACACATCGAGAAAATGTCGTGAGTTTACGTTTGTTTGTCTCAAAGTTTTTGATTATGAAAGAGGATTTCATAATTGGATACACGTTTAGCATCCATGTGTACTGGCTATATAAAATCGGGTTTCCTGAGTTCGTTCAACTAAGAGAAGAAGACAATTTTTATCCTTATTAATTTGAAATATATCTTTGTAGACCTAAGATTTATCAAGGTGCCTTCAAGGATACCTGACTATTTGAAATTTAGCACTAAATCATGATGAGTAGGTACATCAATCGTTCAAAAAGTTCTATCAGATCAGAAGCCTACACGGGGAATACACACACTCGGCCTAGTCTGCTTCAAAACAAGATACATTAAAGAGCTCAAGAAACTCCATTCAACCACAACGATACCGAAAACTGCTTACTAAACATTCAAAGAATAATAAGCAGGTTCCACAACACTTTAGGAAACCTCCAGGAAATCCGTGGGAAATCGAGCATTTGCGTGGTCGTGTAAAACTGGCGCGTCACCGTGATGCTGCTGATCTGCAAACGAGATCCCAAGTCATGGAAGGTAGGCTGCCTATTGAGTGCTACCTACTGTATGGAGGAGGGCAGAAGGCCCAGTTTAATAGTCGGATATTTTGTGAAACTGAATGATTTTAGCTCGCCTACATCTTGCGAAACACTTAAAGAGAACACGTCTTGTTCTCAGTAAACTATTGAGCGCAAATACTGAAATAATAAAATAGCGGAATGTTTGCTTTTATGTATCAACTAGCTGTTGCCAGCGGCTTTACCCGCTACTACTCGAAAATTATCCCACGGGAAGATAAAATCGGGATAAAAACTATCCTATGTGTTAATCCACTTTATAAACTATCTGTGTACCAAATTTTATACAAATCCGTTCAGTTCTTGCGTGAAAGAGACACACACACTCTCACACACAAACTTTCGCCTTTATAATATTAGTGTGATGTGATAGTGTGATATTTCCAAAAAAGGCTGGATCACATACCTCTTTCTGTAATATTTGACCACAATGGTAGCTTTATTTTAACATTTAAAAGGAGCTTGTGTAAAATTAAATAATAACACCCACTCGGGTCGATATTCAGTTTAAGCCGCGCTTGCCTGAGTTGATCTCTCAATTATAGATCTTTGACTATCGCTATAGGTCAGTAACCCGAAAATCTGACAAGCAGTCTTATCAAGGGGTAATGTAATACCCAGTACTAATTGGGTGGAGGTCAGTTAATCAGTATTCAACTGTTAGACTGGAAGTCTAACCTCTGAAAGTCTCATGGAGAGAAATATATTTGGTCGTTCTACTGATTATAAGTAGAACGAATGGGTGGATTTTCTGCTTATAATTCGTCTGAAGCCAGCCCATCGGGTTTCACTTAGTGGGCCATCATTAATAACGTAAAGGTTACTCCTGAATGTGCGGTACTCGCGTTTTTCAACATTCATCCTATATTCGGATGATGCGGCGGTTACTAATGGTTGCGAGATAAACAGGTACAGGTGAGGGAGGCAGAGATGTAGGTTGCAGCTTTTCAATGAAGCTGACATGATAAATGGTATTAATATTGTGAAGATGGTTTCTTCTTGTACGGTGTTCTGTTAAAAATAGATCTTCTTATCAAATGTTTTCATTCAGTTGAGCTTGTGAATGGTTCCTGCTCTTATACTGTTTTTGAACGGCATGATTGAACGATTATATGCCGCTCTATGATACCTGATATTAGAAATAAGTTCTTGCTACTCATATAAAAAGTTCTTAGCAGTAGGATTGCTGTGTATGTATTAAATAGAAAATACAAATATGGCATACTCATCACGACTGTTATTTTTACGTCCCATAAAAAGCCAGAGCAAAAATCCATATTCCGTGGCTGCTCCTGAGAAATTTCTGGCAGAAAAACCCAATAACACTTGTCCCGACCTTGGTATCCAATCTAAGACCTCACGCTCAGCAGTCGCGCTTGCAACCACTACACCAAAGAGACCGAGAGAGAGGATAGAAAACTAGGGTGTGTTAAAGATACAGTTCAGCCTCACTCTTCGGGGATTACAGGCGTGATATTACGACGTTAAAAAAGGAAAAACGAGATCAAATCATATTTATTCCACGTACACAGAAATCCCATCCGACCCTTTCATAATAAAAGAAGACCTTGAAACATAGAACACGTTATAAACATTATACTGAAAAAATATGTATTAGAGTAGGTATGAACAGTAATGATTACAGCATCCTCACTAAATCCTACCTCGTTGCTAAGGTTTACGAGTTTCAGACAAAATGAGCAGCCGTAAACAAAACGTGTACGGAATACAACTGCGATTGGAGAACTAACAAGTTTTACTGAGCTGATGAAATGGGAGGATGTTACTAGCAGTAAGGTCGTGCTAACTTATTATCTGGTAAGACCCAATTATGGCTATGAGCAGGGCATTTCCTGGGTTTGTTACTTTGTTGAAAATACTCTTAGTAGGCAGTCAAAGTATTTGCACTTATCAGGGCTGACTAACCAAAAACGGTATCCTGTCAATGTTTTCTAAATTGTAATGATTTTAAACAAAAGCTTCTTAAAAACATTGAAAAACAACCAAAAAGGACATCCACGGAAGTTCTTAAATCAACGAGGACGCACCAGCTTAATTCTGAGCATTTAATAAAAAGGACTGCTCAAGGAAACCCCAAAAATTTTTCAACTGCAATAACTTCACCACAAAAATTATGAAAACCTCCGCGGCAGGCCTTATAATCCTTACTAAAAAATAATCCTCGTGGCGTGTCGGGTTAGGTCAAGTCGTTTGTCATCCGGGCCCAAGGGGGGTGAAGCAGGCTTGTGGGGGGGTGGAAATATGCCACGTTTTCACTTTTTTTTTATCCACTTCCCCGTTGAGTAAGGCGTGTGAATAATTTAAGTGGGCTTTTGGCTGCGGTGCGTTTAAAAAATGAACCCGCGTCACTTTCTGTTTCACTGGTTACGATAAAAGGGGTACTGGGTTCTCGGTACATGCTGGATGGCTAGTGATAACGCTGCCTGTCCATCTTCTTAGATAATTCGTGTGGAAGTGGATAAGAAGTTGGAAGCTGTTTTAGTGCGGACAAAGTTTTGGAGGATCGAGTTTCTGTTGTGTTTTTCCTACCGGTCGGTATGGTAGCAAGATGGAACAAGATGTATTTTGAGCGTATACAGGGTGGTGCCGACGATATAGTTCATAGGAACATTATTAAACTATCAAATAAATCCTAACACCGTTGTGGTGCCGACGATACGACAATAAACTACCAAAATGTCTTTGCCAAATTCGTTTGTTACATTTTATTTCCACACGTTAATCGGTGCAAATTATTCCTAAGGTTAATAAACCAATATTTGTTTGTAAATTGTAATGTATTTCGTTTACAGTTTTATGCTATTTAGTTTATTTGATTTAAAAAAAAAAAATATTTTGTTGTTACGATTTATTTGATAGTTTAATAATGTTCCTATGAAGTAGAACTACCAGTGGTTTCATTTATTGTCGTATTGTCGGCACCACCCAGTATAATTATATTATTATATCTAAAAATACGGAAGTTCTAGGTATAGCACAACTTCAAAATTATTTTACCCACACCTCAATGGACCTTAGTCCCTACTTCTTTTAAGAAAATTCGTAGAAATTTATCCTTCAGAATTTATAAAACTAAAAATGTATATTCATAGAACCGTTTGGCAGTTCTCCTACATAAAATATTTTCAGCAACCGAGTGCAGGCTACTTTAGAAGAGTGGCTAATACCCTGGGAGACAGGTGGTTGCTGCTCGGAGAGTTTTTCAACTAAAAGTGGGGTAGTAAGGTGACAGGCTAAACTTTTTGAGCGTTCATTTTTAATGTAGTTTCATACTTTTGCGGCAGACGGGACATTTTTGATGGGATCACGTCTAGCATTATACTGCAGTACGTTCGAAATAGAAGTAAGAAAACTCAAAAGTATGTTAAAAGTATGTTTTCCCTGTGTATTGTTTTTCTTTTCTTTTTTAAAAAAGCGTTGCCCCACACTAGGAATGTTTCCTGTATCGTGGGTGCGTTTACGAACATATAAAGTCACATACACAAATACCCAGACCCGAAACAACTATCTGCAGGCCATACAAATATTTGTTCCGTGCGGGGATTGCACCCGCGACACGTAGCGCAGCAGTCCAATCGCTTAGCCACTGCGCCAACCGTGCCGTCATTGTCGTGTATTTATGTACTCTTAATCGTTATTATTATTAGCCTATATTGACCCACTGCAGTGTTTGCACTGCCCCCGTCCCTCCTTCCACTCCTCGCGATCAAAGGTCATTGTAGGCCAATCCTTTGAGAAAGAGTCCAACTCTTCCCGACATCTCTTTTTAGCTGCTCATTGCTGCTCTGAAATAAATCCTTCTCTTCTCAGGCTTCCGTAGCGATCCATCTTTGAATTCCAGCCAATCTCAGAAATATTTTACTGAAAATATTTTCTAACATGTCCATTACAAGGAATAAATAAGTCGTGTACCTATAAGTGAAACAATGCATTAATTACAACCGGTACACTACCGAGCCCCCCCCCCGTCGAGCCCGCACCCCGCTACCCCCTCGGTGAGGGTGTCTCCTTGATTTACGGCGCTCCTACCCTGGAAAATTATTCTCCATTCGTGATTTACTACCAGCGAGTTTTTACCTGCATTATTTAACGATACTACAGCACATATTACACTCTACTTCTTAAGCAACAGAGTTGTTATTTGATTGTCGGTAATAATATGTAGTTTAGTATATTCAGTAATTGCATAGGTATCGTTAATTGTTGTGATTGCGGCAGTCGTGGCGGTTGAGACACGCACACGTTTGTGCACACACAAACACACTCACACGAATTGTAGACGTGATAACGGTATAAAGAGGAAATCCCGGACGTATTTCAGGAGATTTTATTGTGGTTCTTAAAGTGACGACAAAGCCGACGTCTTTTGTTTATGGCAAATGAGAGGATGCTGCCCTTGTCCTGTGACCTTGTGGCGTGGTAAGTTGTAGCTATGTGTATTTGGAAGCTGATATAACAAACTGCTACGTTAAGTTAGCATTGGTATGTATTTTCTTATTAATTTCGTTGCGGGATGGAAGACAGTTAAATTTTTTCTCTGAGACTTTGTTGAACTTCATTGTCTTGATGCCTTTTCTGGTGGTCGCCACTGTTGATTCTGGCTTTAAGGAATTGCTGTGGTTTGCAATTCCTTAAAGCCAGGTTACGTATGCTTGCTGTTCCAACAACTGTTCAAATCGCTGAAAAAAGTAGAAAACTTACCTTATTAACTACAAACACCTTAGCATATTAGTGAATAAAGCGATGGTTCTAGAAAAACTTACGGAATCAGGTCCCAATGATTCCAAATTTCTGTTTTCTAATAGTTGTTATAAAATAACATGAAATAAAACACCACAATCCAGGGATGTTTTATAGGTATATCTCTACACAACGTTTGCGCGGATTTAGACATGATATTACTCAACTGATGACCACTCATCCATACTCCGAACAGCAACATCACTAGCCGTCGCATCTAAACGCATCGCCACACGATTAATCGCACCGCCGCCGTCCATCCAAGTCGCGCCCAGACAACGGCGGTAAAGCACGCGTGGGGTCGCGCGATCGATGCCCGTGCGGTGCACCCCTTTGTGGCGCGACAGGTGGAAGAATCGTCTTTACTTTATGGTAAGGGAAGGATTTCTTTTTCAAAAGGTAATGGTATTGGATTTTTAGGTGTGAAAGTGATTTCAATGGGTTTTGGGTTGTCTGGTTCTGGCTGTAATGGATTAGATTTGTTTGGTAAGAGTGTGTTTAATTATAACTTACGTTATGTACTTAATGCTAATGCAGATGTTGTAATAGATAAAACTAATTAGTTGACGTTTGACAAAACATAACTCCCCCAATAATAGAGGGTGAGAGTAACTTAATGCTTGTTTTTAAGGCTTGAATTTTAAATACAAATCAAAGCAACATTTTTTTGTAAAATGCAAGCTCGCATTCATTCAACACCTTTGATCGCGCTCTACCGATAAAACCTGATACATTTCCCAGCAAATAGACTTACAGGTACTCCGCACAAATAAAAAAAGAAAGTACAAAACGGAAATTCTGAAATCCAAGTCCCAACCGCACCGGACAATACGCGCAAACAGAAATATTTTCGACCGATTTACCGCCGTAGCAATATATCGTAGCGCTACGACGTAGCGGCGTAGCACAATGGACTCGTGGAGCGTGGCGTAGTGCGGCGTAGCCACGGCACGTGAAACCTAGGGTAACATATTATGTTTAGAACATCCTGGGACACGTTATATTTATGACTCCCATTTACAAGGTTTTGTATTATTACAATTTTTGTATCGCTTCTCGTCGCAAAAATGAAATTAGAGTTTTATGTGTCGTAAAATTTTAAAAAGAGGTTGGTAAAAAAATTGGTTGCCTGTAAAGTCGGTATACGGGCGAAAGTTTTACGTGACAACGAAAATAGAAGCGCAAGACATGAACCGGTGTGTATGCCTATCTCTCTCACTCTCTCTCTCGCTCTGGACGCGTGCCTCTCACTCGCTCTCATTGTGAGCGCATAACGTGAGCGGAGCGTAACGCAGTTTCTTGAAGTGTCACCCGGCAAACCAATTTATAAGACGTTGTCACGTCAAAAATCTGTTGGGTTTTTGTGAAAAATATAATAGAACGGTTTTTAAGCATCATATGTGAATTTCCAGTCAATTTCAACAGTAAATTTTGTAAATACAGCAATTTTGTAAATTGCAATTTTGCAATTTTGACATAATACAGCAGAAACATCTCCCCCTTTTTTTTGGAGTGTGGGATATTATCATCAAAAGACTCCTTCCTTTCTGGGCGGAGCGGAAGGGAGTGTCAGACTTCTACTGACTAAAAACCATCCATGTGCTTTTTTAACCCTATGTGTCCGAGGCCGCGGTATCTCTTTCGAACAACTCGCAGCCCAGAAACATCTCCCCTCCGGTGGGCTCTCATATTTTTTGTAAGACTCATTTCAACCGTCAGTTATGATAATATTGAGTTCAAAATAACATCAGTGTACAAAATATCTATCTTCGTATCTAATACACTTGCTCGACAGCACATAATCCAACATTAGCGGTGAACACAGCCGCACTATAAACTGCTGATAATTCACGTATTTCAGTCTGTGACGTCACAGGTGGTTTTCTACCTATTGCTCTGCTCATTACGTTACAGACATCCATTATGAGACTATGTTCTTAACGATGCTCCTATTTACATCTTGCGGCTTAGTTATTAATTTTGTCGTAATTTATTTTGAAACATTGGGTTTCTTTGTAATTATTTACACATACAAGCGGTTTGTATGTGTAAATAATTACAAAGAAACCTTAATCCTTATTCTCATATAGTTTTAAATATGGGTAAAAAGTAACTTTTCCCAAAGCGACGTGTTGGACTTAGCTTGTGAGTTATGGCACATAATAATCTTTTTTCTTATTATTACAAACTTTTTAGACTCTCTACAAGTAAAAAATTCAGCTTTTTCATCAGCTCAATTTAATGTAAATGAAAATCAAAGAGGTTCCTAAAAGTCCCAACGTATGGTGCCCTCAGTGGAAGCCTGCAGCAGCATCGCGGAGGCTCCATTGGACCGTCGCCAGTGAAACTCGAGCATGACCGGCCTCGCAGATCGATGGGACAAAACAAAAAAATTAGAACACTCATTGAAATGAGCCAAACACCAGAACAATTCTATTTTTTCAAGTTTTTCTCTCACGAAACTCATTTGGTAGGAGCTCGTCCAATCTTGTGTGATAGCTGCATTAACATTTTTGTTAAATAAAATTGGATATGTTTACTGTTATTTTTCTTGTCCCGTCCGTAATTTTAATAGGGAACGCGACACGAGTAAACAGAAAATAAATTCACTACATAGAGCAGAAATCTAATTAACTAGTCCCTGAGATTGTACTTAAGATGAAGTGATTTCAATGGACGATTGTTATATAAAAACATAAAAGAAAATTGGAAAGTAAATAAATATAATAAGACTCCACGAACTAAAGTAATAACTTTCGACACCAAGAATAAACTAAAATACTTTGTATTATGTTGAGTCTCCACAACATTGAACAAAATCATTAAAATTGTCCCAGACACTTAATTAAAAGTAATATCAATGACTGTCATTTACTACGGTATCCAGACAATTAAGTTTCGTCAATACAATACGAACATAATTGTTCAGAACAATTTAATTCCATAACAAATAACAGGGATAGCTTCCATGATTACAGAGTATCAGCTCTATGGCCCGTACGTATGCTTTCCACTGGGTCGATCACGATCTAAAATGTATCTTATAACTTTAGAGGTAGAGTGGGAAATATAATATTGGTGGAGGTTATGTAGCGGGTCTTCCGCTCCTTGGGGAAAGCGTCAAAGCCTTCATTAGACAAGTGTACAGCGATATGAACGCGCACAGACGGAGGAGTGCCGCAGGGCGCTAGCTTGGGTGCATAACTATATGTATTGATACGCTTTTAAAATATCCGTATTTAGATAAGGTATGATAAAGTTAGCAATGAACTCGTTTTTATTTAATAATAATCTAATTTTATTTTATTAGTTAAATAGAGCGGGCTGAAAAAACTCTAATCACAGTTGAAAGAAAAACCATTTCGTAAGAATCTGATTAATGTAACGAAGTATGTCACGGCCGGATAACGTTAAAAGGAATTTAAAGTGCCTTTATTAAGTCAGACTTGAGAAAATGATTTCGATCGAGTTCCTGCTCACCCGCTCGTGTAGACTAGTTGTAGACTTATTAGTCTTTTTCCGTCTGGCCGGGTATTTATCATTTCAGCCTTGTTATTGGAAATTGTGAATTCGTGATGCACCTCAATATTTCAATGCTTAAGTAGTTCGTTTGCTTTGTTTCGTTCACAAACGAAGGCAGTCGTGAGACTTGCTCTCGATTGCTCTCCTCGGAGCGTTTGCTGCTCTCCTTCGCTTTTTGTACTGTTTGTTTTTACTTCGAGTACTAAGTTGGGAGGAGTTTTGTATAAATTAATGTTATAAGTATCCGACTGTGGCCAACTATTTCGAAGTTTACAAACAGACAGAGTTCCTGTTGAGAGTTCTTTGTTTTGATATAAAAGCGTTCGTTGATAAGATTTCTTCTCGCAACTTTTTAGTGTTCATTTTGTTTTGCTGTTTTCTATTGAGACTGCAATCCAATTTGAGGAGAAGTATTATTTTTTAATATAAAATACTGGTCGTTTGCGCTACTGCATTTGTAAGGCTTGCGGAGCGAGACTAATATCCTTCTTATCTGAGAGTTTCTTTTGTCTATAAAGACTTGGAGTGGTGCTATGAATTGAAGATTTTATTGAACTCAGTGTCCAATCAATATAAAAGCAACGATATTAGATTTGCTACAAATAAGACAGACTCATGAATATAACCATAAGTTCTATGGGTGCTTGACTTTTTCGTTTACAACTGCAAAATATATTTGAAAGGACAACGGACTGTTTTGGGAGTTGAACCTTATTCATGGGTCTCCATGCCCACGTAAACTATATGAAAAATATACGTATATGTTAACCAAAGCAATCAATCAGGGTGCACTCGCACCGCTTTGCGGGGACACCGCACGAATATCTAATTTTGTTTGTTACCCCGCTACCCCCAGGCACCGCTAGCACCCCCTGGCACCCCCCGAGGGCACCGCGCAGGCGTCGAACACCCCAAATCCTGGCGGACGTTGATGGATCACCCTTAATGACAAGCACCGAAGGGGCGATAGGGTTGTGACCCTTATCGATACTCGTTATCGATAAAGTCGCTTGTAGAAATTGGTTCGATAAGATCTAATTGTTTGTCGGGGTGGTATCGTGGTGGAATTGATTGGTATTATTAGGGGGTTAGTTTTATGATAGTGTCTTGGTATTTTTCTTCGTGTCTGTGCATAATTTTTGATGTCAATCTTTTTTCAACTTGTTTCAGGATCTATTGAGGGGAGAATTTGCTTGTTTATGAATGAATAACATTATATAGTCCCTTATCAAACATGCTAATACGATTCGAATAGGTACCTGATCAACCATACACAAAACAATAATCACAATCATATCAGAAAAAAATAAGTTAAAAATTAAATCTACTAACCGAATTATCGATGTCGACAGGAATGTTGTTATGGGTGGAAACCCAACGTTCCATCCACCCTCCGGCACAGCTTTCTCACTCTTCACTAGCACTCACTACAATAGTATTAGACATTAGCGGCCCTTTTCCTTCATTCACACTCACATTTTGTTTCAGGCGTTCTATCGACATCGATAGTGTCTTCTAGTGTCGCATCACTAGAACATATGCGCCCTTCGCGCTCTCGACACAATCGCATTAGAAATTAGCGATTCATGCTTTTATTTAACTGTACTTCTTGTTGCTCTTGCTAACTTTATGCTTGTATTTTCGCTTAGAATGTGATCGGCATATTAAGTTGTAACACACGTTGTTTAAGCAATATTGTTGACTATGTCGGCCATGTCGAGTTTGAGTCTGCAGATTTGAATATTGAAAAAGGTAGATTGAAATTGCATTAAATATAATAAGTTTTTGAATCGTTTTTTTAGCGCTGTCGTGCATGAATCTGGTTTAATATTTTCTTCGTAAATCAAGCTATGATCGACTTTCCTCATTTCTGTAAGAGGCAGTTTATAGAAGCCTATTAAATTAGAAGAACTGGTATTTTATTCAAGGGCAGTTATTAGTTGCCTCCTCATGGTCGCAAGCGCGACTGCTGAGATGGGGTAATATAATTATTCAATATCGATATATCAATATAGATATATCAATATCCATATATCAATATCGATATATCAATATAATGGCTTCAATTCCCAGGTCGGTGAAAGTGTTGTTGGGTCTATCCGTCAGAAATTTTTCATTAGCAGCCACGGAGTCGGAATTCGTGCCTGGTTGATGGCAATAGACTCACCCCCTATTATATGGGAAAACTTTAAACAACATAACTGGTAAAATGTGGCACCTCTGGCGAACCCTTCGGGATTAACAGCAGTTTTTATGCAGTTATTAGTGGAACGATTGTTAGTAGTGTAGGTATACACACGTCATTTTCAACGTGCGGGAAAATGCCGGGTGAATACTAAAACATTTAATGCTTTAAAGTAGCTCTGTCATTATCTAACGACGAAGGGAGCTACATGCTGAGTCCAACGACCCCCTAAATATAGTGATAATGGAAAAATACCCTCTAATGGCGTATCGTTGTCCAACAATAGAACTGCTACCTGCGCCTGAAATATAAATGAAATCACGTAAATAAATAATTATGAAATTCGAAGAAGTAACCAAGGGGCATATCTTTATTAATAAATAATAGACCCGTATGATGGACGGATGGACTAATGTCAAGTCCATTGCCCGCTGTGTGCGGTAGTTAATGATGCCAGTCACGGAATGCCGCCGATGGAAAGCAATTTTACAACGATTCCCCATCGATTGGGGGACGCTATGTTTGGGGACTTGAGCAAATTGTTTTACAGTTTTATTATGGTTGTTTTCGATTGGTTGGCGTGTCGTTCCCGATTCAGTTACCAGACAATAATATTAAGGTTCAAGTACCTTCTTGTGGTTTCAATATTTACATATTGCAGTTGGAAATCTTGCAAACGAATGAGCTTGCATTTTAATAATTTTGTATTGAAGTATGAATTCAATTCTTGCGGAAAGTCTTTTTCATTGCATTTGGATTCCTACTCAAAAACAATAATAGGACATACATATGTTGGTTTAGGTAAAATACTAAGCAACAACTAAACGTGTTACTTAAGAAAACTATAAACACACACAAGAAACAGACAAACACGATAAATAAAAGATCCAGTAAGCAACAGTAGCTTAGGAAACGCTTGCTGCCTGTTACAAACAGATTTTCATACGTATTTCGATTGCTCTTGTAAAACATTATTCGCCTCTCGCGGCTCGAGATTTTCGTGTATTTGCTCGTGAATTCTGCGAGCAAAGTAAACGGACTTCAAAGGGTATGTTTTGTTTTCTCTAAATTCGAATATTAGCCTGTTTGCCTTTATTTCTGCATTTGGGAAACTGCTTTACATCTTTATGGTAAAGAAATAGCAACACCACATGTTACCTAATGTATATACTGAATATTGGCTTTATTCTTCAGACTGTGAAGTCTCTGGCCTATTCCCAATTTTTATACTGTTCATCATCTTCCTGCCCTTATCCCATTATATTTGGGGTCGGCGCAACACGTTTTCTTTTTTAAATTTTGATACTATTGAAATCAGAAATTAACAGTCGTGTTGTCATCACTACACTTACTAGATAACAATTTATTTCTGTTTATAGCAGCAGATATTATGCGAGGACACTGCTATCCTTGTCGAATTTAATCTCTTCTTCTTATTGTTACCAATGGCGAACTATCAGTAGCACGAAATAAAAAGTTTAAACTAAAACCGATTTTAAACCGAACTTTTCAGCTTCGACGTGCAATTATTCATCCGTTTCCAAACTGACACATCTGGTACTATCGAGATTGGTATAAAAAGTGCCATCAGCACTAAATAAAAATGGCAGCACGCGAAATAGTTGCGGCAATTTAAACTCAACGTGTATAACGGCTTTTTTATTGGAGTGAAATAAACCCGGGTCTATCTAACAAAATGTTTATTTTATTTTTTAAAGGTTTAAATTGCTCTTAAAACCTCTTTAATATTTGACAGGGGGATTTATTTAATGTTTGACCTATTTCATTAAGCACAAAACTGATGCGCCTATATGCTGTCCATTCATCTTATCATCAGAGTCCACTCGACCGTTTGACCCTATGACCCCTGTGACCCTGCGGATTGACCTCTACCCGCACGTCATGATACTGAAATAGCCCGGGGCTATGTCAGTATTGTGAAAGCGAAGGTTTTTTTTGTAAATAAATAAGGTTTGCAGCTGTCAATCAAAAACGGATTGCTCTTCAAGAAAGTTTTAGTTTTGAGGACTATCGACACACAAGTCACAAAATTATTTATCGGTAAACATTTAGAAAATTTTAGGGAGGCTGTACCTGTCATCGTAAGAGTATTTTCTTTTTGCATTTCGAATACACATGTTTATTTCGCGTTTAAAATATTCAGCGGCACCGCTGAATGCAGTTCTTATTTTCAGAGAAAACTAACTTTGATTTTTGACATACGGTCCGGATTTTTTTTCAATTCATTTGATTTTTTATAACTCTGTTTTGACTAACCATAGTAAAAGATCACAAAAATATATGTAAAACGTAAAGTAAATATACAAAAGTAAAACTGCTTAGAATGCATAAGACGGTCCGCATGAAACTCCAAACTCACATCATGAATAAAACACGCTTATCATACGACAGCTACGATAAACAATATCACATACCTTATTACCATCAGAAGGAGCCCATTTCCTTTTAACTTATTTAGAGAGGAGACGACACTCAGTATCTTCCCGGTTCGTAACATTAGCATAATCGACTTAACCCTTCCATGCAGGGGACGCGTTTAAATTACCCTGTATTACCCTGGCCGGGCGGGGGGGCAGGGTAATTATGCGTCCACAGCTAGAAGACCCGGATAGTGGACTGTAGTGCAAGCTTGTAATTAGAACTGAGCTAATTATTGACTTTAAAGATCGTGTGCGGCTTTCCCGGAACGCTATGTGGATGTATTAGTGGTCATGTTTGAAATGGCCTGACAATTGGGTTGTTCTTTTTTTTATAAGTTGTCATAATTAGGTATAATATGCTCTTGCTGCTGTCATCGATAGATAGTAGAGGGTTAGTACCCTGCGAATCCTCTTACTTTACTCATTGAGTTTTGAGTACTGAATAGTAAAACGTAGTGTGATTTTTTTTGTAAATTACTTATATGAGAAACATGTAATAACTACATGAGACATGCAAACAGATCGAATATTTATTTTGGTGTCTTCGTACTCAATAGAACTAAAGGTATCATTTGACCCATTTCTCAAAACAAGTCAAAGTGATAACTTGAGGAAAAGTTATTATTCTTAGCTTTGCTTTCTTTGGCAGTTTAAATTCTTGTCTATTGAATAAAACTGTTTGCTTATGAACCTAATTACTTAAACTCTAGTCGTTACCTTAACGTTACTATAACGAGAACCATTATCAATAAATATAGTGGATACAATATTACTAGCAAAGCCAGAACTAA
The DNA here is from genome assembly GCA_949774965.1 of Diarsia brunnea. Classification (NCBI taxonomy): domain Eukaryota; kingdom Metazoa; phylum Arthropoda; class Insecta; order Lepidoptera; family Noctuidae; genus Diarsia; species Diarsia brunnea. The sequence goes on from OX459009.1 coordinate 750,036, forward strand.
GATTTCAGCTACAAGTATATACTATCTACATACCATTATATTTATCTATGCATATGAGCCCGTTGACCTACTGCGGAGTTGCCGAAGTTGCCGTCAGTTCCACTACGTATTTGCTTCGAGTTTAGCTGAACTAAGTTTCTCGTGTAATAGCTAAACTTAACGGGTAATTATATGGATAAAGACTTTGACTGTCGTATGTGGTATTCGTGAAGATTCATTGAGAGAATTTCTATATTTAGACAGGGGTCGTCTAAATATAATGTCAAGTTTAATGCTTTTGGTAATAAATAAAGGGTATGATCAACCGGGAGACCCATTTATAGGCTATATTGAGCAGAGCTGGTGCACCACATCATGTAAGTGACGCAATGTGGGGGTATTTATGGGTACACCTCTGCCTAACTGTTCGGGGATTACAGGCGTGATGTAGGTAATGGTATGATGTGCTGTAACATCACCAACAAAATTTCTTGTTTTAGTAAATGTGCCTCATATTTACTTACTTGCTTGATGTCTAGATGAAATATTCTGCCTGTATTTGTCATGATGATTTGTAGAGTAAATAATATTAAAGGTGTGCTCATATTTGAAGCCGTGATACAGACCATTAAACGGGTCAACTTTCTCACTGGAGACAAAATCGTAATAGCAACACAGAAACCTTCATATTATACATATGAATGGTATATTTTTATACCATTCAGTTTCAGGAAAAGCACAAATCTTTTACTTTGCCCTTCAACTTACATACAAGCATATTAAAACAATTTACTACTCCAAATAACCAGCATAATTAACCACAAGTTTTCCCTAACTGATTGTAATCTATTAAGCTCCTTTGTACACACGTCGACACCCAGCGATACCCAGTACCAACCTGGGGTTCTAGACAAGAAGCCATCGCTTCAAAGCATTTCATATTATTACATAACATCACGCCTTTAATCCCCGAAAGGTTAGGCAGAGGTGTGCGTAGTAGCACACCCACATTACGCCAATTATGTTATAAGTCCCATTTAATAGCGGAAAAGCGTATGGCCACTGGGAAATCCTTGATAGAAAAAGCCAATATCACTTTTCCCGACCCGGGAATCGAACCCAGGGCCTCATGCTCGGCAGTCGCACTTGCAACCACTCGATCAATGAAGCCGTCATCAATCGAGGGTCATATTTGTAAGCGTTTCATATTAGGATTAGCAAAAAGCTTTGCAGTCTTAGTTAGCACACTATCAAAATAATCGATTTTAGACTTTTTCATCTTTGATATTTGAGTATCACTATTCATCCGGCTTACTCACTTTCACAACCGGGTTCACATGGCAGCCGGATCATGTGAAAAGGTCCTTAGTTCCATGTAAGTTGCTGCGTTTGACCTTAAACATAAAGTTGTATGTTAGCCGAATGATATTATTATAAACACGCGAAGTTTGTTCCCTAACCCGGCTGTTTATAATAGCTTGTGTTGGACCAACTTCTGTGTCTTCTGATGTACTGCCTACCGTGTGTGAATGGTTTAAGGGTTGTCTTCCATACAAATTGAATTGCTTTATTACATGTTTGTTTTGCTTATTTACAGATCAATTCGGACTGTTCCTAGAAATTCGGGTGAGTGACCTTTTAGATATGGCAATTTATTTGTATTTTTTGCTCGTTTGTACTTTTTTAGGGTTAGCCTCGGTGTCCTATTAATAAATAATATGGCTTCTACAGCAGTATTATATTCTAACCTGTTAGCGGTGTTATTTGTTTAAATTCGGGAAATCTACACTAATATTATAAAGAGGAAAGATTTGTTTGTTTGTAACGAATAGGCTCCGAAACTACTAGACCGATTTCAAAAATTCTTGCACCGTTGTGACATCCCCTTGACCGTTGTGATATCCCCGGGTGACATAGGCTACTTTTTGTCCCCACGGGAACGGGAACTACGCGGGTGAAACCGCGTGACGTCAGCTAGTATGGAATAAATAAGGATGGTATAAGAAAAACCCAACATCTTTAATTTGACAATTAAACTAACTTACATGACAGCTTCGTAGGTGTAGTGGTTGCAAGCGCGATTGCTGTGCATGAGGTCCTGGGCACAATTCCCAAGTCGGTTTTTCCATCAGGAATTTGTTAGTAACCGGGTGTCTGGATTTGTGCCCGGTTGATGGCAATTGGCCCGTCTCCTATTATATGGAGCTTAAACATAACTGGCGAAATTTTGGTGTTCTAATGGGTATACCTCTGCCTAATCCTTCGGGGATTACAGGCGTGATGTTTAAACTTACATTTTCATTATTATTATTTTCTATCAGCCTATGACTAAGTTCTTCGTGACCCTACTCGACGACCAGCTTCCATTTGTTTTAGGACACATTCCTCATCCTCATAGAACCGTAACCATAATAATCACAAATAAAACATATGTTTTACCGCAACAAGTGTTCAATATACTAGCATCGTAGTGCATACCATAGACAACAGAGCAACAGACGCGATGGACAGGAAACGGAAGCAGCGCGCGCGCAGCTCGCTGTAAATCGCTCGGCGCGCACATTTCGCTGTCATCGCGTGCGCAACGCACTCACCAGTGTAGGATGCGCCTGATTCATTGTTGGGAGGGAATGTGGAATAGTATTTTTGTGAGTGATTAATTTTGTATTGGAAGTTGAGTTTCAAACAAGCCGTTTTCCGCCATTTCTTTTTTAAGAAAAAGACGTGAGTTTATGTACCTATGTATTCTGATGGCACAAGGTTATATATAATAGGGAAGTGAAACCTACCTGACACTTTTATTTTTGGAAAAAATTGGCCCGTGAAGAACGTTTCTGTAACCGCATCACTTGATTTTCGGAAAAGTATTCTGTTTGTGAATTTCATGATTGAACTCTGAGTGACAAATGTTTTGCTGAACCAGCGCTGAAAAGCACAGAATTATGAATTAATAAATCAATTTATTAAAACATACCAACTCACTTGTGGTCACTCTACGTTTGCACACAGCCAATCGCGTCGCACTTCGCCCTGCGCCCGCGTACTTCACAAATGTACTGCACGCCATGTTGTATCTTATGCACTTGCTGCACACAGTAACTTGGCTCAGAAGGCTCGTTGCTAAAACTGAATTAGACATCGGCATTATCATCGACTTCACTTGTCATTATAAATTTTTTCGCCTTTCATTTTTCATTTGAAGTGTAACGACTAAATACAAAATGAATCAAAAGTGAAAAATATATTAATTAATGAACCGAGCCATTTGATTTTGGTATTAGGAAAAAATGATCCGCCTATTACAAAAAAAAAAAATATTCTTATGTAATTTATGGATGTGCGGAGTGACAAGAATGGATAAAGTAAGGAATGAGTACCTACATTAGAGAAAGTTTGAAAGTACACACTGCACCTGTTACAGAAAAATTGAAAGGAAGTCGTTTATCTTGATTTGGTCATGAGGAGGGATGAAACGCATGTGACTAAAAAAGTGATAGATATAAATATTGATGGATGGAGAGGGAGAGGAAAGCCAAAGAAAATATGGATGGATTGTGTGAGGAATGATATGAATGAGAAAGGAGTAAATGCCTCCTTGACGTGTAACAGGGAAGAATGGAAGAAGAAAACGTGTTGCGCCGACCCCAAATATAATGGGATAAGGGCAGGAAGATGATGATGATGTAATATATACGCAGAATCAATATATACGCAGATGTAATATATACGCAGAATGAAATAAATAAATGAAAATGATGCGTGTAACTTGCAACCAATGAATTAATTATTTAATTATAAACATTAGAAGGAGTTAAATCCATCTTACTTGGCAAGAATATACTTAGGTACCTAAAATAAAAGATCTCAATTATGGCATAGAATCATTCCATGACGGTCCTGAATCCGGAAGTTGAAGTGAATGATAAAAGACAAAATCTCTACTGCTTTGTAGTGAAATTAGTGTAAAATAGTTTCAGAAGCATTGTGGAAATGATTTTCCACTTAAGTTGTAGAGTGAAGTTTCTGTGCTTGCCTTTATGGTGTGTGTGTTCTGTTCGAGTTGGGTGGCCACTTCGCACTCTTTGTCGATAATTTTTGCAACATTGTCTTTACACCCAGAAATAATAACTTCATAAAGAAATTTACGTCTTGCCACAACAGAATAGGGTGTATTCTGCAGTGGATGTATAACAGAATTTAATTGCAGTACTTCATAAACAAATATTGAATGTTTCAATTTATATTCCCATATAATACTGATAAGCGCAGTTTAATTTGAACCTAGTAGTTTACGCTATAAGATATGTTATACCTTGTTTCTTTTGTAATACTTTGTAGCGAAATATTGGCACTCAACTTCCTTAATTAACCGTTTAAATATTTAACTTAAACTTTTTGGTGTTTTGTTTCGGGACTAAAACTATTTTAGAAGAATTGTTTTACTTTCACTTTGTGCTTTTAAAAGCTCAACAAAGTCCAACCTGTGTTATAATTTCTACTCTGTCATTTACAAGGTTACGGTCATTTGTTGTAACTCATAGTACCTATATCCTAATTATAATCTAGTAACTCAACTTTGACGGAAGCTCAAAAGTCCAAACTCAAGGTTTGCCAAAGAGCGTGGCATTTTAAATATATTTAATACGCTAAGTAGTGGGACGTGGCGGGTCACATTTTCAGGAGAGGTCAGGACAGATGGGCCAGAATCGTCACACACTGGGTGCCTGAAGACGGTCGTCGTCACCGAGGCAGACCCAAGAAACGTTGGCGTGACGATTTGGACTCGTTCGTGACTGATTGGCCAGAGAAGGCACAATACCGGGAGAGCTGGAAAGAAATGGGGGAGGCCTTTGTCCAGCAGTGGGACACAATAGGCTAATTAAAAAAAAAAATCGTCATCATCTCTAATCTCTCTAATAATATATCTCTCTCTTCTCATGTTTTAAACTCTTCTACTCTTAATTTTTTATTTTTTATTGTCCACGGTTTAAAGACAGATCAATCTTCTTTACATAGTAGGTATAAAACGAAGCCGCTCCCGCTATTTGCGCACTTAGATCTTTTGAACTACGCAACGGGTTGGTACTACGTTACATCTCTTAGAATTTTTTTGGTTGTCAGACATGCCGTTATCCCCACGCTGTTTTCCTTCACCGTTTTGAGAGCAGCGGTGATAAAATAAATTACACAAAGCAATGCGGCTGCCTGGGTTCGAACCCACATAAGTCGCGGGGCCGCCACCACTGGCGCACCACTGCATGTTTATGTTAGTAGTAAAATGATGTAAGTAGCTGTCCTAGAGATAATCTGCCTCCATACAATAGATACAGTGTAGTGTAACAGTGTTAAACCATCGTAATACCTCCTGCCGTGCGCGTGCGCTGCTCGGTGAGCGAAACCACGTGTGCGACCTGTATTCGTAGTCCAGTGCGACTTTGAACCAAAATCAATTTACTTAAAATGATATTACCTAAAGGATGGGTGTCTATTCATATCGGTACGGGATCTCCACATTCATATAGTAAGCTAACAATACAAGACTCGAGATAAATAGTATCAAACAACGGTTTTAAAGTTCAAAAATGCTGCATAACATGAATTTAGAAAACGTAAAGATAAGCTAATTTTGTGAAGCTTTGCACATTTTTTATGTCTCGCTTTAAAAGGCTCATAACCGTATAATTTAATTATTTTTGTAACACCATACCATCAGTAATTTTCAGCTCTTTCATAAACTTAATTCATAAAACTCCTTTTGTATAAAAACAAATGAAACTCATTTTTATTTTATTAGTTACAAGAGTACAATATACGGAGGAATTTAATTGGCTGCGACTTTTTATTACTTCACTGGGCTATTTTACTTCGTTGCGTCATAAAGAGGGTTCCGTCATAATGGGCATCCTGTCTTTTATTCGCTTGTAATGACATTCTTACAGGTACATCAAGTTTTGTGAGTTTCAATCATTTTTATAGGCTCACAATTACGACTCATTCTTTCGCTTCCGAGTATTACCTGCTCAGGATAATATCCTTATTAAATTAACACAACAAGGTTGAAATATGTTATTTAAAATTAAAAACTGTGTCCTATATCTATTTGACTGGGACGGTCAGCTTGCTAGCTCTCTCTAAGACTGTTTTGTCAACAACTTACATACTTGGTTCTTAAATACAATAGATTATTCTTTAGGTAAGAATATTCTCAGTTTCCTCAAATATTTAATTTGCCACCAGCCCAGCCGCTTGTCTTTCTAACTTCTTCCATATCAACACAAATAGCCAACTCGTTCTACCGGACTACGAATACAGCCCGGCATCGCTCGCTCATGTAACTCGAGCTCGCACACTGCGCCCTTTGAAACCATAACCTTATAGTTTAATACAGTACCCAGTATAACAGATATGTAGGATTAGTTTCCAGACATAGAGGCAGCACTGTCCATAACCCAGAGAATCGACCACCTATCTCATGTTTAGATCCGAAAGCATTTCCGTTTAGCGACTTCGGTTGAGAAAGCTGAAAGGTGAGTCATTCGCTGTAGAGATATTGTCGTTTCTGAATCGCATTACAGTTTTTTTTCTAAAAACACAGTCAATACATCAAAATCATTATAATATTTTTTTATGGAAAGGTTTAGCACTCCAATAAATGGATCATTCTCAGTAGATCCATTGGTTAGATCCATGATGGATCTACTGGGAATTTGTTTTCTCAGTAGATCCATCATCGAAATAAGTGGATCTACTGAGAATTTTTTTTTCTCAGAAGATCCATTGGCCAGATTCATGATAAATGGATGGATCTAGTGAGAATTCTCATTAGATCCATTTAAAAAAAAGCATTAACAAAATGGATCTAATGGGAATTTTTGTCATTAATATAATTATATGATAAAAACAATAGTATAAATGGAATAGTACTACTCCATTTATTGTATTGTAAAAAGGTGTGTTTGAAAAAAGGTCATCACCTAAACGCCGCAAAAAGAGCATTGAAAATGACAATTGCATTTTATTCGCCCAAACACAGCTTGCAAATGGTGTAATAATAATTGGCATCGGTCACTTCGTAGAAAAATTGTGATAAGTAGGTACTTTCTCTCTTCGGACAGTTTGTCAAAGAGTTTTGTTTGTTTTTTTTTTCACTGATTAATATTTGGGATTTATTATTAAGTTTACATAGTTGAAAAGCCTAATTTTATGTAAAAAAAATTGAAAAGTCTTGTTTTTGTGTGCTTTTTCTTCATCAAACCCTGTTCCCCATACACTGTTTAGAGACGCTTTCAGACACAGTAAATAACAAGTAATCACATTCATTTTTTTCACATCAACATTCTCATTACGTCAACTTAATTTATTTTTAAAACATATAGATCTAATGAGAATAACAATAGGGAATATGCATATTTTGATACGGTATGTAAAAGTACTATAAAAATAGTGTAATGATTTTTTTTTAAATAGATCTAATGAGAAAACAAATTCTCACTAGATCCATCCATTTATCATGGATCTGGCCAATGGATCTTCTGAGAAAAAATATTCTCAGTAGATCTACTTATTTCGATGATGGATCTAATGAGAAAACAAATTCCCAGTAGATCCATCCATTTGTCATCGATCTGGCCAATGGATCTACTGAGAAAAAATATTCTCAGTAGATCCACTTATTTCGATGATGGATCTAATGAGAAAACAAATTCCCAGTAGATCCATCATGGATCTGACCAATGGATCTATTGAGAATGATCCCAATAAATAGCAGCAAACCGTAATACCCACACTGGGAAACAACTTTCTTTCCACAATTTCACATGTTGTAAGTTGCTGCCAGCACTTCTGTCGTAATATTGTTGTTCCTAAAGAAGACCCTCCTTCCAGGTTGACAATACCAGGAACAATATTGGCATTTTTTCAAAACTTACTCATGCCATAAACATCCGTAAACTGCCAAATATAGATACAAAGCAAAGTTTCCCATCCGTGGTGTCGCTAAAACGTTGGCTCAATCAGTGTTATCTGTTATTTTTTGTGGTCGCAGCCTGTGCCAGTATACCCGTGAGTGTGGGTCGTGGAGTGCTCGAGTGGACCAGTAATGCTTCACTCAGATAAAGATCTCAAGTGTTTGATATATGACGCGGACAACTTTGGGTTTAGTGATGTCAGAGATTGATGTCGATACAAATGCATCGGCGAAGGTTGAATTTATTTACTTTATTTCTATTGACAAAATTGTTGTATTTCAAATATATTTTAATTTCGCTGGATGAACGAATGAAATGGAATGGATGAGGTCTACGATGGAAATAGCTGAGAAGAAAACCTGTTCACTCTTGCAGTGAAGGCTAACAAATAATATAGTATACTAAGTCGGGACTTCAACGAATACGATCCAGTCACTATACAGCCACAAATTCAAATTCCGTCTGCTGAAAATATCCTAGATTCATTTCACACGTTTTCAAAATTAAAATATCCCATAAATATTATCGACAAATCTTTGCCCAACGGTGGGCAGCACTAATGTCTCCACTGAGAGTATCTGCTACCTGCGCGCGCGCACTTGACGTCGCCAACATGGCGCGCAAATGTCGCCCCAGTGGCTTTTTATTTTTCTTTTTTCAACACAATTTGTACCAATTGATTCGTGAGCTGTTGAATGATAAAGATGTTAATTTTATGTGTTTTAACATTTGTTTTTGTATCACAGGACTTGTTTTTACTTATAAATGGCATATTTGATGTAAAATAGTTCCGACTAATATTTTAGAAATGTTGTCATAGTTTTGAATTTCTCAGCCCAGTCTGAATTTGCTCGTGTGCACGTCTCTATTAAATCTGACTTAAACATTAGTGATGAAATGTTGGTAGGAATATACCCATAATATAGGTAACCTAACCTTTGAAGATTCAGATCACTGATCTCGTCTGTATGTTGTAGGCAACTGAAACACCGCTATCGAGCAGATGCTTGCCTAATCATAGATAGCAATACTAGAGGTGTGAAGAAACCAAAGCTAACGATCCTGGAATCTCTTTGAACTAACTATCCTTTAGTCATCTTTGTCCATTATGGTATATTTCCTTGATCCTTTGAAATGTTGTGCCAATGAACCACGTGTACGATCTCAGGTGATGCGATTTTCATCGAGCGACACGCATTGGTTTCGCTTGCATCCGTCCCAAGCCCCAAACCATAACAACCGTGAAAGTACTGCAGTTTTCCATTACAAAGCATAAATTATTTTGTACATGACAAGAATTTGTGCGGTATATTCCACCAAAAATGTAAAATAAAAAAGTTTTTAGCAAAAAGCCCACTTAACCAAAAACTAAAAGTAGGAAAGCAAAAGCAATTAGTTTTCTCCAAAGTCGGTGTCGACCTTTTTCTTCGTCTAGACCTTTTAGGTAATTCTTATACCTTCTATTATGGTAACACGACTTTTAAGAAACACGACATTGATATGACTCGTCTCAACCTCTTAGCTTTGGGTATTATCACGTTACAAGCCCATAAGCCTCCAATTGAATGCATCATGCATCTGGCATTTAAATGTACCTGCGACATCCGTTGTACCACGAACTGTTATCTCAGAAGACGAGACTATGCGAAACGTTACCGAATACTCAGACAATGAGGTGACACAACACGCATCCGAGTTATCGATACTTGGACATTCGTTATAACGTCAAGTAAACAATTTTGGTCCAGATATGTTATATACAGTATATTTCCAGTGCTGGGATATAGGCCTCATGTCCTTAAAGGGGGTTCCCAAACGTGGATCCAATGCGGGCTCAAGACTAGTAGATGACACATATCTTCGAAATGTTGGAATTTAGGACATGCCTATTTTAATCACAATGTTTTTAACGTGGGCCAAGATAAGCTGCCAATTACAAAAATAACAAAGAAACTAACAAAAGCTTTTAAAAATAAGAAAAGGGAACAGGATTAGAAACAACAGAAAGTAGGTCTTAAGTCAGAACTTATCGAAAACATTAATTGTTTTTCTAGGCCAATTTAGGTCCAAATTCGGGAACAGTCTAACTATGGATAAGAAAGTTCAAGATAATTGCTTAGCCTAATGTTTTCCTAGAGAATTAATGGAATACCTATTTATATATTTCCAGTAATATTTCTCTCCAGCACTTTTGTCTCGAAATCAATATATATCTAATGTGTAATAATGTCTTACAAACAAACATACTCATAAACTCAAAACTTCATTATAATGTCGCCGAAACCATAAATTTACGAAGAAAAATATCACGTTACCTCAATAACCATAGCCAACGATTGTCCAATAACTCTCTGATTCCATTCCACCTCATATCATAATGTATCCAAACTACTGTGACATCGGTTGTTCAAGGGAGCCTTATCTAGAGGCAGCGGGAGCTCGTGAAGTATGCCCCAGACCTAGACGTCATAAACTAGGCTGATACCCGAGAACACTATATCACTGCTATCGAAGATTTTGTACTTTTTCTTGTTTTTGACATGACTGGGAGGAAACTTGGGTTTTCGAATAAGTTTCTGATGGTTGTTTAGTAAAATTTGTCGACTGGTTTTTTTTCTATTTGGTAGAAAGCATCCAAGACATTTTTTTTTCTGTCCCGCCGGGCTCCCGCTGTTGGCCGAGCGGAAGGAAGTGTCCAACTTCTACTGACTAAAACCCACCCATGTTACTTCTTAGTTCTTTGTGTACTAAGGCCGTGGTATCTCTTTCGAACAGTCCCGCACCAGCATCCAAAGACCATGCGTGAAGTTTCAAGACAATTCCAGTTACAATAGTAGACTTTCTGTCAAACACACATTCTGCCATCTATATCAGATAAAATTTCACCAGAACCAATGCATCAAACTACCTGCAACATCCGCTATTCTTCGAACCCGTTATCAATCGTCGCGGGAGCATCGGATGGCACCGCAGGCGGTGCGGGCGCAGGGCGACACTTCACTCTTATCGGAAGCGAGTCACAATTTTTTCTGGCGTGGCGTGGGGTATATTGGCGCCAGTGCCAATTGTGATGTGTGAAGTTAAGTGCAACTCGATAATGTCCTAATGCGTTTTGGACATTTGTGGGTTTATGTTGAGAATCTTTTGTTCTGTAGCTGTAACATATTGTCGTGTGGGACACAAGAGTTTCAGGATGTGGGTTTGCTTTATTTCCGTTTTAAAAAACGACAGCAGGGGGTCCTACTGATGCGGGATCTCGACTTTTCGAAAGAGACGCTGCGGCCCTGGAACACAAAGAGCTAAGAAGGAACATGAGTGGGTTTTAGTCAGTAAAAGTCTGACACTTCCTTCCGCTCCGCCCAGAGCGGACATTTGAAGATTTTTCATCCGCAAAACAAGGGGTCCTGCCCCACTTTAAGAAACAAAACCTTCTACCAGCTTACGATTTCCAAGTAATTTGTCATTGTACGTCCTTTATGCATAGTATGCAACTTTGAGAATTTCACATTTCATTTTCATGAAGGTCATTTGGTCGCAAAAATAGCTTGTGACATAAAATATTACCAATAACCCTTATCCTTATACATAGAATCTCTACAGTTTCTATCATTTTAATACCGACTTGTAAGTAAATCTAAGAGATTTTCCTGTTCAACTCCCCGGTCTCCCATTCGGAAAATAAGAAAACAGAAAAACAGTAGAAATATGTTCAAAGTTTAGCGATAAAAAGCGATACAACTTCGTAGCGCCTTTTATTGCTGTTCAGTTTTTGTCACGATTATATTTACGAGTTCCCTATGTATACCTATTTAAAATATTGTTGAACGATGTTGTATCACCTGTAGAGAGACAGAGAAACTATTATGGCCATTTAAACTAGCACGACACCTAAATATCATCACGCCTTTACAGGCGATTAGTCCCCGAAAGGTTAGGCAGAAGTCATGATCATTCTCTTGCCCTTATCCGAAGTAAGTTCCGCTTGCGACCACTACACAAACTAGGCCATCAAACCTAAATGAAGCCTATTATGTTATAATTTTAATTCGTGACTGAGTTTTTCGTTGAAAAATCAACAGTGACGATATTATTCTACACCGATGTTTTAGCTCTTCTTTTCACACAGCTGTCGCCGGCGCCTGCTTTTCTGACCAATCTCCTCAATAGTCCTTCATGTTTTTTTTACAAACAATTTTTTGTTTTACTAATGACTACACAGAAACATTTTGTTAGACTTATCATATTGATGATAGCTTTGGTAATGTTTTAAAGGCTGTCAGAGGCATTTCCACTCTCTTTGCCTCTGTCTCACTCAGTAAAACCCAATTTTCGTACATTATAATTTTCCGTTATGTACGAACGTTCGTTCAGGATAAATGAAACAATCAGTCAAACGCCTTAAGTGGGTCCGTGATTTGGGTTGGCGTCCATTGTGTCGCGGCACGGCATTGTACACGCTGATTTGTCATGTTCTATTGTGTGTTGTACCGCCAATGGAATAAACGTAATTCTGTGAGTACTGCTTAAAATTTTCCTCAATCCATTTTCCTCAATATCGATATTTTTTGCGTCTGAATAGATTTCTATAAGTCAAAGACCATTTTATTTTGTCCGCTTCCACTTTTCCAGTTGGTATTTGGGAGAAATATTTATTTTATGAATAAATTAGCTAATTGTTTTTGCCTTACTAAGCATAATGTAACATCTCATACACAGTGTAGCTACCGATGTTTACAAATAAAATATTCTTATTCTTATTCTTGAATACTCGTTTTGTTTCTGTCTGATGTTATATTTTGATCTTAGGGGAAACTCGTTTGTAAACAAATATGAAGAGTCACAAGCCACTTTATAAATTAATCGTGAAACCGCCACACTTACACGACCAATAAACACTTACCATCTAATCAGCATCAAACCAATATCTTCACAAACACTTCCCAATCCCCCCACTCAAATTACCTTCACCATTAATTACTATCATCCGTCATCCGTCAGTTCTCGTTCCCGTGACGTGAGTCAGTGGAGCCGCGCGGCACTTAGGCGTCAAGTTGCATCGCCTGCCGCCTGCCCCATCCAATCCGCCGAAACGTCAGCTACTCCACATTTATTTAATTTGTACTCCATTGCGCGGCGACAAGTACCCCCATATATTTTAATTGGAATAAAACGAAGCTTGGATGACGACGTTTTTGGGGAAAATATTGCCGCTGGCAATTTGTCTGCTGCGAGTAAAAGCTTTAAGTAATGATAACGGCAGATGTTTGTGCGGAATTAATATTATGTCAAGATTTATTCGTGAAACTATGAAAATGTGCCCACAATTAACGTATATTTTCAGACGTTCTGAGTTGAGCTACACGATTACTGAAAACTGCATTCACTTACTGGACAGACGCACCTAAATCTGTGGTTCTTTTTCCCAACACCATCTCAGACAGAACTTCATAATCCTTAATACGATTTGATCGAAATTATTTCAGAATTCTACAAAAAGCCTCTGCGATTAGTGCGTTTATATTTCTATTAAGACAAGTGTATGCAAAGCTAGCAATAGACTCACCTACCACGAAATAATATTTTGATTTGAAAGCCATCATTATATTATTAAACCTCGTCTAAAAAGGTTTCCCTCTCATTTGAACACACTTTACCTGAGCCATATTTCGCCATATTTGGACGCGCCTCATTCTACATCCCACATGTTTTCTATAAACTCTTATCAATAAACATTTACTTATGCTTATGACCAAGTATCAGAAAATGTCTCCAGCCTCACTTTATAAGTAAAACATTGCACTAGGACTGACCCTGGATGTGTTTAGTGATGTAGTTAGCATATGAAGTGGTAGTTGCGTTGCGCTGGCGATGGCGCAGTATATTGTTGTTACGGAGAAAAGGAGATCATTTCCACACGCGTTTTAGTTACAGTCTTATAAAATTGAGCGAGATGCAAATAAGAGGTTACAATTGTTTTAGGGGATCTTTTAAGTTCACCAAAAATAGGTCAGTAGCAGGTGGGCAGCACAGCTGATTGCAACTCAAACTACATCGAAAAAATGTTTTGGAACGTCGTATAAAAAGGTGTGAAAGAACTGAAAGTACACGTTATTGCAACAGATAACTTACAAAAACCTTATTCTTAGAAAGGTTATCCTTCTGCCGAGTGGCTCATCGAAATGTATTCTGCACTGAAAAAAGATAATTATGTAGAGATAATAGCTACAACTGAAGCAAGTTCTAGTAGGTACGGCCGTCGTTGTGTCAAGTCTACTTCTTGTCGTGTTACCTATTAGCGCTCAATTGGTCGGAATGGCACTCTAGTACGGCAGTATGGAGGCTGAATAAAGTACGTCGCTATCTTTATTCGCTACATGGACTTGTCAACGAGGTACTGGTATAGTGTGCACGGTGGAATAGAGCGACCTGTTTCAATGGATGACTGAATCTTATAGGCTAGGCAGTCCATTCCGTAGTTCAACTTTCCATAGTTGTTATTTTATAAAAGTTAGTGCTGTCAACGCAGAAAGATATGCTAAAAACCACTAGCAATCCAAGGTCAAAATTGACCACCAACAGAGAACAACTACCACTTTTGAGCACTAAAGATGGTAATATGATCGGGAAGGATTTTTTTAGCCATAAAGATAATGCCAATTGGTATGTGGGACTGTGTGAAAGATGATGATATGGCTAGCTAGGCGATAACTAATGAGATGACGACTATTGAGAAGTATTGAAGAAGAGAGAATGCTCTGACAACAACAAATAATATGCGAGAATGATGCTGATATGTTGCTTCAATCTAATCTAATTTAAAATTTAGGATTTAATTATTCCCGTCGAGGCTGCAGGTTGTTCGAAAGAGATACCGCGGCCTCGGCGCAAGGGCTAAGAAGGAACATGGGCGGTTTTTAGTCAGTAGAAGTATGACACTCCTTTCCGCTCTGCCCAAGAGCGGGAGGGGTTATTTGATGATTTTCCACCCACCAAAAAAAAAAGGATGTAATTATTTACCTATCCTTTTCGCTCTCTAACCCGTCGCATGCTGAATACGCAACACAACCAATAACACGGCTGATAAAGTTCTCTAATATTGTGACCGGTCCCGGGGTGATGTCGGGGTGATGTCGCGCGGATTATTTTTTAATTTTGCGACCACGGCGAGCGATTTGCGACAACAATCGTTAGGTGTGGGCTATGGGTTAAGTTGCAAGCGGATAGCGGGGGGAGTCTTGTTGGTGGGTGATTGATTTTGAATAAACCGCAGTCTAGGTCTATTATCAAAACGAAAAGGGCTAGTTATGACGAATCCATCTGCTTAAAAGTTCAGTTGTAGGCAATAACTTTGTCAATGTCCCATTGAAAATATCAAACAACCACCCTAGCAGCTAGACCATCAAACGACTAAGTACTGAGGTAATAATCAAAATATTTTATTTATGCACTTATAAAACGGCGATAAAAGATACACGGTTCGGGTTGGTCGTTTCCTAAGGAGAAACTCCATGGATACTCTTTTAAAATGTTTTGGTTTTACAATATTATCATGCAACAGCATTAGTACCTGGGTATCAACTTTGGCCCCAAAACTAATGAAAATCTGATACGTAGTTTTCTAGACAACTTAATGACTCAATAATTGACTCAATTAATAAACAAACATGTCGCCTATACCTTGCACCACACCACAAACAGCCTTCTTTCCTTCTTTTTCTGTAACACTATATCCAATCGTAAACTTCAAGATAAAATATTGCGGGATACTGTAAAACCACAACTCCTTTACACCTAACCAACTCTTATGGTCAAGGGGATAAAGTTCAGTATTGCTTTTTTAGGTTTTATATAAGTTGGTTGATAAACAGTGTGAAATTGACTGCAGGCTATTGAAATTTAGTGTTTATTCGGGTCTGTGTATGCGATATAGAGTAATTTGTTAGTTGTAACGCGATATTTAGCTTGTTTGGCCACACCGTGCCGGGTGACAGTGACAATATACACGTATGACAGTTTATGGTTATGACAACGATGGTGTGTGGGTGTTTGCTGGAAAACTGGAAACATTATGATAGCCATTTTGTTAGGAATTTTATTGATCGCGGTTTAATGAATGCAGTAGTTGGTATTTCAATTGCAGTCATAATATTGAAATCAGTTCTCTAAAACAAGGTGTTGGTGAAATAATATTGCTTTGTATATCTGGATTCTGGAGTGAGGATGAAGTAACTTAAAATTATCTTTATCATATTTTGAATTTGTATGACTTGCTATAACAATAGTGTCTATTACTACCTAGACAAGTATCCCGCCTGTTTTCCAACAATGCAACATAATCTAGCACAAAGTTATGTATTATGTATCAGCTATTTGGTGACACTTATATTTATAAGATAAAGCTTCACGTAAAACCTTTTATCTCCTGTTAAACAATTCGGGAGAAACCGGCCAAGTGAGAGTTGGACTCGTGCATCGAGGGGGTAAACTTTACAATTTACAAGTTAATACGTAATTGTTAAACCATTATTTTTTTCACTGCTTTAAGGAGTAGCAAACCTGAGTATTTTATATTAATTTCAGCTTGATATCTTCACACGTTCCTTAGAAAAAGAGTCTAAATAGACAGACAGACAACAAAGTGATTCTATAAGGGTTTTATTTTGCCAACTGGAAAAACACAATAGGTACTTTCAAGAATCCTTTAGCGATTTAAGTAATTCCTGTAACTTTACGCTAGAGGGAATTGAAAATATGACTTGTAGTTTAAATTCTGCTTCAATTCCCACACCAGAAAGTACAAGTTGTAAGACTTACTGGATGCTAGAGGGGTGCTCCCTCGACTAACTTATAGGTACAACTCTATTTCGAGGATTGTAAGTTTCTTCCAAGTTTTAACTGTTTACGATCGATCGAGCACAGAACTATTACTTACTGGCTGATATACCTTTACGTATATAGACAGATAGACAGGCTGCCTCCTTGTTGAACATGAGATCTTGGGATCGATTCCCGGTTCGGGTAAATTGTTATTGGGTTTTCGTGTCAGGAATTTCTCAGTAACAGCCACGGAGTCTGGATTTGTGCCCGGTTAATGGCGATAGGCTCGGCCCATGTTACATGGGACTTAATCATAACTGGTGAAATATGGGTGTACTATTAGGTGCACCTCTGCCTAACCCTTCGGGGATTACAGGCGTGATGTTATGTTATGTACTGTAACATGCCTCTTTTTTTAAGTTGCTAGTTCTATGAGAAGCTTGGCGGTCTTGTTGACGACAGCGATAATTTGTAGTCAATCTAAATGTAACCAATTCGATGGTAACTTATTTGTTAATTAATCGATAAATCTTACCACAATGACATGCTTTCCCATAGTCTCGGCTATTTAGAAGTGTTGATTATTAATCAACCAACTCCTCATTTTCCACCGCTGGTCATAGGACAATCTGCAGCCTTTTTAAAACCGGCAGTTTATCTGAAGTATCCTCATTTCCAACAATAAAAAAAAATCTCCGACGAATTGTAGACCTCCTTCTTTTTGAAATCGGTTAATGTTCAAAAGTGTTATGAATTTATAATAAAGGTAAAAATAACAAGCAAATAACAAAGTGTATTCCCAGAAATCCTTTGTCTAAGAAATAAGAAAAAGGCTGCGTTTTCATCATTTGCGCTCACCGAGCTGTTACAGTAACAGGAAATGAGGTGTACTTCCGGCAGAGGCTGGCTTCCGGCCGGCAACTTCCGGCTGCTCGCTGAGTGAATCTACTGCTTTATTTGTACTACTTCCATACAAAGTAATACGCAATGAAGTGATATTGTTGTGGGAGGGAAGAGGTGCGAATGTTTTCATTTGTAAATAATTAATATGTATGAGAAGGTAAATTGTTAACATTTTATGTTATAGCAATAGTTAAGTAGATTAGTTAATTTAATATTTGTGTTTCGGCTCATTATTAGTTCAAATTTGCACCTTTCTAAACTACACCTACGTAGAATAAGATAACTGAATTTAGTGACAATCCACTCTTTAATAATACGTTTATACGAGCAATTCAATTCGAGAAATTTAGTATGCAGAGGATTTCGGGGGCGATAAATCGATCTATCTAGGTTTCATTTTTAAGAAACGTCGTAAAAAAACCGAGAGAAGCTCGGTCATCCAGGTACTAATATCTAACCGTACAATTAGTTTAGCAAATCATATAGAAATAAGGTTTATTAAAAAGGTAAGGCAATGTAGAATACTTTTGTGAAATTTCAGGCTCACTTTATATTCCCAATGATCACATCATTTTAATCCCTGACGCGTGCACTCCGAACGCTCAATCTCATAGCCGGTGAGACGGACTTATTCTGTTGTTCTCCGAGTGAATTCACAAGGAATGCTTTATTTGTTATTAGTTATAAGTAGCAATTAAGTTAGGATTAAATTATTAAGGCGCATTTATTGCATTGGGGTTGCACTGTAATGATAGATGTAAGTTGATAGATAAATAAATAAATAAATCTTTACCACTCATAAAACAACCTTCAAAAAAGAATAAACACATGTTCTGCCAGGCGATTCTAAAGTCAAGCCCATAAGTTTCGTTTCGGCTCGTACATCAAGTGTGTTACCGTTATTTTTCACACCGACTTATGTATGTAGCTCCCGGCGTTCGGTGTTTGCAACAAATCACCGATTGCCTACAAATTGCGGGGATGGGGTGCGCTGGTGATTTTTTAAAGGGTTGAGAGGTCATTGTCCTTGTTTAAGGCGCTAGAGCAAAGCATAAAGTTTGAGAAAAGATGAGTTTTAAATCTGATTCAATCAAGATTCTTTACCCTCAAAAGTCTAGGTAAAATACAAAACATCACGGCTGTAAATCCCTAAAGATGTAATAGTATACCGACACACATTTCGCCTGTTACGTTTCATCATCATCATCATCAATCAGCCTATAATGTTCCCACAGCAGGGACTCAGGCCTACTCTATAGGAGGGGATGGGCTATAAATCCACCACGTGGGCCCAGTGCGGGTTATGTTTAAGTCCTATGTAATAGAGGTCAAGCCTATTTCCATCAACAGGGCACAAATCCAGATTAAGTGGCTGCTACTGAGAAATTCCTTATGGAAAAACCCAATAACACTTTGCCGGACCTAGGCATCGAACCCAGAACCTCATGCTCAGCAGTCATTGTTAAATATCTTTCTAACTCTTCAGTACACATTGATCTGATTCATTACAGGATTGCAAAATTGCCAGTCGTTGTGAACAGACGTATCGAACAATTATTACAATAAACAAATAATCACTTGCGAAACTGTGACCTAGTTTAACCATAGCGCATACACGCGCACATTAGAGTTGTGTAAAGTGAATTAGGAGAAATGACCGGTATTTAACGAAAACAAAATATCCTGCTTCACGATGGAGGATAGCCCATTCATCAGGAGTAGCAAAGGTGTTCGCTCACCGCCTTCTACACCTACACCCAGGGCCGTACCCGCCTCAACCCCTCAAACGCCTATCCAGAAGAATGATGCTCCTGAAGTTGTCTCGACTACAGAAATTCAGAACTGGATGGTGATCATCGAGCAGAGCCTTAAGGAGGTGTGCGCTATTGCAACTGAAGGGAAGCTGAATGTTGAGCAGAAAGGGCGTATCAGCAGCCTATGCCGGAAAATCAGCAACGGGACTGCGCATATGGCCGTCATGTACCAGTCCATTAAAGGAAAGGCCGTCCAGTCGCACTACATCGTCAGATCCCTTGAAAACCAACTCGATCTTTCGCAGCAGTTACAGAAACTTCAGCTGAAAATTGAAGAATCAACGAAACCTGCCCAGGGATCTTCTTTTGCTGACATGGTAAAGAAAGGTGCCAACAATTATATCCAGCCGAGTCATGTAAGTTCTGTGGCGATCTATCCAAGTGATAAGTTGAAGACCAGCGACGAGACTAAATCTCTCGTACAACAAATTATTAGACCCGAAGAAATGAAACTCCACGTGAGAGGCCTGCGCAAGACGAAGAACGGCGGCGTTATCATCAGCACCGAGACGAAGGACGACATCGAAAAGCTAAGACAATCGGTGCAGCTATCCAAGACAGGCCTAACAGTCGACGAGCCCCAGAAAAGGAAGCCTAGGGTTGTGATTTTAGGAGTGCCGACATGCATGCAGGAAAATGAGGTTTTTACGTGTTTGTACAACCAAAATCTAGCCGAAAAACTTCAGGATTGTTGCCTAGAGACGTTTTTAAGCTCAATTAAATTGAGTCATAAGTCAGGTAAGAAAGACACTGACAACTGTAACTACATAGTTGAAGTATCTGCAGTCATACGCAAAGCCCTGATATCACAAGACCGCGTTTTTGTAAATTGGTCATCATGCCCTGTGAGAGATTTTACTTTGGTCACACGATGTTATAAGTGTCAGCAGTATGGACATGCGGCCAAGTCGTGTCGACAAATATCTTATACTTGCGGCCACTGTGGTGATCAAGGTCACTCAGTAAAAGAATGTCCAAAGAAGGCTGACGAACCAAAATGCGCTACTTGCATGCATTTCAAAAAGCCAGACAAGCACAATACAGGGGCTGCTGACTGCCCGGCGAAAATAATGGCTGAAAAAAGGTACATCAATTCTGTAGATTATGGAGGCGCCTAAGAGCGCCGTTAATTAGTAATTCTTCTGTCCTTTTTCTTTAATTTTATTTTTTATTTTTAGTTACCATTATGATAAATAGTTTGATTAATGATTTAGATAATTTCTCTGTATCCGAGTCTAAAGTTTGTGAAGCAGAGAACTGTAAACAATATATCCGTGGCTGGCGTGAACACATTGACATGTCGATTTCTATGTCTTTTTTTTTATTGGCTTATTACATCCAACGCATTAAGAATTTATATGAAAAAAATTGACAATTATAGATATACATAATTTTTGGAGCAATCGACTTTGAGAATATGTTGATATCTCGCATTTTGACGTGTCTAACTTAACAAAACCTCATGTCAAATTAACGATTCACATGTTTTTGTGATCGAACATTGATATTTTGTTATATCAACCTATACTCAGTACCCAAAATAATATTCGTAATTTGAAATCTCTACTTATACACTTAAAAGTTTTCTTAAAGTACTAATTTTAAATTGACAAATTGAGATATCAAGTTATGGCCCACCGAAGTATTTCTGTTTAAATTGCGATATATTGAGATGTCCAGTTACTGACAACGAAGTTCTGAACCCTAAATGTAATAAGTATAGGTATCACTACATGTTGTCCGTTACAAAATCTTTAACGTTAAATAAATATGTTTAGTTGACAACTTATGTACCCAAGTGGTATTAAAAGCCCGTCGGGGCTGCGGGTTGTTCGCAAGAGATACCGCGACCTCGACATGAAGGGCTAAGAAGGAACATGGATGGTTTTTAGTCAGTAGAAGTCTGACACTCCCTTTGGCTCTGCCCAAGAGCGGGAGAGGTTTTTTGATGATTTTCCACCCGCCAAAAATAATCGAGTTATCAACAAACTTTCTTAAGAAGTAATAATTTTTAAAATAACCTCGCTCGTGTGTTGGTAAAAAAATGTCAGTTTAGAGTTCAGAAGCCACGCGCACGCGAACCGCGAAACGAAAGTACCCTTTACTGTCAAAAACCTGGACGATTCTGGGGACAGATTTCTATGGCATCCTATTAAATGGCTGCAATATAATAAAAACAGGGTAGAATAAATCAATTTCAAGATGACCCTGGATCGCGAACCCTCTTTCAACATACATACATACATTAACTCACGCCCTTTTCCCATGGGGGTAGGCAGAAACCACAGAACGCCACTTACTACGATCCTTACATACTCCTTTTGCCTCGTCCACATTCATACATCTGGTCATACACACACGCCGGTTACGAGTACTACGCACCTGTCCTTTCAGAAGAACGGCACCAATATGATCAGTGTATGTCTTTCTAGGGCGTCCCCTCCCGGCATTACCACTCACATCTGCCTTGTAAATACCTTTTGTTAATCGCCTTTCATTCATCCTTTCCACATGACCGAACCACCTTAGCATACTCTTTTCAATTTTTGTCACTACATCTTCTTTTAAACCGCAACGTTCTCGTATTCCCTCATTCCTCAACTTATCATTCAGAGTTACACCACACATGCTTCGCAAAGAACGCATCTCCACAGTATTAATTAATCCTACTTTCATGCTTCGTTTGCCACACCCAACATTCACTGCCATACATAAGAGTAGGCACCAGCACACCATTGTGAACAGCCAGCCGAGCCTCTTTTGACATCGACTGGTTGGTCACCACCGCATGCATAGCACCATTTACTCTATTTCCCGCGTTTACTCTCCTTTCTACATCTGCGTCAATCTTTCCATCTCTTGTAAACATACTGCCCAAATATACAAACTCATTCACTTGTTTCACACTCTTATCATTTATATCCACATCACACACCGATATATCCTCTTCTCTTTCAAATACCATAACATTCGTCTTGTTTACATTTACATTCATCCCTTTTCTCTTAAATGCTTCATTCATAACAGTTACCATATCTTGCAACTGTTCCGCTGACGATGCAAAAAGAACTTGATCATCTGCGTACAGAAGGCATTTGACAGGCAACTCATTCATCCTTAATCCACAGTCATTCTCTTTCAAATCTGTCAGACAACTATCCATGTATAGGTTGAACAGCCAAGGGGACGCTACACAGCCCTGCCTAACACCTTTTGAGATGATAAACCAGCCAGTGTATGCCCCATTTATCCTAACACAAGCACTAGAATCCTTGTACAAAGATTTTAGTGCTCGTACCAAGCACCTGTCCACACCATACATAGATAGAGTCGACCACAGCTCTTCCCTCCACACACTGTCGTAAGCCTTCTCCAAGTCTACGAAGGCACAGTAGACCTTTTTGTGCTTTGCCAGATGTTTGTCAGATGTTGTTGACCCTCTTTCAAGTCAGTAAATTTTCGGAAAAGAGGAAAAACCACCATAGATGTCTTTAGGTTGAGGCAAATCTCCAAGGAAGCTTTGCCAATCAGTGCAGAAAAAAAAGGATTTGATGGACATGATTGACCTGATTGACAGAGTTTTATATTAATATAAAAACTGTCGGTGACGTCTCTGCATCTACTATTCCAGATTTGGACGAAAACAACCCAGATGAAGAGGATTCTGAGGTCCAATAAAACATGAATGGTCTGCGACGAGGTTGAGGAGTTAATGTATGGTTATTTTAGTTGTTTCAATTTTTAGTTGTGTTAGTAACACATTTTTGTGTCTGTATGATGACGTTGTTTGTGGTCCAATAAAACAATGTTTTTATTACAAAAATACTAGGAAACTGATAGTTTCGTGGTGTTTCAATTAAATATTTGTTCAGTTAGAACAACATTACTTGATTTGAGTGAGTAGTAGGTATTTCAGCAAACTAAATATTTTTTATGTTTGTCATCTGTTTGCTATCCAATTAAAATAATGTGTTTGTCATTAAATAACATTGTTTACCTAATAATGAGGTGAATAAGTTGAAAACTGTTGGTGAACAAGTTGACAACTCGGTGAATAAGTTGAAAACTGTTGGTGAACAAGTTGACAACTCGGTGAATAAGTTGATAACTTTTCGGTGAACGACTTGACAAGTCTATTATTATGCAATCTATGGGAAATTTCGATTATTTATTGTCGTCATTTAAAAGATGGCATAAAATAACCTTTGAAACAACTAAAACATATATGTTAAACTAATTTACCGATTTACCAGAAGACGCCAAAACTTTAAAATGGCCGCCCTGACAAATTACAATTTTAGACATGTCAACATATTCACGCCAGCCACGGATATATCCGGCCACAAAACTCCACTAACTATATTAACACAAAATATTCGCAGTGTTTTTAAGAATTTCGATAGCTTTACTTTATTTCAACAGCGGCTTAACATAAATTGTGATGTCATTGTTTTAACCGAATGCTGGCTTGCCAAACAATATAACATACCACTAATACCGGGATATAATATGTATAAAAGTACTATTAGTTACAACCAAAATGATGGTGTGATAGTTTATGCAAGAAATCATCTAAATGTCTCTGTTGAGGAACCTGATATGAACGACTGTAACAGATTGTTAGTTAAAATTGGCTCTGATTTTGCGATATTAGCATTATATCGACCTCCATCTTTTAGAAATACTAGCATTTTTTCTGACTCATTGAATGAGACCTTGCAAAGACTGTCATCCGTTAAAAACACGATTGTAATTGGAGATATTAATATCAATATTCTTCCCGGAAGTGCTGATGCGGCTGCTCAGGACTACCTCAACTTATGCGCATTTCATGGCCTGCTCCCAGCACACAGCTTTCCTACACATCACAGTGGCTCCTGTTTGGATCATATTATGCTTAAATCGAATTTCCCTGCACTTGCACTTGTTGTTAACTCAACAATAACCGATCACAATGCTGCCCTACTAACCCTTAATTGTAAATTACCTAAACAAGGCACTCAAAAATTATCAAAACTAAATAAAATTAACTTGAAAATGATTTACGCCTCATCAATTTTGATCCAGTCTATAATTCCGCTGACCCACAGTTCTGCATGTCGTATGTTATTGAAAACGTACGAAATGCAATTCAGAAAAACACATTCGTATCCCAGTTGAACAACAAAAATCGCAACATAAAACCCTGGATAACATCAGGCCTTATACGCTGTATGAAGCATAGGGATAAATTGCATATGAAAGCGAAATCTAATCCAGACAATGTAGTATTGCAACTTTCGTACAAAAGATATCGAAATTACTGTAATAATCTCCTTAAAAAAATTAAAATCAACTACGACAAAATGGCATTGGAAAAGGCTGGAACAAATAGTAAAAAGATCTGGAAATTTATTAAAGACACAACGCACACGTCAAAACAATATGAGTCATCTTCAGGTTTATTACAAGCACACTCGTCACCGCTGGAATCCGCTAACATAGCAAATAATTTCTTCGTTAATGTTGGAAAGTGTCTGGCAGACAAAAATCGGGGTCAATCGCAAAACCTAACGAGCACTCCTTTAACACGGAACACTACTTTAACATCCTTCGTGTTGCTAGATACTGATGAGACTGAGGTAGAAAGTATTATCATGTCCTTGAAAGAAGACTGTGCAGTTGGTTATGACAACATATCTAACAAAATTATCAAAAAGTTTAAGGATATTTTGGTACCACCTCTGACTTATATTTTCCGAATTTGTTTATCTTCGGGTCATTTTCCGAAATGTCTCAAAAAAGCTGTAATTGTCCCTGTCTATAAATCAGGCAGCAAAGATCAAGTGACAAATTACAGACCTATTTCTTTATTGCCTTCTTTGTCAAAAATACTGGAAAAAATTATAAACAAAAGGTTGTTGAAATATTTGGAAGATAAGTCCATTCTGTCTGAACGGCAGTTTGGATTTAGGTCTAAAGTCTCAACTGCCGATGCAGTACACCATCTGACTGGCTATCTAGCGCACGAACTTGACAAGGGTAACCACACTGTAGGAATTTTCCTGGACCTCGCCAAAGCGTTTGACACAGTTTCCGTTCCAATCCTGTTGCGTAAGCTTGAGAACATAGGTGTAAGAGGAACTCAGCTGAAGCTATTCAAAAGTTATTTAGAAGATCGTTCCCAGTGCGTAAAGATTGGCAATGTTCTCAGTGCTGTTCAAAAAAACACATTTTTTGGTGTTCCCCAAGGAAGTATTTTAGGGCCCACTCTTTTTTTGATCTACATAAATGACCTTTGCGATATAAAGCTAGAGCATGGCACTATCATCACTTACGCTGACGACACTGCACTACTTTTTTCAGCTGACTCAGAAAATAAAGTCTACAATCTTGCGCAACACGGATTCAATATTGTAAATAAATGGCTACAAAATAACTCCCTAACTCTAAATGCAGATAAGACAAATTACATTAAGTTTTCGATGCGCAAGCACATATCGACTGCACACACAAGGTTGCATGTTCATTATTGCTCAATCCCTGCAGATAACCAGTGTACGTGTCCTATTATTAAAAAGTCAGATAAAATAAGATACCTGGGTATTATATTAGATGAAACCCTTTCCTTTAAACAACACATAGAAGTTCTAAATAATAGAATTCGTAAGCTGATTTTCGTATTCAAAAAGCTACGATTTATATCAGATCTAAAAATAATAAGGCAAGTATACTTTGCTCTTTGTCAGTCAATTTTGACTTACTGCATCACTTCATGGGGTGGGGCTGGTAAAACTTTGTTATTGACCATTGAAAGAGCCCAAAGAGCTATTCTCAAGGTGGCTACTTGCCGCCCTTTCCTTTTTCCCACTAACCTCCTGTATAAATCTTGTGAAGTACTAACAGTTCGACAGTTATTTATAATGAGCACAGTACTAAAACAACACGCAGCACTTCCATACAGCACAGATGTTACTAAAAGGAGACGGAAAGATTTGGTTTGCTCACAAAAAAGTACAAAACATGCTTTTACAGCTAAATTTTATATGTACAACGGACCGCTCCTCTATAACAGACTGAATCAAAAAAGTAACATCTTCTCCTTAAATTATAGTGACTGTAAAAAAACCCTAAAAGAAGTTCTCCAAACTATGTCGTATGAAGATACAGAGAAGTTATTACTTGTTTTAAAATAATTATAGTTAGTGTTTTGTTAAATTAGTTAACTAAGTTAAGATTAGTTTAACTTTAATTTTATACACCTGTTTACATACCTACCTAATTATAAGATTAATATATTATGTGATTATTTGTTAGATTAATGTTACCTACAATCGCCTGAAACACAGGATTACCTAGTTCAGGCACAAATTATTGGTGAACTTTATTTAGATTTAAGAAAAATTGTATAAACGTTACCTTATAATTATGAATAAAAATTTATTATTATTCCCTTTATTTATTTGAAAACAAACTTCATACATTTTTAAATATTTCTTATAAAAACAATAAAAAAACATTTAAAAATATAAAAAATTGTAGCCCACCGGTATCGGGAACAGGGTCCAAGCTACCGGCGGTCAGGGCTCCAAAGAAAGGAACCTCCTAACGATACGAGCCGTGTCCAGGAGTACCGCTCTCTGCATCAAGCCCTTGATCCAGCCGCCTAACGAGAGCCTCCTCAGGTGTTGGTCGAGGCTCTTGGCAATTAAGCCATTGGCTGTAACAACTATCGGCACAATGATCGCTGAGTCCACATCCCACATGTCGACAACCTCGCGAGCCAAGTCAAGATATTTGATTTGCTTATCTTTCTCGGCTTTCACGAGGTTCTCGTCATGCGGGACAGTTATGTCAACAATCATTGCGCGCCGCTCTGATCGATCCACCACCACTATATCAGGCTTATTAGCTATAATAGTCCTGTCAGTGATGATGGATTGATCCCAGTACAGTGTGATACTGCCCTTTTCGAGAACTGGGTCGGGCACATACCTGTAGTACGGCACTTCGGATTCCACAAGGTTGTATTTTAGAGCAAGTTGCTGATGGATAATCCTGGCTACAAGGTTGTGTCTATGCAAGTATTCTCCGTTAGCCAGACGAGAACACCCGGAGATAATGTGACGGATTGATTCGCCCGGACGGTGGCATGCCCGACATATGTCAACCGTACCGTCCTTCACAATAAATCTCCGGTAGTTATTCGTCATCATAACTTCATCCATAATTGCACAGACAAAACCTTCGGTTTCTCCGAAGAGTTCCCCGGAACGTAGCCAGGCTACGGACGCCAAGAAGTCTACATCAGGCCCGTGTAGGGCCCGGAAAAAGCGTCCGTGAAGCTCCTTACTCTGCCATACCTCCATACGGTCATTAGTGTCAAGCATTACAGGTTTGCGCCAGTTCTCTTTAGCCAAGGAGAGCGGGGTAAGGCCCTTATCCACCGCGACGACATCTCGATGCATCCCCACGTCGGCTTCCAGGAAATATTCCCTGAGACTGCATATCTCACGATTGTGGAGAGTCTTAGTATTTAAAAAACCTCGACCTCCACACTTCCGTGGGATATACAGTCTCATAACCGAAGAACGTGGGTGATGCATTCGATATGTCGTCAACAATGTACGGACCCGCCTATCCAGGGCGTCTAGCTCTGTTTGAGTCCATTTGAGTATGCCGAAAGAGTACATCAAAACCGGCATGACCCAACCGTTGAAGGCACGCACCTTATTTCCGCCTGATAAAAGACTATTAAATACTTTTCTCAGGCGGCCAAAGAAACGCTCCCTCAACGATTGTTTCATGTCAGCAACATTGATGCCCAGCGCTTCCGACATACCCAAATACTTATAGGTTTCGGTTGCTGAGAGGGATCTAAGATTTATGGAATCCGTAAGCTGGGTTCCCACAGATTCCACAATCCTCCCTCGCTTGACATGCATGACCGCACATTTGTCCACACCGAATTCCATCCTGATGGCGCTACTGAAAGCTTCAGTGACCTTCAGTAGCTCCATCAGTTGCAAATCGTTGGGGGCAAAGAGTTTCAGGTCATCCATGTAAAGGAGGTGAGATATAACCTGACCACCTCTCTTCAACCGATAGCCTAGACCTGAATCCTCCAGCAGTGTGCTTAGAGGATTCAAGGCTAAGCAGAACCAAAGAGGACTCAAACTGTCGCCCTGAAATATACCCCGCTCTATCCTTATCAGCTCGCTATTCCCGTGGATTTGCCGACATCCTGGATAGCAAAGGACTGTTCTCCATTGCCCCATACACGACATCAGGAAGGTGCGCAGAGTTGCATCAATTTTATACAACTCTAGCACCCTCATGAGCCATGTATGTGGCACCGAGTCATAGGCCTTCTTATAGTCTATCCAACATGTCGACAGATCCTTTCGGGAACGGCGAACCTGTTGGCTAATGGCCATATCAATGAGGAGTAGCTCCTTAGTACCACGGGACCCGTTCCTACATCCATTTTGAGAAGCAGACATAACAGAATTTTCTTTAATATGTTTATTTATTTTAGCTCTCAAAATGGAGGTAAGAACTTTATAGACCGTTGGAAGACACGTTATCGGTCTATAATTCTTGGGTTCCGCAGTACTACCCGATTTATGGAGTAGGTGGGTTATTCCGGTCGTCAGGAACTCTGGCAGCGACCCTGACTCCAAAGCTGACTGGAATAGGGCTGCCAAGCAAGCATGCGATCTTGTGAACCATTTAATCCAAAAGTTGTGCAGTCCGTCCGGCCCTGGTGATTTCCAATTAGGCAACGGACGAACTGCACAACCTACATCTTGGGGGCTGATCGTTATTGCCCCCATTTCTGTTATTGGATCGCATGCTCGCTCGACCTCCCGAGTCCATTCACCCTCGGAATGACTGACAGGTACCGACCAGATGTTGCGCCAAAATGAACACATGGCGTTATCATCCGGCAGGCACGTGTCAGTCACACCTTGGTCCGGTCGCTCCCATGCTCTGTAGACCCACCTTTCATCGCTTTGGAAGGTGCGATTAAGAGTGTAACGTTCCACCCGACGCTTATACCTACGGATACGGTTTGCCCATGCATACACTTTCTGCTTCCAGAAGTCGATGCGCTCTGTGATACGGGACATGTAGTCTCGAGGACTGATATCAGTCCCCGTAAATGCCCGCCTCACAAAGCGGATCACTCGAGGGCGATTGTTGCCCTCCCGGAAGCAGATTAGTTTGCCGATGAACGTTCTGGCCCCAGCAATGCGTCGTTCAATCCTGTTCTGCCAAGCTGGTACGGCTGGTTTCGGTCGAGTAGCTCTGTCATCCGGAAATTTGACATGAGCTACACGACATGCCGTTACAGCCGCGCAATACAGGATTGAATGAGCATCAGTGAGGTTTTCGCAGTTATCAAAATAGCTTGACAACTGCGAATCCAGAACAGCCACCAGCGCCCTATTTCTGTTATGCATGGGCAAACGAGGTAACCGTGGTCTAAGTTCGGGCGTCATGAACCGATACTCTCGGATCGCACCCTCCAAAGTACTCCTCATCTCCTCACTGCACTGGTTACTTACATTAGTAACCATGTCATTACTTACGTCGTTTTCACGAATATGTGTTGTTGTAGGCTGTGTTGTTGTAGGCTGTGGTGTTACCACAGTCTGCGATGGCGTAGTAATGACACGGTTACTCTGCATTTCAGTCCGCAAGCGATCAAGTACGGTGTCATCCAACATATGATTACGCTGGATGACTCGCACCTGATCCGACAGTCGTTGTGCCGATACGTTGACAGCTGGCTCAAGCACCTGAAACAAAGAGAGCATCCGAACACGGTACGCGGTCAGGTTGTTTCCTCCCTCTGTAGCCCCATAGTATGAGCGCATGACATTTTCGTTGATGGATTGCGTCCATCGCATGCGCTGCACACTTCCGCCGGGAGCTGGGACCCTATCAGAAGCCGGTGGGCCTCGAGGTCCTAAGCCGTCCGGCGGCCGGCGTCCTCTTCGTCGCCGAGCAGGTGGTGGTGTCGGGGACAGCGAGAAATACTCGTCACTCGAGCTCGACGCGACTGCCGCGGCCGATGTCACAGCACTCACGATGGGGCTGGGTTCCGACGGCGGCGAGGCGGAGCTGAGCGACGAGTCCGGGGATGGTGGGCGTGCACGTCGAGCTGCTGCTCTTGTTATCATAGTATGACGTCGTCTTGAATTTTCATTTTATATTTATTAATGTTTCTTCGGAAAATTTCCATGACATCTGTCATGGAGTTGTTTGTCATTTTCTGGATCCTTTATTTTACACATATTAATGGTTTTTGAGGGTTTGAATTTTATTATGTTATTACTTTTTGTTAGTAATAACTTTCAGCAATCAAATTATTGTAATTTTGGGCATAAAATGGGACAAAAACGGTTTTTCTGAATTTTTTCTTACGGAATTGTTTGACGACGTTACTGACAGCGACAAGAGCGACCACAGATTATTATTATTATTATTATTATTATTACGTAGGTACAGTTTGAATTTCAAACACAATGAGAATTGTTATCTGAATAAAATTGAATTGAATTGAATTGAATTGAATTGAATATATCTATTTAACAAGACTTAAAATTGAGATGCCACTTGCCACATTCATACATCTGGTCATACACACACGCCGGTTACGAGTACTACGCACCTGTCCTTTCTGGCGTTCTGTGGTTTCTGCCTACCCCCATGGGAAAACGGCGTGAGTTTATGTTTGTATGTATGTATGTAAAATTGAGATGCTATAAGATCCGTCCTTTAAATAAAATATGCGTAAAGTTTAGGTTATAAACTTGGAGTCTAGTCGCTAAGTTAGCAGTTCTGATTACGTAGAATATTCAAGAGATCTGTCTTGATCCTAGGAGACCTTTTAGATGAAACTTCATAACTATTGGTAGTGCTGTGGAGCATTGAATGTGTGCTATTGAGACAGAATCACTGAATCATCTGATATTTTCTGAAATGTCAATTTCTTTTTCGGTAAAATAGTTGAAAGTAACTTTTAAAGTTAGAGAACTAGTAAAATATTATTTCCATCCAGACTTAATAAACTGTTTTATTCCATCGGTCTTGGAATAGGTATCTTATTCTTAGTGTATTAATGGCAATCTAAATTGCGTCGGCGCAGAACTGTAGCGTCCAGTTCCTGTAATAAATGGGTATAATCCTACCTTTTGAAAAGTAATTTTATCTGTAAGAAAACCTCATATAATTCCTCATATCAACATAAACAATATATGAAATCATCCTCCTATCTATACTTCCTTTCCTCCTAAGGAAGGAAGAAATAATTTACTATATCAATGATTTCCCGTACGAATAAAGCCCGATATTTGCCCTTCCGCGCCAGTAACGTTTAGTTAGTTGGGGATGATGCCGGGCTACCTACTGCCCACGGCCTGGAGCTTGCGGCAAGGAGATACGCCTCATTAATACAGGTGCCTGCAGAGGGTGACCAGCGCCAAAGATTAAGTGTGTTGCAGACCGGACTAGTATTAGTGGTAGAAGACAGTAAGATGAACTACAAAGTGTTGTACACCTTCAGCTGTCCAACTGAGCAGAGTGGTACTGGAATAGGGTTGACCTAAACATGTGTATAGTGCATGTAATGAGCGCTAGTGGTTTCAGATTCCGGATTTTTGCGACCTTGTTACGACTGTTGCTGATCAGTTTTTTTCTCTGATCGGGAGAGGGGCTAGCCGATTAACGGGCACAAATTCAGTCTCCAGAAACCAGACTGACAAATAATAATAATAATATTCTTTATTTTTCAGACAACAATGATGCGTAGTGTTAGTAAACAATAAAATAAACAACAAATTCCTGACAAAAATCTAGTAGCACTGCCCAATCGGCCAATCGAACCTGAAACCTGATGCTCGGCAGTAGCGTAGTAGCGCTTGCGACCACACAAACATGGCTGACCATCATAATCATTTTGTTGCCCATAAACCATTTGGGGTCGGGGCAGCATGTTTTCTTCTTCCATACATTCTACTATTCGTCATCTCATCAGACACCTTACAAACATGCCAGGCTAAACAAATAATACGCAGTGACCCCTCTGAGCTGACGTCTATCTACTCTGTGTATGGGTATCAATCAAGATCGGCGCGGGTCACGTACGGTCGTACGCGGTCGGACGCGCGCCGGCTTAACCGGCCGTGTTCAGAGTTTCAGACCACCGTCTACTGTGGCTGCTTACTTTTAGTACCCGCCGGCTGAAATACACGACTTCAGTCATGTACTGGTTTCCGGGGCCTTGCAGTTGTTGTGATACTTTTAATACACTTCTAGCTCCTAATCATCTATTTCATTCATCATCAATTGATTAGAGGTCGGCGCAGCAAATCGCCTTTAATTCATCGTCATGATGAACAGGATCCTATTTCTGACTTCACACAAAGTATGAATTTATTGCATTTATAGTTTACTAGGTACAGTACCCGTCGATAAATATTGCACGTCGACTGTTTGAAATTGGTGTATTTTATACAAAGAATAAAAATAATTATCAAAAGAAGCAAATCATAATTGTTTTAACAGCTCTTAATAGATACCGGACTGTTTGTATTTCGTGCGACAGAGATAACGCTCTACGAATCCGAAATTATCCGATTGTCTCTCCCCAGAGGTCGATGTGCAATATTTATCACCGGGTAGCTGTATCTAGTTGATGCTTCTCCTACATTTTTTTTGCCATGAGACACCCCAATAAAATTAATTCTAACGTCATCCTATTCTTAGCTTGCGCAGTGCACAATAGCTCCACAAAAGGATATTTAAAACTTTACCACCAATAACTTAACGAAAGCTAAAACTCTGCCGACCATGCACGGGAAACAGCATGAACATATTGGCCAGTTTTATTATAACTGTAGGAGTTAAGTGCGCCACTCGTAAAGTCGCCGCATAACAATATCCGCCAGGATCCGCTTCCGACCTTACGGGGAAAGAGAGCTCGTTGAAGAGTTGTGACTTGTGTTGTGTGGTTACACACTAAAATACACCACGACGGAAAAACATTTGGTGAGTGACCACGCTTATTTACGCGGAATTTGCATGAGCTGGGCGGATAGAGCTTAATGTCCATGTAGTAATAGCGAAAAAGATAATTGCCTTTTTTTTTGGGGGTGGAAAATCATCAAATCAACCCCTCCCGCTCTTGGGCAAAAGGGAGTGTCAGACTTTTACTGACTAAAAATAATCCATGTTCCTTCTTAGCCCTTTATGCCGAGGCCGCGGTATCTCTTACGAATAAGCCGCAGCCCCGACCGCGACGGCACGACGATGAGCAAAGACATTCGCCTCGATTCGGTTCGGAAGTTGTGTCTCGTCACCGCGTCGACAAGTGTGGTCATTCTCTTTACTTTTAGACTGTCAAAGATCATTCGTCTATTATATATCCAAAGAGGCTTCTTATGCGAACACCGTGGCTTCGCTTCCAATCTAACACCCTTTTAGCTTTTTCTTGCAATCCTGCCTGAAAGATTTTCAAAAACAAATGGTAGAAAACCATTATTACAGGAGAAACACCTCTTCTACAACTACACACATAAGCTTCTCAAAATCGATGTTTACTTGCAATAAAGAGGTCCCAATCTCCTGCCATACCTTAACATCTTTTGGCACATTTACTGGCACGCTGGCAGGATGAATGGCAGTCTCTGGCACGTTATCAGCTCGGGCGAACGCGCTAACTGCGGCGTCTGGCAGACCCTCACCCCCTCCCCTCCACTCGTCCCTTTCTGCCTCATTGGACACGCACGCAAGACGGGTTGGCGTGTTTGTAGCGTGATTAGTAACTTTATTTGTTGTATGTGTGTTATGTTTTGAAGATTTATTTAAAGCATATTTTCCCCTTGAGTTGTTTGTGAAAGAAAAAGGAATAAATGAATAAGGAAAGGAACTAACTTTTTGTTTTGACAGAAAGTTAATGCACACAATCGTTATTTACTTAATTACAACTTACATAATTGGGACTCCCACTTTTATCTTTAATTGTAAATTGACGGAAGTGGAAACAATAATATATTATTAAATGAGAAACAACAAACCATTCTTTATGTATTTCTCAATTACATAATAATATATATGCCTCAAGAGTAGGTTCAAATTAGTCGTGTTCTTAAAAAAATAGGATTTTTTTTAATATTCATCATAGCCTATAGATTTAAGACGAAACTTAAGTCATCCAAGCATTGTCCAAGCTCCCCAAATCGACAGCCACTTCAGTATCCCTCGTGTTATAGTCACGCCGCTCCGTACCGCCGTGACGCGGGTCGGCGTGATTAAAGCAGACGTGAAGGATCGCTCCGGGTGACGAGCGAGCTCAACGCGATTACTTGGTGTTACTGTCACGCTATTGAGCCAAGGAGGATAAGAATGAAGCGTAACGAAGAGGCAGAAGAAGAGGTTTACAACTCGGTGGTAATGTGTCTAGTGGTAACATGACATAACATCGCGCCGGTAATCCCCGAAGGGTTAGGCAGAGGTATACGTGTACCCATAGTTCACCCACATTTTGCCAGTTATGTTTAAGTCCCATGTAAACGGGAGCAAGCCTATTGCCATCAACTCATCAGACGGGCACAAATCCAGATTCCGTGGTGCTAATGACTTTCTGATTGAAAAACCCAATAACGCCTAACACGCCTAGTGGTAACGATTCCAATTTGCGTATTTAGTAATTTAGTATTTGTCATGGGTTCAACTCCACTTTAGAATGACCAATTTCAGGCCAGTTAAGGCTTGTATTCACGCCAATGACCTTGTGCATACAAACTACCTCTCTCGGTCGTAGAAACGGACTCTAAACGGACGCGTTTTTCATTTATTATAATTAAAATAATACATGTTTTTAAAAAGTAACAAAACCAAATTATTTTCCTTTGTATTTCAAAGCAGTAGATATTTTTTTTATATTATTTTGTTAAAAAATGAAGGAGTAAAATGGTTCCATTCAACGATTTGGAGGTGATTTTGTGGATTTTTTTTCTTATTATGTGATACCGATACAAAAATTGTGGCTAAACCAAATTACGTGTCATATCATGTAGATTACTAAAAAAAATTCTCAGATGTAATTTCTCTGTAAGTGCCGGTGAAAAACCGCTTCATCTGCACGCTGTTTTTAAGCTTTTTCGAGAGAGGACCCTTAAACAAACACGTTATTGATTTTAGGCGCCAGCAATGTCGATTGCATGTTTCTAGTATTCATGTTAGCTCCTAAACTATACATTGCATTGGTATAATTTACGATGGTGTGGTGTGTATTAAGGGCAATATTGCGGGAAGGGTAGCGAACCCGCGACCACACGATCTACTATTTTCTTTCACGATATTCTCTAAATACTTTTTTTTGAGTGTGGGAAATCATCAAATGACTCCTCCCACTCTGGGCGGAGTGGAAGGGAGTGTCAGACTTCTACTGACTAAAAACCACCCATGTTCCTTATTAGCCCTTTGTGTCCGCGGCATCTCTTTCGAACAACCTTATAGTACTCCATTGTGAAAGTACATAATATTGACAGTCCTTTCAGCAAAACGTGAAATGCACCGGTAAGTAGGCAGTAAGTAGGGTCGGGTGGTGACGCGGGTCGCCGTGATTGGGGCCGACGCGGGTTCGGGCCCGGGTGGACCCGGGTGACAACCCGGCTCAGCGGGATTACCTACAGACTTACTAATGCCGATTACTTTCATGCGAATATCAATGTGATAGACTTAGCTAATGGTTATAGCATACGTACCCTGCGACGTTCCCAGTTCTGGGAAACTGGCCGTATTTTTGTGAAAGTGGGCTATGATCCCAGCACAGACTGGTGGACGACCAATGTCATCGAATTTTTGGTTCTTGTAGTCCTACCACGAGGTTTCTATATTAATTTTTATTTGTTTTTAATGGTCTGGAATAGAAAACCAGTACCATTTATTGTATTATATTTCTTTTATTCCCCTCTTAAGAATACAATAAAACCTCGTAAGGACAAACCCATCAGGCATAACCTTCATACGGAACAAAGAGGAATAATCGTAACACGGAACGAGAATATTATTTTTGATAGACCTCGTAATGTGAACTGCTCCCAGTCAGGTGATACTCTCGTGGTCGGAAAATCTCTCATTTCGCTGTAACATCAGAACACTGAACGGTGTACTTCATAATACATCAACATAAAAAGAAAAACGCTCCAAGAATATTCAGCAAAAAAATAAAACTTCATCTACAGTCGAACACAAAAGTGTAACAAATATAAAAGTACATTAAAATATCCTTCGCTTCACGTTCCGTCCCGGGCATGGTAATGCGGTATTATCCGGTTCGCGCCGGAATTTACCGGCCACCTGTAACCGGCCTCTCGGTCGCCGGTGAAATTTTCATAGCCCTCGAGCCACGGAGGACTGGCGTGGAGTGTTTGTGCATTTTTAGTGGTTCGCAACGTACTCCCAACGTTTTTGTTGTTGTTCAAATTGTTACTACCTTTTCCAAGATAAACTTTTGTTGGTTATGAAGATTTCTGATATTTCCCTCACAAATGTAAATGGTCCGGACGTATTTACATATTTTTATCTCCAATTTTCTGTCGGAACGTCAAGTATTAAGTGTCCTCAAAGAAATGATGGAACTTTGAAAAGTTTTTCAGAGGGAAATCTCTTGTGAGATAAATGGGGTGGCTGAGAACTCCTCGGCGCTGGATGCTCGTCTTTGACAGTTAACTTGACGCAACTATTTCGCAAACTTCTTCACTTTCTGTGGGAACACGTTCTATGCCATAACTTTGGGCGCTGCCGGAGCATAAGTTCACATGCCAGCTGCATTCGTAGCTACCTTACTTCCAAGTTTTTATAGCTTTAATAGGTACCTAAGTAGACTAGCACTGCCATGAAACGGGAATTATAAATCTCTTATTGACAGTAATTTTCTTTTCCAATAAAGATCTATTTTATGTCCGCCGCTTGCTCTTCTTTACACCAATGCCGTCCATGAATGACCACACATCATCATAATGCTGTAATGCCCCAAAAAAACACCTTATACTCCCAAAAAAGTCCAATGAGCAATACTTGAAGCCCACAGGTGGGCCCTAAACACACGGCCGGGTAATGCGAACCGTTCCGGATAATAAAACCATTCGCACGCGCCCACCCGGCTTGATCCGGATCTCAGGTGAAATGGCCGCGTTATACACGGGTGATGGCCCACGGCCGGGTAAGGGGGCCGGTTATACAGTGGAGTTAGAAGAAATAATAATTACCGAAATGAGGGATAAAGTGGAACATTGTTTGGAAGAAATCCTGAATTAACTTGGGGCTGAAACGACCCATGGAAGTAAGCTGTAGGTCTGAAGTGGTTCGAACTTCAAACAAAATTCATAAGACTAAAATTGAGCTATGCCTAATACCAGAACTGCAGACTGTTAGTGACAGTTGCCCATAATCTACTACGCAACCTAAGCGAAACAATTAATCTAGGAAAGATGAATTAATTTATAAGATGTATATCATGCTAATCCAGTCGTGTGGTATCTTTGAACAATACCGTAACATATTCAACCATCTATCGCCTACCGTAGACACGGTTACATAACCATCGATACAACAAGGCCATTAGATTACCATCAGATCATTGGAACCCAGTGCCGATCGCTCCTGTCTCATATATTACTAACCGCTAACACTGCATGAGTACAAATGAACCGCGCAAGTAATACTAGGACTTTATAAATTCGCGCGTTGCCAAGATACATGGCGCCAATGTTGCCATTAATTAATTCCGTATTCAATTACGTGCGATTTCTAATCCACGAGTGTTATTTCGCACGTACTTACTGAGAGATAAGTATAATTATCATGGCAAAGATTTGCTTATTGCTTCTTACTTAAAATAAAATCAAAATCTCATTATCAAAACGTAATAACAAAGACTAGACACCCAGATAGAGCTTAGATGTTTTTTTTTAATTAATACTAAAACGATCTTATTTGGTAATTCACAAGGCAACCTTTTTTTTTGTTTTGGCGGGTGGAAAATCATCAAGTAACCCCTCCCGCTCTTGGGCAGAGCGAAAGGGAGTGTCAGACTTCGACTGACTAAAAACCACCCATGTTCCTTCTTAGCTCTTCATGTCGAGGCCGCGGTATCTCTTTCGAACAACCCGCAGCCCGTCGGGGCTGCGGGTTGTTCGAAAGACCCGTCTTGTGACCCGTCGGGGTCACAAGGTCTAGGATCTAGGTTCTTGTACGTATAGACTGTTTACGAGAATACCCTGGACAAAATAACCCAGCTATCTAGCTCCATAGCCTCTTCCTGATTTAACACTATAGCCCTACCGTAAACCGCTAGAAGAATGAAATTTTGCTCACAAGATCTATTTAAAGAGTAAATTGAGTTAGGAAGAATTTTTGTTTATTTATCACCAGATGAAGTATAAAATTGGGCCAGAAAATATAGAAGTTAATCATTTTTGCTAGTGGCAAACCTGATTGCACACAACTTGTTTTGTCATACGCTACAATATGAACTGCCAGTTAATCCGCGATCTCTCAACACTTGCACGGCTCATTATCACCTTTCACCGCGACTGTACGATATAACGTAGTAACGTCTTCAACATTCACAGGAACAGTCGTTCACACGCGTCGCTCCGATGTTTTATTGAATGTAAGCAAGCGTTGGGCTGTTCCCTAAATATTTTATGTCAAGTCTTACTTATTATGTGTTTTGTGGAGTTTCTTGTTTTGGGATTTTGTACCTTATCAAGAAATGGGATATTATTTTATTCATATTAATGTATTGCTACTTCTTTTTCACTTTCTTTATTCATTTATTAACCTTTTAATTTTCCAATCTTTATTTTTTGAGTTCATCTTCATAATTTTACCTATTGCGGGACATAGGCATCTTCAATTGCACGCCACCCTGAGAAGATCGTTGGTCTACCGAGGATTTTTTGAGTTTCAGTTAATACTCACTATGTTGCCTCTAACTTTACATTTTCTCCAAAATAAATCACACAAGTCCTTCACATACTCGTAGGCATACTGCAAGGAGCTCATTACTAAACTACCAGGTTGCTCATCTCCTTCCTATAAGATCTTCCTTTTTCCATCGAACACCAAAAATGGCGTCATTACCCCCTCTCCGCCCCCCCCCTCTTCTCGCCGCACGTGAGCCCAATGGCCTTTATGACTTTATCATGAGCCGGGATATTGAGCCGACCTGCCGGGATTTACTCCGGGACTAGCCCGGGACTCAGCGTAATCTGCCTTGTAATAATGTTGCGAATTTCTCGCTTTTTATTAATTTTCGGCTTAAAAGTTTTTACCGTGCTTGATGGTTGTGGTTAGGTGCGATTTATGGTTGAATTAACTTTGTTATTATTATCAAGGTTGATATTAAGGAAATTGTTTAATGTTTCTCATTATGATTAAATACATTCAGCATTTTCTCACACACAAACATGGTTAGGGTCCTTTTTTGTTTGTCATCAACTTTATAATCCATTTGCCAGCTATAAACCATTTCATAAGTAGGTTAGTTAGGTTAAACACATTATATTTTATATAGCTAGGCAGTTATTACAAAACTCCACCAACTACGATCATCTTTTCGCCTCGTCCAGATTCATACAACCACACCTGTTCATTTGATATCTAAAACAAAAAATCGTATAAAAAAATCAGAGACACCATCAAATTAAACGCAATCAAAGCCTTTAATTGGTTCACTAATTAGTCGATAATACAAACATCCAAAACAGTATCAAAGTGCTACCGTATTCCTTTCAACCTGAGAAGGGTCTCAGATAATACAACAAAAAAACAAGTTTCCTCTGACACCTTACCGTTGATTAGAAGTAAGTAAATCGTGGTGAAATGGATGTTTGTGTAGGAATGGTATCCGTATCCGTGTGCTGCGGGGTGCGGGGTGGTGGGGAGGTGCGTTATCTGTCGGTAGTTAATTACGAACGAATGCGACGGAACACGATGGGTCCAGTTACTGGGGCACGGTTCCAGTGATGGCGGACAGCGATTTACAGAAAATAGTTTATGTCAATGTTATATGTTGAGGAGTTAGAAAGTATAATAAACCTGCTTCCTTTTGGTTTTGCCGTTGTCGACTTGTCGGGATGAAAGTGTCACGTGTTAGATAAGCAATCTGCAAAAAATCCAGGTTATTGATATCATTAGCAGCATTACTTAAAAATGTCCCACAAACAAAATATCCACACCGAACTTACTTTTTGTGGAGCAGTTTCCAAGTGGTTTTGAGTAAAAGTTACGAAAAGTTACCACCGTACTTCCTGAAAACCTGGCTGTGAAACTAAACGCATAAATTCCACAGAGTCAATTTCAGTGCGTGCACATAATTGATGTGTTCAATCATACAAGACGCATCTCGAGATATGTCACCCGCGCGAGATATGTCGTGTGCGAGATATGTCGAGTGTCGAGGGACGCATTAACGTCGTTATCTTCACGAGGCTAATTAATTAACGCGTCGCATAGAAATATGTGCCAGTAAGGATGTGCTCATGTTATTTATTTTTGGGACCGAGCAAAGACGCAAAAAAAGAATAGCGAAGGACATCCTCGTAAAATAATGATTCTCGCTTGTTTAAATTATTTAAAAAAGACGATGTGACGTCCTGTAATCAATACAAACGATAACAGATGTGATATACTCATAAAAAGTATCGATAAGTTGTCTTGATCAACCCTAAGGTTGACTGGTAGAGAATGCCTTGTGGCATTAAGTCCGCCTATGTATCATTATTGTGCATAAAGTTTAAATAAATAAATAAAATAATACTTTGGTTTTATTCTAAACTCTCACTAAAACGCGAAAACAACTCCACGCAGACGAAACTGCAGGCAGAAGCTAAAAGTCTAAATGTAAGCCACAAATAAGTAACTGCTTTCACAGTGCAACATATTATGTACAACATATGCACAAGTATGTTAAACCTGTACACAATTATAACATTGAAAAATCACTTTACAAAACTGTGACGTTTCCATCACTTTCAGATAGTGTTAAATTAAAAGTCGAGTTTGTGCGCCTATCTAACCCGAAGGCGTAAATGTATGGCTCAAGTTACAGTAAGTTGTGGTGCCACTGACAGCGAGGAGTAAAAAAAATGGGGAATCAGAGCGTCA
Source organism: Diarsia brunnea (assembly GCA_949774965.1). NCBI lineage: Eukaryota > Metazoa > Arthropoda > Insecta > Lepidoptera > Noctuidae > Diarsia > Diarsia brunnea. The sequence continues at coordinate 791,683 of OX459009.1, forward strand.
ATATATCAAGTGTTCTTCAACTAACATAAAATGCACCATGAGTTGACCCTCCTTTCTTGCACGGCGTGCACAACTAACTGCACCGTTCAGAACTCTCTATGAGCCATCGATTCGAGAAGAAGAAGCATGAGTTTTACGGTTAACGAATAAGCAATAGGTGTGTGACTAAAGAATATTACGAATGAATAAGCGTCATAAAAGAGAGAGTGTTTGCAAATATCCCACATTGACAGCAGCAGCTAGTCACGTTAGACATTGTCCGAAATAAGTCTTCTGCTTGTAATCGTAGCTGTCTGAGTATAAGCGATTTCGTAAATTTTACGAGGCTGACATTCTACACTTAACAAAGATTCAAAACTAAATAAATAATCACCAAATAACAGCCACAAATCACGCTGACACTTCTTCACCCGCAACAGATTAATTAGCAGAAGATTAAACGCGGGCAACAACAAAATGGCGCCGTGTCAAATATCACGGGACCAAGGAACTAATTAGACATCTGTCCGCTTGTCTGTTTGCCTGCTCGTTTTATATTGAGTTTAGTGTATTATTAGATGGCGTTTGGGATAAATGTATTGGACAGTTTCAGAGATGTTTTGTAGGTAATAGATTAATTAAATGTTTCGTCAAACTGACTACTTCCTTTTCTAGTAGGTACTTTCTATGGCGCAATTTCATTAAAACTGTTAAACATTTTCTTCTTGTAATTGAAAGAGTAAAGTGAGGACACCGTCGAAGAAACAGATTTTGATATAACTTCAATAAAGCTAAAACCTATGTTGTTAGATGAATAAATATGCAAGAAATTGAGTGGGTACTTTATTACAATAGGATATTGTGACAGAAATGAAACCTGTAATGTTCTCTAGAAAACCAATGAAGCACACTAGGCAACACACGAGCAAAATCCAGTTCCCATAAACTAGTTTTTCAACAATGATGATATCACGTTGTCTATTAGTTCGAAGTATCTATCGAAGCAGTACTTCGGTGTATATTCTGTGCTCGCTCTGTTACGCCACTCTGCTAGGCGTCGACAGTAACGCCATTTAGATCATTGTTTATGTGATCAACACTTGACCCTACATTACAGCGTGTTTTTGCTTGTCATGGTGCCCCATCCATAAGGCAACGGCATAAGGGTCATTTTGACGTGGCTTTCGATAGGATATTCAGGTCAAATGTGAAGGACAATTGATTATATGGGACATGAGTTTAATTTCAAATTATCGTGACATGATTCCTTTATTGAAATGTTGCGGCTTTGCATATTGACACATTGTTACTTAGAATTCATGTTTTATTCATGTTTCAATGATTACTGTAGTGTTCATTTTGTTGATGATACATACGAGAACTTACTCTTAGGTAATCAAAATGTTTAACAGATGTTGTTCTATAATTGAGGAAATTGCGAATATAAAGTTTGAGAACTGTAGCTACTTTATAATATGGATAGAACACAAATCACCATGTTGTTTCCTATGGAGAAGAACCGGCAAGAAATTCCATGGTTAATCTTTTTAAATTATTTGGTTTTACAATATTTCCATGTTTGCATTAGTAGATACTTAGACATGAGAGGACAACGTAAACCCGGCAATAAGTCGTAGGGTACTAAACAAAATACGTAAATCAAGATAAGACGACAGTAACAATGTCTGCGAACAAAATTATTGATTCATGAAAAGAAAAGTCTACCAACATCAATGAATATTCGAAATCAAAAGTGATTTAATGAAGTTATACTGATAAATAATGGGCACTTATTGAACATTAGAAATTACAGAAGACAGTCCCCCAAGGCGCCCTTCACATAGCTTTTATCAAGGAACGCAAAGCGACCAAGTGGCCTAATAGCAAGTCGATCAAAACGACGTCACTCTGTCATCGTTTTCGAAATTGAACTGGCTGTATTAGGGACAGCCGGTGTCGCCATACTACCAACATTAGGCTAAATTCATATTTACTTACTAAACTTTTTGCCCTAAAAATTATTCGGGTGACTGATTTAACAAAAAATACTAAATCTATATTACAAATGTTTGAGCTATTTAAATACCTATTAAAGGTAGGTACTTAATAATATTTTTAAACAAAAGCTTTCAGATGTTAAGTGAACAAACACCAAGACTGAAATCAGTATAGTATTTTTTTCTCCGAGGCATTTTGGAGGGCTCGGAAGTTAACCTATGAGGCTGGCTTCTGCGTAACTGGACAATCCTGCTGGACAGCCAGGGTGTAACTTACATCAAAATCAATATGGACATAACTTTAGCGAGCAAATGCAACATTTGCAAACTCACACTGTTAAACTGGTGTGCCTGCCCGAGCGCTTTGATTTTGTGAACTCTTCGATGACCGAAAAGTTGACCACTTTTTGTTTTTTGGGTGTGTGGGAAATCATCAAATAACCCCTCCCGCTCTTGGGCAGAGCGGAAGGGAGTGTCAGACTTATACTGACTAAAAACCACCCATATTCCTTCTTAGCTCTTGCGCTGAGGCCGCGGTATCTCTTTCGAATAACCCGCAGCCCGACGGGAAAGTTGACCACCCATAGGACATTATACACAACCAATCTTGTACCCAAAACTTGAGTCCAAATGAAATTCCCAATCAATTAGTTGCTGTGCAATCAATGGCGGTTGCTAATTATCGTCACGACATGCAGTACGTAAGGTACGGCAGCGGTACGGCACGGCAGCCGGGCGGCACTAACGAGCCGGCCCGCTAAAGCAATCAGCAATCAACGCTCCGTACAGGGCTGAACGGAGTCGTGGAGAAAGAGCCATGTGTGCGATTTATTAGGAAACTCTAATTGTGACGACACAAGTACGTTGTTTTTTCTCTTTACCTTAGTACATTTCGGGTATTACACAATATAACATAACACCACGCCTGTAATCCCCGAAGGTTTAGGCAGAGGTGTACCCATACATAAGTGCACCCAAGCTTTGCCAGTTATGTTTAAGTCCCACGAATTAGGGGCAAAGTCGATTACCACAAATCCAGACCCTGAGCTGCTACTGAGAAATTCCTGAAATTCCTGATGGAAATATCTAATAACACTTTGTCCGACCAGGGAATAGAACTCAGGACCTCTTGCTCAGTCGTCAGGTTGAATTTTAATAAACCTCTTGATCCTCATCAATCTCCTATTCGGATGAATAAACTTTCATTTCATTTAACTTTTGCAGTTTAACTGCAAATTGTTAACTATGTAATGGATCTAATAAGACACTGTTTTCTTCTATGTGATTGCTTATGTTGTCTCCTCGCGTCAGCCCTGTTCCCTCCACTTGGGTGCATGTTGTCTCGACGCTCGTATTCAAATGTTTGCGCTGCACCGCTGCAGCCGCTGCAACCGCTCGCTCTGCAGCGCTGACTCGCTGACCCGTCGCGTGCACTGTCTTACTTTAGTCAGATCGTTCCCACTGATTGCCTGATCATGTATGTGGCGCCTGCTGTCACTGCTACATGGTAGCAATTGGCTGGTTCGAAGTCTGGCTCTCATCTAATTATTTTTGTGCACTATCTTTCGTGCTGCACGACTTTGCATTCAGTCTCATTTTTTTCTATGGTTTTCTTCTTTTTAAATAAATTGTTCCACCTTCGTCCTTTATTGACATACTAGTAGTACTTATACAGCTGTATAGGTACTACGAGTATCTAGGTTTCTTACATATGTGTATTTATTTAATAGCTTTTGATAAAAAAAATATTATCGATCGAGAGAAAGTGAAATAAAGCACACAGCATTACCAGTTTATAAATAAGTTCAGGATCTACTAGCATTTGGGACAAGCCCGCCACACTATTCCCAAACCACTGTAATTCCTGTAAGCCAGAATCAACAGTGGTGACCACAAGAAAAAAGCCGAGACAAAGCCCGACGAAGTCCCAGAGAAACGATTTAACTGTCTTGAATCCTGCAACGAAATTAATCAGAAAAGAATAGCGGATATATTTATACTACTAAAATAAACTAAAAGTAACTAGTCCCATTAACGTGGGTGGTGACCACATGACCAGCCAACAGTCCAGCACCTACTTAACATAACCCACAATGACGTGCAACACTAACATCAACCCAACCATGAGATTCATCATAATATTTGAGTTGATCTCGACACAGTCAACATCACCCGTGGGTGTACTGGCTAGTGTCCGGAGGCTTCAAGTGGTGCCTCAAGTATCAAGATCTGTCTACGTCTTGCTCCACTGGTCGTATATGGTTAGTGTGCAAGTGTCAAGACTTGTCTAGTGCCTACGATGATAGTAATGTGAAAGTATCAAAATTGACCTACGTCTTGCTAGACTGGTCGAGGAGTGGTTGCAAGTATGTATCAAGATTCGACTATGTCTGGTGATATTGAACTAGAAGCCAATTTTGCTATTCTCAAAGTTTCGTCATTATGGCAACCATACCAAGTTGAGTAGTCGACATTACCACTGTACCAAAAGTTTGTAATCTCCTTAATTCTTATTGTTCGCTTGATAGTGATCAATATGTTAAAATTACACATACGAATAAAGTAAGTTAATACAAAAGCTTGTCAAAAGCCATGAATACACGATGATGCGTGTTCGTGGTCAAAAGAAATGACAAAATAACTATATCAGCGAACTAGGGCCTCAGACGTAACTCTTCTGTAGTTACAAGCCTTGTCTACATGTCTGTAGTACTTACACACTACGCAGGTCAGTCAACAAGTATCAAAACTGGTGTACACGGGGTGAGCGGCTATCAAGTGTGAGCTACTCATCTGAACAAATATAGTGTGTACATTGTAGAGTTAGCAGTGTCAGGACACTGGGTATACATGCTTATTTGTACCGTATTTACTTACTTTGGTGTAGAAAGTTGATTTTGTAACGAAAGTATCCAAAAATATGTTGGGTTTATAGATATTTTGTGAGTGGTCAGCTGTTCACACTCGAGGTCAAGATTCACATATGCATGCTCCCATTTTCTGCAAACATTCGCACGAAGTGTGTACGAATATTTGCAGAAAATTATGAGTTGCTATAGAACTCATAGCCGCGTGTGCACCTTTGACCTGAAATAACCTGATATTTTAGTGAGACAAACATAAAAAGAAGAAAACAGTTAAGAAATTACAAATATGAAACGTTTCAAGCCTCAGAATGTAAAAGTGCTTACAGACATAAGTTCAAAAATGGTCTGACTCAGCTTTTACAATATGGGTGTTAAACCCTTTCTTTTCGTATTGGTAGTTAGTTCAATAGTAGTCGGCCCTCACAGCACTTATAATTTAGAAGCTTTTATTGACTGACCACGTCATTGACAACTCCACTTTTAATATGTCACCCTCTCATAATTTCAATTCGTCACGCTCACAATTTAAAGAGCTCGTCATCACATCGCTTCGTTACACGACGTTGGTTGTTGGCTGGTATTGGTCAATAATTGTGGACAAATGTTTGTCCACGCTCGTCACATGTTTGTACTTGTGCACCGAGTAGCAGCTACTGTTTGATTTTGTTTTTATTACTCGGCCGTGGAATTAGGGTGGTGGTGGTAGATTCTGTGGAGCCTTTGTGGGATGTTGGGTGGCCCACGTTGAGGTGACATTCCGTCTAATTCCGAAGAAAGCTACAGACTCTAATACATCTAAGAAATACTAAGAATTGATTGGAATGTGTCTTGAAATGCCAGGTGTAGTCAGTCTTCTTATTATTCCTATCGTTGTCACGACATACTTTTGTAGTTGGGCTAAAACTTCACCCCTTTCGCAGAGGCATAGCTGGCACTGGAAACACAGAGGTCACTTTTACTGCATCTTTTGAGAGCAGGATAAGTGGTGAACCGCAACTCCACAGACTTCACTGGGTAGGATTAGAATCTATATCACCAAAAAAAAACCACTGTTTATTTTATTTTATTTATTTTATTCATTTTAAGAAGGCTTACAGACTAATAACAGAATAATAGGTAACAAAAATATATAATTAAGTTGCTAATAACAAGCCTCCACAGATATTATAAAAAATTACGATTAACTAATGCCTAAAAGTTAAAGTTACGGTTTTTTATTTTATTCTAGATTATACTTTGCTACATGTGTGTTTGAGTACCACCAGCCAGTGCTTCATTCGCAAAAAATGATTTGGCTAAAAGTTTTCTTGCTACGCTCGTCTTAGTGCAAAATAAGTCAATGTCATGCTCGTGAGATAATTCATTAAAGCAACGAGCGCTTCTCATAAGATAAGCATTACGCCTATAATTAGTAGAGGCAGAAGGCACACTCAGAAGAGGCCTCCGACGCAACCCAATAAGGTTAGTTCGAAATGCCAGTTTTGAAACGAGCTCAGAGCAGTCAGTTGAGCCATTCGCTATGTTAATCAAAAAACAAATATCATTGATGAGCCGCCTGTAATCAAGTGGTAGAAAATGGTACTTCTTGCAACGGTGCTCGTAATCTATAGATACTTGGTGCGCTTTGTAATCAAGATATCTAAGAAACTTTTTCTGGATGCCCTCAATACGCAACTTATAGGTCTCATATTGAGGGTTCCAGACTTGAGATGCATACTCCAAGTGACTGCGTACGAACGAGCAATATAAAACCTTGATTGGCTTTAGAGAACGGAAACAGGCTGAGGCTCTAATTATAAATCCTAATGCTTTCGCAGCTTTTTTTACAATACCCTCGATGTGTTGATCAAACAATAATTTGCTATCTTGTATAACGCCTAAATCCCTGATACTGTTAACTTTACATAAGGTGTGTTGGTTGAGAGTATAGGTTGAATTCACCGTAGACTTCTGACGCGTGAAGGTCATATGGAAGCATTTAGATACATTTAGCTGAAGCAGATTACGTGCACAATATTCCTCAAATCTATTAAGATCAGATCTGTTAAACATACATATTCATCAAAATCAGTTCATTCAAATAAGTTATTATTTTCCCGTCAGCTTTCCTATGGCTACAGATCGAAGAGTTCTAAATCAATAGAAAGGGTACGACATCATTTACTCACTCTATTTTAACGCAGTTCACTTCTCGAAAACGAAAAAAAATATACGTTTGAGTTACAACACTTTTAAATACTTAGCCTTCAACAGCGTATTGCTTGGCAAACATTAGTCTTACCTTACCACTTCAATTACTATTTTGAGGTTTTACTTATTTTTCAAACTAATACTGTGCAGATAGATATACAGGGTGGTGCCGACAATACGACAATAAATGAAACCGCTGGTAGTTCTAGTTCATTGGAACATTATTAAACTATCAAATAAATCTTAACACCAAAATAATAAATTTGAAAAAAAAAACAATAAAACTAAGTAGCATAAAACTGTAAACGAAATACATTACAATTTACAAACAAATATTGGTTTACTAACCTTAGAAATAATTTGCACCGATTAACGTGTGGAAATAAAAAGTAACAAACGAATTTGGCAAAGATATTTAGGTAGTTTATTGTCGTATCGTCGGCACCACGACGGTGTTAGGATTTATTTGATAGTTTAATAATGTTCCTATGAACTAGAACTACCAGTGGTTTCATTTATTGTCGTATTGTCGGCACCACCCTATATCTATTTACTTATGTATTCAGGAGATTGTCTTGTTGGTCTAGTGGCCGCAAACTCTACTGACGAGCATGAAGGTATTTGTTTCTCAAGCCAGGAAAAGCATTATTATAATTCCTAAGTAACCAAGCGCGAAGACCGAACTGTGTCCAAAATCTGTTTTTTTTTTAAATTACAGTCGTTACGAATGTGGCATTTTTCGAAATGGCATTTTGGGAACGTGTCATTTTGAGAATATGACATTTTGCGAAATTCCAATGTGTCATTTTGAGAATGTGTCATTGTGCGCCTAATCCTCGCCGTCACGTATGTACGTCATATTATGAAGTGCCTATGAATGAATGAATATTCTCCATTTTACATTCATTTAAACACCAATCTTTGAATAATTCGCAGCCGTCTCGACCCAAAGACAACAGGCTTAACAATCTTACCGTCGTCCTAACTAGACAATGACATGAGCCACTAAACAAACAATCGCTGTGTACTTTGCTCCGCGTGCCGGGAGCCAGACTCCCACAATTACCCAATAACAGCGTGTCACCGGCAGCAGTGATGGATGAGGATCGATCGCTGCGCCCGCGCCGCGGATGTGCGCGTCGCCGCCGAACTGTGATGAACTACAAGGGACATGTGCTGGTAATCAGCGAAGTGGAAATTGTAAAGGGACAAGCTGTGAGGTCGGTGTTATTTCCCATCAGCGTATAACTTTCATACCCAATTTAACTGCTACTAACGGCTTAATAATAACTGCCACTCGGGTCGATCTTTAGGTTAAACCGCGCTTACCTAGGTTGCTCTGTGGATGGGTGACCGCCACTACATACCGAGTTTCCTCCGTTGCCTCAGAAAGCACGTTAAGCTGTTGATCCCGGCTACCATATATAGATCTTTGGCAGTCGTTACACGTAGTCAGCGACCTGAAAGTCTGACAACCAGTCTTACCAAAGGGTATCGTATTACCTAGTATTAACTGGGTTGTGGAGGTCAGATAGGCAGTCGGTCCATGTAAAATTCTGGCATTCAGCTGCATCCGGTTAGACTGGAAGCCGACCCCAATATAGTTGGGAAAAGGCTAGGCAGATGATGATGAGAGGTCCCAAATATCCTTTTTCAGTGTTGACTTTAGGTATTACTTTCACGCTTGTAAGCTACGAACGACGAGCAGAGAAAGACTTTTGTCTATTGGTGAATGAATGAAAAAAATCAATTAAAATCTTTAGATAAAGCCGTGCTTACCTAAGTTGGCCACGTGCGTAGATTGGTGACCTTCCATACCAAGTGTCCTCCTTGTCTCGGAAGCATGTCAAGCCATTGATCCCAGCTGCCATTTGTAGATCTTTGACAGTCGTTACAGGTAGTTAGTGGCCCCCGTCGGGGCTGTGGGTTGTTCCCGTCGGGGCTGCGGGTTGTTCTCGTCGGCGCTGCGGGTTATTCGAAAAAGATACCGTGGCGTCGGCACAAGGGCTAAGAAGGAACATGGGTGGTTTTTAATCAGTAGAAGTCTGACACTCCCTTCCGCTCTGCCCAAGAGCGGGAGGGGTTATTTGATGATGATTTCCCACCCCAAAAAATAAAATGGTAGTTAGTGGCCCGAAAGTCTGGCAACTATTCTTACCAAGCAATATCGCGTTACCCACTAGTTTATGTAGAAGAGAAAGTTGTTGTATTCAGCTGCATCCGGTTGGACTGAAAGCCGACGAAAAGGCAGGTAGATGAGGTTACCGAGAATGTTGACTGAGAACTTCGTAAGGTTCCTGGAACCACGAGTTTCAGCATTCCATATCATGCCTTACCCTCATTAAGTATTAACAAGGCTAAGGTAACGTCAATCTAACCCTCATTGGCAATTCACGAAACTATATTGAAATTAGGAAAATCTACCACAACTTCAAACCTCACAACCACTTGACGGCAATTTGTTCGAAAACACAAACACGTTCCAAGAACAGTAATTAAATTGGTTGGAAGTTGAATGTAGACTTACTGAAGTCTAGATTCAAACCACATAATTCCAAAAACGATACATTTCCACCAATCGGGTGCGAGTGCAGTAAACCTAAAGTTTACGAGCTCACCATACATCACTCACGGTTACAATCACAACACGCATACCATTGCATTTCATTTTCCTCCACAAGTTCAGGAGTCGATAAACCTGTCAAATATAACTGGCCAGTTGCTTGATTAAACAACGTCCACTCCCACAAGTCAAACAGCACTCTATCTTCCTAAATCCATAGTTGAGTTTCGTTTGGTTGATGTGTGGTGGTTATGGCGTTGTGATGATCGGGGATAGGAGTGGAAGGTGTGGAAATAACAAGCGAGCCGATGTTGTATATAAACTGTGGACTCAATCAAAACGTTGGCTTCTGGATCGGGGTGGTGCGAACAGACTAGGGTAGAGAATAGACAAGGCGCACCAAATATCGCGCAGGTAAATGACACAGTATGGTATCGTTCAACTGTTATGTCTAAACCACCCTAAACCCTATAGATTAGTGTGAGTAACCTGGATGAGGCTGGCACAGGACCGTAGAGATTGGCACATGTAAAGAGTAGCCTATACCTAGCAGTGGGTGAATTCAGGTTGTGGATAATGATAATGGCACTGCATTATGAGCCTTTTTTTTTTTGACGGGTGGAAAATAATCAAATAAAAATAATCCCTGTCAGACTTCTACTGACTAAAAACCACCCATGTTCCTTCTTAGCCCTTCATGTCGAGGCCGCGGTATCTCTTGCGAACAATCCGCAGCCCCGACGGGCGTCGGCCCTTTTTCATGATGCTGACATCTCTTAGAGGCGCGCGTGGAACACGAACGCGCCTTCGACACGGCCTGTCGTCATCACAAGACGGACGGACGGCGAGCTAACCCATTACTCACCGTCCACAGGCCCGCGTCTACGGTGGCCGGAAGCCATCACGTGGCCCCAGACGCCCGGAGCGGCTCCCGCGATGGCTGGGACGAGAGGTTCTCTCCCTCTCATGCATTATCATCCTCAAAGTCTCTTACTGGTAATCAGCAAACGATTTATTTCAACCTCATTGAACTGCAATGTTTCAAGTACAATAAAAGGCTGAGTGCTGAGCTGATGAAGTGCCTCCATTCCATGTAATTTCTCTTCGATTTGTTTTGAAAAAGAAACACTTTTGTCAGTAACTTGATAACCAGTATAATCGGATTAAGTTGAATGCTAGTATATCTTAATACCTTCACGTCTTCTCTAACTAATAAGTGGTCTACAGTGAAATAGATGTCCGATATGGGAGCGATCTATTTGCGGCGGCGGACGCGGACGCGGCGCGCCATACATACATGTGTTTACACGTGGCTTCGATCCCAGCGTTGCACTGTGCACTGTACGCCCGGTATAGCCATTGTGGAGATTGCTTCAGGAATCACGGAATTGATGTTATTTATCGACTCTTGGAGATTGCAGAATTATCGCAGGTTGCAAGGATGCTCTTTTTTCCGGAACTAAAACTTTCATGAAACATAAATGTGAATAAAACAAGTATAGTTACTGCCGTACTCAGAGATATTTAATGATTACTTAAGGCGTCACTTAGTAAAGATTTGACATAGAAAACCTTCAATAAAGTGTCAAATCTTTACTAAGTAATTGGCTTAAATAATCATTAAACTTCTCTGAGTGAGCAGTTAGTGTCGAAAATGTATTATATAAATACAGGGCGTTTGGTGCATCGTGTGCCAAATTGAAAAGGTCGACTGGGACATTGAAGGGTCATCTGCTATCCTTTCAGACCCTAAACACTTCTCATGCCCTGTGAATTTTTTTTTTTTCAAACCATATGGCTAATGTCACTAATTTTGAATGTAATAGTACGCTCATACAATACACATCTAAATAAAATTAAAATTCAGTATCTATGCCTTATACTTTTTTTAAATTCGTATTTAAATATTGATACATAAAGTCTAGTAATCTAGCGCCTGTTCACAACTCCCAGCCGTCTGTAAATACTAAGATAACAATCAACAATCTACACCTCCGATAACATCGAGTTAACAACCTATTTCCGACATGTAGCACCTAATTAATGTACCAGTACTTGCTTACTTATTATCACAGGTTGCTAACGCTAGAGAACTTCGGACTAAAACCGCTGATCCAACAGATACAGCATCAACTATTAACTTTCAACATTAAAATGTAAATACAATCTGATATTTTCGCAAGAATTTACGCGTAATAAGACACAAACATAAACATATTTAGCAATAACATTAAAACGCGAATAGGTGCGCACACGCATCCGTTGGACGCCGCTACTCTAAATATATTCCTACCCTCGCCGCGGCTTCCGTTCTCTAATAATAACAAACAAACAGAATAAAATAGACTCTATTGACTTTAAGTTTAGGTTTATAATAGTAGAGTAGTGCTTTCTAAATTCATTCCACAGTCAAAACATTAAGATTAAGAAAAAAATACAGGAATATTTTAAATATCATTTGGAAAATAATGTTACTGTTAACTTAGACAAAATTAATTGAATTCCAACTTTATCTTTACCCATTACAGTTGAGAATGGTGTAGTAAGTTGGTCTGTTGTTTGTTTTGAAGTGAGGTAACGGGTGTCGATGAATCCTATGTGTTTGTATGTTTGTGTGCTGAGACATGCGCGCGCGCCGACTGGCGGGCTGTCAGGCTGATGGCTAACGTAAATATGATGAATACGTTCCACTAGCTTAGGATAATGCGGAGTTTTACTTACGAGTATGTTAAGTTCATAGAATGAAGATAAATTATTATGATTCTGTAGCATGGAATAATTTAATTCGACTAAGATACCTCTAAGAAACTAGTACTATTTATTATTGTTTTACTTAAGTACTTTGATTATTCAAAGATGAATTAGCACATCAGGTTTTTGCTATAGGTAAGCCCAAAGTAAGTAGGTCAAAATAATGAATTACTACAAGTCCAAAGTGTCACTATTAACAGCAATGACGAGAGAAAAGCATTGATAAAATATTTAAAAAAACCCATGATACACATAAAAAACTTTCTTAAATGTGCGCAGAAAAAGGGCGCACAATTTCGAATTGCTTGTAACAGCCATTCTTTTCCGGGAATTGAATAAAAAACCAACTATGTGATGACCACTAATCACGATCATCTGCCTAGCCTTTTTCCCAACTACGTTGGGGTCGGCTTCCAGCCTAGCTTGATGCAGCTGAATACCAGTATTTTACATAGAGCGACTGCCTATCTGACCCCCACAACCCAGTTAGAACTGAGTAATACGATATCCCGTGTTAAGACAGGCGGTCACCAATCACGTTTAAATAAATAAGGACATGTTATAATCCCCGCTGAGCCGGTGTGTCCAAACGACGACAATTCTTCTGACATAAGCAAGTGTTAAATGATGGATCGCGGCTCGTAATGACTGCCTACACACTAACCAGGCGTGATTGATGGCAATTGAGGCAGGCTGGAAAGGGTTTCTGATTGTTTTTAATATTTGTCGGTGGGAAGTGTGTGACAACCTTTGATTGTCACTGTTTCTGATGGAATGGCTCAATGACCGCCACAATAAAAGGGTAAAGAGTATATTGTTTGGAGAAAACGTTATATTGTGGCGAGTAGTTCTTTCGCTGGATTGGCATAGACAGGAGTGCTGCTGATGAACATCCCTGCCTGCGTCGGTTTTCCCGAGTTCATAAAACCCCAATCTATTTAAGTCGCGAGTAAATAGGCTTCTTCTGGGTAAGCTCGTTCCATCGTCGACCTCATCTCTGCCCCTGGGGCAAGATTGAGGTCTAGAGTACACCCATCTCACATAAAAACGGTGATCTTTATGTTGAAATTGTATTGAAAATACACAATGGCAGTGTTATTTTAGAGCTAACGTTGGATCTAAACCTGTCATCCATTTTCTTTTGGGTTACGAGCAAGCTTCAAATTACTACAATCTTTAATTTTTTCAAAATCGCTAAACCATTAGGTTCAAGGTTGAATGGGAAAAACTTTATGATGCCCAATTATCCCACTTTTTAGCCGTGCCAGCTGATCAGATGTAGCTAACTTTTCCTGGCAGGTAACGTTCATTTTCAAAACGTAGTTTAATTTGCAAATAAAATTCAGTTTCGTAAGTGTTCAGTATTACGTATACCACGGTCTTTACGGCTTAGAAATCGGTGAAACTTACGTGGGAAGGAAACAGCGCAAGTTATAAAAAGAAAAGCTGAAAATGGTCTGCCCATTGACCTAGTAATAAAAGGCATTGTTCCATTTGTTTCTTTGGTCCTGGTTATGAACAATGTTCCTGGTATTGATATGTCTTTTGTTCCCGGTAAAACTTTTAATAGTATTAATGTACCAATACCTTTCTTTTTTTTTTTTTGGCGGGTGGAAAATCATCAAATAACTCCCGCTCTTGGGCAGAGCGAAAAGGAGTGTCAGACTTCTACTGACTAAAAACCACCCATGTTCCTTCTTAGCCCTTCATGTCGAGGCCGCGGTATCTCTTGCGAACAACCCGCAGCCCCGACGGGATGTACCAATACCTTGATAGATCTTTTGCCAGGTTTCACTCGCTAAAGCGCAGTGGTGGTAAAATAATGGCCCCCGACTGTTGAGTGGTTAATAGTGGGTTCGGACCCAGGTAGTAACGTTGCTTTGGTCCAGTTTTTACATCACTATCGATAACATTGGAGCCTGTGGAACAACCCACTCCTGCTAATGTAGTGTAGAGACCTATGTCCTAGCAGTAGGAAGATTATTGGTTGATTGTGCTTATTTTAAAGTAATTGAAAAGAGTATGCTAAGGTGGTTGGGTCATGTGGAGAGGATGAGTGAAAGTCGACTAACGAAAGGTATTTACAAGGCAGATGTGAGTGGTAGCGCCAGAAGAGGACGCCCTAGAAAGACATACACTGACCTTATTGGTGTCGTTCTTCAGAAAGGACAGGTGCGTAGTACTTATAACCGACGTGCGTGTATGACCAGATGTATTAATGTGGACGAGGCAAAAAGAGTATGTAAGGATCGTTGCAGGTCGCGTTCTGTGGTTTCTGCTTACCCCCATGGGAAAAGGGCGTGACTTTATGTATGTATGTGCTTATTTCACTCACCAATCCGTCCCAGCTTGTTAATTTCTGTGTTTTTGTTTGTTGTTTTTTTATAAATTATGTACCTACTATTTTGTTGCGCTTTGAGTACAAAGAATGTAAAAAAGCGGAAACATACGTTTAGAATGACAGAGCATGATTATTTATCACAAATGTGAACAAATTATTCATGCGCACGTACACCTGATCATCCTGCGTGAGCGTTCTTTTGTCAATCGGTAGAAAAACAAACAGTTTGTCAGTAGATTGGTGAAGTGGTTTACTGGTTGTTTGAGTATGGGCTTCAACTGCTTGTATTTGAGTTAAATTTTCGTTTTAAGTAAATTGGGAAAGACAGAAGATCCATAAAAAAAATCTTCATAATTAATTTAATTTTTATACACAACCTTAAACTGTAGTCTAAAAGCATGCGCAGACATGAGTAGGTAAACATAATTAAATATTTGAGAAAAATGCATTTTCCTTGATGTATAAATGTCTTCTACATTCACACATTATAAGAGTAGTATAAGAGTAGTATAGAGGAAGACAAAGAAACGATGGATGGACTGTGTGAAGGATGATATAGCTAGAAAGGGGGAGGTGACTGCTGATGTGACGAGTAATAGAGAAGTATGGAAGAAGAAGACATGCTGCGCCGACCTCCAATAAATTGGGCTAAGGGCGAGAGAATGATGATGACTTCGTATAATTAAAATAGGCAAACAGCTGACGCATTTATCGACATACTATCAATATTTACTCCACATTAAATAAATCAAGACACTACTTTAAAAATAAAGCGGATGGCACACTGCGGACACGCGTGCCAAACGTTTAATCGCGCCAACACGCGACATTTCCCGCGCGACTGTGACGCGCGCTATAAATATAACGCGCAGATTAAGTTATTAAGCTGTCTTGACGCGCGGTGGTTTGCTACATGCACACTGTCAACGGCAAAGTTACACACTGCAAGCTTATTCTGGAGAGTACGTTATTTATTATAGCTTATTCATATCTGATATCTATAAAATAAATGGTGCAATGGCTAATCAATGATCATAGTTGGCAAACTTAGCGTAAACTTTAAACTTTCAAATTGGATACCGAAGGCAGAGAATAGAGTGTTGTGCCACAGCTTGGGACACGCCGATGGTCAATAGTGAACTAGGATAGGCTGACTTGATAATTGTGTGAATGACTGCCTTGAACCACCCACTAATGAAGTAAGACATTCTGCCGTTCGACCTGCTCTATGCGAATCTTGCCCGTAGTCCATTAAATTATTTTCCAATATCATCCAAGCTTGTTTGTTTTAGGAACTCTGGGATTAATACATTTTAAACCTTACGTGCAATTAACATCAACTCCAGAATACGTCCCCAACATATGAATCACACATACCAACAAAACGATTAGGTGTTTAATTCCGAGCTTAACCCCTGCCTACCCACCCACGACACGGCGTGAATGTAGCGCGTTATATTAATCATGGCTATTTCAGGACATGCCCCGCCAATTAGTAATGTTCGCGAGGATCTCTAAATGAGAGAATGAAGTATTTAATGTATCAGTATTTCTGAATTGAACACATCTGGAAGGTATTATGATACAGCGATGTTAACTTAGGGAATTCATATTGGTGTTTGAAAGGATGTTTTCATATCAATACGAATTCCTAAAGTTTTGAGTATGAATTGGAATGCGTGTATGGGTTGTAAGAGTAGAGGAAGACCAAAGGGACGATAGAAAGAGAGAAGAGCGGACAGTATGAAGGTTGATATGGCAGGAAAGGAGGTATCTGGACGAACAAGACAGTGATAGAGATGTATGGAAAAAGAAGACCCCAAATGAATTGGTATAAAGGCAACAGATTAACCATCGGTTATTACAATAAATGTAACCAATTTAACCAGAAGATCATCATCTGATCTTCTGGTTAAAATTGGTTCGCTTTATATTATGTTTCGAAAATTTTCAGTTCAAAACGTTCCTATAATACTAAGGCCAACAATGATTGCAGCTCCTCCAACGACTTACATTAACGTAACATTTAAACAATCACACCCACATCTGCGAAAATAAAACCGAAGTGTCATTTTAGCACACAATTTGACACAGCATCTGCTCAGCAACCCGATCTCGCAGTTAAAGCGGGCCACTCCCGCCACTTCTGACGTTCTTACCCATTGTGTCGCATTCACAGATTACACGTTACGTCTCCGATCCTTAGCGGATTTGTTCAGACGGACGGAATGACAAGTCATAAGAGCTTTATTGTGGTGTGAATGCGACTTAATGCGAAGCAAAAAATGTCGTTTGACGTGTCGGTGAGTGTTTCCATTGTAGAGGTGTAGTTTCGGAGAAATAAGATCGTAATCCCTGATGATTTCAGGTCTAAGTCGAGCTGTAAAGATTGAAGTTAGAGTGCCAAGTACTTTTTACTTTTTTTTTGCTGTGTGGGAAATCATCAAATGACTCCTACCGCTCTGTGCAGGGCGGTAGGGAGTGTTAGACTTCTACTGACTAAAAACCACCCATTTTCCTTCTTAGCCCTTTGTGTCGAGGCCGCGATATCTCTTTCGAACAACCCACAGCCCCGACGGGTGTGTGCCAAGTACTTAAAGACAGTCTAAAATATAATGCTTAATCTTAGAAACAGAAACGAAGAAGCCTTAGAACGTGAGTATGTTCAAATTACACCAGAAAATACCCGAAAATAAGAAATCGCACCCGACGGGGCCCATCTTGTATTGTAAGTTTCTTCCTTTGTCATGTTCAATACCGTACCGTTCTCGACAATGGAGATGGTGGTAGTTGTAACAAAGACTCGCAGCACAGTAGCGTAGAAGACGCACGTGAACGGGTCGTCCTAACGCGCCAATTGTTTGCCGATACACCGTCACAATGTTGTGACGCGGGCCTGCCGTGATCCACACTATTGTTACTTTAATATAGGGATGCCACGCATTTATATTTATTATTTTTATAGGTATTTTAGTAAAATCAAATCCGAATAACATCGCACCTGCATATTCACACATAGAAACCCATTTCGCCATAAAACCCCGTGCAAACGGGGCTAACCTATTGCCATCAACGGAGCCGGAGGTCGAATCCACGATCCTAACTGTTGCTGAAAAAAAACTGATAGGAAAATTCATTAACACTCTCTGATACGATACGAGGACAGGACTCCATACTAATTCATTGGATGTATTGATTGATTTCGTGTATGATCTTAATTTTAAGTTTTAAATTACATAAAGCTAATAGGCAACCAATTGGCACTTCGCGAACAGTTTAGTTTCACATAAAAGATAATAAACTACACTAAAATATGTCTAACAAATTGCTACTGAAGCACACACACATCACATTTTGTAACCTAAACAGCTGTTGCCAAATATTGTCGCGATGACTACACGACGGCCATATAAAATAAAATAAAATAAAAAAGCCTTTAATTCTACCATAAATAAAAACAGAACGTATTACAAACTTGATTCAAAGTACATATAAACTTGTTTCAACGTGGATGTAAAACCTATTAACAACATTATCAACGTTACGTTCTCAAATTGTATCTTTAGCTTATTAACAACATTACATTACCAACACATTCATATTATCAAAATTAATATTTTATTTTATTTTTAACACGACATTACAATAATAACATCATAATGTCAACATTCCATTATTAACATACATTATCAACATTATATTATTAACTACATTATCAACATTACACTATCAACATTACATTTACAACAAACATTATCAACATTACATTAACGACATACATTACATTATTAACATTACAATGTCAGCATAACATTACATTACATTAACAATATTGCATTAATTCCGTAACATTCAATAATATCATTTCTATAATAATTTTCCATCATTAGTATTATATAAGGTCTAAAACATGTATTCCTATCATTGCATTAATTTGATTACATCCATTTAATAGTATTGCATACTTAAACAAATAAAATACTTGACATTATTCAAAACATTAATTAAATTACATCTATTAAGTTATTTCCTATCATTTATGGAAGTCGCCTCTATGGCGTAGGCCTCCCCCAGTTTTCCCCATTTTTCTCTATCTCTAGCTTGTCTCCTCCAGTCAGGTCCACATCTCTCTTTAAAAACATCTTCCCAGCGTTTTCGCGGTCTTCCTTGCTTCCTTTTTCTCACGACGGCCATATAACTTAATCCAAAACAAACTCTTTCACGTTTCTACTAAGTCTTGATCGATTTACAGGGAAATAGAATAGCCGGGAAATTGAGCGCATAATCGTGTTATCAGAAAACAGTTTGTCGATTAAATAAAGTCGTTTGAAAGTTGTTATAGCGCAATAAGATTAAGGGGAGATGTTTAGAACCAGGTTAGTAGGCTACGGGAAAGAAAACCCGTGTTTTATTTATGTAAATTGAAAATTTTACCCTGTATTCTATTATGCTGGAGTTTAGTGAAAATGTTAACATTAAACTATAATTTATATTACGTCTGCAAAAAATTATTAGGCCTGTGGACTGTGGTGTACTTGTTTTAGGTTTACCAATAAATATTTTAAATCGCCATTCTGGTCAACTTCAAGCGATTCGCAAATAAACTCTAAATGCTTAACATATTTTGTGGCGATAGTGGCTTTTGCCCAGCAGTGGGACAACAAAGGCAAAGGAAAAAAAAAGTGGTGGCCTTAAGACAAGCCAGCTCTGGCACTCAGGTAAGGCACTAACCACATTTATTTATTTAATACAAATTATAGCAGCATTACGGAATCATCCAATACCATCGTATTGGATGATTCCGTAATGCTGCGTAAAAGAACTATTAAATTAAGAAAGAAAGAAAATGAAGAAAGAAGTGGGTTTAAGTCGAATACACATGGATAACTATCTACTTAAATCTGAAAACGAAATCGAATTCAAATTCATCGTGGCGTGCCAAGTTGCCAACCCTACCTCCAGAACAGAGAACATAATAGAATCGGCGCACATTATAGAATTTGTGCATTTAATTGAGTGTGAACGAATGAAAGGAACAATTTGACTCGAATGACGCCCTTCCGCGTCAAATGACGGTGACGCTAAAAGCTTAGCGTATTCATTGTGAGCAAATTGACGAAATTCATGATCCCATGTGTGGGGAAAAAGCGCTGTTCAGTGACTCGACAAAAGCGCGTCAGAGCAAGGAAGATCGTATTTCAAGAGTAAGAAAACAGCTTTATCTGGTCCGAACTCATTTCATTATTGTAGTTCAATCAAGTTGTGAGAACATTTTGTAGCATACGTCGCACTAATTGTTAAAGGTTTCCTTCACAATTTAACTTTCCGATAATGTGGGGCTCTCGCTAGGAGTCAACATGAGATATTCGGCCTAACGTGCAGTAGAATCCAATAGATGGGTCTTCTATCTCACAGCTCACCAGATATGTGGCAGACATTTTTGGGTCAATCTCACTTATTAAAAGCTTACACCAAAAGTGACTAAACAACAATGTATCGCTGTTGGTTACCTAAATAAATAAATAAATAAAATCTGCAACCATCACAGATTTTTTATTTTGTAAATAATCTAGACTTTAAATGAGAAAGTTGTATTTGTTTTGCGTTCACAGTCTGCAATAACGGTTATTAGAAATTCCAATAACAAACAAGTAATAACAGTTTTTACAACAGTAACGATAAAAACAAATACAATTCAGCCGCCATTTTCTAATAAAAACGCACATTTTCCATTTTCATTCTCGTGGCGTTACAAAAATGGGTTTAATTGAACTTTCTTTTGCTTTATTAATTAATTATTAATTTTTGATATATAAGATTAACCCGTTGGAGTTGGGGCCACGATGACATTAAGTTAAATTGTAATGACGTTACGATGTACTTAAATATGTCGGGCCCCGGGGCCGTGGCGTAAATTAATTACATTCGGGATCTCTGAATTTCGCCGTAATTTATATGAAACGTAGACATGTTTTCTTTACGTTGAGTCAGCGGGAAAGTACTTTGGGTATTCGGTTTAGCTTTCAAGATAATATTTTAACCAAAATTTATTTAATTTTAGGATTCTGCTCACTGCACCGACCGTACCATACTTTCACACAAAAACAATAATAAAATTGCATTGAAAAGTATAAAACTATACGTTCACGTTCATTCACAATCTTATAGAATGGTACTAGTGTGGTAGTGAGCGACTCCTTTAACAACTGTAAATAACTAAAATATCAAAACTGATATTTATTGGAAGGTTCTGAAACACATTTTTTTCTGAATATTAATGCCGATAACGGCAAAAAAGTTGAATAAATATTGAGCCTTTAGAATTTATTTTTCAATTGTTTTCGAAGATTTCAACGTTCCTTTGATTTGTCAATATTTGACAATATCTAACAGAAATCTCTTCTTAATATCCTACACAAACCTCTGAATATAATGTTTAACTACAGAACATAGTTGTGTACGTTGTAAAACTTAATGGCTCGATTACTGAAGCTTGCTGCGTCCGCGGCCTACAGCGGGTTACCGAGGGTTACACGGGGTTACAGAGGGTTACAGAGGGTTTCCGGGGTTACAGTTTAGCCTATTTAACATACATTAGTGAAGGACAACTATTTATGCTAATGTTAGTTATGTGTGAATATAAAATGTGCCAAGTGTTTAGTACTTCGGGCCGATGTTGCGGATAAAATAGGATTATGAACGAGTTAAAACATAACATAACGCCTGTATTCCGCGGAGAGCTAGCCAGATATGTACTGTACCTGTAGTGTAGAAGTACCTACATACGTCCACATTACGCCAGATATGTTTAAGTCCCATGTCAATCACGAAATACCAACATTGACTAGGATTTAAATGAAGGCAATAAGTTACTGGCCACGTGATGGCTTCCGGCCACCGTAGACGCGGGCCTGTGGACGGTGAGTGATGGGCTAGCTCGCCGTCCGTCCGTCTTATAACGACGACAGGCCGTGTCGACGGCGCGTTCGTGTTCCACGCGCACCTCAAACAGATGTCAGCAACATGGAAGGGGCCTGTAAGGACCGACGCCCGTCGGGGCTGCGAGTTGTTCGCAAGAGATACCGCGGCCTTGACATGAAGGGCTAAGAAGGAACATGGGTGGTTTTTAGTCAGTAGAAGTCTGACACTTTGATGATTTCCCACCCCCCAAAAAAAAAAGGCAATCAGTTACTTAGTTTGTCACAAGAGTTTAACATGAGTTAAGATACCTCAAGAAGACATTGGGCAGTTTTCATCAACCTTTATCACTAACTGGTTATTCCTCACCGCCACTATTCCACCTCGGGCCGACGACGTGGTACAAACTCATATTAGAAATAGAAAGTATCTCAGAATACATTCAAAATAGACGTCTTCATGCATTAATTTGAGTTGTAACTGTGGTATAATATAACTTATCCTCAACGTATGGGAAAGCGAAACCATAAGAAGAAAATAAACTCTAGAAAATGGTCAACGGTATCCCTTTAACGCCACAAAATGAGCTGGAAGCACAAATAGTCGCATTTTAAACAAAGACAGAACTGTGAAAGGAATAACAGGCGAATACTACTCACTGTCGATGAGTTCTGCGCATATTACTGTTGGTCATAAATGTATGCGCAGGCGCCGCCCGGGGCCCGGACAGTGGCGGTGTGTGGTGTGACAGTGTGGCTGGTGTGTGACGGTGGTGTGCGGTTGTCAATGCAGGATGCGGTCAGCGCGGGTTGTAACGAACGGGACTATTTTGTGACATACGGACGTTGTGGTACGACAACTGGTATTCTTTTTCCACTGCGCCATGAACCGTGTCGTTTGTGATTGAATAATGGTTATAGGTGTTGTTCTCTTAGGAAAATTAAGTTAGCTGTTAATATTCAATGCATAGTATGAACAAGAGACCAATCCGCACTGGGCCCGCGTGATGGATTACAGCCCATCCCTCTCCTAGAGAGCAGGCCTGAGTCCCTGCAGTGGGAACATTATAGGCTGATGATGATGATGATGAAGAAGATATTTATACACCTAAGTATTTAAATCTTTAACTTAACAGCGCATAATGTAGCGATGAACCTGCGACACATTTTCAAACGTGAGTAAATCTACCACTATGAAACTAGATTATTCACGAAACGTTTACAATATGATAGGTCATGGTCTTGCAGTAAATGTGCTCAGGCGTTGATCCTGTCTGTGTGCTTGTCCAATGTCCATCGACTCTAACATGTCTTTAACTTATACGTCTACAACTAAACACCTCTGGATATCCTCTCGACGACACCGCGCTCACTCGAAATGCGCTCCATTCTCCGCACCAGTATTCCTCATCCAATATAACCCGCAGCCACACTCTAATGTGTCTAATTATTGTGTTTACTATAAACTCATGTAAACATGGTGTGAACGCTGCAATTGACTCGCACAGGACGTCGTTAAGACGCGCGAGGCGATGCTCGGGGACCACCGACAGAGATATCTGCTCAACGGTGGGATAATTTGGTAGATTGAGCAGTTTATTAAGGAAACGCTAATCTCATTGCTACATCTGACTAGAGACCATTAACTTCTAATAACAGTTGAATAGATGGAATAAGTTGACTGCATCGCTGGTACTCGGGCAAAGTGTAATAGTGTTTTTCCAACAGGAATTTCTCCGTAGCAGTCACAGAGTTTGGATTTGTGCCCGGTTTGTTCATTAAACAGACTACAGACAGGTCCACTGTGTTAGTAACAAAATAACTTAGCCTATGTTAGTCCTTAATAATAATTATTAAAACAGACGAACACGATTCACAAACATTTACACAAGAAATCCTTACAATACTAGAATGTTAGTAACAATAGAACTTATAAAACTATGTTAGTACTTATATTCTACTAAAGACAAGGTGGTTTTTATGAGATGCCTCACTATGGGGCTTTCGTCATGCCTATCAACAATAACGCTCAAGAGGCTGTTGCACTGCCAGGCAACCTGGCGAAAAGAGACGAATTCTTCTTACGCACTACATCGCCACCTAATACATGGGACTTAAACATAACTGGCGAAGTGTGGGTGCACTATTAGATACACCTGTCTAACACATAGAGGATTACACAACCTGTGATGTTATGAATAAATTGAATACTAGTGATGCATCGTTTCAAACCTAATTTACTCAAGCATTGCACTTTTTAATTGGAAACCTTAAGGGAAATACCGAAACTTACAAGTCAGTGAATCCGTTTACAATCACAAACATGCATACGAATTTGAGACCTATTAAAACAAAACTCCACGTCTAGTATTTGATAATTTGCTGTTGTAGCACATTCCATCGTATTCATTTCTGGTCTCGATACCCTGGAAATAAATCTGGGTGGTCTGATCGTCGCCTGAACAGCACGTTTGCAGCGCCTGCAAAAACCTGATTCCATTAAAGTTTCACGGTGGTCTGAAAAGTTCCGGATTTCAACAAAAACTTGTCATAAAACCAAAATGAAGTCATTACTCTCATTTGGGAGAAAAGCAACAGATTTTTTGGCAAGATGTGTGTGTTGTGTGGTTTTTTTAGAGATTTTTGAATGATATTTCAACAGAAGTATACCAAGGGAAACCACACTCACCAAAATCGGCCTGTCCTAGAATGGAAATTTCAAGTATATATTTTAACCCACGCTGTGCCTGTGTGGAGGATTAGGAGGCCTATGTCCCAGTAGTGGGACTAAGGCCTTATCGGCTGATTATAATGATGATACTACTTTCATATTTTCTCGTTCATACTGTCCCAGTGCTAGACAAAGGTTTCCCTAAATCATTCTCATTGTATTTACAGCTCCATATAAAGCTATGTCTAAGATATGTGGATGTTCTCTAATTGGTTCATTATTAGTGAACGAGTGAGTCTTGGCTCGTGGCTTAGCTAAGGCGTGCCA
Organism: Diarsia brunnea; assembly: GCA_949774965.1. NCBI lineage: Eukaryota > Metazoa > Arthropoda > Insecta > Lepidoptera > Noctuidae > Diarsia > Diarsia brunnea. The sequence goes on from OX459009.1 coordinate 816,286, forward strand.
AAACGAATTAGTGTTAGTATTAAAGTTTCTTGAACTGCCTTCCCTACAAACATCTATTATTCTCTTAGCGCCTATTATGCAAATAACTTTACCGACAAAGTGAAAATAGCTGAACGTTGGTACCGACTCCGGCTCATTTTTCCAACAATAACAGTTTTGGTTAAACTCTAGCAAATTATTATTGGATTTTGTGTTGTTATTTGTCTGCTGATGCCCGCGGCTTCGCCCGTATGGATGTCGATCAAAATATACACTAAAACCTTCCTCGAGAACCACTCTATCTATAGGTGAAAATAGCATGAAAATCGGAGCAGTAGTTTTTGAATTTATAGCGTACAGACATACAGACAGATGCGGCGGAGGACTTTGTTTTATTATGTGTAGTAATACACATACCTTGTCTTAAAATTATGCCACACAAAACGTTTTCGTTTTTCTAGCAGGCATTTCTCAGTAGCAGCCAAGAAGTCTGGATTTGTGTCCAGTTGATGGCAATAGGCTCGCCCTCTCTAACGTGGGCCTTAAACATAACTGGCGAAATGTGGGTGTAGTATTAGGTGCACCTCTGCCTAACCCAAGGGGGTTAGAGGCGTGATGTTATATAAAAACCATTTCAACGAAAAATAATAATACAAACGTATTTCATTCAATCCCAGACTCAGTACAGCGCACATTATTGTTTATCAGTATCATTCATAAGATTAAACGGTTCACCTTCAATCTCTACAACAACTCGTTATCTATAACTAAATAAATTACTCTCGTTTCAGATAAACTGACGTCGACGCATCAACCTCGGTGAGTTTATCCTATCTCATTAATATTCATTGATAATATTTTTATCTTTATCTTAATTAGTGGCTATAGAATACTAGGCTTTATACCGTGGAGATAAGGGTGTTGTGATGGGTTAGAGGTTGTGAATAGTGGCCACACGCAAAGTTCGCGTGGTTGACTGGTTGGCTGGTTGTTAGTAAGAGCTGACATGCGGTGGGCGTACTACACACAATGGTGACACAGATTATGTGCAGTGCTCATGTAGATACGATATACTTTGAACTAAGTACCTTCCTCCTATATTCTTACAGTATTTACAGAAAAAGTTAGCACAGATATAATCATTCATCGTTTCGTGATTCCATAACAATTTTCTTCAAGATACATAATACGCTCATGTTCAGCACTTGACAAACTCCCTCTTCCTCCCTCCTTCCCGGGTTTTTCCATCAGGAATTTCTCAGTAGCAGCCCGGAGTTTGGAAGATGGCGGTATGATACCCTCGTGCCTCTGAAACCACGTTAAGCAGTTGGTTCTGCGCCTGATTTCTCTTCTCTCCGGTCGTGTCGGATTGCCACCTCATCAGACTATGAGAGCAAAGGAACAGAGAGTGCATCATCACGTATCTCCCACATTGCTGCCGATGGCTAATCTCCGTTGAGATCAGGAGGACTATAAGTATCATCACTATCACTACATAGTATAAAACAAAGTCGCTGTCGCTGTCTGTCCGTCCCCATGTATGCCTAAATCTTTAAAACTACGGAACGGATTTTGAACCGGTTTTTTTAATAGATAGAGTGATTCAAGAGGAAGGTTTTAGTATATAATTTGATCGACATCCACGCGGGCGAAGCCGCGGGCATCAGCTAGTGATACATAAAATTATGTCAATTTAATCCAATACATTACTGACTTTTCCTTCACCGTTATCACTGATACAATGTCCATCTGCAGTGACAACTAATGCCAGTCAAGTGGCAAGTAGTTCGGAGGTGGAGCAGGTCAATCCGTTTGAGATAATCTTTTATCTAAGTAGGTACTGATGGAAGATGCTCGACGTGGTTTATCGTAACACAAGTCATGCAGGACTTGAGACTGCAAATGTCTCTTCTACTTAGATTTGATGACTATAGCAATTGAAGGAGAGGGAGAGGTAGAAGAAGATCATAGAGGATGAGGGATGGATTCAGGAAGAAAAATAAGTTAATGATAGCGAGGTGGTTGGCAGGGGAAACTGGATGAAAGAAACGTATGTAGCATGCTACACGAGTCGGTGCACCGACTCCAGGTAACATGGGACAAGGACAGGAATATGATGACTGTCTTGTCATTACATGGAATATTTTTCCATAGAAGCTTCAAAGAGCATCTCTGTAATTATGAACCTGCACTAGAAACAGTTCCAAGATATTTTATGTCTCCATAGCCTAGGTTTACAGACCACACGATCTTCATCATCATCATCAGCCTATAATGTTCCCACTGCAGGGACTCAGGCCTCCTCTCTAGGAGAGGGATGGGCTATATATACTATAGTGCGGATTGGTAGATGTCACGTCTTCGAATTTTTTTGGTTCTAACACATGCCGGTTTCCTCACGATGTTTTCCTTCACCGTTTTGAGAGCAGTGATGATGAAATAAATTACACAAAGTAATGCGCCTGGCTGGGTTCGAACCGACGACTCACTGTTCCTAAGTCGCGGCCGCTACCACTGAGCCACCACATGACTTAGTAGGAGATAAAGCTATTAGATAATTACTTAATGGATATTTCAAACCAGCTATTTATAAATATAGTTTGTCGCGTCTGCACTAATAGCGATCTCCAGCCAGATGTGACAATAGTAAAGTTGGCAATGTTGCGCGGGCGCCGGCGTGGGAGACGCTCGCACAAACATGTATGTAAATAATAATAAACTAATGATTTAAGCACGTGTAGCAGATAAATACTGCCAACTACTAATTAATTGTAGCTCTTGTCAGGGCCGCCAGTTTAGTTCTAAATCTCGTTTTTGTTCTCACAGGCCACAGCACATCTGTCGGTAGCAAATTGTCATATCCTGTTAAGTAAAAACCAAGGCGTAAACAGCGCAAGCGGAACGCCCTCAGCTAAGTGGACCGACCACCTTGACCCGCTGGCTGGGACAGACTGGATGCAAAAGATGGAGGACTGGGTGTCATGGCGCAGCATAGGAGAGGCTTATGTCCAGCAGGGGACTGCAGGACTGTTCGAAAGGGATACCGCGGCCCCAGAACACAAAGGAGTTAGAAGGAAAATGGGTGGGTTAAGTCTGCCACTCCTTTCCGCTCCGCCCACAGTGGGAGAGGTCATTTGATGATTTCACACCCATCAAAAAAAAGGGGGACTGTAACATGCAGATGTAAGGCGTGTAGACGAGAACCTTACTGACAAAATAAAGCTTGAACGTTCACTTAGATATTCTGTTAAGAATGTATCCTATTAGCTAATCTTCTTTGGTTTCTTTTAAAATAAAACTAGCATTAATTACGGCCTAGTGTGTTGGCGACAATAGCCTAGTCAGGCAGAGGCTGGTAACGATGCTTGCATGTGAGAACGCAGTGCGCGGGCGCCGGTGTGGGAGGCGCGCATATTCGCAATGTAAGCGCTTGTCGCTGATAAATATAAAGCCATGTGAGTGAATTTAGAGGTCAGGGTAATACTTTGAACAATGTTTAAACTTTGTTTAAGAAACTTGATTTAAACTTTGGAGGATGAGCTCTCAGTATAAACACGAATATCCGGGACTTTAATATCGAATAAGCGGTTTGTTTTCAGCATTGTGTTTAGTTCACAAAGTAACGCTACTTTATGTAAAGTAATAATTATCTTCTGCTTAACCATATTTTTTCACGCTTAAAAAACGTCTGTTAACTTTAAGCAGCGTTTATGAATAAACCTCAAAAAGTACATCACAAGCACCAACCTCAGTTATACTTAGTATTAACATAGCCAGTCTTATGACAAATCACCAAAACCCCACAATAGCTCATTGAATATTAATTACTCTGACTAATTTAAGCACTAACGAACAAACAAGCCTTAAACAATGTCTCGGCACAACAATGTGACAACGCGTATTATCGTCAAGCCGTGCGCGGGCGCCGGTGTGGGCTGCTACAATAATGTACAAGATTTTGTCATACATGCCAGTTGTGGGCCGCAGGCTATGGGCGACATGTCTGCGAAACTTAGGCTTTAAGTACTTGTACCTACTTAAGTAACTAGAGACTTTATTATATTCCTATACATGGAAACAAGAAAAAAAAACGAAACGAAAAAAACGAGAAACGATGGATGCACTGTGTTAAAAATGATATGGTAAAAAAGGAGGTGTCTCATGAGATGACGAGAAACAGGGAAGTGTGGAAGAGGAAGACATGCTGCGCCGACCACAAATGAATTGGGATAAGGGCAAGAGAATGATGACATGGAAGACATCTTGTACAGTACTGGTATTTAGCTGCATCTGGTTAAAACTAAGCCATCCCAACATAGTGAGGAAATGCATAGGCAGATGATGAGATGAAAGGCATCATTTGAAGTACTTCACTGACCGCTATAGTCTTACGTTCCCTGTTCTCCTATCGTCCGTCGCCATCACATATGTTGCAGTAACTCCCTTGGGAAACTCCTCACTTCTCTGAATCTAAAATAACGTGATAAAAAGCAAATAATAAATACAACACGTATAAATGACGAAGCAAAACTAATTTTGACAGTTGTTATTCATTACCTGATCCTTTATCCATTAGTTCATTGTGTATTACCTATGTAGTTCGTCAGATAAACCATAAAAACCATTTGTAGCACCCCTTTTTCCAAGATGGCGGATAGTTACGCAAGGACACCTTTTTTCACTTGTTTTGCACGTGATTTGTTTACTTGGTGCATCGGGAGAGTCACCAAACGGGATGTAGCCATTCTGATCTATAAGTTTGTCAAGTCAATACGACCTTACCTCCTGAAACAATATTTTATTACTAACTATAAGTAATCACTGGGGCAAGTGTCTAACAAGACATATACCAACATTCATGAATTTCTAGTAACATAGAGACCCCTCAAAAAATTCGAAAACACTTGTGTGGATTTAAATGAGCTGTCGACCGTACCAAACACGTCGTGTCTCTAGTTTATGAGTTGTGTCTGCTTCGACATGATAAACGTGCAATATGTGCATACATCAGCTGTTCTCAGAACTGAGGAGTCACTGGCTTGTTCTTGTGAGCTGATGCCGGGTATATCGTAATGTTTTCCTTACCTGAAGTATGCGCTAAAAAACTGCTATAGGTAGTGTTAACTTATAAAGTCGAATTTAATATACAGAATGACAAGGACTTGTAAGATTTATGAAGTGCCTGCAAATGTCAAGTTCTTATAGAGGTTTTGATTCTGAGAAGTATGATGTTACTTCTTTATCTATTATTGAATATTTGACTATTGTTGTATCTAATTGACATTTAGAATTCACATGATAACTCATGTGATAATCGATCTAGCAAAAATGTAATTCAATAGAAAATGACGCTTGTAGATTCTCAGAATTGTAAAAAGGAATTTTAAAAAATCTACTTAATTTTCGTCAACATTGACAGATCCACTGTGTTAGTATACCTACTTATAATTAATATCATCATTAGCTTATAATGTTCCCACTGCAGGGACTCAGGCCTCCTCTCTAGTAGAGGGATGGGCTTTAATCCACCACGCGGGCCCAGTGCGGTTTGGTAGATGTCACATGTCTTTGAATTTTTTGGTTCTAAGATCTATATTATGCCGTTCACGATGTTTTCCTTCAGCGTTTTGAGAGCAGTGCTGATGAAATAAATTACACAAAGTAATGCGCCTGACTGGGTTCGACCCCGCGACTCACTGTTCGTAAATCGGAGCCGCTCCCACTGATCCACCACTGCTCTCTAATTAATAATTAATATTATCTCAAATACTTATACTCAGCTACAACAAGGCTTAATGGCTAGAGCCCATTAAGCCTTGTTGTAGACTCTTCTTGACTTACAAACCCTAGTCTTAAACTAAACACGAATTGAACCTCAATCACGCTCCTTCACTAAGCTAGCGATTCCCACCACTGGCACTACACCTTCATTTTCAATTCCCCGCCCGTCCACTCATAAACATACATTTTTATCGAACATGGTAAATCGAACACTTATCAGTGGGCCGTCGCTCACAATCAAATTGATGCTCGTATCGGATCGGAACGCCATCGGCATGTGAGATCAGCTGCTATTAGGATGCGAACAACGCACCAGCATTCCAGACAAGCCGCTTTTAGCCATTTTTGTACTCAATTTCGTGTAAATACTTTACCTACTTAGTACGGAGCGCAGACTTTGAGATCTGGGAATATGCTTAGCTTTTGAATTCTAAGACTGTGTCAAGGTCTCATAGTAATGCCCGTCGGGGCTGGGGGTTGTTCGCTAGAGATACCGCGGCCTCGGCACAAGGGCTAAGAATGAACATGGGTGGTTTTTAGTCAGTACAAGTCTGACACTCCCTTTCGCTCTGCCCAAGAGCGGGAGGGGTTATTTAATGATTTTCCACCAACCATAAAAAAGGGGGTTCGGAGGCGCGCGTGGAACACGAACGCGCCGTCGACACGGCTCTAAGAACCCCCTGCAGTAAGCTAACATCGGTGAACCATACTTCACTAGGAACACACAATCACAGAATAGATTGAGACTGCTGTTTGAAGTCTCACTCTGTAATCAGCCCACTTCAAAACTACAAAATACTTTGTACTACAATAGTAGTACTTATGTGTCTCATATTACAGTTGTAGAAACACATTGATAAGAAAACTGTTTTTGTATGAACATTTTCTTGCTTATAAACATCGGTACTATGTCATAAAAGCGGTCAACTAGCAGTCTTAACAAATCGAAACTATTATTACCTCCGACACAAACCTGCCTAAAATAATCCATTAATGGAATTAAACAAAGATAAGGCGTTCATTTAAATCTTAAAACAATGCGAGGAAGTGTTTGTACCTATTGGTGAAGACTGATCGATCGGCTGTCAGTCTGGGAGATTTGTACATTAGCTGAATACAAATCCTGAGCAAAAAACAAAATCAAGGTGACCTGTAGACAAACAATACAACAATTTATAGCACAAGGAAGACTGTGATCGGTATTGTACTGGTAATATATTAAACTATGACATGTGATTAATTACTCAGAATAGGTGAGAAAAATAATCGGCAAACGACAATGCTGTGACTTTAGATCTCTGCGAAAAAAATAGCTTTAAATAACACTCATTTTTTGGGCAGTAGTGTAAAAATCTCACTCTGCTCTACCGATATCACAAAAGGTCTATACAGATGGACAGATTTTGAGCACGTTCCGCAATTTCTTCTACCTAGCTAAAACACCAGAATATTTGAAAGGTGAGCAGGGTTTTGGAGGATTTCTTCTTCTCGAATCGATGACTCAGAAATTGGCCGTCCAGTACGTAGCAGTCTAGGATAGCTCTGATCTCATGATCAGTATTGATTCTCAGCTTTATTGAATAAATGTATTTTCATCATCTCATTCTTCACACGAAATAAGAATACGCCAATCAGGCCAAACCCTCACAAAGGCAAACTGTACCCAACATTAGCCAAAAAGCGAGTAAGTCAAGTGCAGCTGAGCAAGCACCGTCACCTCGCAGCGTTAGCCCGTGTTTGTTGCCACGACGCGACGTGCGAAACCTGGCTCGAGTTACACGCAGGGTTGCTCATTTATACAATCCTTTAGGAGAACAATATATTTTATTACTATCTCGTATACTGCTGAACGTGGGGTTCATGTCCCGGTTTGGAAAACGTGATTTTTTTCACTGGAAAGCTCTTAGTAGCAGCCAGGAGCTCCGAAGTAGGCGGTGTGTTAGCCATTGGCGCAACGCCATTGCTCCCACGCCTGCTCTCGTCCCTCGCTCTTCCTCCATGGCTAGTCTCCGCTGATTGGCCGCCATGAGCATTTGGTTAGGAGATTTTTTACTGTAACTATTATCTTTAAATTAGACAACCATTCCTGCTTTTATCTTCTCTTGAACCAGTACCCACGCAATGCTATTCTTCCCGGTCGTGGATTACCTCATCAGAAGCTGTATATTTCTTAGGATTCAGCTATTTTCCTATAAACTGGTTTAGTTTATGTTGACAAGAGGAAAAGGATAAACCGGGTTCATTGCAACTTGTTTTTTATGTTGCGTAGTAATTACGCTGAATATAAAAGGCGAGTTATTAAACTCTCACATAAAAACAACTCAGATATTGAATATCGTACAATGAAGGGTTCACTGACCAGAAATAATGAGGAGGAAAACTCTGTAAAATATATTTCAAAAGTCGATAGCTTCAGTTTGATAAATAATGGAAGTATTTTAAGAAAAAGCTCCGTTCACCCCTGTTTTGCGACCGCGGCATGCCTGTAACATGATAACTGACAATTGCTGGCACTTACCGGCGACGCTCCGCTCACTAGCGCCCCCCTACTGACAATATTTACTAGATCGTAGTTCATCATATCCCAATTGTAGGGGATTCGCGATTCAACCCACTGTTTGTGTAAGAAGGGGACGATAATTAGTTGCATTAGTGAAATGGAAATTTAATATGGGAACGTACGAAATACGATAAGACAGAACTATTCTTGATTATGTTATGGTAGGTCTGGTTTGCAAAGCTTTTTTTTTAATTTTGCTCCCATATCTTGAACATCTGTTCTTTATCCTATGTCCTAACTAACCGTTTTGTCGTCATTATTCTAGCCTGAAATAATTTCACAGAGTAAAACTTTTATTGAATTATTTCTCAAGTAGCAAAGGAGGAGGGAATACTGTGTAATTTTTTTAGACTATTGCCCCTGTTCTTTAGCAGTTTTAAATGCCATACACTGTTAGAAGGATTAAGCCCTAACTTTCCTCTATGCAAAAATACAAACTTCAAAGTAAAACTTACCGTTTGAAAGTATAAAAACTTTACAGCCAGTAACTGTTGTTGTCGAGCGCTTACCGCTCACAACATGGTTGCAACTGTTAGGTGCGTGCGCGCATGTTTGCTCAGCGTCTGTTTACAAGCCGCATTGTATGGCAACACTGCCGCGGTAATTATAATAGTAACTTAGTTGTGTCTGCTTTGTGTGCAACTGTGGAGGTAAGGTACTTGTTTGTACTTGAAACGTAAAGAAGTTAGTAAGCAAGAAATGTGTGACGAATCGACCACTGAGTACAGCGGTGCTTTGAGATAAGCTGTAATAGTTCTGCTATAGAACTAAGTATTGGTCAAAGCTATGTCTAATTAGCTAAAGTTAAAGCTATTCATATATCAGGAGATATTTTGAGGAGGCCTGACCAAGGCACCGTGGCTCAAGAGGGCGGAGGTCTCCACGCGGCAGTCGATGGAATATGACAGCCGGTGATGATTGACAATTTTGAAAGAGACTTCTATTATTGCACCCAGCAAATACAAAACTACATGGTTAGCCGCTTCCTTTGTTTGTGTCTGAGCTTTTAGATCCTTTTCCTAAATACCTGCTTAATCTGCAACAATAAACAAGATTGTGAAGGTAATTTCTACAAATTGAGACAATCACGTACTCGTACACAAACACGGTTTAAAAACAACACAGCACATTGACAAAGTAACCTCAACTGTATAACTCCTCAAGCAACAGAGAATAAGCGCTCATTGCTGCAATATGTTAGCGTCTCAGTTAAATGAGCGCATTATTTTGCTGAGCATATGGCATACGGCTACATATATATACAGACGGTATGTATGTCTGAGCAAAGTTCCGAGTTCCCGACGTAACTGACTAATGTGGACAAATTGCGAGCCTCGAAGGGGATTCGTACTTCGTTGGTGCAGATATTTGACGCAGTATGGCTTTAATATATTTGACCAGAATATATGAACGAAGAAGAATTAGTAAGTGAGAATGGAGAGAAGAATTAGCTGGTGGCGTTCCATAGGTTACTGTTTTCTGTACCATATTTTCATTGTTGGCTTACCCGATGGAAAAAGATGTTATCCAATTTATTTGTGGTCAGTGCACCATGTCTTCTTCTTCCATACTTCTCGATTAATCGTCAAGTCGTAATGTAGGTCTAAAATAATTATAAATTAACATTCTTAGTAGGCTTACAGATTTGATTACTTATCATGGCTTTTATGCATGTTCTTTAAAATTTCTATGTTTTTGTTTATATTTTCCCCTTGGTAAAAGCTCAAGAAACAGCTGCAGGGCTCGCTTGTAATTCCTAGTCAACATTTCTCGATTTTCAGAATAGTCTTGACAAAGCCCAAAAGCCCAGTTTCCCTTCCAAAGAAAGCTAACAAAAGTTTAATCTAGTTTGATATCTCGGAGCAATCCACAACATTGGTACCTCTCGTAAACTTGACGAGGGCAATGTTGTCTGTTCTGACAAATGACAAACGTGATACCTCGTTCCATTTCACTTGAATACGGAAATAAATCTTTAATTCTTATTCTCCGTAGGCAAGCCTATCTAGATGGATGTAAGGTAAGCAATCAAGTCTAACATGAACCTAACCTAGTTAGATAATCTGGCAGCATCGTGACCGCCCTGAGAGAGAGATTCTTGGTAATCTAGCTCATTGTGTGTGCTAGTGTTGTGTGTGTCTAGTGAACGGGGGCAGCCCTGACTAATCACTGGCGGGATGTGGTTGTGAACTGAGAATATCGGAGCTAGGTTCGTTATGGATATACAATACAGCTGAAATGACCTCTGCTATGCCACCGACGATGCCGTGGAATGGTATTTTGCTGGACAAAATAGAAATACAGACTTGTACTTGAAGAAGATGGATTTATGTTAAAAATGTAATATTGAACAATGGCAATTTGTTTACCCATTCTAGCTTACTGATGATAATGATGACGATTTTAAGAAGCATCAGTCAAAATATTATGCAATTCTCCAACATTTCATCAGAGCAAAGCATTTCATATAAAGTACCGTTTGCTAACTTATGTCGATCCCGGTTGTTTACTAATGTTTTGTTTAATTAAAATGTGAGTTTCATAAATACAGTTAAACTAAGAGGTACCTATAAACAACAGTTAGACAATAATAAGTCTGCGATGTAGTCTTAATTTGCAAGCTCATGTCTAGGGCTAGTTTCCACCGAAATCGTCCAGTCTAACTCCTCAACTGTTAGTCTATATAGTACAATTTACGTTCCGTGTTAATAATCTCCCTCGTGGGACACTGCTGACAGCCCCGAGATTCCTGGTATGCTCTCGACGGAGCAATACATAAGTGTCACTGTGTGTCAGTGAACAGTATCGCGATGTCCGTGAGACTGCGCTATTGCGACAACTGCCGTCTGTGACAAATGATGGCAATGTTAAGGTGTGGCCCTAGCGGGGGGTTTGAGGTTTTGGGGATGAAAGTTAGATCGAAGGAATTGATTAGTTGTGGCTGTAAGAGAAGGGAAGAGCAAAGAAATAATGGGTGGGTTTTGTGAAACATGACGAGAAGGAAGAAGAAGATAATATACTGCTCCGACTCACACCCTAAATAAATTGGGAAAAGTGTAGGAGATTGAAGATGATGAATGATGGATTGCCAGGATGGCATTTCAGTCCGATGAGTATCATGGTTGTAGGTGTTTATTATTGTGATTGTTTAATAGAGTAGTTGGTTAGTAAGTAGAGTGGTTGGTTATCAAGCGGATTGTGCAATAAAATAAAAGGTAAATGACAAAAGCTAATAGGTTATTGCAAGTGGATATATTGTGTTTTTTTTTATTTTAAAAATAAAATCTTAAAACTCCTTTAAAGGACATTTTAAATTATCACAGCTTTAAAAACATCAATATTTGGACTGTTTAGAGGAATTTAATAGTCACGGAATATGCGAAGTCTCGACTATTACTTGATACGGTTCATGAATAATTTATATTATGGCCTTTAGTTCAGTTCAGCGTTGAACAGGACAAATAAATAATTAATAATGACTCTATTTGGCATTCCCTACAAGCTCGTTATTGCGTTAATAATATTATTATGATCAGTTTTAAACGTATGTTTAATTCATTAAACTAATAGTTATTTAGTCGAATTGACCCTTCGTTATTTAGGCTAAAATGGCTAGTTAGACCTAAAGCTAGTCGCGGACTGTTTATTTATTCTAGAGGTTTCCTATTCAAATAATAATGCTAAAACTAACAGATGTTACCTATTAGGTAGGCGGAAATATCTCAAACGTCAATGAAGTCGTGTTAAATCCTACCCAATAAAAATACTATGAAAAATATCAAACCGCTACACGATAAAAATATTTAAAAAATTCCAAACCTCGTTTGAAAAGCCTTTAATATGAAGCTTCCTGTGAAACATGAAAACATCCGCATAAATTACCAGCATCAAAATTTGCATGTGTTAATTAACTGTTCCATAATTATTTACAAATCGCACATAAATACATAATCACCGGTACCACATGCTACACAAATTCGCAACAAGTGTGTGTGCGCCCTAACACGTGATCCGTAGGGCTACCTCCTGATTTATTATCTTGCAGACAAACATATTAGCACAACCTTGTAATTACACTTAACACCACATCTGCCACGGTAACTTCAACCTTATAAACCCGTGATAAGGTTACTGGTGTTTTAAATAAAGAGTGTGTGGAGATCATGAATCAGCATCGCCATATTGAATTTTAACAGCAATTGCGAATAAAACCGTCAGCCTGTCAAAATATTTAAAGTTATTTGTGTGCACAAGAGTGTGAGGAAGCCGGTAGAGGCGGCCATTGTTTTTTATTTGAGAATTAAATATGGAACACTGGTTTTATTATTGAAACTTAAAATATTTGAAAAGGAATAATAATAATACGTTTATTTCAGATAATGCAATCCATAAAGCAAAGAGTAACAAAAAGAGAATAGAATAATAATAATATAATAAATGCATTATGATGACTTCATAATATTATTTCGCTAACACTATTATTGTTCTTTTTTGTGTGAATCATTGCTCTACTTTATCGAATACTTCGGTTACCACAACAATTTTATTGTCTAAACATACAAATATACTTTATTTAATGGTTTCCCTTAGCACAGAATGTTTTTACCCGACTGCGGTGAATCCCCAAGGGTTATCATTTGTCGATTTCATAAACAATTGACGGTCTACCTACTTTATACATTCAACAAACTACCCCCCTTCTGAGGGAGGCCTATGTCCAGCTGTGGATGTCTTATGGCTGAAATGATGATGATGATGAAGACAACGTAGCTTATGTAACCCTTGTACCAAACCTCGCTTTCTGCCTATCCCACACAATCCCAAACATCTAATCAGTATTGGCGTTTCTCCATCGACCCACATTTCGTCACAGAACTGGTTCCTATAACTCAGCTCCGGCAAGTATCGACTAATTAGATATTATTTATTGACCATAAATTACTGTAAATTATACATCGATGCTAACTTTGTGTTATTTACGACATCGCAGCCTCATAACTTGCACTTAATTATTTAGACAACTGGCTTGTACATTGAAATGCTAGATTGTGTTTAATTACGTATTTCACTTCATTATCAGCCTATAATATTCCCACTGCAGGGACTCGGACCTCTCTAGGAGAGGGATGGGCTATAATCCAGCACGCGTGCCCAGTGCGGGTTGGTAGATGTCACATGTCTTCGAATTTTTTTGGTTCTAAGAAGTTTCCTCATGATGTTTTCCTTCACTGTTTTGAGAGCAGTGGTGATGAAATAAATTACACAAAGTAATGCGCCTGCCTGGGTTCGAACCCACGACTTACTATTCGTAAGTCGGGGCCGCAACCACTGGGCCACCCACATTTCGCCAGTTATGTTTAAGTCTCATGTAATAGGGGGCGAGCCTATTGCCATCAACCAGGCACATATCCAATTTTCGTGGCTGGAAATTCTTAATAGAAAAATCTGATAACACTTTGCTCAACCTGGGCGTCGAACCCAGGACCACGTGCTCAGCAGTCACACTTGCATCCACTAGACCAACGAGGTAGTCCCTAAAATAACTCAATTGTTTGGCTTACTGAATTAATTTAATGTTCTGTGATTACATTGTAAGTTGCAAATTGGTAACTGCCTATCTACGAGTATCACTGTTTCATGTTTATCTAGCCCGCTTTAGAAATGACTTGCTTTATAGTCGGTACTTATTTTAAAATACAGCCTGTTCATACATTCTGGTAAAAACAATTAAAGCAAAAACAAGCGGTGAGTTTTTTTTTTTTGTTCTACAACCAATTTTAAATAAAAACAAATACTTACCGACGTTGTAAGATTAATTTTATCACTAAATCTTTTCTGATCAAAACTAAACGACATGGTAAAAACTCAATCAATTTGTCTGTTCTAAAGATCATCAGTCTGCGCTATTTAACATGTATAAAAGGCAACAATTCTTAGAAGAACAATCAACGTGTAGGTACATATGTGTCATATGTAAGTAAGCCGCGCCTGTGCACTGACATCTCGTTAAGAATGACGCAATAAAGGGTAAAAGCACACGAGATACTTCAAGATGTTGCGATTTTCTACTAGAAACTTAAGGCTTGAAGACCAACTAAGAACCTATAATTACTAAGTAAAGAACACATACAATAAAAACTTAAATATCAAGGATCTGACGTCAACTGGTATACGATTTCAAAACATTCCAAAATGGAATCAGTCATCAGAAGGTCATGGCAATCCAGTGTATGTATTTCAATTTTTTTGATCACCGCTATAACTGCTACAATTTCACTACTCCTGGCACTTCTAAAGTCATCATCATTCATCATCATTCTCTTGCCCTTATCCCAATTCATTTGGGGTTGGCGCAGCATGTCTTTTTCTTCGCATGCATGTTTCTCGCCATCGCACTTCTAACGTGAAGTTCAATAAAAATCCACTCCATGTTTAAAGGTGATCAACTGATCAATTAGTTAATTGTGTCAACTTGATTGTTCATCACAAGCTAATTGTACGCGTAAAAAACAAGCATCAAAGACGCGCAGGCGCACCCTTGTCGTAAAATCGCTAATCGCAGATGATAAAAGTATTGCGTCTGTATAGGTCTTAACCTTACGATATCAATAAAACTAATGTGGCAACATTAAACAAAACACACAACTTATCTACATGATTTATTTGTTTTTTATCCTCAGTTTTTAGCACTTAAGGTCTCCATAGAGGTCACTACAATTAGAAATAAATCAAACAAAATGTTTGTTTTTATTCGCTAATACAAACTAAGATAGTTTTTTTTTATCATATGTAGACATATTTTATTCAAGAAAATTATTAAACATAAACGGTTTTTTGTTTTAGGTAGATGTATATTTGGACATGCGATGCGGGAGGTATAAGGAAAAATATAATAAGGAAAATATTGAGTATGAATGAAGTTGACTAGAGTAGAGGAAGGCCAAAGAAACGATGAATGAACTTTGTGAAGGATGATATGGCTAGAAAGGAGATGTTTGACCTTACGAATAATACAGAAGTATGGAGGAAGAAGACATGCTGCGCCGACCCAAAATTAATTGGGATAAGGGCAAGAGAATAATGAATCGCGTGGTGATTAATATATAGCCTATTAGAAGAGGCCTACTTTGGCCAACAATGGGACGATAATAGACTCGTATTATTATTATTAGTTACTAGACAGACAGTCTACCCATTTGATCTCACGAAGAAACATTCTGAAATCCTACATCAGCCCCAATCATCGTCTGTCAAAAGTGTTGACAGAAATATTATCTTCTATTTAAATAAAAACCAAAACAAATATAAAAACTGTCATATTATCTATTACAAAAGGCCATCTTCAGAATACTGAAAACTCTCCGAACAAATCTTACGAAGGCAGTACACATGTGATCGCCATACGTGGCAACAATGTCCCACGATAAATCCGTCGGCGCCAACGCGGGCGCAATAACGCATGTGCTACAAATTGTAATGCTCTCGCGCACCTAAACGTGTCAGCACTGTCTCGTGTAGTGTACGGGAGACCGCGCGATGACTTCTGCGGATATGGGAGTCGATTAAATGTTGACAAGTTTGGGATTCACTGGAAATTATGACCGAATTTACGTTAACTTTTGGCAATTTGGCAAGAATACTACTTAAACTATTATAAAACTATCATATGCAAAGAAAAGCTTACTTTTTGAGAGTGTGAGAATTCTCATAAATGTAGCAATGTTGCATGTTCTTCTTTTGAAAGTAGGTGACTTTATGACAAACTAAAATCTCAGCTTGGACCCGTCTTTGAGGGTCCCAATTGTGCTGAAGGGCGCTCAGCACATTTAGAACTTGGTATTTCACTATTTGCACTTCTGTAACGTCTTTGGAAAAACATGCAAAAAAGTATTTACGGTTAGCTAACAGCAGAAATAGCCCGTGACTTAGTCGCACCAGCAATCCCAAAAAAATGCTCGCACCACGCGATACGAACTGCTTGTGAGCCACTAAACGTGTCAGCGCTGCGTCTGCGACGTTGCCGCAACATACGGGCGACAACGCGATGACTACCACGGATACGGAAAAAATAAAATATGTAGGCTTGTCTAATAATATTTTTAGATGCGGTGGGAAAGATGGTAAGCAGAAATGTTTGCAAGAAATGGGCCCAGTTTATGTTTGTGTTCAGATATTCAACAGGCATTTTCTACTCGGAATGTGATTTCTTTGAAAACTGCTTATTATGGCAGAAAGGCTTACGTTAGCACTGGCAGTTTATAAAATAAGATCATCTGTATGACGAACCCTTTCCACGTGACATTTGTAATGTAATGTAAAACTGGTTCTTTAATAGAAATTCGGAAATTACCTTGTTTTCCAAAGACATCTTGTTAATTGAATCTTAAATATCTTTCCTATAGCCTTCCCTACTTATCTATGGTGGTGGTTGTTTTATTCTTTTGTTGTTTTTTTCTTTTCTAATACGTCCGTCCTCCATACAAGTTAGTTGACAAAATCCGTGCCAGGGACATATCGTCCCGCATCCCGCGCGGGATCCGCTTCAGTTTAGCCAGAGCTTTATAATTCTAATGAAGAGCGTTAACAGCTTCTGAAATCCCTAGTCTAGGAATAAATTACTTAGGTACAACACAAGTTTCAGCCAGTGTTATTAAAATGTAAAAACTTCAGCTAACTTGTAATGAATTCAGCCCATTTGAAATTCTACGAAATCTGTTGAAATATTATCGTCTTAACTTTTTGTTTAGTAACAGCCATTTCAAAGATATTTGTTTGATGAGAATTTAAACTATTAGTAGATTCCTTGAAATTAATTCTTGAATTATAACTTCCTTCAAGGTTTAACGTGATTCTTGTTGAAGAGAATGGTTCTACTTTGAAGCCAACTTTAAATCGGTGGAATGGCTAATTAAGTACTGACAGTATTTTGGTAGCCAGAAGTCTGATACAGAATAATCTGAACTGTACTCCTTATACAGGTAGTAATAGTACTAATATATTATTAGATTCAATGATCTTTCCTTTCATGTTTATCGAAATATTACGTTAAAGTCATTTTATGTCAAGTTAAGGTATGTCACTCCATTTTATGATTCAGCATTTGTTTTGATCATAAGAGCATGGACCATGGATATTGGCACATGTAAAGAGTAGCCTATACCTAGCAGTGGGTGACTTCAGGTTGTGGATGATGATGAAGACACTGCATTATCAGCCTTTTTTTTTTTTGGGGTCTGGGAAATCATCAAATAACCCCTCTGCCTTCGCTCCGCTCTGGGCAGAGCGAAAGAGAGTGTCAGACTTCTACTGACTAAAACCACCCATGTTCCTTCTTAGCCCTTTGTGTAGAGGCCGCGGTATCTCTTTCGAACAACCCTCAGCCCCGACGGGGTCATAACTTATCATAAGAGACCTGACAGTCCCGTTTTCACTAACATTAGGAGTGATGAATGCGACAAGCACATCCGTGAAGTTTTTAGCGGACGGCTCAGCGGTAAATTCCAAAAGTACATTTAGGCATCTTTCAGAACACTAGAAACGGTCTTAAGTCAGCAAAGCATTTGACCACCTAGATCTTACCTCAACTTCAGCCTCAATATAATTGTCTCCAATGTTCGCAACGTCCTTGTTGTGTACAGTTAGTGGGTTGCCAGCCATAATGGTCGCTGCCAGAGGTTATCTCGCGCACCCGTCACCCGGCGCCCGCGCACATTTCCGCGAACCCTTATCACTCGGCTTCATAGTAAATATTTTAAGATGGATAACATTCTATCGTGAGCTGCCTTCTGCCGTTCTGCGTACAATTAAATTTAACCGTTTTACTAGATTATATTCCTGGGATTTGGAGGTTGAGGTTCTCTTTCACCTCTGCTGAGCTAGGAATGGAACGTACAAATATTTGATCCTTAGAATTGTCAAGGATAATACAGTAACCATGGTTGTTTTTCGATAGTAAACAATGTCATATATTACGTGGGTATGCTTACAAAATAATTTGTAAGTTGACCTAAAACATTGACTAATAATTTGGAAGAACTTGAACGCCTTTAGTAGCATCCATCAGTTTTTGTTTACAGTCAGAGAGACAGGACACGCAGAAAAATAAGTACAATTATTCAAAATAATCGTCTGAATAACGAATTCTGTGACTAAATAACGAGAACTGCGATCCTTAATTTGATGATAAATAAATATCACCTGTCTCCACATCACCGAGCTTACGGGTGACAACTCCACATTTACATAAGTTTCCACACAAACATAGCACCAACACCTATAAAAGGGATAAGCAGCAAAAACAGAGCAATTATGATAATGAAGTACCTACCTATATCGCCAACGTACAGACAACAGACAAAGTGATGAAATAATTCTGTATTTTTTGGAATTAATTAGTCAATCGTAATTTTATGCTCCACGACATGTTTTTTAAACAATTAATATTATAATGAACAAGTTTTCATTAATAAAACATGTGTTAATCTATTAACATTCGTCACCTACTTGCTTGCAGCTAGTACTTACATCGTTATTTTTTATAGTTTTGCTAAATAATTCATTTGGACTATATTTAAACTGACGCCATGTTGAATTAATGGAGATATGCTAGCTATGCTGTGTGCCCGGGCCTGGTTCGCCATCGTCTCAGTTATAAAGTACTATTAGTGCTGTAATGTGGGTGTTTCAATGCAAACTGCAAGGCTATGTATGTGAGGAGTCTGATAAGGACTGTTCCTTCGAATTAATTAGGTTTTTTCGTATTTTTATTGGTTGTTACCAGATACCTATCGCTGATGAACAGATTATGAGTTCTTGTCATTTAACAAGTATCTCTTTAACGGTTTCTAAGTTTATTTTCTATCTTTCACAGAAGTCAAAGTTGTCTCTCAAACGACTTCCTCTTGTTTCATAATGTCTTCTCGTAAACTTTATTTATTGGAATAGAAACCACATTTCATGTTCTGTGTTTTTTTATAGAACACAGAAAAAAATAGCAAGCACAAATCATCATAAGCATGCATGTGGCAGTATTCTCTCACGACAATGTATGTAAAGGAACATAATTTAATCACCAGAAATAATTTAGGTTAGGTTCGTAAAAAACTTTTCTATAGAAAGACAATTTACAGATAAAAATTATAATGAAAAATGTACAAAAGTACACGCGACACCTGGGGGAGGCCTATGTCCAGCAGTGGACAACTTTTGGCTGAAATGATGATGATGAGGAACCTCATGCAGTGCTTTCAGGTGTCCCATGGGCAGTCTTAGCAGAAACCGTGAGTCACACGGACAGATGGACATGATTCAACATGCATGTCCACTGTAGGTAACAAGGTGTTGTATGTACTAACGCGGTACGTGACACTCAACATGATACGAGTTTTTCTTGAGAAATCGCGCAGCTTCCACCGAGCGCAACCGAGGGCTGTAACTAACGCATTTTATCCTACATTAATTAATGAATTACTCTCAAAAACTTCCAATGCTACACTAAGATCCATAGTTACTTCTTAAAAGCCCCTTAAACAGACTTAAAAAAAAACTATTTATTTATTTTCAGGTAACTTTGGCCCATAGATAAATACCTTACAGATAATATACATACATATTTATATACAGCTTGTAGTGTTAGTAAATTGGCAATAGGCTGTGGAGAAGAACCGGCAAGAAACACCATAATATAATTCACCGAGACACCGGTTTCTGCTTGACCCACCCTGTTTACCCAAATATGAGACCTGGCTAGATCGATTTTTGTCCCCCGTAGACGGACGTTATGCAACTATAATCGAAATAGTTAGACCCGTTTTAATTGATTTATTCGCAGTAAAGATTATAATTGCAACAATTGAAAACCTCCCTTCTCCATACTCATTTACACACATCCTTTTCGGAAATAAGGATGTGTAACTCGCATATAAACTGCTCTAAACTCCCCATCAATTCCTATTAGTCTATATTAAACGTGCTGACTAATTAATTACTGGTATTAATTAACTGCCAGCCCTGAGGACGCGTGGTCGTCGCCGCGTCGCCTGCGCAGGTTCTCCGTACGGGGCGAGGCGACACCGCGCATGCGCCGTAGAATCTTAATTACTGTCTTTAGAGGTATAAGAGCTGGAAGGAGTAACTGAAAATTAATTTATGTCTGTGGCAATAGTGAGAACATTGAACATTGATTAATATTGTTCGGTTTTATGATGACCACCACACACCACGCCTACACGAAGAGTTGAGTTGAAGTGTATCTATAAAACACACCCAGTCATCAGATATGTTTAAGTCCCATGTAATAAGGAGCGAGTATATTGTGATCAATAGGGTGCAAGTCCGACTCTAGGCCGCTACTGAGAAATTCCTGATGAAAATTCCCTCGACATTTTGCACGTGTATAAAATCAAACCTAGGACCTCATGCTCACAGTAGCGCTTGTGATCACTAGACCAACGAGTAAGTACCGATCAAAAGTACCATTTTTCAGTGTTTAAATTTTGCGGTACATGTAGTGTGGCGCAGAAGTTCCTTCCAGATATTACTATTCTAAGTTACTACCTAAGTAGATATCTTTCGCACCATCTCTTACCAACAGGTATATCGTAATTAGATACTTAGTCGCAACACCTATGTATTAGCTGGTATTGGTCAACGACGTAACTAATACGAGAAACTACTTAATTAAAACAGCTGTGTTATGGCTAAGAACCTCACTATTGCCTTCTGGAGCTGCAACGAGTATTTTTGATGAATCGTTTAGATAAGTTTATGGGGTAGCAAGTGTATGCATCAGTGGTACCTGGGAACTATTAGTTTAATTAAATGAGGACACGTTAAAGTTTAAAATTCATCATCATCTGCCTAGCCTTTTCCCAACTATGTTGGGGTCGGCTTCCAGTCTAACCGGATGCAGCTGAATACCAGTATTTTACATGGAGCGACTGCCTATCTGAACTCCACAACCCAGTTAATACTAGGTAATACGATACTCTTTGGTAAGACTGGATGTCAGAATTTCAGGTCACTGACTACCTGTAACGACTGCCAAAGATCTATATATGGCTTTAAAGTTTCAAATTAAAGATGGATATTACATTAAATTTCTGATGTTTGGCGTAAGATGTTGATTGGCCTAAGGAAGTTAAGATAAAAACTCCAACAAGTATTTTATCCAACTGAAAATTAATCCACCATAGACCTCATTCATCGCTTTCCATCAGGCTTGATCAATGTCAAGAACGGGCCCATTTTGCAGTAAAAAAAACTATGTATATACATACTTTTACTTACTTAATTAAATATAAGGTGCTTCAGTACAAATACAGGAACCAACTGAGCAACCGATAATTAACCCTGACAAATGACAAGAAGCTTTCACACTACTGGTATAGTAAATTTCAGCAATATTCCGTTCATCTTTACTTTCAATATTTCTTGCCCTCTACCCTCACTTTACTTCTCGTTCATTCTATTACATACAAATTCAATTTCCCCCCCATTCAACACCAGTATAAACGTAAAGCACCTTCAAACATTCTCATATGAACAGTAAAGCATCCACAATTCCTTGTGAACACCTCATCTTGCCTTTCACGACATCTTAAATCTTAAATCGTCGCCGAATTTCCCATGTTATGACGTCACACTTCACGTCATGCTTACTTACTGGTATGAATAAGAAAAGGGGTAGAAGTTCCACTCATAACAAGAATCTTTCAAAAACCAACAAGGGATTTCAGCAACTAGGCTGTATTTCTGTTATGCGCTTTGTTTAGTAAAAAGTAACGATTTTGGAAAAATTGTCCTATTTAAATAAAATGTCAATCAACTCTTGTTCGCTGCACAGTAAGTAGTTATTTGATTGGATTTGACGGCACGGTTAGCGCAGTGGCAGAGGGATTGGCTGCTGCACTGCGCCTCGCAGGTGCGGTCCCCGCAATGGACAAAAAATATTCGTAAGACCTACAGGTAATTGTTTCGAGTCTGGTTGATTATGTTGTTTAAATGTTTGTAAATACACCCACGACACAGGATAAATTCCTACTGTAAGGCAAGTATTAAAAAAAACTTGAGGCTTATTCCTTGCTCTTTTTATTATTATCTGTTAGCAGATTTACTATACACTACACAAAAGTTACTACGAGCCACCAACTTGTGTGGCCATCAACACACACAGAAGAACAAGAAGCTTACATATCACCTACTCCATCCTAGAACTCCTAACAGTTTGTAAACCTTCTCGTTTCGCTTATTCAGTGTAGTACCACAATCCACGAATACCGCATGTGAACAATGCATCGTGATATATTTCCTCATTGTGCGGGTCTCAGGGTTTCTATGAAGCCTGTTATGGGACATTTTCATAGGAATCACTGCCACATACATACACACGCACTGGATTCGCTTGTGTTGGACGAATTCGCTCTTTTCCCTTTTTCTCGGTTATTTATTGTTCGTTGACATTCTTCGTATAAATATGATGACAATATTTCTTTGTGGCATTGTGTTCTTATTTTGTGTGATTGCCAGTGTGAGATTTATTTAGCTTTGTGGAAAGATTCTGAATATATGACATTGCTTTTGTAAGTCTTTGGTGGACCACAATGTAAGTTTCATAACCTCGGTAAAACAAACCACTAACCACCAACTTAAGGTAAAAATTACCGCTGAACTATCTATAAATCTTCCAGCAGATAAAATCAATACAATTAATGTTTCAAAGTACGTCAGTTAAAGCTCTAACTTCTATTTTTCAATCAAACAATTATAATTTTACTGCAATAACCATGTAAATATTTAGTAATTCTTCAATTTAAACACAGTTACTAATAAATCAAATAAACGTTGACCAATCACGATTGTTGTTGTAGAGCGGCGCGGGCGCAGTGTCCGGTGCGATTTACAACCGCTACAATACTTACAATGCTCACTGCCTGACTGCCACACTCACCAACCTTGTCAAAATGTTATTTATATCAATTCTTGGTAGGGTATGTGACATTGTGATAGGCCATAGCGATTTTGGTGAACGATAAAAAAAGAGAGACTTAGATCGTCGATAGAAGGCCCTCTATCATAGCATAAGGAGAAGGCGCATGCAAAATGTAGGCGACACGATGTGAATTATACTCAAGCGGCGTGGCGCAGCACAGGCACGTCGTTTCGTCAAATGTTCCGCGTTGCTAGCAGTCCGCCGCGCCTTCACCTTTTTTTTTTTTACTTGGGGGGTGGGAAATCATCAAATAACCCCTCCCGCTCTTGGGCAGAGCGAAAGGGAGTGTCAGACTTCTACTGAATAAAAACCACCCATGTTCCTTCTTCGCCCTTCATGTCGAGGCCGCGGTATCCCTTGCGAACAACCCGCAGCCTCGACAGGCGTTGGCCCTTGCGGGCCCCTTCCATGTTGCTGACACCTCTTTGAGGCGCGCGTGGAACACGAACGCGCCGTCGACACGGCCTGTTGTCGTCATAAGACGGACGAACGACGAGCTTACCCATCACTCACCGTCCACAGGCCCACGTCTACGGTGGCCGGAAGCCATCACGTGGCCCCCGACGCCCGGATCGCCTCCCGCGGCGGCTGGGGCCTTCACCTTACGCCTTTTCTGTGTGTTTCGGGCCGAAGATGGGCCCTGTCCTGCATGCAGCAAGAAAATCTTTTTTTTTTTTGGGTGTGGGAAATCATCAAATGACTCCACCTGCTCTGAGCATAGCGGTATGGAGTGTCAGACTTCTACTAACTAAAAACCACCCATGTTCCTGAAGTACATGGGTCATGGATGTATTTAAAGTAAATCGTAGAACATTCAAAACTTGCACTTAAAAGAACTTGTTCAAAGTTCCACTGTCGCTCCCGCTCCCGCTCATGCTATGCCCGTACCCAATCACAAGCGACATCCAATAAATATGTAATTAATAACAATAACGCTAGGCAGAGGGCATTACTCAATCACCGCGGGTCACCTCGCATTAACTCAATATATTCACCCCGCACCAGTGTGTGGAGCTCAGCAGAATTAGGATTTATGGGAGTTGCAGATAATTAAGTTATTTAGGAAAATAATCAGCGATTTGTCTGGCACATGTTTGGTGATATCTTAATAATCATTTGTTCGGCCTGTCATGTGAGAGAAATTACTGTTGAAACGAGGAACAAACCCATGAATTATAGAGGGTATAAGAAGGAAGCCCAAAGCACGGAAAATTCAACAATGAATTAACTTTGTAAAAGATGATGACTGCAAAGGAAATATTGAAGAAGAAGACATTCTACGCCGAACCCAGATAAATAGAGATAAAGACATGATGATGGTGAAGATAATCTTTGATACAGTATTTCCCAACATATTCTTAAGCTTACCTTCACAATTTAAGTCAATAAAAGACCGTTTTGAATTGTCCAAAAATAGATGATTATTAAGTCCTAAAACAACAGACCCACCGTCACCTAACACCATAATTTCTCAAACTTTTCCTACATTATCTCGGAAACGTTAAAATTAAGTAAAGCAGCCGCTTAAGGTAAGCGACACCACGCTTCCGGCTGAAGCGTCGCGTTTCAGGCGTTAATTACTGAACATTTACAATGCCACTGAAAAGTGTCGAGTACGCCTCGTTTTTCAGCTTAATTTCAAGCTATTTATCTGCTGTTTTCAGTTGATTTGATCCTTAAAAAAGCAATGAAACAGAGCTTCAGATACTATCGAATGTGTTGAAGTCGTTGTGTGATTTGTGCACCGTACTGTGGGTACGTAAAGTTGTCCATTTGATTATCTAGATATCTTCTGTATTCACGTTAAAGTTGGTAAAAGAATAAAAAATGCACTATAACAACATCATCTACTTAGAACTACTGGTAAACCGGACGCAACCTGTCCTACAACATTGTTTGATTCTTTTCGTGAAGACCTTTGCTAAAGAATAACACTGGCGGCAGGACATCAATATAGATCCGATTACATTCTTAATCCTTTAGTCACATCTCTTCGGAAATAAAACACGGAACAAAATGACGTGGCCTAGTCTTTCTTCGGCATGAAACCACTCATCCGAATGAAAATCATGACTAATACAACATATAGAGTTACCCAAAACAAACTTAAATAGAAATACTACTCAATGTGCAGAATACTCTGATAGTTTTGAAACACCTTTTACGTTAGAGTGTTGACTTTCTGACCCAAATATCCAAGCTATTGATTTATTTCTGTAATAGTTTTAGACTCGCCCTTCGTACACTTCACATACAAAAGATAATTGTTTCTTTTGAGCAAGTCTATTGAATTTGAAGAGAATTTCAGGAATCAATTTACTGGGATAAAATATCTTTTAGAATAATTGGATCGAATTTAGGTTCTTAGGTATTCTTCAATATTGTTTTCTAAACGACTGAAACACGCTTTTCATAAAGACAAGTACATACTTTAAATATTTGTCATACAGTTATTACGAGATGGAAAATAGAATTAATGAACGATTCCCAACTTTACTGGCTCATACAATGCTTGTACAAACACAACTCATATCGTTAAAGAATGAAGATTAAAACTAAAAGTCAATCTTAGCTTGTGAAACTTTCAATAGCTTTTCACGTGTCAAATTAAAAGCACCATTACAAACGTCAAATCTTCAAGTAACGCCTTTAACTCTCACTTAAACTGCATCTCCAAAGTTCAAGTTACAGTACTTGTCAAAGTTAGCGTAGGTAACCGATCCTCCAATATACTGTGATAACTGTTATAAGTGGCACCGTAGGAGTGCCTGCATGCAGTGCCGTAGGAGTGCAGTTAAACTGTTTATCGTGCTGTCGAAAACTTTCAGTTTGTTGTGCTGCACTGCACCTGAGTTGGTAACTTTCGCAGACAACTTGCTTGATAACATCGGGGTGCGGTTTTAAACGTTTATGTTTAGTGTCGTTTTGGTAAGTAAGCTATGTCGTTTGTTTAGTACGAGTACAAAATACTGTGTCACAAGGAGTATCGTATTACCCAGTAGCTTGATTGTGGAGATCAGATAAGCGGGATTGTATTTAACCGCATCCGGTTAAACTTGAAACTGACCCCAACATAGTTGGGAAAAGGCCAAGTAGATGATGATGAGGACTGAATCGGAAAGTGTATTCCTCCTACTACAAACTAACTTACATCAACTTACCTATGTATCTGAGGAATCACTAATCATGCCTCAAAGGCCTCTTGACCAACACGTGAAAAAGAAACCTAAATAAGCCGAATGCATCAAATCGAACACTATTTATGTTGATTCTAGAGAGCTGTAAGGTTAGGACTAAAGAGACTTGATATATAGATTGTCCGACGGTCTCTTGTAAAAGAGTAACGATGGAGTTCTTCACCATACAAAACTGTTTCAGAATGGGCGTAGAATAAATTCTATTTCCTTTGTCTAAAAGTTTGACGTTCTAAAGTTCCTATTTCAAAATAGCATAGGTTGGACTTTACACTTGGATACAGAGAATTCAATAGGACATGACATGACTCATGCAATTCATATACCACTCAGCAGTAATTTATTAACTACAGAGCTATAAAACACGAAATCAAATCCAGTCAGTGACTATTGTGGCAGTTAAAAAGTTCCTCTGGGGTATTTTCTATAAATAAGTAAAGCAGCCACGTGTACTGACGGCAACAGTGTTCGGTTCCGCGGTAATGCGTGTAACTTGATATACTGATGTGTTACCGACAGGAATGCTGCCCTAAATATACCGTAATTACTAAATATATTTGAATTCGTGGTGTTTTGTTGTCTCGGATTAGTTTTATTTTATCTGTTGAATGAACTAGCTTGTGATCACTACAATCGTTTAGTTCTGTAGGAATGTACCTAAGAGGAACAATTTGTGCAGAATGTTGTCAGACTAGCGTTATCAATAGAGATTTTGGCACCACACCACTCTATCTCTTTTGTGACTTTATAACCATTTTATGACGAAAAGTATGTCGTTTGCACAAATTGAGACTTTTGGCTTTTTTTACACTACCTAGTCTATACTGCCCCACTACACGGCAAAGGCCCTTTCTCGTACAGAGAAAGCACAAGCATAGATGAATACTAACTCACTATTCATACACCTAAAGGTAAATGTGAATCATTCGACAAAATTCAATCCATTTCCTTATATCTCGTGGTTACACACCATTTACACACCAATAAATTCATTTTATTGTAAGTTCCGTTCACATTTTCAAATCGTAAATTAAAACATTATCACAAAATGGCCGACGACATTTATTTTGCGCGCGAAATAACACAAAATGGCGTCGCATTGTCGGCCAAAATGCGCCCTGGCCGGACTCCAACAGGACTTCAAAGCTGCTCCGAAATAAGGCCACTCGCTGCCTTCTCGAATACACCCTGGATTTTCTTTATTGCTCATTTTTATGAGGAAGTAATATCCTGTATGATTCATAAACACAAAAGATCTGAACATAAAGCATCCGCACTTCGATTCATCCGCAATATGAAGTTTTCTTTGTGTTTCAGGATACTTCTTACCAACCTTTCTGAAATCTTGAAGTAAGATATTTTTAACAAATTGAATCAACGGAATTAATCTAATGAAATAAATTATGAGAAAGCCATAAAATCAATGAAGCACTTTCTGAACAGTTATTAAAGAAATTGAGTTGAATCTGAAAACTGAAAAAAGTTAATCTGAATCTAAAAATAAATTCGACCCGAAGAGATTAGAATTAAGCTTGGAACTGAGTTGAGAGAACCCCGAACTTTTAGAATGAATAGGGAAAAAAATTTACGTTTTTGACTTACTACATAAGATTTACAGTTCATTAAATTCTTTATGTAGGTTACTTCGTTTCGTCAGCTCGACATTTCATTCATTGTAAACGTTACTTAAGGCTCGAGTCACGACAAAGGCGACTCGGTACGAATCACATCTCGCTGACAATATCCACAAATCCGATTATGTATCGAGATTAGAATCGAGTGACTCGTATCGTTATTAAATCGATAACGAGGTGAATACCTACATGAGCCGGGTTATTCTTTAATCTAGCTGTAGGGTTGCCAAATGTTGGCGATGTTATTGTAATTTGAAAAGAGCTGGAAAAAAACTGTTCAATTTGAAACAGAGTATCTTTAACGAATGCAGATAAAAATAATAACTAAATAACAATACTGGCTAAATTTGTGCATGTTATTTTGTTTATATACAAACGTTTTATTTTGAATGTTTCAACTGATAACACTTGCCTTCATAAACAAAATATTTACTGCGAGCCTTATTTCCATAATTCGATTTCACATCATTCATTTGAAAACGTCAACTTTGCCATTCACGTTACAACTTTTCCCCGAAACATATTCCACATAAAGACTTTGATATCAATAAGTTGAAAGTCAACAGGGAAGAAATCTTCTCATGTAAAAATATTCATTCGACTCTGACAAGTCAAAGCGACATTATTATGGAAATTCAAAGAAACGTAATCGGATTATTTTGAGGCGACACACGTTGACGACTGCGACATTTTGAGCGCAAGATGACGCGACACGACTCTAAGTCGGTTCACTCTGTGGTTATCGTTTGTAGATGCATCAGTTACGATTACCTCTTCATCGGAACAGAACATCTCAACAAAGATCACTGTATCTGATAACTACTCATTGTTATTTTTATTTCGATGTCCTATTTACGTATTTCACTGAAACTTACTGTACGAGTATATATTAAGAGTTTTCTGACTATCTATACCCGCCTTTACTAAGTAAAGCAATGGATTTAGTTGACTGCGCAGACTTTCTCATCTTCTTTTGTTAATATTAAAAGCATCTCCTTCCACCGTCTATTAAACCATGAATAAGAGGATAGTTCATTCTTCCCCATATCTACATCAGGTACACCTAACCCGATAGACAACATTTTATTCCAATCGATACGATACCCTATCTAAATTGCCCTTTTAACATCAACACACGATTCCTTTTCCCAACATTTTCTTTACTCGGCAGTTAACAATGAATGCTCGTCCCAACACCCGGTCGTCTTCTAGCCGATAACATCAACGAATAAACAGCAATTATCATGAGCATTACATTGTCGCAATGAGAGCTTTCTTTCACAGCCAATGATAAAGTTATTGCCGCGTTGGGTTACAACATTACAAGATGCTATCTTATACTTCGTTGTGTAATGTTCTTAGGCTGTCTGTAGTGTCCCTAGATGTGATATGTTTTAGATTCTTATCTGATTGTTTCGATAGTTATGTGCCTTAATCTATGTTGCTTTCTCGTTAGGAATTTGTGAGAAAGTTTCAGTAAATTATGCAAACTCAACTGGCATCATTCAAAGTGAGATCACTTTGATTCCAGACAAAGAACAATGAACCGTTTGATTGAAAGATGAGCAAGTAACGCTTTTATTTTCTTTTTATTGATATCAAATGCTTACTTAAACGTAAATCGAGAAAATAAGAATGAAATAAGATTTTCCTAAACGAATTTGATTTACGATTTAATTTGTCACTGCAACAACCAAAAAATGCTACTCAATTCAATCATCAAGGTAAACTAAAAACAACCGATGCGATTCGTAGCCAATACGCAAACTCTTTAAGCAATCAGCGTTGTAAGACAGCCTTATTAAGAAAGAGTGTTTTAGGTATGGCGCCTCGCATTTACAACAGGATACCAGATGTAATAAAACATTTAAATGTTACACAATTTAAAAATAAATTAAAACTATTATTAATTGAAAAATGTTATTATACCATTGATGAATTTCTAAATGATAAATTAATGTAGACTTATTTACTTATTTTGACTGGAGAATACACACAATTTCTAGCTGAATATTGAGGCTAATGGTAATTTATTCGAGATTTATTATTATTATTATTTTTTTGACTGTAGAAATTACTTTATATTGTGACATTTTATAATACTTTTTATCTTAATTCTGTTAATTTTGACATACCTTCCAAAAAATTTGTACGCCTCTTGGCATAACATAGCGACCTATAATTAATTTAAGAACTGTATTTACTACCTATGTTACACAAATAAATTGACTTTGACTTTGACTTTGACTTTGAACCATGATATCAGTCGCAGCAAAACAAGATTTCTAGAATTCTTTAGAGATCGGCCATTACCTTCAGCAATGTCCGCCATGATTGCGCAGGCGCTGATCCAACCGAACGGCTGAACAGTTGAGCACTCGCGTTCAGTCGGTCAGCGCCTTATCGCCATCTTAAGGCTTGTATTCACGCCAATGACCTTGTGCATACAAACTACCCCTCTCGGTCGTAGATACGGACTTTAAACGGACGCATTTTTAATTTATTATAATTAAAATAATACATGTTTTTAAAAAGTAACAAAACCAAATTATTTTCCTTTGTATTTCAAAGCACTATATATTTTTTTATATTGTTTTATTAAAAAAATGAAAGAGTAAAATGGTTCAAATCAACGATTTGGAGGTGATTTTGTGGATATTTTTTCTTATTAAGTGATACTGATAGAAAAATTATGGCTAAACCAAATTACGTGTCATATCATGTAGATTACTGACAATTTTTCTCAGATGTAATTTCCCTGTAAGTGCTGGTGAAAAGCTGCTTCATCTGCACGCTGTTTTTAAGCTTTTTCGAGAGAGCAGCCTTAATGCTGTGCCCCAGGACTTGTGACCTGATGCTCGCAGCCTGATAACTGGAGACCACAGAGATTTAGGAAAGGTATAGACAAGTTATTCTGAAAAACCAGGGACTGAATTACCCAAAAATTACGGTACCTTTAAATTTCGGTATGACGTCATACCGTTAAATAAGGGTTACCGAAATATTTCGATACCGTTATTTTTTCGGTAGCGGAATTTAGAGGTAGGAAATGCATACCGGTATATTTTGGTAGAAGTACCGTTATAAATGTATCGGTAGCGGTACCTAAACCTGAATAAATAGGGGTTTTCTTTGATGCACCGCCTCGCCACTCTGTCTGTCATTCACTTGCCGATAGTTGCACATTATTATATTGTAACTCAGTATTGGTTCTTATTTCCGATCGGAAGGACACGACGCGCCCCGTCTCGCATGCATTTCGGTACCAAAATCGTGTAAGGGTTAAATAACGGTTTAGCCCAACGTTTATTTATAAAGGTACCGGTATAGCTCAACCTTCATTTTAAACCGGTACCGGTATATTTTTGAGGTATCTTGACCTTTAACCGTACCCGCTTGCAGTCCCTGGTCTGAACTACGATATTGCCATCTTGATCTACACATTCGGTTTGAAGTTCTTGATTATCAATTTAATTTCCTATTCTTTTAAGCGTGTCGATGGCAATCTAAATAGTTCAGCTCAATATTTAAGTTCCTATTACTTACGTTCAATGTTACTCGCGTATTAAGAATTATTGTCTAAAAAATATGGTAGCCAGTTATATAATTTCCGGGAAGTGACAGTCATTACAAACTAAATGTATGTGTAATGTGTTTCTCACTCAAAATCAGCACTTTGAGATGGCCAACATTCCATAAGCAAAGCATATGCATGCTAAAATTACATAAGTCAGTCCCCCAAATCGTTTAATTTCTTATACACGTACCTACTTAGTTTTAAATATTCAGCCCCCGATACATAAGAGTGGCTTGTCTATGGTACAGGCACTCTATGGTACAGATGTCTGCACAGTGGTCGTTGGGAGCTATCTACTGAAAGTATCGCCACCGCGGCGTTCGACTCACGCTACAACAGTTTTATTTAAATACTATACAATGTGGATAATTCCACAACAAGCTTACACAATGTAGCTGAGTAGAAATAAAAATACAGAGGATTCTTAATTCAATGTTTACTGTTCTTCGTATCAAGTTAAAACTGGTATTCAGCTGCATCCGGTTAGACTGGAAGCCGACCCTAACATAGTTGGGAAAAGGCTAGGCAGATGATGATGTATCAAGTTAAAACCCAGTGCGGTTATTACACCACCATCATCATCAACATTATTCGTCCACTGCTGGACATAGGCCTCCCCCAGAAGGGGGGGATTTGTCATAATCGCCAAGCTTGGCAGGCGGGTTGGCGTTATTACACCACTCACTCACAATCCCAAAGCTTTATATTTTTACGATTAAGAAATATTCACTGCTTTATTTAGATAAACAGGCGAATATTTCAAACATATGGTAAGGACCAATGGATTTTGAAGAAATTGCTCTTCTACGTTTATTATGCGCACAGCCAATGTGTTCAACTCTGTCCGCATCTGTGTTCCGTCCCGCATTTAAGTCTGAAAGCAAGAGTGACTAGGCTCCTTCTAGGCACACTCGTTCCACTTTCTACATTAACCTCATCCATCGCTATCCTTCAGGCGGGATCAAGCACAAGAACAGGTCAATTTAGCAATTAAAAAAAAATCATTTGCATACTAATAAACAATAACTACGAAAAACACCGCTATC
Source organism: Diarsia brunnea (assembly GCA_949774965.1). Lineage (NCBI taxonomy): Eukaryota > Metazoa > Arthropoda > Insecta > Lepidoptera > Noctuidae > Diarsia > Diarsia brunnea. Next base: position 849,046 of record OX459009.1, read on the forward strand.
CAAACAAATTGCTTAATTCCATCACCTCAATCAGTGTTCGACACTAAAATTAACTAAAAATAAACAAGCAACAAATGCGATTAGCGCAAACATTCCTACAATAAACTGGATTTGCATGTTAATGTTATTTGGAGCTAAACAAACTTGTTTTACTAATTATTTGAAACGCGTGGCGTCAATCTGAGACAATCGTACCAATTAACTATGTAAATGTGTTCATTGAAATATAAGAAACAGAAAATCTACTCAATGACGACCAAAACGAGTTTAATAATGCGCTACTCACTTTGTAAGAAGAAGTGCTTGACAAGTGTTGCACCAGGCACGAAGCTACCGAACCAATATTTTCACTACGGTTTACAGGAGCTTTGCTAGCAAAGTCGTATTTTTCTGCCTGTAAACTTGATACATACTTCTTGATAATATTGGCGTCCTTCAAACGCCATTAGTATTAATTACGTGCCAGAAACGGATAAGATAATTTATCTTTCGGTTGATGTTTTCAGAAAGATGGATTATCATCATCATCATAACCTATAGCAAAACATTCACTGCTAATTATGAGCAACTGATTATTATCTACAACAGTAATAGCACGCAATTAATCGTTCCTCGGCTACTTTCATGCAAACATTAAGTTATAATTGGCATATCAGCCGCCAAAAAAGTTTAGTGGCAAAAATAAAACCTTCTAAAACATGCTTGCGTATTTATATATCTAAAATGTTTGCGAAGTGATCTAAATCGATAAATCCGCGATAATGGAGCAGTAAGTATTTAAGTTTAATTGCGTGTGTCGGTGACTCGGGACCATTGCGAGCCGAGTCGGTCCGAGTTGGTCACAAGTGCGTGCTACCGGCCAGATTAATGTGCCAGATAGAAACCGAGGTGATATACTGATGTCCAGGCCAGTTTCTTTACTTAACTATGGAGTAGTTAACCTTCTCAAACCCTGAATGTAATTAAGACGTCGGGTTGTAGATGAAACTGCATTTTAACATGCAATTTACTTGAGAAGAGCTTTATCTGGCTAGAAAGTAGTCGTCGTTTTGTGCATCGGTATACAAGTGAGACTATGTACTTCTCAGGAAACTGAACTCGTTGCTCGGGTAATGTATACGTTCACGCAACTATTTCACTCTTTGTTTCAAGTGACTGTTTAACTGAGGAAGTCGTGGTTAATAATAACTGCCATTCGGGTCGATCTTTAGGTTAAGCCGCGCTTGCCTAGGTTGGTCTGTGGATGGGTGACTGCCCATTACATACCGAGTTTCCTCCGTGCCTCGGAAAGCACGTTAAGCTGTTGGTCCCGGCTGCCATATATAGATCTTTGGCAGTCGTTACAGGTAGTCAGTGAGCTGAAAGTCTGACAACCAGTCTTACCAAAGGTTTTAAAACTGGGTTGTGGAGGTCAGATAGGTAGTCGCTCCATGTAAAATACTAGTATTCAGCTACATCCGGTTAGACTGGAAGCCCAGTTGGGAAAAGGCTAGGGAGAGGATGTTTCAAGTGACTGTTTGATATGAAATAATATGATCAAAGTCACATTATCCATTTCCAAAAAAGAAAGTTACTTTATCCACACTCTCTATCTTCAAAAGATGTTGAAATCGTGAAAACTCCCAGACGCAGTTTTTCTTTCGCTTCGTAATAAACACGAATAAATATCCACAATCACGTAAGTTTAAGAATGGAAATCGTAAATCAACTGCGACTTTTAACAGTAATATGTTCTTTATTTTGCAAGCTCACGCTTTGGAGTTTGTTCTTAATTAGCGATACACTGAGGTTTTTCTGATGTTCATAGTTGTGTAGTTGATTATCTTGTGTTTCCAAAATATTAACGTTTCATTATCATATCCGTTTCCTAAGGTTCAAGTACAACATCTTACTTAACCATATATTGGAATTTTCCTTTTCCAAATGAACTTTCAAAATTAACGAGAAAGCTTTAATGTTAAACTACCTTAAAATCAACGGACACGCAAAGTATTCGTCGTCATTAAAAGTAGGTACTCATCACAATACACTATTTCACAACTTCACTTACACATAAAACTACATTATTAATTCAAACGATGACAATCAACTAATAAGATTACAATCAATCCATTCCCCACTTAATTGAATCCATTCTTCTCCAAAATCTATTCACCATTCACAGTTTCTTCACAATACACATCACTATTCAGCTCGGGCACGCACAGCACTATCTATATCTGTGAAGTGAACAAAGGAATGTCAAAACTATTCGTTTGACAATACAAATGTCACCGATTGTCAGGGGATAGGCACACAAACGGCTGGTAATGTCAAAATATTTGACACGTTTGGCCTTACCTGAGATAAAGCGATTGAGATAAACGTTGAATGGATTTTGCTTAAATGTTTAGTATTTCATGAGTTTAGTTGAGAGAATGGTTGGTGAATTGTGTTCCAAATTCACAAAGCTTACTTGGCAGCTTAGAGGAATGGTAGACCGCTCGGAATGTGTGGAACATATTGTCGGCTGCTCTCGTTACTGGGGTCCTAATTTTGCTGGTATTCTACTAGATCGGATTTGCTGATTACGGCCTATACGGGTCTATAGAGTCTACGTTGGCGTTTTCCACAGTTCACTGGACGGGCAAGAGCTCAAAACGTTATTTACTGATCAATAAATGTGGCACGATTTTTTTTATGGCCAGATTTAAACTCCAAATCATCTAAATACAAGTTCCATGGAAATCATAAGCACGAAAAGCAACTTAAACACTCTACTTGCACCAAAAAGCTCTTAATAAATAATAATCTTATAATATTCCACGAAAATCTTAAGTGGTTAGTTACTATTGAATTTTTTATTTACAGTCAAATAGTAATAATCTGTAGAATATAATCGTCTGTCGAACTGATCATGGGCTCCTTATCGCCTGTCACACTGTTTTTGTCCATTTTTTGTGACCAGAGATTATCGCTAAGGTCTACGCATGTTGACTTGTGACCAGACTGCTCTTTTGGCCCTGCCCGTCACGTCCGGATTATAGTTCTGCGATAAAACTCGTAGCTGATAAGGTTTTAGATAAAACTTCGTGTTTGTGAGTGTTAAAAGGATGTTGGAACAAGAAATGGTGCTGTGCAAACTGCAATAAACTTAAATAAATACAATTTGTGCATGCTAAAAGCTTACGTGCAAGTTAAGCAAATAGTCTGTCGATACTTTATTTTTCTTTTGAAATCCACTTTGTAGAAAATGCAGTATCAATTTTGAATTTAGTGGGGAATTCTGCAAATAATTTATCTGCTTGTTTCAATTTCAATAACAGCACCTTTTCCTATGGGGCGTCACCTAAATACAATCTCAAGAAAACGCTTCGTGCTAATAACCTAGTTCCCTGTTTTTAATTAGCCACATTTTTCCCGATACTGACTTTCACAGAAGTTCTGAACGAGGGACAAAATGAAAAAACACACAAAACAGGAAATATTATTTGCATTTTCTCGTCTGCTAACTTTTGTGAATAGTTGAGATTTTTTTTTTAAAAAAGGTATGGATGATTTTCTGAGAGATTTCTTGATAGAATACTGAAGAGAAAGAAGTAGAAGAATATAATTGCGAGAATGGTATAACATTTGGGTAGAATACTGTTCAGAACTAAAGGTCAAAAAGACATCGTCCAAAATAAGACTAGGCGAGTTACTTAGACAAGGTAAATAAAACCATCTAAAATAGATTTAATATATACACCAGCGTAATCCGATTCTTTTCTCCCGGAAATCCTCCGACAGTCGGAGCGTCATTGGGAAGACGTACGGCGCAATACTCGGCGTCTAGACACGAGCTATGTACTAATACACGCTACTACATCACCCAGAAGCCTGGAGATGAGCTGGGTAGGTAGTAAGGTACATATGAAATGTTTGTACCTAATAGAAACATGTCGTCACGCTGGTAATGGAACGTGTAGAGTATGTCCTCTACACGTTCCATTACCAACGTTTGTGTTTTTGTAAATCAGTGAAAAGTTCATCAAATGTATCTGGTTCTCCTTTACCTACATCTCTATTAGACGTCATGTCAATGTCGTCTGACCCCTTTCCCATGACGAGATCCAATCTTGCAAAATCTCGGTTCAAAAAATAACAAAGAGCAACATTTTTGTATCAAACCTCACCTATACAACCTCATTTTCAGTCCTCGAGAAGAAAATTGCGAAAGTACCCACGAATTTACATCAAGACCGGTACAAAAAGTCTACAGTAGACGAAACACGAGAAATTGGACATTTAGAGAGCATATACCGTTTATCTTATTGAAGGTATCGCCAAATCTTCAGTGAGCCACGTAGACAAACTTTTGAAGGTTGTCGAGTGTCCTACACACGACCCTCTGGCGTGAGAGTAGCCACTCGGGTTGTAGAGCGCTTATAAAGGTTCCTTTGGTCGGGTAAACTGGAAGAAGTTCGTGTAAATAAAACTATCTAATAAGACCAACAAAAATGGGTTCTTTATAGGAGCGTCTCTTATCAATATTTAGGATGGAGTCATTGTTCGGTATAATATGTATAAGACTTTTTCTGTAAAATATCTACATGCCATTACATGGTCTCTTTGGATCGACTCTCCGCGCCATTCTTCAACAGGCATGTCTGCTCTAAGATATCGAGACACCGACACATTATGAACTTTCTTCAAGTCGTTTATGGTAACGGGCATCTAACGAAATTACAGCTTCTAGAAGTTCTTGCTTACTGCTGCCATAGATCGGTTTAAACTTTAAGGCGTGTCGAAAGTTGCGAGAGATGACTGCGCAGATACGCATAAGTAACGATTAAAAAAAATTACCGGCTGGACATCTACGTAAACCTGCTTAGCAATTTAAAATATCATGCGCGCACAGGACACATCGTCTTGACTATACAGGGTGTTTGGTGCATCGTGTGCCAAATTGAAATGGTTGACTGGAGCCATGTTTTCAGTCACTAAAACACTTCTAATGCCCTATGGATGGCACACGATGCAACAAAAGTACCTGTATAATGCGCACTCGCAGACCGTCACTCGCAGCTCACTTCCGGGCGGCCATACACATTTGAGAGTTGAATAGAACTAGGTACAGTACAGTTTCGCGTGACTGACCTCGTAAAGGTTTCCCTCTTTTTCCTAAAGATGCCATAGTACCACTTTAAATTATTTAAATTTGGGGGTGTTAACAACTCTAAATATATATTTTGAACTGGACGCGACCGCTCTCTATCGCACTTGAACAACGACTGACAAAACGTCGCATAGGTAGTGTGCGACAGAGATAACGCTCTACGAAGCCGAAATTAGCCGATTGTCTCTTTCCAAAGGTCGATGTGCAATATTTATCGCCGGGTACTGTACACCTAGTCTTAGTCATACGCAAAGTGAGTCCTAAGCTTCCAACCGACTTGCTAAACAAAAAAGAAAATGTAGGAATGTTGTATACTCAGTGAATATAAATCAGTTTGCCGCGGGGAACGCTTATCGATCTCTGAATGAATCGATGCTACTTTTCGGAAGGGAACACTATATTTTAGGCGCTGACAGGTTTGTTAGCGTTATTAATGGCGAACTATAAATTCGCAGGTTGTAGTCGTGTTTTAATTGAATATATCGATTTCAAACACTGATTTGTTTTAGAATCAACATTGTATTAGGTATTGGTTTTCCTCATGCCTACAATATTTTCATTGTGTCAGACTAAAGTTATTTACAAGTTTTATTTTATTGATTAGTCAGAAATAGAGAATTGGCGAAACTTCCGGACTTAGTCACTAGTCAACGAAATAGTTACCTACTAGAGGAAATAACATTGATATTTTGAAACTTTAGCCAACAAAAGCCGATTTTAATTATATCACATATGTATATCCCTCTGGTATCATAAATTTTAGTACAAAAACAGATCCTACTTATGGATGGATTAAGTTACATTATCACATCATTCTAAAAACAGTGAGGAAACCGGCATGTCTAACCAAAACTTTCGAAGACATGTGCCATCTTCTACCAACGCACACGCCACACGCCAACGGGCTCGCGTGGTGGACTATAAGCCCATCCATCTCCTAGAGATCAGGCCCGAGTCCCTACAGTGGGAACATTATAGGCTGATGGTAATGATTATCATCATCTGCCTAGCTTTGTTCTAACAATTACATTATCATCAGTGGTTTCCTAATCTAGCCCAAACTCCAACATTCAGGGCTACCCTGTTCCCATTACCAGATGACTCATCGTGTAAAGGAAGTAGGTATCCATTCCACACTAAAAATAGCTCAGCACACGATACACCTAGTGAGGATAATGCTCGGGCAATTCGCGCCGGGCTACAATGGGGCAATTATTGCACAACTGTCGCCGGACTGCATCGCACATGCTAACTTAAACGGATACTTATTCAATTTATGTTCATGCTGTTTGTTTGTTATTGAATTGTTTCGTGGATTGTGGAGCTGGTTGGTGGCTTGAATAATAGATTGGTGAGTCAGATTGGTTCGGGGTAATTGGACGTAGATTGTAGCAGTGAATATGTTGAGATTTAGGCGGAAAAAAGAAGATTTATACTGGCCACAGTCTCACCCATGTTCAAGGGGTGATGTAGTCAATTGTAATTGTTTATCAAGGATCTTCTGTCCAGTTCAAAATCGAAACTAAGACAAGGACCGTTGCCTGTCGGGACTGCGGGTTGTTCGAAAGAGATACTGCGGACCCGGACACAAAGGGCTAAGAAGAAACATGGGTGGTTTTTAAACAGTAGAAGTCTGACACTCCCTTCCGCTCCACCCAGAGCAGGAGGAGTCATTTGATATTTTCCCACCATCCAAAAAAAAACACAAGTTCAACGCTTCCCTATCAACATCATTTGAACGTCAGCAGATCCTTGTAGCCATATAGCTTGGCCCTCTCATATTCAATCAAAACTATGGTCTGCAAACTACATAGCATAGCCATAGCATTTACATATTAATGTCCTTTTATAGAACTAAGAAAGACTAGTTGATATTACGTGAACGTGCAGTCAGTCGGCGCCTATTTCCTGTCCGAACGGTCCCCGTATGGTTCCGTAGTTAGTTCACATTGTGTTTTGCATGCCAAAGGTCGGATTCCGAGGTGGTATAGACTACCAGGATGAATCAAAGCGATGATATTACGTGTTTTCACGTTAAATATGTGAAAATAACACTAGTTGTGCTATTGATATAATTTGGAAGCTTTCGAAGCATTTTAAACTAGTTTTTGTTTCAAATGCATTTTTTTTTTTTTTGCGGGTGGAAAACCATCAAATAACCCCGCTCTTGGGCAGAGCAAAAGGGAGTGTCAGACTTCTACTGACTAAAAACCACCCATGTTCCTTCTTAGCCCTTCATGTCGAGGCCGCGGTACCTCTTGCGAACAACCAGCAGCCAGATCAACAACCCTGAGAGATATTTACATTCTCGCATTTAAAACCTCGTTGGAGGCCCTTCATGGGCGGCATTAAAATTCTGACACCAAGCTAGGCCCTAACCACACGATAAGAAGAAAGAAGCTGGCAAGAAGGAGGAACGAGGATGCCAGTAGAATAGTATAAACTAGAATTGTTTTACATTCTTCAATAGCAGACGTAGTACAATGTTTGTAAAAAACAGTTGCTACACGATCACTATACCACCCACTTACATTGTAAACATCAAGTAGCAATACTCCACAAGTGCTGAGTTGTTCAACATAGTGTCGCGTGTCATACAACATAACGTACCACGTGGTGACAGGTACCTTCTTTAGTGAGAACTTAAACTTTAACTTAACTCTCTCGAATCCTAAGAAGTTGGTGACATTGTCAGTTTTTCAGTCCACTCAGCACTCTACTGCTTCTCTCAAGCTGCGTCACAAAAACCTGTCCTATACCTTCTGCACCCAACCTGATCCAGCCAAATTTATAAGGCTCTAAGTCCCACACGTTTGTTTATATAACATAACATCGCTCCTGTAATCCCCAAAGGTTAGGCAGAGGTGTACCTAATAGTACATTCACATTTCGCCACATGTGATAGGGGCGACCCTATTGGCATCAACCAGGCACAATTCCAGACCCTGGGCTGCTACTAAGAAATTCTGATGGAAAAACCCAATAACACTTTGCCCGACCCGGGAATCGAACCCAGGACCTCATGCGCAGCAGTCGCACTTGCTGACACTACACCAGGGATGTTGCGAATATTCGCAACATTCGCATCCGCAATTACGGAGCTTCCGCATCAATTTGGACATCTGCATCCACATTAGTAATAATCATTGCGGATTTTCATGCGGATGCAGATGTAGCACAGGTCGCAAGAAATAGGCGGGGCGTAAGCAAATGATAGCGAAGGTGTACGCGAAGATTTCGTTCGGTGACAAGAACCGACACGTTCAGTTTGTTATTGTGGATTATTTGTTCGCAAATCAGTCATCATAACGTGTTTCGTTGCGGTTATCGTATAAACATTTCAGATTTCGAGCCCTACTGTGAAATTGTGGATCACTAATGTAGTTTCTCATAAAAAATCTTATGATCCGCATTCGCATCCGCGGATGTGAGCCTTTAAAACTCCGCATCCGCATTCGCATCCGCGGATGTGAGCCTTTAAAACTCCGCATCCGCATTCGCATCCGCGGATGTGAGCCTTTAAAACTCCGCATCCGCATTCGCATCCGCGGATGTGAGCCTTTAAAACTCCGCATCCGCATTCGCATCCGCGGATGTGAGCCTTTAAAACTCCGCATCCGCGGATGTAAAAAAATCGGCATCCGCAACATCCCTGCTAGATCACAAATATTTCTACAAGCAAGCTAGGTAATAGAAACCTGACTAACTTAACAGCTATTAAGTTTTCACATAGTATAACCATAACACGTCAAATATCGAAACACTATGCAAATATCCTGAAGGGCATTCACACAGGTAAATCAAAAGCAAAGACGAAATCAATCGAACTCAATACAAATACACAAACACTCAATTTACAAACAAACAAACAACAGTAACTACATCACAACACCCGGTAGCAGACCGATATCTTGCGCATGATTCACTACCGTGATATACTACCGCGTTCACTGACTGCCGACCAGTTTTCAACCTTATTACTAAGGCCATAAGGGCACGGTAATAGCTACTACTGCTTGCGAGAATTCAGGAGTTTCCACAGGAACAGAACATTTTATAGTGTTATTGTTATCAATGACAATGATATCGCTGTTGTTTGTGGACCTTGCAAGTGTGAAAAGTGGTAGATAGATAGACAAAAAATATAGACTAAGGTTTGCTTAAGAAACCGCAGAGTTCGTTTCGTGTTTAAACTGTCTAAAATAATTGTTTATATTTTATTGCCACATCTCTCGTGTCATAATATAATTGCTAATTTCGACTCTTTGACAAAACACTACATATTATAAAACAAAGTCCTCTGTCGCGTCTGTGTGTCGGTCTGTCTGTTTGAATTTCATGCCGTTTTCACCAATGAATAGAGTGGTTCTCGAGAAAGATTTTAGTAAGTATATAATTTGACCGAAATCCACACGGTCAAAGCCGCGGGCATCAGCTAGTATAATTCCAGCTGTGTAAACTTCAAAACCTGCAATATATTCAAGATCTGCTGAAGTCTGTATAATTTACGATTTTTCCGGATTCGTTTAACCTAATCAGGAAACCAATCACACTATCCCAGAAGATTTGAAGTCCAATTATTAGAATCTCATTTCAAGTTGCCACAAGCAAACCAAATATATAACTAGGTAGCAATGAAACTGATAAGAAACGCAATGAAAAGCCTGAAAGGTCGCCGCGTTACTTTAATAAACCTTTTAACTTTTCATCTAATTCCCTCTATAGAAGCAGGCGATGTAATCCCTCGTTTTAAAAATGATTAATTAAGGATTAAGAAATGTATTCGAGCAAAGCGCCTCGTGCCCCGTTAGCACTGAGTAAAAATAAATTCACCACCTCTTGGGATCTAAACACGCCATGTAGGGTTGCCAGACTACTTTACGGATTTATGAATTCGTTTTTTTAACAAATTTTATAAAAAAAAATATACTATTTTACGTAATGTATGTGTACCATGGTTTTAAAATTTAATAAATAAAACTGTTACACGCAAAATTAGATGAATGTATGGTACCAAAGGGATTTGTGAAGGCCTTCAGTAAACGACGAAGCCACTGACTGACACTTCTGAAATTCTATGATCGTAAATGTTTACCCCACACAACTTGAGTGGTGATCACAGTAAAATTCACAAGTAACAGTTAATAGTGTACATAGTATGCAGCGAGATGCCACCAGACAGAAACTGTTATAATTAATTAATACTACGTGGAACAATAAACTTAATTCAAAAATATAAAAACATTTTGGCAACAACTGGTGTATTATTTTCCTGGTGACGGCTTTTGGGATCAAGACACGGAAAATCGCATGTCTCAATAAATGATGTTTATTTTGCAAATAGGGTTTTACAAACTTTCTTACACGTATTTTTTTTAAAACTGAATGTATATGAGAAGCAACAGCCGAAACAAACTCAGAGATCATAGTCTCTTTTAAGGTCCAGACATAATCGTAATATACTCAGATGAGGACTATGCTAATTAATGTCTGAGATGGATAACTGAAATTCTCTGACCCAACTACTCGACCACCACTAAATATGTTGGTCAGCCCTAAAGTAAGTCCTTCATAAAGGACCGTATGAAAGGGCCAGTTTAATAACTAGAAGCTCATTAGTTAGAGAGGCTCTAGCGATAGGCCGAACCGAATGTTGCGCCTAATTACAGCCATTCATACGTGCGCAGATAGGACGTGTGCTTCGACGCGATAAGTTGTCTAGACTTAGTTTTTTTAACGTTTTAGGTCCTATTTAAATATTAAGGCGATTAATAAAATATGTCGGCTTTTAAAAAAAATTGTATGTGTAGTTACCTAGATGAGTTTCACCAAATGTAATGCTCTCTTTTTCATTACACTTTTTCCTGTGAAAGCTCTTAAACTTCTGAGCGGGTTGCAGTGGCTTTCTGATACGAAAAGCAGTCCCCACCTATCTATTTCTGGTCGTAATGAATGAAGACAAATTAAAACCAACCAGAAAAGACTTTGCACTTGCATAACTATTACTTGATTTTTTTTGCAAAAAAGTGAAAGTGAATCTTAAACCTTTTATTGCAATCGTTATAATTTTGCATTTTTTAATTTAATTTAGTTTTTTATTACATTTCATTTCATTTACAATAAAAATAAAGTCATAAAATCTTTAGTCAATAAATAATGTTTTATTAAACGAACATTTCACGGCAGTTAAGTTAAATTAACACAGTTTTACAAGAAGAAACATTATGTTATATAATTTACTTCCATAGTAAACAGACATCTTGTTAACAAAATTAATTGAGACAACGCAAACGGAAAGAACATGAACAATGTATCAACCCACATAGAGAAACGTCACTTAACTAATATAAAAATATTAATAAAAAATGCACGAACAAACGTACCGATGGTATCGCGTGATATATAGCGACAACCCGCTGACTAATGTCTACCCTACACACTATAAAAACATTAAACCTCACCATGAAACAACTGAACAAATCGCTTAAAAGCTTATACAGATAATCATCTCTGTTTTTATACCAGACAATTTGAAAAAGGTAATAGTAATACAGCAATGGATGGGTCAATAATCGATGGCGTGTTCATATTTCTCGTGTATGCTTGTCGTAATATGACACCCAGTGATGTCCAGTAGTATGAGCATTGATCTCACGATAATATCGACAAACGATCGCCTGCGCCGGAGTTTTTATAGCTCATCATTTTGTTTTTAAGCCCGCACCGTTGTTTTGACAGTGTCGTTAAATGTTTATGCGTTTTATTACACGTGTAGGTATCGATGCAGTACCAGTATCAATATCTTCGATTAAAAATTATTCAGTTTCGAAATCTCGGTAGCTAACTTAAGCTGCTATAAAAGACAGCGTTTAACTGTATAGACAGTTACATAAGCAATAAACATAAGTTAGTTACGAACCAGCGGCTTCACAGGAACATTTCTAAACAAATGGTTAAAGTTATAGACACAGCCGTTCCTAAGTCCTTGTAGTGGCTTTCCGATAGCACAACTGTTCCTATATCATTGTAGCCTACAGATAAGAATCAGGCTCGAGGACTTTATGTTTGCATTGTTGTTCACTTTCTTGGCCTCTTTCATAAGTTTCAACAGCCATATTACGAACTAGAACTCTACTGAAGCTTAGCTTAGATTAGCTGCATTCTGTCCATCGGCAGTCGCGTCATTTTCATTATTAAATCTTTCTTTTAACAGACATTTTTATCCCAGCTTCTGCCAATACCATCTAATGAACACAATGCATCTTCGTATAATCCTTTAAAACAATTAAATCTCCTTCGTTTTTCCTCAGCATACGTCTTAATTAAGCCACAAATATATAATTAAAGTTCGACAGCGGTGTGGAGACATTAATTAGAAATAGTAGGAAAGCGAGGCTCAATTACTGGAATATTAATGAGCAATGAGACCCTTGAGGTACACCTCTAATTATGCGTGGAGCCGCTGAGCCCTCCCGAATTACTTCAGCTAACTTACGAACTTAAGCATTTCTAGTCTTGGATTTTTATTTATGGAGTACATGGTAATAGAAATTGGTAGCCAGTAATACTGTGCACACTTTTTAACCACATTTGAACCAATTTGCCCCTCTTTTAAATTATACTGTACATGCTTTCTTTTATTACTTAAAACTCTTGAATCTTTTCAAATATTATTGTCACAAGTATGCTACCATTATTCCAATCACAGAAAACGAGGAAAACTGTTCCAACGTACCTAATAGTCTATACTAGTAAACAGAATGAATCAGTTCTATGTTAACAACCACGATAAGTACCGACTACCGACACGTAACACACAAAATACATCAACTGCTTATTCGTAGTTTACTGAACTGTACAAGATTGTTATTTTGATTTGGCAAATAAAGAAGTTTTTTTATATAAGCGTAGTCTTTACCTATATCAATCAATCAATCAAATCGTTTATTTGTGATACATGGGTTACATACAGGTGTTCATTACATTAATTATAAGCTTATAATGTCCATTCCATGATCAGCCACTTGGGCATACAAATGATAAAATAATACAATAAAAATAAGATTCTGGAATTCCAAAGATTTGACATAATTTGCATTTCATATTAAATATAAATTCAGACAGACACAATTACATAAACACAACTAAAATAAATTATCGTCAAGCATACAAGAAACATTTAAACAGTTCCAGCCTATCTGGCCTATATACCTAGCTATAACAGACTAAGAGTCGAGGAAGAACAAAGAAACCATGGATGTACTGTGTGAAGGATAATTTGGCTAGAAAAGAGTTAACTGCTGAGATGACGAGTTCTAAAGAAATATGGAAGAAGAAGACATGCTGCGCTGACGCCAAATAAATTGGGATAAGGGCAGGAGAATGATGATGCATAATCTTTTTTAAACATTTCAATTCCAATAGTATCTAGAAGGTAGTAAAAAATAAAGCAAGATGCCAATTAGCATGAGCATATCAAGGCGCTAATATTGACGTAAGGTCTATCATTAAAACAAATCCAAGAATGTTCAATTCAGTCATAAATTATTCTTTTGCTGGGCGTTAATCAGCAGTGTTTCACGGCTATGTGACTGTCAACGATCCGTTTAGCCTTGATTCATAAACGAGCCAATTATATCATTTAACATAATCCTTGCTCGTTCTTATTCTATTATACTAACATGAATCACATTAACTGCCTATTCATCTAACTCTTGTGTCATACATTTCCTAGGTTTCAACACTACAGATTTCCTAACCTCTTCTTCTGTCAATTCAAATTTAACTTTAATCCCATCACTTTAAATATCAACATCACTTGGCGTTAATCTGCATTTGAAAACTAGAAATCGAAATACCAATTCAAATACTACTTTAGTTTTAAATTAATAAAGTTCAGATTCAAATGAGGTGAAAGCTCGTGATTATTAAGTATAAGACGAGGCTAGTAATCCAGAGGTCGGTGACAGAATTAGTTCCTAATCAGTTGATTTAATCTCAGTCAAGCGACGCACGGCTCGTTAGTGAGTCGGTTTTGTAATGCGACTGCGACTAATTGCATAGCAGTCGCTTTGCCGTCAGAACTACAATTTGGACTGTCTAAATGTTTTTAAACATCAATTAGTAGTTTAGAATACATAGTTTGTTCAACAGGTGATTTTTTAAAGTCGTTTTCATCATTGAGATGTGGGAAGATAAAGTCAGGTATTAATTAGATTGCGTGATGTTTTCTCTAAATAAACGTTAATTTATTAATGACGTTATAATCTTTCTACTTCATCTCATGTATTTTCCAAACCCATTGCCTAAGCTCCGTTTATCATTTTAGATTATGAGCATTTATCAACTCAACAATTTTACTTCTTACTTTTTCAACTTTTAGATCCGTTGACAAAAATGCACACTTCTTCAACATGTCAGCCACTCTTCTCCTATTCTTTTGTGTCTCTGTCCTTGTAAAAAAAGTTAACATCGTGTATAGTGACAAATACCTTGTCAATCTCTCCGACCCGTTTCCCTCAACCTCCTGGCACAGAATGTTAAACAGCAAACACGCTGTCTTCGACTCTAAATCAAATGCCTTTGCCTTGGTCGGAGTAATAAATCTAGAAACATTTCCTGTTACATTTAAAGCGAGGTATTTGAATGTGCTATCAAGTGGTGATGGCGCCGGGTGACCTGAGATACGGAGCGAACGTCACATGTCTGATGTAGGGTACCTAGTACACAGACCTATTTCAGATACTACAAGTGTATCAGCAGGTCAAAACACTGATAAGCCAAGTATTTTCGAGCACAAAGTAATAAAATGGTGAATGTAAGTAATGATAAGTGGAGGAACCAAATCGAGTCATTAAAAATAAGGTCAGAAAACGAGATGAATGGACCAATGCGTGTGTTTAATAAAAGTTTTTGCTAATAAGTTATGCTGTTAAACAAGTTCTTAAAGTATTTTAAAATATAAGCTTTTTGTTCCTTTCACTAGTTTTATTTTCAAAGCATCCAATGTCAAATGTGATGCTAATACACATTTGGACATAGATACCACTTACAATGAAGATTTATTTATTGAATTGAATTCTTATTTTGATGATCTATAAGTGTAACTAGTAGACTGTCAAGTTATTAAAATGTAAATAAGTTTATAATATTACCTACGGACTTTATACAACTAGATAATCCTAAGTAGGCCAAGGAGATTTTGCCCTACATTAGCACGAAACAAGGATGTAGAAATGTAAATCAAACGACATACCTAGTACAAGCGGAAAGTCACAAAAACATCAGGGATGGAGAATACGCCTTTTAAAAACAATTTGTTTTGCAAGAATTAAATTCAATAAAGATAGAAGAACGACTTAACGTCTTACAACATTAAAGTAATTACAAAAACATTACACTAATCAGATTATGGATGGTAATAACCGATCTTCTTAAACGAGACACTTTCAAGAATGCAGTCGCGAGACTGGTATTCAAAACATATTAATTTATGTCGTATCTATATATTCATCTTATTATAATGTCGTCGCTCTGGGAGCTAAATTCCACACGATATTCTTAGAAGATATTGATAATTTGATACTGTGAAATTAAAATATTCTTTAATAAACGACCCGTGATTATTCGCTGTAGCTATGACTATATTATAATCATTATGAGAACTGCTTGGGCGTCGTAGTTGCAAAAGTTAATGAGTGAATGCCCCTTTGCAATTCAAATTGTCATTAAAGTCTCAATGAGCTTAACCCCACGACGAACTTAAACAAATAACACGAGTGACATCAATAAGATAACTAAAGTCATTCGAATTAAGTTTATAAAGTTAAAATCACCAAAGACCATTCCGAGCCCATCTAATAGATTTAAAGCTAATTGTGTTGGCACAGCTAAGTGTTCGAAATCGCTCCGATAGCCGGCTTTACTCGACCAATTACTTACCACTACGACCGTTTCAACTTGTCTGGCCGACACTTAAACTTTAACTATTAAGTCATTAATATTATGTACTTCCGAACGGCCGCAATTCAAAGTCCCCAGTTATTACGTTCAAACAATAAAATCTTATTTTTAAACCTTGCTAAGATTGCACAGTTTATCGCCAACTATTTTGTTTTAAACATTCAAAACTTGTTTAGCTCTCTTTATAGTGTTTGTATGTATTAAACCTCGCAGTAAGTACTGTATAAAATGATCCAACATTTTACGACTGCATTCTTTTTCTTCATTTACTTGCGCGCGTGCACTTCACTTGGCAACACTAAAATTATTTGACTTTTAAACCCAAACAATAAATAAAGTAACATTACGACTTAAATACAATATAAATCACACCTTTACGACTCATTCACCAGCATAATAGATTATTTGCAAAAGGAAAAGGAAGTGGTCCCAAATGCGTGCCCTGCGAGACACCACGACTTGTGACGCCTAAATAAATACGAATGCGTTTTGTTGGATTGTGAGAATTGATATTTATGGTCGAAAAAATGGCGTCCCGCAGCGGGACAGCTGCTCGAGCCAGGGGGATAATGGAGGGCCTTTAGAAATTATGTTTTCGACGTCGAACGACGCACTCGGAATCAAAACGATAAAGTATACGTTTAGGAATTTATACAGTAACGATTATTTCGTATTTACGATAATTTAATCGCTTGAGGATAATGTTTCAATGTTTGAGATTGGAGTAACAAGAACGAGATCGTTGTTTTCGCAATTCGCTGGAATTACGATAAACATAGATCTTGCTTTAAAACGTTCAGATTCCATTACATATAAATCAGAGTGTTTATGTTACAATCGATACATGTTTGTGAATGTTCACTGTTTTACTGCTGTGCCATTAACATGTCAGATCACAGACGAACTCAAATCATCCGTATTTAAGTAACAGCGTGATCGTGCTTCGTACATCATAATATTATGTTAAACAGATTCACCCATTCGATACGTGATGCGATGGAATTTTATTTACTGACTACTAATTAAACATACGTGTAGTGATATTAATTGTCCATATAAAGTAACGCAGCAGTTATGATATTTCATGCATCCCCGATAAGTATTAAAATAACATTTATACTCACATGATAAATACGAAACAAATACGACCGCATTATTTCAATGAATTCACCGCTGCCTCCCGCGGAGAGCCTGCATAATTTGAAAGCGCCAAATCATTATTACATAGTATAAAACAAAGTCGCTTTCTCTGTCCCTATATCCCTATGTACGCTTAAATCTTTAAAACTACGCAACGGATTTTGATGCGGTTTTTTTAATAGATAGAGTGATTCAAGAGGAAGGTTTTAGTTTATAATTTGACTGACATCCACGCGGGCGAAGCCGCGGGCATCAGCTAGTATTTAATAAAATAACCTCACCGTGTATCGCTCGCAAACTTTTTGAAAATACTTTTATTTTTGTTCACAGATAGAAAGCTGCTCTTGTTTCTGACCGTGAATCATAATGTAAGTACACTTAGTTTAAATACTCTAAAACATTATTATGGTTTCATCTCCAGAACACATGCGACGATATAAATTATATCATTTCAAGGATATAAATTGATTTAATAGTATTAAATCAACAAGAAGATTATCTCTAACAAAACAACCGCAGTAGCTATTGAGCCAATCAATACCATCTAGCTTTGTTTTGATTCATCAATGCATCACGCCACAACAATCTAGTTGGCAGTCCCACATTACGTAAACGTATTAAACTAATCTTTAATTAACTGTTTAATAAATATCCTGTCAACGATAAAATTAATTAATGCTATCATTCGCAGTTCTAGCAATAACAGAGGATGTAATTATGAGAAAATCTGGAATCTCGTTAGTGACACTGCGACCTTTGATTCGGACGCGCAGCAAATTAATAAAATCACCTCGTTACTACATCTATACCTGCGCGGAATACTTTAATCTGCATGCAAATTAATGCCGCCAATACTAATAGACCCCATACTATGGAAGCCGGAGTTCGTTCAATTTTAACCCGGCACAGGATTCGATATTACCATCAATTTATAAAAGATTTTTTGCACGTGTGTTATACTGTGTATCGGCGATAATATCAGAGCTTTTATCGTCTAGATCAAGCCTTGAATATTCAATGTATAGGCACGTGTGAAACTTGATATCTAATTATACTAAAATATTGCTTTCTATATTTTCTAAATTAATTACGGTTCGTCCTCTTTTAGGTTATCGTAAAATACTAAAATAACTGTGTATTCGATAAAACAATCATAGTTCCAGCCACATTAGCATGTATGTAAGTAGGACAGAGAAGTCTATACAAAGATTACAGTCATTACCGATCGATTCTCTCGGCAACTAGCCCAAGGATGGTGCATAGACTTGCATGTATAATGTATACCACACGACCTTCCTCCAAGGTCGCAGTACATACATCCTGAGGCTTTGTATGAGTCAGTGGTAGCTTCGCCCTCTGCTGTCGGATATTAATGATTCTATTAAACTTAGCCTCAGAGGCTGCTCGCCAGCCGAAATTTATAACGTCCGTAAGTTTTACTAATAACTCGTCTACCTGGTCATAAACCCGCGGTTTGATTTAGTGTTTCGTTTGTTTTAAGCCGTAGTTTTTAATAAAACATCTTTTTAGTTTTTTCGAGAGGACGTTCTAAAGATGTGACTGTTGCCTCGTTATGTGGTTGTCTATTCAGCTGTTTTGTCTCGTCACCTCTTGAATTTAAATGTTGTGAGAAGGGTCGTCAATTAATTCAACATATTTACAATAACTGAGAATTTTCCTAAAACAAATCTTCAAGGAAAGCTGAGAGTGTAAGTGATGTCTGTAACTGTGTAATCATGATCGTATAAATAAACATTTAGTCTAAAATCGAAATAGAATTTAATATCAATGATTTTAGTAGATTTCCAAAACGAAGCCATAAAAAACAATAACCAACAACAGTAGAAACATAATAACCTTAATATTTTAAGGAATTCCAACGAGTCAACTCAACATGACCTCGACAAAATAATACTCAGAGTTAACAATCCCACATGTGATATCCGATTTCGTTCGATTATCTCAAATCTTGAGCAGCACCGAGTTAACCGGAGCCCGACATTGAGTAAACACGTCAGGAAAGGGTGGTGTCACTCGGACGTGACGAATGCGTTTACGAACAAAACAAACAAACACACGACGACATTTTGTTTTCTAACTACGACAAGGATGCGGGCGGTGCGGTGGACATTATATTTTAAAATGTTTAAATGTTACAAATGTGTGTGGGATACTGCGCGACGTTATCTCATAATCTTTTCATCTCTCATAATCGAATGGAGCTTTTGTCATAGCGAGTTTTGTTCCCGCTGTGATAATTAATTACCTTAATGAATTGAACAAGAATGTTCGTTTCGGTATACCGGTTCCTTCATTTGATGAGGCAAATGTTGAAATTATAACGATAAGATGTCCTTTATCTGTAAAAGAATCTATTTTGGTATTCAATAAAGTATCTTATACAATTGAAATTCCCAATAATAAAGCCATAGATTCAATCTATTATTATTCTAAACTTGAAGTTAAAAAGCCATTTCTAAGAGACGAAACAATAGTAGAGCTTTGAACAGCGACAATGACAATCAATATCTGAAGGGGGCCGATGTTTGGGTTATAGAAATAGTTGGGTTTGGGATTGCGCCACCCACTGGCCCCACTGCCGACTGCCAACCAGATGTACACTATATTATGGTAAAACATTCTACCAATGACTTGCTCACTGACATAAATGACAGCAGAAAGGAAACTGTTTTTATAAGGAATGACATAATAAGTTGTTTTTACTTGACTGCGATGATGGAAAAAGTATGAGATATGTTGTAGTAAGTGTGTATCAGATAAAGATAGACGTTGGAAATAATGAAGATCGTGCTTTTGATGAACTAGTTTTTACTGATGTCTAAAGGCTCCCGGCCTTAGACATATCTAAGGCCGATCTTGATGTTTTTGTGTCCTGACTTCAGACCTAAACTAAAAAAAAAAACTTTTTTGCAAAAAATAAAACCGACTTCAAAAACACAAAAAAGTGAAAAATAACTTTAGCTTCTGAAGTCGGTGACTTTTGTTTGTTTTATTCAGTTTTTTTGTCACCGACTTCAGAAGCTAAAGTTATTTTTCACTTTTTTGTGTTTTTGAAGTCGGTTTTATTTTTTGCAAAAAAGTTTTTTTATTTTTTCCATTTTTAGTTGTAATATCCTTTACAAATATTTGATATTCATTAATTTTACGTTGTTAACAATACATGTCACGGTAATAGGCTTAGCCGCAATAAAATGGAACTTAACATACCTAACTCTCGAAATCTGGGCGTCCTGTACACATCTGCGTACCCCGTCAGAGCATACAGGCGTGATGGTAAGTTAAGATGTTGCGTAAACAATAAACATCCAAGCGATTGCAGCAATCACGACAGATTTGCCGTCTATTTTTGAAGAGTTCTATTGTATATCTCCGAAGATCAGGATCAGATCTTCACCAAATTTAAATGGGACCACCTCAAGAGTATACTCTTTCAAATAAAAAAAGAATTTTGAGAATCGGTTCACAAATGGAGGAGAAATCAGGTAACATACATAAAAAAAAATAAAAATACATACACACGAACATATAACCTCCTCCTTTTTTGAAGTCGGTTAATCATGTCTAACCTGTCCTTGTTCGAAGCGGTGTTTTTAAATATTTGCTTAACCATAAAACAATTATTTCGAAAATAAAGCAACACAAGTTTATTGAACGTCTTTGTTTTATGTCTGACGGGGTGACAGCAGGCTAACCCGCGCCAACCCGTGCTCACACGGGGCGGTGTTTACAAAGACATCTATAACAGCGGGTTCAGATGTCGCAATAATGTTCAGTACCTCAGCTACGCCTACATTTGGATAAAACTATTTCCTTGATTCGCACTTCGCTTTAGTGATTTAGTGTCGTACCTCAACGTTAGTACTGACTGCCTCCGTGGTCGAGTAGTTTAGGCGCTTGCCTTGTGACCCGGTGGTCGTGGGTTCGATTCCCACGGGAAGCATACATTGCAGGCTTGAATTTCTGATAAAAAGATGATTCCGTGCTTCGGAAGGCACGTATAAGCTGGTGGTCCCGGTCGTCAAACCATGTCAGAGGCCCTTGAGGCGGTTTAGAAACTCTGACACTAGGGTGTGTGGGGTCGTTAGACCTTACTGCCCACACGATAAGAAGAAGAAGAAGAACGTTAGTACTGGAAAGAGTAAAGTTCTTGGAATGTACAGTCGAAAGCTTTTCCGCCTGCCCAGTTAAAAATTTTTTCGCATAAATCATGCGTAGGCGCCAAACCCCGCCCCCTCAAAGTTTAGGCCTATTAGAGAAGCGTCAACGTAATTAGTTGCAATCTGCATTGCGCAGCTTAGTGACGTATCCTCTGTACATCTTTTGCGAATTTTACGGACGAACTTTGGCGCGCTTCCCGGACCTTTTGAACATTGACCATTGCTCTGCTTACCTGACCTTTGATTGACTAAACGTTAACCTGTGCAATAATATTGGACTCCTGAGAACCTGTGCTAGAACATTTTGTGCATAATGTCTTCCAGAAATCTCATACAAGAAGAACGAAATGAAATTATAATTTTGCATGGACAAGGATTTAACATCAGTCAAATCGCTGAGCTGAGTCCCAAAATAAAAAAAAACAATATGAATCACATTAAAATGTTTAAATTCTTAAAATGGACTTTATTTTCATAAACATAAAGTCCATTTTAAGAATTTTAAATTTTGAATGTCATTCATATTATGTTCTGCAAAAGCGGCCATTTTAGGCCCGCTGGCTAGATCAACGTTTCACCGCCCTAAAGCCCCATTATTTCAAATTTTATCGAAATCGTTAAAGCCGATTTAGAGAACACGCTTACAATTGCCTGTATAGCATGGGATTTTATAAGATTCTTATAATAAATTTAAAATTACTCACAGAAATCATTGAGTTTTTAATTTACAATTACCAAACCAACACACACGCACCATTAGTTACGAAAGTCAAATTCAGTTAAAGTTTTTTTTCTAATAATGGCAGTTTAAAAATAACAATAACTCTCGTTCGGCGTGCGTCGGTCTCGTCAGTGCGGTGGAACGGTATTGTATTTCATTCATTATTTCTATACAAAGGCGGGGCGGAGCTAGAGAGCGCTTCATGTTGTAAGTGCAAGCAAATATGAGCTTAGTGGTGGTCAGGCGGGAGTGCCGGCGATAGTACATCATCATTCTAAACCACGTTGAAAACCTCTTTTAAGAATGTTTTATTCACCTAAACTGGAACGGTAAATTAAAAGACTCTTTCCAAATTGATTTAATTCACAGATAGCCCACTAAATATTTATAACGCGCTCGTTATTGATAAAATATCACATGTCGACCGTTTAATTTTAAAAACATACAAGCCGTCCATCATGTGGGACTAATCACCGCCGAGGCGTTGTTACGATCGTTTCGACTATTTATAATTTTTAATCTATAATGAAATCTGCATGCATAATGTACACACGGCTACACATCAAGCTATACATTTCCAGTTTACGCTGAACTCGCACTGTACGGAAATCCTATATAATGCGAGACCAGCTTATACTGGAAATGTATAGCTTGATGTGTAGCCGTGTGTACGTCATAAAAACAGTGAGGTGAGACCGAGGCTGCGCGCGCGCACCCGTGTGCCCACGCGCACCTATTGTAACCACCCACACCACGTCCAAACACACCAACTTACCATATACCGCTGCACCACACCATCTCCCTTATACACTGGTATTTTTCCAACGAAAAGTAACCGCAAACCTAATTTTGTTAACTTGAGAAGGACAAAATTAGTCATGCGGTAAATTAAGCCAATTTTAACCCTATTGCGTTAAGACATGGTGTTATGAAATACATTAGTAAGGTAAGTAAGTAATGTAAACTAAAAGGAACAGACACCATTCACGTCCTGTCGCGGCCACACATAAATATCGCGTTAAATAAATCATCGGCGACATGTTTTGTGACGTTTGTATTTTTAGCTTTCGATTGTAAATTGTCAGTACTGTGTTTATTTTATGGGAGGTAAAAAATTATAGATTCTTCGGTTGAAGCGCTTTGTCACCCGGACACTCGTTCACTAGTATCAACTCGTATTTATTAACTGGTCGTGTTGTTTGGACTAATTAAGCAGACAATGTTGTATGCAAATGAGGCTGTCATACACTAACGAGAAACTACTATTTAAACTAGTAGTAAAACTGTCTATGACTTAATTCTAATCGCCTTAGTTAACAATCTCCATAATAAAGAAACAAGAATAAAAAGTTATTTTATAGGCAAGCTTTATACTAGCAGAAACAAACAATCCACCAGTCGACACCACTTAAACAGCTATAATTATCAGCTAATCGCTAAATAAACTCGTGCAAATTAGCTAATTTAACGGCTGCAATCAACTACGGACACGCTACTAAGCTGGGCGTACTAGCAGCTACATAAAACCTCTGCCTACGACAGATCGTAAAACAGATTTAAACAAACGACCACAGTGACCGCTCACCATACGGCACCATTTTTTGCCCAGACAACCCTCGTCTTGTATTTTTTTTCGTATAGCAACACTGTCTTTTTCTCTCGTGTATTTATTGTTCCTTTTGTCTTATTTCTATTGGAGTGCAGACAAGCTGCAGAGAAATAGAATTTAAAGCGGATTATCTGCCCGCATGAGTCAAAATATTTAAAAGTTGTGGTTACAGGGGATTAGTCAACTTCCTTTGTATGATTTATGCATTATTGTTTTCTATCAGAAGTTCGTAGTAAATCAATGTCCGTGATTTGCCATATTTCATGACAAAAACAAAATATGCCTTCATCCTGAGGCAGCCTTAACGATATCTTGGAGATAATTTTAATGCTGGTGCTAGTTACGAGATTCCACAGATTACTATCATACGTTGTTATGACTAAGAGTGTCATTAGACTGGAAAAACGCTAGGAAAAGTAAGCAACAAGAATGCCATTCTTCTCACCATAAAATTGTGTCTGCCTACGTAAAAGCTTCGCGACATACCGTCCAACAGAGATACAGTCATTTTGGCGCGCGGGCCACAAAATGGCGACGAGATGGAGACGAGAGATAGTGGATGCAAAACCGGATTGATAGTGCTAGGTAGTGCGTCCCGTGACGTTTATTGCCATCCGGAACCAAGAGTTATGGCCTGCCCGCACTCGCGGAAAGTTCGCTCCAAACTATTTATTGGCAACACTCCAGCCAAGGAAGCGACGACTATCCCGCCGATATTAATTCATTCGTTGCTCAGCTAAAAAACAACATATTTTCCCGATAATAGCATATGTCAGTGCCGCCGTAACATCCGTATGCAAATCAGATACCATCATACTCTTGGCATTTCTTAAAGCTGCGTCTTTCACACGATGCAATAAATGAACGCAATTATATTTTATTGCAATATTATTTCACGTTATTTATACTCTCAGCTCTATCTTTGCCAATGTGTTGATTTATTGATTCAGTATGTTTACAAATAAACCGTTTTCTCTGAGCTACCTCCGGACTCTGTTTAACTTCGTGATCTCTGCGGCAATGACAGGATTATCTAAATCTGTCAACTAACTACTAACATATCGTCTTTTGCAATACAGAGTTAACTTTCTAATAAACTAAAATGTATAACTAAATTAATAAGCAACGAATTTTGATTTATAACCGCAAATATTTTGTGAAAAAACTGAAACATTTTGACAACTTTAAAACACATTGCAATTTTAAACAAAAAAATTGGTAATGCGCGCGAATCCCTCAAACCATAATAAAGCGTTTCTAAAGAGATTCGCAAAAAAAGTTCATTATAGTGAGCTCGCTTGTTGTGTAAACATCCGCTGGGTGAATCCGAACGCATTCGTTGGATGCCATCTTTTTTCTCGCAGTTTGGCGGGAAGATTTATGGGCAGTGACAAAGTCAATTTCATGGCACGACGCGACGGCGATACGGCACGCCTCGGATGCCTTTATGATGGAATTTGGCATGGGCTTTTAACTGTAATTGTCCTTAAGTAAACATTTTACCTGCCAATTTGATGAATCGCCTGTGTCGTTGTGAAGAGACGCTTTGTGCCCGTAACAATTCAATTTCTAGAGGCTTTCGCGGAAGTAAGTTTGAATGAGGAATATCTTGGGCGTGAGTTCATTCGAAATGTTAAAGTCAGACATACCTTTCTTTTGGGCGTGTATACGTAGGTTTTGTAAATTTGATTTGTTTTTGAAAAATTAAATGAGCAGCACTTTAAAATTAACATTCTACTAAAGCTTAGTTACCTACCATTGGAGGCAGGTTATAATTTACATTTAGCACTACATTTGCAATTGACTACTGGAAATCTGTTACATAGTCCATTCTATATCAAATTGAGCAATATTTCACTAAAGTAAATAGTCAATTATTTGAAGGAAATAGAGTCTTATTTATGTAAATAGAATCACTAAATGCTAAAAGGACATGTCTGTTGGCAAGCTATGTATTTAGTGTAAACGGAGAATGGTATCCAATAATCGTGAATAAGTTAATGTATTCATGTTTTCAAATGAATGAAAACTTTATTTTGTAAATGGAAACGTAATAGTAATGGAAGAAGTTGACCGAAGTGTAAAGGGAAAGCATCGACTACCAGAAGTGCCTTTTGGACTGACTCAATTCGAGTTCGAATCAGCGGATTTCGTATAGCTGAATTTTGGGCCAAACTCATCGACACGTTAAGAAGAATTCGAATTGCCATCGACACGTCAACAAGAAGGGAAAAGCGTTGTTGAATGAAAGCTCGTGCACGAAATCCACAAGCACAATAGATGTTTGTTTGTACCTTCTTTTCCCGTTTTCAAAGCTCTCCATAATTTGTTAATTCAGCTTCCAAAAACATCTAAAATATTTATTTATATCACGTAACATACGTGCCGGTTTTATACCAAGTCCCATGAAGACTATAATAAATATTCGACGTGTTTTGATAATAAAATTCGACTAAACGGATTCTCAACTGTCGCCATATTGATTGCTTCGACAATTTTATCGTTTGTTACGCAAAGCTGTCAGATGGAATGGGATTTTTTGAATTCGAATTCCGAACACGCGATCAACGCTTGGTATTTTTTTTCGAATGAAGAACTCACTTTACTTCGTGCGTGCCAAAAAGTTTAACTTGAAATAGGTAGGAATACCAAGAGTGGTCTGTGTTTGACGGATGAAATATCTCAAATAATATTGAATTAGAATGTGATATTCTATTGCGTAGTAGAGTACATACAAATATTTTGTTTACCATGTAGGTAAATAATGTTGGTTATGTGAATTCAAATGGATTATTGGTTCAAATCAAACAGAGTTCGCGGTGCATTCTGTTAGCACTAAGCGTTGGATCAGATTCGTTCAGCACATCCGTGAAACTAATAGGATATCGGTAGCTGAGTATCAGAGCTCAGCGCAGACATCTCGCTCTATTAGTAATTAATATGTCACCAACGAACCCTCCCAGAAACGCCACGGTTCATGGAAATGCACCGCAGAACTAATATTATCACTACTTATGTCTCACGTCTCCGCTACCGATTCCCAGAAAAATACAGCTTTTTTCGTCACCAGCTATCCTGTCACTTTTATCCGTTCGAGCATTTTTCATCCGTCCCGCTTATTACGTGTCTAAATATCAAGTTACACGGCACACCTGTTGGCGACGAGCTTCATCTTATAAGTAACCGATAACAGCGCGTATGATAAATGTCATCTTATTTTTGGTGCGAAGTTAAGCGCTGTGCATGCGCCGCTCGCGGGGTTCCCCATCAATTCAGCGGTAATGAGAGATGCGCTGATAGTGACAGCTCTGGACACAGACGCACGGGCCACGGACGGCGCCTGACAGCAGGCGTGGCCAACTAACGAGCCATGTCCCTCCACTCAAAAAAAAACATCGTCTTATTCAAGATATTTGTCGACGCTCGCAGTGTTTTCGTTCCAATTAATGTATCGAGAGCGCACGAACCGAGCGTAATCGATTTTGAATCTGTCACGAACTCGACTACACGTTGGCTACGACAAGAAATCGATTATAGATTAACTGAATCGACTGGTTTTTGGAGCTCAATTATTTACATTTAGTCGCATTTCTCTTTTATCTTTTGTTTTACAGATGATCGCAGTCAGACGGTCGTGGAAACGTGTTCATTTGTCCCCCGCGTCACATTTTATTTGGACGTGACATAAAATCTCTCTCGGATTAATCAACGCGTTATTTACGAGCAGTAAAGTTTATAAGTGTGAGAAACCTACGCACAGCAGTAGGTGGTCACGCACGTGTGTAGATATATGCGCAGCGTCTCAACATTAATAAAGTCCGCTACTTTTCGTAATGTCTGCTTTACATGACGGGTATTAATTTCAAATGATTTGTGTCATCCATAAAACTAACGTTAGACGCCATTAAATAAGTTGTAGCATGTCGTATAGAATAACACGTCGTTCGATCATAAACGTGCCGAGCACACCGTCGTCCACTCGATCTCGTGGATGCGATCTCACTCGTTACCCGCGGACGCGGACGATACGACAAACGCCATTATTTCCTTCGCTGTGACAGCGAGGCACTTTATACAAGTCGCAAGGCGTAGGTGGTCCCTATCTCGGACGCTCCCGGACTCGACTTCCTAAGTCAACAGTTCTCGCTGTGCTTTTGTTGTCACTACACTATTGTCCTCGTGAAACAGAGCCGGGAACAGACCTCCAACGCTCGCCACACAGACGTTCCAATAAAATCTCTATGGCTCCTTTAAAATTAAAAGCGATCGTAAATGTTTCAATAAAGATCTGTTTTCGCAAACATTAGGCAAACATATTTCGTTGGAAGCTTTTACGACTCCATTATCATATAGATGCGTGTGTGGGGGTGTTATTAAAAAAATATTGGTGTGTGGCCGGTGCCGACCGCTCGCTACAAAACGCCATTTGCACAATCTTCCGGTTAAAAGTAATATTGTTTGCATTATGAAAGCTTTTTCGCGCCATATTTGAATTTATATTGTGCGTTTTGTGTCTGCGTTGGAAATGTGCTGCCTACGCGTTGTTTCCGTGTAGTGTTCATATCTCACAGATTTATTACGCTATAAACTTGCATACTTATTACTGACGTAGCATTTTAGGATAGCTTTGAATAGATTTCGTTTACGAAAAAGGAACTTGGTGACTTGTGAAATCAAGTAAGTCACACTACGACCGACAACCTCATGCTCACACTAAAGGATCAACATTTTAATTGATCAATTAACAAGATTGAGAAAGATTATTGCAATTATAAACACTTTTGAATTCACAGTTACATTGAACAGTTTAGACGTGAACCTGTAATCAAATCACAGTTCGATGATACTACATACATTCTCAGAACAAGAGAATATGTAGAACAAAGCTTTTCGTCTGCAATACTGAAGTGTGTGTATGTGTTGAAACATATAAAAGCACAAAGGGACTGAACCATACGATATCAATATCCGCTTGTATTAAGCCAATACCCTCTTAATAGTCTCCACGAAGTTCGCATACACCCACGGAGCACAAAGTTACAATGGTTTAACATAAAAAGCACATTATTTACTTACGGTGCGCTGTAGATTGTCGCGAGCATCACGCTCGCACACCGCATCACGTTCTCCACCACCAATCGAATACTAATTACCATTACAAAAGTGAATAATTCATTTGTCGTGTGCATAATCAAGCACCAATCTTCCCTGAGCCTTACAAACCCGTTCCCTTGTAAAATGGGAGGGTCTACATATCCTGGTCAGTTAGATTGGAAGCCAAGATCGTACGCATCTGTATTTTACTACGAAACTCATTATAAACGCGAAAGTGAATGAAGTATACGTGTCGAATGATGAATAATCATTTGACGTTAATGTTTCCTGTTTCAGTGGATGCTGGGATTGAAGTCTGTCAACGATTTTACTGTGTTTTTATTTCACGTACTGAGTGATTTAATTGTTCATCATAAATTTGATTGGTGCACAATAGTTACACTACATTAACGTCATCAGCAACATCGCTATGTATCCAGATTGCTCTCTGATTATTTAATTCTGATTTAACATCTGCGTACTTGGGTCTATATGCTTCTTACTTTGCCATAAGTCAATCTTTCATTGGCGAATATTTAAGCCTTACTACTTCGCCACAAGATCAACCAATTCATTAAACCGCACACCTCACACTTAGATACAGTGAACGGGCAATATTCCTCCAAATAAAATTTTACTCAATCAAAAATATATCAATATTTGGAAGCACTTTTATCGTTCAACAGTTTACACACTGGCATCAGCGTATGTAATGTAAATAAAAACAGAACACAGGTTTTCCCACATCCTTATTGTTTTATTTATTCGCCAGTTTCGTTCGTGGTTCGTTCAATTTCGTTAATTGAGGCAGCAACGCAGCCATTGTCTGACTGAATGTAACATTAAATCTCCATGTTATTTCAACGATATTTGCTTACGTTGATTGAAAAGATTTTTTTGTTCATTGGAGTTAAAACTTCAAATTACAACTCCATACAATATCGACTCTCTATCGTGTTCACTCATTCTAATTCCTCAACTCAAATCATATTATCCAACCAGTCAACCATCATTTTGTCCAATTCATCATCATAATTATGATGACGTTCAGTGCGTAATCATCCACTGCTGGTTTCTTAAGCTCAAACTTGGCCACCATTCGGTCAGAACCTACACCATCGACCATATCCGCGTCTAGTCCATATGTCATCCATTCCTAACTCCACTTTAAGCATAGCGCCCTGTCCCCGACATCGAACACTTTCGTCCGACGATGAATTATTTAAGGCCAATGACTCCAAAGTAATGATTAACAACAGCGTCATACGCCAAACGCTCACCAACAAAACACTGTAAGTCAGCTGCGCTGTGCCTGGGCCCAGCAATGGGCTTCCATACTCTAATGAAGATACTTCTCTCTTTAAAAACAATCCATCAAGCTTACTCAACACCTCATAAAAATATTAAAATACTCGATCCATGGGAATGAAAAGTGGCGTGAAAAGAGAGATTTACAACAAGTTGTATAAATCGGTGCCAATCCGGCGCTGTCTGTAATAAATAATGCATAAGGCAATTTAAATTTGTATTTATTTGTTATAAATAAACGGTTTATTGAGGCAATGATGGACGTTTAGAAACGCTTATATAGTTTTATAACTTCTAAACTTTGCGAAGTGTTGGTCTTAGAAATAGTATCTGATTTCAATATTATTTTATAGCTCGGTCGTATAAATATCGCAGATCTTAAGCGCGAAGAAGATAATAATCGTGTTGAGAAAGCTGTAAAAGTTAGTAGAGGTACCAGTAGAAACGCTAATGTTGATGATGGACAACAACTTACTGAAGAACGAAATTGAGATGACTAAAGAATGCAATAAGGAACTCAACTCCGTCATGATAAAAGAGCAAGATTTGAGCTCTCTACGATTCTTGCAGGACGAAAAGCAAGAAACTGTTAAAGACTTTGCCATATTTTTTACTATTCAATAACATAGTTTTGAGTAAGAATGTGGATGGGTATAAGAGTAGAGAATCAGAATCATTTATTTGCAATAATGCAGGTATACAAATATGATGGAGTTTTGATGAGCGTCCCGATACATTAACAAACACAAACACCAAATAAAACGATGGATTGACTGTGTAAAGGACGAGGTGGCAAAACAGTTGGTGTCTAATGAAATGACCAGTAATAGAGCAATATGGACGAAGAAGACATGCTGCGCCAACCCTAAATGAATTGGGATAAGCGCAAGAGAATGATGTGAGTGAATATTCTGGGTACTACTATCCTTGGATGTAGGTACCTACTAGCGTTGAAAAAAGCCGGAAAGATTCCCGTTTCTTTCCAATGCCGTTGTATTTTTCAATGTAACTTTCGAAAGTTTCAAGAACATTGGCTAGTATAAATTTCACGTTTTTTTCGTTTTAATAATTCAGGAAAAACGGAAAAATACGATAATTCGAAAGAAACGGGAATCTTTCATGTTTTAAATCTACACAATATAGGTACGAGTAGGTGGGTGGGTTGTAGGCTTAGCACTGTCTACAACAAAATTATATTAAATGTTATTCTTATTAGTAACTTTTTTTTTTGTACATTCTTTTTTTTTGGTGTCATGTAAATGTCACTTAAATATCACGGGTGAAATTTTCCGAAAGATTCATAAAAGTTCAATACAACATTCGAAAGAATCCCGTATTTTTCCGAAAGACTCGTACTGTGAATTTTTCACTGCAGCATTCGAAAAATATGGAAAAAACGAGAATTTCTATGTATCCGGAACATTTTTTTTTTTGCATTTTCAACGCTAGTACCTACTGACCTACTTTTTTGTGCATCATCTAACTAAGGTAGGTACCCTCCACCTCTCATACAGTCACCAGTCGAATAAGAAGCTGGCTCAACACACACAAAGCGCTTGGCATCCCGAGGTGTCCAATCAGAGCTATGCGCTGTACAAACTCACGGGCAGCCCTGTTAGACTGTTTGCGCAGGCGTGTGCTATCAACTGATTACACAAATATGTACTTACAAGCGAAATACGATACATTTTTTAAGATAAACGTGGTGTTTGAAATAAACTTTTGGTAAATTATTTAGCTTTCTAAAGCTTTATTCTGCTCGTTTTAGGAGATTTTTTACTGATTTTTATTTAGACCTTTCAAATAGGAACACTTTTTGTAGTAGGTATTCAAGAAACAGTTATTATCAGTGAGTCTTTAATTTGGCTGTTGATTACGAACTAGGTATTTTTGTACTTCGAGATCATATTGATCCTTCTCCACTTAATGAAAGATATTTGTCTATAACACTGGCTGCAAAGTTTTATGGTTATCGGCTGCCGTGGTATGGGCATGTGATGTGGGAGAATTTTGAGGTTGCATGTGGATGGGTTATAAGAGTAGAGGAAGACCAAAGAAACAAATGATGGGCTGGGTGAAGGAAGAAATGGCAAGAAAAGACATGAAAGACATGCTGCGTCCTACCCCAAATGAATTGGGATAAGGGCAAGAGAATGATGATTTCGCTCTAACATACCTAATGAAAACAGCAAAACTACGATTTCACATCAAAATTCTCCATTAATATCACATATCCATGTAATTGAAACTGTCCTCATTTACAGCTTCATCTGTCGTATTGAGTTGACAAGCTCGATGATAATTCACAATGATTTAATTAATCCCGATCAACTACTCGCGGTCGCCATACCATGAGCCCATGAGTCCACGATGCCAATCACACTGACACACACTCCACTCGCGAAATGAACTGAATTAAGTATCAAGTTAATTTGGAAATTAAGTTACATTTGTGATAAAGCCTGAGTTAAATAGTATCAATGTGAGATTGTAATGTAATTGACTTTGTAAATGAGGAAAGTAAGTTACTGAACTTTATATTGTAGTGAGGACGTTTTTCGTTGAAAACATTTACTTATGTATGGAATTACATGCTTTTTGTTTAAGTCTCTACATGTAGGTGATTTTCCTAACAGCTTAAAATAGAAAGCAAGGGACGATAAATTTCAGAATATGCTAAGACGACGTCCCTGGAATACTACTAAAATGAAAAACTTACTGAAGCTGCAACACCATTCCGAAGTCCAAACGAAAATATATCGGCATTATTTCCCGTGCGGTGCCGTGCATGCGGCGCAATGCTCTCGGTGCGGCAATAACCGGTTTAATTACGGCATAAATTATCGCCGGACGGCAACCGGCTACCGGGTAACGTTCCGGAGTGCAACACACTTTGTTGCAGAATAACCCACCCTCACGTAATGGGCCGTGATTTATTCTTTATTATGGACTACCGTGATGAGAACAGTAGGTCAGTTTAACGGGACTTTTAGCTGTAGAACTTTAGGAGATTTAACATAACATAATACACCTGTAATCTCATGTAATAGGAGACGAGCTTACTGGCATTGACCGGGCACAAATCCAGACAACTACTGCGATTTTTTTTTTTTTTGGAATTCCTGATGGGAAAGTCCAATGACACGTTAAATCCACTGGAAATCGAACACTGGACCTCATGCTAGCGACCACTAGACCATTGAGGAGATTTCTAAGGGAACACTCCTTATTCAGAGTAATCCACCATTATCTTTGTGGGAGACGTAAACTTCGGCTATAGTTTGAACCTAATAGTTATGATCAGCAGATTACTTCATCATCAGAACCAATAATTTAAGAACCAGAAACTCTCATAAAACTCTTTAAAAAAAGTAACAAATGAAACGAGCACAAAATCCAATTTGTCCATCGGTTGCATCGAAACACGAGTCATAGCCACTAGAAACAAGTGAACATTTTTCACCAAAAAACATTTGGCAATTTTGAAACTAATCTGTGCACAAAGGTCGTTTGCGTGCGATCACGCGGAATTTAAGCGGTCGGTATGCGGCGCGACTAACGACGCGTCGCGGCACAAATCGCGCGACTAAATCGACGCACGCGCGACTGATCGCGTTTACACTCATTACCCAGCCGATACTCCTGTTGATTTTAAGCAGATGTTTTTACTACATTCTGTAAGGGTTTCCTTTTTTCTTGCTAGTTAGGTAATATGGTTTTTCAGTGTGGTTTTACGGAGAAGAAAGAGAGTAAAAAAGCTAAAGGTAACACGAAAAATATTTGTGTATGTACATACATACGTAAAAAGGTCTACAATTATGGAAGATCCTTAGAATGTAAAATGCACCATTGATCCGTTCCTAAATGTTCCATTCATAACGATTCATACACACGTGAACGAGAGATCTCTCCTCAACAATTTCTAAGTGGTTTACTCTATGGTTCAGAGTTCCATGCAATATCATTATAAATAAGAAGCAAAGGAATTTAGAAAACGCAATCCACCGCTATTTATTTCTCACAAATTCCGCTGCCAGTCTAACATGGAAATACGTAATTTATTGAAATTTGAAAGACGAAAAACTTTATCAAACAAGTCCCAACTAAAACTATAAATCAACATGACACATGTCAGTTTCCTGTTCCCATGCCGGCGCGGATAATCGGCAAAAATATCGAATATCTATTCGGAATACGTATCGATACATCGACAAATAAATACGAGTAGTCGTACGTTCGTCCAGTGCGTACGCGGCCTACATAATTCATGAGGTGGTCAGCTGTGACTGCGTACAACCCGATATTGCAAGAGTTTTGGGTCTCCACAAATTAAAAATGTAGTACTTCGGTACTTTTGGATTGGAAGGACCGACATTAAAATAGGGAGGGATTGGAAAGTTGTGCTGTCTGTTTGTTTGTCTATGGTAATGTATGGTTTCGTTGGTTTCCGCCCACGTTACGACTAAACGATACACAACTACGCTTTATGCAGATTAGGATGAGAAGCGATGGAATAGTTGAATAATTGTTGTTTAATCGTTATGACTTCACATTTTATAGTTCTTAAATTTTTCCCAAACATCGAGGATTTACACACGACAAGCGAATTGAAAGTCCAAAGACGGACGGACGGCACCAACTAATATTAATTTTCGCATTGACACTGTATATACCAATAAGTAAATATATGTATAGGTACCAGGATTACCATCAGGGTAAACAAACCCAAACCACTAAAAACAATATTTATGACCACACACAACATTTCCCTATACCTAAACTAGGCACTTGCACATCCTCCAATAAAAGGCATCTCCATATTACGAAGGCAGCAGTTCTCCTTCAATTCGCACACATCATAACTGCTCTATTACAGGGAATACCAGCTAATTGGCATAGCAGTGAGGTAGTAAACCATCTCATTACTAATTCTGCCGACGACGAACTTCGAAGACGTGTCAAATCGACTAAATTTGCAAATATATCGGCAGCGGATGCTTTAGACGACATTAGGCGTCATTGAATATCAATATCGTATATTTTATTTATTGGAGCTGATATATTATACATAAGTATTAAGATCTAGGAATAATAAAAAGAAGATGGCGGATGATAATAAAATATATAATGATGTGGTAGTAGTACAAAGATGTTATAGAGATGCCGCGGTGACATTAATAACGCAAAGTCAAGGTAATCAATTCGGAATTTATGGACTAGTCAGGCGTGCTGATTAAATTGAGTCTTATTAGATTAGGTATTTGAAAGAATTCTAGCCGCAGACATGATTCTTCTCTCATGTACGCTTTAGCTAGACGAGAATAGCAAAAGTACCCATAGACAATTTTATAACGGGTCGTTGACTCTGCTGGAGATTCAAAGGGCACAGCACAGAGTACATTTTTATATAGGGTACAAACGGATATCAACCAGTGTTTAAACTTTTCAGCCGCGCAAACAATAACAGGTTTTATGTATATCTAATTGTTATGTCAATACTAATATTATAACAAAGTCCCAATAACTTAAGACCGACATCAGACTCTTGAAGCTTAACTCCTCGACGCTCAGTGATTGCCTAGCTGATTAACTAAAAGAC
This sequence comes from Diarsia brunnea, assembly GCA_949774965.1. Taxonomy (NCBI): domain Eukaryota; kingdom Metazoa; phylum Arthropoda; class Insecta; order Lepidoptera; family Noctuidae; genus Diarsia; species Diarsia brunnea. The sequence goes on from OX459009.1 coordinate 884,794, forward strand.
GACGGCTCTGATTATGACAATTACCACAAGCTCCAAGCATCCCTTAGCTCTAACCTTAGGCGAAACAGTTTAAAATTAACTCGTTTTAGGAATTAGAACCGGAGTGTAACCAGAGCCGCCATTAAGGCCGTGGTGGAGTTACCAGCAAATTGTTTAGCTGCTTAATTAACTGGAAGTAATCCGGCTATGCTCTGGTGACGTCACTACCGGGTCCCACCCTGTTAGCCTTTACTGTATTTATAGACTTTATTAAAAAAGCGAAAGAAGCATACCATGCAAGAATTATAAGACTACTCGTAACTGCGGTACTCAGAGATATTTAATGATTACTTAAGCCGTCAGTTAGTAAAGATTTGACATACTTTTGTATGACAAAACTGTCAAAAGCTTTACTAAGTGATGGCCTAAGTAATCATTAAAGCTCTCTGAGTGCGGCAGTTAGTGTCATTCTCGAATTAAACAAATTAATGCGGCCATCGAAACTTAGTGAATATTACATGTTAATCTTGAAATTATGTTAATTTCATTATCTTCAAAGATGCCGCATAAAACTGCTTAAATATGTTTAGACACTCAGTTTGTGATATGAGATATACATATTTCTCACCAAAATGTCAATGTGCTAAGAACAGTAACGTTCTACTATCCATAAACTTGGTGACCAACAAGAACGTTCCAAGTACCCATTATCGTGCGACTTTTCCAAACATGATTATCTCAATCAAACCCTTATTTGTTTTATCAGCAATAAAATACCAATTACAAAAATACACATTAGCTGTTATAAAAAGTTAATAATGTTTTTAAGCCCTCCTAATTTGTATGGGCGGAGCGTGAAAGAAGCCGTTTTAATCAATACCCGATCAAGATTTTATTTATTTTTGTATAAAATCTGAACGTTATAAGATCTCTGTGGTGCGATACTATCTGGATATTGTCGTAAACAGGGAGGTGTTAATGTTGCCAGCATTTGCATATTAATATGAGGCATCTCGTTCATCGGTTCGTTCACCCGTTCACCCGATCGGCTGCGTAACTATCACTTTATTGGTTGTTTGTATATTTTAGCATAATATTAGTTTGCTTGACATTTCCAATTCAAGTGATTTGTTTGTGAGCGTCTTTTGTGGAATCCAAGTGAACTACAACTCAATTAGATGCGGATTTGCATAATTGCATTTAGAATAATGAGGTACCTCTGATTTCAGATTTGTCTGGTTCAGAATCCACCATTCAGTAGAAGTAATGTTTCCTTTCCCTAGCAACATTGTTTTCTTAGTTTTTGAAACTAGTATCTTTGAATTGTGTATCTGGATCGAGGGCCCATTTTTTGAACCTTTGCGAAACGAAATAAGACTTACAGGGAAATTAGTCAAAAAATGTGCCCTCGATCCAGATGCATACATATCTATGAAATCCCAAGTCGTCATCCTTTTTCCCAAACTATGTTGAGGTCGGCTTCCAGTCCAACCGGATGCAGCTCAGTACCAGTATTTTTAATGAAGCGACTGCCTATCTGACTTTCACAAGCCAGTTACTATACCAAGGTAATACGATACCTTGGTAAGACTGGATGTCAGACTTTCGACTTCTGGCTACTCGTAACGAGTATGAAATTCCAAGGATTAGAGACTTTTTAATAGACACCCGAGGCTTACAAAACGTCCGTAACCAGCTTACACCCACGCGATCCCTTGCATAAAGGCTCATCTATCTATTTATAAAGTCCCCGATCAATTCGCCTAGCAAACATTGTACTAATCCTGTTTCCAGTCTCCGTCAATAAATCAAACTACGATCATACTCTTATTCATACGGTGTGCGTAGGAGCGCAAATAAAAGAGGCTCGGTGGCTCTGTGTCGTAAATAATGTCCGGTATCGATTACTATCCGTTAGTACAACGCCTCACTCTGCCTCCTGCTGTTTGCTGCGCGCCTGGTATCAGAGACGTTAAGATCTCACGATAAGACGGAACGACTGCTTTTGTGGCTCGAATTGAGGGTATTTGGAAATACATATTTACTGACAAGCCTTGAAATAACTGGAGGTACGTATAAATTTCGTATGCTATGGAGACCTGACAGATAAAATACTGAAGACTCTTTGAAGTTCCCAGTTCGTCTGCTATCTCTCAAGATCGGTTTGACGCATCTTTTTTGAGTTAACATAGCGGTTGGACGCTATGCTCGCAAGTTTCTAAAAGTTAAGTAAAGTTTCAGATTCTTCAGGTCCAAAAAATCGACTACTAATTCATTAATTACCCAATGCAACACCACACCATAATAAAAACCCTCATAATCATAAGCACATTGACAGTCGCTCCATGTAAAGCTCTCCCATAACTTACAATAAAATTGTTAAAATAAATAAATTGAATTATCTCCGTGTACTGGCCGGGCTGGTCGTTTGGTCGTTAAATAATTCAATTTCTACATCGTTTCTACATAATGTCCACCATATTGGTTGGTATATGGGCGCGTGTGAACGATTGCGAAGGAGATAGCTTAGGAATGGCCACACAGGCGGGTGCAAGCCTTGAATTGAGGATGAAATGATATTCATGTATTCGGATCTTCATTATATTGTTTCGGGGTATTGCGAAATGGAGGTGTATGTGTCAACCTCTTGGAAGTCTTACTTCTTATGACGGCTTTGATCTATAGAATCTCTTTTACCTATAGTTTCATGATTTATAGTTGTAGAACTTACTAATTAGACAGGTTTGGCTTCCTCACTGTTCCCGGTTTTCATTAATTTTTCTCTTCATTTCTAAGTAAGCTGTTAAAGCTAAGCTACTGAATGTCATCTCAAATAAAAAATCCACTTAAGTCCGAACACGCAAGCACAATAATTTACAACAGCCATAAAACATGATATATTTTTTACTTTAGTTAAACTTGCAAATCGCATTCATAGGCTGAAGATTTATCTAGCATATCTTATAATAATTTACATGTAAAATGCGCGGGGGGGCGCAATCATGCGCACGCGCAGTTAATCACACGCCCACCTACGCCACCTAGTGCACATTATTGTTTATAATTGTCTAGACACGCGACTTGGGACTCGCGACGTAGGCGCATTCCCAGGGATGCTATAACTAGCCTGAATTCTGTAGGAATCGTATTATCGGAGTAATCAACAAATGAAGAGATCAATTTTATTTGCGAGATACGCCCTCGTAGAGATTACAAAAAACTGACACAAACACGGCTCCGGATAGTGGACCTGGACACTGAAAAAGTATCCAGTGGCACAAATTATCCGTACTGATTTTTCCGAACCCTTATTCGGCGACATCCGGAAACGGGTTCTACAGTCTGGTATGTAACACAGAACACTCTTGCGCATTTTTCTCAGAACGAGTCTGCAATCACGATCAAAACTATTGTATTATTTTCGCAGGCATCTTTGTTCTGGATCGTCTTTTGTAACATCGCACTTGTCTTAATGAGAAAACCAGACTAACCAAACAACTAAAAACTATTTTTTATGAGCTGTAGTTTGATCTCTTACAACTACTTGCGGTTATATACCCTCAGTCCGCTCAAACCCATGATGATGCCAATGGTTATTCAACAAAACAACTTAATAAGAATCTAAAAATGGTATCGTTGTCAAAACAAACTTAATTTAAATAACACAGCATCTTTGACAGTTGTAAGTGATCACAGCAGTCTGTCGGCCCACTCATCTTGGAGATTCATAATTAAATATAAGCGGCTCCTAATGTTATTCAAAGTTGTGCCATTAGCCATATATTAACGAGCTTAATATCTTGACTTTTTAGGAAAGCATAGATAAAAATCGTGTGTTTAGCAGAAGATTATTATCTAATCTGATCTTGATATAGAATCGCTGTGGGATCTTATAGTGGCTTTGAAGATTGCTAACTATGGTGTGATGTTTCAATCTGTATCATCATTTTCCTGCCCTCGACCCATGCTACCTGGGGTCGTCGCATTACGATATTTTCTTCTATTATCCTCTGTCAACCGTCACGCTATCATTTACTACTTTTTCCTTCTCACATTAACCATGCATCTTGGCTTTGGTCTTCCTCTCTCCCTCCATTCATCAACATTTATACTCATCATTATTTTAGTCACATGCGATTCGTCCCGCCTCATCATATTATTATGTCTATACCACGACAGTAGATTCCCTTTCAACTTTTCTGTAACTGGCCACACTTTTAAGCTCCGTCTAATATACTCGTTCCTTGCCATATTCATTCTCATTGTTGTTTCAATCTGTGTGCGAATGGGTAATTTGCATAACTACTCTGTTAGCGGATGGCTTGTGAATCATCTTATTTTATATTTTTGGAAGCTCCAATATTTTTGACTTAAGACAGATAACTGTTAGCTGATTGCTCTATCGTCCATCAAGGATTATTTTATTACCCAGTAACTGGATCATGGAGGTAAGCCAGCAGTCACTCCATGTAAAATGCTGGCATTCAGCTACATCCAGTTAGACTGGAAGCTGACCCCAACACAGTTAGGAGTCGGTCTACACTCTACAGTGAGTTTTTCTAGCTTATTATTTCAGCATATTATAAACATTAAGTACCTCTTATCAAAGTCAGCTCTATCAGTAATACTAGAACATAAACTATGAGGTATAAATCGGACACTGATTGACTAAATTGACGTAGCAGCGGGTCAGAGGGGCGGGGTTGCGAAATACTCGCGTAGGGCACTCTTGCGCACGTCGAATGCGATTAGTGCCCGTATTCCTCCATGCACAGGGCTGGCAAGCTGGGACGTCAAAGTTTAGCATAAAGTTTCAACGTGACATAACATAACATAACACCTGTAATATCTGATGGACTTGACAGATATCCCCCTACTAGTAAACCCACTGCTAACTATCTAATAGAGGGGGTGCCTATTGGCATCAGCGGGGCGCAAATCCAGACTGCTGCTACTCAGAAATTCTTTATCAAAATACCCATATAACACTTTGCCCAGCCTAGGAATTGAACCCAATACCTCATGCTCAGCAGTCGCACTTGTCACTATAGTAGACAAGTGAGATAGTACGTACGAACGAACGAATGAACGAACGATGAACTATTACAAACAAATACCATTTCAATAAATTACACGAACATAAATATCATTGTCCCGCAGTTGATTTCAATACAGTATCCGATTAATTATAGACGCTATTAAAAGGTACAACAAAACTAATATATGTGAGCTTTGACTCGTGACAAATGAGTGCAGTGTTGCCATAACAATAATGTGGTGTGTTACATGGCAATACTATTACGATTGATTGCTTTTAGTGTGCCTACGGGTATGATATTGATTTATTTTTCGATTGTGTACTTAAATCATCACTGTTCGTTGTTGTTTGATTAATTCAGGAGAAAAGGAACCTTGGAAATTAAAACCCAAAAAGCTTTTAATCTTAATCTCCCAAGCCTTTTCCCGACTATAAAGAAAAGAGCTTATAATGGTATTAAATAATTTCACCTCAATACTGTCAATAAATTATAATCAGTTATTTTGAACGTCAGAATTATAATATAACACAGTCCTGCAAACCACTCACCGCTGAATGATATAGAGTGTAAAAGTACCCTTAACGCAAACGAAGGGCATTTGTTCTCCCCACCACTTCGATATTTTTTTTGTTATACACCATACCTGGGAACCTCCTAGTTGCGGAGATATTGGGGGTCGAAGTTCAAAAATTTTCACAGCTGTTTTTGTAAATACTAGTATTTCAGGTTTTAACTTTACTTAAATTACCTCCATGACCCGTTTACTATTCAAAGCATCCACTAGCACAATGTTTTAAGAGTGCTACTTTGAGTTTTACCGTAAAATGTGATTTATGACCCCAAAAAATAAAGTCATTTCCAGCAAAAAATTTTGCGTAGGGTTACTTGGTTTGATGTACAGAATGCTTGGTTGTCGGATGCGTGAAGGGTTCGTTTATACCCTGTATACTCGTACAACTAAAATACATGAGCCTCAGTCCAACTGAAACCAATCTTTAAAAAATATCTCTATACCAATATCACGATTTCTGCTGTACACACCCCAGAAAATGTAAGCTAATGTAGCTAAGCAAATCATTAATCACCTCACCACTTTCTCATACCCTCGGCCCACAGGGCAGCCCTACAGCCAGCGTGCGCGCGCGCAACTGGTTCAAGGTTGTCCGTAAGAATGCGGCCCGTATGCCCCGCTCGCTAATTTGGTAAGGCACTCTATTGCCTTATATGGCGCTACGATTGCGCTGATTAGAGTACGCTATGATTTATTGCTGAGTTTAGAAGTATGTTGGTTTAATTGTCTGACTGTACCTACATGATAAATGGGAGGTTATATTTGGTTAGTAACTGTTGCTTGTGAGTTTACATAACATTATTAGTCGACAAAGAGAGGAAGCCTGTTTGCGACAGTATGTTGAACAAGAGTGACGATGATGATGGTCAGCTTACACAACTTCTCCACTGCTGAGATCCGGGTCTCCTCTATATGAGAGGAAGTGGGCCATACTCCGCCTCGCAGATCAAGTGAAGGTCAGTGACTCAACTTGTTTATAAACTTTAAACACCGATAAACAGGTCATGAATTACATCCTTTAGAAACCTAATTATCAGAGTCCTATCTTTAATCTTTTTTACTATTTTAATCTTAAATGATCGGTGTCACAAACCGGACACTCTCAAAGCCTAAAGTAGGATATTGCAGTGTCTTCTCTGTTTACACAGCAGCGGTCAAACTATCGCTCCAACTTCTCCTACAGCACTAACATACTAAATTGCTTCCTGTCTCAACTGGAAGCAAAACAAACTACACCACTATGATGAAAGAACTAAGCTCCAGGCAATTCGCATACAATTAGAGCAAGATTTACGATCCAAATACAAACTAGTTCGTAGATTTCGTAGTTAGTACGACAATACATAACAAATGTTCAATTAAACTGTTATGTAAATGGTATCGCTGGAACAGTTGAGCAAGAACATAGCCTGGATACAAATGTGGCCTTACCCGGGCAAAAAGTGTTCCACTTCTGTATATGGGCTTGTAATGGAGATTTACAGCGTGTTAACTGCTTGTTAGCAGCTTGTATATAGGCCTGAGTCGCGAATTAGGGAAATGCGTCATTACTGTGTTAGAAATCGCTGGTAATTTGTGCCTAACTGGCTTCCTGTACCAGTTAGGCACAGACCTGTAATCTTTGTAATCAGGAGTAATGTTCAAACCATTTGGCAACATTTTGTTCCTATCCGCTATAAGTAGGAGTGTATCTGTATATCTGTTAGTGGAATATATCGCATGCTATTGTTGATATTTCCTTTGAATGTGCCTGTCATAAACATTAATAGTGCCATGTAAAACATTCTATCACTGAGGTTCAGCGGTGAAAACAAACTAGAAGTCAACCCGGAAGCAAGAGATGGTTCAAAAGAACATACAGTCAGGTTAAACATAAATCCCGTCGGGGCTGCGGGTTGTTCGCAAGAGATACCGCAGCCTCGACATGAGGGGCTAAGAAGGAACATGGGTGGTTTTTAGTCAGTAGAAGTCTGACACTCCCTTTCGCTCTGCCCAAGAGCGGGAGGGGTTATTTGATGATTTTCCACCTGCCAAAAAAAAAAAGGTTAAACACAAGCATATTAAATTGATTCGATCCAACATAAATACATAACCATTCAAAGATATGGAGTATCATATCACCCATACCAGTCATAAGTTGACAATGAAACACAAAGTGTATGTTGCGGTCGGGTAACGGGTTCGAGTCCCGTCGCTCACGGGTATACGTTACACTCTGTAACGCGATATGTGAGTTTTTGTTAGCTCTCTGTAACTGTCGCGTCTTGATGTTATATTGGGGTGGTCTCCAATTGTAAGAAACTAACAAGTTATGTCTTAAATTATACGAGTTTCTGGTATCACACTTGTTTCCTTTGAAGGAATAGGCAATGAATTACGAGGTAAGTATAATTGGTTATAACTTGAGGGACGAAAGTATGCATTGATCTTCCTTTTTTTTCTTTTTTTTTATCAGCCCACGCTTTCCCACTGCTGGGCAAGTTCGTTTGCTAATTGCCTTCTGATCTGATCTGATCTTCCTTACTTACATAATTCTTCTGAATTTGTTAGAAGTACTACGACGGAATCTCTTGGGAACTTGTAGCATTCCATACAGGAATTACCGTATTGTAGAGAGAAAGTTGACCAATGGCAACGTAAGAGAGAACCTTTGGAAATGATAGAGCAACATAACATAAATCATTCTAGTTAGTCTTGTACCAATGAGTATGCATAAGCCTAACTAAAATAGCAATAACTAAGAACTTCAATAATGCAGTCATAATGACTAATGACTTATCTTGTAAACCATCACATTAGTGACGGCAGTTAACGATTTGGCGTTAACTACTAACTGCAGGTTAAGACATTAGAACCTCGTTTGTCTGGAGACCTTGTAGACTCCTTGTCTATTCCAAATATTTGTTTGTTTGTTGTCTAGACACGTAATGTAATCGATAGTTTAGTAGGTAGAGCTTTCAGAAATATTTTATAGAAGAATTTTGATGAGATAGAACTATTCGATATTTATATAAGTTTGTATTCATATTATACCTACCTACTCCTTTTTAGGGTTCCGTACCTCAAAAGGTAAAAACGGAACCCTTATAGGATCACTTTGTTGTCCGTCTGTCTGTCTGTCTGTCTGTCTGTCAAGACCTTTTTTCTCAGGAACGCGTGGAGGTATCAAGCTGAAATTCATATCAAATACTCAAGTCTATGGTCTCTTGGAGCTGTGAAAAAATCAAACTTCTAAGTCAACGCGATCAAAAGATACTCCCGTTTATGCCGCAAATTTTCGACACTCGCAAGGGAAACAAAACCTACAGGGTACTTCCCGTGAACTCAGAATCTTGAAATTTGGTATGAAGCAACGTCTTATAGCAGAGATATAGGAAAAATTGCGAAAAGTATACATTTTTAGTTATATCATATAAAAATACCAAAATACCATAACTTTTACTTATATACCTACAGGTTTGTACGGAACCCTCGGTGCGCGAGTCTGACTCGCACTTGGCCGGTTTTTATATGTGATTACGCTGGTTCAGTAAAATATTATTTGTCTCTCGTAGATTAAGACAAAAGATTTTTGGTTTCGGATTTTAAATTTGAAAGATAAAAAGGACTTAGAAATAAATCATATTATTATTTGTTCACCCAAAACTAGGGTCCAGACGGAGTTCGTAAAACCGAATAGTAAAAGCTACTTCCCTGTTAAAAGCTTTAAAACAAATAGAAGTGAAACTGTCGTCCAAAAATACCTGACACTGTCAGAGCCGAAGGGTGGCGGATTAAACCGTCCGCCACGCACTAAGTCCGACCTACCATTGTAACTTATACACAGAAGATTCACTTTATTATGGAACTTCAAGTTACAAGAATTTTGGAGTTTGTTCATTACGAATTACCCAGTACTAACTGGGTTATGGAGGTCAGATAGGCAGCCGCTCCATCTAAAATACAGGTATTCAGTTGCATCTGGTAAGACTGGAAGCCGACCCCAACATAGTTGAGAAAAGGATATTCAGATGATAAAAAGAAAACGGTAAAAAAAAATAAAAGATTTATGTAGTTGCTACGGGCTACGCTTAGTACTACGCGCCGCGGCGCTACACTTACAACTCCGTGCCACGCTTATTACCTACTACGCGCTACGCTGCCGCTGTCGCTACGAAATTTGTAGTTTGGAAACTACAGACATACGAGTAGGTACTTCACACTTTTTTCATTTAATTTTAGTTTCATTTCTTATTCATGATTCTCATCAATCTAAATCTCACTTTCCGGGACTGGGGGAAGTTTAAACTCTTGGAAACGCTAATTTCTTAATGCTTACAATCTTAATACATCACGTCAGTACTTTAAAATTTAGAAGTATCACAACTAAGTGTGCCTTCTGTGTCCATGTTATATCCTGTGGCCTTATCGCGGTCGCCTATCTGTCGCTAGGTGGATTACGCAGGTACGCTTCAAATGAACGAATATTAAAATATGTTAAATATAATTTTCATAGAATTTTTGATAGTTTAAACACTTGAGATCGGATTGAGATAAGAAAGGAGCATATGTATCTGATTACTGTTTAAGTTGTAAGATTTTATCTTTAACATGACTATTTAAATGTTAATTTTATTTTCTTAAGGTGTGCCGACACAAATCTTAATATTAAAACTATGCGTAGCTCAAAAACACACAAAAATTTCGATAGTATTTTGAAATAGATATGACCTAATAACATTGGCAGTTCATATAAATATTGAAAGCAGCCACAGTCACAGTTTTATAATGGTGAGTTAATCGATGCAGCTATATATAAGGCCTTCATTATTCACCTTGATTGCACATTCCGCAGTACATTTACTGCATTAATTGTTTAGCTGCCTACTATCGTCTCTAGTATCTAGGCAAAGCTACCTAGGACTTATGTATGAGATTAACGCAAGATAGGTCTCGATGCACTAAGTTAAATTATTATGTAACTACAAGAAACTGAAGAAAATATGAAATTTTATTAAAAATCCAATATGAGTTGGTTTTGCACTGCTAACTTATTAATAAATACACTTTTTATTTACTATTTCTCTGCTGTTGCTTCCTCCTCAATCTCGTAAATTGACAAAACAGTAAGTCAGTTGTGACAAGAACTGTCTAGCTTTTCAGTTCATTGACTTCAAAACGTAATGCCGCAAAGCTCCAACTTAGCCAAAGCTTCTGAATACTTACTATGCGGGTACTCATCCTATTACACTAAAACAATGGAGAACTAAAACTACATACAAATAAATTATCCCATTCACAATACCTAGCTATGTATTTGAATAACGGTGCAAAGATTAACTCCTGTCGCGGCGACTGTCCCGCCAAATTAATTGTCTGTGGTCCCGCATGCTACTGTGGCTTTTTATGTTGTATTGTTTTAACCTGTATGATGAATGCCTTTATTGGTTTTTGATGATTAAAAATATTGTTAAGGCGTGTTTTATTTAGTGGCCAGGTGAATATGGCAAAGTTAATGCTAATAAATGTCCTAACTTTAAGTGGGAAGGAAGCATATTATTATGACTAGAAGAATTTGGCTGGCTGTTGTGATTAATATAATTTTAGAACTTTTGTTATCACTTGATATTATAAAACAAAGTCCTCCGCCGCATCTGTCTGTCTGTTCGCGATAAACTCAAAAATGACTGCACCGATTTCCATGCTGTTCTTACCAATGGATAGAGGGGTTCTCGAGCAAGGTTCGATAACCGACATCAACGCGGGCGAAGCCGCGGGCATCAGCTAGTTGGTGATGATTTGAGTTTTTTTTGTAACCTAATGGTCCTGTTGTTGTTCTGGACCTCGCCTGATGAAATGGGTGGCGAAAACGGATGAGCTGTAGGAGCTAAGCGAAACGAGCATGCCAAGCAGGTGCCTTTTCCCTCTTGGATTTAGGCTGACGAATGACGGGTTATTTTTGACCGATTATCACGTTATACGTAGGCGTAGATCAGATTTGTTACCCAAAATACCCTTTTTTATGCTTAAAATTTAGGCCATAGTTTTGTATTTCAGGATTCAACTTTAACATTAAAAAAATAAAAGTGACTTTCTACACCAAACGGAATTAAAAATCCACAGCATAATTGCTCCAAAATTAGACCTAAATCTGAAATAACAGAGTTACAATAAAAATAGAAGTAACCCTAACAATTACTAGCTATTAAAATTGTTACAAATCATAGTTACTAGCTCATGCCGCGGCGTTGGCTGCAATAACTCTCGCTAGCAACACAGGGCTAATGGCTTATTGAAACCATATTGCTGGTGAATAATGAGCCGGCTCTACGGAGCCCGATTTACTAGGATTTAACATCTGTTTGCTTAATCCTCGGGCTTCTGATAAATATCGTAGGGAGCACGGATTGTGACTTTCCCTATACTTACTGATTATGAAAACAATGTCGTACGAGGCAACGGGGTTCGGAGAATCGATGGTTTTGTGTGAGTTGTATACATAATTCATGCGATTAGGCATTAACAGATTGAAAAAGATATCTGATACTTTTAAGAGAACTCAGGCCATAGGAAAGTGGTATTGAACTTGCTGCTCTGAAGTGAAGTTTTAGGAAAAGATCCGAAAATACCCACCGACATTATTATAAATTAATCTTTAATGTATTCTTTCGTTCTCGCTTAGAAAACCCTTTTCCTCAATTAAGCCCAAAAAAAATCTGTAGGTATCTAAAGATTTTGCCATACATAGGTAATCATGCCAATTTGTAATCCGGAAAGACTATCAGTGCGAAGTAGTCATGATTCGCACTAATTCGCAGTATAGAGTTCCGTACTCGGACGATAATCACGGAAGTGACACGTGATATTAAATCCTTCGTTCAGTCACTAATCCGGCCGCACTTAGCATTGTTTGCACATGGACAGTTATAGACTAGCAGTGCCAATGAGGATTAAGAACACTTTAAATCTTAGGCTTAGTCTTAGGTTACTTGAAATGTTCCAGCAAGATTATTCTAAGCTCAGATTTTTTATGGTAAGCTTTGAACAGTCGCCAATAAGAAGTGCAAAAATGTGGTACCATTAAAATATTGTAGCCATAATACTTTTTCGCACGCTCTTTAATAAAGTACTGACTTCGAACTACAAGTTACACTTAGTTCCCCGGAACCATTAAGCCGATTACAAAAATTCACTTCTTATAGTTCTTATAAAGCACTTTAATCAAATAGCGTGTATCGTATTTCGCCGGGCAGTACAGTGCAGTGCAGCGAGTCCGGCCAGCGCACCTTCCCATTGTGTGGCGGCATGCCACATGCACGTATGTGTACATAATGGCCGTTTGTTTGCCAGTTGCCACCGAGTGTAGCTCTGTGCCTCTGTTCCCCGGTAAGCAACGCGACCTACTACTACCTATCATGTCCTGGTACTCCCGGAGAAAGTTTTTATTGTGCTGGCTTTTTGGGTAGATTCTTTTGCCAAAAATGAACGTTGTTTTGACAGCTCAATATGGCAGTCATCTTTTTGTCCTCTATCATTTAGTACAAAGTCTTGGGTCACTTATATTTGAAGTATTTTTTAATCAAAATGAAAATTGAGTGACTTCATGTATCACATTTCTCTATTCTAAACAATCTATTCTACTTGGCTCTGTGGTCCAATTGCACAATAACCTACGATAAGATTTAGCAATAGAATAACTGGGTTAACATAATATTATAACAACAAAACAAATTTCTAACTTATCTCAAATACAGTGCCAGCCAATTTCGGCAAATATTATCTAGTACAGACTCACTAAAATTATTATGTACCATTTAACTGTTGCACCACGAATCATGATCAATTATTGTTCACATTAGTATTAGATAGAAACACGGCACATAATCTATTGAGCTGCACCTAATCGACATACAAGCGATGATTCGTTATAACATAAATTGTTGCCATAAATAAATACTGCAATTTATTATAATAATATAAAGCATCATTAGATAACACGACATAATGAGTTTGTTGCTGTACGAGATACATGGCTGACTATAACGGGTTATCGGACAAATAATTTGATTTAATTGACATTTATAATGTTTTCATTGAACTTTTTATTGCTTTATTGTTTCCTAGTAATCGGCGCTATCTGACGCATGTTTGATAATTACAATTAATTATTATGACTACCGTTTGGCTATGATGTGAGTAGGGGTTGTGCAGGCTAAAGGGGAGTTAAAACACTAGTTATATTACTCTTTGGCACGCAGCAGTTAAAACTAATATTATATTGACAATCCAGTATAAAAGATCCGTCCATGCACATTTCTTCGAGGGCATAGACGAATGGATATGAAGTGCGATAAAGGTAATGAACAAGGAAAGTCAAAAATGTGTTTGATTAACTTCCCAAAAAGCTCATGTCAATCTTTTTGAAAGTTATTGTCTGTGTTATTGTAATTATTATGTCAATTCTATTTTAATTTGTAATATATATATTTTATGATTGTTTTTTATGCCTACTAAAATAGTTTATAAGTTCCAATTGTTACTAACCATAATGGATCATTGCTGTCTGAAATTAAATAAATTATTATTATTATTGTGGAAAAACGTAACAACTACCACTCGTCCATACTCTTCCCTCTGTAGAAATCTGAAGTTAAGCTCATTGTTTCAGAGAGAGTCTCAAAGGGCTGAAGTTCCTAGATTTCTTTGTACCTAAGTAGGTTTATTATAATATTCTGCTCATGTAAAAATACGTTAAACCTCCATACTTTTCTTATTTAAATAAATTCTCTGATTTAGTCTAGACTAAGAACGGGGCTTAGTGTTGTAATGAAACTCCGACGAAGGTCATTTTCATTTCTGCTGAAAAAAAGTATAGAATGAATGAACTTTTACTTTTTTTTGCACTTTTTATTATTTTCGCATAAAGCGCTTTATTAAGCGCGGCGGCACCAACCTCCACTGTCCGGCATCGTGGGTCGACAGCATAATATTTGCATATTTTTTCAATTTTGTTAAAACTTCGGAATTGTGTGAAATGTAAAACGCTGGAACGAACACAAACGTGCGTGTTATTGACTGAGAACTACCTGTAGGTTTACTTGTATCATCTGATCAGAAATGCTACATTGAACACAAAAATAAAAATTATTGACACTGTACAGGATAACAAGTATCCACAGGAAAACATAAGGTTGTAACTTTCAGTAGTCTGGTGTTGGTACATGTAGGAATTAGGAACAAGGAAAACTGCAAAATAAAATTAGTGTAAGTTTTTTAGCTAAGAACTTTTAGGGAATTGATTAAAATAAGTGATACCACACTAGCTAGGGTATAGATAAGAAAAGGGCAAAACCCTACATACCGATGTTGACCCAGGCTTGTTTACACAACCATTAAAAAAGCTCATCGTTTTTTTTTCAAAGTAGGCTGCACTCTATCACCCAATATTTCTATATCGGCCGTCACTATAATTGATTTAAGGCGCTCGCTACACTATAAATCAGCTTTTATCTGCCCTTATCGCGCCCACTCCATTGTTTATGGTCGTGCCTATCATCTGTCATATAAAACCATAGACCAAACTTGTTTGTGCTTCTAGCATCATCGCCATTTATTAAATAACAGGTTATGGTAAATTATTTGATTGTTTAACATGGCTTCTTGTTTTGATTCTATTGTAATTAAGATTATTATTAAAACTATCACACAATAACGCAGACTTGTCATAAAATTAATAAAGGTTAACTCACACAGATAACTGACACTCGATTGATTATGTCTGCTTAACTGCGATAATTAATGATGGTGGTCATTATTTAAATGAGTCATGTTCGCGTCATGTTACTTTTAATACAACCATTGTGAGTTCATTTCTTACTCAAGAAACAAAGAAATTCTAGCGGCCAGCTGTCACCTAAAAACAAAACAAATGCAACAAAAAATCTACATTTTGGTGAACGGTGAAAAACATGTATACTTTCAAAGAATGACTTATTGTAGCAATGTGACCAAAATACTGCTTTCTTGCTTTCTTTCTGCCTTAGTTATTTGGGCCACACGTCAACATGCTTTGTTTTAGTCCTACAAGGAGATTTGGCACCCGGCCGGATTATAATGACGAATTGTTGGCGCTCTTTCACAGATTTCAGATAAGTGTGCGACGTTCCTAATACGGTTAACACAATAGGAGAACTGGTAAAACCATTCTCAAAATAAATCTATTCTAATGTTAACTTTTCCCAATAAAGTAAATTGACAGATACAATCTCCGTCCATAATTCCCTTTTAAACGCGTTTATGTCTATAGGCAGCCGAACATTTTCCTTTATTCTCGTCCGGAGGAATGAGGAATCGAGAATGAGTTCATCTACTCCGATCGGCCCTCTGATAGAATCCATCCCGAGTGCCTCCGCAAACTTTAATCGATTTCCATTCGCGATTACCAGCCCAATCCGTGATTTAATAGAATTTTTACATTTACACAGCTCTCCACGCTTCGTTTCAGAAAACGAGCAATTTTTATCCACGACGTTAAAGAACGCAATGCACACATTAATTTCCGTCACGTTGGAAACGGCAAACAGGAGGTGGGAAAATTTAAAATGCCTTAAGTGGATTCGCGTAAATTGATTCCGGACATCGAAGGAATACGACGAATTGGAGAGTAAATGTTTGACGGGAAATAATTTGAAAACGTTTTCCTAATTTATAAGGAGGCGGGCGAACGTTTAGCGAAGCCCGCCCGGCCCTCAATCTTCACCCACGTAATTATTTTAGTTTTGTAAAAAAAACTCGTTTGAGAAAGCCTTGCAGCGCCATCTAGCGGTAAAACTCATGGCGTTGCGTCCTTCGGTCCTTCCCCGCGCGCGCTTTCCCCGCACGAAGAGAAGCGAACTCCACTCCGTTCATTCACTCATCAGTCCCGCTCCGCGCGCCGTGGTGTCGATACGCGTTTGCTTCGCGCTCGATTTACGTAAACCCGATATTGTTTCAAACATACGCTCAGCTGATCTGTGACAATAAGTTCGTATAGCGGCTACAACAGTAAACCGAACTAGCAACGTTGTGAACTCGTGTGTGTGACTTAAAACCGGACTGGAATCGAAAATATCTCGACGTTGAATGTAAAAATATACGGCGTCGCCTGAGACCCTTCGCACCGCGTGTGACTGGTCGATATTTTAAATGATAACATGGATTCAATTAGGTGTTGTTTAAGACGACGGTGAAGTAAACAGTGTGTGGTGTGTGTAGTGGCGTGACAACTGCCTGTCGGTGCCGGCTGGCGAGCGAGCGTGCTCCGCGGTAGGTAACCTATCTAATATTGATTCAATGTCGATGTATTTACGTATGCAGGTATTTGAGATAACGCGTTTGGGATTTGTTTTGAGGCGATAAGTGTCCGCTGACGAGATATATTATGAACCGTGTTCCCAGTTACCTACATACTATCGCCTGCAGTTCCGATGCATGATTTATCTAAGTATAGCCTAGACGAAATACCGTTATGTGTACTAAACACGGCTTGTTATAATCTGGTCTAGATAACCGGCATTATCTGTGTAGACGACATTATATCTCGATGAAATTTTAATTCTTGCGTTTTAATCAAGAACAGAGACAAGCAACCCATTCGAATTCCTAATTCAAAACAACTGCTGTACAGTCACACATATTAATAAATCTATCAAGCAATAAACACATTATGTTCTATGATCTAATGTTATGGTCCAATCCTCGTTGATTTATCATAATGTAAATAATAGGTAATATTAATGTAATTTATGCCAACCATTTTAAGTGTATTCTTGTTATTTAGAACAAACTTTTATTACACAGCATTCTTAATTTAAATTAACTTGTCAAGATAGGATCAGGTGTTGAACTTGAATGGTAATGTCTAATTATTCGTTTACAAAAATAATTTTATTTGCATACTCGTAGAGAAAATACTTGAATGCATTTGTGGCCGCGACAGTGCAACGCACTCGCTACCTGGAGCGCAAAGGAATTACACCATACTGCCTACTTATTTATGCAGAAGTCAATAAGTAGCCGTCTATGCATCTATATTGGAACACTTAACCAACCTATAGGGCTCCACTGTCGATGCACTTTCTCATTTGCAAGTCGAAAATAGCTCGAAGCAACGCCACCGGCCGACTGAGTCACGCCTTTATTTACGAGCAGCTACCTACCACTTTCCTCGCCCATCTTCCTGCCGAAGGGAGTATTAACTGCTTGCTAAAGTGTCCGCGAATCTATTCCGACACTATACCACCAACAACACGTGTCAAAACTTTATATTAATCGTTATTGCTGGTAGATTGTAGAAAAGTGCGTTTTACAGCATGTTAAAATGTTTAGACTATAGGTATCAACTTTATTGTGTTCCATTTTTAAAACTTCCACGCTTGTTTATATTCATAAAAATGAAACGTGAACAGATTGTGTTCCGTACTAATAATAGTGATTAATATAACAAGTCAACTGCTAATGTGTAGGAAACACTGCGCTGCACGAAAGTGGATAAAATAGTGAGTAATGTTTACAATAATCATTAGATTGGGCATCGTTGTTTGTATTCGCGATGTAGCGTGGGCGCGATGGTAAAAGCACCTCATAAAGAAGTCTAATCGTATACGTAAGCGTGTAAACAATCCCCGAATACTGTTTCGAAACCGTTAAACACTGTTTCACATTTTCTAACACCTCCTAATTACAGGTAAAACGCATTAAATATAATTAGTGCTTATTTGAATGGATATAAAGGTTGTGGGGTTCGTTGGCCGGCAGGCGGGCAGGCTGGTGGTGGGATGGTGGGTCGGTGCGGGCAGCAAACACGGCGGGATCACACGCACGGATCACGCGGCCAACAATGCCGTGTTTGTTTCCCGGCTGAGGCTTTACAAATTTGAGCGCGCATAAATTACCGTCGGATTACACGGCGGCATATTTGATTAGCTCGTTTTGTACATCCTCTACTAAACTCGGCGGGTAATTAGAAGTACCTACGTGTCAACAAGAGTTTTAACGATAAAACTAATTTTCATATGAAATAATCGATTTGTTGAAAGGTACTGCGTCATGCGTGGTTGAATACGGTGGCAGTAAAACCGGATTGTTGATAACAGAACATCAATTTTTTGAGTTATCTTATCTCTTAATTAAACTTGCATCTAAGATAAACAAGGTCGAAATAGTTTATTCATACTTTCATAGTAATGTTATCACACATTTTCCGTTTTTCCGTACTAAAAGAATCGAAAACTGCATCATCTCACACGATATTTATTTACTGACTAATTTACCTAGATTCTTACAGGAATCCCACGCGTCTCTCTTAGAATAGTTAAAAATCTGTCTCATTCGTATTCAGTCTAGACTTAATACTCGCACCCTTCCATCCTTAAAAAGTCATGTGTCAAAGAAAACCATCTCATACGCGGTAATCTCCTCTCGCAAGCCCGTCTAGGCCACAAGTAGGTACTGTATGTCTAGCCAGAGACAGGGGAGGAACAACTATTAACTATATTAACGAGCGATGCACGCCCGCTGAGCTACCGTCCCCCATTTATCAAATTATTTATATATACGGAACCCCAGCCCACCCATAGCTTTACAAGGTCCACCAAAAAACGGACGCTTTCGACTTTTTTTGACCGTTCAGAATGTTTCGCTGATAACGCCTGGTCAGGTTTTTGGTTTTTGCTCGTTTTGCTGCTCGACTGATATTCGCTAGGGCATGAAATTCTTTTCACGCGAGTGTTTAGGTAGAAGTTTTAGCTTTTAGGAGAGTTCTGGGTTTAAACGTTTTGCTGAAACAATATTTAGTAGCAATAATGTAAAATTAGTCCCAGACAAATAAATAACTCCAGACAGAAGCGGTCAGGAAACGTCTCACAGAATGGTGATAGTGATAATGCTAGGACACGACGCGACGGCGACCGACGCGACGCGACGCTCCAACAAACACACTTGTAAATCCAACACTCGCTGGGCTGTGTAGTCCCGATACCGCCCGTCTCGACTTATGTTCATACCACTTGGAATTCTGCCCACACTCCCTCCAAGGCGCAGAGACATCCATATTTACATTAAAGTCTAGACGCAAACCAAATAGACCGTAAACGATCAAAACCTCCGCATCGAAAAGCATCTTCTAAAAAAAAGTAAAATCTTTGGTTTATTTAAAGAAAGAAATGGAACACCGTTTCAAATATAATCCGTTAGAATCGTGTAGTTGTGGCCAGTATCAGGCGTACGGTAGCACAGAGTATCAACAGGGCCATTCATAACGATAACACTGGCTGTTGAAGACAAGTGCCCGTTAAATAACACGTGCTTCATACAATGAGTGTTTAGAAAATATTTGATCTGTACGTTTGTTATTCACTTGCGGACGTTACTACCACCACTTCAAACTTGTGTGAAGAGTTTTGATGAACTTGGATAGACTTTCTAAACAAGCTGTCAGTTGCTGCTGTCTGAAAGTTTGGAGATCTGTGAGAAAGAATTAATTCAATTTCGGGTTAACCGAATATCTCAAGTAATCTGAACTACTACGAATATTCTTCCTGTGGCTGGAAACTAAAACACACTGACAGATTCTAAATCAGAACAGTATTCATAACAAAATTAATTAAACTTTCCCGAATACAATATAATTATAAAACCATATGATTAAATAATAATTTCAAAGACGGCTAAATTATTAATAAATTAATTACTAAGTAGACTCGGTTTTAATTCAGATTTGAGCGTCACATATCCACGATTCTAATTCATATTATCAAAAAGTTTGAAGATAAGTGTGTAATGAACACAAAAAACTTTGTATTATCTAGACAAATAATGATGCATGTTGTGTGAAACTAAGTGGATTATTAGCAATTAATCTCAGACAAACAACCCAAGGCTATCTAGATAAAGATACTGTTAAATTGATGAGTTTTATTTCTCTTTGCTCTTACCCGCCATTCGCTTTATTTTGCTGAACTTTTTTTGTCGTTTTAATCGATTTTGTAATTATTGTTGGTGCTAATTATGTTACGATAAGTTATCTTTACAATTTGATTAGCGTTTGTCAGAGGAAAATATCTTGTTGCACATCTAATATTTCAAATTCGACACAACGAACGACTCCTACCTACGATTTATTTTTCAAGTAAACTTTTTGTCAGTTGATTATTGATTCATAAGCTCTGCTCCTCATGAGTTCATGAATAACAAATGCTCGAGGTTTTTATATTGACTGCTCATTTTTATAGCCTTTGAATGTATAATTTTGGTAATCATTATTTGTATAGGTAACATACGAATAAATAATGTTATGACAGCAAAAAGCGGGAGGAAAAAACCTTTCGAATTAAAATATTTAGTCAACATCAACTCTCAATCGTATAGTTAATCATTTATTAGTAGAAGCAACTCCATAAAGCTATCTGCTTTACATTTACAACACTAGTTAATAAAACAATCCATAACAAGAAGCCCAAGTTACAATCAAAGTTATTTCTGTGTCACACAGTATCGCGATACGGAGGCAATATCAATAAATCATGCGCGTCGATAACTGGCCGTAATTAAACAGCACTAGTGATCGATCATAGATAGCGACGTGTCCACCACTATCTGCGAAGGCTCTACATATGTCCCACACTATGATAAACTACAGCAGGCGGCGGGCACTCATTGGAATTAATAGGAATTAGGAACACTGGAATTGCCTTTGATAGCTATACTTGTAATATCAAGAAAACTAGTATATATTTATATGTCCGTAGTACTGGCAGTTAACTCTGCGTTATACATTCATTCTAATTTTAAACGACTCCATTCCAAAATATAAAAAGTGAACTCGATAAAAAAAGTCGTGTTCCGATTTCAAAATCAAAGTTCGATTACGTAACGATGTTTTACAGACTTGTAGAACATGGAAGACATGTCCCATTCCACGCCACCGATAAAGAAACTTATTTTTTCATACGATTTGATATTGTACGCTATCAGCGCTTATCTCGCAATCTGGGTACACACTATACCTTGTAACGATGCTCTATTACAACCGCACTACATGTTTATTTGACAAAATATCAATAACGAAGACTAGCGCCATTATCGCGAACTCCTTCCCTATCTTCAAGTGATAATTTTATAATCATGAGCGTCTGAATTATACTGGGAAATTTTGGATTAAAAAAAGCTACTAGGAAATTTTGCTGAAGTAGTAGTAATAAGGCAGTCAGGACAAAAGAATCAGCGTCTCAATTCAAAGTGGCAAAGTGCTGTGCTACTATAAATTCAATAAGAATGTAGAAATCGATACCGCCGGCGCCGTCGTTACTATCGAGAATGTAGGCAAGGCGTCTCGCTGACAGCCTAGTAATAAGCTTCATCGATGAAACTTTTATCGGATGTCAAGCGAGATATACGACCGTAATGTACGACTGTTTACATTAGCGCAAGGAAAATTATATCCGTTTCATTATAAACAATAATGCTGACGGCGCGCGGTGCGATGACTCCTCGATTTAGTGCTGCAATAAATTTGCATGGAAATTTAGCAAGCCCACTTCGTATTGTCCAAATATTACGACGAGCCAACACTGCACGCATGGTGTTTTCGTTTAGAGCCATTAAATCGAGATGCGTTCGATCCAGCACGTTCAAAAACTAAACGTGGCGTGGTTATTTTATGGGCGCATTTCGTGTGACGCGGTGGATTTCGCCAGGGCATCGATTATTTGAACAAACAAGCCGGGTAATAAATCATCCGCTCCCGGTTACCTGCAAGGGATCGATACGAAAAAAGCCCCTTTTTGAAACAAAAGGGAGTGACATTTCTAACGATGCTCCACTACCGCACTCGGGTTACACTCGACTTGATCAAAGATGAAATGGAATTGAGTTGTGCGTTAATTCAGACGATGATGAAAGTAACTGCCTACGTATGAACATGAATGGAATAAGTTTCTAGTTCTACACTTCATTGATGCATATATGTAATTATATTCATCGGCAGAAACTCTTTACATTTTATCATGTAACAAAATCATACGAATGCAACTTCGCAAGGCACGCAAATGGGGAAATTATCCATTAATAATTTGCGTTAATCACAGCCGCCTCAATAAGGTTTCACCAGAAAGGTAGAAACATTGACACAAATAATGGACACAAGAAGAATTGTCTCTGAGCTCGTAAAATTCGCAAACAACAAATTCATTTGGTGACGCCGATGCTCCATTGTTTCCCGCTGCTACGAGCACCGTTACTTCGCCATTGTTAGAATACGTCCTTGTTTTCTTAAAACAAAATATAATATAAAAATTATTGCAGAAATATTTGCAAACATCTCGTCCAGGTACGGAGCCATTTTTATCCCGTCCCTGAAGATTTTATTGACCCAAATTGCTCGGCTATTCAAATAGTCGTAAATGACGAAATGAGAGCTTATTAGCTGTTCCCCAATGCTTCGACTCATTGTTCTTACTTTTATGGGTCCTAGTTTCCTTTGAGTGATGTCAGCATTAGTTAGCACAAAGACGTAATTACTTTACGAATGTTAGAAGCCATTTTCCCGACTCTCGCTTTCAACGAACTTTAACAAATCGCCTATTCGGACGCTGACCTTTTAAAAGTTTTACGATCTAGAACGCGTAATTGCTGTTTCAAAACACTAAAAACATCAAAATTCTGGAAGGTCTGGGTCCTCAATATCGGCCGGCAACGGGGTAAAAACGAAATTGTTACCTTTCTGCAGTAAATATACGGGCATTCCGGACACAGGCATCTGAATAGCAGTTGTATCCGAATAGCAGTTGTATCCACACGGTCGCTGTATCTCGAGCCGGATATCCGTAAATCTTAGCAGCCATTCTCGGGAATATCGGACGCAAACGACAAACATCTGCTGAGTGCGACCAGATGAAATCGTACCTGCGAACGTACACGATTTGCTTGCCAAGTTTTTTTTAGTAAATAAGAAAACTACTCATCGGATAGTTTGCCAAGAGATTATAAAATACTTGATGAATATCATGGTTTCAACAAATATTAGCGTCTCGTTTCGTGATAAATTGTCTCATAAATTCAAATGTTTAGCATTTAAAATGATAATTTTACATTAAAATCGTATTCATAACACTGGTTGGTCGGGTACACTCGGCACAAAAAGTTAGTCATTCATTTCACAATAAAAGTGGTAATGGAACTAGTCGTGTTTGATACGATCGCATCGCAAAAATGTGGAGTCGCCACAGCAGACCAACATTTACATTAAAATGTCATAAAGCCGGTTGTGGGATACATTTTTTCAATATCAAACATACGCACGCCACCTGTCGGCGGAATTTGGTAGTTTGACAAATATTGGCCGCCAATAGTAAATGATTCAGGCCTAATGTAACACACATGTTTAATATACCTTGAATTGTGATAACGTGAGTAAATGAGAAATAAATATAATGATTTAATTTGAACCGTTCCTAATCGGTAAAGTTATAAATCCACTGAATACAATGATTGACTCCCCAACCTCCCCTTTAAAAAAAGCTTTGCTAGTCACAATATAATTTAAACCACCAAAACAAAAATAGTTTTCCCAAAATAGGCCTCAAATTTTGGGTAATATAAGTCATTAAAAAAGTTTAAATTGGCAATATCAAGTGTCTCCTGTGGTGCAGGTTGAAAGCGACGGGCAGCTGAGCTTAACCCTGTTAACGATGACCGCCTAAATTGTAGGGAACTTTGACTCCTGGGGCGCAAACTACGCGGTGGCGCGGCTAACAGCATTGACGGGTTTGAATTTAGGATGCCGTTTCGTAAAGTTTAGGCAGATTGACATGGAAGTGATGATGTTCTATGTTGCTTCTACCTCATCGTCTCCCTGCCCTTGTCCGATGTTACTTAGGATCGGCGTTGTTCCAGTTTCGCCTGTCAACGGTGCTTCTATTTATTCTTATATAACTGTACAGGACAAACTGAAGTAGATTGTTGCATGCATGTTTGACAATGTATGAAACCAGAAAACATCAACCAAACTACAGTCACATATCGGATTCTAACTGGATTAGAAGTCATCCGCTATACCCGATTTTACCCTGCCTTACTCAAAACTCCTGATAAAATTTCTCTCATAACATATTTCCGCTACCTCTCGTCAATTAATCCGCACTCGAAGCATAAGTTTGATTTGTCAAGCGGAAAATTGCGAGGAACGAGAAAACGTTGACCCTCGTTGATTGCGTTACTTCAACCGGCCTACGAGACGGTGGTACCAAATCGCAGCAGGCGAATTTATCTCATTCCATTGCGTTATAGCTACAAATTTATTTCTGAAGCTTTTTGCTGAACGTTAAAGACTTACTTCATTTCTTTACCCGTTGAATTGTCAATCTAACAACAGAATCATCTCATAATATAATTATTCCATTGAAGTGTAACAACAATCGTTAAGGCCGGGACTCCACCAAAGTGGAGATGTTCGAAGCGGAGAGGCCACGTAAAAGATAGGCTGTTTCCACCGAAGCTGTACAGAGATGTGCATAGCGTACTCTCTCTCTCTCTATCTCTTCTCGTGTCCGCTGGCCTCAACTGTTTCCAGTAAAGCTAAGCGGAGTCAAAAAGTGGTAATGATTATTCTCTCTTCTTGACTCTATTATTTTACAGAGATGTGCATAGCGTACTCTCTCTCTCTATCTCTTCTCGTCTCCGCTGGCCTCAACTGTTTCCAGTAAAGCTAAGCGGAGTCAAAAAGTGGTAATGATTATTCTCTCTTCTTGACTCTATATTTATTTACCACTCATTATAACAACATTACAGATTAGATCCAATGCGATGCTATAAGACACAAAAAAGGACAATATAAAAAACTAGTCAAATTAAATTAAACTATAAAAAACAATACAAGACATATCTATCTATCCTCTAGTCTCCGCTTCGGTGGAGTCCGGCCCTAATATAGAAGAACCTCTTTTAAAAACTTACAATGTAACTTTAAGCACATTTGAAACTCCCAAAACTAACAATTCAAAACAGAAACCCCACTAAATCCTTGCATAGCTGACTCACTACAAACTCATAGTCAAATGGTCCTCACAAAAGTTGTAATGGTTGTAATTTAATAACATCCACGTAGGTACTTCAGTTCCGAATTGTCATGTGTTACAAATGAGTGCTTGTTTTCACTAGTGTGTACGCGAACTCGGCGGAAGTGGTGATTATTAGTGTTACGCATTATCCTCATTAATTCGGTATTAGCTACTATGCGTGTCCCGTTAACTAATACTTATCGAAGATTAACTCGTTAGCGGATTACTAACTTATTTAATATGAGCTTGTTTACAGCATTACAACTGTTACTTAATTACAAATTATTCATGTTCGAAACCACAGAACAGATAAAAGAGATTAGAAAGGAAATAGTTCCTGATTTGTATTAGAACGCCTGTCGCCGCTTGTCTCCCACTCTCTATATCCACTACAAGCAAGAGGCTAATACGTACGCGCATAACGCACACAAATAAACCGCACTCACTTAGATCGGGAGCTTGCTACTGGTTGTCACACTAGCGCAAACACTGCGTATGACGTACACTCACACACGCTTTAATTTCTCATACATGTTACGGCGACCAAAAGGTCGATAATTTATGTCGATAAAATTACTTTAGTTTTGTAACTTTAAGTTTTGCAATATTTTGCTTTAATTTCGGAACGGGAAAGAAAGAATGAAAAGGTATTTGTTTGTCTCACACAGATACAAAATTAAAGATTAAAAAAGTAAAATCAAAAGTAAACATACGAGAAACACTTAAAAATAAGACATACATTCAATTAATTACTACATTTAGTTAGTAGGTATCTATTCAATTCTACCGGTTGCCTCTAGCCATAGTGTTCTTGTATCTGGATCTGTTGGAAACCTAAAAACAAAACTTTGTTGTGTTATGTTTCCATTACAAATGACTAACCTCAAAACAAATTTTAGACGAAAACCAAAATTAATAACCCACAATAAACAATAATTGACAGTAATAAACGAAATTATTTAATCATATTCATAATAATATCATTTGAATACATTCACACATACTAAATATCGACATTGTTTACAACTTGGTACAACACAATCGAAACGCATAGATTTTGCAGAACTCAAGCTTTGGCTCGTCGTACGCGACGTTCGCAGTGAACGAAATACATCGCGCAATCGCCCACGCAGTACAAGATGGTACCCACGTATTGCAAGCAATGTACGTAATTTTTTAACTGCTTGCGACAGTATCATTTTTTCTACCAACTACATAATACTATTGTAATAATTAGAAATATTACTTGTATTTTAAGGTATTTGGACTTACCGGTGATAAGAAATCCCTTCTCGAGGCACACTACACACCCTGGCTTCTTTTCCGACACATTATAATAGCGCAAGATGGCATAATTCTTTTTTTTCGCGGAGCTTCGTACGCTGTCACAATATGAGCGCGATTGTTGGCCGGTAAATCAAATTTTGTAGACATTAGAGCGTTTGCGACATATGAGCGGCGCGCCTGCCCCGCCCACAAGGCCCTTCTAACCTCTTTTATCTGTTCTGTGTTCGAAACCCTGTATATTTGCTATCCAATCAATTATCCAGGGTAAGGTAAATAATCTTCTTGATATTCCATTACGATGCACTGAAAAGTGTGAAGGTGTATCTGTACCGAATTTACTTTTTATAGTGCAACAAGTATAAAAAAAGAAAAAGATAAGTAATAAGTAGATATTCTTCGGTGTGAATACACCTTCTCCAAAGATAAAAAGCTCCTCAATCCTTAAATCCAGTCTGCTTTACAGACAGTCAGTCTGGTCCCACAACAATAGACTTCCGCGGAACGCGTACGGGACCCTGAAACTGAAACGCGTGTAAATAGTAAATAAAGACATCAAACACGCACGCTGCCATTGTTACTTGTTCCTAACACTAACAACTCTATAAGACCGTGAACGAAGAGATCTGTTTATAAAATAACACCAGAACGGCACATCGGTGATGGCAACGATACGAATCAGTTGAAATCAAGTGAAATTATTCCACTGAGTATCGAAAGCCTGATGTGTGTACCTAACTCTTCGGGGATTACAGGCGTGATGTTATGTTGTGTGAGTATCCAGAAATGTAGTAGTATAAAAAAAACAGGTAGGTAATATTAATATACTTATTCTGCAGCCTGAAAACTTCTTGCATGTTACTAACCCTTGTTAAAATTCTTGTCTTTAAAAGCTTCCTAAACGATTTGTGGTATTTTCGTCTGCCAAACTGTCCGCGTCCGTGGTATTTATGTCAACCCAACACCAATGTGTACCGATTCCATAAAAAGAAGCTGAAAGACCATAAATCATTCGCTAACATACTTTCCTGATACAAGGCAATAATTCTTTAGTCCTGAAAAAAAGAACCGTCGGCGACAGTACACAGAGTTTCTTCATGCTGACTCATCGGCTGTTGATACGCTTAGAATTTTCTCCGCTATTTAAGAAAATAAGCGGAAAGATAAGGCGTTCCATTTCGCATATCTTTGACTTTTCGCACATACCTACCCCGCAGGTCATTGCTCCCGGCAGCCGTGTTGGCTCGCCTGCCTTTACGGGGTGGGCAGACCTCCTAGTGATTGGCGTACGGCCCATTAATCACGTAGCAGTGTACGCATTTAGCATGCGAGAAGCCAGGGTGACTCGTTAGTGATAATGTTACAATGGGCCTTTCTTGCGTCTGCGCATCCATCGACGCCTTGTCACCGTATGCCCGTATACTTGGACAGATAAAATATTTTTATTCATTATTAATTACAATGGGGTATTGATCGATCTGATGAAAGTTATGATACTAGATAAATGTTACATGTGAGAAAAATAATAAGCCCTTTATTGTCCAGTAATTCATAATATTATAATTTTTCATAATGATTATAATGCTCTCATTCATCTCATTGCTATGGCAGATAAGCGAATGTTTACCATAAACATCCGGCGCTGTACAAGCTGGTGTTAAATCCTAATTGGTAGCTTTCTTAATTCGGTGCAAAGGTCACCTATAACAGAAATGCTGTTTGGTTGGTTTGGTGTGAATGCTGGTTTCCTCAATGAGAGATATTTCTTGACGGCATGTAACGCAAGGTAGAGGCCCATGGGTGACATAAAATTCTGCCAGCAGGTTTAGCATTAACCGCACGACGAAAAATTGTAACCCTCCTTTGGCTTTGCCGTAGTCGGGTAAAAAGCACAGAACATAAACTTATCCTTTCATATTACTGTATTATTACAGGTAGTAGTAGTTAGTTTACCAAAAACCAGCACAAAGTATTGTACCTTGTTGACACCATGTCCAATTTAAAAAACTTTCCTCATTTATCTCTACCACAATCATCATTTATTCGAAATGAAGCTCGTTAAACGCAACAATGCTCACGATTTGACCCACAATGCAAATAAAAGGCAGCACAACACAATAATGGTGACAACTTTTCACTTTCAAACTTTGACAGTTACAAAATGACCAGTGTATCTTGAAACTACTAGGTGGCGCTGATTGTCTAAGAAATTGTCAAAAGTTGTGCCAAATTGAGTCGCTTCGTTTTAGTTCTTTATATCACTGCGTGTCAAGAAAGAGTGGCCCTATTTAAACAGTATATATTACTATCGCTGAATTATCGTCAACCGCTACTTGGTAGTTTTTATTGTTATTTGACCTGGTTTTAAATGGTTAGACTTGGAAATTACTTCGTGGTAGCGTACAGAAGTATAGAATTCGTGTCAGGGTCTCGTTTTGCTTGGCATTGGCTGTTTCCTTCCTAAGATTGATTTCAATGAAGGTACTAACATTATTTAATTCAATAACTGAAAAGTTAATCTGAAAAAGACGGCACATTGAACTGAACTACAGAGATTAAGGCATTTATATGGATATGTCCAGCGGTGGACAAGAAACAAACCGTATGTGATTGATTGATGCATAGTCGACACTACACAAAAATAATAACCCTCCTCATTCATCGCAGTCGGGTAAAAAATTATCTACTACCAAGCAACGTTTTAAATTAAATCAAAAAACTATTTTCCTCCTCTCACTTCCCATGTTGATGTTATTCTGATACGTCAATCAAAGTCTATATATTTATCACATATCAAATTATTAGCGGCGGCAAATCTGCACATCACACAAACGAAAAACATTTCAAGTCACTTCGTCCGTTAATCTTCTAAACTTACAAGATGTCCATCAAACAATATTCTCGTTAACCTGCAAAAAAACAGCCTAAACATTGCCAAAAAATAACTTCGTACACTTGAACATGTTACACGACCATCAATCATGCAAATAAGTTGAAGAACAAAGATAATAAAAAACAGAAACGACTCGTAGTTTTAAACGAAGCATAGCGGGGTTAATCTCCTGTATCGGTAGGTTTTTGTTCAATTTCATGTTATAATTAAAGCTGTTACGTGTTCCCATGTATTGTGATGGGTGGGAGGTGTCTGACGAACTACATACAATGTATGTTTTGTAATGTATGTACATTGCTGATGGATCTTGAAGGGAAACGTATTTCTAATCGCACTTGACTACCGGATTACATCAGCATCCCGAGTCTGTTACGAGATTCACGGTATCACTGTGGAATCATTCAAGATCATTCGCGATTTACATCACAGCAGCGTTACATCTACCGCCTATACAAGTTTATGACCGCACCACGAAGACATAGAACACAGCCTGTAATATCTCCAGCTTTTACCACCATCATACATGTACACATAGTGAAACCTTCGCATGGGGTTCAAGTGCCGCCCTCTGGCATGCCAAGCCTGGTTTATAGGTGGTAAACACGGAACTGGTCGACTCCTGCGGCCTCGCGATCCCGGGTTTACGGCCCAACTCGATCGTAAATTATTTTGATGTCACTCTGCATATTATTGTGTAGTCTGTGGTATGGGATGGTGGTTCTTATGTGGAGTTTCTGTACAGGTTGTAAATTTAGGCTAAGCTTCATGGGGTTATTGAAGTCAAGTGTCATTTCGATCCACGCTCTGCTCGTATAAAGTTAAACTTTACTTATTCGTCAGCACACAGTTTTAACATTTTAAAACCAAGCTTTGGCCTTTCGCCAGTCCCAGGGGCTGTGTCACCATTAGGGTAAACGCGTCAATGCTTGCTAACTACAGGCCATAACTCGTCCCCAGGTGGGCAGGAAGCACATTACTCATACCTTGGCGCAAAATGGCCGAAG
This sequence comes from Diarsia brunnea, assembly GCA_949774965.1. Classification (NCBI taxonomy): domain Eukaryota; kingdom Metazoa; phylum Arthropoda; class Insecta; order Lepidoptera; family Noctuidae; genus Diarsia; species Diarsia brunnea. The sequence goes on from OX459009.1 coordinate 915,636, forward strand.
TTTTAAACTTAGCTCTACTTGAGAGTAGCTTGCATATATCCTCGCATGTACCTAAACCATGTAATATTACACCAGTAATATTCTCCAGCGTTCACAGGAAGCGATCGCTCGTAAAATAGCGTTCGACGACGCGACGACGAACAAGTCGCGCGCTTTTACGACACGCGACCGCGACGACCGCGCCGCGTGGTCGCGAGATGTGGGTCCGTCCATTGTGCAGCCTCGTAAATAAGAATAACTATAAAATTAAAGCAATAATAGTTTTATTGTACGAACGGAGGCTGTTATGGTAAGCGCGTTGTGTGAAACGGATACATCTACACCATTTGTTTATACGCTAAATCGTAAATAATTGCTATTTCTTTGAGATATGTTGTACACACATGATGTTACAGCACTTGACGTGACTGGCGCACCATAACGTTGCTTGGAATGTAATGGGATAAACGCGCCGTCATAATTACGCGGCGATCAGTGCCGCCAATCGCGGCTGTTTAAAAACTAGCAGTTTATTGACGTAACGTGGTACTCACTATGTGAGATATGTTAATTGGAGTCATAGACACGCGCCTGTAATTGAATCGATGCGCTTAAGACAGTATTGTTCGCGTTTTATACTGTGTGTCAGAATCCAATAACCATAAACCTAATTCTGAAATGGACGGTTCCAGAATTACCAACGCACTGCCTAGACATTATCTTGTGGCATTTAATCTTGGGCCTATCAAAATAATTAAATTGCTGACATGAGGATATTGCTGCACCCTCTCGATATGTCACCTTTTTCACAATATCTAATATCACTCAACTCAACCAACAAAAATAACCTTTTTTTTTGGCGGGTGGAAAATCATCGAATAACCCCCCCTCCCGCTCTTGGGCAGAGCGAAAGGGAGTGTCAGACTTCTTCTGACTAAAAACCACCCATGTTCCTTCTTAGCCCTTTATGTCGAGGCCGCGGTATCTCTTGCGAACAACCCGCAGCCCCGACAGGGCCCGCAGCCCCGACGGGAAAAAAAAAAACCTTCAGTAGATAGTGCCAGCTGACAATAACCCTAATAGAACGCCACGATTATCACAGAGCCTACAAAAACGCTCACCAACAAAACGCTAATTTTATGAATTATCTTGCTACATAACGCATCTTCACGAGCTGGTCTGATAGTGGGTAGCTCCATGTATTTGTCTCTGGCGATGAGCTGCGGCTCGTAAAGTGCTCATATCGATTGCGAACATTTGACCACGTGCACACCTCGTTTGTACGCATTTTCATTAGCAACAAACGTAGAAATGTATGGCCTAAGTTGTGAGAAATAACGGGGATAAGATTCATCCAAGAAAGGCTAAAAGAGAAATGGATTAAATTAGAAGCAAGGAATTTAAAGGCAGAGATGGCACTGATAAAACAAAAGTAAACTAAGGTAGTTAATCCGGGCAATTGATTACGGATAGTTATGTATCGATTCTTGAATTTCTGGCAGTCGTTTCCTCCATTCCTTTTTGCAGTAGGAATACTTTATTTGCAATTGCATTCCTTTCTTTGTGACAATATACTTATGTGCTCTCTTATTGTGACTGTGCTTGTAACTTGTATTTTTAAGTGTCAAAACATTTTTATTTCACTGGATGGTTTCGCATAGTCGTTTTGCCAAGCCCAACAGATGAAGCGACAAAAATATTATTGTAATAAGATTTTTACAGTCAAGAAACGTTCACAGTTTCGAAAAATGTTTATTTTATACCTCGGGCACCTGAGGCACCTAAGATTCTTACACAATTGATATTTTGACACGACGATTGTCAAATCATCACTTGGAACGTTGATTTTGCAACATTCACTTGATATTTAACACCATCAATCATGATCACAAAAAATCGTACTAGGTGTATTTCAATTTCAATATTCGCTCATGTGTGAATGTTTGGCATTCGTGCGCCTAAGTTTAAAAATAGCGGCGTGCCCAAGACCCGCTCACGGCAGTAACTTGTCCCAAAACAGAAGTCTATAAGCTTTTAAACAGTTTGGCAGCCGGCCAGGCGATCGGGCATCAACCTCGGGACACGACGAATATATGCCAATTTCGAACCTAATCGAGCAACCAGATGACAAACACTGAGTAAAATGACACTAAGAAGTGTTTCTTTATGACTAGTTTTTGTAATTTTTTGTGGCAACGCGCCAGCCGCAGACAGGATGCAGCTCATTTATTTGAAGGCGAAAGACTTTTCTAATGCCAAAATAATCTATGAAAGCTGTCAAATATTTATGATAAATGTAACTTTCTACATGTTACGATAACGAGTAAAGGAACGGCTCAATTTCCTGGCGACTAAAACGCGATACGTCACGCGAATACATTCAGACTCGATTCCGAACAGTCGCCGAGTAACGCAAAGCCAGGACGCGGAACTAATACAAATAGCCCAGTTCTGAATAACTCAATAAAATTAGGTTTAAAGCAAACACGGCAGGTCCGCGGCGTGCTGCGGGCTTGCCGCGGCGGGAACACGTTCGGGCTATAAGGTGTCGTTACTAACTCGCGACGCCAAGTATTACTATTTCCAGTGAAGCGGAATAACCGTGCGTGCGACTGTAATAAAGGGTAGGGCTCGCCCCCATTGACAGCGGAGCGGTATTGTAAGCAAAAATACGACGCTCTATTTCACCGAGTGCAATTTTCAAATGGATTTGTATCCGCTTAGCTAGTCATAGCATAGACTAGCCTACCATTGTTCGTTTTTTAAAATACATTTCTTTGAAGTCGTAATATTGGCTTACAGACAATAACTATTAAATAACCATTAACAACACTGAATGTGTGTTAAGTAACACTTACTCACTGCTTACGTTGTAATACTATGTAATGAATGTCAAATACCTAAGACGCATGGTTTTATGGTTTCATTAGATATCAATTCATGTTAAAATAATTTCATTGGACTGTTCTCAAAATGTATGTTCATCTCCTAAGAATCGTCTTAATCAATAACTCGCCAAGTATGATTAATCGATTACCCAATCAATAAGGAAGCAATGCCAGCAACTCGCTGACAGCTTGATGAAACTTGGCAAGATGGCGATACAACACATGACGATTTATAACTTAAAATAACCGAACTAAGTGCAGATAATCCCACAGATTACCTACATTTTAATTACAAAAGAAATTTACAGGTTGCCTTTCTTTTCTATGTAGTCCAGACTAGCTAATCAACAAAGTTAGCGGTGCAGCTCCAACAACTGCATTTCTCACCGCACAACCAGAGAGGGTTGTCTGACTCACATCTCTAACTGATTAATGAAAGTGTCGTCAGTTCGTCACTAATGAACTCCTCCTCGCTCACAGTATGACCTAGCCCTAGGTCTGCATACGCGTATCCTACGGTCGTACCGGGAACCAGCCCAGTTTTACGAGCGCGTTTGTTTATCCAACTACGATACGTTTCGATTCCATTCAATTCAAATCGCTGCCTTATTAAACGCATAATGCGCGTTTTTACGCTTCATTAGAGCGCTCACCGTTATGCGCTGCGGACGTTGAGGCTGGAATTCTAGACTTTTTGTGAGAAAAAATATAAATGTCGGCTTATCTTTCCTGGACCTAGGCTTTTATGGGTACTGGGAATGTAAGCCATAAAGGCAGCCTACATTCTAAACAACTATGCATGAATAATTTTATTTTTGCTGTGCCTTTACTTGACTAATCCAATAAGCATTGATGAATACCTTGCTATATTTAGTCTTGGTCTAAAAACAGTAGAAGCACGACAATAGAGCAAAAACCTGGTCTATAATTCAATGATAGTTTGAATAAGCAGCATCCTTGCTACATAATCTCACCTCGTACTTGATCAATGATCAAACAAATCTTACATCCGCACCCGCACATAACTATTACAACTTTATGAGATTTCATTACACGCTGTTTAAAATAGAAGCAATATCAGTTATAATAAATAAACGTCTCGACAGAAACCATTCGCTGCGCAGTTTATATTGTTGTGTTAATCGCGGCTGAATTATTGCGTGTCGCACAATAAACTCATTAATATATCGGGGCAGATAACTGACGCTACAAAGGGTCTTTAGCAACAAACAGATACAGAGTATTATTATTATCGGCTAAACGTGGTAAACGATGACCGACCCATCGTCCCGTCCTATGATAATAATCCCTTGCCCCGAGAAAGGGACGGGCCGTCCGATAAAAAAACGACTCGACGAATTTGGGTGCTAACTTGAGCAAACACAGATCTCTATAGCATTTGATTAGTTTAATTTGTACAAAAAAAGGCCCGTATTACACGGTGCACACTACAATTAAGTCGGTGTAACCACAGAATTTTAAATAGCTCACGGCTAATTTAATTTAACGGTGGAATCAGTGTTGTCTGTTTGTAGCGGCCATGTGTCGATATGGCGTGTCGTTAAAAGCGCATTAACCGACGCTTCGGACGACGAGCGCGACGGGAACTACACAGATCAACTATGTGCTTGTAGACTGGTTATACATGATGTTTCTGCCTATAAAATGTCATTAACTAAGTCTGAAAACTGATAATACTGTTCTCTTTGTGCACAACAAACAAATCAAGGAAGAGTTAATAACGAGTCCTGTTTATAATTAACTAAACCCCTGTGTGAACTGACTTGGAAAGGACCAGCCTCACAGAGCAAGTTCATCGATATAATTATTATAATGATTGAAATCACTTATTGGCGCAGTGCCTCCTTGCAAACCTTTTTTTTTGGTTTTCTTAACAACCATCTAATAAGATATATTATATCTTAGCCTAATTTGATATTTTTACTATAAGCTTCGTCAGTGAGATTCACCGTGATAGGCAGAATACTCGTCGACCGCAGACTCCTGTCTCCTCTGTCCGCCGATGCATAGCTAGTCTTACCTCAGCGCCATGTACCGTGGCACATGCTAGTGTTGGTCCAGAAATAAATAAAACTATTTAACTCCACTAATTCGAATGCCACCGACCTGCATCGGTATTCTGCCGAATGTGACGAGACGGTTTTAAATTCTTTTCGTTGTTTTATCGTAGTAAAATCTGTTTTTTATTGCCAGGTAGCAACTTTAGGAGTGTTGAATGTCGAATTTATAACAGAATTTTAAAATGTTTCGAAAAGGACATTATTTCGTTGAATAAATTATTTGTAAGATGTTTTTTCCGTATTGTTTTTAAAACAAAAGCAATCGAATCGTTTTTCTACGTAATCATTTAGAAATAAGAACAATAATAAAATGAAACAACTTTTTAATGACTTATTCATTTGTAAGCGGCAATCGTTTGATGATGCTAATGTTTATATTGACCTAATTAACAAAAACATTGACCTCGTCAACGATAATTACTTACAAATTAGAAGGAATTATCAACTCGTGGAATTGCGATAGAACAAGAACATGCCTATAGTGGCAATCTCACCCAATACTTTCAAAGAAAACCATCATTCCGAAATGATACTTTAAATGGCTTAAAAGTTTGGTTCAAAATCAAATCTAGACATTGAAATAGACTTTAAACTATGACGTATAGGCAGTAAATTCGCAATACGAAGGATTCCCCAAACAATCGAGCCACAATTATCAGCAAGTTATCGACAAGGTACGACAATAAACGAACAGTAGTCGCTGGCACAATGCGATGCCAGATATTGTGTAATCGGCGTGTACCGATAGCGAGCGATAAGCCGCGATACCGGCCAGATTGCGCCGATATCACCGCCTAGAGAGGTATTCACTTGCATCAACAATAACAATCATGTTTTACTCTGACATCCTCATTAAACATGGTTCATCGTTGTTCAAGAGTTAAAAATTGGTGTAGTTTTGCGCGTTTTGTGTAGTGGAACGTTTTGCCGTGATCATTAGTAATAAAAAGCGAGATAAGATGTAGTAAACAGTGATTTTCAGTAAGTTTTTATTATTTACTTCTGATAATCAATATACTAAATGACCTCCTTTACGTGCAGCAGTTTTGTTACCAAATGCTGCAATAATAGTTATCTACGATAGATAACACAGTCATAAACTGTATACATGTTAGGCACTTCGATCTTGAACCTGCAACCTCTATTGGTTCTGCAGTTATTTCTTCATATTTACTTTGTTGTCAAAATTCCTTTTCTTTGTTTCAAAGTTCTCGTAACCTAGCAGACGGGCGTGTTGCTGGGGAGCTTGTTCCGTCACTTCCTCTCCCCAGCTTATAAGAAGTGGCATTAGGCGGACGTTTTAGGGAACTGTCTTGAGTTGTTTTTGATCAAAGTCAAAGTCAAAGCATTTATTTCAATTAAACCATTACTGGTACTTTTGAATGTCAGAAGAACAATTCATAAAACTAAACTACGAGTGCAATACGTCATCCCGAAAGCCACCACGTCGTCATCGATCGTCAAAAAGTGCCGATACTTCGCCTAATCTCAATAATTGACTGATTATTTGTGAAACCAATGTACTCAAGCTCTTTTTTTCTATTTATTCCAGATGCGTCTCTGGTAGCGCAATGAAGATGTTGGTGTGGTGGGCGCTGGCAGGCGCGCTGGTGGCACAGGGGGGAGCCCTGCAGCCGCGCTGCCAGGAGATCACCATCCCTATGTGCCGCGGCATCGGGTACAACCTGACGTCCTTCCCCAACGCGCTCGACCATGACACGCAGGAGGAGGCCGGCCTTGAGGTGCGTGTCTATGCAGAATATTCCATGTACCCTTCCAGAAGTAGTAGTGGTTATGGCAGAGATTGTTAAGGGTTGGTGATCCCAGTCAGTTCTTTTGCACCGATAAAGGTGCAAAAAAAAGATATGCCATCGTACAGACAGATTCTTCTCTATGATGGCATATTTTTTTATTGTCTAACTTTCGTGATCCCCTTTGGTCGACACTGACGCATGAAGTTATGTTGGTTTCGTTTTGTTTGAATTCGTTGAAGATTTTCACTAATTAGTAGAAACAAAACATGTACTAATGATCGTTCATTTATTGTTTCCAGGTCCACCAATACTGGCCGCTTGTCGAGATTAAATGTTCCGCGGACTTGAAGTTCTTCCTGTGCTCCGTGTACACGCCCATCTGCATCGAAGACTATGCGAAGCCACTGCCGGCATGCCGTAGTGTGTGTGAGCGCGCGCGGGACGGCTGCGCGCCGCTCATGCAGAAGTACGGGTTCCAGTGGCCCGAGCGTATGGCGTGCGAGCGTCTGCCGCGCGCCGGCGACCCCGACCAGCTGTGCATGGAGGAGACGGAGCGCGCGCGGGAGCCGCCCCCGCCCCCCCCCAGACGTCCGCAGCGCCCCGCCTGTACCGACCCAAAAAACTGCCAAGTGGGCGCCGCGGCTGCAGGCACGGGCACAAGCGCGGCGGGCGCGGGCGCGTGCGCGTGCGCGTGCCGGGCGCCGCTGGTGAGCGTGCGCGCGCTGCACAACGCCAGCGCGGCCGCCGGCGTGGCCGCGTGCGCGCTGCCGTGTCGCGGCGCCTTCTTCACGCGCGAGGAGAAGGAGTTCGCGGCCGTGTGGGTCGCCATGTGGGGGGGGCTGTGCGCGGCCAGCACGCTCATGACGCTCACCACCTTCCTCATCGACTCGCAGCGGTTTAAGTACCCCGAGCGGCCCATCGTGTACCTGTCCGCGTGCTACTTCATGGTGTCGCTGGGCTACCTGGCGCGGCTGGCGCTCGGCCACGACGAGGTGGTGTGCGAGGGCGCACTGCTCAGAACCTCCGCCAACGGTCCCGGCGCCTGCACGCTCGTCTTCGTGCTAGTATACTTCTTCGGCATGGCATCCTCGATTTGGTGGGTGGTGTTGTCGTTCGCGTGGTTCCTCGCTGCGGGACTCAAGTGGGGCAACGAAGCCATCGCGGGACACGCGCAGTACTACCACCTGGCCGCGTGGCTTATTCCTGCCGCCAAGACCGTCGCCGTGTTACTAGCGGGCGCGGTGGACGGCGACCCGGTGGCCGGTATCTGCTACGTCGGCAACTCGTCTCCAGAGAACCTGAAACGTTACGTGCTGGCGCCGCTGATAGTGTACTTCGCGCTCGGTGCCACGTTCCTGTTGGCCGGCTTCGTGTCGCTATTCCGTATCCGCTCGGTGATTAAGCGACAAGGCGGTGTGGGTGCCGGCTCCAAGGCCGACAAGCTGGAGAAGCTGATGATCCGCATCGGCGTGTTCAGCGTGTTATACGCGGTGCCGGCGGGCGTGGTGATAGGTTGCCTGGCGTACGAGGCGGGCGGGCACGAGCTGTGGCTGCGGCGCGTGGCGTGCGGCGCGCACTGCGGGCCCAGACCGATGTACTCCGCGCTCATGCTCAAGTACTTCATGGCGCTGGCTGTGGGCATCACGTCGGGCGTGTGGATCTGGTCGGGGAAGACTTTGGACTCGTGGCGCCGTGTGTGGAGGGGGGGGCGGGACCCCCCGCCGGCCGCGCGCGCACTGGTGAAGGGTGTGTGACGCGCGCCCGCGGCGCCCGTCGCCGCCACCCTGCCCCCCCTGCCCCCGCCCGCCGCGCCCTCACTGGCGCCATCCGCGCCGCTAGTGCCGCACGCGCCACACGCGCCGCACGCCGCGCCAGTGGCGCCCTCCGCCCGCTCGGGACAGCCGCTCTCCGACTACGGACCCGTCTAGTCTGTTTAGCACGTCTACTAAGACACCCATTTGTCCCAACTAGCTGTATCTAAGTTGGGACGGACGTACGTCCTGCTATCGACGGCCAGTGCGGGCTGGAGCTCAACCTCGTCTGTGATGGTGCTTGCACTCCGTGGGACGCAGTTCTCTCAGCAGCTCTTACGCGCCGTCAGCCGGTGAGCTGACGCGATGACGTTCTCGTGATAGTGACGCGCCAGTGACGCTCGTGTAACAGTGTGGAGTGAGACGACGCGCGGTGTCTAGTCCTAGTGTATCTGCGCGACGCACAACATATACGTAACTAGTGTTAAGACGAGGTGTGGCCGTGGCGTCCTCTCCTCGCACCCATGACTGATGATGGACACTTCTTTAAGAGATATTGCAGCGCCACTGTAACATTGGCAATTATACGTAACTTAGACAAATGCGCCGCAACTCACTTAACCTTAAAGTAATGTAACCGACGTCCAGTAAGTCGTAACAACTGGACGTCAACGTAAGAGACAGTAAAATACTCCATTGTTTAGTTTCATTACCTCAGATCGCTACACTGCCAATTTGTATATTTTTATTGTTAACAGTGAAGTAGTTTACTGCTCTATACTGTAACTATTATAATGATACCTTGACCGTTCGTCGAGACAAACAGTAGGGGCTCGCCATCATTCAACTCACTATAATAAATTCATATGTATCTCATACACATGTTAATGTTGGCGAGTCCTTGCCGTTTGTGCTGATATTCTTCTGTGACTTAGACCCGTAGTGTGTACCGAACGCATTTTGAGCATTTTGTATCTATTGTAATGATCTCTGATGTCATATTGTAAATAGTGGTCCTATATCATTTCATCCCTATAGTAAGTAGTAAGAAGCTATTCATAATCTACTTATATATTTGTTTAACTTCGGTTATGTTATTAAAACTTGTAGAAAAGACAATCCTAGTGAAAATACCAATCTAATATTGTATTTTTCTTTATTAGTTTCGTATAACTCAACACTAGATGGCGTTAGATGACTGCACTGACTGGTTATGTTCTTACGCTACTGACGCCGTACAGCGCCATCTATTGTCGAGTAGTTACACTTTTGTAAATATTATTTTGACAGATGCCGAAATAAACTAGAACTGAATAAGTTGTGACGAATGATAAAATTGTATTTTGTGCAATGGTATAGTATATTCATACTTAATTGTAAAGTGAATAAGTTGTATGAAGAAATTGTATATTGTAGCTACGGACGCCGCAGCCGAAACCATGAGAATCATTATGTAATTTATTTTATATCTAACTGTAGATAACAAATAAAGCGACTTTTTTATGTACAAACCCTAGTTTTATTTACTACTGAATTAAATTACTCCAAACAAATAAATAATGAACACCTTTAACCCATCGCATGTCTAGTTTATAGACAGTATTAAAAACAAAGATAGTCGCGAAAAACATTACCCTTCCCTTGCAGTCGGGTAAAAAGCCATTGTTTCATGTACATAATATGCTGTACTTTTGACACGCGAGAGGTTATTCATCCATCAGCCGCAGTTCGCATGTGTTGTAAACACATGCGAACTGCGGATATTATAAATAGGTATCACCTCAAAGGTGGAACGATCGCAGTACGAGATTATTAGAAAGAAAGAGATTGCTAGTTCTACTTAGCAACTTCTAAAGTAGGTTCCGAGTATCCATTCCCGAGAGAGATAGAGAGCAGAGGTGTGTAATAGTTAGACGGCACGGTTGGTGCAGTAGCTCAAGCAGTTGACTGCAGCGCTGCGAGTCGCGGGTTCGATCCCCGCACGGAACGAATATTTGTATGACCTACATAAGTACATCCCAGATAGTTGTTCCGGATCTGGGTATTTTTGTTACAAGAGAAATTCTTAGTGTGGGGGGCAAGGTTTTAAAAAAAAAATTGTACGCCCACATGTCCCCGGCTATCTTTAAACCCCATGTGTAATAAGGAGCGAGTCTATTGCCATAAACCACTCACGAATTCAGACTAGGAGTCTGGGCTGCCAGTACGAAATTCCTAATGGAAAAGCCAATAGTAAATTTAACCAGATTGATCCTAGCACCTCGTGTTCAGATGTAGCACTTGCACATAAATACATAGTTAACATAACATCACGCCTTGTAATCCCGAAAGGGGTAGGCAGAGGTGTCCCAAATAGAACGCCCACATTTCGCCAGTTATGTTAAAGTCTCATTCTCATGTAATAGGTAGCGAGCCTATTCCCATGGACTGGGCAGAAATCCAGACTCCGTGGCTGCTACTGAGAAATTCCTGATGGAAAAACCCAATAACACGATGCCCAACCTGGGCATCAAACCCGAGACCTCATGCACAGCAGGCGCTTGCGTCCACTATACTAACGAACAGTCGTTCGTTTAAATTAATTTGAAAATAACTTTAAGCTACACTTACAATCCAATTGTATGAGCACAAATACTGAAAACAAAGTGGTGATGGTCAGTAATTCCTTCACAAAAGACGAAATATTGTACCTCTAGTGGCCCATTTCTGTAGTTTCTGCAGGTGTCTAGTTTACTGCACGGCTCAAAGTTTGGTGAACAAGATGAAGCCTTTGTCAGACATCAGTTTGACTCATTGTGATACCGAAAATTTCATTCGCAGATATCAGTATTACTTCATCAGCATCAGGAATTCAGGAATAATAGCAAGAAGGAAATAAAAGATAAATTCAGTCTATCAAGTTTATTATAGATCTAAATACTATCCGGTGGGAGTTATCGCACAGTTTAAAACTAAGATTATTGCTAGTTTGAACATTGACAACTACAAACGCTGAAGTTTCAAACATTATAATAAAATTAAAAACAGCGCCATCTATTACAGAATAGTAGAAAAATAAGAAACGCCATCTGACGGCACTGACTGTTGGTTGTTGTCTGTTGTGACTGTTGGAACGCTGAAATAACACAAGCTTTCAAAAATAATTAATTCAATAAAACAAAGCAATGAACAATGTTCTTAACTTATGTATAGCTATAAATCTATCACATTAAAATTACGTATTTCGTCTGGACAGAATGTTACAATCTTATTATTATTTATTTCGTATGTTTCCTTGAATAACAAGAAATTGCCACTTTGCCATTAGATTACTACACAACTATTCGATAATTAGTTTCTAAATAAAGGCGTACATTAGACCTTATCGTAAATAGGTACTACCTACGTCATGTCCTAATATTGCTGAAATTCATCACTTATAAATACATTGAAAATACCCCGAAAAGGGTACAAAAGGTACCGTTTTCACTTTACATTAGGGAAGGAAGGAAAAGTTTTCTATTTGAATTCTAAACAGCAGGTCTTCTACATCTCTATCATCCTACTAAACGAAAAACTTGAAAAATAAACAGTCATACTACCGTGCTAATAATTTTAGTCCAATCTACGTAATGAAAGCAATATAATATTGTAGCAATAATGATGTCGTAAAAACTGTATATGAAAAAACAAAAAGATCATTACTAATTACGTATTTTTAAATGGCAGTTTTCTTCTAGTTCTTCTAGTTTCATCTAGCAGTTTCCTACCTTACGCTACTAGATGTCGCTACTCGTACTAAAATACTGACAACGGCAGAAAGTGTGTTGCACACAATCATTGAAAATTAATAAATTACGACTATAATAAGTACGTAATTTTGCTGATTATATCAGAAAAGCAATTCGTAAGTAATGCCTAATTTTCACTAACCACTCTTATAAAAGTTCAAATTTGCAATAGGTAGGTACCTACCTACCTACTACCTACCCATTTCTTGATTAAATAAAATTGCCCTAACCGATAATAGACTATTGTATTTTGCTCGCAAGTAATGACAGAAGAATGGCAATATTGAACAGTACCAAGAAAATACCTTTAATCACATAATTACTCAATGAAATCATGTAATTTGTAGGTATTGTGTTTGAATAATCTCTAACTGCACAAAAACATTCTGAAATTGACGTGTAATGGGTCTCTTTTCTTTTAAAATATACAAACTACACAGTCAGGTTTGAACTAAACAGCCATAGCATTATTTCAGCAGAACTGATAAGTTCGCGACTACTAACCACGAGGTTCTGGGTTCGATTCCCAAGTCATTCAAAAATTCTTGATGGAATAACCCAATTACGCTCAAACTATATTTCAAATTCTGAAGTCTGCCAGTGAAAAAAATCAAGCATATTTTGGTGTTACCAACACAGCTTATCGACAACTTGACCCATTTTTGTCATTTCTCGAAAAGATAGCGACATCTTATGTATTAAATATTGAACTGGACATTATTACATTAAAAATGTTTTATTCACGCTCTCAATAAAGGCGGATTGGTTGACAATAAATATTCACAAAATAAAGGCGGAACCATATTATCAACACGCCACTTTTGTTCAATGAGAGGCGTTTCATTAATATATTTTCGCCTCAGTATGGACAATGTTAAAGGCCCTCGTTACTAGAGGTATGGCCATACCCTCAGCTGGTCGCAATACTGTTAAAACCCTGGTAGTACTGGCCCTGCCCGTACTGGTCGTGGGTGTGAGTGTAGTCGTGCATGTGGGTGTATGTGTGTGGGTGCGGCTCTAGCTGGGGAGTTGGTTGCTGGTGGTAGTACTGCTGCAGTTCGTGTGGTTGCTGCTCCTGCTCCATCTTGTGGGGATCTTGCTGTGGTTGCTGCTGGTTTTGTGGGACACTCTGGAACATTTTTATGCATAGTAAACAGTATGACATAAAACATTAAACAATATTGAAAGCATAACATCGCACAGCTTTTAATTAAATAGGCTAGCAACATTCCAGATACGTATTGTTTTTTTAAAACAGTACTTAAAGGTAGAAAACGAATTTTAGGGTTCCGTACCCGCAGGGTAACCAACCTATTTCTGAACCTCTGCGGTACGTCCGTCTGACCGGCTGTTTGTCAGCGGGCTGGATCTCATGATCCGTAATAGGTAGACAATGATACATGTCCTTCTATAATACGGACGATTACTTCGTCTCTTCGCCAGTCATCTCATAAAACTAGTAGGGCGCACTCTATAGAATAAAACACGTTGAATGAGTACCTGCATCTGATACTTGCACCTCTTGAACCGTCCGTACAGAGAAGAATACGGAAGGTTGTAGTGTATCGCAGCCTGGTTGATGGACATCTGCCCCACCCTGACAACAATTAACGATATTTAAGAAAAACATGTTGATTTCAAAGTCGAAATAATCAGCTACTACTGTAAGAAAGTCATCATGGGCATAAAGTAGATGGGCAGCTGCTGCATAGGTACCCACTAGGTACTTCGGCGTTTGAATGGAAGTTGAAATTGTCTTGTCTTGACACTTAAATAACGAACGAACTGAAATATCGACGCCATCTTTTTTTTCTATTGTAAAGTCAAGATGGCGTCGATATTTCAGTTCCATATCTATGACCACTGACCAAATGAACGGATGAAGCACTATAGAGGGTATAGAACCAGTTATTATTGATTCTAAAAATACGGGCTGTAGTGTAATCGACATAGATTACGACTGGTTCAGCCAACATCATTCCGAGTACTACGACTACAAAATTCAAAAATTATGGAATAACTGATATTTAAAAAATTACCGATGAAAAATTTGTATGTAGGGTTCGGAATGATGAACTGAACACGTTTATGCATCGATGTCTCATCCATTCCGTAGTGTTGGTACAAGCAAAATCTTCGATGTAGTATGTACCTGACAGCTTCCAGTGCTTCGCCCATGGCGTCTTCGGACCACGGCGTGGGGTTGGAGCGAGACAGCTCTATACCTTCTCGCTTACACCGACCATACAGCGTTCCTGCAAGAATTATAAAGATTCCAGACTTTATTGCTTGTAGGCTGATTCAGAAAACTTAATATTTTCTAAAATGTTAGTAGAACTTTAAATCTTACTGGTGCACATACCGTACGTAACGTAACGACGACAAAATAGCAATTTAATAATTGCCATTGAGTTCGATTTTATTGATCAAGAGAGATAGAAACTTTAGAAACCCTCTGGATTGCACGTTATTCAGGATCTATGTAGCCCAAAAGTTCAATTCAAAAGCTAAACTGACACCGTGACACGGTCGTATAGAACATTCCATAGAAACTGCGTGAACTATGATGGAACACGTGGTCCAGTGAGCTTTGAATGGACAATGGACGCGAGCGCAAGCTGCAGACTGTAGTACTACCTGTAGGTATCCCATACTGCGTGGCGGCAGACTGTAGTACTACCTGTAGGTATCCCATACTGCGTGGCGGCAGACTGTAGTACTACCTGTAGGTATCCCATACTGCGTGGCGGCAGACTGTAGTACTACCTGTAGGTATCCCATACTGCGTGGCGGCAGACTGTAGTACTACCTGTAGGTATCACGTACTGCGTGGCGGCAGACTGTAGTACTACCTGTAGGTATCCCATACTGCGTGGCGGCAGACTGTAGTACTACCTGTAGGTATCCCATACTGCGTGGCGGCAGACTGTAGTACTACCTGTAGGTATCCCATACTGCGTGGCGGCAGCTGTAGTACTACCTGTAGGTATCCCATACTGCGTGGCGGCAGACTGTAGTACTACCTGTAGGTATCCCATACTGCGTGGCGGCAGACTGTAGTACTACCTGTAGGTATCCCATACTGCGTGGCGGCAGACTGTAGTACTACCTGTAGGTATCCCATACTGCGTGGCGGCAGACTGTAGTACTACCTGTAGGTATCCCATACTGCGTGGCGGCAGACTGTAGTACTACCTGTAGGTATCCCATACTGCGTGGCGGCAGACTGTAGTACTACCTGTAGGTATCCCATACTGCGTGGCGGCAGACTGTAGTACTACCTGTAGGTATCCCATACTGCGTGGCGGCAGACTGTAGTACTACCTGTAGGTATCCCATACTGCGTGGCGGCAGACTGTAGTACTACCTGTAGGTATCCCATACTGCGTGGCGGCAGCTGTAGTACTACCTGTAGGTATCCCATACTGCGTGGCGGCAGACTGTAGTACTACCTGTAGGTATCCCATACTGCGTGGCGGCAGCTGTAGTACTACCTGTAGGTATCCCATACTGCGTGGCGGCAGACTGTAGTACTACCTGTAGGTATCCCATACTGCGTGGCGGCAGCTGTAGTACTACCTGTAGGTATCCCATACTGCGTGGCGGCAGCTGTAGTACTACCTGTAGGTATCCCATACTGCGTGGCGGCAGACTGTAGTACTACCTGTAGGTATCCCATACTGCGTGGCGGCAGCTGTAGTACTACCTGTAGGTATCCCATACTGCGTGGCGGCGCGCTGCACCGAGCTGGCGCCGCAGCGGATGGACGCGAGCGCCAGCTGCAGGTCTGCGCGGCGCCAGGCGGTGGGCGCTGCGTTGAATGGCGCCGACAGTCGGATTCCCTCCCGCCGAGCTATCTTGTATAGAGTGCTGCTAGGAATGCCTGGAATTTTGATGAAAAATTAGGTTCTGGTAGTTCGTTTGGCAAAGACATGTAAAGATGTATCTCAATTGCACTATCGGTTACTGAAAATGGCGAGACAGTGCCCTTTTTTTTTTTGGGTGGGTGGAAAATCATCAAATAACCCCTCCCGCTCTTGGGCAGAGCGAAAGGGAGTGTCAGACTTCTACTGACTAAAAACCACTGTTCCTTCTTAGCCCTTCATGTCGAGGCCGCGGTATCTCTTGCGAACAACCCGCAGCCCCGATGGGACAGTGCCCTTACAGTACGACCAAATACACACGGGGTATTTTTGGATACCCCTGAGCCTCATACTCAATCAATTCTTTTTATGATGGTCCTATTTGGACCTCCCCGTACAGAACATCTTACCATAAGCCTTGCTGGCCTTGTTAGCGGAGATGGCTCCAGCCCGTAGCGCATGCAATGCACCGCGCAGGTCTGCCTCGCTCCACGACTTGGCGGCGCCTTCCTTCTTGGGCGTGTCGATGCCGAGCCGGTGCGCGCGCTGCCACAGCGTGGTGGACGGAATGCCGTACGTTGCTGATGCCTGGAGTTTGACCAATTCATTTTTTATTATTTTTGATAAATGAATAGATCTGATGCTGTTCTATCTGGAATGTTATTGTGACAACTGCTTTCAGGTACCCTAGAGCATACTTAAATAAAAGCCGAACACGTTATTTGATGAAAATCGAAATTCTAACAGTAATTCCAATATGTTGATGGATGGAAAAAGGGAGGCCAAAAAAAATGGATGGATTGTGTGAGGAATGAAAGAGAAAGGAGTTAATGGTGCCATGACTTCTGAAAGGGGAGGATGGAAGAACAAAACGTGATGTGCCGTTGTGCCGACCTCTAATAAAATGGGACAAGGGTAGGAAGATGATCATTGTATAAAAATGAGCATGTGAAATGTGAATACAAATCAGTAACCTGCCACTTCTAAAGACAAAAATATATTATCTATAGGTACAACCAAGTGTTCAACTAAACACACATGTAATTATTGAACAACAAAGACAGAAGGAAGTACCATGTATAAGTATTATCCCATCCTTCAAGTTAATGGGTTAGCTTCACTTCATTACAAGTTTCATAGAAACGAATACAGCTATCATCAAATAAATTACAAGTGTAGGTACGTCGGCGAAGGTTACGTACACCGTCACGCATGTAATCTGTGGCTTCCCAACCGTGACGACTGCTGCTATACTAAAATTAATAAATCTAAATTCAAGTACCACTTGTCCAAAGGTATTGTACGAGTCCCGTCCCCCTGTTTAATGTAAAATAAAATGGCGAAGAGAGTTATACGCAGAGGCAGATATGAGAGAGTTCAAGAGTTGTCAGTAAGTGCCCGCGACTAAAGATTGCCCCTAATTAATTATGGCTCTTCCCTCGGCTTGTTTGAATTTTCTTTGGTAATCCTGAATTTCGAGTACAGCGGAAGTTACTCAGACTGGCTCAGATCCACGCTTATGATGAGCCAAAAACCTGTGAGTTTGTCGTATCTTGTAATCTCGTGTTTTACATTTCGCGCGCAAATCGGTTGTGTTGTGCCTTGCGCGACACCGATAGGGGACTTCTCGCTTGAATACGGTTCCGCTTCAAATGATATACCTTCGTAAGGCTCATCTGATGGTTTCTGAGAGCGTCCAAAGCTCGCTCCATGTCGTGCTGGGTCCAGCTCTTGGGGCTGTGTCGCAGCGCGGGCGACGGTTGCCGACCACAGGAGTCGCTTGTGTCTTCACCGCTAAGATGTTGTTGTTCTGTGGGTTAAATGATAAATTATATTTTCTCTTTTACAAACTCTTTTACACGTCTTTTGTTTTTTAAACTAGATTGGGCTGGTGTTTCGTATCTGACTACTCTGAGAAACAACCGAAACAAACTCAAAAGTCGTTTAGACATATTCTTGGTCAACTCATATGAGGACTGTGCAGATTAATGTCTTAGTTGGTCTTGTGTTCTTCTTGTATCGTCCTCGTGTTATTGGCACATCGGGTTCTATCTAGCTAGGGTATAGCCATTCAAAAATTCAATATCGTCCCACAATATGTTTGGGCGAATTGTCGGATAATTCTTTCGCTTGTATGACAAAATTTTGCTATAGGAATCTTGGTAAGCAAAACTCTTCTCTTTGCGTACCTACCAATGGCAGTTGAAATGTCTGGAAAAGTACTTAGAATTTGTAAAGCTCTTCTCACGATAACAACGAGAACAGGTTTTGAGTTAGACCATCAATTTCTTCATAATCAAATAAAACAAATAGAAATATCCGAGCACGCGAAAGGGAGTGAAAAAAACAGGTTTCTTAATCCGTTCTAAAATAGCATGCGTAACTGCGCAGCACACCCTATCATTTCTTCAAATGTTCAATAAATTAACCATGACAATCAAATAGGTGTTACTTTCTATACATTTTTCACCTCTTCCGCGCAATAAATTAATGTTTGCTTCGCCTTTTGTTTGGTAAGAAGATACAAAATATGAAATCAATACCTCTATGGAATACATGGCGCTTAATTAAGTGCGGCAAATCTACAATTCCACACAAAATATTAATTTTGTGACATCTGATAAGTCTATTGTATAAAATGAGACCCACATTAAGATAGTGTAGTCCGGATTTCCGGAACAATAAGACTGAACCAAGTTGCCAGACAGAAGTAAGTCGTTAATCTTAGAATATTTGTACTTATAAAGAGATTTTCAACATCTTAGAATACATTTGGTTTTATTTTTTCATGGGACGACGAACAACATCTCTAATATCTCTATCTCATCTAAACTGAAACAGCTTTTATGGAACGTATACCTATGTAAGTGTGTAAGTCATTCTAAAAATAAAACCTTTTGCCTGAAATACTCCCTTCTCCCAGATTGTGCTACTGCACCGGTGTACATACTAGCGGGTCATGGTTTATACGTACCACCTTCGGACGAGGGTTCATCCTTCACAGCCAGCAGTGGCATGAAGTCAGTGGAGTCAGGCACTTCGGTGACGTTCATAAATTCCATGTGACGATCCAACAGGGACGCGCTCTAAGTCACGAAAACAAAATAACAGATCTTACAATATCTCTTAATATATTGTCAATTTATTTTATTATATAGCCTACTAGGAAAGGAAATAGCTTACTAGGAATTGCTTGAGGCAACATGAACTTTAACTTAACCAGAAATTGTGTTAAAATCATCTAAATTCAAATCCCCATGTGGAATATTTCCGTATGTAGGTTTAGCATGAACCAAAACTGAGAAGATTCCTCGTCGTTATTGCTAATCTGGGGGCACGGCAGTGCCCCCCGCCAAGTCGAGCAATAAAGCGACACGGCCGTACCATACTTTTCTCGAAGCAGTTCAGGCCATTTTCGACGTCCTATAACTTCGTAGTGGATAAAACTAGAAACCTGAATTTTCGGTAACCGAATAGGCATTTTATAAACACAGTATATTTCAATTTTCATTTCATTTGAACCAGTAGTTTAAGAATTATAACTAGTCAAAGTTTCTTATTTTGTCACTCACTCACTCACTGACTGACTGACTTACTGACCGATCATCAAAACTCTAAGGCACTTCTAGCAGACACAGAAGCTTTAAATTTAGAATACTATTAGTGTTAAAGTGAATAAATCAAGGAAAAACTAAAATATTTTGCAATTTTAGTCCACTTTATATACTGCATAAATAACTTTGTAATCCCATATAAATAAATATAAAGGATTACAAAATTTGACACTTTATCTTAAGACAGAAGGTCCCTTAAACTGAATAAATTAACTGATTTGGTATTACATGGATCTCACTACTTTTGAACCGACTTCCCAAAAAGGAGGAGGTTCTCAATTCGATCAGTATGTTTTTTTTTTTCTATGTATGTACACCGATTACGCCGAGATTTATGATCCGATTTACGTGATTCTTTTTTTACGGTACAAGAACTGAGTTGCGCGACTTGGCTTTTTTTACAAGTTTTGTCTTAAGTGGGATAAATATTAACCGAAGGTTAATTTACATTTAAATACCGATTTCACTTACCTACCCAACAGACAAATGTGGTAATATGGCCGAATGTGCCGATAATTAGGACATCATCTACATAAATTAAGTCAAACAATTTACGTTAGGTAGGTACACGTATTTTTATTTTTACTGAAGTTAATCAATAAACTAATAAATTGAGGTCGATATTTAGTCTAATAATGATTACCAAGTGTCCGGACCTACTTTTGTATGAATTAAAGATACGTAACTCATCGTTGTTATAAGCATCTGGCGAAACCTAAAGAGTAATTTACACGCAGGCGTTAAAAAATAGTCTGGTCTGGCCACAGTATCTGTTCTGTGGGTCTGGCACTTGGCATTGTGACACTTATCGCCCGGGAATCGGGATACTGTATCGACATAAACATAACCCACGCTATAGAAGATGGGTTAGGCATAGCTGTATCTTTGGTACGCCCACATTTTACTAGTTATCTTTAAATCCTATGTTATAAAGGGCGAGCCTATTGCCATCAACCAGACACAAATCTAGACTCAGAGTTCCTACTAAACAAAACAACAGTAACTGTGTACCTTGGCATTATGTGGTGCTGGCTCGAGCGTCTCCAGCGTAGTGGCTGGTGGGGACTCCGCTCGCTCCTGCTTGACACACACCGGCGTGGCAGCCGGGCCCGCCGGTGCCAACGGTGCCAACTCCTCCAAGCCACTGCCCTGGTGGACAGACAGTGAAATCATGAATCGTGAAACTAAGACTAACAATAATGCTGTCTACACACATTCCCAAGAAAAATGCACACGCACCCGCTAAAAGCTTTTATCATTATGCTATACAGGGTGTAAACGAACCCTTCACGCATCCGTCAACCAAGCATTCTGTACATCAAACTAAGTACCCCTACGCAAAAATTTTTGCTGGGAAATGACTTTTTTTTTTGGGGTCAAAAATCACATTTTACGGTAAAACTCAAAGTAGCACTCTTAAAACATTGTGCTAGTGGATGCTTTGAATAGTAAACGGGTCATGGAGGTAATTTAAGTAAAGTTAAAACCTGAAATACTAGCTAGTATTTACAAAAACAGCTGTGAAAAATTTGGAACTTTGACCCCCAATATCTCCGTAACTAGGAGGTTCCCAGGTATGGTCTAGAACAAAAAAATGATCGCAGTGGCGGGGAGAACAAGTGCCTTTCGTTTGCGTTAAGGGTACTTTTACACCCTATATTCAGATTAAAGATCTAGATGAAGACTTAGATTTAGATGAAGCATTTGACATAGTTATGTGTCGTATTTATGGATTAATCAATAAATTCCTTGTGTTTGCTATTTTATATTAAAAAAAAATGATTTTAAGATGCAATCCTGAACACATAATCTGATTTTTGCGTCGACGACACAAAACATAGTAGAGATATAATAATAATATGTCCGCATTGATTGGGTGTTCCTCAGGGCTCTGTTCTAAGACTTAATATATTCCGAAAGATAATTACTTAATTGGCAAAAAAGCTTAGTTTTCTGAAGTATTTGAACGACCGATGTATTAAAGTTTTTTAATGGTACTTAAAAATGCGTTAGTTTTTTTTCTTTTCATTCGAGTTTTTTATTTTGTCTGATTACTTTTTTTTATTTCCAGGTTTTCAGTAAAGCTATCACAGACGATTTAGCATCTTGATTTTGCGTTTGATCTATTATATGAATTGTCAGTTCGAATAACTAAATCCTTTTCTTTTTTTTTTAGGGGGGGGGGGAATCATCAAATAACCCCTCCCGTTCTGGGCAGACCGAAAGGGAGTGTCAGACTTCTACTGACTAAAAACCAGCCACGTTCCTTCTTAGCCCTTTGTGTCGAGGCCGTGGTATCTCTTTCGAACGACCCACAGCCCCGACGGGGTCGTTATAAATCCTAAATGGCCATTCGAAGTGAAAAATGATATTATTATAAGAAACCTATACTTACTTAGTTGATTTTTAAATTCCTATTCAGTGTTACTGATAACTGTAAGTAATAAGAGATTTCACATAGTTCGTCAAATTTATTTTTAAAATTGTTCACAATATTCGATCGACATATTGAATTTTGGTTATTGTCATGAAAAGGATCTTTCAAGATTAAGACAAATCAATTCACGTACGAATCATCAAAATCAGCCCACACGTTTGGTCTGTAAAGTGCCACGAAGGAACAAACATACGTAATAGAGCGATTTTTTTCAAGTTAGCGTAGCGTTGATGGCCCAATTCGAAACTATGAGGAATAGTGAAATAATACTCAAAGGAGTTTTGATGAAAACCCCGATTTTGATGAAAACTAAAACTGCATCATTGGATTTTTGAAAAATCAATATTTCTAACCGAACCAGATTGTTTTGAAAAATAAAACACCTAAGTAGTGTATTATTACACCATTCGACCGTGTCGCTTATAAGGATCAAATGCTGTGAAGCAATTGGGTAAGAAGAATAAATTCTTTTAACATTGAGCAAGTAGTTGAACGACGGACGCCAACACTCGACAGCGGGAGCCAACAAGAGGGGAAATAAATTATCACCGCACACGTGCTCGCATACGAAGACTTGACACTACGCACAATACGAACTATCTATTCTAACATTCACAAATGCGTACCTACTACTGTACTCTCTACCTTGACAAGTTAAGTGGGTTAAGAGGGTTACTGGTGCAAATGATTTGTATTGATATACCTAGGTATTTTTTTTAAATATTTATCTTTTTGCTAACTACAATTTACAGAACTAAAATTATAATAAAATATGTACAAGTATCAAAAAGAGAAGAATTACATGGCGTCAAAAAACTCGTCCACAACACTGTCAACAGGAAAAGTGCCCAGAAGGCTGGCAGCATTCTCACGTTGGATGGCAATGCTGATTCTTTGGCCAAAGAACAGGCCAGCCCTCTGCTCACGTGAAGAGTCGACCAACCGCTTGGCAATTTCACTAGGTATTATTTACACAGGCCTCCTCTCCATGTGGGAGAATAGGCTATAAACTATAGGGATGTTTACTAACTAAAAAAAATATGATTCTAATTAGTCCGTCTGTTAGATTATCGAAAAATATTGGATACGTATTTTTTGTTTTATCAAATCAATAAAAATTGACGAAGATAAAACGCATCAAAGATTTCAATGGGGGATTGTGGCGTCACTCACCCAAAACAACCTCGGGGCAGCCAAATCCCACTATATTCAGATTGAACGTGCGCAGAGAGCGGTTCTTAAGGTGTGCTGTTTCAAGCCAAGACTTTATCCCACCGTCAAACTCTATGAATATTGTCAAGTCCTGACGGTCAGGCAATTGTTTGTACTGACCACTGCTATTAAGCAACACTCTATTTCCAAATATTCTCAACAAACAAATCGCCGTAACCGTATAGTTGCCTTGGCTGCTCCTCTTAGAACTTCTTTTAGTCAGAGATTCTTTGTTTTCCTCGGACCCTATCTTTACAATAAATTAAACCAAATTCTTTCCCTGCACTCATTGAACAAACATAATTTTAAAATCGCTTTACAGGCCTGGCTGCAAAACCAAACATATACTGCCACAGAAGCTCTCTTTAACGTATTGGTCTAATCACTTATTCACTAACACTCTCTCCAATTCACACACACATACACACACGCTCTACACACATACACACACGCTCACACACACACAAAACTTACATTCATAAAAACCTCTCAACAACTTTTTGATAATTTTTACTTTATATTACTCTAATATTTGTGTCTCTTTTTAATAAGCTCACTTTTGTTATTTTAAACTTTTGTTATTTGCTGTGACACCAGATGTATGCTATCAAATGTGTACCTTTAAACAGGTGGGGACCTGGTGACCTGTATTACAGGTGTTACTACCTACCACAGGCACCAGCGATCCACAACCAAAAATCGTTAGCTACTGTTTCTGTTTATATATATTGTTTGTATTTTTTGGCTTGTGGTGAGAAATAAACATATTTATTATTATTATTATTATTATTATTACTCACCGGTAAAACATGTCATACTAATGTCTTAGAATATGACGTCAGACGAGTTTTCAAAGCACTGTATCGTCTTCATTGTTTGTTTACGTGAAAAAATACGTGTCCAATATTTTTTGGAAATCTATCTGACGGACTAATTAGAATTGCAAAAAATTGCGCACCATTAAATACTTTACGCAAAAATTTTACAGAAGCAGTAAGTCCGCTTTAAATATTAAAAAAAAGTCCGCTTCTATGCCATACATAACCATTTTCTGTATATATTATTAAGAAACTTATGAAAGTTCATCGTTAAGCGCAAAATAAGCAAAGAATCTCAACTATTTCTAAACTCGTCAGCATAAAAAAATAACTTTCTATTGAGAGTGGTAAAATCTTTTTCCACATACAAATATAACACGTAGTACAAAGTAGGCAATATGAAACAAGTTTTTATAATTTGGCTAGCGGTTGAAAAACTGTTTTACGAGATTTGGTTACGCGTACTGTGTTTCAGCATGCACTCGTGGAGGGGTCTGAGTGACCCTAATGCTAGTAATGCTGTCAGAAATTAAAGTTTGATAAAACATAGATGAAAAAAGTGGATAGTGTTACTTTTAGTAAAGTCGTTAAAACACTATCTTCATCACGCTTTCGTGCAGTCTTATTTAAAACGGTGTAGTAACTAGGGATTCTTGATGCGTTTAAAATCTTCTAATGCGGAAACTGGTTTTTATTTTTCTTATGCACATCTATCAAAAGAGGCTCAAAGGCCTTGATTAGAAACACAACATGTTTTTTTTTCAGAATAAACTATTATCTGTCATAGCAGTCTTGGTTTGTAGGTAGTTCGACCGTTACATAGACTACGCATAAGTAAATTAATAAAGTTAACTGATATAAGTACAAAGTAGATAATCTAAAGTAGATATAGCATGAAACAACTGCAAACTATAATTAAAAGCTATAAAAATGTAGGTGCCGCTAAATGATTGGAGTGCCCGCGAAAATCGTGCAGCTAAATAATAAAATGCTAATTAAAGTTACCTGACTGGATAGATAACTGTGCGCGAATTGTGAGTCGCTGTCTTCGTCGTCCGAGAGCGGTTCGCATTTCACTTGTGACAGCCCGTAGCCGGGCATCTCCTAGCGAACCAAATAAACAACAAACTAATAATTTCTCCACCACTACAAGATTAAATACTGCGGCTTCGAATAAATCTTTCACGGCATTTAACTTGAAGTAGGTATTACAGAGTTAGGAATTCAAGTTTATGTTGACAAATGACGATATAATCACATTTATCATTAGGTACAACAAAAGCGCGCTAAACCTATCCTGTGAGTACAAGTGTAAACAACAGCGTGGCACCCCATGTTCTCCGCGGAATGTCGCAGAAATCGAACAATCGCTATGATATAAGTAGCTTTACATAGGCAATTAGACAAAAGGAAGCGAGCTTTATTGAATTTTTTCTCGATTGGTGCACAAATGAAGAGTGCAAAGTTTGGTTCCCTCTCTCTCTGTCGGTAGCGAGCCAGACCGTCTCACGAGCTTTTTTAATTTTGTTTGTTTAAAGCCCTCCTGCATGTCGCTAACGTATATGAAGTTCGATGGAGAAACTTCCAACTGAAATAAACGCGCGTGACTGCTTCAAAACTTTATACACAGAGTAAACTTATAAGATTTTAGGATAAGCGACTTTATGAGATGGTTGTTAGCGTGTATATTCGTGCGCAATCACCTGTCAGAGGTGGAGGAAAGTAGTGAATGTAAAGTTGCGCGGTTAACCCTCTCTCGTCGCGTCACATCGTTCCATTCGAGGATCCGCCGGCCGCAGTGCACGTCTGCGCGACCCCGACACACCGCGAGATACGAAAACACATTCACTTTCACCGTCTTCCCGGCACACGGCGAAGGATGGTGCGAAACGGGTGCCGATAAACGCGAGGGAAACGGAATTGCCGAAGACGATGGCGCGAAATTCACTCGACTCACCTAGTCGGTCAGCGGTGGCCGCCGCAAGCACTCGCCCGCACCACACATGCACCGCGGACTTATCCCGACACCCGCGACTGCACGGTGACCTTCGGGAAACGATGAGATGTCGCAAATGAAAGTGAATTCGGCACACACCCGGCCGAGTCTGCGTCGCTGCGTGGCGCATGTTTAGGAGGTGCAGGGCGGGCGCGTGCTCATTTTTTTCCGCGCCAAAGAAATAAAAACAAACGCCTTTTTGCCGGGAACCGGCCGCGCCGCGCTGTGGCGGTACTCGCTGCTCCCTCTCGCGTCGCACCGCTCCAGTGTGTTCACAGTCCACAGCCAGACTCACTAACTCCATACGAAACTCTCAAAGTTTCGAGACTAGTCTAGATGCATTGTTTTTCAATAGAGGAAGTTTTGTAAATCGGCTGTAACTATTAAAATTGGTGATAGACTGGCAAGTCGGCAGGGAGGGTAGGTGCATTATAGCACGTGTAGGTATGCAGGGAGGAGGCAGGGGGTGGTTGGCCGCCCGACCAGTCGGCGCCCCGCGCGGCGCGGCGCCTTCTCTCTCCGCTCCGATTGATTTTTATTACAAGAATTTCGCTCGTGGTTTTTTTTTTGTTTCCCGCACACCGAAAGCCTGGCGACGCACACAAAGAGATTCGTATAATTCGTTTGTACGAACTTACTAATGCTATTGATTTTTATAACGAAGCGACAAAGCTTAGGAGGGAACCAGCGAAGGCTGTCTTCGAGTTACGGGGAAAAGTTTCCGTAGTATTCACTTCCTTGTTTGTAATAAGTATTTTGTTGAAGAATGTTTTCTTTATGAGTATAATATTAACGTTTGATAATCTTGATCCGAATTGGAAGGTAGTTTGATAAAAAAACTCCGTGGTATTTGTAACACGTGATCGACGTGTTAAATTAATTTAGCCTTTCCTTTAGCACGAAGCTTAGAGTTAATTGGATTTTCACGAGTTTAGAGGCCGTGAGACAGTTACGAATTATGATTAAGATTAGCGTTCTAAACCAAACTGGGTTGATTTCCCTTTCTATTCTAAAGCTAACGTTTTCAACTTGATTCCTACGTTTTGGTTGTAGATCTCGATGTTTCTCATTCTTCTCACATATTTTCTCGATTTATCGCCACCACCACCACACGGTCAACAAAGTTCTCTTCTTCTGCCTGCCAGTTCATGTTTCTTAATAGCTTAGTTACCGTGGCTTAAATTATAGAGCTATCCTCCAGGTATCTTGTCTTTAGGCTAGCGTGCACCATTGTCGATCGTAACATCATTTACTACGTACACTTAGATAAAGGACTAGTCCGCAATGGTGGCTACTGGCTGGTAACTGCCAGCGTCATTCCACTACTGTGCAAAGTCCTACTATTATAGGGTCATAGACGATTAAGTGGCAATTGGTTTTAATTTCTACAACTTTTACAGGATTGACGGAGCTTTGCGGTAGCTTACTCCCAATTCTTTTTTTTTTTACTTTTCTATCCATCATGGCATCTAGCCAGTCGAAAAGTTGATAATACCTAATGTCACTTTGCCTAAGCCCTCGGCGCCCTTGTCTTCCAGATTTTGTCCAGCTCGTCCCGCTAATATAACTGGCCTTTTTTGTGTCAGTGTGTTTTAGGGCACACCCTATACATATGGTTATATCCTAAACAAAGCTTGAAGTGCCAAACAGATCCTACTAACAAAGCACCTTCTAGTGACATTGCCAAAGAATCTTCCACTTGTATACCTACACGGATACCTACAGTAGTTGTGTTCAACACTTTGACACAATAGCGATTGCATTGCACACACTCGATCGTCAATTGGTTGATTACTGGCGACTTTGATGGACCTATTGTTATTGTGTATGTGCGTACGAAGGTCGTTGCAGTACATCAAGTAGCGCTTATTGAGCACGAGATTGATGCAGAATTGGTACAATCAAAATAACCTGCAATTTATAATTTACCTAGTATAGCTTAGCTTCTGTCCGTAACTTAGCCCTTAGGATTTTCACAAATGGAAGATTTTTTTAAAACGGATGAGAAGTTTCGGAGATTAGCTCCTACATCATCATCTGCCTTTTCACAACTATGTTTGAGTCACTCGACTGCCAGTGTAACAGGGTGCAGCTGAACACCAAAATTTAACATGGGACTACCTATCTGACCGGGACCACCCAGTTAGTAGTACTAGGGTACGATACACCTCGGTAAGATTGGTTGTGAGACTTCGAGGCTACCAAATATGAAACACTGACTGTCAAATATCTACAATTGACAGCCGGGACCAACGGTATATATATTACGTGCTTTCCGAGACTCGGAGGTAACTCGATATGTAATGG
The DNA here is from genome assembly GCA_949774965.1 of Diarsia brunnea. Taxonomy (NCBI): domain Eukaryota; kingdom Metazoa; phylum Arthropoda; class Insecta; order Lepidoptera; family Noctuidae; genus Diarsia; species Diarsia brunnea. Next base: position 944,106 of record OX459009.1, read on the forward strand.
GTGTCACCCAAAGACTATATAGCCACATACTCTATGGTGTCACCCATCCACAAACCAAATAATGCAAGGATCAACGCTATTTTTTATAGGGCTACTCGTATGTCAGCCTAAGAGGCTGTCTTCTCCTTAACCGGACAAATCGTGTGGATACCTTGAGTAAAGCCTCCAGCCAAGCTCGTGGGGACATGTATGTAAACATGTAAGTGTGTGTGTGGAGATTGGACCTGCCTATAGATACTAAATTATACGCACACGGGCAGCACAGTACACGTGCACTTGGCACAAAACTTGAAATCAAATACATACTCAAATACATAGGGATTTGATTGAATAAGTGGCAACAATCTCGCTGGTGGATGATTACTTAAGTTATCCGTCAGATCCCCAGACTCAGCGAGTGGACAGACCGACCTACAGGTAGCCTACAGTATAACTATGCGGTTTCTAGACCGTTATTTAAAAATTAAACTAACTAATTAATGTCAATTGTTAATTGTCACTCGTTTGACGATTAGTTTGCTAGTTTTTGTCTCATTGTGTTTATTTTCACTCCAAAAATTATGTTTTCTATCGTAATTAGTTATTTAAATGCCAATCAACTCAACCAAGGTTGTGCATTTGAACGTCCTACCCATGTCCGGACTCTAAAAAAATCATCATTCAACAAATTCATGACTAAGATGTAGCGTAGATATTGTAAGTTGCGAGGTGCATTTATAATTATTGTTACCATATAAAAACACCTACATAAACCATTTTGTTTGAATTAAAATCGATTCTCGTACGTAGGTACTCCAGTGGTAGCAAGCGTGACTGCTGAGCATACGGCTCTGGGTTCAATTCCCAGGTCGGGCAAATTGTTTTTGGATTCCCCCCCCCCCCCCCCATTACAAGGATGGGACTTAAACAGAACTAGCAAAATGTGGGAGTACGTAGTACACCTCTGCCCTATCCTATGAGGAAATGCAGGCGTGATATTATGTAAAATAATGTTAGTAACTTATATAAATAAAATCGTAACTGAGGTATAAGTGTACGCCTCTAAACGTTTATATAACAAGAAAACAAAACGTACCTACCAACCGATTCCATTCAAATAAATCGATCATAGCAGCAGAAAAAAGAAATAAACAAAATCTTCCAGACGCCGCGGAACGAGACGATTGAAAAGATGCTTTGAAGTTGTACATTTCTCGAGAACCAGTAGATGGCGCTATGAGTTACTAGAAATGTTAGCTCTATGAAAATCACATCTTTATATCCGTACGAATATACAGTATTAATAAAATATTGTGATATAAATTGAAAATACAGAATAACAAATGAATGTCTTTTCTCTTTAACAAAAGAAATCAAACATATTTTACAATCACGAGATGTTCCGTCTAAAAGTGGGTCAAGGACAAGGTGTTCTAAATACATAATGGCAGTTGTTTTGTATACCATGACACAAAAAATATTGAATTAGAATGAATAATTTTGAAATTATTTATTTAAGTAATTAATTAATAAACTGGGCATTAGTTAACTAAGGTATTTACAAATTTTTCAAGCTTTCCAATTATTTCTTAATGGCAACATTTATGGAGCTTATTTTGGGTCATTCGCGTCGCTTCCAACTTGTACTTCGTTTGGATTTTTGTAGAGGTGCCTTTCTCTAAACTTGCAACATAGCATAGTTTTAGTTTAGTGTTTTCAATTTCATTCAAGAAAGCTGGCGGGTGTGCAAATGTGTTAAAATAAAGTGGCAATTAATATTCTAAGAAGAAATATAAGTGTTTAAATACGTTAGAACAGTTAATGATATAGTCAAGGTAAGCATTTTAATCTTTTGGTGTAGCGTTACGGCTCCGATAAGGGCTTACTTATTGCTAGGACTTTTCATCTTGAAAATTTCCACTCGTGAACTTTCGAAGTAAAGTTCTCCGAAGTTTCTTTGTTGACTTCAAACTTTTCCGACGTTCGTCGTGCCTTAGCAACGCGATGAACTTGAACAGTTAATGTATGTCATGAAAAGTTTGCCCAGAAAATAGTAAAACTTAGAATTTTCGTCGCCATTTTATTTTTTGTCGCGCTGGAAAAGCGGCCATTTTCTTTGTGCCGCGTCGCTTACGACGACTCGTATGTGGTCCATAAAGTTAATTTAGTTAAGTTGGGGCGTGATCTCATCGTATGAAGTGATTCGGTGAGATAATTAACGCTATATAGTGATAATCGTTGAGAATCCAATGTTCGTGTAGTCACAGTGAAGTTTTCCTAATGGCCTAGTTATTGCGTGGTTGTTATTAGACCTTGTTTAGACGTTGCTTTGATTTGTTCGTTTGTAGGGCTGAGGGCGCGGCGAGTGGCTAGACGGCATCATGGACGACGACCAACAGTTCTGCCTGAGGTGGAACAACCATCAGTCGACACTGGTGTCTGTTTTCGACACTCTTCTCGAGAAGGGTATGCACGTGGATTGCACCCTGGCTGCAGAAGGACAGACGCTCAAGGCTCATAAAGTGGTCCTATCGGCATGCAGTCCCTATTTCGAGGTACGTCAACTCATTACAATGTAGGTCAATTACAATCGTGTCCAAGTTACTTGCAAGGCAACACAGTTTTGCTCTAATAAACATACCACTTGTACCATTCTAGCTTTCATGTATTAACAATTAGGCAGTGTACATAGGTGCATAGATGAGTTGGCAACCGAAAGTTGCCTCTACTACTTTTTCTAATGCTTGCTTACAATTATTCATTACCTAACATCATGCCATTAACAGTTGTTAACTTAATGACATGCTAGTGTTTTGGTGCATTAACTAATTACATTTAATTGATTTTGGTCTCATGTAAAATTGAAAAGGAATTTTACTTGTAACAATGAATTGTATTGTTGTTTTAAACTAACTTTCAGTAGAATATTTACAAACACAGCCAGTAGTAAAAGTAAACAAAGTGAACAATGGTTGGATGATTTTGTTTCAGAGTGTATTATCACAGCAGTATGATAAGCATCCAATAATTATCCTCAAAGATGTAAAATATGCCGAGTTGAGAGCAATGATGGATTACATGTACCGCGGTGAGGTCAACATATCTCAAGACCAGTTGGCCGCACTGCTGAAAGCCGCCGAATCCCTACAAATCAAGGGTCTCTCTGACAATAAGCCATCAAGGCCACCGTCGCGCCCTGCGCAAGCTGTAGCTGCACACCCGCCTCGTGCCCCCTCACCACCACCACAGGTTTGTGTAAACAATACTCTTCAGTAATTTAAATCTGGTTCTCTCTTGAGCTATAACAACAAATTTCATGCCTAAACAATACAAAATAAATGCAAATACATTCTAGAACAAATAACAGTGGGTACATAGAAGTAGATGTGTTTGGAATGTTGACAAAAAGTTGTATCTCACATGATTGGATGAGAATCACAAGTTATTGTAACATTCAAATGTTAAACCTTGGCACCATGTTCATATGTGTTGGCAGATGTTGTACTGTGTAATTCATCAACAAAAGATAAAGTTGGACTGTAAAACACATGTAAAAACATAGTAATGTCTGGTTTATGTTAGTCATGAAATCATTTGTAAAGCTTGCTTTGAATGAAAATGATATTGTTTTAAAACTTTCAAGAACATGACTTGCATAATAATTTTAAATTTAGCATATTAAAACTAAAAAGTGCCTTAACCATATTTCTTTGTTTGGCAAGAACGCAATCATTTGAGGAAACAAGATCATTAGAACTAGCTAATAATTTATTTGAATATAACAGGAAAAAATCTGTGCCTGTTTGTTATATGAAGTTTGTAGGTTGATAATAATAGTTATTGATGAAGACAATATTCTAGTACTATAAAAGTAGATAAATAATTATACAAAGTACAAAGCTGGTATTACTGGAAGGTCTGCTCATACAGCAGAAGCGGTGGTCAACCGATTCTAATAAGTGCTCAGTGTAATACTTTTTGGCTATAACGAACAATCATCAACAAACCTTGCCAAAGTTGTTAATAATGTATTTCTATCTGCACTAATATTATAATGAGGCAAAATTTGTTTGTATGTAGGGGGTAATCTTCAGAAATGTTGATCCAATTCTGAAAATTCACTACCAGTACGCTACATTATCCCTGAGTGACATTGAAAATATTATTGTAGGTTAATTTATGTACGTAACGGGAGCAAATCTGCAAGCTAAAGCAAGTCCTCAATAAGGCAAACACAACAGTTACCAGTAATTGAGGGAAGGATTGCTGAATGTGCACCCATTTAGCCACAGTTCAGTCTATTCTAATGCTTATTTAATAATTTTATAGTAGGCAGTTAGGCACCCATCTTTCACATAATTTACTGATGTGGCAAGACAAATCAGTTAAATGTAGTAGTGAAAACCACATCAAATTGTATGTATATGTAGTGTAAAAAATTCAGCAGAAAGCACAAAGAGAAACAAAAAGATACTTTGTTTGGTTCATAGATACATACCTACTATGTTTATGTAGATTTAAACTAAATATTATATCTGTGAATGACATTAGTTAAAAACACTTCAACAAAAACTTTCCTGTGAACTTCTCAAAGTTTATTAGATGCAAAGACGATAAACAAAAGTCGTTTATGATTACCAGGCCCGAGACGGTAGTATAGACAGCAGCCGCGAAGGGTCAGTGAGTCCAACACGGCGTCGGAAGAAAGCGCGTCGCATGTCCAATGAGTTGCCGCCAGCACCGATCCCGCCGCCCAACGACAACGCGCAAGGCAATGGAGACGACGCCGCATGCAAGGAAGAGCTGCAGAGAGACGGCGTCGAGGATCTCACGCTCGATGAGGAAACCGACGAACAGCCCGTTGTGGCGCACAATGATGTTGTACGCAGTAAGTGCCCCCTTTACTATACAAATGTTTCCGGAACCATTACCAGCAATATAGTTTCAGCTTACCTTGACTGATCTAGTAGAATCAAGCGTTAAGCCTCATCAAAGCATTATTTTGTATTGAAGCCCTACGATGTAGTATATTAAGTTGCGAGACTAAATTCAATGAAGAATTTGAATTAAACGAGAATAGTCAACCCACCTTGGTAAAAAATACCGATCAGTATATGGTTGCAGGGTCATTCTTACCTAATTAAAATATTAACTTTTGGCAACATAAAATAATTTATGCTATGAAGAATATGTAGTCTTTAATTTGAGACAATCCTGTGAGGTTCGAACAGAAACACACTGGCGAATTTAATCTGTATCCAAGTTAACATCAGGTTTGACTAATAGTAGTAATATACAATGCAAGAATACGTCCCGCATGCTTATCATTAAAATAATTGGAAAATAGGCCAAACTTAATAATGAACAGTACCCAAAGCAGGAAATAATAAGTTCTGAACTTTTCCGACCTTTTTTTTAATATCTCATTTCCACCTAAATCAATAGATCTTTGACTTGTTTACAATCAGAAGTTTTTTGACCTCCATGACCAAGTCAGTCCAAAGGTTAAATCTGTTAGTGAGGTACAGAATCATTTCAAAAGATTATCTATAACTAGTCACAACAACTGGTCATAAAACAAAAATAACATTTTATTGTTATTATTTTCATTTTATTTAGAAAATCTACAATAATGAAGTTAAAATATAAAAAAACAGCTTTTAGAATTGCTTACTCTCTACAGCTCTTTTACTTTATTCAGGATTACTGTCAGGTTTTACCTAGCCATTGAAAATAACTTCTAAAAAGAGCTGAAACAGTTTACAGAAACCGTCTAAAAAGAGCTTCTTCACATTGAAATGCCATGTGATCTGGATGGTATGGTGTACTTTTGAATTGCATGCTGTGTGAAGCTAGAAAATATTTTCATGATTTTTCAATGAGTGCCACATTGTATCTTTACAGATTTCCAATGGCACATGGAACGATCTCAAGATGATATTATGAACTCGAGTGACGGCGCGCGAGAGTCGCAAGGTAAGCCCGCACACCTGTACCACGGCACCACCGCAAGTGGCTCCGGCTGCCTGCGGCGGTGCCTCGCTCAGACAACATGTTGCGTTGGCACTGCTTTCGATGTTTTTATAATGTACCTTTCAACATACAACGCGACATGTCACATGGGATTCAATTGATAGTCTGGGACAATTAACTTTTTTTGTACCTTTTATCTCATGATATAGTTTGTTTGTCATATCAAATATTATGAAAAGTTAATTGTCCGAGACAAACAAGGAACGGATGAAATGCGCAATGTCTTCCCATAATTTGAAATAGACAAACAGTCATTGCTTAAAATAATCTATTTATGTTATATATAAATATTATATTTTCACGACAGTGGATAAGAGAGTGCTAGTGTTTTCACATGTGAAACTCCAATCTTATATTAATTAGTATCTAATATTATTATAAACTACTAATCATATTACAGTTCTATATTTTTATTACGTTATGAAACTATAAAGATATTCCAGTGCATCAGGTAAAGGTATTTAATTTTGGTAATAAGGTTTTATAAACTGTAGCCTTTTTAAGGCGAGGTAATTGAAAGGTAAGTATAGGTTTACGTTAATAAAACACAGAAATTGTTATGCTTATGTTTGTGATATGGGATCTTAGTGAATGTAGATCATTGCATGCTTCAGTAATGTAATATTGTCGTAGAAAGCACGCGTTGCAATTAACTTTGGCAATTAGTGCAACTGTTTAATATTTAAACACGTTAATAGTCTAACACTGGAGAGGAATGGTTTTATTTTATTGGTAAGTAATTTTTTACGTATTTATTGTCAATGATATCTTAGTTATTAAATATGTAGTACAATTTATATCAATAAGCACGACACCAGCCATGCCCATGTTTTATTGGGTGTTTAAATTTAGTTGGTTCATCTTCGCTAATAAAAAAAAAATCGGGGAAAACATTTTTATAGCACAAGTGTGAAATTGAATGTTTGTAGAAGATTGGACGGTCTGCACGCGGCGCCCCAAATGAAGGTAAATGTGAATTATTTACATTGTCCACGTAGTTGATGGTTATGTGGCTTATTTATTTATTTTATTATTTTTGTTTTGCATTCACATGTGATTTCACTGCAGACGTCTTTTCTTAGCAATTCATGTTCAAAATTATAAGAAAAACATGTTTCGTTCAATTTATGCATGTTCACTAGGTCTACTTGTAATAGTATAAATAAAATTATCGGAAGCATGGTGAGACACTACCGGTTCCTAGTGGATGCGCATTTCATTTTACTTATGCAATTATTTCGTAGGACATTTAAAACATTTAATGATTGAAGCCAAGACACCAGACTACAACAGGACATAAACATGGGGCTAAAAGAAGTATACATTTTTACCTTTTTACATCATCATAGCTAACATTACCTTACGCTTATTTACCTTTGTCTCTTGTATCTCTCGCACGCACATTACTCGACACTTGCTTGTAAGCACATCATTACCTACAGGACACAATCTTGACATCTTGGCTTCCTTTCATTCCCAGTTTCCAACCTATCTGTGTCTCTTTCACACCAATGCTTTGTAATAATTTTTTCTCGCTTTTCATTTACACTTCCAGAACTGGTAGAAATGTTTAACACTCATTACGCCAAAACCTCTTTTCCATTAACCCGTGGGTACTTTAAGAACAACGACGTTAAGAGCGAAGATGGATGTAACCAAACTGTTAAAAAGAAAGTCAGAAAGATTGTTAGAAAAAAATTGGTGACAATACAAAAAAGGTCGAAAAAGACACGAGATTTTGCCACAGATAAGGCAGGGAAGCGTAAAAATGAGAATAAAGATCGTTTATACGTATGTTCAATATGCAAGAAGAAACATTACAAGTATAGAAGGAATAAATTGAGACACGAAAAGTACGAATGTATCACTGGACCGCAGTTTAATTGTGAGATTTGCGGGAAAAGATATTCACAGAAAAAAACCCTGATCTCGCACATTACTCAGAAACATCCTTTCGCCCAGAAGGACACTCAGAAAAATAATTAATACGTTTTTATGAAGCAATTGATTTTTTTGATTATGTTATCGTTTATTACTTGTTTTTCTTTATAAAAGAGTTTTTTTATGACATGAATTGTTAAGAATACGAACGTTAAGTTTAGATCTGACTAATGTTTGTTAAGCTTTAGTTCTTATGATCTCCCCTTTTGAGAATATTTTTTTGTTTTTTTTTGTTTGTCCACTTGGATACAGCTATCCATATGGATTTATTTAGATTTTGATTATGTTTATATTGTTATACTTAAGCCAGTTACTATTCCGTTATAGTTTTTTTTTTTTTCATTTTTAATTCTTTTTTGAATATATTTCTTTTCGTTATTATAAATTTTGTTTTTATTTGTTTTTTGAACTTGAAATTTGAACTTTGAACGCGCATCCTTCAAAGACTGATAAACGGACTGTATTTAAATTTTTATTGCAGGAAACACTTCACCGCGGAATAATATCGTGACTCGTAGTAAAAGACTAGAGGAAGACACAGAGACAACAAACACCACCACTACCACCACACTAGCGATACTGAAACCAGTGAAGGCCGCACCTCCGCCGCCGCCGGTCAGCGCGACCGAGGAAGCGAAGGAAAACAAAAAAGTGGTGGAGAACAAATCTCCGAAACCGTCGTCTGTTAAGTCTTCACCTAAGTCGTCTCCTAAATCTTCACCTAAATCTTCACCGAAATCTTCACCTGATCGGCCGCATGGCAAGGCGCGTTCCTCCTCCTCCCCGTACAACATACTGCCGACGCACTCCGCTCTGGCATGTGCACAGTACAAGACTGAGAAGGGCTACAAGTGCCCAAACTGTCAGAGATGCTATAACGCGCGCAAGAACCTGGTGCGGCACGTGACGTTGGAGTGCGGGCGCGACCCGCAGTACAAGTGCCCGTACTGCGCCTACAGCAAGCACCGCCGCAACGAACTCAAGAAGCACATCGAGAAGAAGCACCCCAACGCGCTCTCCATCAAGTGAACGTAACCGCCGCGTCGTTAGCGCCGCGACAATATCACACTACAGTGCTTTACTAGTGCCTTATTACTACTACAAAACTATTTGATCTTCCTTTAGATAATATTGAAGTTAAATTTTATACGCGTCATGTTTACCTATGTATTGATTAATGATTGATATTCAATATTTTTTGAGCTATTAAACGATAAAATATTTCGGAGACTTTTAATTTTATATCCGTTCGATATCACCTAGTCCATTCCGATAATGTTCTTATGGGAAGATAAGTTTTAAAATCAATTACTGTTATTTGGATTGTGCATGTTTTGCATGAATTTAGAAGCTTCGCCTTTTATAATTTCTAACAGAAATTATTTACTATTTTTTTATATTTTTTATTACTATAACGCATTTCTTTGGTTCCTTAATTTTATTTTAGCCTTTGGTAGAATTAACAAGACTCAGTATGTAGTTCCGCTTAACTTATTATTTGCAATACCTTTAATGTATTGTATTTCAGAGTTGCACAAGGATAGCCACCTGCCGTCGGCACTGCTGTCGCTGCTGTCGGTTCAGCAGGCGCAGTCGCAGTCGCTGGTGTCGCTGGTGCCCTCCTGCATCCAGGTCACTAATATCATGAAGCCCTCCGCTACCAAAGACCTCGTGCCCTACGGTTCAGCTTTGCACTTATCCAAGTTGCCGCTAGATACGCTCAACTCCATTCCGGAGAACATTAAGGCGCATCTGTTGCAGCAAGCGTTCATGCAGAATAACAACATGCCCATCAAACAAGACGACACAGAGTCGGACGCCGAGTATGACGATACCGACGACATAGTGCTGCCAGAGGAGTCCGACACGTTTTACGACAGCAATGGGGGCTTCGCGAGCAACTCGGGCAGTATTCACGGCGACGACGTGTACGAAACCAAACCCGACATGAAAGGGCACTGGAAGCGAGACGGCAACAGCTCGGACGACGCGAGCCGGCAGTTCGAATGCAAGCATTGCGGTAAGAAATACCGCTGGAAGTCCACCCTGCGGCGCCACGAGAACGTGGAGTGCGGCGGCAAGGCACCATCCCACCAATGCCCCTACTGCTCCTACAAGGCCAAACAGAGGGGCAACCTAGGCGTACACATTAGGAAGCACCACAACAACGAGTGGTACATGTACGCTAGCAACAAAGTTAGGCGGAATAAAAAAACGTCTATTTAGTTACACGTTTAAGAAGAGAAATATATTATTTAAAAAATCTTTAGACCAAAGTAGATACCTAACCAAATCGGTACTGCAATAATTTTATTTATATTTACATTATTTTTTGTTGAAGACATTTTAATATACACTAAAGAAATAGTTGTAATGTGCACATTCCCTAACGGCATTAGTGTTAATTTTGTTGTTTTTGTTTTAGAGTTTATTATGGTAGTTAAGACTGACCCTAAGTATTTTATTCAGAAGAATATGACCCAAGGTCGCCGTAATTTTAAATATTAGACAAATGGAAACTAGTGTATAGGAGCTATCCTTTCCAAAGTGATTGAGACATAACATGTCTTATCACCTGACCCGTAAGAGGGTCATTGCAACCAAATTGTTGGAATATCCATTATTTAACTCGAATTTGTTTAGTTTTAATGACCTATCATTCCCTAGAAAGGAATAATTCCAAATTGATAATTTAGTGCAATGATATTAAATAATTAGTTGATATTACATTAACACTTGACCTGCTGTGTCAGGTAGCTGTAACATTAACCACGGTAGTTTCCACCACGGGTAGATTATTTATAGTGTACGACTACATAGCATGTCGTGACGAATCGTTAGTCTCGCTATATCGACCCTATTGTTCATGTTTATAACTTATTTAAATTGTTTTCTTCCATTTATTTGTTAGTTCATGGGACCACTTTATCTTGTCTTCCTTACTTCCTTTGTAGCAAACCCAAAGTTATTTTAATGTTGTTTATTTATTAGGATAATGTTTTGAAGGACTCTTGTCCCGTGTAACGCAGTGCTCCCAATTTTAGTACGATGTTACGAAAGTTTACTTGTCGCTATTCGCACCAAAATTCGGAGTAATTTGCAAATTAGTTAGTTAAAAGCTCATCAATAATGTGCCTACAATGTTACCTGTAGTTATAAAAACATATTTATTGATATTTTACATTATTTTCGGTTAGAATTTTTGGTGAACTGGGATATAAAATGTGTTCAAAATTTATATTTTTGTTTAAACGTGTTGTCTTGATATTAACTGATATTTACATGCAATAACATATTTTCATGTTTCGTTTAGCATATTGACTGTTGATATTTTTTGTTAAACTAGGATAACAAAGCTATTTGACCAAAGTCAGTATTAGATTTTTAACGTGATGATAAGAAATAAAGAATGTTATTTGTTGTTGAAACAAGTCATGGCTAAGCATAGAAAATGTTTTTGATATATGCAATATTCCCTTCATATCATGTTACGATTGCGGTATGAGGTACAGATGTATGGATTTATATAAAAATTGGATGTTATTATGTTGTTTGTTAATGTTATTGGAGTAGTTATCGATTAGTGTGATTTTTATATGAATATATTGGGGTTTACTTGGTAGAAAAGTTTAATCAAATATAGCTATAGTATATCAAATTCAAATGTGTTTTCCTTGCTTCATTACACTTTTTTTTGCCAATTCCAGTATTACATATATCACGTTTAACTAGTTATGTACAAATACCAACTTGTTATTAGGTAAGTCGTTTTATCACGCATATTATATCTGTTCGTCGATTAACAAACGCATGTACGCATGGTCGTCAATAAAAACATCAAAGCCCACTTGCTTGTGTTTTCAACTTGCGCATGTTGCATTATTTTCTTTTTCCTTTTTCGTTCATACTAATATAATTAATAATTTCAGGTAGACAAGAAAGCCCATGGGTCGGGAGACTACATTTCATTAACAAAATGTTTATTACAATGACAAAAGCTGTGTGACTAAAATGCTCCAGTAACACCATGAGATTTCTTTACATGCCTAGAATTTTCAAAGATTTTGTGAGTCGCTTCAGAAACCACTGTAAACAAGAAAGTATATTGTGAAACAGTGAATCCTCGTAATCAAAGGATCCAATTATAAAAAATAAACGTTATTTCTTTTTTTTGTTCTTTTTTTTACTTTTCCTTTTTGCAAAGCTTTCATCACAGCACTCGGTGGACACTCACAGTAGAATATTATCTTTATTTATTATATGTATACCTATACATCTATTTATTTGTATGTATGTATTATGTTTACTATGTATATAACATGTATTTATGTTTTGCTTGTAACTGTTGTTAACCTCACGGGAATGTTGAATGTTGCGTTTGTGTGCGCGGCCGCGACACGTGCCCATTTTATGATACATCTCCGCGATTTCAGGCGGCGGTGGCGGGCCCGAAGACGTGTCGTTCACTAGGATTGGAGGGCTCTCGTGGGACCAGTGGTCGGCCCGGCTCGCGCTGCCCTTCGCCGGCATGAGGGTCACGGCGCCCTCCATGCCGCCCACGCCCGGCGAGCCGAGCTTCACTTGCCCCGACTGTGGAAGAGTCTACAAACTCAAGTCTTCGCTCCGGAATCACCAGAAGTGGGAGTGCGGTAAAGAGCCACAATTTCAATGTCCGTACTGCGTGTACCGCGCTAAACAGAAAATGCACATCGCTCGCCACATGGAGAGAATGCACCGAGAAGTGCACATGAAGCCCGAGCAATACATAAAGCAGGACAACGTCGATGCTTGCACATAGCTCGACACACTCAGTGAATCTTAGTCACTAAATAAATACTCCATATTTAATAAGAACGTTGAACAATGATACATTAGGTTTTACATATCATTTGTCTGTTAAAAAAAGTTACTATTGACACAGTTATGAGTAGATACCATTTTTGAAAATCTATTTTGGCGTTATCGGATCGTTAGTTAAATTTAAAATATACAACACGTAAAGATAGAGAAGTTCTTACAAATTCCCAAGTTATCCCTATTGTGATAAATGTGATGAAATCTCTTTTGTGATAGTGGCGTCAGACAGTCACGTTAGATATAATCGCCATTCGTGAGGTCACAAACAGTGCCTTAAATCGTTACCTAATCGAGTAATTAACGTAACAATCGAAGTTATGATGACGAAATATAGATACCATAATGAACTTGAACTATTTGACGAATTACTAATAGTATTCGCGCTGTTACACTATTGTAGCAGTGTTTGCAACTATTGCATTTATCCAGTATGTTAAGTCGAAAAGTGATTTTGTATAGTTACGGTTTTACTCTCTTTTTTATATTTTTATGTACAGCATTTAATATTGTAAACTATCATTCCTGGTTTCGTGTACGTAGTTTGAGGCGGTAGTTTGAGTAAATACAAGTTGATTTTGGATTTATGTTGTTACCAATTGCAGTTACTATCTTCTAAATCTGAACTATGTAGATAATTATGGGTATACAATTGTGATACAACGCTGAGAATTGAGATATTGGGACTGGAACTTGGATATGCCAAATTGTATTCAATTTGTAAAGCACAGCTTGTCGAGGTTTGATTGGGATTGATAATGTTGTATTCGGGTGTACTTGACGAACACACGATCGTGTATAAGTTCTATACCTACTGTATATCATAGATTTAATGAAAATGAAGCTATTTTCGCTTAGTTAGCAAGCACTAGTTCTTTGCCATAAATGCATGTTCCATTATTATTGTAATACTCATAAGTTAATTTTTTTATTTCAATTTATTTTTAGATCTCTTTACATCTACTGCATTTATTTTATTTTTAATTTAAGCTTGATATGTTTCTGTCGTAAAATGTGTGAAGATTGGTTGGCTCTTTAGTTCCTCGAGATGAATATCTGTTAGTATGTACTATAAAATATTAAATGTTAAATTTGGGGCCAATTTATTAGTGAATACTAAGGCCAGGAGAGTGCCTTAAATTGATTGTTGAATCTTTTGAAATGAGATACACTGCCATTATCAGGTTTGTTACAATTAATACATTAAACACAATCATGTTGGTATGTAAAGGAAGTTCCGTTAATCTTCCACATAGTTTTAAGTATTTTTATACATTACCATTTAGAAATTATTTTAAGCTTAGGAAGTGGTAGCATGTATGTAAACTCATACCGTCGTAGCTCTAGTTAACGTTTATAGATAGATATACAGCCACGAGACATACCGAGTTACAATTGAGTGATTTTACCAACAAACTACCACATTAGATTATTATCCGCTGGAGTTACCATCATACAATCAAACTGTAGAGTTCACAAAGTACAACCATATAAATCTTGTCAGTATAAAACGTAAGTGCCTTCAAAAAGTTAGTCATTAGGGTTTAAAATGTTTCAGATTTTTATAACGTTCGGTTCGATCAAGGATGACTCGTAACTTATTATTGCAAAATTTCTAGGTTGTGATATAATAACCGTACAACGTCGTCAACCATTTTATATAAAAAGGTAAATGATAGACTTAGTGCTTTTTGACTAGTTTTTTATAGAATAAAAAAATATATACTCTTGACAAAACATATACAACTTATTTTTATACACGATAATACACAAATAGCTGTGATAAAGTAAAAAAAAATACTGTTGGTAGACGAAGCAAAACAGAGGAGTACATTTTAGTAGACATTACGCCACTCGCATCAGTATCTTGACCCAAGTGATGTTACGAACAAAACCTAGTTACTCTTATTGTATAAGAAATTACTACCTAGAATATTTTTGTAGTTATTGTAGATACAATTTACTGTCAGTAAGAAGTTACAGTGATTAAAATGCATTTGATTGTATTTTTTATAACCTTTTTGTATTTTAAATAAAGTTGCTATTCTTGGTATGCACTTGTTTTAATATTTGTGATGAAAGGGTTGGGTTTCTTACTCAATGACTTTGAGATCCAAGAATGTCGCGAGTCTCGATTTCATTCAGTATATAAATGGTAATCATAACTATAATATGCATGTAAGAATCTTCGAATTAAAAAATGTGGTTGGATTTGTTGAAAATATTAATTTCAATGAATTGTCATTTATAAAATATATTATGTAACTAATTATTGGTACTATGCATAACTGGTTGCATGCTAATTTAAAATAGAGTTTAAGGGAGCTAGTATTAGATTAATACCAGTAGTACATGAGCAAATTAATGGGAGACATGGTGCATTTTCCTAAGCTTTCACACGGTAGCACTTTTCTATCGGTGGCTTTGCTTTACACACGGTGGTAGCTGTTATGTGCACGTATTTATTTTTATTTGCGTTTAATTTCAGTTGCACAGTTGTACACTCCTTATATATTGAGTTATGGTACGCCTGGGTTGAGCAGCGGTAAGGCTGGGTGGACACTGTACGAATGCGTCGACTGCGGGAACAAATACAAGCACAAGGGCTCACTCCAACGGCATATAAAATACGAGTGTAGAAAACAGCCGAGTTTCAAATGTCCGTACTGTGTGTACAGGGCGTATCAGAAACACAATCTGTTGCTACACGAGCGCCATCTACATAAAGATATGCCGGAGAAGGTGGATTTCGTGTCAGAATGACCCGCCGCTTAAGGCCTCCAATGTCAGTAATTTTGTTATTCCTAACTAACTTTCCAACTAGTTTGCGTTTGTTACTAACGCGGTGTCAAATCACTCGACGGTATACTTTCGTTTGAAAAGTACGTTTACCTACTTACTCTTCACGAGTATGTGTCTAGATCTCTTGTTCTCACTTGGCCAATGAACAGTCTTGCATGGCAATAACAGGCCCTCTAAATAGCCAACTAATGTTGCAATTGTTTCAAATAACCATGGTTTCCACTAAGTCTACTCCGAAAAAAATATCACACATTCTTTGACTTGATACTGACAACCAGATTGAGCTTGGTAGCGAGAATACTCTTAACATTCTAACTGTAGATACCAAATTCTAGTTAAGTAACATTTTCACATAAATTCTTTGTCTATCTCCAACTGAAGAAAAAGTATTTCTAAAGCTAATCGAAGCTTATCAACCTACCTAGGTGATCATTTCCCATGGACATCAATACACAAAAAAAAAACAATTTCTGCCCATTTCACTTTTTTTTTAACTTTTTGCATGCAATTTATTCGTCAGTTCTGCTTATAGCACTCTACCCACACAAAAATATCTTTGTAAATACAACATCGTTTCTTATCAATAACTAATTGAATCATGATAGGATTACTAACGCTTATCAAAACTCTTCTGTTGCAGCTGTAACTGTTACCATGAAGCAAAACGTCTGGACCTTATACTTAACTCAAGACTTCAACCAAATCAAGGGATTGGTGAGAATATAAAGAAAATACAGACAACATTAATTTAATTTTGTATCCAGTGCAATCTTCAGTGCCAAAGAATTTTATAGTAGGCTATACATCTTGCCTATTATTTTTTTATCAAGTTACCGAATGTTTGAAAAACGCCTTTCCGTGATGTATTTATATGGAAAATGCGTGACCGTGGTTGCTAGAAACTAAGCACAAAATTCACAGACCGTATTTTCCGATGTGAGACATTTTGAACAATAATGTAAACCTTATTTTTATTCATTGCTCGTTGTTCTAGTGGTCGCAAGCGCGACTGCTGAGGTCCTGGATTCGATTCCCGGGTTGGGTAAACTGCCCGGTTGATGGCAATAGGCTCACCCCTATTGGGGCTTAGACATAACTGGCGAAATTTGGGTGTACTATTAGGTTCACCTGTGCCTAACCCTTCGGGGATTACAGCCATGTCATATATATTATGTTATGTAATGTTCATTTCCGAATACTCTAAACGAACGTGAGCTAGGGTTCCATACAAATGGGAAAATTAAATTGTGTACGAACAATATTCAGAATTGTATGTGAAGCTTACTTAGCAAACCGCGGTCTGTGAAACAAATACTCATTAAATACCGGCACAGTGCAATTGTTATCAGTCTATAAACCCATACAACGCACCTCTGGCAAATAAGGGTCATAGTCAAAATTGGCGTTAGTCCAATAGAATTGAAATTTTAATATATCTCAAATTAGTTACCAATTCATATTATTGCGACAAATGCCAAAGTCGTCGAAGAGCTATGGTCATTTGAAAACGTTGACCGGTATCCTGTAATTTGTTGAAGATTTGACCAGATCATGTTGAAAACTTTTTTTTTGGGAGGTGTTCGAGCCAAATTCACGATATCTTACTAAAGGAGGAGGGATACAAAAATCACCTCACCTAATTAATGGACGCCCCCTTATCGACTCCACGAGGTTGTCATCCTTTATTTACTTATAAATGTCATACATTTTTAAATATTCCATAACAAAATAATTAAAAAATATGTTGTAGTTTGAAATTACGACAAATTCTTGTAAATAAAAGGCCACATATTTCTCGTGGAACTATTTCTGTTCTCTGTACTACTTCGTGATTCAGTATGAAGTGAAGACCTCATTATAAGCTAGTATTTGAGATACATTGTCATTCTATTGGTCACCCAGATTTCACTGACAATTGCCCATGGTCCTTTGCCTTACAGATTTTTTTTAAGCCAAAACTTGTTAGATGATTAATTTCCGCTTTACTGCGCTTTGGTTTAGCAGTCTGTACGGTAGAACTTTTTAACCGACTTTTTATTTTATACTTAAAAGAAACATTTTATCACAGGGTGCTTCTATTGGTCAATCATGATCCGTTTTATATTCAATGTTATGTAAAACACCACTGAAATGCGTAGGAAGGATAATCTAAAGTGCCTTAATATTATGGAAAACTGTTTTTTTTGTCTTTACTTTCAGACCTAAAAGTTTATATTTTTCCCAACAAATTCCCTATGCTAATTAATTATTTTATTAGTTCTTTGATTGACCGTTAGGGCGTTGGTGAAAACCTTTACAATATTTTCGAAAGACGTCAGTTACCAATATTTACGTTAGAAATCGCCATTATTTCATGAAATATTATTTAAGATACGTTATTTAGTAAATTTCAGTACCTAACATAATAATATGAAAGACAAAACTTGAAGCAACATAATAATGTATCATAAAGTTAGCAATAACACAAGTATTACGTCACAATTAGAAGCAATGTTACTAACTTTATATTTAAGGTTCCTGTCTACGAAACTCGGTAGCTTAGAAGGCAGCTTTTTACTTGTTTAGAAGAATATGTTGATTCAGTTCAGAAGATTAAATCTAAGATATAGACAACAGTATATACGTAAGACATCAGTGTTTTTCGTTTATATATAAAGATAGAGCATAATATTAATAGATTGTTATATTTTCTTGTTCTTGTTATTAATGTTTGTTTAGTGTGTGTTCCTTGTTACCAAAGAAAATTTATTACTACAAGAAAATTTGTGACAGAAGCAATGTTTTATAGATACATATACAGTATTTCTGTTAAAAATATCTTATTTTATTATTTGCATTTGTTACTGTTAAATAAGTTACCTTAAAGAGTTCAAATTTTGAATCATGCAATATTTTAAACCAAAGAATCTTCCTGTCGATTCTTAGCCATAATAAGAAATTAGTGCCTTATATAATAATTATTTTATATACTATTGTTAAGTAAATTATTATGGTTATTTAATGTTAAGTTTTTGTAGAGAAACTTAAGCACTCAATAATATGTGGTGTTGTGAAATATGAATGTACCATCAGAAGTAATAATTATGTAATGAGTGTTCATGGTATGAGTACCTATAGATTAGAATTTTATATTTTATTACGAAGTTTAACCTAGAGGCCCACCAACAAATTAGCTTAGATATTAATAATATAATCGGTGGTAGACTATCTGACTCACAATTATTTTAGTCATAAATTATAAAATATGTAACGACCATGAGGTCAATTCTAATATATCACCAAAGAATTATATTTCCAAAAATATCTCCAAAGATGCGAACCAATGTAGTTAGTTACATGCATTTTGAAAATGTCATGAAAGTGACTATTATTTCCAATATAATTATATTTTATGCTGAAGTTCCTTATTATTCTGTACAAGCCTGCCTACAGTATTTGAACATTTTAGAAAAAAAGTTAATCGTTTTGTTATAAATAGTAATAACTTGGTCTAGAAAAATATCATCTATGTGGCTAAGCTTAGTTTTGGTAATAAAGTGGATATTACATCTTAGTGAGAGCAGCACAAAATAATGTTAATTATTATTAATGTTTGAAGTATTTTTTATTTTGTTTTCAGTGAAGTTGAGTGTGTTTGGTTTGTTCTTTTTAAATTGGATTATGCATGTGAATAAATGTTCTTGATTCAATAAACATCTTGTTTGTCTAACAAACACCTGGAACTATCGATTGAGGCACTTTCTACCGATGTTACCTTCAAAAGCGATACCATTATTATAACATTCAACAAATGGGAACATATATTTCCTAAAATCCGAGTCAGCCTTTTCAATGACTTTCTCATGAAAAATAATGCTTGCATAAACTGACTATCTACACGCATTGGCCCTTCAAGTAAAAAAAGAGCTTGGATTGTTTTTCTATTTTTTTATTCTTAGGTAGGTAGTTTATCCTGTAAATATCAAAGTCGGCCATGTCTGAACGTGTTAACTTGAGTTTGGAATATTTAATAAATCTAAATTCAGATCAAGAATGTCATGGTAGAGAATATCGCAAAGTTAACGCGTTCAAATACAAAGAATTCCGGAATAACTCCAGAGTCAGATTATCATCTCATTGTTGCAGGTGATGTGGATTTCCTTAAATCAATGATGCAAAACTTGTTGCCGATTATGCCAATGAAGACAAAAAACTATTGGTCACATTACGACATGTCATATCAATGTGAGAAGTGTAAACGGAAGTACAGGCACAAAAGTACGTATAGAAGACACGTCACATACGAATGCGGTAAAGAACCAATGTTCCGATGTCCATTTCTAGATTGTACATATAAAGCGTACCAAAAAACCCATACAGACGCTCACATCAAGACGAAACACAAACTAGTGGCGCTAGAATACAAATGATGATCCATGGGCGTGAGGAGGAAGTATTAAGAATATTGTGATATTAAAAGTTAATTAATTTTAAATGAACGTGGAAGTTTTATTTGAATTGAACTTAGCAAGTGATTATAGGTTTTTTACACGGTGTACTTACCTAAAATTACTTATTCATAGGTACTTCAATTCCTTTGGGACGGAACAATTTCTTGCTTCAATCATTTGTTTAGTTCGCCGTATCACTATAATTATTATTGTTGTACCCCGGGCTGGTGTCCGCGACTCCCCGTACAAATTATGTTTTACAGCACATTATTCAAAAAGAGCGTGTGTAGTAACTATGATACAATCAAAGATTTTATAATTTCCCGCCACCGCTGACGGCCGCCATTTACTGGTACTTTTTTTTATCTGGCAATATTTTGTACATGACGACCAAAGCAACAAAGTTACTCTATAGGTGTTGAACTAATGCGTAAAAGCTACAAGAATCTTAGAGTGATTGAATAAAATTGACAGAAGACGCTATTGGTAAGTAATAAATTAGTTTTATGAAATGAAAAGCATGCTGGCAGTGTTAGTTCCGAATTGGGCCACGCATCAAAAGACAACAGATAGATTAATAGTAAAGAGCGAGGACCTATTAGTACGTTATGTCGCGTCGCCGTCGTCGCAACGGTACAACGCATTTTATACCACATCTGCGTAGCTTTGACGCTGCGACAACGCAACGCAGGTGTTTACGTCGCAGCGGAGCTCCGACAACGCAGCGCATCAGCCTCCCTCCCGCTTTGTCTCTTGTCCGTCGATCCGTTGAAACGACGCCGACGAAACTGTCTAATGTCATAAAAAATATATTATGAAAAACGACGCAAAGCACTAATAATCTAACCTGTATGTTCCCTGAATAGTATAAAATAAACAAATGAGAAATATACCTAATTATTGTGAACGAGATGATCATCACACAACTTAGAGGGTACCGTTGCGCTCGGTATCGCTTTGGTTTGGACGAAAAGCTCACGACTAAACGCTTCTTCCTTCTGCTGGGTATAGGCCTCTGACCTCTGCTTGTGCCATCAACACGTTCTTGTGTCAAATTCATCCAGGATATTCCCGCTATGGTAACAATGACGGCTTCAAGTTTAGTTAGTATTAATTTCTTCGCATTTATATAGGCTTCACCCGCGTGGATGTCGGTCAAATTATTTACTAAAACCTTCCTCTTGAATAACTCTATTAAAAAATCCGTTGCGTAGTTTAAAAGATTTAAGCATACATAGGGACGGACAGACGGCGACAGTGACTTTATTTATACTATGTGTAGTGATAGCGATGATGATGGTGATAGTGAAACAGTTATTCTAGAAGTCTTCACTTCTGCCCATGTCCCATTTTACTTGAGCTGTGCAACACAATAAAGTCCATTTCACGAAAGAAGTCCCGCAGACGCAGCGCTGTATGTCGCGCGACATAATGTTGTTTCACAACTTTTGGCATCGTAAATAAACCTTATAACGCACTAATCCAATAATAAACTCACAAAATATCTACCACAACAAACGCAACTTGATAACATCGACAAACGACAACATGGCCGATCTGTTAAATTTAGTTCCACAATTGTCCGCGGGACTTCTTTCGTGAAATGGACTTTACTCCTCGCACTGTGCCAAAAATGGGTATGCGAAACCATAAATGTTTCTCTTGTTTAAAAAAAATGTATATGTCAACTCGCATCGCACTGTCAAATTGTCAATATGATATGTCAAATGGCGGTTTGTCGGTGAGGAGAATGTTTTTTTTGTACAATTTGTGCAAAATGAAATGATTCTATGATTATAGCTCGTGTAAAATAGACTAAAAATAAACGGCGTCAAAATGAACCGAATTGTGTCCATGAACCGATGTTTCTTCAATACATTTAGGAGTAATTTGGTTATAACTTCACCTATACTAACTCCTAAAAGACCCATACAACCAAGTTTATTAATTAGTCGCGGAGCCCACGACCAGAAGCATAAGATAAAATCAACACTAAATTATATGATAGCGGTTGGTGTTATGACCGTAGGTTTAAGTTACGCTGCTGTACCACTTTACAGGATATTTTGTCAGGTAAGCTAAAGATAACCTATGTTAGATAATCGTTTTATCATGTTCTTCGTGAGGTATATAATAGTTAATCATGTCTTGGACATACGTTCCTACATAGGTACCATATATTCCTCTTTTAGAAATGTTTTGGACCTTATATATTTTTTAATAATAATTATAATTAAAAACAAACCACTGATGTTGAGCCTATCCATATAGCAGGGAAACAGATAGTCGTTCATAAAACTATAGTACTTCAGTGTCCATTTACATGAATGCCATGGCCCACAACAGCAAAAAAATATACCAAGACAAGTTTGTTGTTAATTTTTTATTAATTGTTTGATTTCTTCAAGAGTGTACTGTATTTCTATGAATACCTATAGTCTGCGCCATATAACCTGAGACTACAGGTCGTTGGCACCCGCCTACCAATGTATTCCAATATTTCAAAACAATACGAAAAAATGTAAAGGAAGTGTCGCTAATACGAGCAAAACAAACATATCACGGTAAGGGGTGTCTGGCCAAAACCATATTCAGTTGTTCAATGACCTTAATCCACTGGTTAGTTGGCACAGACTGTAGTAAAACTTCTATTTGTGCAATATTCTTCCAGGCATACAGTTATGGTGGGACCACTGGTCTAGCAGAGGCTGATCACAATATTACTAACATGAAGGCTGTCGAGAATAGACCGCTAAAGATCAGGTTCAATGCAGATACAGCCTCCTCCATGCAGTGGAACTTTAAACCTCAGCAGCATGACATTACAGTAAGTTGACAGTACTCTTTATTCCTAAGAAAAAACATAATTATTTTGAATTAATAGTATAAATATTTAAAATTCCCAGACAGAAAACGGAGAAAGTTTTTTAAACTAGGTAGTCAACTTATAGTTTATATTGCTACCCGGCCTTATTCTATGGTGAATTTTATGGTTACTAATGACTAAATTAATCAATTACTAAAAGACCAATGATAGTGCAATCAGTTGGGAAAGTGTTCATACAAAGCTTGTATGAACACTTTCACTTGCCCAGAAGCTTCTGGGCAGAGCTATGCTGACTCTGTTAGCCAGGAGTCCAGGGTCCACTCACAACTGAACCTGACTGCAGACAATGGAGTCCACATACATCCTATGAAATGATGAATGGACTATGTCAAGGATGATATAGCTGGAAAGGAGATGACTGCTGAGATGATAAGTAAAAGAGAAATATGGAAGGGGAAGACATGCTGCACCAAACCCAAATAAATTGGCCTAATCCCTATTTATTTGGGGTTTGTGCTGCATGTCATACAGGAGAATGGTGGTGATGACATCAGATGACTGATGCCATGAAGAAGCCTAAAAATTACTAAAAATATATAATAATATAAACCAACCTATTTCAGGTAGTACCAGGTGAAACAGCTTTAGCATTTTACACAGCCCTCAACCCCACAGAGAAGCCAGTGACAGGCATCAGTACGTATAATGTGATCCCGTTCGAAGCCGGCCAGTACTTCAACAAGATACAGTGCTTTTGCTTTGAGGAGCAGCAGCTCAATCCACATGAGAAGGTAGAATAATAAGATTTTTTAATAATTTGTCACAGCAGAGGTAACAATTTGACATGAAATACAACCTTATATTGTACCAGGCCAGACAATTTCAGAGTACATCTGTCCTACAAATCAAATCAAATCAAATCAAATAATTTATTTGCATAGAATGTAGGTACAATACAATAATGTTGTTACAATTTTTAATATAGTGAGCCGGGTACATTCTGCCTGAGTTTAGGCACGCAAAAATTAAACAAATAAATCAATAATTATCTCTACCAATAATATTGTTAGTAATACTCTCAAAAAAATAAAGAGAATGAGTACAATTCTAAATACATAACATAACAAGTCCAGATAAGGCAAAAAAAGAATATTTTAAAAATGTCAATAATACGAGATTACTGGAATGTCACAAACAGGAATAAAAAATACATTAATAATCACAAAAAGAAGTTCAAATAAATTATTATATAACAAGTCGAGAGTAGATATTAAAAAATGTCAATATTTATGAATCTGTTGAAATGTCACACATAGGGTCATTCAAGAAGTCACTTACCGAATAATAACATTTACGTATTAATAAAGACTTGAGTTTATTTTTAAATTGATGGAGAGTGTAATTTTTAATGCTAGACAGCATTAAAAATTACACTCTCAGGTAGTTTATTAAATATTATTGGACCCATGCAAAAAACACTCTTTCTCAGTAATGCTGTTTTATAACCACCGGTAACTAAGAGATTTTTGTATTGGCCTACTAATGTGTAGTTGACTGTTTGAATTATTCATCATAACAATTCCAAAAATTACTTATTACAATGTTCCACACACTGCTGAATAATATTCCTGGCTAGGTTTTGTGTCATTTTAAAGAAAATTATGAAGATTTTAAACAGCATGGCAGGGGGTGGGCTCTATTCAAATAAAAGAATAAAATTATTTATTAAATTAAATATATCACCCATTCTATTTCAAACAATACCTATTCATAATTTTCAGGTGGACATGCCAGTATTCTTCTACATAGATCCTGAGTTCATGGATGACCCAAGGATGGAGTTTGTGGATGAGATAGTGTTATCATACACATTCTTTGAGGCTAAGGAAGGCATGAAGCTGCCCGTGCCTTCTTATGTCAAGTAAAGAGGTTTAGATTAGAATAGTGCAATGAAAATAATTATGTTCACACTCACTTGCAAATGTTAACGAAACCAAAGTCACTAATAAAAGATATTTAAAAAGAATGACATGTAAAATGGCTATCTGTGAAGCCTACAATGGAAACCTATGGTGAAAATGAAATGTATGTAAGTGAGTGTTCTGTGTACAGAAATGCTACTGTTTTTGTTAAGTTTTATTAATGAAATAGACAAAAGCCAGCATGGATATGTTGGACTTTATTTTGACTTCAGTTTTTAATTCTTAATTCTCCTATTTATGGGCAAACGAGTGAGCCTCCAGAGCCTCAAACGACTACCCCATTGTAAAAGATCTACGAATTCCACCCGGGACCAATTGGTTAAAACAAAAAAAATGAACAATTTCATAATTTTATTGCGCTTTAAATTTCTCCTAATTAAAACCAGACAACATTATGAACAAATGTACACAAACACACGATTATATTATTATTAAGGGAGCGGGGGTCCATTTATTACGTCAGTCGATGTTTCTAGGCCTTTTCTTCTCTTGGTGAGATGGTATGAGATTGACTTTTTCTTCTTGCGGAAAAAACAATTACGTGTAATTTTCCTCACGCTGCTGGTGAGATTCAGCTCAGGTAATGAATGGACGGTCCCTTATCTAACACGACACAAACTAAGCCTTGATGGCGGCAGTGACGGGATAGCCGCGACGCAGGCCCATGCACTGGTCGCGGTCTATGAACAACGTCGTGGTCTTGTTGCGCAGCTCGGCCTCCAGCCCGGCCCTCACTCCCAGCAGCGTCTGGTGCGTGCCCTCGGCTGTCGCTATCTTGGAGCGGAGACTCTCCATCGCCTCTTGGAGATCGCATACTTCTTTGACCAGTCTGAATGGGGAGGAGGAATGTTTTATATGACGAAACTATTGGGACTTCAATATAATTAATTAATTATACACTATATTGGAAAACTCTTTAGGCAATACCCGAGGTATGATGTATTTTTCTGCACGACAAAAGCTAGCAATATCTTCTACAACGAAAAGTCG
Source organism: Diarsia brunnea (assembly GCA_949774965.1). Taxonomy (NCBI): domain Eukaryota; kingdom Metazoa; phylum Arthropoda; class Insecta; order Lepidoptera; family Noctuidae; genus Diarsia; species Diarsia brunnea. Next base: position 969,944 of record OX459009.1, read on the forward strand.
CATCTTCTAGTCATTTCATCTTTTCCTCTCGTTGGTCTTCCCTTGATACCTTATCCATATTCAAAACTGCCCAGGTCATCTTATTTATATGACAAATTGGCAAGAACTAATCTAACAAACTTGAGCACAGAAAATGCACCTAAATGATTGTCACATCATACAGTGCAATGGCAACTGCTAGTTATACCTGGTCTGTGCCTCATCCCGGCACTTCTCGAGATGCGGTCTGTTGGTCCTGGCCTGCAGACGAGTGTGAGCCACCTTCATGGGCTGCAGCTTGTCCTCGATGGCTTTGTTCAGCAGCTCCAGGGTCTTCTCGATGTCAAAGACCTCTTGTTGGATCTGAAATTAGACAAAATCGTTGTTGATGAGAATTATGCAATGGGGATGGCAACTGTGAAACTTCGAACCATTGTCATCGGTTGAAAATCTGATAATGTAATTTTATATTTCAAAATAGCTTGACCTCATTGGTCAGATGACCTAGCTATGGTGGCGCCATCTACAACTATCTTTCAACGGTCTTCTCTATTGGATTGTGATGTCCTCCCCTACATAGTTTTTCAATAGAAAGAGTGTAAAATCCGTTGCTAGCGTTTATGTTCCCTTCCACTTATAACCTGTCAGTCAGCCTTCACAGAAGTAAAGAGGCATCTTCATGACACGCTCATTCCACGTAGACCTCATCCAACGCGTTCCATCAAGCGAGATTGAGGTCAAGAGCAGGCACTCCAGGCAATACAACAAGAATGTAGGCTTGCCAGCATCCAACCAACCAAGGCAACCTACTAAAGTGAACATACACTTTCCAAACTCTTCTGTAAAATAGTTTCTATTGGTGGTTTTCCAACCTTGTGCAGATGTAGCTGCAGTTTGTTTTTGATCTCGATGGTCTCCGCGATGCGGCGCGTGAAAGCGCTGTTGGAGTTGCTCCATTGGTCCCAGATCTGCGTCGCCGACACGTTTATCAGATTCTCCGTATCTGTTGGAAATGCTTTGGAATTAAGGCCGAGTCTTATAACGATCCATCCAGGCATCAATTTTACTGCCATTTGAAAGCTTTCCGGGCACGCGTTGCCGCGGCTTGCTTAGAAAAGTCTGAATAGTCTTCTAACCCAAGTCGGAGCAAATACGATACGACAGGGTGAAAACCACGTACATTCCGAGATGAACGAGACAGCAGATACGATAGCAAAAAGAAAGTGGAAGACATGCCGTAGACTGAATGGAAAATGGGGGCAAGAAAATACGAGTGGTGACCTCAAACGGGACGGCGGAATGGGGGCAGATGATGATCTTAAAGTGACCCGAAAAAATTGGATAGCCATGACACAAAACCGCCAAAAGTGAAGAGATTTGAAAGAGACCTACACTTAGGATTGGATGGCCAAAAGTTAAAGAAGAAGAAGATAAGTAATTATCTCAAGTCCGTATGCCTCATCCCGCAGACAATGACCTACCTTCTAGTTCCATCTTGCGCCGTATGAGCGCCCAGCCTGTGTGCACTTGATGAATTTCGGACTAAACATATTGAACCAAGCACTTTGGGTCCAAGGTCTACTTCCATGAGGTATAGAGTCCCGGGCCGTGGTACACGAATAGCTGTCGAGTGTTACATGTATGTACGTACCTGAGAGCATCTGTATGGCCTTGGCGCGCTCGGACTGCGAGCGTTGCAGCGTGGCGGCAGACGCGGCCGCCCAGCGCGCGGTGTCGCACACCGTGGGGTCGTAGCGCTCGATACCCGCGTAGAATTGCAGGCCCTGGGGATACGGGGCTCTTTGTTAATGCTAACTAACCACACACTGCGTGTATGCCCGTGCATCATGATACACTTCCGAACGCGACCTTACCGCAACGGCAAAGACACTCGATCGCTATGGAAGGCCGCAGAGCTTTACAGCTGGTTTTTATATTCCTAAATCGTAAGAAAATGTTTCCGTAAATCATAGACCAGATATTGACACCTGATGCTATTTGCATAAGTAACAAATTAATCAACGATCGGGTGATCGGCTCTGAGGAATAGTGATTTACATATTTTGCAAAATTTTACGCAAACAAGTACCGTACGGTACAGACATGTGGAAATTAGGTACGCATTGTTCACCTACCTTCGAGAAGTTGTTGAGTTGATGGCACATGGAGTCGATACCGAGCGCGTACTCCTTGTTGCGCATGTCTGTCTCCAGCTCGTGTTGTGTCGCGCGGCAGTTCTTCGATTGCGCACGAACCTGCAGAACAAACACATTCATACACCAAAGCAGTTGTCATTTGAACTGATGTGATGTGTTGCTTTACCTACCCTGAATTCTTAAGCCAGTTCCAGTAAGCAGCACCTAGAATGAATGGTCTCATACCTTTTCAAGCATACTCCGGAACTTGTCCTGACATTCGCGCAGAATGGCCACTTCCTTGAGGAGCGACTGCTCTACTGCGTCGTGCACTTGCTCCAGACCTAAACACATAATATTTATATGTAGTTCAGAAAAATATAATAGTCTTCCGGACATATTTTCGTAATGTTGCCCAATCTTTTTTCTCTTATGCGCGTTGCCCAGACAACTATTTGGGACGGAGACCCAATGAGCACTGATCCTTTTCGGGTTACCTACTTATTTCCGTCGAAGTTTTGTCTTCTTCCTGTCGTATACACACAGACTTACCTACTCACTGTAAATCAAGCTTATATTTTTGGTCTTATTTATCAACCTTGTTTGATGTTGTAAAATAAAAGCCAAGGTCCCTTTTAGAACGGTCATCATACGCGTTTGAACCCTACATAAGCTACATTTTTTGTGAGGCGACAACAAGTTGACAGGGAGAATATTTTGCCGGTGCTGATACGCTAAGTTCATGGTGCGCGAAGAATCGTCTTCTTTGACGTTTCCCTTGTTTTCCGTGACGCACTTACCCTGCCTCTTCTCCCTGTGGTACAGGCACTCTTGCACGATATGCAGCGGCCCCTCAATGCCGGCGATGGCTCGTTCCAGCTGCCTTCGCGTGTCGTTCAGTTTCTCACATGTCGATACTAGACGTTCCATCTCTATTGAGACCTATCGATACATCTTCGGTTAATAAGGATAAACTAAAATTACTGATGTAGGTGTAAGTAGGGAGCAGTAAGTATTTATTGTGTCTGAAATTGTTGCTGCACGTACTCCATAAAGTCATACTTTATTATAAGGAAGTACCTCGACCAATGGGTCAATTACAATCATGGTCTAAATGGAGATGCGGGATTAATTCAGCTATTTTACTACAAGGTATAAGTAGTAAAGTCTCCTGCGGTATCCTGTGTGTCCAAAGACATTCAAATATTACTAGCTATGTCTTAAGTCTCTTTGCGTGTGTCTAATGGTACGTGAGAGAAGATGTTTTTTCTTCAGATAAAGTCTCGTGGCATAAGTTATAACTTGGGTAGTTCACTGATACTTTTTTGGTGCTGCACGCTGCTGCAAAACTCACCTCGTTCCTCCAAAAGGTAGTGTCGGTGATTCGTTCACCAATCCTCCTGCCGGAGTCTCTCTGTCCCTGTGAGCCGACCTCATCGGTTTCCCTGTAAGACTCCATAATCAGTTAGATAGTGACTCCTTGCATAAAGCTAAAGAAAAAGACATCATCTGAGTCATGGAACAAAACTGCAAAAGCTCTAAACAGTCCCTTCAGTATTTTTTTCTGTGAAGCTTTTCATGTTAAAGTTTTTCGTATTTTTTCATATTTTTGTAGCCTGAATATTCGGGTACTTACCTCAGCATCCTCATGATATCACTCCTCATGCGTTCTGAGAAGTTCCTCTTGGCATCTGACTCGTTATAGTTCTTGATGCTGTTCTGGTTCCACTCGTACTGTGTGTATCGCGTGTACAGCGCGGCGCGGGCAGCGTGTTCGGGGCTCCGGTCGAACCCGGTCACCAAGTTGGGGAAGCGCAGAGGCTCCGCAGCCATACCCGCCGGAGTGTAGCAAGGGTCCACCATCGTGTTGGTTATGGGCTGTGAAGGCCTGATGGAAGAAAAGGTTAATGAACATTTAAGCACCTTCACGTAGGTATGCAAAATAATAATATTTATTTTAAGGTGGAAGCACCTCCCGTCGGGGCTGCGGGTTGTTCGCAAGAGATACCGCGGCCTCGACATGCAAGGGCTAAGAAGGAACATGGGTGGTTTTTAGTCAGTAGGAGTCTGACACTCCCTTTCGCTCTGCCCAAGAGCGGGAGGGGTTATTTGAAAAAAAAAACGGGCATTATTTTACTGCAAGATGTGGCTGCAATACAATGGCCTGCAAGATTGTCAGCCTTACTACAATAATTTGATAACAATGATCCATTAGGGTTAGTAACAATTGGAACTTATAAACTATCGTATATTAGTAAATACAAAGAACAAACACAAAACATTTACAAAGTTACACTAATATAAAACATTAAAAAAGAAATAACTAAACATTACAAAACTAATTAAGTACCTACATTGAATTACAAAATTAAAGTAGAACCACATTATTATTCAGTAGGTGAATTATGCAGCAGTGGTTCACGTACTGGCAGTCAAAAGTGTTGAGGACTATGTAACATTGCAGCAATGGCCCGCGCGGCCATGTAGCCTCACATATTTAGTTTGGCCAAGTGTTTTTACGTGTAGCCGGTAAGATTTTCGAGATGGCCGAGCAATAGTTGCCAATAGTACAGTCACACATTGATGGAAAAGCATAGCCCGTTTATAAGAAGTTTTATATAGGGTGGTTGTTAGTTTGAAAATTAAAAGAGAAAGGCTTACATGGGAGTCACCTCGATCTCCTCGTAGCCCATGATAGGCCTCCAAGGGTGTTTCTTCGGTGAGTGGAAGCAGTAGCCCACTTGTGGGGGCACGCTGGGTGCCCCCGCGATTTCTTTTACCGGTGACCATTGTTGCAGTTGCTAGAAAAAAAAAGAAAGAAAGTGAAATAATTATAAAATTTTCATTTAAAGAACTAGTAGGTGCTTGTTACCGTGCACATAGACACTTCCTTGGCCATTTTGATTATTGTTTAGCTGTTAAAACGTATTAAAATTTTGAAGAATTGGTAATCTTTTGGATTAAACAAAAATAGAGATTCAAAATTGAAAATTTTTCGTGTCGCTTAATTAGACAACCTGACGGAAAGAAAAAATCATTTTCCAAACAACCAATTAAGATGCATTCGTGTAAAAAGTTCAACAGCAAAAGCAAAAAACTTGTACTTAAAAACTGGTTCTCTGTTGTCTGTAACATAAGCTAAGAATGCCAAGTAACTTTCTAATAGCATGATTTTTGTATTGAGGAGCTTAAAACTTGCTATATTACCATTTTAATATACAGACTCTTTTTTTTTTTTTTTGGGCGGGTGGGAAATCATCAAATAACCCCTCCCGCTCTTGGGCAGAGCGAAAGGGAGTGTCAGACTTCTACTGACTAAAAACCACCCATGTTCCTTCTTAGCCCTTCATGTCGAGGCCGCGGTATCTGAGAACAACCCGCAGCCCCGACGGGCGTCGGCCCTTGCCCATGTTGCTGACATCTCTTTGAGGCGCGCGTGGAACACGAACGCGCCGTCGACACGGCAATATACAGACCCTTCAATAAAGATTTTAAGAAATGAGAATGTTGAACGCAGCCAAGAATGTCCAACCAAATAATATTTACGGACTTTTTTCTTCATGTCAGTGTCAACGTCAACTGTCAATCATATTCCGTTTGTGACTTTGTGTCACTGTCAAAACTATTTAGCTTATTGGATTCTTGGATTCACGACGTTTTGAAATGATTTATTAATACAGTGTTTTTAAAATATCAAAACAAGTTTATGTATTTATAATAGCTATAAGCGAATATGAGTGGCGTACCAGACAACGCGCCACAACGTAAGTAAATAACCTATGAAAATGTTGCACAGAACTTTGATCTTTTTCTTAAAACGCTGCTCTTTTCTGTTGAAGATTGTCCTGGGACACAGAGTGACGATGCAGGGAAGGCCTCCGCGTGCGCTGGATGTCCTAACCAGAACATCTGCGCTTCGGGTATGTATTAAAACAAACATTGACATTGCATCACTTATTGATTTAGTACTTGTTGTAAATGCTATAATCTAGCTTTTATTGGCCAATTGCAGTGCAACTAGATACTACTATTAGAATTCCTATTACTTTTCAGTTGATCATAATGCTCTTGTAGCATAAGGTTCCGTGTGTTTTGCCAAGTAACAATTATTAGGGTCACGGTCTACAGGCTAATAGATTGAATAATTGATTGGGCTTGTATTATTTCACTTAACAACACTGCTGTTGTTTCTATGTGAACTGTGAGCTGCGTCTTATTATACAAGTTTTTTCATTGAGGAGTAACACTTTATTCTTTCATCATGCAAACCATCTGTGATCTGAATAAATTATATTAGAAGCACCTGAGTCTTAAATCAGCATATTCTTTACATTTGCCTCGGTCATCTTATGATGTAAGATGAATTTTAAGATAATTCAGCATTCAAAATCAATTAAGAGATCCTGTTTTAAAATCTGTCTTATCAGACTTATCAGTGTTTGGAGAAATAAATGTTTAAATTGCAAAAGTTATGTATTTTCTTATCTATACACAATAGTCTGGTATTTACAACCAGCATAGGAACAAAGGGTTCAAATAGTGACTTTATAGTAAATGTTTATTTAATGATCATCTGTGATTACATTATATCAGTGTAACAATTGAAAAGTAAAAGCCATGACGGCATTTAATTATTTCATTTGCAGCATTTCCTACACCAATACATTCTTGGCATAGAATATAATTTATATTTTGTATAAATGCAGAAAGACGTTATGTGACGTTTATAAGCTCCGCTACAGTTTATACTTTTACAGCTTTCATTGTTTTACTTGGTCTTGTGTGTGTCTTCCATAATAAGCTTCTTTTTTTATTATAGTTATTATAGTTCTCCTTGTCACTAGGCCTATTTTCACCACAAATGACTAAATGCAATAAGTGCTAAACAAAGGCCTGTATTAGCTTTAAGAGCAAAATGACTCAGTTAAGTTTCTCTTTATAACAGGTGCAGTATCTGGACCGGACCCAGCTATTCAATTAATTAAGGAGAGGCTCTCAAATGTCAAACACAAAATATTGATCTTGTCGGGAAAAGGAGGAGTGGGCAAGAGTACCGTCACATCTCTGCTGGGACATGCCCTGGCGTCAAGGAACCCAGATGCTAATGTAAGTTGAACTATAACCAATTTTTATAAAGAAAACAGTTTTTTTTTTTTTTGGTCATAGCTTTTTCTACCAGTCTAGGATGATGCAGACACTAAACATGGAACATGCAGAGAAAATACATGTGCGTGTGGTGTGAGGGCCCGTTTGTTAAAACTCTGTAAAAATGTGCTTAGGATTTAGTGAACATTCCCCAACAATTGTGAAAGTTGGAATCAGATTTTGTGAAAGTCATATAAGCGAGTTATTGACTGTAAAGTTGGGCCCTCAGTTCTCACATAGAGGACTGAGGGCCCGCCTGTACCTGAAAAACTATGTACACTACAGAAAAAGTCTTTATGCCCAAATCTTACCTAATGCCGAACAAAATTTGTGAAAACAAGATATTATCGCAAAACACTGTCCTACTTTGTAAATCTTCGTTCAAAATGGGCCCTCAATCCGCATACACGTAAAAGTTTGTCACGCAAATAAAATGAATCCATTAACTTACAGCTACTGTTTGAAATCCTATTAGCTACTAAATAAATTGTGAAAATTTGTGAAAGCAAGAACAGATCACCACTTCTTGTTGTTTGAAAGTTATGACCCTGATAAAAATCGGGCCCTCAGTCCTCCATTTTTTTGTATTCTTTCTGTTACTCCTAACGTATGAAAGATGAGCCAAATATAAAACTGTCTCTTTTTGTGAAAAAAATTGTGCAACAAATTGGTGTTATTTGTTACTAATAACAATTACGATAAAACAACAAATTTTAACAGATACTGAAATCAGCAATTTTTCTATTGTGTACGCGTGTCATTGTGACAGTCGCGGGTAGGGTGACAATAATTTCATTTTAGCTTTTTCTTATTACTTGAAATAAATGTTTTATTGATTTTGATTTACCCTCATTTTATTATACTTTGTTAGTGGCGATACTGATGTTTTAGTTCCTTCTGCTGTTGCAAAGTAAGTTTACATATGCACAATAGTTGTAATAGTTAGTGTAGTTACTAAACAACAGTTTATGATAGTGCAGCGGAAGTTGTAGGTGATAAAGCACTAAGGCAAGATTTATGAAACAGTTCTAGTGAAGAATGAAAATAATAATTACTTTTAATTGCGCAAGCAAGCACATCTTCGGTCATGACACTCACTCGTCTTCGGTCAAGATATAAAACTTATAACTGTGCTTATAAGGTAAGTGAAAAAATGGTACCTACACATTGACTTATATATTACTGCGTAAAGACTGGGCGGACGGCATGTTAAAATGGCGCCTCAAACGTGGTCCCAATATGGTCTTTCCTAAGCCGAAGTGAACTAGTCCACGATCGGCTCTCTTCGGGTGCGGTCGTAAATTTTATTAAAAGCTTTATTTATGGTCTTTATATTATTATTATTTATTTGATTTAAACGGTACTGGTGAATATTGCCTGCAGGATATACCGTATACACTAAGACTAAAATCAAAGATATACGAACTAATCGGAGCAATTGAGTTCGTTCCTCCACCTTTTGTTGATAGTATTGGTCATTACAAATGTCATGTATTAATTAATGGTCATTTCAAATGCTATGACGATAATAAGCGTAAAATCGAAGAAAGTTTATTAATACCTATGACACTACATTTACTGATCTTTGCTGCAATCTAATAGTACATTGTTGTTGTTGTTTCTTTTTACTATTATTTGTTATCTCTTTATTTGTTATTGTGAAATGCTAGTTTTGTTACAAGTTTGCTACATATAAATGTAATGTAATGTAACTTACACCTCGAAATTTGCAAGGTTGTTTTTTTTTTTTACGAATAAAGAAATGTAATAGTTCTTTTTTTCTTCCAAGTGGTGAAAGTTACTTATTTAGTCCCGAGACGGGGTTTGGCGCCCGTAACGTAGTGAGGGGCTAATAGTTCGAGAGACTAAATAAGTAATTTACCCGAGGTAATCACTGTGCTTTTCATTACGAATACGAGGAAAGTAAAAATAAGAACATAAATGATTAGCTAAAGAAAAAATGAGTCTTAATCGATATGTCGCTTTGCCGCTTTTTTTTTGGTCCTCTGGTCGTCCAGCTATATAGCTAGTATTTTACATGTTATTTTAACTAAATTACATTAAAATATATTCTTAAGTTAACTTTATGTTATTTTAATTTTAAATCGCGCTGTAATTTAGTGGCTGTTTAAAAAAAGGTAGAACATGGTTCAATATAAATGTCAAAATAGAACTAGTTTTTTTTTTAATTTGGGTTCTGGCATTTGAAAGGGATTCTTCCTAGGGCTGCAAAGCATAACTTTCAATCCTCTCATCAGAGGCATGTTATGACCTACTTTCAGAGTACGAGTAATGAAAAATAAATTGTGGTCACCCTATTTGCTAATTCAGAAAGGAAAAATAAAATTCGATTTTCATATACAATAAAGGGTCTTTTAATTTCTTTCTAGTATCGAATTTGTTGCACAATTTTTTTCACAAAAAGAGACAGTTTTATATTTGGCTTATCTTTCATACGTTAGGAGTAACAAAAAGAATACAAAAAAATGGAGGACTGAGGGCCCGATTTTTATCAGGGTCATAACTTTCAAACAACAAGAAGTGGTGATCTGTTCTTGCTTTCACAAATTTTCACAATTTATTTAGTAGCTAATAGGATTTCAAACAGTAGCTGTAAGTTAATGGATTCATTTTATTTGCGTGACAAACTTTTACGTGTATGCGGATTGAGGGCCCATTTTGAACGAAGATTTACAAAGTAGGACAGTGTTTTGCGATAATATCTTGTTTTCACAAATTTTGTTCGGCATTAGGTAAGATTTGGGCATAAAGACTTTTTCTGTAGTGTACATAGTTTTTCAGGTACAGGCGGGCCCTCAGTCCTCTATGTGAGAACTGAGGGCCCAACTTTACAGTCAATAACTCGCTTATATGACTTTCACAAAATCTGATTCCAACTTTCACAATTGTTGGGGAATGTTCACTAAATCCTAAGCACATTTTTACAGAGTTTTAACAAACGGGCCCTCACACCACACGCACATGAAAATACTGCAATATCTATGCAATCCATTAAATAATGAACTCTGGCGTCCCAAAATAGGATATCCCCACCTTTCTTGCCCATAGTGCACTACTAACTGCCCCCTCCAGGACTTGAATGAAGCAAATGCCAGAGTTGTCCAGGTTGCAGGTTGGACACAAAGGGCTAAGAAGGAACTTGGGTGGTTTTTAGTCGGCAGAAGTCTGTCACTACCTTCTGCTCCGCCCAGAGCGGTAGGAATCATATTTTGATTATTTCCAAACCACCGAATAAAAAAAACGAATGAGCTGGACAAATTCTGAGTTATATAGCAAATTTGAGAAGAGGTGTTAAGTTCTCTTGATATATTAGGCAATCACACAGCTGACCCTTATACCATCATAATTTACTTTCTCGAATATTTTTTTTCAAAACTAGGTACTTGTCCATAATTTGCAAGCATTATCTATCTATATCCATAGTTTAGTCATTATGTTTTTATCAAATCATAGAATTGCCCAATTTCACACGCGACATGGAAGTACTCGAAAGCGTTAGTAGATTTTTCAAAGCTCTTTGAGAGGGAATGGGCTATTATCTACCACGCGGGCCCAGTGCGGATCAAAGCGTCATTAGTGTCATTAGTTAGGAATTTCTCAGTACCAGCCTCGAGTCTAGATTCGTGCCTAGTAAATGGCTATTATATAGCCTCTCCCCCTGTCACTAGGCTAACTAACTAGGTAACTAGTAAACTGGCGAAATGTACTATTAGGGTCACCTCTGCCTTATCCTTTGAGAATTCCAGGCTTGACGTTATGTTAGGCGACAACTAAATGAATTATAATAATCGCTGTTGAGTTTAATAAAATTCGGGGCTGTTTGATGATGAACACTGTCTCAGACTCCGGTTTAATTTGTCATTATTGCATGGTGTTACTGGAAGTGGGTTATTTCTACACTAATATTATAAAGAGGAAACATTTCTATTTTTGTGTGTGTATATGTTTGTAATGAATAAACTTAAAAACTACTGGACCGATTTGAAAAATTCTTTCACCGTTGGGAAGCTACACTATTCCCGGGTGACATAGGCTACTTTTTATCCCTGTATTCCCACGGGAACGGGCACAACGCGGGTGAAACCGCGTGACGTCCGCTAGTATCTAATAAAAGAAAAAAAACAAGTTCTCTCAATCAATCAACATTTATCTCTAGAAGCCAGTGAACTTTCCAAAGGCAAATGCACTTGGATGACTTCTTGGTTTAATTTATTTAATGGACGGCATCATAATTTACAGTGGGTGTGATAGGGGGCATGTTTGACCCCCTGGATAACCCCTCTGTTATCCACCGGGCTTTATTTATAAATTCAACGCATTTTTTATCCAATAAACGGTAACGCTTTTTAATTGTCAACGAATCGGTTCGCGAAACATAACCACACAGTTTTAACCACACTTGGTTGGATATGATTACAATTTGTCACATATCACAATATGTCGTAATTGATTGTTTATGAATTTACTACGAAAGTGCCAGCTGGTCAATTACACACAAATTTAAACGTCACGATGATGCGACAAAAATTACACAAAAACAGTAGAACAAGAAAAACATTAAAATAATAAACATTACCCTATTATATCTCGAGCGTCGTTCATACGTGTTCCCGAAATCCATTTTCGCGGCAAAATATTTTGTTTTTCGAATAGAGAACTAGGGACAGACACGTGTATCGATTCCAAAGGCGCGCTGGCAAAGAATTCGCAAGGTACAGCCTGAGGATGGCACAGCCTGGTACAACCTTCGTGCCTCGTATATAGGTCAGGTTTTATGGGGTAATTTATTATGGTTGAAGCATAAGCTGTTGTATGCATGGTTGTTTTGTATACACGCTTATACACAGCGTCTTCGACGACATAGAGCTACTATATTTTTAATTAGCTTTAGCCCGCGGCTTTGCTCGCGTTTTTGTTATTTCAGGTATCTCAGGTCTATCTATGTGTGCAAATGTTTAGGTAAATCAGTCAAAGAGAAACAAACATACAAACTGTCGCATTAATATTAGTGCTGTGATGTTTACAATTAGAAATCCGGCCATCAACTGTGCACAAATCCAGGGTCCATCGCTGCCACTGAAAAATTCTGATGGAAAACTTTACGAAAATAATCCCTACCCCGGCATCGAACCCAGGATGCATAGTCTCTCATCCCGTCGGGGCTGCGGGTAGTTCGAAAGAGAAACAGCGGCCTCGAAACAAAGGGTTAAGAAGGAACATGTGTGGTTTTTAGTCAGCAGAAGTCTGACACTCCCTACCGCTCTGCCCAGAGCGGGAGCAGTCATTTGATGATTTCCCAACCCCAAAAAAAAGGCCTGGTCTCCCATTCACGTACCTAATTATTATTTGTGAGCAGTCATAGCAATATTTGGCTAAAGTAAACTATTGTTCAAAGTAACAGTTATAAACTTATAACCAATGGCCCGTCCGACCGACATTAATGCAATCACCGCATTGTGCTGACCACTATGGAAAATGGTTTATGATTTTAACCAATAAGCCTTAACTGCTAGTGATTGGAGCCTCCTTTTAAGCAAACAAACCTGAATTAGGTACTCCGAATACACACTTGACTATCATTGTATTATTTCCTTTGTAGCGTAACTTGTAGTGAAACTGATAAAAACGGAATTTTAATAAAAACCTTGATTATTTCCAGGTGGGTATATTAGACGCAGATATCTGCGGGCCCAGCCAACCGCGTGTGCTCGGAGTGAGAGGCGAACAAGTTCACAACTCTGGCTCAGGGTGGTCACCGGTTGTAAGTATTTTGAGCCACGCTACGTCTCAAATAAAGGCTTTTCCATCTAGCAGATCTGCCGTCTATATTCTTTAGAATCTGTAGCGTAAGCGCTGCGTTTACGCGGCGTGTACAGCATCAAAACTATTTAAATCCCACATTGGAAAAACGTCGAAATGAAACAGTGAGAACGCAGCGACGCGCGATACAATCATCTGCTCATTGACCTAAATTAATTTATTTGCCTGCTCTAGTTTATTACGTACTATGTTACGATTGCACCCATTAGAACACCATGGTAAACTAGGACTCGAGTTTTGAACAACGCAATATCGCATTACAGTTTCGAACTTCCGACACACAAATGAAACCTGTATTCATTCAAAAAAATGTAGAATCGTAATTTCAATCTTTTTTGTTTCTTCAGTAAAATTTGCTGAAGGAAGCTTTGAATAAAGTATCTGTCAACATGCTCTTCATGTCTAGCTCATGAATTTATCAACTTGCAAAATCACACGAAGAGTCAGTACCGTGCAACTTTTTGTCGACATTTTATAAGTGTTCATGTAGGCCTATGTGAAATAAAATATTTTGAGGTGCGGTACAGTTCAGTTAATAACCCATTTTGTTCACAGTATGTAACAGACAATCTGTCGTTGATGTCGATCGGGTTCCTGCTAGGCAGCCCCGACGACGCGGTTATTTGGAGAGGACCTAAAAAAAATGGTAAGCACCTAATAAGTATTTAGACAAACGGAACCGACCGATAGACCGTTTAGCTCGTTCCATCGTCGACCTCATCTCTGCCCCTTTTTTTTTGTTGGCGGGTGGAAAGTTGAAAGAAAGGAAAGAGGATTGCAATCACAACGATCTCTACAGAGTAAGATGGTGATAATTGCGGTATCCAAAGCTTTTACAGCATTCTGTAAGCTTACTTACGAGATGATCTAGACAGGTTCCATCAGAACTGGAAGGAGGCATTTTTTTTTTTTCGTGAGGTTAGGAATCATCAAATAACCCCTCCCGCTCTTGATGGGCAGAGCGAAAGGGAGTGTCAGACTTCTACTGACTAAAAATCACCCATGTTCCTTCTTAGCCCTTTATGTCGAGGCCGCGGTATCTCTTGCGAACAACCCGCAGCCCCAACGGCCTCATCTCAGCCCTTAGGACAAGATTGGGGTCAAGTACTCTTGACCCCAATCTTGGCCTACTGGCCCATCTCATCTAAAATAAGACCTCGTCCAAAATAGTGAAATGAGCTTGATAGAACCAATAACCAGTGGTCCACATTAGCCCTGGATCGAAGCTGTAAGTCTGTCGGCAAGATCTTTGTCCAGCAGTAGGATGATACAGGCTACAAGTTACTAAATATTGAACGTAGAAGTGCTGTATTAACTATTGTGTTGTTTCCAGGTATGATCAAGCAGTTTTTAAGTGAAGTTGACTGGGGAGAGCTGGACTATCTCCTAATAGATACGCCACCAGGTAAGGCCACATGTTCTTAAAATATGAAGTTAGTTGTTCTTGTTTCAACATAGCTTTCTAACTTTAACAAGTGCAGGACTGATACGAAAATGACGATTGGTCTTGAATGGATCTCTGGAAAACCCTACTGGTTTCCTATAAGAATACTTCTATAATCACAAGATAATCTTAGGCCACTTTTATACCCCCCCTTTCTTCTCCACATTAGTGATGGGTCGTGAGTTTTTAGTTTTTACATTGTCATCATCATCATCTTCCTGCCCTTATCCCATTCTATTTGTGGTCGGCGCACGTTTTCTTCTTCCATTCTTCCCTGTTACACGTCAAGGTGGCATTTATTCCTTTTTTTCATATCATTCCTCACACAATCCATCCATCTTTTCTTTGGCCTTCCTCTCCCTCTCCATCCATCAATATTAATATCCATCACTTTTTTAGTCACATGCGTTTCATCCCTCCTCGTTACATGACCATACCAAGATAAACGATTTTTTCTGTAACAGGTGCCACTTTCAAACTTCCTCTAATATACTCATTCCTTACTTTATCCATTCTTGTCACTCCGCACATCCATCTCAACATTCTCATCTCCGCTACATGCAATCGTTTTTCATCCATCTTTTTCAAAGCCCAGCGCTCTGATCCATACAGTACCTAATCACGGACTTGTATATTTTACCCTTTAACTTGAGGTGCATCCGTGGGTCGCAAGTTGTTCCAGTGACCTGTCGCCATTTCATCCATCCTGAGTTGATCCGTTGCGTTACGTCCCTGTCTACTTCACCATCCCCTTGGACAAGCGTTTAGTTTTTACATGTCACAAAATAAAAAAAACATTCATCCGTCTCACGAAAAAATACACGCGGTAGTCACACGACCCACGTCGAAACTCACGTGATTAAAAAACGACGTCTAATCAAAGATATAATTTTTTGCATTAATCTTTTGTACTGTTTCTGTCAATTTAATTTACCCAGACCCGTTACTTAGGACTGGACTATTAGCAATTTATGACTACTTTTGTTAGCTTGAGTCTTACCTGTTAAAACAAATGTATGTGTTAATGAGTAAATAAATAAATCAATTTGAACCAGCACACTTATCTTATCGACCCTGAATCGGTCAGAGCTAGTCCATTCAATAAAAGTGGAAAGGAAATTCGTTTCACGAACCAACTGCTACTAATTGAGATGTCTCATCGGCCTTTTTCACCAACCAAATCCATATAAACCATATTTTTCCTCCCCCCAAGGCACATCAGACGAGCACCTGTCAGCAGTTCAGTACCTAACATCAGCAGGTCTGACTGGAGCCCTAGTAGTCACCACTCCGCAGGAGGTAGCCCTACTCGATGTGAGGAAGGAGTTGCAGTTCTGTTCCAAACTAGGAGTGCCCGTGCTGGGAGTCTTGGAGAATATGTCGCTGTTCATCTGTCCTAACTGCAAGGTAACTACTAACATCCAACCGATAGAATATATAAGTTACCCGTTTAAATATTGCTGATAAACCAGAATGAAAGTGACAGCCCAGAGCACTGCCTAACGCCGACACTTTCCGGTTCACGCACAGTTTTTAAATATGTAAAAAAAAATCTGCGTGAACCGGTTTTTACAGGCTAATTAGCCCTAAAACCCTTAGTTAAGATTTCTAGGGCTTTCACTGACCACACCTTAAAAATAACCTGACAAAAATCCCTATACAGGTAACGCTTTAACAGTCCCTCTGTGATACCCATATTGTTATTGTGTAGTGTACTTCTTCATCACGTATGTTTCCAGACCCGCAGCGAGATATTCCCGGCCACGACGGGTGGAGCGACACAGATGTGCGCGGAGCTGGGCGTGCCGCTGCTGGGCAGCTTGCCGCTGGACCCCACGCTGGCGCGCTGCTGCGACGACGGCCGCGACTTCCTGCACGAGCTGCCCGCCTCGCCCGCCGTCGCCGCACTGCGCGCCATTGTAGACAGTAAGTTGCTACTGACGGCAGCTTGCCGCTGGACCCCACGCTGGCGCGCTGCTGCGACGACGGCCGCGACTTCCTGCACGAGCTGCCCGCCTCGCCCGCCGTCGCCGCACTGCGCGCCATTGTAGACAGTAAGTTGCTACTGACGGCAGCTTGCCGCTGGACCCCTTCCTGGCGCGCTGCTTTCCGCACGATCGCTCTGTGTAGTCATGGTATTGTTAGTTATTTCTAATCTTGTTTTTAACTAAGTAAATCTTATGAAAACTCTTTCTGTTACAGAAATCGTTGCCACTTGTGAAAACACCTCCAGTTGAGCCCTCGAAACAATCAATGAAGTTTAAGTAAATTAAGTTTAATGTTTGCTATAAAATATACTAATATTTATATGACCTAGTCAATTCTATGTTTTGTTAAGAGCTCAAGTGTTTGAGAACTGAATATAATCCGACAGTACTTACTATTTTAAACATCGATTTGCTGAAACTGAGTCCACATTAATTTATGAATTTATTTGCGAAAAATATATAATAGTTTTAATAAATTGCTTTTATTTATGCAGTCTACAAAAAATCGACTTGAGAGAATAGTTTCAATTGTATTAAAACCGGCCAAGTGCATGTCGGACCACGCACAATCTAGGGTTCCGTAGTTTCCCATCAAAATATGCGAACTTACCCTACCTGCCTCCGAACGATGATTTTATTGTAAAAATAAAACAAACTTTAAGTACCTAAAGGAAAATATTTAATACAAGGTACATTTTTTAAGTAGGTCGACTATTACTCGTAAACTTGTAAAGCCTACTTAGCTGTGATAGTTTCCCTTTTATTTTCGTTAATTAATTTTTTCACACGCCCAAACACAATCCGTATCCGTGGTTTAGGTAGCCACACTTGATTCTAACAAAAATTTGCACTATATAGCTTAATATTTCACAAACGAATCTATCGAAACGAAATCATCCCCACTTTACTGGACATACCATTTTTTTTTTTTTCAATATTGGTTTGTACCGCTTTGTGTAACTCATTTTTATATTCATGCTAAATTACAGCTTTCTAGTACTAACTACCGCAATCAGAGAGCTTTAATGATTACATAGGCCATCACTTAGTAAAGGTTTTGACAGTCTTGTCATACAAAATTATGTCAAATCTTTACTAAGTGACAGCTTAAGTAATCATTAAATATCTCTGAGTACCGCAGTTAGTCTTTTGTCGGTCGGACAGACAGACACACGGAGGTGGCGAAACTATAAGGGTTCCATGTTGACTACGGAACCCTAAAAATGAAGTACCTACTGTTGCTGAAAATGATTACCAAACTTATTCCTGAATTGCATTTTTTTTTAGTACCCCACACTAGGAATTTCTCCTGTATCGTGGGTGCCTATAAAAACATTTAAAGTCAGGCCATACAAATATTTGTTTCGTGCGGAGATCGAACCGGCGACACGCCGCCCGCAGCGCAGCAGTCCAATCGCTTAGCCACTGCGCCAACCGTGCCGTCAATAATTTTGTTTTATTGTTTCATTTTTATCCGACTGCGGCGAAGCCCAAAAGGAGGGTTATTACGTAGGAAATTGTATACATACGCGCTAATTGGTCTGGTTAATGCATATATTAACCTCGTCTCCCGCAAAGTTTTAGAAAACTATATCGGAGATTCGCACCTCGCTGTCTCCATAGCTTACTCCCCTATGGCTTCAACATTCACAGCGATGTTGACCCTTTTCTATTTTAATTTTCAAACCTGACAACACTAAAGCAGTTGTGTCAACTTCACGTGCCAAATAGTCCAAATACTGAGTGCCAAAAATTACACAAATTTGACTGTAGTCAGCAGTGGCACAAATTGAAATATTTCAAAAACCGGCACTTTTACAAATATATGGTCTGAAATTATTAATTTTAGATGACAGTGTTTGTTACTCGTCTTCATTGAACGCACAAAAGTGGTTGTAATGTAGTTCCAGCAGGAAACACAAGTTTCAATACTGCGATCAGTTATATGGGCACGAAGGTAGTCTCCAGTAACCGAAGATGTCGTCTGCTCATGCTGAAGAAGACAAGCCATGCAGGGCTTGTTCAGACTTCAAGAGTTGGGCCAAAAAACAGAATAAAACGACTTTTTCACCGGCGGCTAAAAGCAAACAGGTGAGGTTATGTTTCGTAATTGTAGAACTTTCTAGTGAAGTTCACATGGTTGTCCTGGCCTGGAGACATTCATAGATTTCTAAGGTACAGCATAAATGCATCTTTCTTTTGGAATAATTGTTACTTTGGAGGTCACTTTGTCTTATTATTCTGATGGCTATCTGATAATGATGCAATCAAGATGCAACAGCTGATTGTCACAGCACATATGTATTTTAGGGATAAATCGAAAACTTGCGGCGCCTGGATTCAAAACTAAAGAATTTTAACATGCCATTGTGGATTTTTTCAATTTTGATTCTGATGTAAATTTTTGACCTGTCATCTTGTCTATGCAATTTGTTGAATCACTAATTGTTATGACATGTAAATTTTTAGCCACCTCCTCGGCGGAAGGACTGTCCTTTAGATAAGGATGAGATTGGCAGTGCAACATGGTCATTCCTCCACTCGATGGCAGCCTACTACCCAAAGGTCCCAACTAAAAAGCAGTCGGAGAGTATGGCACAGTTCTTCAATATCTTCGCTCAATTCTACCCATGTGAACCCTGTGCACTTGACTTACAAAAAGAGTATGTACTAGAATAATATTATTGACCTACTTAAGTGTTTGAAGCAAATTGTGTTTTAAATACAATACTGGTAGAGCTTGTTACAGTTTGATACTAACTTAATAGTGACCCGGAAGTTGAGCTGGAAGCTTCGGTCTACGTAGGTCAAGATGGTAATGATTAAATTACATTCAAATCTTTATGGCAACACCTGAAGGAGGCCTATGTCCAGCAGTGGACGTCTTTTGGCTGAAATGATGATGATGATGAAATTTTTATTATTCTTAAAATGATTGATATTTTCTAGATGTTACCACAGACTGGTTTTCATTTTTTTTATTCATTGTGACCTGCGCGGCTTCTCTCACACTCTCTCCATGGGTGAAAGAGAGCGCATGTCACAGGCCCTCCGTCCCTTATTTCAGCACACAACCAAAAACAGGGTTACTGCCAATTATGGTCCGATGTTCTGAGCCACCATTAAGTTTAGATTGAAATATACTGTGCATTTGCACTAAAGCAGGAATAATTAATAAATCTAACCAGACTTGACACCTAGTCAAATAAGATTTAATGAGGCAGGATGTTAATATTTCAATATTGTTATCTTGAAGGAAAATAAATGCACAGTAATTAAAATAATGTGTATAATACCAAATAGTAATGACACAATATATTTTCAGCTTGAAAAAAAACCCACCACATACAGAATCCCAGAATGCACTAGCAAAATGGCTGTGTGAACGTCACAACACTGTGAACGTCAAACTTGGTAAACCTATATTTGACTGCTCCAAAGTTCACGAGCGGTGGAAAGACGGATGGGCCGACGGTTCATGTGATTAAGAAATGTCTTCACAGACTTAATGTTGAATATTGACCAAGCTATGTGCTATCTGTAAGTTTTTTGGTTTGGATCCTATAAATGTGATATTAAAGTTTAGCAAATTAATATTTATTATAATATTCCTAATCTAACTAAAAGACAATATGACAGTCCCCTTAAAAATTACTTATCAAGTAGTTTTTTTGGTTCATTAAACTTTGACTTTAGTCATAATAATTTCATAAGTATACCTTATTGCAGATATTAAAACATTGGTCTGTGAACAACAGAGAAGTTATCAGGCTTTTTGAGCCTAGTATTAGAGAACTGTAAGTTAGTTCAGTGTTTTAGTCACTATGCCTATGTGATCAACCCAAGTTTAATCTAGTCTAGAAGAAACTTGTGATTTTCATTAGAAACAGTTCAAATGAGTTTTGTAAAATGTGTATGTGTGTTAAAGCATACTGTGATGTTGTTACGTTTGTTAATTTTAATATAATATGACACTCTATTGATCAATTATGGTGTTTTATTTTCCACCTAGCATTACAGCTTCGATGACCCACTAAAACTCTTGTGGGTGCACTCTAGCGTGTCTATATTGAATGAAAATAGGATAAGCACCGCGGGCGCATGCTGCAGGTTTAGATATTTTGTCGCGTTTTAGCGGGGACACCTTTATATCGTTACAGACAGTGAAAAGACTGACAGAGTGCCCTAAAAAATAATACTCAATCCTACTAAAAATGAATAGATGTCTCTTATCACACATTGCATGTAAGTTTTTAATCTAATCTGAGCCGAGAATTTAATACTTTATCTGTTAATATGGAGTCGGAACAGTGTTTGTATGGCATACGAGCGTCCGTTACGGTGCACGTAGCCATGTAATAACCCTATGTTACCGATATATCTACAATGGGCTATCAGCTCGTTGTAAAATTGAAGCAATTTCCTTTTACAAACTACATAGTGATCCCATCGGGTCGGGGGTTGTTCGAAAGAGGTACCGTGGCCTCGACACAAAGGGCTAAGAAGGAACATGTGTGGATTTTAGTCAGTAGAAGTCTGACACTCGCTACCGCTCTGCCCAGAGCGGGATTAGTCATTTGATGATTTCACATACCAAAAAAAAAAGCTACATAGTGATGAAACTATAAAAGGGATAAAACCGATGTGGCATATCAACCTGCCCGCCATTTTGATTTTTTTTCGAAATCGCAGCCCACAGTGAAAGTGGTATGTATGGATAGAAGACAAATAGACGAACAAAAAATGTCCACTAACACGGTACCCGAGTGTCACCGCAAATTACCGAGATATTTGAAGGTAAAGATCGACAAATGAGTACAACGACAATCATTAAAAATAGACTATTACGTATATAGGGTGTAAAACTACCCTTAACGCAAACGAAGGGCACTTGTTCTCCCACCACTGCGATCATTTTTTTGTTCTAGACCTTACCTGGGAACCTCCTAGTTACGGAGATATTTGGGATCAAAGTTCCAAATTTTTCACAGCTGTTTTTGTAAATACTAGTAGGTATTTTATGTTAACTTTACTTAAATTACCTCCATGACCCGTTTACTATTCAAAGCATCCACAAGCACAATGTTTTAACAGTGCTAGGTACATTGAGTTTTACCGTAAAATGTGATTTTTGACCCAAAAAAACAAAGTCGTTTTCCAGCAAAAAAATTTGCGTAGGGGTACTTAGTTTGATGTACAGAAGGCTTGGTTGACGGCTGTGTGATGGGTTGATTTACACCCTGTATAGGCGTTAAATTGTATCCAAATAATCGTTCTCAGGTTGATTAATATTATGTGCACGAGAAAAATCACTTCGCATCGCAATGAAACGCTATGTTATGTCAAAGAGAAGATGTACCTACTCTTTCAATAAACAGTAATAATAATAATCAACGCCTATAGACACGTAAAAGGTATTTTTTTTGTGTGGTCCATGAACTTATATGTCGATCTTTACCTTCAAATATCTCGATAACGTGACACTTTAGGGTACCATGTTTTATGACATTTTTTGTTCGTCTATGTGTCCTCTACCAATACATATCAATTTCATCGTGGGCCGTGATTTCTAAAAACAAAACAAAATGGCGGGGGGTCGATACAAAAAGTTCAAACCCCTTTCCAACTTCATGTGCGTACATACCGGTAACATGCTCACCAACCTTGCTGCATCAAAATGAAGTTTTAGAATAAAATTGTGTACTTTATGGCTTCTTTGTACTTATTTCCTGGACGGTTGTACTTTCTGGATGGTGTGTATGGACTGGAGCAGTTTCAAAATAAAGTCATTTACCCAGACTATGGAATATCAGCACTTTTTGAACTCCTTCGCCACTTCCTAGTGTTTCGGTATAGTTTTGGATATGGGTAACGAAGGGCCGAAGGCTATTGAAGAAGGAGGGAAGAATAAAAATATAACAAGCACATCCAGTGTAAAAAAAGTTTATTGTAAAAAGTAAGTAATCACTTCACGTTTCTACAATAATTGTAACTTTAAAAGATATATTAACTTCAGTACCCGGCCGGGTCGTAAATATCACACATACTGCAAGCAAAAGAGACTATCGCGAAGGGATGGCATGAGTGTTCGCGACGTAGTCTTACTTGTTGGGTTTCGTATTATAAAGCGTACTTACTCCACTTAGGATCTAATATTTATCCGTATCTCATAGGTAGGTAAAACTCAACTAGCGATTTTTTTTATTACACCAAAAAGTTTTTGTAATTTTGCTACATGTAAGAATACATAACAGTCTAATGCTAGTGACTTTACTTTACAATCAACTTTTATTGAAAAACAATAACAACATCTTACTCCGTATCGATACAAAGGTGTTGTACACGCCACAGTGTGCAAATACCTTAAACTACTAAAACGAACGACGCGGCGCATCACTACCTGCGGCACTCACCGGGCAACACTGCGCCGCCCGGCAGTCCGGCACAGACATACTGACTATATCCGGAACAACCGGCGCAAGCGTCCGTCCGTCGAGTAAAAACATTAATATTTAATACCTTGTAAATGCAAGTTTGTAATAAAAGTTGATTGAAGAAGAGGCTTTTAATGTAATCCCCTTCAGGTGTCAATAGGCTATATCTGCTTTATTAAATATCCGGAAGCCACAAACATTTGCTAATAGCGGAAGCAAACATTGGGCCGAAACAATTTGAAAAGTCGACCGACACGGATTTGGCCGTTCAACTAAAGCTCGACATGCTATATTAATAACCGGGTACCGTAACACAATACAGCTTACAACAATCGTTATAGCTTACAACTAAGATGTCCATAATAAAACAGTTTCCTGCGACATCACTGACACTGTCTCAACTCCTCAGAAGTAGAAGGCTCGTTGAAACCCATCGTGGCGGGATGTCTGTCCTTGGACTGTTTGGTTAGCTCTCATAAGAATTCCATTTCTCTCTCGATGCCCACGAACTTGAGCTGCTCGGTTGGTCCGTATCTGGAAAAAGACGTAACTCGTATTATACCTGTTTACACTTAATGGTTACGCGTTGGTTCACCAATGTTTCTCCATTTATGTTAGCTTGTTCCAACGTCTATCTCATCTTTGTCCTCAAAATTGAGGTCAAGAGTAAGCTCATTTTATATAAAAAAAGTACAGCAAGGCAGCTCATGATATTTTTCCATTATTTTATAATTTTTCAATATTACAGTATCCGTATTGTATAATTTGTTTTTTGTGCACGAGCGAATCATGTACCTAATATAATAAATTGTTGGCCGAGACTAATCTTGCAATAACCTATATTTGTTATCATAGCTTCAATTAGATAGATCTTTACATGGACACCATAAAAATTAGCACAACTATATTAGGCGTAAGCTTCTAAACTAAAGTATGAGATTGAATTTGAGATCTTTCTAGGGTGAATAACGAATTATTGTCAATACCGTTAAAAAATGCAATATAACGTGATATCTTTCCCGCGCTTTATCAGTCGATCCATGTAAAGTAATGGTATTCAGCTCCATCCGATATGACTGGATGGCTAGACAGATGATGATGTATGTCCCGCACTTCGGGCCATGCAGAGAGCTCGCTACGACTCTATTACTGACTAACGACTATCACCGACTGTCATGCGGGCTCGTCACTCCCTGCAGCCGTATTATTTATTGGTTGTTTACAAGAAGTATTTTGTCTTTTCTAGTTTAGCAGAAACTGCGTCGAACGACCTCACCTCATACAAATTTTACTCAGTTCTGCGTAATTTAAAATCATCATCATCATCGTTTCAGCCATAAAACGTCCACTGCTGGACATAGGCCTTCCCCAGAAGGGGGGGATTTGCCATAATCGCCACGCTTGGCAGGCGAGTTGGCGATCGCAGTATGGTTGTTACGAAGGCACAGAGAACGCTGCTGCCCATTCTCTGGTAAGTCCCTTAGTCGCCTCTTACGACACCCACGGGAAAATATGGGATGGTGCTATTCTTTAAATCCGACACTATACGGGCAATTCAAAATAAATTTCAATAATATTATACCTGTAATCGAAGAACAGTTCCTCCCCAGGTTGTATGGCTCGCTTGGCGAAGATGCCGATGCGATGGTCTCCGTTCACCATCATGACCTTCGCGTAGCAGTTCGGGTTGATGGAGTGATTCGCAAAACGGATCTTGTTGCCTTTGCGGGTCGCATCTACCACGAAGTCTGTAAACAATGGATGAATATTTTAATGTCATGGTTTTTGCAGTGTATTATTTATTGTAGAATGTTTATGGTTCGGACTAAAACTGGTCTAATGATTTAAAAGTGTATCAGTAAGCCATTTGGTTATGGTACAGGATCAAACAGAACCAAATGTTCCTTAGATAATAATCATATGGGCTCGAAAACAAAATAAGCGTGTCTTGTTTACATACTGGATTTCATATTTGATCAGATATTCAGCGGACATTTTGTAGTTAGTAACAGCTTACAGTTATTATTCTTGTAGTACTCCGATATTTTGTGTTACATGCTATAAGCAACTCACCGTTGTTCAAGTTGAAGAGGAAGGAGCACATGTACTTGTCGTACACCTTGCCGCGCCGGTCGGCCTCGTCCTGCGAGATGATCTCCCCGCAGTACTCGGAGATGAACTCGTTCTTGTGCGCCGCCTCCTTCAGGAAGATGCCCCAGCCCGCCACGTCGCTCGGCGCCAGCAGCAGGTGCTTGTGCAGGCCTCTGGCGGGTCAAACATGTGTGTGACTAACAATGTGGTGGTTGTATCAATCATATTTTACTGTCGTCCTTCACAATGCTGCACGTTGGTTTCCTTGTTATTGGTTCGCTCTAGATTTTAAGACTCGTATTAATAAGGAAATAATGGGTGTAGAGTGTAGACGAACTTTTTACGAAGCCATCAATCAAGCCATTATGACTGATAGGTTCTTCCGTGTGTGATAACTAAACATTTGGATATATGTATTGAGATCTACTTTGTTTATTTTACAATAGTTTTTTTGATCTAGGTTATGTCTGGCTGAAAAAGTCTAGCGTCATTTAGATTAATAACGGATGTAAAGAATTTCATGTCATTTGCAAACATAGAAAAAAAAAAAAAAAAAAAAAAAGCGTCAATTGCGGCGGCGGCGATTGTTTCAGAAATTTTGAAACAATCGCCGATATTGTTGTTGAAAGAACAAATGATAACGAGCCTAATAGGGAACCCTGAGGCACACCAGAGGAGATGCTCCTCCAGGAGGATATAAAGCCACTGAGGACCACTGCTTGTGCCCTATTTTGTACATAAGACGAGAACCATCTGAATTAATCTCCACAAATGCCCAAGTCGAAAAGCTTTCTTAACAAAATGCCATGGTCGACTCTTTCGAACGCCTTACTATAGTCGGTATACAGTAATTAAAGTTACAACTTTTAAAAACTAACAATTAAAGTAAATTAGATATTTAGGTGACGAGCTATTAGCAAGTATTAATAATTAAATTTTTGTTTGCATTATTTGGCAGTGTGTATATTTTGTTCCACAGTGTATTTATACCAGACAAGCTCTAGAGCGTGAAGACTTGTAATTGGCTGTCTGATTATCATAATGTTATTTATCACTATTGTATCTAGCTGTAAGCCTTCCAAAGTCTTTAAATAAATAAAATAAAAAATGTGAAGTTTTGGAAATTTGATGTCCAATATCTTTGTAACTATGTACAAAGGTTTCCAGGAATAATTCAGAAAAAAAAATGCAATAACGGGGAGAACAAGTGCCTTTCGGCTTCGTTAAGGTTATTTTTACACACTTAAAGGGATGAATAAGTTTTATGACATACCTTTGCACAGAGACGTTCTTGCAGAACACTTGAGGCGCGTGGGGCCGCAACACGGACCGCTGCGGTGCGTGCGCCGTGGCGGCGTGTTGTATGTCATACCTTTGCACAGAGACGTTCTTGCAGAACACTTGAGGCGCGTGGGGCCGCAACACGGACCGCTGCGGTGCGTGCGCCGTGGCGGCGTGTTGTATGTCATACCTTTGCACAGAGACGTTCTTGCAGAACACTTGAGGCGCGTGGGGCCGCAACACGGACCGCTGCGGTGCGTGCGCCGTGGCGGCGTGTTGTATGTCATACCTTTGCACAGAGACGTTCTTGCAGAACACTTGAGGCGCGTGGGGCCGCAACACGGACCGCTGCGGTGCGTGCGCCGTGGCGGCGTGTTGTATGTCATACCTTTGCACAGAGACGTTCTTGCAGAACACTTGAGGCGCGTGGGGCCGCAACACGGACCGCTGCGGTGCGTGCGCCGTGGCGGCGTGTTGTATGTCATACCTTTGCACAGAGACGTTCTTGCAGAACACTTGAGGCGCGTGGGGCCGCAACACGGACCGCTGCGGTGCGTGCGCCGTGGCGGCGTGTTGTATGTCATACCTTTGCACAGAGACGTTCTTGCAGAACACTTGAGGCGCGTGGGGCCGCAACACGGACCGCTGCGGTGCGTGCGCCGTGGCGGCGTGTTGTATGTCATACCTTTGCACAGAGACGTTCTTGCAGAACACTTGAGGCGCGTGGGGCCGCAACACGGACCGCTGCGGTGCGTGCGCCGTGGCGGCGTGTTGTATGTCATACCTTTGCACAGAGACGTTCTTGCAGAACACTTGAGGCGCGTGGGGCCGCAACACGGACCGCTGCGGTGCGTGCGCCGTGGCGGCGTGTTGTATGTCATACCTTTGCACAGAGACGTTCTTGCAGAACACTTGAGGCGCGTGGGGCCGCAACACGGACCGCTGCGGTGCGTGCGCCGTGGCGGCGTGTTGTATGTCATACCTTTGCACAGAGACGTTCTTGCAGAACACTTGAGGCGCGTGGGGCCGCAACACGGACCGCTGCGGTGCGTGCGCCGTGGCGGCGTGTTGTATGTCATACCTTTGCACAGAGACGTTCTTGCAGAACACTTGAGGCGCGTGGGGCCGCAACACGGACCGCTGCGGTGCGTGCGCCGTGGCGGCGTGTTGTATGTCATACCTTTGCACAGAGACGTTCTTGCAGAACACTTGAGGCGCGTGGGGCCGCAACACGGACCGCTGCGGTGCGTGCGCCGTGGCGGCGTGTTGTATGTCATACCTTTGCACAGAGACGTTCTTGCAGAACACTTGAGGCGCGTGGGGCCGCAACACGGACCGCTGCGGTGCGTGCGCCGTGGCGGCGTGTTGTATGTCATACCTTTGCACAGAGACGTTCTTGCAGAACACTTGAGGCGCGTGGGGCCGCAACACGGACCGCTGCGGTGCGTGCGCCGTGGCGGCGTGTTGTATGTCATACCTTTGCACAGAGACGTTCTTGCAGAACACTTGAGGCGCGTGGGGCCGCAACACGGACCGCTGCGGTGCGTGCGCCGTGGCGGCGTGTTGTATGTCATACCTTTGCACAGAGACGTTCTTGCAGAACACTTGAGGCGCGTGGGGCCGCAACACGGACCGCTGCGGTGCGTGCGCCGTGGCGGCGTGTTGTATGTCATACCTTTGCACAGAGACGTTCTTGCAGAACACTTGAGGCGCGTGGGGCCGCAACACGGACCGCTGCGGTGCGTGCGCCGTGGCGGCGTGTTGTATGTCATACCTTTGCACAGAGACGTTCTTGCAGAACACTTGAGGCGCGTGGGGCCGCAACACGGACCGCTGCGGTGCGTGCGCCGTGGCGGCGTGTTGTATGTCATACCTTTGCACAGAGACGTTCTTGCAGAACACTTGAGGCGCGTGGGGCCGCAACACGGACCGCTGCGGTGCGTGCGCCGTGGCGGCGTGTTGTATGTCATACCTTTGCACAGAGACGTTCTTGCAGAACACTTGAGGCGCGTGGGGCCGCAACACGGACCGCTGCGGTGCGTGCGCCGTGGCGGCGTGTTGTATGTCATACCTTTGCACAGAGACGTTCTTGCAGAACACTTGAGGCGCGTGGGGCCGCAACACGGACCGCTGCGGTGCGTGCGCCGTGGCGGCGTGTTGTATGTCATACCTTTGCACAGAGACGTTCTTGCAGAACACTTGAGGCGCGTGGGGCCGCAACACGGACCGCTGCGGTGCGTGCGCCGTGGCGGCGTGTTGTATGTCATACCTTTGCACAGAGACGTTCTTGCAGAACACTTGAGGCGCGTGGGGCCGCAACACGGACCGCTGCGGTGCGTGCGCCGTGGCGGCGTGTTGTATGTCATACCTTTGCACAGAGACGTTCTTGCAGAACACTTGAGGCGAGTGGGGCCGCAACACGGACCGCTGCGGTGCGTGCGCCGTGGCGGCGTGTTGTATGTCATACCTTTGCACAGAGACGTTCTTGCAGAACACTTGAGGCGCGTGGGGCCGCAACACGGACCGCTGCGGTGCGTGCGCCGTGGCGGCGTGTTGTATGTCATACCTTTGCACAGAGACGTTCTTGCAGAACACTTGAGGCGCGTGGGGCCGCAACACGGACCGCTGCGGTGCGTGCGCCGTGGCGGCGTGTTGTATGTCATACCTTTGCACAGAGACGTTCTTGCAGAACACTTGAGGCGCGTGGGGTCGCAACACGGACCGCTGCGGTGCGTGCGCCGTGGCGGCGTGTGCGTGTGGCGCGTCTGCCCCGCACGCCGTGCACAGGTCGGGGTCGCACTCGCGCACACCCAGGTAGCACGGGCACTGCTTGGTGTTGCACGTCGCCTTGCAGCGACAGCCGGGGAAGCGGTTCTGGCCTGGGGATAATTAAACACATCATATTCAGTCAGACTGACTGCTGTCTGGTACGGATCAGAATGTTGGGCCACAAAAGTTATTAACCTATTGACCGCCACGGACGTCTATAGACGTCAAATTAAAACGTGCTCACGACGCCATGGACGGCATGACATGTCGAAAATAACACGTTCTTACAGTTCAAAATAAAGATACAAAAATATGCTTGTAGTTTTTTGTTTTTCCTAAAATTATTCCATAAACATAATTATTATATTACTAGCTGTTCCCGGCATGCGTTGCAATGCCCTTTTTCCTACCTACTACCTGCCTGTGTACCAACTACCTACCTACCTACTACCTCCTACCCTACCTACCTACTACCCTACCTACCTACTACCCTACCTACCTACTACCCTACCTACCTACCTACCTACTACCCTTACCTACCTACTACCCGACCTACCTACTACCCTACCTACTTACTACCCTACCTAGTACTCTACCGACTACCCTACCTACTCTATTATCCTACTTACTACCCTACCTACTACTCTACCTACTACTCTACCTACTACCCTGCCTACCACTTTCTCACCTTTTAAACCTTCCCTGGACTTTCACGAATAATTCAACACTATAATTAGCCAAATCGGTCCAGCCGTTCTCAAGTTTTAGCGACATTAACGAACAGCTATTCATTTTTATATAATATAGCTGTACCCCGCGTGCGTTGCAATGCCCTTTTACCTGCCTACGTACCAACTACCTACCACCTACCTATTACCTACCTACCTACATACTACTAATTTCTCACCTTCTCTGGACTGCCACAAATGTTTCAAAACCAAAATTAGACAAATCGGTCTAGCCGTTCTCTAGTTTTAGCGCGACTAACTAACAGCAATTAATTTTTATATTATACGCAAACACCATTTAAAAAATCGGTTTTCTATTGGGAAAGAAACAGTAATTATTTGTGATTATTGTGATAATGTCGTATGGTCTGTTCGAAGTTGTCATTCGTTGACTGAACAACTGAACGTCACTCAATTGTTTTGCCTTCCCGGAACCTCTCCACTAACACTTGAACTTTATAGTACGGTATTAAAGCTCAAATTGATTAAACGTTTTAGTTAGAAAACGTTTGTATGGGAAAAAGAAAAGGGCTGTTTTTAGGGCTTTTCCGGCCATTATTCGAATTTTTCTCGCCGTAAAAACCATCCTTGAACTTCAACGAACATTTAAAAAAAAAAACAGCCAAATCGGTCAAGCCGTTTTCATGCCATGTCGTGAGAACGGAAAACGGGTTTCATTTTTATATATAAGAAGAAGAAGATTACACAAAGATTTATAACAATTTGCCACTGTATTGGGAAAAGATCACAATTAAGAACATCCTGCAAAATGTATCATTTGGCGTGCAAATCCACACCACCGACGTGAAGAGACGTCAGCTAGTGATGGGTAAGGAAAAAATCCGCACTGGGCCCGCGTGGTGGATTATAGCCCATCCCTCTCCTAGAGAAGTGGCCTGAGTCCCAGCAGTGGGAACACTATAGGCTGATGATGAACACACACTGGTAATAGACTTTCCTCTTGAGACACCGTGCGGTAAGTTGGCGACGCATCGCCACGCTATATCTATACTAATATTATAAAGCTGAAGAGTATGTTTGTTTGTTAATAAGTTAAGCAACTTTTGTCAAGGTCTGTCTGTGGATGGGTGATGCAAAGACTGTCTCTTGATGGATGATCAAGGTTAAGCAACGGTCGCCAAGGTCAGTCTGTAGATGGGTGATCCAAGTTAAGCAACTGTTGTCAAGGTTTGTCTGTAGATGGATGATGAAGGTTAAGCAACTGTTGTCAAGGTCTGTCTGTGGATGGGTGATCAAGGCAACGGTCGCCAAGGTCAGTCTGTAGATGGGTGATCCAAGGTTGAGCAACGGTCGCCAAAGTCAGTCTGTAGTTGGGTGATCCAAGTTAAGCAACTGTTGTCAAGGTCTGTCTGTGGATGGGTGATCAAGGTTAAGCAACGGTCGCCAAGGTCAGTCTGTAGATGGGTGATCTAAGTTAACCAACTGTTGTCAAGGTTTTTTTGTGGATGGATGATCAAGAATAAGCAAATGTTGTCAAGGTCTGTCTGTAGATGGGTGGGTAATCAAGGTTGAGCAACGGTCGCCAAGGTCAGTCTGTAGATGGGTGTTCCAAGTTAAGCAACTGTTGTCAAGATTTGTCTGTGGATGGATGATCAAGAATAAGCAAATGTTGTCAAGGTCTGTCTGTAGATGGGTGGGTGATCAAGGTTGAGCAACGGTCGCCAAAGACAGTCTGTAGTTGGGTGATCCAAGTTAAGCAACTGGATGGATGATGAAGGTGAAGCAACTGTTGTCAAGGTTTGTCTGTGGATGGATGATGAAGGTTAAGCAACGGCTGGAAAGGACTGTCTCTGGATGGGTGATCAAGGCAACGGTCGCCAAGGTCAGTTTGTAGATGGGTGATCCAAGTTAAGCAACTGGATGGATGATGAAGGTGAAGCAACTGTTGTCAAGGTCTGTCTGTGGATGGATGATCAAGGTTAAGCAACGGCTGGAAAGGACTGTCTCTGGATGGGTGATCAAGGCTGAGGAATTGTTATTAAGGTCTGTCTGTGGATAGGTGATCAAAGCAACGGTTGGCAAGGACTGTCTGTAGATGGGTGATCAAGGTTAAGCAACGGTCGCCAAGGTCAGTCTGTAGATGGGTGATCAAATTTAAGCAACTGTTGTCAAGGCTTGTCTGTGGATGGGAGATTAAGGTTAAGCAACGGCTGCTAAGGACTGTCTCTGGATGGGTGATTAAAAATTATGGTGATTCATATAATTGATAATAAAAAGTTTCCTCTTTATAATTAAATAAAAATAAAAAATTGCATAGTTATTTTGTAGATTTCATTTCATTCCTTTGTATTTTATTCATATTATGCAATGCAATCATTTCATCAATGTTTTGTTATGTCACGGTAAACTACCGTCCGTAAACCGACTTCACAGACAACCAATTTTTGATGTGAAACATCTATAGCCGCAGGTAAAACCGATTGTTGGCGTGGCGACATGAAGGGCTAAGAAGGAACAGGGGTGGTTTTGGTCTTCGGAAGACTTGGAGAGTAAGTTTTTTTATCTTATTTGCACAATGTATCTTGAAGAATTTATATCCAGTCGTAAGGACAGTTTCCACGAACCCGTCGTTGTATTCGTCTCCTTCTGGATTTTGGATTCTGGAGTTCAAACTGAAAGTTCTTGGGATTTTGGATTTGGATCTGTGCTGGACGGAGCGTACACTTCATTAGTCGTGATCATTTCAGCCAAAAGACGTCCCCTGCTGGACATAGGCCTCCCCCAGGTGTGACCACATCTCGCGGTCCCGTTCGTGTCGCATACAGCGGGTCCCCGCAACCCTCACCAGGTGCACGGTCCAACTAGTGGGGGCCTTCTTCCAACACGTCTTCCGGTTCGCGGTCGCCACACCAGAACTTTCCGGCCTATCGGCTATCCGTTCTACGAGCAATGTGCCCTGCCCACTGCAACTTAAGTCTAGCGATTGTTCGGGCTACGTCGGTAACCTTGGTTCTCATGCTTCATTTCTGATTAGATCACGCAAGGAAACTCCGAGCGTAGCCCTCTCCATTCTCCATGAACCTAGCCAATTGGTGACCCCGGTGAGCAGTGGTTCCGATGTCCAGCCCCAAAGAGGTGCAGCCGTGTAGCCACGCCCGCAGTACGGCGCGTCGCCAAGGGCGCGCGTCTCTATTTTACTCAGAACCGACAAATCTTTACTGCCGACATATTGTACTTAGCATTATTCTATCTTTAATTATAGAATCAATATTTTTTCGCAAGAAGTAGTATTTATATTTTATCTCCCAACTATCCTCAAGAAAACCTCAACCAGGACGAATCCAGATATTCTAAGTATAAGATAAGTCAACAGAAATTCAGCAACTGCACCGTCATTTATTTTTTAATAAAAATACGATACTCACAATCACTGCTACACTGACAGAACTTTTCGCAGAAGTTCTGCGACTGTAGACACGGGCACATATTGTCGCACGGCTGGTTCGGGTGGTCGCATGGCGTGTAGTTGTAACTAAAATACAAAAATACATAATTTATTACAATATAACCCTCCTTTTGGGTTTCGCCGCAGTCGGGTAAAAATCAACACACAACCCCATCACAGTAATTTCATCCATGAAAAACTACCGAACGCCATTTGTTATGATAAAAATCCTACTTCCTACTAATATTATAAATGCGAAAGTTTGTGAGAATGGATGGATGTTTGTTACTCTTCCACGCAAAAACTACTGAACGGATTTGGATAAAATTTGGTACACAGTAGTTTATAACCTGGATTAACACATAGGATAGTTTTTATCCCGATTTTATCTTCACGAGGGATAATTTTCGAGTTGTAGTGGGCGAAGCCGCTGGCAACAATTAGTTCATACATAATTCATCAGTATTGTGCACGACAACTGCACGTTCGATGACTCATCAAAAATTATGAATTCTCAATCTTGCCCAAAATAGTGAAAATTAAAAAAAAACATTAATAAAAATTGAGCACGACTTTGAGAACGTCCTAATGTTGATCTGGGGAGAAGTGGCGCAAAAAGTCCCCAGTAATAGATACATGTCTGATAAGCAAGCAGAATGTAGCGACGCACCGACCCAGCCACGCAGTCCGCGTCCTCGCCAAGTCGCCACCGAGCGTTAGCTACCATATTTATTTCTCGGCTACTCGAATTTAGTTAACCGTTTGTTTTACTTCCTGTAAATTCTTACTTATTATACAGTCCACTTTACTGAAGTCACCGATGTTTCAATCCTAACACCTTGAGAATATTATCCCGTTTCTCTTCAGTGACATTGATCAATGTTCTTGGATGGCGTTGGAAATCACAAGAAGAAGGTCTACTGTTGAAACTGTTGGTAAAAAAAAACCAAGTCAAAAAGTAAGTAAAAGTCTTACACATGATGCGAGGCGGAGTCCTTCTTGAGTTGTATCTTGCGGCAGTGCACGGACCAGAGGCGATGCTTCTTCTTCTTCTTGCGCGGAGGAGTGAGTTCGGCTTCCACGCGACATTCTTCTTGGCCGGTGTTGATCCAGTATGTGTACACCTGGAGCAGGGCAGATGGGCGGATGTTACGGCGGGATACAATAATCCCGTCGGGGCTGCGGGTTGTTCGAAAGACATACCGCGGCCTCGGCACAAAGGGCTAAGAACGAACATGGATGGTTTTTAGTCAGTAGAAGTCTGATACTCCCTTTCGCTCTGCCCAAGAGCGGGAGGGGGTTATTTGATGATTTTCCACCCAAAAAAAAAAAAGGGTTGAACAAGGTTCAGATTGCGCATCGTCGATGGTACCGCATCTATGTCTCGCTCACTCAAATGACAGTTTTGAGCGACAGAGAAGGATAGAAACATGCTATTCGATACAAACATACAACAAATGCCTTCCCAAATGAAATGACTGACAGATTAGTCGACCAAAAATAAGCTACCTATAGTTCAAAAAAAGGTTCTGTGAATGGCCTGTAGTTGCTCATTCCAAAATCTATATTACTGAGAAGAATGGGCAAGAAACACCATGGAGACTCTTGTACTATGTATAGCTGATGATGGTGAATATTACCTGCTGGCAAGTCTTGGAGAGCATGACCTGAGCGATGGCGCAGTAGTTGGAGAAAAACACCTTGTGCAGAGCTCTAAACAGAGACTGGTCAGAACCCGTCCACTCTGAGTCTATGTCGCCCACTGTTAAACCTGAAATTATTCATTTATTTTATAATATTAGTCTTTCTGAAGTGAAACTATAGGGGTATGACACAGAACTATGGATTAGTAAATTATAGATGCATCAAAACTACTTCTCCTTGGCAACTGTTTGCTAATTACTGTGCTGATTTTCGTTTCAGTCTCACTGACTTACAGACTAAGAGCGAGCGAAGCGAGCTCGAAAATGTTATAAGATTTAAACATTAAGTGTAATGTAAGATATTCGTTTGTGAATAATATTCGTGGTGTTATGTCACGTTTCGATTCGCTACAAAGTGACCCGTTAAAATTCAATGAAACAAACTGCTTCAAAGTTTTTCCAAGTGATCAACGAATATTCAAACCCGCCACCCGGCCTTTAAATAGATGGGCTGAACAGCAGCAGGGTTGTAAATGAAATCCGTAGTTATCATGTCTTACCTAAAGCGTTGTAAGCAGGTTCGGCGGAACCTCCCTCGCCGTTCTGTTTGAGCTGGCCGATGGTACTCCAGTTGCTGTTGCTTGAGTTGCTGTTGCTGCCTACAACTGTACATATGTTTAGCATTACAGCATTATAGTACTATTATTTGGAGTGTATTTACTTAATTGTAAAACACAAAAAAGTTGTGATGAAACGGTCATTCAGTAACCAGTTGTTGGTCAATATCCGGCCAGACACTGGATATTTAACAATTGCGAGCATTTATAAACTCTCCATTTCTCTAAATAAAAATAAAACCTAAGCTGAGACATTTGACGCTCTGAAAATATTATTATCATCATTTCAGACGAAAGAAGTCCACTGCTGGACATAGGCCTCCCCAAAGTGTCGCCACATTGCCTGGTCCCGCACGTCTCGCATCCAGCAGATCCCGCAACCTCAGGTCATCAGTCCACCTAGTGGGAGGCCGCGCAACGCAACGTCTTCCGGTTCTCTGAATATTCGGTGCAAAATCCTGTTAAGAAGCTATCCTTTTCATTGCTAATGTCATCATTTTTATTTTACTATTTAGTTGTGACCCGCCCCCCTTCGTACAGGTGCAATGTACTACTTATAAACCTTCCTCTAGAATCGCTCTATCTATTGCTGAAAACTGTATTAAAATTCGTTGCGTAGTTTAAAAGATCTAAGCGTACAAACAGTGGAAACGACTTTGTTTCAACCTATGTAAAGATTAATTTTGTTCTGCAGTAATTTGCTCACCTTTCTGAAAGCGGTTGCTATCATTGCTGTCCTCGGATGAGGCGTCGTTGGGTGAGTCAATGGCGTGCGTCTTGCCCTTGTCTTCTTCACCTGCTGCCTTCTCGCGGGCTAGCTTCTCGCGCATACCTTCCTATATCAATAATATTGCAGTTTGTTTGAGTTATTCGGGATTTATTGGTGTAATTACGAGGTATGTATGTGCTGAACGTATACTCTGAAAGTTGGAAACGTTGTCATAAGTTGACGACGTTTACGTTGACAATAGATTCTTAAATTATAACAGTGTGTTTTCCAATAGGGATGATTACTGACTAAAAAAAATATGATTTTAATTAGTCCGTCTGTTAGATTATCGAAAAATTTTGGATACGTATTTTTTGTTTTATCAAATCAATAAAAAATGACGAAGATAAAACGCGTCAAAGATTTGAGTGGGGGCTTGTCACGTCACTCACCGGTAAAAATGTCATACTAATGTCTTAGAATATGACGTCACACGAGTTTTCAAAGCACTGTATCGTCTTTATTGTTTGTTTATGTGAAAAAATACGTGTGCAATATTTTTTGGAAATTTACCTGACGGACTAATTAGATTTTTTTTGTTAACTACCCTATTGTGGGAATTCATTTTTAAACATGAAATAAATATTCCTCTGGAAAAAAAAAACGTGAAAATTGACAAGTAAAAAGAGGTCCAGCAGGAGAACTGAAGCTAGCTTGGGCTATATTATGTAATTTTGTGTACAATAAAGAATAAGAATGATGAGCTTCACACTTGTCTAAGCAGAATCTTTAACCTCTCTCTACTGGGAGCCAGTACCTAAAACCTAGTAAAGTGTTGTGAGAATCCATTGCCCAATTTCTAGAACAGCAGTAGTTACTAGGCAGCTAGGTCATGAACTACACAATACTCTTTTCCCTCCAAGACATTTCGAACTAGTAATGCTAGATGACATACATACATACATAAACTCACGCCCTTTTCCCATGGGGGTAGGCAGAACCCACAGAACGCCACTTGCTACGATCCTTACATACTCCTTTTGCCTCGTCCACATTCATACATCTGGTCATACACGCACGCCGGTTACGAGTACTACGCACCTGTCCTTTCAGAAGAACGGCACCAATAAGATCAGTGTATGTCTTTCTAGGGCGTCCCCTCCCGGCATTACCACTCACATCTGCCTTGTAAATACCTTTTGTTAATCGACTTTCATTCATCCTCTCCACGTGACCGAACCACCTTAACATACTCTTTTCAATTTTTGTCACTACATCTTCTTTTAAACCGCAACGTTCTCGTATAACCTCATTCCTCAATTTATCATTCAGAGTTACACCACACTTGCTTCGCAAAGAACGCATTTCCACAGCATTAATCCTACTTTCATGCTTCGTTTGCCACACCCAACATTGACTGCCATACATAAGAGTAGGCACCAGCACACCATTGTGAACAGCCAGCCGAGCCTCTTTTGACATCGACTGGTTGGTCACCACCGCATGCACCATTTACTCTATTTCCCGCGTTTACTCTCCTTTCTACATCTGCGTCAATCTTTCCATCTCTTGTAAACATACTGCCCAAATATACAAACTCATTCACTTGTTTTACATTCTTATCATTTTGACAGGCAACTCATTCATCCTTAATCCACAGTCATTCTCTTTCAAATTTGTCAGACAACTATCCATGTATAGGTTGAACAGTCAAGGAGACGCTACACAGCCCTGCCTAACACCTCTTGAGATGCTAAACCAGCCAGTGTATCCCCATTTATCCTAACACAAGCACTAGAATCCTTGTACAAAGATTTTAGTGCTCGTACCAAGCACCTGTCCACACCATACATAGATAGAGTCGACCACAGCTCTTCCCTCCACACACTGTCATAAGCCTTCTCCAAGTCAACGAAGGCACAGTAGACCCTTTTGTGCTTTGCCAGATGTTTTTCAGCTATGCACCTTAAGGAAAAGATCTGATCCATACAGCCCATTCCCTCTCTAAATCCTGCTTGCACATCCCAAATTTTCTCATCTGTCACTCTTATCACCCTGTTTATAATGCTAGATGAATACTACTAAAAACAAAATTGAAACTATTAACCTGGGTAAAAGGACCACAAGACTTTGGATTTGTTTAGTTTATACCGCCTTCCTCTACGAGGTCTGTAGCCACGCCTATTGAACAGTTAACATAGGTCAGGACTTCATAGTGGCTATCCCACAGCTTATTGAGCATATCAACAATGAACAAACAATACTCATCATCATCTTCCTGGCCTTATCCCTTTCTATTTGGGGTCGGCGCAACACGTTTTCTTCTTCCATTCTTCCCTGTTACACGTCAAGGTGGCATTTACTCCTTTCTCATTCATATCATTCTTCATACAATCCATCCATCTTTTCTTACAAACAAACAAAACTATTCAACATAAATCGGACTTACCAAAAGCATGTAGCAACTGGAGCCGCAAGGTTCAGAGAAAGGTTTGAGGTCGGGCCCCTTTCTCTTTGTCAAGTTGGGCCCTGGGTGGCACGCTTGTAAACCTGTACCGTTCAATTACATTTGTGTCAACATCACATCGTTTTATAAAGCAATATGAAAATGAGAATTTGCTTTTGAACTATTTATTTGACTTTGACAAAGAATTTAATAAAGGTTTTGGGATCTTTTAAAAACATATTTTAGGGTCTAATTATTCTGTTAAATATCATATAGGAATCAATCAAACTAGGAATTAAGACTTTTAACTGACATTGAAGAATCATTCTGAACTGGACTGATAGAACCGTTATGAACTCTGATGACAAACGCTTTTTGTATATTAATGAGAGGTGTCATAAAGTTGTGAGATGATCATGAATTGATTATAAGAAATTTCTATGAATTTTATATAAAATGTTTAAATAATCATTAGTGAGTGGAAAAGTGTATGTCTTATACATAAATGACCAAAATAATATGCGTGATACATGGGCAAATAAAAACATAAAAATCAGGACATTTTCGATATCAACTTGTCTGTAATGTGAAATATTATAAGAAAAATAATAATATGGTGCAAATTGAGATAATATTTCCTAATAATATGTGATATCATTCGAAATTATGTGATAGAGAAAAAATAAACGATTGAATGTGCAAATTACATGTTTAGGAATTTGTTAAACTAGAGATGTTAATTCAAGAGCCAGAGTTTTAAGAGTTGTGATAACCATATGTATAATATATTTTGAGTTCAGTTTGTACGTAATCATCATGCTTACGACGGCGCCGAAATATCCAAGAACTCAAAACAAATAGTAAACATGATACATATAATCCCGTTAAGTGTTAGTGATTATGTCACTTTACAAACTTATTTTGTGATAACAATAAGTCAGAAATGACTGATATTGACTGACTCGCAATTAGACTGAAGCTGAGGCTGACTTAGGTCTTGATTTTGAAAAACATAAAACACAGGAATCAAATAATTGACTGACTTTTTTTTTTTTTTTGGCGGGTGGAAAATCATCAAATAACCCCTCCCGCTCTGGGCAGAGCAAAAGGGAGTGTCAGACTTCTACTGACTAAAAACCACCCATGTTCCTTCTTAGCCCTTCATGTCGAGGCCGCGGTATCTCTTGCGAACAACCCGCAGCCTGACTGACTTCAAGTGACCTTGACCTCAATCTCGCCTGATGAAAGCCATGTAATAAGGAGAATATGATTATTTTGTTACAATATAACAAAGATTTAATTGATTTTGATCCATCAGCGTTTTGAAAGATACATCTCTAGTTCTATGTCTTGAATATGGGTTATATTTTTTTTTTTTTCATAGTGTAGGGCAGGAGAACAATAGCATAAATAATAATAATATCAATGGGAATGGTAGTCGGTACGGCCTTACCTGCCGTTTGACCTCCTGCGCGCAAACAGAACAACAAACACTAGTCAGCCCTAGGAATACACAACTTAGCGTAATACTTATATTACTTATACTAAATATTTAATACCAAATGTATAAATAAGTTAATGGGATCTTGAGTATTAAAATTAGGAAAATATACTTACTTATACATAGAATAATAGAATTTATAAGAGAGGATATAATTATAATATATCTAGCAATAAAGTAAATCTCATTCAACTTTCTAAGTTTTTTTTTTTTTTTTTTTTTTTTTTTTTTAAAAACATTGCCCCACACTAGGAATTTCTCCTGTATCGTGGGTGCGTTTACAAACATTTAAACTCACATACACAAACCCACCCAGACCCGAAACAACCATCTGTAGGCCATACAAATTTTTGTTCCGTGCGGGGATCGAACCCGCGACACGCAGCGCAGCAGTCCAATCGCTCAGCCACTGCGCTAACCGTGCCGTCAATTTTTGTTTTAACATTGAATTTTTCAACTCATCAAAATCAGTATTCCAAAATAAATCATGACTGGTGCCAGTTTTACTTCAAATATAATTTAGTTTCCACTTAAATCTAAAATCTGGCAGTAAAATTTAAAATAGTCTAACTACCATTTCAATAAAATAATGAAAGGTACACTCACGATGTAAGAAGCAGTCATACTTGAAGCAGCGCCGACAGAAGAGCGTGTGGAAGGAGTGCATGGTCTGCTCGCGCGACACGGACTCCGCCAGCGGACCGTCGATGTTGGGCGTGCACTCGGGCGGCAGCGCGTTGGGGTCGCTGCGGGACGTCAGCTCGATGTATCTGCAGGTACGCCAATGTTATGTACCGAGACTGTTGTAATTGATACAGATCTTCTTAGCATGTCGATGGCAAATTTCTAATAAATCGTTTTGGCCCAAAATTCAGCTATGCGGACTCCACTCGCTGATGCAGTCGTAAGGTCGTCAAGTGTCCCGTCGGGGCTGCGGGTTGTTCGCAAGAAATACCGCAGCCTCGACATAAAGGGCTAAGAAGGAACATGGGCGATTTTTAGACAGTAGAAGTCTGACACTCCCTTTCGCTCTGCCCAAAAGCGGGAGGGGTTATTTGATGATTTTCCACCCGCCAAAAAAAAAAAGTTCGTCAAGTGTGCAGGTGTCAGGGCATGCAGCGCAACATGGCAGGTGGGACATTATCTGTGTCACTAAGCCCCAGTCATTGTACAGATGAAATGAAATGTAATAATAACTGTAGATAACTATACAAGACTTACTTCTCTCTTAACTCCTGCGCAGTGCCCTTATCAGGGAACTGAATGCTGATAACTTGGAATATGGTGAATATTGGAAACTGCTTATCGTCGAGTGCTTTCTTATCACCCTCCTTGCTTATTTCTTTATTTTTCTCCTTTTCCTTGCTTGCCTCTTTCTGTAAAACCAAAAAATCTTTAAAATAACAAGACAAAAATGTACTTGACTGTTTGAGCCACATATGAAAAACCCCACCTGGTTAAATTCTCCTTCGTTTTCTGTACAGTCAACGACACGTCCATGGGAACAGTTTAAGGTTAATAGCGCCGTTAATACATAGCAGTAAGAGCGGTTTTTGTTAACACTGACGTGCGTTAGACAGTACTAGCAATATAAAAAGCGAAGGCTTACCTCTTCTTCATGTTCATCATTCCGAGTTTCCGGATCCTTCAACTCCTCAGTTATTTCATCTTTAGACTCGAAGGTCATCACAGGAACCTGTTTAGTATACATGTATCAATAAAATAACCCTTCTTACTTCCATCTCCTTTTTTCTCCTTAAATCTCTCCTTTGATGCTCCTTTCTTCTTCTTCTTGCCATAGAACCTCCTCACACCTAGTAAAATATTACATGCATCCAAAAAGATTTGGTTGGTACTTACTGCTTTCTCCTTTTCCTCTTTCGAGTTTCGGGACTCCGTGCGATCTCCAGTTGTTTTTTCCTTAGTCGCCAGTACCTGGTTATTATTACATGTATCAGTAAAACTAAACTAAACTTATTAAGGCGAAATTGGCTCGAACAAGTCCAAAGGAGCTACTTCGTACCAACACTGCGTCGCAATGTATTTTATCTTTTGTTTCGGTTCGGACGAAGGCGCCACGAACCACTGCGTCGCAATGTACTTTATCTTTTGTTTCGGTTCGGACGAAGGCGCCACGAACCACTGCGTCGCAATGTACTTTATCTTTTGTTTCGGTTCGGACGAAGGCGCCACGAACCACTGCGTCGCAATGTACTTTATCTTTTGTTTCGGTTCGGACGAAGGCGCCACGAACCACTGCGTCGCAATATACTTTATCT
This sequence comes from Diarsia brunnea, assembly GCA_949774965.1. NCBI lineage: Eukaryota > Metazoa > Arthropoda > Insecta > Lepidoptera > Noctuidae > Diarsia > Diarsia brunnea. The sequence continues at coordinate 1,012,380 of OX459009.1, forward strand.
TTTGTTTCGGTTCGGACGACGGCGCCACGAACCACTGCGTCGCAATGTACTTTATCTTTTGTTTCGGTTCGGACGAAGGCGCCACGAACCACTGCGTCGCAATGTACTTTATCTTTTGTTTCGGTTCGGACGAAGGCGCCACGAACCACTGCGTCGCAATATACTTTATCTTTTGTTTCGGTTCGGACGACGGCGCCACGAACCACTGCGTCGCAATGTACTTTATCTTTTGTTTCGGTTCGGACGACGGCGCCACGAACCACTGCGTCGCAATGTACTTTATCTTTTGTTTCGGTTCGGACGACGGCGCCACGAACCACTGCGTCGCAATGTACTTTATCTTTTGTTTCGGTTCGGACGACGGCGCCACGAACCACTGCGTCGCAATGTACTTTATCTTTTGTTTCGGTTCGGACGACGGCGCCACGAATCACTGAGTCGCAATGTACTTTTTCTTTTGTTTCGGTTCGGACGACGGCGCCACGAATCACTGAGTCGCAATGTACTTTTTCTTTTGTTTCGGTTCGGACGACGGCGCCACGAACCACTGCGTCGCAATGTACTTTATCTTTTGTTTCGGTTCGGACGACGGCGCCACGAACCACTGCGTCGCAATGTACTTTATCTTTTGTTTCGGTTCGGACGACGGCGCCACGAACCACTGCGTCGCAATGTACTTTATCTTTTTTTCATGGGTATAGTCTTTATGTCAGGCTAATGCCGATTCCGCGTTTATAAATGTGGTTATATTCCTTGACATTCCTTGTAATCTCGAGTCTGTCACTCCATAGATCACTGTGTAGCAGCACTAAAGTCATTAATATGATGTATTTTCATCAAAAAAATATTCAGTTGAACTTACTCCTTTTTCCTTATCCTCCTTTGAGTTGCGAGCTTCTCTGTCCTTGCGATCCAATATTCCTTTTTCTTTCGCCAAGGCCTGGAATGTCATAATTTTATTTAAGTGCATTTTACTTCCGACTGCCTGTCTAATTTCAAAGTTTAATCATATTATTTAAAATATGTTTGATTCATCTAAATATTTCCTACTATCCCCCGGTTCCTGAATAAATAGACAGGCAGAAGCATTTTAGGTCATTGAGGTAGTGATGTTCTTGCCTCGTATTTTAACTAGCACTGAATCAAGACATGACTACGTAAACAACGACAGGATTTTGTCAATACAGGCTGGCAGGTTCAAATTGCCTAGCTGGTATAAAAGTCGTAAGACCTACTGCTGTGCACTAGTTTCGAATTCGATTTCCAGGTCATTATGTGTTATAAATTAAAAAAAAAAACGATGTCCCACACTAGGAATTTCTCCTGTATCGTGGGTGCGTTCACAAACATTTAAACTCACATATATAAACACCCAGACCAGGAACAACTATCTGTAGGCCATACAAGTATTTGTTATGTGAGGAATTGAACCCGCGAAACGCAGCGTAGCAGTCAATCGCTCAGCCACTGCGACAACAGTGCCGTCAAATAACTGTTATTAGGTTTCTGGATTTCAGTAATTTCTCAGTATCAGCCCAGGGTTTGGACTCGTGGAAATAATGCATGATGTTAAAGTTCAATCTCCTACTGTTACTTACTTCTTTCTCCTTTTCCTCCTTATAGTTCCTGGCCTCCCTGTCGCGGCGCTCCTCAGCCACCTCCTCCTTGGTCTGGAAGGCCATGAGCGCGTGCACCAGGTCCACGAACAGCTGGTCGTCTATGAAGCCCCCTTCTTTGTCACCTGAGTCATTGAGATTGTCTTGTTAAAACAAAGTTGACTTTAAACAGACAGATGGAAAAGTGATCCTATAAGAGTTCTGTTTTTCCTTTTGAGGTACGGAATCCTAAAAACAGTTAAGTTAGACATTGAAATAAATTTAGGGCAACTGCCAAGATTTTCTATTTCATTTATGTATGTATCTTCAATGGAAAGTTTCATGATTGAAATTAGGAGGAAGAGTGACTATTAAAATTATGCTTTCTGGTGTTATTTTTTTGCATCTATTCTATCACATTAATATGATTAATTTAGTAGTCATTAAATCAGGACTTCATAGAGGTCTGTGTTTTGATAACATATATTAATTAAGGCTTTTTTAAAAGTGTGTAAAAACAAAGTAAATAATGTGCATGAACAAGTTCTAAAAGTAGTGAATACTTATCTATGAAGCACGACAAGCGTGACTGTGTGAGTGCGAAGGCCTATGAGGTGTACAGAATACTGATCTTAATGATATTTACTTACATCTAAGCACTTTTATTTAATATTTTGTTTAATCTCTATGTTAATTGAATTTACTTTATTTAATTTTTGAATATAGCATGAACCAGAGAAATGTTTAGTTATTGCTAGAATTCATAAAATAATTATGTTGATGATCATTTCTGTGATTCATAAATTCTTAAAAAAATGTAGTTTTATCTCTATAAGCATAGACATGTGCACCACACACCAAAGTGTATTAAATTCATGTGAGAGTCTGTGGACATAGCCATTGTGCTAACTTAACTATGTATTTCCAAGTGTATGAAGAAGTAAAGAATGGGAAACTTTAATTGATTGTCTTAATAAATTAAAGATAAAATTTTGAAAAAATTTCGTCTTTAGAGATTTATGCCCGGCATACATATTAGTTAATATTGGTGCCAGTTGGTAAGGGCAGACTGAGTCATCACAAAATGATGTGGGAAAAGTAAACATGGTAAATATCCCATTTTTAGTAGTAATAATAAAATAATGTGGTTTTGAAAACATAGTTATTAACAAAATGTGGTGGGTGGTAGTGGCTTAAGGTCAAAAGATCCTTCGTCCTGAAAACAAACTAAGTGTTAACGTAACACATGAGCAGATTTTTCATAGCTGTATTCTAGGCCAAACATATTTGAACTCTTTGCTATTAATATGTAAAGAACAAGTAGAACCTGATATAAGATTATCAACAATCATGCAATACAAAAAAACGGCACAGTCCACAAACATTAGAGTAATGATGTTAAGCAGATGTACCATGCACTTTCCCGTCGTAGTTCTTTATGAGCTCCTCGATGAATGTACCGTCCTGATCCAGGACCTCGTCGCCCATGTACGGGATGTTGTGGAGAACAGTCTCATCTTCTACCATGAAGTTCTTCTGCGTCGGGGCCCATGTGTACATTGTAGGAATTGGGTTTACAGAGTTGATTATACGGATTGGAACTTGCTGCGTTGTTACTATCCCTGAAGCTGTAGAGAAATTTATTTTTTTGATTATCGGATTTTCAACCAAAAAAATTAAATAAGACAACTGATAACTATTATATTATTATGCTGCTTTATTGGATACAAACCCTAAGAGCAGTTTGCACTATGTCCAATTCGAAAGTTAATGTACTAGAACAGATAGAAATTGTCATCCAATTTCTTTCTGTTCTAGTGCATTAACGGAAGCCAGATCTAGTGCGTAAACTACCAAGAAATAGTTCTACAACTACTCCGGAACATATATTCACGGGTTCGGAATTGGATTCGGATGTGACGTAGTGCGAAACCACTCTAACTGTGATGTGATAAACAAGTAAAAGATCTTGTCAGTTTTTTTTATATGTTGTGTCATGAGTGTATCGCTGTTGTATACTTTTTATTATATACAGTATTTATCTCATGCATTTTTGTTTTTAAAAGTTTTATGTGCAACTAAAAAAATATACAACAACAAAGCATGAACTGGTGAGCTGATTGGAAAACATTCTAATAAGTTCAAATAATTACCATCTGTGTAAGTCACGTCAGCTCTCTTCATAAGGCTCTCATGGTTGGGGACAGGAGCAGGAGGTGGCCAAATCGGTTTCCTTGGACGAGCATTAATCTCGGAGTCATAAGCCTCTACCGACACCGTCATAATATTCAGGTTGCGGGCCCATGCTACCTTTACCTCGTCTACGCGTTTGAAGCGCTGTAATTATTAAATTTTAAATTAATGCATTGTCCAGTAGTTCCAGTTCATCTTATGGCGGGCTAAGAAGGCTGGCATAAAACTCCCTTTGTTTAAGAATTACCTTTGCTTGGCGAAGTCTCATGTATTCCGACTTCACGCGTTTCTTCCATTCTGCCGATAGTTTAGATTTACTCATGAGCGACAGTTATTTCACAAGACTTCGTCGAACTTCTGTTTAACAAAATGAAATCGCTAACACAATCACACAAAACAAAAATGGCAGAAATGGAAGGCGCGCCGGGTGACACTGTGACAGACACTTTGACAGTTGAATGAACCCACAGAGGCCACAGGCTAAAAATTAATGACCTTACAAAACAAAGAAGGGTCGCCAAAGAAATGCACCCCAATGTGAAATAAGTCTGATAAAAATAATGCAATAATTATATCAGAAAAACTAAACACATGAATCGAATCAAAAAGTCGACTCCACTACAATAGAGTAGAGACTGGGGAGGTGAAGGGCAACATAACCTATCTAGCTCTACTGCTCTATTTTGTTTGTGATAATATTGTCTATGGGTTTTGAGTAGCGAATGTGTGCGCTGCCATTTTCTATTGAAATAAATTATTGAGAAAAGGCTATTTTGTGAAAAGGTGAGCATGTAACAGAGGTATTCCGTTGATATTCTACTATTATTTTACTCGCTTTAATTGTAACGCATGATTTAGTGGCACATTTTCTGGTCCGTGTTCGGGTTACGTAATTTGTTGTTTCTCGTCTTAAAATTATTTATCAACGAAACATGAAAAATGTAATCGATGCGCGAGGATGTCTCTCGAGCGAGGTTTATGTAGAGCTGCTGTCTACACCAAAAAGTTATTCTGTTTGTAGGTGTGTGCGCACCTACAAACTGCCGCAGGTTATGCGAGGGGACTCTGATAAGTATGTCCTCGTATCGCGGCGCTGGAGGCGCGGGCGGCGCGTGGGACGGCGGGCCGCCGGGCGCCGAGGCTGACTACTCGGGCGCGCCCAGCTACGCGCCCGCCGCCCCTCCACGAGCCATGCCCACCACTGACCCCTGGACCGGCGTCAGCTACAGCCAGTACGGCGCGCCACCCTACGACTACCAGGCGTATGCGCCCGGCTACACCTACGCCTACGACCCTAACTACTACCAGCGCCCTGACGGAACCTACTATGGGAAGTACCTCGAATCGGGCACCTATACGCAACAGCAACCAGCCGGGTATGAGTACCCGACAGTAAAACGCGAAAGAAGTCGTTCTCCTGATTCCCACAGATATGAGCGCAGAAGGTCTTACCGAACGAACTCCAGAAGTGTGTCTCCCTATGATAGAAGGGCGAGTGCATACTCCAAAAAAAGAGACAGCAGCTATGAGGAAGGTCATCGTCGTAGATCAAGGAGCAAATCAACAAAACGCCAGAAGTATTCATCCAGTGATCGTTCGAGCTCCCGATCACCTTCATATTCACCACAGAAGAGAGAGAAGAAAAGGAAATCTGTGTCATCAAATTCTTCTGCATCCATTAAATCTTATAGGAAAAAGTCTAACAAGACTCATGCTCGTGATCCATCTGTGCCTCCTAGGAAATCTTCAGCCTCTCATTATGAATTAAATGTTCACAGAATGTCAAGTGTTCATAGGGCAAGCAAATCGCCACATGAAGGAGAAAAGAAAAGCAAGGATGCTAAATCTCATTCCAAAAAAGATAAAAAAGCAAGAAAGGTTACTACACCAACAAAAAAACTAAAAAAGAAATCTAAAACTTCAAATAAAAAGACTAAAAAGTCAGCCACCACCCCACCACCAAAAGTGCTTAAAAAACATAAGGTTAAATCTGACGCACCTGTCAAAAAGGTCAGAGAGAGTTCGTTGACCCCACCTAAAATGTATAGGAGAATATTATCAAGTTCCAAATCTCGTTCTAAATCAGCGTCGCCTTCGCCGTCGCCCCGTCATTCGAAACGCACGCGATCTCGTTCGAGGAGCCCGCAGCCTTCCCGGTCGCGCTCGTTCAGTAGGTCACGGCTGTCGACACCCCCGCGGCGATCACGGTCCAAATCCAAACGAAGGACGAAGCGACAGTCGCGATCGAGAAGTCGTACGAAACGGCGTTCAACAAGCAAAGCTAGGTCTCCATCGCAACGCCGCTCCAAGTCTCGAGGAAAAGGAAACAGTCGTTCCAAATCCCGCTCTAGATCGCACAGCTCTCGTTCACGCAGTCGCTCCAGATCGCGGACTGATGACGAGCGCCGCGGACAGTTCACAGTGGCAGATAGGAAACGTTTCTGGAAATTGCACAGAAACAGGCAAGAAGAGAAGGATAAAGAAAAAGAAACTAAAACACCACCCAAAGAACTGAAACCTCCACCAGGCGCTGTTGAATCAACAACAGTTGATGATATTGAATATGGTGACCCTCCTGAAGTGGAAGGCCCCAATTTTGCAGAATTACTGAACCATGACCAGGCCATGCAAGCGTCAACGTCCAGATCTAAGACTGGTCCTCAGCCCATCAAGAATGATGGAAGTTTCTTAGAAATGTTCAAGAAGATGCAGGACGTGACTAAAAAGGCTGAACCAGAGAATAAACCAGAAATTAAGAAGCCTGCTTTGCCTTTTATTGGGAAGAGACGTGGTGGCAGGGTTTTAAAGACTGGACTAGTGAAAAAGGCTAAAGCCATAGGTGAACAAACTGTGGATAATGGCCCTAAGGATGCATGGTCCCTTTATATGCAGGAAGTGAAGAAATATAGAGAAACTTCCTGTGAGGAAGAGCGGAAGACTAGACCTCTAGTGAAATAATAATTTACTAACTGAATAAATAAAATAGTGTTAAGATTTTTATTGTGACCTCTGCAATGTATTTACATATATTACAATTTTTATTTTCTACATAAACTGTGTTCATTGTTTAAGTATGTCTAGTTGCCTGACCATCTTATATCTTTATGAAAAAGGTTCCAAATAAAGAATTATGTCAATGACTAGGCTGTGTTTCGTTGCAGCATCATGCCTGAGATGATCAAAACGCCCGCCGACATCAAAACCGCACCTTTCGACCCACGGTTCCCTAACCAGAATCAGACAAGGTAACATAAGCTTTATTTCTTGTGATGCACATGTGCTCTCAAAGCCTAACCGGGTGATGACCAAGTGACTGCTTAAGTAAGTAAATAGAGTCCATAATCTTTTCTAACTCGAATCGAGAGAAGATACCTTCAGTAATCATGATTGCATGACAAACATCAACATTATTGTAAGTACTTACAAAACATCATGATCATAATAATTTTGATCAAGGAAACAGCACAAAATTATCTATAATAGTCCCATGATTACCCATTGTTTTTCATGGTCTATTTTTTCTGCAGTTTACATTAACATAATTCTGCATTACAACATGGTTTGGTTTTTAATCTGATAGCAAGGTAGATAAAGCATTTATCTATCAGCACTTTAGTTTTGTCTAAGTATATATAAATGAGGATCGCATCGCATTTTCAAATAAACTACACCTATTGTAGTTTTTTATGTGATTCGTTTCTTGGCAATTACCATAGTATCATGATTAAAAATCCATTATGCTATCCGACCGTAACTGTCGACATCATCATAAATGCATTAATTTATATTATACCCAACATCACGCTCTTGTCGAACATAAGCAGACAAGACTATTGGTTATATTAGCAATACTCCAACGAAATCCTTTCCACAGGTACTGCTACTCCAGCTATCTGGACTTCCACCGCTGCCAGAAGGTGCGTGGCGAGAAGTACGAGCCATGCTACTACTTCCAACGGTGCTTCAAGTCTCTCTGCCCCAATGAGTGGGTGGAGAAGTGGGACTCCCAACGGGCTGAGGGCTCCTTCGCGGGAAGGATCTAAAGTATTCCAATGTCGCCGTTGACTTGTTAATTTATGCGAGTTTTATTTTTACTTAGGCCCAATTTGTGATTTAGGGAATAAATGCGTTAATTCCATTTTTTTGTTTCATTTAGTAAGTCATGTAAGGAGCCATTGGATACCTATCAACATTTGTCTGCTATATGAATTTCATAAATACACAGCAAAAGCAATTGATTCACGCTACGTTTTAGTTTAATTTCATTTTATTTCAAGAGTAACATTTTCGTCATATTGGTCCAGGGAATGCTCCTTTGTCCCTAAGGTCGTCCCAATGACTTATCCAAAAGTTGGGGCAGATGGTCTCAAAGTAGCGTTTAAATATCTTGCAGTCATCTACATCGCCCAACAGTCTTCGGCATTTATGGAAGTCACAGTAGTTGTCGTAGCATGCTCTGAAAAGATGTTCAATAAAATATGTAAAGACCTTAGCATTTTCAGGAGTTGAGAACTTTTGAGGGAACTTAGTTCATGTACCTACTTAGATTTTATCTGATTACGTCAGTTCTTCTTTCCTTCTCCTTTTGTAAATAGTCGGGATACATAGTTGTTGTTTTTATGAACTTACCTAGTCTGATTCTGATGTGGATATCGCGGATCAATGCGCTGAGTCCTAAACTCTTGGTCACACATTTTCTTGGTTCAGTCAATAAGTAAAATGGTGAATTTAAAAGTGTAAAATGGTCAAATATTTGATTAGCCGATTGACAAATCTGAAACAAAAGATGTCATTCTAATTTCATCTATGTGGTCAGTTGGTCACCCATAGATCTATGGGTAACGTCGACCTTTTTGAATAAAGCCTTCGTCGCAAAAACTATCTCGTGATCTTAATGCAATATTTCGGTTTTAAGTTGGGCGGAAGTTGAAGTACCTACACGCGCATAATATAAAATATTAGGGCGACGTTTTGCCGTTGGCACCGCGCCAGCATATGCATGCAATCAATATCGGTAAGGTTTAGAGGTGACATTCCTAATGTAACGACCTAGCGAGCCTACCGTTCGTCGCAAGTACCTAAGCTGATTAAATTACATAACGAATGGCTTATTTTGTTTACTGACGAATCATGGAAAGGGAACATGCATTAAAACTAAGCTTGTGTATAATGAGAAGACTTTTAATAGCTGCTATTGATCTCTTAGGAAGTATGTAAATACAAATGAACCAACATACAAAATCATAGAATGTAGCTCGGAATAAAACCGAAATTACATAGATGTGTAAATTTAAAATTACAATAGTGTAGAAAGATATTCGACTATAATTAAATTAATTACATAAAATATTTACAATTTATACGACACCAACATTGTACAGCTATAAGGAAAACATGAGGATATGTTAACAATGCTTGTCTTTTGAAGCTATAAATTAAACATACATTGTGGAACAATACTCAATTCATTAAGAAATTATCGAAACCCCTCACACTTTTTAAGTACATCATTAATTGGATACATATATTTGAATTGCATGAAGCTTTTTCTCTGCTTATTCTTTATGTGCCATAACACTTCTCATATTTTATCACCAATTCCATGGGGCCTAAAGACCTATTCAGTTTATACATCATTTTTCCTTTAAAATAGTCAAACCTTTTTTCTTTATAAACCCCAAAAGATTTTTACTACCAGACTCACCTATTGGGAGCACGAAACGAAACTAACCATGGTAAATATCCTGTTTTCAGTGTTATATGATAGTTTATCCTTTCCACAAATAAATGTATTATTCCACATTGCACTGACAATACTATCACTATGTAATAAGCAGAGATCGGAATTGGTCAAGTTTATTTCCAGAATCCTGGAATGGTTTTGAAGTTTCCAAATAAAACTGTCAAATTAGAGGGAGATATCATCCACAAGTTATGTACTTCCTTGAAATTCAGGCAAATAAAGTGTACCTATTCCAATCTCTGGCAGTAAGTGAACAGTTTGGTAGCTAGTGGTGGTCGATATCCGAATGTTTGCTGGAGATGCTGAGTGTTGTGGAGTACTGCTGCTGCCGGTGGAGGATGCCCAGGCACTGGAGCAGGCACTGCATGCTGGCGGCTGATGTAGCCTTGACAAAATAGTTGAATAAATATAGGGTTTATGGTGATCATTTCCACAAGATAATTAACTGTAGGTACTACTAGTACTCCCATAACTAACAGGGTTGTGGAGGTCAGATAGGCAATCGCTCCATGTAAAATACTGGTATTCAGCTGCATCCGGTTAGACTGGAAGCCGACCCCAACATAGTTGGGAAAAGGTTAGATAGATGATGATGGCTAGTAGACCCATAATTTCTAATGGGGTTAAGCTTCTCTTTGTAACGTTTTTATTAGCCTATTCAGCCCCACTGCTGGTCAAAGGCATCCCCCATTCCTTTCCAATTCTTTGTAAATCCTACTAATATTTTAAACGCGTAAGTTCGTAAGTATGGAAATGGATGTTTGTTACTCTAGCGCAAAAACTACTGAACGGATTGGGATAAAATTTGGTACACAGATAGTTTATAACGTGGCTGAATTAACACATAAGATAGTTTTTATCCCGATTTTATCTTCCCATTGGATAATTTTCGAGTTGTAGCGGGCGAAGCCGCTGGTATAATAGTTAAAGCTATAATATTTAAACAATGTCTGTGAACACAAAAATTGTGTTACATAAAAACATTCCAGTCCTATTAGGCTGAGAATCAGCTCTACAAAGGGGTAGGCATCTAACAAAAGCACTGAAATAACTTCCCAGAGTCATGTTCGTGTAGTATGCCATGTTATGAGAACATCCGTGAATGGCTACAGAATACAAACTGCATCAATTTGAAAGTAATGCAACTGGCCATGATGATGTAAAAGTAATGATTCGTAATGTAGAAAAAACTTACTTTTAAAAGTAATAAGTCAGGATCTGTGTGTGGAAATGGTGAGTCTGCTGATTCTATGCACCTTGCTAGAGCGGCATCACTGGAAAATAAATTAAATTAAGTTTTAATTGTGAGAATGCCCAATAAATGGTCTATTTAAAAGTTAATTTCATTCTGGTCTCATACTATTAATGAGACCAGAATGAAATTAACTTAATAATACATTGTTATTATTATCGTATTGTGTGGTGGACCTATGTTAAAATTCATATATATTTAGGGTCACACCTTTTGCCACGGGGTGGGAGTAGGGACATACTCTGGCCACATATTCCTTACTCTTTAATAAATAATGATTTTGAATAAATACAGGAGACTCTCTCAGCCTTCTAGGCACATTTCCAGTTGACAGCAATTCAGATTTTTGTTTAAAACAACTCACACCCTATTATTTGATAACAATGGATGAGATAATCACCTCAGTTCTGTAGATTGCAGCTGGTTTCTAGCTGAAGCCATGGCATCATGCACTGCAAGCTGCTCTCTTGGCTGCAAAGGGGGATTGGCACCCATAGCCTGGAAATTAGAAAAAAGAACAAACTTTTCAAAAAGATTAATCAGAAAATCCACTGTCAATGTTGATACTGCTTTTTTTCCAATTTATTCTGTGTTCAGCTCAGGACTGGTCAGCAAAATATTTCGTAGAGATGTAGATCCATTAATTTTGCATTCACATTTCTTCACATGCATAAAAAAATTGTTGTGTTCAAAATCTTACATCATATACCTTAGTGTGTATCTCAGCTATAGCCCTCAGACCATTAACCCACTCCTGCCTGGCCCTCGCATCAGTGGCCCGTAGCTTGAGCATGTCCCCAGAAGCACAGTTGATAGTAAATGTACGAGAATCTTCATCACTGGGGCATACCACTGCAGCTGCTAAATGTGCCTGAAAATTATTATTAGTAAATTACTCACCCATATTTTTTTGAAGAAGGACATTGTAGCTTCTGATTTTATTTGTTGTTATCATTAGATTTTATTATCTTAGCTGATTAATGACGACATAATATGATAGCATACCTACTCTAGTAAAACAATAAACAAGTCAAAGAATGAAAAACAAAGAAAATTCTAAGGCACTGAATGAACATTTAATTGATGAAGAATTCGATTGATGACAACACTACCTCTCCTCTGGCTGGCTGTCCTGGCTGAATAGTGTCTCCAGGTCCATCAAAGAGGTAATAGGACAGAACTCCTGTTTCTGGGTCGACCGCAAACCACCGCTGCTGCCAGCCCTTGACAACGTTTGTGTATTTATATAACTGACCAGACAGAGGCCTGTGAGCCCCCGATCCAGCTGTTTTAATCATTTTATTATTTATAAGTTATTCAGAGATCTAAACACTTGGTTAAAAAAGTTCGATTTTTTCTTCAGAATTTTGACATATTAAGTACCACGTTTAGTTAGTTGAGTGCTCCATATTCCTAACAGCGATTTTTTTACTTCAACGTAATATTTATATTTTGTCTAGATAAAAATAAACTGCATGTAAATTATTTTGAGTTGTTCAAACCTAAAAAGGTTATTCCAATATTGTAAACAAAACGTTTTAATACATTCTTTTCAGAATGTGACAAAACGTTTAGTTCATGTTCATGTGTTAAATGTTAACTAAAAACTATTTCAAACTATCTAAATATGCCCACAGATTTTTAAAGGATTGTGTACAAGACTAGTAAATGATCTACGATTTAAATAATAAAAAGAGAATCCGGACGTCCATGCGGCGCTAATACTTTTCGAATTCTGTGATGACGTTGATATTTCTAGGAAATTGTTTCGTGACTTAGACAAGCAAAATTGGTATTGGTAACGTTTTCTTTCAGTTTTTTTGACTTGTTTGTTTTGATATGTCAGTGTCAATGTCAATTTTATTTATTGCTTTTGCTGAGGATTTAAATTCGTTTTCATGTTTCTTCACTTGGTTTTATAAAACACAGTAAAATGTCATTCAAATTGGTACGAATCGATACACAAGAACCCTGTAAAATACAACTGACGATCGGTAAACATGTTATTGGAAGAGGGAAGTTTCTTCACGTAAGTGGGCCTGTTCAAACACGAACGGTCTCTAATTTTCCGAATAACAGTCAAGTAGCCTTCAAATGTTGTATAGTATTGTTGATTGAGCTTTTGGTCAGTGGGTCGTCTTAGGCTTTTGATATTTACGTAGCGTTAAAGATCTATTCTTCTATTCATTTTGTATGAGTCATCCATCAAGGACCACTGACCGAGTCACCACATAATTGCGCCTAATATTTTTACATTTGTCCGGTTTAGAATGACGAAACAGATAAAAGAGTATCACGAAACCATGCCGAGCTCGAGGTTACGCCTGATACTGTCAAACTTAAATCAGTGAGTAAAAATCAGCATTTTAAACCTTAAATTTTTGAAAAAAAAAATTTTGTGCAAGTGAGATAACACTATAATTACTTTCATAATTTTCAGTTACATCAAAACCCATGTTTCTTTATGAAGAAGAGCGTTGAAACTCATTTGCTACATCAAGACACCATTGTTTGTCTCTGCCATGGTGACAAATTTGGTCTCCTACCCGAACATTTCTGGTATGAAGTCATACATTGTCCTGATCAAGACAGTGTAGAAGAAAGACCAACAATCTCTGAAATTACTGACAATGGCGTACACAATGAAGAAGAGAGAATAAATCAGGCAGGAGTCGGGGAATCTTCAGATAACAGTACTGATGCTGAAAAAAAGGATGAAGCTTTAAATTCTGATGATAGTCTGGACGGCTCAGGTACAAGCATGTTTGGTTTTAGTGAAGACCCATTTGGTATCCTTCCTAACTTTTTGTATAAACAAATCATACAGTGTAATGTTGTCACTATAGAACAAAGACCAACGGTTCCTGTAGCTTCTAGTGGTGAAGATGGTAAAATGGCTGAAGGAGTTAGGGAACAGGGTTCTTCACAAGTGAGTGCTACTGCTGGAGATGAAGCAATAAATTTCAATAGTATGGAAGAAGCAGATACTAACAGTTCTGCATCACCATCATTGTTGAGTAAGTAAGCTATGTTTTTGTTCATTCCTCTGATTTTATAAGTAAGCTAGAAGATCAGAAAGCTTCTAATGAACTATTTCATAATTTTTACTAAATGTTTCGAAGAAAGCTTCAAGTAAACAGCTACAATTATTTCTACTTGTGTTATTGATTTAAATACATCACCATCTTATTTACAACTCACCAATATTTTCCATTTTACAGCTCAAAAATTGAAAAATAAAAATGTATAGGTTAAGGAAAACTTCTTATAAACTTAGCTTATAAAATAATACATTGTATGCTTTTGAAATGAAAACAGCATCTGCAAAAATAAAGGGAGACGAGTGCCACTTCATGCGGGAATGAGTTGTCACTCATGGTGCCAGAAAAATAAGTCCACTTGATTGTAGATCTCTTATTTTGTTAAAATAAACACAAACTCTTCAAAGTGGTCAAAAAGGCATCAGGGCGCAAGAAAATAGCATGCAAGTGCATGGCACCCCAACCGACTCTAACAGGTCCGAAGGAGATGGCGGGGTCTAGTGAGTGAGCAAAATGAGGAAATTAAGCCCCTACCATTCTCTTTGTGTTAGGTACTCTGCAGGCAGAAATAGGACTTCCGCTGCGCGGGCCTACTTCTACAACCCGGCCTATGACGACTACGCCATAACACAAAGCCTTGACTTTTTTTTATAAAGAGAAGGTGAAGAGAAGGTCCTGCATTGTGCAAAAATAGTGTAAAAACCAAATCCAAGATTACATATCTTTTTTTTTTTTTGTGGGGTGGGAAATCATCAAATAGTCCCGCTCTTGGGCAGAGCGAAAGGGAGTGTCAGACTTCTACTGACTAAAAACCACCCATGTTCCTTCTTAGCCCTTCATGCCGAGGCCGCGGTATCTCTTGCGAACAACCCGCAGCCCCGACGGGAAGATTACATATTATCTTGGATTTGGTTTTTACACTATTCAAATTACATATTTTTGCACAACAATGTTTGTTATGCAAAAATATTTAATTTTATCCATCATAATTATGTTTTATTATAGAGCAAGGTTTAAGTATTTATAATATTAAGTTAATTCCAGCTGCTGAAGAAGAGGCTGCTAAACAAGTCAAAACAGAACCAGCAACTCAAGAACAAGTAGCCAATGTACAGGAAACTGCAGGACCAGATATCGTAAAACTAGAAAGTGTTGACCAGGATACCGAATCGTATACCCCACCAGACCAAGTGCCTCCAGCTAATGATGCTAGGTCTCCAGCTAAAAGAGCGCACAGTTCCACAGAATCAAGTCCTGTTGATGTTAAGAAAGTGAAAATTGAGCGTGTGGATGGAGATGCAGCTGCAGGACCTAGTAATGGTCAACAGGTAAGATTAGTCATCAAACCAGGCAATTATTTTTGTTGTATCAAAAATGTTGTAGGTCCAGTCCACCTAACTACATAGAAATGGTGCATTTTTACAATATGGATATGCCCTTAATGTACGTCCTGACTGAGTGACAGCGCGTTGTTCGTGCGGAATTCGCGCCGCACGCGCACGAAACAAACGCCGGTTGATTCCGTCCCGTAACATGTACACGCCTTCTTGCACTGACAAGTTTAAACTTGTGGAGTGTTTGTTTTGTAGTACGGGGACTTCCCGCATCAGTACTCTACCGACTAGGAGTTAGTCATCATTATGTCCTTGTAGATAACGGTCGAAGATTAGTATTATTAAGCCAAACAATCGAACTTATTCCCTCATGCATGGCATAATAAACGGAAGCCCTCGAACAACCCGCAGCCCCGACGGGCATAGTACTTATGCCTCAAGACAATAATCTATTTTGAAAAACACCATGTTACAGGCTTCATCTGACAACAATAGTAAAGACAATGCTGCGCCCGCGTCGCCGGCGAAACCTGCACCACCAGTAAGGGAAAGGTGTATTTATGGAGCCAATTGTTACAGGTGAGTTATATGACAGAACATGTCACATTGAGCAGGTACAATGCACAATGGCAGCAGGCAGGGGGATTTTAAGTCAAGAGGGGTAAACCCCCCATATAATATGAAGAATGTCGCCATATTAAAAAAAAAAGTTTTTCCTATGCATCGAAAAACACTTGAATCTTACAGATTGTTTCCAGAATATCACATGCCATTAAACTAATGCTCAGACCCGCCTAATTTAACGGCGAATGTCACCAATGGGCACGAAACGCGTGCAAGAGCTGTCAGTGTCATCATAATTGAGGAATTTTGATACACACACAGCTCTTGAACGCGGTTCAGAATAGTTCGGATGCAGCGTTCTGCTTTAAGGGCGAAATTCACCAATAAAAATGGACACGAACCGCGTTCAACACCTCTCAATGTTACCATAATTGAGGATATTTGACACACTGGAAGCTCTTGAACGCGGTCCAGATGTGATGATAGCGTTCAGCTTTATTCAAGAATTTTCCTGTCAATTGCAAAGCTCATAAATCCTGCACTCCATCATTGCAGACGCAACCCGCAACACAAGGCGCAGTTCAGTCACCCCAGCGACGCAGACTGGGGTACGGACGAGCGCGGCGTGTGTCCCTACGGGGGCGCGTGCCAGAAACGCGAGCCCCGCCACTGGGACACCCACACCCACCCACCTGGCACGCTGCCGCCCGCCCACGGACCTAGACCAGGTCAGATTTTTCATCATCTTTTTTCCTTGGTGAGAAATCATCAAATGGTGTCAGACTTCTACTGACTAAAATCGACCCATGTGGCCTCTTAGTCCTTTGGGTTCCGGGGCCGCGGCATCTCTTTCGAACAGTCCCGCAGCCCCGGCAGGAGTCGGCCCTTGCGCGCGTGAAACACGAACGCGCCGTCGGCATGGCTTATCATCTTAACCCAAGTTCCACCATCTAAGTGCTGGTTCACGACTGGTCTTAGGCGACCCGAGATCATCATTTTTATTGCAGTCGAAGACAGTTCTGTGGAACATTATTTTACAAGTCCCCCGTCTTAGTAAATGTCGGTGTTCAGTTTATGATCCTAAGCCTCCATCGCAGTTTAATATTGAACATTATTATAAATTATTCAGTAGACCTTGTTGGTGTTGGTCGTCCGGCAGCGAGCTGGGCAGACCACGTAGTTGCCATCAGGGGAAAAACCTGGATGAGGCTAGCTCAGGACCGTGGAGAATTGCACAAGAGAGACTTATATCCAGCAATGGGTGAATTCAGACTGGAGGATGATGATAAGACCTCGTTGTCATTCCACTGAAATCATTCTACATGCATTGTTTAGTTCACTTTTTGACATGGCAGGCGTATTTTTTTAATTCTGTCCCTTCCACGTGTTTTCGAGTTCGTTATGGTGTTTGAACAGGTAACCGTTTATACGTCGATGTCCATTCCACTTCCACATTTGCTTGACTTAAAATATGATTATTCACCTATATCTTTATGTCCCGCAGGTATGCAAGTAGTCCAACGCCACGGCAACATCTTCTATATAAACGCACATTCCGTTAATTTTTACGACGACCATTTCCAAGTAGAGGACTCAGATGGCGATAGTGTTGATTACGATTACGAGTTTTAAATCGATTACTCAATTTATCCATGTTGAATCATGATTGTGAAAAGAGGAGTTATTATAAGTGTTCTGTATTTAAAGTGAGATTCATTTAACCAGGTAACAGACAGAGAAGGAGGCAAAGGAATGTGTCTCTAAGTGATGATGATGATGTCGCAGATTCTCCTACCCGTAATCTTATAGTGACGGGCAAGAGAGCTCGGAAAACTGTATATAGACAAGGTTGGGGCGACGTAGAATCTGATGAAGATAAGGATCCTTATGGAACAGATGAGTCGGATGAATGGCAGCCATCCAGTGACGTAACGAACAGTCAGGATTTCTCGCAAGATTTATGAGTGCTAGATCACCCTCAATAAACGTTATTTTTTCGAAGAATTTCGGTGGTTTTTGTTCAGCTCAAAACTGACCGTGTCCCTGACTCTGGCAGGACCACCATCAGGGATTTTAATAACACAAGAATTTTGTCGCTAATTTGTCCTTAAATATCAGAATTTGTCGGTCACTGGTTCAAAAGATATAAGGGTTTATAGGTGGCCCTGCTGGAGAGTCTCCCCAGCAGGGCCAAATTTATATCTCAAAATCTAGGGCACCTAGCGAAGATCTGTTTTCTCCTATATTTTGTCGCCAATTTGTCGAAATTTGACACGAAATATCAGAAATTGATCGTCACTGGTTCAAAAGATATAAGGGTTTATTATATCTCAAAAACTAGGGCACCTAGCGAAGATGTGTTTTCTCCCAAATTTAGTCGCTAATAAGTCGCCATTTGTCCAAGCAAGGAGAGCAAGGTTTAATCATCACCATCATCGTTTCATTGTTTTGGTTTCATCATCTGTCATTAACGGCAAATCGGTTGCGTCGCAACATAAGCGACAAACCAATATTGGGGAAGAAAAGGGTACTCAACCTGGCCCGCCTGCGGTCAGTAACTGCATACCAAGTACGGGCCAAGTTGATGACGAGGGCTTCACTAAGGTGGTGAAGAAGAAGAAGAAGAAGCCCTGTTCCCGGAACTTGTGCGGTACCGCACCGACTGGACCCAACATGCTGCTGCGCCCTGCTGTGCCAACGACGCAGCTGTACATTTCGCGTCTGCATCACACCACAAAGATTGAGGAAGTGGTGCAGTACCTGAAAGTGAAGACCAACTGGACTCTGAGGGTCGAAAGGTTGGAATCGCGCCACAACATCAACTTTAAGTCATTTGTGGTACGTGTTCCAACCCAACATCTTCAGACCTGTTTGCAGGAAGACTTTTGGCCGAAAGGTGTCGTTTTCCGTCGTTTCCGGGGACGGTTACGCGACACCTCGCAGCGAAACACGACGCCGACATTACGTGTTTAGTTATTAGGTTTACTGTTTTATATGTATTAGTTTGTTATTATTGTTTTATATTATTGTGTGTATTTTACCTATGGGCCTTAGTTGCCTGAAATAAAATGATTATTATTATTATTATTAATGTTTTCACAGAAGTTTAAGCCACTCTAACCTTGTAATTTAAAACATAAAACATGTATTTAATTGAGAATTTATCACTCTGGGACATTAAACTCTAAGGACTTTAGACCGATAAAACTAGAAGTATATTACACATATTAAATAGAAATATTTATCCTTGGCAATTTTTCGTGAACTCTTTGATCTAGCTCTTGGACTATACCTTACTAATTGAACTCATTATATCTCCTAAACTTAGACCCGATTAAATCTGTGACTCGGCGACAAATTGCTATTTGCTTATTGACGACTAAAAATGGGAGAAAACACATCTTCGCTAGGTACCCTAGTTTTTGAGATATAAATGTGGCCCTGCTGGGGAGACTTACTCCAGCAGCTACCTATAAACCCTTATTTATATCTCTTTTGAACCAGTGACCGTCAAATTTGGACAAATTGGCGACAAAATATAGGAGGAAACAGATCTTCGCTAGGTGCCCTAGATTTTGAGATATAAATTTGGCCCTGCTGGGCAGACTCTCTTCAGCAGGGCCACCTATAAACCCTTATATCTTTTGAACCAGTGACCGACAAATTCTGATATTTGGGGACAAATTAGCGACAAATTTTTTGTGTTATTAAAATTAAAATCCCTGATGGTGGCCCTGCCAGAGTCAGGGACACAAACTGACCCAATGCTTTAAGAATGGTTTATTCTAATATGGCCTAATGGCTTGCTACCGGCGTGTTGTGAGATTTTACTATCATTGTTCTTCACCTCCAACAAAAAAAAAATAACTGCATTCACGTTTTCAGTTATTTTTTGTTGTCAGTGCCAGCCACCACCCCGGTGGCAAGCTCGTGTTGAAGGGCAAATGGGAATAAAATTTATTTTTAAAAGAAAAAGATAATGGTTGAATTAGATTTTATTGAGATCTTCCAAATCCGACACTACAATGCAACTTATTTTATATAGAAGCTTATCCTAAAACTAAACTGACTAGAGATTACATGGTTAAGCCGCGCTTGCCTAGGTAGGTCTGTGGATGGGTGACCACCCGTTACATACTGAGTTTCCTCTGTGCCTCGGAAAGCACGTTAATTAAGCTGTTGGTCCCGGATGCCATATACAGATCTTTGGCAGTCGTTACAGTCAGTGACCTGAAAGTCTGTCAAACAGTCTTACCAAAGGGTATCGTATTACCCAGTATTAACTTGGGTTGTGGAGGTCAGATAGGTAGTTGCTCCATGGAAAGTACTGATATTTAGCTGCAGCCGGTTAGACTGGAAGCCTGCCTAGCCTTTTCCCAATATAGCAATTGGGAAAAGGCTAGGCAGATGATGACAGTGAAAACAAATTAAATAGTAAGGACATGACAATTAATAATAGTTGGAATTGAGATTAAATTTGGGCTAAAATACAAGTTAAAAATTATGTCTTATTATTTATTTGATATTTTGATTACTTATTGGAATGATAATCCAAATGTCTTCCTTTTAAGTGGTTATTTGTATAATATATTTTCAAAGGTGATACGGTACGCATGCAGTCATGCATGTAATGCAGTTAGTAACTTTAATGCGCATTTTTCCGTTCTGTCTGGTACTCCCATTTAGGCTCATCTGCAATAGTTGAATATCAAAACAGCACGTCACTCTCTGTGCCAAGCACCCAGCATATGGGTCGAATAATAATTCGTTTGTGTGCCCCCAACCCGCCTGCGAGTCGTCGTTATACGTAGCTATAGATGACTTGACAAATACAAGTTTACAAAAAAAAAAATCAAGGAGTGCGACGTCAAGCATTCCATCTTCGATATTCAACTATGCTATATGCAAGTCAGCCTATCACTCCACGCCCAAAGCCCAAGCCCTTAATACTGAAAAGAATTTCGCATCCTCAGCATTATAAGACTCGTCCATCGTATCGTCTATCGTATCGTCCATCGTATCGTCCCAGTCACATTGCGGCTCCTTGTTTATCTCGTCCCAGTCGGGTTCCGGGTCCCGCGTCTTCACGTAGCCGAGGATGCTCACGTCGCACACCGCCTGGTCCACCTTATTCCTGTTGGCGATGATTTCTGGGACCTTGAGCTCTAGCTTGGGCTCGTCTCCCGTGCCTGAAAGGAGATTTTAGAGTTGTTTTAGTACTTTCTTAACACTTTTAGCGCCAAGCACCCAGCATATGAGTCGGACAATAATTCGTTTGGGTGCCCCCAACCCGCCTCCGAGTCGTCGCTATACGTAGATATAGATTCCTTGTGCTCTTGGCCAGGACCCGACTAATGAGACCAAATCTAAGTAGGTTAGATAGCTGGAAAACAAGGAGAATACCTCGCATTTCTTCACTATTCATATACAGGGTTATTTGTAAAACATTAACAACCTCTCAGGGGCTGAAAATAATTATGGTTGTAAACAATTTTTACTAATAGCAACTATGAAAAGTCAATAAAAAAAACCGGCCAAGAGCGTGTCGGGCCACGCTCAGTGTAGGGTTCCGTAGATAATAAAATATTATGTAAACGAAGTTAAAAAAAAATACGGGCAAATGAAACTTGACCTCTGGATTGTATAGGCGCTCATACGATTCAGGGACCAAATTATATTGGTTAACTGCAGTTTCCATCTGTTGTTTCCATCCAAGTTCAAAATAATTTTCCTAGAAAGTCCTTATAAAGTTCTACTTTTCAGATTTTTTTCGTATTTTCTAAACTTATGGTTCAAAAGTTAGAGGGGGGGGGACGCTTTGTTTTTTACTTTTGGAGCGATTATTTCCGAAATTATTGACATTATCAAAAAATGATTTTAGTAAACCCCTATTCATTTTTAAATACCTTTCCAACAATATATCACACATTAGGGTTAAAATTAAAAAAAAAAACACTTCCCACTTTACATATAGGGGGGCTACCCTAATAAAACATTTTTTTCCAATTTTTATTTTAGCACTTTGTCGGCGTGATTGATACACATATTGGTCCCAAATTTCAGCTTTCTAGTGCTAACGGTCACAGAGATTAAGCGAGGACGGACAGACAGACAGACAGACATGGCGAAACTATAAGGGTTCCTAGTTGACTACGGAACCCTAAAAATGGTGTACAAAATGAAATATTTTTCCGTTGACAATGTATGAAACACCAGATTTTTTTATCAGCCCCTGAAAGGTTGTTAAAGTTTTACAAAAAACCCTGTAGATATAGCAACCTTCAGGTGCTTTGGTAGCAAATAGGTGGATGCAACTACAGTTGGCACAAAATATGTGACAAGTTTTCCTGCTGCTAGTGATGGTGATGGATGGAAGGAGGAGCTTGTGGCTTTATAATAACTGCCACCGGGTCGATCTTTAGGTAAAGCCGCGCTTGCTTAGGTTGGTCTGTGGATGGGTGTTTTTTTTAACAGTTACTGTTGGTTATTTTTGCCGGCCTGCCCCATGTGCACCCCCCCAGGAAAATATCCTAGATCCGCCCTTGCCTGTAATCCCTGAGGGTTTAGGCAGACATGTACCTGTACCCACATTTCGCCAGACATGATTAAATCCCATTTAATAGGGGGGGGGGGGGGAACACTCAGCCCGACTTGGGAATCCAACTAGCGAAAACCAACGAGGCAGTCCATACTCTTTATATTTTATTATGTTCCAGTATTTAATATCAGACTGTTTATGTCCAGTAATCCTGAAGATTAAAGGTTTTAATATAGTTGCGTTAACTTACATATAAGACTAATACACAAATTGTGAAATACAGCTTTTTCTTCATGGCACAGCTTAGGAACCTGAAGAGATAAATTGTTGATGATCTTCCTCGTCAGCTCTCCAGTAAGGTCAGCAAGACCCAGCAGATGGGCAGTTGCAGGGAAGTTCACAATCACCCCTTCCAATTCTGCCGTAAATAGTGAATAAGGCATAATACTCTTCTCTTTCATGTAGTATAGCATGCTCCGGGCTAAAACATATTCTTGGAAACTTCCAATGACTGTATCATGATGCAATCTTGTTGGGTACTGTACAAGCTCAAGGCCAATGCTTTTCATTGGCCCATTGATTAGTTTCACAATTAGTTCCTCGGCTTCTGGCACTGTATTCTCAGATGGATCCATTCTGAAAAGGTTTTATCATGTTAATTAAAATCCTGTAGAAGAGGTACTCTAAAAGTGGCACTGGTGTCTGCAAAGTTGTACAATAAGACTTCTTCGGTGCAAATATTGAAATTGAGTCAACTTGGGTTGACTCAATTTCAATATTTGCACATTTAGCTATGAGTTTGGCATTTTCAGTTCCGACCATTACCTCCTGTGATGTGCAAGTAACGGGCACGACACAATATCAAGTGTACCATCGTCTGTGGGGCAAGACCACATTTACACTCCAGGGCAGAGTCATCTACCAATCTCCACTTGAACAGGTTGTCCTTGCTTCAACCAACCTGTCTGGAGTATAGACTCTAGATACATCCTTAAATAGTTAAGGACTTCCAGGTCAGCTATAGCAACTCGTGTCCAGGTGGGAGATGTTCGGCAAGTGGCACAAATGGTAGATGGGTAGGAAAAAACGAAATAAGACTGTTATCATTACATGACTGGTATTCAAAAATTTATAGCATCAAAATCTCATGCAATAAAACTTCTTCCATAAAATCTGCCTTTACTCACGTATGAAACAATAATGTAATCCTACTGCATGAAATACTAATTTCACGGTTAAATTTCTCGAGTCGTGAAAGTGAAAGTTCTTGAGAATCCAGTATTATTCCACTTTGTCTGAACATGTTTTGGATTTCTATTTCCCGTTCCCTCCTCTCTACATCAAACTCGGGAACTATTGGAAGGGCGGCAGCGAGCTCTCGCACAATTTTATCCATGTCGCGATCAGACATTTTAACTGAAACATTAATCGTAATAAATTGTACACACGGCGGCAAATCAACCTATACATTTCCAGTCTACCATGGCCTCGCGTTGTTTAAGCTTCCTGTACAATGAGAAAATTGAGAAATCAGCATGAACTGGTGTTGGTATTGCTTGATTGATCGTGAGTACAATACTACAAAAGTCAAGACAATAAACATTCAACAAAATAGTTCTGTTGTTCAATGCAGAAAACAAAACAATTACTCTATCTTTTACAAAAAAAAAAAGGTTTAAGAAAGTACCTAGGTACCAGGCATAGTTGATATTGATGTCGAAATAAAAGCTTGATTGTTTACACAAATTTAAGTTTACTTTGTATTATTTTCCTCAAAATAAATAAATAGTCGAAATAATCACTTTCGGCAAAATTTTAAATTCTGCTGTCTAATTTCATTTCCGCCACTAGCTACTGCCCTGTCAGTCAGTCAGTACCAGGTACCAGTAGTGTAAATCAATGTTTTATGGGTCGATTAATCGATTTATTCATAAACAATTTTTCAGTTTTTCAGACTTTTAGGGCTGAAATCCTGCTTTTGTAGACATTTTCATTTGATCTAAAGGATTTTAGGTACATCTTCATTGTCCCAAAAAGAGCTTGTTTTAGGTTTTGTCTGTTGATTCATTGAAGGAACAATTTTGTCGTCTTCAAAGGAAAAGGGTAGTATGTAAATTAAAGTTTAGTAATTAATTTAGGTCATAGAATTACTAAGTGAGTGACTGACTGCGAGTGACGAGAAATCTAAAGTATATTTATCTATGGAGAAATCAACAGAACAGCAAACAGCAATTATCAAACAAAAATTTGAGTTAAATAAAATACAAAATGAGTAGCTTCATAATATTTGTGCGACCTAATATTTGTTTGAGTGTCAACGTTAACGTTACATCCTGCATTTTTTTTTCAATAATTAACTATTTTTTTTTAAATAAAAACGTTGCCCCACACTAGGAAAAAAAAAACTTGAGAGACGTCAAGGGACACCCGGATGGAACGAAGTTCTTTTTGATTAATTAATTAGTGAAGGAATTGTAATAAAGTTTTATTTTTTTAAAGTTATAATAACATACATACAACATACATTATAAATTACATGT
The DNA here is from genome assembly GCA_949774965.1 of Diarsia brunnea. Lineage (NCBI taxonomy): Eukaryota > Metazoa > Arthropoda > Insecta > Lepidoptera > Noctuidae > Diarsia > Diarsia brunnea. Next base: position 1,037,180 of record OX459009.1, read on the forward strand.
AATTTAAACTTAATCAGAAGGAAAAAAAAAACAAAAAAAATCTATAGGAAAAAGTGGTTACAACTTTTGGTCTTAATTTTTTCCGTCTATCCCCCTTTCGTAACGCGCGTTATGGAAGTTCGTTCCAAAATGTAACGCGGGTTTTGCATGGCTCGAGAAAGTACCGTGTTGTTGTTACGCGGTCTCGCTGCCCCCTCCTTCGCCGCCCACACACTTTCCTCACAGAGCGCAGGGTACGCTGCGCGGGCGACGTGGTGGAGTACCATCTATATTATTACTATACTCTTTGTGGAGTACAAAGAGTATGTCCGAACGCCAACGGGAACAGACGTACGAAGCGAGCCTCCGCGACCCAAGTCGCGATGTAATAATAAATAAATTGATTTAAAGAAGTGACTTTGAGGAGCTCGTGGCTTAATAAGAACTGCCGCTCGGGTCGATCTTTAGGTAAAGCTGTGCTTGCCTAGGTCGGTCTGTGGATGGGTGACCGCCCGACATACAGAGTTTCCTCTGTGCTTCGGAAAGCACGTTAAGCTGTTGGTCCCGGCTGCCATATATAGATCGTTGGCAGTCGTTACAGGTAGTCAGTGACCTGAAATTCTGACATCCAGTCTTACCAAAGAGTATCGTATTACCTAGTATTAACTGGGTTGTGGTCGTTGTGAAGGTCAGATAGGCAGTCGCTCCATGTAAAATACTGGTATTCAGATGCATCAAGTTAGACTGGAAGCCGACCCCAACATAGTTGGGAAAAGGCTAGGCAGATGATGATGATGAAAGAAGTGACTTTAAACAAATAATAATAATAATAATCCATTTATTTTCAGGCAACAAGGCCCATAGATAAATACCTTACAGACTAACATAAATATGATAAAATACAATAAAAAATGAAATGATTTATTTATAAGTACTGAGCGGCATTTTATCTTAAATGAAGTGTTGCGAATAGAAAAACCACTGAACTTCCCAAGGCCCAGTCGACGGAGCCGCGCGGAGCGGGACTCCTACTTCTGCGTTGTTTAACAAAAAATAACCACGAAGGGGATGGATCCCCTTCCCCTTCTAACCTAACCTGTCCGAGTTGGGATGCCCCAAGTCCCGAAATCGGTTCGCTCGCTCTTCCATCCAAGTTTTCCTAGTAGCGGGTTCGCAGGGTATATCGGGATCTCAGTTCGAAAAACTCAGTTACAAATATCGTATCGTATCGTTATGTAAAACTCTGTTGGTTGCTCTTTCTGTATTTCAAGTCGCTCACTTACTGCCGCACTCAGAGAGCTTTAATGATTACTTAGGTTATCACTTAGTAAAGGTTTTGACAGTTTTGTCATACAAAAGTATGTCAAACCTTTACTGAGTGACGGCTTAAGTAATCATTAAATATCTCTGAGTACCGCAGTTAGTAATTTAGTCGCTCACTTAGTAATTAAGTCGCACGGCCAGAATTTTAATAACTGAGATGGATTAATCACAACCCACTTTTTGTAAGCTCGTTCTGGATTTTAGTATTAATCAATATTCGTCGTTAGTTTAGTTAATTTTTCGCTTACTGAAATTCATACTGCTCAAGTTATTAACACAGTATCTCATCAGCAGTCGCTAAGTTTTTTTTTATTCGCTCGTTTTCTAATTTCCCAAAGAAAAACCTACCATTTGAGAAAAATCAGGATTCAAGAGCGAGATCAAAAAAAAAAAATTAAATACATAATCTATCTTTATCGGTGAATAATTTTTTTCCCCAATTGTTCACACATTTACTGCCTTATAATAAAATGTATTTTATTATTGTACCTATTTTATTAATAAACTAGCTGTTCCCGGCATGCGTTGCAATGCCCTTTTTCCTAACTACTACCTGCCTGTGTACCAACTACCTACCTACCTACTACCTCCTACCCTACCTACCTACTACCCTACCTACCTACTACCCTACCTACCTACCTACTACCCTACCTACCTACTACCCTACCTACCTACTACCCTACCTACCTACTACCCTACCTACCTACTACCCTACCTACCTACCTACTACCCTACCTACCTACTACCCTACCTACCTACTACCCGACCTACCTACTACCCTACATACTTACTATCCTACCTACTACTCTACCGACTACCCTACCTACTCTACTATCCTACTTACTACCCTACCTACTACTCTACCTACTACCCTGCCTACCTACCTACCACTGTCTCACCTTTTAAACCTTCCCTGGACTTCCACGAATAATTCAACACTATAATTAGCCAAATCGGTCCAGCCGTTCTCGAGTTTTAGCGAGACTAACGAACAGCTATTCATTTTTATATAATATAGCTGTACCCCGCGTGCGTTGCAATGCCCTTTTACCTGCCTACGTACCAACTACCTACCACCTATTATATACCTATATTTCTATTGGGAAAGAAACAGTAATTATTTGTGATTATTGTGATAATGTCGTATGGTCTGTTTGAAGTTGTCATTCGTTGACTGAACAACTGAACGTCACTCAATTGTTTTGCCTACCCGGAACCTCTCCACTAACACTTGAACTTTATGGGTACGGTATTAAAGCTCAAATTGATTTTACGTTTTAGTTAGAGAACGTTTGTATGAGAAAAAGAAAAGGGCTGTTTTTAGGGCTTTTCCGGCCATTATTCGATTTTTTCTCGCCGTAAGAACCATCCTTGAACTTCAACGAACATTTAAAAAAAAAAATCAGCCAAATCGGTCAAGCCGTTTTCATGCCAAGTCGTGACAACGGAAAACGGGTTTCATTTTTATATATATAGATTGTATTGTATTTTTTACGCTCTTTCATTTGATATATAGGAGAATGTGTTACAAAGGAAGGGACGGGGTCCATACAAATTTGCCCATTGTTCTTTAAAAACCTGTTAATAATTTAACCGTTTTTTCAACCTGTTGACTATTGATGATTAACAGTTAAATTACGTTAACCAGAAAACCGTCAATGACACATCCCTAGATGTGTGACTCAATCCGTCAATTTGACTCATACTTTCATTCGTTTATTGACTGACGTCAACTCGACGTTTCGTGGTTTCGTTTTCATAAATAAATAGGTAAATAATTGCTGAAAATAAATATAAATCCAGCCTGGTTAAGATTGTAATATTCTTGAAATGAAATATAAATTGTGTACGCTTTCAGAAATTCGTGTCGACTGCCCAGAGTCCGCGAATTTCTTCTTATCAACTGATATCGTTGGGTGTGACCGACTTCCCGTTTGCGAACCGTTTGTAACTTGAGGTAAATATTCACAAATAATACACTATTGGGTATCCTCAATATTTGTTGCGTTAAAACTATCACGTTCATTGTTTCAGATACAAAAATGTCCCAAACTCTTACTTTTGGGGACTCGGTGGCGCCGGTGACTTGTCATGCATGGAATAAGAATAGAACCCGTGAGTATTTTACTGTTCTCTTTAATTTTCCTCCAAGAAACTTACACAGAAGTACTTGTTTAAGTTTTGGAATTACTTAGTTCACCATTATCATGAGACCTCATGCTGTGTTTCTGAGTTAAAATAAATGCAGCATTCAAACTTATTATTCTAAGTCCAGTTTTAATTAAACAGCAATATGTATCAACCCTCAAGTAAAATAGGTATTTGGGGATGAAAAACTCTGATAAACTATTATTTTTATTGTATTACAGAAATTGCATTTTCACCAAACAATAATGAAGTCCATATCTACCAGAAAGAGGGCAATGATTGGAAGCAGACCAACAACCTGGTGGAACATGACCTGAAGGTGATGGGCATTGACTGGGCCCCTAATACCAACCGCATTGTCACCTGCTCTGTAGACCGTAATGCTTATGTTTGGACTCAAGGAGATGATGGCAAGTGGTCAACTACTCTCGTCCTTCTCCGCATCAACCGAGCTGCCACTTGTGTTAAATGGTCTCCCATGGAGAACAAGTTTGCTGTTGGCTCTGGAGCCAGGTTGATCTCTATCTGTTACTTTGAAAAAGAAAACAACTGGTGGGTGTCCAAGCATATCAAGAAGCCCATTCGGTCTACTGTGACCAGCATTGATTGGCATCCTAACAACATCCTGTTGGTTGCTGGCTCAGCTGATTTTAAAGTAAGGGTTTACTCAGCTTACATCAAGGATATTGAAGACCAACCCGGGCCTAATGTTTGGGGAACCAAGCTTCCTTTGGGGCAAATGTTAGCAGAATTCCCCAACTCACCAAATGGTGGTGGATGGGTGCACAGTGTATCATTCTCAGCAGACGGGAACAAGGTGGCATGGGTGGGGCATGACAGCTCCATAAATGTAGCTGATGCTACTCAAGGGAGAGGTATTATAAAAATGAAGACTGAGTACCTGCCCTTCTTGGGATGCAGTTGGGTCACCAACAACTCTCTGGTTGTGGCAGGACATAGCTGCATTCCTTTAATGTACTGCCATGAAGGTAATCAGATTAAGTTTGTTGCCAAATTGGATAATACTCAGAGGAAGGAGTCTGGAGGATTATCAGCCATGAAGAAGTTCCAGTCTCTGGATCGCCAGGCGCGCATCGAAACCAACGACACTCTTCTTGATTCCATCCATCAGAATGCTATCACTTCCATACGCCTGTATGAAGGCACCAAGGCCAGCACGCGCAAGTTCAGCACCACTGGCCTGGATGGGCAACTAGTCATCTGGGATCTCGACTCCTTGGAGAGGTCTATTGAGGGACTGAAGATTGTTTAAATCAGACTTCTTTTAAATTAATGATTTTTATTTTAAGGAATAATATAATAATCAGTTTGCGTGCGAGTTCTGAAGTCACTCCAATAAAAAACGATAAACATGGAAAGCTGTGAGAAAGTAAAACTTCACAATCACAGTCTGATCAGTCTAGCTAGAAGAAATACGAAGCAAAAGTAGCAGTGAGTGAGTTCAGCTCCCCAGACAGTAAAAACTTTCAAATATACAGAATAAACTATTATAATTTATAGATACAACTTCTATGCTTTTATAATATACAATTTAAAAATTTAACTTGATAATCAAATCAATAATTTATAATATAAATTAGAAATAAGACTACTACACCCTATAAAATATGATAGATCACTTTTAATACTACTGAAGTACTGATTGCTGTCAATATTACATTAAATTTTAAGGAATCAACCGAAGTATTATTTTTAACATTAACATCAAAGTCATACTTTATCCTAGAGAACTATAAGGCCATATTGTTTGTTAGTGTTGTGTTGTTATTGGGCGTTGGTGACGATGTTGAATACGGGCCCGATGCGGATGAAGACGCGTCGCAGCACAGAGCGTAGCTCCGGCTTGAGGTCGAAGCAGGTGATCTCACAGAGCAGCGGGTAGTAGCTGGATACGTGAGCCGCAAACTGAAACATTGCATCACTCATTACTATTTGCATATTGATAACATGGACATGATATGATGATCTCATTTGGCGTCAGTTGAGTCAATAAAACGTAATTGGGTTATTGTAATCTGAATAACATTACACGGGTCTTTCATGGAGATAACCACAATAGGATTAGAGGAATTTTAATGCAAATTCCTCAACTGACTCATAAAAGCCGATTCTATAATGTTACGATTAGGACGCAGATCAGGCGTATTGATTAGTACTATCAATATGTCTAGATTTTACAAAGCCACAGGAAAGTAATCTTCAAGGTGATCTTTCGGTTAGAGACCACAGTAAAAATGTATAATCTATGTATGTATTACAATGACCTCATTACATAAATGTGGCTACGACCTTGTCGGGTTCGATTCCGTCAAAAGGTGTGTATGTCCGCCTGGTGCACTACAAATATTAGTTAAATATGAATGCAGAAACTTTATTTGCGCATTTTGTGTCGACCATAAGTTATGCTCATCAAATAAAGTAACAAAAGCGTGACGATAGCGATACATTATGTTTGCTGAATAAAAACATACTTTCAATCAACGGTTCTTACATATTATCGTAAAACGTTTTCTATCTGCAAAAAATATACCTACTTACTTTCTACAAAATATTTGTTGATTGCTAGTCTGCTCGACGACACGTGAATGTTTTTGTAACACCAAGCAGCTCGACTCTTAAATCGCGACACTATCGTATCACAAATAACCGATAGCATCTACAATCTAATTCCATTATATTGTTTCGATAACAATAAGTACATAAGCACGAGGTTGTTGAACAAAATGTACTTACTCTTTCGTCTGGCATCTTCAGTATTCTTGTGAGGATCAATAGCAGGATGGACGTCCACGCGTCCCGGTGGGCTTCGCTCGTTACTCCAGCGAAGTACTCCAAGGCTTCACAACAAATGCTGATAAGACTCTTCTGGACCGCAGGCCAGTGGTCTCGCCGCGTCTCGTCACTGTACATCTTTAACAGTATCCGGAGCACGCACGCTAGCGACTGCGTCTCTTGTTTCAACATATTCGGCTTCACAGAGCCTTTGAAATTAGCTTTCCACAACACATTCCTCTGTGCATTGTTAGTGTTAAATGTTTTAGCGAAGCGGTGACTGCACATCAAGCATTCCACGAGTCGCAGCAGATGTGGCGAGCTCAGTAGTCGATACATTCCCTGTTCTTCACGCTGACATTCCTGCTCGGTGCCAGGCGTGCCGCCGGTCAACTCCGCAGCCGCCAGCGCGAGGGTCTCGGCGTCTTCCTTCCGCGACGTGGCGGGGTAGAAGACAATGTTGTCGATGGTTTGTATGAGCTCCAGCTGTACCACGCACTTGATCAGTAAACTGTTGAACACCCGGTTGGAGGACTTGATTTCGTCTCCTCCCTGGGGTTTCTTCAGGATGCCGTGTCGGACCTGAGGTGTGTCTTCTTCGTTCTCATCTGGTTTCCAAGTGAGTAGGGTGGTGGGCAGCGTGCTGTTGAAGATGTCGAGCATGATCTGGCACGTGTTGCTCCACGTGTCCTCAGTGAACTTGGTTCCGTTGGAGATGACGAGGTTCTCAAGGCAGTTAGTGCCAGAGCGCGCCAGCTGTTCGTTGTCTTGCTGCACGCACCAGTGCAGCTGCGCGTACAGTTGCTCTAGTAGGAGGGATCCAAGAATGTCAAAATATTGCGTGAAGACGTCGACGATGGCATACAACGCGTGATTGCATGTCGTAGTCATCCACTCGTTCTTCTCCAACTGATGCTCAGGTAGCTTCATGTTGTCGAAGATTCTGAACAAAATATTAAATAGGTCTCTCCACCAATGTGGACGGAATGATTCACCGTGAGTTTTGATAATCTCGAAGAGGACAGTGAGTCCTCGGGTGCGTACGTCTAGCTTGCAACGGCTGACGACACAAGATAGGGAGAAAAGTAGAGGGAACCACCCTCTCAGCCACACCCTGTCGACCTCAGGCGCGCCCGGCTCGCCCTCCAGCCCCGCGTGCTCCACGAACAGTTGCGGCGACGCGCCCACTGCCGTCGCACAAGATCTCACTAGTCTTATAGCTTCCATCGATGTGTCTGGGAACTTCGCATTGCATGCAAACTCTGATAAGCATTTGACTGCATCTTGGAAGGAGTCTATCATGGCAGGGAACTGTCTCTCATATAATTCATTTATTATTTTGCCGGTAGTCTGGAATGCTAAGTCGACGATCGCTTCATCTTGATCGCTCGCAGCTAAGTGGAATACAGAGAAGATATTTTTCCACCCTGACTTGATGTTGGGCGCTTGAGAGTTGACCATCTGGGCGATACAACGTACTACCATGTCTCTGATTGTTGGAGAGCTATTTTTCTTCATAATGTGCTCGAAAGGTCTCAAGAAATCTTTTTGGAATTTGAAATTAGAGAACTCGCCCTTTTCAATAAACTTCATAGACAGTTGTCTCAATGAATCCACTGCGAAGAAAGCTATGTCTTCGTTGCTGCTGCAGCCTACTTTATTGAAGTGATCACCGAGTACTTGCCATATTCGAGACCACTGCAGCCTGATACGACCCATGTTATAGTAAGATATTTCGACGATCTTCTGCAGTGAGAACATCCGAGGGTTTGTGGGATGGCTCAATTCATCTAGTGATACTTGGCATAACGCTTTGACGAAGTCTACAATAGCGTCACCGTCAAGTTTCGTGGATCCTGTGAATATTCTATCTACAGCTACTACGACACTTTGAGAGCTGGTCTCCCCGATGTGCTCTTTAACGCTCGGATCCAGCGACATTAGACTAAACTTCAAAGAGTCTGGTTGCGGCTTGATGCCCGACCCGGACAAGAACTGCGGCCGCACTCCCGTTCCAATGAGCTGCGCTAGTTCCAACTGAGAAATGCATTTAACGACATCCAACCAACTCGTTCCCAAGTAGTTGCCGTCTGTGTGAGCCACGGTGATCAGCGTCTTTATAGTGTCGATGTTCTTCGCCTTCATTTCTGTGATCGGTGAGTTGGCGGTAAGCAGAGTGAAGCGCGCGAGGGCTTGCACGTACGCGTCTCTTTCGAGCGACATGTGGAAAATGCAGGCGATGCGGATTGCGCACCTTATGCCGTCTAAGCATAATGAAGCGATTTCAGGGTCATCGCAATCTTGCAGCCCTACTGAAAAGGCTGCGAGGAATGGTGTCCACGCCATCTTGAACATAGGACGGACATGTTCCACGTGTTTTGCCGTCGTGAATGGAGTTTGCACGTGAGACACAGACTCCATCAAGTTCTTCGCGGCTGTGGATATCACATCCATCTCCATGTTCCAGATCAGTTTTCTCTTCTTTTCATTAGCGATCATGTGTTTCCCGGGTTTCGAGGAACTCTTCATCTTAATCTCGTGGCCGGCGATCTCGTCGTAGATCTGAGACAAATATTCACGTGGCAGGTCGTTATTGTCACTAATGCCACTATTCAACTTGATGTATTGTTCTTTTGTCATCTTATTCTTCACTTGCGGTGAATGTAAATCTGTTGTTAGCATTATTATGGAAAACGCTAAAACGTAGACAGTGTCCGCGCTCATGAATAGCGTGTTGTTAGGGTTGCACTCACAGTAGCGAGATGCAAACTTTTCCATGAGCCGGTCAATTTTTTGAGCCTCGCCAGGAAGCCTGAATCCTTCTAAGAAATATCGTAATGCAGCCACAATATCCATATTAGCAAATTTCATCGAGTCCACGTAAGAGTACATGACTTCTTTGGAATGATCCTCGTTCTCTCCTAAATATTCACCAACGAATGTTTTGTCAAGCCTTTCGTCGGTAAGTAACCATTCAGCGATTTCTTTAGTTGATGTTCCCAAAAGACCTTGCTCTTGCAAGAAAGATACTCCGCGTTTTGGTTTCCTGTTAAATAGGTCAATGCCAGTTTCCCAAACCTCTTTCTGCTGCTTCAATACTTCGAATTGTTCTGGAGAATCTAATGTCTCTCTATTGCCAATATTACTGGATCCTGTAGAAATTAAACTTAGACTAGATCCTCCATGAGATTTGATACTGTGGTGGTCATGGTCTTCCTTAGCAATTCTCTCTCCCAAAGTAGTTTGCAGGTTTGGATTAATATAAAGCTCTTTGCTCCATTCTACCATACATTTTAATATCGAGACTAGACATTCAAGTCCACGAATACGCATGGACTTCTCTTGGTTGGGCGTAGCGCCCAGTTCCAAAGCTTGCCTTCCTTGGGCAATCTTGGAAACATCATTAACCAACCGCTGGAACAGGTTGGCTGCTGATAAATCACAGTCGTAGTTCACGTATATGTCTACGACGCTTTGCGCATCTCCGCAGATCCTGGTCAACGCCTGGATGACCATCCACTTGTGCTCGAAAGATGAGCTCGAAGTCTCCAGAATGTTCATAAAGATTTCTTTGAAGAACACTTCAATTTGCTTCTTAAGGTGCACCTTGAAGTTTTGCAGAAGAGCTAAGAAAATAGCTAGGGATAGTTCGAATACTTCAGGAACAGAACTGACACCATTCTTTGATAGCGCGACGCAAAGATACTGCTTGATAGCTGTAATGAACATCTCATTGTTCCTAAATACTGGACCAGCATTTTGTAAGATAGATAGGAGAAGATGAAGAGAAAGAATTTTAGATCTTAGCTCATGTGACTTAGGGTCTGGAGTGCCTTCAGGTAGAGGCTTCATTGAGAGCTTGCAGAGAGCTCGGAATACTAGAAAAGCATCTTTCTGTAACACATGGGTAAACTTAGCAGTGACTGAGTTATCATTTTCGGAAGCAACATCAACACTTTCTTGTGATGGTATTCTTTGTATTGTAGCTTCAGTGGGCACTTGCCCATTACTCTCGTGGGTAATACTCCCACTGTCTTGAGAATCCGAAGGATTCTCATTGTTTTCAGGACTATTTGCCACTTCTTCTTCTGAAGTTTTCTTAGTTGCAATACTTATGGCATTATCTATAACTGAATCTACTATTTGTTTAGCAATCATTTTTGCTTCTAATACTTCGTCCACTTCCTCCGTAGGCGTAAGTTCGGCTTCTTTAACTTCTTGAGTTGTATTGTTAGGCGCTTCTTCTGACACAACATTACCGTTAGGCATTTTGTGTGGTATTTCTGTTACTATATTACTGTTGCCATTTGCTTCTGATTCAAGGGCTTGGTTCTCCATTTTCGTGAAAATAACATTCAGCATCTGTGTCAGGGTTGCTCTCGCTGTGGTCTGGTTGATGAGGTTTTTGCTTGCCAGGTAGATGTTGTAACACGTCCTGACAGCAAGGAGAACCGTGCCCTCGTGAACCTCAACATGTTGACTTGTGATTACTGTTAGTAGAGCTTTGATTATTTGTAACTGTACTCCTTCATCAGTCTGAGGTCCTGTGAAACAGCTGCAGATTGTTTCAACAATTCGGTCTATGAGAAGTTTCCGTGGTGTAGTCGAGTCGGGAATGTTTCCGGTGAGATGGCCGTACGCAATAAGTTTCTGTAGGCAGTCGAGAGCTGTCACCACGATTCTGGATGCCTTGCTCTGGCATGCCAGTTCGAATGGTAAGAAGTATTTTTCTGCTGTGATAATGTTGGAAGCGTCATTTTTGGGTAGAGGCAGAGTCCCCGATGTAGGACTCTCTGACGACTCAGGTTGACCTCCATTTATCAATTCAGTTTTGATTTCCTCTGCAAAGAAAAATAAAGGTTTTAAAATAGTGCAAATGAAATGTAAATTACACAAATGATTTCAATAGGAAATGGAATACATATTTGAATGCTATATCTTTGAGGATAGTGGTTATAAAAAATGTGGTGAGATAATAGGTTTTTAAATAAGCTGTTGTAATCAGTAAATGTCCCCAATATTTGTTCTGATAATTTTAGACGTTGGACAGGATAAATGAAGGCAGAAGGAAAGGTCTGCTTTAAAATGTTTTCTTCGGGTTCCTATTAACAATTGAAACCATATACAAATTCTTTACATTGTTTTATGGGAAACTTGAAACAATAAGAGTAAAAGAATTAATGATGAATAACATTATTTTTATGATAATTTTATTCTGTGTATACCTACTTCAAAATAAAGTTGACCTTGGTTTTTTGTATATAAAAAATAAAAATATCTGTAGGAAACCTCTATGACAAAACTAAATCATTGCAGTGTATCCTAGTCTTATCAACTTCTAAGGCATATTTTAAATGTTTAGAAATTGCGTCATAACATTTAGTGACACATACATATTTTATATATTGAATCACAATATGAACATCTTGCAAAGTGTCTTGAAGACAGTAGGAATTCATGATGAAACAGGAAAACGCTCATGCACACAAATTGGAAAATCTTAAGTGCCAACTATCAGCAATTCAATAAATGGTGTCGCATTTCCGTGTTTTCATACAGATAGGAACCAATTGTATCAACACAATATACTACCCAAAATGTGTTACAGTAGGAATTAAATATAACACTGTTGCAGAGATGCAAACAGAGGCATTTATCAGATTACTAGAAAACTTTTCATATGTACAGAGCCAGAGAAATATTAATTAATAAGATGAACAATCAAAACAAAGAGACGAAGATTTTCTGGTTGGTTTCCAGCTGTTTTAAACGTCCTGCTCTGCTGTCACAGAACATTTGAATGACAGACTGACCATCATCATCATTCTCTTGCCCTTATCCTAATTCATTTGGGGTCAGCGCAGCACGTCTCCTCTATTACTTGTCATCTCATCAAACAGATGGACCACCATACACTAAATAATTGTTTTTTCATACAAGTAAAACAGAATCACAATTATGAATATCTTATAGTTAACTGTCATTAGAGTATCTGGTCATTAATTGCCTTTTAGGAAAATGGATGTGGTTTTATGATAAGGCATTCTGGATTACCTGTTCAGGCTTTTCAAATACTGGTATTTAACTGGATCTAGCTAGACTGTAAACCAACCCTAGCATAGCTGCAAAAATGCTGATGATTTTATGTTGTTTTCCAATTATTTTAAATATTTTTAATTTAATAAAACTTAATCAGGAAATAAAAAATACTCGCAAAACTATTGCTTCGCAATCTAAGATTACAGTCTGTTATATTATGTGAGTTTTATTGAACACTAGCTGTTCCCGGCATGCGTTGCAATGCCCTTTTTCCTACCTACTACCTGCCTGTGTACCAACTACCTACCTACCTACTACCTCCTACCCTACCTACCTACTACCCTACCTACTACCCTACCTACCTACTACCCGATCTACCTACTACCCTACTTACTTACTACCCTACCTACTACTCTACCGACTACCCTACCTACTCTACTATCCTACTTACTACCCTACCTACTACTCTACCTACTACCCTGCCTACCTACCTACCACTTTCTCATCTTTTAAACCTTCCCTGGGCTTCCACGAATAATTCAACACTATAATTAGCCAAATCGGTCCAGCCGTTCTCGAGTTTTAGCGAGACTAACGAACAGCTATTCATTTTTATATAATATAGCTGTACCCCGCCTGCGTTGCAATGCCCTTTTACCTGCCTACGTACCAACTACCTACCACCTACCTATTACCTACCTACCTACATACTACTAATTTCTCACCTTCTCTGGACTGCCACAAATGTTTCAAAACCAAAATTAGACAAATCGGTCTAGCCGTTCTCTAGTTTTAGCGCGACTAACTAACAGCAATTAATTTTTATATTATACGCAAACACCATTTGAAAAATCGTTTTTCTATTGGGAAAGAAACAGTAATTATTTGTGATTATTGTGATAATGTCGTATGGTCTGTTTGAAGTTGTCATTCGTTGACTGAACAACTGAACGTCACTCAATTGTTTTGCCTTCCCGGAACCTCTCCACTAACACTTGAACTTTATAGTACGGTATTAAAGCTCAAATTGATTTTACGTTTTAGTTAGAAAACGTTTGTATGGGAAAAAGAAAACGGCTGTTTTTAGGGCTTTTCCGGCCATTATTAGAATTTTTCTCGCCGTAAAAACCATCCTTGAACTTCAACGAACATTAAAAAAAAAAAATCAGCCAAATCGGTCAAGCCGTTTTCATGCCAAGTCGTGACAACGGAAAACGGGTTTCATTTTTATATATATTGAAAAAGAAAAGGGCTGTTTTTAGGGCTTTTCCGGCCATTATTAGAATTTTTCTCGCCGTAAAAACCATCCTTGAACTTCAACGAACATTAAAAAAAAAAAATCAGCCAAATCGGTCAAGCCGTTTTCATGCCAAGTCGTGACAACGGAAAACGGGTTTCATTTTTATATATATAGATAAATATTAATGTGTAGTCTCCTTTGTGACAAGTACCAAAATTAAAACTGTCAAACTATGCATGGAGCATACATGGAAGATATTTACATAATAAAGTACTTCTAGTTATTCCTGCCTTAAGTATACAGGAAGTGTGATTGCATACTAATTTACTGTATGTTACAATGTTATTCACACACAGTAATGGACACCACATAGCTGAACTATTACTTTTGTTCCAAGTTTCAAAGAACAAAAAGACTTTGTTATCAATGATACAAAGTATTATGATTAACTAGTTTGGTATTCTGTTTATGATAACATAAATATATCATCAATAAATTTAACATTTTTTTCTTTATTTTATGACTTTTATGAAAAGAAAAAAAAATAGGTTTATCTATCAATACTGAACATGTATGCAATGTTTTGTGTCCATGCTATTAACATGAGAAGTTCTCTTGTATGGAGATGATCATGGCTGCAGGATAAACTCATATCTATCATAAAAATGTATTGTCACCGGAGCCAAAGGTGGATCCAAAGTTTCAGCTCAATCGGTTGGAGGAACTCATTTGAAATTCAGTTGCAAGACTTGACCAATACATACTAACTACACAACAAGGCTAGTTAAATAAAAGCTTTTATTAAGAGTTTTATATAACTTTAAGTACAATACAGAAAGTTCACTACAATGAGTGGAGTGGATATCTAGCAATGGACTGTTACAGGCTGATGATGGCGTTGTGGGTATTCAAAGATGAGGAAAATATATTGTAGTTACCGTGGTTCGTAAACTGATTCTCAGCTGTAGTATTTATTGAAGAAAGACAAAAGTTCTCATACCACATTATTTTATTTTAGATGTTTTATTAGTACCTTAATACTAATAGAAATACAGGCATAACAGCAACCTAAGTATGATGTAATGTATGTATGCAAAGTTTTGCATGTTATTGTGACATATCAACACGTATGCTCACCCAACATCAGTAAGAGGTATTTATTAGTGAACATTGTTCATATTACATACTATCAGATTAGGTTGTGCACAAATTATACACATTCTAGGTTCCACACACATCACTGACATTCGATCCACTGCCTGTCTCACTCGCCACTATGTCGAAAACACTTCACAAGACACTATGATAATGATAACGCAAAGTAGGTTTCGACTTTTAAAACCAAGGTCAAAACATTCACTATCTAATAAATTATCAATAACAATAAAACTATCGCATTGTAGATTTTAACTTAATTAGTGACAGGTGATAATACAAGTACTGAACCAAATATATAACTTATTACGTTATTGGATACTGTAAAATGTCAGTAGGTCTTACCTAAAGCGACCTCGCAGGACTTCTTTAGTTGGCTGTGGTAGGACCTTTTTATGTCCTTATCAGCCAAAATCTTTTCTAATGCTCTGACTATAAACATCTCTTTAGTTTTCAAGTTGGTTTGCATCGTTACTTCATAAGTTGATCACTCCATTCGTTCCTATCGGAACCGACTTAGTTGCGCGGTGGTTTTATATTCATTTATGTTACTTATTGAGGCACTATTATATTGTTATCGTATTACTGTACACTCGTATCGAGATAGCACAAATGGAACATCACAAAACTTTAGGGAACTATAGATTTTTGTGAAATCATTTCTGCGAGACGGAGATTTCTTTCTACGATTCACACCTCATCACAAACATGTCAATTATAAAGGTGCGTTCGTAAATGTCACCAGATTACACAATCTTCTCGGAGATTAATATTGCAATTTTGTGTTAGTTTCGCATGATTTTTCTGAGCAATGAAAGAAAAATAAACCTTTGTTTATTTATTAACTGGCCTTTGATTTTTTAGTTATTGAAATATTAAAATTTTACTGATTTGTTTTGGTGCGTTCACATTTATTCCATTTCAGTGGACGTGTTGTTTTTCGTTACGTCATCTCATGAATATTATGGGAAAAAGTATTTTATACCCTATTGGTGAATTAAAATTAGAAACGGCATGTACACTGAATAAAAGTAGCGATAAAACAATTTTTTAAATATTAACAACGACTTTTAAATGATGCGACTGCAAATTTTGCGTTTGGTTTTTCCTGCTTTGTCAAGCAAAGGCAATTCAGTCAATACTCAATTGTCATTTTTTATCTGTTGTGTCGCTGTCTGACGAACTCGTTTGCGGTTAACCCGCTATTTACGTTAAAATTCGTGAAATTCTTCGCAAAAGAAGAGCTCTTTTTAATTTTTTGTGATATTTTCAATTAGCCAACAAAATTGCTTCCACAATGACAGTGACGCGGGTCGCGGAGTCCCGCACCGAGTTTAAATTGAAGAGTTTACCTGACGATGCTATATCAAGCGTTAAATTCGCACCGAAATCCAACCAGTTCTTGCTGGTATCGTCGTGGGACTGTTCTGTGAGGCTTTACGATGTCACGTCGAACACGGAGCGCCATAAGTACAACCATGAGCTGCCTGTCTTGGACGTATGCTTCCGGGTAAGAATTCAGTTGTTTTGGCATACTTGGGTACTTTAATGCAGGCTGTGCACTGTCGGCAGTTGCTTCTCTTTGCCAAAATATTTGCTGTCATGCAAGCATGTGCCTATTGTCTACGAGGTAAGGAATTGTTTTTTTTTTGTGAAGTGTGAGGAAGCCAGCAATAGCATACCATATCGTGTAAGCTTTTATATTTGAAGGAGGCATTCAGAGGGTCTTAGTTGGCATTAGTATTCTGGTATTGAATAAAAAATCAGCTTTGTAGTGCAAACTAAATCTTGACAAGATTCCATGTTTCCAAAACGCATGGTCTGAGTTTTAAAACCCCTAAGCTGCAAGCAAACTTCTCTTACAAACTATTTTTTAGTCTACAGTTCATTGGAACTACATTACCACATATTCTTCTTTTCAGGATGCAGTCCATACCTATAGTGGTGGTTTGTGCCAGATCCTCAAGCTGTATGACCTTAACGCAAGTATGGAGACAACCCTGGGTGAGCATAAAGGAGCTATACGTTGTGTGGAGTTTGCTACCGAAGTGAATGCAGTGCTCACTGGCAGCTGGGACGGTACCGTCAAGATGTGGGATAGTCGTGTACCCAATTGTGTTGGAACTTACAACCAGGGAAATGAGAGGGTAAGAAATTTCAGAATTAGTTAGTTTTAATTTTTTAGATGTTACCAACTATAATATATTTAGGATTTATTTAAGCAGAACTAGTAGATGTAAGCCAACTAAAGATTGCAAGGAACAATTCTGTGGGTCTAAAATGGCCTCTAGGAGATCATAATATGAATTGCGTTAAAAAGCGAAAAATAGACCTTTCATCGCGACCTTACCTACCTACCTTTCAATGCACCTTTGAACTGCGTCTGTGACCATTTTACGAATTTTAACGCAATTCATATTGTTTTTCTATTATGATCTATTTCGTAAATGGTCACAGACACAGTTACTCACCATCCACCACCCAGCCCATTCCCATTTTTACGCTTTTTAAAGCAATTCATATTATGATCTGCTAAAGTGGCCATTTTTGACATCCTGGACTCGAAAGATGTTCTAGAATTAAAGTCAGAAAACTATGAAAGTGAACCTTTTTACCTGTGGAAAACTTTTGAAGCTAGAATTAAAGTTGCGTTTTCTAAACTGTATGT
The DNA here is from genome assembly GCA_949774965.1 of Diarsia brunnea. Lineage (NCBI taxonomy): Eukaryota > Metazoa > Arthropoda > Insecta > Lepidoptera > Noctuidae > Diarsia > Diarsia brunnea. The sequence continues at coordinate 1,054,525 of OX459009.1, forward strand.
TTTTTTTTATGATTTTTATGAAACAAGTAGAACACATGGGATTTCTTAGACCTACTAGTTCTATGATTTTGGACCTCCGTAAAATCAAAGGGTTGGTAGAACTAGTGGGAAACCATTTTTTTGAGTCACTGCAAAAAAGAGCCATCAGAGCAATATAATGATGGTCTTCGTAGACGCGGTTCTCTGAGGGAGCTGTTTAAGAACATTAACGTTATGACGGTGCATTGTCAGCAAGAAACTTGTATTGTGTTCATTTACACTACAACTTTCACTAAGTGGGTTTGCAATTTAGTATATTTTTGTAAATAAAATCAAGTAATAAATCTATTTTATTTTCCAGGTATACACAATGAGCATAGTCGGCGAGAAATTCGTAGTAGGCACATCAGGCCGCAAGATCTTTGTATGGGACGTTAGAAACATGGGCCATGTCAACCAGAGACGTGAATCATCCCTCAAGTACCAGACCCGGTGCATCCGAGTGTTCCCTAACAAGCAGGGCTATGTTCTGAGCTCTATTGAAGGCAGGGTTGCAGTCGAATACCTAGATAGTAATCCCGAAGTTCAGAAAAAGAAGTATGCATTTAAGTGTCACCGAATTAAAGATGGTGGTAAGTAACAATATTTTATTTAGTATGATTTGTGAGATCAGCCAGCTGCCTGTAATTGATTATAAGATAGACAAACTTGGGCTGGATCCAATCTTATTCTGACTATAAGGAGTTTATTACAAATATCTCTTTTTCTTCTCTCTTATCTTTTAGTTATTAAAATAATCCCAATCTTCTTGCAAATATTCTATTAATTTCTTAAGGTATTCCAAGCAAGACTGGGAAACAAGATTTTGAATGTACTAACAAAATCCACTTTGCAGGTCTTGAAAAAATCTACCCAGTGAATGCAATTAGCTTCCACTCTGTGTACAACACCTTTGCAACTGGTGGCTCCGATGGCTACGTCAACATCTGGGATGGCTTCAACAAGAAGAGACTGTGCCAGTTCCATAGATACAACACTGCGGTCTCATCTCTAAGCTTCTCCCACGATGGATCAGCTCTAGCCATCGCATGCTCCCAACTAGACGAGACACAAATTGAGGACCCAAAACCTGAAGATACCATCTACATAAGATATGTGACAGACCAAGAAACAAAACCCAAATGAGAAGTGGATTTTCCCCGGCTAGTCTATTATTATTAAGTGGCTATTTTCAAAGTGTGTGTAGCTAACATATGGGTGAAATTGGACTCCTGAACTTTGACTGACAATTTCAACAAATGATTCCACATTGAGGAGCTAGGTTTTTCAAGATTGCTATGTGTGTCCGAACTTTTCCTCTGTCCATTGGATTCCAATTGCCCCAATAATAATATTTATTCCTCATTATAATAAGAATTTCGAATACTATGTATACGTGAATTGAAAATTGTATGATTGCATAAACAGCTTAGTATTTGTTTTTTTGCGCTTGTTCAAATCGAGTGTTCTACGCGCGAATCGACAGTCTCTTGTATAACCAGCTTAACCTGTAAATGCTGTTGGATTCGTCTAACATCCTGAAAAAAACAAACAAAAACACTTTAATAGAACTATTCTAAATGTACCGATAAACAGTGCGTAGAACTCTTTTTCAAAGTCTTTATTTTTCAAATGCCTATTAGTACCATAGTGTGAGTAGCTAGGAAACCTGAATGTTGTCTAGGAATGTTGACAGTGTTGTAAATAGCAATTTTGTTCAATGAAGTACTGAATAGCCACGTACTGACAGCCGGGTGACTAGATCTTTGTGAACGAACCTCACAGTTCAATTAGTATAAATTTTAGTTGTAAGTGATGAATAAAAAGTAATTAAGTTTCGTAAAGGGTTGTTTTATTGGCTGTAATTAAAGCGCTACTTTATTAAATTTAAATAAAGTAGCGTTTTAATTCTGCGGGTTTTCCGCCATAGACACCTTGGAAATAATCAAAACCCGCTTTGGGCAGAGCAGAAGGGAGTGTCACGTTCTTATTGACTAGAACACAATATCTGTGTTCCTTCAATTGCCCTTTGCGTTCCAGTGCTGCGGTGACTTTTTCGAACAAATACCGTAACTCTGAATAACCCAGTTGAAATCTTGGGAAAACGAAAATATAAGGATTCTGTTTTTTCCTTTCGGGGTACGGAACCTAAAAATGAGCGTTTTTTTTTAAATGAATTCAATTTGACCAACTACTTGATGGTCCTGTTGAAAATCATCAGCCAGAAGACGTTCACTGCTGGACAAAGGCCTCCACCATGCGAAGGGCTACCTGTCGCTTGCATCCACCTGGTGTTCCTACTGCTGTTGACAACATAAATCAATTTAGTTTCAATTATAATTCCTCTAAAAAGTTTGCTGAAAAAATAGATCTTCAGATTTCCTTGCTTCCATTGCAGTCGTGCGTTCGTGAAGGTATCCTTCATATTTGTTAAAGCGCCTCTTCAAAAAGAATAGTAACATTTCCAAGATTCACTGCTTGCAATGACTCACGACGTTCACGGATGTCTTTGTATCTCGAACAAAAGTGCGCTTTATCAGCAAACTATATAAGTGCTGCGGAATGTGCACGCCATATAAGTGCATATTAAAAGCAAACTGCATTGCTTTGAATTAACACATTCGCGAATACACAAGACGTGTGGGTCCGTAGTGTTTCGCAATTAAAATTTAAGAGCATTTATGCTGCTTTCTTTTGCGGAGACTGGAACTTCTTTGCAACTAAATATAAGGGTGGTTTTCCCGTGTTTGGTTGATGAAGATAAGTTGGTGAGTATGAAAGCTCGGCCAGTCCAAATTGGCGCTCAAACAAAGCTAATGTTTGCGACCACCTAAAGGTTTCTTAGAAGACGTTATTATAAACGTTTGGTGCGTCAAACCAAACGAGTGTTAGTTGTTTACAGAGCACGTTTACTGCTGTTGTAATTATATTCTAGTATACGTAGCATATGCCTTCGAATACTTGTTAATTGAGGAAGTTGTAGCACTTGTAGCTAATACGGTACTTGTATCATATGTTTGTTTAAACACGGGTTTCTTAGCGTTCCTCCTCATTGTTAAGTTTTAATAATCGATGGTGTGTTTGGAATTAACTCGTCGCTTCATTAACTAACTAATTATACAGTTGAGAAGATATTGCGTTAGGTGAAGGTGAGGCGAGTTTGGATGTCTAAATAGAAATTGTAGGCTTGGCATTTATAGCTATTTGACTAGTGATTAAGTTTGAGAGAAAATGGCATCTTTCGGTAAAGTGGCTATTGTGGGTAGTTGAGCTTATCTAATAAAAACATGGGCGGTGTCACTGATGCGGGAATTCGTTGACTGGTTTGATCCTCACAGTCCCCTAATTAGGTTGGTGATGTCCAAGTTAATTAGGGTGGGCTCCGAATTAGACCCGTCGATTTTGGCGAGGCTAAGCGAACAATAAAGACCATACTCTGAAATAGCTTAGCCTGCTTAGGTAACAATTGGTCATCTCATAATAATATTATGTCGTATTTTTTGGTCACAAAACCGCCATGAGTTCGCGTCACCACTCCATTAGGCCACATTCATTATACTCTACTTAATATTTATTAAACTAATTTTAGCATTGACAGCAATGCTATGCATGGTCTAAAGTGGCGATCGAATTAACCACACCTAGAATTCGGTCTCGAAAACATTGCGGTAGGTAGAGGGCTCAATGAAGGTAAATAAATAATAGGTACACACAGGCAACTACCTACGAATTTGACCTATAGTATTTTAGACGGTTAGGAGCATTCATCTTAACATTTTGATCAGTTTGAGAATACTTAACATTAGTGGTCCATGGAATGGACATTTTGAAAGAAAACGCTTAAATAGGCGCATCAAAGTTTCCTTGCCGATTTCATGATCAATTTTCCGTAATTATCGTAGCTTTCACAAAATGTAGGCCTAATACCTGGCTGGGTATACCTAGGTACTTATTTTTGTTCCATAAATATTATACAACACCATAATGCAAAGAGCAGAAGAAAATGCGAGAGAGGTCCCCATCGCGCATAAAAAGGAAGTCGGTTAATAATGAGAGGCTTCTGCTGACCACCTTCTCGACATTGAGTCGACTCTCTTTAATTTTACTTTACTGTCAGCAATAAATATTCAACACAAATAAAAAATCGACGGCCATTTTCCCGCGTTTCATTCAGCACGTGTTATTATAGCCTCGAAACACGCGTGGGTGGGTAACCTCTGACACGGCCACTTCGGATCTACTCCACAACAAGCAAGATAAAGTATTTTTTATTGTCCATTCATAATATATGAGAAGTGATAGAAAAATGTCGGTAAAAGCTTGGGAACTTTGCTGGTTTCGAAGTTTCCGTAGGTATGGAGTTGTTGTATGTAGATAAAAGATGTCTTTGTACATCTTTGATTGACTGTGCTGTTGAAATAACGCAAAGTAAGGAAAATGTACTTTTGGTTTAGAAAAAAAAAGCTATTTAGGTACGAGACATATTGAAAGTAAAAAAATTGTTACACCTGGGAACGCGGTAACGGTTTTATTTTAAATTGCCGTATTTAAAACCGCCCAGATTGAACCAATGTATGACCTAAGTGTCCGCCGGTGGAAATCAAAGTTCATACTCTCATTAGGTAGATAGGTGCCACGCAAAAATATAAGTACTACTTAGGTACATTATGAGCATTAGGTACAACATTGACTTCTATTATAGTGAACTCGAATGAGCTTTTTGCTATCGAATAGGTTATAGCGGGCCGCATGTTAAAAGATGCTAAGTTAGCATCTTAATTAGTAGCAAGTCTAGAAAACACGATGTTCTAGTATTAAAGACTGGATATTAGCAACATGTAGGTAATTACTTGTGGGCCTTATATTGCTATCTTTAACGCAGACCGCAACCTGTGACCTGCTACTATTAAATGTCATACCTAACTGGCTGGTGTACAAGAATCTATGCTTACTTAGTTACATTTCAAGTACCTACTAAAATAATAATTAAAACTAAACAATGTCACAAATGTATTTGGGTGCAACGAAAAGGTTTGTTGACCTTTTCGTTCAAGCTTTTGGGCGGATTTCTATGTAGATTTCGTGTCCATCAATTAAATAATATTATTCAGTGGTTGCGCTTGCATCATGCATGACCTCATAGACCGTCATCGTCACCATTCTATATTCCATAATTAGAGTCTGTGCAGCTTCTCTTCTTCCATATTTTTCTCAGTAACCACTTCCTTTCTTATCATAGTAATGTAATCTTTCATAAGTACAGTCCATTCATCATTTTTTTGATCTTTTCATAATCCTTCAAATATCTCCTCCTATATATATCTTCTCATATTCCTTCATATTATTCAAAACTTTTCTCACGACATTTTCCTCATTCCTCTGTATCACGTCTGATTACGGAAAATCGACACCATTACCACCAAAGATCAATGAACACGCCTAATTACCACTAACCCCAGCACATTACATCCCATTTTCACCACAATAATCAAACTAAATACGCACTTATCGTCCAGCTACTGCAACTCTTATTCGACCTACCCATCTTCACGTTATCATTAGTATATATGCGCGTCAGATAACAGCCATTGAACGTGTTTACATACGATCATTGCATTCCTGCCACGTCGCTGGAACAACGGTAAGCTACGTGTTAATTGAACACCATTAAGCTTATAAATGCGTCAGTGTCTAGCCTCTATCTTCATTGGAGGTAACACCTATATCACGATAACTTGAATGTGGGCGAAATAATTAAGTTGGGATGAGAGTGTGAGAATGTCCTGGAATGTTATTTAAAAGACAGGCGATATATTTTGCGACAGTACTTATTTTTTTGGAGGGTGAGAAATCTCCCGCTCTGGGCGGAGCGGAAGGGAGTGTCAGACTTCTACTGACTAAAAACCACCCATGTTCCTTCTTAGCCCTACGTGTCCTGGGCCGAAAAACCCGCTGCCCCGACAGGAACCCGCAGCCCCGAAAGGTTGCAATAGTACTTAAATGAATAGATACACCCTACTCCAGTTTTACTAATTAGAATAGTTTAGCTGGCATAGATCCTGAAAAAACGTCTAGCTTACCACTCGCTCATTGTATCATACGCAAATTAAGTTAACACCAGAAGCGTTAGCAATAAACTACATTGATCAAGCGTGTTCGAAACAAATGTTTACTATCACCCAAAGGATTATTCCCTAAATCTTCATTAGACCTAACACCCTATCACGTGATAAAGTGAAGTGTGGGCGACAAGTAAGTAAGGCTGATTGTGACCTGTGGAATCAGGTAGCAATGGGAGGCGTCAATAGCTACGATTTAGCACAACAACACGGCTTGCCCTGCAGACCTGTAATAACTAGGTGGTTGCATGTTGTAGGCTTAATCTTGATTTGACACGATTTTAAGTTTTATATTGGTCATGAAAGTGAATAGTTAACGCCTGAAAAAAACTGATCGATTAATTGATTGATTTTTCAACGTTTCAGATAATGTTAACGAGTCTTGTATTTAAAACATAAAAATACTGCAATCAACAGTCAGGTACAACATGTCCTCGTACTTTCCAAGTAACATTTTTTTACAAGGAGCTCTACTTTTCAGTTCTTTAACTAATATAATTAAATGCTCTATGCCGATAATTATTGCATAGGCTGGTTCGTGGATGGGTGACCACGCATTACATACCGAGTTTCCTCCGTGCCTCGGAAAGACGTTGGTCGCGGCTGCCATTTGAAAATCTTTGACAGTCGTTGAAAGTTTGACAACCAAAGACTGGTTGTCAAACTTTCAGACCACTGTCTACCAAGAGATTTACTAAATGGGTTGTGGATAGGCAGATAGGCAGTCGCTCCATGTAAAATACTGGTATTCAGCTGGATCCGGTTAGACTGGAAACCGATCCCAACATGGTTGTTATATGTCATAGTATTATTATAGAAGATTTCATCTCAGATAATAATTTAGATGTGTCAGTAACGTTTGTTTAGTTTTAAGACTCCCTACCTACAATTGTCGTTGGTAACTGAATATCATTTGACCTTTGCAAGCCTCTATGGTTGGTTAAAAGCACTTGTGATTTAACGCTATAGTGACCGTATAATGTTCACACTTATTATGTGTTTGCACACTTGGCAGGTGTCGAAGTGTTTTGTTTTTGCATTACGCAAATGTCAGTTACCTAGTCTGGCTTAGCCTGATTACTCTTCACTTGTGTTGGTATATGCTGAATAATTGAATAACATTTGGCCAGTCGGGAAAGGTGGTAGTGCGGTTGACGGCAGGGCATGTTGTGGCGGAGAGACGGCATGGTGTCCTCACTTTCCGGCTAACACAGGTGGTTCCCGAACAAGGCTTGAAGACACAGGCGAAGAACGGTGACGCGCCTTTCATGCATGACTAAGGAACTGACCTGGCCGAGGAGCGTGACGAAGTGCACAAGAATTCCAGCACCCCGGTCTGTACAATATGTGTCGCAGTGGAACACTTTGTGGTTTTTGGTCAGAGGCATCTGACAGTTATTCACCCGTTTGTCCACCCCAGTCGCGGAGTACACCCATGAGGTTTACCACACGCAAAAAGGGTGGTTTATTCCGAAAGTTGCATCGGACCGTAGATGAAGTTTGAGTACCATAACATAACGCCTGTAATCCCTGAAGGGTTAGGTAGAGGTACCTAATAGTGCCCACATTTCACTAGCCGATGAGCCTAATGCCATCAACCAGGCATACATCCAGACTCCGTGGCTGTTACTGAAAAATGCCTGGCGGAAAAACTCAATAGCACTGAGCCCGACCTGGGGATCGCACCCAGAACCTTGAGCAAGCTTGTCTGTATGAGAAGAGGCCATACCCTGCAGTGGAACTGTCTGCAGCCTGTTACTGAACACACAGGTTTTTTAATATCTTCATACTTAGTTTCTCTTTGATTCCGAAATCATGAAGTAATCAACTGTGGCTATAAACTTGAGTAGTAATGTATTCGTATACGTTCCTACCGTGTGTACTCGTGGGCACTCGAGGCTCTGTCCGAATATTATTGTAACATCACAAATTATCTCACAATGCAGAGACAAGCTAGAGTAGAGACAAAAACAACAATGGCTCATAGCTTGAGTGATAGGGTGACAAGCCTGGAGGATTTTATAGGATTTTTGTATTCGAAATTTTCTTTCAAAAGACTGCTGGCACAAAAAGCAAAATTTTTGCTACTAAAAACCTTTCCGTGACAACGGACATTTTGTTTTGTAATCGCCTTATTTTCTTCCGTAATTATAGGTTTATTAGTGAGAACAGTTCGGCAGTACTGACCGTCTAACATGACGTTGGGAAATTAGATGCATTACTTTGGAACTGGATGAGGCAGTTCTGTTTGTGTAAGACAAGAAAAGACAGCTCTGACGTTATATAAATAAGCCTCAATTCACCTATGCACCAAGTTGAATGGGCGAGTTGACCTTCTACGATCAAGATCATCTGCCTAGCCTGGTTTTTGATCTTACTACATGCAGCTGAATACAAGTAATTTAACTTGGACTTCATCATCATCACCTGCTTAGCCTTTTGCCAACTATAGTGGGGTCAGCTTCCAGTCTGACCGGATACAGCTGAATACCAGTATTTAACTTCTGACTTAATACTGGGACAAGGCAAGGAGGAAACTCGATATGTAACTGACGGTCACCAATCTACAGACCAACCTTTGTAATAGCGGTTTAACCTCAAAGATGATTTAGCCACGAGTTCCTCGAGAATGACTACACGTCCAATAAAAGCCCAAAAGCATAGTCACAGTACAATGCTCTGTCCAGTCCAGTCATTGCGCCTGGGAATCGCACTTATTACTCGCCTCGATCTTCAACCGACACTTGTGGATCTCGAAACACAGGCCGATGTCGAATCAGCCACTCGTCCAACTTTCCAGTCTCAAGCACCCTCCACCACGAATATCTAATGAACACATACAAAATAAATATGATAACAATTGTTTTATAAAAATGTACACTTTCACGCGTGGGCGCACGAAAATAAAGAGGTTTAAAGAAGCGAAGTCGAGTGTACGTGTTAGGTCATTTGTTGGCGAATCGAAAGTAGATGGACTTTTTAATTTTAAGTAGCGGTTTGTTAGCGTGGGCGGAGGATTCGTGATCTGATGAAGTTGTTCAAGTTATTCGGTCAAGGAGATGATGAGTCGTATTGTCATCTTTTAGAAGATACTCGTATTAAAGTATTTATGTGGAAAACTACTGAGAAATTTATACTGGGCACGACACTTTGGTGGTCAAGTGGATATGAAGGAACGATAGTATTAATTATCTCTTCTTCTTCATGTCTTCTCTTAAACGATGACTGATACAATTTCTTAACACTGCTTATCACTAGTAGGTACTTATTGATATTAATGTTAGTTATGTTAGTCTTTACCTTATCCTAGTTAGTAGTGTTAGTTTTCGCAAAGGGTTGGAGATGTAGTCCCATTACGGGTAAAGGCCTCCTCCATCTTTTTCCATTTTCTCCGGTTCTTGGCAAGCTTTAACCAGTTTGAGCCAGCAGTCTGCGCTATTTCGTCAGCCCATCTTTCCTTTCTTTTGCCCGATGGTCCTGTCCATGTTGTTGTTTGGATTCATTGATATGTACCCCTCTAAATGAGACAGTTGGAAATCAATCGCAAGTTCTTTAAGTAATATTTTAACAGCATCAACAGATACATTTCGAAGCCCTGAAATATAACATCCTCCAACCAGCCATCGACGTTACTCCGCTACTACACTATATATCGACTAACAATAACAATAAATAACGCGCAGCCACGTCACAGCCGCTGAGTAATATGTCCCGTTGTGTGCCAACAATAAAGCACTTTCTCACGTCCAATGACAAATAGCGACTGAATTAATATCAACTCGCTTTTGTACGAATAAATCAAATGTTGAGCACAGCGCGGCAGGTTGTTTTGACCGCCACGGAAAACTACCTTACAAATTCATCTCTACAAACCTTTATCACAACGTACTTAAAGTCTTATATAAAAAAAAACACCGATATCTGACGATGTCTTAGCAGCAACGGTAATCCTGCGTTGCTTATAACTCTTATTCTTATGTACTTAAAGGTTGTTTCAGCTTGTTTAGTGTGCTTGGATTGTTTTATGGTGTTAAATATACGCGTTCTTGGAGGATGTTATTGCTCAGTGTCTTCGGCTCATGTAGGGATGGGAGCTTATTGGTGAGGTGATTTACTTAAGCAGTTATTGCGAAGATGATATATTTAAGCTTTAATGGTATGTGCTGTATTTTTCTGGGGTCTTGTCTTGATACTGTATAATGTCGTGCGTACTGTGAAGTATTATGTTGAGAGCCTATAGCGTATGGTTTTAACTGCTGTTGTCTGGATTTAACTAATAAGAAAAAAAAAATTAGGCGGAATATTGTAGTTTAGTTTCAGATTTGTCATCGAACGTAAAATAAATTTCTGCCTATTTTGACCTTTTGGCCCTAAAGGTCACCATTTTTAATCTAAACTAATTTATTCAGCGTCGGTAAATGGTGCACTGTTCAGGCTTTTGTCGGCTTAAGTCTACCCGGATATTTGGTAAAATACATCATAATTATAAGAGGACGCTCATCGCCTCTCTCTTGTCCTGGGCCAGCGTGGTGAATTATTATGGCAATGTCATTTTCATAAAGAAGTGTCAAGTTTGTCAGCGATGACAAGTGACACCATTATACCTCACCTCGCCTGAAACAGTAAAAAGTATTAATTACATAATTAAATTCTTCAATCCTGCATATGTACATCCCTAGTACCCTCACAGGGTGTCCCACAGACAAATGTGCTGGAAGTCTAACAAGTGGTGTGCACAATTACGAGCACTGCACTCGAGGGTTAATAGTCTCAATAATTTGACATATTGGGTGGTCGCCCTACAGCCTTGCAGCCTGGCACTCGATGCGAATTAATAAGGGATTTGATACCTTTTGAGATTAGGTAACTTTTGTGGTTAATCATAGGTTGTTTGAGACTTTAATAACCATTCTATTTTTTGTAATGTCTATTTCAGTGTTGCTAATACATACAATTATAATAAGTGATATTGATACCTCTTGCTAATCTGTTTCTTCTTGGCATGTCGATGGCTTTTTATAAATCACTTTGACTCAAAATTCAGCTATGCGAACTCCACTCGCTGATGCAGTCATAAGGTCGTCATGTGTGCAGGTGTCAGGGCAGCGCAGCGTAAGATGGCGCGGTGGGTCATTGTCTATGGAGATACGCTGCATACACACTTGAGGTCTGAACCGTCCATGAACCCTCATCTGAAGAAATTGTCTTTATCTGTTTTAAAAATATGCCACCCCTAGAGGATTAAATAAAAGTTACAAAGGTTTCAATTTGCCCTTCAGTGTATTTGATTAACAGACCATAATTGTTCCTTAATCCTGCCTTTGTTATACCTGTTGTGTTTATTTATAGGTACAAGATTATGTTCAATTTAGTCCTAAGAACGTTATTACATAAACATTTAATCGCTCAGTTTTCCTATTCATTCCATTCGTCATAAGGCAAATACAGTAAAACCTACAAACAAAAGCGATTACAGTAGTTAAAATCAGTCAAGTAGTACTTGACATTACTGGTCAGTTTGAGAGCTATGTTGACTGATACCAGGAAATACCGGCAGATCACGGAAGCGCATGTTCTCGCTCTAAGGTCAATCTCGAATCGTGAACTTTACAATATTTGCGCAGTCCGATGAGCAAACAGATAAAACTTTATTAGATACGACGTGTAGGTGACATAAAGGTGCAACTAGACTGCGGTAAAACGCTACGACAGATAGTCAATCGATTCGGAACTTTATCGATTGGCAGTACTGATCGAGAATCGACTGGCATAAACAATTCGGTAGTGTATCAATCGAATACATTTTCACTTTTCCAGCATCCTTACCGCTTCTTCTTCTTCATAGTTTCGATGAATCTATCTCGATGAACTGTCAAATGGTTCCATTTTGTACCAAACCATAACCATTTCACAGGTAATTGATGGACACTATGATAGCCACTGACATTTAAAAAGATACGCGATAGCCCTGCTGGACTCAACTAGATTGCCTTCGATAGCTCGTATGGTTGTGGCTTCGGACAGGTATCTCAAAGAGTAGTTGGAGTTGCACGAAGATCAGGACAGGAGGTGGGCCATGTCTTGTTGTGTACCGCCACCCCGCCGCGGTTGAACTTTGTCACGTCGGTGGCCCTTTAAGCATTTCTACAGGTACACCATTTAGTATAACGAAATGGAATGTCTAAAAAGCCATTAGTTTAAAAAAAATCGTTTCTTTTTGGTTTACCTCAAATGTTTGCTTTTAACGGATAAGAAAAGGGTGTAAGGTTCTTCATCGCCCATAAAAAATGGTGGATCATCCGGGTGTTGTGACTGTGGTGGGGTACGCATACTGTTCTATTGTCTTGAGACGTTGATATTTCAGTTTCTCGTTGAGGAACTCTTTACTTCAATTAATTCATTTGTGAGTTATAATCGAACTCCATGTTGCGATATAGCCCGTGACTCGACCTTCGACAAGTTTACCCGGGATTGTAAATTTATTCCGACTGCCCATCAGTTGTTGTCGGGTTCTTCTACATAATCTTAAGTCTAACTTTGCTTGCGCGATTCAGGATTTCGATGTTAGTTCCTCTCTGTTTTAATTTTTGTACTATGTTGCTGTAGTATTCTTTTTGTCAATTTTGTTAAGGTGCTCCAGTCAGCTCGTTCTGTGTGACCTCACCTTTACCAGCGAGGTATAGGTGACATTCTACCGTAATGGCTGCTATAAACCGTCCAGCTGTGACATGCGAGCTCTAATTAGTTTTACAGCGCCGGTGACATCACTCAATATTGACGCCATAAAATATTAATTCAATTTGAGTGTTTGAGCGGTTCGGACAACGGATTTTACTTTTTTTTTCTATCTTTCTTTGTCGTGTTTGTATTAAAAATTTAAAACCTCAGACGCTTTTAATTATCTGGGTCGTAAAATTCGTTTTATTTTTGTATCACTTTTCTGGGAATGGATAGTTTTAGAATTCTTAGTCACGTGTCTGATTAGTCATATTTTCATAAGTCGAAATAATAACAGCCGCTTTGGGGTCGATCAAAACCGCACTTGCCTCGGTTGGTCCGTGGATGGGTGAACCGTCGTTACAGTCTGCAGCCCGAAAGCCTGACATGGTTGTCAGGCTTTCGGGCTGCAACGACGAGTGCGGTCTTGCCAAGGGGTATCATATTACCTAGAACTAACTGGGTTGTGGAGTTCAGGTAGGCAGTCGCTCGATGTAAAATACTGGTATTCAACTGCATCCGGTTAGACTGGAAGCCAACCCTAGATGAGTTGGCAAACAACTAGGCAGATGAAGATGTATTTAGATATTACCTAGCGGTGTATTAACCGATTTCATAAGCTGGTGGAATAAATTGCGTTCAATTAAAGAGACGACATGACGAATGCAGCTGACATTCTACATGACATAGATTGGTGTTGTCTGCATATTTTCACACTTCAATAGAGTACAAAAAATAAAATAAAGGCATGTTTTGTGACAGAACGGATGCACGGATGGCGTAAACATGACAATAAATTGGTTAGCACTCGTACGACAGATTTTGATGGAAATATTGAGGACACAATATGGAATTAACATAGGATTTCCTTTGTGTATTAAAAAAATACCTTTCACAAAAGAGGATACTCTGATTTAGTTGACAATTAATACCTTTTAGATATATAGTCAACTGCAGGGGCTGCAGGGTGTTCGAAAGAGATACCGCGGCCCCGGAACACAAAGGACTAAGAAGGAACATAGGTGGTTTTTAGTCAGTAGAAGTCTGACACTCCCTTCCGCTCCGTCCAGAGCGGGAGTCTTTTGATGATTTTCCACCCACAAAAATTTTTGTGTCGACTGTTTCCCAAAACGCCGAAGTTGACAAATTATAAAATTATCACAAAACTTGCAAACTAATAGCGAATATATAAAAGCAAATAAAAATGTCAAGGCACGTATTAAATCTAGCTGTTTAAGAGCTAGTTCTAGATCTAAAATAATTTGTAGCAAATTAGTCTAATAAATCAATTTCACGATTCAATATCCTTAGAATTAATTTATCGTTCAAACTTAGCTGTAATTGATTATACTGTAATTAATGTAATTTTAATTTATAACATCGTGATTCCTCATTATAATTAGGTGTATGAACTATTGAGGAATTAATTCCGTATCGAACTAATTCTGCAACTGTAATAACTGTCAGTTTGTAAGTTTTATTACGAATTTGGATCATAAATATGTATTCAATATGGTCGGATCAAAAATTGTCTAAATTAGGCATAAATCAGTGTCAATATGTAGAATACATAAATATTGACGATCTCTCTGAAACTAAAAACATCCGTGTCAAAATGTTAAGTAAAAGTTGCGTTCATTGAAATTGCTGGTATCTCATTATCATTAACACTGAAAACCATGTTCACTATTTGTTTCGAGTTTCTCATATTTCGGCGTTCGGTTAATATCTAGTTAGGATACTGTGTTGAGTTGAGTAGTTATTTGAATTGAATATTTTCGAAGCAGTTTTCAGTCGGCTTCATACAAATGGAGGATCTCTATTCGACCCGCGAATGTGGCAAAAAAAATTTTAGTCGTTGTTTTATTAACTTAATTTAAAAACTTTTCTTATACATACATTATATTGACCCTTTTTTTTTGGCGGGTGGAAAGTCATCAAATAACCCCTCCCGCTCTTGGTCAGAGCAAAAGGGAGTGCCAGACTTCTACCGACTAAAAACCACCCCTGTTAATTCTTAACCCTGCATGTCGACGCCGCGGTATCTCTTGCGAACAACCCGCAGCCCCGACGTGCGTCGGTCCCTGCATGACATCTCTTTGAGGCGCGCGTGGAACACGAACGCGCCGTCGACACGGCATTATATTGACCCTGGATTGCAAAATTTGGAAATCATGGGGGAGGCCTGTGGCGACAGCGACATCTATCGCAACACGTGCGAACTAATTTGGCAATTCCTACATCGCGCTATCAACTTTATCCGCGAGATTAGCCTATATAGAAAATCCCGACTTACATATGTCGGGCAGTTAGCCCATAAGACACAACACCCATCTGGTCGGAGGATCCTACCTTTTCTATGGGGGATGAGGAACTTTACACCCTGTTCCTCATCCCCCCCAAAGGCCTTTGCCCAGCAGTGGGATGACACACGCTAACAGTAAGTAACATATATACCTAGTATTTAATCACATACCACTCTAGCTACCATTACCACGTTCTGTTTTTGATTCAAAATCTTATTATAAACGTTTGGTATCCATACGTTAATGAATTAATAACACAAATTCAACTGTTGAAATGTTAATCAATAGTGCAAACACAGGGTTTCATTAATTTAAATGTCGATTTGTTAATAAAGGTAGAAATCAACAGTTGTACTGTGGTCGTAATTATTACGACGGGTACGTATTTGAATATCGAAGATTAAAATACCTACGCTTAAAATATCGATGTTCAAAACATCGAAAATGGAAAAATCGAACGACCATAAAACCGAAACATAAAATATCGAAAGTTTATATTATCGAATGGTTAAATAACCTACGTCCAATACATCTAAAATCTAAATATCTACAAAAGTTACATCGAAATACAGATTATCGAATGTCTTAAATATCGAAGTACAAACTATCGAACGTCCTAAATATCGATGGGTACATATATTATTTGAACATCGAAAATTAATTTTTGATGTAAGTAGTATAAGTGGAAAAAGGTTGCTTCTGCAACGTCTCCGGCGCTACGGGAAGTGCAACCCCTTCGCCCTTGCGTAACAAAGGCTAGGCACCCATGATCACCTCCGCAGCTTCGGCTTGCTGGTCGCCTCCGGCGACCAGCCTCAGCCGCTACGGCTCCCACGGGTGCCTATGCTTTGTTACAGCGAGCGGGGGTTGCCCTCCCTTCGCGCCTCCGGATTTTTATATACACTCTAGGGGTAACAGCCAAAAGACTACGTAAATTCGGGGTACCCTAATTCGATTTTGGAACAATTTCGACCTATTTTATCCATGAAAGTCAGTGTCCAGTGTACAAGCATAGGTCAATCGTGAAGGTATTATTTAGGTCTTTAAATTAAAATATATTTTTGAAAGTCAATATGTTATGCTACTAAAGTTAGTGACAGAAACGTATCGCTGCAAAATCGACTCCACGTAGTCTTGTATGCCCTACCCCTAGAGTGTAATTTAGAATCGCGTAGGCGCGGAGGGGCGCGGCAGCCCGCGAGCTGAGGAGCAGGTGGTTTTAACGCCCGCCGCCGCAGCTGAGGCTGGCCGGCGAAGCCGGCCAACAAGCCGAAGCTGCTGTGGTGAGCGTTTATATCATCTGCGACGTTAAGCTCGCGTGGGACTGCCGGAGCCCTGCAGCGCCGGAGCCGTGACAGAAACCATGCTTGCTTGCATGTTGCATGATTGCTGCAAGCTTGTTTGCTAGATGGTAATCAGTTACTAGGTGGGTTACAAAAAAAAACAAGGAAAACCTCATGTAATGTAGGTACCTACTTTAATTATTTTTACATAATAAAAACCCAAAATAAAACACATTTGTACGCAAATGTACAATATAACCACTGCGGTCATTTTTTTGTTCTAGACCATACCTGGAAACCCCCTAGTTACGGAGATATTGGGGGTCAAAGTTACAAATTTTTCCCCAAAAAAAAACGTTTTCCAGCAAAAATTTTTGCGTAGGGGTACTTAGTTTGATGTACAGAATGCTTGGTTAACGGCTGTGTGATGGGTTGATTTACACCCTGTATAATTTTTTTTCGGTATTTTAACTAGTAGGTATTTTGAACGTAGATATTATGAACTTAGGCATAATGTCATTCGATATTTTGAATCATTCGAAATTTTAATCATTCGGAATTTTAATTTTCGATGTTTTAAACGTAGGTATAACAATTTTCGACATTTTGATACAATCGATATTTAAATTTTCGATGTTTTGAACATCGATATTTTAAGCGTAGGTATTTTAATCTTCGATATTTAAATACGTACCCATTACGACACTATAATTATTATTATTTATAACGTGAACAGAAGTATTATGTTTGTACAAACAAAATAAACAAAGCATTAAACAATTTTTTTTTTGGGAAATTGATAAAACTTAGTTTTGATCGCGGCTAAGCGGCTTAGATCTCGTTCTGTATGAAAAATAACCCACGGGAACTAACGGAAAATAACATTAAGTCTTACCTACTTTAAGTATTAAAGTCTAGTCTCTAGTGAATGATCAAAAATAACTCGTGACATGGTAATTAAAACGCATTAAATCCGCTTATGTACATGAAGTATAAATAAATAAATACAATTATCTAGTTGGCAGCTATTCTAAATGCAAGTGCTCGATGAAGACATCTTAGTTTTAGTACCTATCGTTATTTGAATAACAAAACCAGTCGCTGCTCCTTCATGTATTAAATACTGGTATTTATCCGGATTGATCCGGTTCAACGAATCCGGATGTTTTGATAAAGCTAGGCAGGCAGTTATGATCTAAAAGGAATATTACACAAAATAGGCATGAAATAATAATTTGGGATAACTGGGCGATCATTTTATTCAATAGGGTAGTTAATAAAAAAAAACTAATTAGTACGTCAGATAGATTTCCAAAAAATGTTGGACACATATTTTTTCCTTTTTCACATAAACAAACAATGAAGACGATACAGTGCTTTGAAAACTCTAACTCGAAAACTCTTTTCTAAGACATTAGTACGACATTTTTTTACCGGTGAATGACGTCACAACCCCCCACTCAAATCTTTGACACGTTTTATCTTCGTCAATTTTTATTGATTTGATAAAACAAAACATACGTATCCAATATTTTTCGATAATCTAACGGACGGACTAATTAGAATCATATTTTTTTGAGTTAGTAAACATCTCTATTCGCTCCTCTCGCTAGTCGCCCCGCTTATCGCTCCGCTACCACTTGTACCTTTCACCGGCCATTTCACAGGTCGCAACCTGTCTTTTACTATCTCCGCCGATACGAAGCTGCTCTATAAACCGAGTCCTATCTATCATTTTCCTGCAGCTCCGGCATTTTGATAACACCGCAGATTTACGAGCGGCTTACGAAGCTATCTTAAATTCTTAATAGACACAAAACAAAATAATAAATATCCCGGCACATTGTTGCGGCTACTTTGTTGTTCAACACTGGATTTCGCCTTTATTGTGGACCTTTATTGGCCCTTATTTGAGAATTTAAATTAACCCTTTGGTGATGTAGGAAGACTAACATCCTTCGGCCATGAATTTCTTTGTATATTCTGAAAAGCAAGCAAATAGGAAGATGGACAAACAAAAGTATCTAACACTGGTCAAAAAGTCAAGCATTAGTATATTTGACTTTGATAAAACCTCGTGATTATAACACATAACATCACGCCTATAATCTCCGAAGGCAGAGGTGTACCTATATTACACCCACATTTCACCAGTTATGTTTAAGTCCCATGTAAAAGGGGGTGATCCTATTGCCATCAACCAAGCACAAATCAACTAAACCTCGTGATTATTATGTGTTACTTAATGTACTGCACACTTCTATAATCATCGCCCGCATAAAATCAGGGGTGTCTCTCATTCAAGATTTGATAAATGTTGCAACATCTTCACATTGGTAGTAATATATAACCCAGTTGTCCATTCTTTCTTCTATTACTTTACAGCTCACTAAATTATCACCCTAGATTTTGCCCCGATTTACGCAAAAGATAAAACTTAGCTAATTAACAGCAAAGATAAGTTAGACAACGCAACATAAGGTGCTATTATAAACGAGTCACCTTATAACTCAAGCTTGCCAGCGATAAAATACCCCACACACATAGTCGCGAATATCATCCTCTACTAAGATAAAACCTTCTTAGTTCACTTTATATATCCTCTTAATATTTTTTCCTATATATCCCATTATCTTCACAGGTTCACGTAACAAGACCAACTTTTCAACTTCAAGTTAAGAACGTTGTAAATTGTACGCATTTATAGAGGCTGTGTGCGCCCTGGGTGGCGAGCTAAAACCAACCAAAACTTTACAGCTCCTGAAAAACTTGTGACACTTTATGGAGAAGTCAATAAGGGTGGAATTTCTTTGGTGTTGAGTTTACGTAGCTGTATATTTACCATGGTGTATGGAAGTAAGTTTCAGAAAGGATTATGGCTATTGTAAATCTATCTGTGTGCTAATGACTACGCTCGCGGATTAGGTCGATACTGGCGAGTTTTTTTACGATTTTATTGGTTAACGCCTTGTTATTGTCGAGAAATTTCGATTGTAAAGGAAAAGTGTGTTGTCGCCTTTATTGCGTGTACGGTGGGTGTAAAATTGTAATTTGACGGCGGACCTTAATGTGTCATTGTTGTCTTTGATCGACCGCGGTGATTGATTATGTGCTGTTAGCCGAAGAGATCTTTACGATTTAGAACTGCTATGACCTGTAATATTTTAAGACAGTTAAAACAGTAATATAATTATTTTCTTTACTATCTTGGCGTATGACTGGACTTTTACAGCTTGTAAGTTTCATATTTTTGTCTGTTTGCTAGCCTACGTTGTGTCCCACTGCTGAGCAAAGGTCTCCCCTTTCTCCTTCCATACTTTCTATCACGTGCTATCTCTGGCCATGTTAGTCCCGCAAACATGATAAAAATGTTATTCTGGTTATTAAAGAATTGCTAAATTGAACTGAAAATTAAAGATAAGAAGAAATCAGATGATGTTACGTTAGTTTCGATGAATTTAATAAAAGTTGGAAGCAAGCGGGGTCCATACCCATTCCATTTTCATAATATCATTTTCAAAAGCTGAAAAGATATGCTGTTCCGACCTTAAATACATTTGGAGAACGGCAGGAGTCGACGAGAAGGTTGACTTTTATTCTAACCGAACCAGTATTTTACATGAAGCAACCGCCTATCTGACCTCCACAACTCAGTTAGTACAGGGTAATACAATACCCCTTGGTAAGACTGTTTGTCTCATTTTCGTGAAATTTAGCCTATTGTAGAACATATAAAGTTTGTTAAATGGGGATGTTTCCTGACTTAAACATGATTAAGTTAAGTCCGTCAGTTAGATTATCGAAAAATATTGGATACGTGTTTTTTGTTTTACCAAATTAATAAAAATTGACAAAAATAAAGCGTGTCAAAGATAATGAGTTGGAGCTTGTGACGTCACAGTCTGGTAAAAAATGGACCAAACTATGACGTCACAGTCTGGTAAAAAATGGACCAAGCTGTGACGTTGTACGAGTGTTGACTTTGAAAGAAGAAAAATACGTGTTCGATATTTTTTGGAAATCTAGCTGACGGACTAATTAGATTTTTTATTGTCAACTACCTTATTGTAGGTATTGAAAAAGTAAGATTTTAGTTTTGATGAAGATCTTCGCACAACTATAAATGACAAAGTGCAACCACCCACTATCATTTAAACTCGGTAACTTTTTAGTTCACAATGTGAAAGCTGCAAATGTAATTATAAAGATTAATGCAATTATTTCGATACAGGATGTTCACGTTCACAAACAAGACATTTAAAATGAAAAGGCTAATTAATTCACGTTCATTTGACCACAAAATCTTTTTCATTTTTTACAAATTAAGTGCAGTTTAATTTTATTTTGTGAACTAATAATACAGATATACAAAGAT
The DNA here is from genome assembly GCA_949774965.1 of Diarsia brunnea. Taxonomy (NCBI): domain Eukaryota; kingdom Metazoa; phylum Arthropoda; class Insecta; order Lepidoptera; family Noctuidae; genus Diarsia; species Diarsia brunnea. The sequence goes on from OX459009.1 coordinate 1,075,343, forward strand.
CGCAAGACGAGATCTTGGTTTATTAATCCTTTAACAAGATATCTTATTAACGCATTAATAAGACAAATGCAGTATAATGCAAACTGACAGCGGTAATTACTACCAATCGCACTCGTGCATTAATCAGAGAGGGTAGAAAAATAAAACTTTCAGAATGGTAAGGGATCGCAGGTACATACTTAGTGCTCGCAGCCTATGATGTATGAATGTGTTGATATATTTAGATTTGTAATTAGTTTTACCGGTCAAGTAGGTAAGTACTAAACTATGTGAACTATATAAGTTTTAGAAAGGTTCGTCTTTAATATTTAGTAAAGAAAGAAAGAAAAGTTTCTATTTTTTTGTCGATCCATATTGTGGATGAACCAAATGAGGAGGGATGAATCGCATGTGACTAATTTAGTGTTAATGGCTTATGCTGTACTAAATGTAATAATAAATAAAAAAAAAAGTGATGTATATTAATATTGATGGATGGAGAGGGAGGGGAAGGCCAAAGAAAAGATGTGAGGAATGATATGAATGAAAAAGATGTAATGCTGGCCCGTGACGTGTAACAGGGAAGAACGGAAGAAGAAAACGTGATGTGCCGACCCCAAATAGAATGGGATAAGGGCAGGAAGATGATGATGACTTATTCTACCATCTATACTCCAAACACGTAATCAATCAAAGTGACCTATCAATTTCCACACTGTGGAATTGACGTGGTTCTGGGGTAACCAAATTTACAAAACTATTGTGCCCGAGACACGATGAAGAGGATTGACGAAAATCAAGAGACACTCGTAATAAGTAACAAACAAATGTTGATTTTCTTAATTTTCCCACAAGCATTAAAGCATTGTCAAACAAAACTTAAAACTTTAATTCCAAAACCAACCTTTTCACTCAAGTTTTAAGAGTCTATCTTGACAAGTTCACAACTTAAGAGCCTTAAGGCACAAGTACCACTCCCATACAGCCGCAGAACGACGATATCTGTTAACAGTTCGTCATAAAACCACGAAAGCTCTTTAACACTACATTCCTATATGACAATTTATGACCATATTTGACCCCGAACACAATGACTCCTACGCATAGACGCTATAAACTTTACATTGAAAATCAATTTTTACATCAACCAGACAATGTGAGGTGGACAATAAATATGTATGTTGCGGTGTAAGTTTGGGATGTTGTAAGTTTTAAAAGTTTCTAGTTAGAAGTTAGACTTGATTTGAGTCACCGTCATTGGACTTGAATGAAAGAAATCGGACAAAAATAAGTCATCGATTCGAGAAGAAGAGATATAAGTTGTTTTAGTGAGGTCGTTTGTATTGGTCTGTAAATAATTAGTACTAGCTCAGTATATCTTAGATTTTAGTGAATACATACACTATATGGTGAAAAACTAAATGTTGTGTGAATTGTGATACATGCCTATTTTACCAAACGTCATAGACTGAACCAGGTTCTAGGAATGGTTGTTTCAAAATTCAGTTCTTTAAATTAGCTGTTTAACCAAGATTTATCAACTCATGTTACTGAAGCTAAATCGTTGGTGCTGCTGACTATGAGATACACTTTAACCTAACTGCATTCGAATCCAGGTCGGTCATAGTGTAAATTTATTTTCCATCAGGGATTTTTCAGAAGTAGCTCGGAGTCTGGATTAGTGGCTGATTTTGTTGCCAATAAGCTCCCCCCTATTACATATGACTAAGAAGACTAGAGTGAGTGGAGCGTTAATAAATTTTAAGAATATAAGTGATACCTAAAAGTGTCCACTTTCAGACTTGCACAGCAACATGCACATATGACAGTTTAGTGAAACTATAGTACCGTTATGGACATAATTGAATTAACATAAGAGCATCATGTTAACAGTAAATAAGTTTTATTTCGCTACCGAGTAAGTGTTGGCGTGATGACGGTATGGTTTATAGTGTGATTGTGTGCAGTGAGCACGGATTTGGTGAGAAAAGGTAAAATGTTATGTCTCAAACGTGCGTTGTGTGTGCCAAATTGAACTTTTAAATGTAAACGTTAAAGGAAGAGCGCTGTTACAGGTTCTAATTTATCTAGTTCAGACACAGATATGTTGTCTGTTTTGTTCTGTCTCAAGTAAGACAAAGTTTTATTTCAAAGCTAACACCACGCCTTTGATCGTAGATCTGTTTCCTGAAAGATCTTATGTCCACCATATTGTTTAGAAATTACAGAAAGTATCTCTTGATGCCTTGATTTTTTTGTAAACCAAGTCAAGATGTATGTACTGAATAACCATAGTGGCTCTTGAGTTCATCTTACTAACTCTACCTTGCTCTGGGAAAACTCAAACAGAATATAATAGGTATATAAAAATATATATTTATAACTCGTCTGATCCTATTCGTAACGGTTGGGAGCGAACTGAACATAAATTACGTTCAAATTGTTGCGTATGCGCTTCGAATAACTCGGATAGGATGTCGCTACTGATTTCAAACCATCTGTACAATATATTCTATCTAGAGAAAAACCAACTTTATGTGGATTGTAATAGGAGTTTTGTGAAGTGCCAGATTAATTTGTCCGATGCGATAACAATATTGGGATGTAATATGTAAGATAATATACCGATTATACATATAAACTCAATACAATCAATTTTAAACGTTATTTATGATAAACGCTAGATTATTTCACTTTGAAAAATCGTTCGTGTAATCCAACCTTAGAAAGTGTAGGTTTCATAAAATTACATATTAATATCTCTTTGCTTGAAATACTCGTTTTATGTAATCGTAGGCACTGAGCTTATAGTTTCAAATTAGCGGGATCCCTATTGATCTTAAAGATTACTGAGTTTCTCACGGTTTTCCGTCCTATATACCTAATTTATTGAGATGAGAACTTTGCAAGTACGTACCTTACCTTACCTTTTAAGTTCACCTTTGATTGAAACATTTGGCTCATTGATTAACGAAGTCCTAGGTTTTTCTTTTCTATTTAGAGCCACATTTTTCATTTCGAGAAGAACATTTGATTTGCAGTGATGACTATCAGGCTTCTAGACAACGTCAACAGGTTAGCAACAATCATCATCTGCCTAGGCTTACACTGTACAATACACTGGTTAAATACAACATCCATTTATTTAATTTTTTTGACATTGACACACACGCACAATCGCACAAGCGCCCTGCGCCGTCTTACCAATTTTCGATCAGGTCACGTGTCCTGACGTCAGTTTTTAATTTTTAATCCATCCCAAAAAAGTACATAACGCCGCTAAAGAAGTTTTCACTTCAAAAATGCCTTCGGAAAATGGGACTTTCTAAAAATCAGGACTTTCTCACAAAAACTTACTAATATAAACTAACTACCGTCGTTACTATGCATATAACAAGTTATTCCTACCTTTAGTGATTATTTAATAGGCTAACAGCCTTAATAGCTTGTGTAACATCGCTGCAGCCTGATAGCGATCTAGAGCGCTATTGAATGTTAATATGTTATGAGCAGGGTGGATATCATACCAATTACCTAACGCACTGGTTGTATGGGGGCTTGTAAACACGTGCGCAGATAAAGTAGGAGAGTAAATATGTGGTGAAATGAAAGCATGTACGAGTCCCTAGATAATTTGATATTAAGACCATGTTGGTCTAATGCAGGCCTCGTTAGTTTAGTGGTCACAAACGCGACTGCTGATCATGAGGTCCTGGGTACGATTCCCTTGTCGGGCAAAGCGGTATTAGGTTTTTCTATTAAGAATATCTCCGTATCAACAACGGAGTCTCAATTTGCGCCCGGTTGATGAAAACAAATCAGTTTTCAATGTGTTATGAGACTGAACGCGTTGACGTCTTTTGTACATAAACTATATGATTAAAACAGCACACAGTCTGTTGATTTTACTTAGTTATTAAAAAAATGCTTTGAACACATTTTGTAGGTGTAGGTGGTGCAAATGATGATGATGATGATGAATTCGTTTTTTTGCCTTAATTGTCTCACTCTTGGGAAGAGGCTATTTCTGCCACATTTCTCAATACAGCGCCTCTTCTCGCAAAATAACGAGAAAGCTACTGAATTATATTTAAAAAAACATGACTTTGTTACATACAAATCAAACTCAAGAATATTATAATATTATTTTATACATCAATGCTTAGATCTTTCGATGCACGAACGCGTTGATGTCTTTTCCACGCGCGTTCCGTTCAGTGTCGATATCAGCCGTGTCAAGGCGAGACAATCATTGTAACGACGCTTGTACATCATTTATGTTACCGTTTAACTCCTAACTATGTGCTTTTATATACTAATAAACTTATAATTTACCGCTAATTTAGTTATTTAAAGTGTAATATGATAAAATACAGAAATATAGGCCGTTTGAGTGTTTCGATTAATGAATCGTTTCGTAGAAAATATGGATTAGATTAAAATACTGATCACTTTTCACAGTTTATATTATAGTTAATTAATTGGTTCACCTTGACTTGGCAAGAGGTGATTCGGAACAAACATTGTAAACGAATCCAATCCGTTTTAATAAGTCTAACTTATTGAGTAACGTTATCTAACTAAGATTTATACCAAAACAAAACAGAAAATTAAGCACAGAAACACTCTCCCATAACTCATCCCAAAATTCACCATTAAAACTAAAAATCTCATAACGATATATCATTTAATATATAATACACAATCAGTATACGCATCATTTAATATATAATCAGCTATATCATTAAGACAACGCGTCGGACACGCGACTAAATCGTCCATATACATACGAATTACCGTAAAACCGTACTTTTGAACCGTAAACCGATGGGAGGTCCCCTAATTGTTGATCATATGCAAATATGACTATTAACACAACTATATTTTATCAAAAACTATGCTTAATATATCAGATATTAATGTGACCTGAATTTTTTCGTTGTTTTTTTTTTATTGGCTCTTGATTAAGAGGCTGTATAATCTATTGTTTATATTTCACGGGTTCTCGAATGACGTGTGGTTTATATTAATATGTTTTATATGAGTCTTGTTAAGGTTTCGACATGTGAATTATTGGCCGGCACCGCGGGAGGCCACGTGTTTTATGATAGATAGTTCGATGAAATCTGAAGCTTTGTGTGACTAGATTTTTTTTGCGGGAACGATCTTAATTTGAGACTTACAGATTTGAGGTATATTTAATGAATTTCTATTGTACTATGGTTGCGTTTATAAACATTTAAACTCACATATACAAATCCCCAGACCCGGGACAAGTATGTACCTGTTGGCCATAGAAATATTTGTTCCGTGCGCGAATCGAACCCACGACAAGCAGCGCAGCAGCCAATCGCTCAGCCAATGCGCCAAACGTGTCATCAACTATTGTTTCAGTTATGATGATTACATTATTTTACGTGGTTGGTGGTGGTATTCACCATATATTTACATAATCGGCGGAAACTGGGTGATTTATAGATACATCATTGCCTTACCTTTAGGAGACACACGCGTCGTTATGATGTTATGATGACAACTGACAAAGGTTTGTTTATCTGAAATAACGAATAACTAATTTTATAAATAATAGTAACTGGATGTGACTATTATTTAACAGCGATATCATCATCTGCCTAGCCTTTTCTTATGTTAGGGTCGGCTTCCAGTCTAACCGGAAGCAGCTGAGTACCAGTATTTTACATGGAGCGACTGCCTATCTGACCTCCACAGCTTAGTTAATACTAGGTAATACGATACCCTTTGGTAAGACTGGTTGTCAGAGTTTCAGGTCACTGACTACCTGTAACAACTGCCAAAGATCTATATATGGCAGCCGGGACCAACAGCTTAACGTGCTTCCCCAGCTAACGAGCCGATTTAACAGCGATATGATGAATGTTATTTCGCGAATGTAATTTTTTTTATGTTCTTACTGATATATCAATTGTGATGTTTTTTTATTGGATTTTTTTAACAATTCTTTGTCACAGCTTCCAGCTGTTAATATCAAATATGGCATGATTGATATTATCACATTAGAGCTTGTTCAACACCTTCATACATGTATTACTCCTACGCAAAACCACATAGTTCTGGGTTCTCATTTTTCGTATTAATTGATGAGTTTATTATTTGACCCTCCATTAATAAAATCGGCAAAGAATCGTTTATTTATAACATTATGTCACGTGACCGCATGTCAGACGTCTCCAGAGGCATAGATAATTGCTTTCAAAGCTTTCCGTATTTCTACATCGACTTTGAACTTGAACTCGATTCGGTGGCTTATGTCAATATAATCGCTTTTTTCTAACTTTTCATAACATTACATAACAGCACGCCTGTAATGCCAGAAGAATTAGGGTACACCAAGTTTATTAAAAATTATAAATAAAATATTAAACAGGACTTTAACATAACTGGTGGACATGTGGATGTATTAATATAGGTTATTAATACATCCACATGTCCACCAGTTATGTTAAAGTCCTGTTTAATATTTTATTTATAATTTTTAATAAACTTTGTATAGCTTAAGTCTGGAACAATAATTGTCCGTTTGTTTAAATGTGCTTTGATAACTGTGACACAGTTATACATTTTTGTAGCTATCATCGTTGTCTTTGTAATTGTACCAATCTGTTTAAGTTCCAAATAAAAACTTCTTACTTTTGTTTTTTTTTTACTTTTTAAATAAAGGGCTTTATTTGACTTGGGAATTGAACCCAGGACCTCATGCTCATCAGTCGTACTTGCGACCACTAGGCAGTCAAAAGTCAGTCAGTTTTTTACTTTTTCTTCAACATTATCACTGGTAGAATATTACTATGTCTAGGTCGAACGAGGTAATCTCGAATGTGTAAACTCAACGAATTATCGGTTTTATAAGTCAAGAGGTAGGCGGTTATATAAATTATAATTTGAGACTAGCGCGCGCCGCGGCACCGCCCGCTTTAGTGCTCAATTAGAGACTACGCCCACGTTACATTTGCATAACGTAAAACGTTACGTTTTAGTTTTTTTGCCTTGTGTCGCAAATGTGCAGAATGTGGAGAGGAATTTAAGTATTGCTGTTACAAAATAACTTGAAAAAATATTTTTTTCTTTTACTACAGGAATCATGCCTATTCTTCTCCATGAGGTCTACGATTTTGGAATGGGCAACTGCCGTCCATTTGCAGATAATACTTTTGTGACTGGACTGTTAATAGCTTATTTTTGTCCATGTAAAAATGCCAAACTATGTATCTCCAAACCACTGCAACTCCTGAAAGCCACTTTCAACAGTGACGAGTGGCGACCACCAGAAAAACTCCGAGACAATAAAGCTCGACGAAGTTCTAGAAACAATATAACTGCCTTGGACCCTGCAAAGAAATTAATCAGAAAAGAATAGAAGAGGGGAAGAAAAAACATAATTTCCACTTCACTGTCACGGGTCCATTTGAAATAAATGCTTTGCGTTCGAATTTCAGTTTGTATAATAGAATTCCGTACTATGTAATTAATGAATAATAATCTAATAAATTCTGTAATTAATTTGGACCATTACTAGCAGCTTTATTCCTAAAGTCAAAATATCAATTCTAATATAATCTGCAATCAAAGCTTAAGATTAACGACAGATAAAGCTCCAAACATTGATGATCATCTGTTCTACAAGCCATTTGTCCACTCGTAGCCATAAATGGCCGCTCATTTCACTCAATATCACCCAAATGTCGAATTATTTATGTTTCTGTCGACATAAAAGTCCAAAATATATGACGATGTCAAAGTTCGGGTGGACGCCCGTCACCAATCTATATTGCCTTCAAATAGCTTCGGAATGTCACCCGACGCCACGCCATAGACAAAATGTATAAAATTGTTGTATTTTAATACGGCGCATAAAGCGGGGCCCGACTTTATACCGAGTATCTGTAATGGCCGAGAGGGAAATCCGAAAATGTCACTTTAAATAATCGTGTTCATTAGTAAACATTTAAAACACGCATTAGGAACGCTGGGTGCCGGCGCCCGACACGATCACAATCTCAGTACACACAAATGTATTGCCGTCCTACTCACTTCGGTATTAAAATCACGTGTGCGTAAGGGACGGCGCTTCCTAAGCCACGGTTTCGAATAAGGAATAGAGAGGTGAGACGACGATTGCATCGACGCATGCGCAGGGGATACGTACTAATTAAGCGGCCGACTCTTACCGATAAACGGCCCCAAAAGATCCTCTCCTAAGATGTTGCAATTAAGACATACACTCGAAATAAGCGGGCGTCGAGAATCGGTACGATTTAATCGATTCCCCGTTTAAATTAAACGTCGATTAGTATTTAAATTCGGACACACAATGTTTGACGACCCGCCGCGCGGTAATTGGTGATAATTTTTTTAATTGATATTGTCGTTTGTGTTCCGAGTGTGGCGATTTATATTATTGGTAGTCGTCGTCGGCTCGTAGACGTCCCGTAACGCGGACACTTATCGTACGGCATTATGTAATTTTTTTAATTGGTCACACTTGACATTTAGCATCGTTCAATTACTTATTTAAGATATGAGCGTTTCTTTTAAAAAAAATAATTGTCGTGTTTCACTGCAGGCCTTTTATGACTAAATATAATAATCGTGACGGTTCATGCAGTCTCGTATCGGACGGAGTGGCTTAATTGATGCAATTGGGAGACGTCGAAGGTTTCTGTACATTTTGTATAAAACTGTGATTGTTTGAAGCTTCATGAGCGTATAAAAACGTCGTAATAATTACTGACACCTCCATTCGACGCGGTAAAGTTTATGTCTGTCAAGTCGAAGTGAAAAATAACAATTTCTCTGCTAAGTACTGCGAGGTTGATTGTTTCCGACGGACGGTGTTGGTGGTCCAGTTGTCTGCATCTGTGAAGTTTATGCTAGTTGCTGTCCATTAAAAGACACTAAATATTTCTAAAGATTGATTATTTCAGGGGTTTTCAGGTTCTGCGTCTAATTACCAGTTTTTGCTGCGCTGCTAATTCCATAGAGCTACGTCTCTTGAACGAGACTTGCATATATTTATATACATAGAAGCACTCATAGACAAGGTGTCATTTATGTAAAAGAAAACCTCTTAAGGAGTCGTTGTTCCTATTCATCGCAAACATAAGTCGTCTCTCCTACGTTTTAGCAAGTTATACAAGATCAAACGCGTGAATGGTGGATGATTTGACTACTTTTCGGTCCTAGTAAATTCTTATCGAACATGAAAATTGACCGCTGTTGTAAATCGTTAAAAATCAGAACTTTATCAGGTCAACTGGATGCTGGTCACTTGGATAGAAAGAAAACTGCTTTATTAAGCATATAAAACTTTAAGCCTCATATTAGGCAGCTACAAAAGCAAGCAAGGTTTGTATCGGAAGTTAGAGCACAAAGAACAATATCATAGACAAAACTCCATGATAGAAATATTTTCTATCTTCCAAAAAAACATTAGTAACTAATCGTAATCTCAATAAAACCGTATCTTAGTTAATTCGTGTGAGGATGTGGCTATCCGTCGGATATCACGCGTTAGGAGCCAATCGTTAACTGCACTAATTGAACTTGTGGTTGGACCTCTGTATGAAGACATCAGTATGTGGGGTCGGAGTTTGATTCCGTTACTACACAGCTATTGAGATTAGAAGGTATTTATGGAGACATGCAACATAATATACATAAGCAGAGGTGTACTAAGTTACCTAATAAGTAATATTACACCGGATTAGGGGATCAGACAAAAAAAAACTAATTAGTCAGATAGATTTCCAAAAAATATTGAACACTTATTTTTTCTTCTTCACATAAACAAAAAATGAAGACGGATATATAAGATACAGTGCTTCGAAAATTCGTGAACTACTCGAAAACGTCACATGTCAGTACATGTTTTACCTACAAATGACGTCACAACCCCCTACTCATGATCTTTGACGCGTTTTATCTTCGTCAATTTTTATTAATTTGATTGAACAAAAAAACACGTATTCAATATTTTTCGATAATCTAACTGACGGACTTGTTAGAATCACATTTTTTTTTTTGACTCAGTCCGATCCCCTATTGTTAATGACAGTAGGCTCGCCCCCTATTACATGGGACTTAAACATAACTGGTGAAATGTGGGTGTACTAGGGTGCGCCTCTGTCCAACCTTTCAGGGATCACAGGCGTGATGTTATTTTATTTCACCAGTTATGTTTAATGACCATAAGACCAGAGACCACCAATAGATAGATGACCATAAGAGTAGAGGAAGACCAAAGAAACGATGGATGGACTGTGTGAAGGATGATATGGCTAGAAAGGAGGTGACTGCTGACATGACGAGAAATAGAGAAGTATGGAAGAAGAAGACATGTTTAGTTTAGTTTAGTTTAACTGGGCTTTTGTCCGCACTTAGCCTCTTGATTGGGCCATTGTGCGTGTCGTTCAAAGAATACCTACTCCAACCAACATAGGTCGTCCCAGAATTTTAGCAGCCTTCCCAGACTGCTGCAGGCTTCTGGGAGAGTTAATGGGGATCGTAGAGTTTGTGCCCGGTGATCTGCCACGCTCCTGCACTCTAGGAGTACGTGCCTTGGCGTTTCTTCCGCCTCCATGCATCCTCTGCACAGTGGGCTATCTGTTACACCTATGTTGTGTAGATGTTTGTTTAAGGAACAGTGACCCGTTAAAATTCCTATGATTTTACGGATTTTGTCCCTTTTAAGTTTGATGAGATTGCGAGTAAACTTCATTGATGCCGCCGGAACTGCATCTTTTGTTTGCCTGCATCCTTCACTGTTTCTCCATTCGATGAGGTGTTTTTCTGTGGTTCTTAAACGCAGCCATGATTTTATTTGGGCCTGAGGTATGGGCAGTAGTGGTTCCGGTCCAAATACTGTATCACCTGAGCCTCTCTTGGCCAGCTCATCCGCTGCGTCGTTACCCAGCGAGTTGCTGTGTCCTTTAATCCATTGCAGAGTTACACTGTTCGTGGTTGCAATGGATTGGAGTGCATTGTGGCATTCCAGTATTAGGACAGAAGTAATTGTGTTGTTTTTTAGGGCTTGAAGCACCGATGCACTGTCGGAGATGATCTTTATTTTAAAATCTCTGACGTCTCTGGCTGCAACTGCTTGTGCCGCTCTGGTGATACCGATACATTCGGCTTGGAAGATTGTGTTTAATTTATCTAGGGTATTTGATATAGAGATGTTGAGATCATTCGAGAAGACGCCGGCTCCTGTACCATATGAGGTCTTGGACCCGTCCGTATATATCCTAACTTCATTGATGCCAGAGCTATCTTCTGCTTCCGCAGTGAGTTGGATGTCGTAACTTCTATCGAACACATGTTGACATAAAGCTTTATCCATGGGCGCCTCAAGGAGTGGTATTTCCTTCAGAATCCCCTGCAAAACTTTTGAGTGTGTTGTTTCTGTATTTACTTTCCATAGTCCGTTTGATCTTAGTCTTAAGGCGGTTGCCTGAGCGTCCTCCTTTATGACCAGATCCAGAGGTCTTAAATTCACAAGATACTCTAACGCTGCTGATGGAGTTGTTCTCATGCATCCAGTAGCTGCTACACTAGCTAAGCGTTGTAGACTCTGGAGTTTCGTTTTCACAGTGATCAGCTGAGTTCTGGGCCACCATACAACTGATCCGTAGGTAATAGAAGGTCTAATGACTGACGTGTATAGCCAGAGTGTAATCTTTGGGTTAAGACCCCATCTCTTTCCAACTAGTCTTCTACACTGATTAAAAGCTATACAGGCCTTCTTTGTTTTAGCCTCTAAGTGACTCGCCCAGTTCAATTTGTTATCAAGAATTATGCCCAGATATTTCACTTGCGTTGATAGGGAGAGTCTGGTGTTGAAAAGCTTTGGTAGTTGTAATTCTGGTAACTTCCTTTTGTTGGTAAAAAGGATAAGTTCTGTTTTCTTGGGATTTACTGAAAGTTCGTGTTCTTCGCACCAATCTTCTACTATCTGCAGTGCAGAGCGCATCACTTTGCACAGCATATCTTCAGCATTCCCGTTTATCAGTATAGCAAGGTCGTCTGCATAACCAATAGTAGTGTATCCTCTGTCATTCAGTTTCTTTATGAGGCTGTCCACTACTATGTTCCAGAGAAGTGGAGATAGAACGCCTCCTTGGGGACATCCTCTTACTACCTTGGCTCTTGTGGTAGTATTCCCCACTATCCGAACCGCCCTTTTGCTAACTAATTTAGTGATCCAGTTTTTTATAACCGGTTTTACACTAAATTTTTGCAGGGCGTGGTTAATGCTGTTGTGTATGGTTTTATCAAAAGCCCCTTCAATGTCTATGAAGGCCGCAAGTGTTGAGTTTTTATTGGTTATAGCCGTTTCTATTTTGTGCACTACCATGTGTAGTGCCGACTCTGTTGATCTGCCTTTCCTGTACGCATGTTGTTGGGGATGCAGTGGTTTGCTTTTTAGAGCTCCATCCCTTAAGTGTCGATCCACCAATCTTTCTAGTGTTTTCAGAAGAAAAGATGTTAGACTGATAGGCCTGAAAGATTTAGCGTGTGTGTAGTCCTCTTTTCCTGGTTTAGGTAAGAAGACTACTTTTGCCTCTCTCCAAAGTACGGGGATATAGTTGAAAGCTATACAGGCCCGGTAGATTGGTATTAGGTGCTTGGTTACCTGTTTTAGTTGCCATTGTAATAGGGCCGGGAATATCCCGTCCAGCCCTGCGGATTTGAAAGGTTTGAAGCTCCTTACAGCCCATTCTATTCTCTCCGCAGTTACTAGCTTGTTGGCCACATCCCATTCGCTGGTTGTTGGTGTGCTGTGGTGTTCAGTAGGCCACTCTGAGTCGGATGTGATTTGGCATCCGGGAAAATGGGTCTCCAGCAGTACTATTCTGGTTTCCTCGTCCGAGGTTGTGTAGGTACCGTCGTCCTTTTTAAGCGACCCCAAAAGGTTGAGGTCGCCTTTAGTAAGGACTTTCTTAATTCTTCCGGCTTGGTTTGTTGAGTTAATGCTACTACAGAAGTTACGCCAGGACTCTGTCCTTCGGTACCTGATCCGTTTTTTGTAGTGTTTCTGCGCTGTTTTATACTTGTCCCAGTCCTCGGTGGTCCTGGAATTTTTCGCTTGGTTGAAGAGTTTCCTAAGGCTCTTGCGCAATCTCTCTAGTTCTGGCCCCCACCATGAGGTCTTGTCAGGGCTTTTAGGAATTACAATCGGACATGCCAGTTCGTAACCGCTCAAAAGAGTGTCGGTTAGGAACTGTACGCCGCGTTCTATGTTGTCTGTACTAAGTAATACATCAGATGTTCGTGCATCACTGAGTGCATCGGTAGTTAATTTGGTATACCTTGTTATATCTGTTTTTCGGGGGTTACGATATGGAACAGGGTTTGTTATGTTATGGCGTAGGTTGAAACACACACGGCGGTGATCTGCGAAAGATGGTTCGCTCGACACGTGCCATTTCTCGATAAGATTTGCCGCCGCATGTGTAGCTAGGGTAATATCTATAATAGTTTGGTACCTAGAGCTTACAAAAGTGGGTTCCGCACCTATATTCATAATGTTTAGGTTTGTTTGGAATAAAAATTCGGTTAGTAACTCACCTCTTCTGTTTGCAACCTTACTTCCCCATAGCGGATGATGTGCATTGCAGTCAGCCGAGATGATGAGTTCCCAGTTCGCTGCCTCACAGTGTCGCACCAGTTCGACGAGTTCACTTGGTGGAACGTCACCGTCGCTCGGCATATACACTGAGGCTAGGACCAGGATGGTTTGTGTTTCTGTCACAAGTTTCACAGCAGTGAGATCTCTGGAACAGAATTGGTTAAGCAGTGTGGCTGCTATGGTTTTAGGAATATAAATACAGGTTCTCGGTTTGTCAACTACTGTGTTCAGCAGTAACTTACCACCGATGTTGTTTAGACCGCAGATTCTATTTTTTCTTATCCAGGGTTCCTGGATAAGGGCGACGGTCTTGTTGTTTGCCTCCAGCACTCTGCGCAAAGTCGCCGCCGCTATTTGTTTATGCTGGAGGTTCGTCTGTATTATATTTAAGGTAGAGCTAAGGGCTGCACAGGACATCTTCGTCGCTGGTGAGCCCGTCGCTCTGCGACGACGAGTTCAGGTCTCCCTCGCTCGTACCCTGTCGGGGAGCCGAGGTAGACGGCGTTGAGGCTGTTGCCCCACTCGTCGCTGCTGGTTCTGCTTCAGCCTTAGTCGCCTCGTCCGACGTGAAGAAGCGGATGTACCCACTTCCCGACATGTGTGCTACACGTCGGTCACGGTCGAGGATGACCTGCTTTTGGTCTTCGGGGACGCCCAGGATCAGGTGGACCACCTTCTCCTTGGATCCTGGTTCCTGGACTTTGTCATCCACCGACATGTCGTACAGCTGCCAGGAGTCAACTTTGTACCATGGGTTCTGGGCGCAAAGGACCTTGTGCAGTGTGGCAGCCTCCGTGATACGGGTGTGGATGAGGAGCCCTGCTTTGAGCTTCTTTTTCATCTCCGACTGTCTAATGACGGCCAGGCTGGTATTGGGAATAGGTGATGGGATGGTTTTTACTGACCTTTCCAGCCAGCTGAGAGCGTTTGCGTCCTCACACCACATCGCTAGGACCCCGTCCATAAGGAAAGGGTGACCGCGGAAAGATGGGGCCGACATGCTCGGAGACTGCGGAGACAGAACGGCTTGCAGAATGCTATCATCAATAGCCTCCCGCAGCTGCACCGCCTGGTTGGTCGAGAGGTCCCTTGGTGGAACGGTAATAACTGCTACCATCAGATGCGATTGTGTCGCATCCGCGTAACTTACCGTTCGCTTCGCTCCGGTTTTCGCGCGTTTGGCATCCCCTCTAGGAGTCTGGGTTTCATCAAGGCGAGGACGCTTCGAAGAAGCGCGCCCGTCCAGACTTACCCCTTCCCCAGACTGTTCCTTTTCAGGAGCAGTGGGAGCCGCAGCAGCTGTCCGCCGTCCGCGATGACCGCGATGACCTCTCGGTCTGCGCCTCTTTGTCTGCTGACCAGATGGCGGTGGTGGTAGTGGGTTCTGGGACTCCGTCCCCTTGGGTGCCGTTGCCGGTTCCTTCGGGTTGGACTGTGTAGGCTCGCGCTGCGTTTCCGTAGCTGCAGTCACCGTCACAGGAGGAGCGGGTTTAGGGTGGGGTAAGGGTTGGGGTTTTGGAGCTTTCCCTCCCGCGCGCCAGTTGTGGCGACTACGTTCAGGTAGGCCCCTCTGCCCTTTGGTAGTTTCTTGTTGCACGCGCGAGCTCCTTTTGCAGGGTCGCTTGTGTGCGGCAACATTGGTCCACTGTGACTTGATGTCGGTGTCACATGGTATGGCCTCTGCGAGGCCCGACAAATCTAAATTTAAATTTAGGCAAGTTTTGTCCCCCCCAGAATACGTGGGACAGACTGAGCTAGGCTCAGTGAGGGATTCTCCGCTACCTGAGGTAGTGGTACCCCCCTGGGGTAGTTTTGTTTTAAACTTTGCTTCCATTTTTTGTTTTGGTTTGGGCATAGGTATGATAAACAAAACTCACACTTACCTGCCCTTGGTAGGTGTGGTACATCTTTCTGAGGGTATTTAGTGCCCCAAGGCCATGTGAGACCGAAGTGTGGTTTTACGCCGCCACGGCTCGGCTCAGCCAGATAGTTCGGTTTTAAGGCGCCGAAGGTTCGCCTGTCGCTCTTCGTATTTTGCTACTGTGGTCTCGAGGTAGGTGGAAAGTATGCGGGGACTCGTTTCAGACCGCAGCATTGCCCGGGAAGGACGACCCATACTGGTGTATGTATGGGCCCATCAATAGACCGAGGCGTCAGCCTAGAGATGGCGTGGACGTATACGAAGAACTTGTCGGTGCGCGCCTGGTAGCCTCGACTCCGCACTCTCGAGGCGTACGCTACTGGTATTCTTAGCATTTTCTAAAGAGCGTATTCCCTGGCTGAAAGAATACACCCCACTAAGACCTACACCAACCCCCCTCCCCAAGAAGACATGTTGCGCCGACCCCAAATAAATTGGGATAAGGGCAGGAGAATGATGATGATGTTTAATGACCATGTAGATCATGTAAAGCACGAGCTTATTGCAATCAATTAACCGGACACAAACCAAGACGCCCTGGCTGCTACTGACAAAAAAAACTTAACAATTTGCCCGATCCGGGAATCGAACCCAGAACCTCATGCTCAGCAGTCGCGCTTGCGACCACTAGACCAACATGATGATATTTATAGTCTCCAGTAGAACAATATTGACCTAGCAGATCTTAAACACGGCGTTGCTAATCACAGTACATACAATAGCTGGTAAGTAGTTTTGGTGTGAAACTAAAGCTTTTTGAACCAAATGTATCGGAATTAGCGTCGTTCTGTTAAACTGTTAATGTGATCGGGAATTACAATTTACCTACATGTAAACTGTCCTCTTTATTTTGTTTTTATTTTGGACTAGCTGACGTCACGCGGTTTCACCCGCGTAGTTCCTGTTCCCGTGGGAATACAGGGATAAAAAGTAGCCTATGTCACCCGGGGATAGTGTTGCTTCCCAACGGTGCAAGAATTTTTAAAATCGGTTCAGTAGATCCCGAGATTACCCCTTACAATTTAACAAATATACAAACACACAAACTTTACTTCTTTATAATATTAGTATAGATATGATTTGGTCCAGAAGTAGTTATTCATCACCTGCCAGCTTTTTCCCAACTATATTTGGGTCGGCTTCCAGTCTTAACCGAATGCAGCTGAATACCAGTGTTTTACATGGAGCGACTGCTTATCTGACCTCCACAACCCAGTTAGTACTGAGTAATGCGTGTAATGGCTTAACGTGCTTTCTGAGGCACGGAGGAAACTCGGTATATACCATCCACGGACCAACTTAGGCAAGCGTAGCTTAACCTGAAAATAGACCGGACCGGCTGTTAATACTTAACCACAAGCTCGTCTTTTATATTATTTAGGGACGAATCAATATTGATACGATCATGAAATAGGCGCATTTAATTTTATGATAAGACTAACGTTTAATCATTTTGAGAGCCTAAACAACGCTCTAAAGCTCAGTTTATATCGATTTTCTACCAAAAGTAAACTATGGCAATAAAACAAATGTGTGTATGTTCAACACAAACAACAAATCAGTGTAGTCCAATTTACAGAACGTTAAAACCGTGTGTTTGGTAATTGATACGCTGTTCGAAGTATTTGTATAGAAAGCGTGTGGCCAAAAGGTTGCATTTAAGTAATCTCAGACGATCACGATCGCGTGACGAATAAATTCCATCGATATATCGATTATATATCGATTTTTATCACGGTTTACGGGAACACGGTCCGATACCGATGTGTGAGTATAGATAAATGCTTTCAATTATATCGATAAATCCTCTATTATAATTAACTAGCGTTTACACGCGGCGTCGCCGCCCAAATGTGAATATTTTAATTTCGAATGAATATGCTGGATTTATTAAAAACTATTTCGATTCTAATGAGGATTTTAAATTATGTACTGAGCAGATGTTAAGCTCAGAGAATCGTTTAAATATAATTGAAACACCTACTATCCTCACATATATTATATGAAGGTGTTATTGACTGAAGTAACAGCCGTTTCTAATGCGTTTCGATTTAGAATTAAAAACTCGTTGCGAAATCTAAACGGTAATTCTGAACGCAGTGTAATGCTAATTCGCGATACAAAATGTATGTACAAACAAAAATACGTATCGTTCATGAAGTAACGTAGATAATAATGAACAGAGCAAATATAGATTTTGTTCTCGCTCGTCTGTCAAATGTATTTCACGGCGTTTTATATATTTTGATAGCCGGCAATTTGAACATTTCCACAGTGACGAATCGATTCAGTGTAACAGTTCTATCGGTCCTAATAGAACCGAATAAATATTTAATTATCGGCCTTTATAGTGAATGGTAACGCAACGGATTGGATTGCTTTGTTAATCATTTTAATTTGTTCGATCGCCGATTTGCCATCAGATAAATCGACTGATATCGGATTGCGATCAAAGGTCATTCACAAATGGTTCACACTCATTTCTAACAAGAAAATCTGCGCCGTTTGAATAAGAAGCGATTGTGTTACATCGCGGTGAACTATAACATTTTTATAGTTATAAAGTGTAATGAAAATCGATTGTGAAAGTTATCGATTGAAACCATCGATAAAACTGCCCGACCGTGTGAATTTCGTCGTCTGAGACGTCCGACTTTATGATTTTTAAAATGTGTTCCAAAGGCGTTACTTCTTAACGTGCGCCGCACGAGCTAATGTTAAGCTAAACTTGCGTTAATCATAGTTATTACACAGTTTATTATTAGCGCTGGGTTTGTTAGCGATAGGCACGTCACTTTACATATCGATATATCTGACGGACGAGCGCTCGCGCTCTAACGCAACGTTTTATCGCGAATCATAAACGTGTTTGCATATTACGTTTTTGGTATGGCACACTATAAACTTAACAACAGTTCGAATTGCTCATCAAGGTTTTATTATTTGAATAAATTAATATCGTAGTCGAATTTATCGATATTATATCGATATGTGCGCCATCAATCACGCGTCGGTTTGCATGAAAGGCAATGAAGACATTACCCCCAATAACAACACCTCAAACCTTAGACGGGCCGCGTTTATTAGATCAATAACTTTATAATGCAAAACGATTTATTATTATATAATTATACAGCCATAATCGAGCAACGATTAATTGGAGTAGACGTATAATCGATCACACGGCGTGACGAATCGGGTTGTTTGGTATCGATTTTTTCGACTCGACTAATGCGTATAGGGCAGTATGTTTTAATGGGTACGATTTAGTTTATCGTGTGATCACGATGTTAATGAGTATTCGTTTGGAGTTTATTTAATCAGTGCTCTTTGAATAAATGAGATGTTCCATTGGACTTATGTGCGCGCGCGCAGTTGTTTATTACATGTTAATATTTTCACTCTGTGTAACATTTCCGCTGTCGCCGTGGTGTTTGTAATTAACTTCGGGCCACTCGACATATCTCACGTGTGCCTTTCTCGCTCAGATGCTTTATCGATAGATATATAGTGCTCATCGATATAAATTTTGTTTTTTGCATTTAATTTAGAGTTGAGCTATTTTAGTGTTCTGGGTGAGCTTGAGACACAAATCTTTATCGATTGAGAGATAAAATTGAATTACATCAATGACATCAAGTTATGTAAGAGAATGTGCAATCGTCAATTGATAAATGTGACACTTGTTAATGTTGCTGATATTTGATGGTTTTGATTCTAAGATATCGACTATCCACATTGATCTGATTTATGATGTACCATTTTGGAGAAAAAACCAGCCAGTCTAAACACGTTAGTTCCAAACTCCTGTAAAGGTAAATATTAATCAAATTAATAGGTAGCATTTGGGTCAATGTTGTAAGGATGCTGTTCATGAAAATTGAGGTAAAGCTGCGCCATGACAACTTCAAAAGAATTGTCTGCTCGGTAACACGTAAGCGCACATTTTATATACATTTAAAAAACCATAGGGTACGTGGGTGTACCTAATGGGTACACCTCTACCCAACTCTTCGATGATTACAGGCGTGATGTTATGTTTAACAAAAAACTGGGATGAATTTAACAGTAAGCGAACAACAATTCGCATGTACACATATACACACCTATAGGTAGATAGCTCACGAACATAGCATTACTCACACGAGCTCACATCTGGAGCACGATGGGATCACAGACAAGTAAACTAACACTGGAAGTGATACTTTAAAGCTTAACTTTGAAAATATGTTTTTAACCCTTTTTTTTTTTTTGGGGGGTGGGAAATCATCAAATAACCCCTCCCG
Source organism: Diarsia brunnea (assembly GCA_949774965.1). Taxonomy (NCBI): domain Eukaryota; kingdom Metazoa; phylum Arthropoda; class Insecta; order Lepidoptera; family Noctuidae; genus Diarsia; species Diarsia brunnea. The sequence continues at coordinate 1,095,195 of OX459009.1, forward strand.
CTCTTGGGCAGTGCAAAAGGGAGTGTCAGACTTCTACTGACTAAAAACCACCCTTTTTCTTCTTAGCCCTTCATGTCGAGGCCGCGGTATCTCTTGCGAACAACCCGCAGCCCCGACGGGATGCTTTTAACCCTGTGGTAACAAACATTCAGGATCTAATTTAAAGTGATATACTAACATATACTAACTTATATTATCATTGTCACTACACACACAAATTACATTACATACTAATAGTGGTAGCGTAAAAAAACGAACAGGAAAGAGAGTGGACCGATTTGTCTGCTCACAAACATCCACCCGCAATAACTTGAGTTTATCCATGCTTATAACAGCGACGAAATATCGGGAACTCAAAACAAACAGTAAACATGGTAAATATCACGTTTTCAGTTTTAATGATAATTCAGGATCCTTCTAAGATATAAGTAGTTTCATCCTCTCTTATGCTGTGTTAAGCATCCTCTCTTTTATGTCTCTTCGTAATCATATAAAAACACACCCAAATTATGTGTAGTTTCTTGTATTGTACTCACACAGAACCAGTTACTTAAGTATTCATTACACTCAGAGCATATCCAGCGACCACACATCCTCGCTCGAGGTGAAGGGTCATCAATTAGGGTGAGCCCTATTTTTAACCCGCCGACTGCAACCTCTCATCGGCGCAACCGGCGTGCAATCACGGATTAACCCTAAACGAGAGTAAATAGAAGCAATCTTGTGGTGAAATGTACCGCATTAATGTTTCGTGCCACGTTTACGGCGCTCGCAGCTAGATGGAGCCAGTGATTTCGTTGAGAGCAGTTCGCGGAAAAATCGCTATCTCGTGTCCAGGTGTAACCGTGAGTGAAAGATTGAGGAAAAGGTTTGAGTTTTGTGTTTGAGGCCTCGGTTTTGACGGAATTTGGCATGCTTTGATATGTATCAAATAACTGTATTATGATCACAGTGTCTGTGTCACGCCTACCTTAAAGAAGTTATATTGCAAGATGACTAAAAAGTTGAAAATTACTATGGCTTTATAATAGAACTTGTATAGTTCACGTTCACATATGGATTGTGATGTCCGACGAAGTTTTATTTCGTGAAATTAGTTATACATCTCATACATATGCAATTAGTTGATTAAATTCCACGCAAGACATGAGATGTTATCAATAACAAAAGGCAAACTACAGACTCTTCATCTTGTTTAGAAAGTAAGCACCTTATTCCAAACGCATGACAATATTTTCTCGTATCAAAAAAATATCTCGTCGCATCTATTCCCATTTCTCAAATCTATTAAGTCGTATCTGATAAATAAACCAAGAAACACACAAAAATGTCGTCCCTAAAGCGGGACATAAACAAAATTTTATTCAATCGACAAGAGACATTTTGAATCAATTAATAAATAATAAAAGTTGTTCGTAAAGCGGACATTACCGGAGTAGAAACAATAAAATGCGGAGCGTCCCATCCCCATAAATCGGCGTAGCAAGTGTCCCACTGGGCACTGGGGCCGCTAGGGCCGCGGCCGGGTCGCGGGGCTCTGCGGGCGCACGGTGGCATAAATTATACGATGGCAGTGCACGGGTTGGGCGCAAGGTGCAACTAGTGAAGGGACGGGAGTCGATTTTTCGAGAGCTTTCGTATGAAAGCGCGTATAAGGTAGCAGTTTGTGGTCTTGTGGAAAGTGCACATTCGTTTTGTGACAACTTAGTTGTTGATTTATAAGTTGGTGAAATAAAAACTGCTTTGTTTTTCTTTTCTTGTATGCAATTGGAAAAATGTCTTTGGAAATTATGACTTCCTGAAGATGTTTTTCTGCTAAAAATACCGATATCGCTAATTTAATATACCTATACAAATGTATTGAATCACTGCTGCACAGTTAAACCCATTCTACTTTTTGCGGACCTAAAAGATACGAATGATTTCCAAATAATTTTAATAAAAATTAATTATGCAAACAAAAAAATTAAAAACTATTCAAAACAAAATCACCTCCAGCGCACCCATATTCCATAGGTTAAAATAATTACATTAGTTTGGTGGCAATAACAATAATTTTGTCCCGTTAAGGACGTCCCCGCGGGGCACTCCACGTTCACAGATCACCAGATATGAACTAAGAGTTACGCGACAGCTTGTCCTTATGCTGTTGCGACAAATAACCGACTAGGCTCTATGGTCCTAGCTGCTTTTGCTTTATTAAAAAAAAAAACATTGACAAGACAGTCTTTTGGCTGGCGTATTACTGAAAATATTCGAATTTGTAAAAAAGAAGTGGCCCTTCGCACAAAAAAGTAGGAACCATGAACCATAGAGAAAAATACTTATTTGTAATAATAAAAGCTGTAGCCATCGGAAAAGCAACAAATTCTGTCATTTCATATGTTCGGTAGGAATTTGCGACAGCTTCGCAAATTCAAACTACCTTTTTAATCAAGTCAGTGGCAAATGCACGTCTGTTATTTTGATAAATAGCATATGTTTTATTAACCACTTAAAACATTATTGGGCATAAAGACGGTCCCAACTTAGATTCTAGATATTAATTGCATAATTTGTGCCCTAGGGCGTTCATAGATGCAAAGATTTGAACTTTGACTTATATCACAACTTGTGACATGATATTCAATAGATTATGTTTGACATTTGTGCTTTTTCAGGGCTGGCTATACTGATTCCTGAAAAACATAAAAAGGTTGATTCAACTCATTATTTAAGCAAACATAAAATAATAAACGAAACTATTTACCAATAAAATTGTGTCATAACTGTGTAACACCCAACATAAAACACGAGAGAACATCGTTTTCTTTTTAACGATCCTTAAATTACCTTAAAATATGTTGCTTAATTAACGGTGTCATACTCCAATAAAACTAAAATAAAATCATGTGGAATTTATCAAACACAACGTGAAACATTTGTTACCAACAATTTTATCTCAAGTCGAGCGCCCCGTGAAGATAATATATGGGCATAATGACAGGAATCCTTTGACTAAAAAAAAGAGAAACTGACGCCATATTGAATTTGTGGTATTCGAAATGTTCGAAACGCGCGCATTACTCGTTATTTAAATTATTAAACGCGTTCGCGTGATGTCAAAATCGTTAATTTGATCTATTTATTTTGTTACTCTGAAATGTTAATGTATTTGATTTTCCCACGAATCGATTAATGAAGTAACTGTTTATTTAGGAAATCTACGCTAGTTAAATATGCTTATGGTGCATCGACATAAATAATTGCTGTTCCAAGCTGTCACTTGTATTGGTTTAGAAACGTAAAATCCCATCGATTTTCGATCGTTCCCATGTTGATACGGTAATGAAAGGAAAACATTAAAACATATCGGTTGCTTGTGTTATCGAAAATGAAAAATCTTAGGATGCCATGAGCGAAAGAGTATGAACCATTAAATGCATTTACTTCCGTAATTCAGTTCAGTTAGAAGAAGCAGTAACAATTTTATGCTTATTGCATTTCAGTTCATCCCATTAATTTTTGATAGTACTTTCGACTGATGTAATTGCACCTGATACGACACGCCTTTGCTTCAGCAAAATATAATAGAACCGTTTTTATGATTTTATAGTTTACTTCGGTCCTAAACTTGTCGAATTAAATACGCCCATTAAGTCAGAAACGATTCCAATACTCGCAACAATTTGCAATCGTTTAGAAGCTTTTTACGCGGGAAACTGCAACTGATGGGCCGCCATATTATTTTCTTATTACCAATTTATTTTAACTTACCAAAAACCTTTTGACACGCAGATTTGACCCTTAACACTTTAAGTTTACGAAGATCTATTTCAAAATAAAATCGAAAATATTAAATGTGCTAAAATTGTTCAGCAAACTTATGTATGCGGGTATCAAAGGCGAAGGTTAGAAAAATACGTTCTAAATTCAAGCTGCGAGGATTCAAAGATGGCGGTTGAATTAAGACATTAGTTGCAGGATTAAGTTCGCGGAGTGCTTCGCCGATGGACGCGTAATAGCGGATAATTGTCATCGGCATGCTTCGCCCTCGTTTCGATAACAATTTATGAGTATATTTTGGTCACGACCTTCAAGTAATTGTTGAAGGATCGTCCCCAAGACTTGGAGCACGACTGACTTGATTTGTTGCCTTGTCTTTCGTTACCTGAGTCATTTTAAGAGACATATTTTCGTTGATAAACGCTATGAAATTAAAACATGACGTTTTGTAGATTGTTTCAAAACTTGTAAAGCTTTATTTTCTTTCTGCCTTTAGTACCAAGTTATTCTGTAGAGTAAAAACATGATTTTATTTTAGATCATGAATAATTTTATATTATTTATACATAAACTCACGCCCTTTTCCCATGGGTGTAGGTAGAAATCACAGAACGCTACCTGCTATGAACTTTTCATACTTCTTTTGCCTCGTCCACATTCATACATCTGGTCATACACGCACGCCAGTTACGAGTTCTATATCACTTAATATTTATAAAATGCGTTATTAAGACACATCTTCTAGTACCACCCCTTCACCGTCATCTTTCACAAAGTATGTAAAAGCATCTCAATTTGTCAACGATACAAGCCCTGCCCCGCGAGTCGACCTGTCGCTAAGATGTCGCATATTTCACCGGGCAGGTCGCAAGCGTCATTTTAATAAATAACGCTCGACAATTTGGCCAAACTATAAAAGATAACAGGCCGCAAGACGTTTTTCCGATAAGCGATGTGACCGACAAATGTGTAGAGTACACTGGAGTATACAGAGGCGACGGGGGATTGAAAAGTGTCTCATGATCTCGTCTGGAACTTTATCATCATCAGCATTCGCTGCCAGTTTCCTTCCGTTGCTGAGTATAAGCCAGTTCTTACGTAAGACACTTATCTGCCTAAAAATGTTCAACGAATGTAGTGGTCTAGTAAAAAAGAGGTTCATGGAAGTAGTACTCTATCGTTTCTAGTATCATTTTAATTCACAAACGTGTCAATTTTCCGGTTTAAGCCTCAAATCATAAACATCCGTAAATCCGTAGCGGAAAATAATTATCTTCAATTTAAATCTGTTTCGTCGTTCGTTTAATTAATCTAGAAACGAAGAAATCCTTTTCCATGTTTGGTAAGTTATTTCATTTTTTATTTGAACAGGATATCACTTCTTCCTGCTATAATTATTTTGTTGAAAAAACAACGATCAATAGTAATTTCCTTGACTTGGAGCGTGGAGAATCAAAAAATCACTACAATTTAGGTATAACGTTCAACATGTTTATATCTTTTGGTTTCTTCACGGTTATTTGATTTAACGGAAAAAGCAGAACTATCATAGTGGGTTATAACAGCTATTATTAAATATGTTTCGGTACTAGTCAACCTGGTTTGCTGTGAAAGCTTAACAATCTAAATCGTTTGTGCTTTTATGTTTGATTTATTTGGTTTCGTTTATAAAAAGCATTCACGTAGTTTACTTTGTGGTACCTATTGTAGTATTTTGGTATGGCAAAGCTTGATGGTAGCATAATAATATGTTCAGCTTTGAGCTTCTTATTTACGTGTCAGTTTAACTCAAATTTTGTCAGGCCAGTAGGTAGCCTACTGCACAGCCGAAGCTGCGATAGATATCATTGACTTCGGCGTTAAATCCTGAAAAGTGCAGAATAGGCAGGATATCTTTCAGGTTTCATCTGAAATGATGATATCCAATGTTAATAGTCATAATTGGTGGAGTCTCTGCTAGTTTCTTTAGTATTAGAATTTCCACCGAAAATAACGCACTGCCGAATGGAGACATATTCCCCTAGCCACCTGTTTCCTGCATCAAGGAAAGGCTATCTTGAAAGTAAATAATTTTCTAAACCAATTAGCAAAAAACCATATCATTCCCCGCACTCTCTGAACCCCGCACTACTCTGTACGCTCATTACCCGCTGATGGCACCGACGTAATAATGTGAGCTATCCGTCAATGCGCGCGCGCAAAGGACACGGCTTTCTCAGCGCGGGGTGGGGCGGGGTGGGGCGGCCCCAGGCGCGGGCGCACCGTTTTGTTCGCCTGTCAACTGCAGGTGAAGGGTCAAGTGCTGGACGCGCTTTTGAAGGGTTATATGATGTGGTTGGTACACTGATACAGTTTGGAGAGAGATGAACTAAAAGGTGGGTTATTTGTTTTGTACATTGGTTGAACGATTTTTGTGCAGTTTGGTCATGTGTAACTGGCATTTAGGAATTTGTTCGAAAGAGAGAGTGAAATGCATAAGAAGGAACACGGATGGGCTTCAGTGAGTAAGAGTTTGATACTTCTCCTTCTGTTCCGTCTAGAGCGGGAGGAATCATTTGATGATTTCCCATCCTTGAAAAAAGGATTTCTAATCTGTGAATGTCATTTACGAGTATATTTCAGAATACGTTGACCACATTGGTCAAATTGGGACTTGGGTATACACCGTCCACAATGTGCTTTGCAAAATTTCTTCACCTGTCAAATAAATTATTCAAGACTGGTTGAACCTGCTACAAAAGTTTCATTTGTACAACTTCAAGTCAAGCAACAAAACGGTTGAAACAATTAGGTAATTGCGAACTCTCTGCACATAATTAACGTCCATGCTCTCTTGCTCTGATATAATCACTGTTGGAGTGGTTACATTTAAATTAAAAAGATTACCTAAATGTTCTTACTAAAATATAAATTATTCCCTTCATTTTTTTTAAACAAACTTATTACATTTTTAAATATTATTTACAAAAACAATAAAAAAACATTTAAAAATATAATAAATTGTAGCCCACCGGTATCGGGAACAGGGTCCAAGCTACCGGCAGTCAGGGCTCCAGAGAAAGGAACCTCCTAACAAATAATTATTAAAATACTTCAATCTTTTATTTTGTGCATAATTGTTACACATGGCACTTAAACTTAAATGGCGTAATTAGTGTAGTGTGTGTGTTACTATACTATACAGATGCATAACTTGTCAATTCCCAATTTCCCATATAAAAAAAATAAAGATTTATTCAACTCCATACAGCTTACTCCCTTAACAAATACGTACTTGCCTCGTTTTCCAGATCGCCGGTGACATTTTATCCGTTTTTGGCGCGAAGTTGACCTAACCTCTTATTGTTCGAGAGAAATTGACCTCCTAATATGGCGGAGACGCCACTAAAAATAATGATTCATTCGAACGCGACATTAGTGGCTTAATAGACGCGGCTTTTGTTACCATACTTTTTGAAATGGTTTAGAAAATATTAAGGTAATGTTTTGCTTAGGTCGCAACCTCTGAATGAAGAGGTCACGTATTAATGGGATCGCAGTCTGACAGTTCCGTGTGAAGTGCCGAAATTGAGAAATTATCAGGAAAAGTGGAACGGAACGTGAGTGTCACAATGTTGGATGGACCTTTTTAAGTGCTTCCGTAATTGGTGTGATTTATCTTACTTTGTAAGCGGATGAAGGAAAGACAATGCAAAGTTATTAGTTAGTAGGTTTTGCGGGAGAAACTTATGATTGACTGTTCTTTAAAAATATTTTTAATTTTGAAGTTTTTTTTTAGATTTTTGGGCGCGTGGCCAAAATCGGCTTTATTAGCAACGTCACACATTATTTCTTCAATTCAATGTTACAAAGGACATTGACCGAAATTAAAGTCGCTTTACAGTAAAAGAGTATGGCCAGTAAAATAGCTTTTCTTAGTTTGCTTGATCGAAATTGCATGTTGGGATACTATTTTGTGTTTAATTAGTTGTTTATCGGATAATGCATACTTTATGAAATGGTGTATTTTGGTAAAAGCTGAGTTGTCAATTTAAGAACCTCCCTATCATCGGTTAGACGCTGCGTATATATTTATAAAACGCAACGGCGCACGGCTATCAGTAGAAAAATGTTCATTCTCCTTTTAAAAAACACCGTCCTTTTAACAACGGTTTGCAATCTGTGGTCGCCTTCGAAATTGTGCCTTTACACACAGAAACCTAATAGGGTGGTCTCGTCCATCCACAGATCACAAAGCATATCTGGAACGAATCCATCAACCGATTGTTGCTATACGTACCCCATCATAATCGAACAGCGTATCGATTACAAACACATTCGTCAAACATCGATATGTTCCATCGATGTGCAAAAAAATCTATAATTATACTAGTTAACTTAGTATTTATGTGTTTAGTTACGCGTTCGCAACTGCTGAAGCAATTAACTAGAAGCTAACAGAAGCTTTTTAGTAACATTTCTACATGCTAAACCTTCAAAAGTGGGTGCTAAGATTAAAATGCGCGTTATACGTAAGTAAATAAAAAAAAGTAAATCCCACCATAAGTTCATCGGCCAATTTCGACATTCTTCGGTAAAGATTCCGAAAATAGCAAATTCATTTAACGAAGTATGGGAAGTACCACTTTTCATAAACACAAACTTTATTGATGAAGAGTATCCCGCCTGTTTCTGGCCTCGCCAGGCCAGTAGATTTCGGACAGGAACTTACTGAGAGGACAAAAAGTATCGTATGGCCTCACTCAGATCTTGGTCTATTCCTGTGTAAAACACCTAAATCCGCACGCTGAAAAGGTAGCACATAGGTAGACAGAGTTACTTTTATATGTCGCCGCGAGAGTGTCTATCTGCTGGGATCATTAGGCAATCTAATTAATAACCAGCTTATAATAATAGCTTAGCTTAGTTTTTTATAATCATTAATGAACCTGCCATCTCTGAGATATTTGTACAGTAATTATTACGGGATCGATATTGAAAGACATGAGCGACAGTGCCATCTGTTAGCTTTTGTGTTAACTACTACAGAGATGGTATGTAATTGAATGGTCGACGGCTCGAATAATGATTTATTAAACAGAGGTCTTTAACTAGAACTATAGTTAAAATTAAGATAAGCTAATTGATTATGAATATTGGGATTTTAATGATTGCTCACTTGAAATTAGGCTGTATAAGAGACGTCATTGCACATTGTTGTGAAGATGGCGGCGAATACGATTTTAATTATCAATAACTCAATTTATAATCTGAAACCACGACTAAATCAGTTTCTTTATGTAATTATAAACTAAAAAGTCATAAGATTATTTTGTAGAGCAATTTATTAGTAGAAAACCTGTTCTTTGTATTAAATCCTTTAATTAGCCGGAAATGGCGTAAGTAACATTCTGTTGTAAAAAGTTATGAACCTATTAATTAGACATTAACTTAATAACACCTTCGCATTAATATTGGTATTGTTTTATTGTTAAATAATTATTACAATCAATTGTGAACTATTTTAGTATTGTTTATTAGTTTTAACTGATTAAAAGTAATTAATAACAATACTGAGTACGTGGTACTTCCGCTAGACGGACTAGACAAGTAGACACGCGTGTGACGAAAGATGCACATTATCTCGCGTTTAGCAAATAATGTAAATGAAAGTGGTTTTTGATGTGATTAACATTAATTAGTGCAAACGAGAATTGTAACATGATTTAAATGGAGTTTCTTCAACCCATTCTTCTCCATAGTAACAATGATTCATGTGAATGGGTCTCAACCCCTGAAAAGTTTTTATGTGCCTGTAAATGGACTATTGTAAATAAACGTTTGGTGTTTGAGTCAAGTATTGTGTGTGATTTCAACTACCCATATACCCATCTACCACGAAGAGGAATCTAAGGCGAAGACAATATGGCGGAGGCCATTGATGTTTAGGAGCAGCGTTCCTTATGTGGTTTTCCCGCCTTAACATATATAATTCAATAAATTAGAAAGTAAAGCAAACATGGCAACTTGGCTCTGAAAACATTTCACACTAACGCGTTCATTCATAAAAAGACACTAAAACTTCTGTTATAACTTCTTTTACTAAATGTGATGCAAAAGAATTAAGAAAAACAAGATTCTCGAGCAACTAAAACGTTGACAGCTTTGTCTCACGGCAAAACACTATTTACTAATATATGTATTACCCCATTTAAATCCTCAGTTTTTCATCATGCTGGCATAGTTGACGATAAATCGTACGATGTATCGATCTCCGTTGTCAGATGTAGTCATGGTGATAGATTAGCATTCGACATAAGCAATTTGTCGGCAGTTTATGCGTAATCATTTGATCGATGGCATCTTTCGACGTTCTCGTCATACTGGTACTTGTCTATCTAGATTTTGTTGGTAACATTGCCATATATTTTATCAAGCTTCTTCATTCTTGTTCATACTTTTGGAGAGTTTTGTATGAAATTATTGCACTCTAACATGTAATTTTTTGTTCTTTATGTGATGTATCGATCTTTTTCTGGAGACATGTTGTACTTATTAAAATACTTCTACACGTTAACATATACGCTTTCGACGCCGTCAACTAAGTATTCTGTCATCATCATCAACAGCCTATAATGTTCCCACTGCAGGGACTCAGGCCTCCTCTATAGGAGAGGGATGGACTATAATCCACTACGCGTGCCCAGTGCGGATTGGTAGATGTCACATGTCTTAAAATTTTTTGGTTCTAAGACATGCCATTTTGAGAGTAGCGATGATGAAATAAATTACACAAAGTAATGCGCCTGCCTGGGTTCGAACCCATGACTTACTGTTCGTAATTCGGGGCCGCCACAACTGGGCCACCGCTGGACCTCAGTATTCTGTACATCAAACTAATTAACTGTACGCAAAGATGATGACCGGGAAACGACTTTTTTTGGGACGAAGATATACGACTATCAGTAGGACTCAAAACATTGAGCTGATAGATACATTTAACATAGCAAGGGGGCATGTACCTCCGTCGGGGTTGCGGGTTGTTCGCAAGAGGTACCGCGGCCTCAACATGAAGGGCTAAGAAAGAACATGGGTGGTTTTTAGTCAGTAGAAGTCTGACACTCCCTTTCGCTCTGCCCAAGAGCGGAAGGGGTTATTTGATGATTTCCCACCCCCCAAAAAAAAAAAAAAGGGGCATGTACCTATTTGTATCACTATAGCCGGTCTAGAGGTGGGTGTACTATTAGGTACACCTCTGCCAATCCCTTCGAGGATTACAGGCGTGATATAATGTACCGTCGATCTTTTAGAATCGGGTCAGTTGATAATGTCAGTTTCATTTCATCCGTCACCTTTATTCATCACCTTCTTTGACCATATTAGTCAAAATCACTTTCATAAGAATACAGCTCGAATATTCATGAATAATAAACCTATCAGAAATAATATCGTTTGCCGGTCATCTGTCTTGAACAGTTTCTCTTAAACTTTCGATGGTGCCATAAATTAAACCAACTTAAACATATCGTCATCGACCAATTAGTAAGACGGGCTGTTGCGCGCGCGCCGAGAAAAATGGCCGCCATATCTCATACAAAATGAGATCAGAAATTACGACACGCGAAGATAAAAAGGTAATTTCTTCATGGTCTGTACTGTGAACTATGACCTGTTATAAGGTAATTATTATTTATTAAAATAAGGTATTCTTAAGTTCCATAAATTGTACATTATTATAGGTTCGCCTCCCGGCGTTGTCTCCTGTCCGCTGATTTTAATTTAGTGAGACTTCAATGCGCTCGGATGATGTATCGCTTATTATTATTAACACAAATAGTGTGTAATTAACTTGGGAATAATTATTCAAATTAGCCGAAGGAATTATGTTGTTTATGTGTTGAGGTGGACAAGAATGGATAAAGTAAGGAATTACGAGTCCATTAGAGATATTTCAGCACAATCGGTTGAGGATAACTGTTCAAAATTCAGTTTCAAGATTTGACCTAAACATACAAACAGTACATTTACCTATAAATGTATGAAATCAATTGCGTTATTTATTTGTGAATGATTTAAATGTGTCTATATAATTTATTGCAGTTTATTTTTCTCTAAGATCAGAAAATACACTGAAAATTCTGCTCTGAATTGTACCAATTCTAATCATAAATGCGGCGCGGCGGGTCGGGAACCACTGTGAAGCGAAGACCGACGTACAGGAAATCGAAGTAAAACGAAAAGCGTTATTATGGGAAGCGACGTTTAGGGAAAAATTCCAAACAAACATTGCAAGGTAAATTAAACTTTGTAAAATGGGCAAAAGTTTCATTGCCACAAAATGGACTGCCTTGTTCGTCTAGTGGTCGCAATCGCAGCTGCTGAGCTTGTGGTCCTCGATCGTTTCCTGGGTTCAACAAATTAATCTTTATTGAGTTTTTCAATCAGGATTTTCAATTACATCCGAAGAGTTTGGATTCACATGGAACTCACACATAAGTGGTGAAATATGGGTGTTCTATTATTAACACCTCCGCTTCTACAAGCAGACAAATCTGTAATCCTAAGATTACAGGCGTTTCGACGTAATGTATAATGTTACAGTAATTGCAAAAAATACAAAATAAACAGGTTTATTTAGATCTGTTTCTGAAGTGTCCGTGAAGATGTGTCGCTACAATCTCGAAGACGATAAATCAAGTACATCCACACTGCCCTCCATTTCCTTCCCAAAAGCAAACACAACGCCATAGACTAACGCCATTTCGGTGATTAGATTAATGATCCAGTACCGAGTGTGGCTGATAACTCAATCGATGGGGCTCATGAATAAAATGCTCATTAAATGAATGGTGTGATACACAGGTCGGATGCTGTGAGTTATGTCTGTTTGGAACTTCAAGTTTAAGCTGATCTATGTGAGCTTAACTGGAATATAATCTGGTTAAGTATGTGGTGCTCTTGTTCGGAATGTATTTTGAGTGGCTGAGAAAGAAGGTGTGTTTTGGTAGAATACAGTTAGTGGCAGTGTTTAGGATGTAAATTGTCACTCACGAGAATTCTAGGTGTAAACAGACCCCTCACGAAGGCGTCAATGAGTTATGTACATCTAAGTAAGTAACCCTACGCAAAAAATATTTGCTGGATAACGGTTTTTTTGGGGTGAAAACTCGTGTTTTACGGTAGGACTCAATGTGGCGCTTTCAAAACACTGTGCCGGTGGATACATTGAATAAAACGGGGTCATGAAGGTATTTAAGTACGCATAGTTATGCCATTAAAACTTGTTTAAAAAAATACTTGTGAGTAACTTGGAACTTCCTAGGTATGTTCTAGAATAAGACTATGATCGGAAGAGAACAAGCATTCGGCTTAAAGTGTAAAAGTACTCACATTTACACTAATTATTAGCTTAAACATTAGAAGCATTTTTTGTGAGTACATTGTTCTAGACTGGATTCAAGAATAATGTACTGAACCAGGTTAAACATTTATTTGTTCCTATTGCACCAACAATAACTACATTATCGTAAAACGAATTTAATACATTTAACAATGTCTTATATATTTCTATCAAATATTCTTTGAAGTCGATGGAGATAGATTGTTGTTTTGAATACACTATATTAACAGTAATTGCTGGAATGAAATGATTTTTTTTTTGCTGATTGATTATAATATAATAATAAGTGATGGATATAAATATTGATGGATGGAGAAGGAGAGGAAGGCCAAAGAAAAGATGGATGGATTGTGTGAGGAATGATATGAATGAGAAAGGAATAAATGCCACCTTGACGTGTAACAGGGAAGAATGGAAGAAGAAAATGTGTTGCGCCGACCCCAAATATAATGGGATAAGGGCAGGAAGATGATGATTATAATATAATAGTTATTTAGTTATTACTTGCGTGCACAACGCAAGTGTGACAACCATATACTAACATACACGGCGAACTAGCCAAATTCGACTTCTAATAAAAATACAAAACTGAATTAGCTAACAAAACATCTGAGAAAAGAAGCGTGTCGATATTTAGAAAAATATTTTCAAAATATCGACACGCTTCATCATGTAGATTCAAAAAGAGACTCCTACATTTAGATATGCAAATCTTTGAGCTGAAGTCTATCTCTGATTGCTAGCCGCTAGGTAGCACCGACCTGTCACACTCGATTATCACCTCTTTATATACAGTTTTCTTCATCTACTCGCTACTAGGAGTACTATTCGTTTATTTTTGTGCGGATATGCCAGGACTTTTGTCCCTCCGTCAGGGTATAAGTTTGTTTTAAAAGGATCGGTGTTGCTGAGCTCGTTACCCTCGCTAAGGATAAGGAGAATATTCAGAGCTAATTGTCAACCTTCAGTAATTGGAGTGGCTTCATATCAGAAGCAGAATTCAGGGAATTGCGCAGCTTTATCATTTTTATTAAAATTAAATGGAGTTTTTGATATTTGAAGGTTCTTTAAAGTAAAAAGAAATGATTAGGATATACTTACTGATAAAAGAAAGATGAATTTATCACTCACTTGTTAGGATTTTTTCGCAAAGTCCGGTTGTTTGCCTATATATCCCAAATGGTAACCCTACTCGCAAGTCGAATGGATTATCACATCCAAACATTAACAGTGATGCGCAATGCGAAATTCCCATTGGCATTTAATCGATTTCAATGTCGACAGAACTTTCTATGGCGCGAAATTTGGATGCGTATCGAGCTTGCACGCGATATGCCGTCAGTTCATATGGTATTAATTATTTTACGAGTAATTAAAGATTAGTGTGTAGGTTACTGACTTCTCCTAACAATAGGCGGTAGCTTTGAATGTAAAATTATCGTGTTTAGCTTCATACTTTCTTTGCGGGTGCGGATAATTTGATTTGGTAGCACGAGAGTCTGTTTACGAGTAACGGTTGTGGAACATCTTTTGAGAGAGGAGCCGTTCAAGCTACAACTGTTTGAAATACTTGTTTGTTATGCCCTGCCCTGTAGTGCCCTGTGCCCTAGCCTGTTCTGTACTTACTATATCATCATCATATCAGCCCGGATCATCCACTGCTGGGTATAGGCCTCCCCTTTTTTCCGCCACACTTCTCGGTCTTGTGCGTCCCTTGTGTTTATGTTTCTCGCGACTTTGACGATATCGTCAACCCGACAAGCTTTAGGACGGCCCTGGTTTCTTTGGCCTTACCTTGGCCACCAATCGGTCAAAACCTTGCTCCATCGGCCATCTCCGCGTATAGTCAGATGTCCTGCCCAGTTCCAATTGAAGTGCACCGCCCGGTCGCCGACATTAATAGACTTTCGTCCGACGGCGGATTTCGGTATTACGCACTCAAGAGTGGTTATATCGAGCATGGCTCGATGGCCCTTTGTGCCACTCGTACTCGGTTGACAGTCTCCTTTGTGATTACCTACTATGTAATTATTAGTATTCAGCTAGAGGAGCTCGTGGCTTAATAAGAACTGCCACTCGGGTCGATCTTTAGGTAAAGCTTGCCTAGGTCGGTCTGTTGATGGGTGACCGCCCGATCTACCGAGTTTTCTCCGTGCCTCGGAAAGCACGTTAAGCTGTTGGTCCCGGCTGCCATATATAGATCTTTGGCAGTCGTTACAGGTAGTCAGTGACCTGAAACTCTGACATCCAGTCTTACCAAAGAGTATCGTATTACCTAGTATTAACTGGGTTGTGGAGGTTAGATAGGCAGTCGCTCCATGTAAAATACTGGTATTCAGCTGCATCCGGTTAGACTGGAAGCCGACCATCATCTTCCTGCCCTTATCCCATTATATTTGGGGTCGGCGCAACACGTTTTCTTCTTCCATTCTTCCCTGTTACACGTCAAGGTGGCATTTATTCCTTTCTCATTCATATCATTCCTCACACAATCCATCCATCTTTTCTTTGGCCTTCCTCTCCCTCGCCATCCATCAATATTTATATCCATCACTTTTTTAGTCCCATGCGTTTCATCCCTCCTCATTACATGACCATACCAAGATCAACGACTTCCTTTCAATTTTTCAAACTTCCTCTAATATACTCATTCCTTACTTTATCCATTCTTGTCACTCCGCACATCCATCTCAACATTCTCATCTCCGCTACATGCAATCGTTTTTCATCCATCTTTTTCAAAGCCCAGCACTCTGATCCATATAGTAGAAGAAGCTTGGAAGCCGACCCTAACATGGTTGGGAAAAAGGCTAGGCAGATGATTAGCTACTTATCGAAGCCCCCCTTTGGGAAAAGGCTAAACAGATGTTGGTAATCATTCCATTTCACTATATTATTATTAGTGTTTAGTTACTATTTTAACAGTCAGTTGCTAGTCATTTTCATAATCTTGTGCCCTTATTACAATGTATTTGTTGTCGACTTGTCGGTAACAGAACGTCATCTTCCTCGTATATTGGCCGTCATATCGGATCATTCCCACTAGTTCTACTGCAAAGTCCTACGATAGAACTAAGCTGAAGTCACCCCATTTCTACTCATTACATTTTTCATACTATCTATTGAAAGACAGTTAAGCAACAACCGAAGTACCTACTAAACGTGTAGATATTACCACAATACGATTACCGTTGATCAACCAGAAAGATATAATTGAGAAAATCAATAACATCGACCTTTTAAAGTTGCGAGATATTAATTATCAGTAAGCATATAAAATGGTGTCCGAGCATATGTACGAATAATACGTACATAACACAAAGAGATGACTGGGTGTTCTTACAGGGGCGTACCACCAGCTCTTGGGACCTAGCTACACTTAAATTCAACTCAGCACAACTTTTGTCCATTTAAAACACCGGTTTTGTACGAAAAGGCGTACTCCATCGTTCAGCCTCGGAAAACTAAACGGAAAATTTAAGTTTAGTTAATCCTTTAAAGCTGTATTGTCTTAATTTGAGTTTAAAGAGATTTCAGCTTATCGTTTTGTCAAGAGAATCCGGGCCCGTCACGCCGAAACCGTGTGTGGTAAGGCATGTGGCATATTTGGGCGCGCCAAACAGAGTGTGCGATCGACCTATGATTTGCCAGCATTCAAGTCATAATAAAATAAAACTGGTGCTACAAGTGGTGGTAAGCCCCTAGGGATAGTTTCGTGCCTGTCAAAGTATTTAATTGCAGCATTTCACATATGTCATTAAGAACCATTAATTGATATATTTAACGTAGTAATCATGTAGGTTTTGATAAATTTATTGCAATTGTTTATTTTAACGGTTTTAATAGCGGGTCTAGTATATAAATAATTGAAGTCACATTTTGTGTCGATATTGTGTAAGCTAGGAGTTTTTAAAGAGCCTTCTTCACAAATTATTCTATTTCATCCTCTGCTTAGCTTTTTCCTAATGAATTTTCGGATCGGCTTTCTGCCTAACCTGATGAAAGAAAAAGAAAAGAAAAAAGAAAGAAAAATTCGGAGCCACTGTATTTACTGCCAGGGATCTACAAATTGCAGCTAGGACTAAAGGAACCGAGGTGCCGAGGAAAATGAGCATGTAATGGATGGTTACAGTGGCGGATCCAGGGGGGGGGGGAGGTCACGGGGGCACGTGCCCCCTCCAAATGGTTATGAAGTTTCCATCACAGTACATACTTATAGACAAATCGAATTATTGACATAACAGAAAGAACATGAGTGAAACTTGCGCGTTTCTGGTTGGAATAGGATTTTTTCTGGGTGTGCTCACATGTAGTCTAGTCAACAAGTGCTTTTTGGTAAAACAAAAATTTCTCCGCCTCCGAAAAATATGAATAGTAAAAAGCTCTTGTTGACTATATCGCTAGACTACATGTGCCCCACCCCCCTCCAAAAGAAATCCTGGATTCGCCCCTGGATGGTTACATTGGTCACTCGTCCATGAATCGACCCTGGTTAAAACGCCTCCACCATGAAGATCGTCTAGTGCGGCGATTATAAATTAGCTTGTCAGGATTTTTGTCTAAGGCCTAACAGTTGCATATTAAAATACAGGAATATTTATTGTCAGTTTATTATAAACACAGACAGTGTTGTCCTCTAAACTAAGCGTTCCCTTCTCAAGTATCGCGTCGTCCCGCCCAGCCAGTGTCCCGCACTTGTAATTATAATTACTACGACACAAATATCTTAATACTGTGTCGATGTGAGCCGTGTTTTACATTGTATGGACGAGTCCTGGGGTTTATAACTTTGGAGGTTTCAGAGTCAGACGCATTTATAGCTTTATGTAATAAGATAATTTCCGGTTTATTATCAACTAGCTGATGCCCGCGGCCTCGCCCGCGTGGATGTCGGTCATATTATATATTAAAACCTTCCTTTTGAATCACTCTATCTATTAAAAAAGACCACTTCAAAATCCGTTGCTTAGTTTTAAAGATTTAAGCATTCATAGGGACGGACAGACAGCGACTTTGTTTTATACTATGTAGTGATAGGGTAGTTAACAAAAAAATGTAATTAGTCCGTCAGATAAATTACCAAAAAATAATGGACACGTATTTTTTTTTTCACGGAAACAAACAATGAAGACGATACAGTGCTTTGAAAACTCGTGTGACGTCATATTCTAAGACATAAGTATGGAATTTTTTACCGGTGAGTGACATCACAAACCCCCACTTAAATCTTTGACGCGTTTTATCTCCGTAATTTTTTATTGATTTGATGAAACAAAAAATACGCATCCAATATTTTTCGATAATCTAACAGACGGATTAATTAGAATCATCTATTTTTTTAAGTCAGGAAACATCCCTATTTGACTAGTTTTTCGTACTTTTGAACTTGAGGTTTGTGTTTATGTTTTTCTTTCTTAGGCATAAAGATGCAATAGATTTGACAAGAATGCCAGTTGAACTTCTTTGAAAGGAGCTCCGATTATTACAGTCCACTTCTGCGCCACTACACCCTGTTCTCTGCATTCTGCAGTCTATTGCAGCCAATTTTATTAGGCCATCCATTTTCCTAGGATAAATGAATAGTATAATTAAAAGAGTCGCCTGTTTCAAATAAATTAAGAACTTACTTCATACCGTTAAAAGAAACGTTTGGTAATCCCAAACGCTTCAGAATTTATTTCACCAACAGTGTACACACCAACGCTTAACCATAAACTAGCCGTCGAAGTGTGGATGGTGTGCGCGCAGCCTAACCGTCGTTACAGTGCACCGTGATGTGCGCACGCGCCGCGGGACGCTGCAGTGATAAAAACAAACGGACCGCCTTGTTTACCACTTTTAAATACTTGGGTTACATTAATTTGAAGTACTATTGGTTTAGAAGGCGTTTTTGTGAGGTGATTTTTGAGTGAGATTGAAAGAGTTTTGTACTTTAATGGACCGTGCGTGCCTCGGTCCACTTTTATCATATTAATTTAAAGTTATTCTAAAGACAGCTTTGTAGGTCTAGTGGTGGCAAGCGCGACTGCTGTGCATGAGGTCATGAGTTCGATTCCCTGGTCGGGCAGGTTTTACTATCAGAAATTCATCAGTAGCAGCCGCGAAGTCTGAATTTGTGCCCGATTGATGGCAATAGGATCGGACCCTATTACATGGGACTTAAACATAACTGGTAAAATGTGAACGTACTAATCTTTAACTATCTAGACTATCGGTCTGTTCTCAGCCTCGTTTGCAAGATGAAGATCTTTTTCTTCGTTCGTATAATGTACTAATTTCAGCAAGCTCTGTGGGTTTATGTAACGCGCCTACCATACCGCTGTACTTTTCTATTTCTACTTGCCTGAACGCATAGGTGCTTAAACCAATGAATAATTCTTCAGGCATTCCCTTAGTAGTGGACGTTATTAAACGTTCTCACGTAGAAAGTTGTAGTTATGGATCTAATTATATAATATGTGGCGCTTGACCCCTGTCTGGTTTGTCTGTCTGTGCGTCACAACTGTTGCTCATGACTGATTAGAGGCGCCCCCAATGTTTTTGTTGTTCAATATTTGGAGCAAAACAATGTAGTCATGATGTGTCTAAGAAATGATCAATGTGATTATTTTTTTGGGGAGGTCTTCATTTACACATTATATTGACGTATGTAGCTGTTCTTGTGCTTTTACATGAGAAGAGTTCATCACTTAACTTTTGTCTGATTTTAGCTTTGCTCACCCTCCCGATACCGACAAACATTCTAGCATCCCACTTTCTCAAGTTCATAATAATTATTGTGTACCTTTATTATTTTTTTTACCTACTTACTGTAATGTGTGAATAAAGACGTGTTAGGTACAGAGTTTAGTCAAAGTTTCAGTGTTTAATTAGAGCTATTTTATTTTCAGTAAGCTGTGTTTCGAAGGTCCGGCAAAAGCTTTCAAGTTTCACAAGCAAACTTTTCGGTAGCTTTACGTTAAAACGATTAGTATAAGACTTATCCATCACCACTGACAGAACGTCTTTTATTTATCTGTCAAATAAACATTTCCTATTTGGCTGATTTATGATACATACCTATAACTATCTGGGTTGTGGAGGTCAGATAGGAAGTCGCTCCATGTAAAATACTGGTACTCAGTTGCTCTCGGTTAGACTGGAAGCCGACCCCAACATAGTTGGGAAAAGGCTAGGCAGATGATGATGATACGTAGGTACATAAAACAGCTTCGTCATTAGGTATAGTGAATTTTAAGATGATTAAGAAAACCAACACGTGAAATTAAATATTTAGCAAAATATTCAAGAAACGAACCAATCAAGCGTTGTTAATGAATGAATTTCTAATTGATACTCGTTATATTTGTTACAACATCTGTCAGTTGCGAATCATAACCATATTTGTTTCCCTCCATTTTGGTAAAATTTACTTAAATGGACATACATTTTGCTGGCGCCAGTCGGAAGGATCGTATCATTTTTGAAAAATCTGCTTTAAAGATTGACACGAAATCACGGAGTTTGGATTTGAGACTGGTTGATGGCAATAAATTGACAGAATATTGTTAAGTTGTACCGCATGTGAGGGTGTTCCTACAGGGGCTGCGAGTTGTTCGCAAGAGATACCGCGGCCTCGACATACAGGGCTAAGAAGGAACATGGGTGGTTTTTAGTCAGTAGAAGTCTGACACCCCCTTTCGCTCTGCCCAAGATCGGGAGGGGTTATTTGATGATTTTCCACCCGCCAAAAAAATTAAAAATAATGTGTATTTGTGTATTTTAATATCAACCAAATCGGTTTAGCCTCACTCCGATGACAACAGTTATGGAGAGCTCTTTCACTTTAGAACAATCTATACCGATATTGACTCTGTAGACACTATGCATATAACTTGATTAATTAAGCATATTTCTAGTTACAAACACTTAAAATTTACTCAACACAAAGCGGAAGAGAGCGTGACCATCCAAACAGCTTCACAACACACAAACAGACACTCCTTCTCCTTGAACCACATTAATTGCCGAAAGCGCTTCATCAAAGGACCCATTACAATAACGAGCGCCGATTATTCGATAAAAAATCAATATTATTTCGATATATCGATACCATATAAGGTATGACTTCATCTTCTAAATAGAGCCAGGTGCTCACGATTGAGTATCATGAATAAGTCATTAAGGCTCCCCCCTGAACTCCTGACCTATGTCTCCGCTGAACACAATTGCAGAAATAACTTATCGATTCGCGATGAACTGCTATTATGCGAAATACTCGTTATTTCATATAATTTTTTGAAAGTATGACATTGGTTGTTATTTTTTGAGAGTTTTGTAACGGTCATTTATCATTCTTATGTACCTAATGTTTGACAGAGTGTTAGTTAAATAACTCGCTTAATAAGTAGGTGTGTGCACTGTGCATGGGTTATTAAAAGTGTTTTTTGAGATTAAAAGATGAATTTTTTGCACCATATATTCGCAAAAACAAACTGAATAATTATGCCTTTCATATGAGCGAAGGTTATCCTTAAGCTCAGCAAAAAGTTCAGTAATTCAGCCAGTATTTTTGTAATAGAATGGAAGATTAAACCGTCCCCGTAGAGCGAAAAGTCACTAAGTCGAAAAATGGCCAAAATGACTTATCAATGTCATTAAAATCAACATTTTCTTCTCTAAATATCTGTCTTACCGTCGTTTGTGTAGCTGCTCACGCTTTTGTTTTAGAAAATGTGACAAGTAAGTAAGTCTACCCTTTGGACCCCACAGCTTAATGGGAGAAATAACTAATTTAGTAAATGATTATGCATTTATCGAAAATTGACATCACCCGAAATTAAAACGACTTAATTACTTTTTCTCTTGAATTATCAATGCATACATACACCTGTAGGTAGTCTAAAAGTCAGTAACATGATTTAGTGAGTTTTTAAATTCACTAATTTGCTAAAACACACAATAGCAAAAATTAACTAACTCGACTTAGTGACTACTCACTCTTTATTTTTAAATGATTTGTGCAATACTGTAAAAGCGAAAAATCATCAACACATTTTAATGTTTTTTTTATTTTAAAAGTGGAACATAAGATCTATTACGAATAATATTCAAAGTGTTTTAATTATTATTTATGCAACTTCGACGTACATTGTTACAATTAAGGTACATTTCACCCGCGAGTTAGTGAGTTTGTCGCGGCCAACGACCCGAGCGCGGCGCGTGGTGACTCATTCGCGGAGTCGAAGTCGACTGACATACACGAGTTTTGCTGTCGTTAAAATTACGTAAACATTAGGCACTGGTTAACTGGTAACAATGAGTCGTGCTAAGTTTATAATTGATTTATTGAATCAAAACGAAAAAACTGTTCAAGAGGTAAGTGTGTTATGTAAATTTTTAATTAGTTTTTATGTATCTTTTAGATGTGAATTCTATTTTAAAAGTTTTTCACTTTTATTACATCAATAAAAGTGAAAAACTTTTAAAATAGAATAAAGGGTAGTAGGGACGTTAATTAATAACATACCTACATTAATAATAATGTTATTTTATAGGAATCTGCTCAGTTGATGACTTCACGAGATCTATAATAGGGAAAGTAATTATTATGATACGTATTATTTGGGTGTTGCTTACCTATTCTTTGACGCTTGGATTATTTTCTTTGTTGTGTGGTTTTTCTTAATGCTTGACTGATAAGCAATGAGTACACTCAGTGACATCGGAAATTATTAATTAATTATTTTCTCCCGCACCACTGCCGTAATAGAGGTGCTAGTTGTGTCACTAAGTGTACCTATTGTATTTGTAAAGATGCTTTGTGGCATTTGTTTGTATAAATCTAAGATATAAAATAATTACGATCGACAGGGTTGATCTGCTTGGAATAGCACATTACTTAGTGGTTAAATGGTGTTGTTCTATGATTCATTACATAGTGCTCACAGCCTCACACATGTTCTACCTTTTTTTTATTTGTTCTGTTTTTATCTATTTTGATTTGGTTGCCGAGGGTAACATAATAAGTATTAACACATTTAACATTTCTCGCTTTCTTTAAGAATTTCCTTGATAAATAAAATTAACCAAAAATGCTTTGTGGAAGCTAGAAACAGTGACTTTTTTATTATTATTGTTTAATTTCTGACTAATCCACTAGTCCAATGGACTGTCATTTTCTCACTGCCCCTTTCACCATTAATACTATTCCAAATATTAAAAAAATGCTTCATGAGGTGATTTGGACGTGTGAATCGTATAATATTGCTCGTATACCTAATAGATGGAGCTAGATTGCGTCCTTTTTAGTATCTGTATTTTTCATGCCTAACGTTCTCCTAATTGTTTATTTTAGGAAAATGAGCTGCTTGACGAGAGGAAATTTGATCTGTTCCAAAACAACAATCTATATGAATCTGCTCCACCATCCGCGTCAGTAGTAAGTCCAAAAAGAGATCTACCAACTGTCAATCCATCATACTCCGCTCCTTTGTTGGCTGATACTTACCATGATGTTGTTTCCATTGAGAATTTGATCACAGAAGAAAATGTGTCATGTAAAACACACCAAAACTACACCGAAGTCCAAAAATCTCCTGAAAGTCCACATTCAGAAATAAGCGGTATCGAAGAGCTGAGTTCTTCTCCTGTGCGAGTTTTCTCTGATTCAAGCGTTTCATGGTTGCCAGATAGTGAAGAGGATAGACGTTTCAAAAACAAAAGCCGAGTGTATGTTGCAAAATCTTCTAGTGAGAGCGATAGTGAAGAAAGTACATCTACTGTGTGGCACTCAAAGGCAGCAAATATATCAACTGAACAGCCAGCTCCAATCGTTGTTAATTCAATCAGTATCGTTGAACCTACGCGTTGGAAAAAAAGCGATCCCAGCAAGTGGAAAAAAAACATAGCTAAGTCAAATAAACAAAACTGTTTGCCTTATTTGGGTAAAAAGGGCCATCTCATCCCTGCAAAGAAACCTAAGCCAGTAAAGTGCTACGTAAAATGCAGGTACCAGTGTCAAAATAATTTTTCTGAGGATGATAGACTTAAAATGTGTGAAGCCTACTGGAAAATTACAAATTTCAATGCACAAAAACAATTCTTACTTCAAAAAGTGGTGGCACAGCCTATAAAAACAATGAAAGTTGGTATCCCTATTGAAAAAAACCGGACTGCTACCTATTCATATTATTTTAATAAAAATGACAATATAATTCGAGTCTGCAAAGATTTTTTTCTTAAAACTCTAAGCATTTCAAATGGACCGGTAAATGAAGCATTCAAATATAGAGATGAGTTGGGTAATTATACAGGGAAGGATGGGCGTGGTTCTCGAGTTCCAATAAACAAAACCAGTTTAGAGTCTGAACAGAAGGTCATTGACCACATCAACTCTTTTCCGCGGCTCGAATCTCACTACTGCAGGAAGAAAAGTAAGAGACAGTACCTAGAGAGCAAACTTACAATCGCCAAAATGTACGAATTGTATAAAGAGCAACTAACAACATTAAATGAAAAACCATGTTCTTTTTATGTCTATAAAACAATATTTGGGTCTAAATTCAATTTGTCATTTTTTACCCCAAAAAAGGACTTATGCATAACATGCACTCGTTATGATAGTGCCGGACGACCAGAACATATGAAGGAGGAATATGATTCACATATTACAAGAAAAAATGAAGCACAGCAAGCGAAAGAATCGGACAAGCAGCGGTCTATTATTGATGACAATTACCTAGTCGTAACGGCAGACATGCAGTCTACTTTGCATATACCAGTCAGTGGTGTTGGTATTTTATATTACACCAGAAAATTAAACGTTCAAAATTATACGATTCACACGTCTAAACCACCTCATGAAGCATTTTGTATAACTTGGAATGAGATTAATGGTAAAAGAGGCAGTGTGGAAATTGCCAGTGCAATGAACTGGTGGATTAGTCAGATACCAAATTATATTAAAGAAGTCACCATGTATAGCGACACATGCGCTGGGCAAAATAGAAACCAATTTATCACGGCATTTTTGGTCCATTTAATTCAAAGATCGGATGTGCAGCTGGAAGTTATTGAGCAAAAATATTTAGAGAGTGGTCATACTCATATGGAAGTGGATTCCATGCATAGTGCAATTGAAAGACAGCAAAGACATGCGCCAGTTTATTCCATGATTGACTGGAAGTCGATCATGGAACGTGCTCGCTCTAAAAGAAACAGAGATTCAGCACAACCTTATATTGTTAAGGAATTAAAATACACGGAAATGGTTGATGTAAGAGCTCTTAATGAAAAAATAGCAAAAAATACAAGCAGAGATAAAGAAGGCAATAAAATGAAATGGTTAAAAATTAAGTGTCTTCGTTTTGAGAGAAAATGCCCGGGTCTCGTTAAGTTTAGATATAAACACGATGGTCCCTACCTAGAATTTGATATTTTAGAATGTCCGACAAAAACTACACTTATTACTAGAAAGAGGAGGAAACAAGAAGAACAAACGGATGGACAAGGAACAGAAGAACTGATGCAAGTATTGAAAAATTATAATATACCACTAGCTTACTCCTCGCCACTGCCTATTTCAGAGGCAAAAAAGAAGGACCTCATTAATTTATGTGCCAAGGGGATAATCCCACAAGAGCTCCACTTGTGGTACCAGTCTTTACCAACCAGTAAAGACGTAGTAGACAGAATTTTGGAGCCAGACGTCACAGAGGAGGGAGAAGAAGAATTAGTGGACTGAAATCTGCTTTTTTTAATAACAATGTTCTATTCGTTCTAATTTTTTTTTTTCAGTTTGTGTGCATTTGTGGTTGTTGCACTTTTTTTTTGTTTTATTTTAATACTAATAGAATTTTGTTGATTTTATCGAATAGTTCCGTCAATAAAACTTGATTGAATTTATTACAATAGTTTTATTACTTATTCATGTCTAGTTTAGTTAGTTTAGTTTAACTGGGCTTTTGTCCGCACTTAGCCTCTTTCGCTTATTCATGTCATATTTAAAACAAAAACTTACCACACAAGCTTCGAATATTCAGATAAGTAGTATTTACAATACACATTTCGTACATGTAACAGTTAGTTCCACTTTACTTAAGTCTAGTTATTTTACTTCAAAATAATTTAGAACTGAGAGAAAAATCACTAACTACGTTCGACAATTAATTAATTTACAACTAAGTCAGAGATTTTATAGAGAACAATTCATTAGTTTGATGTTTTTAACTTTTTTCAATTATACGAGATTTTTCACGTGTTTTAGCTCTTATTGTATAAAATGTATTTTATTTCCTTCAAATTAAAGCCAAAAACATAAAGATATGTAAAGGCAAGCCAACGTTATAACGATTTTTATTTTCAAAAACTTTAACTCTCAATATCTCTAAACACGATTTTTCGACTTAATGATTTTTCGCTCTACGGGGACGAAACCTCCTTTTTGTCTGCAAGATTGTTAGCATTTACAAAAGCCCTTGTCTGCCAGTATCAATCTTGAATATAGTCCATATACTTAAGTCTAAGTAAGATAAACACAATGCTGCTCAATACATCAGCGAGCGCCTAATAACATCTCATTAAGCTTGTTTAGCGGAACAAATAGGCGATGCTCAGTCGATCGGTCGGCTCGATAAATGCTCTATAAACACAGCTGCTGGCATTATAGCACGAGCGATTGAGATGTAGAACGATTCACGTTGGAAATTAGATAAGCAGAGTGTAGACTAAGTGATGATTAAACTAGAGTGAGTAATCACTATGGTTGAAAGTATTGAAACGTCAAAAATTAATACAAGTGACAGACGAAAAGTTTACGTCAATGGTTGAGAGTATTTTAAAAAAAAATGGAACATGAACCACAAGGTCCACATGAAAAACATTCCCAATATAAAAGTATGTTTCAGAATTACACCGTAATTGGTAAGATATGGAAGGAGGTAGGATGATTGAAATTCTGCTGAAGATCAAATAGTTCTCTAAATCAAATGTTTCATTACAACCTAAGGAGGTTGTCTACCTTTTCGAATTACTGAAACGATCTGAAGGTCGCTTTCAGAATTTAAATTTAGAACTTCGAGTAGAACGTCAAACGAACGTGCATGCGGCCTGATAGAAGAAAAAAAGGCTGTTTTAAAATGTGTGGGGGCTTGTTCCTTTCACATTAAATAGGATTTCATAGCTTTCTTTGTCAACCCTATACAAAACGAAGATTTATTCATCAAAAATCTAACTTATTCTAAAACTTCTCGATAGTCATGTTCGTTAATAAATCTCTAGGCGATCCCAATAACCCCTCGTGAACTACATGTTCGGAGCACGTCGGGCTAATTCGTGAGTCTTCGTGAGCTTTCGGCTTCGGGTGACACAATACTGGATTCAGTTACAAGATGTTCGACTATTGAATCTATTGATGGATTCGAACTATCATTTAGTTTACGATGCCGCTTTGTTTAAGGTGCATCTGTTATTTAGATTGGAATACTGGTTTATTTTGTTAGATTTGTAATGTACGGTATGAGTTAGGCTTTGTTGATAGAGATATTCACGGTTTGCGGTTAATATAACATAACATCATGCCTGTAATCCCCGTAGTGATTATGTTCGTCAGTTATGTAATAGGGGGCGAGTCTAGACTCCATGGCTGCTATGCATCACCACTGTGGTCGACCAGGAAATGCTCCCAAAGTCGTCATGCCCCCGCGACGTCGGTGTTGGTCGACTGGTGGCAAGCGCGACTGCTGAGATTGATTCCCGCCTCGGGTAAAGTGCCATTGGGGTTTGCTTCAGAAATTTCCAAGTAGCAGCCCGTAATCTTTGATCGTCAAAATAACTGGTAAAAATGAAGGTACACTTCTGTCATCCTTAGGGTAGCAAGGCGTGATGATATTTATGTTAAAAAACAGCTAGTCTAGAATCTAGGGGATATTTTACTCTTAGCTTAGACTACATTTATTTTAATAAAGACTTCTGTGTTCTTTATAGCGAGTTCCTTTAATATATTCAGTCATCTTTAGCTATATTTATAGGTCAGTCCTACGCTTTCCAGTAAATAAATAAATAAAGAATTAATGGATGTTTTTGACTGATAAGCCGATCTTATCTATGCAGAAACCACCGTATAATGTTCATAAAACATGGCTATATGTAATTAATACCATATATTTTGTAGTAGCACCACCATAACAATATATCACACAATATACCACTGCTTTCATAAGCGTAAACTATAAAAATAACATTCAAATTAAAACCAGTAGTAATATGATCCGAGCATGCCAAGAATTTACTCTCATTCGACGGACTTATAGAAAATGTTATATTTACATAAAATATTAGTGCGACTGTATATCTCGTGTTTTATGGATTTTAGCGTTATGTTCGCGTTTTAATTATCATTTTAAATAAGTGGGTGAACTTGTGTGTCATTTGTTTACTAATTTTAAGACTAAGAACGCTCTGGGACTTTGCCTTGCATTTAAAGTTTTGTGTAACATAAATTTTGTTGTGATAATCCTACAAAAAAAATATGACACATTTAATAACATGATTGATCACAAAACAAGGTGTAAACTAACACTTCCGTCGACCAAACATTCTGTACATCAAAATAAGTAACTACGCAAAAACTATTGACATTTTTTTTGGCTGAAAAATCACGGTTTGTTACATTACAAACTTGTATTTAAAAGAAACTTGGAGCGTTGACCTTCAACATCTTTGTAATTAGAAGGACGATCCAGAATAATAACGCAATCATCGCAATGACGGCGAGAACCAGTCATCATCATTATCATTTCAGCCAAAAGACGTCCAGTGCTGGACATGGCCTCTCCCCGGTGTCGCCACATTGACCGGTCTCGTGCGTCTCGCATCCAGCAGGTCCCCACAAACTTCACCAGGAGAACCAGTGCTACATCTATATTAATATGCGAATGTTTGAATAGAGGGATGTTTGGTACTCAATCACACCAGAATGGTTTAACGGATGTGTATGGAATTTCACACAGAGATAGATTGTAGTCTGAAATAGCACATAGCATACTTTTGGTTTTCTAACACTTTTATATCAAAAATTTCACGCGAACGAAGTCGCGGGCAACAGCTAAAATGTATAAATGTAATTGCATAGTTGCATAAGTTTTTATTGTAAAAATATTTCGTTGCGCTTCCAGAACATTCGATGGTGTGTAGTGTTCATGACAGTAATGTTTTCTTGTAGCAGTTTTTAAATGTCAAGCCATAAGTTCTCACAGTTCTATTGCTTTTATCGTTGTTGTCAAAAGCCGGACATATTAAATTAGTTATGTTGTACTATTATTTAATTAATAATGATAGCCTGATTGCCATTTAGAGTTAAACTACCGATAAACAGCCTATTTAATGTGCTGTAAGAATAACTTAAAATATTGAAGCATCTACTATTAGGGATCGCTTGATCAACATACCTTGACACGCGGCGGAATTTATCACTACGGTTAAATGTATTGAATTTGACAGCTGGATGACGGTTTTCCAAGCAAGCAGCGCCACCTTGATGTCTCAAGCTATGTTGGACGAGTTAATTATTTTTTATAACTGCTGTATTATGATCCTAATCAGTTTCTATGTGTGACGTATTTATTGTCTAAGATGTTGTTTTTAATTTGTGCGAATTTTAATTGCTTAATTTATTCAATTAAAGTCTTCGTCTTATTATGCGAAATAGGTACCGTTTAGAGGTTTATTGTGTAACAGAAAAAGCTTAAAAAAACTTTTTGTAGAAGAGAAACGCAAACACAAACGGCGTTTATGATTAGCGAGTTGAAAACTTAACATGAATATTCAAGCAATTTGTTAAAATACTTTAAACTATACCAATTAAAAATCCTACCAACAATCTACATACAAAACGCACATAACATACACCGCCACAATTTTAATAGCAATTACCCACAATCGACTCCATACATATTTCACAATTCTATATTGAATATCGGCCAAAAATCCAATCGATAGACCCCGGTGACCCCGGGCGACCCCGGGTCGTGACCCCCGCAGTATTAATTACGTCGCGTGCCATTTCCAATGTTTCTGCGCTTGCGCAATGACGTCACATCCGTATAGAGAGGTGATGGGTTGGCTGAGTTTGTAGCCGTACTAATATTATAAATGCGAAAGTAAATCTGTCCCTCTGTTACCTTTTTAACCGAGTTCAAGGATGTTATCAATTCGTCTGAATTTGCTTTCACGTCTAACAATTACGTGGAATTTGATGATAGTGATGTTTAAAATGGATGTAAGTCCAACAGAATCGTGGGTTCGTTTACAAACATTTAAACTCATATTCACAAAAATAGTCAGACCCGAAACAACTACCTCGGAAATCAAACTCGCAACACGCAGCGCAATGGCCAATCGCTCACCCACTGCGCCAACAGTGTTGTCCACTATTTACTTTAACTATACTATAACTTTAATTTACTTTAATTAAGAACTTAAATCTGTATAAATTAGTGCAATGTACTTGATGAACTTTTAGTAACATGGAACAAGGGCAGAAAAATGATGACTTGAACTTTGTTGTGTGTTTTTTTACCTTTTAAACTGGTAGCGAAGCTTGGTAGGCGAAGTTACGGCTAAAAGCTAGCTAGCAATATTAATGTAGTTGGTGGGAAGGTTTATTGAAAGCTGTCTCTTTGGGCTTGTGGTCGTTAGCGTGACAACTGAAGGTCGGCGTTTGATGCTCGGCTAGAGTAATGTGATTGGATCTACGTGTTAAGTTATTTGTGTTTTGTTTATTATTTGCACATGTATTTTGTCCTATGTTATTGAATAACAAGTTAGGGGTAAATAAAAGGGTCAAGCTGATCACAATAAGCCTAGTGATTGTTCACAATTCGAACATTTACAATAATATGCTTATTTTACTTAAACTAGATTACAGACATAGACGGCTCGATTTGGCGCTGGGATAATATAATACCAGTATTTTACATGGAGCGACTGCCTATCTGGCCTTCACAACCCAGTTAATACTACGTAATACGATACTCTTTGGTAAGACTGGATGTCAGAATTTCAGGTCACTGACTACCTGTAACAACTGCCAAAGATCTATATATGGCAGCCGGGACCAACAGCTTAACGTGCTTTCCGAGGCACGGAGGAAACTCGGTATGTCGGGCAGTCACCCATCCACAGACCGTCCTAGGCAAGAACAGCTTTAACCAGCTGCAGCTGAATACCAGTATAACTAAATAAAGACATAAATAAACAGTGCTATTGAAACTTCAAGTTTCGGCCGTTTACACGATTCTAATAAACGATACATCTTCACCAAGACTTTTTTTGTTCCCGTGTGTAAAAGCCTTATGGATGTCTTCTGCCATGAGGCGAGCGGAGGGGTTTGTCAGACTCTAACTGAATGAAACCTACCTGGTGTTCACTTACCATACTTGCACCGGGGATCATGGGAACTAGTGTGCCTTTCACGATCACCGATCTTCACCAAGACTGCCTCAATCTAATTAACTTTGTCGTGTTACTTACCCCTAACAAGTAAAAGAGGGTAAGTAATTTAACAATTGAATTTAATATAGAGGTAAGAGGTAAAAAATACAAATAAATCTATAAAAACACGAACCTTCCTAACTCACGCTTTGCACAGAATAGAACAGCTCCAGGGCAGGTAAATCTCGAAGCCAGGCCAGCAGATTACGGGCAAGTCCTTTAGGGAGGCCCGGAGAATACGTTGGAGGTACTTTGCGTCGCGAGGATCACGGGCGACTCCTTTAGGGAGGCCCGGAGGATACGTTGGAGGTACTTCGCGTCGCGAGGATCACGGGCGAGTCCTTTAGGGAGGCCCGGAGGATACGTTGGAGGTACTTCGCGATGGTTCTTCTTAAGAACTCAGATAATAACTTGTAGACGTGATCATTCTTCTTTAAAAACCAGATCTCAACTGGAGGGCATCCTTCAGAAATCCCTTTTTATAAAACCATCTCTCCGTTTTTTCCACCCAATTGTCTTTTAATTCTTTCCAGAATTTAAGTTCTTGAAATCAAAAATTGTGAGTTGCCTGTATTTAAAACGGCCTGTATTATTCAGTCAAAAACTTCCTCAAAGAATTTCTGTGAGCGTGTTAATTAATTTTATAAGCGTGAGATAAGTTACAGTAAATAGAAATTATCAATAAATTACATTATTTGAGCTAATATATTAATAAAAATAAATTAAATTATTTAAATCAAATGTAACCTTCATAGTTCTAACCACTAAGAAAAACACACAAACACACACACACACACACACAAATTACAAACACAAATTAAAAGAAAAAGTAAATGACATATTGAAAACTGACGTTATGTCACACGAAAAGTAAACAATGAAAAATTATAAGATTTAATATTTTAAAACAGTAAAAACAACGTTAATAAATCGAATAAGATCGATTATACGACTGCCAACAAAAATAGTTGTCGCCAAGGCGCGAAATGAGACGTAAAAAGGACATTTTATGAAAGATGAGGATGATTAGTAAAAGTGTAAGTATAAATCTCAATAAATACTATATTTCCCCAACGACCCCGAGAAAATTTTTGGTCTAGAACAAAAATTTTGTAAGGTTAAAGTATAACAGCATTCACAAAACGTACATACTTCATTCAAATACACCGACATCTTACGAAGTTAGGTCAGGTAGGATTCACATTCAATGATCACTACGCAACCTGATAAGTTAATAACTTTAAGGCTTATTTTCGGAGTTGTAATCCGCTCTCGTCTAAAACCCATTAATAACATGAAGTAAAAATTTTTTAACAAAGGCTTATTTTTAAAGGAGTTGTAATCCGCTCCTAGTCAACTTTAGTTGATAAATAACAACACCGCACTCGGTAAACTCCGAGTTAACGTCAGGGCAGCTCCCGCAATAGTAGTCGGTATGCTCCGAGTAAAACGTCAAGGGCAGCTCCTATCAACTTTTAGAGTCAATAGTTAGAAACAAGAGTCATACTAACTTGTAGAGTTAGTTGAAACGAAGGTTAGGTAATATATAAAGCAAGATTAAAAATAATCTTATAATGGTTTAAGAACCGATGAATGAATTAGAAAATAAATAGAGTTTTAAAGCCGAAAAGGAACTCTATTTTAGAAGAGGGAAAGAAGAAAGAGATGAGTCATGTGTATATATGAAAAAAAAAAAAATTTAGTAAAAATAATAAAGGTTCCAAAAGAGGGTAAGGGAGGGCTGAGGAGGGACAAACAGTAAGAGATAATTTCTGAAGGAGGATTCTAAAATATCCTACTAGCAGTCTCTATACTTTGTATTGAAAACTCAAAAGTGAGGACTCAAGAGTGAAAGAGTTTAAGAGGGTAAAAGAGTGAAAGAGTTTAAGAGGGTAAGGGAGTGAAAGAGTTTAAGAGGGTAAGGGAGTGAAAGAGTTTAAGAGGGTAAGAGAGTGAAAGAGTTTAAGAGGGTAAGGGAGGGAAGGAGTTTAAGAGGGTAAGAGAGTGAAAGAGTTTAAGAGGGTAAGGGAGTGAAAGAGTTTAAGAGGGTAAGGGAGGGCTGAGGAGGGACAAAGAGTAAGAGTTAAGTTCTGAAGGAGGAATCTAAAATAGCCTACTAACAGTCTCTATACTTTGTATTGACCCAGTATCTATAAAAGTTCAAGAGCCCACGACACTAAACGTAGTTCAATATAATTGTTTAAGAGGAGGACTCAAGAGGTAAAGAAAGAGAGTTTAAGAGGACTAGAGGATCCGATATAATGATGATTATTTGTAATAGGTATTACATAAATATATATAAATTTGTAATAAACGACCACAGGATATTGTCCTGCGGCTGTCGTAAAGTATCCAATCTGCAACCTTGGCAGTGCCCAGAAGTGGGTTAAACACATCCAAGAGGCCGAAAGAGTGCCAATTACCAGAGGTAAAAGGAATGTGTGTGGGGGTGTAGTATAAATGTATGTTTAGTATTAAGAGTAGTAAAGATTGATGAAGTGATAAATTATGATGAAAAATAATTATATACCAAATTTGATTGCTTGTGTAAGTTTTTTTAGAATTTAGGGAGGGAATGAGTGAGATCTAGTCTTGATTTTACGTTGAGCGCCAAACTGTCGTGTTACTTACCCCTAACAAGTAAAAGAGGGTAAGTAATTTAACAATTGAATTTAATATAGAGGTAAGAATTAAAAAATACAAATAAATCTATAAAAACACGAACCTTCCTAACTCACGCTTTGCACAGAATAGAACAGCTCCAGGGCAGGTAAATCTCGAAGCCAGGCCAGCAGATTACGGGCAAGTCCTTTAGGGAGGCCCGGAGAATACGTTGGAGGTACTTTGCGTCGTGAGGATCACGGGCGACTCCTTTAGGGAGGCCCGGAGGATACGTTGGAGGTACTTCGCGTCGCGAGGATCACGGGCGAGTCCTTTAGGGAGGCCCGGAGGATACGTTGGAGGTACTTCGCGATGGTTCTTCTTAAGAACTCAGATAATAACTTGTAGACGTGATCATTCTTCTTTAAAAACCAGATCTCAACTGGAGGGCATCCTTCAGAAATCCCTTTTTATAAAACCATCTCTCCGTTTTTTCCACCCAATTGTCTTTTAATTCTTTCCAGAATTTAAGTTCTTGAAATCAAAAATTGTGAGTTGCATGTATTTAAAACGGCCTGTATTATTCAGTCAAAAAACTTCCTCAAAGAATTTCTGTGAGCGTGTTAATTAATTTTATAAGCGTGAGATAAGTTACAGTAAATAGAAATTATCAATAAATTACATTATTTGAGCTAATATATTAATAAAAATAAATTAAATTATTTAAATCAAATGTAACCTTCATAGTTCTAACCACTAAGAAAAACTATGACACAAATTAAAAGAAAAAGTAAATGACATATTGACAACTGACGTTATGTCACACGAAAAGTAAACAATGAAAAATTATAAGATTTAATATTTTAAAACAGTAAAAACAACGTTAATAAATCGAATAAGATCGATTATAAGACTGCCAACAAAAATAGTTGTCGCCAAGGCGCGAAATGAGACGTAAAAAGGACATTTTATGAAAGATGAGGATGATTAAATTAGTAAAAGTGTAAGTATAAATCTCAATAAATACTATAACTTATAAACATATCGCAGAAATCCCCCAATCCCTCCTCATCATATAATTATCAATTTGCCAAGCAGCCGCAGTCACGCGACTATATCGTAAACACTGCGACGGTTATTAGCCATAACGGTTATATCGCAAACTGTTTATAAACGTTGTCGTTGTTAAATGGCGGTATTTGGTGGACGGTAGTTACTTTTGATATGAGCCGGTGGGTTAACTTAGGATGCGTGTGGTTTGAGAATAGTGTGGCGGATAGACATGCAATAGAAGTGTTAGTTAAGGATTGGAAATTGTTATGGTGTTGGAGAATTACGAGTTCTTCTTCTTTCGTATCGATGGTACACGACAAACAAGCAAGCTATACAAAACCAGTTTAAGCGGATCTCTCATTGTGCTAACCTGAGTGGTTGGGTTGTACTAACCACAACTATAGAAATCTACACAAAGCGAGGCCACGTTATACTGGAAATGTATAGATTGATGTGACGCCGTGTGAACGATTGATGATTTCCTGGGACTAGTTTGTGACCACGCCAATCGCAGCGACTGTAGCATCCTTCAAGTTCTCCAATGTGCACGTCCCGGGTACGACATTGGGATTAACATTATTATAGGAACACTTAAAAAAATATTTTTTGGTGATCTTTAGATGCTTAAACAATCCAATTTTGGGGTACATCTAAAGATGTTTGTATATGTACATCTAAAGGGTTTCTTTCTGTAGTTCAAGAGACGGTATGATTGTAAATCTACCATTTTTATTCAGTTTTTTTTCATACTGCTAAAGATCAGCTAATCCATCCGATCGAAATATTGAGTCATATTTTTAGCTATTCTTGTAAACTATGTAAGTAATGACAGGATCACAAAATTATACTTTATATGATTTAACGTTCATGTTAGTACATAGTTTAATGTAGTGTTAGTCTGAAATGTGGCTATTCATAAAGTATTCATAATTTCATCATAAATTGCAATCAGTTTGAAATAACCGATCACATGCATTATGCGGTAACAATAGCTGAAGTTAAAATTGCGGAAAACAGAAATCTAATACGTATACTAAAGGAAATGGCGGACAGTGGATTGACATTTGATTGAAATAAAGCATAATAATTGTGTTTAAAACCCACAAGGTAATGATGTAGAGGAAGTTAGTCGAAGTTTTCACAGAGTAATAATCGAAACATCCTTAAATCAACTACAAGGTTCCAAGGATACCATCATCATTATTCTCTGGCCTCAATCAATACCTCCTGGCTACTTCTATTCTCCTGGTAGTTTGTGCCGTAGTTGTACCCTAAACTGTGTGGTAGAACGAATGAGAAACTTGAGTCCCGCTGGTTTTAAGATTTTGTAACATCCCTAAATTATATCGTAGAACTAGTGGGAATTTTGGTTCCCACTAGTTCTACGATTTCGTACCACCTTGAATAGTAAATTGATTTATGCTATATTTCATTGACTGAATTATTATAATTTAATTTGATTAAGTGAATGAAGCAGAGCAGTGGTGGCCTAGTGGTGGCGGCCCCGACATACGAACGTGAGTCATGGGTTCGAGCCCAGTCAGGCGCATTACTTTGTGTAATTTATTTCATCACCACTGCTCTCAAAACGGTGAAGGAAAACATCGTGAGGAAACCGGCATGTCTTAGAACCACAAAATTCGAAGACATGTGACATCTACCAATTCGCACTGGGCCCGCGTGGTGGATTATAGCCCATCCCTCTCCTAGAGAGGAGGCCTGAGTCCCTGCAGTGGGAACATTATAGACTGCTGATGATGAAGTGAATGAAATTTTTAAACACTTATTATAATTTAATTTGATAATGAAATTTTTATTGTATTGAATTTAACTTTGTGTATGTAATGTGACTGTTGAATGTATTTCGATTATAATATGAGCCAGTGATACTCGAATTAAATGATTTTATTTATTATTATTAACACTCGGAACTTTTCACACGACATTTGCAATGCCTCAAACTGTTACAACTAGTATCCTACATAATTCTACTGCTACGTTTAAAGTGGTCGGACCCAGGGCTAATGTGGAAGACTTGTCATTGATTCTTTCTCTGTCTTCTTACAAACTTCCTATGTAGGGAAATAAACATTACATTTACATTACTCTCTTCTTTTTCTCAGATACTACCGTCTACATTTCTTGTTAATTACTTCTTTTGCAGGTATACTGGGAAAATATTTTAAGTTTCTTAGATTACCTATGAACTCAAAAAGTTATTTTCCTGTGTTTGTACACAAATAGTAAAATTAACAAATAAATAAATGAAAAATGTTAGATTTTCATTAGCAAACGTGTCCATAAGAATTATGGCGGATTGCGTCTGCAGTGGGTACTGTTAGCGTCGCGGGTCGCGTGTGTTGTGAGCGGCGCGCCTTGACCTGCGCCCGCGCTGCGAGCAGGCACATCTTCAAGCGAGGGGTTAGGGAACTGGATGTGCTACTTGATGACAAATGGAGATTAATTCTTCTTTTTAGATTGCCGTATAAACTAACATCAGGGGCTTTGTTCAGATCGTCCAGAATTTGGTGTTGAATGAATGAAAACAATACCTCATTTTCCCAAAAAAAAATTGCAGCGAGCTTATTGGATTCGCAATTTTCCAGATAGGGGTAGGTCACTGGAAAGAACTGATTCGATTGAAGTTTAGTTAACTTCTATTTGAAGAATCGTCTTTCCCGTTCTTACGGAGAATAGTGTAGTTATGCAATAAGGTGAGTAATGACGGCAAATAAACACAAAAAGTAATTTTATCATTCTGTCAAAATTACTTTTTGTCTCTACCTAGAACACCATCCTATCTCTAATTACTATCGGATACTGTATTATGTTGATTTCTCTTTCAATTTTAGATAAGATACATAATCAGAAGCTCAAAGAAGTTGGCTTTTCACATTAGTCACTTCCTAAAACTCTTTGTCCTCCGACTCCAACACGTTAAGGTGAAACCTTGAAGGTGGCCCATAAAGTTAACTTTTTCTTATGTTTTTGCAATTTGCCGGTTAGTGTCAGGTCGTATGTGTTCCTTGGATCAAGGAAGCAATATGAACTGAGAGGGTTGTGTTGTATTGGTGACTCTAATCATTATTACTCTGTAAAGTCACATTTGATAAGGTCGCAAATCCTATTTTATTGCGAACACTAGCTGATGACCGCGACTTCACCCGCGTGGATGTCGGTCAAATTATATACTAAAACCTTCCTCTTGAATCACTCTATCTTTTAAAAAAACCGCATCAAAATCCATTGCGTAGTTTTAAAGATTTAAGTATACATGGGGATATAGGGACAGAGAAAGCGACTTTGTTTTATACTATGTAGTGATGATGTAGTGATACGACCTGACACTGACCGGAAAATTGCAAAAAACTTAAGAAAATTCGAATTTCGCTGGCTACCTTGTCGCATTCACGTTATCTGGTTCCGGGATGTTCGCAGCCACATCCAGCTCCCTACCTCTTGGTCACAAGCGATACCTAACGCAAGTCGAAACCACTTGTGTAACAGTAGTAAAGTGTGCGCACAATAACTGTGTTATAGGTCATTTTGTGTAGATGAATACGTAATTAGGAGCCGACCTAGCCTAGCCCACGACTCGTATACGACCTAAGTAGGCACTGTGTTTTTAATGAGAATAGGTACTTGTGTTTCGGTATTATTTTGTAACTGTCGAGCTTTTGAATTGGGTCGTGTCTTTTGTTGTAACTCTGCACTGTCGATTCCATAAAATGGTTTTTGTTAATTGTTTATTGGTAAAATAAAAAAATAATAATTTAATCGTCCTGAAATATTATACTACTTCTTGATCTTTAGTAACTGAGTAAGATAGAACTATAAGATTGATTTTATCCCTACTTATCATCATCATCATTCTCCAGCGACTCCAGCCCTTATCCCAATTTATTTGTCAGCGCAGCATGTCTTGTTGTTCCATACTTCTCTAGCAAAATTAACAAATAAATTCTAATAAATAAATAAGTTAATAGTTTGTTCTTCTTTCTCATCTCAGCAAGTCACCTTGTATACCATTCTTCATCCATCCATTCCATTCCATCCATCCAGTCCATTTGGTATTTCTCTACTCTTATAACCATCTAAATTCACACTCAACTGTTGATTCTACAAATATGTATAAAGTTTATTTATTTATAACCAACTTATACTAACAGTAACACCACACATGTAAGTTAAAGTTTAAGTTTAATCACACAACTCTGATAGAAGATAATGTTGTTAAATATGCAGTCTGTCTTTTCCAGAATGATTTGTACCACGGAAGAATATTACTAAGCTTCGCTGAAACATACCGAATGTTTGCAATTTACTTTTTTTTTCGATTTAAGTTATAGTTGATGTATTTTAATCTACAGATCCTTTACTAATAGAAGATAACACTCATTTGTAAAGACATCTTTAAGAGGAACTCATATTATAATACGAGCCTTGAGTACCCAAGCATAATAAGTAATCATAACTATATCGCAACCAAGAGCATGCTCTAAAACCGCTTTATGATCCCAAGTTTATGATTTAGTACTTTAGATCGTTAGCCCAAGTGTAATAGCTGACAATAAAATCTATTTGTCCGTGTGGAGCGGTTCAATGATGGATGCTTGTAAATAAACTTGAAGGTTATTGGCGATGTCAATTGATTTTATATGTATTACAGGAATGCAATTGGAACCGTCTTTCATGATGCTGTATCAGTTATTTATTGTGTTTGAGTTTAGCTTATTAAATAGAAGACTATTATTTATACAGGGTGTAAATCAACCTATCACACAGCCGTCAACCAAGCATTCTTGCTGGGAAACGACTTTTTTTTTGGGGTCAAAAAT
Source organism: Diarsia brunnea (assembly GCA_949774965.1). Classification (NCBI taxonomy): domain Eukaryota; kingdom Metazoa; phylum Arthropoda; class Insecta; order Lepidoptera; family Noctuidae; genus Diarsia; species Diarsia brunnea. The sequence goes on from OX459009.1 coordinate 1,135,302, forward strand.
CACTTTTTACGGTAAAACTCAATGTAGCACTCTTAAAACATTGTGATAATGGATGCTTTGAAATTTTGAATAATAAACGGGTCATGGAGGTAATTTAAGCAAAGGTATAACCTGAAAAACTGGTATTTACAAAAATATCTGTGAAAAATTTGGAACTTTGACCCCCAATATCTCCGTAACTAGGGGTTCCCATGAGTTCCCAGGTATGGTCTAGAACAAAAAAATGATCGCAGTGGTGGGGAAAACAAGTGCCCTTCGTTTGCGTTAAGGGTACTTTTACACCCTATATAGCTAGCCAAAGCCTTAAATAGATGCCTTACTTGAGTTGACACAAGAAAGTTATCCTCACGTTTGCCAAACGCCTATCTTTGTTATTTCATCATCACCATTTCAGCCTAAAGACGTCCACTACCAGACCTCCTCCCAAAGTGTTGCCACATTGAACGGTGCTGTCCGCCTCGAATCCAGCACATATCATCAGTGATTTTTATTTATTTATAAAATTAACAAAACAGCTAAATTATGAAATTAAACTGAACTGCACTACACTGGGCACCAGATTAACTGAATAGATATAAATCTTCGATTAGTACAGTCAGCATCAGAAGTAGATTAACACTACTCAAGTTTTAAAGCAGGTTTTTTAATAAAAACTTGTTAGATATTACTCGTTACTAACAAGTTAGTGAAGACTAAGCATATTTTAAAGAATAATCGTGTTGAACATTAAAAATAATAGCTGGAGTCCTGTACATCAAATAATTAAAATTCCGAAATGTTAAGCAACTTCTGATGCTGACCGTACCTCTGCTCAAAGATCAACACAGAAAAAAAACTAGATATGCCACGAAGTATCCAATCGTAAACAACTCATGACATCACCAAAACAAAACCAGTCTACATAATACCGCGTTAATCACACTTTATGAATGAAATATGCGCCTTACATAAAAAACAACACATTCAGTTAATCGAAATTCGTATTAATGGCAACGAATGCGCTTGCGCAAGGAATCTCGTATAACAGGCAGCCATTAAGTTTCCCGCGACTGAAGACTTTTTACAGCAATATATACCAACTTTTTGCAGCAATATCACCGTATAAGTGAGCTATGTTTTAAAAATAATGAGTGTACGCGGTGCGCGTGCGCCGCGGGGCGTTGAATTATGGAGACAACACACATAGATCACGCTGTAGGTACTTTCGTCTTTGTTACGCGAAGTAAAACGCGTTTTTCTTTAATAATCAACAATTTATAGAGTATTAACGTTATTGGACAGTTTTTAAAGCGGCTTCTTAAAGACATAAAGCTTTTTTGAAAACTTTGTTTTATGTTCATTTTGTGTGAGAACTGTTTTAGGAAGTGTTGTTGTCTTCCTTGTTTGATCACGGTTATTTTTACTTTGTGTGTATGTTCAGTCTAATTATTCTTTGTATATCAATGACACGTAAAATATATGTTTATATTTTAAATGTTACATGTGTTTATGGCTCTATTTACTAACACAAATTGTATTTTATCATATTTATGTTGGTCTGTAAGGTATATAAGGGCCAAAGTTGCCTGAAAATAAATGTAAGTCGTTGTTGAAACTATTTGCATTTTTGAATTTTTTGGAATAAAATAAGGTTCAGATTGAACTTGCAATATAATAAGGTTGCTACTACCTTTTTTTTTTGGCGTGTGGAAAATCATCGAATGATTCGATCGTAGAGCGAAAGGGAGTGTCAGACTTCTACTAACTAAAAACCACCCATGTTTCTTCTTAGCCCTTTATGTTGAGGCCGCGGTATCTTTTGCGAACAACCCGCAGCCCGCACTACCTTACATAATACTTAGAGGTTGAAGAACAGGATCCCCAGATAACTGCAATCAACTACGGATCAACCCAGGCAAGTGCGTGTTACCTAAAGATCAACCCAATCCGCTGTTATCACTACGAGTACATAGTATAAAACAAAGTCGCTTTCTCTGTCCCTATATCCCTATGTATGCTTAAATCTTTAAAACTACGCAACGGATTCTGATGCGGTTTTTTTAATAGATAGAGTGATTCAAGAGGTAGGTTTTAGTATATAATTTGACCGACATCCACGCGGGTGAAGCCGAAGACTTTGCCTAATCTATTCTATCGTATTATGTATTATATTATTGAGATAATAAAAGAACGGGATTATTTTGGCTACAGGTTGGATGGTATCCCGTCGGGGCTGCGGGCCCGTCGGGTTGCTGCGGGTTGTTCGCAAGAGATACCGCGGCCTCGACATGAAGGACTAAGAAGGAACATGGGTGGTTTTTAGTAGAGTTGCCACGAATATTCGGCTACTATTCGGTATTCGGCCTATTCGGCCACTTTTTTTGGTATTCGGTATTATGCCGAATAATACGTACTATTCGGCCGAATACCGAATACCGAATCATGGACAAAACAGACACATCATATTACTCAAGATTTGTATTTATTACCAAATTACAATACTTTAATAAGTAAAATTAATTGCGGTAAGTTGTGATGGATAAAAACAAGCTTTTCAGCAAAAAAAGAACTAACGAACGAACTTTTCTACAAAATCGTAGGTAATGTTTGATTTCATTTATTTTTCATATTGATCTGACAAAGCGTGCCGTGACGTGATTTACTCGCAATTGAAACAAATAGTCAAATGGCCGCACGCCCGCCCGCGCTCGTGTGACATTGGTCGCGACGCGTCTTGTCGTATTATTCTTTACGCGCTCGTCAAGCATGTACTTTGTGCCGAATATTCGGCGGCCGAATATTCGCCGCTTCGGCCGACAGCGTTGCAGAATATTCGGTATTCGGTATTCGGCCAAATCACTATTCGTGGCAACTCTAGTTTTTAGTCAGTAGAAGTCTGACACTCCCTTTCGCTCTGCCCAAGAGCGGGAGGGGTAGGAAAAGACAGTGGAAAACAAAAAATAAGAATGCAGATAAGCTTCATTCAACTCGTTCATTGATAACACAACATAACAAGATTACAAGAATCTAGTTCCCTTTAACAACTTCCAAGGAAAACTCTACATAAACAAGCTCACATACTGAATGAAGTTCACATACTTTGACCAATGAGTGAAGCAGTCCCTTTAATTAGTCGTACCGATGGCCAGGGAAAAAACTTGGACGTACAAATAGCCTGGACATTCATCCCATTGAATCTCGGACCACTATATCTATGGAATCAGTTGTAGACGTGCAAAAAACGTCTGTCATGAATATGCATTAGTTGTTACTGCTAACGACCTTAGCACGCGACCTACCGCAATGATATCTAAGTATGCTATTTATCTGATTATAATAAGGATAATATTTTTCCTCTTACAATTTTGTGGTTATAATTTTGGTAACTTTGGTTGTAAAGAAGCTCGTGGCTATTTAATATCTGCTAGTTAGGTCGATCTTAGGTAAAGCCTTTCTTACCTAGGTTGGTTCATGGATGGGTGACCACCCAACCATACTGAGTTTCCTCTGTGCCTCGGAAAGCACGGTCTAACCGGATGCAGCTGAATACCAGTATTTGACATGGAGCGACTGCCTATCTGACCTCCACAACCTAGTTAATACTAGGTAAGACGATACCCTATGATAAGACTGGTTGTCAGACTTTCAGGTCACTGACTACCTGTAACGACTGCCAAAGATCTATATATGGCAGCCGGGACCAACAGCTTAACGTGCTTTCCGAGGCACGGACTTGAATTAAGTTAGTAAGCTTTAATATTTGTGGTGAAGCGTAAAGTTATCTGTTAGGTTCTTTTTTCAATGTAACCTACTGAGCTAAGTAGTTATTAGGTGTGAATCTTGAATAACAATATTGCCACGGGTTTTTTTACGCCACTAGCATTGGAATTATTATGTTTAAATATTTTAGGTACCTATCTAATATTTTAAATATATTATAATGGTATGCTTTGTTTTGCCGAAGCACACGTAATTTTTGATTTTCCGGTTTTATGTGAAAATTCAAAATACATCATTTGTAAATTAATTTTTTGTTGCTATTTCTGGGAAATTTTATTTTACACAAATGGCACTGTTTAACCGACTTCAAAAAGGACTCAAGGTTCTCAATTCGTGGGAATCGTTTTTTTTTATTATATTATTTTTACTGCTTCGTTCTTCTTAACCATAGAGTAAACGACAATAAAGTCTATCTCACGAAAGAAGTCCCGCGGACAATTTAACAGATCGGCCATGTTGTCGTTTGTCGATGTTATCAAGGTGCGTTTGTTGTGGTAGATATTTTGTGAGTTTATTATTGAATTAGTGCGTTATAAGATTCATTTATGATGCCAAAAGTTGTGAAACAACATTATGTCGCGCGACATACAGCGCTGCGTCTGCGGGACTTCTTTCGTGAAATGGACTTTAGTATGGAACCCTTCAAGTCGCACTTGGCCGGTTTAGATTTTAAATTACGTATGAAAAATTATTATATGGAGGAATTGGGGGTTCAAAATGATGTATACATGGTAAGCGTTTGTGAGTCGTTGTTCCTTCCACCCTGTGTATTTAAGGGTTGGAAAAGCCTTTATATTTTATTCAATAGTTTCAACTTTCACAGACAATGACGTGACGATTGACAGGAGACAATGGAATACGTGTTGCGCCGGCCCCAAATAACATGGGTCAAGAGCTGAGATCATGATGAGTTTCAACTATCACAGGCGTACCTAATAAATATCAAATGACATATCGTGCATTATTAAACCGTTACGGATTTAATAATTCATCTAATTAGAGTCACTAATTCAAATGGATACAAAAGCATTAAGATTCATGTTAGATTATGTCCCATCACGCGTGTGTGTGACACATTTAGTATGAACAACAATACGATGGTACAAAGTGACGTGGGAGTGGTGTCTACTGGGCCATAGTCCTCCATAACATGGTGGTTAATGGGTGTCCCGCTTCCTTCTCACTTGATGTAGGTGGAGTCCTTAGTTATACACAAACACACACACATCAATCTAAGTACCCCTACGCAAAAATTTTTGTTGGGAAACAACTTTTTTTTTTGGGTCAAAAAGCACATTTTACGATAAAACTCAATGTAGCACTGTTCAAACATTGTGCTAGTGGATGCTTTGAATAGTAAACGGGTCATGGAGGTAATTTAAGTAAAGTTAAAACCTGAAAAACTAGTATTTACAAAAACAGCTGTGAAAAATTTGGAACTTTGACCCCCAATATCTTCGTAACTAGGAGGTTCCCAGGTATGGTCTAGAACAAAAAAATGATCGCAGTGGCGGGGAGAACAAGTGCCTTTCGTTTGCGTTAAGGGTACTTTTACACCCTATAAATATGAGAACGTGAGCGAGATCGGTGAGGCAGTGAAATTCTAACTCTTGTCATTAAAAATTTCTAAATAGTGTTGTTTTGGTAGCTGTGGTTACACTTCTTTCAGCCTTCTGTATTAGGAAGGTGAAAATATAAGTCTTCGTTCTACCGGCTATAAAGTCTTGGGTTTTTCCCGAATTGAAAGCAGAAAAGATCTTTAATCTCTAGTGGAACCCCTAGGCATATTCTTACGACGGTAGCCTTGGATAGTGCTCTGTGAGCTGTGATGAATGAATAGCCAAGCCAATCTTAGTCTTCAGAGTACTGAAGACTATTTAGATTTTGTTGCTAGCGTTTGTCCACAATATTATGGTTCCTATATTGACATACGTATGTATAGGTCGAGCCTTTCCTTCAAGTAACTTTCATGGAAAATTAAATTAAGTACAAGTTTTTCTATCTGAATGTTCACACTTTACCTCTTAAATATTTCTAAAATATTACACAAACGATACCTCGTTACGTCGTTCAACAAATATGGCATTTGACTTTGAACGCAAATTACTGGTTCCATGTAATTTGAGTCATTATTTCTGTCGTATTTATGTAAAATACCTGACATTTTGTCTGTTTTTTTGTTGTTACAAATCCTAAGATTTATTAGCGAATTGATTGTTAGTGGCCACACCTCGCTCGTGTATGTATTTGCATGTCAATCTATCAATTATTATTATGGCTTCGTAGAATGAAACTAGACAAGGACTATTTTGTAGGAGGAAACCGTTGTTGTGTTAATTAAGTAGATGTCGGCATTCCTTTTGGTGCAGCAATTTCAATTAGTCTCTATTAGTTGGCAATTATAGTTTGCCAGCACGCTATTGTATATTTTAGAGGCTTGTGTTTTAGCAAAGAGGAAAGCTGGCTTCAGGAGTATTTAAGACAATTCTCCTCGTTTTTAACTTTGCAACTACAGTACTTTCACAAGTTACTATGCTTTGTGACTGTAGTTTCGCGTATTTTGAGTTTTTTTGCATTCCAAAGTACCTGTACTGGTCTAATTGAAATAAATGCTTTGAGTTTGAGTTGAGTTTAGAACTTTATGAGTGCCTAGACAACTGGCTAACGCTTTCAAAGCATTTGTGTTTCTAAAACGACTTTCAAGAGAATAAAGAAAAAATTAAGAATTTAATTAAGCTTTCGTGAGCTCCGTACATTTCTAAACTGTCTGTTGTATTCAATACAACAAAGGATCTCATACTGTAAAATTGCTATTTGCCTACAAAGAAGGAATTATTTGATTTTTGTGACTTATTTGTGTTTCTTATAAGATAAGCTACTACTATTTTTCGTTTAATTTTTTGTGTGTCGAGCTCGTGGCTTAATAAAAACTGCCACCCGGGTCGATATTTAGGTAAAGCTGTGCTTGCTTAGGTTGGTCTGTGGATGGGTGACCGCCCGACATACCGAGTTTCCTCCGTACCTCGGAAAGCACGTTAAGCTGTTGGTCCCGGCTGCCATATATAATATATATCTTTGGCAGTCGTTACAGGTAGTCAGTGACCTGACATTCTGACATCCAGTCTTACCAAAGAGTATCGTATTACCTAGTATTAACTGGGTTGTGGAGGTCAGATAGGCAGTCGCTCCATGTAAATTACTGGTATTCAGCTGCATCCGGTTAGACTGGAGGCCGACCCTAACATAGTTGGGAAAAGGCTAGGCAGATGTTGATGTAGTGTGTTAGATGTCCTTTTTAGTAAGTAAGTACTTTTTAGTTGCATGATGTTTTAGTCCTGGTGCTATTTTTTTCTTTCTTATAGCATGCTTCCTGCTCCTGCTTTGTAAAAGGGAATAGTTGAAAAGAAAAACCAAAGTCGAGTGCATGAATAGTTTATTTTGTACGTCTCCGTGGAATGTATTCATTACAAACATTTGTTTACGAAATAAAAAAAACACTCTACCTATATTTACAAAAAAAAAAACACGTTTGTCAAACAAAGTATTACATTTGAGTATGAATGTGTAGATAATTTCACTACCTGAGTAAATGGAAATGTATTATAAGAGAGTTTATATTATATTGAGCAATAATAGGAATGTTTGTGTCACAATCGAGTATATTATCCTTTCGCTCTTACCATCTCTTTCTAATATAGAAATTAAAAAAAGAAACAAGAATTTCAAACTAAAAACAAACACTCTAAAAATCGAAAAGAGATAATAAGAGATTATTTTACAAAATCAATATAAAAGTACAGACCGACAGTCGTGATTAAATAATAGAACTTAGCTACAGGTAGAAATACGAACACTTACAAATATAAAAGGCTCCACAATGCACCCGAAGTTAACACTTTACAACCACAAACAACACTTCGAAATTCTACTAGAAATAAATTATATTCAAACTTTTATACAAAAATATATAAGATTCTTTTCTCAGTTATGGAATGTTGCAACACCCGGCTGTTTCCATTTTCCAAAAAACATAATTATCTATTCTAACCTAACTTATACTATACAAATAATAATTTATTTATTTACATTCGTTTTGTACATAACCTTAAACCGGGCTCGTTAAGTACCAATAACATTGTATTTACTAAACATTACTTATTATACGTATTTGGATAGACTCTTTCAAGCGATAACAAATCAAACAACATTCGAGTGTTTGAGCTTAAACAAAAATCACATTCCTCTATACTGGCCTTCGATTCATTCACTGACATGTAATACAGTCTATAGTAAGGGCACTAGTGACGCGGCGAGTGACGTCAGACTTTGGTGGTGAGGTCCAGAGGGTGCAGCTTGATCCTCTTTATTTGTGAGTATGACACGTCCTCCTCCTCGCTGGCGGAGCCCGCGCCGCTGCCGGACTCCCCGTCGTCATTGTCTTGCACTATCACTTCACTGTCGTCTGATCTTCGTCGAGCGGAACTCGACCTTCCATCAGATTTAACTGACAAGTCCATAGGGTTCTCCTGCAGCGGAGATTCAGAGGTTCTCCTCTCAGCGGGCGGCGTTGGAACAAATTCCGCTTCAGAAATCACATCCTCCTGCGGAGTGGGTTGGGTAGACCGCTGTTGTTTTAAAATCTCATCTAAGAAGAAACGTTTAGACGACTCATGCCGCTCATTGTGGTCGTCGATCCTGACGTCATTGTTGTTCTCAGCAGCTTGCCGTAACGCTGCGTGGTCTAGCAGATGTCTGGAGTATATCGGGTGGAAGCCCGGGGGGAACAGCAGCGGGTGGTTGTGCGCGAACGGGCTGAACGGGGGCGGGGGTAGGAAGGGCGAGTGGGGGAAGTGGGGCAAGGAGGCGATATTGGCGAGATGGAGGGGGTGGAAGTTATCTCTCGGCGGCGTCAGAGGCCGGTCCGGCGGTCGCGACTGTGTGAGTCTGGACTTCTCGTCTAACTTTGGCGAAGACCCGCTTTTATGAGAGTCAGGGGACGCGGAGCAAGGAGGCTTGTAATCATCTAAGCCAAGGAGAGCGAGCTCTTCTTTTGTCCTCGGTCTCGCGAGTCCAGGGAAGAGATGAGGTGGGAAGGGAGGCGCTAGCGGGTGATGGGGTGAGGAAGGCACTCGGGGAGGTGACTGGGACTGGGCAGCTTGCTGTTGTTCTTGCAGGAGGCAGTGGATCTTGAACCAGTTGGAGCGGCGGCCGTACCGCGAGCCTGACTTGGACATGCCAACCATGAGGCACTTGCGCAAGCGACACGCTTTGCACGCTGTCCGGTTCTTCTTGTTGATCACGCATTCTCCGTTGTTCTTGCACTCCGTTATGGAGTTCAAGTTATTGTAGGAGCGGCCGAAGAAGGACTGGAATGAGAGAGAAAAACAGAGGTTACTTTATGTAGAACTTCATATGACATCCAATTTAGTCGGAATTGCTGTTTTTTTAATTTTGTCAGAAATTACACTCTACAAGAGTAACATTATTATCTTTTTTCCGTAATATTAGCATACTGCGACTACCAATCGGCTACGAACTGAGTTAAGGAAATATCCTTAAGGACTATTTGTAGTAATATCTACAATGTATGACCACATGAATATCCCTTATTATAGTAGATATTTAGCACTATACGATGAAGCAACTCATTTCACATATACACAACCAACATTAAAGAACAACCATCAATTAACAATTGTTTGTCATATCGTTAATTAACCAACCGTAAATAACTGTCAACTCTAAAAGCAATTGCTTTATTTAATTAAATTTAATCAGCAAAACGGGTAGCTACCGGTTCTATGCATATGCATAGTGCATACAGCTCAACTGAATATGTATAATTGATACGATGGCCGAGAATTATGGTGCATGTGGTGAATAAAATTGAAAATGGGAGGTCGTAGGTTGGTCCTAGCTAGCTTAGGTTGCTAATTAAAATGACAACGTTATTCATAAATATCGCGTTATTATGAAGCTGAATGAATAGGTGGTCTATGTTTTCCTTGGTAAATGAATTAGAGAAGTATGGTCTTGCTTATGGTATGATGTTTTGTATCAGTAGAGAGACACATGTTACTGGCTGACAAAAAATAAAATCGAACAATTTTCAAAAGGACGCCGTTTGACAGCTTGAATTTTGAACGTTATGTGTTCTTAATATGGAAGCGTTTTTAGCGTGAAAGAGTTTTTAGTCGTTTCTTTTTTGTGATTTATTGGGGTCTCTGAAGATTCATTTGTCTATCGATTAGCAGAACCATGTGAAAATCTGTTTTCCCAAAGGGTGATAAAGGTCAGGCTTATACGAATCAATATGAAACCCGTCTAGCGTCGTGTCAAGATTAAGAGAACCGGTCAAGTTTTACCCGTTCTTAAACTTGCTGGGATGACATACAACTTTATTTCATTTCCAATAAATGAATTCACAAGACTCACTATCAGGACAAGTTGGTAAAGTTTGACCTAAAGCTGTAGTTACACGGCCGGTTAGAGCTTACCGGACCGCGTAACTTCGATAGTGAAAACATTGCCTTACAAATGTCGTGTTCACGGTTTAAGACGTCACTTCCGGTCCCGGTGGATATGGGCCGGCTCGGTCCCGGTCTGCTACACGTCTTTAACCATGGTTTTGTTTTCATTTGACCTTGATTTTTCGGCGAATTTCTTACGCAAGTGGTGGCCTATTGTTTTAGTGCTGTTTTTTTGTGATGAGTCTTAGATTGCTGAGATTGCAAGTGCTCGATTTGTTTGATTACAATCGGTATTGTACTTGATACTGTTTTTTACGAGCTTAGTTTTTAATGTTACGATCTATTCATTTATTGTGGTCGTATAGTTTATAGTGTACGTCCTCCTCGTTCTTTAAGGTATACACTCGTTTCAATTTCGGTCTGGAAAAACTAGGAAAAGTGTTCTATATTATTTAAAAACTATACTCCTAGTCCAAAATATATACAGTAATAATATAGTAAAATATATTATATAGTATAACCTAACTTCCTTCCACTAGCCTTCTCTAGTTTCTGCCTAGACCCAAAAGAGCTTTGTTTGTATTTGTACTCCACAAATATAAAAGTATCAACCACACACAAGTACCAGGGTAACATGAAAAACGAGCGTTAACTAAACCTACACGCGTTAACATTACCAAAATGGTTGCAAAACGCCACCACGTCGCTTGAATGACAATCAGCTGCCACCTGCTACTGACGCCATGTTGCTTTGACAAGTGGGACAGTCGCGAAATATGTGTTGAGGTAAATTATTAATTTGGCATGTTTTTTTTGTTGTAGATTTTGATTGGTTTTAAAAATGCACTGTTTTCTTTGTGTCTTTGAGATGAATTACAGTTAAGTTAAATTTGTAAGCGAATATTATGTCTTATACCTTTTATTAAATATGAGAATTGAATGTAAATAATACTCGCAGAACATTAAAAATATTGGAAACAATTTTAAAATTGATTGGATACTCGTAAATGCCTCAGTAAAATAATTTATTTTCAGTATTTAAGTTTCATATTTAAATCCTAACGTAATATCTGAGTTGGCCTTGTAATTGCGAAATTAGACATTCTCATTCTGAAAAATTGACAGTTGAATATGCTAAGAAGTGTTAAGAGTATTATTATTTGTTATGAAATATTACGTTCTTCAACATTTGACCAAGAAATTATACAGCTTATGACGATCTGCAATTTAAAATAAAAGAATAAATTGACCTAAAACTTAGGAACAAAATGAACAGAGAATAGCAAGAAATTATGTTTCAAATTAGTAAAAATACCGGTACATTATGGAAAATCCAAGTATGGTGACCCTACAATTGACCAATTGCAGGATCACGTCATAGATGAAGAATTTAAACTGAAACAATGCCATCTTTGAACGTGCTGCGTGCGTGATGCGAATTATACTGCGCGCGCGCGGCGTTATTCTACATAACATCATCACAAACGACTTTCACCCTTAAATCTGAGCAGATAAGTGTGATTTCAACTTGGCAAACGAAGCATTATTTTGGTGATGACATCGCTAATTTAAAAGAAAAGATAATAATAAATACTTATAAGTACAACGTTGTATTATATTGTTATACAACGCTGGCGTTTATTCGTATTTTCTGAATTTGGTATGACTTTGACATATTAGGTACCAACGATACAGTAATGTATTTAACCTGACCTTATATGCCTAAATCAGATGCAGTATTTTAGTTCTATACTTCAATAGTATTCCTTCTTACAAGTAGTAAAAGTCCAGCAAAGGACAGGCGCAAACAGCAACCGATAAGCCCCCACGCAAGTCGCCAACATATTTAAAACGTTTAAAGTAATTAAAGTAAAGTGTCGTGCAATGATTCAATATGATATTTAAATTAATCGAGTAGATAAAAGCGTGGGGAATCGTAGCCGTCGCATGCGTTATATTAATTGCGTCATATGTTTCATTCTAAGGTACAGGCCGGTATAAAAATGTTTCGACAATGTTTTTTATTGACAACCCTCAGACATTATTATTTAATTTTTTGGCAACATTATAGATTAGACAACCCCGCCACACTATTTCCGAAACCACTAGAACTCCTGATAGTCAAAATCAACCTTGGCGACCCCCAGTCAAGCGCCGAGACAATGAAGCTCGACGAAGTTCCAGATAAACAATTTAACTGTCTTAGATCCCGCAACAAAATAAACAGAAAAGAATAACGGAGGAGTAGAAAAACACAAAACTTCTACTACACATAGGAAGATACCTTTATTGTGGCCTGAAGAAAGACTGGCATTAAAAATAATTATTGAGTTAATAAAATAACTATAATTGTGGTTAATAGCCACTTCAATTAAATAGTACATTTCTGCGGTACTAAAAGAGTGATAGTTAATCGTAATGTTCTTGAACTCATTATTTATATTATTATCTATTAAGGATTACTTTTGATCCAAGTCAGGTCTCCTTTTAAAGAAAACAATGTAATGAATCATCTACTTGTGGTATTTAACTGGTTTAAAAAGGAAATGGTCGTATGCACCAGTACATATTTTGCAAGTCGAAAGTTGATAAAAAGAGACAATTATCTTCTGCCATCGTACCAATTTATTTAGGTCTAGCGCAGCATATCATCTACTTCTATAATTCTTGTTTATATCGTTATCCCAGTCGTCACAGGGTCTTTCTAGCCATATCAACTTCCACATAGTCCATCTATCGTTTCTTTGGTCATCGCCTATTGATAGACACGGTTAGTATAGGCTCACATACGGTTGGGCCGTATAAATACATAAGAGTTAACTTATCCATTTTCTTCATAACAAAATAAAATAAACGATATTCCTCCAAAAATTCCTCTCTACAGCACAGTACAGCACCGTCCACCATATGCCTGTGACAGTACTTGTAGTTAATAATCAGTATGTGCATAAATTGGCTGCGTTGCGCAAGAGTCGCGGGCGGCGCCGGGCGACGGGCGAAGTTACGAGCGACCTGGCCGCTGCCACCTATGACCTGCGCGCGCGCCGCGTACAGGTGGGGGGCTAGTGGCTTAGGGTGGGTGCTGATGATGGATTGGAATTAATGGACTTTTTGGACTTGCGACTCTATTTATGGACTTGGTATACGGTTATGACTTGATATTAGGAGTGTTGCAAAGCTTGCGTTAGTAAGGTGAAGAAAAAGCTAAGTACATACATACAGTCAAATGTGGTAAGAAAAATATTGAGTATGAATGTAGATAAGAGTAAAGAAAGATCAAAGAAACGATTGATAGACTGTATGAAGGATGATATAGCTAGGAAGGAAGTTACTGCTGACATGACGAGTCATAGAGAAGAAGCTGCATTACCAAAAATAAATTGGGACAAGAATGATGATGATAATATAGTCGAATTTATAAATTATTTTGAGATTTTGGTATGGTGGATATTCAAGGAATTTGTCCAATGGCTCTACAAACCAATTCAAACAGCCGTGTCTCTTCAAAACTGTTGCTTCTAAGAATTAAATTGAAACAGTGCAGGAAGGGTTCCGTAACAAAAAAAAAAGCAACAAAATATATTTCAGTTCCTAGTCCGCAATTGTACACTGTGCTCTAGCTCGCGGTCATAAAAGCAAAGGATGCACTCGCGCATCGCTGGCGAGAGGTGAACGTAAGAGAACAATAAATTATCCGTTGCTAGGCAACGCGGGCCCTGACGAAACGTGAACACTATTGTTTTTGTTAAGGCTCTGATTTTGTTAAGGAATTTATTAGGAATGTTTTGAAATATGGTCACCTTAGTTCGTTTGACAGGTCAGGAGTTTAACTAAAAGGTTTATAATTTTAGATAAATTTATTTAGTAAAATATGTTTATTGTGACTATAAACTTAATTCTCCATATGAACACGTATAATAAAGTTATTTATTTATGTAATCACTATTAATTACACAAGTTAACGTTGATGACAACTAATACTAGTACCACTAGATGGCGTTAGTTGTTCCAATGTTGAGATTAGTTGCTAATGGCACTTTTTCTGTCAGGTTAGCCTACAACGAAGTACTTATGTTGGTTGTAGGTACCTTTTATTATTAAAATTAGCCTATATTGTTCCAGGGCAGTGCAGGGCAAATGCCTCACTTCCCTCCTTCCACTTTGCGTAGTGTATGTACCTTTTAGGTTAAGAAAATACAGTTTATTGTAGAGTGTAAAATAAAGTACCGTTTATGTTGCTAATATCAACGTGTGTTAGAGCGACAACATTTTATAGTTTGTATATTATTTATAGACCATCAAGAGATAAGATTTAATGGACCAATAATAGTGAAGGTTATTTATTCACGCTCTTTAACCCTTTGTACAACGATCACGTTATTTCAGACCACCATCGTAACAAGAGATATATTTTTTATTTATAGTCTAGATTAGTGAAAAATTATGTCACTTGTGCACCGGTCGTAATAATCAATAAATATCGCCACTAGTGAACGGCTTACTGCGGTACTCAGAGATATTTAATGATTACTTAAGCCGTCACTTAGTAAAGATTTGACATTCTTTTGTATGACAAAACTGTCAAAACGTTTACTTAGTGATGGCCTAAGTAATCATTAAAGCTCTCTGAGTGCGGCAGTTAGTCAACAAGTTTTTATCGATAACACCCTGGGACTAAAATGGCCACCATAACAGATCAATATGAATTGCGTTAAAAAGCGTAAAATAGACCTTCCTTATTAGTAACTGCGTCTGTGAACATTTTACAAATTTTAACGTAATTCGTATTATTTTCCTATTATGATCTATTTTCCTAAATGGTCGCTGACGCAGTAAAGGTCCATTTTACGCTTTTTAACGCAATTCATTTTGATCAGCCCCAGTACACATGCTTATTCTCGGGAAGTTTAGTGGTAGGAGGTACCTATCCCCATTTCTTTGGAAATAGAGGGAACCCCGGAACGACTGGTGAAGTGTTTCGTGGTTCAACGGTTTGCAACTTCGCTTGCAAATCAATCCTATCCTCGTAACTGAAAACTCAGTTACTCTTTAATTTAATAAAACTAAAGTTATTATTGAGTTTTTAGTGACGGGAGTAACTATAGTTCGTATCGGTCTATATAGATGTCGCTACTGAACTAGTTAGAAACGGGAACTGAAATCCCAACCAACGTGGATATTTTAATAGCACATTAATAAGTCTAACAAAATTAAATATCCACAAACGACAGCGTGCCGCGAAAATTTATAGGATCGTACCCATAACCCATGAAATATGGTCCTATGTAACATACTAAAACTGGTATTTTAGTCCCATCGCAACAAATTGTAGTGCCATAACTTTGTAGTGGCGCTTTATGGTGTATTAATAGGTGATGGACCCCACAGGTTTATGGGGATTACTTTGTACGTCGTTGTAAGTACACAACGTATGGTATGATTTGAAATCTATGGTGTTATGTTCGTGTATTGTTGAGAGGAAGAATGGTGGCTTTAATTTTGGGATTTGGTGAATTGGGATTGTGGGTTTTGGGTATTTTATCGTGATGCTAGTGCTTCTGTTTTTTTATAAGAATAACGTTGAACATTTTTACGAGAATTTGCACATCGAAAACCACAATATTATGGTCGACCTATTTGGTCAATCGTTTGCTTCGGTTTATTTGGTGTCTCAATATCAGTCTTTAAATAATTTAGTTGTTAACTAGTTAGAGACAAATTGGTATCCAAACTAATCCACCCATTGTTAGCCGATTAAGGAAAACTTCAAAATAAACTACTGTCTGCCACAATGCAAATTATAATTTAACACACGATTCATTTTGTTATATCGATTTTTGATGCGATTTTTAATCGATAAGTGTGACAAATCGAATGAAGACCCCGTGTGGACTTTCCAAATGAACCGTTGGCAGCATCACGCACGCGAAACAAGCGTGAGAACGACCAGATAACATTAACAACATCCAATTTTGACCTTTCTCCTACTGTGGTGACCCGTACCAATAGCATTTTGCACTCCTTCAACTTCAAGATCATCAATAACCAACCTTATCCCAATTTGACAAGCCTTAAAATTGATTGCCTCAGGGTTTTTTCGATGGCAAGATGATGTTGGTTCGAAATGCGAGCGCGTGTCATCCCGCGTTTGCGTTCGGAAGCACTGACCTGCACCGCACCGCGATGTTTTGATTGGCTCTGACATTCAAATACAATCGATTATTCGTTTAATTTGAATCGATACCGCTCGTGATTTGCTCGGCGGGGAAATCGACGTTCACATTCGAAATTGGAACATTTTTTTAAGTTCAAATTAATAGACGATGATGATACACTTATCAGAATTCGGATTAAGAATATAGTCGTTTGAGTGTGTTGCTAGGAAGAAATAAATAGGATGTATGTATGAAGCTGACCGGTATAAATTCACCTGTTAACATTTAATTACTGACCTATCAATTTACGCTAGGAGTTACACAATAGCTCACGTTATTAACAACAATAGATCCTTGAACCCGGCACAATCGTATAAATTATGCAACAATACTAATCGTACAACATGTCCGACGGACGCCGCTGCAGATTTCGTGACGGGAATAAAAATTATTGCCATGCTCCAATAAGTTGATCGGTGTGCCAACTGCGTTGCGTCCGTTGACAATTTCGACACAAAACCTCTCTAAAACAATGACAATCATTAACCAGCCTGTCAATCAATTGTCGGCTAGAAATTAATGATTTAAAACTCAAATTCGTGTAACTAATCGTCGGGAAATGATACAAATAAAACAAGACCGTACACGCAAAAGTGAGTAAGTGCAAATTTGAATCGATTGCGGGCGCTCAGAATCGCGACGAATCGATTCAGCCCGTGAATTGTATTGCAAAGTGAATAGGCGGTGTGTCGCTACTATGACGGCCGTTGCGGCAAATGAACCGTTGTATATTGATCTCGTTTTTAATTGATACCTTGTCAGTGCAAGGTTGTCATTGCAACGTAAATATTGATAACCTCATAAATTGAATGTTAGTCAAAGTAGATGTGAATTTAGAGATGTAGATTATTAGACGACTAATCAATTAAACAATGCATTTGCATGCATCGTTGAATTGAAGAACAATAACCAGTATTCCTCCATCAGGAAGACCACAACCCGATAAGCCTATACCCAAGTACTTATGTATTGATTGCTAACGTTAAATTCTTGCGATGACCGTACATAAAAACGTACATGCCTAATCAAGCAATACTTTTTCACAGTTACCATTCCAAACGAATCCAATTAAAGCCTAACTAGCACTTACTCGAACATCTAATTAACTCAATATAGGTCATTATCGATTTAAAAATAATTAAACATATAGAAGCATTAAAGCCAATTAAAATAGTCCTATTAATTAGCCGACGAGGCTATTAAGGTTTATTCTTTTCGCTTTAAAGGTTTCTCGTTGACAAATTACGCGTGCGGTGCCTTTCATGGCGCGGCTGTGGCGAGAGGGCAATTGTCTACGTACAATACGATTACACACACAGATAATTCTAGAAAAACCTTTAAAAGCAAATTAGAAGCGATGATTTATTACTGAACGGGTTACGAAATGTAACTGAGCAGTGTTTAGGGTGTGTGTAGATGGTTGGCGTTTGGCAGGTATTTATAGATTTTGAACGGAATTTGGTGGAAAGGAAACGGTTTAGTGTGTAGAACTTTGTAGATGTAAATATTGCATCTAAATATAGAAACATCTTGTTTTTGGAAACAATAAAATCAGTGTCTTTAAATTTACAGCTGCACAGCACCCAAAAATCACGGCAAGCTGGTTAAGAACTGATTTGCACAATACTATTGCTGTTTCTTGCCACTTTAATACTGAAAATTCTCAAGACTAGCTTAGCTGTATTCTTAATCCTGATCGAGGGTGATGACACCTCTTCAACTTATTACATCATCGACCACAACCTCACCTTACACGCGTCCTAACCGTCAAATATCTTTTCCGCCAACGTTTCCCGATCGCGTGCCGTACCGCAATTTGAATGTGCTCCAAATTTGAAAATAATTCGTTTCGCCCCGATGACGCGCGGCCGTGCGAATTAAAACGTTTATTGGATGAGCATTTGACAGTGACAGCCTTGTTTTGATGTTTGACAATTATATTTTATCATCTGTGGTTTTTCCCGCTCATTCATTATTTCTGCCACGAATGGCATCTAGGATGGAAATATTAGGTACCTCTACCTACCTAGTTCTTTGCCTCCTCCCTTCACCCATGATATTCCCATTGGTATTTTCGTAAACCTACAATTTATTGACGAAAGTTTTGTGATTTACAAATGATAGCATAGCACATATCGAAAGTGAAACCGACAGCTAGGCACTTATTCGAATTTACGGATAGAAGAAATTAAAATCATAGTGACCCTGACAGCTAATTGAAATAAACCTTTTACTACCAACAGCCACCATTTTTCAATCCCTCGTATCTCGTAACAGATTAACCTTCAAATAAATCTACAGAAAACCTGAAAAAGCGTCTTTCCCTATCCAGCAATCGACGCTCCACCATCAAAGGACAGAAGGTGAACCTAAAAAAGATATCAACAGTATAGTTACGAGTAGCGGTGGGTTCAGACGGCCAGTTAATGGCAGCCGTGATTGATGTTGATCGCCAGTCCTCGGCAAAAACGTGTGAACCCGGCTTAGTGGCTGTGCTCCAATTATTGCGTAACTCTTGGATGCTCTGTACGTTATCATTACGGTCGCTACTTTATGAGGTGAGCTGAGGTGAAGGATAGTTTATCGCGAGTAGCCGCAGACGTTGAGATTTGTTTCATTGGATGAAGCTGTTAAATAGTAGTTGTAAAGAACTAGGAGTTTGTTTAGGATAAGTTTTAAAGGGAATAATTAGGCTGTAGTAGATACTTGGGAAAAACCTGGATGAGGCTTGCACAGGACCGCGGATATTGGCATAAGAAAAGAGAGGCCTATAACCAGCAGGGGGTGAATTCAGGCTGTGGATGATAATTATGAGACACTTGATTATTAAAGATCTCTTCTCATACTTCACAAGGTAGCATTGCAGATTACCTAGGTACTTAAGGAAGGCCTACTAAAAAAAAACCCTCTTTCAATCCACCAATCTATTCAATGTTTGTTGAAATAAAGATTGATTGCATCATACATCTCAATCGCCCCAAACCAACATCTAACACAAACAATTCATCGTTACCGACCCAAATAACCACGGCCCATTACCCAGTAACCAATAGATAACCATCCATAGTAACCAGAAGGTTTATGGTGTACCAAGCAACGTTGCCAAACCGCTACTTAAGTTCACAAGCCGGAAAATAGCTGTAGTCGGCGAAATATCGAAACTGATTTAGAATCCATTTTGGAAATACTGCGCAACACTATGTCCGATCTAGGTTAGACATTTGACCGTGAAATTATTTAAAGTAGTGCTGAAAATTAGTTTGATTATTCATCTTAGATTTAGTTTAGATAAGTAGATTTGAATGGTTGAGGTGACAGTTACGTAACGTGGTTGATCGGTGTGGTCTGGTTTAAATGTAAATGGGTGCTTGATGAGGCGGAGCTCGTGGCTTAATAGTAGCAGCCACACGGGGTCGATCTACAGGTTAAGCCGCGCTTGCCTAGGTTTTTCCGAGGATGGGTGACCACACGTTACACACCGAGTTTCCTCCGTGCCTCGGAAAGTACGTTAAGTCGTTTGTTCTGGCTATCATTTGTACATCTTTGAGAGTTTTTATGTAGTCAGTGGTCCGATAATCTGACGACCATCCTATTAAGGGATATCGTATCACCAAGTACTGACTAGGTTATGGAGGTCAGATAGGCAGTCGTTTCATATAAAATACTGGTATGCAGTTGGTATGCAACTGCATACCAGTATCGGCAGTCGGCATTCAGACTAACCGTATGGGTTCCGAGTAGTCTGAATGCCGACAATTTTGGGGTCGGTTATTTGGGAAACGGCTTGGCAGATCATGATGGTGTTGTAAATGTATATTTCAAGGAGGTGCTACAAGTTTTCATTATGTGAGGTGTTAAACTGTCAAAGTAACTAGCTAAAGTTGAAGATTTTATTGGTAGTAAACAAAGTAAAATTAATACTGCAGTGAATAACGCACCAAAACTTACAAGAAATAAATCTATCAAGCAACAAGCACAACAATCGACCGTTCAGTCCGTGGGTTCGAGTCGCGTGCGACGTATTTACATACAAACGGGTGCGCAGGCGCACGCCACAGCTAATTACATGACACGAGACAAATTGACGACCGCCCGCTAACGATCACCGTTAACCACTGAGCTTAGGGGTTAAAATAGCTCTTTTTATGTTTTAATTAAATAGTTGTACTGGTTCTTAAGTTTAATGACTGTAATATTTTGTAGAAATAAAAGTTTTGTAGTATCATCATTATCTTGCCCTTATCCCAATTAATTTGGGGTCGGCGCCGCATGTCTTCTTCTTCCATACTTCTCTATTACTCATTGTCTTAGCAGTCAACTCCTTTAGAATTGAATCTGTTAGACTTCTAGTGAGTGTTTTGACACAGTACTTAATAATTCCATGCACTTGTAGTGACACAGTGCTTAATAATTCCATGCACTTGTAGTGACACAGTGCTTAATAATTCCATGCACTTGTAGTGACAAGGTTTAGTGAAAATAATTGAAAAAAAAAAAGATATAATTCGGTGTTGTTGGTTGCTGTTAATAATTACAACAAATACTACCACAAGGTACTACTACCATACCATTATTGATTTTTGTAACGTAATTTATATTAATTACCGAACCACCTATAAAACTGTACCGTACTATTTGTACCTGACTACATTTATGACTAAGATCCACCAGACTTTTAGGAGCACGACATACTGGTTTTTCATCGTTATTAATTTGGTATCGTCTAGACAGATTTGTCTTAAAGACTCCAACTCATCCATGCAATTAATCTACCTTCTTAAATAAATAAAAAATCGATTTGTCAAAAGCGATCTGTTTGAGTCACCTTTTCCTTTTACATAGCCTACTTTATTAACCCAAAAGCCGGTTGATTACATAACCTTGGGAGCCATTGTGGCCTGAGACATCCTGAGACAGTATCCACCCTTGCACAAGCCATTGTCGGTCAGTTCCACTTGCATTCATACAAATTGCGGTTGCGTCAGAAGGAAATTGTCGTTTGTATGGACTAGTGGGTTTAGTACGGGTCGCCCTTGTTACAATAAATGTAGCGGAAGATTGATTTGTTCATCGAGATTGTTTAACTGAATTGAACGAGATTTCATTTATGAACGTATTTTTCTGTACATTGTTTATGGAAGGGACTTTATTAACTTGCTTTAGACCAACCATGCAGAAAATGTTTATATATTTGTAGTGGGCGCATGCAATGAAGTCCTGGGTTTGCTTCCCAGGTCGGGCAAGGTGTAATAGGGTAGTTGACTAAAAAAATGTAATTAGTCCGTCAGATCTGACGGACTAGAAAAAATACGTGTCCAATATTTTTTGGAAATCTATAGATAGATTTTGGACACGTATTTTTTCTAGATTTTTTCTTTTTTCACGTAAACAATAAATGAAGACGATACTGTGCTTCGAAAAGTCGCACGATGTCATAGTTTGGTACAATTTTTTTACTAGAAAGTGACGTCACCATGGGGACTCACTATCTTTGACACGTTTTATTTTCGTAAATTTTTATTAATTTGATAAAACAAAAAACACGTATCCAATATTTTTCGATAATCTAACAGACGGACTAAATTAAATCATATTTTTTTAGTCAGTCCCTATTGTGGTTTCTAAGTGTAAGTAGTAGCCACGGAGATTGGTTTTGTGCCAGGTTGTGCGCACTAGGCTAGCTATCCAATTTCACTCCTCAATATAGATGTACTATTATTTAGTTACACCTCTGCCTAACTTTGGTGCTTACAGGAGTGATTATAAAATGTATAAATGAATATTAAGATTTATTGGTTTGCGGAAAGTGATAAATAGAGTCAGACACGCGAATCCAGCCAAAACTGACCTCATTTAGTACGCATCAACAAAAAAAGTATAACGGATGATTATGCGTGCTGATCGAATTATCGGTGTGCATCTCCCGGACATTGCCGATATCTACACATTCGTATTTACATCTGTAGCTTACCAAAACCTTATTTTCATAAAGATAAAGTTCGAAATTGATCAGTTATGCTGCAGTTACAATGGTAGGGCTGAGGATGGATCGAGTTAGAATCGGAATTAAAGCAATTATCGATATTAATAATCGATCACGGAATGAATTTTTTTTGGCATTCGCGTTTTAAGGACGATTTAGCGGTTTTAATGCATAATTAGATTTTTAAAATTAATTATTTTTAGTTCCTTCATCCAAAAGTTTCCAAAACCAATCTACATGACACCACGTAATTTTTCATCGGGCAACAAATTTAGAATTAGACCATTAATCAGCTGTCCCATATCGATTAACTTAGCCAAACTAATTATATTCGAATAAGGTGTCAATCGATTTATCGTCATTTTAATGAAGTCACGCAAACGTTTATAAATCGCCATTTATAGCCGACGAGAAGTTTTAATTATGGGTTCATGTTTATTGAACAAAGGTTGAGAACCTCTGCTATTGTATTAATTGGGTTCTGATCAGGTCTCGTGTCTTCAATGAAGTTGGCTTTTATATTCAAGGTCCTGCATTTGGATCCTGGATGTAGGGTTTGGTTAATGAGAATCGTTTTTTTTAATACGTCATAGCAATGCATTTTTGACTCGAAAAACGATCAATATTTTTGACACAACGTACCAATACTTTTCACGTAGATAAAGTAGAATTTAAAATTGAGAAAGTCTTGTAAAACATTGTAAGTTATTAAATTTAAATATGCTTCACATAGCGTGTGAATATTTTATACTGAATAAGCGTTTTTTAAAACGCCCGTATACAACGACCAATGATCCTTGATACGATTGCTGAAATTTACATTTCCGATTTTCTGTTTTCATTTCCTAATAATTAGAACGAATCGCATAACTTTAGTTTAGAAAATAAGTGCTTGTTTAATTAATGATTACACAGATTTTTAATTACTGGCCTGTTTGTACTGCGGTAATGCCGTTATTGTTGCTTCAAGAGTAGATTTATTTTCATAATACTAACTACTTTTTTGTCATTATCATTTTTTACATAGTTATATGTTGCACTTCTTTTTCCATCATGTCCTAAACCTAAATCATCATCATTCTCTTGCCCTTATCCAAATTCATTTGGGATCGGCGCAACATGTCTTCTTCTTCCATACTTCTCATGTCTTAAATCTATATGCCGTCATCTTTTTTTTACTAATCTAGGTAAATACTGCTTCTTTTAGCCAAAATCGATCGGAAAACCACTTGATTGATTACGTTTTCAATTTTAAAACATTACAACTCGCCACGTTCAATTTTATACGTAGATTAAAATAATTTTTGATTATTGTTGATTACTCTTTGAGACTTTCGCTCTCAGTATATCACAAATCCTGTTTTTCTTGGCCTACCACCTTCACACTTCATGGCCCTGAACTTAGACAGTTGTATACTATATGCTGGCCAGTCTGCCTACATAATCTTGCCTTACCTGCACCCCAGTTAGTCTTCAGGAATCTGAAGGATTTTGTGGGGTTAACCTTTCAATCATGGGTTTAGTTTATTGCAAAATTAACTAGAAACTTGTTCAAGCCGCTCGCGCTGGGTCTACATTACATTCTTCTACTTCTCACAGAGGGAAAGCCTGTGTCCTAGCAGTGGGCACATTATATTAATATAATTGTAAGATATTTACCTTGCATCCTTCACAAGTGAACGCGCCGAAATGGAAGCCGGCTGCCGGCTCCCCGCAGACTTTGCACTTTTGGTTCATCTGGAATAGACAAGAGAATACGGTCAAATTTTATACAAAGGGAAACAAAAATGGATACTCAACTCAATGGTGGAAAAGATATATGGTTCAAGTTTGCATAGGTATGATTCAGGATCGGTCTACCTTTTATTCCCAGGGATTCGTGATGAAATTATGAGGAAAAAGAGGTAGGCAAAGGAAAGTATTAGGAAGGATTGTTTTAGGAAATGTTATCACGAAATAAACGGATCTCGAAAATTAAGGGTCCTTAACTACTTAAAGGATTAGGTCAAGAAGGTATAAAATTAAGATAAACGGACAATAGATGATTAAAAGACGGAATAAAATTTATACAAAGTAAGAAAAAGCATTTAATAAATACACTCGCGCCGCGCACAGAACTAACCAATATTGTTGCTCTTATCGCTCGACATAAACGAATATGCAACTGAAAATCCGCCACAGAAACCCAATTCACTGTTAATATGCCGTGACCGAGATCGGGCATTTTCCAATCAGTCATTTAGTTGTTAATTTCGAAGAGCATGGGGCATGTTATTGGTTGCATATGCGATAAAATCGTTTTGTATGTATCGATTAAATGATATTAATTGTTGCGGTTTATTTTGTATGCGTATCGTGTCGCGTTCTAGGCGTTCCATATTTGAAAACTGCGACGCATTTTGACAAGTTTTTTTTTTATACGCATAGACACATTAAAGTCTATTTTATCTGTGTGATAGGCGATTGTCTTCTTTATGATCGTGTTATGTGTCTTCATAAATTTTATTTCTTGCCATATGAGGTAAGTAGAGACCACAAAGTAAATACCTACAGCCAATTCGTCGGCATCACTCAAAGTCGTCAACAAAATAAAACGTAAAAAACTTTATCATTTGCATAAAATTCAGAATGAATAAACTTTAGCATGCATAAATGAACAATTTTAATTAAATCGAACTTATTTTGTACAAAATGACGTCGGTTCCGTATAAAAATAACAATAAAGTCGTAAGTAGTACCTTTCTTGTCATCAAGTGAGTTATTGTAATGGCGGTATCACATTTTAATGGTTCTTTCAACGGTTTTTACACTTTTTAAGCTCGTAATATAATGTAATGTGCATTGTAAATACAGAAAAACGTCTGTTATTAACGAAATTATGTGATTAACACTGAAAATATGTAAGAGTTTAAGTAAAAGGGGAAGTTACGAGCTGATGGCAGCCATGTTACGATGTCCACTATGTCAGGTCGTTAAAGGATGTCAGGTTGGTTGGGGATCCTTGGGCAAGCCAAAGTAATGTGTCATTTGGGATCCAATTATTTATTCACGCACAATAAAGAACTTGTAAGAGTATGGCTCACGTATACTTCTGTAACTCTAAGGATAACACAGTATGCATCACTGTTGAGTTCTTAGGGCTAGATTATTTGTATTTTGATTCCTCATTACGTTGTCTTCTAAATTATCTGAGTAGCCTTTATCCAACCATCTTAGAGTCGGTTTACAGACCAACCAGATGCAGCTGCCTATGCGCATGGTGCGACTGCCTATTCGATCTGTACAATCCAGTACCTAGGTAACACGAGATCTCTTAGTAAAAAGTGACAATTCATCATGCTAACATCGTCTGTGACCATTATGACATTGAGACGGGATTTATATTAGACTCAGCGACCATTTTAGGCCTCCTGGTCATCGTTTTTAAACATTTTCACATACGGAATCCCACATTGAATTAACTGGAATACTAACAAAATGTTGAAACAAGTGCCGCGCGTCAGTAGATAGTAATCGCAGATAATATACTGCGATGCAAAATATGAAGAAAGCATTTCGGGTTAACTCGTTTGATGGTAATTAAAGTTAATGTTATGAGGCGCCTAACTGTACGCGAGAACGTACTTTATGTACAACGAGTCTGAAGATAGAATCAATTGGTTAAGAGGGTTTTTTACACTTCTATTTTAGAGGATTAAAGGTGTCCTATTATAATTAACTACCTTATGCCCGCGGCTTCGCCCGCGTGGATGTCGGTCAAATTATCTACTAAAACCTTCCTTGAGAACCACTCTATCCATTGGTGAAAACAGCATGAAAATCGGGGCAGTAGTTTTAAAGTTTATCGCGAACAGACGGACAGACAGACGCGGCAGACGACTTTGCTTTATAATATGTAGTGAAGCAATTAAGGCTATATTTAGGAATGGTTAAGGTTCTGAATCAAAGTCGGAAACAATCACATAAGTGGTGGCGGAAGAGTTACCATATACCCTACAACTAATGCAGAATGATAAGAAAGACAAATGAGTGAATGATAACATGACGCTTGACAGAGGAGAATGGAAGCCAAAAAAACTGGCCAAGTGCAAGTCGGACTTTCACATGAAGGGTTCCGTACCGTATTTGTACACCTCCGGGTATAACATGGCGAGCTTGTAATTTTTTATAACAACTATTTATTGTACCTGTGTTAACAAATGATTAAATGATTTATGATTTATGATTACCATTGTAGAAGATATAAAGAGATTTCCCATGTTATTTTTTGCACCGTAGACTTCTTATAGGTTTTCCTGTTAATCTATGAGTGTTGAACTAATTTCTGTATTTTATTCATAATTTTAAGCTCGGTAGTTTCGGAGATAAGGGGGGGAATGGTCGAACAGACAGACAGACACAAGAGTGATCCTATAAGGGTTCCGTTTTTTCTTTTTGAGGTACGGAACCCTAAAAATGGAATGCGAAATGGAAAAAAAGAATGGAGAGAAAAACGTGTTGGACCGACCCCAAGTTACAAGGAACTAGGGCAGGAAGATGATCATGATTTTTGTTATTTTTTTTATTTCTATTTACCGTTTGAGTTGTTCATGTCGTGTTAACAAAAGAAAAACCAACAACGTACAGAAACACACTAATCAGACATTTCCAAACACATCTGATTTATAACATTTCCCCTAAAAACAAAAACATTACCAATACTACACAATAGTAAACGTACAAACCATCGCGAGATTTATCCGAAGACACGGGAATAAACTTTTAGAAAATTCCCGAGATTCCAATCGGGACAAAACGAACAAAGCCGAGTCGGCAACGAAGTAATCCGTTTATCTAGCTAGCGGGGATCGGCAGAGATGCAGGTGGATGTGTACGCAGGGTAACAAGGGACTGGAGACTTAAAACGTTAGAAACGCTAAAATAGTAAAGGGTTTTTTTGAGCCTGAATTGTGGCATTGAAAGTAACTGTAATTACGTGTGTTACTGTGTAAGAATGTATTTGTTTAACCCGATCAGGAAGTTTCAATGGTTAGTGACAGACAGAAATATTGTAACGAAACCACTTCTGGACAGCTTTTATTATAAAGACATTTTAATTGAGTAAATTATTGGTGCATTGTAGGTAAATGGTAGGAAATATTTATAGCATTTTAGTACCTAACTTTTTTATTTAACCTTGTGTTTTGTTTATCAGTGATTGTTTAAAATTGTCAAATCTATTGTTTGATATTTGAAAATACTCGACTTAAACATCATTTAATTCTCGTGCCCTTATCTCAATTTATTTGGGGTCTTTCATACTTGTCTATTACTAGTCATCTCAGCAGGACTGGACCTAAACTTATCTGGAAAAAGTTTGTGTGGGTGCACCTCTGTCTAACACTTCAACATCCAGGTGTGATTTCATGTATTTATTTATTTATTTATGTACACACAAGAAAAGAAAAAAAAACATAAAAAAATAGAAGAGCACAAAGGTACTGCTTATTTCATAAGAAATTTCTTCCAGCAGACCTGCGAGAGGAAAGTTGGATTAGAAATATAGACACAGTGTGTAGAAAAGACAAACAGGAAAACTTTAATTCGAATTTAGAACAAATTGTATCGATATAAAATAAACATACATACAAATATTACACATACATACATACACATATAAAAATAAATACTAGTATTATGAATATATACCTATAATGTATAAACATACATATACAGAATATTACAGCATAGAGGAGAGGTAATGTTCTCTGACTTGTTTTTTGAAAATATACAAAGATTTAGAGTCTAGAATTTTGGGCGGAAGTGAGTTCCACAACAAACTACGTGAACAGAGAAGGAGTAAGAAAAGGATTCGGTTTTATGTGATGGGAAATTAAGATTATGATTTACTTCATACAATCAAAAATATTAAGTTGTACACTGTTAAAATAATGAAACCCTCAACTCTACTTCCCCTGTTCTGTGTGGAGGTCAGCGTGAAGTAAATCACACAGCATGTGACCGTCGCCTATCGCTGCACCAATCGTGCGCAGCTCGAAATTAGAACAAAGGCTTCCAGGGATCAGCAGACATTCAGGTGAGGTTGGTAAGAAAATTTAGTAGTTTATTTTTAAATACCTAAATTAACTTAATGTGACTGCCTGTATGACGTTTAAGTATGTTTATTTAATTGTTCATTTAAGGACCTGTTTCAAAACTTATGAAGAAGTGACCGTTAATTTACTTGGCAGGTAATTTGTTGACTGGTAGAGAATGCCTTGTGGCATTAAGTCCGCCTATGTATCACTATTGTGCATAAAGTTTAAATAAATAAATAATAAATAAATACATAATATTTTGTTTTATTTCTGAATTTATTCAGTGGCTATTCCATCATCGTGAAACAAACTTTTAGTCTTTTAATCTCATACATTTGAAACTAAATAAATTAAATCAAGCAATTGTAATGAAACTGATGAATCTATCATTACATCGGAGTGAAAGAATTGGGAGTCATTCGCCCAGCAGTGGGATTACGAAGTATAACAGTGACTGGTATCGCCCAGAATCTTGAATCTTTCTACGTTTATTATGTATCACTGAATAAATATAAATTATGTTAGTATCAAGATTAGTACAGATTCATCGGTGATGTCACAGTGTTGCGCACGTATAGGGATCGATTTCGATAATCACCACACCACATAATCACCGATAATTGCTCCAATCAACCGCATCCATAAAGGTTGGATCACTTTTGAGTAATTATCATATTTTTTTTAATATTAAAAGAACTAGAATAAATGGCCTGTGTTATATTAAAAATAAACAGATTAAAAATAAGCGTATTAAGGGATAATTGGATAGAATCAAGTTTGTCATTGAATGTTCATGAGACATGTGTCATCAACTCATCATCTGCCTAGCCTTTTCCCAACTATGTTGGGGTCGGCTTCCAGTCTAACCGGATGCCGCTGAATACCAGTATTTTACATGGAGCGACTGCCTATCTGACCACAACGACACAGTTCAGACCACCAACTGTAACAACTGCCAAAGATCTATATAATATGGCAGTCGGGACTAACGGCCTAACGTGCTTTCCGAAGCACGGAGGAAACTCGGCATGTACTGGGTGGTTACCCATGCTCGGACCAACATAAAGATCGACCCGAGCAGCAGTTATTATCAAGCCATGAGCTCCTCGAGACACGTGTATAAAAAATAATATTTTAACACGTCAAGTTCAATAACCTTATAAACGCGAAATTCAGCGCCCGGCGCACACGGCCCGAATAATCTCGATATGCGTCCGTGTAACTCGATGCAACAGATCGATTCCCTGACTACATGACTTAATTAATTCTTGCTTGCATTCATCTTTTTAGGGCACTCCTTAGACCATGAAATCACAATCGAAAAACAACCATAAAGGGATCAAAGCGAAGTTCATTTTGCACTGAACCAATTTAAAGTTTATCCAAGCAAATAAATTGAATGCTCATGACAAGTCTCGGGTCGCGAAAGCTTCGCAGTCGAAATGGCTGTCACCGGTGTCTGTCCGTCTCCAATCATATATCTCGTTTATAATCTGGAAATGCAATTAGCATATTAATCGCTTCATATTTCGATGATTAAAACTGTCGTTTTATTTAAATCGATTTCATTTTGATTTATTTTCGGATAGGATCGGCCGGATTTAAATCTAAACATGCGCGATTAGTTATTATTATTATAACTAGCTAATTTTAGTATAATATCCATTTTGTGTTTCATAAAAACCAATTTGGACGAGTCAATTTGATGACAAGTATTATAATCTGATCATTTGAATGTACAACACATTCACTGGTTTCATTGGACATCATGTTAGCTGGAAGTCTATTGAGCCAAGATCGACAGTAAAATCCGTGAAAGCAAGAGACGATAGACCTGCATACCTCTTGAATAATATCATTTCTATACTTTTATGAACATCAGCTTCTGCATAAATTACATCATAAATCGTTTCACTGAAACGTGTCGATATTAAAATCTTTAGAAACGTTCCCAGAAATAATCTATAGCATGAAAAATCGTGGCGAAATCCATTAAATGCTGAATATGCGCACTCTTATTATACACATTAAATGTCGTACTGTGGGAACAATTTCCGCACTAACGGGTGGCACTTTAAATCATAATTATCGGTTTTATAGGATCCATTATTGGTAACACAGTTTTTGTGTAGATCGAGATTACGTGTCTTGTGAGTCTGTGCGTACATTCTTTATGTGATTTACAGAATGTCGCGCGTGGATGAGTTAATCTAGCGAATTACCGCACACAAAAACATTGAACTTTAAATGCCACGCGCACGGTGTGAATTGCGATAAATTGTAACA
The DNA here is from genome assembly GCA_949774965.1 of Diarsia brunnea. NCBI lineage: Eukaryota > Metazoa > Arthropoda > Insecta > Lepidoptera > Noctuidae > Diarsia > Diarsia brunnea. The sequence goes on from OX459009.1 coordinate 1,166,092, forward strand.
AACCCGTGTACGCTATGCTATAAACATCTCCAGATGGGGTAGAGCTTCGAAATCTACATATTTAAACGTCCCGAGCAGAACAGCGAACTATACGCGTTTCCTGTAACGGTGCGAATATTAATATCTGCAGTGTCGACTACATTTCACACCAGATTGTCTTCTAGACTTGCTTTCTGTGCTTCACCAATAACTTCATCACTATGTGAATATAAGACAAGTTTAAACAATTCGAGGGCCACTTCCTCTAATGGTGTCCGTACTATATCTTTATCTATAGCTAAATATTACTCTAGAACTGTCGATGTTCCGGTAGACATGTTATTTGTATCGTGTGAAAGACGACGCGGCCTGTCATTTGACGTGACCACCATTATCGATGCTCGGCGGCGACCTCGTGGGAATCTATGGGGTTTATGGGATTCTGAGGCAGGGTTAACAGGTGCATTTGTGGAGGCAAGCGCTGACTGATGGCATGTCGTAATGGCGGACTGGAGTGCTGTTTGTGATGTTATGTCTGGAGATTGTGGCTTCTTAGATAGCGTATGGATTGGAAATGTATGAGATTTGGTGATTGTGTCAGGATGTAGTGATGACGATTATTGAATGGTTGGCGAATTTTCTTCTACTTATATGGCTAATAGCCATTTTAAAAATGAAGAACTAATTTAAATGCCTTGAAAACATCTGACACTATTAAATAAAAAAATACGTTAAGATTTCATAATCGTGATGCTACAAAAAGATATCTAAAATCTAATCTAGATATCAAACACAGATGAAGTCTCAAGTCAGGAGGCTGTAGACATGTTCGCTCCGATGCATAAACTTGTATTTTGACGTGCACACGTCACAGCTGTCAAACGGCCGCAGTTCACCACGAACGTGAAACTAATTTGATACTACATTAATGTAATGGGCAGACATTTGAGAACCTTTGATCCGAAACATGTTATAACATGAGAAATATTTAGAGCATAGTTTTTGCTTCGAGATTGTTGGAGAAGATTGCCTAAATAGACATGCTTGTAGATTGAGTTTTTGTGATAATAATCTACGTATGAAGACTAATAATAACATTGAAGCAAAATTTAACAAATCAACAGTTATAAAAGCAAATGCTAAAGACACAAACAGTACTGATAATGAAACACCCAAAATAGACAAAGATCCTAATCAATTAGATTTTAAACATGATACTAAAACCACTAACCACAAAGGATTCAACAACATCCACCCAATTGAAATAGAAAGAAAACCAGCCAATACTTAGACAACCCCATATTTTCTTCCAATTCCCATAGCTTACCTGCAAGGTTCTCACAAAGACAAGTACGAGCAGAGTTATAAGTGAGCGGGACGAATGTGTAATGGCGCGGGAACCGAACCGGTGAAGCTACAGAGGACAAAACATGGAGAGAAAATTTATTTAAGCCGAGTTTTAGAGCAATGTGGGGTATTGTCAAATAGAGATAGTGTTGTATGCTGATTATGTTGTCTTTTCATAAGTGATTTTTGTCAATGCGAAATGATGATTATAGTTAAGATATTAAGGTCTATCGAAAAAAGAAGAGCTAAACCATTTAACAAAGGTTGGATAAGAAGCCAATCTTACTAATAATATCTTCTATTAGATTCAAAAACTTAACTATAAAGTTAAATCCCTCTCCGATCTCTACATTAAGTTGCTAACTCTACATAGAGTCGGCTCTACTCTTGATTTCGTTTTGATAGGTGTTAATTTGTCATGCTCTTGTGCTTCACGCACATTACACCTGTTAACCGTAACAATATTATTACGAGCCGTCTGTTTGTCTGTCCCTATGTCATCTTGAAAACTATACTAAATTGCTAAGTTACTTTTGAAGATAACGAGGTTTTTATTCCGAGTGTGATTGTGGGTAAAGAAGTATTGTAACTAAATGAATTATGGACGCATAATTTCCTATTCCTATAGTCACAAATGGATGAATAGTGAAGTGGGTCGTAAAATTCAAATAACTTATAGTTATCTTGTCCTGCAAGAAAACAATAAATTTTATTGGATTTGTACATTAAATTATTAAATAAATCACGACTATTGATGATTACAATAAAAAGTCACTATTACGTTAAACACAAAAGCACTTCAGCTGACAACATTTTAAATGAACGCAATTTTAAAACAGTAAAACAAAATGTCAATCCACAGTCATTACCTAGTTTAACAAAATGAAGTAAACGTAACAAAATAAAAGAAGGATCTAAAGCTCGCAAGGACATCAAGAGGACCGAAGTTCAAAGGTGCGCCTGCGCATCGAAACGTGTACAAATGTCCAATTAAATTGATCAATCGGTACATGCAGCTTCAATTAGTGTAATAACATGTGGCGAACAGATCAATTAATATAGGCCCTTTAATTGGTCTAGGTTGGCGGACTAGGCTGAAATGCGTATGTAAATTCTCAAGATTATTTCTGGATATGTATGTGGGTATTTTTTTTAATGTGAATAGCTTTATTTTGTTGCTACTGGTTTTCAATTAAAATTGCGTGGGTGGAATATAGGTATTTTTTGCTAATTAGCAAGTTCTGAGAACACCTGGATTGTATACATGGTTTTTTTTTATTAAATCACTGATAATTTTATTTAAGTCTGACACTAGGTTAGGCATTAACCACGTGATAAAGAAGAAGAAGAAGAAGACTAAAATTTATTAAGTTTTTATTTGTCAGGATTCAGATTATTTCTGATGCACGAAAGAAAAAATTCAGCATATTTCCGCTTACTAAAATAAACATAAAGCTCCACCAACCAGTAAATTCATTACAAACAGTTAAATTACTATGGCTACCGCTCTTTCACTCGTTCACTCAATCACTTCTTCACTCGTTCACGTTCACGGCTCAATCATTGTGTGCACGTGTTACAGTAATTAATTGTAATTTGTAATTAATACTTGGCGCTAAAGCGTTGTTTTTCCGCGCTGTTTGTTCTACTAATATGATAATTGAAGGCTGATGGGGAAATTGCTTTGTTTCTTCATTACTGAGGAGAAATAATGAATCATAAGAAGAAAATAAATGCTACTTACGTGAGGAATGACTTGAACTATTAATTATTTTTCTCACGTCTGCACAAAATGTCACTGCTCAGTTTTGTAAACTCATCTCGTAAAATGTTACCATAACCTAAAATATTGTTAATGATAAATGAAATAAAGATTTGTAAAGAGATATGCAACGAAAAGGTCATCAATAAAAAATGGGCACACACAAACTCAACGATTTTTCATTCGCTTATTTGTCATATCAAAAGGGGCTCACCTCGATTTTAAACGATTCCGTTAACCAATCGATTATCGATAAAAACGAATGATTAATCGTTCCTAATTGATATAATTCATCCCTTTTTGGCAGCGGGACGTCTGTCACGTGACTTGTCAGCGTGATACGCGAGTTTTTGACAGCCCGTGACAAATTGTTGTGACAAAATATTTCAACAGTTGCGTCAATCGGTTTCAGAACAACCCTCATTATGTAGAATCTCACGTAGTTCAACAATTATAATATTTTCCCCTCTAAGATATTTCACTCTTATTCCATTGTGATAAAATTCGAAATATAACGGAGAACAGTTTTCGCGATTGTAGTTTCAATTCGGAATGCAAAGGGAATGCAATGACGTTACGCTATCAATTCAAATTTTTGGAATTCGAATGAATGAATTCGAATTTGGAATTGTAGAACATAATTGATCATCTGTGAGGTAGACATGTTTAGTAGCCGATGACTTGGAACTTGTGATATGCAGATGCATTTTGTGTGTATTTTGAAAGAATGCAATTTGTTATATCGTTAAGAAATGTTTCGTAGACATCTGCTTACATGATTTGGCTGATATTTTTAAAGTAACGGTAAGTTTAATTTGGAATTGATGACATCTGTCTTTTGAAATTAATATTTATAATTCGAATGTTAGCTGCTTTAGATATTACAGACGCCATTGCTGTTTTCTCTCTCCGTAAAGGTTAAAACTGTATAATTATGTACTTCTAATTATGAATATATCTGACAACTATGACGAATTCTTTGATCGGACATTCCCGACATAAGTTATCTTCTCATCAACGATTACCAGCGAAAAATCATAAGAGAATTAATTCATTAACCTCTATAGAACCATCAGATGTCTCTTAAAAATGTCAATAGACGGACAAATCCCATTATATTAGATACGGATTTAAATAATAGACTAGATTAGACCTTTATACTTCTATTATATTATTGTTAAGTTCTTCTTTGACCTTTGACTCGGGAATCGAACCGATGAGAGGTACATTCGGTATTATGATGTGCCGCGGCTGAGCTTCACTAGTTTTTATTTGTTATTACTGCCATTGTTTGATGTAAGTTATACTTTGCTAGGTTTTAAGGAGGAGTTTTGTTAACATAATTGGAAAATTAAGTTGCGTTAATCTTAGTTTAAACCGATCAGTAAATTAATAAAACCAAATGTAGGCATAGTGCAGTTTTGTGCCAAACATGATAAACTTAAAGCAGAACTCTGTAATGAATAAAAATAACAGATAAACTGAAAATAAATACTTTTACAAGACTAATCTTAAACATAACAAAACATCTCGCCTGTAATCTCTCTGTGTTAAGCAGAGATGTATCTAATAGTACTCCTACAGTTATGTTTAAGGGTCATGAAACAGAGATACCAAGAAAAAAAGATTTTAAGCCCTTCTGCAGCTTTTGAACAACCACAGGAGAACGTTTATCTAGTAAACTAGTCAAATCGCACCAACAGAACAGCACCTTAAGCCAAACTGGACGTAAGTAATGCTTAGTCACCGGCTCGCTTCCCATGACAAGTGACCTGTGTCTCTGCCGGCTATCTTAGTGGAGCATCGCGATGTTAGTGATAGCGATATGTAGCGATACGATACTGTTTGTGAAGCAAATCCTGTAGTAGATGGCGCTAGGCGATAAAACTAAACAGAGGTTTTGATATGTAGTGAAATATGCTGATTTGTGGTAGTGTTTTCCTGTAATTATTAATCAAGTCATTATCATCATCCCCCACTGCTGGGCAAAAGTCTCTCTTTGAATGTGCCAAACTCCACGTTCTTATGCCAGCCTCACCCAGGATATTCCTGCGGCAACAATGTCGTCTGCCCATCTCGCCGCTGGACTACCAATACTTCTCTTTCCAGCCCTTGGACGCCATTGAGTCATAGCTTTGATCCACCTGCCATCACCATGCCTTGCTAGGTGTCCTGCTAACTCCATTTGGGTTCCATAACTCGATTTTGGGTTAACAGGTAGGTATGCATAATTATTTGATAAGATACGTCATCTTTATTTTGGGCTTATAACAGTAAGCTACGGTTTACGAAATATTCTTCTTATTAATTCATTTACATCAAAAGATTTCAATCACAGACAGGCGTATCTAAAATCTAATAAGCATTCCCATAGATAATTCCATAGATAATGAGAGAAAGAAACGGTAATCAAATCCGTATAATATTAAAATGATTCCTTTTAATTTGGGCGACAGATGCTTCATTACGCTGATACGAACTAATAACCAGTACCCGGAAAACGATCAAATGACATCACTAACAAATCTAATTTAGAAACATGAATACATTACTACTATATTAAGTCGTCAAAGTAAGCGGCTGTCAGACGTGTCATTGTCACTCACAATGGCTGCACCGAATCGATTCAATTCATAATCGGATCGGAATACAATGACATCGATACCCACGCGATCAACTACATTCGGTTACGTTGAAAAGTATTAACTATTATCTGTACTCCACTGATTAATTGTATTACCATTCTTTATCTATTACCAGTGCAGTGTACAAGTGGCATTGTTTTGTCACACATGTTTCATTACAGGTATGACTGTTCATATGTTTTAGGTATTAATTAAATGTATATTGCCAGGTTTTGCACACGTCATAGTCTTCATAGATTAATGGCTTACAAACAGGTGGTTTTCAAATCAATAAGTGACTCATTACATTACGGTTTCAAGTGAATTGGACGAGGAGGTTTGTGAATACCCGCTGCAAAGTAACAACGTTTTCCTTCACCTTTAACTATCACAGTAATAATAAACATTTTCTATTCAGATCAAAGAATGAAAGTAACGTATGAATGCGCAACCTTTAAGACTTAACTGAGAAAACGGTTTGTATTGGTGCAGGTTAACTCTTTACTATTTATGACGGACATTACTACACATCAAACAATGAAAATATCGCAACAAGCTTCGCAATGGCGGCCAACTTCAAATATCCAACACACAAAACGCCAACTATTTATTAACAATACAAGCTCATTACCTCAAATAGAAGAAGGAATTAACATGCAAAAATTTGCAACAACAACAATTGAGGAAATAGTAAAAAGGTCTTATCACCGCTGCACCCGCTCCGAACATAAACCTAAAAGTTCGCGAATAGTAAAACAATTTGCACTAAAAAGGTTTAACAATGAGTAATTGTGTCGGGCGTGCGAGTAAAAAAACGCAAGTGTCGGCACATGAAAGGACAAAGGCGGTCTGCGCGCGCGCCGAAACAAATGCCGTCGTAAAACAGATCTATTCGCAGAAAAGAAATTTTGCACAAGTTACGCTTTAGCGAAGCATTGTGCTGCCCTTTTGAGTTACCGCTTAACGGAAAGCCGCTGAGAAAATGTTGCTTTTATAGCTACTAGTGCTTACCGTAAGACAGATCTAAGTACGTCTGTGCCATCACGCTTACGGGTAACAGGTGCGGCAGAAACTAATACTGTGAAAGCAGCTGAAGCTATGTTTGAAGGAAACGTGCAGTTGAAGACATTTTATAATATTTCTGGCATTGTTCATAATCATTACTCGGCAACGATATGGTATTTCCATGTATTCTAATGCGTTAACAAGATTCATCTGTCTGACAGATGCTGGCTATAGAACTACATTATTTTTCTGAGTAGGCATTTTCATTTTTACAATACATACAGCAAGAGGCTTATCTAATCATCATCATCATCATCTGCCAAGTCTTTTCCCAACTTTGATGGAATCGACTTTCAGTCTAATCGGATGCAGCTGAACACCATTTACTTTACATGAAGCGACTGCCTATCTGACCTCCACAACCCAGTACTGGCTGGACTCTGTCTAAACTAGAGACAACAGATCCATCTCATCTCATCGTAGGTTACTCATGATAGACATGAGAACATAGATTAACATACACAAACTTGCCGCAAAACTGATCAACATCCTTCGTATTATAAATCTCAATATCTCATTGACACAACTGTCAGGTGACGTCACCGCCAAAAAGCCGGATCTCGCCAGATACTACGGTAGGTATAGCGGGCACGCGCCGCGCATGCGTGGAGAGCTGACGACCGATTGGCCGCTGTCGCCCCGCCTCGCGTTGCGCAAGCGACGCACGTTATCGTTCACTCGGGCTCGACAATTAGTTGTTAATGGCGAACTGGTTTTAAATGATGTTAGGAGTTAATAAAGGGTTTAGATTTGAACAGCCTTTGCACAAAATCTATGTTGATAGGCAACAAGAGTTGAGTATATGAAAGATGTTATACGGGCAATAATATTATTTGAGACTTCTGCATTCTTTTTTTATAACACTGCCGAAAACTAGTATCACAACTTGTATAAAATGAAGTATGAAACTACAACATAATATAACATCACGCCTGTAATCGCCGAAGAATTAGACAGAGGTGTATCTACCTTTTAGTACACCCACATTTCACTAGTTATGTTTAAGTTCCCTGTAATAGCAGACTTCACATCAATCGGGCATAAAATAAACCAAATGGTATATAATGATGGATGGTGGTATAATGGTATATTTTGACATTAATGAATTTAAATGTATAAGTATTATTGTATTTTTATCTAGTGTATTTTAATATTTCTTGTAATTTGTAATCGAATTTTATTCTTATGGGAAATTTCCTGAAATAAATGATTATTGATGATTAAACGAACTTACCTGTAAGTGAAGTTCTATCCCAATTATATGAGTACGTTTCATTCGAAGATAAATAATAGACACATGTAGTACCTTCATTGTACTGACAACTTCGCACTTTTAAAATAATCGGGTAGATTGAAAAAAATCCCTGTTCGCGCTCCGTCCGGCCCGCCAGAGCGGCGCCGCTCTGCCTCATTCTTTAGAGTCCTATTTCTATTACAAAATTTTTAGATTATGGGCTATGGGAAGGGAGGGAACTTTATCTTCGAATGAAACGTACTCATATAATTGGGATAGAACTTCACTTACAGGTAAGTTCGTTTAATCATCAATTATATTTCGTACGTTTCATTCTTCAGATAAATAATAGACACATGTAGATGTTTAGAGACCAAAAATTTTGTAACTAGATAGGTATTAAATGCATAAGATGAAAACTACTGTTATTCTACTTGAAATCATTTAATTACTCAACACAACTCGAACCATTTTAAACTAGGTACAAAAGAAAATGTGTGTTTACTCTTTTATAAATTTACATTAATTATTATTGGACACTGTCTTGTTAAGAAAATCAGGATCAATTAGATTATTGAATACTATAACCGCAGGTTATAATGGTTGTCAACCAGGGAGAAAAACTGATCTTGCAAAACTAGCATCATCGCTCACTGGACGATTATAAAATTTTGCAAACGTCTGTGATGATTGTGACCAACCAACAGTCTTCCTGATAACGTCAAGCGATATGCCTTGCGAGCGCGCCGTGGATGTGGCAGCGTGTCGAGTGCTGTGAGCACCGAACACCGACACATCCACGCCGCTCTCCGCGAGCACCTGCTTTATCCATCGGCTGATGGTTTGTGTGCAGGCGGCCTTATAAGGTCGCCTGAATGTCATCAATGTTTTCAACCGTATCTGGCCTTATATTTTTTGTAACCGACAAATAGTCTTTCAAAGTTGTAGCTGGACAAATATTTATATTTTCGTTGAAGTAAGGCAGGAATAAAATTGGTTGGTCGCGGCCGGCAGCAGATGTTTTAATGATATCGGAAATAACAATATTGACTCCGTTAGGACAAAAATGAATGTTTTTAATTTTAATAGATGTGATTGTTTGCGCTCTGTGAGCTGTACATAAAGCTAATAAGATAACAAGTTTCTGGGAAATCTTTTTTAAAGGTAATTCTGTATTAGGGCTCCATTGAGCGATGTGTTCTAAAACTATTTGAGGGTTCCACGTAGATGCATATTTTGGGATGTTTGGCCTTAATTTATAGGTTCCTTTTAATAACCTTTTAATTTGTTCATGAGAACCTAAATCATCGCCAAATAATAAACTTAAGGCCGAACGGAAACTATTAAGAGAGCCGTAAGCTGCACCTTCATGAAACTGTTTCGTTAAGAATGATAATACTGACGGTATACAAGATTTATAGGAATCTATTTCATTGTTAAGGCAATACTGCCACCAATTTTTTAAGGCCACACTATATTGTTTCAATGTGTTCTTGGATAAAGATGCCATCATTAAATCCAAAGAGGCCATAGGGACACCTCGTTTTATGAACGCGTTCCTGAGAGCTTCGCTGCAACCAGGGAAACTCCTTTGATTTGTGGGTTCCTAGAGGAAGACCATATACTGTTATTTTCAGAATTTATAAATATAATATCTGAAGTGAGTAGTTTTTGTAACAAAGGGAACCAGGGCTGCGACGGCCAATAAGGAAAGACAAGTATGCCTTCAGCCTTATCTATTATGATTTTTTCCAAACATTTTAATATCAGGGAAAAAGGTGGGAAGGCATAAAAGAACATGTTATCCCATGGAATTGTGAACGCGTCTATCGCTACAGCATCTGGGTCTGGTTTCCATGATACGTATCGATGACATTTGGCATTGGTGCGAGAAGCGAATAAATCGATATCTGGTTTGCCCAATCTGGTCATAATTTTATCGAATACTTCATCCGACAATTCTAGTTCTATGTCTTTGTTAATCTTGCGAGATTCTTCATCAGCTTCTTTATTATCTTTACTTTTAATATAAGAAGCAGTTAAAAGTAAATTTCGCTCCTCGCACCATCGCCAGATTTCTCGTGTCAAGTCGTTTAAATGGGGGTATTGGATGCCACCCATACGATTAATGTAGCTTAACGCTGTGGTATTGTCAATGCGTAATAAAATGGTTTTATCACGTATTTCAAGTGCAAAGCATTTGAGACCAAAAAACACTGCCAGCAGCTCTAAATAGTTAATATGGAATTTTAACTCAGTTGACTTCCATTTACCGTTAACTCTTTTATTATTGCAAAATGCGCCCCAGCCAGACCTGGAGGCGTCTGTAAAGATTTCTAGTTGAAATTTATCAGGTCTTAAGGAAGTAGATGTCGAAAAAATGTTCTGAGACCACCATTCCAGATCCTGTAGTATTACAGGCGAAGGAATAAATTTTGATTCGTATGTTTTAGTCTTTAATGCTAAGTACTTTTGTCTCTCAAGACGTTTAGTATACACCCAACCGTATTTAACCGCAGGACAGGCGGATGTTAAAACACCGATTAAACTGGCAAACTCCTTAATAGTGCACCGTGGCAAGGGCATAAATTTTTTAACTAATTTTGAAATGTGATCTCGTTTTTCATTCGGTAAGGATAAAGACATGTTATTAGTGTTATAATTAAAACCTAAGAATCTAGTCTGTTGTGATGGTTGTAACGAACTTTTTTCGAAGTTTATCACGAATCCCAAACATTGTAAGAGTTTTACAGTCTCCTTTACGTTATTTAAACATTCATCATATGTATGGCCGATACATAACCAATCATCAAGGTAAATAACAGATGAATACCCGCGATATCTGAGGTGAGCCACAACCTCTCTCATAATTTTCGTAAATGTTCTTGGTGCCGATGATAAGCCGTAAGGCATTGCTTTGAATTCATAAAGTAAATTTTCACCGACTTCGTTATGAAAATGAAATCTGAAATATTTTCTGTATAATGTATTAATAGGTACCAATAAATAAGATTCCTTTAAATCGATTGTGGCCATGAAGCCATTATGAGGAATTAATTTACAAGCTGTTCTATAGTCCTCCATTTTAAAATGATTATTAGTTATGAATTTATTTAACAATTTTAAGTTTAAAATAAAGCGTTTTCCGCCATTAGATTTTGAAGCTAAAAATATTTTAGAAATAAATTGATCTGACTGTGGCTCACATTCGTGTATCGCGCCTAATTGTAACAAGTTGTCGATCGCTTCAGCCATATCTTTTTGTTCTTGATTTGTAAATGTGTTAGAGGGTACAACATGTTGATCGACTTTCTTACAAAATGAAATCACATAACCATTTTTAATCCAATCTAGGATTGTACTATTGCTAGTAATATTCATCCAGCAATGGTAAAAATATTGTAAACGACCTGCGTGTACCTGTATCGCTAACGTCTAGTCTGGGCACGGTGCTTGCCCTGGCCGGGAGAAGCTCGAGGTCGCGTGGTCGTCGGCTGCCGCCGGTATGCTGCTGCTCGTGGATATCCTCCTCGCCCCCCCCTGCTCGCCGAGGCATAACGAGGGGGGCCAGTCGCGTTTCCCGAAAACCGAGTCCTTGCTGTCGATGGTCCAGCTGTGGGTGCGGGTAAAGACGTCGCCCTTTGAGCGGATCTTTTTATCAATGATCCTTGTCGCTCAATAGCTTTAGAAGCTTTTATTGTATCTGAGAGCTTTTCTCCGAAAAGCATCTCGTCTCTTTCGTGATCTTTTAGGAGTGGTGTAAAAGACTTGTCCAGACACGGAACTATGAGTTTTGTCCTCACCTGAGTTTCGGTGTAATGTAGGTCAGTGAGGATCCTACAGCTATCAGAAAGAATCTTTATAGCCTGAATTTTATCGTCTCCTAAAAGGAGGTGGGTAATTGCTATATTAAGCGCGCTTATACCTAGGCCTAGCTGGTCTTGTTTTAACTGTATATTTTTATCACGGTTAAAAATGATTTCCGAGACCGCCGCCTTAATTTCCGGATTCAAAGTAGGCGCTCTAAGGAGTTTACAATTCTCCGGTATCTGATACTCTTTAAGTATTTTTTCCTTTAGATCCTTAGTAAGCCCTTTTTTTAGTAAAGGTATCCAACGTTGTGCTAAAGTGTGGTGTATATTTTCGCCGTAAATCGGCTGTTCATCCGTGGTATCGCCAAGCGCTGACAATAATTCCGGATCGAGCTGTGGAGAATCATCTTGCGCTAGAAGAATCGGCGCCTCTGGTGTCATATCAATGTTTTCTTGAACATGAGATTCAACTGGAGCGTTAAGCTGCAACACCGTGACATCATCTTGCATGGTTCCGTCGTCTGAAACGATCAACGTTTCGAATGTAATTTAAATTGGCCAAGTGTTCGAATTTTAAACCGTCGTGTTGACCCGCAGTCAACCTCCAGGCATATTTTACACATCATGCTATACCTTCGTGATACCCTCAATGTGATATCCTCCAGGCTAGCTTAGAGATGTTTAATTATTTATTTTGAACCACATAAAAAAGAGTTTTTACGCATCATGCTGTACCTTCGTGATACCCTCAATGTGATACCCTCCAGGCTAGCTTAGAGATGCTTTGTGACGTATTCACAGTTCTGTAGATCGATCGTTGTAACTCATAGGTACACGAAAACACTTAATAGAAATAAATATGTCATAACTAACCTTGATTTTTCTCGGAATCCGACGAAGATGAATACATAATCACACGACTTCGTTTCTTCGTTGCACGTTCTTTAAGTCTTTTAATTTTACTTTCATAGTAACTAATTTTTGTGTCACAGCTACGCTTGGACATGATGAAAGTAATTCGAAAATAACTTTAACGAAATATCACTAATATTTTATAAAATATTGAAGAGTGAGTGCTTGTTGCCGCGCACAAAAAAAGAATGAGGCAGAGCGGCGCCGCTCTGGCGGGCCGGACGGAGCGCGAACAGGGATTTTTTTCAATCTACCCGATTATTTTAAAAGTGCGAAGTTGTCAGTACAATGAAGGTACTACATGTGTCTATTATTTATCTGAAGAATGAAACGTACGAAATATAATTATTATTATTATATAAACGGGATCTCGTTATCGAAATTATTATGATAGCTTATTTGGAACTAAACAAGCATCTATAAAGAACACTTTACTACAACACAAGTTCTATAGGTTCACGTTCAGAGTTAGTTAGGTAGTTAGGCTAGCGCAAAGAGGCTTCGTTTTAACAGCGGCTGTAATTAGCTATACGGTGTTAAAGGAAACTAATCTCATTTCATTGTATTACAAGAAAATAATACGTATTTAGATGCAAGTATGCATTACTAGTACAACGTTCAAGATTTTGTTTTGTTGCCACACTTGCCACCGACTTCAGAAGTTAATTTTTCTTCTAAAGTTTGTTTTTTACTTTTTTGTGTCTTATTTTTTGTTGAAGTCGGTTTTATTTTTTGTTAAAAAGTTTTTTTCAGGTAACATTTGATTTAAAAAAAAAACAATTGCAGATGAAAATATCGATGAGGTCTGGAATGATGTATTGACTAAGTGAGTACGTGGTAACTATTTACGCGTCGATGTCCTTTCCTGTCGGGGCTGCGGGTTGTTCGAAAGATATACCGCGGCCCCGGACACAAAGGGTTAAGAAGGAACATGGGTGATTTTCAGTCAGTAGAAGTCTGACACTCCCTTCTGCTCCGCCCAAAGCGGGAGGAGTCATTTGATGATTTCCCACCTTCAAAAAAATATATCCTTTCCACCCAGTATCAAGCTTCTAATTGAAAACATATAGGTAAGTTCCCATGACTGTACTCAAATGGCCAACAATTACATACGTTAGCCTCTATAACCAGTTGTGTGCATATGTAAGCAAGGTGCATAACAGAACGAGCATATATCTCGCTTTATAAATAACAGATACTTAATACGTACAATTGTTAGGAAATTATAGCTTGGCTAAACAGAAGGTGGGTACTCGTACTTCGGCACGTAATGTTAGGTACATAATATTCTTATATATACTAATTCCTACATATTAGTATGTGTAAGATTCTATATATTGTGTTTTTACATGGTAATTATAACATTACGAAGAATTTAGATGACGTATTTTAATAAGAAGGAAAATATTATGTGTGGACTGTTTTGCAAATTAATCGAAGATTACATGCTATGCAAACAAAAATAAATAGGGGTAACGGCGGGTAGGAGAATGTTTATATATTTAGTATTTTAGTTCGTAAAACGGGAACTTTTTGATTACTATTCTCACAAAAAACAAATAAATTAAGACATATCCCAACATAACAGTGAAACAAAAACCAATCCTTCCTTCAAATCTGTCTTCAAAGGCGTTTCCATCAGAAAACTCAAGAAAAACGTGACAAGCCGCCAATCCGCCATATTGCATAACGTGACATTTCCATGATCCATTTCCCACGCGTGGGCAATATTAAAATGCATTAGAGAACACGCTAGTATAGAATATATCGCGATCTGGATCACACAGTGCCGCCGCAATAACTCATAGATCGATCGATGGATCAATATGGATGAGAGGCGCCCGGGAAGCGCGCGCGCATTCAACTGTCACCGCTCGTGCGCCAGCGCCGCGAATTCGAATTCATAAATAGAACGACGGATTTAATGTATTTCATATGAAATTGTGTTTGTTCGTTTGTTTGTGAAAGGGCTTTTATAATATCTATCATATTATTCAATATTTTTAGTCGGAGGAAGCCGGAATTCAGAATTTACACTGGCGTGCAAATAAATCACGTCATTCATAAACTGCAAACTTCTTTCTAAGTTCTTGACGTCAAACGCAAGTTGACGTAATCGTGACGACAAATCATAAATAAATCAACGTCCCAGATACCTAATTGTATTTTTTTGAAGTTGTATACATTACGGTATCATGCCGCATAAAAATTAGTATTTATGTAACTCGTAAGTCAATCAAACTGAATTAAAATCAACATAAAAGTGCAATAATTTAAGTTATTTTGAATTGAAACATGCAACGAATGTTACTTAATTAACTAATTTGATTGAGATTATCATGACAGAAATAGCTTATCGAATAATTTCTATGACATTTACATCCTATCTGATTCTGTGTGGTCTTTAAGAGAATGGCTCTCTTAATTTAATCGCATTAGAAGAGGATGCATATATCAGAATGTACTGCTATTTCATTTACATATCTACAGCATGGATATCATAACATAACATCACGCCTGTTCCCCCAAGTGCACCATTAGTACACTCATATTTCGACAGTTAAGTTTAAGTTCCATGTAATCGGGGGCGAGCCCATTGTCATCAACCGGGCACAAAGTCAGACTCTTTAGCTGCTACTGAGAAAATCCTGATAGTATATACTGGGAATCGAAACCAGGACCTTATGCACAGCAGTCGTGCTTGCGACTAGACCAACGAGGCAGTCTGCAATGTACCTAATGATCTAAACACCCTTGCAGCAATCCAACAGAAAAATATACCACATTTAGCTCCAAATTACAGTGTCGATTTCTATAAAACAAAGGCCACAAAATGTGCGGATTGTGAAATATCTCATGAGGTCAGAAGACGTTTAGTTGCATGTACTTGTTCGACCTTGTGTCACATCGGAACATTTGCCGTCGACAACCTTCATGCGCTAATAACAAGTCATCAAATTCTTATTACGACATTAAATAATATCAATGTTGTGTGTCAGTCGGGTTGAACGCCAGTGTACGGGTTTTGTAGGAAATTGTGTGTTACAATGTAGTGCTTAGGAATGTTTTGAATATTTGTGATGACCTCTTATTTTGCACTGAAGTGCAATCGTGCGAGGACGCCTGAGAAGAGGTCGGTTATGGAGGTTTATAGTCGTAAAGTATTCGGTCTAGAAAGAGCAATGGTAAATATTGTGTTTGAAAGACTGAATGAAAAGTCTAAAGAATAATTTCAGTGAAACAAACATTAGGCACAATAACATTTAGTTTGAAGCAACGGTTGCAATGGAACTTGGATGGTTACACCTGCTGCATGTCGAAGGAGCGATAGTCAAAAATTAACACGCAGTGGAGACCAATATAAGCAGGAAACGACAACGCGGCACAAGGAGATGGTGGTATGAGCTGGACTCTTTCTCAAAGGGTTGGCCTACAATCGCAATATTTCGCGATTAGTGGAAGGAGGGAAGGGAAGCCTTTTTTATTTTTTATTTATTTTTTTGGCGGGTGGAACACATACACATACATAAACTCACGCCCTCTTCCCATGGGGGTAGGCAGAAACCACAGAACGCCACTTGCTACGATCCTTACATACTCCTTTTGCTTCCTTTTCCTTTTGCTTTGTTTGAAGTCATCAAATAACCCCTCCCGCTCTTGGCCAGAGCGAAAGGGAGTGTCAGACTTCTACTGACTAAAACCCACCCATGTTCTTTCTTAGCCCTTCATGTCCAGGCCGCGGTATCTCTTGCGAACAACCCGCAGCCCCGACGACGGGTGGGAAAGGAAGCCTTTGCCCGGCTGTGGGTGTAGGCTTATAATAATAAGGCGACACACAAGTCCTTGAGATTCTCTTGATTGATTTATTACAATAAACACGTTGATGGTCATAAAACTGCCCGTCTCAAGTATGGTTATCAAGTATTCCGTTATCAACGTGCACTACTTGTAAGAAACCCTCGTATTAATCCAACATTAGTATTCAAACCAAACTATTATTGCTATTAAATCATAGCAAAGGATGTTACTACTTAGCTGAGGATTGAGAAACCGTCCTCTATTTCCGATTCATGTGTTCGGCAGCCGAGACCTGTGCTGGTGGAAGCTACCCGTCCGGGAAGCGGTGATGCAAATGTTCGGCGCAGTGACAAGTGGTGTGTACAGGCTGTTTCTTTAGTGGTGGGTGGTTTCTTCATACTGAGAATATGGTGGAGTATATTTTGGGTTCAAGTATAGGATGGTAGCTATAACAAACTCCCTTTCAAATAAAGGAGGCCAGTTTTCCAGTAGCAGCAAGTTATAGGCTTATTATACTGTATTACTGTGTCAATCAGAGAGTATATGTTTGGCTCTTTTTAATACCTATAATAAGCTATTCGAAAATCATGAGTATTTCTTCTAATACTTGTTTTCACAAGTCTTGGAAGAATTGAACATTCTCATATTTAATTATTTTAATTTTCTCTTGCCGTAGCTGCAGCAGTGAATAATGATGATTCCGTGAGTGTCTCTAAACATAATGATTCAGTAAGAATTAGCGCCAATATCAACCAAAGAAGATGATAAAGTATACTTTTGAGTACATAATTATAATCTTATTTAAGAAGTCAGGTCTTACAAACGCTACCTTCTTAAAACTGGCTTTTAAGACATAATGCATCATCCCGTAGAGGATCGAGTGCGCGGACACGTCACGGTGGCTGCACTCGGATGTGAGGCAAGTGTCGTCCGAGGACGCGGCAACTGTGCCAATAACACGTGCACCCACCCTAGCGTGACAACGTCGCTCATATGTGGACTAAGGACTTATTGGTTACGGTGCGATTGACTCTCGTGTTTGAACATATATCGGTTCAAACACAAGTTATAATTCGTTATAAGATATGCAGCTGTAGTAGGTAGCCTTCCTGACACACACTGCGTTTGAAGACCACACACTAGGCGAACCGATGACTTGGTGAAGGTTGCGAAGTTGCACTGGATGCGAGACGCACGAGACCGGTCAGTGCGGCGATACTTAGAGAGGACTATGTCCAGCAGTGGACAGCTTTCGGCCTAAATGATGATGCTTGACAACTTCTGTAAGTGCTTTTTGGACATATCTTGTAATCTGAAGATTAATGAGAACTGGTGAGGATAGCTCATACAATAATTCCCTAATTCAAATTGTATCTTCCACTCTCCCATTCCTCATTCATTCCCCTCAGCACTGCGCATCAGATGGTCAGGTATTAGCATACAATCTAGCTGTAGTTCAATAGACGTTGGTTACTATAAGTAACACTACCAGCTGGAGTGAAATAGTGAAATGTATTGAATGCCGCGCGTTTGCCCTTCTACAGTGGCGACAGAAAATTGAACTTCGAAAACCGTTTAACTTTTAAATAGGATGAGTGGGTTTTTGTTCGAGATTGGGCTGCTGTTTATGTATATTGGTTTTAAAGAAATAATAACAATGTTAGCATGAAAGTGGTCGTTTTGAAAGGTCTGAAATCATGGTGATCAAAACATAATGATATATGTCATTTAATAAAGACTAAATGTGTAGTCTCTTCGTTATCAAAGAGCTTCTATTCGATTGGAAAGTGGTATCATATAATGAGCGTGTGGGTCGTTAAAAAGCCAGGAAGAGAATGCTACACGCAGGACTTGATATTTGAAAGCGACTACTAACCGGTCACTATTGTTGCCTATTAAGATGCACCCACCTGCTACAGACGGCAACAGGTCAATTACGTGATACCACATAACCTTTACTACTATAGAAAGCTACTCCTCTTTAACAATGGCCATAAACCAACACCCTTCTTCAAATATCAACGAATAACATTCACTAAGAATGAAATGTGCCCACTGGCGAACGAACCACGCGTGAAAGGTTGGTATCATCCCGCGACCCTCACGGAAACTATCATGCCGCTACCTTCGGCCCATGAAAAACTAGCCCAGCCAACCCGAACCAAACCTAACCAACTATTAATAGAGTTGAATTTTAAATAGCAACTTAGTGAAGATGACAGTGAATGCGTTAGAGAAATCTGCATCTTGTTTGAAAGGTAATAAGGTGGGGTGTTGTTTGGTGGTGGGTTTGCACTAGAAAGTCTGACTCGAGTAACCCCAGTCTGGGTCTAGTTGAATAAGTAATAGTAATACTGATTTGGGATTAAACGGAATTCATTACAATTATGTTCAGCTGGTTCAGTGTGATTGTGGGTCTGGGTGTTCACGATTTAGTGGGGTAAGCAGGACACTAGGCTGTTTTAGTCTTGTATGTTTGCCTACAAATTATGTCCATAAGAGGCTATAAGTTAGCTATAGCAGAAGTTAAGGTCTTTATGTCAGAATTTCTTGAAACAGTACTATAACTGAATTTCTTCGAGAAATAATCTTATTAGATTAAAACAAGGGTATAGGTTCCGAAAAACTACAAACATTTATCCTATTAACTTCCTTTCTACGGTTTGCATAATTCATGTAAAATGTTAGATGTCCAAACGTATTCCACACTAAACACTTTCATTCAGGTGGACAAAGATTCGCATCAGATAGTCATGCCATAATTAAGCATAAGTTTAATATCTTGTTCTTCCACGTCTTATTTCAGTACCTCAATAAAACGTTTTTCATTCTTAAAACTATACTAAACATCCATACTTCTCGACATACAATCTAGAACAGTATCCATAAATAAAAAATATAAATCAGTTCAGCCATATTTCGCAATATAATTGGCGAAAGGATTTACTATAATTATCTTCTTGCAGAGTCATATATCGCGCACTATGTGGAATTACTTCAGTCTCATTGTGGTACTTTGTATTATAATGGTGGTTCTTATTACTGGGTAGGTAGAGTTTATTGTTACATTTATAGATATACGCTCAAGGAATATTATATAGTTTTAGTATGTAGTTTTAGTTAGATGTTAATTGTGAGAGAAGATTTTTCATTTCAGTGACAGGCTTATAATAAGTAAGTTTAGATAATAGAGGACACCTTATGTACTAAAACCAGTTAATATTTATATTAACATACATAATTAACATTTATTGCATTCTGAATTGCACTTCGGACAAAAATAAAAAACTACTTCTTAATATAAAATAAAGTCGCTCCCGCTTTTTGTACACTTTGATCATTTAAACTACGCAACGGATTTGAATGCAGTTTTCAGCAATTTATATATGAGAGTGATTCAAGAGGAAGGTTTATATCTACATTGCACCCGTGAGAAGACGATCTATTCCCATCCAATACCAAGAGCTAATACCATTTGGTATTAGCTCTTGGTATTGGATGGGAATAGATCGAGAAGACGGGGCGGGTCGCTAGTGTCAAATAAATGAAACTAGTTTCATTAGGGTCGTGAAATAGCATTAAGATCATTTTCGGCTGAATTTAATTTACTATGTTTACAAAAATCTCAAAAACAAATAATAAATTGAATGACATAATACCACCAGCCTACCAACCTGCCTATCCTAACTTCCTCCCAACCAGCTGAAGCAACATAGCAAACCAGTCAATAACCACTCATTTGCTTAGCATTCGTTACCAGTATGTCACCACGACCTGATCGTAAAAGCAACCTTACGGTATATACTTACGGCATATAATTAGCCGTGATCTGTGATGTTGTTTATGGAAACTGCCTCCCCTTGGCAATTTTATATTATGTTGGTATAATTAGAAGCTGCTTAGCGAGTGGAAGGTTCAGGATGGTATCCGGTGAGGTGGGAATGGCTTTCTTTGAACCTTACCGTTGCTACAGTGATGTGTTTTATTAAAGACTAGCTGTTCCCGGCATGCGTTGCAATGCCCTTTTTCCTACCTACTACCTGCCTGTGTACCAACTACCTACCTACTTACTACCTCCTACCCTACCTACCTACTACCCTACCTACCTACCTACTACCCTACCTACCTACCTACTACCATACCTACCTACTACCCCTACCTACCTACTACCCGACCTACCTACTACCCTACCTACCTACCTACTACCCTACCTTCCTACTACCCTACCTACCTACTACCCGACCTACCTACTACCCTACCTACTACTCTACCTACTACCCTGCCTACCACTTTCTCACCTTTTAAACCTTCCCTGGACTTCCACGAATAATTCAACACTATAATTAGCCAAATCGGTCCAGCCGTTCTCGAGTTTTAGCGAGACTAACGAACAGCTATTCATTTTTATATAATATATAGCTGTACCCCGCGTGCGTTGCAATGCCCTTTTACCTGCCTACGTACCAACTACCTACCGCCTACCTATTACCTACCTACCTACATACTACTAATTTCTCACCTTCTCTGGACTGCCACAAATGTTTCAAAACCAAAATTAGACGAATCGGTCTAGCCGTTCTCTAGTTTTAGCGCGACTAACTAACAGCAATTAATTTTTATATTATACGCAAACACCATTTGAAAAATCGTTTTTCTATTGGGAAAGAAACAGTAATTATTTGTGATTATTGTGATAATGTCGTATGGTCTGTTTGAAGTTGTCATTCGTTGACTGAACAACTGAACGTCACTCAATTGTTTTGCCTTCCCGGAACCTCTCCACTAACACTTGAACTTTATGGGTACGGTATTAAAGCTCAAATTGATTTTACGTTTTAGTTAGAAAACGTTTGTATGGGAAAAAGAAAAGGGCTGTTTTTAGGGCTTTTCCGGCCATTATTCGATTTTTTCTCGCCGTAAGAACCATCCTTGAACTTCAACGAACATTTAAAAAAAAAAATCAGCCAAATCGGTCAAGCCGTTTTCATGCCAAGTCGTGACAACGGAAAACGGGTTTCATTTTTATATATATAGAAGACTAGCGGACGTCACGCGGTTTTACCCGCGTAGTTCCCGTTCCCGTGGAAATACAGGGATAAAAAGTAGCCTATGTCACCCGGGGATAGTGTAGCTTCCCAATGGTGAAAGAATTTTTGAAATCGGTTTAGTAGATCCCGAGATTACCCCTTACAATTTAACAAATTAATATACAAACACACAAACTTTACTTCTTTATAATATTAGTATAGAAGTATAGATATAGATGACTTAGAGATGGATAGGTAGAAGATACTTCTATCTTCACGTTCGTTCTTCTTGACGTATTGTACTTTTAGGCAAAGGCCTACAGTGTACATGGAAGTACAATACGTCATAGAGAACAAATGATGAATCTTCGTAATACAATTTCGTCAAAACCATAGGTAGCAAAAATACTGTGAAGTTTTTCAAGATTTTCAAGAGTCTGTCTTGTTGGTTTAGTGGTTGGAAGCGCGACTGAAGTCCTGGGTTCGATTCCCTGGCAAAGTGCTATTGGGTTATCCCATTACGAATTTCTCAGTAGCAGCCACGGAGTCTGGATTTGTGCTCGGTTGATGGCAATAAGCTCGCCCCCTCTAACATGAGACGTAAACATAACTGGCGAAATGTGGGTGTACTAATGAGTGCACCTTTACCTAACTCTTCAGGGATTACAGAACTGACGTTTTTATCAAGATTTTGATAGTCCAGAATGCAAATTCCCAAAGTATAACGCTCTACAATAGCTAAAACATTACTCTCTACACATGCAGTAACAATTATTTACCCCCAATTAATCATTTTCTGCACAAACAATTAAAATGGCAAAAATACTTAAATCCTCCACCTACGGTAACCTAAATTTAAATTGAATCTGTCGAGAGCGCGTAACGTGAGTCGTTTAAGGGACTTCCTAACACCGTCGGCACCTTTGTAACAAGTAATGGAAGACGGATGTCAATCCGGTGACACTGGCAGTGTTTATAGCTACGCTTCGGTGGTGATTGAGGAGCAAAGGGCGGGTTACCAGGATTTGAGATAATCCAAGTGATGTAATACTGTCTACGGTAATGATGATCAAGATAGCATGATGTTTGTAATGTTATTAGCGTCTTGCTGTGTTAGTTAGGGCCTTCCTGACTAATAAAGTTTACTGATTTTCAAGTCTAATTAAATTACGGATGCAATGTCATTTTTCTTGAAGATTTTGATATGCGAATAAAACGTTTAGAGATAACACACAATTAAGTTTGCATTTGATTTGTTGTTTATTTTATTTTAATTATTATAAGTCTGAAAATCTTAGGATTTAATTGGTCCCTTTAGTTTGGACCTATTTGGTGTAGCCGTGAGACATAATATTATCCCTTAATTTTTTCATGTCTAGATTTTTTTGTACACTTGTGGCATGTGCCCAATAAATGGGGTTTAATTTCTTTCTTTTACCTCAGAATTCGACATGGCCAACGTCCAAACAGAGACCTGGGAAAAAAAAGCTGTGAGATAGAACCAATGCGTTCAGAAAGCTAGATCGCTTCCCGCTTCTGCCTTTGATCCCACTATAAAATGGTCGGTCTAGTGATTAAATTTAACATTTCGTCGTCCAATCGCGTCTCACCGATAGATTGTAAACGTAATTGAACTACAAGGTGGCGTACCGGCTACCTCGCAGGCAGATCTCGC
The DNA here is from genome assembly GCA_949774965.1 of Diarsia brunnea. Taxonomy (NCBI): domain Eukaryota; kingdom Metazoa; phylum Arthropoda; class Insecta; order Lepidoptera; family Noctuidae; genus Diarsia; species Diarsia brunnea. Next base: position 1,189,327 of record OX459009.1, read on the forward strand.
TAAAACGGGATGAATTCAATTTAAATCTTAAGGTGGCTTTGGCACCTGTGTATTTTCAACAAAAAGTTTTTTTGCGCGCTTCCTATTTTATAGGACATAAACATAATTGGTGAAAGATGGCTACTTAAGTCTTCCGGAAAATACTGGAGTGAAGTAATAGTAATAGTTTATTGTTACAAAAAATGTATATTAGTGTACTTTGATTAACAAAATTATATCTACGCTACAGAAATCTGTATACATGAGAGAAGTTATCTTGTGTTTTAGCTTTTTTAAATTTAATATCAATCGGTTAAAGTCATAAAATACTTTATTTATTGCAATCATCTAGACCGTTTTATTACATACCTAATACCATTCCTAATTAATTAGTCTACTTATGTAAATCTGTGTAGAGCAGGTTCACTTATTTCAATAATCATAAAAGTTCTACAAAAAACTGTTCTTCACCCACAAATGTGACTCCCTAATAAAACTGAACCACATTGTACACTAATTCCTAACGACGCCACACATCAATTGTTTGTTTTTTATTTATTTTCAAATTTCATCGCGATATTATTAACTTTATAGCGATTACGATCTTGAGAATTCATTTTTGACGTTTTTATTCGAATTTATGCGATTCCTTACAGTGTTACCAAGTTATTTCTTCATTATCTAAACACATGTTACAACCTTATTACATCGATATAAGGTAGAATACAGCATGATTTTGTAAAAACCGATGTATAAATAAATTTTGGTCGCTATGACTTCGTGTGACTGCTCTAAGATTTTATTATTTAAAAAATTGATATTTTATTTTTCGAATTGGACTGCTAACGCGCTCAGCGGGTGGTTAGGACTGCTTCGAATAACTTGGAACCTTATCGGTGACATCTTAAGGTTTATTTTGTTTCGTATAACATTCTGCCCTTTGAGGGACTTCAAGGAATCGAGGCTGGGATCTGCGCCTGCGCTTATATTTCCAGCTCAGTTGGATGTTTCGATGTAATCTTTGGAATTGTATAATAGCTATACCTACGTACCGGCGTGGCATAACGTCTAGATTTTTTATGATAAAGTATTTTATTGAGCGACTTGTAAAATGATCCAGATTGAAAGAAACTAGCTGTGGAGTTTATAGCTTTTATGCTGAACAGTATGATCAGAGGAAAGATAACTTTATGGAGGGACATTTTTGAATGTTTTTTTTTTGTAATTTATCGTGTAGAGTAGAGGTAGTAAGGTATTTAAATTCTATTTTTTAAACCTCATACAGACTACAGCTATATAAAACCTGTATTCTATTCCAAGTTTCTAGAACACCCTGTATACGAAAGCTACCGCGAACATCTCTGACCCCTTACCTCATTACTATTCAATCCGATCAAATAACTTATGATTAATACCTAAGTTATTAGCAATCGATTTTATATACTAAACTGACAATTATATATTGCCAAGAAAAGCGGTCGACTCTATATTAATAATATAATATATCTTTATGATAATATAGTTTAAAATAATAACTATAAATATCGAAACACGTGTTGTTTGTTAATTTGTTAAAATATTTATGTACTAACATGTTTATGGAGTTGAATCAAATTATTGCGTCGTATGTCATTAAAACTTATTTTGTGATTTGTAAACCGTGTGCGTCGCACGCGCACTTTTCATAACCTACAGGTCTACCTATCGATTTGCACCGTCACGTAGGAATGTATTTTTTTTATTTATTACATTAATAAACATACATATTTAAATTAAAATCCTCATGGTTGCCCCCCGCCCTGGGGCGAGCGAAGGGGTCTCTCAGACTCTAACTGACTGATAGCCACCCTGGTGTTCCCTTGTTGCACTTGCACCGACAGCTATTAGGTGAGCTAAGAGTGGCAATTGATTCCTAGAAAAGCGCGGCTGCTAAGCATGAGGTCCTGTGTTCGATTCCTGGGTCGGGCAAAGTATTATTGGCTTTTTCCATCAGGAATTTATCAGTAACAGCTACAGAGTCTGGATTTGTGCCCGGTTTATGGCAATAGGCTCGCCCTCTATTACATGGGACTTGAACATAAATGGCGAAATATGCATGTTCTACATTAGGTACACCTCTAACAGGCTAACAGGAGTTACAGTGGTTTGGGAATAGTGTGGCGGGCTTGTCCCATAAAAAAAAAAAAAAAAATTAGGTACACCTCTGCCTAACCCTTCGGGGATTACAGACGTGATGTTATGTTGTACAAAAAAAAGTATAAAAATATTTATTTCTTCTCAAAAACACACATGCACACATACACACCACACACACATTGTACGTACACACATGTACATGACATATACACACACCCTGTACATGTTCTTTTTATATCAGTTTTTGCACGTAAATAGAAATTGGATTTCATTTCCGAACGAATTTTCTATAGAGCCTAAACTATGTGTTTTTTTTCGCCTGACAAAGTCGCGTGATTAACATTAGCTCACAAAAGCTTTAGACACCAAAGTGTTAATAATTACAGTCCCAAATATTATTCAAGTATGTTAATAATATAACCGTACTTTTAAGGCGTGTGATGTCGGCAGAAACGTAATGAATTCAGAATCCGATATTTTATTACAATATTGTGATTTTTCGTGTTAAACTCCACTGTGATTGGTTTTATTTCGTTTTGAATACATTTTGTTCGTATTTAGGTTGAACATTCAGAATTTGACTGATAAAGAATATACTTGGAATCTTTAATTTTAACATTACACAGGAAATACGCGACGAACGACCAAGCTATACAAATCCTGTTTATACAGATTTCTTATTTTCCGGAAAGTTTCTGCAAAGCGAGGCCATGGTATACAAGAAATATGACTTGACGTGTCTCTATGTGTACCAAATTGCTTGTAAAAACTTGCAAATGAAGACCGAAGACTATTTTTGTTCAATCAATCATTCGATTGATTCGATGAATGAATTGCTCGATCGAAGAACTGTGGTGAAAACAACAAACTTTTTTTTTTTTTGGCGGTTTCAAAATCATCAAATAACCCCTCCCGCTCTTGGGCAGAGCGTAAGGGAGTGTCAGACTTCTACTGACTAAAAATCACCCATGTTCCTTCTTAGCCCTTCATGTCGAGGCCGCGGTATCGCTTGCGAACAACCCGCAGCCCCGACGGGAATACAACAAACTTCACTCAAAACATTCATTTAAATGTCATTGTGATCAGCGACTCAGTAAAGAGACAAGATAATCTACTAAGCAGAGATACACACAGTTTTCACAATCCACTGCATCGTAAACCGTTTCGATTGCATTAATCGATATATGTTTATACGGAAAAACAATGAATGTAGGACAGAATATTGGCCTTATGCCAAGCCTAATGTGTATGTTAAGTGGTGCGACCTAAGCGTAATGCCATGTAAACTAGTATTACTAATGTATTGATCTAGTACTGACGCAAATGCTAAGTACTTGTTCTTGGTCTACCGGTTCTAGCTTTGTTTTGTACTTGTGATGTTGATTCTGAAAGGGTTGTTACAAATAGAATGTTGAAAAATGGTAAGAAATAACAAAACATAACACACACCACGTCTGTAATCCCTGTAGGTTGGGCCACTTACCCAACCTACAGTATACCCATATTTCGTCAGTTATGTCAAAGTTCTATGTTATGGGGGGCAAGCCTATTGCCGTCAACCAGTCCCAAATCTAGACTCAGTGGCAGCTGCTGAAAATTCTTGATGTCAAACCTAATGACAATTTGTCCGAGCCAGAAATTGAACCAACAACCAACGGGGCAGTTAAAAAGAAAGTTGAATAGTCGTAAGAAAAAAACTCCTTGTTAAAAGGAGGCTGTTAAATTTATGAAATCATAACCCTTCCTTTTAGTTTTGCTATAGTTGGGAAAAATCCTGTTCCATCAAAGAAGTCTTTATCCAGCAATGATATAATAGAATGGCACTTGAAGACCACTTCATCATCTCTAGAAGGACTGCTCCTTATAAGTCCACTTTAACATCGTCAGTCTAACTTTTCCAATGCCTCATTTTCCACACCTGTAACCCTACCCACCCCGATACAATCAGACAGGCGACATCATTATACTCAAAAGCGAACTACTCATAAAATTAAAAACATCATGATACCGATCGGCGAACATCGGCAATCTTCGTACAAGATCGGGCCGCGATCAAATAATATCACATGTTTATGTTAAGATTCAATCTCAATAACATATTCTATGCGCATGCGACGAATATTTTTCTTTACTGGTAACACCGTTAGTGACAGTCGTTAACCTATGGTTTACTAATCGTGTTTTAGAGATTGCAATCTGTATGTAGCTTAGATACTTGTTTTCTTCCTCGGCGATGTCTGGTTTCAATGAGAGTTATAAGTTCTGAGGTATTAAGAATTCTGGTTCGCTGTCTTTAGCAGGATAGGCAGGTAACAGAGTAGCGAACAAAATACACAAGTTCTAACGTTTTCTGCATGCATTTCGGTACCGAAATCGTGTAAGGGTTAAATAACGGTTTAGCCCAACCTGTATTTATAAAGGTACCGGTATAGCTCAACCTTTATTTTAAACCGGTACCGGTATATTTTTGAGGTATCTTAACCTTTAACCGTAACCGCTTTCAGTCCCTGGCCTTTAGTAGTTGAAAAGTCTGGTTCTGATTATGATTACGGGCTAATTTCTATGAGACGTTAGAAGAAGACACGAGATCATGGATCAGTCAGTGACTAATAGAAAAACATAGCAGTTCTTTAGCCAATACAGGAAAACTTTTATTGGTTCCTATTCAACCAATCTGTCAATTCTACCATCCTGATCTTAATCATAACTACCTCTATCCTAAACTATCTAGATCAGTCCAGCAAAACTTGTATAACCAAACCAAGCTTCTATAGTAGAACTAGTACTCCTATTACCATCATCACAGACATTTCATCCAAGAAAGGAACCACACCATTTCTCTAAGCTCAACGGCTTACTAAACCCACCGTCCCGTCCATCAGACTCGAACAAACACCAAAACACAAATCGCCAACAATAACAGTTATAAAGCCAACATCTCACAGAAGTCTCAATTACCCTCCTCTTCCCTCAGACCGTCCCTCCCGTTCCCTCCCTGGTTTCCCATAGTGGTCGTGTGTGGGGAATCGTGCGCCATTACGGAGGGACCCACGAAACGCTCCGAGCTACCGGCGCTAAGAATTTCCCAGGTAAGCCCTGGTTTAGGACGGGAAACGGTTCGGAGTTCATAGGTGTTGTGTGCCGTGTGGGTAAATTAGAAGAAGATTTGCTTCGGTTTAATGGATTCTGAATATTGCAAGGCATCATGGCACCATAACTTGTAAAATGTGAGTGTACTGAGTGCTACACTTCTGCCAAACCTTTAGAGAAATACAGGCGTGATTCATGTTAAAAACTGTTAACCCGTGTGATGCTTTCAATACGTTGTCAATTACAAGGATTTGGCCACAACATAAAACAACAATTAATAAAATTTCTCAATAAGTATTATGGAGAAAATTTCTCAATAAGATTTTAATTACCTTTAGCATTGCAATTTACTGCATTACCTTCAGACTTTCAACGGTATCCTGGTTAGTTGTGAAAAGCTTGGCAGATAATGGTGAATTTTCCAAGTTCCAAATACTCATCTATTGATGGACGATAAGAAATGGTATTCTATTGAATTTTTCAATGAATCTATCGTTAATTTTAAGACAATAATTGCTATATTCTCCTCAAACTCGCGGTGTGCCATAAACAACTTCTTTCATTAATTTTCTTTGTTACGTGTAGCTCATAGACAAGGTTTAAGAAACCTCTGTTGCAAAGAGATTTCTCTCCCCGGACAATAAAGTACAGATATAAAGTTTCCGGATGTTAAAAGTACTCGGCAGGTTAGCTTAGAATTAATTTCAATCAAGCAGTAAATGTGAAACGCTAGTTATGCGAGACAGACAGACAGACAGATGATGTCTCAAGATAAAACCTATAAAGATATAAAGGGCTTAGATAGTGTACATGTTGAAACGGTGGAATATATGGGCGTGTGTCTGACTCGGGTACGTAGCGGACGTGTGTATAATAAGTTCATAACATTTTGCCCGACCTGTGAATCGAACCTAGGACTTCAAGCTCAGCAGACACGTTTGCGACCACAAGACCAACGAGGCAGTAATTAATTTACAGTTTAGTATTATAGCTACTGCCCACGTACTGCCTCGTTGGTCTAGTGGTCGCAAGCGCGACTGCTGAGCTTGAGGTCCTGGGTTCGATTGATGGCAAAGTGTTATTGGCTTTTTCCATCAGGAATTTATCAGTAACAGCCACGGAGTCTGGATTTGTGCCCGGTTGATGGCAATAGGCTCGCCCCCTATTACACGGGACTTAAACATTACTGGCGAAATGTGGGTGTACTATTAGTTACACCTCTGCCCAATGACTATATAGACTCCTGCTTAACCCTTCGGGGATTACAGGCATGATGTTATGTTATGTCATTATAGCTAGTAAACTTTAAACTTACTACATAGTTATAATATACACTAACAATCATTATTTTGTTTACTTTCACTTTGATTTGCAATGATTTGTTTTATTTACTAGGTACTTAAGCCCGAGGCTTCACCAATTGTTCAATCTATAATGTCCCACGGCATCACACTACCGGGATAAAAAGTATCCTATGTATATACGTAGTATTAATCCTGGCAACAAACTATCTGTGTTCTAAATTTCATCCAAATCCGTTCAGCAGTTTTAGCGTGAAACAAGCTTTTACATTAACAATATTATTAGAAAGATGTGTAATTTTTTTAACGATTAAAGATAGATAAAGTTAAAGAAAATGCGAGTTTTAAAATAAGTTTACGGTAGAATTCATGTTGCAATCTTGTTTTATAGGTTATTTTAAACAAATAAAACTACGAACGTTCTTAGAAAACACGGAAATTGCCTCTAAGAAATTTCATAAAAACTTTATATAAAGTTTTTTATGTTTTAGTCATAACTAACACGTAATAAAAAAGTTATCTAGAAAACAAATCCATTACTAAAAAGCGAAGTGTAAAGTACGATCATAAGGTTATAAATAAGGCTATATGCTGGGCGGGCGGCGTGGGCGGGCGGACCGTGAGAAACCGTTCGTTAAGGCTCTCAAATGAACCTATGTATTAATATTACATGGAAATAGTGATTGATTTTGTATGAATATGGATGTTACGGCTATTTGTTTAATGTAATTGGATAGCTTTAGGATTTTGGTGGGGTTGAGTTTTGATGTATTCATTAGTTAATAAAGTTGTAGAAAAAAAGCTGGTTTTCATTGAGCTTACATCTGTTTTCGCAAAAGCGAGCTTTTCAAACAGGTTACTGAAAGACATATCGATATGATATACACGAAATAGAAACGAAGATGGCCAGTGTTCCCGTCGGGGCTGCCGGTTGTTTGCAAGAGATACCGCGTCCTCGACATGAAGGGCTAAGAAGGAACATGGGTGGTTTTTAGTCAGTAGAAGTCTGACACTCCCTTTCGCTCTGCCCAAGAGCGGGAGGGGTTATTTGATGATTTTCCACCCACCATAAAAAAAAAAAAGATGGCCAGTGTTAAGAATGATGTGGCAAGAAAAGAGGTGTCTCACGAGATGACGAAAAACAGAGAAGTATGGAAGAAGAAGACATGCTGCGCCGACCACAAATGAATTGGGATAAGGGCAAGAGAATGAGATACACCTCAATATAACCGCGATATGTCTAGTCCTATATCGATGTGTTCGTGGGCTTTAACAAACCATGATTGGTTTTTGGTGTCCCAAAGTTTCAACAGCTCATGCATATTTGAGGATGTTATTATCAACTGCCTAGCCTTTTCTCAACTATGTTGGAGTCGGCTTCCAGTCTAACCGGATGCAGCTGAACCAGTATTTTACATGGAGCCTTTGCCCATCTGACCTCAACAACCCAGCTACACCCAGCTACAACTGGGTACTACGATACCAATATGGTCATGAGTGGCCTAAAGTGTTTTACTTCACTTAATGTTTCATTCAGAATCATCGCTATACTATTTATTTCTTTGCAAACAGTCGTTGCACAAAAATAACCGCTAAAACTTCTAAAATGATGAACTATCACCACCCATCTTAAACTCTAACCTCGACCCAATAAAGATTATGAAAACAGCCGCCTCCGCGGCGCAGACTTATGGCTTTCAATTTGTAGATAATCTTTATAGATAGTGATCGGTACAAGTGTAAACAATAGACAGTCTCGTACCCACACGAACACACACATATGTATACACACGCACACACAAATACATAGTGGTCCTTCGCGATAGAACGTGGATAGGATAATGTGTGTTTCAATTGTAAACTACATGAAGTGTAGTAGTATTGTGTGTAGAATAATAGTATTGTGTGAGTGAGTTGAGGTATCTTATTGTCATAAATATATGCATAAAGTTTAAAGAAAACTCTTTAACTGACAGAATACAGTATTCATCCCATTTGGTGAAAAGTGGAAAATACATTACTTTGTTGATTCAACTTTAAGAAAATCTAAACTAAGTTGAACGAACACTCAAAAATAGCGTTACTTGTCATTCGCACAAGATTTAAAATTTCTTATCAGCAATATATAAAGCAGAAATGCACCAATAAATAATGCATTTTCATACCAAACACCATAATTTATGCAAAATGAAGCGACCATTACCATTAGGACCAAAACAAGCCCGGTTCGACCCCATCCCATTCAAGAACCGTAAGTTACTTATAATTCATTTGTGAAATAATATCTATATTTCAGGATCAGAGGTCAATTTACAAAAATGACAATGCGAGAACCCCGCATGACAGGGACGGAGATAGGAACCTCCATGAGATAGAAAGAGTCAGCTATGCAGTCGTGCCAAACGCCGTAGGCACCGCACTATGCAACAATGATGATATTACTGCATAGATGCACTTGATATTACCTTGAAATTTTACAACCTGTCATATTGAACTTTATTTTGTAAGAGACAAGGTTGCGGGTTATTTGGAGTTTTTTCTACACAGCAAAGTTAAGTTGGTAAATTGCGCGAAGTGTTCAAACGCATGGCTTTATTATGTGTTGAACAAAATGAGGTTATTAAGGCTCATTGTAATGGGTTGAAAGTTGAGGCTCTAAGGGATTGATGGAAACGCCACAGAAATGGACCGAATACTAGGAAACAATGATTTTTGCAAGATATTTTATACTCTTGGTTTTGAAGATGGTACAGTTATAACTGAGAGAGATTTTATGAAGAATGTGTGAGTACCTACGTTTATTGTGCGATAAAAGGTATGAATAAATATATCTAATAATGTCTCAATCTCGATGAGTGGTACTTTTATCTTATCTTATTTAGAATCTAGTCAGACTCAGCTTTCACAGTGACATTAATAGTAAATGTATAATCATAAGAAGTAATCTACAAATAAGTGATCTATAAAATAAAACTAAACCAGAAGAAGTCCATGGGAATTCTCATGGACCAGTAACTGGAACATTAAAACGAAACAACTCATGATTTAAAAATAATTAGAAACAAGACAACATAACATAGCTATCGATATAAATTAATAACTGAGTTAAACTCAAAGCAAATATTAAAACGTTATTATGAGTGGTCGGTGCCATCGTACGGTTAACCTGCAATTAAAACTCGGCTTGTAATCGCCGGTGATCGAGATCAAACAGAGACATTAAGAGCTCACAGTTAATGTTAATGTTGATAGAGATGTGCTTGAGAAGAATTTGATTAGAGATAGTTTTTATTTTGTAGATATGGTTTTTAATTTCTATAATTTTGTAAAGATTAGATTTTGTAAAGTTTATGAATTTTTATTTATGTTTTTAAGTGGTATCTGCCCATCTTCGACCTAATGTCGAAGATCCTTTACTGTGAATTAAACACTATACATAATATCCCCTTTTTATGTATGGCTTTAAGTCTAAGTATAGCGGAAATTATAAATGAAAATGGTTATACAGAATGAGTGAGATTTTCCGCCATCAAAATGTTATGCATTTATGCCACAGCACAAATATTTATCTATAATTCACGTCAAGTGGAATTAGAAGGAAACTTACTCAAAGTCAATGATTATTAACAATGTGTCAAAGGGGCTATCAATTATCTGATTAATACTAAGTCGACGTTGTATAGTTTTACATAGATTAGTGATATACAAGGGCGGGAACAGTTGACATAGCGACGAATATACAATTATTATGTTTTTCATGACGGTAGGTACGATTCAAATAACAATGTTAATGTCTACACTTTGACAGAACAAATGATCGGTTCATTGTCACATTGAAGTGTGACCCGAATGACAAATATTATTTAACGGACATTTACATGACATCTGTCACTTACAAAATCAAAGTACGTCTGTATTTATATAAATACGTAAGTATAGTATAGTACAGCCCTAATGTAGTTTGTTTATAATGTTCCAAAGATATTAAATTACAAACAGCCTCGGGTCAAAAGTGATTGTATACAATTACATCTTGATTACAGTTTAACCTTTCGTTAATTACGGGAGCGGTGTAACCGGACGATTTTGTTTTAACTATTTTTAATAAGCGTGCGAATGCGTTTCTGAGTAATTATTGTCTCGAGGGCGCAGAGACTGAATCGTACATCTACTAAGAGATCTGATGACGCGACAGGAATCGATTATTGATGTTCAGAACGTGTCGACATAGCTTCACACCTCGTTCTACAGCAATAAAACAATATCGATTCCCGACCGTTAAGCACCAGACAATCGATAAAAAACAACTTGCTACAAATTCCCCGATGCGTCGTTCGATATTTCATTTTGAAAAAAGAACACTGGCCGAGCACGGCGCGAACGTAAAACAATTGAAGCATAATTCTATCGGCGTCTATGGCGACCCGCGTGACCCCGAGCCCAGCCGAGCTCGCCCGAGAATAGCCGAGTGAATCCCGCCCACCCCTATTAGGAATTGCTCAGCTAATAACTGTTTTTATAGGAATTTTGAAACGAAATTAGTTCTATTGCTAATAATAAAGCAATTGGTTTGCGAGTCCATGTAAGTATTTTATTAGCAAAATGTGTCGACCGAGTCATTTGACGAGCATAAATTTTGATGTGTCTTTTATGAAGCAATTGTATTTAATTACCCTTAAATGTTGGTTTATTATGTTGTTTAATGACTATACAATTAACAATATTTACTTGTCGTAATTAATTCTTGTTGCAGGTGATAAATTGATTAAATATTTTTAATGCCTTACCGTATTGCTCATGAACGGAGATGGAGAACATACCTGAAACACACAAAAAAAAAATCATTAAAATATTAAACAAAACAACCAAAATTTATATTTCCAAGAATTAAAAAATATTATATCTTCTTATGTATTCTTAAGCTTCAATAGCAAACCATTTAAACAAACAGAAAGTCCCAGAATTTAGAAAAATCCTGCTTATCCTACCCATTTAACCCTCCCGTGCGGGGTGCGGTCAAGTTAAACAATGCAAGTATTTTGTCCCATTATCGACTCAAGTCAAGTTAAGTCCCACGACACGGGTGATTGATTTACGACATTTACAACTTGCCACCCATTTCTGTGGTTTATTTAAGAGGTAGCAATGACGGGATTAAAACGGGATGTTTTGCAAAGTTTTTTTTTTGTTTTCTTAGGAAAGAGATATTATACGGTATTTTCATTCATTGGAAGTTTTTGTAGGATTATTGTTATTTGATCTGTTTAACGGGAACTGTGTTTGTTTGAATCGGTTTAGCGTTAGTTTCTGTGGGGATTTGAATTTTTAGTTTTAAGTTTTATGCTAAATGAAGTACTTAAGCAAAATATGTGAAACCATTTCATTTTTAAGATCTTATTGTATGTATGTACCTACTATTAATATAATTATGTGTACTTCCATATTGCAAATGACGAATCTTATCTAGGTTGTCTGGCATAGGTAGGGCCGGTATTTTTAACATCGTTATTTTCAGCGTCTGTTTATAATACTTTCAACTACACATTTAATAAACAAACAAGACTAAATTATTTAAAAATGGACACTAAAAACAATAATTTTAAACAACCACTAAAAATACCAAAAACAACAATAATTAAACCCCCCAACAATTACTCAGAAAGAAAACGAAACACCTACCGTCCCAGCTCAATAACAGCCAGATCCCCGGACACCCACACTACGCTATTACCAAGCCTCTAACAGCTTAAGTGCTGTGTTAATACACACTCACAATGCGCAAGCGCATTCAAATACGGTTAGCACAAAAATCACGGTACAAAAGATGTTTTCAAGTTATGGCTGCGTTAATAGACTAGACGTGTGGAGGCATGTCCTGTCTTTAATGGGTGGTATGGATGTGAGTAGGGAAGTGTATGGAGTAAGGTGTATTTGAAATCGTTTGGTGAAGGCGTCTGTGAGTCAGGGTTTATTTGTATTGAAGGTAGGTTAAATTAAACTTTTGAGTAATTTTTGGGTTAAACATAAAATATGATATCACGTTTGTAAATAAAATATGAGATCTTTTCGCCACATGTTTTGGTTATAATCTGTTATATTGATTCAGAGCAATCGTCTAAAAAGGAGGATTTGACGCGAAAAACCACTCATTAATTTTTACCCAAACAACACATTTTTTTTCGTTAACTGTAAAAATAAACACAATTTACGATGAATCAATACACTTACTATTTATGTGTCGTGTACTATCGCCGATAATGATCGGACAAACACAGTGTAGCGAAAGTCGCCGAGTTTCCAAATTAGCACGTCCAGATGACCAACAGATTGATAGAGGACGAATTAGCGGCTTTTGTTAGGCTGTGTCCGCGCACGCATTCACCGGGTTAACGGGGGAACCACGTTGTCGGAAATTCATAGATATTTTAAGTTTTTTCTTGAATTTACTTAGTTATAGTACATTTGACACACAGTTTTAGGCTACAGTAAACTTGAAATTTTAATTAACCGGACCGAATAAATATGTATAATAGTTTTTATGTCAGAATATTGACTGAGCGTGCACTAGGAAAAAAACATAATTTAATGTTGAGTGCAATAAAAACTAAAAGTAAAACGCTAAGTACACAAAATTGTGAACAATTACAACGAATGACGTTATACTGTGACTTTGAGAGATCATCAAACCAGTTTCAAAATGTTCAAGTGCACATTAGAAGTTTTTAACGAAACCGATGTTTGTTGATAAATGTTAGATTTATTAATATTTATGTACTTAATAATAACTCAATACAATTTATTGCATCGATTTAACCCGTCTCTCGTCTATGTGAATAATAACAATATAAATTAATTTTAATAGCATTTAAGAGTTTTAGTTTCAATAAAAATCGTTCTCAAGGTAAATAAATATGAAGGACTTCAATGTAGCAGTTGATAATAATAGTTTGTAATTAAAAGCACACTGAGCACTAATAATTATGCAAATATAACAAATTGGTGTAATTACTAGCTTTGTATACGTTTTTTTAGAAACATCGATTACGGTTTTTTAGAAAATTGTTACAGAATTGTAAACATTTATTCGTTTTTATGATGAACGATTGTGAATTTGTTTTTATTAATACAGTTGCTAAATGTCAAACGATTATAATTGTTAATTTCTACAGAAAACGGTTTTAGATTAAGATTTTCTGAATAAAATGTCACAATATTATTGATTTATAGTGTGGCATAGTTTCTTACGACTAGAAATATGTTATTATCTGTTGGGGTCCACATTAATTTCAATATTTTAATTTCTGAACCAGAAGCATTAAAAGAATAATATTTGCAATCAATATTAATAATTTAATATTCATTTGATACGTAGTAAATATGTAAACAGGGTAGGCGCGGCCGAAACATAATAATATACACAACTAAACCTTGTAACTGTTCAATACGAAAATAGAATTCCTAAAACATTTATTCTATTATTCGCTTTTTATATTATTTCAGTTAAAGCTTTCATATATATTTTTTTTACCTTTTTACTCCAACTAATAAAAAAGTTTTGACTTTTTACGTTATGTACTTTCTGTCCCACAGTTACGTGTATCAGGGACACCCTACACAGCATTTAGCGTGTGATATTACAACTTGTTCCGACGCTTTGTTAGCACTTTTACGAACTCGCATGAAAGTCAATTGTATGTTGTTTTGTGCTGTTCCGTGTCGCCTGGGAATTTGGGCGAACATTCGCGTTTTATTGGCTCAATAGAAGACTGGGATTTTAAAGTGTTTAAATTTGTGTTGTGAGATGTTGGACTGTCCCGTCGGGGCTGCGGGTTGTTCGAAAGAGATACCGCGACCTCGGCGCAAGGGCTAAGAAGGAACATGGGTGGATTTTAGTCAGTAGAAGTCTGACACTCCCTTTCGCTCTGCCCAGAGTGGGAGGGGTTATTTGATAATTTCCCACACCACAAAAAAAAAAAAAAAACGATGTTGGACTGTTGGTCCATATTATTTGCTATCAATAAAATGACATACGAAACGGCACGTTTTATAAAACAGTTCAACATTATTTTCTCGCGATCGCGGTGCTTGTAACAGCGCCGAAATATCGGGAACTCAAAACAAATGGTAGTAAATATCCCGTTTTCGGTATAAGTGACAATATCAGTTTAAAAACTTATATGTTTTGTAACCTTAACTGATTACTCCCATTCCCTGCATTTTATCGTAACCAGATTATCAAAAGTTACCCAACTTTAAAACACTTATAAATCTATCCAAAGGTTAAATCTGTTAGAAAATCTGCTCCAACCACGCCCTCTATTTAAATAAACAAACACTACAATATTGTTTTAGTCCAATCAGTTTAAATCTCTCTCAAGTGTGATACCATACAACATTTCACACACGAAAGGTTGTAACAGATTAATGTGTTTGATAAATAGGGTAAGCAGTAATCGAGGTTATGTAAACATAGTTTTGTTATATAATTATTGAGTTTAAGTATAAAGGTTAGTGTATGACCTAATGAGATTAGGTTAATTTCGTATTGTTTGTTGGTTGTTATGGCTTGCAGTACATGATTCTAGTTAATTTAATTTTAATAACACTGTATGACCAGGGATCAGGTGAGATAGGTTACTCTCAGAATTAAAGCTTATGTGCAAAAGTACAAAATCAAATCCGGAAATAGTTGAGAAAAAGAAGATTTTTACGTTTAAAAAGACTACGGAAAAATATTAATAGTTTTTTCTTCTGTTTCTATAGTACATAATATACAGGGTGGTGCCGACAATACGACAATAAATGAAACCACTGGTAGTTCTAGTTCATAGGAACATTATTAAACTATCAGATAAATCTTAACACCAAAATAAAAAATTGGGAAAAATATCAATAAAACTAAGTAGCATAAAACTGTAAACGAAATACATTACAATTTACAAACAAATATTGGTTTACTAACCTTAGGAATACTTTGCACCGATTAACGCGTGGAAATAAAATGTAACAAACGAATTTGGCAAAGACATTTAGGTAGTTTATTGTCGTATCGGCGGCACCACGACGGTGTTAGGATTTATTTGATAGTTTAAAAATGTTCCTATGAACTAGAACTGCCAGTGGTTTCATTTATTGTCGTATTGTCGGCACCACCCTGTATATAAAATAATGTAGGTATGTGCGTTTTTAATTGTTAAATAAAACTTAATTATGAGGAAAACCAAATAATTTTAAAATCGAGCCACTTTTTTTTCTTGTGCTTTTGTAACTTGTGTTAGATCAAAATATCAAGTTTTTCCTTTTTGTTGAACTAGTCAACATAGTACACTCGGAAGATTCATAAGTAAAGCATATTTTGTACAAAAATAAGCCCATTTCACATATTATATGAAGACTCAGCGTAAGTCGTGGGAATCTCATAAAGCGATTGACGCGCTTCGTTATGTAGAACGATCTGTAATTGCGCCGTACGGACAGCAGAATAGCGGTAGCTTTACATCGCTTTTATTGCTACAATACGTTATGACTACTGATGTTTTTATTATCTCGTGTGTCTTTGTTGAGAAATGGCGAAGAATAGGAATCGTTATTTTGTAAACATTAATAAAATGACCATTTGATTTGTTGGTTGCTTGTTTTTTCGTGTCGGCTGTGATGCAAATTTAAATTAAGTGGAACTGAAGTGGTGAGAAAAGTAATAAAGTAATAAGTTAACTAACTAAAAAAAACATGATTTTATGAACATTTTGTTTTATTCAATTAATAAAAAAAATACGAAATTAAAACGGGGTGACTTTTCGAAGTACTGTATCGTCTTCATTTATTGTTTACGTGAAAAAAGACAAAATACGTGTCCAATATTTTTTGGAAATCTATCTGACAAAATAATTAGATTATTTTTGTAAACTACCCTGTTGTAATAATAAATACGAATGAAGTTGCTTTTACAATCATAACTCTCTTATTTGAAATATTTATAATCACCACTGCCTCGTTAGTCTAGTGACCGTAAGCGTATTTGCTGAGCATGCGGTCCTGGGTTCGATTCCCGAGTGTTATTAGGTCTTCCATTAGGAATTTCTCAGTAGCAGCCATGGAGCCTGAATTCGAGCCCGGTATATGGCAATAGGCTCGCCCCCTATTACATGGGATATAACTGGCGAAATGAGAGTGTAGGTACTAGGTACAACTCTGTCTCACCCTTCAGAGATTGCAGGCGTGATGTTATGTTATGTTAGTAAAAACCACGTTTCCCACTTAAGTCAAACAAATAGAAAAGTTCTAATTTAAAGTTATTGCGTCAATGATGAAAATAATAGGATAATAACTAACGAAGTTTATTCTCAGTACGCTAAGACTTCTTGCCACGCCTGCATTATTTGAACTTTTAACCCTTTCCCAGTTTATGTCCAGCGTACTAACTGTTACTTATACCAGAGGTAATGTAACTGCTATAAAATAACACGAGAATAAAAGAAACCCTCCAGAAATCCAGTTACTTCTCCGCTCTTATTTCCACAAGCATAACGGTTTTCAATCAACCGCGGTAATAAACCTAGAAAAATTAAATATTACGAGGCTAAATAAAATGGAGCTATCATTGGACCGTTTTATAGTTCAATTATTCATACAATAAAGCGTAAAATCCATGACATTTATAAATATACGATCGATTTTGTAACCGATTACGAATTCAAACATCGATGAATCGATTCAGCTCAAATTCACGCGGCAATCAAGAAAACATACAGTGATCACGATATGGACAATTATTGGTCACAAATTTTATTTCATGGCGTGATATTTTAATCTCTGTTATGTTGGCGGTACACGCGATCATTTGATACGATATCATCACGCTATTTGTTACGAAGGGTTAAATGGGTATTGAGATAAATGTTTTTGCTATCGCTCTGGCCAGATTTTTTTTGTTAGGCTTTTTCTGTATCGAATATTTTCCACCTCTAATAAATGGAAATGGAAGATACAAAATCAATGTTCACATAAAACCAAATAAATGATCAATGACCCCCATGCTAGGTAAAACCTGTGTTATAGGGGTCATCCATCCGTCCATTATGGATCACAATAAAGATCGCTTTCAAATTAATAATGTGCACTTGTGTAAAATTAAACTAGACTAGTACAATTTAAAACGAGAAAAAAAACAATTTAAACGTAGGAAAAAATGGAAATGGAGCATAATTAATTAATAATAAGGAAAACTCTGTCTCTCAAGATACAGGTTATCCTAGTTTGAGAGACAGGGCTCACAATATCTGTATACAGCCTTCTGCAGCGTAGTAAGCATCTTGTTTAAACAGTGTATGCAAATGTACTTATGTTTCTTTGTGACAATAAAACTATTTTTTATTTTTATTTATTTTAAACTGAGTATCTTTATAGGTGCGGGGTGTGAGTGTTTGTGTGAGTGTAGCTGTGTATGTGTGGGTGTAGAAATGTGTAGGTGAGTGTAGGTATGAAGGGAGAGTGGATGCCTGTTTTTTTGAGTTATGGTTTGAGTAATTATTCTGACTCGTCATAATTTAGGTTGAACAATGAAAGTTCAGTGTCAAAATCTTGTCAAATACATAATACAAAAATACTGCTACTGAAAAACGCCAATTTTGGTTGTTCAACAAATAAAAGCATTTTCTGCTATAAATATTATTTTCATTGTTCTTATGTTATTTGTAATTCCTTTATTCAATTAAGTTAATATTTTCTTAACGGGTCTTAATTGTTATTTCAAAGTCATCTGAAGGAATGTATTGAAATCACGAACGATGCACTGAATAATGCACATTTTACTGAAAGAACTGGGGTTTTTTCCATCAGAAATTACTTAGTAGCAGTAACTGAATTACCCGTGCCCGGTTTATAACAATAAGGCCACCACCCTTTAACTTGGAACTTAAACATAACTGGCGAAATGTGGGTGTACTATTAACTGCCTATCTCATCGGGGATTACAGGCGTGATGTTATGTTATGATTCGAAAAATCCTCACTATTCCAAGCTAACTAACCGGCATCATATTTTCCGAACCATATTAAAGTCGACTTCCAGCCTAAACTCAGACGCAGCTGTATACCAGTCCCGTCGGGGCTGCGGGTGTTCGCAAGAGATACCGCGGCCTCGACATGAAGGGCTAAGAAGGAACATGGGTGGTTTATAGTCAGTAGAAGTCTGACACTCCCTTTCGCTCTACCCAAAAGCGGGAGGGGTCATTTGATGATTTTCCATCCACCATAAAAAACAAAAAAAAAAAGGGGTATACCAGTATATAACACTAGCTGTTGCCAGCGGCTTTGCCCGCTACAACTCGAAAATTATCCCACGGAAAGATAAAATCGGGATAACAACTATCCTATGTGTTAATCCAGGTTATAACCTATCTGTGTACCAAATTTTATCCAAATCCGTTCAGTAGTTTTTGCGGGAAAGAGTAACAAACACACACTCGCACACAAACTTACGCCTTTATAATATTAGTGATTAGTGTGATGATCTAAAGATTCACATTCATCATCATCATCAGCTGCCTGCCTTTTCCCAACTATGTTGGGGTCGGCTTCCAGTCTAACCGGATTCAGCTGAATACCAGCATTTTACATGGACCTATCTGATCCAAAGATATCTAAAGATCCACACCATTCTCCAAAATATCCAATCTCCATAACTAAACCCAGTTAAGTTTGTAAACAAATAGAGTTAGTATAGTTGTGAACAAACACGTCAGATTAGAGCGTGGTGAGTGTACCAATTATGCGCGCTGGCGTAGTTAGTGGCCACTTAACATGTTGCGCTGTTGTGGTCGCGTCGGGATTAACTTTGCTTACGAGGCAGGGAAGTGTCTTTAAAATTGATATCTGTGTTTTTGTATTGTTTTTCGACAGGTTATTGGAATATTCTTTATTATGTAAGTGAATCATACATGTTACAGGTATGATCATAAAATATTCTGTAATACTTAAATGTAATGTGTGTATGTCCCAATAAAGTAAAATGAAATGAAAAATAAAAGTACACTAAACTGTTTATAACTGTTTTCTAAGCGACTTCTAAAAAAGGTGGTGGTTATAATTCCCTCCGGCTTTTTTGTAAAAAAATGGAATTACGACTTCTATAATATTTTCTGCAAAAAAGTTTTCAGGATGATACTTTGGTAGATCCTTCCAAGATGAAAGTTTTAAGTGGTTTTAATGTTCTTTGATGGATGAAGGATTTGCTACGATAACATAAACTTCAAGCTTGGACTTGATCTAAGTTTGGATAATTATAGGTCCATATTTATTATTATGTCTACAAGTCAGCGTTAAGGTAAACCAAAATTAACAGAGTCTTGTTAGTTTGCCATTTTTGTTCACTTGTTTTCCTTTTTAGATATATAATATATATATACTGGCAATCTTATGATTAATTATCAAATTGAATTGGTATTTCCATACGCAACGTTTTAACAAAAAGATGAACAAAACAGGAATGAAAAACAAACACTTGTTAAGTTCTTGTTCTTCATAGAACTGGCTCTTAACTTCGCTTTGACATTCATGTCCTATTTAACAACATTTTTTCCCAATGTTTGTTTCTCAAAATCTCCTAAATCCTAACCTCTAATCATATCGACCAATCACGCGTCCCGCATAGTTCATTAGACCTCATTACCACTTGTGAACACCAATGAATCAATACAACCATTTACCAACTTATCAACACACTGATACACCGAAATCCAAGCGATTATCGACGTTAACTGCTTAGGATTAAAGGACTATTAAGATTAGGCTAAACACGAACTGTAAGTTTGTTTTTTCCTAACCCGTTGAAATGTCGAAATATTTTCTTACTTAATTCCTTCAGCCTGATGCATTACTAATGTAGCCACTAACCATACGTTTTCTTAGCACCTGTTAGCATACGCATAGAGGTGATAATCCAATGTGTTTTATTTGTCGAACTAGGATAATATTGTCAGTGTAAAACAGTAATGTTTACATTATCAATAGTAAAATCCGTGATTAAGTTTGTCCGTTCGTTAACGAAGGTGTGATATGGGTTGTTTCGAGGTTAAACGATCGTTTCGAAACAAACCGTGTTTAGTTTATGAATTAGTGGTTGATTATTTGGTTTGTAATGAACATGTTTTAGGTGAAGGTATTCATCACGATTTCTCCTTAATGAAATGTACCTAGGTTTAATGAGATTATTATGGCATTGGTGTTAAAAAATAACTTAAAGTAACATATAAAAGAGAAAATAAAATTGAGCTAAGCAGTGTAATGTACAAAATATCCAGCTTTACTCCGCTACCAGCAAAATGGTCATAATAGACCCGCCACTAATGATCATGGTTCCTAAACATATTTGGCGAAATATTTGTCTACTTTAGGGTACGACTCTGCCTTTTCCGTTGATTATTACAGGTAGTCGTGATGTTATGAATAAAATATCTTGACTTCAAATAAGCTGCCTATCCACAAAATGACATAAGTCGTGGCAAATACTATGAAGTGTAGCGATACTGGGTCCGCCATTACCGCTGAACTATATCAAAGATATATTCTCAGATCATAAGGTTGAAGGAAGATACCAACACGAAATTTGTGACAGGTGAACCCATTACCCACCTCAATTGAGATACAACGTGGGATCAGGTGGCGCAAGCACAAGCCAGGGTTCAAAGTGAATCGGTTCGAACGTGGCAATAGCATCTGCTCTAAACATAATAATTGTGATTCCTTGCACCACATGTCTTAGTTATTTATGTATTGTAAAGTTCAACTTTAATACTAACGTTGTTTTTGGTGAGTGTTCACATTTGTACACGTGAATTGAGCATGTTTGAACAGAGTCTAGGCCTAGAGAAAGTGACGTTCTATCGGTGATTATCAATATTAAAGTCATCACCATCATTAGCAGCGTTGTTCCATCCACTGCTAAATGCAGACTTCTATTAGCAATGATCGAATAGTCAAATATAGGACTGAGAGTAGTTGTCGAAAAGTTTTATATAGACTGACACTAGCTCCCGAAAAGTTAAACATAGGCTGACATAAACTGCCGAAAAGTCCAATATAAACTGACAGTTGCTGCCGAAAAGCTTACGTCTATTTCGTTGAAAAGCTTATATATCTATTGCTGAAAATTACTGTAGATTAGAAAAGCTTTGATAACGAATGACACGTGTCTAGGTCTCTTTTGTGCTATGAAATGCTCAAAAAATTCAAAGCCTACCAATCAGTTTACAGTTACCTATCACACATACCTATGCCGCCGACTCTCACACACCATCCGTCACAAACACAAACGAATTTCTCTCATTCCACGACAGGTTGTAAAAGCATACAATTAACATATTTTAATATAAGAATTCATAAATTCCAAGCTAGTCATAAAATTTCTAAGACAATGGCTATTTGTTGTTTGGTTGTCTATAAAGTCGTGTCGTGTCGTGCAATGAGCACGAGTTAGCGACCTGACACGATTGATATTATTTAATTTCGCAAGAGCCACAGTGCGAGGTGAAGATGTCGGTTATTACGCGAAATTATCTTTTAAAGTAATTAGATCACGCGAATCTGTTACGTGATCTGCTGAGTTCTATTTTGCTTGTAGCTTTTGTTCTACGGCAGTTTACTGGTCCAGAAACAGGAACCCGTCCTTCAAAGTATTTTGAGTCGTGTTGTTAGCTTTTCTGGTTAGTGTTTTAAAAATGAAGTATGGTTGGGTGGTATGGATGTTCTGATTGATTGAATTATAACATCACATCTATAATCCTCAAAGGGTTAGGCAGAAAGGCGTACACATTGGTACACCCACATTTTGCCAGTTATATTTAAGTTTGAGCCATCAACCGGGCACAAATCCAGACTCCGTGGCTGGCGTTTAAGCTGCACTGTGCAAACAGGATCCCTTAGAAACGAGAATTCATCAGCCATTCTATTGCGAGATTTGATGATATTGATAGAAAAATGTACCCTAAGCTCAAAGTACACCCAAAACCAAAGCCATGGCAACAAAAACTGACCTAAATTAATAACTCTTTATTATGAAACTAATAGTTATTACGTGTGCATCACACCGTGACATTGTATCACAGTAAGTCACAGTTGTTTCTTGACAGTTGGTGCACAAGTTCGCGGGGAAAAGTGAAAAAATAACATCGCTCCAGTTCTCACGGGCGGTCGAGTGTAGTGTGCTACCGTTTAAGACATAGGCGGTAGCGATTTAGGACGCATAACTTTTGTTTACTGTTTTATGAGAAATCAGTGGGTTATTGAATGAAAAAACGTCTAACAACATGCTTGTATTAAAGGTTTAGAGACTGGCGTAAGTACAGTACATCTAGATTTGGCTTGTTATGGTTGTCAACCTAACTTGGTGCCAGAAAAAGCTTGCATTATTTTTCAACAGATTTTTACGCATTCGGTAGATGCTTTTTCTCACTTTTGCTATTTTAGAACCACCTGTATCAATAAGATAATATTTATTATCTATTAACTCGTTAATTTCTTTAATTAATTATGCAGCGATAACTCAAATTCATCAACTGGTTTCGAATGACATGTCATTAAATATCGTCCATTACGGGCCAAACATCATTAAATTGTCATTTACCCGTTATGTATAGTAACACAAATGACACATATAATTATAAAATGGCGGCGAACAAACAAGAACATGTATGTTATGTGGTTGCTAATGATGTGGTCGTTGACGTCATAATTAAAAGCAAAGATATGTAACGTTCTAGGCAATTTTTTGGGACGGCTAGGCGACTATTAAAGCAGCAACAAACAAAAAAAAATATTAAAATGATTGAAGTCTTGAAGGACGTTCCGTCTCCATTTAATTTGTTTTAATAATTATAATCGTCCAGCCTCTCAACTAAATAGTTATCTTAGTTGCAGATAAAATGTCCCAAAACCTTGGGTCAAACCTACGAAAGGATTGACACATCTTGAAGGGAAATGCGAAAGGCGGCAAATCACCTTGCACTGTTGTTTCCAGTTTTCGCAAGATTTTTTTTAATTTTCACTATGTTTATTCGTAGTACTTGTGATTTTTAAGTGGGCTACAGTTAGACTGGAAGCGGACCCGCGGTTCTGATGATGATGAGGATTATTTACAGTGGAAAACGAATGAACCCCAATCCCCGCTACAGCTCATCCCCCAGTCCCCAATAACAGCTCAGCCTTGATCTTGCTACCGCCGCGTAATTAACCGCACCAGTTTACGCGGCGTCGGCGCGTGCGCAGTGACGTCACCCATTGTTTCTTTTAATTAGTTCAATGTTGTGAATGAGAGGTTGGAAAAAAGTGGTGTAATACGCGTAGATAGTACTTGTAGTAAGCTGCAAGTTCATGTACAAGGAAAAAAGTAGTTCGAGTGTTGTATGTATTGCGTTCAGCTTGATGTTCTTTTATTTTTATTGGGGATAGTGTAGGAGATTTTTTATGGAGTGAAGATGGGTTTGTGTAGTTGGAATTAAGCATTATTGAGGGTGGGGTTTGTCGCATAGATTTAATCGCAATGAGCAGTTTTAGTATTAAGATGAATGCAAGCAAATTGCGTGATGTAACTATATATTCGTGAGATGGAATTGAAAACAAATATTCTAGTATTGCAACGCGTGACCTAAGTGCGAACACAAGCAACTACGGTTACATAAACCATTTCAATCCGTTAACCAGTCACCTCTAACCTTTCAAAACTAATTACTTTAACCGTTTCCAAATCTCTAAAACACAATGATCCGATAAAAATCCTCATCGACGACCTGACACTGACAGCACAATGTGGTTACCATCATTTGCGAATATCAATCATGTACAGGATGACACTCGGTGGCCATAAAATTGAAATTCTATCGAGAACGCATGGTAGTACTAAGTTATAGCTACTTTACTGGAAAGCCTGTTTAGTGGGTACGACACGATTCCGACACGACTGCTGCGATTGATGTTATTAGTGTAAATCTTTTCTGAAGGTTCCGTTTTTCTGGAGTGGCAGAATTGCTGTGTAATATATACAGATGTATGACCATTTTGCTGTTGTGTATTGACTGTGTGTGTGAGGTTGTGGTTAAGAAGCAAATATTGTTTATAACAAGGGAGTTTTACAAGGTACAGGTGCAGCCAGACTTACATTCGAGGTCTGAAAACATTAGATCCTAGATTGCAAAGTGAAGAGATAGGAAGTAAGAAGTATCATAAATAAAATTTAACAGAAGCTCCAAATAACAGGCAGGATATAATAAACGTTACTTAGAACGTTGTTTGGGTAAGCCCTAAATCTTTCTTTGTCACTCCACTACAAGAACAATACGGAGACGGAGGTATATCTAAGTAAAATCACATACTAATTCTAATCTAAACCTAAGACTGGTTTATTCATAACAGAAAGTGCCAAAGAAAAATATAATCTCGCAATATCGTGCAAATCCACTTCACACAACGACTCAATAAAATCGTACATAATAAACAGCTCACTTTAGACAGCAGAGCTGCAGACGTTACGGCGCCCATAGCGCATAGCATTCACACTCGAGTGCTTGAAAGGTTGAGCTTTATGCTCAAAGGTTGAGCTTTATGCTCAATAGAAACAAAACAGTTACGGTATGCCGGCTGTTATGAGCGCGCCAGACTTCGACATCAGCTGTCACAGGAGATAGGAATTTGGTTGAAGAAAGCGCTCGAGGAAATTGAACATTTGACGGTGAAGAGTTGTTTTAGTTTACGATTTTAGGGGTTGTGGGTAAAGTAGTTTTGTTACTTTGTCTCTTATACTTGGTTAATTAGAATGACCCTTCTTTTTCGAAATAACTTCTGAATTTGAAACTTTACGCTTTGCATTTGACTTTATTTCTTCTGTGTCTTCATTATACCGAAGTAAGTAGCCTAACGGTCCAGCGACCTCCCTGTAAATATCTTCGTTATGCTTTACTTTCAGTTCCTAGTTCACTTTGATAAATTCTTGGTCATCCAATTACAAAGAGAAATGTTTACGAGAGCATAATTACTTCATCTTGTCAGATTACAGTCTAGCCGATTACACACGCATAAATGCCTAGTCTAGCATATGATTTTACTAAATCTACATTTCCTCATTCCAGAGGTCTAAGAGGTCTAACATTAATTACACAGAATATCATATTAGCCAATTATAAAAATTTAGTTCGTGATATATCGAAACGAAAACAACAATTATGAGCTATGTAATTAATAACCATAAAAAACGAGACCATCTTTCACCACTCCAATTCTCAAAACACTTTCGACAAATAGAAGGAATAAAAATAATGAGGCTGTCATCGATAACATTGACAAATTAAATATCAACATCTATTACCATCTTATAAATACAGCTTCACCAGACCAAACTGAACTTTAGTTTAATCACAATAGGAGTGATGTAGATGATAATGTTTAGTTGGTGGAGCATATGAGGAGTGAAGATAGGTAATGTCAGAATTTTTGCCACAGTGTAATTAGAGAGAGCTCTGACGCAAGAGGTCATGCGAACGGAATCGTAGAAATCGTACTTGGGACCGTCTGGTAGGCTGTGGTGCAATATTGTTGAGGAGGCGGATTTCAGTTAACATTTTTGAAGATTATAGGACAAAATATGAAGTATTTGGAAATATATGAAATACTAAATGGAAAGCTAAGGAAATGTGGAATACAAATATTTTGGTTTCATGTGTACAGTAATAGAATCAACACAAGTTTAACTTTAAAATTGAAAAGAGCGAGCAACTTCCATCAAACGTCTTTTATTACAAAGGTTCTTAAATCGCTACTGCTTACCGCCCCGCTGCAACCTTTTAACTTGTCCCACAAACCGCTAAGTTTCGTTAACAGTTAATTAAAATTAATAATCGTTAACTGACCAGCGTATTGTAAATTAATGATTTATAAATTTCCACCGCGCTACTTGAGGGTGAGTGTTGCTAATGATGTGCCTGTAAAGATCAGCGGGGATTGAGACATGAAGGAGGATGCGAGGAGGAAGATAGAGATTTGTATTGTTTTAAAGTTAAGATGCTTATTTTCCCGTCGGGGCTGCGGGTTGTTCGAAAGAGATACCGTGGCCTCGGCACAAGGGCTAAGAAGAAAAATGGGTAATTTTTAGTCAGTAGAAGTCTGACTGCCCAAGAGCGGAAGGGGTTATTTGATGATTTCCAAGTCCCAAAAAAAGAAAATGATGTATATTTTGGTGTTATTGGTACGGATATTAAGAGCTAATAAATATGTAGTTATAGATAAATGCAGTTCCTTACTAAGTTAAGTTGCTATACTTAATGGCAACCCAAGTTTCCGTGCTACACGCTTGTTAGGTACAAGCCGTTTAGTAAGGAAAAGTTGTTGGAGCTTTCAATAATAAAAGCAATTACCCGTTAAACTTGTGTATCATGTATACTGGTCTAAATATTATGATTGAAAATATATGCCTTGCTTTTATTGCAAACATGGCGTTCGCTGGCTGCATGGCTGTGTTAGGCCTCATTTACGGACACGCGGGACGTCGCGCGGCGCGTTGTGCGTATTAATTCAAACACATGGCGATGTATAAAAACGTTATCGATTTTAAACGACGATTTTACTAGAAGCGATTTTTCGCTCGTTAGTTTAAAATGCAGCGTTTGTTGCAGTGGACGCGCCTCTCAGTAAATAAATAAAAAAGCTCGAGACGAGCCTTCTTCACGCGCCGCGCGACGCCCCGCGTCTCCTTAAACGAGCCCTTAGTTAAGTTAAGAGTAAAGTATTTTTTTAATTAACAGCGAACCACTAATTAATTGCATTATCCTCATCATGAGACCACGCCTATAATACCCGAAGGCTAAGACACAGGTGTACGTAATAATAGCACACGCACATTTCGCCACTTACGTTATTTTTAAGTATAAAAGGGGACAAATTCAGAGTCTGTGGCGGCTACTGGGAAATTCTTGATGGATAAATCTTATGAGAATGCAGGCTTTTAAATATCATTATTACATGCCCATCAAACTTATGTCGACACGGTTGGCGCAGTGGCTAAGCGATTTCCGCGGGTTCGATCCCCGCACGGAACAAATATTTGTATGGCCTGCAGATAGTTGTTTCGGGTCTGGGTATTTGTGTATGTGACTTTATATGTTTGTGAACGCACCCACGATACAGGAGAAATTCCTAGTGTGGGGCAATGTTTTAAAAAAAAAGAAAAAAAAAGTAAGCTTCCCAGTAGCTGCAATGATGTCTTGGTTCCGTGTCCGCTTCGCCTTAAGATAAAACAATTAATAATAATTTGTGACGAGTGAAATTAATATTTTTATACAGTGGCGGTTGATACTTAACTTTAATATGTCTGTAATTATTTGAAATATCTGTCTGTTGACGGCTACAGTTAGTTGCAAATTGGATTTTCTTGTAATTATTATTATAGTATTGTCGTAAAATTGAGTTTATATTATTGGTTTTTTGTGTACAGATAACTGTCTGTAGGTCTAATGTTAAGAGAATTTAGACGTTTTCCGGGTTTAAACACCTTAACCTCTTTAGTAAAATATAAAGATTTTGCTTTATGATTGGATAAGATTTCTTCTTAATGTAGGTACTGAATAACTATTCCTTAGCAGTTTGTTTAATAGAAAGTCATTTTAATACTGAGTGTGACCCTATATGCTAATCTTGTCATTGTTAACATATTTGGGAAACTTGAAGATTAGCTGCTGATCAAACAAGAAGTAAAATAACAACGTAACATAACATCACGTTTTTTTAAATTTATTTTTTTAATATTAAACGTTGCCCCACACTAGGAATTTCACCTGTATCGTGGGTGCGTTTACAAACATTTAAACTCACATACACAAATACCCAGACCCGGAACAACTATCTGTAGGTCATACAAATATTTGTTCCGTGCGGGAATCGAACCCGCGACACGCAGCGCAGCAGTCCAATCGCTCAGCCACTGCGCCATCCATGCCGTTTACGAATGGTTAAGCAGAAATACACCTGTATGACTCAGTACTATCAGATAGGGCCTCAGTTGTATTAACCATTTTTTTTCGTAAAATTAAAAGTAGGTAATGTCCAACGTGACATTTAGGTGAAGTACACACGGTGATAGTACATCGGATCAAGAGCAAGTAAAGCATTAAAGAAAATCGATCGTGATGGCTTAACATTCCCGTGGAGGCGGGTTAGCGGGTACAATCGACACAAATCCGGATATTGCGGATATGTCACGAAATCCCAATAAAATATACCATCCAGTACATAAACAAGGGCGCCATCTGTAGCCAATACGACAATCAATGCGACAGAGTTTAGGGATGTACTGGGTTTTTACCGAAATTTAATAGATTTTTGAGAAAATAATTATTTTTCCTAATTGCCTTTTTCTAAGTTCTCCTAATACACACACACCAGCACAGATATTTCTGTGTCTCTCAGGTAAACAAAATCTGGCCGCAAAAAAAAATATTAACAATTTCTACCATCATTCAATTTAATTCATGTCAGATCTATTTTTTTTAATTACAAATAAGTCTCTCGAATTCTGTAAGCGCCCCTTTGTAATCATATTTTGGAAGTATTCAAAGCGTAATTTGTTTATTAAAGAAAAAAACAAAATATAGAAAAAGAAACCGTCAACATCCCTAGAGGTGTACCGAGAACGGCGCGCGATGTTACATCAGGGACGAGTGGTTCCGAGCGCTCACGATTCTGCCCGAATGAAGTTGTACCTATGTCTGTCTATCTGTTCGCTTGTGTGTCGCGGACTCAGTAACGGTACGCGATTTATTGGCTATGTCTACACGTCGATATATAAAGGTTTGTTCCGTTTTTCAGGTGAATTGTCTCAAAACACGACCTAGGGCAACTATGTAAGCAGGTATCATTGATACATACTCGTAATTGGGTAGGTTGTTTTGAACTTATATGGCAGCATATATTTAAAGACTTGTCTGTTACTTATTGCCAAAGTTAGGCCTATCTATATAAAGGCAAAGCTGACTGACTGAGGATCAACGGTTAAGCCAATCTCTTAGAGCTAAAAACTTAAAGTCACGTATTCCTCTTATGACGTAGGCATCAATCAAAATCAAAATGTTTATTTCAAGTAAGCCAGTTACAGGCACTTTTGAATAGTCGAACAAATACTAAATAAACTAATCAACTAAGCTACAGTCCCACTCACAAGGCATAATAACTGTGAGTGTACTGTAGTTGCCCATTCCAAACCATTGCCGTTGGTCTCATGAGAAGAACGGCAAGAAACTCCATGGACACTCTTTTAAATCATAATATTGTTACAAAACTTTGGTTACATCATTTATGTTGAGATGGTATATTATGTGAGAACGATGTGCACGATAAGTGTCCACTGTAAAGTCAAAAACGACGATTCAAAGATAAAATAATAATTTAAACAAGCCGTGGCAGCTAAGAGGTGTACAGTCACAACTGACAGCACCCGCATCCACTAAGGAAGGATTTTTCAAAATTCAACCCTCAAGGGTGTGAAAAAGAGGGGAAAAGTTTGGGAAATGGGAAATCGACATTCTCACGCGGGCAAAAGCTAAATCAAATCAAATCAAATCCGTTTATTTGCCAGAATGTAGGTTTCAACAGAGTTTGGTCTTAAAACTATAGGTAATTGCTCCATTACATTCTACCATTACATATGGTGTGCAAATATCTAATTACATTATAAACAAAACATAAAAATAATAATCCGCAACAACAAAACACCAGATCAAGCACGGAAAGCAACAAATTAATTAATTAATTGATGTCAAAGTTATATGTCAGATAATTAGGATAAAATTAATAAAATGTCAGATTAAAAATAATAATCTAAATTACACCTTACATCCTTGGTTTCGACCCGCGTGTAAGGTTTCTTAGGCTCTCTTAAATGAGAAGAAACAAAAAGAACCAAAATAATAATAATAATAATGTCATAACTAACTACCCTCTCCGCGATCTGACATGTATTCTTTAAGGGTGTAATAACATTTATCTTTTAACCACTGCGTTACCCTTTTCTTAAACATAATCAATGGTAAATCTTTAAAAGCGTCCGGTAGTTTATTATATACTTTCACAGCATTTATATATGAGTTTCTCTTATACAATTCGAGCCTGCATTGCGGTAAACAGAGCTCATGTTTAAATTTATTTTTATTTCTAGGAGCTACATTTCGTTTAGTTACATCTTTGTGTTTCGTGAAATATTTTTGATGTTGTTGTACAAAAAGGCACAAATCTCTAATATACATACATGGCAATGGCAGAATATTATACATTTTAAACAAGGGCTTACAACTATCCGTAAACCAGGCCCCACAGATGGCCCTTACACATTTTTTTTGTACTCTAAACGCTTTTGTAATTTCCACCGAATTCCCCGCTAGTGTTTGATAATTTATTATCTGTTTAATTATGATGCAAAATCTATATCTATCTATATATATAAAAATGAAACCCGTTTTCCGTTGTCACGACTTGGCATGAAAACGACTTGACCGATTTGGCTGATTTTTTTTTTTAAATGTTCGTTGAAGTTCAAGGATGGTTTTTACGGCGAGAAAAAATCGAATAATGGCCGGAAAAGCCCTAAAAACAGCCCTTTTCTTTTTCCCATACAAACGTTTTCTAACTAAAACGTAAAATCAATTTGAGCTTTAATACCGTACTATAAAGTTCAAGTGTTAGTGGAGAGGTTCCGGGAAGGCAAAACAATTGAGTGACGTTCAGTTGTTCAGTCAACGAATGACAACTTCAAACAGACCCTACGACATTATCACAATAATCACAAATAATTACTGTTTCTTTCCCAATAGAAAAACGATTTTTCAAATGGTGTTTGCGTATAATATAAAAATTAATTGCTGTTAGTTAGTCGCGCTAAAACTAGAGAACGGCTAGACCGATTTGTCTAATTTTGGTTTTGAAACATTTGTGGCAGTCCAGAGAAGGTGAGAAATTAGTAGTATGTAGGTAGGTAGGTAATAGGTAGGTGGTAGGTAGTTGGTACGTAGGCAGGTAAAAGGGCATTGCAACGGACGCGGGGTACAGCTATATTATATAAAAATGAATAGCTGTTCGTTAGTCTCGCTAAAACTCGAGAACGGTTGGACCGATTTGGCTAATTATAGTGTTGAATTTTTTCGTGGAAGTCCAGGGAAGATTTAAAAGGCGAGAAAGTGGTAGGTAGGTAGGCAGGGTAGTAGGCAGGGTAGTAGGTAGAGTAGTAGGTAGGGTAGTAAGTAGGATAGTAGCGTAGGTAGGGTAGTCGGTAGAGTAGTAAGTAGGTAGGGTAGTAGGTAGGTCGGGTAGTAGGTAGGTAGGGTAGTAGGTAGGTAGGGTAGTAGGTAGGTAGGGTAGTAGGTAGGTAGGGTAGTAGGTAGGTAGGTAGGGTAGTAGGTAGGTAGGGTAGTAGGTAGGTAGCGTAGTAGGTAGGTAGGGTAGTAGGTAGGTAGGGTAGTAGGTAGGTAGGGTAGGAGGTAGTAGGTAGGTAGGTAGTTGGTACACAGGCAGGTAGTAGGTAGGAAAAAGGGCATTGTAACGCATGCCGGGAACAGCTAGTCATACAATATATATTAAAGATATCCAGTGAAATATGAAATAACTGGTACAGTCGGTCGTAATTCCGTTCGGAAATCTACTACAATAACATATCTATTACCCTGTCATGAATTGATACAATTCTAAACAATAAAGTACCAAGAACTGCATAAAACTAAAAACAATGTAAAATTGCTGCAGTACTCGTATGAAACGGAAAGTAAATCACACACGCGATGTGCACGTACTCTTTGTTTTGTTAGGGAGCTTATACACGTGATACACGGGTGGAATATGACGGAGATCCGGGCGTTTGAACGATTCTGATGCGATTTCATGTGTTTGACATTATTGTATAGAACAGTAAAATTTTGTAAAATTAGTGTTACATGAGCTAAATGATTCTTTTTCGTAAAAACAGTTTGAATGCAAATTAAAATGCTTAGACATAGTGATAAAGTAGTGCTTCTGCCGCCGGTCCGCTGGAAGACATTTCTAAATGAAATAACCTTTGTGCTCTTTTGTCAGTATAATCCAAGACCCAAATCGCAGACGTTTGCAACTCAGCCTGCCAAATTAAAATGGAACTGGGCAGGCCACATCTGCCCCATGTGTTGTGTCTACATAGATAAATAAATACATGAATATAATAATAATGCATAAAGCTAACGTTAATCTTGTAGAAAGTCGATGTTTAAATACGAAATACTTTGAAAGTGAGATCTTTATCACTGGTTTTACTGATTGTTTCACCACAAACTAAATTAAAATTAAGAGAAGAAAAAATTACATTCGCCTTTTACACCTAATTCTATTCCCTGCCGTACTTTAAAACAAAATAAAAGACACATCCCCGTTACCCACTTCTCCGGTAGCCCTCCGGCGTTCCGGCGGCGCATGTAC
The DNA here is from genome assembly GCA_949774965.1 of Diarsia brunnea. NCBI lineage: Eukaryota > Metazoa > Arthropoda > Insecta > Lepidoptera > Noctuidae > Diarsia > Diarsia brunnea. The sequence continues at coordinate 1,222,301 of OX459009.1, forward strand.
ACGGGTCACTAGTTCCGCGATTATGATGCCTGCATCCATTAGATGGCATTACGGCCGCGTGGGAACTGGACTGGCCTGGGAAGGACAACGGAGCAGATTTACCTAGACCTAGCTTAGGTTATAGGCGGAGTGTAGTGTTTGGTAATGTTGAGACGTGTGAGCTGAATCTAGACTTAGGTTTTATGCGAGCTCGTGTTTGGTAATGTGTGTGGATTTTGATGTGAATTGTTCTGGAATGTTTTGCGTTTAGGTTCAAAGAAGTTCAAAAGAGAAAATATTAATTTATATTTTTGTACGTTTGTAACAAATAAACTTTAAAACTATGGACCGATTTCAAAAAATCTTTTACCACTAGAATGCTACATTATCCCTGAGTAACATAAGCTATATTTATTACTAGTTTAAAAAATAAATGTCCATCCATACAAAGTCGGGACTAGCCGCTAGTACATAAATAGGAACAGTCTTTGTCCAGCACTCGGGAGTTTGTTCTGCCACTTCTTCTTCCTAAAACACTGTCGTTATTTTACACTTGTTTGGCTGTTACCTCGAGGATAAAAGAACTAATAGGGCCCAAAGATGTTGATCAAAAAACAATTACGTTGCACGATTGCTATAGCTAATTCCAATCAGTTGATTAGTGACTTACGCGCTCTGATAAGCAACACTTTTTAATTATTACACCAGACTTGTAGTTTTAAACGATTTGCAATAAGACATAGCCTTTAAAACGTACCGTTTTGTCAGATAAACTAATTTCAAATTCATACTGTTTGGTCATTTCGAAAAAAAACAATAAAATTGTTAATTACTCACAAAAAATAAAAGTCAACTTAATTATTTACTAATAATAATTGTCGGCGACTTAAACTAAAGATATAGGTTCTATTTAAGTTACCCTACTAGGATTTACATAAAAACCTACAGAATATAATAACACAACCTAAAACCAACCCTGTCTTTCAACCATTACAGTTCAATTTTCCTAGCTTCAACTTCCAGATCAAACGTTGAACCGAAGTTGGGGTAAAAACACCTATTTTTTCATAAGACTAGTACAGTTTAATTAATGTGCCTTATAAGAGCAAAGCGGTTCACTTGAATGAAAGCAGATCAGGTAATTATACACTTTTTTGCTATCAATGGCGTCACTTAGTGGCAGAATGACGGAATCAACAAGAGCCCGCTGTTGTTTACGCCATCACTTATAAAAGGGGATAAACAGAAGTGCCGGTTGAACAAAAACATCCCTTTGAAGCGTCAAAGCGACTGTTTGATTGCTGATTGGCGGGAGAAGTGTCTTTAGTTAAGTTCTTAAAGACACTGTTAAGGATGTGAGAAAAAAATGCCGCTTAGCTATTGTATCCAAGTCTGGTGGACGCAAGCCCTTTTCATATAGTCGTAATTAATTATAATTGCCAGCATGAGCCAAATAGGCGAGCGAAACTTTAGCCACATTCCAATTGTTGTGAACTTTATTATAAAACTTACTTGTAGCTAGTAAGTTTTCAACGCAATGCTATTTGATGGATAGCGGGTGAGGTTCGTGCTAATATGTTTTGAGATGCAGGAGAACAGGAGAGTACCCTAATTATTTTTTCTGCGTGTTCTCGCTGGTGGGATATTCGTATGTAAAATATTGGATTCTCTCTTTTATTTCTAGTTGGAAATCATCAGACAGCTTGTTTTCACGTGAATGTATCGCTAGTGGAAAGTGTGAAACACGGTTAGTTTTAATTATTCGCTTAGTCTTCAAAATCGAAGCATTTATTGCAAGTGGGATAGTTACAGATACTTTTGAATTGTCGAAACAAATACAAAATAATAAGAAGCTACAGTCCCAGTCACAAGGTATAATAACTGTGAATGTACTATGGAGAAGAACGGGCAAGATAAAACTGTAAACTAATATGAAACGGACCAACCATCTAATTCTATCCAAACTTCTCCCAGAAATACTAATACGTTTTTAAATGCTCTCCAATTTCCTCACCAAAAGTCAACGGTTGCGACAACCAAAACTTCAGCCACCAATGGTTGTTGGGCAACCGATAATTCGACACTTGAACAATTAGAATTTGAAAAGAGTTTAAATCGTTAGCGCGAGACGTTTGGAAACACTCCCAAGTTACTTTTGAACTGATTTCTGGCTATTTAACCGAGTTTTTTGATAAATTATCTTTTTGTCAGTTTGTTAGAAGGACAAAAGGTTAGTAGTGAGGGAACAATGATTCTAGCAAATTTTTCGAAGAAGTGTGCGATGAAGAAAATTGATTGAGTGATTTTCTTCTTGTCCGGCAATTAGTTTACTTCAAACTGCTTAAATTGACCTGACCAATTGGTCATAATCCTAATACAATAGAATTGTACCTCTTGCATGTGGTCTTATTTTTTAGTAAAATATTCGCTCTTAATTTCGTTTTTCTTTGTTGTAATTGTTATGGTTAATTTTTAATCGACATCTGTGAATTGTTTAATGATTTAAGTGACTGCCCTAGAAAAGTAGCCAGAAAATTACTTGACTATTTCATTTTTCTGTTAAACGTTGCTGTTAATTGAATTCATTATTACAGAAATACTTCAAGATTTAGAATCCTACAGAAAGAAATGTAGAATAAGGTTATGACGTTATTTTCTACGAAAACAAATAATTGTTTGAATTTTAATGATTGTTGAAACCTAAAAAGTGAAACTATTAAATCATATGCAAAGTTTTGTGAAGATAATAGGGCGTTTTGTAATAATCATGTTGCATAAAAATATCGATGGCTAGCGTTGCATTGTGAATTGTCGGCACGCAACCGATCAACCGTCGGCAGACGATATGGTTAGCGGCAGCAACCTACTTGGGTGTGGTTGGTTAACCTTTTAATTTATGATAAATTGTGTTATGTAATGTTGTGAAAAAGGCCTTTAAATTATAAATACCCGGTGATGTACTATTTTTATAACCAAATATGATAACTATATTTGAAATCAGTACAAACTTATTAATCATATATCATCACACAATTAGAGAAGTATACTAATTGAAATAGTCATATTAACTACAATTAATTATTTTTAAACCATTATGAGATAAATATTAAAAACTGTAAGTAAATCAAAGTAAGTACCTCCATTTTGAGAGAGGTCTTCGTCCAGCACCGCAATTGGCTGTTGACGACGATGGTGTTACATAGAAATAAACAAAATAAATCATAATTAATTCAAAGCATAACGTGATGACCTGGACTCTTTTCAAAAGGATCGGGCCCAAACAGCCATAGACAGAGTTAAATGGAAATAAGGAAAGGAGGCCTCGCCCTGCAGTGGGACACATTAGGCCCATAATAAAATATTAATGACACTGCAAACTTTACTACACACAAAATGTGTCTGAAATATGCTGTAAATATTATAATTTGTATTACAAGTAAACCACTTAGTTCATAAATAATTCAGGAATTCCCACTAAAACTCATGTTATTCCCGTTAGATGAAAGCTATGGCATTGTATCTCTGCTAATACCTAGTACAAGTCTGTTTGTGACAGTATTTGACTCTGTGAACGTGATACAGGAAAATCTGCATTGTAGCTCTAGTCAATCACGGATCTTGCGTTCTATACTTAAAACGTGAATATTTTTTAATTTGACGAACACAATTCGAAGATTTCCTTGTTAATTTTTGCGATGTCCTTTTAAAGTGATCAAAGAGCTTTGCACATAGCGAGTACAGTTATATAGGAGGACGTCTCAGGTAAAAATAACGTACCTATCTCCTCGCCAACCCGTCCGTGACTAACGTTAGCTACATATGATTTAATCAAACAACCAATGACCCAATTTAATAAAACGTTAAATCGATTCAACACATAGAGGACCACAGACAATTGTCATTGTCTATTGTACATAACCTATTACGTGTCAGGACAGGGCTTATGTTCTTATACCAACCGTGGGACTGATTCCCACGACGACGCTATTGTATCTCTCATTAGTCGCCATTTTTTTTTAATAACACTTTATTATAAGCATAATGGTCAATTGTTCAATAGAATTTCGATTTTTCAACGAGGTCACCATGATAGATAGCTGTGGATGCTGATACGCAGGTAATGTCTCGGTTAGTTTTCGCATGATTGTTTCTTGTTTCAATCAATCGGTTGGCTTTTGATTGATTGGAGATTGAAAGGGGTTTTTGTTTGTGTGAATCTGGGATTTGATAGACGTGTGTTTGATGAGTGTGTTAAGTTGCTAAGAGGCTGTAATTGGCTGGTGTGTTGAGCCTAATTTTAACTTAAGTTAACCAATTAGGTTCGGCGGCAATTATTTACTATGCGAAAATAGTGGTTATGAACACGCATTTTTGATATTTATTAAGATTTTTAAAACGGCAAAAGAGTCGAATTTACTATCGTCATAAATGAGAACAATACTTTAAAAAATATTTCGGTAACTTAATTTAAATTGACCACCGTTACAGAGTCTTTAACACTGTGTTTAAAATTATTAAGTCTTTTATCTCTCACGGGATAGACGTAATAAAACTCCTCATAAGTAAAAGCTTTCATTGCTACATCTAACATTAGCATTGGTTGAGCATCGATAACGTTTACTGTAGTTGCCGGCAGATGGCAGCACTAGTATCTTTCGCTACTAAGTCTTCCGTTTTTCTTTTAATTTAGTATACGGTAGGGTATGTATATTTGTTAAAAATGGTATTTGATATGCATTTTGTGATATTGAAAGCTAGTTTTTATGCTGCGAAATATAATGTGATGACCAAATTTCGGTTATATTTTGCAAAAAAGTTCCGATAAGAGGTATCTGATTAATTCTTTTTATTTGATTCATATAAGCAAACATTATATATGTATTTATTTCATCACCACTGCTCTCAAAAACGGTGAATAAAAACATCGTGAGGAAACCTGCATGTCCTAGAACCAAAAATTCGAAGACATGTGACATCTACCAATCCGCACTGGGCTCTCGTGGTGGATTAACAAATGGGATCGGATCGCTCGTTCGTGCAGAAGAAATAAGTCTCACAATTACATTTTCAGATTAAATGAAAGAGAACATTGCTACCATCGCGCTTGGCAAACAGATCTAATATGATCGTATTTTGTTTTCAGTAAGTTTAATCAAATTTTTGTGTATACTTTGATACATTGCAGTGCAAAAAAAATGCAAGGCTTTTAAGCGTAATATTATTATAGTGATCATGGCGCTTGTGTGCTTACAGTACGTGCGATATGCCATTTTCTGCCTTAATCTTTACAAATCCAAGAGTTTAACTCTATAATTCTATGTGTCTAACAATTTCTTATACATTCTCAAATCATTTCATGTGTGGACTACATGTATCTTAGTTATGTAATCGTAGGTACACTTTTTTGCTAAATTAATGTGGTACAAGAAATAGGTGTTACTCTAAAGAATGATATGTGACTTGAAGTGTCATCGGTCATGTGTTGGTCTCGGATCACGGATCCAGTCTGATTTTATATCTAGCTCTTTTAGCAGAATATCTAGGTGCAAATTAAAGCGTAAGTTAGTTTTATTGTGCATATTTGGATCTTTTTTTTAGGTATGAGATCATTTTATTACCTTATCTTTTCGTTTTCGTGACAAGATTTTTTTGTGCCTTAGTTAAACGAAACTTAAATTATCTTTTTCACAGTAATACCTTAGATATAGAAACTTATTACTTTTACTTCGTAGCCCAGAAGATCACTTTAAGGCAGATTAACTAATTCTAGTCAATCCTTTAAGTGGCACACTAAAGCGCTTTAATCTGATTAGCCACCCTTTTCTAAGATATCAAGGTCTACAACCAATTAGCTTTTTAAGGTTTTCTATAAATTGCAAGTTAGTGTTCTTCAAGAACGAGGAAATCTCACAGAGATATCAAAATCACTAAAGGCCCCAGGCGCGGGGTGTATGAGACCTATATTCAATTGATTCTCTACTCGGGATACTGTCTTATAGTTGCAGAAAAGCCAGAAAGATGGTTCTTAATATATGTACCTACATGTCTTAGAAGTCTTGTAATTTCTACTGAAATTTTTATTTACTATTGCATCGAATTTTTCGTGCCGGCCGGCGCACGGCGCACTAAATATCGATATTAGAATTCTCCCTGTTTCTATGAAAAATGTGAGTATATGTGCTATACTGGACACGCTGTATTACTGTCATTAACACTCATCAAAGCACAATCTAATAAACCCTAATTGTATTATATTTTTCCAATGCCGTATTTCAGTGATAATTGTACTTCACAATTTTCAGTACAAAAGACATAAACGCTTCGAAAACCATATTTATTATCCATAATTATTAATAAAACCATTTATATTACCTAAAAGTAATAGTGTCAGTTTCACACTTGGCTTAATAACTAATAAATGAAAAGAAATAAATGATTAATCGAATGGCATTGCGACATTTAAATATTTGAGATAGCAAAATTTGAGTGTCTGCATTTCTGCATCCTTAATCACAATATTGACTTATTATTAATAGTGATAGTAAATAATAAATAAATCATGTAATTTTTACGAATAATCATAATGTTATTTGTACGATAACATGTTCAATTCGCGGTGGGCGTGGTTGCAATGAATCTCATTTTACATTCAAACGCCTCTTTTCATTAAATTGAACTTCATTCGATATTTATGTATCGTGTATGTTTGTTTAGCTTGATATAATGCATTTTATCGATTTTACATTTTTTATAATCATGATTTATATTGTATTTGATGGCGATTTTATAAGCACACATTACATAATGTCCTCACTTTACAAACACTACAAAAATGATTCACAAAATTCCGCCAAGTTACTAATAGTGACAAAATGCTTTGCTTCACTAAAAGGCTATTTTGCACTTACATGTAATGTTTATTTACGATTTTATCGACAAAAGTGTGTTACAATATTTTCGTGGAATGCGTTAAAAGTCTATTTGCATCCATAATCTATGGACATCATTAAATATTTTACGTAGTGTAAATAAATCGGGTCGGAAAATGTGTCGAGCGCCCGTTTATGTCTTTTGTAGGGAGTTTCCCGAACTGAATGCCGACCGCGAATGGAATTGGCTTACTTTGTTAAAATATTTATTTCGAGTTTCTTTCAAGTATTTATGATTTTTATAGGATGTAAATTACGCTTATTAGGTATTATATCTATTGAAGCAATGTTTAGATTTTCTGTTAGTGTCTAAACGGATCAGAATACATTATTTAGAGACCTAACATTTAACTAGCATATTTGGACTAACGCTAAAATAGTTTAAGTAAACACCGCTTACCTTAATATCTTTGGTGTGTGCACAATATCAGAAGGCCGCAGTTTTCCGAAAAATCCCACTGTCGTCACTTCACAATAAAAATATTTGCTCTCAATTTTTTAAGTCAACAAAAATTTCACTAAGGCGACCCGCATACGTGGTACTTCAATTACGTATACTATCGATTTCAAATGTCACAGTCCAGTCACTTTCGATGAAAACAAACAAACGAAATGTCGCCGCGTTCAATTTACATCTGACGTATAACTGAAAACGCAAACTGAAACCGCGACGATGCAACTACCGCACTGCTACGTTTATTGTCTTTACTGTTGACACATCATTTTAACAGTTTTTTGATATAACAGTCTTTATTAAAACCTGCTCTAAAAATATTTTTTGAGTCAAACACTGGCATCTTCTATTGACGGGATTGAAATCGCGCGGCCGATTTCATTTTCGAAATTCAAAAATTTTCGAACACGGGTGGCGTGTGGCTGGAGCGGCGCGCGCGCACGAATGCTCACGGAGGTGGACTCAGAGCTTCGAACGCTGTGGGGGCGTGGCTAACTTCTAACGCAACATCTATCTCTCGTGCTATCCTTTTCTCGCGTATGCGATTGGGGATGCTTGCGTCTCTTTCTCTATTACCGGTGCGTTACCGGTCCATAGGTACGGTTTGGTGGGATCGCGTGAACTTTGCCATTGCGCCCGCGCCGGAGCCTCGTACTGCGATTAATAAAACGATACGCGACGTTATAGATCGCGGCGCGATAATCGTAACTCCACAGTTTAATGTGTTGCGTCGCCTTTTAAATACAACATATGCGTTTTTGTTTTTAATGCGAGTGTGTAATTATTTAATGTCTGCGATCACTGTTTCTATTGACATCCATTAAAAATAATGAAGTTCAACCGGTTCATATTTTTGTTAGTATTTACAATTTATGCACTTCTAACAGTAAATGTGACGTGTATGGCCTTATAATATGTAATAAAATAAAACCAAGCTTGGGCCTTATGACCTTTAAATCTTTATAGTCTCAATTGGTTTTTAACGATATTTTGCAAGAAAAATTAGGTATTTAATAGAAAATGGTTATAGTTAGTTAGGTACTTACGGTATGTCTATGTATGGATGTTGGTATATTTTCTAGATATAAAATATGTCTCAACTTGCAAATTATTTAACAGGACCTCTTAAAACAGAACGGTATAAAAATGACTTAAAAAAGTGAACTAAATCTTAAACAAAGTCGCTCCTTTAACAAACGAGCTTACCGTAATAAAACTTTCTTTTGTGAATAAAAAGCTTATAAAAAACCTTCGACAATTGTTGCAAAACTTTTTGGTGAAACAAACGTAGGCTGCAATTTGTAATTAAAAAATAAACAAAAAAAAGACTTTTCGTTTGTTATTCCCGTTTTGCTGGCTGACAACGACGCAATTTTGAAATTCGAATGTTTAGTTTAGATTCAACTCGCGCGCTGTTATATATCACGAAAAAATCTTTTGATGACTTAAATTAGAAAAAGTTGCAGTTTTTAAAATGGAATGTAGGTACTTTGCACTTTTCCGATGTTGTTGTTCAGACGTACTAATTAAATCTGTATTTATTAAATCTGATTTTACCTGTTGATTTCTTAGGATGTTAAACAATTGGATGTTAAACTATCGAGAGACGATTGGTCGTCAATCGGGTTCGTCATAATTTTCCTTCATACTCGTATAATGAGCTAATCCGTAGTAAAATGAAATTCAGAACGTGATTTCCATTTTGTAATTCTGAATTACTAAGAACGACAGTAAGTAGACTTAAAAGATTAATTTGCAGTTTTGTCCTTATGCATGTTGACTTGAGAGCAGTGGTGGAACAGTAAGTCGTGGGTTCGAACCCAGGCAGGCGCATTACTTTGTGTAATTTATTTCATCACCACTGCTCTCAAAACGGTGAAGGAAACCGGCATGTCTTAGAACCAAAAAATTCGAAGACATGTGACATCTACCAACCCGCACTGGGCCCGCGTGGTGGATTATAGCCTATCCAGAGGGATAGGCTAGGTAGGCTAGGTAGGAGAGTCCTAGAGAGGAGGCCTGAGTCCCTGCAGTGGGAACATTATAGGCTGATGATGATGATGATGTTGACTTGTCCGACCTAATTCATTTACAAAAAAAAAACAATATTTAGTCCGGAAGTAGGTAGTCTTTTAGCAACCTTTTCTGAGAAATAGCTTGTTAACGGTTATATACCATCATATCAAGATAGAATTAGAAAATAGTTACATATGTGTATTTTTTACATTAGTTACTTATCATCTGGCACAAATAAATGAATCAAGTAAAGATCAATTAATCACCTATATGATTTAAATTAAGTATGAGGTTCGATAATTCATCTCATATTTGCGTTTAAACTGGACTTAGTACCGGAGATAGACTGCAGTGATTCACGGTAAAATGTTTAAAAAACTCTGCAAACTAATTTAAGCTTATTTATCATTTTTCCTTTTCTTGACCTCCATCATCTTCATATCAGCCCGGAATCACCCACTTTTGAGTATAGACCTCCCCTTTCTTTCTAACGAATTTTTCCTATCAAATGATTTGTTAGTGCAAGTTGCAAAAAATGTTAGCTGTGCTGTATGGCAATTTAGTGGTACAACGTCATGCTGTCATGATATTCGTAAGTAGTCAACACTGACGCATTTCATGACGTTGTTATAGAAATACTAGTGATTGTTTGGTTGAAATTTACTAATAGGTATTTGTGTCTTGTTTCTTTGTCATGCGCCAAGGGTTCCAGGTCAGGTAAAGTCGTTACAGTTTTATCCTTTAGAAATTTCTTAATTATAACCCGATGTTTGCAAGATAATTCAATGGGTCTTAATCGTACTTGGTGATATATTGTGGACTGGGTGTACGCACTATGCGTATACTCCTGCCTGAAGCTTCAGGAATTACAGGCGTGATGTTATTTTTGCTTCTCAGAAATTATGCCCAGAAGTTACCCTTTTAACCGAAGTAGGTAACCTCCTACAGTCATTATGTTGATTTGAAACCTGTACTATACATGGAAATAATCGTAATATTTAGCATACATATCTAGCATATTTACCTGTTATCTGTCACAGTTCAGTTTATTACTGTTTTACATAATGCACGTGCGGCTCATATTATTTATAAAACTTTAATAAGTGTGCCATCTTGATTTACGATTGTACATATACTTACTTAGCGCAAAATACTCGGGTTAACTCAGAATCTTAAATGCATATAAACATTACGTTTTTAATCCCTTAAACATTACCTCCAAACGCTAGTTATGTTTAAGCTTCATGTCATAGAATAGTGCCAATTGCCATCATCATCATCTCCTTCAGCCTATAGTGTTCCCACTGCAGGGCCTATCCCTCTCCTAGAGAGGCTTTAGGAGAGGGATAGACTATAATCCACCGCGCGGGCCCAGTGCGGATTGGCAGATGTCACATGTCTTCGAATTTTTTGGTTCTAAGACATGCCGGTTTCCTCACGATGTTTTCCTTCACCGTTACCATCATCCATACAAAAATCCAGACTGCTTCTGGAAAACTACCTATAGAAAAATTCAATAACACTTTACCACTAATCCAACAAGGAGTCTTATTTGTGCCATCCATGCATCAGAGTGTTAGCGATCTTGATATACTTCTCCAACAGAATACCAACCCTAAAAAAAACTTCTGTGAAGAACACAGAAACTTTTTTTATTTTTATCGCCATCCTTTCCGAGTACTTACTTCTTACATTCTCTTGTTTTTACTGTCTCTTGTCTTGTACTACCCTAATATGGCCAGTGAAAACTTTTAATTCACTTTCTTTCACTTAACGTCTACTATAGGTATCCTAGCTGTAAGATTTTAGAAAGATAAATTTTTTTATGGTAACATTCTTAGCGAAAAATACTCGGGTTAACTCGGAATCATTCGTCCAGTCAATTTGATTAATATTGTGAAGTAATCAACAAAACTCTTTAATTAAGATTGCATTTGACCACAATGACTATGCATTTCTAAAGTATAGTTTACAAAGATTGATCTTAAAGCTAAAAGGTTAACGAAAGATGTAATGGCCGAAGGAGCAAAAAACAGAACATTTTTATTCGCAGTATAACTGTTAACTGTACCAACAAAGTAATAAAAATATTACCCAATGTTGCTCTCCCAAAAAACAAAAGAAGCGAGATGATCCATTTCTAAATTGCAACCCTAAAATTCACACAAACGCCGAGTAGTAATAAGGTGTAAGTAAAAAAATTGCGAAACACCGACAAACGATTCGCAGAAAAGAAATTTTGCGCAAAACATTAACACAGAGATACAACTTTATATTAATTGTTTTATTAGATACTGTTAGGGACAGTTAGTTTTACAAACGGTGAACGTTTTTTATTGGTTAGGGTAGTCCGGTGTCGGACGGTCCGTTAGTTTGGACCCGTGACGTCAGGGACTTTTTTTCCCTTTTTTGGGACCGTTAAGTTAAGGAAACGGGTTGGAGGCCCGGGATTCATGTTTTTTTCTTTTTTTCATATGTGTTTTTGGTAGAAACGTAAACAGAGGCAGTGTGGTGATTTATTTTCGGTTTTTTTTTTTATTGACATGTTATAATGATAACTTTGGCCAAAACATTCGACACTGTGCCGGAAAATACCTAAAATCGTTGGTTACGGCTGTTATTTGCAGATTTTTGGCAGTCATTTCGGTTAATCATAACATAACATAACATAACATCACGCCTGTAATCCCCGAAGGGTTAGGCAGAGGTGTACCTAATAGTACACCCACATTTCGCCAGTTATGTTTAAGTCCCATGTAATAGGGGTTAATGTTTCGGTTAATCAGAAGCCCGAAAATCGAATAATTAGTTTAACCAAGGGATATCAATAGGAAATAACGCAATAACTGGTTTGTGGAAACACATATTCCGCCGCCTGTATAAAAAATACTGATATTCAGCTGCATCTGGTTAAACTAGAAGTTGACCCTTTTTTATTTTTTTTGGGGGGTGGGAAATCATCAAATAACCCCTCCCGCTCTGGGCAGAGCGAAAGGGAGTGTTAGACTTCTACTGACTAAAAACCACCCATGTTCCTTCTCAGCCCTTGCGCCGAGGCCGCGGTACCTATTTCGAGCAACCCCGACCCGACGGGTAGAAGTCGACCCTCAATATAGTTAAGAAAATGATACGCAGATTTTTCACAAATCGTGAGTAATACAAGGTCTATTCACAATAATCTAACTCAATGACAAGGATTACAAAGTTTAGCCGCATACCATTCATACATAAACGGAATTATGAACAAGTAATGAATCAATTAATATATCGCATCGACATATTTTCTATTTTATTTCCTTGTACGGTTCATGTTTAATGTATGAAGGATGCAAAGCGGGCATATCGCCAATATTGTGAGTATTGTGAACAGACGCATCCGTGAACTCGATGGGGTTTCTGATGTGATACATTGTTCTTAGTCATTCCAGCTTTTTACCATAAGTATGTCTGTCTCGTTGGTCGAGTGGCCACAAGCGCAACTGCTGAGTATGACGTTCTGGGTTTGATTCCCGGGTCGGGCAGAGTGTTATTGGGATTTTCGATCGGGAATCATTCAGTAGCAGCCACGAAGGCTGAATTTGTGCCCAGTGGATGGCAATAGACTCACCCGATATTACATAGGACTTATATAGAACTGGCAAGTTGTGAGTATATTAATTTTTGTAGTCATTTTTGTTATGTATATGTATTGAAGTATGTATAACTGTAATGTCAATCTCGTGCTTTTCATTGAAGTTAGATAACAAGCTGTACTTACTAAAGTAGAGAAGTGTGTTGTATTCAATTTTCTTCTTCTATGTCAATGTCTTGAGTCAATTTAACTCAAAATTTTAGCTGACCAGCATGTAGCCAACTGTACAGTTCGAAATTTTCATCCTGGCAGGTGTATGTGGTTGTGCAGGATGAGCAACGAAGGAGGTGTGCACATCCAGTAACGAAACTCCACACTAGCATTGTGTTTGAAGGGGCAACATTGGGACTACAAAGCTTTTCGTACGACTTTTTTTTTTTTTTTTCTGGGGGATGGGAAATCATCAAATAACCCCTCCCGCTCTTGGGCAGAGCGAAAGGGAGTGTCAGACTTCTACTGCCTAAAAACCACTCATGTTCCTTCTTAGCCCTTCATGTCGAGGCCGCGGTATCTCTTGCGAACAACCCGCAGCCCCGACGGGTTTCGTACGACTTGTCAGCATAACGCAACAAAGTTCGTGGATAGTGATTTATTAGTCTCAGAAAATAATGCACATGCTACACACATCTACCTCGTTAATTCCTGTACAGATAAAGAAAAACATCTTAATTTTATAAGTACCTAACACCTGTTCAAAATACGTTATCTATACAAACAAACATTAAAAACGTACCAACCACACAAAAAAAAAACAAAATACTGGAGATAGTCCAGTTTGAATGTTGACCCGTACCAGTAACTCATGGAACGGTTTTAAACTAAATCCTTACACGACATTTTTTATAATAAATCTATTTGATACATAAATCTTTGGGTCAAGATTAGATCTTTATATATCTCAATTTTACAATAAATTTATTGGTGACGGTGTACTCCGTATATTTATTGTGGTAGTGTACCTAATATGTCGTTATAAACAGATAATGTTTGTATACGTATTGGGTAACGGTGTCCATTTTTGGTGTTTTATTTCAGAACGGTGAAGTGTAAGAGGCCATTGAGGTTTCGTGGGTTTTTACTAACTATTATTTTGGTATTATGTGACTTGTGGAACGCACAAATGTGCACTTTGCTACAAAAGTAGACAATTACTTGGTTTGAAATAAATGTATTTAAATTTTTTTTATAACAAACTCGTGTTCTAGAGGGGTCTCCAGAACACGAATTTGTTGCGCAATTTGTGCCACAGTTTTGTATAGATTTTATGACTTGCCAAAACATCGAGATAAGGTAACAAATTTTTGATCGTATGAACCTTTAGCTTGAATTCACAAATTGTTGACGAAAATCGCATCTAAATTCGGTGTTTAGTTTAATAGATAACACATGCACACAGACAGATACAAAAAAACTGATTATGATAATTAATTCATAACTTTATGATGATGATGATGGATAGATTTTGAGATAATCATTAATTGGACTATTATTCTAACTTTATATGATATATTACTTGTATTTCAGTACTTGGTGTATTTCGCTGAAAAAAACTTTGACATAAACTCTTTATTCTACGGAAAAACATGTTCTGTAATTATGTTATTATGAGTCCTAAGCTAATTTTAAATTAAATTTAAAAGTGAACCTACACCTCTTAATTTTCAGACTTTAATGTGTGAAAGAAATAAAAGATTTTTGCAAGCGCCCCGCATAACCATTTTGGTTCCCAAAATAGAATTTTATCTCCAACTTTAGTGCATTAGTGTCAATAAAATCAAATTGGTAGTCTGAATAGCCATCTTGTATACAAATAAGTAGCTACAAATTACAATATACGATGTTTTTTCACCAAATTGAGACAATAAATTGACAAATTATTTAAAAGATGTATCTTTTATGCAAAACTATTGATGTTTTATATTAGATTATATATTAGTGATCTAGTTTTGTGTCACTATATTGCGAAATTTGATATTAAATTAATGAAATGAAGAAAAGGTTATTGTAACAGTTAGATAATATACTGATTTAAATTTTTTTTTCAAGCAGCAAATCATTTTATTGCACTTGTATTAAAAATAGTGTGATGAACTAGTGTGAATTTTAAAACTCTTTTTTGACGTATCAGAAATGCCTATATCCCGTGTGAATACGCCATGCGCCTGTGAATAATTAAGTTACTAAAATATAATAATAGCGGTACACACACAAGACGGATTGGTGATTTTGGACTTATAAATAAACGCAAAGATGAAGACAAAAATCATCATCATCATCTTCCTTCCATTGTCCCATTCTATTAGGGGTCGGCGTAACACGTTTTCGTCTTCCATTCTTCAATTCAATTCAATTTTTCAATTCAATTTTATTCAGATAACAATTCTCATTGTGTTTGAAATTATACATCTATACAAATAACAAAATCATTAAAAAAGACATGGTCATTAAAATTATAAAAGCTAACACATTAAAATAAGAAACACATTAACAATATCACTCAATTTTGGAAAATAGTACAAACACAAAAAATATGATAATAATTACCAATTAAATAATCAATAAAATTACAAATTAAGAAACCATTGATTTAAAATATTAAAAAGTATATTAATGTCATCATCAAAATAATAATAATAATCAATCAAATAATCAATAACATTACAAATTACGAAATCATAGAATTAAAATGTATTTATATGTCATAATAATAAAAAAAAAAAAAAATAATAATAATCAATTAAATAATCAATAACATTAGAAATAGAGAAATCATAGAATTTAAATATTCAAAATGCATTTATAGGTCATCTTCTACCGAATACAAACATTTGTCCAACAGGAATGCCCTGAGTCTCGACTTAAATGAGCTTTTGTAAAGAATGGTTTTTAAGTCCAATGGCAACCTGTTAAAAATCTCCACCGCTTGATAGTGAGGACTATGATGTACAATATTAAGTTGGGGTTTTATTTTGTTTTTAAAATCCTTTCTACGCGTACTTTCCCTTAGCTGTCTCTCCTCATCTGTTTCATAGTTATGAAGATATTTTTTAAAATTCACTAATAATACTAAAACGTAGAGGCTGGGCACAGTAAGAATTTTTAAATTTTTAAAGTGGGGCCGACAGCTCTCTACTTGCGGTATCCGTACCATGGTTCGTATTGCTCTCTTTTGGAGCACAAAGGCTCTCTGGCAGTTATATTTGAAACTATTACCCCAAAACTGAACACTATACCTCAACCTTGATTCTATTAGAGCATAATATACCATTTTAAGGTGTTTAACGTCTATTACGTCCCTAAGACTACGTAAGGCATAACACGCTGAAGAAATATAGGAATCAATGGCTTGCAATTCCCTTTTCCAATTTAAATATTTGTCAATGTATAACCCAAGAAATTTTACTTCATTAACTATGTCAATTTTAATTTCACTAAGAACGATCGTCATGTTGTCTTTATTACGAGCTGTTGTACTAAATAACATTACATTGGTTTTTTCAGTGTTAACTATGAGCTTGTTACTCTCGAACCAAGATTTAAAAACTGCCAAAACTGCATTAACCTTAGCGGAAAGCTCCTGTATGTTATTACCTTCAACTATTGCATTAGTGTCATCTGCAAAAACTGTCAGCTGTGTATCGGGAAACATTGAAGTAATGTAATTAATTAAATCGTTTGTAAATAATATGAACAATATAGGCCCCAAAATCGATCCTTGGGGTACGCCCGCTACTATATCTTGTAGAGAAGATTTATTGCAACTTCCATTTCCATTACCAGCTTGCATATTACTAATATCCACATACATTTTCCTATTTCTTAAATATGAAGAGAAAAGTTCTAAAGCTTTACCTCTGACACCATAATGCTCTAATTTTGCAATGAGTAATTTGTGGTCAATTGTATCAAAGGCAGAGCTCAAATCAAGGAAAATACCAGCTACCCTCTTTTTCCTATTCAATTTACTAACAATGTCTTCCACCAATGTATATATGGCGTCCCCTGTTCCGACATTTTTTTGGTATCCAAATTGTCTCATGTTCAAAACCTTGTTTAAACTTAGATGAATTAAAAGCCTACTCTTTATAATTTTTTCAAAAATTTTGGAAAGAATAGGGAGCAAAGAGATAGGTCTATAGTTTTTTGGGTCTGTCTTTGAACCCTTTTTGTGGAGTGGGATTATTTTCGCTATTTTTAACTGCTCCGGAAAAATACCTTCTGAAATGCACTTATTATAAAAACTAGTCAAAGATTCAGCGAATATATCTAAGTTTTCTTTAATAACTGCTATGGGAATGTCGTCATAACCACACGATTTCTTATTTTCCATACCATTAACTATTTTCACTATCTCACATGGAGTAACAGGCGCAATAGCCATGTCATTTTGAACCCTATTAGTACTTTGTTCAAGAAGCTTTAGGGGATCTAGGTTTTTGAAATTACTCAAAATACATTTGCAGCCAAATTGATTTACTAATACGTTTATCTAAGGGATTTTCTATAATTTTACCGTCATATTTAAGCAAAAGACTTTCAGAATGTGGTGTTTTTATTTTATTCGTGCTCTTATTTATAACTCTCCAAACCTCTTTACCTAAATTACAAGAATTGTTAATAGTTTCCGTTATTGTTATTTTTTTGGCCTTAGATAGTACCCTCCTGTATATTCTTATATATTTTTTTTTATAGTTCCGAACGCTGTCTTCTAGGTTATTAGTACCACCAGCACACAAAAAACGTTTCATTTGGCTTGATGTTTTAATACCTTTTGTCATCCACCTTAATTTGAAACCTGTTTTGAGTTTAATTTTTTGTTCTCTCTTTCTGTAGCAAATTTTGAAAATTGTAGCAAATGTTTTTAAGAACGCGTTAATTCCCATACCACCCCAATCAATTTCTAGAATTTTTTGTCTAAAAGCTAGGCGGTTTTTAGAGTTAAATACTCTTTTATTTACAAATATATATTTATTTTTATTTGAATAATCAATGTTGTGCAACAAAAAGTCACCCAATAGCGCACCGTGTCCATCTGCCAAGCCATTGTGGTCTACATCACATTGCTCAACATAATCATCAGGTAGATTAGTTATAATGTTATCTATACAAGATGCGCAATTATTGCGAATAAACGTTGGTGTATCAATAAGCAGTCGGAAATTATAACATGCCAGTAAACTCATGAATTCAGTCCGGGTTTTGCTCTCAACCATTAAGTCGACATTAAAGTCACCACAAATTATGCTTTTCCTATTGAACAAATATTCCAACATCTTCTCCATTTTTGACATAAAATGTTCAAAATTCTTAACGCTAGGGGTGCGGTAACAGCAACACAAGTATAGACCAGTACTAGTATCATTAATACAACACACTTCAAAGGCTTCCATCTTATACAATTTGTTTATAAAATCTATATTTTCCACTTTTCTGTTTAAGTGCCCTAAGATTAGACTCCCCCCTCTTATTTTCTTGTTCCTCGTATTGTATGAGATTAAGTTGTAATTTTCGAGATTAAATACAGGAATTGATTTATCATTTAAAAAATGTTCACTTAAACATATAAAGTCGACTCTCTTATCTAGCGAATTTATATAAACTTCTAGTTCACTTTTCTTGTTACTGATACCACATACATTTTGATGACATATGAACACATTTGTTTTATTTGAAGAAAACTTTGAATCATTTTTGCAGCAAGAATCGGAAGCAATACACAAATCATTCACGAAAAAAGTCCGACTCCTGTATACGGTCGTCAGTTTGTGTCATGGAGTCAACATACTCTGTACACAATTGTTTGGAACTTACAGTTGACGAGAAATCTGTTTGGACACTGATATGATTCAAATATACCGGCTGTGTCTGTTTGCCATTTGCTAATGATTCCATATAATTTTGCCATTTATTCATGTATATCACCCTTAGGATATGTCTAAGAACTAGTCCACATGCATACACTTTGTTAATACGTTGTACTGACTTACCGAAATTGGAATCTAGCTGAATAAAAGTTGAATTATCACAATTTCGACACACAAAATTAAGTAGGGTGTTCAACATTTTTACGTTCATAAAATTATTACAGTAAATACTTCCTATCATAACATTGGTATTACTCAATTGACACAACGTATAATGTAAATGCGATTGCACCACCATCGGACTCTTATCGTTAGCACCCGCCAGTATTAATACAAAGTCTGATTCAGTAAAATCCCTACACATAACCACACACGACTTCAGTACTTCATCCATGGTTGCGTAGGGTTTTATTACAGAGGTCACAGAGAAGTCATTTCCCAGGTTATTTTGCAGCATTTGTCGCACACCGCGTCCAGTTTGATCTGCGAATATCATGAGTCTATTTGTCTTAGTCTGACTGGACTCATTGCTTACTTGCAGCTTGCTTGATTGTTTGCTTGCACTTTTGTCCAAGCAATCCGTTAATTGTTCCTGTTGTTGTTGACCCTCATGTTCGACGTCATTCGGTATTTCGTTAATTTGTGGCGAAATTTCACCTTCCTCATTATCTAAGATGACTTCGTTCATTTGCAGTGAGATTTCCCTTGTGCTGTGTATGTTTTTGTCATGTTCACAAGATACATTTTGATCTAGTGACATACGCAAGCTATCTGTGACGGTGCGTCTACTCCGTTTCCTAGCCGAGAGTAATTGTATTCTGTGTGATTTCAAAGGACTACTACAGATGTCTTTAAGTGCATTTATTTGTTTCTGCTGTCTCGATACAGTTTCTCTTAATTCATTATTGTCAAGTATTACATTTTCTAACTCATTACGCGTACTATCCAGTTCCATCCTTAATTGCGAGATTTCATTCTTCCATTTCTCATTTGAGTTATTATTTGTAGTGGGTAGTTCGAAACTTCGTATATTTATGTCCAGGTCTGAGTTACTTGACGAGTCAAAGTTAACAGACTCGATAGATTTTGACCTAAATAACTGTTTACGCCGCAGTGTAACATTATTTTCTAGTGACATCGTGGTAGAAGTC
This sequence comes from Diarsia brunnea, assembly GCA_949774965.1. NCBI lineage: Eukaryota > Metazoa > Arthropoda > Insecta > Lepidoptera > Noctuidae > Diarsia > Diarsia brunnea. The sequence continues at coordinate 1,242,325 of OX459009.1, forward strand.
TGTTAAAAACTTGTATTTGTAATTTTATTGTCTTACAAAAAGAGTCACCGATCGCAGGATTTGAACTCGGACCGCGGCAGCGCTTAGGTAAGCCACCCGTTCAACCAACTCCGCCAAACGTGCAATGATAATATAAGTGAAATTGTGAGTCCTTTTCTAGTTAGTGAACTTTTGAATAATGACTAGCCGTTAGAGATGATTCATGCCATTAGAATTTTTAACAACACTCTTTGTTCTTTTTGCTTTGCAAATCGTCACTTTTTCAACTTAAAACCTCTTTTCTAGCACTGATTTAGAACACTTATCGTCACTTTAGTTATGTAATGAGCTTCGTCAAAAGTATTGAAGCACTAACTGTTGCCAGTGGCTTCGCCCGCTACAACTCTAAAATAATCCCACGGGAAGATAAAATCGAAATAAAAACTTTCCTATGTGTTAATCCAGGTTATAAACTATCTGTGTACCAAATTTAATCCGAATCCGTTTAGCAGTTTTTGCGTGAAAGAGTAAAAAACATACACACGCACAAACTTTCGCCTTTATAACATTAGTGTGATTTTCTACAAAACACAAACTAAACTGACATTGAAATGAAACAAAAACCCTCCATCCACGGATCCCTAAAGCATACATCCCAGTTAGTATTAACACATATCCGTAGCGATACAAACGACAGTTACTGGCTGTTAATCCGATACGCGATGCTTGAGGGAGCGCGCCGCGATTTATGAGCGACACTGTGATTAACGGGGACGGCAGAGTTGTATGAACGGACGGGATGGTGCCTTTGCAGGGATTTTGGGAGGTTATGGGTAAAATATTATGGTTATGGTTATTTATGGTCGTATTTTTGGTAGTATTGGAATGGGCTGGGAGGGTGATGAAGATTCCGTCGGGTCTGCGGGATGTTCGAAAGAGATACCGCGGCCTCGACACAAGGGGCTAAGAAAGAACATGGGTGGTTTTTAGTCAGTAGAAATCTGACACTCCCTTTTGTTCTGCCCAGAGCGGGTTATTTGATGATTCCCCCCCCCCCAAAAAAGGGTGGTGAAGATGAGGAAAAGAGTAGAGGTTTTTGCATGAAAAGGTGTTACTTAAGCTTGGCGAAATAATCATCTTTTTAACATTTTTCCCAATTAATGTTTTACATACAGCTGTTTAAGTGTTCATGTGAGTTACAGAACCCAGTTTCTGAATATTACTATACCCTTCATGAAGGCTGGTTAATGCGGAATAAAACAAAGCTTATAAACTTAAATAGGTTTAAATCCAGATTAAGACATTTGTAATCTTAGATCTAGTTAATCTAATAATTAGAAGTAAGCAGAAGAAGAATAACAATCGAAGATATGAAGACAAAAAACTTATAACAAGAATTTTGGCACTTCCGGGACAGGCTGAGATCGTTAACCACCACGTACAAAAAGATAATCCTCAAACCTGGTCACCAGTCCAACCCTTACCGTTACTGTCACTCCAAATTCCCAGTTGACTAACCAGTAACAAATAAAGCCAAAAAACTTCGCAAACGTACAGTAATATTTCAAAACTGCCAGAACCCCCATTCACAAACCCAGCACGTGGCCTTTACCTGACCCAAATATTTGATTTAAACATCAAAACAGACAAAAAGAGATTACCATTAATAATGAAACCGCACCAGTTCCTACTAACGATGTTTTTAATCAGGATCAAAATAAACAATAGACAGTGACAACTTCTGTCATCTATTGTTTGAAGTAATCCTTTGGGAGGGTTGAAACTAGTTTTCTTAAACTCCGTTTTGTAGATGAATTTAATCCGTGAGAAGAAACGTGTTTGCGGAATAGCATTAAGATGAGGATTTAAATTGTCTTTATTTAAGGTTTCCGATGTTGGTAATGATGCTATCTAAATGCTGTTAGGTTAACTACTGACTCACATTAGGGATGACGGTGAAGATAAACGTGATTATAGAACTTAATCAGCAGTAACTTCTGCTTCGTTTTCAGCATTAATCTTCGGAAACAAGTTTAATACCGTAGATATAGAATTGTAATAGAAGATTACTATCAATTGCCTGAATTCAGTACTATTCAATACAGTTATTTGGATCCTTTAATGGCCGTTTCTGCAGAATCATAATAGGATAATTATGAATCACGTTAACATTCTTAAAATGGTAGCTAATACAGCTAATATTATGGTAATATAATTATATGAATTGTCACTTTGTGACGATTTTACGAATTTTAACGTAATTCGTATTGTTAACCTGTTAGGAATCTGGTTATGGCAATTTTAGGCCCCCTGTTCATTTGAAAATATTTTCTATTAAAGATTTGGCTAAAGCGTTTATACAGTGAACTGCAGGCTGATTCAATTACCCACCCCTTATTACTTCTATCGTTCCCAAGTGTGTTTTTATGACTAAGCTTTCAACCTCATCCATAAGCAAATTTCCTCACACAACCATTGAAATATTTCCATACCATATTCAACATGAACAACATTGTCAATTCCAATTCCAAACGCAATCTTGATTCACTCAGCGGACCCATCCTCGGCACTATATAACATGTATATTTCAGCATTAAGCCTCACGATAGCACTGGCGCGAAATTTACCATTACTACAGCAAATTTCCTTATTTAACGGAATCTACGTTTTATCGGCACTTGAACCTGTGACCCTGTGTAACACACGGCTACTTATATCCACGGAGTTATAGCTAAGTTATGAGTAAGCGCGCAAATCTTCTGCGAGGCTAAATTATTCATTTAGATAATGGGTACAGTTAGTTTTATTGAATTCTCATGGACTGTGTCGCGTTATGTGGTCTGCGGTGTTGTGAGTTCAGTTTTCTGTACCGTTGCTAGTTTTAGCTAAATCAGCTTATGTAGTGTTCCTGCTGGTGAGACAAAGGACTCATCTCTGGGGATGGACCGTTTAAAACCCTGTAACATGGGCCAAATGCTCTTGAAATGGATGTTTCTTGTCCATGATTTTTCGGTTATAGGTAGTTTGATTTTTCAATTTAAAACAAAAGCTGAACTAACACGTTTCTTGGTACAGCTGCACTGTACAAGCAATCCAATTTCTAGACTTTTTAATAACTTACACTTCTTGGGAAACTTATCCGAACACTACTGGACAGTTTTCTCTATTACATTTTAGTACATGTTCCGTCCTGTCAGTTATTTCAGTTTCGTTTTTTGAGAACTGGTGTAAAATACGGTTGCGTCTTTTATTTATTATCTGTGCTCAATTAAAAAAAAGTTGTAAATACCATATTGATAAATCTCATATTTACTTATCTAGCTTTTCCCTCTTTCAAATACAACCTTTTAACTCTATCAACAAACTGTGGGTCTACAAATCATACCTCATTAACACTTTTAGAGTTTTGGTCATGATCTCGTTCATTATAATTTCGTTATACTTCATCATTATCAACCTTTATTCATTCCTAGTCCAACTACGGCATAAGCTTGCTCTTTATTTACTTAATCGAGATTTATTAGTTTAGTCCTCTCTATATGGTGCTTCCTCTGAGCGGTCAAACTTGGTTTTTGTTCATAGACTTTGAGGTTTTTAGCTTTTAAAAAAACTTAGTTTGGAACCCCGATTGTTTGTTATTTTTAGATAACATACATAACATCACGCCTGTAATACCCGAAGGGTTAGGCAGAGGTGTACTCATTAGTACAGCCACATTTCACCTGTTATGTTTAAGTCTCATGTAATAGGGGGCGAGCCTATTGCCATCATCATCATCAACAGCCCATTAATGTTCCCACTGCTGGGACACTGGCCTCCACTCTTTGAGAGGGAATGGGCTATAATCTACCACGCGGGCCCAGTGCGGATTGGTAGATGTCACAAGTCTTCGAATTTTTGGTTCTAGGACATGCCGGTTTCCTCACGATGTTTTCCTTCGCCGTGTTTGAGAGTGTGATGAAATAAATTACACAAAGTAATGCGCCTGCCTGGGTTCGAACCCACGACTTACTGTTCGTAAGTCTGGGCTTCCACCACTGGGCCACCACTGCCATATACCATCTATTGCCATCAGCCGGGCACAAATCCATCCTCTGTGGCGGTTAGTGTAATCCCTTATGTGTAACCCCAATAACACTTTGCCCGACTTGGGAATCGAACCCAGTACCTCATTCTCAGCAGTCGCGCCTGTGACCACTAGACCAACGTGGTAGTCTGATTAGATAAATGCATATGATATACGATTATTAATAGTCTATTCTCGTATATTTATCAATATTACATTTAATGGAATTGGTTTAATGACTTAATTCAACATCGTTTTAATTCTAACAGCGATTAAAATGTAGTTAAATATTTTATGACTTTTTTACATATTAATAAGCTTAATTAACATCAGCTTATAGGTTTATCGTAGAACATTTATTTTCTAATTCAAAGATAGAAGGAATAATTACTTTGATATTTTTTTAAATATCTTGTTATCTACCTTAATTAGTCTTAACTTTAAATTGACGCAAATAAAACAGAGTATCTTAAAGGAAATTGTAAATGTATTGTCATCGTTCCCGTCATGATTTTGGATCTAAAAAGGTCGTATCGTATCTGATCGTCATATGTCTCAGTCTCCTTATAATTCTTCCACCTCTCCCGAAGCCATCTTTAAATTCATTCACCTTTTTAAACCTATTAGAATAGTCACAATAAAGCTGCAAAAGCGCGTTATTTCCTTCAAAGCTTCCGATCTAATCCTCCATTACACACTGACATTTATCCCTAAGATCGTCTAAAATATTTTGATACAATCGCGCACAGATAAATGTTGTCAATTTATCAATCGTCCGCTTCAATGCGATGCCCTGCGATCGCTCTGATAATTCCCGTACGCTACTTTATCTTAAGATTATCACGACGTCTTTATTTCGATATATTTTTTAACTATTTAATTCGTCCGATTCTAATGTGTTGCAATTAATCAGTGACTACACGATAGAATCTTCATACAACCGGTTCGGATTGATATTCGGTACTATCCGCTGTTCTCACATCCTATATGAAACGATTCTGAACGAGATTGTACCACGAGATAGCGTTTGAATCATAACATATGTGGGTAATTGAAAAAATATTTTCTTAATGAATTACGATATCAATATTTAATTGAACGATGTTGAGATAAGATCCAGTTTAGCGTGGTAAAGTTGAGTTTATTAAGGCAATTTGGTTCAGAGGAATTCGTGACAAAAAATGAATGGTTTTAGGAAGTCATAGCTCAGTACTTGGAGGTATTAAGTGGACAAATATGCGGGAGGTTCAGTTCTGTGCACCAATGGTTGGAGCGAATGACAATTTTTAATGACTCTGTTAATGGAATCACCGCGCTTAGCGCACCGGTTGGCGCCTACCATATAGGATGTTTTTTTTTGTCATGTGAACCTCGCGGTTTCCCGGCAAATCTTTACAGTTCTATATTTGTTCCGCTGGAAGACATCATTATATATCACTGGTTCTTGTGAGTATGAGTCATGCTTATTACAGGATAAACACCCGTGACTTCCAGTTCCGGACTGCTTCGTTGGTCTAGTAGTTGCAAGCGCGACTGCTGAGCATGAGGTCCTGGTTTCGATTAAAGGGTTGGTCGTTTTTCTATTTGAAATTTCTATGTAGCAGCTATGAAGTCTGGATTTGCGCCCAGTTGATGGCAATAGACTCGCCCCTATTACATGGGACTTTAACATAATTGGCGAAATATGGGTGTACTATTAGATTCACCTCTGCCTAACCCTTTGGGGATTGCAGGCGTGATGTTATGACTTCCAATACTTTCGATCCAGGGCTAATATAGCTCACTAGTCACATTATCCTAGAATATAAAATAGTTCAATAAACAAAGTCGAACCGATACTCTTCTCGTATGGACTACAAGTGCAAGTTTTCTCAAACGCATGGCTGTGCCAAAGAGAGGTAAAGTAATGCACTGCATGACTGCCAATAAGATCCCATTAATCAGTCTAACACCCTTTCCCTTGCACGAATTACGAGCAACTCGTGAAGGAGATTATTTAGTAGTGTTTGATTATATTTTAGTGTTAGGTTTTCTTTTTAAAATATCACAGTTGCCAATCGCGAAGGTTTAGGCAGAGTTGTACTCTCAAACCACGTAAATTATTTTTAAAACTACATACTCACCGTCAACCAAGCACAAGTACACATTACGAGATGCTATTGTGAAAGTTCTGATGGAAAAACCAAATATCATTTTGTTCGATACGGGAATTGAACCCACAATTGGGTAGTTAACAAAAAAATCTAATTAGTCCGTCAGATAGATTTCTAAAAAATATTGGACACGTATTTTTTCTTTTTTCACGTAAACGAACAATGAAGACGATACAGTGCTTTGAAAATTCGTGTGATGTCATATTCTAAGACATTAGTATGACATCATTTTTTACCGGTGAGTGACGTCACGACCCCCCACTCAAATCTTTGACGCGTTTTATCTTCGTCAATTTTTATTGATTTGATAAAACAAAAAATACGTATCCAATATTTTTCGATAATCTAACAGACGGACTAATTAGAATCATATTTTTTTAGTCAGTAAACATCCCTATTCTTTAACAAGAGGTTTTTCTTTACTATTGAGTTCAGGCTTTGTATTCAATGGCGTTAGTATATTGTATAGGGATATACAAATAATGTATGTGTACAAGCTGATAATGATTTTTACTGCATTTTTGACTAATTCTTTTTGTGTTTATCTTTATTTTGACCGAATATAAAATAGTAAAGTAATAAATGTCCACGGTTTTAATTTAGTATATTATTAGTACTTATATACCATCCTTGCATGTCTCGTTCGATTAATTTTCCCACATTCCATATTTTTATTTGTGGTACAGACCTTATTTATATCGTTCGGTAAAAAATAAAGTACTAAACAGGTCATACATATTAAATAAGTCGATTAAAAGGAAGAAACAATGTTAACAGAATAAACATAATATCTCGCCTTTTTTTTTTATGGTGGGGGAAGATCATCAAATAACCCCTCCCGCTCTTGGGCAGAGCGAAAGGGAGTGTTAGACTTCTACTGACTAAAAACCACCCATGTTCCTTCTTAGCCCTTCAAGCCGCGGTATCTCTTGCGAACAACCCGCAGCCCCGACGGGATAATGTAATCCTAAAAGGGCTAGTCAACTAGACATCCACAATTTCGACATCATCAGGGTACAAACTCGCTCCGGATTCATTTGTCAGCCTTTTTGTCGTTTCCAGTCTAACTTAATACATCAGGATGTGAATTCGTGATTTTTCCCCCCCAAGAAAAGGCATTTGTAATACTATAATAATCATCATCTGCCTAGCCTTTTCCCAACTATGTTGGGGTCGGCTTCCAGTCTAACCGGATGCAGCTGAATACCAGTATTTTACATGGAGCGACTGCCTATCTGACCTCCACAACCCAGTTAATACTAGGTAATACGATACTCTTTGGTAAGACTGGATATCAGAATTTCAGGTCACTGACTACCTGTAACGACTGTCAAAGATCTATATATGGCAGCCGGGACCAACAGCTTTACGTGCTTTCCGAGGCACGGAGGAAACTCGGTATGTCGGGCGGTCACCCATCCACAGACCGACCTAGGCAAGCACAGCTTTACCTAAAGATCGACCCGAGTGGCAGTTCTTATTAAGCCACGAGCTTCTCAATAATACTATAATAATATATTGTAATTATTTTTGCGTAGTTTCATGTATATAATGCTTTGTTGGTGGTTTCGTGACGGGTCCATTTATATCTTGTATTATCCTTTTCTCTCGTACAAAACTGAACCTGTTTTCAATAGATTTATTGCCCGTCGTTTCTTTTCAGACTATTCAATTCACATATAATCATGTACCATTTTAATATAGTTCAGTTCACCATCATCATAATAACAACTATTTCTTTTATTACATCTTTGATATCGCCGCTAATTACTGTTTTAATAATTGAATTAATAATTAATAATATCTCGTATCGATTATTGAAGATGGTTGAATGTTATTTTATGGGTTTTAGTTTAATTTTATTATGTATAATTAAGGCTGGGTTTCTATTAGTGTTACAGTTTTAATTGCAAATAATTTATGGGCTTGATAGACGAGTGCATTTATAATTTAGTTATATTACTTTAATGTATATTGGAATTAATGATAACGTTTCAATATTGTACTTTTTATTTCATTTGTAAAGTGCATGAGAACGATGCCACAGTCCTAACAAGTATAGTAGACCGCACGTAACTGGTATAAACCAGTATTAGGTGGCCTCTTATTTTAATGAAACGTCCTTACTACGGCAGACCAATGTCTATGTGTTAAAACCGATATGCGGTCGACACTACAGTATTATTCCTTCTATCTTACAAACATTTTTTAAAAGTGAGCCTTGTTTACGATGGTATTATGTAGTTTTATACCTATCTACATTTAATGAGTCAACAATAAAGTAAGGAAAATTAAATAATTTGTGATAATATGAAAAGCTATGCATCATCATATTCATCATCCTCTGCCTAGCCTTTTCCCAACTATGTTACGGTCGGCTTCCAGTCTAACCGAATGCAGCTGAATACCAGTATTTTACATGGAGCGACTGCCTATCTGACCTCCACAACCTAGTTAATACTAGGTAATACGATACTCTTTGGTAAGACTGGATGTCAGAATTTCAGGTCACTGACTACCTGTAACGACTGCCAAAGATCTATATATGGGAGCCGTGACCAACAGCTTAACGTGCTTTCCCGGAGGTAAAAGCTATGCAATACAGCTAATTGTTTCATCTTAGGGAGAAATGGTCTAGAAAGAGTCAAAATTTTCCCTTAAACCCTAAAATGTCAAATTATACTCTAAAACTGTCAAATACACATCGACCATCACACGGATATCCTAGTGCAGCCTCAAGGCTGGCCCATTGTGTGGACGGTCAAGGTACGCCCCCGTTCACATGGGCCAACAATCGCTGCGCAGGCGACGGTTTGCGCGTTTTTGTTCAGTTATTGTAGTAAGCATAATGCTAGCATAATACAGCCTTTTTACAACCTCATTTGTCTATTGTGTGACACGAAGATCTTAGGCTTACAGATCTAGGTGGAGTTACAACTTACATGAAAGATTAACTGGATAATGTGTAATTTATACGTTATTTTTTAATGCGAGAAATTTGAATAAAGGAACTATTGTGAATAGAATCTGACAATCTGGATGGAAGGTTTGAATTGAGTAATATAGACGCTCCAAAGGTTTCTATTTAACCGACTTCAAAAAAGGAGGAGGTTATATGTTCGTGTTTTTTTTATTTCAACGAGTGGAGACATTTATATTTGTCAGCGAGCCCAGTTGACCAATTCAAAGATGCATTAGTGCGAGTGGACATGTCTCAATGGAATCGATTGATTAGAGCGCCATAGGTACTTGTTCATCATCTACCTAGCCTTTTCCCATCTATGTTAGGGTCGGCTTCCAGTCTAACCGGATGCAGCTGAATACCAGTATTTTACATGGAGCGACTGCCTATCTGACCTCCACACCCCAGTTAATACTAAGTAATACGATACTCTTTGGTAAGACTGGATGACAGAATTTCAACTATAGCAAAAAGTGTCGTTACAACTTTTGGTCTTCATTTTTTCCGTCTAGCCGCCTTTCGCAACGCGCAATAAGGAATTTCGTTCCAAAACTTCGTTCCAAAATTCCACTAGCACTTTGCCCAACCCGGGAATCGAACCCAGGACGTCGTGTTCAGTAGTCGCGCTTGCGACCGCTCGACGTCCGAGGCATACCTGTTAAAAATATTGTCAGGGATACCTAACCGAATGAGAATGAGGAAAATGTCGTGAGTAAGGTTTTGAATATGAATGTGGAAGGGTATACGAGTAGAGGAAGATCAAAGAAACGATGGATGAACTGTATTAAGAATGATATGGTAAGAAAGGAGGTGTCACATGAGATGACAAAAAACAGAAAGGTGTGGAAGAGGAAGACATGCTGCGCCGATCCCAAATGAATTGGGATGAGGACAAGAGAATGATGATGATCACCTAACCGGACTTTCTAAACTGATATTCAAAATCAGGGCCTCAACCCCAGCACATGCGCCGGCGCCTATCTGCAGTATCTAGGACGTTATACTCTTTACTGCCTTGCCTACTAGGATCTAAATTCAAAGAAACCTCACAAAATGATTCTTAATCTGATGCAACTACTCGTCAGGATTGTAGCCTGGTTATATTTAGACGTTGCGTTATCCATGATCGGACAAACAAACCGATTTGTTCGTATATTTATATGTGACGGACACAGTAATGTGCTGCGTTTATGGGAACTGTACGGCGGTAGTGAGGGGGGCTGCATGTGGAGTAAGCCAGGGTATTTTTCTTGTACTGCTGGAAATCTTGGTTAACAGAGTAATTGAGGATACAATGTAGCTAGCTGGGGTGAACTCCAAGGTCAGTTGGAGCTACCTCTCAATAAATATTCAATTCCGAAGGATTTTGCTGCTTAGCCTTGAAATATTATTTTTTTTGTTAATCGGGATTTGATTTTATAATAACTGATAGTTATCATACTATACATATATTGAGGAAAAATAAGGGCGGGAAGTGAGTCCCTTCATGTGAAATACTACTTAGGTACTTAACTGCATCCTGTTAGATTGGAAGCCGACTCCAACGTAGTTTGAGGAAAAGGCTAGGCAGATGATGAAGGGTGGAAATGAATGTATAACTTTTCGGGGTGCCATGATGACGTAAGATAATGTTATTACATAATCAAATACATCGTTCATTTATTTTCAAGTAAAATCTAACAGTTATAAAATAAGTAGCGAAAATCACAGCACGGTTGTCCCAGCCCTAGTGTAATTAGCCCGCGATCCGCAATGATGCGCCGACTGCGATGACACTCCACGTCGCGACTGTCCACATCTGATAATTATCACCGGTCTCGCACTCGTTTCCTCGACTGTACTTAGTAATAAAAGTAATAAAGGTCTAGGATGTACAGACACTGACAAAACACATGTCGAGTATAGATTTGGTTGCATTGGGTGCTAATTTTTACTTTTCCTGCTTGTGTATCCGATTTTTTGCAGGCGAGTATTAGAGAAGTGTGTAGTATAACAGGCTAATGTCCGCAACTTCACGTCCAAAGCGCGTATTTTGCATTTGAAACTGAATAATTATCCAAGTCTGAATGTTTTTCTCGAAATTTAAACCATAATATATTTTGCATAATATTATATTTAAAAGTCTAATTTAAAAAAATGGACTAGTTCTAGATTAGTATAAGATTAGTGCACGTGTTTAAAAAAAATACAACTAAATGGTTATTAACCTCACAAAGGAAATCAAGTAGGTAAGAAAAAAACTGAATTTGTATCTAAAAATAGTTGTTTTTTTGCGTTTCTCACATTACTTACTTCAACAAACTAAAGTTGATGATAGCTCGTTTCCGTAAATCGCGTGTTAGTTCACAACGTCATTGCATAATGATCCGGTCAAAACTGTACAACGTAACATTTATTTATTTTCAAGCAACTTTATTAAAAAAAAAAACACAAAATTCAAGGTTTCACTTTAAAAATATCTTGTAACATTATCGTGTTCATTAGTTTAGTTATTTCTGAGGTTAAAGGGTTACATCTTTTCCTTGTTGTTAAAAATAATGAGTGCCTAATTAATCGTTGTATGATGTTGTAAATAATTTAAAGCATTTCAAGTCAATCAAAGTCAGAGGTTTCCGATTTTTTGGTAATATTCTGGTTTTATATGATCATGTTTGCATTCCTATATCGCCTACATGGCACCTGAAATATTTTTTTTGCAAACTTAACAAAATCTTTAACATTTTGCCATCGACAGTACCTGCCTATCATTATTTTTCGCGTGTGCTCATAATGCCAACAAGTTCAGTCAACATTCTAACCCCGTGTCGGGTTACAACGATACTTATATGACGACTTTTAAATCGATTATTTATACGAATAGACTGCAATCGATGCCGGTAACCACATTACGCCCACTCCATCTCCGACGATCGCAACACATCCCTCTGTGATTTCTACATTCTCAATTCTATTTATATTTTGAATTTTATCGAGTTCCAGTGTCGATTCAATAATCGAATGATTAATTAACGGTTATGATGCATCGGTTATATTTCATATCGATTACGTGAAACGAGTTACTGTAGAATTTGATAGTTTTGGAAAGTCTATTAAATATGCTTCTATTAATTCAACGGTGACCAGAGAATAAATTAAAAAATATGTATATTGAATAAGTATATTAAAGTAGTAGCTTATCCTCCCACGTGGGTTGTAAGAGTCAATTTACAGGTATTGATTACGATGCAGTGGTACCAACAGGCAATGAGCTTAATAACCTGAAACTATGCAAAATAGTGATCTTTAAAGAAGTTATTGCTGTTCGGAGAATCGTTACCTCAATTGGTTTGAATATGGGAATATACTTTTAAGTGGCTCAGTTAAGAAAGAAAACGAACTTTAACTTCAGCCTGTTCATAGTTTATACACAAACAATGGTTTAAAGATCCTGAAATATGTATAAGTTGTTTAAAGGAAAACTTTGAAATCAAGTGGTGAGATGAAAATTGATTTTACATAGACCCACAAGACTTCACAAAACAATGAACTTAGTTGACAAAGAATCAGCAGTTTTATTTATCAACTGACCAAACCCTTCTCATTGCAAAATAAACTTTAGTCCTCCGACATAGGGCTTCATTTATGTTCTTGGGCGGTAAAATGATTTTGTTCAAGATTTATCAAAAGCCTTTGACAGAGTCGACCTTGCAGTGCCATAGTTCACACCGTCCCTTCACTGTTGAAAATGTGGAAAAAACACGACAATAGCACGGCCACGCATGACTCAGGACAAGACAATCGATTACATACGTTCCTATGAACTTTATTGATTATTGTTGGCTATAATATTGAATTGGGAAACGGGTGCTTCAAGGTTGCATGTTTGGTCCATTGCTGTTTTTGCCACTTATTGTTCGATTGATGCTTGCAATGTTCTGTTTGTGCTATCGCTTGTTATTCTTTCAGATATAAAATCCTAAGAATTTTGCAACGCAAAGTATGTGGTATAAACGGCCATGCGCAGTTGTGACATTGTGCGGTCAACAATTAAAAGCTCAAGTAAAAATAAACATATTTCTAGGTATTCGCTTTCTAAACTCAGTGCCCATTTAGAAGAGAAACGACATACACTTCCATTTCATTATCTCACATAAAACTAAAACCATAAAATATAATTCAAAAGCGAAAGACTTTCTAAGACAAAAGAACCAAAACTTAGAACAAGGAAGTCCATAATTGGTGTTAAATCAAACATGGGCTAAAATTCTGCGTGAATGGAATCTGCGGATCAGAGATGACCGCGGGTTCCGCCGGCGATGCTATCGCTGAGCACCTAGCCCTTGTCCACCAACGAGGCAAGAATCGTGGAGGTGGCAAATATGTTATTTGATGTAATCTTGCTATAAAATGTTTTGTTTTAATTCCACTGATAAACAATTTCATGCAGGAAGAATAGTAAGTTTTATGTGGTAATATTACCAAAACGTAGTAGTAGTATTTAGCTACATTTAGTTAGATTGGAAGCTGAATCCAACATAGACGGAGAAAAGCTACGCCGGTGATGATAGGGATATTATGATTCAAATTTATAGCGTACGTAGTATTATTATTTGCATTTAAGCATGCTGATGAACGTAATATTCGATAACCTTAGCACGGGAGCCATGGTAATTAATAGTGATATTCAACATTCTAATAATGTATGTTAACGTGAACTTAGACTTTTGCTATTTTACCCGTTGGTCCATTAAACCAAGTATATTTAAAGTTTAAATTTTACGTCCACGGTCGACGCACAAATTGTTACCATGGGTTGATAATTATCTAAAAAAAAACATACTAGAAATTGTCTATTAACAAAAATAACAGTGTGGTATCTACACGCTATAAAACCTCTCAGTTTTCAATAAAAAAACCGAGGATCGACAACCTTAGTTGATCTATCTAGAATCATTTATAAACACAAAACAATTTCTCTATTTTAAGATAAGACCTTTTTCGTAATAGGACGAAAAATGTTGCTATGTCCGTAGCGACAAGATAACAGTTAATACAGTAGGAGAAATCACTTTTAAAAGTAGCAAAGTACATATTAGTCGCGTTGATGACTCTTACACCCTATAATTAGAATAAAATAGTAAGGAGCTCGTGGGTAAATAAGAAATGCCACTCGGGTCGATCTTTAGGTAAAGTTGTGCTTGCCTAGGTCGGTCTGTGGATGGGTGACCGCCCGACATACCGAGTTTCCTCCGTGCCTCGAAAAGCACGTTAAGCTGTTGGTCCCGGCTGCCATATATAGATCTTTGGCAGTCGTTACAGGTACTCAGTGACCTGAAATTCTGACATCCAGTCTTACCAAAGAGTATCGTATTACCAAGTATTAACTGGGTTGTGGAGGTCAGATAGGCAGTCGCTCCATGTAAAATACTGGTATTCAGCTTCATCCGGTTAGACTGGAAGCCGACCCCAACATAGTTGGGAAAAGGCTAGGCAGATGATGGTATTTGTTTCAACCAACAAAGGATCATAAAATACAACATAAAAATAACACATAAAATTTATACATCTATACGTAAAAATAAAATTGAAGTGTCTGTTTTTAATTTCACGATAACAGCTTGTTACTGAATGCATATGAAAGCATATACTACGGTACGGTATTTTTGTTTAACCATCTATTTGTTGTACCCAACACTAAATATTTCGATTGCTTTTGCGAAAATTAACAATTCAGCAATGGGTGAGGTACTGGCAATCAAACTTCTTCGCGAATACTCTCAGTATGCCTCTGGAGCTGGCTCGAACCCTGCGAACCAGGGACGTGCACCGTTGTCAAAATTCTTTTTTTTTTCAAAATCAATAGGCACTTTCGGTAATGTGTTGTAGATTTCAAAAGCCGAAAGTCCACAATCCCGTTACTGCAAACGTAAAGAAAAAAAACAAGATTTCTTTCCAAAATTGCCTCGTCCAGAGTTCCCAGATCGCCGGCGCGTGCGCTTGGAATTTAACGCCAAATCGCCGTTGCCCGGGCGCAGCGTAATTGCACCTTATCTGCGCATTGTTCGGCTAAGGAGCACAAGGCTGAGCGTTGACGTGTGAGTGTTTAGATTGTCTGTCTGTATGTGCGATTGTTTTACTTTGTACAACGGCTGCAAGACAGTTTTTTCATGTGTGCTGGACAGTGTGAAGAATTAAGCCTACTTAGAGACTACCAATTGTATTATAGGTTTTATCTTAGGTCGTGCGGTTAGCATATAATTTTTAGATTTGGCTGTAAATATTAAAAAGAAAACTTTATTTTGCTGCTACTTTAGGAGTGTGATGCCCTCTAAAGTTGTCGTTTCATGTATGAAGTTTTCGTTTTAGCGCAGAACTGCGGAAAGGTACAGGCAGCGCCTCGTAAAGCGTAGCTAGAATAGGGTAGTTAACAAAAAACATTTAATTAGTCCGTCAGATAGATAACCAAAAAATATTGAACACATATTTTTTCACGTAAATAAACAATGAAGACGAAACAGTGCTTTGAAAACTCGTGTGACGTCATATTCTAAGACATGAGTATGACATTTTTTACTAGTGAGTGACGTCACAACCCCTCACTCAAATCTTTGACGCGTTTTATCTTCGTCAATTTTTATTGATTGGATAAAACAAAAAATACGTATCCAATATTTTTCGATAATCTAACAGACGGGCTAATTAGAATCATATTTTTTTTGGTCAGGCAACATCCCTATTCTGTGCAAGCGCGAGAACCTTAAGACTATGAGTCTGGCTGATTGATCAGATCGTGTAGAAGGTACGGTAGACTAATCAATCTGAACATAATCATTGTCATCTGCCACCCACTAAGACAAGTCTCCGGTTAGACACAGTTAGACACCTACACACTGTATATATTTTTGTGGTTAAGTTGGCATAACTAAGTTATACTTAGTTTTGCATACGTTCTAGACCCAAAAATTCGAAAACTTGTGACATCTACCAATCCGCACTGGGCCCGCGTTATACCACGTTCCATCTCAAAGAGAGGAGGCCAGTGTCTCAGCAGTGGGAACTTTAATAGGCTGGTGATGATGATGAAGTATTACTTGAGTGTGTTGAATAAGGGCCTAACACACATTGTCACTCGGCAGGCAGGTTGATGACCTCTACGAAGCTCTTCAATAAACAATTATTCCTCGATGTTGTGATTTGCGTGCGATGATAACAAGACGATTTGCTAAGTAATACTTATGAACAACGATTAGAATAGTACATTTGTATGTTATGGTGTATGAGTCATTGCATTGAAAAGAACATACATAAATTATAATCTGCGGATCGTTACCTGACCTAGGTTAACAGGATATGGTTGAAGATGGAGTTGTGTGACGTCATAGCATAGTCAACTGACAATGCCGGGGTATATTATATATATATATTGAATTATTTTAATATAATTTAATATAATAATTTAATATAATATAATTTAATATAATAATTATTATAATAATTTTAATTTATATATATATATTGAACGGAATAGCAATTGACCATATCGGTAAGTGACCATAATGAGCGATTTCTATGCTTAGTCTTTATCGTCTGGAAAAAAATGTCTATCATGCTCTGCTGTGTTAGCGTATCACGAAAAAGTTATAGGGAGGTAAATAATACTTACTTTTGAAATAACTTAACATAACATAACATCACGCCTTTTAACTGTACACTCCGAGTAGGGCACCCTCATTTCGCCAGTTACGTTTAAGTCTCTTGTAATAGGGGCGAGCCTATTGCCATCAACCGGGCACAAATCCGGACTCCGTGGCTGCTACCCAGAAATTCCTGATGGAAAAACCCAATAACATTTTGGCCGGCCGGCAATCGAACCCAAGACCTTACACCCAGGACCAGCACATTTCATTTCATTTCATTTATTCAACAACTAATTACATTGTGTCTGAATGTGGAAGGTACATAAAAAATAGATAATAGACACAGCATTCGTACTTGCGACCACTAGGCCAACGAAGGTGAGCTGAAAAAAAAATTCAAAAGTCTAGGTTTCAATTTAACCTTTTTGACCTTTGCAAAATAAAAAGTCCTCTAGATCTCTTGTCCAACAAAATGATAAATCATTTTAGGTAAATCCTTCAACCCATTTTACATCTGATTTAGTTTTTGCATCACGTTGCGTCGATCCTACTCCAAGGGCAAAAAGTCACAGAATTGTTAAAGAACACAACATGAGGTCTTTCAATTAAATATCTGGACGACGCAAAAAAAGTGTGTGACCTTTTAAATAAATCGTGCAGTCAAAGGAAATAAGACAAGTGTGAACTGTACGTGAATGTAAACGGTTCTCATCTTGAACAATGAATTGTGAAGATTGATCTAGTTGTATGTATGTAGGTAAATCTTGAGGGTCTTGGTAAACTTAGAATATCTTAAATTCAATAGTCAATTTGAAGACATGTGACCTGCGGGGAAGCGGATGCCATGTCTCATAGAATTTATAATTCTTCGAAATTTCCACGTCCACCAAGAATTAGGAATATTATACTATACTGTACTTATTCTATGCATACTATACGATTTAGTCTCTTCAAAAGATCCCAATGTAACAAAAAAGCAAAACTCAAATTATTCATGATTTTATTCGTTAAATTCTGCTTCATTTGTCTAATTGGTTGTTTCCCAAGGGGCATTAAATGGCGATGGTCTAGAGTTATTTTAAACTAGCACTGCATTGTATGAGTCTAAATATGTAATTTATGTATCGTCACGTTCAGTTTCATGAGAACTGTACAATAATAATTTGTACAATTTCTATAACAAGATACTTTCATTTGTTACTCAAGAATACTATAACAACCTATTTGAATGTATTTTGCTATCCATGATTGTTTATACTTGGCTGGCTAAGTTTTCCTAAAACTACAATCTGTACACCCACATTTTACCAGTTACGCTTAAGTCGAAGTCCCATGTAATAGGGGGCGAGCCTATTGCGTAATAAACAGCAGTCCCAATCCAAATCCAACCTAAATATCTATTTATACTATTTCTGTTTTACAATGAAATAACTTGTTGATCACTTATAGCAAGAATGTCATTCTTAGTAAAATATTGCAAAGTAACATTACTTTGGTCCAGCAGTACTCTAAAATAACTTGTTTTGATCATGCGCCGGTTCACTTTATAGAATTCATCAAGTCACAATCTCGGAACATTTGCATCAATTAATTCGCTCATCATAATCGTATTTTTTTCTGTTCCGTCGACCGAGACAAATACAAAGTTTTCCGACTTTATAAGAGTGTGTTCATACTGCAATATAAGAATTGCTTAAGACTTGCTGCTGTCAAAGCATATCTTCTAGCAATCTGGTTACAGTGCCTTTCTTTTCAGTTTTGGAACTTCTTTTTGTCCCCATTTCTGGTATTTCTCTCATTACGTATTTTTCATATTTTACTTGTTATTACTGAAAATCTTTACGACCTATTCTACTATAATAGTAGAATAGGTCGTAAAGATAAAATAGTAGCATTAAATTGTGTATTAACAATAATTGTTAATACACAATTTAATGCTACTATTTTAATTTGCGTAGTATCACTTGCTTATGTTTCAAGTCGTACTTTCGTCTTCTCTCCAATGTTTGCAATTTTATCTACTGTTTTACTGATAAAGCATGAAAAAGTTCTCAATTTATACACTTTTAATAATATATAACCACGGTCTTAGTTCCTTCATTATGCAAGTTAATTAACAAATCTGCAATTCAGTTGAATCCTTTTGTATCTGTGACTAATTTAAACACTTATAATTTGTCATTTCTGACATTGTAAATTGTTTTGCTTAAGATTTATTTAATGAATTCTAATTGTTATAATTTTGGTTTCACAAGGAAAATTAAGTGATTCTTCCTTTTTCATTTGACCTTTTTCTTGTTTGTTGTTTTTGTCTTGTAGATTTTTGTTGGTTCTTTTTAAAGGATATTAGTGATCTACTTCTTTGTCCTAAAGTTGATAATTATCTTTAATGTCTTCCTATTTAATTTTGTAACGAAATTGAATGATTATGATTCACAAAACTGCGCGAACTTCGTTGTAGTAGTTAAGTATATTTTAAATAGACGACTATTACTTTACTTTTGAATCAATAGTAAATTGACACGTCTTCTCATGTAGCTCCAAACGATTTTTCTTGCGCTGCAAAAGATCATCAACCTTTCTTGCCTTACTTGGTTGTCTATAATTACCTTATTGTATAGCCACACTTGTGCACTTTACGTGAGGATATCACTGTATTATATTTCATTGCACTTTGTTTCAGTTCGTTTGCTGCATTCGAGATACCATCTGACTCCTCTAGAGATCCTTTGTTTCGTTGCAAATAATAATTATCATTATGGCAACAATTATCAAGTCGGATTAATAATTATCTATAACGATCTTGTTTGTACTTATAGTTTGGACTTGGGTACTGTTCGGGGAGAATTTGAACCTGTTGACGTCTTCAGTTAAATTGTCCCAGTCGTATTTTCTGGTTTTTTGGTGTCCGTATTTTTTGGGAACAATACGACTTTTCTTCTGCTCATTGTCAATCATGATTTTATCTCACTGGGGCTTTGCACATGAGTTTTCTTCTTCAATGGTGGCAGAACTATCTACTTTTGAAAAGACACCTGAAATGTGAGTATCTCTCATAAAAATGTAATAATTCTTAAGTGGAGGAATTTGAGAAGCTTTTTATGTTGTTTATCCTTGCACCTGCCTTGCCTGCCGCCCTGCCTTGATGTTATAGCATCAATAGAATCAGCCTCTAGAATATTTCTACTTTTTGTCACTCACCTCTTCTGTGTGAGAAGGAATGGAGTGAACTGGTATCTTTATATTTTCAATTTAGTTAGTTCTTTAAGTTTTTCAATGTTAACTGCCTCCGTGGTCGAGTGATTTAGACGTTTGCCTAGTGACTCGATGGAAGCATACTTTGTAAAGTTGTTTCCAGTTTGGCTAGGACATTGCAAGCTTGAATCACCTGATTGTCTGACAAAAAGATGATTCCGTGCTTCGGTATAAGCCGGTGGTCCCGGCCGCCAAATGGCGGTCGTCAAACCATGTCAGAGGCCTTTGAGGCGGTTTAGAAACTTTGACACTAGGGTGTGTGGGGCCCCGTCGGGGCTGCGGGTTGTTCGCAAGAGATACCGCGGCCTCGACATGAAGGGCTAAGAAGGAACATGGGTGGTTTTTAGTCAGTAGAAGTCTGACACTCCCTTTCGCTCTGCCCAAGAGCGGGAGGGGTTATTTGATGATTTTCCACCCGCCCAAAAAAAAAAAAAGTGTCGCTAGACCTTACTGCCCACACGATAAGAAGAAGAATGTTAAGTACAGTGGCTCTTACTTTCATTACCAACGTAAGTTATTGAGTATTATTTACTTCTGAAAATGTGCCTCTTTTTACTTCATTTTGATCTCTTTTCTTATTAAATCTGACGCAGGCATCCCGAAACCTTAATACTATAATAATTTAAAATATTTAAAAACTATGGTTTCGCCAGCATATTATTATGAAGGAATCGAAGGATCGTAGTACCGGAATAAAATAATCCTATGTATTAATCCATGTTACAAACTGTCAGTGTGCAAAATTCCACCTAAAACTGTTCAGTAGTTTTAGCGTGAAAGAGTAACAAATCAAGTTCAAATCCATCAATTTATCCTCACAAACTTTCGCGTTTATATTACTAGTTTACATCTACACGTGGCGATTTTAATAAACAATGCGTGTATTCAAATTTTTTGTGTTTGGAAAAAACCTCGAGATAAGCACTACTTCAGATTTTTAACGGAATTATATGCAAATGTAACTATTAAAAAAACTAAATTCAGTTTAAATTAATGGAACTATAAATTATATATATAAAAAAGTCATTTTTATATAATGAGTTCCACGTGTAAAATAATAAGTACAGTCAGCGACAAAAGTAGGTTAACTATAGCCAAAAGTGGATATATTTGCTGAAAAACCTTGGTTTTTATTTTATTAAGGGAGGAGGAATGAATTATCATAATATAACAAACAAGAATTAGTTTCTATGGTGTTAAAAATTATCAATATTTGGTAAAGTTTAATCAATGACAGAGCAGCGGTGGCACAGTGATGGCGGCCCCGACTTACGAACACTAAGTCGTGGGTAATTTATTTCATCACCACTGCTCTCAAAACGGTGAAGGAAAACATCGTGAGGAAAATGTCCTAGAACCAAAAATTCGAAGACTTATGACATCTCTGTCTCTGTTCTTATGAATTCTTTTCTTTTCTTCTTTCTATTCCCTCTCAAAGAGATGAGGCCTATGTCCCAGCAGTAGGAACATTAATAGGCTGATGATGATGATGAAATAGAGTATAAAACCCAAGGTTGAGTTGGAAGGGGCTGCGGGTTGTTCGCAAGAGATACCGCGGCCTCGACTTGAAGGGCTAAGAAGGAACATGGGTGGTTTTTAGTCAGTAGAAGTCTGACACTCCCTTTCGCTCTGCCCAAGAACGGGGGGGTTATTTGATGATTTTCCACCCGCCAAAAAAAATAGGTTGAGTTGGGAGTTTGAGGTTAATTTATGTAGTTCGGGTTATTGGGTTAAACGGGTTCTCTTATTAATTATTGCGGGGTAAGGCTAGGTCAGGTTTAAGATCACATACACAAATGCTGAGTAATAAAAAAAAATCATCATCATTAATTCACTATTTCATTTCTGATATCACACTTCACACAAATATTATAAAGGCGAAAGTTTGTGTGTGAGTGTGTATGTTTGTTACTCATTCACGCAAAAACTGCTGAACGGATTTGGATAAAATTTGGTACAGAGATAGTTTATAACCTGGATTAACACATAGGATAGTTTTTATCCCGATTTTATCTTCCCGTAGGATAATTTTTGAGTTGTAGCGGACGAAGCCGCGGCAACAGCTAGTTATACATAAATCTTCTCGATTACCCTTCATCAAACAACCAAATACAAACAATATTTGTTTCATTCATATAGCGATTAATTTCCGTTAAAAGTTCTCAGTAGTGAGGTCCACAGTTCTTAGTGCGTGTACGCACATTTGCCTTTACAAGTCACTTCCCTTCACCAGACGCCATTGTTCTTAGAACGAATAAACATCGTTTTAAATTTCTTAAATAGGCGATTTTGACTTATAAATCCTTTTGAACTTGACACTGGAAACTCTACCATATGGACTTGTAAACATAGTTCAATTTTGTCTGAAAAGGAGGCAACCCCTTTAACATCTCAATTCAGATCATATAACATTCTTACGTCGTTGTAATAGTGATGTATTTCGCGTGACAAAGGTGTCAATTCTCAAAGCACAGAATGAAAGGATTATAAATGTTTGAAAGGGACGTTTTTGTGTAGTGATAATATCTTAATATGGTTATAATAGGAGGGTTGCGCATAATCTGTAACTGTCTGTCTGTCTGTTTGTCTGCTTTTTTGATGTTTCGCACCTTGATAGGGGTCTATTTAGAGGATTATTTTTAGACTTTTTTGTAACGAGTGACAGTTTTGGTGTCGCTAAAAGGATTATATGTGTGAGACGAATTAGTGATAATTTGGATTAGAAGCAATTTTAACTGGTAGCTGGGGTTTTAAACATTCTAGAATATTATGGTTTAAGAAACCAATAAAGAGTTTTGCAGGGATTTTCAAATATTGAATGTAATTTTTGAAAGGGGACATAATTTTCGGTAGCAGACCACTTCATTTACATTTAGAAATGGTTTATTTAGGCTTTATTTTTATGACCAACGTATTGAAAGTGCTATAAATTTAAGCAAGTTGGTAGAATTTTCGTCAATTCTAAGTCAATGACATAGCAGTTAAGGGAAAAACGCTAATCAGTTGACATCTTTCTTTCTTTATCTTGTGGTGTGCCTAACCTGGTATCTAGTCTTTATGCCGCCTATAGGCATCTTGGCTTTATATGCCGTCGAAAAATGTTTTCCTTAACACAAGCAAGTGATAATTATACGAGACGCAGATGAATTCGAAAAATTAGAGGTACCAATTATCGTATTCGTTATGTCATCTCGAATGATCCGAAGATAGGACCCCAAAACACATGTCATGACACTTTTTGTGACATATCTCGGTGTAATATTTATGCGTCACCACGAACGCAGATATGATCGGATGCGGGTTCGATTCCGTGCTATACACGGGGGCACGAGCGTAACGGTCTCCTATTATTTTAGACAGTGATTTAAGATAAAGTGAAGATGAGATTTTTTTAATGGGGATGAAACGGTTGTATGTTTTTGTGTTTCGTTGGATTGATCGTGTTTTTTAAGGAAACATGAGCTTCTATTGGCAAACCCGTGTAAAAAACTTTGCTAATTCACTTATCTAGTCCTACCACACGATGTGAAAATATTCTTGTTAGTTCAACTTTGATTCACATTAGAAACTTAAGTTGTAACGATTCATAATTGTGTAGTTAGCCCAAATTACAGATATTCTTACTCAAATTGTCATTAGCTTCAAATCTAGATCTACTCTCCAATTCACTATGTCTTATGGGATCGGAAGAAGCCAGAAGCAGCTTCCTCCACTAACGATTTTGTTACTGTGGTTCTGTTAGCTACAGCACAGATTATGGAAGCGATGATACCAAAGTCTCAATGTCGTCGTAGGATTTATTCGTAAGCCAATCAGTTACAGCTAGTTTACAGTCTCGGAGCCTCATAGGATAGATGTTTAGCTCTTTATTCAGCAGGTTATACAAGTGGGAAGATTGTCTTTCATACTGCCTCTTAGCAAACACAGATCTTACTGGGACATTTGGAGCGACCAGGTAGCTTCTTCTGCTACTCGTATTTGGCCTCGTAGCATACGGAAGGGATTTGTGCTTCCTCAAGATTAGATGGAGTAAATAGAGTTTTCTTACAGACAGAAGGCCGGAGGTTAGGTAAAGGGTTTGTGTTGGGAATCTATAGGGTTTGAAAAGCATAACCTTAAGAAGAGATCTCTGCGCCCTCTCAAGTTCCAAAAATTTATTTTTTGTCGTTCCACCCCAGCATGGCAAACAGTATGTAAGAATTGATTGGGCCAATGATACGTAGACCTGCTGCAAGAGATTCTTTGAGGCAACGTGTCGCAGTGTTTTAAAGGTCCATATTAATCTCCTAACCCGTTTCATGATCAGTTCAGTATGCATGTGCCAGGACAAGCGCTGGTCTATCATTATGCCCAGGTATTTGGTGTACTGCAACCTGTTAATCTTTGTACACGAGCAGTCGGAGATAGAGGGGTTTCCACAGTAGTGGATTTTAATTTGGAATTTCAGTGGTGGTTGAGTGTGTGTATACTTGGTGAAGCATATGTAGTTGGACTTAGATGCATTCAAAGTGAGTAGGTTACGATTGAGCCAATCAGCAATCCTTGACAGGCCGGTTTCAGCTGACTTTTAAACATCCTCCCAAGTTTTTTCAGCAAAGACTATGGCGGTATCGTCCGCGTATGAGAAAATACGACCCCCGTCAATACTCATGTATAAATATTAGTATACACGTCGTACTTTAAATCTAGTTGTGAATTTACTTGCAATCAAGCAACGTTAAAGAGTCTATAACGTTGATTGATTTCAAGAATAAGACATTCATAAAATCACGCCTGTTACCCCCGAATGTTTCATAATTCATCATCATTTCAGCCATAAGACGTCCACTGCTGGACATAGACCTCCCCCAGAAGGGGGGCTTTGTCATAATCGCCACGCTTGGCAGACGGGTTGTCGATCGCAATATGGTTGTTACGAAGGCACAGAGAACGCTGCTGCCCATTCTCTGGTAAGTCCCTTAGTCGCCTCTTACGACACCCACGGGAAGATATGGGATGGTGCTATTCTTAACGTCCGACACCATACGGAATGTTTAGGCAGAGGTAATAATACACCCACATTTTGCGAGTAATGTTTGTCTCATGAAATATGTGGTGAGTGTTCAACAACTAAGAAAAAATCCGGACTCCGTAGCTACTACTGAGAAAATCCTGCTGGAAAAACCCAATAACACTTTGCCCGACTTGGGAATCGAACCAGTATCTAGTGAGATCCTGGTTTGACTCCCAAGTCCAATTCCTGAGAATGCTTAGCAGTTGTGCTTGCAACGAGGCAATATCAACATCGTTATAGAATTCCCTCTTTATCATCTTTGGCTAAACCCTTTTATACCACGTTTTTTTTAGTCTAGATACAATATAATCAAATACCTGGCGCACAGCTTACTGCTCGCAGTTGATCACTCACCACTCAGCAGTCATTACAGCGCTACAACACTAACTAATTAGCCGCCACGCCGCGCTCCGCTACTGAATTCATTCACTACGCGTTCATACATAGACGAGTGGTCTTGATTTTCATGAGGCAATATTCGTCTTACCGCGATGACGATGTTAGTCTAACCTTTCGGTTAGATACCAACACTACAGTACACTCACAATTATTATGCCTTGTGACAGGGACTGTAACTTCTTTTATTTTGCACTAGCTGATGCCTGCGGCTTCGCCCGCGTGGATGTCGGAAATTGACAAATTATATCCTAAAACCTTCGTTGAGAACCACTCTATCTATTGGTGAACAGCATGAAAATCAGTGTAATAGTTTTTGAGTTTACCACGAATAGACAGACAGATAGACGCGGCGGAGGATTTTGTCATCATTTCAGCCGAAAGACGTCCACTGCTGGACATAGCCCTCTCCTAAGTGTAGCCACATTGACCGGTCCCGTGCGTCTCGCATCCAGCGGATCCTTCAACTTTCACCAGGTCTACGGTCTACCTAGTGGGAGGCCTTCCGACGCAACGTCTTCCGGTTTGCGGTCGCCACTCCAGAACTTTTTGACCCCATCGGTTATCCATTCTGCGAGCAATGTGCCCTGCCCACTGCCACTTAAGTCTGGCAATTCTTCGGGCTACGTCGGTAACCTTGGTCCTCATGCGGATGTCTTCATTTCTGATTCGATCACGCAAGGAAACTCCGAGATGTGGTGTAATCGACCGATTATACCTCATCTAGTAAAATTAAACATCTCGGATATAATGCGAGTGTGGAGAATACAGGAGATGCCACACCTCTCCTGCCCGTCGTACTGCTGCACTCTCTAGGACTTGAATGAAGCAAACGAAAGAGGTGTCGTTTGTTGCGATGTAATGGTCGGATAAAACCTAAGTCACTGTCTCGAGAAAAATAATGTAATAGGAGGTAATCAGAGATACCGATACGCTCATCCAGTTGCTAAAATTGACGGTAAGTTACGAATTGCAAGAAGAAGTAATATTATAAATTCAGTTCAAAACCATTTTTTAAAGGAACATATTTTTATGTTTTTTCGATCATACAATGTAATATTGACCTTCACAAAGTAACATTTAATCCGTCATTAATCATATTTCATATTTTTTCTCACCACCGATCCTACTAAAGCAAGCCACATGCGTACGCGCACCGGAACATAACGAACAAGATTATAAGCTTTCAACGCGCCGCCATTGAGCGCGTGTTTATTCAAACCGCTCAATATTCCTCTATGACGGTTCAATTTTGACGGAACCCGGGTACAACACAATACAATCATAAAAAATCCAATTTGTATAACGAACTATATAACCAGTACAACTTGGTCTCCAATTTTGTTTCTCTACGTTTAAATTTTTTAAACTTTTCCAGTAGCCTAGGGGTCGGATTATGCTGGTGATTAGTAAGATGTGTAGTGAGATAATTCGTATTTGATTTGGACCAATTAGTGATGCTTACGCGCGAACCTTGTGTGAGATGACCTTTTTTTGACGATCGTGGAAACGTAACGCGATTAGTTGGAACATACGGTGGGATACAATGGGCGTACCTACTGGGTTCCGATTGAGTTGGTGATGGGTGAAAAAATAGGGTGGGTTTTGTGGGGACGCTGCGCCGTTTAGCAGTACGCAATTCATTTCTATGTTATGTAAAGTAACCATTAGTTGGTATCATAGATATAATAAATAAGGTCACAACTCAACTGTTGTGCATGGCGTACTTTTCACGTTTTTAGTACATATCATAGTTTTTAAATAAAATGAGATTACCGGCAAATATTACATATCTTTAACTTTAACTACAACAGAAAATACATCCAATAGAAGAAGTCTAGTAACGCTAGACCCTTTACATAATTTAAATATACAAGGTTTACCCATTTTATTGTTATATATTTTTTAATGTATCTGGAATATATTTTACTTTACTAGATAAACTTAGTATGTTAAACAAGGACTGCGAAACAAAAAAAGCGGAACCCTATAGACCTTATGAAAATACAAATCCTAACTAATATATAATATAAGTTTGTAAGTATGGATGGATGGATGTTTGTTACTCTTTCACGCAAAAACTATTGAACGGATTTGGATAAAATTTGGTACACAGATAGTTTATAACCTGGATTTACACATAGGATAGTTTTTATCTTCCCGTGGTATAATTTTTGAGTTGTAGCGAGCGAAGCCGCTGGCAACAGCTAGTACCTTATAAGCTTATATGCTAGGAGTATGCACATGCGTACGTACTCCTAGCGATATTCAAAGCATACAAAACACTGACAACGTTATTAACGGCACCGCACATATTACAATTCCGTATATTTCCATCATCAGTAGAACCTCAGTTTGCTCGTTACTTCGTAATAAATACGGTTATCGATCAATCTCCGTTTATATTTGTTCGTTACCAATCACTATGTTGCATGCACACAGAACTAGAATAAATCAATTAAAAGTTATTGATTCAATCACTGGGACTTCTTTGTTGCTCGGTACCTTATTTATTTTATTAGTTTTTAATGTGCTATCTGTGCTGCTGATGTAACCTTTGATTGTGTTTAAGTATCTACTAATTAATTTTAATGCGAGACACAGGTTTATGTTGATTCCAATTTGTAGTTTGCGGCAATGTATATTACTGCAAGCTCTTAATTTGAACTTCAGACGTGCTGAAGAAAATGATAGTACCTCTCAGATCCAGCCTGTCCCCTTACTGTCCTCCCCCAGCGACCCCCTAAGCCGAGGCTCGTACCCCACAGAGAGTACCCTTCGCGTGTATTCTCTTAGTTATAAGTTTGTTCACCCTGGCTGGAGGCCTTAAATTCAAGGCATCTCCAGAAAAGTCCGGCTAAGCAATAGCCAAACGCCATGGCTGACTGGAATAGTATTCCTGACTCTGCTCCACTGTGCCTAAAAAATACCTTTCAGCACAATTAGCACCTTCATCAAGAATAATAAGCAATAGCGAATCTCTTAGGTTAAACTTTGAGATGCCATTCACAAAAAAAACTTAAATGATAGGGTGAAGGTTGACATAGGAGTATAGAAGATAAAAACGTGTTTCGCCGACCCCATGTACCATGGGACAAGGCAGGAAGATGTAGATGTCCTTTTTTCCCTCCCACTCTTGGGCAGAGCGGAAGGGAGTGTCCGACTTCTACTGACTAAAAACCACCCATGTTTCTTCTTAGCCCTTGTGCCGAGTCTGCGGTATCTCCTTCGAGCAACCCGCAGCCCCGACGGGAGATGTAGATGTCCTTACGTCTAAAATTTAGTTCACCGAAAAATAACTATTGTCTGAGTAACTGGAAATTTTAATTCTTGATTTTAAATCTTCTCTTTCTATTTTATCAAATTCAAATATTTTAATTCAGAATTACATCCATATTTTGTTAGTAACAATAAAATAACTTAGGCTAATGTTAGTATTAAATTCAATTTACAATAATAAAGAGCACTGCACCACACGTAAAACGTTACCCCACATTAGGAATTTCTCCTGTATCGTGGGTGCGTTTACAAAAATTGAAACTCACATACACAAACACACCCAGACCAGAAACAACTATCTGTAGGTCATACAAATAATTGTTCCGTGCGGGGATCGAACCCACGACACGCAACACAGCAGTCCAATCGTTTAGCCACTGCGTCTACCGTGCCGTCAGCAGCTTTAGCGCAGCAATTAGCGCCTGTTATAGTAGATCTTTCTGATATTTCAATTTTCGTGGTCCACTAGTCCAAACTTACATAAGTTTACTAAGTAGAAATCTATTAAAGTCATCTAAAAAAAAAAAAAAAAACTAAGAACTAAACATTCATCCAATGCTAAGCTACATTACATCCGATACCATAGTGCTGAAAGCTCTTTTACCCTCATCGATTTAATTCCAAAAATCTAAATCGGGTTACCATAACATAATACGATTTCACTAATATCCATAGTTGAAGGCAGATTATGACATATCAATTTCACAAGTAAACATCGCCGGGGGTTCATCGCAAAAAGTCGCGCAAATCCGTTTAGTTTCGCGTCGGCTGCGTGTGCGCATCGATCATGACGATCTTGTAAACTGTGGAGGGATTAAATAAGGTTTAGTGTGGAGCGGACGAATTGTATGTTGCATGCTACAAGTATACAAACTTTAGACTGTGAAGTGTAGACCCTGTCAGGGCACAGGCACAATTAATTCTTACATGCTAAAATTGACATTATTTAATTACTTCAATTGACATGACATCACTATTATGGATTGATTAATTATTATTTGAATGAGTAGTATTGTATTACCTTTATTAAGTAATTGCATTGTATTCAAAATTTAAATGATTATCCATATTTTTATGTTATAGCTAATTCATAAATGTATAATGCATGCTACAACCAAAACAGGTAAAATCTAAATATTTGTATGGCTGAAATGCCGAATATAGTGAAACAAATTTATTATGTATTTCAAGAACTTATGTAAAAAACTTATATTCTCGCAAATAAATAATTCATTCATTCATTAATTGTTATTCTTGTTGGAATATATAGTTAGCCCGTGTCATTCCCACTCCTGGGCCTCCTTACCGCCTATTCCTTCCACTTCTTACGATGGTGTGCTTCTTCTCGCCAATTCGCGAGTAAGCCATCCAAGGCGTCCCGCCATCTCCTCCTAGGTTCTCCCACAACCCCGTCTATCTGTGTCAGGGCTCTAGTCTTGCGATATTCGGGTTCACATCTGCATCCAGCAGACATGTAATCAGTGTAAGAAGAACAGAGAAGACGGTGAATAAGGTAACTTAAATAGTCCATGAGGTATGCTGCACTGTTAGTAATAAGCAAACGTGGTAAACATTAATTAAATTAAATAATAGGGATGTTTACTGACTAAAAAAATATGATATGATTAGTCCGTCTGTTAGATTATCGAAAAATATTTGATACTTATTTTTTGTTTTATCAAATCAATAAAAAATAACGAAGATAAAACGCGTCAAAGATTTGAGTGGGGGGTTGTGACGTCACTCACCGGTTAAAAATGTCATACTAATGTTTTAGAATATGACGTCACACCAGTTTTCAAAGCACTGTATCGTCTTCATTGTTTGTTTACGTGAAAAAAGAAAAAAATACGTGTCCAATATTTTTTAGAAATCTATCTGACGGACTAATTAGATTTTTTTTGTTAACTACCCTATTACTCGTCCTGAAGATACAGAGCGTAGTGATACTTTGAACATCCAGTTTACACTGGACAGTCAGTTCCGTAAAACTTTCCTTTTAAAATTTACTAGATTCTTCGTTACTAAGTCTTGATACAATTTCTTTTTTTCATGACATTTTTTGTTTTAAAGTCTTAACAACTACCGTAAAAAGTTCGCGAGTGGACATAGTGAGTTTTACAGTGTGTCGTAAGAAAGAAGGTAGACCGATTTATCTGCTCATAAACAAACCGAAACACACAGTGCCCAAATATCGGGATCTCGAAACAAAAAGTAAACATAGTAAATATCCCGTGTTCAGTGTTTATGATAGTGTTAGTGACCATGTCAGTTTAAAAACTTACTAGCTGATGCCCGCGACATCAAAAACTAGACAACTTATATACTAAAATCTTTCTCGAAAACCACTCTATCCATTGATGAAAACAGCATCAAAATCGGTGCAGTCGTTTTTGAGTTTATCGCGGACAGATAGACGCGGCGGAGGATTTTTTTTTATAATATGTGGTGATACTTGCCACACTGGTTTCTTTAGCTCATCTTACCTGTCTGCTACGCGCAGTACCAGATTGTATTTCCTGAAAAGCAGACTTGTACAAGTAATAATAATAATTCTTTATTTTCGATACAGTAACACTTTTTACACATTTCATTAGAATACAACATACCTACAGTTACATGTTACAGAGTTAGGTCCCCTGGCTCCCAAGTGGGTGGGTATGGTGGGTGGTATGACTTGGGAGACAGTGTTTTTTTCATTACAAAATATAATAATGCATGTCATATGCTCATAGCTATTCAAAATGTAGCGGAAAAAGAAAACAGGAAGAAAAAAAGTTGACCAAGCAATGAACATAATAAAAAAATCATGAATTATTAAAGCAAATTTATAAAATAAATAAAATAAAATCAAAATCAACAAGTGTACAAGCATGATTATGTAAGTAGGTAGTCTCTATGTAGTCAAAACTTCAGTAATTTACCAAAACCGTAACCGAAACATGGCTCGTATAAAAGCTCATAATAAAACGGCCATAGACGTGCGTGCGTTACACAAACTTAAACTCCTGTATAAAACCGTTAATTGGTCACACCGCCATGTTTGTTTACCGATTTGATATACATTCGGTATTGCGAATTATAAATTTGATTAACGTGAGAACGATATATGGGAAACATTAGGAATTCATACCAGTTTTTGCGTTATTTCGTATGGTTTAAATCGGGTGTTGAACTGTGGTCAACAATTCGGCAGTCGGCTGAAGAATTAGCGTAACAGTGCAAGATTTTCGGTACCTTTTTTGTTTAATGAAGTTTTTAGTTGCAAGTTTAATATAACATAACGCCTATAATCCCCTGACGGTAGGGCAGAGGTGTACCTAATAGTACACCCACATTTCGCCAGTTATGTTTAAGCTTATTGGCATCAACCAAGCACAGATCTAGAGTCCATCGCTGCTACTGAGAAAACCCAATAACATTTTGCCCGACCCAGATATTGAAACCAGGACCTCATGCTGAGCAGCCGCGCTTGAAATCTTTAAACAGCAAGATAACTTATTACGTACTTAAAATATGTAAGACAGATGAGGAGTGCAGAAAATTTACGAATATATAAAACATACTTTAATAATTGAAATTAAATGTCAAAGCTAAACCTATTTTAATTTTCCTAAATTGAACATTCATAATTTTTACAGGAATTACATAAAATACACTTAAAATATGACGCAATTTTAAAGCTTTCTTTACAGTTTCCGTAACAAGGAAATTCCATACATTTTAGTTGCTAAGTCTTACCGCTCATACATTCGTATCGAAATAAATGCTACACTCCAGACCAAAGTGTTATTCTTAAGAGTAATGCTCACTGACGGACAACTTGTTATTTCTAATTAGTTTTAGAAAATGAAGACTCTTTTGCTGACTTTGCGAAGTTATTTCTATAACTTTAAAGATAAATAATTTTAAGAGAATATGCAACAGTATTTCCTTGTGTGCCTGAAACTGTAGTATATTTTTGTGTACAGGTTTGAGTTTATAGGCCCACCTCGGGGGATTTTTTATCCCGGTTTTTGAAACGAAAATCAATACAAATAGGATTTTTTCTTGACTAAAAAAATATGATTCTGTTTAGTCCGTAAGTTAGATTAATTATCGAAAAATATTGGATACGTGTTTTTTGTTTTATCAAATTAATAAAAACTGACGAAGATAAAACGCGTTAAAGATCATGAGTGGGGGCTTGTGACGTCATTTTTCGATAAAAAATATACTGCAATGTGGTGTCACACGAATTTCCGAAGCACTGTCTCGTCGACATTTTTTTGTTTACGTGAAAAAAGAAAAAACATCTGTTGGAAATCTATCTGACAGGCTAATTTGTTTTTTTTCATCAACTACCATAATGTAAAGTGCATGTCTTTATTTTATGGTTAGTGCCTTACCTGGTGTCCCCTGTAGGTCTCTGACTTGGCGTTACATGCCGTCGAGAAATCAGACACGATGTTTTCTTACACCGAAGCAAGTGATAATTATACAATACGAGTCCAAAATAAGCCTGAATATCCGAGGTCTTCGGAGAGTGAGATTGGTTGACTTTTCAGGCATCAAACGTTGATTTTATTTCCTCTTAACTCCCGACAAAGTGTTAGGACAAATTAAAAAAATAAAAACTACAAAATAAGCCTGCAAATCCATGATTAGAAATAGCAATATCTTCGATGACCATTTACAACGCTTATTTTTAAGTCTGTGATCAGCATTTAACGTTCACGGAAGAATTTGATGAGCCTTTTTCTTATATTGCAATACCGCCATTTTTCACACAAAGACGCGCTTGTAAGGAAGTCATTATAAAGCGTATTGTGGTCCATATCTGTATTGTAGTGAGTACTCGGCCTTACAGGTACTTGCAGGTATCAGAGGTAGGTTCGGCTGTGAGGGAGACTTAGCGTGTGCTCACTAAATGGTTTATTGCAAACGTTACGAGTTTGTGAGTTTACGTGAACCTTGGCGCGATGTGTGTGGACTTGAGGTAAAAATGCTTTTCCGCATGTAGGTAACTTTTTACTTCCTACAAATAGAAAACGAATTATTTAATTCTAGTGCTTTTTAATAAGCAGCTTCTGATAGGAAGATTTTTTAATAAGTTTTAGAAAAAAAGCTTGGCTTTTTTCTAACAGCAGCTTCAGTGATATTAATAGAAATTAAATACATAATCGTTTTCTTATTGGTAGTATAATACAAACATACAGTTATGGTATACTCGGGTGATCAATCAAGTTATTTAAAACCAGTTCATGAGGATATCTCATTGCACGCAAAATCTATACAAAGCGAGGCCATGTTATACTGAAAATATATGGCTTGACGTGTCGCTATGTGAACGATTTTGTAGATTACGAACACTTCATTAAAAAACACCTATTAAAAAATATAACCCTGATATAATTATGTTATTTTCCTTTAAATCAGGTAGATTACCCATAATTTGTTGTTAAACTTTAAACTACGTTAGTATATAATAAATCACTAAAACACAATAAATAAAAACGATAAATCCTTACTTATAACACTTAATTCCGCCACCTCCTGGCAACACTATTATGCACTGCGCAAAGGTTTCCTTCAGTTTTACTAGCAACAATGCTTAGAATACTTGCCAAAATTGCTTCCCCGCATTCGACGCAATAGTGACGCAGATCTTTGACGTATGTCGAAACAAGTCTACAGATGACTTGTTTCGACATACGTCAAAGATCTGCGCACTGCAGCGAACATCCCAGAAACGAAACAGCGACAACATTCGCGGATTGGAAAAGTAGTGTTAGAAAAAAGCAATTCTAAAGACAAGTCCACATCTACAGCGACCAAACTTGCAGGAAAAACTATAAACCGTTCCAAAGGTGAGTAGAAAGACATTGTCGGTCGCCCTCGCCGCTTCCTGGATGACACACGGCTACACGTAAGTTGTGTGCTAAGCTTTATTGCAGGCTATGTCTCGCTTGACTGCAGTCCAAGCGAGATAATAATATATTGTCTTGTTTGGGCTAGATTGCTAGGGTTCCGTACCTCAAAAAGAAAAAAACGGAACCCTTATAGGATCACTCGTGTGTCTGTCTCTCCGCCTAAAATTTTGAAAAAAAATTGTTCAACACTTGTAGATGGCAGGAAAACCTATAAGAAGTATGTGGTGCTAAAATAACATGGAAAATCTCGCAATATCTACTACAATGGTACGGAACCCTTTTTTTTTTTTTGTTTTTTTTTTTTTGGGGGGTGGGAAATCATCAAATAACCCCTCCCGCTCTTGGGCAGAGCGAAAGGGAGTGTCAGACTTCTACTGACTAAAAACCACCCATGTTCCTTCTCAGCCCTTCATGTCGAGGCCGCGGTATCCCTTGCGAACAACCAGTGGCGTGCCAGCAATGATATGGGGGTAAAGCCCAATTTACAAAAAAAAAAAAAAGTTGCACTTTTTGTTCCGAGTTCTGACATTAGTTTGGATAAATGCTGAGTAACGAATGTAATGCCGCTGTCGGAAAATTTTGATTATAATTATTATATTGTTTATTATTAAGCAATTGGGAAAACTCTAATTTTAACATTTCTGAATATCTGTCTTTAATTTCAGACGATATGTTATCAATTACTTGAACAAAGATTCGTTTATACTCTGTACGAACGCAAGTAACGTTACGTCTTAAACGAGGAGCAGAATTATTTAGCAAGGCATTTTCGTATATTGCATTGAATTGCGCAAGGAATTCATTGCGCAACCATGACTCAAAAACTTTAATTTGGTTGACGCAAAAACCAAAATAAATCTGGAGTAAAATTCTAAGTACATATTTACCTTGCACAGTAACGCTTTCACGCACTTTAATCCATCACAAGGAACAATTGTATGCGTTTTCGAACTTCGACTTTAAATTAATTAATCACTTCAAAACAAAGCTAATTACAGCAAAAACTATTCACAAAACTTTAAATTACTAACAAGAAATGGAAAATATCAAATCACAATAAAAAAAATGCTCAACGATCAAGACAAATTTGAACTAAATCGAAATCCCATTCAATCGCGTCGCGAGCCTGCATTCACTCACATATTCACATTTTCTCGCAATCTTCATTCATTCAACCAGAAGCTATGCATAAAATCCTATACATTCTGTCGTAAAACCGGCAAAAAGTTCGAAACAAAAACACCTAGAAATGTTGGTAAAATAGAGAGGTCGGAAAAGCAGCGGCTCTACCGCTGCTATTGTAGTGGGTGTGACAGAGAAAGGGCTAGCCTAGCCCGACTATGCCCGATCGACCTGTTTGACCGATCGGCCGGGGTCGGGAGCTCGGGAGACTTAAGAACTAATATGAAGTTAGGCAACGACGAGAGAATGACAGTTATTGAGTACGTAAACCTGACAACGTTGCATCAATACGTTCCGTTTAACGCGTGGCATGCAGTTTGAAGATAAATTATAATATTTTGTTTTTGCATTGACTGTTTTTTTTTAATTCGTTGTTTTATTAAGGCAAGCTGTGCTTTTCTGCTTCTATGGGAGTACCGCCACTGGAACAACCCGCAACCTCGACAGGCGTTGGCCCTTGCGGGCCCCTTCCATGTTGCTGACATTTCTTTGAGGCGCGCGTGGCTTGCCCTATGGTACGGAACCTTTCATGTGCAAGTAAAGCACTTGCACTTGGCCAGTTTTTTAACGGTAAACTGTCAACAATATGTAGGAAGTTCTTGTAATTGATAGGTCATTGGTTTGTGTGGATGTTAGGAATAAGTAGCTAGGGATCGAGTATGACCGATTTATGGATGTGGATGAGGCAAAAGGAGTATGTAAGGATCGTAGTAGGTGGCGTTCTGTGATTTCTGCCTATCCTCATGGGAAAAGGGCGTGAGTTTATCTTATGTATGTATGGATCAAGTAAGGTGTAGTTCATCATCTGCCTAGCCTTTTCCCAACTATGTTGGGGTCGGCTTCCAGTCTAACCGGATGCGGCTGAATACCAGTATTTTACATAGAGCGACTGCCTATCTGACCTCCACAACCCAGTTAACACTGGGTAATACGATACCTTTTGGTAAGACTGGTTGTCAGATTTTCAAGTCACTGACTACCTGTAACGACTGCCAAAGATCAAGCAGCCGGGACCAACAGCTTAACGTGCTTTCCGAGGCACGGAGGAAACTCAACTAGAAACTAATTAGAATCATTTATTATTTAATCAGGACACATCCCTATTGTTAGAAGAAAAACAATGAAATCAGAGAATAAATTATTATTTTTTTGTAATTATAAGTTGTGTTGAAAAGTGTGTGTGTCGGCAAAATAAAACAGTGTACACATTTCAAGGCGAGGTAGGTAGGCAGCTACTGAGATGACGGATATACCTATTATTTTTACAATGGATTATATTAAATAAATAAAACTGTCTTGTATTACAGAAAATCTTCTAAAATATCACGATTCCGAGATACGGGGACTGCCCCATAACCGTATCATCATCATTTCAGTCGAAGGACGTGCACTGCTGGACATAGGCCTCCCCCAGTATCGCCACATTGACCGGTCCCGTGCGTCTCGCATCCAGCGTATCCTCGCAACTTTCACCAGGTCTTCAATATATATGCCAATATATATTTCAATATATATTCAGGCCTTTCCAATATATATGTATTACGTTATGTTTTCATATGGTTTATCATATCAGAAATGTTACATAACTAAACCAACATGTACGCCAGTTTACAGAACTGTACCAAACTTACACGTGCCAAGAAAACCATCAAAGGCAATTAATATAATTTATTTTGTGCGAAATTGTTGCACACACACAACGTGCCATATATTTATGTACGTAGATACTAACACATAATCTAGGTATGTGTGTGCTAATTTACTCCACATTGTGTCCTATTTAAATTCATAGCTCGGCTATTGTTCTGTTTTTATTAATATTCGTGTGGAATGAGTCATAGGTTATCTTCAGTGTCATTCGTTTTATGAATATGAGTTACTAACAGCGACTTCGTCCGCAAAATCGTGATAGCTCGGCTTATATGCATGATATGAATATATTTTTTTAACCCACGAATAATGTATTTTTCTATTAATGATTTTTTTTTAGAATAGGGGATCGGACTGAGTCAAAAAAATATGATTCTAATTAGTCCGTCAGTAAGATTATCGAAAAATATTGTATACGTGTTTTTTGTTTTATCAAATTAATAAAAATTGACGAAGAAAAAACGCGTCAAAGATCATGAGTGGGGGGTTGTGACGTCATTTGTAGGTAAAAAAAATGTACTGACATGTGACGTTTTCGAGGAGTTCACGAGCTTTTGAAGCACTGTATCATCTTCATTGTTTGTTTATGTGAAAAAAGAAAAAAGTTATGTGTACAATATTTTTTTAAATCTATCTGACGGACTAATTCGTTTATTTTTGTCCGATCCCCTATTGCATCACTAGTTCTAGTGATTACCCCATACGTACAAACTTACACTTAAATACCGATTAAAATAAAGATTAAAAAATACCTATTAATAAAATTTGTGTAGACTACCTGGCCTGCCTGGGACTTTGCTCGAAGATTAAATTCAGAATCTCAGTTTTGAGATTGAGTTTGTTTTATTTAAACCATCATCATCATCCTCCTGCCCTTATCCCAATTTATTTGGGGTCGGCACAACATGTCTTCTTCTTCCATACTTCTGTATTTCTCGCCATGTCAGCAGTCACCTCCTTTCTATATTTATCTAAACCAATTCTTATCAAATCCCTTCCCCTAATTTATTACAAAAGTAGACCAAGGCGTTCCATCTTCTCCTTTTTCCTTTTTCGCGACCACGTACAGCTGTCTCAGGGCAAGTTACATACGGGCCATTTACGGTTTATGGGCATTTTAGCTTTGTCGCTTTATAAGCTACGGTAATTTAGCAGTTGAGTTCTGAAGCACATTGTAGTGTTCCTTATTCGATCAGTTAGTTAATTAGTGTTTTCTTGTAGGATGATAAAGTAACTCATTAGTGACGTAGCGTGCCTTGGCGGGGGCCCCGGGTAAAAAAATATCAAAAAAGAAAAAAAAAAATGTTTGCATATAATTAAAAGAAATATTTATTCATCATAATTATCTATCTGGCACTTCAAAATTTTTACAAATAATTCAATTAAAATATACACTTTCCTTGCATTTTTTTCGGCAAACTGATTTATTAAATAATTTATAGCTGATGATGACTTTAGAACGCACTCTTTACGCGGGTTAAAAATAAATTGCTTTGTTTGACTTTTGTCAATTCTGAAATAAACAAAAAAATTGGGAAGTTTTCATTCATTTTTACTTACGCAGGTTGGGGGCCCCCGTGGCTCGGGGGCCCTGTATAATTGATACGGCAGATACGTCGATAGCTACGCCCCTGTAACTCATTTAATTATACCAGAGTCGTTTGAAAGAAGCTTTTATTTGTCGATACATCCGCGACAAACAAGCTTTTCTTTTCGAAGGTATGTGAAAAGACGACCTCGCCATCCATTACATTGAAATCATCTTCTTCATATGTGCTTATTGACTGATCACACACTCGTCATCTAAGATTATTTCTATGTAGGCGAACAGACAGCTTCCTAGCTATTATGAGAAGAATCTTCCGCCATCATAAAAAAAAAACATTCGTACTCAAAGCCGGACACACAATCCATTGTTATCATTGGTTTTAATTATACACAAACTCGAGCACAAAATGTACATAATTATTAATTAATTATCAAAGTCTTGATCGGCCGCGTAAATAACGTCTTCGCAAGGTCAAATGATATTTCCCAAACATTAGCTCTGAGGGGGATTTTTGTTCGGAAAACTGAAAAAATTGGACAAGTGTAAGTGTAGATTTAATAGGTTTAGTGGTCCGTACTATCGATTTAAGTTGCACGAAATTGAAATTAAGTGCTTTACCCACTATGTTGAGGTCGGTTTGCAGTCTATCCGGATGCATCTGAACATCAAAATTGTACCATTTCTGAAAATAGTTTTATGTTTCTAATTATAAGCTGTTTTTTGACGTATAAAACATAACTCATTATTTCTCAGTCGGGTAAAAATATATTGTTAGTTTATTGAGTTACATAAAATCACTAAAGTTTTATTTATAACAACGAGCCTATCTGTATATATTTTTCCTTGAACACTTCTACTCATACGTTCAAATGCTGCGAGAAGCAATAAGCAAGTCACACAAAATATTCATCTTCAGAACCTCACGGAGCCCTAAACCAAAACCCCAGTAATTAAGCGAATTGTTGTTAAAAACACTACTAATTACAAGTTAGGTTTTAATAAGAGCTATTTCAAGGTCCTAACAAACTAATGTAGGTCATAAAGATATCTGTAGATCGCCAAGCATGGTTTTTGTCCGTATTATTGTAATGTACGTGGGAGCGGCCACGGGCTGTTAACCGCGAGTACTCGTGTTTTCATACGTAATGATACCGTCACGGTGCTGAATCGAGGAGTCTGGCAGACGTGTGGCTATTAATAGTGTGCTGATGAGTTTATTTAAGTTGGGTATTTTAGAGCAGTGGGCAGTGCAGCGT
Source organism: Diarsia brunnea (assembly GCA_949774965.1). Lineage (NCBI taxonomy): Eukaryota > Metazoa > Arthropoda > Insecta > Lepidoptera > Noctuidae > Diarsia > Diarsia brunnea. The sequence goes on from OX459009.1 coordinate 1,282,633, forward strand.
GGAAAACCAGGAAATGACTAAGTTTTGGATTGATTCGGAAAATGCACGGGACCTGCATGTATTTTTGTATGCAGCTGTGGGGATGATGATTGACGAAAAAGGTCACGGGGAATAAAACACGTGTTTTTCTTCTAGAACCAGTCTTGTCATTTTTACAACATGCACGTAGTTTTGCAAGAATAAATTGCTCGATTGCTCTGATTTTATTGGTGCCGTTCTTCTGAAAGGACAGGTGCGTAGTACTCGTAACCGGCGTGCGTGTATGACCAGATGTATCAATATGGACGAGGCAAAAGGAGTATGTAAGGATCGTAGCAAGTGGCGTTCTGTGGTTTCTGCCTACCCCCATGGGAAAAGGGCGTGAGTTTATGTATGTATGTGTGTATGTATGCTCGAATATCTTGCGATACTCGTAGCTATATTTTCATTTATTAGAAACTTAAAAAACATATTAATTTAATGTGAACCCTACATTGTATATTGAATAAGTGTGACATTGTTCCTAGTATCCAACAGAGATCAAGATTAGGACATGTACCAAATAATGAAAAAAAAAAAAACTTGAGAGGTGTCAAGGAACACCCGGATGGAACGAAGTTATTGTTATTATTTTTTATTACGTAAAAAAAAAAAAAAAGAAATGTAGAAATGAAAATATCTGGCTTGCTTTCTATAAGAGAGAGAGAGACAGACAGAGAAACATGCGACGCCGCACAGCTTACAATAGCTTACTATAGCAAAAAGTGTCGTGACAACTTTTCGTAAGAATTTTTTCCGTCTAGCCCCCTTTCACAACGCGCGATAAGGAACTTCGTTCCAATAAAAACTTGTATAAACATATTTAAAGTACAGTGTGTATCGTGAACCAAATGTATCCTTAACTTAGGTTACACTAAAATTAAACATGAACAACAAAAGTATTTTAATTAATCAACAACGTGTCTCTACAGACAACTTATTTATGTGCGAACTAAGTACTATCTGGTCATAATGTGGATTGTATCGTAACCTGAATACTTCAGATGCTAGAGTATTTTCAGCTATTTTCAAGGTAGGTATTAAACAATAGGACTAGCCTTTACTATTAACTGATAATATCACAAAAGAGTTAATACGTAAGTAGCGTAGCAGTATACGACGTATAGGTCGAAATTGCATCTAGGACGAGATTCTGCATGTCCTGGAGTAAGTTGCTAAAATGCACAGGGTCAGGAAACGTTGACATATTCTTTTCGGAAAATCTTTTGTTTTCCAAAAAAGTATATGGGAATCGAACCCACAACCATGCCACGTTGATCTAGTGACAAACGTGGCAAAAGAAACGTACCTAAAGTCCATTTCACGAAAGAAGTCCCGCAGACGCAGCGCTGTATGTCGCGCGATATAATGTTGTTTCACAACTTTGGGCATCGTAAATAAACCTTATAACGCACTAATCCAATAATAAACTCACAAAATATCTACCACAACAAACGCACCTTGATAACATCGACAAACGACAACATGGCCGATCTGTTAAATTTAGTTCCACAATTGTCCGCGGGACTTCTTTCGTGGAATGGACTTTACATATACTCTGACAGTAACTACAGAATGCTGCCTTCCACTATACTTAAATAATATATACACATTTGTTAGAGTCCTGCTTTAGCCTCAGCCAAGATGACATAATTAACAGTTCGTCCCATAAACATCAACTAAAATACTTAAGGCTTATATTCACGCCAATGACCTTGTGCATTTGAGCGGAGCTAACTACCCCTCTCGGTCGTAGACACGGACTTTAAACGGAGGCATTTTAATTTATTGTAATTAAAATTATACATGTTTTTAAAAAGTAACAAAACCAAATCACTTTCCTTTGTATTGCAAAGCAGCGTAGATATTTTTTTTATATTGTTTTGATAAAAAATGAAGGAGTAAAATGGTTCAACTCAAAGATTTAGAGGTAATTTTGTGGATTTTTTTCTTATTATGTGATACCGATAGAAAAATTATGGCTAAACTAAAATACGTATCATATATTATCATGTAGATTACTTACAATTTTTCTCAGATGTAATTTCTCTGTAAGTGCTGGTGAAAAGCTGCTTGCTTAAGCTAAGCTTTTTCGAGAGAGCAGCCTTAAGGTAATCAACACTTCAATCATATCCATTACCTTGATAGACTGCCAAACACAGAGCACAAATTAAATCATGACCTAAAAAATTGCCACACAATAAAGATTTGTCCCACCCTCTCAAGTGTCACTACACATAATATGCAAATACAAATAAATAATCAAAAAATTTAATCAAATTAAATGTGAGGTATCCCAAAGTCTTATCACCGCCATTGTTCTTTTAACTATATCTGTTATCTGAAGGTCTTGATACAAAGCCTGGTCGTGAGAAGATTATAGTGTGACATAACATTCATAATGTAACAATTAAGGCATGGTTACGATTTAGTGCAAGGTTGTGACGAGGTCATGTGTGAATGTCATCTTGGGCAATCGTATTGTTCGCAGTAATGTCGCTGTAACGGAGAATAATTTAAATTTTTGAGGAGGTCTTGATTGAGGTTGTTTATTTTGGCGGTGTGTTATTTTGGGATAGGTAGAAAGTTTGGTTAATGTGGTATTGCCTGTTTTAATGCGTATACAGCGCAGTAACTGAGAGATTGGCAGCTGCGGCTGCGATCCTCGCACAGAACAAATATTTGTATGACCTACAGGACATACAGTTGTTCCGGGTCTGGCTGTTTGAGTATGTGGGTTTAAAGTAGCAAGCTGTAATAAGCGAAAAGCATGTACGAGTGATGAATATTAAAGAAATCATGAAAGGAAGATGATCATGTTAGCTGACGGATACAAGATTTTTTTTAACTTATGAATACTACCAAGATGATACATTATGTTGACTTGTGATGATAAACGTGTGAATTCCAGTTTTCCTATTTATCAAGAGGCCGATTAGTACTCTGAAGTTTAATAATAACTTTAAATGACTTTACAAATATTATGTTAGTAACTTTAGGAACACGCATTAACGTGTTCTCGAATAAATCTTTTAACCACTTCCAATATTTCTTAACATTTTTAACTAACTTTTCATGTTTTTCTATAATTTTGAAGATAAACAAGTCAATAACTGAGGTAATGTATAAAATATATCAAATTAACAATATATAACATTCCCACAGTATGTAATATAAGTAGTGTTGGGATTGTATCCGGATAAATACTCAAAATGGATAAATACTCATAAATGTCCGTTTTTACTTGAGTATTTATCCAAAACAGCGGATAAATACTATCTCCATTTTTTGTAACGTAAATTTTATCAATTTACAAACAAAAGAATTGAAATAAATGAAATCCTGAAAAATTGATATGTATCGTACTTTATTAATCACTTTAACAATTATGAAAAGCCTTTATTAACAATGATTTCACCCAATCATGAAAATGTTCGCCAATCACTATCCAAATCAGAAAAAAATGTACGTATTTTGCGAGATACTTAAATAATTGTTATATATTTGGAGGGTATGAGGAACAGGGGGTAAAGTTCCTCATCCTCCATAGAAAAGGAAGGATCCTCCGACCAGACGTGTGTTGTGTCTGGTGGGCTAACTACCCGACATATGTAAGTCGGGATTTTCTATATTGGCTAATGTCGCGGTTTATGTTTATAGCGTGATGTAGGATTAGCCAATTAGTTCTCATGTGTTGCGATAGATGTCGCTGTCGCCACATCGCTCCCCTCCAAGACTGGAGGTCGATAGCAGGTTGAGTCTTGATCCTTGCCAAGCCAGTGGGAGGTTTTAGTGAGTTGGAACCGAATGCTGCATAGTTTTCGGTGAGTCGAAACTGACTGCGGTGATGCCCCAGTGTGTCGGGGTGATGCTGCTGCTGCATAGTATGTACAGTGATGCAGTGCTGCGTAGTGGCTGGCTGCTGCGTTGACCAGGAGAGAAGTGCGTCTCTGCTTGCTGACCGGCCGAAGTGCAGTGTGCTGATGTTCATCATTATTAGAATTCATCAATTCACAAACTGGAACACGCTTCTTGATTCTCTCAAATCCACTGATTCTTCATCAGTATTTGTCTGTACCTACTGGACATGGTGATGGAATATCTTCATCATAACTGTCCCTGTCTGCCTTAACTTTCACGCTCTTTAACTCTGTCGTAGAACATATTCCTTTCCACCAGGTTAAAGGGCTGATTTCGTTACTGTTTTCCAAATAACGTAATTTTAATGTAATGTTTTGGAAAGCCCAACTAAATATACTAGCCATTCAATACGAAAAACCAACCCATGCGCAAAAATAATATTTATCCATCATTTTAAGTAAATATCCGATAAAAACGAGTAATAACGAGTATTTATCCATTTCTGATAAATACTCGAGTTTTTATCCACCGAGAATTTATCCTCCGCCCATCACTAAATATAAGTAATAATTAATGTACGCGGTAACACGACGGAGCACAATTATAAGATATTATTGTTAATACAAAAACCAACGCGTGGGTGTGATTGTTGTGGTGGGTTTCCATTGTAGGACGAAACTACGACCTTTATACGTTTGTTTATTTTTTTTAAGAAAAAGCGAAGCCTAGCCTTTTCCCAACTATGTTAGGACATGAAGAAGAATAAAATTATAGAAAAGTTTTGAAGTATCAGTCTGGACCAAGATTTCTTTTACTTTCAAAGTTCACTTTATACATTAATTGACTGAAATTAATTGTATTAATATTATAATTGTTGTATTAATATTCTATGTCTATTGATACATATATTATCCAGCATATTACTTTACCAACCGCAGTGAGAAGTTTAACTTATTAGTAAGACAATAAAAACGTTGAAAGAAAATGCGAGAAGCATGAGACTGTCTGACTGTTGTAAGACCACACATCACTAAAAAACATGCAAATAAATACTTTGACTTTGCCTTTGTCAAGGAAAGCTTAACAGAGAGATTATACTCAGCAGTAGATGTGCTCCAGAATTCACTAAGGGTCGGTTACTTGTCAACTTAAGGGCCAAAACTAGCATAAGAGCCAAAACTAGCATACCTTCAGTAAACTGGGTAGTACAAGCTAAAAGGAATGTTCCAGCAACCAGCCATTCATTTTCAACGTCCCTTACCGTACCGTACAACATTGGGCACAGTCCTCCCATCCGCGTATATCTCGCCCTGCGTCTAATGCGCCCAATTGAGCGGCTCAATTAGCTCGGTGTCGAACCTCTCTCGTCTGAGCCCGGCTTTAGGACGGTCCCCCGCTGTTAGCCTTTTTATTATAATTATTGTTTGTTTGTCTCCGTGGCTTTGGATAATCCTTGGTCTATGTTGAAGGTTATAATATCTTAGGTTATCTTATCTAATTAGTCTGTTATTGTCAAGTGGTTCCACTGGTTGTCAGTGGTGTCCAGTGGCTTTAGGATCGAATCCAGTCTATAATACAAAAGGACGCAGAAATATATTTTGGTGAAACATGAGGAGAGCCGACCCAGAAGAGGAGCTCGTGGCTTAATAATAACTGCCACTCGGGTCGATCTTTAGGTTAAGCCGCGCTTACCTAGGTTAATCTGTGGATGGGTGGCCGCCATTACATACTGAGTTTCCTCCGTGCCTCGGAAAACACGTTAAGCTGTTGGTCTCAGCTGCTGTCATCTTTGGCAGTCGTTACAGGTAGTCAGTGACCTGAAAGTCTGACAACCAGTCTTACCAAAGGGTATCGTATTACCTAGTATTAACTGGGTTGTGGAGGTCAGATAGGCAGTTGCTCCATGTAAAATACTGGTATTCAGCTGCATCCGGTTAGACTGGAAGCCGACCCCAACATAGTTGGGAAAAGGCTAGGCAGATGATGATGATGAGGAGAGCCGACCCCAAATAAAAATGGGATAAGTCCAGAGGAAGAAGGTCATGTGATGGTGATGGTCAAGCATTCTGTACATCCAACTTTGTCACCCGATTCAAAAATTATTGCTGGGAAACAACTTTTTTTTTGGGGAGAAAAATCACGTTTTACAATAAAACACACTCAAAATACTAGGCATAGTAATGTGTGTGTTTTGAATAGTAAAATGTTACCTTATAATCTGACATAAAAAAATAAAATTTTGAAAAATTCGTAACTATGACTTCAATTCAATTCAATTCAATCATTTATTGTATATCACATGTGTTTTACAAGATCTTAATAATAACAATTTAATTTACATGGACCCTGTCGGGCACAACAATTTTGTACAATAATTGTTGCGATATCTCCGTAAACATGAGGTTCTTAGGAATGATGCAGAACAAAAACAAAATGATCGCAATAATAGAACAAACAAGTACCTTTCAGTGTCGTTTACACCCTTTATTTATTTATTTATGTACACACAAAATACAAAAAAAGGATAAAAACATAAATAAATAGAAGAGCACAAAGGTACTGCTTATTTCATAAGAAATTTCTTCCAGCAGACCTGCGAGAGGAAAGATGGATGAGATGTAGACGCAGTGTGTAGAAAAGACAAACTGGATTTTTTATTATTATGTTCAAGTTGAATTATTCACATAAGGAACTTAAAAATATACTCAAGCTAGCTTATAAAGTGTTATTGGCCAATGATAATGTAACAACTCGACTATATAAGTTAAACTCAATATTCCCACGTGTAGTCAACAAAACCGAATAATTTCACACATATCTCATACTCCGATTATCCGCGTCCCAAGTCGAATGTTATCAAAACAATTCGAAGCCCACTGTCAAGTGCGAGACCATCAAATTGATTACAACCATTAGCGATCGTGTCGAAACATCGATGTTATAAAACCAAAATATATACGTACATTTGAAAAATATTCTGTTGACAACACCCATACAAATTAACCAAGATAAACCTACCACCCAGAAAACACAAAACCATCTTTAACACTCACAAATTAAGTCTCAACCTTGGCAATTCTAAGTGTAAAGTTATCGTGGTATATGTTTACGAAATCAGTCTGGATTAATCGCCGAACACAAGGATGAGAAGGCAGACAAATTAGATACAGAAAATTGGTCTTGAATCGCTTTTGAATTGTTTTTTGGTATCTGGTTTAGGTTTGTTTGATTTGTGGGCCGATTTCCGTGAGCAATTTGGTTCAGAAAAGGCGTGTGGGTTGAACTCGATCGGGTTATAAAAAAAAAACTAAAAGTATTGCTTTAAACGTTAAAATTATTGGGTTCCACCTTAATTTTATTTTTTTCACACTTAATCCTTAGCGGACTATTGTACGTGAGCCATGGTAGCCGTTACTCCTACCAGCTCACCTGCCTTTTTTTTATGGTGGGTGGTTAATCATCAAATAACCCCTCCCGCTCTTGGGCAGAGCGAAAGGGAGTGTTAGACTTCTACTGACTAAAAACCAGCCATGTTCCTTCTTAGCCCTTCATGTCGAGGCCACGGTATCACTTGCGAACAACCCGCAGCCCCGACGGGCCCCGCAGCCCCGACGGGCCCCGCAGCCCCGACGGGACGCAGCCCCGACGGGAGCTCACCTGCCTCCAGAAGCAAATCAAACTTCTCAGTCTCATCAGAACATCCGCAATGGATATTGGTGTGTCAAGAGTTTCCTTGCGGATTGGATTTTAAACACAAAGGCCAAGGCAAAGGCATAAATGCCAATCGTTTTCCCATCACGACCACTTTAAGTGTGCATTATAAGGTTGCATGTTAAGAAAAAATGCATCGATATTGGTACATCTATTTTAGTTCTAAAAAGTTTTTATATTCTCCATATACAGTAGATAGTATTGACAGTCATCATATTCCGTTATATTCTGAACAAGAAAAGGCATCTGTTTCGTAGTGGGACAATTTAAATGCTGATATAACTACTACATATTTAAACTGACATAAAGTCACCGTTTAAGCCTATAAAAATCACTCATTACCCATTAGGTGGACAAAAGCACTTAATAACAATAACCTCCACGATTTATAACAACTTTCAACAACACTTTAACAAAACAACAACAACAATTTAGCTTTACAATATCTTAAACAACAATCAGATGTCATTTTTGTCTAAATATCGTATAAATAAGTGGAAGATATTGTTATTATGGTCGAAAACAAAGACGAAACGACCACACAGGTGCCAATGGCGGTGCTGGGAACAACATAAACTATTGATATTAAAACCATCTTATTAACATACGAGAAAATTAGTGGCTCTTACTGTATCGATAGGGATATCGATTCTTCGAGTATCGAGTTTGGTATCGATAGTTTTACAAAATAAGGTACGTCTCTTATTGACTAAAGAATGCGTATAGATTTCGAATTCCGTGTGAAAAATCGATTTGTGTGTTAACCTTAATCCTACCCAAAAATGTATCAACCATACCACCGTGACTTAAATTACTTATTCATTGAACTACAAAATTAATTCAGTAGCAATCACTAACGAATTTAATTCTAAAATATCACCAAAAAATTCATATCGTGCATTTTAAACTGAACTTTAAATTGAATCGATAGAAATCAAGAGTATCGATATGATTCCGATTTTATCGAATACAAATCGATGTTTAAGGGTACACTAGCTGAAATAGCTCTCAAATTACAATGGGTATCACAATTTGTTTTATGAAATATGTCCGACTTGGCCCCGGGTACATGGAAGAGGCGTTTAACATAAAAATGAATTAGGTAGCCATGTACCGAAGGACCACTCTATACAAAACAGGGATCACACACTGCGCTTGCACTACACGTGTTTAAATACATATTTCATCATCTTCCTGCCCTTATCCCATTCTATTTGGGGTCGGCGCAACACGTTTTCTTCTTCCATTCTTCCCTGTTACACGTCAAGGTGGCATTTATTCCTTTCTCATTCATATCATTCCTCACACAATCCATCCATCTTTTCTTTGGCCTTCCTCTCCATGTTTAAATACATATTTAAGACAGTTTATTATGTGTTACTTGATGCAATACAATGATGTTCTGCATGTGTCAGGTTTAAGATGCTACATGACACAACAATTTAAAAATGAAAAATAGGCCTTAAATTAAAAAAAAAAAATTGAATACCTTTATAGGTATTCAAATATTTTTTTAAAACTATCTTTTTTTTTATGGTGGGTGGAAAATCATCAAATGACCCCTCCCGCTCTTGGGCAGAGCGAACGGGAGTGTCAGACTTCTACTGACTAAAAACCACCCATGTTCCTTCTTAGCCCTTCATGTCGAGGCCGCGGTATCTCTTGCGAACACCCGCAGCCCCGATGGGCGTCGGCCCTTGCGGGCCCCTTCCGTGTTGCTGACATCTCTTTGAGGCGCGCGTGGAACACGAACGCGCCGTCGACACGGCTTTAAAGACTATCTCATGTCTGTTTTTGTCTTTTGCAGTCATGATCATCCATAGCCTGACTTCAGCCGCTGGTAGGCCTCTTTTTGTTTTTGCCAAGCTCCACGCTCTTGTCCAGCCACATTCAGGATATTCCCCCGAAATGGCAACAATGTCGGCTGCCCATCTCGCCGCCGGACCAGCAACACATGTTTTTTCATTCCTTGGACTCCACTTAATCACGGCTTTACTCCACCCACCATCACTGCGCGTTGCTAGGTGTCTTGCCTAACTCCATTTGAGTCCACAACGTGATTTCCAAAATCGCAGAACTTCGTACATTTCCGGATATCAAACTCTTTTATTTCTGTTAATAAATCTTCTTATTACACAGTCAGGTTAGATCCTTCAGACCTTCTGCAGTTCTCTCTATTGTGTAAAAAAATGAGTAAAAATAGTTGATATCGATTCGATCATTCGATACTGTAAGCGTGATCTTATTAATAAAAGGTAATAAAATAAATATTATGTAGGTAGTTGTTGATTTCCGTGCGATGAACTTTTTGTGTACTGACGAAATGTTACTTGGTTATGGAGGCTGTAATTCAAATATTTCATCATAACATCGTGCCTGCAGGGTGAATGACAAAAAAAAACTGATCAGTCCGTCCGTCAGTCCCGTCGGGACTACGGGTTGTTCGAAAGAGATACCGCGGCTTCCGCGCAAGGGCTGAGAAGGAATATGGGTGGTTTTTATTTTTATATTGGACACGTATTTTTCTTTTTTCACGTAAACAAACAACGAAGACGACACAGTGCTTTGAAAACTCATGTGACGTCATATTCTAAGACATTAGTATGACATGTTTTACCGGTGAGTGACGTCACAAGCCCGCACTCAAATCTTTGACGCGTTTAATCTTCGTCAACTTTTATTGATTTGATAAAACAAAAAATACGTTTCCAATATTTTTCGATAATCTAACAGACGGACTAATTAGAATCATATTCTTTTTAGTCAGTAAACATCCCTATACTGAGTAGCAACATGGAATAAGTTGGTATGTTCAGCATTTGTTGCAGTACAAATGAAAAGATACGAGTCGAATTACGAACCTGCAAACCTCTACATAACCTGCACAGTTTGGAGGCAATAAATCATACCATACCTTCCTTAAAAATAAAAAGTATCAACCATAAATCACAAATAATGCCAAAAACGTATAGAGAAAGTTTTTAGTACCTCGCCCTCTATTTCTGAATAGTAAGTGCCAAACACAGTTTTGTCACCATATTAGAACCTAATGTGCGATATGCCTTATTGCTTTCTTTATTCACACCTATATTTTATTTATTATTTCATAAACCTGACATGGATACACCCACGTTTCTAAAACCTTTATGGCTTAGCTTATAAGGTTGGAATTTCTCTGTATTTTTTACTCACAGTATGAATGAACATTATATATTGATTTGTTAATCAATTTATGACATTTCTTTTTGTATATACCAGATGTTTTATTGACCAGTGAAATCAAATATCAATCTTTAGTTTTCAGAAATATGGTTCTTGTGATTAGATAAACAATATATTGTGATATGGTGTGAATCAAATTTATTGTAGAAAGTCGGTCCTATATATATATGCTTGTAGAATCGACATTTTGTTTTAAAAATTGACTGTCCCTTTAACAAATGTTGAGACATTAAATTGACATATCATAGAGGATATCGCGGGAAGATTGTAAGAAACAAGTGTTTTTAGAAATTAGATATTTGGAAACGCCGTTGTTTCTGTTATAATCATCGATTTATTGATAATGGTAGGTTTGTGGTCACGCTGGGTCGTCTTTAGAAATCGAAGGTCGGTAAATACAATTAATTTTGTACTTTGGTTAATAATATGTTGTTTAAAAAAACTTATCATGACAACTATCGATTTATTAGCAGCCAAATCGTGACAGTAATCAAAACAAGAAATTATTGATTGACCTAAATACCTTAGGTACCCTACGATTTTAGAGTAATTTATAATAATCTTTAATACAATATTTTACAATTCTTCAATAATGTTTTAATTTTTCGTCTTCAAATACGAATAGAGCAATTTTAAGCAAACATAAACAAATAAGTGAAATTAAAAAGTGAAGTTCTCGTGAAATATCTAAACATTGCATTTATGAACGCAGATAATATTTTAGCATACCTACCCAATCACCTGACCAGCCTTTTTCCAAGGGATAACAAAGCCAATACTGGGTAATACAATACAGAACTGGCTAATACGATAATTTTTGCATACCCAATAAGGTTTTGTAAATATTTTGTGCTACCATAAAATTTCTATCGACACTTCAGTATTTAAAGAACCTTATGTATTTATGAAGTATATCCACGTAGGGTGACTGTACGTTCTATGAAAACGAAAGCAAATTATTCCTCCTATACTTTCTTTCAATCATCCACTTATCCCAATACAGTTGGGGTCAATGCAGTAGGTAATTAAGGTGACAAGTAGGCAATAGTATGGAAGATCAACCTCTTTTCTGGCCAAATATATTTCTTTTTTTTTTTCGCAAATTAAATACTGCAGCTCAATAAATTTGTCTCCAATTAGATGTGAGCCTCGTGTAGGGGAGTTAGGGATAGGTATCGTGAACTACAAAATATAAATAAAATATTTCCCATATTTTCTTCCTGTAGGGACACAATAATAATAAGTACTTACTGCGGTACTCTGAGATATTTAATGATTACTTAAGCCTTTACTTAGTAAAGATTTGACATAATTTTGTATGACAAAACTGTCAAAACCTTTACTAAGTGATGGCCTAAGTAATCATTAAAGCTCTCTGAGTGCGGCAGTTAATCGTGGAAATAAAAGAAATCATCACCCAAATAAAAAAACGTATAATTTCTACCAAAATATAAACAAAAGCAAATATTTCCTAACTTAAATCCCTAAAGCTCTATAAATTCGTCTACAATTAGGTCTGGTCCTCATGTAGGGACACAGCGATAGGTATCGTGATTTACGCGCGCGCGCGCCGGCGAGATGTTATCGGCGCGCGCGCAACTAGTAGCGCCTTTTGGTAATGAGCACTGCTGTGATCTATTTGCTGGCTGTACTGTGGTGCTACTGTACTTTTGTGCTTAATCGCCTTTGTGTAGGTGAGCTTGGAAATGTGAACTGCATTTTGTGGAGGTTGGATTTTTATTTTAGAAGTTTTTAATATATGTCTGTCTCTTTGGATTAGTGGTCGCAAGCGCAACTGAAGAGGACGAGATCCTGGTTTTCATGGTTTGGGTCGGAAAAGTCTGGATTTGGGCCTGGATTGATGGTAATAGTCTTGCTTCCTATAATATTACATGGATCTTAAACATATATGCCAAAATATTGGTGTACTATTAGGTACACCTCTGCCTAATCCTTCGGGGATTACAGGCGTCATGTTATGTTACATCGAGAAGTGCTCAGCACTTATATTTTAAATCTATTTTATAATAAGACTTTGCTACAACACCACAAGAAAAGCACAAGAAAAATTGTCATTACAGCAAATCCATGGACATACCACAATAATAACTACGTTAGTAACGGTGCTTCCATACTAGTCTAAATGTTGACTTGCCCTATAAGCACTACAACACCACTAAACTATGGATTAAACGATAAACAACGATACTAACAAAACAACTGACAATTCATGCAGTATTTTCAAATCGGCAAAAGACAAGACAAAGGATAATTCAGATTCACGTCAACACAATTCCTCAAAATCCCTGACTAATCCTCAAAGTACTTACCAACTTGTGATACGCACAAAATGGTAGTAGGCAGGTGTTAAAATTCAGCTCGTATACTTTCGATTTCATCGTAAAGTCCTTTGTTACGCCTGGGTGATTGTACGGAGTTACATTGTAATGTCGTGTCGTACAAACGACACCCGTAATCTAATATATCAACGGTGGTTTGACTAAGTATAGTGTGGACCTGGCTTTAACCTTGCACTTGAAATGTTCTAGGTCTAGGATTTAGGTTTTAAGGTGCCTTTATTTATGGGTGGTTTTGGTCTAGATTTTCGCTTGTGATCTAAGTTAGAGATTAGAAGTGTGCTAATACGGAAGAAAAGCCTGTAGTAAATCTTGATTTTAGAAATTTCATGTTTAGCTAAAGGGTCTAATATCGTCGTTTTATAAAGGTTTATCATTGTTCGTTCATATTACCCTAATTACTAATGTTAAATAATATATGTCTATCTTTAAACCTATAAAAAACTATTTATCACCAGTTTGATCGTTCATCGCTGCAGTAAAACGTCCTTACTTATAAAATATGTTCAACAAAGTGCTCTGAACTGCATCGACTTGGAACCTCACTGAACGTAGTCAAATGCCTGGCATACTTCAATGTAGTGACTCATAGGAATCTATGGGAAATGGGTTACCAATTGTGGTTAACCGAAGTAAATTGGTTTTTCTTGACGGTTTGGAAAATTTTTAGGATATTTCCATTTACATAATCTAAAATTGGCGCAGATCCTCTCATTATTTGAACATAAATAAAACAAAGAAAATAATGAGTGGAACGAAAATACTGGCCAAAAAAATTTGACCCCACTTAGTACACACGGTAGCCTCACAAACCACACGTACGCATCAGACACTAATCAAACATAATTTACTACAAGCAACCAAACATGGCCGTAAACAACCAAGAGTAACCTTGACAGACCAGACCATGGGATTTGTCATCGAGTCTTTCTTTGTCGAGGTCGGGAAAACAATGGCGCCGATCTGCCCATCCTGGCCTTTTAATGCTTAAAACTAATTGGCATATTTGATGCACTTAATCCATCTCCCCTCCATTGAACAACCAACCTTATAGTTCGAACAATGGAGTTTGAAATTGAGTGGTTGAAAGCCTGGTCCTTAGGCCCTAAGTAGCGTTTCACAAATTCAAATGTGGAATTTGGAGGTCGCGATTGTCTTAACAGTAGACAGTCAACAATATTGGATTTGTTCCAAAGAACGATGCACTCACAATGCATCTTTGTTACCACAAGGCCTATGCCTTTACCTTGAAACGACGGTGTTTCCGATTTAAAAAATAGAATAGGCTTCTGTGTATTGTTTTATTTCGGTTTAATTGGCCGGTGGGTAATTGAAAAAGGATTTGATCGTGTTGGTTGATACGCTTAATGATAGCTCAGGGATTTGTGGAGATTTAAGAGGAACTGGCCGATCTGTGCTTTGTTTTAAATGTTTCAGTATTATAGAGGTGATATGCGATGAACTGGCAATTGTGTTTGACTATTTGGTTGAGATTCGCAAACAGGAATCTAAATGTGAGTGTCATCTCAGCTTAGTCATTATCCTAGCAGAGGATACGACGACCTGAAGAAGCATGTAATACGAGCCTGTCTCTGAAATAAACTGCAATAATCTTAGCAGAAGTCAAACCAAAAATTCGCAACGTTGCAGGCACTACTGAAACCAGAAATTAAGCATATCTCAAGAATGTACTCAACCCTGGGAGGGTTGACTGCGCAGTTCAAGCGCCCTATAAGAGCCAGACTCAAAACAGGTGGTACAAAGGACCATGCACAATGTCCTTATGCACTAACAGGATATCTCAGAAATGGAATATCACTATACTCACAATCGATAACCGTAGGAGAATAAACGAGGAGCTCAAAAATTCACAATACAAAACTGTATGAAAAGACCAGCATATCGACGCTAGAAAGGCAAATTGTATTAACGACCATTGCATAAATTGTTCAATAAATTGATTTGAAGTTCTACTTTTCACAAAAAAAATCATAGTAAATTAACTACTGGAGTATTCTTGTTGAAACTCAGAATAGTTATTATTTAATATATTTATTATTTAATTGCTAAGTCAAAAAAAATATACATGAACTTTTTCATATATTTTTAGGAGATAATACAAGGTTGTGAATAATCTTGGTTAGGTAAAATTGACTGAAGTCACAATTCGAACATTAGAGGTCCTGTAAAAAATGTTTTAACGATCGAATAGCTGCATACAACCTACAACTAAAGTATCTTACGTTCTATTCGATGAACTTTAATATTCCAATAAAATGTTTTAACAGGCCGAATTATTCAACCGCAGAAAACCAAAACATCTAATCTCACTTATTAAACTTAATTCCATCTAGGATCAAGGTATTATATCCCCGGCGGCGACCTCTCGCGTCCGGCCCTGGTGCAAGCCATGGTCCGGGGCGAGGAGGAATGGGTTGTGTTTTGTTTTTTGGGGGGGTGGGAAATCATCAAATAACCCCTCCCGCTCTTGGGCAGAGCAAAAGGGAGTGTCAGACTTCTACTGACTAAAAACCACCCATGTTCCTTCTTAGCCCTTCATGTCGAGGCCGCGGTATCTGCGAACAACCCGCAGTCGCGACGGGCGTCGGCCCTTGCCTGTGGAACACGAACGCGCCGTCGACACGGCCTGTCGTCGTCATAAGACGGACGGACGGCGACCCACTCACCGTCCACAGGGCCGCGTCTACGGTGGCCGGAAGCCATCACGTGGCCCCCGACGCCCGAAGCGCCTCCCGCGGCGGCTGGGACGAGAGGTTCTCTCCCTCTCACGTTCTGCCACCTCTTTCGCTAGCATAACTGCTTCGCAGAAGAAGGCGACGGCGTCCCATTCCTCCTCGCCCCGGACCATGGCTTGCACCAGGGCCGGGCGCGAGAGGTCGCCGCCGCCGATCGCCGCTACGAGAACACGGCGGGGCTCTGCCCAAGCGGGACACACCTCCACAGTGTGCTCCACCGTGTCCTCCGGCCGATCCTCACAATGGTGGCATCCGGGCGTTTCCTCCCGCCTGGTTCGGTGCAGGTACCTCCCGAAACAACCGTGTCCGGTGAGTACCTGCGTCAAACGGAAAGTGAGGGCGCCGTGGCGCCTTTCCAGCCACTCCTCAAAGAGGGGATTTACTGCCACTATCTTGGCGTGCCCTGCACGGCATTGCGACAGTCGCTCTCTCCATGCCGCCATGAGATCGCACCGGAGGTCTGTCCGCTGCGCAGCAATTAGCCGCGGCAACGGAGTGACAACCCGGTGCAGCGCCTCCGCGCGTCATTCATGCAGGCGCGCGAGGACTATCGCCTCCAGATCCCATGGCGGCAATCCGGCAAGGAAGTTCGCCGCCTCGCGGGAGATCGTGCGGTACCCACGGACTAACCTTACGGCCATCACCTTTTGGGGCGCGTTCAGGTAGTGGGCGGCCCGCTTTCTCAAAGCACTCGCCCACACCGGGGCCCCGTAAAGGGCCATGGACGGCACGATCCCCGCATAGAGCCTCCGGCAGGAGGCGTTTGGCCACCCCAGATTGGGCAGGAGCCACCTGAAGGCAGCTCCGGCCCGCTCCAGTCTGGGAGCCAAACGTCGGAAATGCAGGTTTCATTACCTTAGCCCTAACAACTGAACCATTTTTCCGTCTTCTAAATTGCAAATCTTCTGTTTTTTACGAGATGCTTCTTCTTCACTATGCTCTCGCTGCTTCATTTGAAGATGCTACCCGAGATGAAGATGACCATTGAAAGTCCCCATCGTCAGAGTAAATGGAGCAAAACACATTCTTGCATTTTTCACCTTCGAAACAGAGAGGCTGGGCGCAGACCTAACATCGTCTGGGGTGGAGTGTCTATTGAGCACAGTGACTTTCCAAAATATCTTGGGGTTTCTCTGGACAGATCATTGACCTTCAGCAAATACTGCAGTAACATCAAGCAAAAGGTGCACACCCGCAACAATCTTTTACGGCGACTAGTTTCTTCAAAGTGGGGTGCTTCGCCTCATGTTTTGCGGACTACAGCGCTGGCACTATAATTTTCAGCTGGTGAATTTGCGTGCCCCGTGTGGACCCGCACAGCCCATGCAAAGTCAATGCATACAGCTCTAAACGAAACGTGATCATTCAGATCATCAACCGACCCCGGTACAGATGCTGTAGCCACTGGCAGGGATAGCGCCGCCTGAAGTTCGCAGAACAGTGGCAAGTTCTGGCGAATGAGCCAAAATGGCTTCAGCCACACGACACCCATTACACCTAAACAGCCTTGTATCGCAAAGACTGAAAAGCCGAAACAGCTTTCTGAAGTGTATCACCCCACTCACTGGCGAGCGGTCTACGGAAAGATTGAAGCTGTGGCAAGGTAGTGCATCCTTACCTTATCCATTTGTTCCACCTGCTGAACATTTCCCACCTGGACAAGAGTTGCCGTGGCAGAACTGGAAGTCTTTAAACAGACTCCGGACCCAGGTTGGTCGCAGCAAAGAAAACTTGCTGAGGTGGAGATACATAAATGACTCTGCACTGGAGTGTAAATGTGGTGCTGTTCCTCAAACAAACTAGTAGCCCAATTCTGGGCCGACACAATTTAGATTGCCATCGACACGCTAAGAAGAAGATCAGCTGAATGTGGTTCAATATTAAACATTAATCTCCTTCTTAGTCTAACGTTATTCAATATTTTCTTGCATCGTTCGGACGCCATGATAAATTATTGTTTTACACTCAGAAGTGAAAACAAATTTCGAGTAGACGCAGCGGGCAATTCGTGCGTGACCACCCTCAGCGTCAGTGCGTGGTTGACTGAAGCGCCCTTACAACGGCCAGACCTCATACGCAGCGGTTCGTAAGCATAAAATGTGCTCCTGGAGTACAGCTTATCCACCACTTTTTAACTCAAGAAAGATTTTTTTAGTAGGTTTAACTTACTTAATACAAAAACTTTGCTTAAAGTAAAGTAGCTTAAATGCTAACGATGCGTAAAAACCGTTTCAGGTAAAAATGTATGAACCACCAACTTGTTATTAAACATTGACGACAAAATGCGCTTAACGTCCAAGTGATTGAAATTAGCAGAAATGTACAGTGTTTTAACGGTAAAAAAACAAAAAAGTACACACAAGTAATTGTTTTATTTCCAAAACTGGATGAAGTGGCCAACTAGCAAAAAGTTTTATTGATAAAAAAATATTAAAAATGATTAGGTAAAGTGTATTAACATCAAATCTTTATTTAGACAAAAAAAAGCAAAATGAATTATGGCCAATTTTCTGACGTTATGTACGGTTTATGAAACAAATGACGAAAATGCTTGGATTTAAAACAAAACTAAATACGAAAATGACTGAAATCACCGTTGTATTAACGACCAAAAAAGTGCTCGGATTTAACTGGAACCTAGACCATTCGAAAGAGAAAAATCTGCCGATTCCAACGATGTAAATAACTCTATTTTGACCAAAGTGGTCGTTCATATAATTTGCCTTTCTAGCGTCGATATCATGAGCGTTACAAGAACTGGTGGACGATACTAAAGGTGCAATAATCGTCGCAAATCTTGGGCCAATTCAATTAAGATTACCATTCCACCCGCTAAGAAGGAATAAGAAAATAAGAAGCATCTAGATTCTAGCGTATCTCAAGAAAGGACTACACTCAGTACTTTATTGCGACATCCTTTGTAGACTCCAGACCAAAAAATGGATGCTCAAAAATTACACTATTGTAACCATGCTGACTTATTATGCACAATCTGAGTATCTCAGAAACGGTCTATACCCAGTAACGATAACCTTCACAGACTCCAGACCAAAAAACAAGTGTTCAAAAATAAACAATAGGGTAGTTAACTAAAAAAATCTAATTAGGCCGTCAGATAGATTTCCAAAAAATATTGGACACGTATTCTTAATTTTTTCACGTAAACAAACAATGAAGACGATACAGTGTTTTGAAAACTCGTGTGACGTCATAATCTAAGACATTAGTATGACATTTTTTACCGGTGAGTGACGTCACAACCCCCCACTCAAATCTGTGACGCGTTTTATCTTCGTCATTTTTTATTGATTTGATAAAACAAAAAATATGTATCCAATATTTTTCGATAATCCAACAGACGGACTAATTAGAATCATATTTTTTTTAGACAGTAAACATCCCTATTGAAAAGGCTAGTATATTATGCACCAGCGTATTACTGATTACCATCCACACGCTAAGATGAAATAACAAGGATCTAGCGTATACAAAGGACTATACTCAGCACTGGTTTGCGATAACCTTTCTAGACGCCTGACCAAAAAACAGGTGCTCAAAAATGGCATGAATCGCAATAAAAGTCGGTGACAGGGCATAAATACGAGATGTTGGTATCTGCATACGTCGTTAGCCGATCATGCGGTGTAACAATAAGTAAACGCTATCGCCCATCGCCGCTGCTCGCGCGTAAATCACGCGCACCGCATACGATTATAGAGCGCACGCGCATACGGTGCGCTGTTTTGTTTTGTTAAGTGGTGGGTTTTTTGATGAATTTTTAGAAGAGGTATCAGAACTGTTCTATACTCAAGTTTCATGTGGTACAGAATTATAACTGTACATTATACACTTAATCGTTCATTCGTTTTGTCTCCTGGTTGATATTGGAGGAATGGTCAAGTCTTTTAATCGTTGAGCACGTGGCTTAATATTAAGTGCCACTAGATAGATCTTTGGCAGACGTTACAGGTAGTCAGTGACCAGAAAGTCTGACAAATAGTCTTACCAAAGGGTATCGAACCCAGTTTTGACTGGTCAGATAGGCAGTCGCTCCATGTAAAATACTACCAGTATTTCAGCTGCATCCGGCTAGACTGGAAGCCGACCCCAACATAGTTGGGAAAAGGCTAGGCAGATGATGAGTCAAGTCTTTAAATTGTATATCGAGATTCGTCGAGCTCAGCGATTTTCTTTTGGTCAGTACTGTTGATTTTGGTTTTCAGGAGTGGCAATAGTTGAAAACAAAGTAACGGGCTTGTCCCAAACACGGTGTCTAGTATCCGTGAAAAATCTGGTTGAAGAAATTTGTATAATTATGTCAAGTTCCGTATGGTGTCGGACGTAAAGAATAGCACCATCCCATATATTCCCGTGGGTGTCGTAAGAGGCGACTATGGGACTTACCAGAGAATGGGCAGCAGCGTTCTCTGTTCCTTTTTAACAACCATACTGCGATCACCAACCCGCCTGCCAGGCGTGGCGATTATGGCAAATCCCCCCCTTCTGGGGGAGGCCTATGTCCAGCAGTGGACGTCTTATGGCTGAAATAATGATGATGATGATGTCAATTTCTAGAGTGTTGTTTACTGCTTGCTTATTACTTATTATTGCTGTTTTCTTTAAGTGCACATTTAAGTCTAAATTGCTATCATTATTGAAAGTTGCTATTACAGCGCTTTGGCTAACTTAAAGCTTCAAAATTATTGGATGATACTAAGAAAACCCGATTTTTTAGACTACTAATAAACGTTCCAGCTGCAAATACACGGTCGTTGTTTTAAATTGTTCTAATAAACCCTGAGGAAATGTATACATTCTAAACAGCACCATAGACCTATTGGATATCTACATCCCATGGTAAACCATATTGAAATAGATGAGTTTATTTATTCCTATTCACACAATAAAAGCTAATCCCTGCCATTCGTGTCGAACTGAGGTTATAAAGCAGGAAGTATACCATAAAAATATGTAAATATAGTTCATTACAATAATCATAAACAATTAAATTCGATACCAGACGTATTCGAATCGATCAATCGATTCTAATACCAATATTTTTGAATCGATTTTATAAGAAAGCGATATTGATATATCTGTTTCTAATTGAGAAATGTAGACCGGTCCAATTGTTCTTTCTCGAAAACATTAATTTGAATAGAAGACAAACTTCAGTTAAAATAGTTTTATTGTATCGATCTTTTAAAATGGTTATAGTAGACATTATTATGGGCGGTCGATTGTTTGTGAATTCGTAACATTGAGAGCGGTTACGCACTGGGTTTAGAAAACGGTGTGGTTAAAAGATTCAACGGCGCATTTAAATGAGATAACTGAAACATATGTACAGCTTATATTCGAAAATACACTGTAGAAGTAGGTGTTCAAAATGAAATTGACATGTTTCATGTAAATCGAGGAAAGCTCGTACTTACCTAAACTTTGCTTTATTTAATTCAGCTCTTACCGTTCGGGAAACTTCTATCGACATATTCTATTTCTGAATTATGGTGAAGTCGGTTAAGCATAGTTCTATTATCAATATTAAAAATTCTGCCGACCCATTCTTTCATACCTACCCGAACTTGTGTGAAGCTCCCGTTAGTGCCACCTAATGCAGTTTCGAAATGCCAATAAAATTAGTCTTACCAATGACAACCGTTCTTGTGTACCGTTGTGGAGGCGTGCATTCAAACGCTACAATATTTTAATCAAGTGCGTAACTTAGGAAGATAACTCTTGTACTTTATCGTGTGTATCTAAATAATTGTTTCTCATTGAGACGTTCTATCGACGTCCATTATTGTCGATATTCGTTTCTATCAAATTGTTATTGATAGGAAGTCTGCAAAACGGTTTCCTTGGTCATTTGTATTATTGCTTTATTGGATGGATCTTGTTTCGTACGAAACCCGTGTGGGCTACTTTTGTTATTTGTGATTTATAAAGAAAGATGTAACATGTTAATAAAAGAACTTATTTACTGATTTGCTTGTTAATCCTCAGTTGACAGTTGTTGATCAATAAAGCTGATCTAAAGCAATCCCTACACATATTATTTGGTTTTCATTCAGATCATGCTGAACTGCCGATCGGCCAGCTTCGTTCGGCATCTATCATCGCTGAATCATATTCGGTTCAGTTCGGCACAAATCGCGTTTTTCCGAATGTTAATCTATACTAATATTATAAAGCTGAAGAGTTTGTTTGTTTGTTTGTTTGAACGGGGTAAACTCTGGAACTACTGGTTGGAATTGAAAAAATCATTTAGTGTTGGATAGTCCATATATCGAGGAAGGCTTTAGGCTATATAACATCACGCTACGATCAATAGGAGCGGAGCATAAATGAAAAATGTTGCAAAAACGGGAAATGATATTCCTTTTTAAGAGCTTCCGTTGCGTGCGCTGCGAAAACGGTTTATGTTACGTAAATACTATGTATGAAGAATATCCTTATATTTACCAATTTTACTGCAAGGTTTATAATGTTGACAGAACACGTGTGTTCGAAGACCTTTTTAAACATAACACATTCACAAAACTTTTTTGAAATTGGTATTTTGAAACTTTCAGGAAAATATAATTATTTAATTAAAAACATGAACAATATGACAAAACATCCAAGCAAATTCAAGCAATTGAACACGAATGATAGAAATATTAAATAACATTCTTAAAATACACAATGTATAGCCAGTTTAGAACAAAGAGCTCACCATAACGTAGTGATGCGCTTGCACGCGATCCCGGCACGATAACGGGACGACATCGCACGGGACGTGTCTCGTACAGATCTCGCCACTAAGCAAATCACCACTACGATTCCTAATTGATTTTATCTACGCATACTAAGTTGGAGAAAAAAACAAACTTGCTGGTCTCGGTGTCTTCTTGATGCCTAGTTTAGGTTTAGAGATAAGTTCCTGCTCTGCGATCGGGAGAGTTAAAATGGGAGTACATTGGGGAGCAGTATTTTTGTTGGAAGGAGTAAAAAACAGATTGCAGAATTTGTTTGTAGTTTTTTTGGTACATGATTAGTGGTTATAATTTAAACTATTGTGAGTCAGAATTTGTATGTTTGGATATAGGGAATAATCTTTGGACTTTAATCCCGAGTGTGTGTTTGTAGTATGTGTGTCCCGAGGCTAAATTAAAGAAACAGGTTTTTTTTGTGGGATTTCCGACTATAACGCGAGCGAAGTCGCTGGTAAGACCTAGTCATTAAGAACGCGAAATGCAGAATGGACAACAAAATGCGAGTTTTTAAAAATCCACCCATCCATTCGTTCTAAGGAAAAAACTAAATAATTTTATCTAATTTTAATTTTTTTAACTAAGTTATTAAACATACAAAATTCTCTTAAGACTCCCACTTTCTTCACAAACAAATGCACCCAAGTAAAATACTAAACAAAACCATAGCGCACTACAATACAAGTAACACGCAGACGCAAAACTTCCCTTATCAGAGCCAAACGCGCAGACGTATCTCAGAAACGTCTCAAATATCGATTAATATCGAGAAAATCAAAAATATAAATTACATCGAGTCAACATATCGAGAGATCAGCTCGAAAAATCCGAGTTACGACCACGGGATCGAGCATTCGAGCGCTATATATAAATATATAGGAGGACAAATACCGAGAGAGCGATATCGTACATCTTTGACATTTTTGTGGTGTAAAAGAAGAATTAGCAATAAAATGTGGCGTTCGTGATGATTTAGAATGTTTAGGACACAAGGTTTTTAGATTATGGGTTTTCTTTGTTGTTTGTGATAGTGGTGGTTTTGATTGACAGTATTAGACTGGACTTATTGACCTATTTTGTGATGGAACGACCGAAGTCTCTTGAGGTCATCGGCTTAAAAATACCAAAAAAACGGCAAACAATATCTTGGTTGGCGCGTATTGGGTACAGTCAATCGGATAACTTTTCAGTCAATAATTTGATATCTGCGGTGGAATCACAGGATTAGGATTTTAAAATAAAAAAAACAAGCTGATGAATTGACTTTGAAAGTATTTTTTTTTTAACATTCGACCAGGAGACAATATTTTATTTGTTTTTATTTAAAATCAAAATCAAAAATAATTTATTTCAAGTAGGCCAGTTACAGGCACTTTTGAATAGTCAAACAAATACTAAATAAACTAAGCTAGTCCCATATTTAGGGATTGATTTATAAACAATGTTTTTTTATTTATTTTATTAAATAATTAAATTAAAAAGAGTTATAGGATAAATAAAACTAAATATTTAAAAATGGGACTCATTCAAGTAAAAATAAACTAACCAACAATTTTGTATTTATTGTAAGTGTCATGTTTGCTCGCTGAAATTGGGCATAATTACGGATTCACACACCTCCAATAATTGTCGAGCACGTACAAATCCCTTTATTCCCTAACCATTACAGGCTGTTACATAAACGGTATCGGCGAATCGGCGAGAAATAGTGCGGTACAACTTACGTTGTTAACCCTGGGTCGGGTGCAGCACTAAATTTATATTTAGTGATGTCAGCCGGCCGATACGCAATCCCGCGCTACCGTGCCCCGGCGAGATCCCGCGATAACCATCACGGGACTCCGATAATTTGTTGACGATCGGGAATTAATTTTATGTGTTTATTTTTTAATGAGTAGTGATGCGACACCCGCTGTTGTTGATTTGTGGCCAGTTTTAATGTTATGAATGTGCACGTTTTTATTTATGGTCGAGGTGTTGTTGAGTTTGTAATTGCGATTGGATATATTGATAATGTTATAGAAGTTTGTTTATTGGGTCTTTTACTTATTGATTTTTGGTCTTAAAAGGGTGAGAATGTGTAATGATTTACGATAGAGGTGTTAGCAAAAACTAGTTCTTGTTTTATTTAGCTGTAAGTTTGTTCTCATAAAATAATTACACATACATGTTTTACATCCTCTCAAGTTTCCATACCGTGTGATATCCACAGGTAGACTGCCACCTGACCTCAACAATCCATGAAGAACGCGGGATTTACGGGATTTACTGCAGTGATAAACGTGTGTACGTAAGTACGTCCCACACAGTTGGTGTATAGTTACTGTTACTTCACTAGTCAAATGTACTGAATTGGCTTAACCTATAGTTTCTAGTGCTGGTGTAATATTTGAGTTATTATATTAATTGGTGATTATATGCAATAAGCAAGGTTTAGTGTTCAGTTAGTCAAAGTTCAAAGATTATTCTAATATATAATTAATGTATATATAATTATATACTCGTATCTATTTAAATTATGCATAATTCATATTATTTTACCTGGACTATGTGAATGACGATTTGGCTCGAAAGATAGTGATTATGGATTCTGAATTTATGAGGACACCACTATTAAAGAATAACCGACTGCGACAACTATATATATTAGGATAAGAGCAGGAGTTTTTATTTATTAATTTGAATCTTTTACAAAGGATACTCAAATACAATATAGGTTACAGTTATATATACAAAAGAGTCTATTAAGTGTGTTTGTCAATTACAAGGGACCTTAACATGCACATAAAACCTAGGTGTAGGATACAAATAAAAACTTTTCAAAAAACAAAATAAAATTATAATCGAAATAATAAAAAGTATTTGATGACAAGAAATCAAGAGTGCGAGGATGGTGATGATTTTCTCTGAAAAATAAGACTTTTTATACATAAGAGCAAAACGTTTTTATAGATACCTACTAGAATGCCCACATAAACAAAACATTAAAATTAATACCACACTAATTTCGCCGCAGTCACAATTGTAATTCAGTCATTACCATAAGGTACTAGCGCTATAATATATGCAAAAAGTGTATGTTTGTCCGTGCACCTGTGTTGATTAACGGGATGGCACTCGGACGATGCCGGGGCATTAAACAATGCGATATCGTAGAATTATAGCACCGCTGTGGTTAGCGACGACACATCATGAAGGATGGTGGTATGCAGAAATGAGGCAGAGAACTTACATAGGTAAGTGTATACTTACCCTCGACCATTGAAATCTGTTTCGGTATTTATGAAAATTGGATCTACCTATCAGATTTCTCTTATTGTTTGCTCTCGACGTTGTTCATTCTTGAAGATATCTTGAACTGCAAATCATCGAGAAATTGCCAATAGGAGTGTTTCCTGACTAAAAAAAATATGATTCTGTTTAGTTCGGCAGTTAGATTATCGAAAAATATTGGATACCTACGCGTTTTTTGTTTTGTGAAATTATTAAAAAATAACGAAAATAAAACTTGTCAAAGATCATGAGGGCTTGTGAAGTCACTTTCTGGAAAATAATGTACCAAACTGTGACGTCACACGACTTTTCGAATATGATGTTTTATGCAATAATCAGGACAAATCTTGGATAATGGACTGCTGCTTCTGTACCTACAATATATTAAAGAAATAAATGAAAAGTCACCTCCAGCTTTTGATAAAAAAAAAACAAGAAAATAGGTGGCTATAGTATTTTCAGTTTCACTCAAAGTTCCCACACCTACATCAATATCGACACAGAAAGCAAAACATATATTTTACTTGGCTCACTGCAGCAGCATATCATCACGCTAAATAAAACGGAGCGGGACGGACCACCCGGGTCGCGACACGCGCGTTAACCGTCCGATTTACGAGCGCATCGCCCTGCAATCCCGCCAACCAGCCAGCTAGCCAGCGCTAGCACGCGCTACTCTTAGATAACCGGCGACGCGTATATGTTGGGTGCGGTGCGCTGCTGTGGGAAAAATTGTAGTGTAGGGTTTAAGAGGTTGTTGGCAGTTTTTATGATGTTAATTAATTAATACTGCTTCTTTGGTGGAGTGGTTGCAAGCGCGTTTTCTGACCATCAGGTTCTGGGTTCGATTCCCGGGTCGAGAAAAGTTTTACTGGGTTTTTCCGTCAGGAGTTTTCCAGGACTTTAAATTTGTGCCCGGTTGATGGTAATTGGCTCGCCTCCTGTTACATGGAACTTAAAATAACTGGCAAAATGTGGGCGTAATATTAAGTACACCCACATTTTGTACCCCAAATTCAAGTGTAATGTTACGTACGTGTACATAAATTATTTACATAAAATAACATCACGCCCGTAATCCCCGAAGGCGTAGGTGTTTCCATTACATACTCAGTATATTTATATAATGATTCCTATGTAACAATAGGAGATCTTATTATCATCAACGGGAAACATATTCAGACTTCGGACTGCTACTGATAAAAACCTAATAACACATGTTTCTGGGAATCGAACTTATGACCATATGTTCTGTAGAAGCACTTGCGACCACTAGACCAAAGTAATACTTACAGTCAGAAAAACCTCTTTTTACGTCAAACATAATATCTTAAAAGTAGATGAGGTGGGCAGCGGAAGAAATAACCGTATTTTGTTTTCCTTACACCGCAGAACCATTAATTTATTTTAACTACTCTGAGGTTAATAGGAGCAAAATTAAGTAAAACACTAGCTATAAACGTCTAATAAGATTTACAGCTTCCTTAAACGAATCCTTGTTACAATTGATTTTAAAATCACTAACATTGCCCAGTGGCGCCGTCCCCAAAACTTTTACGACTAAACAAATAAAACGTGTTACGAACTAAAAAATGGGTTCAAAAGGGTATCGTAAATAAAATACTCGCTCATCAATGTCTAGAAGTCACTCTAAATCGCTGTTCGAACAATAAAACTTGATTCATTCGTATCCAAATCATAAATAAACTGGACACTTTTAATACGGACCTATTTTGAACTATTACTGCGACGTAAAGTTTAGAAAAAAACGAATTAAGTTCCGAACGGAATTCGGCTCGTAAAATCGTTGAAGTGTTGTATAAAGTGACAAGTGTATGGTGACCATGATATTAGATTTTATTCGGAGAAATGGGATATGGTCTAGTCCGTTAATAGACACCCGTTGACAATATAAGTGGTCTAGAAAAAGGCCACAGAAGTAGCTACAATACAACATCAGTATTTATTAACGTTGTTTTTTTTTACGTTAGTTTGGCGTGAATCAATGAAAGCCTTTGTCCCCATTCACCTGCTCTTATCCCAATTTATTTGGTATCGATGCAACATGTCTTCTTCTTCCATACTTCTCTATTACTCATCATCTTATGAGACACCTCTTTTCTTCCATTCAATTCTTTACACAGTCCAGTCATCCTTTGCTTAAGTCACCTCTACTCTTACACCCATGCATTATTTATACTCAATGAAATGAAAGCCTTTATAAACGTTACTAAATAACAAGAACTCACAGAGAAGCAAGATTTTAAACGTTGAAAATTAATTCATTTAACTTTATATAATAAACGGCTAAAACTTTATGCTGAAAAGCTTACTTTTGAGTGCATTTCTTACATCCTGCAAGGCTATTGCGTATCTTTTTAAATGTTAGTGGCTATCATTGTGTCCATCGATTAACTGTCAAATGGTTAGTTTAGTATACCAAACCTTAGCCATTCGATTTTGATTAACTGTCAAATGGATATGGTTTGGTACAAAATAGAACCATTTGACAGTTAATCGATGGACACTGTGATAGCTACTGACATTTAAAAAGATACGCAAAAGCCCTGTCATCCAGCGAGCAAAATAACTTTAATTTGCATTGCGTTTGTCGCAATTCGTGGCAAGCTCGATTCAATGTTTGAAGTTTTTTCATGTGTGCTCCCAGAGTCACTCTTCACCAAACGGTAACGGTCCCGCAGACTATCCCACACACCTCTTCAGTATGGTGTCATTACGATCTAAAGCTCGCAGTTCAATCAATAAATTGTTTAGTATTGTCCCCTTGATTCATGGCAACGGATCCGAACTTTATGCCGTCACATAAACTGTGTGTGGCCGTTCGAATTTACTGGTTATAATTACTGGCTCCCATACTGGTGATAGAGGAGGTACTGATTAGAGAATGTCAGAGGTAAGATTAATGGAGGAGCAGCATTCGATCCAAATGTGGTTTGAACCTTACGACTTTGTTTTCAAATCCCACACAGAAGTAGTAAATTCTGTTAAATCTTGAATCCTTTAATATAGACCATTTATTTTGGCATCGAGACTTCCTCGAAGATCGAACCCTGCCTTATAACAGGCCATACAGTTTCTTTCTTCTCCGATTTTTGGCCATTCTTTCTTCTTTTAAAAAAACGTTGCTCCACACCAGGAATTTCTCCTGTGTCGTGGGTGCGTTCACAAACATTTAAACTGACATACACAAACACCCAGATCCGGGAATGTGTGTGTGGAATGTAGGTCTCTTGCAAATCTCTCCACTATTGGCGTATTTATCGTGGCTATCCATACTTCTGCTCACTATAATAGGATCGTCTGTCCACATAGTTCAAAAATCGACATTTACTCCTTTCATCCAGTGGTTATATTATTTTCATTACTTGTAATATTTATTAACTGCTAACTATTTTGACCTTTAAATTGTAAAGGGAGCAAACATTTGAACTGTATTGGATCCTTACTGTGCTTAACTACAATGCGTTCTTATAAAAGCCAACTAGATCCAAATTCACGCTTTTTGCTACAACCATTTTACCAACAATAAAATCCTAATTCCAATCGATCAGCATTACACTGATTTTAACAAATTGTCGTTTAGCACAATCGTATGATGGATCGGTGCTACCGTTTACATTACTTATAATTAGATCTTATTACAAAGTACTAAGGTTCGATTTAGGATGTGAAATTGTTGAAACGAAAGTTGGTGACATACTCGTAACTATGATGGATATGGGTCTTGTTATAAAATTGTTTGAAGGTTTATGGGAAGATAATTTGATGGGCGACACTGGTGATATAAAAAAAATTAACGACTAGAGTTCGGTAATTGTCGCACTGGATTTTACTACCAGGATAAAAAAAAATGATATTATGTGTTAATCTAGTTATAAACTCTTTGTGTGCCAAATTTCATCCAAATCCTATCAATAAATAGACTTGCGTGTGAGACGGACAAACATTCAGACATCCATACATCTTCAAATACTTTCTACTATTGGCAAGATTGGAAATGGAAAAATTCAATAGCACTTTTTACCCGACCCGGGAATCGAACCAAGGATCCCAGTCTCAGTAGTTTCGTTTGCGACCAAGATACCAACGGGGCAGCCTTTGTTTACGTATAGCCTGTTATCTAAATGTTACAGGAACTGAGCCCCTCTATTGGTTTTAGGCACAGTCGGGTAAAAACCGATTTGTCATTGAATATAATGCATATCACCAAGTGCAAGTACTGAGTCATCCTGCTCAAAATTCATCGCAAGTAGTTGAAAGAACCGAAGTGCAGTTGTATTTATTACCGTCACTGTTATAATCGGTATTAACTCGTGTTAGTCACGTGTATTACAAATAATATTCTTAATTCAGTCAGGTAGTACATCGTTTTCATCAGTTCCACAATTCTCAGAAAATATTTGGTCTTCTTTATCGTGCGTTTTTATGCAGCTCATGGGTCTCCGACTTTGCTGCCATCGAGAAATATCTCGCGGGCATGCTGGTTGCGCTGGTTGGCTGCGGGTTGTTCGAAACAGATACTACTAGACTAAGAAGAAACATGGGTGGTTTTTAGTTAGTAGAAGTCTGACACTCCTTTTCGCTTTACCCAAGAGCGGGAGGGGTTATTTGAAAATTTTCCACCCGCCAAAAAAAAAGGCATACTGGTTTCCTCACGTTTTTTTCCTTCCTCCAAGCAACTGATAATTATTATACAATGCAACGCACGTGACTATGAAAAATCAGAGATACATGTCGTGGTCTCAAGACCCATAACTTGGCAGTCCGAGTGTCACATTATTAGACTATCACTACTTATTTAGGTGAAAGGTGTTGTGTTTATCTGTTTATCCTTCATGAGTATTTTATCAATTTAAGATATAATGTAGATACCACTACATGGTTTTATTGATAATATAGTTAAGAATTGTAAAAGCAACTTCACTGATAAGATTTGGGAAAATACTCCTTGTCTTGTGGCATTTATTTTTCTAAAGTGTCCACTACCGATTATATCACCAGTAGTGGACATCGATAATTATCTTTATAAATTGTTTCGCGGTCCGCCACTGGTGGTCAAGTCGGTGGTGGACAGCGATGCTTCCCGTTAGCATCGCTGCGGCTGTCGGTGACTGCACTCGTGGAACGGTTCTGAAAAATTATGATAGTTTTAATATGGTAAGGTTCATGGCGAAGAAGTTCATGATTGTTTACCGACTTACCTCACAAAACGAAAGATGAAACAAAAGCCAAGCCTATAATACCATATTTCTATAATCCAAAAATAAATAAATCAACTCCGCATCCATCTCATAAGTTAATATTATTCAAATGTAACCAAATCAATTCTAACCGGCGCCAACAACCACTTGTATAAAAACCATCTTTTCCTTTACGTTTGTGTGAAATTTTATGTCAATTTGTCGAATGCCATTGCGTGCGACGTTTATGAATATTCAATAATGAACCGTTTGCCCAAAGCAAACCGGCATTGTAGTTCGGGGTAAGCAGTGTGGGTTGATGTGTGTGCGTTTTTAACCGATTATGTTGGATGAGGATTTCATAATCCTGTGTCAGAACACAGTTTGAGTGCTATGAGTTTGGTTTTCATGATTAAATTCCAAGATGATTTGAAGTGTTACTTAGTTTACTCATCAGGAATTGCTCAGTAGCAGCCGGGGTCCGAATTTGTGCCCGATTGATGGGTATAGGCTCGCCCTCTATTACTTAGGACTTCAAAATAACTGGCGAAATGTGGGTGTACTATTAGGTACGCCTCTGCCCAAGCCTTCAAGGATTAGAGGTGTGATATAACATCACGCCTGATTCGAAGTACACTTTTACTTGCATCTTGCAGTAGATATTCTCTTGCTCCTGCATACAGGCAGTAGATATTCCAGTCTTGATTTTTCATAATAAGGGATCGGACTGAGTCAAAAAAATAAGATTCTAATTAGTCCGTCAGTTATATTATCGAAAAATATTGGATACGTGTTTTTTGTTTTATCAAATGAATAAAAATTGACGAAGATAAAACGCGTCAAAGATCATGTAGTAGTGGAGGGTTGTGACGTCATTTGTAGGTAAAAAATGTACTGACATGTGACGTTTTCAAGGACTACTACGAGGACTACTAAAAACATAAATTTTCTTTTTCTTTTCATTATCGACATCTTTATTTTAAAATCGTTTCCTTTTACTAAGTTAGGAATGATAGGCAGCCTTTTATCACCCATAGTCAACTATGGGTCAACCATGCCTCTAATTTATTTTTGAGCATTCAATGAATTTTCTCGATGATTGGTGATCAGAACTCAACCAAGACAAGAGATTACATCTATTTAAGACAACATCTCTAAACATACAAACTGCGATACCTGTTCAACATTGTTTTCGTTTCCTATTTCTTACGTATACAGATATACATACTTTTTGTGCCGTTCATAACCTGAGCACTGCGTCGTGACCCATTGACGTTCAGACCTCCGTTAACATGCAAACGCGATGTAAATCAGTTTATGTTCATTTAACTGTCTAAGAGAAAATCTTTTCTTGACATTATTTGTGTAGCAAGACTCACGGTCAAGGGTCACCGCTTTTAGGTGACTTTGATGTTACATATTTACATCTGCGGGGAATAAAATTAAAGTAAAACAAATCTGAGCTCTATTTTGTTGTGGTTACAGTTTCGTGGTTTAGTTGTGAGTTGCTAAAGTTATGTTGGCGCTAATGATGGGAAAACTCAGAATATCGATGTGTATTGTTCAATCGGTTACATTTTATCTATTTAACATACATTTATATACATAAATAATGTCGGCATTTTTGTCGAGAAGCTCACAGAATATCGTTGTTTCGATATCGGTGCATAAGTTTTGTTTTTTATTTGTTAAAAGGAAAATTTGGAGAGTTTTAGCCGATAGTGTCATGTAAATGGAGGAATATCGATGCAGAGAGCGCACTCATTCATGCTTGGTAATAGGCATTAGGTCTGGTGACCTGTCCCTTTAAGGCATCAATACAATGTTTTAACCCATGACATTTGGGATAAAAGTGAAACCATCTGGTAATCTTTTTCGGATAACAGTTTCATTTACAAATTCAATACATTTATTGTAAGTCCAGGTTTAGATTTGTCGTGTCAAAAATGTTATTGTAGTAATTTATGGCAATCTTATTTGTTTAATCATACTTTAGCAGGTACTAAAAAATGGCACCGAAGCTGCCGTATTGACAAACTAAAACTATCTCTTTGTTGACTGTTTTAACAATAAGTAATTGTTGCACTTCAGGCGCAGCAGTTATAAATTGTCATCTGATAGAAAATTTATAGCATTTTTCCTGAGACTTTGGATTTTCATTTGATTTACAACGCTGTGTTGTACGCGGATAAATCAAATCCCAGAAAACAACAAATAAACCTAAGCCTTTGTTATATAAAGGACAACAATATATAGTAATTGAACACATTTAGTCAAATATTTTTTTGCCAGTTTAACGTAGAAATAAATCTCCAACTTTAGCATTCCTGTTTTATCCGCCATCACGCTTCCTTAAAGGCTAAGCAGAGCCCATCAAATACTTAAATATATCTCCTAAAGGCAAAAACATTATCGAGCGCATATTGCACCAAGCTGCATTGTATGCAAAATACTGTACGTGTTCATTTAGAGAAAAAAAAATCCCTACGGAATCGCGTCTCTCGCATTCTGTTTTATATTATCTCAAAAACATAACACGAGCCTGAGACAAAATGTCGCTGCGTTTTTTTTGTCGCGCGACAAAAATACGGGTGCCAAAGTCACGGTTTACGTGTATCCGCTTTTGTTTTTGTTTTCGATGTTATATATAGGGTGGTTGGCCAATGATCGGGAGATTTTGTGGCCAGATGTGCGATGAAATATTTAAATAGGTATTTATTGAAAATGACTGTTTTCTTTTCCTGTGGTGTTGAATGTCAGATCTAGCTAAGTATAAAATGACGGAGATATCCGATAACAAACACACAAAAAAAGAACATACAGACGAATTAAGAACCTCCTTTTTTTTGGAAGTCGGTTAAAAAGCACATCTTTCAAAGGAGCTTTTTGATGGTGTTTTTGCAGAACGACATTGATTTAGCTTTACGTCGTTTTCAATACAATATGTGAATTAAAATTTAAGGTGAAAATAATATGAGAAACGACAGATGTTTCTAGTTTATGAATATATTACTTCTTTTTCTATAGACTGGAAAATAGAGTTGAGAAAGACCAAAGAAACGATGGATGGACAGTGTGAAACATGGCGGCTAGAAAGGAGGTAACTACTAAGACGTCGAGTAATAGAAAATACCTCAAATAAATTAGGTTAATCAGATAATCATTATCTCGTCCTGCCCTAATGCAGGACAAGATGATGATTATCTTTACTGGACGGGAAAGTTAGGTATCTAAACGTTGGCTATTGAAATGATTTACCTTGTTTTTTATACATTTATCAAATATATTATATCTTCACAAATTGTAGGTCAATCGATGTCAAACCTTCCTCTTATTATTAAAAACCGTTTTGTTCTCCGAACCTTAAAATGACATAGGGCGTGGCTACCTTATTATAACCGACAATTTTAACCGTTGTTTTGAGCATCAAAATTTAATTTATTGTTCATTTAATGCAGAGTTTAAATAAATTCACCATAAATAAACCTTACTTTAATAGTGTTGTTGTTTAAGGACTAAAGGGTGTGACAATAGAAGAATTCACGGTACCTAATGTGTTCGATATGTGACTCAGACGATGGTAAACAAAGTTTAGTAGGACAATGCCCAAAAGAGTCTTTAAATCAATTGTATTTAAGTCCTTATATAAAGTTCCAGTTGAGTTCCAGTGACTGCCTCGGAGTATTGGTCGCAAGCGCGACTGTTGTGCGTTAGGTTCTGTTTTCGAATTCCAGGTCGGATAAATTTTGATGTCACTGGGATTTTATATCAAGGGTTTCTCAGTAGCAGCTACGGACTTCGGATTTGTGCTCGAGTCATTG
Organism: Diarsia brunnea; assembly: GCA_949774965.1. Lineage (NCBI taxonomy): Eukaryota > Metazoa > Arthropoda > Insecta > Lepidoptera > Noctuidae > Diarsia > Diarsia brunnea. The sequence continues at coordinate 1,317,608 of OX459009.1, forward strand.
CAAGCGCGACTTCTGACCATGAGGTTCTGGGTTCGATTCCCGGGTCGGGCCAAATGGTATTGGGTTTTTCCATCAGGAGTATGAATTTGTGCCCGGTTAATGGCAATAGGTTGACCCTCTATTACATGGTATGTCCCATGTAATAGAGGGTAGCATAACTCGCGAAATGTGGGTTTACTAATGGATCTGCCTAGCCCTTCGGAGATTACAGGCATGATGTTATTTTATTATGTATTATTATTGTTATGTTGTGTTGCAAAAATCACTAGTTCTAGTAGTATTCATTCATTAATTCCGGGTATTTATTTTGGTTTAAAAAACTACTATCATAACATAACAACGTAACAACCATACTGCGATCGCCAACCCGCCTGCCAAGCGTGGCGATTATGGCAAATCCCCCCCCTTATACTATAAGTAGTTTATATGAGTATATAAGTCTTATCTTACTTTTTTTACCTAATATTCAATTTAATAAGAATGCTAAAACCTCAATATTTGACATAATGTTTTTGCCTATTAAGTCATAATTAAAATCTTTGACATTAATGAATTTTGACTTATATAATTAATCTGCTTTAGTAGTGTCCAATTTATTAATATTATTTGTAATTCGATTGATTACTAATTTAATTTCAATGTAATAATGATCCATAACGTTGTGCTGCAGTGATCTGTATTAATTACCTACCTACTTATTACTTTTATTCATTTTCTTTATTGCGTTAGCGTAAGATTATAACTTTTGCATGCCTATCGGTAAAATGTGGCTGAACCTACCTCTTTTTTATTCCACCATGTACTGTACCCATATTTGCAAAATAAAATTTACTTTACTTTACTTATAGGGTTTCCATAATTGATGTCATTTGATGTGATTTGTCATTTAAGTGGGATTTGTGCCCGGTTGATGGCAATAGGCTCGCCCCCTATTACATGGGACTTAAACATAACTGGCGAAATGTGGGTGTACTATTAGGTACACCTCTGCCTAACCCTTCGGGGATTATAGGCGGGATGTTATGTGTTTGTTAATTCATTACTAGATTCATCAATGAAAAGTTTGCCTGCCACATTAAACCAGGATCATACATTAATTGAAGAATACGAAGAAAAGATTTCTACATTAAAACTAAGGTTAGCTTCAGCTGATGAAGAGATTGAGAATTTGAATATACAAAATATGCAACTAAAGGTAAGTATTGAAAAATCATCAAAAGTAATAGCTTTATATAAGAAGATTGGCATTACTGAAAACTCGTTAAGTACTATTTCTACTCCAGTAATACGAAAGGTAAAAAGAGTATTTTCTGGTGAATATCCAGGATCACCCAGACCCAACATTCCAAAAACAAATGAAATTGCAACACAAACAACTGAAATTTCTATGACAAAACATTGTAAAAAGCCTTTCTCATTTAAGAAATGTAAACTACAAATCAAAAAGGGACGGAGAAAAATAAATAACTTAATTAATAAAATTTCGATATTAAAAACCAAAAATAAAAAAAAATATGGATGAATTAGAAATCACACAAGAGCAAGATGAGTCGTGTGACTATATAAAGACGATTATGGACAACGAGTTCTCCAGAACATTCACTAAAGAAAATGCATCGCTCACGGATGACACTATGCTAAACGAAAATATTGACCAACTTATAATAAGAAAAAGTGAGAGGAAAATGGAATCCTCAACCTCAACTGGCACAAATAGTATTAGACACAAAGTAATTGTTCTTGCAGATCAACAGGGTCGCGGTGTTCAGAAAGTCCTAAACCAACTCCTAGGTGATAAATATGAAGTATTTTGCTTCGTGAAACCTTTTAGCAAACTCTCTGATATATTAAACTCATGTATGACTGAAATACCTAAACTTAAGATGAATGATTTTGTGATTGTGATAGGTTTCACAGAAGATGATAGTATCTCTGCTATTCGTAACCAACTTGTACCATGGATGAAATCTGTTCAAAATACTAATATAATTATTTGCGAGCCCTTATTTAATAGGTATATTAAAGAAGATAAGTTGAACAATGAAATATCTAAAATTTGTGATATATATTTAAACACCTCATTTGTAGTAATGGATTTTTTTAAATTTAACCACACTAAACCGAAACGTATTCATTTCCCGACTTACATAAGTCGGTACATATTAAGGGACATATTACGATTGTACTATAATTCAAAATGTAAATTACTCTTGAATATTTCCCATAACAATGATCAGAATGAGATTTACTGTAATAATAATAATTTAATGTATAACTGTAAGGATAATATTGTAACGAATAATTGTAATGATAATAATGTAATTAATAGTTGTAATGATAATAATGTAATGAATCATTGTAATAATAATAAACAAATTATGTTGCCATGTACTATTTATGATAATTGTGATGTTAAATTGTCTACTAAAAGTACTCAAACGGACATAAATATTGATACATGTTCTGACTCCACTTCTAAAAAAAAAGACTCTGTTAAATCTATGTCAAATTCCAATGATTTTTTTCGTGTATAACCATATAAATATAATACATCAAAATATTTGTGGCCTTATATCGAAGTCAGATTTGTTTACTATCTGCCTTGATGACCTAGCAGATACAGGTAAAAATATCGACGTTTTATGTTTCTCAGAACACAATATGACAAATGACGATATTGAACTCCTTCAAATTCCAAATTTCATTTTGGCTGCTCATTTTTCGCGTAACAAGCGACGAGGGGGGACATGCATTCTAGTGAGAAACTATGTTAAGTTTGTCGTACTTGACGCTGTTCAGAAGTATAGTATCCCTAATGTTATTGAATGCTCTGCAATTAAATTGACTGACCACGATATGATAATTTTGTGTCTCTACAGGGTTCCAAAAAGTAATAATTATAATAAATATATTAACTTGTTTTTTAATAATTTTAATGACATTTTGTACCTCTTTGCAAAATATGGGAATAGCAAAATCGTTGTTTGTGGTGATTTTAACATTGATATGTTGAAAAAAAATAAGTACACATTGGAATTGGAACAATTAACTACGGGATTTAATTTAACACAAGCAATCAATGAGCCCACAAGACCAAGTAGTGGTTCCTGCATTGACAATATTTTTCATAATATTCGTGGTGCCATTTCAACAGTCTTGGAACTCGGTTTATCAGATCATAAGGCGCAATACATATCATTTCCAGTCAAAAAAACCTGTACATTTGACTATTGGTTTTCGTTTAAACGTGACTATTCTATAGATAATTTAAAAAAATTTAAAGAGTGTATTAAAGAGCTCCAATTTACTGAAGTGTATGAATTAAATAATGCAAATGATGCTTTTAATTCATTTTATGATTTATTTAGGCTATTTTACGAATTATGCTTTCCAGTAATTAAAATTAAAAATAAAACAGCAGTTAGATCAAAATGGATGTCACGTGGTATTAAGAAATGTAGTAAACATAAACGTTCTCTTCTCTGGAAATATAGATTATCAAAAAATAACGTAGATAAATCGAACTTTAAAAAATATTCTTTAAGATATAACAAAATCATTAAACTAACTCAAAAATCTCAAAATAATTATTACATTCTAAGTTCTAAAAACAAATCGAAAGCCACCTGGAACATAATAAATGGCAGAAAACAAAATTTCCCTCCTGAGACAATAAGTGAACTGGTAATAGACAAACATAAAATCACAGACCCTCAACGAATCGCTGACTTGTTTAATGACTACTATGCAGATATGGTTAAGCCTCAGACTAGCACTACGGTTAATAATAACCCAACATCATCTACATGCACATATGGGTCACCGAAGTCGTTTTTTCTCAGTCCCACTAGTCCTTTGGAAATCGAAACAATCATACAAAAATTAAATAACACTAAGAGCACTGGTTTTGATGACATATGTGTGTTGGTAATAAAATCCGTATCTCGCATAATTTCGCCTGTACTGAGCTATATTGTAAATATGTGCTTTGAACAGGGAATCTTTCCATCGGTGTTAAAGCATACTATAATTAAACCGCTCCATAAAAAGGATGTTAAAACTGATGTAAGAAATTACAGGCCTATAGCCTTAACTCCAACGTTTTCCAAAATCATTGAGAAAGCCATATACAATAATCTGAACGACTACTTCGAAAAAAATAATATCTTTACACCGGATCAGAAAGGCTTTCGTAAAAATATGTCCATAAACTTAGCTATATATGATTTCTTAAGTTTAATATACCCTAGAGTTGACAAAAGACAGCCCGTCTATGCTTTGTACATGGATATGTCAAAGGCCTTTGACTATGTGGATCATGACATACTATTGAGTAAACTGGAAACCTACGGTGTTAGGGGCAACACTTTAGAGTTGCTAAGATCTTACATCAGCAATAGAACTCAGACTATAAGTATTGATAAAATTTCACCTAGTACGAAACATGTTATAAATTATAAGTCCAAGAGTAGGAAAATGAAATATGGAGTTCCACAAGGTAGTGTTTTGGGCCCACCACTTTTTATTATCTATGTCAATGACCTTCCAAAATGTACTACAGACCGTATGGTGCTATTTGCTGATGATTGCACGGTTGTTTATAGTGATGAAAATGTTATAAATAGTAGTTTTAATTCCATAATTCAATGGTTACAGAATAATAATTTATTAATTAATATTAACAAAACTAAACTAATGCAATTCAAACAGAAAACAAAAAATACTTTACATACTCGAATTGAATTTAATGGTGAGAAAGTTGGATTGACGACTACAACAAAATTTCTTGGCTTACATATAGATGACAATTTGAAATGGCAAAGTCATATAGAATTTGTTTGCAAAAAAGTATCACAGTCATCTTATGCTTTATACATGCTAGCGAAAAAGGTTAATCTTAACACATTGCTCGTAGCTTATCATAGTTACGTTGCCTCTAGACTTAGATATGCCATAATATTTTGGGGAAATACTACCAACTGGGATAAAGTTTTTAAATGTCAAAAGAGGTGCGTGCGAGCAATGTGTGGTCTCAAAAGAACTGACAGCTGCAAGGAATTCTTTAAAACATTAAACATCCTTACTGTCCCATCCTTATATATTTTTGAAATGGCCTTGTTTATAAGACATCATCCATCGTTATTTACATTACAGCACGGATCGCGAAATAGGAGTCATTTATATAACAAAGTTGCCAGTCAATATAAAACTACCCTCTTTGGGAAAAGTGCATTTGCTATGGCCACTAAAATTTACAATAAGATTCCTAATGACATAAAAGAATGTAGCAATACTCATGTGTTTAAAAATAAATTGTTAAAACTTCTAATAGAAAAATGTTATTATTCTGTTGCTGATTTTTTATTGACTGGAACTGTTTAAGTGTTTCTTGTATTGCTTGACGATAATTTATTGTAGTTGTGTTTTTACGTAATTGTGTCTGTCTGAATTTATATTTAATATGAAATGCAATTTATGTCAAATCTTTGGAATTATATAATCTTATTTTTTTTGTATTATTTTATCATTTGTATGCCCAAGTGGCTGATCATGGAATGGACATCATAAGCTTATAATTAATGTAATGAACACCTGTATTTAACCCATGCATCACAAATAAACGATTTGATTTGATTTGATTTGATTTGATTTGATTTGTTATGTGTTATAATTGATGTCCCGATCCCTAATTCCAATACAAAATCTAGCTCAAACATCGAATCTACAAAGAGATATATAATACATATATCTAGCTCTAGAAAGTATAAATAACGCGACAGAATAGCCGCCCACTTGCTATCACTCAGTTTATGGGGTCATCCCACAATCCCACATAGAGCGATGACACTTTTACGATAATAGCCGGGCGTTTCCGGCTGAGGGGTACACGAGCGGGTAGAAGTCGGAATTTTTTGCTAATTTTGGAAGAAATCCAATCTCAAATCGTGTAATGTCATGTCAATGTCACACTGGAATATTTCAGGGACAGATTTCTGCACACTAAGTCAAGGGACATATTGAACCCGTCGGGGCTGCGGGTTGTTCAAAAGAGATACCACGGCCTCGGCGCAAGGGCTAAGAAGGAACATGGGTGGTTTTTAGTCAGTAGAAGTCTGACACTCCCTTCCGCTCTGTCCAAGAGCGGGGGGGGGGGGTTATTTGATGATTTTCCACCAGCCGAAAAAAAAGGGACATATTGAAACCCGCAGTAGGAGGCATGCTTACATGATACTAATTAAAATATGAACGAAAAAAAAACACTGATAAATAACAGATAGAACCATAATAAACATCACACGAAAAACACAGAAAACCTGCGCGGGTTAATGACTTTTAGGTTTAATACATTTTCTGCACATATTTTGAAACTGGCGTAGGACAATGGCGAAAAACAAACGTCTAATAAAGTGAGATCCAGAACTATGTCACAAAATTAAGGTTATTAGTTTTTTACATATTTGGGACGAGAATAAAATACTGAATAGTTCCTTCAATATGTCCCTTGTACCTAACACACTGTATAATAAGATTTACTGAAGGTACTGTTTCAGAAAAAAAATGGATGCCATAAACATATTTTAGAAGAAATAATGTGGTTAACTGGCGAAATGTGAGTGTAAGTACTATTAGGTACACCTCTGCTTCACTCTTCAGGAATTACAGGCGTGATATATATGATGTTGAATTGTAGGTTAAGCTTACGTGTAAAGATATGTATTTTTTTTTTTTTATAATAATAACATTTATTTCTCCCACAAAGTACAAAACTACAATACCTCTATATTGTAGTTTTGTACTTTGTGGGAGAAATAAATGTAACAATATTATTGGAGGTACAGAGATTTGTGGGAGTCAGGAATCCAAACTAGGATACCCTGTGCTATTGACATACGCAAATCATTCACAAACGCTACTGTGAATCACACATTTACCTGTGTTATCGCAGAGCTGGCCCTATAATATAAAACATTGCGTTTTTATATTGCTTGAATATTGGTGACAGCTGTTCGTGGCATTGTTATTAAGACTCATCATCTGCCTAGCCTTTTCCCAACTATGTTGGGGTCGGCTTCCAGTCTAACCTGATGCAGCTGAATACCAGTATTTTACATGGAGCGACTGCCTATCTGACCTCCACAACACAGTTAATACTAGGTAATACGATACTCTTTGATAAGACTGGATGTCGGAATTTCAGGTCACTGACTACCTGTAACGACTGCCAAAGATCTATATATAGCAGCCGGGGCCAACAGCTTTACGTGCTTTCCGATGCACGGAGGAAACTCGGTATGTCGGGCGGTCACCCATCCACAGACCGACCTAGGCAAGCACAGCTTTACCTAAAGATCGACCCGAGTGGCAGTTCTTTTTAAGCCACGAGCTCCTCGCAGTGTTATTAAGACTCTTTGGTAAAAAATCTTGCATCTTATAGATAGGTAATGGGTTATACAGGGTGTAAATCAACCCATCACACAGCCGTCAACCAAGCATTCTGTACATCAAACTAAGTACCCCTACGCAAAAATTTTTGCTGGGAAACGACTTTTTTTTTGGGGTCAAAAATCACATTTTACGGTAAAATACAATGTAGCACTGTTAAAACATTGTGCTAGTGGATGCTTTGAATAGTAAACGGGTCATGGAGGTAATTTAAGTAAAAAAAAATAATATTATATATTATTATAATAATATTATATATACCTGAAAAACTAATATTTACAAAAACAGCTGTAATAAAATTTGGAACTTTGACACCCTATATCTCCGTAACTAGGAGGTTCCCAGGTATGGTCTAGAACAAAACAATCATCGCAGTGGTGGGGAGAACAAGGGCCCTTCGTTTGCGGTACTTTTACACCCTATATTATGATTTGATTAGAGTACATTGGTACTAGTCAGGTAGTAGCTACACTTGAGGCACACTTCAGAAAAGTACATAAGGGCAAACCAAGTTTCAGGCTTCTATGGAAGTACCACCACTACACATTAGAACTGGTCTAGCGTAATACAGAGCTTCAATAGAATAATAGGCCATCTATAAAAAGTAATGTTTTAAAATCCGCAGTTAAAACTAATAGATATTACTACTTAATGAATGTGGTCAATCAGATACAAGTACACCGATACTTAAGCCAGAAACTACAAGCTACCGGGAAAATTAGCCCAGAGACCACACGCGAATACAATCAACAATTACAACAGAAATCGTTAGAACAACTCATAAACCCGCCCGTCTACGTATCCATCACTATTAAACTACTTTCACAAGTGGCGCCATCTACATTTACAGGAATTGAAACAACACTATTTAGGTACCAAATAAAACCCAGCCTAGTGTTGTTTTAGTGCCTGTACCGTTGTTGTAATGTTAAATAGTCATTTATATACGTTTTATTATGTGTTCGGGGCGATAAAGTTGAAATAACATGTGTTTGCTTGGAGTACGTGGTTTGGAAATGTCTGTTTTTGTTGATAGAACTGACCTGAGAACAATATAAGGCCCTAATTCGATCCTCATGCTTGATTTTGATTATTTTAGAAAGCCCTGTGTTAAATTTTGCCAATATTGAAAAATAAGTCGATCACTTTTCGGAGAAAATACGAGTACAAGTTATTATCGTTAGTTTTCCTAAACCTTTTTCTTATTTTATTTATAACTCACCATGGGTTGCCTTAAGTTATAGGATTAGACCTTACTTTGCGGAAATCCATAACGTTAACTGCCTTTTTCTTCTAAACGTGTCGATTATTTATATTGAAATATGCAAAATATCTACGAGTGCACTTACACTTAACACTTTATCTTTAATTTTTTACTCTTTTTTTTTGGCGTGTTGGAAATCATCGAATCTGCTCTTGGGCAAAGCGAAAGGGAGTGTCAGACTTCTACTGACTAAAAACCACCCATGTTCCTTCTTAGCCCTTGCGTCGGCGCAAGAGAGACTAATTTTTTACCCTTAGGATTGTTTCAATTTTCCTTCAGACGCCTTTTCCATAACCAAGTCGTAGCGTCAAACAATTTAAATCGTTGCCCGTTTGAGGTATACCTAACATACATGTTCAGACCCCAGACTTCTGGTATCGTGTCACTCAGATAGTTAGTAATCTTAGGAAAATAATCCACTTACTTTAGTAAACCCGCTTTTACACTACAATACTCCTGTTCATTTCCGATTGACTTTACAGATTTCATATCGGGTGTGGGCGTTTCGCTCGCGAAAGGATTGTATCAAATGAATCTGCAGCAGAACCTAAACATTTATCTTTGTTTGATCTTGTCTAACTATGATCACAGATCTGTGTGGAGGTGGTCTAGATTTTCCTGATCGTCTTTTATTTATTTCTTGTGTGAGATACCGAGTTTCTTCCGTGACAATCGTTACAAGGAGTAAGTGGTTGAAAAATTGACGAAAGCCTTACTTAAGGGTATCGTATTATCCCCTGTCGAGGCTGCGGGTTGTCCGCAAGGGATACCGAGGCCCCGACATAAAGGGCGAAGAAGGAACATGGGTGGTTTTTAGTCAGTAGAAGTCTGACACTCCCTTTCGCTCTGCCCAAGAGCGGGAGGGGTCATTTGATGATTTTTCACCCACCATAAAAAAAAGGGTATCGTATTACCCAATATCACAGTTAGTGTGATATGAAGATCATATAGGCAGTCGCTCCATGTCATCATCATCATCATTACAGCCATAAGACGTCCACTGCTGGACATAGGCCTCCCCCAGAAGGGAGGGATTTGCCATTATCGCCACGCTTGGCAGACGGGTTGGTGATCGCAGTATGGTTGTTAAGAAGGCACAGAGAACGCTGCTGCTCATTCTCTGGTAAGTCCCATATTCGTCCCTTACGACACCTACAGGAAGATATGGGATGGTGCTATTCTTTACATCCGACAAAATACGGTCGCTCCATGTAAAATACTATTATTCAGCTACTTCTAGTTAGACTGGAAGGTGACCACAACACTGTTGGATATTCAGGCAGATTATGAATGATTTAAAAGACTTGTCATGCTCTGTGTAACCCATACCAACCTCCATAATATAAAAAATAATGTTAGCATATGTCAGTGTGACTTCGTTTCGTCCAGTTTACGGCTGCTCGGAGTATTACGACTATGTAAAGTAACATTTAACTGCGCACCGTAAGAAATGTATGCGTTTGCGCAATCCATAGATTAGGCGAGATCTTGTAGAGGTGATATATAACTTAATATAAGTACGAAATTATTTTAACTTATTATACCTTTTTATTTTTGAGGGTGGGAAATCATCAAATGACTCCTTCCGCTCTGGACGTCCACTGCTGGACATAGGCCTCCCCCAGAAGGGGGGGATTTGCCATAATCGCCACGCTTGGCAGGCGGGTTGGCGATCGCAGTATGGTTGTTACGAAGGCACAGAGAACGCTGCTGCCCATTCTCTGGTAAGTCCCTTAGTCGCCTCTTACGATACCCACGGGAAGATATGGGATGGTGCTATTCTTTACGTCCAACACCATACGGAACAGTCAGTCAGTCAGTCTTATCAAGGGTAATTATATTACCCAACACTACCTGGGTTGTGGAGGTCAGATAGGCGGTAGCTCCATATAAAATACTGATATTCAGCTTCAACCGGTGAAACTAGAATTCGACCCCAACATAGTCAGGCTAGGCAAATAATGTACAAACTAACCGACATGCCACATCTGAATAATTTACACCACTATTCAAAATATCTTTGCTCGGACGAATCTAGTGACTAGTGCAAGTCCGCTCAAAGTAGTTTAAACTGCGGAATGGTGGCAAAAACTGCACTTTGCTGTAAAGGAGTCCTTTGTATGGAGTCTGACAAACAATGGCTGCCATAAAGTGCAGGAAATATTAGATCTTCTTTATTGTCGTGCGCATTGAACGATTGCATTCCGGATTTGATAGGTAGGAGTTAGAGAGTCGGCGGTGGATCAAGTATTAAGTCTTTGGTTTTGAGGGTATGGATACGATTATAAATGGTTGCAATCAAAATTAAATAACGCAATAAGTATATTTTTTAGGATTGGGGGAACAACTGGACCTGTTTCTTTTTACAATAAAAATAGTACATTGAAACAGGTTCTGTTTATTTAAAGAATCAAATATGCAACTTTTGACCGTGACTTTTTCTAATTCGACGATTATTAAACTTGATTAACATTAGAAAATTATTGAAATTGGTTTTTATTATTATTCTGTTTGGTTTTCATTTCGCCTGATTTCAATCATGCAATTAAAAGGCAATTTTGAATGTAATTTTTAAAGGAAGCGGAATAAGATCAATTTGCCCATTCGCAAAGGTAGTTCCACATGGAGAAGAATATGGCTGAAACTTCACAGTTACTGTTCTAAAAGACTTTACAATATTTTTTATCCCACACGTAAACATAACACAGCCTGTAATCTCCGAAGGGTTAGGCAGAGCTTACCTAATAGTATACCCACATTTCGCCAGTTATGTTTACATCCCTTGTAATAGGGGGCGAGCCTATTACCATCAACCGGGCACAAATCCAAACTCCGAGAAATACCTGATTCCTGATTTTTTGTACTAATTATGATAAAATGTGGTTATTCGAGTGATAGGTACTAAAATCAAAAATCAAAACAATTATTTCAAGTAGGCCAGTTACAGGCACTTTTGAATAGTCGAACAAATACTAAATAAACTAAGCTACAGTCCCAGCCACAAGGCATAATAACTGTGAGTGTACTGTAGTTGCCCATTCCAAAGCGTTGGTCTCATGAGAATAACGGCAAGAAACTCCATGGACACTCTTTTAAATCATAATATTGTTCCAAAACTTTGGTTACATCATTCATGTTGAGATGGTATATTATGTGAGAACGATGTAGCAAGATGTGCACGATAAGTGTCCACAGTAAAGTCGATTCAAAAATAATACAGTCCACATACGGTTTACCGCTTTCTTCAAAGTCCAACATACTTTCAGAATGAATTGTTTTAACCTGAATGCATCCAGACACCGGCTTATGCACTTGTAGTAATGAATTTAATTATAGTTCAGGAAATAGATGCAAATCTCCCGCACAGCCTGTACTACAATATTTCACTTCAACAGTTAATGTTTTAAATACCTTTGTTAGACTTAAAGGTAATCCGGACTTATTGTTAGGACTAGTAAAAGCACAGAGTATTAGTAACAAAGTTGTGTTACATACTTTGGAAAAAGTAGCGGAATATTATACTGTCTGCCTCTATAACATGTGAATAGAATGCTTTAGGATGGTAGGCTGTTATCCTGCTCTTTTGTGGAACGTTAAAAGTTGTGTTCCTGAATGAAATGTTTGGAAAGGTTTTGTTTAGAATTGACCTTTATGGAAACCATAAAGACTAACAAATGACTGGTAGCTTTTCTGGTTTTATAAGGGTAAGCTTTATAGCATTATGGAAATTATGTTTTTCCTACTCCTCCGCTATTATTTTCTGATTAATTTCGTTGGGGGATCCAATACAGTTAAATCGTTTCTCTGGGACTTCTTGACTTCCTTTCTGGGTCGCCACTGTTGATTCTGGCTTACAGGAGTTACAGTGGTTTGGGAATAGTGTGGCGAGCTTGTCCTATTAAATAAAAAAGCTTCATAGCCCTATTTTTGTCCCAATGTTGTTGAAGGTAATTTTAATCTAGTTATTTTCTTTTAAGTTGTATTGCATCCTCGTCGACAGCAGTACCTACTTATGTCGTTGCAGTTGATCTTTTACGAAATATTACAGTTTGGAGAACAAAAAATCTCACCCACTATTGTCTACATTTCTTCTTGATTTCTCCTTTAGCAGGTCTGCTGGCAGAAATTTATTGAGAAATAAGCAGTGCCTTTGTACTCAAATAATATTTTATGTTATTTTCCCGTGCTGTGTACAGTACTGTGTATACATAAATAGTAAAATAAATAAATAAATAAAAAATCATTTATAGTGATTTCTTCAATAGGATAGTTGACTGACTAAAAAAAATATGATTCTGTTTAGTCCGTCTATTAAATTATCAAAAATATTGGATACTTGTTTTTTGTTTTATCAAATTAAAAAAAATTACAAAATAAAACGTGCCAAAGATCGTGAGTGGGGGCTGGTGACGTCACTTTCTGGTAAAAAATGTATCAAACTGTGCCGTCGCGTGACTTTTCGAAGCACTGTATCGTCTTCATTTATTGTTTACGTGAAAAAAGATAAAATACGTGTCCAATATTTTTTGAAAATCTATCTTTTTTGCTTCTAGATTTTTTTGTTAACAACCCTATTGTTGGACTAAGTAGCATTCTGTCACTATCCGATGACACACGGCGTAATGAAATTAGTTAACTTGTAGGAATAATGGCAGTTACAAGAGTTCAATTCACAGAGTGAACAAGCATTTTCTGGGCTCATCCATCGCTTTCTATCATGAATCCAGGCGTGATCGAGTTCGAAATGCAGGGCTATTTTTATAATAAAATACTTAATCATTGTTTGACACCTCCAAAACAATAAGTACCATGACCATAGCTATCAAGTACTATCAAAAAACATAACCGCAGCCAGGTCATTGAACCACAAGTGTCATTAATGATCAGTTCTCGCGGCCAACTAAAGCGGGGCGTTGGGCGAATCGTCACGCCTTTTAGTTGGACCAAACACGCTTCACAAACATACTGGACAAATGTTTGCCCAACGGCCGGTACAAATTTCTGTGTCGGAACTGTCGCCCTGTTGGCGTTGTGGGAACTGCTTTGATGGATCGTACGTGCGGTGTTATCAGGTCAGCCAGTGATGGGATTAAGGTGCTGGTGTTGATATAAGGCATGAGGGTTATGGTGACAGAACAGAGGTATGTGGTATGGAAAACAAGGATGAGTTTTGTCGCCTGAATATTACATGGCTGTTTGAGGATCGGTGATCAGTGCTGACGATTGCGACCAGCCTTGTTGGTTTCTTGAACAGATATACCGGTGCGAAATTTGGCTGTACTATTAGATACACTTCTGCTGAGCCTTTTAGGGATTACAGGCGTGATGTTATGTGTATTTGTGTCTGTATCTGTGGTTTCTTGTAATGTGTTGGAGCCAGATCTTTTAGTCTTGGGCTAGCCTTTCGAGATGGTAGCTCAAAGAACTTCTTCATAACTTACATGATGAATGCTGATTCTGGGTTGTGATCTGGGAGTCTCAATGAAGCTTCAGCATCTGCCTAGCCTTTTCCCAACTATGTTGGGGTCGGCTTCCACTGTAACCGGATGCAGCTAAATATCAATATTTTACATGGAGAATATCACATAAAAAAGATCAAGACGGCAAAAGATTGCAGACGATGCAAAAAAATTGACAACAGAAGAAATGTCCATGCTTAAAATATTGATTTACTGCGTTTTTTAACGCAGAACTAAAACACAACATTCAATAGAACTAAAACACAAAACAACTTCATGAGAAAAAGATCAGTTATTGATGTTTTACTATTCTAATAATAATTTCCATAACATTAGAAAAGCAAACACTCATCAAAGGTCATTCACACGAGCTCGTTCTAACATGTCATCAACAGACAGCCATTGAGACAGGCGCCACACAACAAACCATTTCATTAAACTTAATGCCATAATAGGAACTCAATACATTGCAATTAATTTTCACTAACACGAAACCCTTTTAAAACCCCCCATTTAAAAATGAACTCTAGTTTTTCAAAGCTATAGTTGATTTTGGTTTAAGAGGTGTGAGTTTGAAGATGGGTTTTTGAGCAGCCCGGGTAAATACACTACCGTGGTACTTAATGCTTTGTAAATAGTGTATGTTTATACTGAGCTACTGCTCGTAATGTGCGCTACCTTAACAAAACGGATTTGTTTTTCAATGCTATTGGTTTTGTGAACGGTCGAGTTTATTTGGCGGATCTTTGTGTGTGTTTTTGAATGCTGAGATGCTTGAGTTTAATGTGGTGACAGAAACTGAGATTTAGTATTGCTATTTTGTTCCATGTGTGCAAAACAGCCAACCCGCCTGCAAAACGTGGCGATTATGGCAAATCACCACTTTCTGGGGGAGGCCTATGTCCAGCAGTGGACGTGGACGTGTTTTGGCTGAGATGATGATGATGATGGTGCAAAACAGAATAATAGTTTTATGTGCGGTAGGTATTATTTATCTTAACTATTTTACACACATTGATCTTGTAACTCATCATCATTCTCTTGCCCTTATCCCAATTCATTTGGGGTCGGCGCAGCATGTCTTCCTCTTCCATACTTCTCTGTTTCTCGTCATCTCATGAAACACCTCCTTTCTTACCATATCATTCTTAACACAGCCCACCCATCGTTTCTTTCTTAACTGTTTATGATTAAATTTTTATTGCTCAGTTATTGCCAATTTTCACGTTGAAAATAAAATAGAAAACACAAGATAAAACGTAAAGAACCGCGATTACTGTAAGATAAAATAATCCGTCTGTAATGTTATCACTGATGGAACTCAGACCACGTCTCAGCAAGAGGAAGTGGGCCTTTTTTCACCACGCGGGTTCAGTAAGGGTTGATAGATGTTGAATGACTTAGAATATGCTTTTCAGCATCCCGATAGCGAATAAACATATATACATACATTAACTCACGCCCTATTCCCAGAGGAGTAGGCAGGAACCACAGAACGCCACCATGCTACGATCCTTACATACTCCTTTTGCTTCGTCCACATTCACACATCTGGTCATACACGCACGGCGGTTACCAGTACTACGCACCTGTTCTTTCTGAAGAATATCACCAATAAGGTATATCTTTCTAGGGCGTCTCCTCCCGGCGTTGCCACTCACATCTGCCTTTTGTTAATCGACTTAGAAATAGTTCCAATATAATGATTATTTTATTGATTGTTTTATTGATTATTTCAGTGAATATTTGATTGATTATTCTTTTGTCGTTTTCATTATGTTGTATTTATATTTCTTTTTTTATCTCGTGTTTTGGCTGTTAAGGCGCATTTATGTTGCATGTAGTGCTCTTCTTTAAGTGATGGGGCACTTACTACCGCACTCAGAGAGCTTTAATGATTACTTAGGCCATCACTTAGTAAAGGTTTTGACAGTTCTGTCATACAAAACTATGTCAAATCGTAACTAAGTAACGGCTTAAGTAATCATTAAATATCTCTGAGTACCGCAGGTAGACTTAACTTTGAAATGTTTTTATGTAAATTTGTTGAGGAGTCAACATTGTTGAGGAGCCAAATTAAATAAATAAATAAATTACAATACCCTTCCCCATTCTAAAACCTAGACCAACTGGATCCGTCCAGATATCACAAGCGAGACTCTCCAACAAATCATTACACACAAATCGATACAAATGAAATCAATACATCGCTTAACCGATACCGAATGAAAATCGATAACTTTCGCCGAGGGCACGCTTTGATAGAAGCGAACAAATATCGGCCGAGCCCAAATATAATGCCATAAATATAATTTATAATGTTTATACGAAGTTATCTCGAGCTACGATCGCGGAGACGCCCGACTTCGCCCGATCGTCCGGTAACGTACAGAGTAGTGTGTGGATGCAGAGACTACGTTTTTGAGATGTACAGTGTTGTATGCTTCTTTTGGAGGTTGTCAAATGTTAACCAACAAAGCCCTCTTGCCAATTTTATTTCTAATTATCAGAATTCGTAAGTCCATTTGAGCAAATTTTACGGAGCAACAAAAAACTGATTTTCTAACATGTTTCGAGAGGTTTTTAAAATGGCGTTAAAACAGATGGCGCGGAAAATGGCGTTTTTGGACATACGAATTGTGATAAATTAGTCCGACGATATGTGAAATTGGCTGAAGACACTGAAGGAGGCTGAAGATTAGGTATGGGTTTTAACTGCTGTCAAAAGCAGGCAATGAACTTTACCTAAACTAATATTATTAAGAGGAAAGATGATTATTTATTTATTTCTTTATTTTGGTCGATTTTAAAATGCTG
The DNA here is from genome assembly GCA_949774965.1 of Diarsia brunnea. NCBI lineage: Eukaryota > Metazoa > Arthropoda > Insecta > Lepidoptera > Noctuidae > Diarsia > Diarsia brunnea. Next base: position 1,334,591 of record OX459009.1, read on the forward strand.
TCACCATTAGAAAGCTATATCTTTATCGAGTAACATAAGCTATAATTATTATTTTTGCTATGCTAGTGAACTAGCCACGCCAGTTAGTGCTACGATCATGATCGTTGTATACATGTTTCAACATGTATACAACGATCATGATCAATGGCGTTAAAAACATTCATATTTGTTTCATCATCAGCCTATAATGTTCCCACTGCAGGGACTCAGGCCTCCTCTATAGGAGAAGAATGGGCTATAATCCACCACGCGGGCCCAGTGTGGGTTGATAGATGTCACATGTCTTTGATTTTTTTGGTTTTAAGACATGCCGATTTCCTCACGATGTTTTCCTTCACCGTTTTGAGAGCAGTGGTAATGAAATAAGTGACACAAAGTAATGCGCCTGACTGGATTCGAACCCACGCCTTACTGTTCGCAAGTCAGGGCAACCCTACTGATCCACCGCTGCTCATAGTTGAATCATATCTTTAGTATTAACTCCATTAATCATTCTTGCGACACTACTCTGTGCAAACTATAAAAGAAATAAAATCGTTACGTGTTACATATGACTTGGGCACTGGGCAGTTCCAGTCAGGTTGTACAAATATATCTTTAATCGTACTTAAAGAAATTCATAATTAAATAAACTAATTTATGGGCCAGCCTGCCTCTTGGGCGACTGCCCAACTAATGCATATTTTTTGATAATTATTGCATCGTATTAAATTACAAGACATCGATATATTAATATTGTTTGGAGTATTAATTTTGTTGGTTTGTGTGTTTTTAGGTATTGTTGGGTTTTCATTCAATTTTGAGGTTAGTAGGTATTTTAACTGTTCGATGTTATAACAAATCATCAGGTGGTGTGGCCAGATATTGCACAGAATTGGGATGTTTGGAAGAAGAAAGACTGCCCAGCAGTGCAATGGGACACACGAATTAGCTAACAAAATTAAAAACATCATTGATATTTAGGTACAGAGGCCCATATACCTTAGAAACCAACATAATTATAAAGTAAACACAAAACTTGCATTAATAAATAATACATATAACTATGTTAGTAGCACTTCACTTGTTTACACTTCACTTGTGCTGGTGGTCTAGTGAAACTTGTCTGCGGAAGCGAGGGAAAACACCACGTCCTGCGTTACAAAGTCTTCCTCCGTCACCAGGGGCACATAACAATTCGGTACTCACACCACGAACGAAGTTCACGTAGCGGCGGCGCGGCGGCGCGACCCCAGTAACTGCCCCGATACATTTATCTACTAAATTATCCAGACAGCAGTGGTGGCCCAGAGGTGGCGGCCCCGACTTACGAACAGTAAGTCGTGGGTTCGAACCCAGGCAGGCGCATTACTTTCTGTTATTTATTTCATCACCACTGCTCTCAAAACATAGAACCAAAAAAATCGAAGACATGTGACATCTACCAACCCCCACTGGGCGCGCGTGGTGGATTATAAGCGCATCCCTCTCCTAGAGAAGGGGGCTGAGTCCCTGCAGTGGGAACATTATAGGCCGATGGTGATTATCCAGATTATAATTTAACTATTCTCAAGAAATGGTCAGAAAAACATTATTAATTCTAAAGCTACTTTTATGAATGTGAAAAAAAATATTTTCTCATTTTAACTTTGTCTATGTATGGGCTTTTAAATCTTTTACAAAGTGTTCACCATCGTAGAGCCCAATGCTGAACAAAATAACAATCAGAAAACATTGCGAGAAAACCCGGAATATAAAGGTAGTTTCCAGTTTATTCGCAAAGACGAGTCGCGGAAGGCCTAGCCTCGGTTATGAAATGATATTATTTATTAATTTTTCATACTTACGGCCAGTTTCATACGGCGACGTAGCGTGGAGATCAAATGTCGACCTTATTTATATGAGATATCGTATGAGAAAACGGTGTTAACTCCGCTTTTTATCATTTATTCATTTCTTGTGCCCTTAAGTTAATTAATTTGCGTAGGTATTGATTTTATTGCTACAGAGTTGAAAGGGATCTTTCTACTTTATTTTTTCGAGTTTGTTTTCATTGAGATGTGCGTGGTTTGTAGCTACTATTTTGAAATTATTTTGCTGAAGGTCATCACATACAAGGTGTACACGGACCCTTCAGAACGCCGTTAACCAAGCAAGATATTAATAGTAAAGTTATAAGATAAAACTTCAAAACTTGTATTTAAAGAAAGTTTTGACCACCAACAATTCTTAATCTTCATAATCAGAGGGTTCCTAGATAGTCTAGGACAAAAAAATCACCACCATAAGTCTGATATTACTTACACAATTGACTTTAAGTATGATAAATCGTCTGATTGACAACCATTATCCTTTCCTATTAATCAACCTAGCTATTGATCAAGGTGTGATTTTGGAAAAACATTTATTTTGACCTCAAAATCAACGCTAGATTGGAAAAAACCAAAAAGACAAATGAAGGCACATTTTATTATGAAAAGTGCCTCAACCAATAAAAAGGAATGCAGGATTACATTTTTCTCAAGATATAAAGGTCAAGATAATGATATGAAAATAAATTTAATTAACCCTAAAACGTCAAAAAGGAACGGTTCCGAGAAACTCGCGGACACCCGAATCGGATAAATTGAAACAATCGTTTATCGCGACGAATAAAATGTTACATCCGTCCGAATGGATTCTCTCGATTGTAATCGATTCTCGAGCGTTGTCGTGTTATTATTATTGATATTCGTGTTAACACGATCTAAAATAATCGATATCTTGGTGTACCGATCTTTGTGACGTGTTGGCCTGAACGAACTTTTTTTATCGATTCGTTTTTGGCTTTGTCTTTTGTTAGATGATTTGTGGTATTATCTGACTTGGTTTTTGTTTTTGTATTGCGTGCTGGTCTATAAAGGATGGGACAGCTGTTTGTTATAATAAGAAGTAGATTTTCATCATCCTTAACCCACATTTTTGCTGTCGCTGTTGTGGCGTCAAATTGAATCCTGTGTTCGACCTAATATTAAGCAATATTCAAAGTACAAACGTGATTATCATCTGCCGGTACAATGTTGTGATAAGCTTCTATTCCGGAAATAGGATACCCCTTTGTAAACTTATCATCGTCTTCCAGCCAGCTATGAGTTTCAGCTATGTTACTTGGAGTCAGCGCAACACATTTTTAACCGACTTCCAAAAAGGAGAAGGTTCTCAATTTGTCTGTATGTTTTTTCTTCCATTCTCCGCTGTCAACTGTCACTCAAACAAATGTTATGTCTTGGTTTCCTTTTAACCAACATTTCAATGAAAACTTCACAATAGTTTTTCTCCGTATACGTTAAAAGAGACTGTATGTACAGTCTTCGCAACTGTCCAAGTCATTGAAAGCAAATAACAATAAAAAAATTAACGTTGCGATTAGTATGTAGCAACTTTTACGTGACATTGTACCTCTAAATGTGTCCACACTCCAAACTTCCATTTATTCCCAATAACATGCTAACGCTTTTAAGGCCTTCTAGTATCTTGATTCACACAATATCTCGCTTCGATACAAAACCATATCTAATCGATTCCGACATGTCACTTCAATAGAACCAATCCCGTTCGATACGAGCGCCATTTTGGATTTCTTTCACGATTCAGTGTTTCTAATTTCAAAAGTCCCTTTTGAAGTCAAGGAAAATCGACCCCACACTTTTAGATTCTACAAAACCGAGGATATTATTGTCTAATGGGGTGTCCCGTTAGATTTTAGATCTAGCCATTACTAAAGCAGTGTATTGTCTTCCCTAGGAAACAATAATTTTCGAAATATAGTAACGTATCAAATACCTTTTCGAGTAACATCGTTTAAAACAGAATTGACTTTACGATCCGTCTTAGAGCCTTTATGACTCTGCCCACTCGGCGCGGTTTGTTTCCACTTGATCCCAAATACGATTTTTATCGATAAAGTTATAATTGGGAAGTCTTTTTCTAGACATTTTAGACCGTTGTAATCTCTTGACGAAAGATCCAATTGCTCGCTTAATTACGTTGACAAGAACTATGACAACAAAATAAAATCTGTGATATTTTTAGGTTCATTCAGTGCAAAAAGACTACCCATATTTTTATTATAGAAGATCAACTAAGTCCTTTACTTAAAAAGAATCACATAACTGCAGATTTTGAACCATAATCTATATTTATATCTCAATGATATAAGATCAATTGGAAATAACCCTCCAAAGACCTTTAAACTAACCATAACGTGAACGATAAAAACGATAATTATTGCATGTACGCCATATTTAGTTATTGCAAACATGATAGCCCCAATAAAATTATTAATCATTATTTAACTGTAAACAATCCGTGAGTGTTAATTGTTCGCCATTCGCGTTTACAGGTTAAAAGGCTTTTTGGTGGCGTTTTAAGGGTTAGCGCAGATCAGAGCTTGAATGATAAATTAAGTAGAATAAGCATAGCCTTATCAGTCTTATTAGAACCTAAATAAATGATGTCTTCGTGATCCATGATTATTACTAATATGTTAATAAGCTTATTAGTATTGTAGTCGATAACAGGCGTTTTCCAGCAACGAACGAAAACACACAATTTCAACGAGGAAACCTTGCAATTTCGCGTTTTTTTTTGTAATACTTAATCCCTCTCTACCGAATGTTGATAGATTTTTTTTTTGCGGGTGGAGAATCATCAAATAACCTCCCCCGCTCTTGGGCAGAGCGGAAGGGGAGTGTCAGACTTCTACTGACTAAAAACCACCCATGTTCCTTCTTAGCCCTTCATGCCGAGGCCGCGGTATCTCTTTCGAACAACCCGCAGCCCCGACGGGATGTCCTGCCTCCTGATTTGACAAGGTGTGGGCGGAAATTGGAAAGATGGACAACTGGATGGTGTATCTCACTCGTATTTGAGTTTTTGCCACTGAAAATGAATTAAGTACATCGCAATTTGACGACACGGTTGGCGCAGTGGCTGAGCGATTGGACTGCTGCGCTGCGTGTCGCGGGTTCGATTCCCGCACGTAACAAATATTTGTATGACCTACAGATAGTTGTTTCGGGTCTGGGTATTTGTGTATGTAAGTTTAAATGTTTGTAAACGCACCCACGATACAGGAGAAATTCCTAGTGTGGGGCAACGTTTTTAAAAAAAAAAAAAAAAAATTAAAATTTTGTTGAGAATAACATGTTCAGCCACTTTTCTTATGAGAAGGACTATAATCTACCACGCAGGCCCAGACCGGCGCATTACTTTGTGTAATTTATTTCATCACCACTGCTCTCAAAACGGTGAAGGAAAACATCGTGAGGATACCTGCATATCTTAGAACTAAAAATTGGTTGCCTGTAAAGTCGGTATACGGGCGAAAGTTTTACGTGACAACGAAAATAGAAGCGCAAGACATGAACCGGTGTGTATGCCTATCTCTCTCACTCTCTCTCTCTCGCTCTGGACGCGTGCCTCTCACTCGCTCTCATTGTGAGCGCATAACGTGAGCGGCGCGTAACGCAGTTTCTTGAAGTGTCACCCGGCAAACCAATTTATAAGACGTTGTCACGTCAAAAATTCGAAGACATGAGACATCTACTAAGCCGCACTGGGGCCGCGTGGTGGATTATAGCCCGTCTCTCTCCTAGAGAGGAGGCCTGAGTCCCTTTTTTTTTTTTGGGTGGGGGGAAAATCATCAAATAACGCCTCCCGCTCTTGGGTAGAGCGAAAGGGAGTGTCAGATTTTACTGACTAAAAACCTCTGTTCCTTCTTGGCCCTTCATGTCGAGGCCGCGGTATCTCTTGCGAACAACCCGCAGCCCCGACAGGCGTCGACCCTTGCGGGCTCCTTCCATGTTGCTGATATCTATTTGAGGCGCGCGTGGAACACGAATGCGCCGTCGACACGGCCTGTCGTCGTCATAAGACGGACGGACGGCGAGCTAGCCCAAAAGGGCCTGAGTCCCTGTAGTGGGAACATTATAGGCTGACGATGAGCACTTTCTAGATCTTCACAATTCAAGTAGAAAATAAATAGACAGCAAAGAACTCGCTCGAGTATCTTGGTGCTCTATCTGAGCTGATCCTAATGGGTTAAATAATAAGGTTTCCGCATAGCTCACATTTTCTATGAGAGCTATGTGGTTGTAATTTCATGTGTTTGTCTACGGTTAAAGGTTAAAACAGTTAAATCGTATGTTTATGTTTTCTTTATGTGTTGTCTATAGTTACATAGATGGGCTCTTAATTACTTACTTAAGTTGGTTAATGAGACATTTCAGTCTGTTATTATGACTGTGTTCGGATTGTGTTGCCTTTTTGAAGATGATATTTAAATAGTTACTATAGAATCGTAGAATTATGAAGACCTAGTCATTGTCAGCCATAAGATGTCCACTGCTGGACAAAGGCGGTGGCCGGCGATCTATGCGGGCCATAGAACACCATAACGAACGGCAACCTGCCGCTTGCGTCCACTGGTTGCCACTGACTCTCACTATGTCGTCGGTCCGCCTGGTGGGAGGCCTACCAACGCTGGAAAACCTAGGAAGAAGACCTAGTAAGTACTCATAATCCCTATCATAACTTTGGATCTGCGATTTTGCTAAAATAATATGTTACGACTCAGTCATCATCATCATCTGCCTAGCCTTTTCCCAACTATGTTGGGTTCGGCTTCCAGTCTAACCGGATGCAGCTGAATACCAGTATTTTACATGGAGTGAGTGCCTATCTGACCTCCACAACCCAGTTAATACTAGGTAATACCATACTCTTTGGTAAGACTGGTTGTCAGACTTTCAGGTCACTGACTACCTGTAACGACTGCCAAAGATCTATATATGGCAGCCGGGACCAACAGTTTAACGTGCTTTCCGAGGCACGGAGGAAACTCGGTATGTCGGGCGGTCACCCATCCACAGACCGACCTAGGCAAGCACAGCTTTACCTAAAGATCGACCCGAGTGGCAGTTCTTATTAAGCCACGACTCAGTCTGAGGCACAAAAAAATTATAGTATAATCATATTAAATCGACACCTAGGCCCGTTTATAAAGAGTTAATTATCAATGATCAAATATGAATGCAGTGTATCTTTGCTCAAACCTTCGAGGGTTTGCCTGGATTTTTTCCGTGTTCCCACATTTATCCCAACTGCCTTCAAAGCAAGAGTAATCAAGAATCTACTGGGCACGCTTGTTCCATCATTGACCTCATTCATCGTTTTTCATCAGGCGTGATTGAGGTCAAGAGCAGGCTCTTTATGCAGGCAGCGTCAACCTCTCGCGACCGGCCTTGGTTCAAGCCAGTCCAGGGTGAGAGGGAATGGGACGCCGTCGCCTCCTTTTGCAAAGCAGTGATGCTAGCAAAAGAGGTGTCGGAACGTGAGAGGGAGAGAACTTCTCGTGCCAGCCGTCGGCGTCGGAGGCCACGTGATGGCTTCCGGCAACCGTAGGAGCGGGCCTGTGGACGGTGAGTAATGGGCTAGCTCGCCGTCCGTCCGTCTTATGACGACGACAGGACGTGTCGACGGCGCGTTCGTGTTCCACGCGCGCCTCAAAGAGATGTCAGCAACATGGAAGGGGCCCCGCAAGGGCCGACGCCCTTCAGGGCTGCGGGTTGTCGGGCTAAGAAGGAACATACCTAGGTGGTTTTTAGTCAGTAGAAGTCTGACACTCCCTTCCGCTCCGCTCAGAGCGGGAGCAGTCATTTAATGATTTCCCACATAAAAAACCTCATTTTGCAATAAGAATAAAAAATCGATTACAGGGGTGATGTTTTAGCCAGAAATATAGTACGACCACTTCGGACAAAAAAGATTAACGTAACATTGCAATACACATGTGCAAATTACCCATCTCAGGGTACCGAGTGTTAAGAACACAAGATAGATAACTTTCCCGTTTCATCCGTAAAGTATGTGGGTTCGATTCCCAGGCGCGGACAGCGCGAGCGGTGTCAAAGGTGGGTGTGCGTAAAAATGGTCGGTCGATAGCAGCGACACCTGCGCGCGCGCAGTGTGCGTGGGGTCGGAGAGGATAGGTGCATGTGAGGAGAAGGCAAGGAGGTTTTTAATTGTGGGTTTTGTAACATAGAAGTTGTAATTTATACTGAAAACGGGATTTTTACCATGATGGGGGTTGATGGATATATTGGCCTACAATCGCACTAAATCACGAAAAGCGATCCGGCCGTCATGGAGATTGGAACAGCGGCGAAATGTCGGGAACTCGAAAAAAATAGTAAACATCTTAAACATTCCGTTTTTAGTGTTCTTCACAATGTTAGTGACCATGTCAGTTTAAATACTTAAATCGAAGATGTGAAAGAAGAGTGTCTACAATGACAATGTTTTTAATCCAATGGTATATTATGTTTAGAACTCAACAGAAGAATTTTCAAAATCGTAAATCTCGAAGGTAATTTTATCAGTCATTTTAACCAGCCATTGCAGTGTCAGTGTCATTGCAAAGTTGTCTTGACTAGTTTATTTTAATTTTTTATTTAACAATTTAGGTAAAAGTTTCATTAAAGCACTATTTTCTTACAAATTTCTATCTAATAAGAGGCACGAAGGACACTGGACAGGTATCAAATGGGTCACACATCTCCGTACCCACCTAGGTAAGCGGTTTAACCTGCAGATCGATCAGAGGGGCTGTTAACCACGAACCCCTCGTTAGCCACGATCTCCCTGTACAAAGTACCACTCAATACCCTGCCTGCTCCACTCCCATATGCCACCTTCCAAAAGTGTAAAGGTTGAGTCGCGCACAGCCCACGATAAATGCCGTCGGTCATCAGCAGCGCGCGCGCAATGCATCACCGCGCATAACAAATGTCGCCCTTACGACGAACATTCGCGCGGCGACACGTTGGCCAGTGACTGATGATGCCGTGGAGTTGTCGTGTGGGGTGCTCCTAATGTTGGCTTGATTGTGAAGATGTGGTTGTTTTGAGGAGGGGCTTCAATTTGTTATTGAGGACTGTTAATATTGATGTGTGAAAAAGCTGAGTTTATTGAATGCTACCAAAAAATCACTTGAAATATTTTTCAAAATGGTTTGTGAGATTTTTAAAAAAAAGCCCCTGAAAAGGTCTAATGAAACGCACCAAGTCAGATTTTAACGAAACGAAATGAAAAAAAATTACTATTCAGTCTAATAGAAGAACTAGGAAAAGAAAAGTATGTATAAGTATGGATAAAACATTGTCATGAGTGTCGGGCGTCAATTGAACCTCAAGGGTATCGCTTCGCCTGTCGAGGCTGCGGGTTGTTCGCAAGAGATATCGCGGCCTCGACATGAAGGGCTAAGAAGGAACATGGGTGGTTTTTAGTCAGTAGAAGTCTGACACTTCCCTTTCTCTCTACCCAAGAGCGGGAGGGGTTATTTGATGATTTTTGAGGGGCTCATCATACCACCTACTTTCAAACTTCAGGATAATACTGGGTTTCCAATGGAAAAACCCAACAGCACTATTTTTTCAACTCGTTAATTGAACCCAGGACGCCACGCTCAGCAGTCGCACTTGCGACCATGTGACCAACGCGGCAGTCAGCGTAGGCCATACAACGGTGATGAACTTTAAAAAAAAAACTGAATCCAAATGACAAACAACAAACACAAACATGACTGAATACAAAGTCAAGTCAAGTTGGCAATATCTCCAATAAGCAATAAGTTCATGAGTAATGGTGCATTAACATAATAAGGCGAAGGGCGTATTTAAGCACTGTCTTGATAGGATTGTTTGTCAATATGAATCATACCGAGATCTGGCCCCTTATTTACAAAACACTTCGATTCGATTTCGATTCCGAAAGTCGTTTTTCCATCTCGCTCACTTTTATAATGGCAAAAAAAGACAGACATACGGCATTCGATTCGATTGTTTGTGAATAGGTACGCTGGTCGCTTGTGAAAGCTGAGATCTTTGTGTAAATGAGACAGGCATTACCCTTGATCTGGTCGCAATATGGGATATGTGGGTGGAGTAATTAATTCTCTTGTTTCACGATTGCTTTGTTGGGGTTATCTTCGAAAGAGTGACTGCTTCGTCTTAGGTTCGGATTACGGGTAGGTAGCCAGCTATGTCATTGGCGACTGTAGTACCTATCTGCATACCAAACAAATAGAAAAGCACCTTTTGTTTGCTGCTCTGAAAATAGAAAATTGCGTAGGTATTAGCGCCAATGGTTCACACTTATTAATTCTTTATTCAATGTGTGTGCATAATAAGGATCCGTTCACAAAGACCGGCTTGGAGAGCATCGGCCGGGCGCGTTAGGTTTGCTCTGAATCTACACTAATATTATAAAAAGGAGAGATAAGTATTTTTGTGTGTGTATGTTTGTAATGAGTAAACTTAAAAACTACTGAACTGATTTGAAAAATTCTTTCATCTTTGGGAAGCTACACTATTCCCGGGTGACATAGGCTACTTTTCATCCCTGTATTAACACGGGAACAGGAACTATGCGGGTGAAACCGCGTGACGTCCGCTAGTAATAAATAAAGTGACGTATAAAAATAAACTTCAATACAATGATTCAAAACTCTGTTTTAAACGTGATTTAATCTGCTGCCCTCTCCGTGCCGGTCTATGTAAACGAAAAGAGCAATATTTTCTTCCGACATGACCTTCTTAACTTCTCTTTACTATAATTATTGAGATCAGGTCCCAGCCTAATCAAATTCAGCTGTTAACCGAATGCCACTGCACAGCTGTGACTGGTCGCTTTCCATCATCCCATTCAAGACATTCATTGACACTTGGGGGAGGCCTATGTCCAGTAGTGGACGTCTTTTGGCTGAAATGATGATGATTCAAGCCATACTGACCTACCTTAACCTAAGTACACATACCTATTACCTATATATACAGGGCGCTAAAATAGGTGCATGCGCCGGTTTGCTGTCGATATGGAAGCGTTACTCACTGCGGTTAGAACAAAGGCGTCTGTGGAGTCGACAGGACAATCACTTTCATTTGTTTATGGTAGGTGATTGGTGTAGAGAATCCCTTAGTTATTCTTGTTGGATGTCGGTTGTGATGGATGGAATGGCATTTGGAAATATGCCATTGAAAATACTTTTGTTCATTCTTGATGAAAAGCCGTTTTCTTATATTCTATCTAACATAGTATTCGGCAGTTTCGACTTTATGTCATAACAGAATATCCATCGTTATTTTTATATTTTTCAGTATAATTGTTTATCGAATTAAACTCAGTTCCGTTAAATTGAAGGTAGCACTCATAAATCATCTTGCATAGGTGTGTTAGTTTGCAATGATGAGTGTTTTGATACGCTAAATAGGGTAAAAAATCTAATTAGTCCGTCAGATAGATTTCCAAAAAGTATTGGAAACATATTTTTCATTTTTTCACGCAAACAAACAATGAAGACGATACAGTGCTTTGAAAACTCGTGTGACGTCATAATCTAAGACATTAGTATGACATTTTTTACCGGTAAGTGACGTCACAACCCCCCACTCAAGTCTTTGACGCGTTTTATCTTCGTAAATTTTTATTGATTTGATAAAACAAAAAATACGTATCCAATATTTTTTGAAAATCTAGCTGACGGACTAATTAGAATCATATTTTTTTTAGTCAGTAAACTTCCCTATTCTTGGAAGCAACTCTATTGCCTTTTTCCCCAGATCAACATATAACTCACGAATCTCACGCAATCGTATTAACCGTTCCGAGCAATTTAGTTTACAAAAAACATTGTCGACCATGTTTCTATTTGATCTATCCAAGATAAAAAGTCGCGATTATTTTGTGGGTTTTTGAGTGTCAAATTGATAACCACCATGTTAGTAATCACGGTCACGGAGCAGGATACCGAGGTATCTTCTACTGTTTTAAGTGATAAAATGCATGATTACCATTAACGAAAAGACATCAAGTTTGACAAGTTACTAAAAGAAAGTAGGCGTAATTGTAGTGAATGACTGAGATTTTACTGAAATACAAAATAAGAATTATTCACCCAAGATCTGATATTTCCAATTATACACAGAAAACGATTTCAAGTAGTGTTGTTTGTGTTGTTTCAGAACAAAAGGCTTTAATTTATTGTCGTGCCAACGTTTAGCGAAGGTTTAATAACAATGATTTGATTTGAGGCGTAGGCTTAGTCTGATGTGTTTCAATGAGTTTGGTGGCTCACTTGCGAAACTGATCGCAGTCGAGAAAGAGATAATTATATTGTTTTGTAACACGTACAGAAAAACCATTACTTAGTTTATATTAATTAATTATTTTGTTATATTGCGTGAACTGTCTGAACTCATTAAGCTTCTGTTCTAATTAAATTAAAGAATGTTTCGTTGGTCTAGTGGTAACCGGCGCGACAGCTTTGAATGAGGAGGTGGGTTGCCGAGGCGGCCTGTCGAGGCTGCGGGTTGTTCGCAAGGGATACCGCGGCCTCGACATGAAGGGCGAAGAAGGAACATGGGTGGTTTTTAGTCAGTAGAAGTCTGACACTCCCTTTCGCTCTGCCCAAGAGCGGGAGGGGTTATTTGATGATTTCCCACCCCCCCAAAAAAAAAAAAAAAAGGAGGCGGGTTCGACTTCCAGGTCAGGCAAAGTATTATCTGGTTTTTTTTCCCATAGAATTTTTCAGTTACAGGTACGGAGTCTGGATTTGTGCACGGTTGACGGTAATAGGCTCGCCCCCTATTACACATAACTGGCGTAATATGGGTGTATGTCGTGTGTGTTATGTTATTAATATAAACTTTTCTATTCGAACAGCTATGAAACTATAAACTTACTTTCAAATAACTTGAGCTATATTGTTAGTCACAATTTTGAGCAATTAAGAGGCCCAGTCAATTTTCTACGAGATAGATGTCATGCGTGCGACCTTAATTTCTAAATCTGATTTCAATTTGCAAATCAATTCTCAAAACTGGTATAGATCCATTAAGCAATTAAAAATACAAACATGGTCTTGAAATTAACATATTTTTTTATCGATGACTCTTTCTAATAGGCCGAACTTCCCATGGTCTATGGGAAAGAAAATGGCGAAACGATATCAATTATAAAAGCAAATACGGACAGAATCATTCCACATTCCTGAGGCCACTTCACGGATTTTAAAAAACGGTCTCTAAAAATCTACAGCAATTTACATGTCTACCATAAGTTTATAATAAAATATTATCATTTACTTTAGTGCCAACACATTAGGGTTTTCCAATTCCTCGCTTGGCCCATCTGTATGTAGATTTATCGGTGATCTGGGAGCGCGTGCGCATGTGTGATTGACAGCACAATGTGTCACATGCAAATTCACCAGAGGGCGCGACCGGGCTGCACACTTTTGCTTGCACGTATGTATACACTAGGATGGGTTTTTGCGAAACTAAAGTTAACGCAAATGTGAGTTATTTAGATTTATAGTTTTTGTGGCTTTATGTGTAAACTTGAATGCGATTGTAAGTGATTGTTTTTGTACGTGTTACGGAAGGTACTTGTTTTTATTTGAATTTCAACGGTTGTTTTTTTTAACTGCGTACTTATTTATGTCTTTATATTTTACAGGATTTAGAGATTTTATCTCAAATTCAAATGAATATAATTTACATAACATCACGCCTTCCATCCCCGAAGGGTTAGGCAGAGGTATAGCTAATGGTACCTACACCCACATTTCACCAGTTATGTTTAAGTCCCATATAAAAGGGGGTGAGCCTATTGCGATCATCCGGCACAAATCCAGACTCCGGGACTGCTACTGAGAAATGTCTAATAATACAACCGAATAACACTTTGCCCGACGTGGGAATCGAACGCAGGACCTCATGCTTAGCAGTCGCGTTTGCGACTACTACACCAACGAGGCAAGAAGAAGATAAATCATTATTTTTTTAAGTTCAAAAAACCCGACAAACTGCATTTTCTCAGGGATATGACGAAATTAAGAGAGTGTAATATGTAAAGTGTGTTAAAAACACACGCATTCTTAACACACCGAAAAATGAGCTCAACAAAGAAGCCATAAAAATACTTCTTACCTTTTATTATCATTGAAAACATTTAAAGTGATGTTTGTTCTCGTAAATGCAAAGTGCATTGGCTCCCGGGTTTACGCAAATATTGAACCGATCGCAAATTAGAAAAATATCTCGGCATAGTCGCCATTGTTTGTGGTTTACTTGTGTTAGCATTTTAGTTCGTGGTGATGAGTAGTGGTCAGATTTAGTGGTCAATTCCTCGAAAGAATATAATTAAGTATTCTGATGAAAAGCTAATTTAATTAGGACAGGTCTTTTTTCTTTTAAAAAAAAAGTTGTCCCACACTAGGAATTTCTTCTATATCGTCGGTGCGTTCACAAACATATAAACTCACATACACAAATATCCAGACCCGAAACAACTATCTGCAGGCCATACAAATATTTCTTCCGTGCGGGGATCGAACCCGCGACACGCAGCGCAGCAGTCGAATCGCTAAGCCACTGCGCCAATCGTGCGGTCAAAATTTTAGTTCGTGGTGATGAGTAGTGATCAGATTTTGTGGTCAATTAATTTAAATTAATTAGTGGAAAGAATATAATTAAGTATTCTGATCAAAAGCTAATGTAATTATTACAGGTTAGACTAACACTGTAGTTATCGTGCTCGGTTTTGGGAATATTCTTGTCCATTCGGTGTAGTTTAAACAAACAGCAAAAGAGTGGAATCAAACCGATACATTGTAGCTAAAATTATAAATGCGAAAGTAAAGAGAGTCTGTAAGTATATTTTTCTACAAGTATTCAGGGGAGTTCTTTTAAAACTACGTAGATGGGCTAAAAAACTACGTAAAGGGTGTAAAAGTACCCTTAACACAAACGAAGGGCACATGTTCTCCCCACCACTGCGTTTTTTTTTTGTTTTAGACCATACCTGGGAACCGCCTAGTTACGGAGATATTGGGGGTTCCAAATTTTTCACAGCTGTTTTTTTAAATACTAGTTTTTCAGGTTATAACTTTACTTAAATTACCTCCATGACCCGTTTACTATTCAAAGCAACCACTAGCACAATTTTTTAACAGTGCTACATTGAGTTTTACCTTAAAATGTGAAAATGCTTGGTTGACGGATGTGTGAAGGGTTAATTTACACCCTGTATAATATCTATCATAATCTTTGTCAACTCACATGAAATCTATGCAGATTATTGAATTCAGATAATAATTTTCGCAAATGTTGTTAAATAGACCTATAACCCATTCCCACCCTGTCAATACCACCTAACCATCCACCATTCCCACCAACCTTTCGAAAGACTTTCACACCTCATCCATCAAGTCCACGACATTCAGAGCGAGGTGTCAGCTCGATATAACGATGCACCCATTACGGTCCACCTGTCAGTTTACGCACTGCCGATCTTTCGACCTGCCGTGGTAATAGGTTCAGTAGCATTTATGAGAGGGCAACGGAGAGGGTTTGGCTTGGAATTTCCTTGCGTGATCAAATCAGAAATGAAGACATTTGCAAAAGAACAAAAGTTACCAACGTAGCCCGAATAGTTGCCAAACTGTGGCAGTGGGCAGGGCACATTACTCGCAGAACAGATGGCCAATGAGGCCGAAAAGTTAAGGATTCTGTGTGAAAGAGTTCCAAACATTCATCCACCTACCATCATCAAATCATCCTCACTTTAGAGGACTCTTGGTTATGTAAAGATGATTTTAAATGTACTTCCACGAGTTGTATTTAGTTGCCTCGTTGGTCTTGGTAGTTGGTCTTGGTCGTTGGTCTTGGTCGTTGGTCTTGGTCGTTGGTCTTGGTCGTTGGTCTTGGTCGTTGGTCTTGGTCGTTGGTCTTGGTCGTTGGTCTTGGTCGTTGGTCTTGGTCGTTGGTCTTGGTCGTTGGTCTTGGTCGTTGGTCTTGGTCGTTGGTCTTGGTCGCTGGTCTTGGTCGTTGGTCTTGGTCGTTGGTCTTGGTCGTTGGTCTTGGTCGTTGGTCTTGGTAGTTGGTCTTGGTAGTTGGTCTTGGTCGTTGGTCTTGGTCGTTGGTCTTGGTCGTTGGTCTTGGTCGTTGGTCTTGGTCGTTGGTCTTGGTCGTTGGTCTTGGTCGTTGGTCTTGGTCGTTGGTCTTGGTCGTTGGTCTTGGTCGTTGGTCTTGGTCGTTGGTCTTGGTCGTTGGTCTTGGTCGTTGGTCTTGGTCGTTGGTCTTGGTCGTTGGTCTTGGTCATTAGTCCCGGGTTCTATTCACAAGTCGGGCAATGGGAAATTGTGTTTTTCCATCGCGGATTTCTCCGTGTTAGGATTTGTGAACAACATAATGGCAATAAACTCGAGACTTAAATATAACTGCACAAATGTAGGTGTACGTACTATATGTTACAGTTCTGCCTAATCCTTTGGGAATTACAAGAGTAGTGTTATGGTTATGCTGTCAGTTTACGCACAGTTGATCTTTCGACCCAGCACGGTAATAGGTTAGGTTCATTTTAATTATTTACCGTTTGGTGTATTATTGGTTATGTAAAGATGGTTGGAATTCTCACTAGTTTAGCTCTAGGTTTTACTCTAAAAAAAACTATTTTTACTTATTATCCCAAGTCATTTAGGGTCGGTTTACCGTACAACCAGATGCAGCAGCTAAATAATCATCATTATGTTATGTACGTGAAGCGACTGTCTATCTGACCCGCTTTTTTTTTTTGGGGTGGGAAATCATCATATAACCCCTCCCACTCTTGGGCAGAGCGAAAGGGAGTGTCAGGCTTCTACTGACTAAAAACCACCCATGTTCTTTCTTAGCCATTTATGTCGAGGCCGCGGTATCTCTTGCGAACAACCCGCAGCCCCGACGGGCGTCGGTCCTTGTGAAGTGAGAACACGGCGGGGCAGCCCTCCACGGTGTGCTCCACCGTGTCCTTCGGCCGATCCTCACAATGTCGCTTCCTCCCGCCTGATTTGGGTGCAGGTACCTCCCGAAACAACCGTGTCCGGTGAGGACCTGCGTCAGACGGAAGGCACCTGACCTCTTAAACCTATTTAAGTACTGGGAACAAACCTTGATAAAACTGGAAGTCAGACTTCGAGCCCTAAGTGATAATAAAAGAAAAAATTCACCAGAAAACTGAAAGTGGACAAGTAAACATTGGCATTAAAAGGGCGGAAAGCAAAATGGCTTTCAAAAGAACTGTGCGGAAGCACTTTTTAAAATCGGACTGAATCACTCTTAATGTGTGGTGGTCATGGTAATTATTGTTTGGTTTCTCGTTTTTTGAATTATTTGTATGTATTATAATATATATTAGTTTATTTAATTCCATCTTAATATATATGTATTAGTATGTACCATTTATGTAGGTATATTGATTTATGTTAACAAAATAGTATTCTCCTAATTTATTTATATTTGTACTCTACCACAGTGCTATCCTATTTGACCCTAAGGTTGACTGGTAGAGAATGCCTTGTGGCATTAAGTCCGCCTATGTACCACGTTTGTGCATGAAGTTTAAATAAATAAATAAATAAATAAACACCTAATACGAGATGAAAATCTCGACCAGTGAAAATGAGAAACGTAGAAAATACGGGTAGTTTCGGAAGTGGTAGCCAAGTGATTAGTATTTCTAATGAAACTTACAAAAACCAAAATTACAAGCAAACCCAGGTTCCTCCACTACACCTAAAGGACACAACACATCTATTAACGCGTGTTTGCAGTCGCTCGTACAAATAGACCGACAGACAGTAGTCAAGCGTTCTTATCTGCGCGCGCGCATTACTCGCTGCGATTTAGCTCTCGTGAACTTTACACGCGCCGGGTTGGGTTGCGTGCGATATGTGAGGGGTGGGAGGTGTCTTGATACTTGGTTGATAGTAAAATCATTTAAGGTATTTCTCGACGTCATGTAAACCCAAATAGCTGATGCGGGCCTAACAGCTGCTAGGTTAAAATGGAACTGTGCACATCTGCCGCATGTCGGAGGAGCAGTGGGCAAAAGTTACCACTCAGTGGATACCATAGAGCAGGAAACGACAACGCAGCAGGCCCAAAAGAAGATGGCGGGATGAGTTGGACTCTTTCTCTAAGGATTGACCTAGTATCGCACTGGATCGCGAAAAGTGGAAGGAAGGAAGGGAGGCCTCTGCCCTGCAGATAGTATAGGCTCATAAAATAATAATAATGTAAAGCTAAGTCAGAGGACATAGACAGCATAGCGAATAGGCACTAAACACATGAGAAAGAAGAAATAAAATCATATTTTCGATTCGATTGCGATCAATATTTTGCTTGCATGAAGCAGTTATTATCATTAGGCAGTTATTGAGTGACCCTGAGAGATTTATGCTGTAATTAATCGTGTCTAGGATTTTGTTAAAATTTTCGTGCAACGAACAAATACATTACTTCTTGTTCATTCATCTGATCTCGTCCCACGATCATGTCATGTCAGATTTTCGAAATAAAGGTTCTTAGTATAGAATTTGGGAACGTCTTTTGCTTATGATCTACAAATAACTTGTCAATATGTACTAGTGAGCCACCAATAATAATTAGCAAATTTTTGATTTTAACTTCACTGTAGTAAACAGATGAATTATTTCTTATAATTTGTCATTCTGTTTTGCAATTAAAATCTGAAGTTCCCCATTCCTTGCCAATTTTGGCAAAACACATTGATCAGTGTTCTATTATGTATGTACTAGAAAGTGAATTTAGATTAAAAAAAAAATAGTAGGCAAGTATCAAGATTACTCAATCGTCGTACAGCTATCAGAGAGTAGACTCGATGGATGTTTGCGGTATGAGTGGAGCGCGACTCCTGCGCAGGCCGGGTTCAACAGCACATGCGCAAACACCACCATGTCAGCACCAGTGAAAGTGCATGGATATATGACGTTCATTGTTTAAATACCTGTTAATAATATCGTATAGAAAATATATTTAATAATTTGCGGTATTCGTCAAAAGCTTCAGACCTCAGGAGATTAACAAACATGTTTGTTATTTTAAAGTCTGATGAAGGTTTTGGGAAAATCGGTTTAGGGGTTGCGGATGCGGCGCCGGACACCGACTGCGTAACTGGCGGAATGTGGGTGTACACCTATAACCATAACACTATTTATATCCATAACACCTCTGCCAAACAATTCAGGGATTACAGGCGTGATGTTATGTTCTGAACAGACTATCAGTGTCAATTTTCAAATTAAGGTTAAGTAGTGGTAAGGTAACGTAAAAGAGAAAGAAGCAGGCTGGCCAACATGAAAATAAACATCCAAACAGCGTAGATATAACATAATTATGTGCCTGTTACAAAATTCTACATGAATGCTGTAACAAAACTTTAAAACACACATGATCATTTGATAGAATTGTAGTTCCTCACAAACAGTACGATAATACATACATACATACATAAACTCACGCCCTTATCCCATGGGGGTAGGCAGAAACCACAGAACGCCACTTGCTACGATCCTTACATACTCCTTTTGCCTCGTCCACATTCATACATCTGGTCATACACGCATGCCGGTTACGAGTACTACGCACCTGTCCTTTCAGAAGAACGGCACCAATAAGATCAGTGTATGTCTTTTTAGGGCGTCCCCTCCCGGCATTACCACTCACATCTGCCTTGTAAATACCTTTTGTTAATCGCCTTTCATTCATCCTTTCCACATGACCGAACCACCTTAGCATACTCTTTTCAATTTTTGTCACTACATCTTCTTTTAAACCGCAACGTTCTCGTATAACCTCATTCCTCAATTTATCATTCAGAGTTACACCACACATGCTGGACTATTCCGTATACCACTACGATAATACCTGAACAAAAGTGAATGACAACTCGATAACGAAGGTTAAACGAAAATTGCTACACTGACACGCATCAAAGTGATGCACTTACATATAATATTTAAGTGCCAAGGAATGAGGACAAATATGTCCTTAAATTATTAAAATTGTGGCATAACAACCTCCTGCGGTCATCCGCCTGACAGGTTTTCAAAACAAATCAATATTACATCTTAACCTTTTCAAAGCAAGTACTAACGTGTGTACGTTCACTAATTCATTGAGGAGCCTTGAACGTATGAGACAATGGCAGTTCACTCCTCCAGAATCGAACCCACGACCTGTGTGACTGCGGTGTATGTGGACTTGGGATGTTTTTGTAAATATGGATCTGTGAGAAATAATATTTATGAAAAATAAACTTTTTTTAAAAAGAGTTTTTATTTTTTCATTTTTAGTTGTAGTCCTATACAAATATTTACTATGCATTCAACGTCCAACCAAGAAACCTAACCCTTAACCTTCAAGATTCCCTTATTATTTGCTTTCAACTCCTAACCGTTGAGGAGTAGTACCTTCCATCATCAGCTCATCAACATGAAGTGATGAAATATCTCCTTTACAATAAAAAAAGAATCATTAAAATTAGTTCATAAATAACGAAGTTATTAGCGGACATACTAAAAAATGTTCATAAATTCAAAAAAATGTTCATAAAATGAAAAGTACGGGGCCAAATGGCAACAAATACGCATCAAACTAAAAAAGAATCACGTAAATCGGATCATAAATCTCGGCGTAATCGGTGTTCATACATAGAAAAAAAAAAAAAAAACATACCGATCGAATTGAGAACCTCCTCCTTTTTGGGAAGTCGGTTAAAAACCAGTCAAGGAAACTTCATCGTCGACCACATCACCGCTCACTTTACCATAACGTTCATCATCATTATTATCCACAACCCGTCTTCACCTACTGCTTCTCTTTGCTTCGTCCAGTCTCATCCAGTATATTCTCGCGATGACAACAATGTTGCCTGCCCGTCTCGCCGCTGGACGACCAACACTTCTCTATCCAGTCCTTGGACGCCACTCTTTCACAGCTATACTCCAACTGCCATCACCGCGCCTTGTCCTGCCCAATTATCGAAGACCTTCGTCCGTATCAAGTTTGGAAAGTACTATGATTTCTTGTAAAGCAGTAATATTTTTATGTCACCTTTAGAGTGGGAAAGACATAGCCCGCGAGACCGCGACATCTCTTTTCCACTCTAGAATAGACATTAAAACAATAAAAAAATGGCTCACCCAGGATTACTCTTCAAGACTACAAGCACTTATCGCATAAGTGCAAACAGAAAAACCCTGAATTTTTTTTTCAAATCGTAATTATGAGTCATGGGACAGTCGGTGATTTGCATTCACATAATACGTATATACATCGATACATCTGTGGGGATGTATATATAAAATGCAAAGCTGACTGTCTGAGAATCAACGCAGAGGCCAAACCCTTATGGTTAGAAACTTAAAATTTCGCACACGTATTCCTCTTATGACGTAGGCATCCACTAAGAAAGGATTTTTTTAAATTCAAGCTCCAAGTGTGTGGAAAATCATCAAATACCCACTCTTGGGCAGAGCGGAAGGGAGCGTCAGACTTCTACTGACTAAAAACCAACCATGTTCATTCTTAGCCCTTGCGCCGAGGCCGCGGTATCTCTTTCGAACAACCCGCAGCCCCGACGGGTTTCTGAAGAACCTCACCAACAAGGTCAGTGTATGTCTTTCTAGGGCATTCCTTCCCGGCGGCGTTGACATTCACATTTGCTATTCAGTGGTTTATGTCATTCAAATTTTGTTCACTTTGCCATAATCGTGGGTGGCCGACTTTGGGTTTTGGTATCCTGTAGCTGGTTCACTATAGGAACTGATGGACGCTACCAGAAGCGCCAAACTAGTAGCTCAATTCTGGGCTGACACAATTTAGATTGCCATCAACACGCAAAGAAGAAAAATGCTTTCAGAAAATAAAATGTCTTACATCCACACTACTTTTATCTATCTTATTAATGAATCCAGGCCTACCAATCGGGCGATCACATCAATCGCAACTGAGTCACCGTGTCATCGTTACACAACACACCCACGGATGCGCACGAGTTTAGTAACCGAGGTTGATCTGATGGTGTGACTCATTGGTTGGAGGCTGGGAGGTGTGAGAGAAAAGTGTTCCAGGCGCTTTTGGAGACCTGTGTGATCAAAGTATAGGGTGCTCGCTATCCCTAAAGATCAAACAGGTGTGGTGTTTTTCTTATATTCTTGTTATTTGTTTCACAAAAGAAAGTATCCCTACAAATTGCAATAATATAGCTTATGTACAAAGTGTGTGTGTGTTTTTTTGGTATCACTCCACTCAATCAATTCGACCCAGACAACTTATTCTCTAAATAATCCTGGATAATTCGACCCGCAGCAGCCTCTGCTATGCTGGTGCGGGTCGTATTTTTTTATCAGGAGCAATATTACCTATGTATCTATCTGGAATTATAAAGATGACATCCCATAGACACAGTCACTACACAAAATCACACTACAAAGTCAGCACACCTTACTTTAATCGCTTAATATTCTTAATACTTTTTCAAGCACTGTCTAAACACAATCACAACCAGTGCATTCAACTACCGAATCGATGGTACGTGTTCCCGCTACCGCAATATTTGCGGTTCCCATACCACAGTCATAGACGAATCGATCTATTTCATAAAACAAATATGAGAACAAGATGGACACGCATACTGATCTTTTTGGCGAAAACGTGTTTGTATTTGGGTTAATCGGATTGATCTAACTAAAGACCGTTATGGTTCTTATGGTTTTGAACGTGTGAAAATAGTATTTTGCTTGTGTTTTCTTAAGGTGAAGGTAGGAAATAAAAATCACACAACAAACAATAAAACAAAAAAAAAAATCTAAACAAAATATTGTGTCTCACTGCTGCGCCAAATAGGTGCAGATATCTGGACCTGGGATAGGGATAATAATATAATGGACGTAAAACAGTTTTGTACTTTTCAGGATACAATAGCGCTCTTATCGCCAATAGCGATGGTTAAAGTAAAGCAACACTTTTTGTTACTCGTTCAAAATGTAAAATATCATACTGAAAAGTCAGACAGATCGAAATTGACTTTGAGAAGGATCCAGGAGGTACAAATTAAGACGGAAATTCTTTCTTCATTGCATTTTTTTTTTTTTTAAATGAAATGGAGAAAGAAGAATGATTTTCTGTTTCAGATGAAGATGGCAATCTGATAAAAAGAAGAACATCCGTAATTCTGATAAAAGTACCAATATCTTCTGATGCATTAAGCGAAACAAAGCGATGACAATTCGCCCAACTTGAATGAGGCGCTTGCCGGCCGTAAGTGCGGCAGCGCTCGCTACGCTCGCTCGACTCGCACGTGGTTTGACACAATTCTAACCTAACATATTTAGACGGGGTGCTCTATCTATGATACTTACGTCTTTTTGTGATGAGCCCAAGTTTGGCCTAGGGTGAACTAGGTCCGGATAAGCTAGTTTTTTCTAATCGGGATTGGCCGGTAACATACACATCAGATCGAAGTTCAGCCGAATTATTTTCATAGAAAACATAAGCTTGCAGAGATTCCGTCACCTTACTTTTTTGTAAATTTGTTGCTGCACTGAAAGAGCAATAAAATTGACCTTAACTGCTATTCCATCATTCAATCTCGATTCAATTTCTAAATCCATACATCACACATCCAAAACCAGAGCATTGGGTGTCAAAACACCCATAAGTCGTAAATGGCAGCGGTTGTTAGCACTTCACCTACGGCTGTGGACTGTGCCAGTTTGACTTGTTGACTCTTTACATTTGTGAAGACCACAGCTGATGAACGCTTTGTTTCACTTTCTTTTGTGTGGACTCGGTTATAAGATGTGTGAATTGATTGTTAGGTACATTATGAGGTATGGTCTCGTGTAAATCTTAATAATTTATACTTGTTTTTTTTTAAACATTTAGTAAATTGCCTGTATGAATGTTTTCTGTTCGCGAGAATCAATCAGATCATCTTTTCCGGTGTCACATCTAATATATTTCACATATATTCATATACATTTCTAATATATAGTCACACTATAATATATTTGCTTATGGGAAGATAACTTATACTTTACCTAAGTATAAAATAACGACTTTTCAGATAGATGTGTTGTTGTTTCTTTCACCACATCTTTTCTACAGTTAATTCAGTCCAAATCCAATTAGAAATGGCGAAGGTCTGTTTTGTCTTCGACTGCCTCGCGTTAGTTTAGTGGTCGATAGCGCCACAGTTGGCCATGAACTCATAGGTTCGAGCCCCGGGTCGGGCAAAGTTTTATTGGGTTCAGGATATTTCCTGTAGCTATTAGTATATCAATTCTGTTGGCCCCAATTACATGGGACTTAAACATAACTGGGCAAATGTGTGTGTACTATCAGGTACAGCTCTGCCTAACCCTTTGGGGGGACTACAGGCGTGATGTTATGTTATGTATTCCTAATATGCGCCACAATGTGCACTTATTAATATACCTAATAACATCATACAAACGATAGCACCCTTTGCTTCAATTATTTGCATACACTAGTTTAATTTAAATCACGTCATATCTAATATTAAAATATTCAGCCGTTACTATAATTCTGTTAGTATCCTGTTAACAATACGTCGAGTTAGTACGTTCGGTAGGCACGGGGGAGCGTCGGTACGTGATCTCAAATAAAGTAAGCTGACACATTTGGAATGTGCTATAATTTTGTAGTGACACCAGGCTTTATGCGGGATAATTATGTGAGCACTTTATTTAGATTTATCAAACTCAAACTCAAACTCAAAGCATTTATTTCAATTAAATCAATACAGGCACTTTTGAATGTCAGAAGAACAATTCATTAAACAAAACTAAACTACGAGTGCAATACGTCATCCCGAAAGCCACCACGCCGAGCCACACGCCGCCGAATGCCCGCAACAGCGAACTCTGCGAGCACGAAAGCAAGCAGCGACGCACACCGCAACAACGAATGCACGAGACTCCAAATCACGAAACGAGCCCCTCTCATCATCAACATCAGCCTACAGAAGAGCTCGTGGATAAATAATAGCAGACGCACGAGTCAATCTTGAGGTCAAGCCGTCCTTGCCTGGGATGGGTGGCCACCTGTTACATAATGAGTTTCCTCAAAGGACGTACTTTTTTTTTCTTTTTTTCTTTTCTTTTTAGGAAAAACGTTGCCCCACACTAGGAACTTCTCCTGTATCGTGGGTGCGTTCACAAACATATAAAGTCACATACAAAAATACCCAGACCCGAAACAACTATCTGCAGGCCATACAAATATTTATTCCGTGCGGGGATCGAACCCGCGACACGCAGCGCAGCAGTCCAATCGCTTAGCCACTACGCCAACCGTGCCGTCACTACAACACTACTACCACCACTACTATCCAGAACTAATTGGGTTGTGAAGGTCAGATAGGTAGTAGCGTTGTCTGGAAACCGACCTCAACATAGTTGGGAAAAGGTTAGGCAGATGATCATCAGCTTGCCAATCAATTGCCAATTTGTTTTGTCCTGTGTGAAACAAATAAATACTTATTCTTTCTTTCTTTCTTACAGTACTCCACTGCTGGACATAGGCCTTCTCGATTGCACGACACTTAACTCGATTCTCAGCAACTATCATACAGTTGCTACCAACCACCCTGCGAAGATTGTGGCTCTTCCGACCCTGGGGGCGTCCCATCTAACGCTTGCCTATTCAAGGTCTCCAATCAAGAACACATCTACTCCAAACGTCATCTGTTGTTCTACGGGTAATATGGCCAGCTCATTGCCACTTCAGTTTACTTATTCTGCGAGCTATGTCAACTTCCACAGATCTGTAGATTTATGCATTACATTAAATTCCCATGAAAACCATACCATCATAAGTTGTTATTTCTACTGGTTCCTATGCAGATCAAAAATCATAGACTAAAGGTCATTTAATAAAATCTATATAGAGATACTTTCCTGGCCTCGTGCTTAGCTTTTTGTAAGCAACTATGAGATACGAAACTCTTCCCATCGGGGCTCCGGGTTGTTTGCAAGAGATACCGCGGCCTCGACATGAAGGGCTAAGAAGGAACATGGGTGGTTTTTAGTCAGTAGAAGTCTGACACTCCCTTTCGCTCTGCCGAAGAGCGGGAGGGGTTATTTGATGATTTTCCACCCGCCAAAAAAGATACTCTAGAACGGTTTCTCTAGTTGTTCCTGATATCAGCTTTTCCTGAAAGTAAGTCAGGAATGCTCCATGACACATAGCTGTCTGACAGCCAGAGCAGGACTTCGAAGTCAATGAATTGAACCAAGCAACCCCATATTAGCGGAAAACCCCATATTATACACGGACGGTTCATACGTACGGACTCAGACAAGACTATTTTATGAAATGTCTGTGTCGCCGTACTGTCCATAGAAGTTACACAATGTCTGGTTAAGCTTTCACATTATATTATTGCACGTAATTAAATTAATACAAGATAAATCACGAAGTTAACACTAATAAGTTTCTAATGTGTTAACTGCCGCCCCGAGCGTGTTAGATGTACGACTCGAATATTTCGCTTCGAGGGAGATATTAATGTTATTTATTGAGCTTTAATAATTACAGTTTAGCAATAGCCTAGAAGTGTACGAAAGATTTGTAGTTCTATAACTTGAAGTTTTTAGTGCTTGATGGAGTTGAAGTTTGATATCTTAGATCCTATTGCTTTTTAAAAACTGTTAATAATGTTTTTATGTTATTGGGTGGTCTAAAAGCAGGTGGTCCTCCTATTGCTGGTCACGACCACCTATTTTTTTTTTTTTGGTGGTTGGGAAATCATCAAATAACCCCTCCCGCTCTGGGCAAAGCGAAAGAGAGTGTCAGACTTCTACTGACTAAAAACCACCCATGTTCCTTCTTAGCCCTTCATGTCGAGGCCGCGGTATCTCTTGCGAACAACCCGCAGGCCCGACGGGCGTCGGCCCTTGCGCACCCCTTCCGTGTTGCGGACATCCCTTAGAGGCGCGCGTGGAACACGAACGCGCCGTCGACACGGCCTGTCATCGTCATAAGATGGACGGACGGCGAGCTAGCCCATCACTCACCGTCCACAGGCCCCCGTCTACGGTGGCCGGAAGCCATCACGTGGCCTCCGACGTCCGGAGCACCTTCCGCGGCGGCTGGGACGAGAGGTTCTCTCCCTCTCACGTTCCGCCACCTCCTTCGCTAGCATCACTGTTTCGCAGAAGGAGAGAAGAGAAGGAGCATTCCTCCTTGCCCCGGACCATGGCTTGCACCAGGGCCAGGGTTAAGACCACCTTAGGGTAGTTTTAAACTTGGGGGACAAATTTTAAACTTGTAGCCTGAGTTGAAAGGCATAACCTTTCAACTCGGCTACGTTGTAACAGCGAGTAGAACGCTTCCACGCACTGCCACATTATTTGTCGCGGGGGCAACACCACGTTGAAATATGTTCTATCATCATCATCATCATCATCATCTTCCTGACTTGTCCCATGTTACTTGGGGTCGACCCAACATTTTTTTCCAATCTCCTCTGTCAACCGTCACGTTATAATTTACTCCTTTCTCTTTCATACGAGTATTCCTCACACAATCCACCCATCTTTACTTTGGTGTTCCTCTCCCCTTTCATTCAACAATATATAATTCATCACACTGACATATATTCCAGTCGTTTGTTCATTACATTTCTGTAGTCATACTTCTTTAATAGGTAAATACGGTGGTGTGGTAGTGCCACATCCTTTTTTTTTTTTTTTTTTGGGGTTGGGAAATCATCAAATAACCCCTCCCGCTCTTGGGCAGAGCGAAAGGGAGTGTCAGACTTCTACTGACTAAAAACCACCCATATTCCTTCTTCGCCTTTCATGTCGAGGCCGCGGTATCCCTTGCGGACAACCCGCATAGTGCCACATCCTCTGGTGAGGTTTTCTACAAAGCGAGAACCACTTGTCTGAAATTAAGTCTGTTTAAATCAGGAGAAAGTTTGAAAGGGTGTGGTTAGCCACTTGGCAGTTCACCACACACTATAAAATTACCATACGTACCAGAAACTACAGCTTCACTAAATTAAAACAAAATGAACAACTTAAACAACCCCACCTACAAAGTCTTGCCAATTTTCCGATCATTTTTCACTCCAAGTTTACAGGTAAACAAATAGTGTTTTAGGAGGAGAATAAATCTCGAACAAATCGGTGTTTAGCGGGTATCTGTTGGACCACAACATGTGGTCACCGTGGAGGATGCGCGTGAGTTGGTTGTCAAACCGCAGCGCCAAGCGCGCACGCGCTCTCAAGATATCGATATGAATTTAAATCGGATTAAGTGTAGCGTTGTTTTTGTTAAAGCATTTGTGGTTGTGGTTTACATTTTTTTGAGTTTTAAATTGTTTGGCGTCAAGATTATTTTTTAGATTCAAAGTTTCAGCTACCTGTTGAAGGTAATGCATGACACTGACTTTAATGCACAATAACCTTTTTTACACACAACACTGCCTGTAATCCCGAAGGGTTAGGCAGAACTATATAGACATTTCCTTGACCTTACATTTTTTTGCCTTTTTATTAGTACTTTAAATAGACACTTTCGTAAGTTATCGGTTAAGTTATTTGTCATAGTTCTGTTATAGATCTTAAATAGAAGTTTGGAATAACCTCTACGAATAGTTTCTTTATTTTTTTAGTTTTTGCTGGTATTATCCTACCGACAAACTTATTTTTTTGAGCAATTGCGATTTGCAGTTTGAATTGACCACAGCCAACTATTTCGCTTTACACTCCCGAGAACAATGAACTAGATACCAAGACTTTGTCTGTGGTCTCCTCGGCAGCCACGTAGCATCGTGACGTGCTCAGATTAAACATAGGTGTCATAAGTAACTGCAGCAGGTGGCCCAGGACAGCAGCGAGGAATGCTAATACTTTGGCGTTTACCTTCATCTTGTTGTTCTAGCGTTTGAATAGTGGTAGCTTTGTTTGGTTGCGGATTGGTTCGTATTTAGTTCATTCAAAATAATATGTGCTATGGAATATAGACACTGATTGCTCTTGAATTCGCTAAGATGTACTATTGGCATTCAGTTTCATTGATGTAATTCGCGCTAATAGTGATTACTCTATGACACAACATAACATCATACCAGTTATCTCCGAAGTGTTAGGCAAAGGTGCACCCATTACTATTCCAACATTTTGGCAATAGGGGATCAGACTGGGTCAAAAAAAATATGATTCTAATTAGTCCGTCAGTTAGATTATCGAAAAATATTGGATACGTGTTTTTTGTTTTATCAAATTAATAAAAAATAACGAAGATAAAACGCGTCAAAGATCATGAGTGGGGGATTGTGACGTCATTTGTAGGTAAAAAATGTACTGACATGTGACGTTTTCGAGGAGTTCACGAGTTTTATACGCACTGTATCGTCTTCATTTTGTTGTTTCAGCTGGGTGGGAATTACTGTAACCTCACCCTTATTCTTTGGTTTGACTGGAGTATTACGTTTTCAAATGCTATAAAGACAGAAATTGTTTTTAAAAAGACGACCAGGAAGTAAACTAAAATGGCGATCATCATTATATTAAGATCAACAATTTTATGACGATTAATTAAACATAGCAAGTTTTTTTTAAGATGGAGAAACTTTATCGGTAACATTATACAAACACCTGACTTCTACAATAACTCACGAACTAAAACAATACAGCTTGCCCTATTTTAACCTACGACCTCTGCTCGACTTTCACAGACATCTAGTGCGCGGCGTTAATGAAACTGGGATGATTTATGGTAACCGTGGCGTGGGCGCATGCGCACAGATTATCAAGTTACGGATAATTTGGTGAAATAATAAGTACGCCTCCGTGCCGTGGAGTAAGGGCGCGTGGGATTACAGTACACTTGCAGACGAAAGTATTGGTGGATAGTTATGTTTACAATTATTATGCAAACCGCCAGTGTCGACGGCACGGTTGGCGCAGTGGCTCGAGCAATTGACTGCTGCGCTACGTGTCGCGGGTTCGATCGGCACGGAACAAATATTTTTATGGCCTATAGATAGTTGTTTCGGGTCTGGGTATATTTGTGTATGTGAGTTTAAATGTTTGTGAACGCACTCACTATACAGGAGAAATTCCTAGTGTGGGGCAACGTTTTTTTTAAAAAAAAAAAACAAAAATAAAATAAGTGTATCGAATTCACTACCGGCCAGTGGGGTTACCGTGACGATTTAAAGCAGGGTTATTTTAATCTTATCCCAGTGTAGGAAAGTGACAGAGCTATACAGCGTGTCAAGCGCTGGGTGTCCATCTCTTTTACACATTGGAAAAATATGAAAACATTCCTGCTTTAAGACGTCATGGTAGGTCACCAGATCATTATAAACTAGATATCTTCAAAGCTCGAGTGAATCGGTTTTATTCTAAGCAATAGTGCTCCATCCTAGGCCGCATCATCGCTTCATATCAGACGAGTTGCCAGCCAGCCCCAGCCAGCAAGTTTCCTGACTCAACAAAATATGATTCTGTTTAATCCGTCTGTTAGATTATCTAAAAATGTTGAATACTTGTTTTTGTTTTATCAAATTAATAAAAATTGACGAAAATAAAACGTGTCAAAGATCATGAGTGGGAGCTTGTAACGTCACTTTCTGGTAAAAAATGTACCAAACTGTGACGTCACACGACTTTTCGAAGCACTGTATCGTCTTCATCTTTTGTTTACGAGAAAAAAAAAGTGTGTGGCCAAATTCTTTTGAAAATCTATCTGAAGGATTAATTAGATTTTTTTTTTTACCTACCCTATTTAGAAAGAAAGTAGGTTATACCTTTACGGACATATTTTGGACGTGGCTCCGGACATTGTACTCTAATAAATTATAGTATTCCTACTAAAGTATCTCATAGTATCAGTGTCCATGTTTATTAATTTTGCTATAAAAAATATTAATAATTTATGATAAATATACCAATAAATTACAATAAGCAGGTTGACATACATAATTTAATTATCTTAATTTCGATCTAGATCCGTATTCATAAATTAATCTCAATATTTTGCCCGAGGCTTCTTATAATAGCAGAAATCAATTTATGCTTACTGTCAAAAATACATAGATTGTTTTTACAAATGGCGAATCTATAAAAAAAGATCTCCGAAAGCATATTTAATTTTGAATTCACATTTAAATCGTCTGCCTAGCCTTCTCCGTGGGTTGTCCAGACTATCCACATACAGCTGAATAAATTATTTTGAACACAATTAACAATTTTCTTTTTTTGTTAGCTTGAACTGTCTCACTCCTGGGCAAAGACCTCTCATTCCTCCCTCATGTTTTGATGTTGCTTCTCGCCAATTAACGAGAAAGCAACCAAGGCTTCCCGCCACCCTGTCGGGGCTGCGGGTTGTTCGAAAGAGATTTTAGTAAGTAGAAGTCTGACACTCCCCCTACCACTTTGCCCTGAGCGAGAGGAGTCATTTGATGATTTCCCAACCTCCAAAAAAATAAAGTCTTCCCGCCATCTTCTTTAACAATTTTTATTTTTTTATAAGCTGTAATGTCCCGCTGTTGGGCAAATCCCCCCCCCAAGTCCCTGTATGTGCTCTTTTACCGTGCCTCCCCGGACCAGTCCTCGTGGTATGCATTCAGATCGTCTCGCCACGCCACCCTTTTCCAATAATAATTTATGAAATGAAAATTGAATTTACCTTTTGCTCACAACTGTACCATCCTACAAGCACTAATCGTAAGAATTAAAGGTAATGCATTACGCAACGGTACTTTATTAGTTTTGATGAGCCACGTTAAATATTTAGATAGTGCCATATTTATGGCTGAGATACTTGGGTTCTCTGATACCGATCTGTTTTATAATTAAGTGATATTTGATATTAATGGCGAGCGGATTGTGTTACACCTGCTGAGATTAAATACGTGTTTTTAATCGAGATTATTATTTTAATTCGGATTTTGGTTTTGTAATTATTCTGGAATAAATTTTAATAATGTGGGTCTGGTAAATGATCTGAGTAAGAAGTAATTTAAATAGTAATGTATTTATTTTTAACGATGAAAATATATATGTAGTGTAGCATAAGCATAATAAGCCTATATTGGAGGAGCTCGTGGCTTAATAATAACTGTCACTCGGGTCGATCTTTAGGTTAAGCCGCGCTTGCCTAGGTTGGTCTGTGGATGGGTGATCGCCCATTACATACCGAGTTTCCTCCGTGCCTCGAAAAGCACGTTAAGCTGTTGGTCCCAGCTACCATATAAAGTATTAACTGGGTTGTGAAGGTCAGATAGGCAGTCGCTCCATGTAAAATACTGGTATTCAGCTGCATCCGGTTAGACTGGAAGCCGACCCCAACATAGTTGGGAAAAGGCAAGCAGATGATGTTCCCACTACTGGGGAACAGACCTCCGCTCTATGAGAGGAAATGAGCTATAAGCCACACCGCGAACCCAGAGCGGATTGGTAGTTGGCACAAGTATTGGTATTTTTGGTTCTAGGACATGCTGGTTTCCTTTCATCGGAGAACAGTAGTGATAAAATAAATGACACAATATTATGCACCTGGATTCGAACCCACGGCATACTGTTGGTAAGTCGGGGCCGTCACACCAGCCCCCATTCGCCTGCCCCATCCCACATTCAGTACGCAACCATGCTGTAGCAATTTGGGTATGAGAGGAAAAGGACGGCTGAGAGAACACCAAAACTATTTACTGAAGAAATGTCAGGTAAAAGAAAGAAAGAAATTTCAAGGAAAACAACTTTAAGAGCTGTATATACGCCACTGACAATTCACCCTCCCGCACACGATTTATTGGGCGCCAGAGAGGTAGTAGCTACGCGATTTGAGTAGCGTTTACCTAAAAGAGATCCATATAAATAATTAAGAAAGTTATTGGCAAAAATATGACTTTATATTTTTAATACATATTTTTTCTTTTTTAAATCCGATGATGGTTGCGGAAAAAAAAGGTTTTAATGTATCCTAAAAAAGGCCAATTGACGTATATTCAAGCCTTATATTTTATTTCTATGTGCATATTGTTATAGCATAACAATTTGAATTTGGCAATTCTGATGTACATGTTGTAGGTATTCATGAAATCTGAAGATCCCAGGGTGTCTCTTTCTTTCAAGAACTATATATGGCAGCCGGGACCAACAGCTTAACGTGCTTTCCGAGGCACGGAGGAAACTCGGTATGTAATGGGTGGTCACCAATCCACAGACGAACCTAAGGAAGCACGGCTTAACCTAAAGATCGACCCGAGTGGCAGTTATTATTAGGCCATGAGCTCCTCAAATGCAAACACAACATGCGATATATAAACATTCCTCTCCAGTCAAAGGTTTCTGACTTGTCATTTCTAACAACACAGCCTCAAAAATTATACATTCATACAAGCTACTACCAAAAAAACTAGTGCTACTTAAAAAACATCCAACATTAAATGACAGATAGACTTACAAATCCATGCACCATAATAGGGCAACCAAAAAAATAACAAACGCATTGAAACCAAGCTTCATCATCACGCTTGCATACAATACATAAAGAAACATTAGTTTGTCATTTTACCAACTTAAACTTACCATTTATACACTTCAAATTCAACCTTGCTCTCTTCAAATAAAGTTTAAATAATCCCACACCTAATATTGTATTCAAAACATTACTTCAAACAGGACCAAGATCATTGTGCAGTTGGAAAATTTTGGTGCAAGAACAAAGTGGTAAGGAGGACAGTTTTCTCGACCGCAAGTGTAAGTTGGCAAATGAGTGCGTTTGTGAGTTTGCCAAGTGGAGACAATGAGACGTAGAATGAATGTAGGAAACTTGATTAGAGCTGTTTCGTGGAGGGGTAAACTTTTCACTGTAGAGGTGAATCAAGCCAAGTTTTTCTTTAATTAAAGAAACCGAAGAAGGTTAAAAAAATAATAAAACAGTAGTTATAATACAATTTATATACCAGTAAATTGAATTTAAAAAAATCTTAGCGTGTCGATGGCAAAAACCTAAATTGTGTAAACTACGCTACCAGTTCAGCGCTTTCTGTAGCATCCATAAACATCGATCGAGAATACCAGCATAACTTTTTTCTTTTTTTGTGGTGGTGGTGGAAATTCATCGAATAACCCCTCCCGCTCTTGGGCAGAGCGAAAGGGAGTGTCAGACTAAAAACCACCCATGTTCCTTCTTAGCCCTTCATGACGAGGCCGCGGTATCTCTTGCGAACAACCCGCAGCCCCGACCCGACGGGATGTTAATAGACCTAACGCAGGTTTCCTGCTTTGACAAAGTGTGGGCTGTAATCGGAAAGATGGGCCCACAACTGGATGGTGTATCTCACTCGTCTTTGAGTTTTTACCACTGAAACTGAATTAATTAAACCAGCGTACCTGAGATATGTTTCTCAACGGCATGTGAGGCCATGTCAGAGGCCTATGAGCGGCGTAACAACTTTGACACCGAACGACACGTCAAACAAAAAAAAAAGTAGCTTCTATCGGTTTCTATTATACCCAAACAGGCACGTCATCATCGTCATCATCATTTCAGCCGAAAGACGTCCACTGCTGGACATAGGCCTCCCCTAAGTGTCGCCACATTGACCGGTCCCGTGCATCTCGCATCCAGCGGATCCCCGCAACCTTCACCAGGTCGTCGGTCCACCTAGTCGGAGGCCTTCCAACGCAACGTGTTCCGGTTCGCGGTCGCCACTCCAGAACTTTCCGGCCCCATCGACCATCCGTTCTGCGAGCAATGTGCCCTGCCCACTGCCACTTAAGTTTGGCAATTCTTCGGGCTATGTCGGTAACCTTGGTTCTCTTGCGGATGTCCTCATTTCTAAAAAAAAACACACGTAAACAGGCACGTGGGACAAGATATTAATATAGTTATAATTCATGCATAAGTACAGTTGTGAAAACAGTCTGTATACACATGGATATCGACACGAAGCCACTCCTTGTGGATTCCAAACATCATATCTTTGACCATTTCGTTGACTTATCATTGGGTTATAGGCGCACGAAGAGACAAATTATTCCTTCATATTTATCCCGAAAGACAAAAGTAAATTACCGCATCCCCAGTATCGTAGCTCCCCTGGCCCACATACACTCGCATCATAATTAGCTGCGTACGCGCAAGCCGGTAGCCGGACTAACTGCATTATAGGTTAATTATACACGTACACGTTCAATGATGGAGCCGGGTTTGTATGGGTACTGTCTTGGTGGTTTTGTAATGGTCGACAGTGTAGGATTCAGGGATAGATCCTTGTCTTGCAAATCGGTTGGCGCAGTGGCTCAAGCAGTTGACTGCTGCGCTACGTGTCGCAGGTTCAGTTCAGGTTAGTTGTTTCAGGTCTGGGTATTTGTGTATGTGAGTTTAAATGTTTTTGAACGCACAAACAGGATAAATTCCTAGTGTGTGTGTGTTTTTTTTAAACCATTTTATTCACTTCATACTGTCATATATGTATTTCAAGTTTGAACCTAAGACACGTTCGACCTCTGCTGTTTAATCACTTTTACCAGAAAGTGACGTCACCAGGCGCACTCACGATCTTTGACACGTTTTATTTTCGTCAATTTTTATTAATTTGATGAAACAAAAAACACGTATCCAATATTTTTCGATAATCTAACAGACGGACTAAACAGAATCATATTTTTTTTAGTCAGTCAACTACCTTATTATATTTATTTGTATACAAGACTCACCAGAGTAGAAATACTCTGGTATTTCCTTGTCCCTATTCAAGTCGGTAGCGAGCTTCATTATAGGATGATTGTAAACTTCTTAAGCTGCTGTATACTTTGCTTGAGTTATGAGTTCATTTTGAAATTAGCTGCATCGAAGTAGATGTAATTAGATGTACTGTATAATTAGCAGGCTAGTATTACGGGTAGAAGTTAAACGGAATTTATAGTTATAATTTAGAACCTGTAAAATTCATTGCTTTGAAAATGCATGCAATTTTTGCAAAAACATTCAGTGATTTATGGTGTAAGTGAGTCTTTATTGCGAAGATGTCGGAAATTATTATTTTTAAACAAGCGGATATATCCTTAAATACGTATGGATGAATGGATGGATGGATGGATAGATGGATGGATGTTTGTTACTGTTTCACGCAAAAACTACTGAACGGATGTGGATGAAATTTAGAACACAGATAGTTTATAGCCTGAATTAACACATAAGATACTTCTCATCCCGGTAGTATGATCCCGTGGGACAATTATCGCACTACACGCGGGCGAAGCCGCTGACACAAGCTAGTTTATAATAACAGCCACTTGGATTTAGCTCATCCCGCAATCTCCTGCGAGGTCTACCGCGTCGCCGTCTAACTGTATCAGGGCTCCACAATGTGGTTATTTTGGCCTATAGCTCGTCGGGCACGATTACTATTGAATAATAACATAAACCCATCTCATTTTATCTTATTTCACGTTAAAACCGTAACCTTCACAGTCCATTTGTCTCAAGTTAAGAGTGGGTGTTTAAAGTTCTTCCATAAATATCAATTAATATGTGGTCCCACTAAGTGACGCCGCCATCTTATCTTAAATAGTAACATTTAGATTCAGCTAATGGTTATTAAATTTTGGGAAAGATACCTTAATATTGTGATTTGATGTTCACACAATTTAGGTTTGGAAAAATATGGAAATCTGGTTTATTTGGTTTCCAAATTGCGTAATGTAGATCGGGAGTAATGGAGAACTGTGGGAAGCTTGTGAGTTAGTAAAAAATGTGCAGATCAATTCATCGGCAAAGTTAAGCTGCATCGCCTACGTGCAGTCATTGAACGGGTGACCGTTTCCGCCTGAAACTAAAAGCCTGAAAAAATATTAGGATTTTTTTTGTAAAAGCTGGTGTGTTCATAATTTAGGGGTGGAGGGTAAGAAGGCCTTTCCCAAGCAGTGAGAATAAAACAAAAACCTTGACTGTACGGTGCGCAATGGCTGAAGAATTGGCTGCAGCGCTGCGTGTCGCGGGTTCGATTGCCACACGGAAGAATTTTTGTTTTGGACTTCAGGTAGTTTTTCCGGGTCTAATAGCTGTTTCTGTATGTTTGTTTGTCAAAACCTACATTTTTATAAACACATACATACACATGGTTAGTTAGGTCCATCTATTTTGTCTGTAAACCGTTTCCAAAGTTCGTGGGAAAAGACTTATTATGATTAACATCCTGGTGAGTTGTTGCACACTCTTAACACAAATGGCTTGAACCTTCAACTTCTCATCTGCTATTCATATCGATAATTAACATCTTGTTAATTAATGATAGAAGTGTAATTGCAATCAGGAGCAATGTTTAGAACAGCACCTAAAGTTCATCGCTGGCCAACATCGATTTATGGACCGTTCTTGGTAATATTGGGTCCGCAATACTTAATTTTCCTTACAAGTTTTACTTGTCAATGTCTAAATGTTAGAGTTCTAAACCTCCCGTCGGGGCTACGGGTTGTTCGAAAGAGATATCACGGTCTCGGCACAAGGGCTAAATAGGAACATGGGTGGTTTTTAGTCAGTAGAAGTCTGACACTCCCTTTCGCTCTGCCCAGAGCGGGAGGGGTTATTTGATGATTTCCCACCCCAAAAAAAAAAGAAAAAGGGTTCTAAACTTATTTCAGGATTTTATTGTGATTTCTAAATTTATTTGTATCTTTTATGGATTAAAAATTCAGCATATTTTTAAAGTCACTGCTTTCATTCCACCGAGCTGTGTAAAGGCCTCCTCCAATGACCATAACTACGGGTCGTTGGTTCTGTCCAGCTCGTCCTGCCATCTCCTGCAAAGTCTGCCGTGACGCCTGGTGACTGTGTCAGGGCTCCACAACGTGGTTATTGTGGCCATTAGTGGTCGATAGTTACAGATAAAGGGGGTTATGTGTGGACGTTGGTCAGTTTAGTTGTGATTATGACCGTCAGACTGGCAAATCACAGGTCTCCAGTTCGTATGCGTATTGTATAATTATGGCTTTCTTCGGCGAAAGAACACATTGTGAGGAAAACAGCATGGCAAAAAAATATTTTCGATGGCTTGTTTAGCCCCCGGGTGCCATAAAAACTCTAACACCTGGTTAGGCACTAACCACACCCCGTCGGGGCCGCGGGTTGTTCGAAAGAGATACCGCGGCCTCGACACAAAGGGCTAAGAAGGAACATGGGTGGTTTTTAGTCAGTAGAAGTCTGACACTCCCTTTCGCTCTTTGGGAGGGGTTATTTAATCATTGCCCACCCCCCCCCCCCCCAAAAAAAGAGGTAGAACAGGGAACGTTACTTTTATGAAAATAAGTGCGTTAATTAAAGTCGTGGTAAGGTAGTTTCTACAGGATCTTTTTAAACATTCAAACCATTGATATACAGAACGATGAGTTATAACCACAGACACCTGGCAACTCATTACTGCGTTGAATAGAATAGTTTCAATTGATTCAATAATATGCAGCATTCATTGACCACAATAAGTGAATGACACAAGGCATATAGGAGTCAGCAAGCCGATTGAAATACCTCATTCTCTAACAATGCAACCGTTAACCCCACACCACAGTAAATAGGATAATATATGTAAAACGCACAAGTGCTATAATAGTCGTACACACGTGTCCAAAGACCAATAATAATATTATTTTCAACAACAAAGATCATCGCCACTTTGCGAATCGTGACAAGCAGACCAAATGACAATATGGGGTACTAGGAGAGTAGGTGCAGAAGTTTCACTAAATATATTTTATTAAAAGTGCAAACGCATTTATTAATTACTCAATAACAAACAGTAAGTACTACATTACAGTGAACTACGTTTCTATTTTTGACAGACAAAACCCAGACAGCATGCAGCATGGATCTAGGTCTAGATTCAAGACCAGTTGTTTTAGTTTCTCGACATAAACTACTCAAACTCAAACTTCTAAAGCATCCGGTTTCGGACAATAACTTTTGAGACAAGGTGAATACTTTAGAAGGATTTCTGAAAATTCATCTATTCTATAAGGTTTCATGTGAGATTTTCAGAAATTCGTTATTTTTGCCAAAGGATTGGCCTACAATCCCACAAGATCGCGAAAAGTGAAAAGAGGGAAGGGAGGCCTTAGCCCTGCAGTGGGATAATTATAGACTTATAATAATAATTTGCCAATGCAAAAATGGGCACATGGTTTGTGTTAAAGACCAGACTTCGACAGTAGTCGTTAATTACTTATCGACACGTTTGTGGTTCATCTAAATCATTGTTGTGTCAAGTTCACCTTCTGCCAAATACTTTCTCATGTTGCATATTCATAACTAAGCTTTAGGCCCGACGTCGCCCGGATTTTTCCATTCTTTTTACTTTATTATAATGGCTTCATTTGAGCCGTGATCTGAAATGTTTATGTGAATTTAGTCATTGTTTAGTTTTCTAGGTAATCGCAGGAGTGCTAAGGTATTCAAATGATTGTAGCTTGATTTAGAGTGTCTGCAGTTAGCAACGATGTGATAATGGAAGCTGTTCCTTGAAAGAGTCGATCAAGAGTTTTATTGGCGCCAAAAAATGGCTTCCAAGTATTCTTGTAGACTGTTGAACTAGTGGGTATTGCTTTTTTTATAATAATAATAAATCATTTTATTTCGGACAACTAAGAGATCCATAAATTGTTAGTAACAGGTTTGTTCTTAAACACTATTGTTAGTAACTTAACTAAAGACGAGTTAATGAGAAGACCACCCACAGTGACATTGAAATACTAAGGTATTAATTAGTCTACTCACAAATTGCCTTATTATGGTGGAGGAAGAATCAGAGGCTACCACCTTCAGGATGCTATTGTGACTGCCCCTTATTCTGCCCAGAAGTGAGGCCGTTTTCTCTCACGACGGGGGTTGCGGTCTCTCGGGGCGGTGTGGTCTTGGCGGTGTCTCTCGACATCGCCAACGCCTTCAACACCATGCCCTGGAGCTGCATTAGGGAGGCACTCCGGTATCACCGGGTGCCGGCCTACCTTCGTCGTGTAGTCGGGGACTACTTTACAGACAGGGCTGTCATCTACCCCGGTCAAGACGGAGAATGGAACCGGCGAGAGATGTCGTGCGGTGTTCCACAGGGATCGGTTCTGGGGCCGCCCCTGTGGAACATCGGTTACGACTGGGTGCTGCGTGCCGACCTTCCTAGCGGCGTCAGCGTCGTCTGCTACGCTGACGACACGCTGGTGCTAGCACAGGGGGGGTCGCACGAGGCGGCGGCCGACAATATGACACGCGGGGTTGCGATAGTCGTTGAGAGGATCCGGCAGCTGGGTCTCGAGGTGGCACTTCACAAGTCCGAAGCAATGTGCTTCTATGGGCGTGGGAATGTGCCACCGTCGGGATCGCAGCTAACGGTGGGAGTGGTTCCCATCGGCGTCGAGTGTACTTTGAAGTACCTAGGACTCGTCCTCGACAGCCGGTGGAACTTCGTGAAGCATTTCCGACGTTTGGCTCTCAGACTGGAGCGGGCGGCGCCTGCCTTTAGGTGGCTCCTGCCCAATCTGGGGGGGCCAAACGCCTCCTGCCGGAGGCTCTATGCGGAGATCGTGCGGTCCATGGCCCTTTACGGGGCCCCGGTGTGGGCGAGTGCTTTGAGGAAGCGGGCCGCCCACTACCTGAACGCGCCCCAAAAGGTGATGGCCGTAAGGCCAGTCCGTGGGTACCGCACGATCTCCCGCGAGGCGGCGAACCTCCTCACCGGATTGCCGCCGTGGGATCTAGAGGCGATAGTCCTCGCGCGCCTGCATGAATGGCGCGCTGAGGCGCTGCACCGGGGGGTCACTCCGTTGCCGCGGCAAATTGCTGCGCAGCGGACAGACCTCCGGTGCGATCTCATGGCGGCATGGAGACAGCGACTGTCGCAACCCCGTGCAGGGCACGCCACGATAGTGGCGGTAAGTCCCCTCTTTGAGGAGTGGCTGGAGAGGCGCCACGGCGCCCTCACCTTCCGTCTGACGCAGGTACTCACCGGACACGGTTGTTTCGGGAGGTACCTGCACCGAATCAGGCGGGAGGAAACGCCCGGTTGTCACCATTGTGAGGATCGGCCGGAGGACACGGTGGAGCACACCGTGGAGGTGTGTCCCGCTTGGGCGGAGCCCCGCCGTGTTCTCGTAGCGGCGATCGGCGGC
This sequence comes from Diarsia brunnea, assembly GCA_949774965.1. NCBI lineage: Eukaryota > Metazoa > Arthropoda > Insecta > Lepidoptera > Noctuidae > Diarsia > Diarsia brunnea. Next base: position 1,375,653 of record OX459009.1, read on the forward strand.
GGCGACCTCTCGCGTCCGGCCCTGGTGCAAGCCATGATCCGGGGCGAGGAGGAATGGGACGCCGTCGCCTCCTTCTGCGAAGCAGTGATGCTAGCGAAGGAGGTGGCGGAACGTGAGAGGGAGAGAACCTCTCGTCCCAGCCGCCGCGGGAGGCGCTCCGGGCGTCGGGGGCCACGTGATGGCTTCCGGCCACCGTAGACGCGGGCCTGTGGACGGTGAGTGATGGGTAAGCTCGCCGTCCGTCCGTCTTATGACGATAACAGGCCGTGTCGACGGCGCGTTCGTGTTCCACGCGCGCCTCAAAGAGATGTCAGCAACACGGAAGGGGCCCACAAGGGCCGACGCCTGTCGAGGCTTCGGGATGTCCGCAAGGGATACCGAGGCCTCGACATGAAGGGCGAAGAAGGAACATGGGTGGTTTTTAGTCAGTAGAAGTCTGACGCTCCCTCTCGCTCTGCCCAAGAGCGGGAGGGGTTATTTGATGATTTCCCACCCCAAAAAAAAAAAAAAAAAAAAAAAAAAAAAAAGGCCGTTTACTTGCGGATGATGGCATGAAACCCATCGGTATGGTTTACCGCGAACATAGACACTGCAAAACCACAACTACCAATGGAAAAACGTCTTCTGTATTTACACAATAACTTTTTTTTCATGAACTTTTTGGTAGCTCAGTTAAACCATACATTTTTTATCAATTAAGCTAAGTATTCCTATTGACACCAGGAATTACATCATAACCCAGTTTTTTAGTCTTGCCTTATTTCTGACTTTGGTTTGATAGAAAAATATTGAAGCAGGATGCATTGTACGTTTTGTTCAGAACTGAAAAAATGGGTAAGCTAAAAAACACCCTAGACCAAGTAGTAAATAATGGGACCGTCAACATTAAAAAAGTATGGTTTAACTTAGCTACCAAAAAACTCATGAAAAAAAAAGTTATTGTGTGAATACAGAAGACGCTTTTCCATTGGTAGTTGTGTTACAGCCATATTGGATTGAAAATACTAGGGCCATGGGCTCCGAGTGTCCATAGTCTTCGGAACTTTGCCACGCGGTTGGTCGATTCTTCCTACGAACAGAGGGCTGGCCTATTTTGCGGTCATAAAATCAGCATTGCCAGCATTTTGACTCCCTTTATTTTCTTTTTTTTTTGATTTCATAATTATTTTAAGTTTAATTATGAATTTATTTAGCATGAATTTGCTTTAAACCATTGGAATACGCCTTTTTTTTTTTTGGCGGTTGAAAAATCATCAAATAACTCCCGCTCTTGGGCAGAGCGAAAGGTAGTGTCAGACTTCTACTGACTAAAACCACCCATGTTCCTTCTTAGCCCTTCATGTCGAGGTTGCGGTATCTCTTGCGAACAACCCGCAGCCCTGACGGGCGTCGGCCCTTGTGGGCCCCTTCCATGTTGCTGACATCTCTTTGAGGCGCGCGTGGAACACGAACGCGCCGTCGACACGGCCTGTCGTCGTCATAAGACGGACGGACGGCGAGCTAGCCCATCACTCATCGTCCACTGGCCCGATTGGAATACGCCTAACGCCTAACTATTTCCAATGTATTATTTCAATGCAAATGATTGACACTTGTTCAGGCTCTAAGTGATCAAAATGTCAATCTATATGGACAGTTTTATGGTTAGCATGAATCGTAGGTTATTACCTTGGTTTATATTTATCAGTCATAAATCAATAATATTATGTATGCCACATTTGTATTGTTTCAAGCGGTACTATGCCATACCTCCTATTGTTTGCTCGACCTATCATATCAATAAAATGTAGAGGAACATTTTCATTGTCCGTTAGAGATTCAGATTGTGATGGTAAAGTGGAGTAAAGAGGATTCATCAGTTCATCACACACATACACTTTAGACGTCTCTAACTTATTTACAGGTAAAATAAAAATGTCATATCGTAAAATTTTGACCATACATGCTGAAAATGTAGTTCACGATTATTTATTTGTTTAACACTTAGCATTTTCTATCAGTCTACCTTTGGGTGACGCAGAAACAAACAGTGGAGGGCATCATCATCTAAATAGCCAATTCCAAACTTTGTTGGGGGTGGTTTCCAGTCTAACCGGATGCAGGTGAGTGGTCAATCTGAAAACAACTTCAATTGCATTATCACTACTATTTGTACTATTATATTTTACAGCCGTCGTCATATCGTATCATTGAGCTGCCTCTCTGCTGCACTAGCCGGGAAAACTATGGGATGATCGACGACTGCTCCAGTTGTGAAAACGAAAATTATAATAAATCTTATTTCGCTAAACTTTGTCGTACTTTTTTAATTTAAATTTAATAAGGCACGGGGATATCCTCACGTCTGTGAGCTTCATGTATTGCAGATGTCCGTACACAGGCAGTGGAACTACTTTAGAGAAAACACACAACGTCAATGCTACAAAATCAAACTTCACAAAATCATTTATTTATTTTTCCAAAAGGGCTTAGGTAAAGCATTTCGTCAAATATACATCAGTATTACATGGTTATATATATAGGACACGTAGGGAGGATCTCATAATTTGCTATCACTCGGACACAAATAAATTATTATTATAAAATGTTTGTCTTCAAACTTAAAACATCTAAACTAAGTAATTTGTATGTCACCAAATGTATCACGAATTACAAGTCCAACTGCTTTATAATCGTTTCCTGTGTAAAACATTAGTATTCCGATATCGAATCGATCCCAAAATTCGGGAAACAGACGAACGTATGTGTTTTTTGTTCTAAAAAGCGAATTAGAATGTTTAAAGCGGTTAGCGTATGAGTCATCTGGATTTATACGTTAGATTGTGATACAGGATAGGCAGAAGTATCACTTTATCCATGACTTCAAGCTCCTCTGTGCTGAATTAAGCAGAAATCGCTGAAGAACCCTGCATTTGACAGTGCTTTTAGTGAAGTGTGAGGTTAGAAGAGGTTGCTTCAAACAAACTGGCAACTTGGTGAACTAGCTCCATTAAGTCGCTAGTCTTACCACCATCTGTAGCACCTCTTGCAACAGCCAGCTGAGTTTCTCTTCAAAATGAAATTGAAAATCAAAAGTCATTTATTCAAACTAGGCTGATAATCAGCACTTTTCGAACGTCAAAATTTACTTTACTTATTTACAAGTGACAGTCCCCCAAAACGCCCACCCTTCGACACTTCCTAGTGTTTTTGCTGGAAAGAAGAAGTGGCGGAACAAACTTCCCAGCAACACATCTGTCTGTTTGGTTAGATCATTATCATCATCATCATTTCAGCCAAAAGACATTTACTGGAGGACACAGGCCTCCCCCAGTGTCGCCACATTGACCGGTCCGTGCGTCTCGCATCTAATGGGTCCCCGCAATCTTCATCAGGTCATAGGAGTTCATAATCAATTATCTAGGTCACGTGTCTTGAATAGCCCAATATTCCTTTACTCAAAAATCTACATGAGGCTGAAATTTAATTACTTTTCAGTGGATATTTCTTTTTCAAGTAGAGATTCTAACACCCGTATATATATATGTCAAAGTGACCCAAAGTTAAAATTCTTAGTATTGCTCCCTTTGACGGTTTTTACTTCGTTCAAATTCTTGTCTATTGCACAAAATGCTTGCATAAGTATAATTACTTAAACTCAAGTAATAAATTTTACTTGACAATAGATACATGAGTAAGTACCACCTTTTTTTTTTGGCGGGTGGAAAATCATCGAATAACCCTAAGCTCTTGGGCAGAGCGAAAGGGAGTGTCAGACTTCTACTGACTAAAAACCACCCATGTTTCTTCTTAGCCCTTTGTGTCGAGGCCACAGTATCTCTTGCGAACAACCCGCAGCCCCGACGGGATCCCTTAGACCGATACTCATCCATAGTGTAGGTCTAAATCAGAGTCATGTAAATACCTGAATTTTGTCCTAGAAAAGTGGGTCTACTGCTCCTAGCTATTTAGTATAACCTAGTTTGTGTAGGCACCTAGCGTCTGCCTAGCACTAAATCTGTATACGACGCACAATGATGTCACACTGGGCTTCAACTCTTTGAATTCAGATGTCGTATTGAATGTGGAGTGGTGTAAAAGACGAGCGGAGAGCGATTAAACGGTACCCTTGGAAGGAATCCAGTAAAGGACATTGTTAGCTGCCAGATCTTATTTTAAAAGATTTTAGCCGGCTGCCAGTCCACTAGATGCGGTTTCATCATCATCGTCATCATTTCAACCATAAGACGTCCACTGCTGGACATAGGCCTCCCCCAAAAGGGGGTGTTTTGCCATAATCGCCACGCTTGGCAGGCGGGTTGGCGATCGCAGTATGGTTCTTACGAAGGCACAGAGAACGCTGCTGCCCATTCTCTGGTAAGTCCCTTAGTTGCCTCTTTCTACACCCATGGGAAGATATGGGATGCTGCTATTCTTTACGTCTGACACCAGACGGAAACGATGCGGATGCGGTTTAATAACAATATTTTAAATGGTGTGACTGCCTTTCAGATTTCCACAACCTACTTACGTTACTGGATTAAACGAGATCCCATACCGATAATCGCTCGTAGTCTAAAGTACATAGCTGGTATCGATGAGATAGCAAAACAATTTTTTTACATAAATATAATAGACTAAGAAGAAGGTACAGTTAACTTTAAAAGTTGCAAGGAGAGATAGCAGGAATAATTAAAACTTTGCACTATAGTGTTAGTAAGGACTTTTCAAAATTTCGCTACTTTTCACTTCTACTTCAAAACGCTCTTCTTATAACTCTAGACCACACCAAACAGAGACACACATTGACAACAAATCAATCGCGCACGCGCCACGTTTGACATGTATATGCGCAGACGCACGGAATGTCGATCGATAAGCAGTGCTACTAAAAATACTCGATTCTCGTTGTTTGAGCAAATTGTATATATTTTATGTTGGAGCTGTTCTTGTGTTCCTTCAGCACGAGTTGTAGAAATGATGCTGTGGTGGATAAATAAGGGTCAGCAACGGTTGGTGAAAGGGAAGACTGCTCAGCTTTAACATTGATGGAGGTATATTCACTAATGGTAGCTATTGATAAATAAAGTTTCATGGAATGTAACTCTTGGTGGAGTTCGTGTCTAAATAATAACAAACGCTCAGGTTGATTTTCAGGTTAAACCGCGCTTGCCTGATTGGTTTCGTGAATGAGTGACCGCCTCTTACACACCATGTTTCTTCTGTGCCTCGGAATACATGTTAAACCGATGCCCCGGCTGTCTATTGTAGATCTATGGCAGTCGGTACAGGTAGTCTGAAAGTTTGATAACCAGTCTTAACAACAGAATTCGAATTACTGAGTACAAACTGGGTCCCATAGGCAGTCGCTCCATCTAAAACACACAGCTGCATCCTTAGACCAACAAAAAATTACTAAATAATGATTTATTGGAGTAAATATAATGTTTGATTTGTGGTATGTCTTGGAATGTATGTACATATTTTAAACAGAACAGTGTCATTATCATCAGCTTTTAGCAGTCCACTGCTGGGAATAGGTCAGTCGCAAGCCAATTAACTCGATTCCCCAGCCTGCCTGCGAAGAATGTCGCTCCACCGAGCCTGAGGGCGTCCTACCTTAGGCTTGCCAAGTCGCAGTCTGCATTCACGAACACGTCTACCCCAGTGGATCTCGGTTATACGGCTAATATGGCTACATATGGTGGATGCAGCTCGGCCCCTTTACTGGGGCATCTATCCGAACAGTGGGAACATTATAGGCGGCTTCAGCCAACTTGATCACTGATTCTGTTTCATACTTTAAGATTCCAGATATCATCGAAAGAATCAAACACAAATTACTCCGGCGTTGTGGACACATTTTACTCCGGCGGAGATACCGCGTTTTCCCTTTTTTATATTATTTAATTCTATTGTTTAACGTACTTAATACACTATTGTAATCAGTCTACGAGTTTCATTAGTCTGCTCCCGCTTAGCTATCGAATATAATAATATATCAGCAAAAACACACGTTGTACACAATTTATGAAATTCTTTCTAATGAGCGATGTACTCGTATATGAACGAGCTTTTAAACTTTTTCCCGTAACAGGAAACACCCACAAAACTACAGCGACACTAAAAACTTGCAAATCATTTAGCTATCACAAAAGTTGTTATCTAATCATCGGTTGGTGAGCAATTTCGATCGCAGGCGACCGCGACCGCGGCCGTGGGAATGTGAGGTGCGCGCGCGCAGTATCTCGCGCGATCTCATCTGATAGCGGAGTTATCTGGCACGATCGGCGCACGAGTCGGTGCTGTGCTAGGTGCACATGAGAGCTGGTGAAATGGGGATAGGTTCTGAATTTGTTGGCTTATTTATGCTTACTTTTGACTGAAAAATGTTCGCAGCAGCGATTTCATCATCATCAGCCTGTAGTGTTCCCAGTGCAGGGACTCAGGCCTCCTCTCTATAAGAGGGAGGGGTTATTATTAAAAATACACCACGTGGGCCCAGTGCAGTATGGTAGATGTCACATGTCATGTCTTCGAATTGCAATTTGGTAGCTCACAATTACCGAGATTTAGCTTATTTTGTTAGATGGACCATTAAGAAATCAACAATCAATGAATATTCTTTAATATTTCATATATAGTTATACAGCAATGCTTTACCTAATGATAGAAATCATGGGAAAGGTTCCTGAAAATAAATTAAATTGCTCTACAAGTACAGTAAAATGGCATGGGTATAATTTCCCTGAGAAAAGTTTAATTAATTAAACTTTTGATTAACCTTCAAAAGTTACAGGCATGCTTTGTTATTCTTTTTAATTTTGAACGGTAAGCTTTTACGCAGACACAGAACTATTTGTGTCTTTTAAATGAGTTAACTAGGAATATAATGTTTAGTGTTTTATTCCACATAACTTCCGAAGCATAGTCACCTCAGTCGGGGGCGAGTGTTGGCGACGCTAGCGCCCTCACCGCTGTTAATCGTGATTTTAGATTTTAAATGGACACGTAGAGATTCATTGGTTCACCGAATGGGAGATTTTTGGTTCTAACTGATTTGTTACATTGCTATATGGTTATTTGATAAATGTTAGATATCGTTTATAGATATTTTTAACCTGGTTAGATAGAATGCGCTATGCACATTTAAATATGATAAATTTTATACGAGTAGAGTGGAAAAAATTGTGAATTTTTAGAATCGTTTCCTGCAAACAAAACCTGGAATGCTTGACCCAGTGAAAAAGGTATGCAAGAAACTAACACGAGGCCTGAGCATGACGCGGGCCTGTGGACGGTGAGTGATGGGTAAGGTCGCCGTCCGTCCGTCTTAGGACGACGACAGGCCGTGACGACGGCGCGTTCGTGTTCCACGCGCGCCTCAAGGAGATGTCAGCAACATGGAAGAGGCCCGCAAGGGCCGACGCCCGTCGGGGCTGCGGGTTGTTTGCAAGAGATACCGCAGCCTTGACATAAAGGGCTAAGAAGGAACATGGATGGTTTTTAGTCAGTAGAAGTCTGACACTTCCTTTCGCTCTGCCCAAGAGCGGGAGGAGTTATTCGATGATTTTCCACACACCATAAAAAAAAGGCCTGAGCATGAGGCCTGGTCTCGATTCCCGGGCCGGGCAAAGTGTTATTGTATTTACAGGCTTGATGTTATGTAAAAATTAACCACTCTAGGAAAACATCTACAATCCCAGATTCACAGTGCATTCCAAAATAGTCTGGTGATAGCAGTCTGTTGTTATGAGGACATCTGAAGACATTCCTGCCAAAGCACATTATTATATCTACGCTGAAACTTTAGTAAATGAAACGTTTTGATTTTGTCGGTAAATATTAAAGGAACTGGGCATAAAACATCTGAACAAATAAAACATTTTACAAGGGTTTTTATTATCCTCGCTGTATAAAACGATATCAAATTATTGTTTATTATTGATGCGCCAGTAATTATCGCTAAAAAAAAGGTCGATAGCATTTAAAAGAGCAGAAATCTATCATGTTTTGCTAACCTAGCTCATCATAAACATAATATTGGCGAATTAATTTAGCTCAATTTTATTTGACAGCACAAATAAGTTTTATAAATGAATCGACGTTTAAATAAAAAGAATCTATGTTAGGCCATTCAATCAAAACTATAGGTACACCGTCATTCGACCTCAACCTTTGAAAAAAAAGAATAAAAACTGAACACAAAAACAAATCGGTATCAAAACAAAACGAACGACTAATTATTCGACTAAGCGTTGAAGGGAGAGCAGATCGAATCGATATACATCGATAAGACAAAATCAATAAAATCATTGCCAGATTACAAAAAGGATGGTTGTTCATCATTGCCACATTAAAAAAAGATGGGTCGGCTTGTTTCATGTCTGAGTGTCGGCACTCGTTTGATGTTCTAATAATGCGACCAAATTGAGTCAATGGCACTAAATGTGTGACGAATCGAGTTATCTAAGTGTTTCATCGAGTTGTTGACGGGCCGACATACAGGATGTTTAATAATTGATTTTATGAAGTAATATTATTGAGGTTCGATTAGTGTTTCTTTTCGATTATAAGTTCATTCTTATTTAGGTTTTAAATACTTTATTGATTTATAATTGGGATTGATCTTTTTTGTTTAGCAGCTAATCGTGTAAACTCGTTCTAGAGCCTAGCAAACCAGTGGCGGCCTAGTTCAAAAGGTTGTTAATTCCAAATATGATTGTTTCATTGACATTTATGTGATTCCTAGTTTATGAAGTAACTAGCATCATTAAAAAATAATACAGTTACATTGAGCACCGTATGCGAATGCGGAAGAAATCATCGTGAAGAGACTACCGGCATGTGAAGCATAAAGAATTCGGAGATATGACTGTGAGGTCTGCCAACACGGGGCCCACGTAGTGGTCCCCGATGTGAGAGGGAATCACAACATAAGGCCTGTATCTCAGGGGCTGCGGGTTGCTCGCAAGAGATACCGCGGCCCCGACATGAAGGGCTAAGAAGGAACATGGGTGGTTTTTAGTCAGTAGAAGTCTGACGCTCCCTTTCGCTCTGCCCAAGAGCGGGAGGGGTTATTTGATGATTTTCCTCCGGCCAAAAAAAAAAGCCCGTATCTTAATAGAACTTTATAGAATAACTAGCAGCGACTAGCTAACTAGGCTGAAAACTGCATTAAAATCTGTTACGTAGTTTAAAAGATCTAAGCGTAAAAACAGCGGGAGTGACTTTATTTTAAACTATGCAAAGCAATGAAAATATTAGAACTTTTTTAACCCAAATCGTTGTTGACTGATTTCTACAACATCCTATACACAAAATCTATCGACACTTGGATAATGTCGAGGTCAATCCGCGATATTTGCTGTTCTCTAATGTCATTTAATTTTTATATTATATTCACACTGAAATATAATATAATATCTGTGACCAATCGTGTTGACAGGATTCTCGCAAATTGATGTCTTTATTTGAGCAATGTTTTGATTTTAATTTAACCTTTTGATTTAGTTGGCAAGGACAGATTGAAATTGAAGTTGTTTAATGTTGTGAATTCTATCCGCGATCGAGAATATAGTGAACTTTATTATTATCATCTATAGCCCGAATATCTCCGACTCCGGAGTATAGGCCTCTCCTTGCTTATGCCAAGCTCCACGCTCTTGTGCCAGCCTCATGCAGAATGTTCTCGCGATGGCAACATTGTGAATTTAGAAAACTAATGGCACCCCGTCGGGACTGCGGGTTGTTCGCAAGAGATACCGCGGCCTCGACATGAAGGGCTAAGAAGGAACATGGGTGGTTTTAAGTCTGTAGAAGTTCCGACGGGGATTTCTTCAACCCTAACTTTAATAAAGGTAAGCTAGTTTACCGACTTAAATAAACTTACCTACCTTTTGTCTGTTCCTTCTAAACTAAACCACAGACTAACAATCAATCGCTCCTATAAATCACGACTATCAATATTACAGTTAAGGCGGTTTCACACGGGACGCGGTCGCAGCGACAAGTGCTCGCACGCAACGCTCAGACGGCTTCCGTAAGCAAATAGTCGCAGTCGTAGCTCATTAGTGTCGTTCGGTTGGTACTTCGTTAGTTTTCCATGGATAATTGTTGCGACAGTATTTCGAATGAGGTTTATTTGAATTTAGAGTATGTTTTTTGTTATGGTTGTGTTTTGTTTTTTGTCGATATGGGTTTGAAAACAGATGAATATGGACGAGATTAGTATAAAAGAAACATTTTGAATGAAATAAAACCCTGTATCCGATGGGAAATTTAATTATATTTAGAGAATTTAATTAAAATTCCCATCGGACACAGGGTTTCTAGAAGAAAAATATATAGAAAGTATCCACATAAATAAATAAAGAGTTCCTCGGGTCTAGTAAATCGATAGGAATATTCAGCCTTTGTAATAAAATTGAGCCTCAGCAAATACCCAGCTACAAGTATCGATATGAAAAGAAAATGCTGCTCCTTAAAAAACACACACAACATGTCGCTTGTTATCCCCGAAGGATTAGGCAGCGATCCTAATATAATAGTATACCCACATTTCGCAAGTTATATTTAAGTCCCATGTAATAGGGAGCGGGCCTATTGCCAACAACCGAGCACAACTTTAAAAAAATATTAAAAAAGACCATATTATTATACCATATAATTTTGACCAAAAAACACTATCTTTTCGAGGAAAGAAATCTTCATCAATTTCGTCAAACCAAAATCTCTGAATCTCTGCTGCACCCTCCCCACGTGCAGGCGTGAAGATAATTATCTCCTACTTACTGTCCGCTCATTGCGGTATCGTTGAACTTTGCCACAGATGGTTGTCGCAGCCATACTTAGGCAATTATTTATAGTCCCAGCCTAGGTGCTGACGGCCCTGTGATGGGTTAACATAAAGTGTTAGATTAGCTACCTAGTATGGGTGGATTCATGATTAATCGGTTACAAGTAAACACCGTAAATGAAGAAATAAAATTAAAATTTTAAAGATTATTTTTATTAATAGCACACCAGCACCGTAGCAGCCATGGAGTCAGGATTTGTGCCCGATTGATGGCAATAGGCTCGCCCTCTATTACATGGGACTGAAACATAAGTGGCGAAAATATGCGGGTGAACTAATGGGTACTACACCTCTACCTAACCCTTTGGGGATTGCAGGCGTGATGATATGTTATGTTAGTAAGTCTTTAACTAAATATGCAAACCAAAAATCTTAGAAGTTAAGTTTGATCAACTTTCCGTTTCCGTCCGATTGAGCAAATAAGATAGTTGACAAAAAAAAATAATTAGTCCGCGTAATAGTTTCCAAAAAGTATTGGACACATATTTTTTCTTTTTTTACGTAAACAAAAAAATTAAGACAGATACAGTGCCTCGAAAAGTCGTGTGACGTCACAACTCATGATTTTCCAACAGCCAAAAAAAAAAAAAAAGGGTCTTAAAAAATAGGTACCTGGCTAAATGTTGCTGTAGGTCACATTTAAGGAAAATATACAAAACGATGTTATGTATAAGTTATTATTTATCAGAATTACAACATAGAATTTATTACAACAAATATCAAATCCTATAACACACTAAGGCGAACCCAACTGCGAGTAATCGCGTCATTCTCTAGTCGGCGCGCGCGCACCTCAGTCTAATAAATGATCAATGATGCTGCGGCCGCGCCGGAAAAATGCCAAATATTCCATACATCACTCGTACTTTGAATATTGACAGGCGGATGGTCTGTTCACCATAGAGTTATTGCGTGGTAGAATTGGACATGGCTGTGCCACAATATTTTAAGATTCATGGTGGTGAAATAAATTACACAAATTAGCGCGCCTTTTTGTTTCCGAAATTGAAACTCATACTGTAGTTTTAAAACAGAGGTATGACGATTCCAACTTGGTGGTTTGACATTTATGATTTTATTGACTGTGTTAATTTTGTATTTATTTCAAATTGTGATGACCTATTTACTGACATATTTTTTATTTAATTTTTATTTCTTTGACAAAAGATTTTGTTTTTTTTATTTATTTTATTGTGATCTGTTGACATGCCACTTTAAATTTGTAATTAAATATGTTAATGTAATTTGGTACGCCATATTGGCAAAACAGTGCTCATTTTTTAACAAAGACTATCTGTAATACCTATGTTTTAGTTTGATTGATTGAAAACAATTGATTGAAAATTTTATTTAAAAACACCGGGAGAATTGTAAAGGAAGGGGGAGGCCTCTTACTTTCTAATTCTCCCGGTGTTTAGGATTCTTTGGACAATCAGTCAGTAACGAGTCCAAAACGTCACGCAAGCGTTTCTTCAGCCTACATCGGTAACAACTACCGTCTACAGGCACCCACTGTGTGATGAATCTGGCCCATCTCTCCTAGCCCGTCCTGGAAATGTGACCCACCTAGTCCCATATTAACTTTTATTTTTTTTGGCGTGTGGAAAATTATCGAATAACCCCTCCCGCTCTTGGGCAGAGCGAAAGGGGGTGTCAGACTTCTAATGACTAAAAACCACCCATGTTCCTTCTTAGCCCTTGCACCGAGGCCGCGGTATCTCTTTCGAACAACCCACAGCCCCGACGGGGTCCCATATTAACCTCGCAGACTTATCGCAGTGACAGCAGATAGGTATCTTAATTTAATTCTAAAAGTTATCCAAACCTTCCTAACTCTACATACCACACATAAGGTCAAAAACGAAAACTTAAAGAAAAAAATCGTTTGGCGATGTAACTCGGAGCATTTGATTAGTATTTGTAACGTGTATATTAACCCAATTGAATGGTAAGACGCTTGATCTTTGATTGACGGGCCGTGTAACGAGTCTATTTTGTTCGGGACCAGTGCGCGCCGCAATGGGAGACCGCCTTTTTTTTCCATAGATTTGGAAATTAATGGAGATGGGACGGTTTTCTTGTTTTTGGTACTTTTCTCTCTGGTCGGTCCCTCATGTCTGAGGATCGTGGTCAGCATGTGGGTTGCATCTGGAGCGGATGATCTGCCTCCACCGGTTTCTGTCCAGCGCGTCTCTCACAATCTCATGGAATTTGGACGACGTCGTTTCTTTTATTTGGCCGGTCCATCTAGTTGGCGAACGACCGCATGATCTTTTGGTACTTGGAGAATAGGAAATAGTCTATATTTTAAGTCTCAAATATTGGTTTAGTCTAGTTATCTAGTAGATGCGAACCCTCTTGCTGAGCATGAAAAGTCTTGGGCTTATTTTTTTTTATTGGGTGCTTCCATTAGGCATAGCATTTCTTAGAAGCAGCCGATAGTCAGGATTCGTGCTCGGTTGATGGCAATGGACTAAGCCTCTATTACATGGGACTTAAACATAACTGGCGAAACGTGGGTGTACTATTAGGTACACTAATCCTAATCCAGATAAACATAATATAACATCACGTCTGTAATCCCCGAAGGGTTAGGTAGAGGTGTACCTAATAGTACACCCACATTTCGCCAGTTATGTTTAATTCCCATGTAATAGGGGGCGAGCCTATTGCCATCAACTGGGCACAAATCCAGACTCCGTGGCTGTTACTAATAAATTCCTGATGGAAAAAGCCAATAACACTTTGCCCGACCCGGGAATCGAACCTAATCCTTCAGGGATTAAAGGATGTTTATGTTGTTTCTCAGTAGAGGCCCTATTTCATGGGATTTAAAGATATCTGATTCAATGTGGGTGTAAGCCTTTGGACAACATTCCGGGGATAAAATGCATGGTATGATATGTTTTATGTTTCATATTGATTTTAATGACTTAATTGATGTTTAACAAACCTAAAACGAGATCAAGGATTACGATAAATATTTTGATAATGACATCATCATTGAACATTCTAATCAAATTGGTTAAAAAGTCTACTGCCTTGAGAACTGGTCAATTGGGCTATTTGTTGTTGATTGATTAATGTAATCAATCAGCTATACCTACTCCAAATTATATATATATTTTGACAGATTACTGACTACTCAATTTCAATGTCTGAATCAAGTTTATTTGACTCTATAACATACATGAAGTATTATCGAGTGTTTTTTGTTTTTCATCATCATTATGTCAATTTATTGGGGGTCAGGGCATCATGTCTTTTTCTTTCATACTTCTCTATTAGGTGCTCGTCATCTCTGTAGTCACCTCCTTTCTGGCCATATCATCCGTCACCAAGTCTATCCAACGTTTATTTGATCTATTTCTTTCTTTAAATTAGATTTTTATCTAATTTAAAGAAAAACACGCTACATCGTTTTTATGTTCATTTTATTATTGCTTAGAACCAGATATCCATCACGCTTGTAAAATTCCGCTAGCAAAATTACACTCAGTAGTTTCAGATACAGTACACAAGAGCTCCGAAGTCAAAAATAGGCATCAAACTCACCAAACTTCAAACCGCCACATCTCTTTAATTACCAGGTACCTAATCTATGTCCGATTGACAATCGCCACTTGACTCCCGACCCCTGTACGTACATTGTAATGACGCGCACTTCATTATGTCTGATAAAAGGTGGCGGTTGGCTGAAAGGTGGTATGGTGGTGAGAGGAGGTGTGTTCCCACGTTTGGCTATCGATATGTTGCGTGTGATGTGTGAACTTTATTTGTAAGGTAGATTTGATATTTTCGTGGTCGAAGTTTTCTTGGAGGATGATTTGAGGACAATACAAAATTAATAATTATCAATGTCGATAAATTGTTCAATGCATTAATTTTGAGCACCAGTGATGTAGAATGTTTTTCCAACGTTGATTTTTTTATATTTTCAGTTAGTGTTTATGCTCAACCAAACCAATCCAAATTAACTATATAAGATCATATTTAATTATCTCTAGAAAACAACGATCTCCATATCAAGAACTTCTCATTATTAATTTTATCATAATATTAAGAACTATCCCATAACGTTTCCTATTCATCTACGTGACTACCTTCAACGGACTGTTCCCCTTTTCTGCAAAATCAGCGTGAAATCCAAACCCAAAACACGCTTTACTTATCTCCGAATGACATTCAAATTTGTCAAATCACGTCTCACTACCCATTCAGTTCTCTAAACCGACTTCACAAAAAAGGGGTATCACTCAAAATTGAAGAAAAAAAACAAAAACAAGCCACAGATTCAGTAAACAGTAATTATCACTTTGACAAAAGATGAAGGTTTCGTATAAAAAGTGTTGGAAAAACTTGCGGTTACCAAAACAATGGTTCTTGGAACTTCTGGGGCATATTGTCTTGACGGATTGTTAATTTTTGAGATTTGTATGGGTACAGGGTGTTGGAATAACTGTGTTTTAGTTTATGGATGGAATTTCAATAATATTTACACCAACATGTTACATACCAAGTTTCTCTGTGCTTCCGAAGCACGAAGGAACTTGGTACGTATCAGTAAACCACGTTAAGCTGTGGTCCCGGGCTGTCATATTGAAGATATTTCACAGTCGTTACAGTTGACACGTTTACTTGCCAAAGAGTCCCATATTACCCTATGCTAATTGGGTTTTGGGGGTCAGATAGGCAGTCACTTGGTTAGACTGTAAGCCGACCCCAACATAGTTAAGAAAAGGCTAGGCAAATGACGATGATTGTGGATACTGTATAAAATGCTTAAGATTGAGAAAAAGTAGGTTCTTGTTGTCAATAAAATGTATGTTGCTTGTTTATTTCCATAATTCTTTGACGAAAAAATATAATTATTAGTGTCCACTATATTTTGTTCATCATCATCATTTCAGCCATAAGACGTAGGCCTACCCCAGAAGGGGGGGATTTGCCGTAATCGCCACGCTTGGGAGGCGGGTTGGCGATCGCAGTATGGTTGTTATGAAGACACAGAGAACGCAGCTGCCCATTCTCTGGTAAGTCCCTTAGTGGCCTCTTACGACACCCACGGGAAGATATGGGATGGTGCTATTCTTTACGTCCAACACCATACGGAACTATATTTTGTTAATGCAAGTATATCAACTTCAAAGTAAGCATAAGTAGTGAGTGAACGTAGGTACTGTTCACTCTTCTTATAATAAATCTCAATAATTTGTGGCTTTATTATGGTACTTACTGCTAAGCATGTAAATTAGAAGAAGCTCCCAAATTGAATTGTCAAACTTTTACTTCTTTTTAACATCAATCTACAAATTACTGTATTCCTATATTGAAACACGCTTTATATATTTCCGTTAAATTCAAATGCTAAACGCCTGCGCCCCTGCTGCTACAAAAAAAAACTCATAATGTGTCATAAATATTCTGTAATCTGTCAAGAATGAGGATTTAGACTATCGTGAAGGCGTCTCAGGAGAATACAACCCTTTTTTGTAAAAAAAACTACAGTCTATTTTGAACCTTATCCCCTTGTTATAAAGATCGTTGAAGAGGTTCTAGGTGGCAGTTTTTAAACAGGCGACTTTGAACCTTGAAGTTTTAGGTGGAAGGTCGTAAATGTCTTGGATTTTTGGATAGATTCTGTGAATGAAATTCATCGTAGCCACTTGATTTTTGTGTGAAATACGTTTATTTTGATATTTCAATCTGTGTATATTTGGGAGTTCCGTTATTTCCGTGTTTGGTCTATTTGAATGACAGAAATCAACTTTAGGGGATTATCTACCCGCGCACGTAAGTCAGTTGTTACCTTTGATACCGTTGTCCTATGTGGGTGACTGAGCGATGCTATGCTATGCGAGTTTACTAGTGTTTACATTTAATTTTAGGAGTAGCGATACTTGTTTTGATATTTATTATAAATGTAGACCGACTCAGCTTGACTGTACGGGCTACGTCCATTACCTCAGCAACTTTTTTTTTTATGGGGTGGGAAATTATCAAATAACCCCTCCCTTTCTTGGGCAGAGCGAAAGGGAGTGTCAAACTTCTACTGGCTAAAAATCACCCATATTCCTTCTTAGCTCTATAAGTCAAGGCCGCGGTTTCTCTTGCGAACAACCCCGACGGGATCACCTCAGCATCTGCGATCAGAAGGAAAAAACGGGTACGTGTTCCTTGGTACCTATTTCAATAACAACCGCGCTTGCTGGGTTGGTTCGTGGATGGGTGACCAAGTGACAGCAGAGACCAATGATGGACACAGACCAACTTGTCCAGAGCTACTGAAGACCAATCGATATTTTTGCACTACTTGACTTTTCTTCTTCAACCTTTCACCACCCAATGCTGAGTGTAGGTTTCTTCCAAATCTTTCTAATTTTGGCAGTTTTGTGGCTTGGTTATCCAGTGTGTTCCAGCCGCTTTAGTGTGATCGTCTACTGCTGATTATTGTCTGAAAAAGAGATTACCTACCACATCGCATCGCTTTATAGCTAGCGTCTCCGCCTAGGACACAAGCCTGCGCACTGATTCAATAATATAGACTGGTCCAACAATGTAAGTGGGCGGTCAGCAGACTTGTCGCTACTTACAGCAAATAACAAGCCTTAATCCGTTCGAATTATTGGCCCACGGTGCCCTAAATTATCGCTTTATCAATCCTATTCCCAGTATCGTTGTCCGACATATCTGCGGCTATCGATAAATCTTGATTATGATGCCTTATGGGCTACTGGCACAGTTCTACTTATTGCCTCGTTAGGATAGATAGTTGGTGGTCATAATATTGTAGTATTTGAGTAGGTATTGTTGAAACAGAGCATACCTAGTGTTAATTCTGTAAGATTTTTTTTCATCATCATCATTTCAGCCATAAATAAGACGTCCACTGCTGGACATAGGCAAAATATTACAAATACTTTTTACCCGACTGCAAGTAAAGGGTTATGTTTTTATCATTAGTCTAAAGTCAAGTACTTTTCACAGAAGTACATAAACTTACCGCTAAGTGAAATGAGAGTCAGTTACGGAAAGCCAAGGTGGTGCGAAAAATAATTTATATTTTAATAAGATGAAACTCAACATAGTATCGCCGAGTTTATTTGTGTAACTAGTCTGCGGTGTGACAACTGTACGGTAGAAACAAATTGTTTAACTGTTGTACGCTGACGAACCGTCTTGATACTTTATTGAAACGAGGGTTGTATTTTTGAAAACTGAATGCTGTAGGGGAAGGGAACTGCATCTGAGTTTGTCCAAAAGAAGAACAGAATGGTTTATGGATAATTTTTACTGAGTTGTGTGTATGATTATAGTTATTTGTAATGGATCTATGTAATGTAAACTAAATGGATGGCACGGCTGAAGAGGGGGTGTAGGATCACGAAATACGGAGATTTAAACCGCCTGTTAGCTTACTATGCTAGATTCATTTTCAGATGTTTTCTGGTACGAAACAAAATCTCTCACTCATTGTAACTGGCTTAGCTTGGTTATGGAATTTTGATCCCTAACAACTGTAAGTTATAAAAGTTTACCGTCAACTTTACCTTAAGGGTCGACATTAGGCCCGTCGGGGCTGTGGGTTGTTCGCAAGAGATACCGCGGCCTCGACATGAAGGGCTAAGAAGGAACATGGGTGGTTTTTAGTCAGTAGAAGTCTGACACTCCCTTTTGCTCTGCCCAAGAGCGGGAGGGGTTATTTGATGATTTTCCACCCACCATAAAAAAAAAAAAAGGGTCGACATAAGGCAAAAAAGTTGAAACTGCGATGGCTTTAAAGCCATTACAGGTTTAAGAAATATTAGTCTATTGCTAGTTTAAGTAAAAGCAAGAAACTAGTCATCCACCACTCTCAAGTATCAAAACCATAAATCCTTCTACAAAACGAATATCACTGCGGTTACATGAACATTAGCAGTTACCGCGGAAGTGTAAAAATGTAATCTATTTTAAACATTTGTCGTGCTCACCTCCCTGCAGCGTCGCCGTAATGATACGCTGAACTAGGCTGTGGTTTATTACGGTCTCGCGGTTTGTCTAGTATCGTCGCAGGAGTTCAGTTGGTTGGGGGTTAATGTTTTCTAGTTATTGAGCTGGTGGCGAGTTTGAAGTTTGTTGGTAACTTTGCCGTTATATTTGTTCATGTCGCCAGTGCCATGGACCAGTGGATTAAATGCTGAGGAGTTGATTATTTGACTGTGATAACACGAACATAAGTCATACATTTGGATCATTCCCATTAATTTTGTATAAACTTGAATCGTAATACTAGTAGGACAAAAAAACCCACTAGTTCTATCGTAGAACTAGTGGGAATGATCCATACATTTACTAGTGAACGTGAAATCATTAACCATTATAGAAGTCAAATTCAAACTCCAGCACATGTTGGTCTTGCATTTCTTCTGATATCTCAATCAAGACCAGCCGTAGTACAATTTCATTATTACAATTAACTTATCATAAACCAAGCCATCTTCACACGCAGTGGTATATGCTAAAGATTTTATAACTTCCTCTTTTTCAATGGCACCACCATTTTAACTTAACCTCTCACTTTTGAGCTAACTCTCTTCATTCATCCAAAGTTTGTCTCTTGCAAGGAAGGGTGGAAGGTCCGGTTATGTTGGTTTCTGATTTTGGTGCTAACAAAAGTAATATCAAGTCCTATCAGTCATTAATATTGTTAACACCATGATTTTCCCGTGTGAAGACGTCACGGTAAGGGGTTAATGTATTTTGAAGAATGTCTTTGAATGGAGTTATGATATTATAGATTGATCCCTTTAATGTTGTTTATTTTGTGGCTTGGATCTCTAAGTAAATGGTGGAATTCTTAATTTTGAAGTATTCTTTTATTCTTTGTCGATTTATTTTATGAGCTTCAACTAACGACTCTGCCACATGCACGCTTTTTTCGGTGAGTAAGTTGCACCCGAATGTTAACGTTTGTATACTTACGAAGATTACCAAGGCAAATGTTTGTCAAGCTCGGGAGCCACATGAATATGATTAACGATTGTCTCTTACGGACCAAAGGACTGAACACACGTAGTACCTATTCAATAAAACTGATTAAATTAATATAATAAATAACGGTATCCACAAACGTCTTAGATTCGTGATAGGTAACTGTGTTAACTGCAACACTATCCTTATTCAGACATGTCTGTCATTCTATGCTTAATGCTAGATTTAATTCATTTCAGTTTTCCGTCTAGACCTAGATAATAAAAGCGTGACCCCTAAGACATGCTGATGGACAAAAACTGTGCATTACCGACCGTACTGTCTGTCAAAACGTTTGTGTTACAGTCAATACTGCTAATCGGGTAGAGTCAGATTTACCTCGTTGCAGTCAACGTCGTTTTTTCCTCAATTCTAATTTTATCTAGAATCACTGTAAAGTTATTTTGAAAGGTCACAAAAAATACTAGCTTAATAAAGTTTCTGAGGAAATGGCAGCATACTAGGTGTAACCGGGCCGTTTAAGAAGCCGTCAAACATGCATCAACATCACATTCATCAAACTAGCTCTACGCAAAAATTTTTTTTTGTTTGGACTGCATAAACACTTAAGACATTGTGTAAAACTCATTGATGCACTAAATAGTACAGGAGCCATGGAGCTATTTAAAGTAAAGTTAGAAAAAAACTTTGACCGCCAATATCTCCGTAAAGCTAAAAGATTGTGGTAGGGTCCAGAACACAAAAAAATCGCAATGATGGGGAAAACAAGTCTCTTTCGGCTCCGTTATAGGTTAAATAGTTCTGACAGGTAAAAGTAGTATTAACTGATTGGTGCCGTCAAAACCACTATTGACTGGTTTACAGTTTTGACTGTGACACACACACCAATTAAGAAGTTTTTATAAAACTATGCAACTGCATACATTTTTTCTTTTAAACTCAAAGGTCATTTTTTCCCAATACTATTTACTCTGACATCATCCAATTAGGAATATATTTACCAAGAAAACATCATCGCTCCGTCATTTTGGATCACGAATTTAGTTCTGGCCTAATTACAAAAAGGTTTTCGCATAAAATAATGTTATTAGTTTTTTCTGATTGAGGGATTGAGCGAAAAAATCAATTTGGTTCGCACTCGTGCCAAATCGGAAAGGTTGTGTTTTCGGGTCAAAAGATTTTTAAGGAAAATTATTTGTTTTTTGGTTTACTTTTTATGGTGACTGTACTGTTTTGTGTGCATCCGGATCTGGAATCTGTCTTTTGTTTTTACGGATCATCATCTGCTTAGCCTTTTCACAAGTTTGTTGGGGTTGGCTTCTAGACTAAACGGAACAGCTAAATATCTGTAGGTAGGTACTTGACAAGGAGCGACGGCCTGACCCGAACTGATCTGACCTTCCCAAAAACCTTTCAACAACCCTAATAATACTGCGTATAATACGATACACCTTGTTTACAATCATAACATTCGATCTAACCAAGAGCTATCGTGTTACTCAGTTACTGGGTTGTGAAGACTAGATAGGCAGTCGCTTCTTAATCTAAATAAAAATCTGGTACTCAGCTGCATCCCGTTAGACTGGTTTGGGAAAAACGCTAGGCAGATGATGTTGAGTAAAATTACGTGGGACAATAGGGGACCGGACATAAAAAATCCGTCAGATAGATTTCCAAAAAATATTGAACACATATTTTTTTTTTCACTTAAACGTAAAATGAAGATGATACAGTGCTTCGAAAACTCGTGTGACGTCACTTGTTAGTACATTTTTTACCTACAACTTACAAGTGACGTTTCAATCCCCAGTTAAGATCTTTGACGCGTTTTATCTTCGTCAATTTTTATTAATTTGATAAAATAAAAAACACGTATCCATTATTTTTTGATAATTTAACTGACGGACTAAATAGAATCATATTTTTTGAGTCAGTCCGTTCCCCTATTGCCGAACTCCATGTGTACGAAGCCGCGGGCATAAGTTAGTTGCATATTTTTACATAGATACTTGTTCAATTATATGATCTACCGCCTATCAACAACCTTCACATCCCACTTTAAAGGATAGGTTTGGATTAAAGTCGATCGATTAGCTTTAAATGATAAAGTTTTTGTTTAAAACCTCTAGGCGAGATAATAGATGAATATCAGACAGTTTTAGATGATAATCAATTTAAAATAAGAAAATCTAATAATTCTTATTACCAATTATGTTTGGGTTAAAGGTATGAGATATAATTACGAACAATTCTAAGTAATATTGTAACTGTGAATGTGTGTTTGTTTGTTTATCACGTATATACGTTTAAACAGCTGAATAAGTTTCGATGCATTGGCATACAGATAGGCCGTGTGCTGCGTTACCTTTTTTTTTTTGGGGGGTGGGAAATCATCAAATAACCCCTTCCGCTCTTGGGCAGAGCGAAAGGGAGTGTCAGACTTCTACTGACTAAAAACCACCCATGTTCCTTCTTAGTCCTTCATGTCGAGGCCGCGGTATCCCTTGCGAACAACCCGCAGCCTGTGCTGCGTTACCTTAGGGTACCTTTAATTCCGGAAGTACACTACCATGGGTGAAATCGCGGGCAGAAACAGAAACTAGTAAAACAATTTTACTGCTTTTTCATTAATTACAGACAGGTGTTACTGACATTATTAATTTAGTTCGATTAGTCATAGACCAAAGAAAGTCTATGCTTAATCATAATCTTTGGAAGGAAATAATTATTTTCGTTTTATGATTATTATATTTCTTAAGAAAAACTAAAATGATATTTCAATCAATCATCGTTGTCGTCAACTTTTAAACGAAAATACCGCAGTTCATATAAGTTAAAATAATTAAACATAATAAAATAAGTTATATAAACTCAGAGAGTTGTATTGGTGATTTTAATCATTATTACTCAGTAAAGTCACAGAGAGGAGCTCGTGGCTTAATAAGAACTGCCACTCGGGTCGATCTTTAGGTAAAGCTGTGCTTGCCTAGGTCGGTCTGTGAATGGGTGACCGCCCGACATACGACATAAAGCACGTTAAGCTGTTGGTCCCGGCTGCCATATATAGATCTTTGGCAGTCGTTACAGGTAGTCAGTGACCTGAAATTCTTACATCCAGTCTTACCAGAGAGTATCGTATTACCTAGTATTAATTGGGTTGTAGAGGTCAGATAGGCAGTCGCTCCATGTTAAATACTGGTATTCAGCTGTATCCGGTTAGACTGGAAACCGACCCCACCATGGTTGGGAAAAGGCTAGGCAGATCATGACTCGGTAAAATCACATTTGTCGCGAATAAAATTTATTTAAAAAAAAAAAAAATAAATAACATACAACCTAACACTGACCGGCAAATTGCAAAAAAAAAAGAAAATTCGAATTTCGCGGGTTACCTTAGCGCATCCACATTACAGAATTTACATACAGAAATTATGAAAATGTGTGATCTTCGGAGAATTTGTGCCATTAATTTATCAACCACCAAAATACAGTTTTTCTTATAAAAAACCCTACTGACACACAAACACTCTCAAACTCAATACAGGCTTCATTTAAACGTTTTTAAATTATTTTTGTTTTTTCTATATTTTTAAAGGAGATGGTAAGGATCGTAGTAGGTGGCGCTCTGTAATTTCTGCCTACCCCTGTGGGAAAGGGAATTAGTTTATGTATGTATAGTTTATTTTTATTTTTTATTAATCTTATTGTAAAAGATTATGTGAAATCTCCTCTTGGGGGAGGACACTGGCTCCTGAACTACAGATCTATCACCTAGCACAGGAGTCAGGGATTTCACACAATTATGTACTTAACCACTTTCTTGCAGGTACTACAAAGATTATTGATATTGATGGAACAGACTAGGGTGCCAGACCTAGTGCAAAACTTGTTGAATCCCAAAAAAATATAACTCGATCAAATAATTGCGAGGTTACCAAAAAGTTGTTTATAATTTTTGAATCATTAGGGTTTCACGAAGCAGCTACCGGACGTTTTATTATTTATTTTTTTTCACTTAAAAATCATGATCGACCGTCGTTTTGGCAACTTTGAGTGAATTAAGTTTTTTGCTGAATGTACTTCCTCGGTTTTTTTTGTTATTTTGTGTTAGCACTAGGTAGGATGTAAGTATCACTTTTGATATAATTTAATTTTGTAAGATGTTCTTGAAAAGAACTCTGTTTTATCATAATTATTTATGGTTTTGATACTAACGTGTGTTTCCTTATATTATTTTGTAACAATGTTTTTGTCGCTGCCTTGTTGGTCTAGTTTGATTTCCAGGACAGGCAAAGTGGTGTAGATTTTCCATCAAGAATGTACCAGGAGCAGCCACGGAGTCTGAATTTGTGTCCGTTTGATGGCATTAGCCTCGCCACCTATTACATGGGACTGAAACATAACTGGCAACACAGGGTATTGTTATTCCGTCGGGGCTGCGGGTTGTTCGCAAGAGATACCGCGGCCTCAACATGAAGGGCTAAGAAGGAACATGGGTGGTTTTTAGTCAGTGGAAGCCTGACACTCCCTTTCGCTCTGCCCAAGAGCGGCGGTTATTTGATGATTTTCCACCCGCCAAAAAAAAAAGGGGTATTGTTGGTGGTTCGATTTGTTACACCTCTGCCTAACCTTTCGGAGATTATAGGCGTGATGTTTTGTGACATTATTGATGCAGGTTTTTAACAAGATAGATATTATATCAACAAAAATCATATCGTCCTGCAAACATCCTGTTACATTAATTATCTTAATGTATACTTAACTTTTTGCTTAATTTTTTCCTCATGCTGTTTGCTAATCATACTTAGGAGAGACAATACCCAATCTACATCCAAGAGCGGCGTAGGACGAGGCTCATTAGTTTGTCAGATCTACTGCTGGGAGGGACCGGAGCAGATAAATAAAATTGGTACAATCAAATTATGAAGCCACCCTGTCGAGGCTGCGGGTTGTTCGCAAGGGATACCGCGGCCTCGACATGAAGGATTCATAGTTGTTATGACCTTTAGGAACATAAAATATAAAAACAATATGATTATATCAACCAGCAGTCATGGAAATGCAAAGATTACTTGGAGCTAAAAAGAACCATTAATAAAATACCATTAGTATTTTTTTCTAAGTAACAGAATTCAACAACATCGTTAGGGTTTGTAATCATCAAAGGCGTACCTAAATGTAAGGTTAGAATATGTTATTTATATGCATGCTGTTTTAGGACAAACCAATTATTAATTGAAAAAGTTCAACAAACAACAATTGTCCCGAAATATAAGTTATATTCACACTAGAAACTTTTCCTGTATCGTGGATACGTTTACAAACATTTAAACTCGCCTACGCAAACAAGCAATATCTGTAGGCCATTCAAATATTTGTTACGTGTGGGAATCGAACCCGCGATACGCAGCATAGCAGCCAATCGATCAGTTCTTGCGCCAACCCTGCTGTCAAACTGAGCTTCTGAACCCGAAAACTTACAATTTCACACTTAGATAATTCGAACAATAACCAGAAATAGAAAATACCTATCAGCACCCTCCCTCAGCTCAGCTAATGACTCGAACTAATTGTGCTCAATAAATCTGAGCCGTAAGCGCGTTCGCTTCAACTCCAATATGTTAACATTTCGCGAGCCACGACGTGCGAACGACCATAGCTCATCCGATGCTATCATTTATCATAACTTCACTGCGCTTGTAGGGTGCCCATGAGTAGGATAGATTTAATTAGTCAAATGTTTTTGTTTGAATTGGGTGCAAGAAACCATCTTACCTGTCTCGTAGCCTGTAAAAAACTAAAAAAAGAAGAAATGTATGATGAAAATAGATTTCATGATATTGCATACCTTTGTCGTGTTTTCCGAAAATTTTAAGTAATTTTTATAGGTAATATGTTTGCTGTCCAAAACCATTTAAGTTTTTCCCAAAAAGTAAGAACTTACACCGGTTTACGAAGTCATTCAGTGTACCAAGGATGTATCTCTATTTCACTGTTTCTGATTGAGATAGAAAACAAGATTAAAAGTAAACTAAAAATTAGGTTATTTAACATAATATATCACTCCTGTTTTTCCAAAAGGTTAGGAAGCGGTCCACTTATAGGTATATCTGCATTTGACCAGTTGTGTTTGAATCCCATTAAAAAAAAAGGCGAGTGTATTTTCATCAACTTGACATAAATTCTGATGGCCGAGCTGGGAAGCAAAACGCAATCAGAACCTACCTTACATGAGAATCGAATGCAGTGCCTCACGCTCAGCACTAGCACTTAGACCCATTAGATCTACGAGACAAAAGTTTTGGATCAAAATAAATGTGTTTGTACTGATCCTATCCCAGTTCAATTCTTATACATGGTGAAACTATCTAAATTATGATACGCGAACCGATTTACATACGTTATTGAGTGTGAGTCGCTGACACGCTGCCTGCCCTCCGTCGGCACAGCTTGAGCATAATATTATTGATGTACCAGACCACAAGTACAGGATGTGTGTTTGTAACCATGCTAGTTTCATTTGTCGTAGGTATTGTAATGTTATATGGTACGATTATAGCACGGTCATGGTATGGTATGGACTCCGGCGTAGTGGGCGGATTTCTGAAAGCTGAATCTAAGAAAAAGAAACGATGTATTTTATGGATAAGATTAACAAGCAAGACAATGCATCATCATCTGCCTAGCCTTTTCCCAACTATGTTGGGGTCGGCTTCCAGTCTAACCGGATGCAGCTGAGTACCAGTATTTTACATGGAGCGACTGCCTATCTGACCTCCACAACCCAGGTAATACTATAGGTAATACGATACTCTTTGGTAAGACTGGATGTCAGAATTTCAGGTCACTGACTACCTGTAACAACTGCCAAAGATCTATATGTGGCAGCCGGGACCAACAGCTTAACGTGCTTTCCGAGGCACGGAGGAAACTCGGTACGTCGGGCGGTCACCCATCCACAGACCGACCTACGCAAGCACAGCTTAACCTAAAGATCGACCCGAGTGGCAGTTCTTATTAAGCCACGAGCAGGACAATGCATATTAATGCTAAAATCGGCATATCATGCGTATTTTGGGTGTTTTCTTTAATTGTAGCTTGTCGTGTTACTTACCCGTAACAAGTAAAAAAGGTAATTTAACAATTGAATTTAATAAAAAGATAAGGGATAGAAAATACAAATATATCTATAAAACACTGAGCTACCTATCTCACGCTCTATGGTAGGTAAAGTTGGAGGAAGTTTTAAATTACAGTAGGTACTTGTAAAGACGTCAAGTCAAGGTAACTTCCAGTCAGCTCTGCAGAAAGGCGAGAAGAACTGCTCCCAGGACAGGTCAATCAAGCAGCCAGGCGAGCAGATCACGGGAGAGTCCTTTACGGTGGCCCGGAGATTACGTAGGAGGTAGACGTGACATAAGACGTAAAAGGACATTTTTTAAAAGATGAGGATGATTAGTAAAAGTGTAAGTATAATAGTAGATTATTAACCAAGGGCTGTATGACATCAATTGCATACGAGGTTTTTGGCGCCTGAGCGAAGCGAAGGCGCTAATTAACCCGAGTATGCAATTGATGCTTACGCCCGAGATATCGATTGTGAGGTAAGTAAACAACAAGACAGCAGGTTTCAATGAACATTTAAGAACTCAAACAAGAAAATTAATTATTTTCGCGATGCTTTCGCGCCTACTAGTAGACTGCCTTTTTTTTTTCACGCACGCAAGCGCGTCAAATCTTGCTGGCCAGTTTGATTTTTAAATCGATTCCATCTAACATACGATGTGGAAACAAATAGTTCCATATTTAAAATAAAATCTTTATAAAATAAATTGTCTAGATTCCGATACCGAGAAAAAAAAATTAACTTTTTAAAAATATTCTTCGTGCAGTATGAGTATGACAGTTCTTTTTTCAAATTCCAAAACCTATGCTGTAATGATAGTCATACACCCCGGCATTCAGGGGTGTAAGGGTGTACTTACAGAGCAAGAGATATGTAAATACTATAAGCTGTATCTTATTGCAATAAAGACACTTAGATTTAAAGTTCGAAAATATTGTAGTTTGAAGGCTCAATCGTATTACTGATAATTTAAAACGGTACTCGATTGTCAAGAAAAAAGAAGAAATAAAATCTCGTCAAAAATTATATAGAAATCGTTATTTTGAAGTTTATTTTATTTTTATGAAGCATATTTGAAAACGATTCAAGTTAGTCGTATATATAATCCAGTCTCTACTGATGAAATATATAATGTTTTAAAACCGAGGCTAATTCAAAAGCCTCTCCACACATCAGCTGAATGTCAGTCAATGTTTAAAGAGGTTCTCAAATTGGCACTCGAATGGCACTATCAATCAAGGATAAGATTTACACTTATCTAGATTTCCGACCTCGACCCTCTTCAAAATCATACCTGTTTTTAACAAGTTTGTCTAACGAAGTGTCTTTGCGAAATCGATGGATTTATTTCGGTCTAGTGACTTAATATAATATGCATAACTAATCACGGGGAATCATATAAATCACTGGAAATTAAAAAATCAGAAAATTTTAAAATATCAAAATTTACAATCCTCAGTGAGTCGGTATTCTAAACAAAAATGTTTACATTGAATATGAACGATACATGAAATCAAAACAAGTTTGTTCGTTTGGATTTTTTAGTTCGATTTTCCCCAAATACTCATCAATTCATCAGTCTTACCATGGGTAATATCTGGTCAGATAGACCCTTCATGTGATGATCCGGTAAGATTAAATCCAAAGGGTAAGGAGATGATGCCAATGACTCATCAATTCATCATCATCATCACCCACAGTTACTTTACCCTCATCATCTACCTAGCCTTTTCCTAACTACGTTGGGGTCGGCTTCCAGTCTAACCGGATGCAGCTGAATACCAGTATTTTACATGGAGCGACTGCCTATCTGACCTCCACAACTCAGTTTTTTTTTTTTTTTTTTTTTTTTTTTTTTTAAGTATGCATGAATAATAAATATACATGTTTGGGTACAACCAACAGCTGGATGAATCACTGCTCTTCTAGCTAGATTGCTGAGTAATCTGTATTTAGAAGAGACAGTTTCGACTCCCTATTTGAGTATCACAATAATCATGTATTATAGTTAATACTAGGTAATACGGTACTCTTTGGTAAGACTGGATGTCAGAATTTCTGGTCACTGACTACTTATAACGACTGCCAAAGATATGGCAGCCGGGACCAACAGCTTAACGTGCTTTCCGAGGCACGGAGGAAACTCGGTATGTCGGGCGGGCACCCATCCACAGACCGACCTAGGCAAGCACAGCTTAACCTAAAGATCGATCCGAGTGGCAGTTCTTATTAAGCCACGAGCTCCTCTTTTACTTTACCCTACTTTCCCAAAATACTTACGTATTGCAAACGAACACCCTGTAATCTTTAAGTAACGCAGTCTGCATAAGTACCGTTTGTAATTACGTTGTAGGGAACTTTGTTATACTTACCCCAGCTCAGCAGTTCGCTTCATTTATTACGAGAAACGCTGAGAAACTTCACTTGTTACTGACGTCTGTATTTCCAGAATGCTTGGAAATATTGACTGTATTTTGAATCTCTGGAATCTCTAACGTGTAGATTAGTTTGTGTTTTCTAACTAATTACATGAAACGTATTTGTTATTTCATTAATTTCCTATTTTTAGGAAAAATTGATTATCGTCATTTACTGAATAAGCTTTGAAAAGAAAAGATTTAACATACAAAACCTTTACTAAAGTGTTAAAATCTTAACTAAGTGGCAGCTTAAGTAATCGTTAAACGTCTCATACTGCGGTACTCAGAGATATTTAATGATTACTTAAGCCGTCACTTAGTAAAGATTTGACATACTTTTGTATGATAAAACTGTCAAAACCTTTACCTAAGTGATGGCCTAAGTAATCATTAAAGCTCTCTGAGTGCGGCAGTAAGTGCGGCAGTAAATATAAAAGATCTTAATTATTGATTTTTTAGTCCCCGTTTAATTTGCGCCTTGGAGTGCAAAAGAGAAGTAATATGTTACTTATAGGATCGTAATAGAAAGTCAAATGAATCCTTGCATTTCCTTTCTCCTAATATATTTTCGCAGAAACCAGCGAGCTAGGAGCTAGGTACCAACCCATATGGCGAGCTAATTACATTGTAACCGTACAACTGTTAATCACATGTTTAAACCATTGCTCCATTAAGGTGACACGTAATGCGTTCACGATTTTGTATAAATATTTAATTAGTGTTAATTAGAGCGCGTCGTGGTTTAAATCAGCCACACTGTGCTTTGTTGCTAGTTGTTGACCACCGCGCGAGCAAAATGGTTGATTTTGGTACTGAAGGAATCTGAAACATAAATAAAAGAAATTATAATAAAATAATATAATAAAATCAGCTCTTATTGCATGTATGTTTTTAATTATACCAATTTCACTAATTAGTTTTTGTTGTTAGTTCATAGGATTAATAAGTGCAAAAATATGCATTAAACCGTAAACAAATTGCTGAAAGGCACAGTCTAAATTTAGTTTTATATTAGTATAGCTGTGTTATTATTTTTATTCAGATGAAGTGTGTAAATAAATATACATAGGCACACGTTTTGCTTAAAATATTCTATAAAAAATATTTATATTCAAAACATTTAATCAAAACAATTCAGAGGACCCAACCACTTACCCTAATAAAAATATGAAATTTAAATACCATAAACCCATAACAAAGGTCCAATAAAACCTTACTAGAGACATCTATTAACGAAAAAAAACGGTCTAGACGCCATGTCACCCATTCAAACTTGTTCGAATCCAAATTCGAAATTCGAAATCGTATCGCGTCCTGACGTTTCCGCTACGTGCAGTTTCCGGCGCGCACGCGCACAACGAATCAGTAATCGCGCTTTTACATTCAGAAATGTTTTTTTTTTCTTTTTTTTTCACTCCAACTATATGTATCCTGTGTTTTGATTGATGGCGCGGAGATAGGCAAAGACCATTACCAGTCGAGCCTCATAGGGTCCCGTTGATAAATTGGTTGCTTGTATTCTCTGCGTGTGCGCACAGGGCATGTTTGCAATTGGCTCCCCGACGTGGAGTTTTGTTATTGAAATTTTAATGGCCGATTTTTTGGTTGTGTCGGAAGGTGTTAAAGATTATTGACTATAAATGTGTATTAAGTTTTTAATAAAGTCGTTTAAGTCAGCTAACAACAATATCTATCCTTCACCCTCTATTAAACTTATCTACATAATGACCCAAAGTACGTGCCGTCGAATCCCACCTCCTGCAAGTTTTTTGCATTTCCTCCGAGAAAATTCTCCTATATTTTACCAAGGTGTAACCAACAAATCGTGATCTTAATACGCCGTCTGATATCCATTGCAAAACTGTACGTAAATCAGTTATTAATATTAACGTATTCAAATAGAACGCGATAGCCCGACGCTGACTTATGTCTCCGCTAGTTAATATGTATCACGTCCGTGATTGGTCGTTGACAGGTGACGTCACCGGCGTACGCGCCGGTTCGCTTGCAAACTTGAATTTTAGTTGCCTGTTTAATTTTCATCGGGTATTTTCTTTATGGCTTGACTGGATTTTCCGGTGATACTGATGTTATACTATTATAGATCTAATTCAAGAACTGCAGTGTAGATTCAGTGCTTTGTACCAAAGGAATGTGTAAAGATAATACGAATTCTGGAGTTTGTGAATTAGGCTCTATAATCAACACAATAGATGCTGCTTGCTATTAAGCTTCTGATGCATATTAAAAACGACATTTCGTTTAGTTTGGTGCAATCAATAAAAAACAGAAAACGTCCAATTTTTTTCTCTCCTTGCCTGAAAATACACCCGTAAATAATTTGCGTATTCCTCCTTAACTTACTCAAAATCAAATGCTACCACGACTCAACATTTAAAAATATACCAGACACTATAATACCACCCATAATCCAAAAACAATCAGACACAATAATCCCCCACACACACACACACACACACACCCACTCAAATATGGCGCTACCTTTAACCGACGTAGTAATAAGTCTAATTCTAATTCAAGTAATACTCCTGCTTAGTATGCCAGTAGCGTGGCGACCGCTGACGATACAGGTCGTATGTTAAATACAGAACAATATGATGATCTATATACGAGGTGTACACGAGCGTTACGATGTATATTGAATTGTTAAGTAATGTCGTGAGGGGGGCATAGAGTTAGTTATTAGACTGGTTTGTTTTGTGCCTACAGGCATTTGAATTTGGAATTGGGTATACAGATACACACAGTATATTTTCGTCCACAAGGTTTGTACTATATAGCTGGTAATAGAAATCACACCCGTAACTTAATTTGACATGACAATTTTATTATTGATTGTTGTGACATTTTCTGATTCGATGTGATGTGTTAAAACACTCTTTCGTTGTTTTAGAAAGACTGGAGTATGTTATGGGTTTCAAAAATGATACAAAGCTTCAGTTAATTTTGACGGTCATTAAAACAGGTTGAAGTGTTTTAAACCCATTTTTCGGAACAAAAGACATCAACGCGGGTGGAAAGTAATTTTTCATAAACAGCTAGCGAAATATTATGTGTGTACTCATTCATATATCTTCTGCCTAATACTTCGGGGGTAAATGTTTCTTTCCACCTACAATGTCACCTCTAAATTTTGAATCTATACGAAGCTATTCAAATGTAGAAAATAGCAGTCAGAATCCCTCTCATCGGAGATGCTCAAGCTAGGCAGTTTTCTAAAACTCCACTCTGTCCATTCTCTTTTAACTTAATCTCTGTCAATAAATTCTAAAACTTATTTAAATGTTGTATCACAAGTTAGAGATACTTATCTTTATATACGGGATTTCCGGCGTCTGTCGACTGTCGGGTTTGTCGCTAATTTCTACGGAACCCTGATTCACGTGCTGTACTGGTCTTTGTCCTCAGGAATCCTAAATTATATTGTTTTGTATGCCTAGGTGATTTACTGGAATCGTACAGCGAAAACTTAATTTGTATATTATACAGGGTGGTGCCGACAATAAATGAAACCACTGGTAGTTCTAGTTCATAGGAACATTTTTAAACTATCAAATAAATGCTGACACCGTCGTGGTGCCGACGATACGACCATAACCTACCTAAATGTCTTTGCCAAATTCGTTTGTTACATTTTATTTCCACACGTTAATCGGTGCAAATTATTCCTAATTTATTTGATAGTTTAATAATGTTCTTATGAACAAGAACTACAAATGGTTTCATTTATTGTCGAATTGTCGGCACCACCCTGTATGTAAACAAAGCAGGGGCGGGTCACTAACTAATCACAATACAACGATCGGTGTCACACCCAACATTCAAGTTAATAGTGATCTCATTACATTCGCAGGCAGCACTAGACCGGTGATCCGTATGAATATGCATTCACCGTCACATCGTCAACTCACGACCACCTGACGCTTTCACCATTTACTGACGATTTTTCTCCTTTCTCTAAATAGGGTAATACGATTGGCTGTTGGAAAGCTGATTGACAATGTGTCATTGTGGAGTGGAAGAAATAAAATCTTACTGAGTTCGTGTTTTTTTGCGGTGATTTTTTACGGCGCGGCGGTACACTTAGGATATAACCTTTGACTGGATTTAAGCGTTAAATTGGGGTTATAACTTTTACAAAAAAATGTCTTTTTCTGCTTCTTTTGGAACCGGCCGAGTCAAGTTTTGTTCAACCAGTAGTTGGTGCCAGAACGGCTCTGTCAATCGCATAACGTGCATGATAGTCAGGATAGAAGATTAAACATCTTTTATGTTTAAGCGTGAGGCCAAACGAGCGTAATTTTGTCGTCGCGTGAGTCGCAGAAATTCTATTGGGATCCAGACGGGCGCAGAAGAACTCATTTTGCTTCGTCGTGTGAATCAAATAGGACTTTTTGATTCACACGACGGTTATGCCCGGTTTATGGTATTAATTGTAATTATTTTAGTTGGTTGAGAATATGTATAATTTTAACTATAAATTTTGCATGCCTAATTTGGTACACCACAGTGAACTGCGCATTCACTTGACACCTATGAATGCAATATTATGTACTGTGTTGAGCAATAATTATTTGAATTTGATTTTTTATGAAACCTAATACAGCAGAATTTCTGCGACCGAAATTCTGCGACTCACGAATCACAAAAATACGCTCGTATGCCCTCACCCTTTGAAGAGTAGATGATATCGCATTTAGATTGGTTCAATAGCACCCAAACTCGTTTTAAAAAGTACAACAATAAACTTTTTTTTTATTTGTGGCAGGCAGGTTAAAAGACAGATAAAACAAAACTAAAATACTCTTTTTGCCCTACAATAACTTCTACAAAGAAGTAAGTAATTCTTTAAATAACAGTGATAAATTCCGCCGTCACACATAAGTAGTATTAAAAAATGTGTTGAACCTTTGCCAATGTTATTGTGACTGTGAATAAACGTGTGTGGTCCCTGCTAGTTAATATGGTCACCATCACTCCTCTTGTCCAAAACAAAACTAAGGGATATCGCTTGTGATGTCGCTAAAATAACTATACAAATTATTTAGTTTAGTTCGTGTGTAGTATGAGCATGTATTAATGAATCGTAGTATGTAGTCTTTTGCATTAAAATAAAAGGTGATCAAAAATCCTTAAAGGAAATGTAAGCTACTTATTTGAAATAAAAGACTAATTAAAGATGTTTAAGTCTAGTCGGAATCTCATCAAGTGACTACCAATTAAAAATAGCGAATTAAAGGAATTATAAAGTATTTTGTATACATTCGGACGTTCTTATTTACATGATATGGCTAGAAAGGAGGTGACTGCTAAATGGACGAATAATAGAGAAATATGGAAGAAGACATGCTGCGCCGTCCCTAAATAAATTGAGACGAAGACTGGAAAATGATCACGTTCTCATTTGCGTAGTTTTAAGTAAAAGTAATAAAAATATAATAAAAAAATAATGAAATAATAATGTATGTTGTAATAAAAATATCTTATCTTAAGTACACGGTTCTGCAAAAAAGAACAAGTACATTAAAATTTGTAATCACTTTATTGCTAGAACATTTGAACATAAACTATGATTAAACGTTACTGTTGGGTCGTAATTCTATCAGTGTCTTTCACTCATAGGCATACAATCCAAGGTAAACACTGATCTTGGAAACCACGTGCATTTAAAAGCGACCTCTAGCTAAAGTTACAAAGAAAACAATGCAGATCTAACCAATACCAGTAACTACAAAGACGTCAAACACTCAAACTCAGAAGAAAACTCAACATCCACTTACAATTCACAGCACAACAGATCGTGAAGGCAAGTAAATAAGGCTGACTCACGCCGCGATTACCACCTTAAATATGTTAACACGATCTTAATCCAGACGATTTACTAGTCAATTATACAAAATCAGGCAGCTTTGTGATCCAAATGGACTGTTTAGTATTACGGTTAGGTTCCGTCGTGTATTCAATCTACAAGTTTAGTTTGTTAGTAGCTTGTTGAACGTTTGATTTGGATCGGCGCGGTCTATTCTGAGAAACGTGTCATGGAGTCATAGTTTAAACAATGAGTGAGGCATAGAGTAGGTGCGGTTGGTTGTGGTAGATGGGTGGTGTAGGCAAAAAGAGGAGTCAACACCACATAAACACTACCGACTCTGTGATTAAAGTTGTTTGGTTCTTGGAGTTTTTTGATTCAGCCCAAAGATTATTACTGAAATAAATAGGTGCTGTCAAAAAAGTAGAATAATTATCTCGCTTTACTACCTACTGTTTTGGCGTCATTAACTAAAAGTAACCTGTAAGACGGCCCTAGTTCCACTTTGGAGATATTCATGAAACCAATAACAGTAGTGTACCGAGATTACTATTCTACTGTTTTGACAATTACGTTGTTTTTTAAGACTCTAATCTGTTTCTACTATTATAAAAAGCCAGAACGATTTATTTTCCTTTTCGGCCTTGGGCGATAATCGTCAAAAATCACGCGTGAGCAACATTTGTTTTACGCGTGAAAATTATCGCAATTTGTCTCTTGGCGACTTGTGGCATACTTACTTGTTATTTCCATATTCACTTTAGCAAAATGCTTGTTGCTTGATATTGTATCTCATAGTCAAGAAATATGGTAGGTTCCAAAATGCTTCACAGAGGCAACCACCTCTAACCTACAAACCCCAC
Organism: Diarsia brunnea; assembly: GCA_949774965.1. Lineage (NCBI taxonomy): Eukaryota > Metazoa > Arthropoda > Insecta > Lepidoptera > Noctuidae > Diarsia > Diarsia brunnea. Next base: position 1,411,702 of record OX459009.1, read on the forward strand.
ATCTCACTCTCACCACAAACTAAATGATCTATAATTGTATTATGGATCATCTGTAAGACGTGCGTGGGCGCCATTGGGACGTGCGCGCGCATTCGTATCGATCCTAATCGATTCCAATCGAGAAATTAGTATAGTGTCGCTCGGTGACGCAATGTAATGGCCGTCCTCTTCATGTGTTTGTAATTAACTGTTTTATTAAAATTATTACGTGTTAATTTTGCAGTTACAACGCGAGTACTATCATGAAGTACTTGTGTTTCTTGATTCTCGTGTTTTCATAACTCTGCCTATGCTTTCTCCAGCAGTGTTAGGGTCGACTTTTAGTCTTACTGGGTCCAGATGAATACCAGTAATTTACATGGAGTCACTGACTATAAGATCTTTACAATTCTCAGCAGGCCAAGTCTGAATCTGTACCGGTTGACGGCAATAAGCCCATGTATGATTTTACACCTCTGTTTAATGTTTCGGAGATTACAGGCAAGATTTTGTTTTTTGTTATATGATCTCAGAAAAGTGGAGGAAACCGGTACGTCCCAGAATATAAATAAATCGAAACTATTTGCAAAAACAGCAATGAATCGCCTGTGTTTCCCATCCGTGCGGTCTTAACGGGTTGCTTATGTTATAACTAGCGTTTTGTACTTCCTATTGTCTTAAACAATTTTCAATAACTATAAACACTTAACACTTCACCGTTAACAAGACAAGCCATGAGCATATTTTATTTCTCCTATCAAAGATATCGTGATCATCCTCTGGTCTGTTCAATAGACCCCAGAGTCAGCACCAAAACCCTTCCGGGTTTGGTCCAATAAGCACTCATTTAAAACATAAACAAAACATGTCTAAAATTCTATTTACACATCACAATCAAAATTGACCACTCAAAAGAGGTCACAGCATCCAATCGTGAGCATTAACGCGAAATTCGTGACGAGATGTGAGGTAGAGGCCGCACTGAGTGTTATCACTCGGATAAATTAAGAATCGATTCCATGACCGTATCGATTTATTTATTGAATGAACTGATCATCGTTACGATGATCTAATTTTACGGCGGGCGTGACGAATGCGGAGCAGAGTTGGGTGGTTTTAGACTAGGCTGTTTGTTCTTGTTTTTAATGTAGGGCAACGGCAGTGCTACTAATTAATAAAGCTCTTGTCTGATTACGACGATTTTCTGACTTATCTGCTGAATGAAAAAAAGAAAATCCAGGTAAAATAGATTGATTTTGGACAAAACCGCCATACTATTCCTAGCGTGCAACACCCGAAAAAAGCACCGAGACAGTAAAGATCGGCGAAGCCCCAAAGAAACAATGTAACTGTCTTGGACCCCGCAAAAAAAAATAAAAGTGTAGCAGAGGAGTAGGAAAAACATTCTCACTTCCCTTCGTATCAGCAAAAGTCAGAACACAACAATTTAATAAATTAGCTTTTAAAAAGGCTACGATTTGTCCAGGCAAATGATATTTTTTGCGAGAAATTATGTGATTATTATTATGTGCACTAGTTATTATTCTACATAGATTTTTTTTTTAAACTTTCCCACACTAGAAATTTCTCCTGTATCGTGGGTGCGTTCACAAACATTTAAACTCACATACACAAATACCCAGATCCGGAACAACTATCTGTAGCCCATACAAATATTTGTTTCGTGCGGGGATCGAACCCGCGACACGCAGCGCAGCCGTCCAATCGCTCAGCCACTGCACCAACCGTGCCGTCAAATAGATAGTGAGACAGTATCTATCCCACTACTGGGCAAAGGCCATCCACGTCTCCATGTCTTTGCACTAACTCTGTTCCACCACCTTATTCCTCTTTTCTATTATCTTTTGTACCACCTAGAAATAACTCTCATAATACGAGAACAGCTTGCTAATACGTTTATCACTTTGATTCTCCGTATTGATAACTACTTTAAAATATTAATACACTTACTGCGGTACTCAGAGATATTGAATGATTACTAAAGCCGTCCCTTAGTAAAGGTTTGACATACTTTTGTATGACAAAACTGTCAAAACCTTTGTTTAGTGATGGCCTAAGTAATCATTAAAGCTCTCTGAGTGCGGCAGTTAGTCAACTTGATAATTTTATGCACATTATTTAAATATGATAAGAGTGTTCGTAGTAAAGATGAGGTCATTGGTATTCTTTCCTCAATGGGCATTTCGTTCAATGCTGTAAACAGAAGTATCTTTTTATACGTGTGGCAATACTCGTGGTTGTCCTCAGCCATGTGACGGGGACGGGGTCCGTCTGAATCTTACGGACTCAAATCAGGCAGTGTTCATCCTTGTTATTTCTGGCTGAGGTCCGGGGACACACCTACAATCTCTTTAATCACGCCAGCAGAAAGCGACTTCCACCATCCTGGTGCCATATACCGAACCGAAATTGGGAATAGTGTGGCGGGCTTGTACCAAATAAAAAAGAAACACCGAGTAATGAACAAAATGTCATGAGGAATGTTTTGAATATGAATGTGAACGGCTTTAAAAGTAGAAAAGACAAAAGAAACTATGAACAGAAGTGACTGCTGAGATGACAAGAAGTAAGAAAGACGAGGACATACTCCACAAGATCCCTTATAAATTCGGATGACGGCAGGAGAATGATGATCCTGGTGCCACATCTACGATCTTCATAACTCTATATTCCCACAAAAGGAAGCTCAAGAAATAGGTCATGCGAACGTCACGAGCGCCACTTAAATCATTAGATATTATAATTATTATGAACGTCAGAGTATTTCCTTGACTCGTAGTCATCGGTTCGCAGACATGGATGTGCGATTAATGCCAGAGCAAGGTGATTCCGAATTAATGTTTTGTGTTCGTAAATGTTTGATTTAGTGCTGAGATTAAATGTTTGAGAGAATGAATAAATTGATGTTTGGTTCTTATTTGAATTGAATTCTGAATACAAATGGTTTTATTGTAGCCAATTTACATACAGCGTGTACACGGAATCTTCCAGAAGATTTTTTATTTTCTCTACTCTCGATAAAAGATTCTGAGATAATTTCTACTACTAATGGATCTGCTTTTGTAGCTAAGTATCTACTTTAATACTAAGTTACTTAGATTGTTTTTTTCTCGGCAATTAACAAGAATAATCCAAGGCATCTCGCCATTTCCTCCTCCTACCTTTAGACGTTCTTGCCCTTTTTAAATATTTAGTGGCTGCCATACTTAAATGGGACTGAGCAAGACTTGTCTGTCGCATGCCGTACGAATTGTGGGTCTGTGAAACAGTGACATGTGGTCGTGGCAGACCACGATGGAGATGGTGGGACTAACTGGATGTTTTCGTTGAGAATTTGAAAGAAGTTGCACCGAATCGTGACCGTTGGAAAAATTCAGGGATGCCTTTGCCCAGCACTGGGACAATATGGGCTAGCTATAATAAAAATGTGTTTATGTGAGAGCCACACCCACCACGCGACCCAGACCCAGTGCGGTTTCATGGATGTCATATGTCACATGTCTACGAATATTTTGTTTCATGACACGGTTTTCCGCAACATGTTTTCCATCAATGTTTGAGAGCAGTTTTATATACAGATATGAAACAAAAAATATTTATCTCACAAATAAAACACAGGGTACTAGTGCCAAAGTGATTTTCGAATACAAATTAAACCACCTCAGTTATCCGTCACTATGAAGATGGGTATCCAGGCGATAAAATTATTAATTTAACTGATGTTATGGGTACTGTTGTAAAATAAATAATAACGTCGTGTCTGTTTTCAAGCATTTATTGAATTATAACTTTGCGCGATCTTATTTTGTTAGTAGGAGGATTGAGGTGTTTTGATATTTCGTTGTGAATTCTTTTTTTTTTATCATTTACTTTCAGGCCATGAAATTTTCTTTCTTGCACTTTGTAGTTTTTTGACTGAAAGATTTCTTTTTTAGGTTGACGCAGGGGCTGAGCGATTGGACTGCTGCGTTGCGTGTCGTGGGTTCGATCCCCTCACGGAACAAATATTTGTATGGCCTACAGATATTTGTTTCGGGTCTGGGTGTTTGTGTATGTGAGTTTCAATGTTTGTAACGATACAGATACAGGATATAGGAGAAATTCCAAGTGTGTGGCAATGTTTAAAAAAAAACTAAACTAATTCGGCCTAGTCCACATCTGTATATGATATCCCAATCACCTTGTTACGGTTGTTGGTCCTCTTAGGTGCGTAGTGAAAATAAAGATCAAGGCTCTTATTTAAAAGAGAGCACAAAAGCGGTTTTAGATGGATAAATTACTGTTTCTTTTTCTCACACATTACATTTTATCAAAAAAAAAGAGATTATAAATGCGATGAGAAATGTAATTGGAATGGGACTACATTTGCAATTTTAAAGTATCAAAATTTTTTCAGCGTTGTATAGGCCAGTATAGCGGAAGAGTCAGCCAATCGGTGCTTAGGTAGTAAAAAATTGAAATATAATAAATCAATTTGGAGGTTACATCCGACGAGCGACGCGCACCGGTTCACGACTGACTGGCTAGGTGTCGATCATATTGATAAAATGGCAAAAAAAAATGAAAAAAAGGAATTAAACTTATTGCACTGTTATTATTACAAGGTTAAAATATTTTGAATATTAAACCATTTCTTAAAATAGACTTTTACACACGAGAACAAAAATAAATACCGTGTTGTGTTTCATTAGTTGTAGTTAAATTTTCTTTTAAAAAAGCACGATTTATAAATAATGGTTGTTGTAAATGGCAAGAAAGTAGGTGTCTGATGAGATGTCGAGTTATAGAGAAAGAAGTATGAAAAAATAAGACGTCATGCTGCGCCAACCCCAAATTGATTGGGAGAATGATGAAATAAATAGACTTGATTCCTCTTCAACAAACCATTTAACACAGAAGAAAACGCGTTCAAGACAGAGCATCAGTAAGATGATCAAGAAGGCAGACGATATACAGGTTTTTTTTTTTGGGTCAAAAATCACATTTTACGATAAAACTCAATGTAGCACTCTTAAAACATTGTGCTAGTGGATGCTTTGAATAGTAAACGGGTCATGGAGGTAATTAAAGTAAAGTTATAACCTGAAAAACTAGTATTTACAAAAACAGCTGTGAAAAATTTGGGACTTTGACCCCCAATATCTCCGTAACTAGGGGGTTCCCAGGTATGATCTGAAACAAAAAAAATATCGCTGTGGTGGGGAGAACAAGTGCCCTTCATTTGCGTTTAGGGTCTTTTTACACCCTATTGTTAATCCTAGTTAAAGGGCTATTGCGTATCTTTTTAAATGTCAGTGGCTATCATAGTGTCCATCGATTAACTGTCAAATGGTTATGGTTTGGTACAAAATGGAACCATTTGACAGTTAATATTTCATTTAGAAAGATACGCAACAGCCCTGCTGGAGGGTGCAGTTAGTTTTCCTGCTACGTGCTGGTCGAATATAATTTGAGTCATTGATTCGAGGACAAGAATATATCTTGGAGACGATGTCGTATGTGGTTCTGATCGCATTGAGTGAACGAGGAAGAAGAAGAATACTGAAGAAGTAACAAGTTCCTCTGCCCACAGCCTTACCTTCCAATGTTGTCGTGGCTATACATCGCGTATCGATCCATTTACCGGTGCTTATTATTTACTTACAAGATCATTAACATTTTATTTATTGCTAGGTTAAAGGTCGTTGCGGGCACGACGCCCTTCGAGAAGATGCTAAGTGAAAGTTTTTGGTTTTAAAACACCGTGGTTTATGTCATTCGGATTGGTTGTTAAGATTTGATGTACCTATAATTAAGGGATTGAGAAACGTTTATTGAAATGCAGTTATTTATCTGTGTGTTGATGTGGGGTATTGACAGAAAGCTGTTTGCGGGACTAACAACAAAGATCTAAGAGGCTATCCGTATGGTGTCGGACGTAAAGAATAGCACCATCCCATATTTTCCCGTGGGTGTCGTAAAAGGCGACTAAGGGACATACCAGAGAATGGGCAGCAGCGTTCTCTGTGCCTTTGTAACAACCATACTGCGATCGCCAACCTGCCTGCCAAGCGTGGCGATTATGGCAAATCCCCCCCCCCCTTCTGGGGGAGGCCTATGTCCAGCAGTGGACGTCTTTTGGCTGAAATAATGATGATGATAAAGGGGCTAACCAAGTGGAAATCTCTTTCAAATTGTTTCTAACTTGACCTATAACTAACCATGGAAAAATCTTAGAAGTTTTTGGCCCACTTCCCGGTTTTCGATATAGCTAACATTTTGCATTCATGTCTAGTTTCGATGACAATGCAAGTCAGCTTAATGACATAATTTTAAATCCAGTATGGCGAACTAACTATCCAATTGCTATCAAACGGGCACAGATCCAGATTCCGTGGCTACTACTGAAATTACAGATGGATTATCTAAATTACAGTTTACCCGACCCCCGTGAACCCAGGACCTCTTGCTCAGCAGCCGCGTTTGCGACCACAGATCGACGAGGCAGTCAGTGAGGCACAATTATCCACGCGGGTTCAGTGTTGCCTAATTAGTCAATAATCATAACCTGATGAGAACCGACTCATCTTACAACAACAACACCAACAGCGGGATCGTTATTTCAAGCTCAATCAGAACAACAACAACAAAGGCCCGTACACACAAACCAAATACCATCCATTCTCCGAAAACTAATGACATCAGCCCTAAATCTCCGGAAATAACAAATCGCCATTAATTGCTCTCACACTTGAAGTACACAAACAAGCGATAACTCTTTGAGCCCACAATCGTATCGAGTGGTCTTAAGCCGTCTCGAGATCGTCTTAAGACTGCTTTGAAGATGATCTTAAGACTATTTTTCGGAAATGAAGCGTGCAGTCCAGTTGGTCGAGGGCCCTTGATGATGCGTTGGTCAAATAGAACGTGGTATGGTCGTGGGTCAATATAGTTTTGAATTCGGGTGGGGAATGTGGAATGGTTGGATGTGGTAGTTTTGACTAATTCACCTATCTCACTTTATTGACAGAGTCTATTAGGGGATAGAAGACTTTGGTTCGAAGATGATGTTCGTTTATTTTTAAATTATGATATTTATTCACAACTGGATACAGGCCTTCCTCACATTACACTGAAGCAACCTATCATTCGCCTTCTGCATTCAGTTTAGCCCTGCATTCTATAATGTCACCGGTTCCGGTGTGCTGTATTTATTCTTTGTTTTTTCTTCTTGTTTCCATAACGTTTATTTTATATTTGTATTGCCTTTATGGCCCAGTGATCGCAGCAGGTGGATCTGCCAACCCCCACGGGAAAAGTCGTGAGTTGTTGATGTTGTTGATGTGATCATCCAATCAAGTGTAAAGTGACAGCACACATCGTTAATAGTATCAGTACTGACAGTACACAACACACTGAATGCATATCTTCTAATTCAGAAAACTTAATATAAATAAATTCAAATGCCGCATCCATACTTTCTAAAATCATATAAAACACCCAAATAAATTCGTCACAAGCGCGTGGGCACGTTGTTATCATAGAAAGCAGATTCAAGTGTCCCGTGTAATACCGGAATTCTGACAATAAACATGGAATTACGTTCGCCAAGTTCGTCTGTTTGTCCATCGAGTTTATTTTGTCCAAGATCATTATTTGACAGCTGTATGTTTGACTTGGTTTCTAATAGGCTGGGAATTTTACGGAAATTACTCATTGAAGTGGCCTGATTGTTTTTATTTTTCTTTCATAGGAATTTTTATCAGGAGGAGCTCGTGGCTTAATAATAACTGTCACTCGGGTCGATCTTTAGGTTAAGCCGCGCTTACCTAGGTTGGCTGTAGATGGGTGACCGCCCATTACATTCAGAGTTTCCTCCGTGCCTCAGAAAGCACGTTAAGCTGTTGGTCCCGGCTGTCATATTTCTAGATCTTTGGCAGTCGTTACAGGTAGTCAGTGACCTGAAAGTCTTACAACCAGTCTTACCAAAGGGTATCGTATTACCTAATTAACTATGTTGTGGAGGTCTGATAGGCAGTCGCTCCATGTAAAATACTGGTATTCAGCTGCATCCGGTTAGACTAGAAGCCGACCCCAACATAGTTGGGAAAAGGCTAGGCAGATGATGAGGAATTTTTATCATCTGCCTAGCCTCTCCTAACTATATACGATACCCCTTTTTTTCTTTTTTTTTATGGTGGGTGGAAAATCATCAAATGACCCCTCCCGCTCTTAGGCAGAGCGAAAGGGAGTGTCAGACTTCTACTGACTAAAAACCACCCATGCTCCTTCTTAGCCCCTCATGTCGAGGCCGCGGTATCTCTTGCGAACAACCCGCAGCCCCGACGGGACCCGCAGCCCCGACGGGACCCGCAGCCCCGACGAGACCCGCAGCCCCGACGAGACCCGCAGCCCCGACGGGGTATACGATACCGCTTGGTAAGACTAATTTGATTTTTGTTGACACTGACTGCCTGTAACGATTGCCAAAGATCTACAATAGGCCAACGGTTAACGTGTTTTCCGAGGCATGAAAGAAACTCGCTATGTAATGTGTCACCTATCCACGGACCGACCTCGGCAAGCACTGCTGAACCTGAAGGTCGATCCCGTTATTATTTAGCCAAACATAAAAGATACCATCTCTAATGCAAAATAAACTAGTTTAAGCGAATCTCTCATTGTACGGGAATCCTATACAAAGCGAGGTCAAATTATACTGGAATTTATAGCTTGATGGGTCGCCATAATGGCGACAGGAAAAATAAATAAAGAAAACGTTGGGATGGAAAATTATTTTAAAAATAATCTGTATATCTTCATAACAACTATTTAAGAGTTTCCTGTTTACTTTACTTTACTAGAATAGTAATGCCACTTTAAACTAAAGTCTTAAATTCTGGCATAGATTAATAAATGTTATTAATAAAATTAACAAATTTAAGTATTCGATTTCTTAGAACTATTTACTGTATGTCGTAATCGACGAGTATTACATATCGATAAGTACTTATCATAGGGTATTCCCCGCGTGAGGTTTTGTCCCAGTTTTGTTTTTCCACGACCTTGTATGTCCTTGCTATAATTACATCAATGAACAGTACAGTTTCTTTATTCAACTTGCGCATAATGTGTTTTTGAATCATCATAACATCACGCCTGTAATACCCGAAAGGTTTGACAGAGGTGTGCCTAATAAAACGCCCACATTTCGCTAGTTATGTTTAAGTCCCATGTAATAGCGGGCGAGGAATTTTTGGCTGACTTCATTTAAAAATCGTCATCGACACGCTAAAAAGAAGAACCGGGCATTAAATCCAGACCCAAAAACGTTGCTTGAAACACTTGGAAATCGAACTCTCTACCTCAAGTATTACAGTACCAATTGCCACTACTACGAGTAGACTAACGAGGCAGTATTTGAATCTACTACAATTTGTGAAGTCAATTTTCAGATTATAATAATGATCTGAAAATTGACTTCTTTTGTAATTGATCAGCAAAAATAAAAGTGACATCTCGTGACAGCATACATTCCTGACTGGTGCAGCACCACTGACATATACCAGTGTGGCAAACAAAGCGTCATTGTATAAGAGAAAACGTTGATAGATAAGTCAAAAATGTATTGGTTCAAAATAAGCTACTGTAAACCATGTTAAAAGTCATTTTAGAAACACGAAGTGCATTAAAGCAATCGCTACTTGTTTAACCCATAAGGTCTCCCACAATTTTCCCACCCCACTTCTCGACATCCAACAGCTATGAAAACATAATTTTCTCCACACTCCTACTTCGCAACCACTTAACAATACCACACAAATACGCTTATAATATTCGCATACATCAATATCCCACAATAATAAGTTTGCACCATAAATCGCACCATAGGTCGAGGTCACAAGGCACAATTAATAAATTAAGGTACGCGGTTTAGTCCGCTAACAGAGGAATATTCATAGCTGGCATAATGTATGATAAATGTAGCGAGAAATATGCATAGTCACAGACTTGAATAGTGGCCACAATGGAAGAGTGGGGCCTTAAGCGCGGGTAGGTCGCCATCCAGGAGTATGGGATACTTGCGTGGTACATTTTTTTGGTGTTCATTAAAAAGTTACTTGATTTTGGAGTGGAATGTCTTTTCACATGTTGTGCTTGTGGTAGTATCAATAGTCTTTATAATCATGAGCATATTTTGAGCATTGATAGATTGACTTTGGCCACGTAAACAATGTATCAAAAAAGAAAAAAAAACTTGATATTAAATTGGGGCTCCAGGCCTCCTCTCTATGGGGCTGCGGGTTGTTTGATAGAGTTACCGCGTCCCTAGACACAAAGGGCTAAGAAGGAACATGGGTAACATAACATCATAACATCACGCCTGTAATCCCCGAAGGGTTAGGCAGAGGTGTACCTAATAGTACACCCACATTTCGCCAGTTATGTTTAAGTCCCATGTAATAGGGAGCGAGCCTATTGCCATCAACCGGGCACAAATCCAGACTCCGTGGCTGTTACTGATAAATTCCTAATGGAAATAGCCAATAACACTTTGCCCGACCCGGGAATCGAACCCAGGACCTCATGCTCAGCAGTCGCGCTTATTCTTCTACTTTCTAGAGCCTAAAACAGTATTACAAGTTGCTTCCACATTCGCATCCACCATCATACGACCCTGAGTACAATTATCTCAATAAATCACCTCCCGGCTGCGCGACTACAGCCAAGCTCGCGAAGCGCCCATCGGCGGTCACTACACACTCATCGGGCCCATTGTCTAACATTTTTATAATCCTCGAACAATGAGAGATCATTCGACGAAAGCTTAGATACGCAGATACCTGGCACAGCATCCCGTGGCCAGTTCGATGTCCGTGAACTTAGCTTTCTAGCTTCCGGAAAGGGATCAGTGGGGTTCGAATCATTATTGGTGAATTAATGTAAAATGTGTATGATTAAAAGAATCTGGCTTTTGTTGCGTGTAACTGTGACTCAGGTGTATTGTATAAGGTGATTGTTGCTACATCTTCATCATCATTTCAGTCATAAGACGTCCACTGCTGGACATACGCCTCCCCCAGATGGGATTTGCCATAACCGCCACGCTTGGCAGGCGGGTTGGCGATCGCAGTATGGTTGTTACGAAGGCACAGAGAACGCTGCTGCCCATTCTCTGGTAAGTCCCTTAGTCGCCTCTTACGACACCCACGGGAAGATATGGGATGGAACTATACGGCTACATCTTAGATAGGTGCAATGAATTCATTCTATGCGTAAACGCAGGGTGGCTAGTAGCAACTGGATGAGAGCTGCCGATAATCGTGTTGTGTAACGTGGCGTGGAAATGGCAAATCATATGTTCAGCAGTAGACTGATGATGCATAAATGATAAATAGAGTACATACATACATAACATCACGCCTGTAATCCCCGAAGGGTTAGGCAGAGGTGTACCTAATAGTACACCCACATTTCGCCAGTTATGTTTAAATCCCATGTAATAGGGGGCGAGCCTATTGCCATCAACCGGGCACAAATTCAGACTCCGTGGCTGTTACTGTTTAATTCCTGATGGAAAAAGCCAATAACACTTTGCCCGACCCGGGATCGAACCCTGGACCTCATGCTCAGCAGTCGCGCTTGCGACCACTAGACCAACGAGGCAGTCAGTCGAGGCAAATAGAGTAGTTTCCAGTAATTTATTAGTTTGAATAGAGCAGTCTTCCCGTTTTGGTTCAACGTTATTTTGGGTTGGTGCAACACGTCTTTTTTCTTCAATTCCCCTTTTCTTTCATATCATTTCTCACACAATCCATCCATCTTTTCTTTGGTCTTCAACATTATTGAAACTATACGACAAACAGTCAAGTCCAAAAACACAACGTAACATCACGCCTGTAATCCCCAAAAGCAGGATAAGGCAGGGGTGTACCATTAGTACACCCACATTTCGCCAGTTATCCAGGGGCCCATAGCCATCAACTGGGTACGAAGAACCGAGCAGTCAAGACCAAAAGTTATACTTAAATTATTTTTCAGCATAAAATGGCCACGGAAACAAATCCTTACCCATCCCATACTTAACTTACCTAAGGCACGTATAACGTAAACTGAGGTATTTCAAGCTCAGCGGAATATATTCAATGCTAACCATATTGTCGGTCGTTGCGTACTACATAAAACTGTTATGAGCGTACGTTTAGCTTTTACAGGCACTGTTTTACTGTTTGCGGGTTGGGGCTGGTTAGAGTTCACGGGACGAGTGCGTAACGACTTGTAGTAGAGAGAAATAAAATTATATTTTGATCAGGAAGAAACTTCATTGTTTTAAGTGATGAGTCCACAATATATAAATTAAACTGCTTCGTTGGTCTAGTGGTCGTAATCGCGACTGCTAAGTATGAGGTCCTGGGTTCGATTCCCGGGTAGGGCAAAGTGTTATTAGGTTTTTGTTATCAATAATTTCTCTGTTACAGCCACGAAGTCTGGAGTTGTGCCTGGTTTGTAGCAATATACTCGCCCCCTATTACATTGCATTTAAATATAGGGTATAAAAGTACCCTTAACGCAAACGAAGGGCACTTGTTCTCCCCACCACTGCGATCATTTCTTTGTTCTAGAGACCATACCTGGGAACCCCTAGTTACGGAGCTATTGGTAGTCAAAGTTCCAAATTTATCACAGCTGCTTTTGTAAATACTGGATTTTCAGGTTATAACTTTACTTAAATTGCTTCCATGTCCCGTTTATTATTCGAAGCATCCACTAGCACAACGTTTTAGGAGTGCTACATTGAGTTTTAGCGTAAAATGTGATTTTTTGACTCCAAAAAAAAGTGGTTTCCCAGCAAAAAATTTCGTAGGGGTACTTAGTTTGATGTACAGAATGCTTGGTTGACGGCTGTGTGATGGGTTGATTTACACCCTGTATAACTGGCGGAATTTGAGTGTACTATTAGGTATACCAGTGCAAAAGACTTCTGGGATTACCAACAAAACTTATTCAACACAGACCTGTGAACACTGAGATAGCATTTTTCAAGAAATTATTTTATATCTTCCCAGTCAAGTCAATCTCAGATTGCCTATATTACATGTCTGTATAATATCTGCTTGTATAAAACCACTTTAATATTGAATAGGCTTCAATTGACAATTAAAGTCCATTTCACGAAAGAAGTCCCGCGGACAATTGTGGAACTAAATTTAACAGATCGGCCATGTTGTCGTTTGTCGATGTTATCAAAGTGCGTTTGTTGTGGTAGATATTTTGTAAGTTTATTATTGGATTAGTGCGTTATAAGGTTTATTTACGATGCCAAAAGTTGTGAAACAATATTATGTCGCGCGACATACAGCGCTGCGTCTGCGGGACTTCTTTCGTAGACTTTAGCCTTTTCGCTTATCCTTCCTATCATGTATAGACGTCACTGTGCCTTTCAACGATAGACAAATTCTATTTCTGTTTCTAAACTTTCTCCATTATACAAGCATTTTTTTGCATAACTAGAATTAAACTGTTTATTATCGAGTTGACAGTTACTGAACAGTTCAATCTAACATAATGTAAGTGGTTCTTGAAGTGCGAACGATTAAAATAATAAAATGGTTATTTGAAGTGTCAAGCATTGAATATTTGATTGACATTTGGTTAAGTACGTTCTGTGTTAAAGTGCCTACATAATAATATGGTACTAATTCTGAAAGCCTTAAGAAAACATATGAACAATGATTAGGACTCCATTTTCTGGGTCGATTTGGAATGAATGTACAGTCAGCAACGGAATTTGAACTCAATGAACTTGTTTACTCCTTAATACTATTTTTGTAATTTCTGTAGTGATGTAAAAACACGGAGTCACGATGTAAAAAATGAAAAAATGCCAGAAGTACACAAATTCATGCTACGAGTGATCGGTAAGTAACTTACTCCTTATTTATTTACAAGAGCATGAACATCCAAGAATGACAGCATGTTCATTTGTCAGTAGTAGGCTTCTGTACCAAGCTTGCTGAAGGCTTTTTTATCACGAAACTATTTTCCAACCCGTGGTACATCTAGAGTTCTTTTTAACATATTTTTTTAACCTCACAAGCAGGTCACTAACATATCCGTTTATGTTTATCCATGATCATCGTGTTTGCAACAGGCGAAATATCGGGAACTCAAAACAAATATGTACTAAACATTAGGAATATCTCGTTCTCTGTGTTAATAATAAGTCTGTTTTCGTAATGACTGATTCAATTTGGTTTTCATAAGGACACTTTTAGGAGAGAGGAGGAGCTCATGGCTTAATAAGAACTGCCACTCGGGCTCTCAGGCACTCTCGGGCACTCCCGGCTGCCATATATAGATATTTGGCAGTCGTTACAGGCAGTCAGTGACCTGAAATTCTGACATCCAGTCATACCAAAGAGTATCATATTACCAAGTATTAACTGGGTTGTTGAGGTCAGATAGGCAGTCGCTCCATGTTAAATACTGGTATTCAGCTGCATCCGGTTAGACTGTAAGCCGACCCTAACATAGTTGGGAAAAGGCTAGGCAGATGATTATGACATAAGAACACTTTTATCTGGTTAGTCTCATGCATGTTCGTTCATACTTCAAATCGTGAAGTATAAAAGTCCTTCAACAGCGCTGGTCCGGTTTACATAATATAGGATTATAAAACAGACAGAGGAGCTATTTCGCTATGCTAGACCTATGAACGACTGCTTTTTAAGCTTTTAATATTTAAGTCGTAATTAGCAGGGTTATGGCCTAACTCGGTATCTAGGAGATAGCTTCTTCTTATAGATAAGTATGGGAGTATATGCTCGTAATAAGTACTTATGGTAGCACTTATGGAGCTTCGTGTGAGTTCAGTAGGAGGTTATTTAGTTAGAGGATCCGGAAGTCAGATAGCCATCAAAATTTTAGTAGAAGATTGTGTAAATGTGTAAGTTCTCTGTAAATTAATTTAGAAAATAATAGTATGTTTAGATCTGATATTCATACCGTTGTTTAATAATTGTATTTCACCAAAAATATCTAATTAGTCCGTCAGATAGATTTCTAAAAAATAATGGACACGTATTTTTTCTTTTTTCACGTAAACAAAAGATGAAAACGATACTGTGCTTCGAAAAGTCTTTTCAAGTCGTATGACGTCACAAGGTTAGTACTTTTTACCAACAAAGTGACGTCACAAGATCTTTAACACGTTTTATTTTTGTCCATTTTTATTAATTTGCTAAAACAAAAAACACGTATCTAATATTTTTCGATAATCTAACAGACGGACTAATTAGATTTTTATTGTGAAATACCCTATTGCATTTCTGTTATTTTACAACAATTTAGAAACAAAAAGATATGTTCCTCTATAGTTCGCCCTATTTAGATGTTAAATTGGCAAAAAAAAAACATCATCAGAACTTCACATAAGCTCATCATCATAATGATGTAGCAGTCTTTATCATTCATCATCTTCCTGCCCTTGTACCATGATACTTTGCAACGTTTTCATACGTTCTCCTATATCAACCATTTTTTTTTATGGTGGGTGGAAAATCATCAAATTACCCCTCCCGCTCTTGGGCAGAGCGAAAGGGAGTGTCAGACTTCTACTGACTAAAAACCACCCATGTTCCTTCCCTTCTTAGCCCTTTATGTCGAGGCCGCGGTATCTCTTGCGAACAACCCGCAGCCCAAACGGGTCCTCTATCAACCATCACGCTATCATTTACTACGTTTTCTTTAGCAGTCTTTATCATTATCACAGAATAAATCATTTCGATTCAGTTCAACACATGGGCTTTCCATAAACGGGAATGGAATTCCTGGTTCCATTCATTGAAAATTATTAAAATTTTCCTGATCCAGTGAGGGATGACTCCTATCTGAATTTTAAAAATTTCAAGGTCCGTTTAACATTCTTTCTTTTCTTTCTTTTTTTTAAAAAAACGTTGCGCCACACTAGGTATCGTGGGTGCGTTCACAAACATTTTAACTCACATAGGTACACAACTAAACACCCAGACCCGAAACAATTATCTGTAGATCATACAAATATTGGTTCAATGCGGGGATCGAACCCGCGACACGCAGCGCAGCAGTCCATTTGCTCAGCCACTACACCAACCGTGTCGTCAAAATTTGGATTGTAATACCCTATTCATAATCACAAAATATGAAACCCCATTTCACATCATACAATAACTCGGCGCACTATTACCCTAGCCAAGGTACAGTTACGGTGAGTGTCCACTCATTGGCGGGCCGTTCGCGCAATATATCGCGCATCGCGGGTCACATGCGCGACCTGCGCGCGCGCATCCCAACTCATTAGTATTGCTAGTGTCAGAGCGGAGCGGTAAAATGGTGTGCTGGTGGGTAGGGTTTGTTTATTTGTTTGATTTAGTTTTTTTTGGTTGCTGTTGCTTTTAAAGTAACAAGCAAAGTTTAATGGTTCCTGAGATCAATGTTTTAATTAGTCATCATCATCATCTGCCTAGCCTTATCACAACTTAGTTGGGGTCGGCTTCCAGTCTAACCGGATGGAGCTGAATACCAGTATTTTACATTGAGCTACTTATCTGATCTCCACAACCCAGTTAATACTAGGTAATACGATACCTTTTGGTAAGACTGGTTGTCAGACTTTCAGGTCACTGACTACCTGTTACGACGGCCTAAGATCTATACATGGCAGCCGGGACCAACAGCTTAACGTGCTTTCCGAGGCACGGAGGAAACTCGGTATGTAATAGGTGGTCACCAATTCACAGACCAACCTAGGCAAGCGAGTGGCAGTTCTTATTAAGCCACGAGCTCCTCGAATGTTTTAATCAGTCATATCACTTTAAAATCCTATAATATTCTTTTCCTTCTTTGTCTCTCTGCCACGACAATGTTTCATGTGAGCTTGGCCTGTTTTGGCCACTTCCATAACTTCATTTGTGACAGAAAACTGTGAAAAAAAGTTCCCTTTGGCTGTTTTTCGAGTTTGCACAAACACACCCACTCGCTGTTCTTTACTTTGCGAGGTTAGAGTTCGATTTTGCAACTTGAGTTCGAATATGGTTGAAGGATTACAAATGAATCACGGAAAGTTAAACCGCAGGAAGATGCAAGGAATAATTAAGTATGTAAAGCCCGTATTAATTATCTTGGGTGAATGCTATTACGTAACAAGTTGCAATAATACATCTAAATCATCATCATTACAAATCCTATTCCCAATTATGCTAAGGTCGGCTTCCAGGCTTCCGGACGCAGCTAAATACCAGTATTTTACATGGAGCGACTGCCTCTGCCACAGCCAGTTAGTACTGGGTAATACCCAGATTTCAGTAAACTGACTACCTGTAGAAATATATTTCGCAATGCTAATTTGAGAGCTTATTAATATTTCACGCCAGCAGCATTTTATCCCCAGTAATTGCTACGTTAGCTTTTACTTTAAAACCAGCAGTAAATAAGCTCGCTATTGTATTTATGTGTTATGTAATTTGAACCCGACGATGGGATGTGTAATACATGGAGCGGGCAGAGCGCTATGTAGTGTGCAAGTGTACTAGAGATATTTTGAATATAAAATTTCGGTTCTGGATACGGATATAGTATTAATATTGTACTGGTTTCAGATACGGTTACGGATATGGAAATATTTAGGGTTATCCGCTATTTTCGGATAATTTCGGTTACGGATATTATAATTTAGAACACAATCTGACAAGTGATGTTTCGGCCAAGCAAAACAAACACAGTGCCACCAACTCTCAAAAGATTTATCCCTAAAACTTATATCAAAAACCCCTAAAATCCCGATAATTATTTGAGAATACCTCTAAAAATATTTTGTTAAAGTAATGAATAATATTTTAGACTTTGCCTTCATTCGAAACTTTTAAATCGGTTTCGGTTATGGTTATGGATATTTTTTTATTTCTTACATTCGACAGTTTTGGTTATGGTTACGGAGCTCCATAACATCCCTGAAGTGTACACATTGCCAGCCAATGTTGGAAATGATCGCTTGCCTTATGGTGATCTTGAAGTTTTGTTTTATGAACTTTGATAAGATATAAATTGTGTTGTCTAAGGTTGTATTTTTTATCGACATGAAACAGGTTGTACGTAAGGAAGCTGTGGATTTCATTGATGATATTCATTCACAGCTCGATTTGTTGAAGGAGTACGTTATGAGGGATATACATAACATGTCATGTAACTGGATTTAAGCTTTAGCCGAAGAAGTGAAGATAATTATTATTTAAAATGTCTCTTCGGAGATGTCAAAGGTTTATGTATAAATATTAATATTGTCAACAATATTTTTCCATATTTGGATGTGTCGATGTGAAGCAACCTCATTGTTGATTCCGATATCAATATTGCGATGTTCACACCTTTTCACAACTGTGTCCATTATAACTTTAGCTGAATAAGTCTCACATTTATGTTGATGTTGTGTTAAGAATAGTTTTATAAGACGCATACCCTTTTCAATATCTTACTATCATACATAACACAGCTGTAATCTTTTATTTATTCTCTATCTTCTTCTTCTATCTTTCCTTTTTATTTATTTATTTAAAACATAAAAAAATATTTTGTTGAATGATGATGAAGTTTTTTAATGTTTCAACATTAAAAACTTAATTTTGTAATGTTTCAACATTAAAAAACTTAATTTTGTAATGTTTCAACATTAAACTCTTAATTTTGTAATGTTTCAACATTAAAATCTTAATTTTGTAAATGTTATGATTCAACATTAAAATACTTCATTTTTTAATGTTTAAAAAGTAAAAAATATGTTTTAAACAGTTTAATGTTTTTTTAACGACAGCTTTTAATGAAAAGTAACTGCTTTTAACGTTAGGCTCATATTTTACTGTTTAAAGCAGTACACTTTTATGTTTTATTTTTTTCAGTGTAAAGTCAAACGCCAGTTATGTGTAAGTCCTATCCTATAGAGGCTGAGCTTATTGCCATCAACCGGGCACAAATACATACTCAGTGGCTGTTATTGAAAACTGTCGGATAGAAAAACCTAATAACACTTTCCCTGGCCTAGGTTTCTTTCTTTCTTTTTTTCTTTCTTCTTTAATCTTAGACCCCGTCGGGGCTGCGGGTTGTTCGAAAGAGATACTCCGGCCTCGGCACAAAGGGCTAAGAAGGAACATGAGTGGCTTTTAGTCAGTAGAAGTCTGACACTCCCTACACCTCTGCCCAGAGCGGGAGGAGTCATTTAATTTTCTGTTATAAGTTCTTGTTCTTCTTTGGCTTTGATTATAATACGTTTGCCTGGATCACTACCATGTACACAACACCAACACCGACGCACTTTATAATTTTTTAGTAGGTAACCATTTAAATATGTACACCATAAGACGACCCACTAACTACTCGTACCTTTTCTGTCTTAACTTAGTTTACACGCTTGTCTCTGAATACTAAATACTCATTCCTTATTTGTTGTACTGATATTTCGGAAGATTTTCTTGTTGTTTTGTTAATTTGTTAGTTCTTTATAAACACCTTGACATTGACAGCCAGTCTGCGCTCGCGTCCCTTCGCTTGTCATGGACCATAGACAATAGTCTGTAGCGTTGACAAGCGAAGTCGGAGCGTTCGGTGCGGCCGAGCCGATTATTATTAATATTTTCATTTATGTACTCATTGTGTTTGTGTTGTTTAGTGTTATTTTGTTTAAGTAAGTATTCAATTTTAATTTTGTTAGTATGTATTATGTGTCCGTAGGTGTGACCGTGACATCACAGTGGGCCCTATCAGAATACCAGCGCTGCGGTATTTGTTTTTTCATCTATCGCAGCACCATGCTGAGATAGGAGCCTTTTTGGCCTCGCACAGGTCTTTTTTTATTATTATTTAGTTTTAGATTCTTTTTTTATTCTTTTTGTAGTTCCTGTGTTTGTCCAAATAAATATTTTTCTTTCTTTCTTTCTTTCTTTCTTTCTAATGATTTCCCACCCTCCAAAAAAAATAAAAAATCTTAGATCAAAATAATAGTATTTGCATTATCAGAATAGTAAACACAGCATTAACGTGAAAACATCAGGAGTTTAAGTGCAGATTAATAAATACCACTAACAATGGTTACAATTTGTCAGTAATTGAGTTATGTCGTAAAATGGCAACTAACTGTGTACTGTTAGGGCTGGCCTCCTGTCATGTTCGCAGCGAGTTATGGCCTTTATGCTGCGATAGGCGAATACTAACTATAACCTAGGTGATATACTTGGACATACGGTCGATGTTCTAGAGATTTTAATTGAATTAGAAACGTCATCATATGCCTTTTTTTAATTTTATGGTGGGTGGAAAATCATCAAATAACCCCTCCCGCTCTTGGGCAGAACGGAAGGGAGTGTCAGACTTCTACTGACTAATAACCACCCATGTTCCTTCTTAGCCCTTCATGTCGAGGCCGCGGTATCTCTTGCAAACAACCCACAGCCTCGACGGGAAGACTGCCTATCTGACATGCTCAGATAGTACTGGGTACCCTTGGATGCCCTTTGATAAGACTGGCTGTCAGATTTTCGGGTCACTGACCACCTTTTAAGACCGTCAAAGATCTACAAGTGACAGCTGGAACTTATACACTACTTACTTTCTTACACACATAACTTATAACAATAAATATTTCATACAAAACTAATAAAAAAACATTTAAAAACATAAAAAATTGTCGTCCACCAGTGACGGGTCCAAGCTACCGGTGGTTAGGGCTCCAGAGACAGGAACCTCCTCACAATACGAGCCGTATCGAGAAGTACTGCCTTCTGAATCAGGCTCTTGATCCAACCGCCAAGCGAAATCTTTGAAAGATGTTGGTCCATGCTTTTGGCTATAAGGCCATTGGCCGTTACGCCTATCGACACAATGATAGCCGAGCTCACATGCCACATATCGACAACCTCGTGTGCTAATACACTACTTTATTATTATTATACTACTTTATTAATAATAACCCCTTCCGCTCTCGGGCAGAGCGAAAGGGAGACCCCGCGGGGTCATCATTTGTGCCCGGTTAACATAATAAGGTATAATAACCCCGAAGGGATAGGCCTAGGTGTACCTTTCGGGTACACCTAGGCCAAGGGGGGAAATTTCTGACGGAAAAAACGTGATAATAGTTGTGCAGATATGAAACCAAGAATCTTTGTAGCCTCCCGTCGGGGCTGCGGGTCCCGTTGGGGCTGCGGGTTGTTCGCAAGAGATACCGCGGCCTCGACATGAAGGGCTAAGAAGGAACGTGGGTGGTTTTTAGTCAGTAGAAGTCTGACACTCCCTTTTGCTCTGCCATGCCCAAGAGCGGGAGGGGTTATTTGATCATTTTCCACCCGCCCAGGAAACCTCTGCAGCCTCGTTTGCAGCCAAAAGACTACACAAGACCAATTGTGACTTCAAGTTTGTGACATCACTATTAATGTCGCAACTCAATCCAAAACTATCGATACTTGGGTTTCACTAATTTACATCACAATACAATCGATAGCCGAGTGTCGAGAGCTGAACAAATGTTGTTTGTACAGTATTGTCTTGTGTTTGCTTTATTAGCTTAATATTAGTATGATATTTAAAGTTTTAAGGTTAAGTCAACTTGTTCGGGTATGGATTATGTTTTTAAGAGCTGTTGAGTGCTAATTGGAAAAATTCTTAGAATATACGCTCGACGACCAATCAGGATTGAGAACAGTGGTGGCCCAGTGTTAGCGGCTTACGAAGAGTAAGTCGTGGGTTCAAACTCAGGCAGGTGCATTACTTACTTATTACTAGGTGCAAGACATGTGACATCTACCATCCCGCACTGGGCCCGCGTAGTGGATATAGCCCCTCCCTCTCCTAGGGAGGAGGCCTGAGTCCCTGCAGTGGGAACATTATAGGATGATGATGATGATGATGATGACCAATAAAGCTATACAATACAGATCTCTTATTGTACGGAAAACCTCTATAGAGTGAGGCCATGATGTACTGGAAACGTATTTGTGTACTAGTTACAGGATTTATTTAACTTTATTGACCAGATAATTATCTGTCATTTTACAAAAAAAACATTACAAAAACCAATACTTTAGTTAACAGGCATCTAAGTACAATTTTTGGTATTCAAGACTTTTCGTTACTAAAAATCTTATTTTCATCTGCCAATTTTCTTTATGACTTCAGAACACTTGGCAACATCACACTGCATTCTTAAAAAGAAAAAAAAGACTTTGATAACCGTAAAATTGCGGAGAAGTGCTAATAAAGAAAAAAGCAATTACAATAATCGCGATGGCAAGTAGCCGAAACAATAAATAATTTCTTTTCATTCAAGCGTAACATTTTTTTTTTGACAAAAAACACAAAAGAACAATTAAACTTGACATTAAATTATAAAGAAAATAACTTAAACGCACAAAGCACGCACTTTAATTATTTTAATTACGCGTAGAACAATTGAAGACCACAAAACAGATATGAACAGAATTCTTAACCAGAAGAACTCAGCGCTTTTCCTCACATTTAACCCATCTCCCTTCAAAGCAAGAGTGAACAGGTATATCCTGGTCCTGCCCATTCCATCATGTACCTCATCCATTAGTTTCCATCAGACGTAATCAAGGTCAAAAGCAAAAAAGCAAAAATATGTTTTATATCCGTTTTTGTGTTTTACTTGAAAATGTTTGTGATAAAATTGATTGTGCAGAGTGTACCTTTTGTAGCTAGTTAATCAATATGATAAGTAACACTGTTCATACTTTATTAAGTTGTTTTTAAAAGATTTTTATTACCAATTTTTATAGTCGGCGACGTTTATCAGAGAAAGTATCATGGATCGAAACAATACAACTTGTTAATTTCTTTTAGAGTCAGGGCTGTCAGTTTTTATGAAACAAGTGCCTAGTACCTATTTATGAAATGAAATAATTTATTTCAGAAATAGGTCTATGGACCTGTGTCTGAAATCACACTAATATTATAAAGGCGAAAGTTTGTGAGTGTGTATGTTTGTTACTCTTTCACGCAAAAACTACTAAACGGATGTGCATAAAATTTGATACACAGATAGTTTATAACCTGGATTAATACATAGGATAGTTTTTAACCCGATTTTATCTTCCCGCAGGATAATTTTCGAGTTGTAGCGAGCGAAGCCGCTGGCAACACCAATTTATACATACGGTTAATATACGTATGTGTATGTTATAATATGTTGTAACATTTCTATCTCGATTGGACTGAACTAAACTGCTTCATCGGTTTAGTGGTCGCAAGTGAGACTGCTGAGCGCGAGGTCCTGGGTTCGGTACTGGGGTCGAGCAAAGTTTGATTGGGTTTTTCCATCAAGAATTTCTCTGCAACAGCCACAGTGTCTGGATTTGTGCCCGGTTAATGGCAATAGGCTCGCTTCCGACTCCGTATGGGGCTGAAACATAACTGGTGAAATGTCGGTGTACTATTAGGCATACCTCTGCCTGATTCTTCGGGGACTACAGGCGTGATGTTATGTCATGTAATACTACTTCCGCAGCTATACCCATTAAATTGTTAAAAATACTGGGAAGCAAATCCAGCAGATATTTTTTTTGAAAAATGAATTTCTCGGGGCAAGTAAATAACTTTATCATATTTTCTATAAATGAAAGGAATCATCAACACTCCAACTGTATTAATACAAATCCTTGAATTTATATACAAACTAACCATAAACATGTTATTAAGGACATTTCAATACTATTTATATCTACAAACAAATCCTCATTTAAATATTTCTCTACACAATAAAGGTGTGACATCCCTAGCAACAGGTGTAGCATATCGACATCTACACGACACTTCGTCGTTGATTTATCGATATATCGACAATCGTTGACGTCACCACAGATTAACTGCGTCTCTGACTTCGCATGTTTCAATAGTACCGCTTACGGTAATTTTTATACAAGAAAAGTTCAAATTAAATGTAGCCATTGTTAGAAATTAACAAAAAAAGACATCGTTTTACATGTCAATAAAACTTTTGGCCTACAATATCGTGTCTTAGTACTATTTATAGGTAAGTGTATGAGGATGTATACAGGGTGTAAATCAAACCATCACACAGTCGTCAACCAAGCATTCTGTACATCAAACTAAGTACCCTTAGGCAAAAATGTTTGCTGGGAAACGACTTTTTTTTTTTGGTCAAAAATCACATTTTACGGTAAAACTCAATGTAGCACTGTTAAAACATTGTGCTAGTGGATGGTTTGAATAGTAAACGGGTCATGGTGGTAATTTAAGTAAAGTTATAACCTGAAAAACTAGTATTTACAAAAACAGCTGTGAAAAATTTGGAACTTTGCCCCCAATATCTCCATAACTAGGAGGTTCCCAGGTATGGTCTAGAACAAAAAAATAAAAAAATATCGCAGTGGTGGGGAGAACAAGTGCCCTTCGTTTGCGTTAAGGGAACTTTTACACACTATATATTCAAGCAAATTTTTATGAAATATTTTTAAGTACATTGTTTACGTCAGAATAAACATAGGCATAACACATACATAACATTTAATGACTATTTCATGAAAAAGATTTGTAATGGGGTAAAGGTACTTAGAGGGTTGTACTGAAACTGATCTACAAAAAACATAACAATATTATAACACGGGCAACCCTGGGTGATTTAACCGTTAAATCGCAGTATGCACTGGCAATGAGGGCTTGCTAATTAAATTAAATTAAAGATTCGACAACGATTTCAAAGCTAAAACTGTGAACCAACCCAAAGAGCTTTAAAGCCCTTTCATTTCGGGTCCACTCAAATCTGTGTGGTGCTTTCATCAAAAGACCATCTCAGACACTAATCTGCATAGTCTTCATGTGTGTATAACAAGTTTATGTCTGGACCTTAAAAGAGACTATGACCTCTGAGTTTGTTTCGGATGTTTCTTCTCGGAGTAGTCAGGTACGAAACACCGGCCCCATCTAGTTTTAAAAAAGTGACTTGTAAAAGTGTTTGTTAAAACCTATTTGCAAAAATAAACATAATTTATCATTTATTTCATTATACACGAGCGAAGCCATGGGCGAAAGCCAGATTGAAAATAATACGTATATATTTTTCGTACAATGATTGCAGTATACGTTTCTCTACAATACCTTTCGTATTTACTTTATTGACACATGTCAAATGAGTCGATTGATAGGTTTTATTTGAAAAAGCTTTCATGAGGCGTTTCGGTTGATTTGAGAAACTCACTGTGTCAATGTAATGGCCTCTTACGGTTTTTAATACGGAAATAATGTTACCTAATTTATATATTGAAGGTCTAGTGGCTTTTTTTTACTGATTTTACATACATAAGTCTCTGTTTACATAAGTTCTTCTTTACATAAAATACATATTAGACAGAAGTATGTCATTTATTATTCTATGTATCATATTTTTTGTGTATTTAAATCAGTATATCATTCTTTTGAAAACATATATAAATCAAGGTAGTTTTTTTGTTGATGACGTAACTAGTGACTACTGGATTTAAAAATGAAGTGGAAAAGCAGTAGCACCTAATAAAGTGCAAAAAAAGCATAGTGTTGCGACCGCTGTCCTTTTTCTCATGTCGATAATATTACGTGTCACGTGAACCGCACATGGCAGTGTTTTAATGTTCTTATGGAGAATCATGTTGAGATGAATGCATGTAGGTATCTAAAACTTACTCGTTTTATAATAAATAACTTTTATAGATAGTTAATATGTCGTCGTCAGTTATGTTCATCATAGCTTAACAAGTTTTAGTTAAACGTTAGTATTTTCAAAACAATAAAATATAAATATCTTACACACATCAGCTGCTAACTTGTAAAGTTTTCTTAATGGCCTACAGAAATTGCCACCTGTTTTAATTTAAAAACTATTAGTAGCATTTAAAAATAACATTATGTCCATGTTTTAATAGTTTATGCTGTTGAAGTAAGCAATAGTTGTTGCAATACAACAGTACTTTAATGTTTTATTTTTACACTACGTTTGTAAGTACAGACACCAGCACAAGTTACTTGAAAATGTAATTTTTTTCTCAATTTACCTTTGACCTAATACTTTAGCGATAATGTTGAAAATCTAATAATGATATTCTGACAGATTGTTGAAACTTGATGTTCTGGTCAAAAATTGTACGTTTGAAATACC
The DNA here is from genome assembly GCA_949774965.1 of Diarsia brunnea. Classification (NCBI taxonomy): domain Eukaryota; kingdom Metazoa; phylum Arthropoda; class Insecta; order Lepidoptera; family Noctuidae; genus Diarsia; species Diarsia brunnea. Next base: position 1,437,866 of record OX459009.1, read on the forward strand.
TCAAGAAACCGTAGTAAGAGTACCAATTTTTAATTGTGGAATTTCTCTGGTGCGTGGTTTGGTACTAAATGAAATTTTTGGCTACAAAGTTGGTGGGACGTGGTTCAAAATATTAGTAGGATTTTCAAACCTTCGGATATTCATTTATAAGAAAGAAAAGAAAGAAAGAATCAATCATCACTACATATTAATAAACAAAGTCCTCCGCCGCTTTTGTCTGTCTGTTCGGGATAAACTCAAAAACTACTGTACTGATTTTCATGCTGTTTTCACCAATAGATAGAGTGGTTCTTGAGGAAGGTTTAAGTATAATTTACTTGACATCCACGAGGGCGAAGCCGCGGGTATCATCTAGTAATGTATAAGTCAATCGTTCTTGGAGCAGATATAAATATTTCTTGGATCACTGATCCTATCAACAGTGGATTAAATCCACTTAATTAATAACCACTACAAAATAAAATCAGAACAATAAAACCCAGCCAATCGCCATCTAAATCCGATTATAATTAAATGAATCGATACCAAAAAATCAAACAAAAAATCGTTATCGATAAAAATCGAAGCACGATAATCCGTTGTTATATCACCCGAAAATCCTTAATATTTTGACCAAAACACATTCAAAATCGCCAAACAGTATCATAATTAATATGATTATAGTATGCAGTCCAATTTATCAACACATTTATTTGAATATTTTATAACTTAGTATTATGACATTAATAAATACTAAGAGCTATCAAAAATAGAGATGAGTCAGTGTAACTGACATCATAAAAATATCGATAAGTATCGGAACCTGACCTTTATAGTATGATAAATGCGGTCGAGTACAGAGGTCGGGGCGGGCCATTAGGTTTTAGATTCGATATTTGAATGTCCTTTTGTGTGGAATTTTTGTTGCTTCCGTGTTAATGTTTGAGAGGATTGTTTATATGCGTTTTATGTTAAGTATGAGTTCGAACTTATGCTGTTGACGTAAAAGTAGTTTTCATTTGTTTTTATTATGTACAATTTTTGATGTTGTCTCGTCACGTGTATCGTAATGTACTACATTTTTTAAGCAGTGATGTATTTTTTTATTTATTTATTTTACTATTTATGTACACACAGTAAATAGCACAGGAAACATACAATTATAAAACCTGTGAGTACAAAGGTACTGCTTATTTCTAAAGAAATTTCTGCCAGCAGACCTGCAAAAGGAGAAATGTAGACAATAGTGTGTGAAATAATAAATAATAAAAATGATATGAACAATGAGTTATATGCTTTAACTAACCTAACCTATAATAATAAATACACACATAAGTAAATAAATGGATATATACTTATATAAATACATAATGCTAAGATATATAAAATATAATTTGTATATATACAATACTCATAAAGGAGAGGAAAGGTAGTGATCTTTCACTCTATTTTTAAATAATGAAATTGTGTTTAAGTCCCGAATGCTAGGCGGAAGTGAGTTCCACAACCTTACAGCGTGCACGGAGAAGGAATAGGAGTAATAGATGGATTTATGAGGATGGGATTTAAGTAAGGATCGAAGGTGTGATCTACACGGTGCATCAGTAGGGCGGGCATACGAAAATCGCTCGCGCAGGTATGAAGGATAGGACGGGTTGTGAAGAATTTTGAAGAGGAGACATAGGATCCTAGTGTTCCTGCGAAGGCGGATTGGGAGCCACTTGAGTTCTTTGCGAAGGTGAGAAACGTGGTCATACTTACGAAGACCGAAAATAAAGCGAATACTTAAATTTTGCAAGCGCTCAAGCTTATTTAATAGCTCCTCAGTAGCATCCAGGTAGCAGGCGTCGGCATAATCTATAATCGGCTGAATAAGTGTCTGGGCCAGGGAAATTTTGGTCTTCAAAGGCAGGAGACTCTGAAGGCATTTCAGTGAATGAATGGAAAAGTGAACTTTCCGGCTGACCTCGTTAACTTGAGCTCGCCACGACAGATTGGAATCGATAGTTACACCCAGATCTTTGGCAGTATCTGTATAGTCGATGCGAACACCATCGAGGTACAGAGGCTTCAAGGACGCAACAACAGCCGCACCACGAACAAATCGGCTGCCTATAACCATGGCCTGAGATTTTGATGGGTTAATTTGCAATCCAAAAGACTTAGCCCAGGCGCTGATACAAGCCAGGTCGTGGTTCATAGCAGCAATTGCAGAATCCGCATCAGCAACAGTGAAATGCCGGTAGATCTGCAGGTCATCTGCATAAAGATGAAAATTGGAAGAGATTATACTGGTAACCAAATTAATAAAGATTGAAAAAAGAAGAGGAGAGAGAACACTACCCTGAGGAACACCCTCGGTGAGGCTACACCAATCAGAGAAAGTATTATCAAGGCGGACACACTGAGAGCGTCCCCGAAGATAAGAACTGAACCAGGCCAACGCAGAAGGAGAGAAATTTAGAGATTTAAGGATACCTAGCAAAATGTCGAAATCCACTGAGTTGAAGGCACTACTGAAGTCAAGCAGTACAAGGACGGTAAGTGACTTACTGTAATGATGTTGCATGAGTATGTTGCTATAAATTATTGAAGACAAGCAAACAGGTGGACCCACCACGCTTGACTGTTTTATTTACCAATATAGTGGCTTATAATAACATGAATTTTTTTTGGTTGGGACAAGTCTACCCTATTCCTAAACTCTTAAAAGCTAGAACCACCAGAAAATGAATCAATGAAGTTCCATAGAGACAATGTAACTGTCTTGGATCAATCAAAAAGAATAGCGGAGTACGAAAAACATTATCTTCCCTCCATATCAACAGGAGACAGTACATTACATGACTTAAATATCATAGAAATACTTCTAATTCAAATATAAAAGGTACATCACCTAAAATTACACTCATCTAGATCACCTTCCAAATTCCCCGCTTCTTTCAAAGCCGTACATTTAATCTCAAATCTATAAAACAATATCGATATCAGAGGGCGGTGCGCCCCGCCCTACACGAATAAATATTTAATTAAACTTATGAGAGCGCACGGATTTGTTTGCCTGGTCTCTTGTAACTTTTTTTTTGTTATACTTAGTTTTTTTTTGTGTGTACGAAGCGGATGTTATGAATGAAAGGTTTAGTTGTTGAGTCATGCGAATTGAGAGCCGTCATGAGGTGTAGTAATCTAGTACCAGTGGTGTGTGCGGGGATATCGTAGTTTGCTGATGACCGAGAGAACTAGAGAGCTGGTTTATATTATGATCATCATTTTCCTGCTCATCCTTATCCCAATTTATTTCTGCACTTCCACACTTCTTAATTACTCGTCATCTCAGCAGTTACCTACTTTCTAGTCATATCATTTCTTCTCAATTCATTTGGGATTTTTTTTTAAACGTTGCCCCTCACTAGGAATTTCTCCTGTATCGTGGGTGCGTTCACAAACATTTAAACTCACATACACAAATACCCAGACCCGAAACAACTATCTGTAGGTATCTGTGGGTGTCTGTGGCTGTAAATATTTGTTCCGTGCGGGGATCGAACCCGCGACACGCAGTGCAGCAGTCCAATCGCTCAGCCACTGTGCCGACCGTGCTGTCAATTCTTCTCCTATACTTCTCTATTACTCGTCAACTCATGAGACACCTCCTTTCTTACCATATCTTCCTTCACACAGTCCATGATAATTATGATACTTATATAAATATAGTTCATATTAATATGATGATTCCAAATGATCAAATCAAATAGGATTAAAAAAAAATGTCTATATTATATATTCATAATTATCCTGCATTCTATACTACAATATCAGCGTACAACAGTCCACTGCTACACACCCTTTTATTACATTTGCACCTGCATCCAGCTACTACCAGCCACCCTGCGTCTTTACTGAAGACGGCTTATTGTCAAACTATCGAGAAATTGGATATTAGTTAAGTACCCGATTTATTGTAATTTTGACTGTTCGCGTGTAAGCACTCTTATTAATCACTATTAAAATGTCTTTTGAATTTGAGTCAATTAACGTAATGCTCTTTGTGGAGATGGTACTTACGCCGGGAGCAACACTGCATTACCGTGCTTTGGGTGACAGATCTCGGCGACAAGTGACAGTCCAGGAATGTGAGGCCCGAGATTTGAGTGGAATCCCGATGGTTCTCTTGAACGCATAAGATGTCACAATGCATTTTGCGAGATAATTAAGAAGTGGTTTCTGCTTTACCCATAATGTCCCACCTTCCATCTTAAGCTGCATGCCCTGACACCTGCACACTTGACGACCTTATGACTGTATCAGCGAGTGGAGTCCGCATAGCTGAATTTTGGCCCAAAACGATTTGATCGAATAGAAATTTGCCATCGACACGCTAAGAAGAAGAACGTAATGCTGATTTTTTTGATTTTATTGATTTCGCAAGATAAACCTTGCGGTCGTAGCAATAGAATAAAATATTTTTTTTTGTTTTTTTATTTGTGTACTAATTCTATTCATCTAAATTTAATGAATTAAAAAAGACGGGATTGTCAACAGTTTTCTTTGCCTTTTTGTTCAGACTTAACTGCAAGGTGCCTGGTTCAAAATAAGTCAGGATGAGTTTTGACCTAACTCAAAATATGTAATACCAGTACCCTAAACGGAATAAACCGTAACGTTAAACTTTACACCTTAATTATCACCTTAATATTACGTAATTACAGCCATAGAATTTCGCGGATAATTCTCCATACGATCCGGTCCAGGCTTCGATTCCCATGGACTATGGGGAGGTCCCTCCGTAATTAATATCCGCCCACCATGGTCCATAGATATGTACCGAGTTGTAAGCTCTTTTTGTATGGAATCGTGATTTATTTTGTGTTATTATGGATTTTGGTGAGTGGGTGAGAAATTAAGGAGTGTTTTGAAATGTGGAGCATTACTAGTATAGTCATGAGAGATGACTGCTGGGAGTGTAGTCTTTGGCAGAATGAACGTAATATTATGTTGGATAGTATACAGGTTACATCCGGAGTTATTTACTACACGGACCTTGTAGAAACTAGAACAAATTTCCGTGCGTTCAAGCATTTTTGTCGTACCTATTATTGGAAACAAATATAACAGCTCACAACTTAGGACCCAGTAATATTAATGACAATAATATCCGTGGTGCTAGGCAACTGGGCTTAACCCAGTTGTATACGTCCCTGTGTGCCTATTGGCTTTTTTCTGATCTGTCTCCTGCTGATATGGAGGGAAGTGGAAATTATGTTTTTCCTACTCCTCCGCTATTCTTTTCTGATTAATTTCGTTGCGGGATCCAAGACAGTTAAATCGTTTCTCTGGGACTTCGTCGAGCTTCATTGTCTCGGCGCTTTGCTTGTGGTCGCCACTGTTGATTCTGGTTAACAGGAGTTACAGCGGTTTGGGAATAGTGTGGCGGGCTTGTCCCAAAAAAAAAAGGTGACTTCTGGGTCTCGGGTTTGATTCTCAGGTCAGGCAAAGTGTTAATGGGTTTGTGCATCAGGACTGTCCCAGTAGCACCCACGGAGGAAATTTGTGCCTAGTTAAGGACAATAGGCTTATCCCTTATAACTGGCGAAATGTGGTTGTATCAATGGGTATAGGTACATACATACACCTCTGAAAATTCACCAATGTTTTTCATACGCGTGCGTTTTTCTTTTCCGCAACCAGGGGCTGAAAAAAATATTCCACAGACAAACATCTTTTTGATTTCAGTATATACATATATAATTAGGTATATATTTTAGATTTCTAATGACCTTTAGTAGTAAAAGACGAGTCTTATTTATACAGTTTTCTTTGTTCAACCTTTGACCTAGACTGAAATGTTAGTATCTGTACCCACCTACGTCTTATGTTACTCCCCACCTACCCAAGTATAAAAGTCCCGTTAAATTCAATTAATTGTTAAATCCTTTACTTGCTATAAGTTATAACTTTATTAATTTCACGTATTGCAACTTTACTGCTAATATCATTTTAACGAAACCTAAATTATTAATTGCTAGCGATGTAATTGCAGTATTACTCGGGAATCCATTAGTGTAGTATAGGTTTTCAATTATCGGTCGAGTGGTAGAACTCCTCCCGTTCCGCTGTTTGTATGTCGAGTATTAAAACGTAATTAAAACGATGGCTTTTGTATTAGATATCTCTGTGTAGCTTTTTTATGGAACGTTGTCTGAGTGGTGATTCTTTGGCCAAAGAATAGGCCAGCCCTCTGGTCACGTGAAGAGTCGACCAACCGCTTGGCAATTTCCTTAAATATTAGGTGAGCAGTCGGACCCCAAGGCCCCAGTGTTTCAACCCCAAACGGCTTAAACACATAACTGCCAAATAAGTTGTTGTATTTGCGCCGTTTGAGGTTTTCAGCACCTGCAGCAGCCGACTTACTCAAAATAATTTGTGTGATAAGTCTACATAGTATGTGTTTATCTTAACTGAAAAACTACGAGTCTGGAACCTATTCTAAAAATCATGCAAAATCTTTTCTTCCGTTACTAGATTCTTACATAGTTTCCATTTATTTTCTAGTGCAAACTAAATTACTATCCTGCATTGCAAAAAATCTTAATTGCCGCACTCAGAGAGCTATAATGATTACTTATTAAGGGCCGTCACTTATTAAGGGTTTTGACAGTTTTGTCATACAAAAGTATGTCAAATCTTCACTAAGTGACGGCTTAAGTAATCAAATATCTCTGAGTACCGCAGTAAGTACTTTACCTTCTTTATGTTAATTATTATAAAGATATATTTATTTTACTTGTACTTTATCGGGAGTTTTTATTGCAGGATATTTTAATGGTTTAGAATTTATTGGCCATATTAAACTTATTTTAGTCATAGTTTTAATTTAATAGTGGTCTGAGAATGTCAGGAATGTAGGAAATACTTTAAAAGCCATATAGATATAGAAGATGAGGGGGCCACCTTCGCCGTGGGAGGCGCTCCGGGCGTCGGGGGCCACGTGATGGCTTCCGGGTCCACCTTCTTGGCTTGCAATTAATGTTACCTTGTACTTGTCAGATATACTTGTGTAATTAATTGGAGCGTAGAAGACCGTCTGAAAAAATGTTTACCTTTTAAGTATTGGTCTTGTATAAGTTTAGTAACGGCAAAATAGTATATTATGCAACTAGTGAATAAAAGACGGATTTAAAGCGAGGGCCGTAGATGAGTCACGAGCAACTGAAGGATTCTAATGATTGAATCACGAACGCAGCGAGTGATTCAACTGTTAGAATCCTGAACGACGCGAGTGATTCATGGCCCTCGATATAAATTCGTACTTTATTCAGGAGTTGCATACTATACTTTATATCATGACTACGAGAAAAGACATAATTTAAGCGAAAATAGAAATTTAATCAAGAAATAAGAATTGTTACATTAATTGAAATGGACATTAAAATTAGAGCAATGACTGAAATTAAGCGTAATTTTCTTATTATTATAATTAGGGTGGTCAACTTGTGAAACAATATTTATTAATCTAATGCCAAACTCCTTGTCGCAAATATCGACCAATCAAATCTCGAGAATTTATTTGCACCAAAGAAAACTCTTTGGTGCAAATAAATTCTTCTAACTCTTTGCGCTAAGATTCGAAATTCAAAACTGAATTTCGAATCTTAGCGCAAAGAGTTTGTGTAAGCATTGAAATAGAGACCGGATATATTTTTGTGTTCCAAATTCAAACACCAAAATAGTGAATAAAAACAAAACAGTGAATAAAAGGCCTTTTTATTCACTGTTTTGCGTGAATAAAATAAGCTTTTTAGAGTAGGTATGGTATAAAAGATAATAGGAATGTTTCCTGACAAAAAAAAAATCTGTTTAGTCCGTCAGTCAGATTATCGCAAAATATTGGATACTTCTTTTTTGTTTTCTCAAATTAATAAAAATTGACGAAGATATAACGCGTCAAAGATCACGAGTAGGGGGCTTTTGACGTTACTGGCCGGTAAAAATGTACTGCAATGTGATGTCGCACGAGATTTCGAAAGCCTGTTTCGCCTTCATTTTTCGTTTACGTAAAAAAAGAAAAAATGAGTGTCCAATATTTTTTGAAAATCTATCTGACGGACTAATTAGATTTTTGTTTGTTATTTTGTCTTGTTAAAAATTTTTCATGAAACCGTCAAAATTATCTACCTGCGGCTGCAGAGAACCTCAAGCGGCGTAAATATACATAGTATACCTTTGTGGAAACTATATTTTCGAGCCGTTTGGGGTTGAAACTCTGGGGCCGTGGTGGTCCGAGTGTTCATAGCCTGTTTAAGGAAATTTCAAAACGCTTAGTTGACGCTTCTCGTGACCCAAGTGCTGGCTTTTATCTTGGCCAGAGGCTAAGTGTTGCCATACAACGTCGCAATGCGCCAGTCTTTTGGGCACATTACCGGCTGACAGCGTTGAGGAGCAGTTTTTTTTATGCCTTTTTATAGTTTCTTGTTAGTTTATTTAACAGTTTTTAATTAATGTACATAGCTACCTTACAGTAAATGACAAAGAATGACAACTATGATTTGAGTATCATCATCACCATCGTATCAATCCAGAATCACCCGCCATTAGGTATAGCTAGCTTCCCCATTTTCCTGCCAGACTGCCCGGTTCCATGTGTTTCTTATTTAGCGGTTTCCCGTGACTTTGACGATATCGTTGACCCATTGATTTTAGTATACGGACAGTTTAACTTGGTCATTTTGTTAAATAATTAATTTCCCTTACTTCACGTACCAGAAACGTAAAACAAAACAAATAAAGCACCTGACCTTTGTAATTAAATACAAAGTAAAAACCCCAAAGGTAACCCCTGTACCGAAAAACCTAATAGCAGTAATTTAAAACTACCGAAGCAACATGTTTTTCAGCCCTTTTTTCTCATCCAAATGTGTTCCATATACTTCCTAATTACGATCTAAAAAACTGAGTCTAACTTGAGAACTATACTTAAATAAAAACCTGTATATGTAAAGGTCGGGGCATGTTCGCTACTGTGCGTCTGCGCACAATCTAACCTCGACCGCAACACTGATTTGCGAAAATAAAACGAAGGAGGATTACAGACGGCGCCGGGTAATGGAGTAGTGATGGACTGTGAGGATTATTGTATCGATGAATTGAGTCGATACATGTTTTTGTCGATTGTATTTAGGTTTTGTTAATGAACACAGCTTTATAACACAATTTAGGTGATGATTATTATTGCAGGAAAATAACACGGGGCCATTAACCAGAATAGAATTCGTTCACATAGAAAGATGGTAAAAAAGTGTGTAGTACTCGCTGCCTCGTATGCGTGTATAACCAGATGTTTGAACGGCACCAAGAGAAACACGAGACGGCGGCATGAGAAGTATAAAAGTAACGTAACATGCAAAAACTACTGAACGGATTTGAATAAAAATTGGGACACAGATAGTTTATAATCTGGATTAACACACAGGATGGTTTTTTTTCCGATTTGATCTTCCCGTGTGATAATTTTCGAGTTGTAGGGGGCGAAACCGCTGGCAACACCTAGTTTTTGTATAAATTAAGTTCTTCTAACCTGTCGGATATATGTGTTGCTCCCCGACAACGTATACAAGTATGTACCGCCACTTCTTCCGAACTAAAACACTAAGTGGCGTAGGGCACGCGATTTAAGGGACTATTTGGTCAAATTGACGTTCAAAAAGCGCTGCTAAACCAAGTCTGATCAAATATCTTAAAAAATTATCTTGGGAAATAATTGCGATTTTATGTATGTGTAAAAAGATATTCACATACAATAAATAATCATATACAGGTATCTACTTAGTCAACCATCCCACACGTATTTAAGAGATCGAAAAATTATGTTTTGACAGCCTCCTAATTACCAGTCCCATGGCCACTAATCATTTAAATATTTAGCGTAATATTTCAACTCCTTATATTTATAACAAACGACACAACATACCTTAAGGCAAAACAGTTATTAATCTGCTTAATCCGCTAAAGGTTATAAGTGTGATATTATTTATACAATAAGTAGAACTAAACTAAAGAAAAATAAGATTGTAAAAGTGACGTAAACGAATTACCCACATAATATTCTTATTAGGGTAACATGTTATATTTTACATGACCATAAAAATGTCATATTTCTAAATATTACGCGCTTACGCTTTAAGAATTAAGTAGCACTTAAACTTTGAACTATACGGGGCTGGTAATGGCTGGACCATTTTAGAGCATCGTGTTTAAAAAGGCTGTGAACAGCATCTGCATAGTATTTTGTAGAAAACTGCTTCCTACAATATTTTCGATGTTATCGCAACTTGTGTGATACAGGTTGATAGGTTAAAGCAATTTTCGAAGCTTTTATTGAATAATATAATCAGAAACTTACTTAGTTAGCTGGGTTTTGGTGTCAGGTTTCTTCAACAGGTGAAGATAATTAAAGTGGTCTATACTAAAATTGTAGCGTCATAATTTGTCTTATTTCGATCGACTTCTTTTATTCGTTTTAGTTACTAATGTAGCTTGTAGTCTGAAAAATAGATATATGGAAATAGATCCACTGTCTTATACATATGTAGCAGTGGCTGACATTTTAAATAATTTTACTTTTTAAACGGATTTGGTCGAATTATTTGGCACGTTAGTAGATCTAGTGACTTGACATGGGATACTTTTATCTCGGTAGTGTATTTTAATTGGATTATAATTCGGAACTCCTAGCGCGCAAAGACGCGGGCAGAGCCTAAAGCTTCAAAGTATTTCATGTCGATACATTTTAAGTTACTGGCCCGTAATGTGACCTTTCCATTATGAAGCTCATGTTCACAGGTTCAAATCAGTAGCCGTAATAATTTTACGACCGTCAAACTGTTTTATAAGATATTGGAGAGTAGTAAAAATCTGTTTATTTAGATTTTATGTTAGTAATGCCATTTAGGGAAGCAAACTGCTGATTGGTATGACTTTTGGTGTTAATGGAATTGGTATTACATTATAGTTTAGGTCTATTTGAAATAGGAGTATAAAGTTTTATGGCAGTGGCAGTACAATTTTAGAATCTATAAATTGATGAAAAATTAGTGTCTTCCCAGGCAAAGCTTTGTGAAACATACAATTAATACAAGTTTATATTGCTTCTTATTTTAATTAAAGTGGTATTTATTTTTTGTTTTTGTGCTTTCAATAAATTATAATATTACGAGAGAGTATTATAAGTCTATACGTGAGGATTTGTAACTGGGTTTCTGGTGACTATGGTCTGCCCTGTATTAAAATAAATAAATATTAAAAAAAACAGTTTTGTGTCTTGCACGCATCATTTCGACAGGATTATTTTCCACATTTTTATTAAAACATCGACAACTAAATCACTCACTACGTCGCATCACTACACTTCGGCATATTCCGCACAAAGTAATCATTTGTCTACTTGACTAAACTGAATTATATTATTATTTTTTTATTATTAAATAATGATGGCGGCTATAATTGAAGGTTGGCGGTATGATGCTTCTGTTCTAGCTCCACTCATTGCACTGGGCTTATTCGAATCATCTTTGTTAAAGGGAAGTCTGTTGTGTGTGTTTTATTTATTATTTGGTAGATTAATGTGGCCCGTGTTATTTAGAATAATTTAATACTCGTAGTTTCTTCTTTGGTGTCTAAATATGCATGTCAACGTTGCAGCTAACACTTTTAGCAGGATTCTGTTTTTGCTTGTTTTGTGTGTGTTTTTAGTAGGGCTTGTGTTTAAAAGAAGTTATAGTCACATTAGTCTTCTTTATTACCCAATTCGTAATTTTATTAATGTTTTCCTTAGTGTAATTTTTTTTACGAAAGTTATATTATGAAACAAAGCGAATTTATAAAACCAAAATTACCACACGTATTCAAGTTTAATATTTTAGGACAGTTTACAGACTTTACTTCGACAGCACAGTTGGCGCATTGGCTGAGCGATTGGCTGTGTGTCGCCGGTTCGATTTCTGTACGTAACAAATTCCAGTACTTGCTGTTTGTGTGTGTGAGTTTCAATGTTTATATACGATACAAGAGAATCTAACCACTCAACACCAATAACAATAATCATCATCTTCCTGCCCTTGTCCCATCTATTTGAGGTCGACCCAAGTCGTTTTCTTCTTCCATTCTCTCTTTCATATCACTCCTCACACGTTCCATCCATCTTTACTTTGGCTTCCCTCTCCAACCTTCAACATTAATAACAAAAAAAAACCTTCGATCATCAAATCTACAGCACACTTCCCCTTAACTAATCGTTATTAGATTACAGCCAGGATCGCACAGTGTTCGAGATGATACAGCATACGTTCGCACGATAATGATTAACACTGCTCAGTACCGGGTACTGAGCCGGGTATACCCGGTACCCGGTCATTGCAGTCCAGTGGCCATCATTGAGATCATTGCTATGATTCAATTCAGCTCCCATTCAATTAGTTCGTAATTGAAAATGGAGGCTTTGTTGTAACAAATATTGTATTGGGAAATTTGATGTATGATTGTAGAGATTTCAGTCATCCCCCCCTTACTTCTCAAGGGGATGACTTTTTTGGTTCTCCATACCAAGTGTCCAAACCCCGTGGTTTAAGCTATATATATTTAAGCTGTTTAAGCTGTATACTGTTGAACGTAAGTCTTACCAAAGGGTATCGGTCTTACCAAAGGGTATCGCGTTACCTAGTATTATCTGGGTTGTGGAGGTCAGATTGGCAGTCGCGCCATGTAAAATACTGGTATTCAGCTGCATCTGGGTACTAGAAGCCAACCCCGAAATACTTGGGAAAAGGCTAGGCAGATGACTGTTGAACGTACGCACACTGTCTTTTCTAGTTATCCGTTTGAACTAGTATTTCGTTTTTAACTTCATGTTCAATGTTTTTCATTCTTGATAAGTGATAGAGGTTCCTAGATTTCCGTCATGGAATAAAGGATATACATAGAAACAGTGAATGAGTCAAAAAAGTTAATAAACACACAAAAATCTTTAAATTTTAGCACAATAAACACAATATTACAAACCTTTTTTTTTATGGTGGTTGGAAAATCATCAAATAACCCCTCCCGCTCTTGGGCAGAGCGGAAGGGAGTGTCAGACTTCTACTGACTAAAAACCACCCATGTTCCTTCTTAGCCCTTCATGTCGAGGCCGCGGTATCTCTTGCGAACAACCCGCAGCCCCGACGGGCATATTACAAACCCTAAAGAAGCACTCACACACAAAAATATGGTACCTATAGTACACAAGCATACCAACACATAATACCACGACACCAAAACGATCTCTCTAATCTTATAGTCGACACATCACAAAGCACTCTTTATCACCACATAACCCTGCACACATAACCCTGCTATCACATACTATTACCGACACTTAGCCGGCCCGGGCCCAAAAGGCCCATTAAAAACAATAAGGGCCCCAGCCTAGCCTTTCATAATAACGGTTTTTAAATTGATTTAAGATTTCACAGGCTATTACTTTAGGCTGTGTGTAGGATGGAGAGGAACGTGTGTGGTGTATTGCACTTATTTTGTGTGTAGGAGAATTAATATGGTATCTTCTGTTATCTATTTATTTATATTATGAGGGTGTGATGAGGGATTATGGAAAAAATAGGGGATATTAGCTTCCTTGGTCGAGTGATCACAGTGCGACTGCCAAACGTGAGGTCCTGGGTCCGATATTCGGGTCGGGAAAGTGTTATTGGGTTGTTTCACCAGGAATTTGAATTTGTCATGCTAGCCCCTTGAGAGCACACAATAGACCACACCAAAGCTCTTGACAACTACCCTTGAAAGCCATCAAATGCAGTCGCTGTGACCAAAATCAGCTAGATAGAATCATCATTAGGTCAGGTGAAAATACTGCGAAAAATCTACTCAAATCGCCAAGCAAGCTTAATCGACCGATGTCCATTCCAGTCATTAAACCTTTTTGATATTATAATTAAACTATACTTTTTGGTAGGCCTTTAGTGTGGGACGCAACATGTGTCGTGCTGCGCAGGTGGTGGCGCTGCGGCTGCAGAGAACCTCAAGCGGCGTAGATATAGTAACCTTCGTGGAAACTATATTTTCGAGCCGTTTGGGGTTGAAACTCTGGGGCCGTGGGGTCCGAGTGCTCATAGCCTGTTTAAGGAAATTTCTAAACGCTTAGTTGACGCTTCTGGTGACCCAAGGGCTGGGTTTTATCTTGGCCAGAGGCTAAGTGTTGCCATACAACGTGGGAATGCCGCCAGTCTTTTGGGCACATTACCGGCTGACAGCGTTGAGGAGCAGTTTTTTGATGCCGTTTTATAGTTTATTGTTAGTTTACTTATTCGTTTTTTTTTTTATACATGTATATATTCTATTATAATATTAGTTCTGTAAATTGTTGTTTATAAATATTGTAAATAAAGTCATTTCTATAAGCCACATGCATTCTGTGAAGACGTAAAGCTCCAAAAAAGAGGCAACAAAGCTTTTTTGTTTCTAAAAAAACATTCTACAGTGTGTTTGTGCTTTTATGTATAACTCTCTTCGAGGTTTATACAAAGTTGGAGTTCAGTAGCGAAGCCTTTGAACCACTTCTCCTAAAAAACTAAAAGTATCTCTATTGACATCATTTTCGTATCTTATAACTCAAAAGTTCCATTGTGAAGTACCCCCAACCATAGGTCCACTCGACCTCCAGCCAGCTGACCCCAACCACTTCCGATATGCGTATAAATATTACTATTATTTAAAATTAGCACTATTTGTTACACTCGCCACAACCCACCATTATGGCCGTCCAACATAATGCGTGTCATTTTTCTGCGCAGGAGTCTCACAGAAATATTTACACATGAGGTGTAATGAGAGGCGACTTTGATAGATATTTTGAGGAAAATGGTCGTTTGTTTGGAGTAGAATAATGGAGAATTTAGATGTGATAATAATTATGTCGCACCTTAGGGTAATAAAAGGAGAATAAAAGATATGAAACCTCATTGCAAAGTTCAAACTCGAATTTCTGGTGAAATAACCATTGCAATTTTGAGATATGACCTACTTATGATAATATGGGTTATAAAACATTCGTTTCGTTATTTAACATGAACATTAAATCGGTACAGTAGGCGAATATTGCTTCTAAATGTTGACTCTACTTGTGTCTGTGCACATACTAAACTTGAGCAAAAATAATAATAAAAAAATAAAAAATGGATCTATGGCGTACGTTGAGATTGGCTACCAGTTATGAAACTCGGTCTTTATGAGAACAACTAAACTCATTTTTTTTTCATATTATGTTGTGAGTACGTAAGGGTGTTTGCGCAAATAAATGTATTTCCTTTCATTCTTCTATCTACCTTTGAAAAGACAAATTGACCGGATTCTTCAACTTGTCCTTTATCCTAGGTCAACACATGTATTAATGACTTTAATAACATAACCTCACGCCTGTATTCCCTAAAGAATAGGCAGAAATGAATCCATTAGTACGCCTTCATTACGCCAGCTATTGCTTGTTTAACTTTAATATTTCGCCTTTTTCGGACAATTATAATTATATTTAAGAGGGCACTTATGAGCAACAATTTATCACAAAACGCGTGATCTATCGGCAAATAAATAAACTAATGTCGAACTCAACTAATATCGTACGAGGCGCACCCAACGGGTGGTCTTATTAACATTGAGAAAAATATATCGTCTACTTGCTGGGTAAGCACACCTGTTGTCGGCCGTTGCAAGTATATGTTTACAGAATGAAGAATTGGAGTATGGATTTATGCACGATTAATGGTAATAAGCTCGCCCCTATTCCATGGGACTTAAATATTACTGGCAAACTGTAGGTACAAACTTTTATTTTTTGGGGGAGTGGGAAATCATCCAATCCCGTTCTTGGGCAGAGCGGAAGGGAGTGTCAGACTTCTATTAACTAAGAACCACGCATGTTCCTTCTTAGCCCATGTGTCGAGGCCGCGGCATCTCTTTCGAACAAGCCGCAGCCCCGACGGGCGTCAGCCCTTGCGGGCCCCTTACATGTTGCTAACATCTCTTTGAGGTGCGCGTGGAACACGAACGTGCCGTAGACACGGCCTGTCGTCGTCATAAGACGGACGGACGGCGAGCTAGCACTATTGGACACACTGACTTACCCCCCAGGGATTACGTGTGATGTTATTTCTGTTGTTATAATGAAAACATAAAGGGTAACTACACACTGAACAAAAACTAAACACTAACGTTGTGTTTGACTGTGGAATAAAAAACTGCTCAATATTTATTTTATTGTCTAATTAAAACAACATATAAAAATAACAACACTTAAAAAAATACAAAAAAAAAGGTCTTTATCAGCCTAGTCTTTTCCCAGTTATGTTGTGTTGGCTTCCAGACTAACTGGATGCAGCTGAATTTTAAATTTTACTTAATGTAACTATTTTAACAAAAAAAAAAAAAAAAGGTAAAAGTGCTTGTCAGACTGTAACCTAACTGAATCTGTAACGTCTATCAAATATCTACAAATGAGGGCCGGGACTGGCTAAATGTATTTTTCAAGGTACATACGTAGGAAAAATCGTGAAAAACGTATTCTATCCTATACCAACTACTAGCACCTCCACCCTATCGACATTGCATCAATCCCAACAATTAAAACGCGAATAAGCTCGGACAATAAATAATTGCTCGCAATAAATCAAGCACGGTAATTGGTTGTTTATATTGCCCGGTCACCGATGCTCTGGTTCGGGAAATCCGAGCAATTTGTCAAACGTTTCGACATTAGAAATTGTTGCTCGAGATCTTGTGTGCTCTAGATAAACAAATGTTTGAATGTTTAATTGATGTTGTTTTGTTTTGTATTGTAGTTCACAGTTAGATAAATCACGAAACTATTCTTTAAAGATAGCCTAGGCTTTTGAATTTTCTGTTCCGTATGGTGTCGGACGTAAAGAATAGCACCATCCCATATCTTCCCGTGGGTGTCGTAAGAGGCGACTAAGGGACTAACCAGAGAATGGGCAGCAGCGTTCTCTGTGCCTTCGTAACAAACATAGTGCGATCGCCAACCGTGGCAATTATGATAAATCCCCCCCTGTTAGGGGGAGGCCTATGTCCAGCGGTGGACGTCTTATGGCTGAAATGATGATGATGATGAGGCTTTTGAAATCGGCTTTCAGACTAATCGAATGTAGCGGTAATGGTTATTTAGTTAATTTGGCTCTATAACTATGAGTACGAGTTCACTATTACATAGTGAAATAGAAGATTTTTTCAAACGTAAGTTCCGTATCAACTAACAAAAGCTCTAGATGCACTATATTAGACACTAGAACTACTTAAATACACAACGAAAAAATAATCAGAAATATCCATAAAACCAAATTAGGTCAAATAGAATCAAACTTAATTATTATGCGAATAACAGCCATAATAGCATTGTATCTCTGTTATAAGATGGCAATATTTTTCAACCAAAAAATGATTGTAAATCGAATGGCGACTCAAGATGACATTGAATTTGCAAAAACAAATACTGTAATACAAGATGCAGTATTTTCCTGTTCAATATAATGCTGCTTCTTGAATTCTAACTGCGGTACTCAGAGACATTTAATGATTACTCAAGCCGTCACTTAGTAATGATTTGACATACCTTTGTATGACAATACTGTCAAAACCTTTACTAAGTGACGGTCTAAGTAATCATTAAAGCTCTCTGAGTGCGGCAGTAATTTTGCGTATTCGAACTCCGCCTCAATTGAAGTCTTCCTTCGAAGAAATAGTTTGAAGTATAGATAAAACAAAAAGTCCACAAAACATACACCGACACAAACACACTCGAAACAAAAAGCAACAACTCTACAAACATAAATTCCTTACTTTTTCAAACAAACACACAAGTTTTTGCTCAATAAACTGACAATAAGTGAACATGGAATCGAACGTTGTACCGCACAAAAACCAACTGAGCGTTTCGACCACTCCGCTTTACCGCAGTTTATGCGTGAAGATACCAATAGTGTTCGGTCTTACAAAAACAGCTCACAATGAGCCATGAAACAAGAACTTGGTTGGAAGGTTTTTATTGAAGCGGTATGTGTTAGTAAAACGTAAGCTTTTGTATAAGTCGAAAACACTGTTTTTCTAGTAGGTTTTTTAGAAGAATTGTGGGATGTTACTCGTATTGCGGAATTTATTTGAAAGAGCCACAACGCATAAGCATAAGAAGATGCACGGATGAGTTTTAGCCAGCAAGAGTTGGACACTCCCTCCTGCTCCGTCCAGAACGGGAGCAGCCATTTGATGATTTCCCACAGTTAAAAGATAAAAAAAGGTTGTCACACACAGGACTTATTTAAACCTTCGACTGACATCCAGCCACTGACTATGACTCGTTACGGTTAACGGACTAATTGCAAAAAGCATCGACTCAACATTACAGTACTCAACACCTTAGGAGAATCTCATTGCGCCGACGGGTAAAGGGCTTGATTCAGAAAGCAGTACTTCTAGACAGTTAGCGTCAAGATGAAGGGACCAAGTTTCCAATGTCTGTCATACATATTTAAAAAGATAATACCATTAATCTACTATTTCCTACCTAACGAAATGCTTGGTCCCTCCATCTTGATGTCAAGATGGAGGGACCAAGCATTTCGTTAATATATTCTGTACATGATGAGGTAGCTAAAATTATAGCAAAGGTAGGAAATAGTAGATTAATGGTATTATCTTTTTAAATATAATGTGTATGACAGACATTGGAAATTTGGTCCCTTCATCTTGACGCTAACTTCTAGACACGGCGCGCATAGTGAGGAGGTTTCTTTCTGAGGAACACTGACCACCGGCAGCTTGGACCTTGTTCTTGATGCCGATAGGCCATTTTTGGCAGTCATACTGTAACGCCTGTCAAGTGTCTACAAATGACAGTCGGGATACTTTCCTGGGCATGGAGGATACTCACTTATCTACAAACCACCCTAACCAAGCACGGGGACCCGATCAGCTGTTTCTATTCAGCTACGTACTTCTGACAACGGCAATAAGAGAAGACTTCTTTTGGGTTAGCTCGTTCCATCGTTCACCTCATCTGATTCTCTGTTCTCAGGACAAGATTGTGGTCAAGGGCAGGCTTATATTAAATACAAACATAGATGCCGATCGTCAAGAACCTCTCCCGACCTTCATAACTCCGCAACCGACCTGCTCGACCGCAGAGCTTAAATAGCTCACATTAGTAATGACAGTGAAGCGCCGATCTGACGACCACACCGTAATGTGCGGTAATCGCCACTTTACTGTACTACTAGCATTCTTTTGTATTGCAAGGTGGGCAGGACTTCTAGTATAGACAAAGAATGGCAACTGAATTGTGAAGATTGTAGAGGAATTCATGAATACTTAACAAAATAAATCTAATTAGTCCGTCAGATAGATTTCCAAAAAATATTGGACACGTATTGTTACTTTTTTCACGTAAACAAACAATGAAGACGATACAGTGCTTTGAAAACTGGTGTGACGTCATATTCTAAGACATTAGTATGACATTTTTTGCCGGTGAGTGACGTCACAACCCCCCTCTGAAATCTTTGACGCGTTTTATCTTCGTCATTTTTTATTGATTTGATAAAACAAAAATTACGTATCCAATATTCGATAATCTGACAGACGGACTAATAAGAATCATATTTTTTTTAGTCAGTAAACATCCCTATTGATGGGGGACGTGGTGACAGCGGTAACGACCCTGACTTGGATATCAATTCACATAACAATTTCCAGCTGTAATTGAATTTAGGAAAGCTGATTCTGGAACTTATACATCATCATCTGCCGGGCCTATAGATGGTTAAAGATGAAATTATAGAAATAAGGTCTTCATTAATGGGGCCCGTAAACAAATTGAAGGGGCCCGACAAGGGCCGACGCTCGTTAGGCTGCGGGTAGTTCGAAAGACATACCGCGGCCTCGACACAGGAGGCTAAGAAGGAACATGGGTGGTTTTTAGTCAGTAGAAGTCTGACACTTCCAACAGCTCTGCCCAGAGCGGGAGGAGTCATTTTATGATTTCACAACCATAAAAAAAAAGGAATTAAGTCTTCTCCGAATACCTATTAAAGTAAATTAACCTCATTGGCTAATCTCCACCACCCATTACATACCGCTTTTAATTCATGCCTCGGGAAGCACGTTAAGCAGTTGGTTTCGGCTGTCAATAATATTGTAGATCTGTGACAGTCGTTAAATACAGTCAGACCAGTCTTACCAAGGACTATCATATTTAACCTAGTACTAACTGGGTTGTGGAGGTCAGATAGAAAGAAAGAAAGAAAGAAAAAATATTTATTTGGCGCAGAAATGACGAGCATACAATAAGACACTAAAAACGCAATAGGTAAACATACAACACATAAAAAATATATACAAAAAAAAAAAATACAAGCAAGGAAAATAAAACGAAAGTTGCAAGTCGTGACTGCGACAAGCAGGTTACCACACAGCATAGTGCTGTGCTATGGGGACCCACAGCACAGCGCTGGTTTTCAGTGGCCATCCATGATAGGCAGTCGGTCCATGTAAAATACTGGTATTCAGTGCATTCGGTAAGACCTAAAGCCAGCCCCAACATGGTTGCAAAGGCTAGGCAGACGATGATGTAGAGGGTATTCTTCGGAACTACAGATCTGTTTCCAAAAAATCTTTCACTAACGGAAACCTTTATTATGCCAGGGTGTCACAGACTATATTTATAACGTTCCAGGTATAGCATTTCTCGTCGGGGCTGCGGGTTGTTCGCAAGAGATACCGCGGCCTCGACATGAAGGGCTAAGAAGGAACATGGGAGGTTTTTAGTCAGTAGAAGTCTGACACTCCCTTTCGCTCTGCCCAGAGCGGGAGAGGTTATTTGATGATTTCCCACCACCCCCCAAAAAAAAAGATATAGAATTTGCGAACGAAACGAAAAGCCGCGGGATAAAGCTAGCTATTATTTTAATGTGTTGCTTATCACTATGGGAGGTCTACATCTTTAATTATGTTTGCTGATACATACAACTAGCCAAATAATAATCAATCTAATCACACACGGTGTCACGAAAACTGTGGTCCATAGACCTTGTATGGTTTCCATGCACGATTTAACGCCCATTCCTTGTACCATCCAAAAAAAATTAATAAGATCATAAGATCATCATTCAAATATTTTATTATTAAATTCGTGGACCGGAAACTATAATTATCTGCTTCGATTGATACTCTGACCAATGAGGTCTTATTAATAGGTGGAACCATAGAGCAAAGGTCATGACTGGGCTTTCACTTAGTTGATTTAAGATGGTAACGTTTGTGGTGTTGAAATTTGTGATCTACATAGTAAGGGAATCTTAGAAAAAATTTAAAACCTTTTACATCATTTAAAAAATATATATAACATGGCCTTGGGATTTTCGGAACTACTATTGACGGAACTGGGCACAGTTCCTCCACCTTTTGCCTCGTCCACATTCAGACATCTGCATCATACACGCACGCCGGTTACGAGTACTACGCACCTGTCCTTTCTGAAGAACGGTAACAATAAGATCAGTGTGTGTCTTTCTAGGACGTCCCCTCCCGGCGTTGCCACTCACATCTGCCTCACAAATACCTTTTGTTAATCGACTTTCATTCATCCTCTCCACATGACCGAACCACCATAGCATACCCTTTTAAATTTTTTTTAACATAACTACATGACATAACTGGTATAAAATTAATCTACTGTTCGGTGCACCTCTGCCTTATCCTATTCGGATTAAAGCTGTTATTATGTTATCTTTATCTACGTTACTTAAAATAATAAGGCCTAAAAATATTAAAATTAAACACACAAGTACCACAATGTCGACGTGTAAACCAGGTTTGATAATTGAAAAATCGTTTCACTTAACTCACGGAAGACAAACTTAACAAGAAGTCATCTTAAGTACTCCGAACTCGAAAGGAGCGAACTTGCAAAACCGTTCACATGTCAAAAATGTAAGAAATAACAGTCGTTTTTAAACAATTAACCAATCAACGAAATTTCGTCAAAAATCCAATTGATGTTACAGTTATACCTTTGCAAAAAGTGGCGCCTGAAATCACAAACTTATTTATAAAATTAAAATTGTTAAATTGAACCTTATTTTAGCAGAAATAAGCTCTTACATAACCGCATTTGTTACTTTGTTATGAACCACAGGTAAAATAAACTTTACTGCCATAAAATTAGAGTTTAACATCGTATGCTAATTGGAATATTGTTCTTGCATACGCCAAAAGATAATGATTCGTATTTCGAACACGCTCAAATATTTAAATAATATAAACTTTCCTTACGGGTGCGTTCAGATGACTCTGTTATTTGTGTTTTCTTTTTTTTTAACGAGCTTGTCTTTGTAGTTCGCTTTGAGAGGAGAGAGGTCATACTAAGAAAAACGTCAATATTTCTCTTTTTTTTCATTTAAATTAAATAATTTTTGAGGTGAACGTACTTGAATATAGTTTTTTTTTTTAATAAGATATTGTCCCGTACTTTAACATTACTAGCGTAATCCATTTTAGGCCTATTTTAATAGATGAAACTGAATTCTTGTAAATTAATAGTTCAACAAATCAACAGTCCAAATCATGACTCCAACGTTTCAACAATTCTGTAACATAATTACATAATAAATGTAAAATCAAGCTTTTTTCTATGGGGTTCACCAAACATTACAGATCTTTTTGCTTCGTCTTTGTATTCTCTCACTCGCAGACCCATCTGAAGAACATCACCAATAATGTTGTATGTCCTACTAAGGCGTTTCCTCCAAGCGTATCCACACACATCTGCCTTGTTCACAATTTTTTTTCGTCAAGGAACTGTAATCGGATTGATGGACAAGAACGTGGGTGGCACCAAAGTTGGCCCCAACATGCCAACATCTGGAACATACATTAAATTTAAATTATTTATCTTAACCAATTGACAAGTCACGAACAACAAAAATTAACCACACCATGTATGTTAACGTTTTTAGGAAACATTCGAAATTTAAAATTCAAACCAATTTGTTCGCTGGTGATTTTTTCCGGAATTATTTATACTGTGTTGCCATATTAATTATAGTGTTAACAGTTCGGAATATTCATAAATAAGATTTAGGTTTTTTTGCTGTTTTAATTAATTTTAAATAGTGGTTATCGTGTCGGCACGTGGGCGTTGCGGTGTTTTCTATAGAAGGATGATGTAAAAGATATAACAGGTGTTTTGTTGTTTATGTTTAAAAATATTGGAAAAACGCTAGCGTAAAAAAACTGATTGACATGCAGTATGAACATGATCGATATGTATAAATTATTTGATGATATAATATTAATAATAATAAAAATACTGGCCAAGTGCGAGTCGGGCTCGCACATGAAAGGTACCGTACCAAAACGGCAAAAATCACGTTTGTTGTATGAGAGCCCCCCTTAAATATTTATTTTATTTTGTTTTTGGTATTTGTTGTTATAGCGGCGACAGTAATACATAATTTGTGAAAATTTCAACTGTCTAGCTATCGCGGTTCCTGAGATACAGCCTGGTGACTGGGACGGACAGCGAAGTCTTAGTAATAGAGCCTAGATGAGCCTAGAGTCCTGTTTTTACCCTTTGGGTACGGAACCCATAAAATAGAAGATTAATGACAATACTCAAAAATAAAGAGTTTTGGCAATAGGCTCGCCCCTTATTACATGGGACTTAAACATAACTGGTGTGTACTATTAGGTACACCTTTTTCTTTTTTTTTTTTTTTGGGGTGGGAAATCATCAAATAACCCCTCCCGCTCTTGGGCAGAGCGAAAGGGAGTGTCAGACTTCTACTGAATAAAAACCACCCATGTTCCTTCTTCGCCCTTCATGTCGAGGCCTCGGTATCCCTTGCGGACAACCCGCAGCCTCGACAGGACTATTAGGTACACCTCTGCCTAACCCTTCGGGGATTACACGCGTTATGCTATAAGTGTGTTTAAAATAGTAAACCTTGTATTAATGATAATAAAAGTGTGAGAAATGATATTCATTATGGGTAATATGTATAATAAAAACATTACCCTTCCCTTGCAGTCGGGTAAAAATAGACTTTGACATTAATATAAACCCAAAGATAAGGTAAAATAGATTTCCTTTCATTGTAACTTCAGACAATCTTTAACCTGAAACCGAATCTATCCACCCCAAGTAAGCTTCATATTCTATTACGCAACCCTATCCTGCAATCATACAATAGAGCAAATTGCACTTAGGTGTAGAAAAATAGAGTTGCTATTCGTTTGGTAGGTGACCGCATAACTGAAGCTTGTGAGTACAGTCAATGGCCAGCATTACCTGACCCCACCATTTGCCCCCGTCTTCTTTATATGAGGGGTCAAATAATGCTGGACACAGACTGTACCATAGCAGTGCTTATATTTTTTTAATTGCCAACATTGCAGCAGTAATGTTTGCATTCCCTATGGTGCATATTGCCCGGTGCGTATTGTCTACGTAAGCGTGGTGTTTCAACTACCCACACAGGATGGGGAGAGGATTCTATAGAGCTGCAAATAAGGGGAAAATTATATCATAGGGATAGGAATTTTTTGGTGGTTATTTATTTATTTAACACTCCAAGCACAAAACACAAAGGCAGACTTAATGCTTTAGGCATTTTCTTCCAATATATAATAATAGTATTGCAGAGACAAACAGTTAGGAGGGAGAGGTATTAATATTTCATAATAGGGTAGTTAACAAAAAAAATCTAATTAGACCGTCAGATAGATTACCAAAAAATATTGGAAACGTATTTTTTCTTTTTTCACGTAAACAAACAATGGAAACGATACAGTACTTTGAAAACTCGTGTGACGTCATATTCTAAGACATTAGTGTGACATTTTTTTACCGGTGTGTGACGTTATAAACCCCCACTGAAATCTTTGACGCGTTTTATCTTCGTCAATTTTTATTGATTTGTTGATGTTCAAGTTAAGTCAAGTCACGCTTGTCACGGTAGATCCGTGGATGGGTGACCACCCATTACATACCGAGTTTCTTCCGCCACTCCGAAAGCACGTTAAGCCGTTGGTCTCGGCTGTCATTTATAGATATTTGATAAACAGTCTTATCAAGAGATATCGTATTACCCAGAATTTAATAATGTTAGAATACGGTAGTGTCACATAATACCTAGAAAAATAAATGGTCTAGGAGATTTTGAAAAAAAAAATACACGTTTTAGGTAAACTTAATACTACCACTATATTTTTGATTTTGAATATACAAAACCCAAAATAGGAAGTATAAACGATTTAATACAGCACAAAATATAATAAAAATAGCACATCTAAATCGACTTAGACAGCGAAATCACCTGATTAAATAATACCTAATAATAACTATCCTACAAAATGAATATTAAATAACTATACCAATATAAACCGACACAAAATAATTTTCAATAAATTATAAAACTTGATTGGAAAAAAAATATCAGATCTATGGTTAGTTTACGATGCTATAAAAATGGTCACATTTTTTTTTTGATTGATTTTCTAATAACCGTTTACGTGTCTGATGTCATTTCCAAATATCCATAATTCCGCATCATTAGGGCAATCCGTGAGCCGAGTTTTATTCCGAATTTATCAATCAGTAGCTACAAAACGCAAAAAATCACGAAAAAAGTAATTTGATTTATACTGCGTTACGCACACGTATTTTGATTAATTAATATTGTAAAAATTAACATAAATATTACATTAGTTTTCGATCCGACAGGCATCATATTAATCATAGCTAAACATAAAAAAATGCTATTTTTTGACACATATGAATGATAATTGTCACAGTTCGAGCCTACTCTATAGCATTCCTGGTCTTCTAAAAGTATCTTCATGCTTATGCGCGTGGATTTAAAATTGACTTTATGAAGTCAGGTTAAGGTTTATTTTTGCGTGTTTCTAGTATCGTGAATTTAAAAAACTTGAACATCAAAGGTAGCCTGAGAAGTTTAGCGAGCGGCCATTGGACAAATCGCTAATTTACATATAACAAATACTGTAGTCACGTTTTCAGTAAAAATGTTCGTGTTTGGGGTACGGCAGAAGTGTAGGCCCAAGTACCCTCTTCTTAGAGAATGGGAGATTTTGATCTTTAAGGTTTTATGGCCAGATAGATTTGTGTTGCGGATGTCTAGGTTCGCGATACAATACTATACTTAGAGCCTCATAAGGAATAAAAGAAACACTCAATATGTATATTTGAAGTCGTTACGACCCACGACACAAGACAGACAAGTTGATGGTAATAGGTACCTACTAGAATCTTAATCATAAAACGGAACCCCAAGCACAAGTGACGTATTTTTTTATAATTTCTTTCAACGCGAAAACAATGATTTATTTACATTTTTTTGTAATCCTGTAATTTATAAGTTTTGAACTATTTTTTTCAAAATTTTAGGCTCAGTAATTTCGGAGATAAGGGGCATGGCCGGACAGACACACGAGTGATCCTCTAAGTGTTCCGTTTTTTCCTTTTAAGGTACGGAACCCTAAAAACAGGTTGGATATAAAATAAAATTAAGTCATTATATGAAACGGTGAATGAAAATGTGAAGAAACAGGCATGTAACCATAATATGACTTCACCAAATTTAATCACGTCGGGGTCACCAGTTTGGGGGTATGAGGAACAGGGTGTAAAGTTCCTCATCGGTTCATTTCGGGTGTTGTGTCTGGTGGGCTAACTGCCCGTCTGGTCGGAGGATCCTCCCTTTTCAATGGGGGATGAGGAACTTTACACCCTTTCCTCATACCCCCCAAATGTGTTAATAATTTGAAGCTAAGTCTAGTACTGCAGTTTACGAATTCATCCAATGAAAAATCAAAATTACTAATACAGCAATCACTTTGCTGTTACCTGTACACCATTATTTTCACCTTATACCGTTCCCTGAAACGGACAAAGCTATAAACTGTACACATTCACAGGTTGATATTATTATAACATGACAAAAGAAGACTAAAACAAAACTTCACCACAGAACAAATACACATTCCATCGCACCTAAGCCAATAATAAACTTCTAAAACAATACATGCTTACGAGAATACAGTTACAAGTATCGAAACAAAAGTATTTAAGAGAACACCTTGCCCAGGTGGATATTACGGAGGAATAAATCTAGCAATGTTATTACTGAAGATGGTCAGTACGTATGTACGTATACGTTACAAAATATCGCGAACTATACTGCACAATGGTCGGCTTGGCTATTAGAGCGGTCAGGGTAAAGGTGTGGGTAGACGAGACATGGGGAATAGACGCGCGGAGACGCGGTTGAAATGTTAGAAATGGTGGAAAGAGGAATGGGGACGTTGTGGCACGAGTAGATTCTTGTTTGTCAGTAAAAGTATTCACAAATTCTAAATGTAGGATTAAGTAGTCACATCAGTAGGACTTATTTGACCGTTTAAGCTCTAAGTACAGAGCCAGAATGAATGCCTGCATGCAGATGCAGAGACAAACAGTGGTAGGTTTTCTGAAAATAATTTTAATTGATTAACTAAGATATTATTATACTACAATAATGTATAAAAATACTGTTAATATATAAGAAAATAATAATAATAATATAATTTAAATGTGTATAGTGATAGTTGGAGTTAACAGTTTGTGGAGCACAGTGTCTAAAGAGATTATCTCTAAAACCTGTGCTAATCATGAGAAATCCTATGCTCAAACACGATAAAACTAGATACCACAGATATGAAAAACAGAGCGCACTATCAGGAAATACTACACTGTGTATTGAAAACTCACACCGAAAAATCTAGCCGCGCGTCTAAAAGTTTCAGTCACGCGCTAAACTTGCATCTCGTCTACACCCCCCTTTACAGCGACCCTAGTAATAACAGGTCCCGTCTGCGCAGGCGCAGCAATTAACGCGCAAACCTATCGCGATGAGCTATGGCATTATTTAGATGCCACGATATTTACATGTATATTAAAACGTTATATTATTTTGAATGGTGGACTTTAATTTTCTTGTGATTATTTTTGGTATTTACTATGTGGTGTTATGTCAATGTGTGTGATTGTTGGTTGTTTGTTTCAGGATATGAGGAAATCAGTATTATGAGATACCTCTCCGAATAATAGTAGTGGGTTATTGTCCCAATAAAACATCTTTAGCACCAAACTTTTTCAAATTAATTAATATCTTTATGGTCACATGAAAAGCATAGTTATGGTGATCATCACCTGCCTAACATTTTACAAATTATATTGGAACCAACTTCCAGTCTAACTGAATGCAGTTGTATAGCTGACCACACAACCCAGTTTAGTACTGGGTAATACGATACCTCTTGGAAAGACTGGTTGTCATACTTTTGAGACACTACATGTAAATACTGTGCTAGATCTACAACCAACAGTCGGAACAATCAGCTCAAAGTACTTTCCGAGGCACAGAAGAAACTCCGTATGTAATAGGTGTCAACTCATTCACAGACCAACCACTGCAAGAGTAAGCCATAACCACCAGCTCTTTTCTCACACTCTTCGTCATAATTCATAATTCTGCTGCCCTTATCCCAATTTATTTGTGGTCGGCGCAACAAGTCTTCCTCTTCCATACCTCTCTATTTCTCGTCATGTCATCCTTCACACAGTCCATCCATCGTTTCTTTGGTCTTCCTCTACTCTTATAGCCATCTACATTCATACTCAACATTTTTCTCACAACATCTTCTTCATTCCTTCGCATCACAAGTCCATACCACGACAATCGATTACCACACAACTTTTGGTATCACCACACATCCCCCTTAGCATTCTCATCTCAGCCACATGCAATTGCCTTTCATTTATCCCTTTTGTGGCCCAACATTTTGATCCATACAAGACAGCAGGTTTTCTCACACTCTTAGTACCTACCTAAATTATTTCCTTAAACCAGAAGACAATAAAATAAAACACTGTTTATTTCAACATTACTCTCCAACCTGTCAATCCAACGGCTTACCATAAACACCGGAACACACGACTCAAAGCCTCACCGGTCAAACGTCTAGCCTAGTCCCAGCCTAACCTGTAGCTCAGTATTAGGGATGTTATGGAGCTCCGTAACCGAAACCGAAACTATCGAGTATCCGAAATAAAACATATCCGAAACCGAAACCGAAATAAAAGTTTTGGGTTAGGGTGAAATCCAAATTATTTTTATAAAATATTATTTAAGGTTATTTTCTAGTAATTGGCAGGATTTTTTGATTTTAGATTTGGGGAAAACATTTCCCGTCGGGGCTGCGGGTTGTTAGCAAGAGATACCGCGGCCTCGACATGAAGGGCTAAGAAGGAACATGGGTGGTTTTTAGTCAGTAGAAGTCTGACACTCCCTTTCGCTCTGCCCAAGAGCGGGAGGGGTTATTTGATGATTTCCCACCCCACAAAAAAAAAAAAAAAGGGTGTGTTGTAAGATTCCACTATCCGTAAGCGAAATTATCCGAAATAAATTCATATCCCTATCCGAATCCGAAACCGGTATATTATCTGAAATTTCATTTACTTAACATCCCTGCTCAGTATAATAAACATCACATTACGCCCATCACAAGATTCGAATCTGTGACCCCACGACCTGTAGTCGACCCACTAAACCCTTATGTGATGTTGCGTTGTTTTAATAACTGTTCTTGCGATATTTTATGGGCTTTTGTGGCAGGTGAAGTACCTGCAAAGGAAATTCTTATTTGACTCTTATTATTGTCTTTTGTAATTTTTTTACATAGATTGACATGGCTTTTTTAATGTTACTTATTTTTGTTAGGACACTAAGAACTAAAATAATAATTTGGTACTCAACGACTGTGTGAGGAAGATTCAGCCGTATACTTATACTTAATTAAGGATAAGTCTTCAGTGTCACCACGGAGTAATGAGGTTGAACTTTTCGATTACTTTTCAACCCCCGACCAAAAAAGAGGTTTTAAAATTTGAAGTGTCTATCTGTGTGTCTCTCTGTGGCATCATAGATCCTGAGTAGATGAACCTATTTTGGCAAATTATGTTTTGTTGTTTGAAAGGTATCGTAATTGAGAGTGTTCTTATATTAATTGCTAGCTGAAGATTCTCACACTCCAAATATGTCTTCTAATTATGCAATACCTCTACATCCAGATGGTTTTTGTCTTGAAACTTAAACTTGGCCAACTCCGCCCACTGTTCCTCTATCAAAGCTTTAATTCAGCATTTGTACCAATTAAACGATTACTAAAGAGATGACCTTCGTTCGCTTAACTCGAGATTAATTATGTCTATTGTACCTAGAACACTCAAAACCACAGCTGAAAGACCCCTCTGAAAATATAATATAGCCCTTATACCACTTGAGGTAAGGTTGACGATGATGGATGAAGGTGTTTAGTTAATGTGGTAATAGTTTAATCCAATAACAAAATGCTCGTCGGACGCGCTTGTCAGTGCGCAAGAGCATGATTTTTGTGGGGTTAGCGGGTTCGTTGTCGATAGTCGTTTTCGCTAGCGAAAAAAAAAAAGTTTTACGTTTTTGGCAACCTTAGTTAAAGTGTTTTAAACACGTTTCTTCCTGGAGCCAAATGATTTGTGTATTGTTTGTGGTTTGGTTTTGTCTGGTGAACTTTAAGTCTAAGCTAGATTTCTGTATTTTTTTATAAAACTTTACCAACTTTTTTATATAGTTGACGTTTTCAAAACTTCAAAGTTTTACTCCAATCAACACATTTTTGGTCGATACATTTCGAGAACCTTACGTCTTCCTACCAACATTTATTTTTATCTAATCTATTTTTGCTTCTAATTAAGACAGTCGACAATCGACTATCGACAATCGCTCCTCACTAACCAACCCCACATTATAAAGAGCACTCAAAATGTACTTAAAACATCTTCAAGTTAAGCTTTTGATTTCACGTGGGTGTGAAACCGTCAAGTGTAGGACTTACAGCCAGTAATTACTTTCCAATCTGCCGTACAAAGGTACGGATATGGAAAGTACAAGGCTGTACTATTTAGTACTAATGAGAGATGGTGGGTAGTTTTTGATTTGTGCATTGTTTTTGCGATGGCGACCTTGTATTGAATTCTTTTTTATTGTTTTGTAGGTGTGTGTTGTTCATTAGTGTTGTGTAATTTTCTTTGAGACAAGTGTTAAGAGATGAATGAAAGAGGTCAGTCAATGGATGGTTTTTGATCTTTTGAATTGTCACTTTGAATTCTGGCTGAATATGAATACTATCTCAGTCATTCTAACCTTTAGAAGCTTTAAATATTCTTATTTAAGTATACATTTTTAGCTAGAGAAAATGTAACGTAAATGAAGTGTGTGACAGTCTTGGTAAGAAAACGATTATTTTATCTGCATATGGGTAATTCGAGAGCCTACTGCAATTATAATGTGTTTACGGCGCAGTAAGCTCTGCGGGCTTCAGAAAATGCTATACAGAGATTGTAGTACTGTGTCAGTATACTGAGGTACCTTTTGGAACGAAGTTCCTTATCGCGCGTTGTGAAAGGGGGCTAGACGGAAAAAATTCTTACGAAAAGTTGTCGCATGTTTCTCTGTCTGTCTCTCTCTCTCTTATAGAAAGCAAGCCAGATATTTTCATTTCTACATATCTTTTTTATTTTTATTTTTTTTTATTTCTTTTTTTTTTTTACATAATAAAAAATAATAACAATAACTTCGTTCCATCCGGGTGTTCCTTGACATCTCTCAAGTTTTTTTTTTTTTTTTTGGGTTGGGATATCATCAAATAACCCCTCCCGCTCTTGGGCAGAGCGAAAGGGAGTGTCAGACTTCTACCGACTAAAAACCACCCATGTTCCTTCTTAGCCCTTCATGTCGAGGCCGTGGTATCTCTTGCGAACAACCCGCAGCCCCGACGGGACCCACAGCCCCGACGGGATACTGAGGTACCTCTAAGTGTGACAACCACTCTTACCAAGGGGTATCATATTATTACCCAGTATTGTGGAGGTTTGTAGACTAGATTCGTTTCATGTAAACTACTGTATTCAGCTGCATACGGTTAGACTGGAAGCCGACCCTTACATAAGTGAGAAAAGGCAAGACATCTGTTTAGCCTTAGTCGCCGTAGCCTAGTCATCATCATCTGCTGATGACTTTGTGTATTATTGTAGGTAATTATTATCCATCAAATTATTACGCTTCCAATATTTCAAATCCAAGCCATCCCAATCCAAATAATCGTGCCATGACAATTAAACGATCACGCTTACCTTATAGAAGGACTAGGCAGTACAAAATCAATCATATTTGATCAGCAACATTGCTATTATTATGTCAAGTCGACGTGAACGCCGTGAGATCTGCGTGCGCGTATGACTCATAGCGACGCATAGGTCACGAATTAATTCTTGGATTGTTGTGTGTGCTGCTTACAGGGTGTAAAGATCTGGATTTATATGAGGTCGGTAATTGTGGCTTACGTTCATGACTAACGTTTCGTTTGTTCTGCTTTAAATGTGATGCTGTATGTGTGATTGGGATACAGCACCACATTCATAATTACCCACAACCCAACTTCGGCCACTAATTTGCTCTTAATATTAAGCCTCTCTTTGCAATAGCCGGTCTAATTCAAGTTTTTTCAAGGTGGGTAAAATATTGACGAGTCATCTAGCTTCTGGATGATTACAAACTATTCTTCAATTCCTTAAACTTCTAACCATTGCATAACATTGCATTGCATTGTATTTACCTGCATTTTAATGACTTACAAACTTCGGCACTTGTCCTCTTGAAAAGTTTCTGAAGGCAATTTTAATTGAAAATGGAAAATCAGAGTTAGGAGTGAAGATCTTCATCGAAGAACTTGTAACTTGTATCAAATCCAGGTTATAAACTATCTGTGTACCAAATTTTAACCATATCCGTTCAGTAGTTTTTGCGTGAAAGAGTAACAAACATATTATACACACTCACACACAAACATTCGCCTTTGTAATATTAGTGATATTAGAGTGTTACAATTTACTGTACTTAAGCTACTTACTGCTGAATTTAAGACAACTTAAGGTGGAAGAGCCAGGGTAACCCGCAAAATTACTACTACTAATATTTGCAATTTGCAAATAAAGTGTCAGGTTGTACCTATGTTGACTAATTTATGATTTGCGACTGTAACAAATATGGTTTTACTTTAAAATAATCAATACAACTTTCACCTAAAGTTTTACTTAGCAATGTAACCACCACTGTTCGCAAAGTTTCAGAAATCAGCTATGTATCGAAAATCTACGTCTACAGACAAATGAGTCACTCCTAGCGGCACTATTAACCCTGAACCACATAACATTCGGCTGACACCCACGGACGTGAAACGATATTATATTATCAGCTACTATTTGTTTCTGCAAATTGAAGTGTGGGAACATTATTGGTACTATTTCGTTTGCTTATAATTAGGTACATTAATAGCTACTGATTCGTTAAAGATAAGGGTTTATTGATTTGCTGTAACATTTATGGTTTGATTAAGTTAGTTGATTACGAAATACGGTTGACTAAAATCGGAAAATATCACTTAAGGTTCAATTATGTCCCGTCGGGGCTGCGGGTTGTTCGCAAGAGATACTGCGGCCGCCTCGACATGAAGGGCCAAGAAGGAACATGGGTGGTTTTTATTCAGTAGAAATCAGACACTCCCTTTCGCTCTGCCCAAGAGCGGGACCCCGTTATTTGATGATTTTCCACCCGGAAAAAAATTAAAAGAGGTTAAATTATGTAGAATGCACAATCATAATTGTGGACCCTGTTTTTCACACCACCTTTATATGCCCATATAAAGGCGGTGAGAATAAAAAGGCGTCAGTAACTTGATTATATCTTTTTTTTTTCTTGTTTTTTTTTATTTTTTTTTTATTTCTTTATTATGTTTCTCTTGGTTTTTATTTATTTATACTTTGAAAAAAATCCACAGCATCAAGAAGTTATTATTGATTGATTTGGTTGTCTCTACATTTCTACGCCATGCTGTAAGCGTCATAATAATATGCTGTGATCTACTTCAGTAAGTATTAGGTAATAAAATGATATCCATTGGTAAGACTGGTTGTCAGACTTACACTGACTACCTGTTACGTCTGTCAAAAATTAACGTGCTGTTCGAGACATGGAGGAAACTCAGTATGTGACCTAAGCAAATGCGACTAACCTTAACACGATCGATTTGTGTGGCTGCAGTTTTCATTATTTAGTACTAGGTGTTGCCAGCGGCTTCGCCCGCTACTACTCGAAAATTATCCGACGGGAACATACAATCGGTATAAAAACTATTCTGTGTGTTAACTCAGGTTATAAACTATCGGTGTACGGAATTTCATCCAAATCCGTTTAGTAGTTTTTGTGTGAAAGAGTAACAAACATACACACTCACAAACTTTCGCCTTTATAATGTTAGTGTGATACCTGTAACATACCAACTCTTGTGTCACGCAAAATTAGATTCTTCAGTAACAGTCTCAGAATCTAACCTTACATTATCGCCCTTTGAAACACAAAAGCGATGACACACTTAATAAATCCCAAATGTAACCGAATATTAAGGCAACAATGAATCTTAAGCCGTGGGCGTGAGCCTGACGCGAACTGTATGCCTTGCCTTATCTAGACTAGGTGGTATTCTGACACTAACTAATTATTTGAATCACGCAATTTGGTACAGCCTTTTTATAGTTAAGAGAGGCTTTTGGTGAATCATATTCAACAAAGAACAGAATATAACAAATTGTGGCTAGAAGGATCAGAAAAACACGTAAATATTATTCGCTTGTAATTTGAAACGATGGATGAATTAGAGAAAAGATGACATGCCTTTCAAAAAGGTGACTGCTGAGATGAGGAGAAAGAAGACATGCCAATCTGCAAGTTTAGAAACATGACATTGATTCTTTTTATTTTTATGCAGTGCCTTTTACCCACCCTAAAAACACTGAAAACTTTCAAAGAATTAGGAACTTACTGCAAATCAAATCTTACATACATAAATTCACTTCTTTTTTCCATAGGGGTAGGCAGAAACCTCTCTCTTGCTCCTCTCTTTTGCCTCATCCAAGTTCATACAACAACTCATACACGCATCAAATCAAATCAATGCAAATTCCTCAAATAAATCAGAATACGTCTGCCCCAACAGTTTGATTACGTTAAACTTGGCCGCAATCAGATCGTGCGCAAGCGCAGTATTATGAGGTATTCCACCAATGCGCATCCACTGTGGGAGACATTTGTGTGATAAATATCATGGGGTTACGTCACTCTTGAGGATGTTGCCTTTATCTAGTGGTATGATGATCGAGATTCTAGAACAACTCGTGTGTATTTTTTTTGTTATGCATTTGTGAAGTGATTTGTGAAATGCTGTTGGATCTCATATTGGTTGTCATTGTTACTTTCCTGTTTCAGGTTTTTAGATAAGCAGATTCAACAGCAGTAATGCAATGAGAGGGTTCTTATTAGATACAATCAGTTTCTTATCTGGCTAGGAAAGAGGATTGCAATCTCTCCAAAATAATATGGTGACAATTGCGGTACCCAAAGCTTTTACAGCGTTTTAATTGTAGTACCATTAAAATAAATATTTTATTCTGTAAGCCTACTTACGAGATGAACTAGACTGGTTCCATCAGAACTGGATGGCGGCCTTTTTTTTTTGGGGGGGGGGGTGGGAAATGAAAGAAAGAAAAAAATATTTATTTGACGCAGAAACCTAACGAGCATACAAAGAGACATACAGGAAAAAAAAATACACATACAACGCATAGCAGATATTAAAAAATACAACAAGCAGGGATAATATAAAGATAGTTGCACGTCGTGACTGCGACATGTAGGTTGCCACTCAGCATGATGCTGTGCTATGGGTACACACAGCACAGCGCTGGTTCAAATAGTCCAGCAGCTGTTACAATCGGTTTAGTGTCTAATGTTCACCTGGGTGTAACACCGAGGTGAACATTAGACACTAAAGAAGTGTCTTCAATTCACCTGGGAGATATTAGTTGCACCCACGTGAATTGAGGACACTAATACAAGATTTTCAAAACTTCATGTTAGTAACACTAATAATATTTCTCAAACTGAACCATCATAAAAAATAAACGTAAACCACAAAGTTCACACGAACTGATAGCCCACGATCCATTATTCATTATCTGTTATCACACTTAATAGCAAGCAATTTGAAACTATGATTTGGGATATGAAAAATGCACAATGACCAAAATACCTTGACATCCCATACTTCACCAAAAAGTTGGTCCTTCGGTACATTTTGGTGGGATAACAGAGGTCTTAGTAAACCAGGTGTAGACCTATCTTTGATTTAGAAAAATAACTCTAATGCCAAGAATAATAGAAGTGTCAATGTGTTGAGAGATTGTAATAAAGTAAGCCTTTGTTTTTTTTGTGTTTGATTCTGATCACAGATGGTATACTTTACTGAGATATAGAATAATAGTTAGATTTATAAGTTATGCTGGTTTTGTTCCAAGGCTTGTAATATTAGAAGATTTAATACAATAATATTAGATGTCTTGCTGCCTACCTGCTGTCAATATACTCGTAGATCTTTGACAGTTTTAACAGGTACGAGTAGTAGTCTAAAAGTGTGACCATTCGTGTTTCATTTTATTTTTTTGTAACTTTGCCCCACACTAGGATTTTAGCGGTTTTTGATTTTAGTTTTAAGGATAAAAAAATTCCCGTCGGGGCTGCGGGTTGTTCGCATGAGATACCGCGGTCTCGACATGAAGGGCTAAGAAGGAACATGGGTGGTTTTTAGTCAGTAGAAGTCTGACACTCGCTTTCGCTCCGCCCAAGAGCGGGAATTTGATGATTTTCCACCAGCCGAAAAAAAAACAAAGGCTGATGATGATGAGGATTCGATGCCTATCGATACTAATCACTGTCATTTGTGGATCCTTGATAGTCGTTACGGTACGATCAGAGCAGTACTGTCAAAAGCCCTGCAGCATGGTTACCATTAATATCATGGGGTATTGTATTTTCCCAGTTTCTGAGTCGAATGGAATGGTTACGCAGACGCTCTATCTAAAATACTGGTATTCAGCTGCCGGTTAGACTATAAGTCGGACCCAAAATACTTATTTGGGACTTTTGCCGAGCGGGGTAGGCTCTCAGCCTTTGTTCTGCCGATGAAAGCCTACCCCGCTCGGCAGCACAGATTTTTATTATCCCAAAGAAGTTAGAAGATAGTCAGTAGTGAGTACTACATAATATATCGGTTTTAAAATTAGTTCTTGTTTCTTACTGCGGTACTCAGAGATATTTAATGATTACTTAAGCCGTCCCTAAGTAAAGATTTGACATACTTTTGTATGACAAAACTGTCAAAACCTTTATTAAGTAATGGCCTAAGTAATCATTAAAGCTCTCTGAGTGCGGCAGTTAGTCTCTTAATTGGACAAAAAATTTAAAGGTATACATACAAATTGAAAAAATATTACAAAAGTATAACGGTGATAAACTCACCGTTATACTTTTGTACTTAGAATTACGTCATTAAAGAAGTACAACAATTACTACTAGGATACAATAATTGTCACATATTTTGAAATATAACATAACCTACACATCGATATTAACGGCTCTAATCTAAAATAATTTACCAACACTAGACCGACAAAACATTAAGATACGCAATAAAATTGCAATGTATACGATATTCCTATTATAACTCTAGTGTATTAACCTTGTGCAGCAAATGGTCCATTCATGATTGTGCACCGACATATTTATATGTGCACTAGTGTGTATAAATAGTTAAGTAGTCTCTCACATAATAGTTAATGTGAATTGTAATAAAATGTTCGCGGGACGAGCTTGAGCAAACGGGCTCAGATAGATCTGTATCCGAACTCACGGAGTGTGCGAGTCGTTGGATTGATGTGGATCATCTGTTCAAATATTAAATTAATGTAAGGAAATCTTAAGATTTGTTAGTTTTACAGATCGATTTCACATAAGATATTGATAGGCACTAAGTGCATGAGAAAGAATTTATCTGACTACTTTCTGCCGAATTAAAATTTGATTGATGAAACTTTTTTAAGCTTTGCTTTATGGTGGCATGTTGTCATTGTGGGAATAACCTGGGTGAGGCTGGCACAATAGCGTGGTGCTTGGCACAAGCAAAAAAAGGAAATGCTGCAACAGTTCGGACAAAAAAAAACTAATTAGTTCGTCAGATAGACATATTTTTTTCTTTTTTCACATAAACAAAAAATGAAGACGATACAGTGCTTCGAAAACTCGTGAACTCCTCGAAAACGTCACATGTCAGTACATTTTTATCTACAAATGACGTCACAACCCCACTCATGATCTTTGACGCGTTTTATCTTTGTCGAATTTTACTAATTTAATAAAACAAAAAACACGTATCCAATATTTCTCGATAATCTAACTGACGGACTAATGAGAGTCATATTTTTTTGACTCAGTCCGATCCCCTATTCTAATTAAAAACAAAACAAAAATAAACTGCAGAACTTTTATTATTTCTCAGCGAATGTCCTCACTAATCCACCGTCTGCCATTGCGTGGGCTGTGATACGCCACGTCACCACATCTGGCACGACTCGCGGCTCCCAATGCTCGCTGATACTATTGTCATGGGAACTCCGGCCATATCCGGTGATTCGTACAACAGATTTGTTTTTCATTCATGGGGACTTGTTTAGTTGAATTTTAGTGCGGAATTATTCAGGAGAAGTTGTATGTGATGGCTTTAACTTGGTTCAGTCTTCAGGGTAAACTACGCTTAGGTTGGTTGGTGGATGGGTGACCACGCATAACATACAGAGTTTCCACCGTGCCTCGGAAAGCAGGTTAAGCCGTTGACTCCGGTTGTCATTTGTAGATGTTTTATAGTCGTGTCAATGGCTCGAAATTCTAACAACCAGTCTTACCAAGTGCTAATGGTATTACCTAGTACTAACAGGGTTGTGGAGGTCAGATAGGCAGTCGCTCCATGTGAAATACTGGTGTTTAGTTGCATCCTGTTAGACTGGAAGCCGATCCCAACATAGTTGGGAGTAGGCTAGGCAAATGATAACTAATAGATCGTCGTCAACCAAGTTGGAAAGGCAAAAAAAATGATTTTTTTTTTGTTATAAGTTAGCATTGATTCGTGATGTGTGGTGGTATGTTAATGATATCATTTAAAAGGTATTCTGTGACAGAAATACAGTAACCCAGAAAGAACAGCATAGTGGTAGTATTTTTCGGGTTTACTTAGATTTTTCTTAGTCTAATATTGTCACTCATTTTTCCAAAAAAAAGCCGTCTTCAAAAACACAAAGTAAAAAAAAACAAAAATCACAAAAAAGTGAAAAATAAACAAAAATATGGTTGTATTCTTTCAGGTTATCTAGGTGAGCTGATTATGGAAGGTGCTACTCCTAAACGGTTAGGAGTTGAAAGCAATAATAAGGGAATCTTGAAGGTTAAGGGTTAGGCCTCTTGGTTGAATGTTAAATGTATAGTATCTAAATAATATATTTGTATAGGATATAACAACCAAAAATTGTAAAATAAAAAAACTTTTTTGCAAAAAAAAAACCGACTTCAAAAACACAAAAACGAGAAACACAAAAAAGTGAAAAATAAACTTCAGAAGAAAAATCAGCTTCTGAATTCGGTGGCAAAAAAATCGAAATGAAACAAACAAATATCACCGACTTCAGAAGCTGATTTTTCTTCTGAAGTTTATTTTTTGTTAGTATCAATTTATTTGCCATCAGTTCTGACGTCATCACAATATAACATCTACAGGCTAATATTTTATTTGGTATTTTCCAAACTAGAATATGATAACGTTTCAATTGTTTAACGAAACCGAATCATGATAGTTTTCGTGTGATCTTTCCCGTGACGATACTAATGACTTTGACAACAGTTTTTTTTTGTGTGATTTAGTCAAGGGTGAACGTGTCAGAGGTAATAAAACTTATTTATGATTGCCTTGACATGAGCAGGTTTTTTAATATTTTATTATTTCGTGTGCTGTAGAGCAATAACAGCTATAACATTAGATAGCAGAAAATTGTGAACTAAATATATATCCTGAGTACATTGACTTATATATTACTGCGTAAGGACTGGGTGGACTGCATGTTACAATGACGCCTCGAACTTGGTCCTAAACCGGTCTTTCCTAAGCCGAACTGAACTAGTCTACGATCGGCTCTCTTCGGGTGCGGTCGTAAATTTTATTAAAAGCTTTATTTATGTTCTTTATACCTCGAAAATACCACGCCGCTTATACAAGGTTACGTTAACGAGCAGACTACACCGATTCTCTGTATGGCGAACGCGTCGAGAAAATGTTCGAACGACCGTATCTTTAGTTTTTATATCAATGCCTGAGTACTTAATTATTCTTTAAATCGTACTGTACTTAGGTGGTACGTTAAGATTCAATAATATAGTAAACCCTGGCTGGCATAAAATAGTGAGGGCTTTAACTTGCAGATTTAGTTTAAAAGGTGGTAGTCTACACTGGTTACCGATCAGTGTCATGTCTATGATAACCGAGAGCAATCTAAATGAATGTGGGGTCAATATTAAAATCGAACATGGTGACTACGAAAAGTAGCGAATATTTCGTCATGAATATTATTTATATTTTTTAGTTTTACGCCTGCGCATCCTGTCAGACTTCTACTGACTAAAAACCACCCATGTTCCTTCTTAGCCTTTTGTGTCGAGGCCGCGGAATCTCTTTCAAACAACCCGCAGCCCTGACGGGTACGCCGGCGCCACCCAGTACCTTCATTTTGACGACATTTCAGTTATCTGTGACCGTGAAAGTCATGAAAAAGATACCATAAAAGAAATGCTAGAAATTTTCACCGGCACCATCGTGGGTTTGGCATGACCAAAAAATCGCAAACATTTCATGGTCGCAGTCTTGGATTTTGATTTTGGCCGAACCTAAATCTTCGTTCTACCTGGTCGACTAAGGGTTCATGGTAGTAATACCCACGGACCCCTAATCAACCAGGTGTCATTGTAGGAAGTGTCACCCGTTAGTGACCTCTTTCCGGCACTTTTTGCTTTTCACACCATCAAGTAATTCGTGATGTGTTTTTAATAAATGCCAGCATCGAAACTATTCAGTTGGCGGCCGCAATTATTTGCTTATTACAGATATGGAGTGGCGATGGGAACGGTTTAATTTTTTGCTCTTTTGTACCAAATCGCGGAAGGTAGCATTGTTTCATAATATATTTATTTTTAAGTGGTAAATCCTCATTTTAATTACTTGGTTTGGATAATCTTCGGACCTACAGAACCGATTAATAAAATTCTTTCACTAATTGGAAACTATATTATCTCCGATTGTCATAGGCCACATTCAAAACGTTCCTGTGGGTTCATTTCTGTATGTAAGGTGTAAAAGTACCCTTAACGCATACGAAAGGCACTTGTTCTCCCTACCGCTGCGATATTTTTTTTGTTTTAGACCATACCTGGGAACCAAGTTACGGAGATATTGGGGGTCAAAGTTCCAAAATTTTCACAGCTGTTTTTAAATACTAGTTTTCAGGTTTTATCTTAACTTAAATTACCTCCATGATCCGTTTACTATTCAAAGCATCCATGAGCATAATGTTTTAACAGTGCCACATTGAGTTTTACCGTAAAATGTGGTTTTTGACCCAAAAAAAAAGTCGTTTCCCAGCAAAAATGTTTGCGTAGGGGGGTACTTAGTTTGATGTACAGAATGCTTGGTTGACGGCTGTGTGATGGGTTGATTTACACCCTGTGTAACGTGAGCAAAGACGCGAGCAATAGCTACTTGTAAATAAAAGGACTGAAATTGAACGAGAAAATTTTCTTTGGTTACCACAGTAAGATTTATAATCAAGATCGTTACTCTGCAAGTTTTATCTATTTTATATTACACATTACCGATCACCGGCTATTTATAAAAAGACATTAACTATTTAGTTTAAATAAAATATATATTTAAAATCAAACTGTAATGGAGACTGGTGTGGCTATCTAGAAAAATATGTCTAAAAATAATTTAAAATTAATATTATCGTGTACGAAAATTGTCTCACTAATTAACTATAATGATAGCTATTTAAATAGCAATATGAGATAGCAAACGCCATTGCGTAATTACTATGTATGAAAAATACGAGTGCCATAATATTGGCAAAGATTTTATTCCATCTACAGAATTGAAAATTATTCAAAAATGGTCCTTAGGGCTTGGGGTTTAGGATCGAGGATTCTATGATGGGGTTTTTGAGGCGTATAGAAAATGGTACCAGTGTTAAGTTAGTAGATAATCAACCACCTGTATGTGTGACATACAGACATATAAGTTGGCAAGCACAGCGTAATGTTTAAATTCTTGACGACAAATATCTTATTTCATGTTTTTTTCTGCATTAACTCTATGCTTCTTCCTGTCTACTTAACCTTTTCTCAACTATGTTGACCTCGGCTGCCCATTTGACTAAATGCAGCTGAAAGCCAGTAATTTATGATTCACTGACTATCTGATGATAGTCAGGACCAACGAGGCACGGTGGAAACTCGGTATGTAATGGGTGGTCTCCCATCCACGTACCAATGTAGGCAAGCGCGGCTTCTCCTGAAGATCAACCCGAGTGGCAGTTATTATTAAGCCACGGGCTCCTCCAACTAACATACATTTGATAATTACAATTTGTGTGTACTATATTTTTGTTCCGTATGGTGTCGGACGTAAAGAATAGCACCATCCCATATCATCCCGTGGGTGTCGTAAAAGCGACTAAGGGACTCACCAGAGAATGGG
Organism: Diarsia brunnea; assembly: GCA_949774965.1. Classification (NCBI taxonomy): domain Eukaryota; kingdom Metazoa; phylum Arthropoda; class Insecta; order Lepidoptera; family Noctuidae; genus Diarsia; species Diarsia brunnea. The sequence continues at coordinate 1,480,787 of OX459009.1, forward strand.
CAGCAGCGTTCTCTGTGCCTTCGTAACAACCATACTGCGATCGCCAACCCGCCTGCCAAGCGTGGCGATTATGGCAAATCCCCCCCTTCTGGGGGAGGCCTATGTCCAGCAGTGGACGTCTTATGGCTGAAATGATGATGATGATATTTTTATTACACCTAACAAGTTAGCTATCCCACCAACCCATAACCCCCAAAGAACCACGGCAAAAAATAATAAGTTAAAGTGCAATACTAATGCGTTAGTAGATATTCGTATCTACTCGATTTGTGCGGCACAACTCGCATAAAATCGTTTTTATTAACACACGCTTATCGATTTAATGAGAGCATCTCGACCAAGTTGACATTTCGATTCGTTATAGAGCTACTAGTTTTTAATTTCCTTACTTAATGTATGGTAATGGGCGGGTTATCTGTTTGATGTGAACCTAGGGTGTGTTGGATGTGAGGATACAGTATTTAGATGAACAGTAGACTAACTAGGAGAAATTCTTCTCGAAACGTGACTTGACTGTTTGGAATATATGTCTAGAAAGGACGACTTTGTTGCACAGTACAGGAGCTGATTGACGTTATTAAAGGTGCAAAAAATTGCAGTCAATCGAATTTGACTTCTCTCTGACTCAATTGAATTTGTCATCGATACGCTAAGAAGGAGACCGGGATGACTGATGAGGTGTCGACTACTAGAGATGTATGTAAAAAGCGATGTTTGGGGTATTTTAATCTTTTTACTCCGGACGCTTTCAATGTTATCTTTTATCTTTTTTTTTACACTAACATTTAAACTCACATACACAAATACCCAGACCCGGAACAACTATCTGTAGGTCATACAAATATTTGTTCCGTGCGGGGATCGAACCCGCGACACGCAGCTTAGCAGCCCATTGCTTGAGCCGCTGCGCCAACTGTGCCGTCACGACTTTCTACGTCATTCTCACATAAATGTGCAATCCTAACATGAATGATGTTACCAAGATCTTGTAAAAACATTTTGATTTAAAATTTATAGTAAAAGAGTACAGTACTTTCACAAGTTATCATGCCTTGTGAGTGCGACTGTTGTTTCTGTACCTTTTGTTTTTGACGTTCAAAGGTGCCTGTAATTGTTTTGTTTGTTTGTTTTTTAAAAAACGTTGCCCCACACTAGGAATTTCTCCTGTATCGTGGGTGCGTTCACAAACATTTAAACTCACATGCACAAATACCCAGACCCGAAACAACTATCTGTAGGCCATACAAATATTTGTTCCGTGCGGGGATCGAACCCGCGACACGCAGCGTAGCAGTCCAATCGCTCAGCCACTGCGCCAACCGTGCCGTCGATGTCGATGTCGTGTCGTCGTCGTCGAATTGATCTAATTGAAATCGATACATGCTTTGAATTTGAGTAAGGACTGGAGAATATATGGGTGTTCCGATTCCTTCCTCTTATTTGTCGTTGAAATACTGTATTCTAGTTTATACTGTGGTATGGATAAAGGGATGTTGAATGTTATATATCACTTACATCCTTTGATGTGCTAAGTGTGCAATTAAAATAGGTATCTACTAATTGGAATTTATAGTGGGTAGGTGATGTGGTTATTTATCAATTTGAGAATTTGTATTCTGACAAATAGGTTAGGATGCTCCTGTGAATGTGGATTAAAAGAGATTTGTTTTATATAATATCTAGAATACTCGACAAGTCTTGTACGGGACTGCTTCGTTGGTCTAGTAGTTGTAGGCTTGACTGGTAAACAAGAGGTTCTGGGTTCGATTCCCGGGTTGGGCAAAGTGTTACTGAATTTTTCCATCAGGAATTAGGCTGGTCCTAATTACACGAAATCTTTAACATAACTAGTGATATTATGGTTAACTATTAGGTACACCTCTTCCTAATCGTTGAGGTGATTAGAGTCGTGATGTTATGTGATATGTACGAAAACAGTCCTTCACTCACCGAAAGTAAACCAGTATATCAGTAGTCCGAACATTACAGGCTGATTACGTGTAAGTAGTTATGTTTAAAGTGATATTTATATCAGCACTAGCTGTTGCCAGCGGCTTGAGCCGCTACATCTCGAAAATTGTCGCACGTGAAGATAAAATCGGGATAAAAACTATCCTATGTGTTAATCCAGGGTGTCAGCTAACTCCATACTAAATTTTATTAAAATCGCTCCAGCCGTTTAGATGTGAAGAAGTAATAAACATACACACTCACAAACTTTCGCCTCTATAATATTAGTGTGATACTCTGAACCAAAACCTTCATTTTAACTTTACTACACAAGTATACTGTAGTACATAATACATCCTAATCATGAACTCGTGTGGCAAACAATTTAATTCCAAAAAGGTTCTGATGTCTTTATTAACGTCAGCAATCATCTACGAACACTGTCACTGTTTGCATTACCGTAAGAACCACAAAACTCCATAAAACTATTCACACCAACCACCATGAACAACCATAAATAATTCAAACAACATGGGAATCGTGAAATGGAGCCAATCAAGCGAAACAGTCGTACGAAGCTGTTGACGATACTGCTAATATTATGAAATTTTTCAACATAATATAATAACAATATAGCCTTAATAAGACATCGTGAACCATAAGAGCGTCCCATCACGACAGCGTTAAGGTATATGCAGAGGGTGACGGAATTTAAATATTATGGTAAGTCTTTTGGGGTGGGGCGTGTGCTGTAGGTTTAACGGGACGGTAAATTGAGAAGATTTGTTGTGTGAAACTTAAGGTGCCAAAAAGGTGATTTACAGTGGCTCTGTAATTGATTATAGTTGTCTATACAAGGCCAACCTGGACTACTGGTTGCTAGACTTGTCCAGATCGTCCAGCCATCTTCTACTTGGTCGACCGCGACGCTTTCTAGGTACCTAGCAACGAGGTGATGTAGGCTTACAGTATCAGTATCGTAGTAGCAATATCTTGTCAACTACATAACCATTTCAAAGTTTATCTGTTTGCTCTAGTTAGGTGCTGTATATTCAATCAGGCCGGATCGAGCTAATCAACCAATTCATCCTAAATCTATATAAATAAAAATGAATTGTTGTTCGTTAGTCTGATTAAAACTCGAGAACGGCTGGACCGATTTGGCTAATTATAGTGTTGAATTATTCGTGGAAGTCCAGGGAAGGTTTAAAAGGTGAGAAAGTGGTAGGTAGGTAGGCAGGGTAGTAGGTAGAGTAGTAGGTAGGGTAGTAAGTAGGATAGTAGAGTAGGTAGGGTAGTCGGTAGAGTAGTAGGTAGGGTAGTAAGTAGGTAGGGTAGTAGGTAGGTCGGGTAGTAGGTAGGTAAGTAGGGTAGTAGGTAGGTAGGGTAGTAGGTAGGTAGGTAGGGTAGTAGGTAGGTAGGGTAGTAGGTAGGTAGGGTAGTAGGTAGGTAGGGTAGGAGGTAGTAGGTAGGTAGGTAGTTTGTACACAGGCAGGTAGTAGGTAGGAAAAAGGGCATTGCAACGCATGCCGGGAACAGCTAGTACAGAATATATGGCAACTCTTCTCTCTCCTGTTCGTCGGGCGAGGACATGCATTGATAGTGTTCAATTTGGATAAAATATGATTCATCAACACAAAAAGGTGAAAAAGTGGTCTTTGCTGGTTATTTTTTGGGCTTGTTCTTTCAATTCTTCTGCATTTTGAACTAGTGTGGGTCATTAGGTGTCAAGCTCGTTCTCTCGTCTTTGCCTGGGTCTGTCATCACATCAAATCCAGGCAAAGATTGAAAGTGTATACATACATAGATTGATAAAACTGAAATCTTAAAAAAATCGCAGAGTAAAACGTTGCAATACAACTATTACACATGTCTTTTATGAAGGTCTAAAACAAAGTACCAGCATATTTACCAAAGGACCATTTACCATGGCAATAATTTGATAAATCAATCATTGTGAACCTTGCCTTGTGGAGCGGTTTTCAAACGCCCCCTGCGCTCCCTGCGCTCTCATCGTAATTCCAACTCAATATTTGAACGCCGCTCTGTCAACGTTACCTTTAGGAAGACTGCAAGCGAAGCGTTTTGCTTAGGAACGGTTTTATTGCAATTATTGGGAACGTGTGGTGTTGATATTGTCATGATGATGATGTCCTGGTATTGTTTAGGACGAACTTTTATCAATTTGGCCGTTTTAAAAGCATATTGAAGGATACATCCAAGCTATATTACTTTTTCGGTTTCTTCTTGTTAATTGAGAAGTATTTCATTCAGTATTTCTGGGTACTTTAAGAGCCCATGTGATATTTCCGTAGCTATTATAATGTACTGGGTGACAGGATAATTCTACTAATCAGCTACCAGTCGTTTCATTGGCATTAACATAATGCTTAAGTTTTTACCATTCATCGCCTAACATCAAGAGCTTTAATTTAAGCTCAGCCCAAGGGACTTTTTTTTTTGGAGGGGGTTGGAAATCATCAAATGACTCCTCCCGTTCTGGGCAGCTCGTATCAGACTTCTACTGACTAAAAACCACCCATGTTCCTTCTTAGCCCTTTGTGTTGAGGCCGCGGTATCTTTTTAAAACAACCCGCAGCCCCGACCCCAAGGGCATTGATGCAAGACTTAACCAAGCAACGAAGGGTAGGCTAGAAGTTTGATGAACCTGTACTTACTTCTCAATTTTGTTCCACCACCAGCGTTTCAACCGCTCGTCGAACCCGCGATCCTCCAACCTCCTTACCCCAGCTGTCGTGCGCCGGCACAACGATAACACACTCCGCGCCAACAATCGTGCGACATTCCACTACTAAAGCGTTATAACTCATGAATGTTTTAATACTCCAAGTCCGCATCCGATGCCGATAATTTATTATGCTCCTCAGCTATTTTAAATAAACGGGAAGCTTTGTTTGGATTTTAAATTTTCTTGGTTTGTCATCTCTCACGCTCCGGTTTGAGGTTAAGGCATTCAGCCATTCGTTGTTGAGAGTTGGCTAGTATTAACATTTGGATGTGGTCAAGGGTCGACTTTGTAAAGTAGTGATATAGTGTACTGCGGATATAGCCTATAAGTAAGACATTGTTACTAAGTTTTGACTAAACCACGTCAGTTATCTCGAAGAAATCATGAGTTATCATCGAGTTCCAGACCTAGTCTCATGTCATTTGGATCGGCGCAACACGTTTTAGCATAACAAGCCTATAATGTATTTCCTGCTGGAACACAGGCCTCCTCTCTATGCGAGGGAATCGACCACGTGGGCCCAATTCGGGTTGGTAGATGTCACATGTATTCGATTTTTTGGTTAAAATATACTGCTCGGCGGCCTTTTTTTTGTGGGGGGTGGGAAATCATAAAATAACCCCTCCCACTCTTGGGCAGAGCGGAAGGAGTGTCAGACTTCTATTGACTAAAAATCACCCATGTTCCTTATTAGCCCTTGCGCCGAGGCTGCGCTATCTCTTTCGAACAACCCACAGCCTGTAAATTGGGGCCGCCACCACCGGGCCACCGCTGCTCTCTGAACACGTAATATTATTCATGATGTTTCCTCTCTCAACCGTCACGCTATATAGAAGGACCCCAGACTTTCTTTGTACATAATTATTTGATATGAATTAGAAGCAGCAAAAGCACCAGTTTCACTTTAAATCAGTATCCAGTTCCCGACATAATTACCTCAAAATAGTGAACGCAAGTGATGGAAAGTGTGTGCTCCATATACGGTATTTATTCACCGAACCAACACATGATTATGTGAGTAACAACCGTTTAAGGGAAAAGTGCTCGTATTTATTCGGTGTGTGAAATGCAAGCAGACGCCGAGGCGTTTGAAGGCGCCAACTACCGTTTTATAGACTGGAAAACTAGTTTATAGTAAGTTATTCAATCGGCGTATTAAACCAGTGGCTGTCAGTATTAGGCAATGTTTGTTATTTATTGCTTGTTAAATTTGAACGAGTTAAACCGAAGTGTTAGGTAGTATTTCAATAATATTGAAATCACTGATCCTAGTCTCTGAATGGAACCGAAAGATAGGTGTTGAAATCCGTGTAAGAGATCTTTGTCCAGCAGTAGGACAAAATGGCAACAAATAATGGTTTTCAAAGTTGCATGAAATTAAAAAAAACTTTTTTGCAAAAAAAACCGACTTAAAAAACCAGCACTGGGTTAACACCCACATTATGAAATAGCCCTTTTTTATTTTTATTTTACTACTAACACTAGTTTTCATAAGTTTTATTGTACTAACATTCTATGGATTCTTTGAAGTCCGAAATAAAAAATATTTATTTTTATTTCATTTTTTATTTTTAAAAGCACAAAAAAGAGAAAAACACAAAAAAGTGAAAAATACACTTCACAAGAAAAAGCAGCTTCTGAAGTCGGTGACATTTTGTCTGTTTGATTTAGTTTTTTTTGCCACCGACTTAGCAGTAGGTACCTACTTTGCACGAACCGACTTGTCTATCTGTTTTCCACAACCCATTCATAAAAAATGTAAATACTTAGACAAAACATAGTAAAACTATTCTAATACGGAATAATTCTTTTCATCAATTATTTTAGACAAAAAAGTCAGTTAAATCAAATGAAAAAATAATATCTTGACAATTCAAAAATTATACTGCGAACCGCGCTTTTTAACAGACAATGACATAATTAGAAGAAACGTCACAAAATTGACAAATGACGCACGGATTCACTGTGTTGCCACTTGACAAAAAACAATAGTTATAGCAGTAGCTATATCAGATAAAATAACCCTTTGAATGCAACATAATTTTATCAAATATACATTATAAATAAGTTACATAAAAACGAGCACTGTCTCTAATAATTTGGCCACCTACTGTATGTAGTTGGGTTAAGCCTAAGCAGATTATGATTGATAAGATTTCCACATTCAATCGTCAACGTGTTAGAATCACTTGCCAAAGAATTTCACTTTTTTTGTTTTTTTTTTACTTGGAATGGGCTTGCTCGTGACCTCAATCTTACCCTAAGGGCAGAGATGAGATGATTATTTCCGTCCTAATTCTTTTATTGCCAACCTTCTTATCGAACATAAAACATAGTACCTATACACTGTTCTTATCAAATCCAATTTATACGAAAAAAAACATCTACAATATCTCTTTTCCAGCATCAGACTTATAGGCAGTATTTAATCTCAAGGCTTGCTATCTGGTTGTGTGTTATCGGTTCATCCGCGATGCATGGACGCCATTACGGCTAGTCTTGTGATGCTATTAAACCTAAGTAAAGTAAGACTGTTTTTTATTGTGGTCTGTGGGGCCTAGCATTATCGCGGAAAAACGTATATCTTGTAGGTACAAGGATATTTTGGTTCAATTTTAAGACACAATGATTTGTCGGTTTCATGTACGTATTGTATAATTATTATCAGTTGTTATTAAGCCACGAGCTTAACCAAAGCTGGTTAAGCTCGTGGCTTAATAAGAACTGCCACTCGGGTCGATCTTTAGGTAAAGCTGTGTTTGCCTAGGTCGGTCTGTGGATGGGTGATCGCCCGACATACTGAGTTTCCTCCGTGCCTCGGAAAGTACGTTATGCTGTTGGTCCCAGCTGCCATATATAGATCTTTGGCAGTCGTTACAGGTAGTCAGTGACCTGAAATTTTGACATCCAGTCTTACCAAAGAGTATCGTATACCTAGTATTAACTGGGTTGTGGAGGTTAGATAGGCAGTCGCTCCATGTAAAATACTGGTATTCAGCTGCATCCGGTTAGACTGGAAGCCGACCCTAACATAGTTGGGAAAAGGCTAGGCAGATGGATGAGTCCTCGTCGTGTCAACGCATGTCCTATGAGTTCGATTTTTGGGTCGATCAAACTTTAATTAATCTTTTATTGTGCCCAATTATTGCTACCTAGATTTACCCCCTTGGTCTACTATAGGTACATCTCTACCTGAATCTGCGATAACAGGCGTGATGTTATGCACATAACACTAAATCAAACATGATGTTCAGAAAAGTCTCCTCAAAATTATTTCTATCTTTAAAATAAATCTTTAAATAAAACTAAGAAAATTGTGAACAATTCCCGCACATAGCACGGAGCGTGTCTTCGCTCCCTGTATGGATGGTATCGGGGTTCGATTCCCGGTGAATGGGCGATGTTCCATTCAGTGCACACCCGTCTCTCACTACACGCTATGTCGTTTTGTTTGTCCGTTGGTCTGTTGGTTTAAGTTAAAAGATTTTGGATAAAAAGTTTTGTAAAATAAGGGATTTAGTTGGAGTGCTAGCGTATACTAGTAACATAACGCAGGCAATAGTTTTTGTGCCTTAGAGGGGTAGTCAAACTTGTACGTGTATTCATATTGTAACTGCCATGTTTGGTATAATTGTCATCATAATATTGCATTGTTAGGCGATGTTCACATACGTACAAAATTTCAGATCAATCGGTGAAATTCATTCACTGAAAATGTAACTAACTAACTTTTTAATTCTATACATTTATATAGGACTAGCTGATGCCCGCGGCTTCACCCGCGTGGATATCGCTCAAATTATATACTAAAACCTTCCTCTTGAATCACTCTATCTATTAAAAAAAACCGCTTCAAAATCCGTTGCGTAGTTTTAAAGATTTAAGCATACATAGGGATATAGGGACACAGAAAGCGACTTTGTTTTATACTATGTAGTGATAGTGATGATTACAAAGTTACTTATGCAGTTGGTGTATCTAGAAAATTAGACTTTTTTTTTTAGTTTTTCCTTGATTTATACACTAAACACTAATTGCATTCTAAATTTGAAGCTTCTATGTCTGCTAGAAGTGCCTTAGACTTTTGATAATCGGTCAGTCAGTCAGTCAGTCAGTGATAAAACTAAGGAACTTTGATTAGTAATAATCCTTAAACTACTGGTTCAAATTGAATGAAATTTGAAACATACCGTGTTTATACAACGCCTAATTGGTTACTAAAAATTCAGAATTCTAGTATTATACACAACGAAGTTAAAGGAGGTCGAAAATGGCCTGAACTGTTTCGAGAAAAGGATGCCGGCCGTGCCGCTGAATCCCAGTTCATTTTGGGTCGTCGAAGCATGTCTTCTTCTTTCATACTTCACTATTAAACGTCATCACACTAGACACCTCTTTTTTGCCCATAATATCATGATTTACATTCATCGTCTCTTTGGTCTTTTAACACGAGATTTCCCTCAGTTCTCCGCATCACATGCTCATACTACGACACCGACTAGACTATACAAATTTTCAGTAAAGAACGAGTTTCAAACAAAACTCATCAACATCACAAAGATAGCGCGGAACAAATATTTGTATCTACAGATAGTTGTTCCAGGTCTAGGTCTTTGTGTATGTGAGTTTAAATGTTTGTAAACGCACCCACGATACAGGGGAAATTCCTAGTGTTAAAAAAACTTGAGAGGTGTCAAGGAACACCCGGATGGAACGAAGTTATTGTTATTATTTTGTATTACGTAAAAAAAAAAAAAAAGAAATGTAGAAATGAAAATACATATCTGGCTTGCTTTGTATAAGAGAGAGAGAGACAGACAGAGAAACATGCGACGCCGCACAGCTTACAATAGCAAAAAGTGTCGTGACAACTTTTCGTAAGAATTTTTTTCGTCTAGCCCCCTTTCACAACGCGCTATAAGGAACTTCGTTCCAAAAAAAATAGTTGGGAAAAAGCTAGGCAGATGGCAACAGGTGATAAGATCAAAGCTCTCAAACAAAACATTTCATCACCTAGAAATCAAACGCACCACACTGAATTCAAAAGCCACTCAACTGAAGATAAGGACTCATTTCCCGTAGCATCCCATTAACTAGACTCATTACTGTAACTCATAAATAACAATTTAGTTCTAACGCTAAACTCACCCATTTATGCGGCATAAAACCAGGGGTAAGTCTTAGCATGGAAAATTTAACGAGACATTATTTTGTTGTTATAATATTTAGCTTTAGTGGTTCTGTGATTGGCCGATGTGTGAAATCTTGGGTGAAAGGGTATTATGTACAGTCAGCATCAGAAGTAGACTAGCACTACTGAAAAATTAAAGCAGGTTTTTTAATAAAAACTTGTTAGATATTACTTATTACTAACAAAAGTTATTGAAGAGTAAGGAATATTAAAAAAAAACATCTTCTGAAACATTAAAAATAATACCTGGAGTTCGAAGTGTTAAGCTACTTCTGTTGCTGACAGTACTTCGTAGTATCTCGTAACTACTTCGCAAATGCTGAGGAAACCATTCATGATTTATTTTACATTTATATTAAAAACAATTTAGGGGTTCATGGCTTAATAATAACAGACGGAGAGCATGATCTTCTCGTTTTAAGGAAGTTGTAATGGACCTTTTACGAATTTTAGCGCAATTCATATTACTTTCCTATTATGATCTGGGTGGAGCTCGTGGCTTAATAAGAACTGCCACTCGGGTCGATCTTTAGGTAAAGCTGTGCTTGCCTAGGTCGATCTGTGGATGGGTGACCGCCCGACATACCGAGTTTCCTCCGTGCCTCGGAAAGCACGTTAAGCTGTTGGTCCCGGCTGCCATATATAGATCTTTGGCATTCGTTACAGGTAGCCAGTGACCTGAAATTCTGACATCCAGTCTTACCAAAGAGTATCGTATTACCTAGTATTAACTGGGTTGTGGAGGTCAGATAGGCAGTCGCTCCATGTAAAATACTGGTGTTCAGCTGCATCCGGTTTGACCCCAACATAGTTGGGAAAAGGCTAGATGATGATGATCTAATATCCTACAGACGCAGTAACTATTATGGAAGGACAATTTTACGCTTTTTAGCGCAATATTCATATTATGATCTGCTAGTGGGGCCATTTTAGACCCCTCTCGTACACTGTATACAAGGTGCAAACGAACCCTTTACTAAGCCCAACCTAGCATTTTCAACATCAAATTAAGTAAGAAATTATCGCTGGAAAATGTTTTTTTTTGGGGTATAACATAACGTTTTAAGGTAGAACTCAATGTAACTTACTCATTGATATAAAAACTAAATATACGGTCGTCCGAACATTTGCTCGACGCGTTCGCCATACAGAGAATCGGTGTAGTCTGCTCGTTAACGTAACCTTGTATAAGCGGCATGGTATTTTCGAGGTATAAAGAACATAAATAAAGCTTTTAATAAAATTTACGACCGCACCCGAAGAGAGCCGATCGTGAACTAGTTTACATACTTCGTATTAGGAAAGACCGTTTTAGGACCAAGTTCGAGGTGTCATTGTAACATGCGGTCCGCCCAGTCCTTACGCAGTAATATATAAGTCAATGAACTTACTTGAAACATTATGCTAAAGGATGCATTGAATTGAAAACGGGTCATTGAGGTATTTAAAGTAAAGTTACAACCTTAAAAAAGTAGTCTAAAACCTTGGGAAAAACTTTGAACTTTGACCTCCAATATCTTCGTAACTAAAAGGTTCCTAGGTCGAGACGGAACAGGAAGAATATATTATTATGTGCAGTGCGATCTTTTTACACAATTTTTCTGGCAGTCGTTACGGGTAATCAGGAACCCCAATCGTTTGATAAAATGAATGAATGTTGCCAAGAGTTATCGCGTTCGAAGTATTTTGTGAAGATCTCAAAGGCAGCCTGTGGACGGTGAGTGATGGACTAGCTCGCCGTCCGTCCGTCTTATGACAACGACAGGCCGTGTCGACGGCGCGTTCGTGTTCCACGCGCGCCTCAAAGAGATGTCAGCAACATGGAAGGGACCCGCAAGGGCTGACGCCCGTCGGGGCTGCGGGTTGTTCGCAAGAGATACCGCGGCCTCGACATGAAGGGCTAAGAAGGAACATGGTTGGTTTTTAGTCAGTAGAAGTCTGACACTCCCATTCGCTCTGCCCGAGAGCGGGAGGGGTTATTTGATGATTTTCCACCCACCCAAAAAAAAAGGCGCTCTATATGAACCCTATCGACAATTCAATTAAAATAGGTATTTTCGACTAGATACCATTTTATAGGCGAATGCACCAAACCGATCGTAACACATAAAGTAAAGTATAACGCTCTACAGCTCAGCGGAGGTTATCATACAATTTAGCTCGTATAGTTGCTATCTGGGCTGCTTTGAATTTGTTACAAGTTCGCGTATATCTGGACGTGAAGAGCTATAAGTAAAGGGATCTGCTATGTGTGGGAATACTGTTATATCGTCTGTATTTTAATATTAAACTTACTAGTCTTATGTTAAGTCTAAGTAGATAATATTTAAGCTGTTACTGACTTGCAATTTTAATAAGTAGTAAGTATGATATTTTAAATGATTGTTCCCAAATTATTTTAAGCAATATTTGACATTGATTGTGTTGTCTTGAACTAACTCAGTATGTCGTAAAATCATGTGCAAAATCGAGAATCTGGGCTTGTATATATAATAATACTAGCTGATGCCCGCGGTTTCACCCGCGTGGTTGTCGGTCAAATGATATACTAAAACCTTCCTCTTGAATCACTCTATCTATTAAAAGAAACCGCTTCAAAATCCGTTGCGTAGTTTTAGAGATTTAAGCATACATAGGGATATGGGGACAGAAAAAGCGACTTTGTTTTATACTATGTAGTGATAGTGATGTAGTGATACCAAATGGGAAAACTCAATACCACTTGGTCCGACTCAAGAATGCTACAGCTGATGAATAACTTTACTATCATTAGCCTAACTACTGCTGGACTAGTCGAGTATACCAGAACAGAATGGCCTGAGATTGCCAATACACTTTATCAACATAATGATTTGAATCTAAGTTATTGTCATAAATTATCTCTTGAGGCATTTGCCCGAAGGACAGTGTGGCAACAATGAAGAGTCTGGTGAGATGATGAGTAATAGAGAAGTATGGAAGAAGAAGACACGCTGCGGCAACCCCAAATGACCAATTCTTGTGTCTTCTTCTGAGGGTAAGAATATACCCGTCGGGGCTGCGGGTTGTTCGCAAGAGATACCGCGGCCTCGACATGAAGAACTAAGAAGGAACATGGGTGGTTATTAGTCAGTAGAAAACTGACACTCCCTTTCGCTCTGCCTAGGAGCGGGAGGGGTTATTGGATGATTTTCCAACCGCCAAAAAAAAATGAATAAGAAAATGACGACAGTGAGGCAACAATATCACTGAAGGTCTTAATGTTTGCCAATAAAGTTTTTAATACTTGTCAGAAAAAGCTGCATCGTTGTTTTAACTAAAGGAACATCCTCACATTCGCAACTCCTGCGCACGTATTAGCGATGCGCTTCGTCCGGCCCACGCTCAGAAAAGGGCACAGATGATCGTCGAACTCACGCCCCTCCAAACTGTGCCGATAATAACTGCACGCTGCTTCTAATGTTATGTCCTAGTTTCGGCGGATATACCAGGATTGTGTGGGAAGGAAAATGGGAGCAAAGTTTTGATCTAGAGATTATTGGAAGGTTTATAAGTATGTGAAAGTATCCGTACTATTGTATGAAACTGTCGGCATATCGAGGTATGGAGAATGTACGAATTTGTAAAGCGCCAGGCACGCATGTGCGACTCTTTTTGGGGACTTTACCAAGTTTTAGCATAGCAATAGTTTAGAATAGTACCAGATACTATTCTGTCACAAAATAGTACATATTGCGACCTAGTTGAGTGTGTCGATGCTTTGAGAAATGAGGATGAAAGTATTGCTAATGAACAATACTTCGCGGAACTCGGATAAATGAAAGACCGGTTACTTGATAGTATAAATTGTATTAGAACTTTTTGGCGTGATCTCTTTACTGTCAAACTCTTTGCTCAAAACTCAAAATAAAAAATACATGCCTTTCTACTTATATAACCGCAGGAAAATCTTAATAGCGCGATTCAGAAAAATTACAAAAATGAACAACGCCATCTAGTTACATAAATAGAACTAATTTTTGACTTATATTACGTTGCACCAAATTGAATCCGAACAGCTAATACTACCACAAAATCTCGGTTTAGTTAGTATGTTAAATGTATGTAGGAACATCTGCATAATTCAAGCATAATGTGCGGATTTCATAATTATCACTTGCTTCGGTGAAGGAAAACCAAGTCTCTAATGATTACTTAAGCCGTAACTTAGTAAAGATTTGACATACTTTTGTATGACAAAATTGTCAAAACCTTTACTAAGTGACGGCCTAAGTAATTATTAAAGCTCTCTGAGTGCGGCAGTAAGAGATGTTTCTTAACGGAATATAAAGTCAAATCAGAGACCCTTGGGCAGCATAAACTCTGAAACCGGGTTAAGCACTAACCACGTGACAAAGAAAGAAAGATGGGATTTAATGCTTTGACGAATGAAGTCAAAAAGATAACTATGCTACTACGGAATCTCGGCTATGTTGGGATTTAAAAAGTATGTCCATCTGCACATAATATGACGACACGGTTGGTGCAGTGGCTGAGTAATTTGACTGCTGCGCTGTGTGTCGCGGGTTCGATCCCCGCACGGAACAAATATTTGTGTGATCTACAGATAATTGTTTCGGGTCTGGATGTTTGGTTGTGTATGTGAGTTTAAATGTTTGTGAACGCACCCACGATACAGGAGAAAATCCTAGTGAGGGGCAACGATTTTTAAGGAAAAAAAAATAAGCATAATGTAAATGGCCATTCATTTTTACAGTTTGATACCAAACATTTTCATCTTAAACGTAACAATATCAACATGATTTTCAAGAACACATTCGACATTACATACTCAAATTTACTAAAACAATTATTCCAGACCATCTACCCACAAAAACACACCACAATCTCAAACTAATTAACATTTAATTACGTCAAAACAATTCTCGGAGCCCAACTTACACTGGCGATGGTCCGAAGGCCGTACATTGTTGGTTGTACACCAGTCGCCTCTCACGGTCCCCTGACCCCTAGGTTCACGTGGGCAAATGAAATCAGATGCATCAATCATTTTACAATCACGTGCATATATTGTGTGCAGTATTATGTTGTGCGCATTGGTTTCATTTAGGTACTTATTATGTTGAGATGGAGATGTAATGAAGGATGATTTTTCAAGCTGGTATATGGTAGCTGGTATTCCAAAAGGGTTTGGAGCAACACTGGAATATTAATATTGGAATCGGTGACCGGATGATATTTCGTCCAGGTTGAAACTTAGAACTTAGAAATTCAGTACTCAAACACGCTGTTTCTATTAAGATCGATAATTGCACACGGAGATTTCATTTCTAGGTTATAAAAATGAAGCTGGAAACTCATTCGATTGCACACCTAAGTAGGCCACCTATACATTTTAATGAATAGTGGCCTAATTAGGTGTGCGAAAAATTAGGTATTAAAAAGCCTGCGGGGCTGCGGGTTGTTCGCAAGAGATACCGCGGCCTCGACATGAAGGGCTAAGAAGGAACATGGGTGGTTTTTAGTCAGTAAAAGTCTGACACTCCCTTTCGCTCTGCCCAAGAGCGAGAGGGGTTATTAATTTGATGATTTTCCACCTGCCAAAAAAAAAAAGGGTAAATTCGGTATTCTCAACTAGATCTCGATTCACTTGCTTAACTGTCCTATAATATCACAGTCCTATAATAGAGGAACTTATAAGTTATAACTCAGATGCAACTATTTGCCTCCTGAGTTGGAGAAATTTTAAAAGACGTTCTTTGAATACGAAAGAAGAAAATGAAGTTAGCATGAAGCAAAATCAGTTTAGGAACACAATTTCACAGATTTCATAACTTATTATTTTGCTGAACACCGTCTGAAATAGAAACATCACGTAATACACAAAACGATACGAAATTAACCAAACAAAATCATAAAACACTTTGCAAACTGAAAATTTTCCAAATTACATATCAATTTCAGTCCGACAAACGACAATCGCACATTAGTTTCGCGTGCGACAAAATTAATGCATTAGCGACACGAGAATGCGATCGCAAGGTCGGACGAACCTTGTGGCGTCGCAAACGGACATTGCGACTAGACAAAAAGTTGTGACTTGCATTATATACGAAATTGGGGTCAGTAGGGTCATGTAATCTGTTGTGGTTCGTTTGCGACTGGAAGGTTGCTGGCTGGTTACTTATTTTTGTTGTGTTTTAATGGTTTTTCTGGGTTTATGGTGCTGCAAGATAAAATAACCTACGGGTTAGAAATAGGAAATTATTATAAGGGTAATTATAACATAACAATACGCCTGTTATCCCCAAAGGGTTAGGCAGACTAGTACCAATAAGTACACCCTCATTTCGCCAGTTATGTGTAAGTCCCATGTTAGGGTATGACCCTATTGCCATCAACCGGGCACAAATCCGGACTTCGTAGCTACGACCTACTGAAAAAGGTACATATTATGTCCTCGGATATTATAAAGCTTCTAAATATAAATTACAAAGTCTAAAAAGATTTAAATTGAAGGGTTTTAATTTAATTTATAGACTGAAAATAATATGTTTCTTTGTACAAAAAAGAAAGAGGAATAAATGGGTGGGTGGTATTAATTTACTGCAAAATTGATGTGCAGATTCAACCTTCACAATTAAATTCATCAATAAAGGCTGTCCTGAAAGGTCATTCGGAACTACCTCAGTACCGCGCAATTATCCAAAACCTCAACATTAGCAGAAACACGCTAAATTCATTACAGAAATAACACAATCTTCATTATCCTGTGTTTTAAATCGCTACATTATTGTTAATAAACATACAAGGCTGGCTTTAAGTATACCATTATGTCATTGTATAGGGATATACAGAATATCCACAGATTTTGCTGAAAAGATCGCGATTACTCAAGATTTTATTTTAGAATAGGTCATCATCTGCCTAGCCTTTTCCCAACTATGTTAGGGCCGACTTCCAGTCTAACTGGATGCAGCTGAATACCAGTATTTTACATGGAGCGACTGCCTATCTGACCTCCACAACCCAGTTAATACTAGGTAATACGATACCTCTTTGGTAAGACTGGATGTCAGAATTTCAGGTCACTGACTACCTGTAACGACTGCCAAAGATCTATATATGGCAGCCGGGATCAACAGCTTAACGTGCTTTCCGAGGGACGGAGGAAACTCGGTATGTCGGGCGGTCACCCATCCACAGACTGACCTAGGCAAGCACAGGTTTACCTAAAGATCGACCCGAGTGGCAGTTCTTATTAAGCCACGAGCTTCTTTAGAATAGGTACTGATAAAAATAATTGTAGGGATAACTATTTTTACAGGCTGCTAAGCAACATAATTTATAGGAATAACATTTACCTAAAAATGACACGCACCTCTGCATCATCGGATACATAATGCGTATTGTATAACTATCAAGTGATAATTATACAAGACCTATACCGATTATACAAGAATTTTACCGAAGCAAGTGCTTCGGTGAAGGAAAACATCGTGAGGAAATCAGATGAAATAAGAGCATACCTTTTTTTGTGGAGGTTGAGAAATCATCAAATGACTCCTCCCGCTCTGGGCACAGCTGTAGGGAGGGTTAGACTTTTACTGACTAAAAACCACCCATGTTCCTTCTTATGTTCCGTCCCTTTGTGTCTGGGGCCGCGGTATCTCATTCCAAGAACCCACAGTCCCGGTAGATACTATCGAAACCTCAACTACCTACCATTTTTACACGCGTCACAACGAACCTTCTCCACCAACCTCCTTCAT
This sequence comes from Diarsia brunnea, assembly GCA_949774965.1. Taxonomy (NCBI): domain Eukaryota; kingdom Metazoa; phylum Arthropoda; class Insecta; order Lepidoptera; family Noctuidae; genus Diarsia; species Diarsia brunnea. The sequence continues at coordinate 1,498,428 of OX459009.1, forward strand.
CATTACCTGCCATCATTACAACAGATCACGGCCAAATAACGTCGCAAGATCGTATAATAATAACGCAATGGTGTTAAAATTGTTGATCTACCCGCAAAAGTGATTGACGGCTGAGATCATGATAGCTAGCCAGTGTCAATCAAATGGTCAGAGCGACCACACGTCTGGCGCAAAGAGGACATAACATAACATCACACCTGTAATCCATGAAGGGTACCGCAGAGGTGTATGTACCTAATAGTACCCTTTTCGCCAGTTACATTTAAGTCTCATGTAAAAGGAAGAGAGTCTAGTGCTAATCTGGCACAAATTCACTGTCTCCGTGGCTTCATGGCTGCTGCTGAGATTCCTGATGGAAAAATTCAATAACATTTTATCCAACCCGATAATCGATCCCAGAACCTCATAAGTCTATAACTTTACTGGGCATAAATACAAACTCCGTGGCTGCTACTGAGAATTTCTCGATGGAAAAACCCAATACCCCATCAGGGATTCGAACCCGGAACCTCATGCTCAGCAGTCGAGTTTGCGACCAACAGGAAGGCGCAAAGAGGAACAGTCCTAAAATAATTGAAGTAAAAACAAAATTCTGGTCTAGTAATTTTGTAATTAATTAATTAGTTTAGTTTTTGTACTGGTCTTCTTTGTTATGGGTAATTGACGGTAAATGTCGGAGCGGTTAAGGTTTTTTGTTTGATAATGTAACTTATTAAATAATTTGGTATGTTATGGAAATATAATTAGGTCGAGATTGGGAGCTTTATTACCTACTTGAATCGTAATTATCAACATTATTAGGCTAACAGAATAATTGTTGTTGTTAACCAGTCAAAATATATCGACAAAAAAAATACGTACAGTCGAACATAGAACCTCCTGCTTTTTAGAAGTGGGTTAAAATGTGTCTAATGGGATTGAAATCAAAGTTATTAAATTGTTAGAATTTTGTAAATTAATCAATAAATAAATTCATGTTATATATTTCCTGTGGCAGTTGATAATTCTAAAAGAATAAGGTACAAAAACGAGCTGACAGATGGACTTTTTATACCCTTTAATAGTTTATTTTAAAGACATTAATTCATAGTAAATAGTAAGTTTACTCTACATTAAGTCATAGATATTTGGCAAAAAAAAAGTTAATATGTTATGATGATTTCTTTTTTTCTACATTCTGATCTAGTCCAGTCTTGCTATAGTTACAAACGATGGTCACACTAGTGTACGACACCGCTAATGTCAGAGCATTAAGATTAAGGACGTCTCTGGTTGCTTTACCGGAGATCGTGTTTTTTTGTACCACTATTATAATTTAAATTGTTGCCGTTGCAGTTTGTGTGCGAGGAAGATAAGGTATTTAAACTTAGATTTTAGAACGAAGCTAGGTTTCTTCGCCATTTTCTTTATTGTAAGTCTGTCATCTACCCAGCCTTTTCCCAACTATGTAGGGTTATCTGTCCTCCACATCCCAGGTAACACTGGGTAATACGGTACCCTTTTGGTAAGACTGGCTGTCAGACTTTCGGGTCACTGACTACCTGTAACGACTGCACAAAGATTTGTGTATGGCAGCCGGGACAAATAGCTTAAAGTGCTTTACGAGGCACGGAAAAAACCATGCATGTAATGAGTTACCCATCCACAGACCAACCTAGGCAAACGCGGCTTAGCCTAAAGATCGAACCGAGTGACAGTTATTATTAAGCTACGAGCTCTGCCACTTTATTGTAAGTCTATGAATGTCCAAAATTAAATTAATTTCTCGTCGTACATTCAATAAATATATTGATATTGATATTCGATAGATAATGGTTCTTGGCTAAATGGCTACTAATATGACACTTTGAAAGCGACATCAAAAGATTGGTTCCTAATAGTACATCCACGATATTTTGTCTGTTATGTTTAAGTCCCATGCAAAAGGGGACTAGTCTTTTGCGAGCAACCCAGAACAAATCCAGGCTACAGAGAAATAACTGAGTAGAAAACTCCATAATACTTTGCCCAACCCGAGACACGAACCTGAGAATCCTCATAATCCAGACAATCGACATTCCAGCGCTAAAAGCTTGCTGTACCACTATTATTTATTAAAATATTTGTGAGTATTTCTGTTTTTACCACTAAAATAAATCAAATTTTCAATTGCAGTTTTACTGGCAAATCAGTGCCAGCTTGTATGCTGATTAAAATATGATACCATTCCGTAATCCCATTGAATGTAGTTTTCATGAAAAATATAATTTTTTGCGCTATTACTTCCATTTTAAACTTGTATTATGTCTGCCGCATGCCCAATGAACAGTGGGCCAAAACAGTCACTTTCTGGGAAACTGACACTGTCAGAATGCGTCGCGGCAGAACTCGTAGAAGATGGCGGGCTGATCTGGACAAGACCAGCGACTATTGGTCCACATTGGGGGGTGGGAAATCATCAAATAACCCCTCCCGCTCTTGGGCAGAGCGAAAGGGAGTGTCAGACTTTTACTGACTAAGAACCACCCATGTTCCTTCTTAGCCCTTCATGTCGAGGCCGCGGTATCTCTTGCGAACAACCCGCAGCCCCGACGGGACCCGCACCCTTTGTCCAGCAGTGGGATGATGCAGGCTAACAGTATCAGTATTATGAACTAGGTCTAAAGTACCATATCAACTACAAAAAGAACACTTAGCTCATCCTGCACGCTAACATCACGGCGCGAACTCTGCGATCACAAGCAGTCACCTTGACTTTTCCCGATCGCTATATAAAATAAATAATTTGACATAATACAACGTCAATCATTACATCGCCGCCATTATTGATGCTCTGTGCTACTAATGTAGACTTTAATTTACGTAGGTACGTTTTTGTTTTAAAGTTAATTTTTGTAATTTTTGCAACACAAGTATTTTCAATTACTACTGGGGCTGTCTCAACTCATGCATATTATGTAACTTTTGAGACTCAATAAACATTTTATTTATTTATTTTGTGATAAGTAAAGGATGTTGCCTTTTTTTGTAGACAGGAAGGATGGGTTTAAATGGACGTAAGTCTAACAGTTGCAATATGAAGTTGAAACTAGAAGTGGTAATGTTGTTAGTACGTCCATACCCCTGGACGTACTAACAACATTACCCCAAAAATACAGCTGTTCCATACATATGATCCATGTGCAGTAGGTATTTCGTTTTTGCAGGAGAGACCATATTTTTATTTTCGATGAAAAATTTCTATGTCGTTAATTCGGAATGATGTACTGAAAACCGCTACAAGGATATGCCAAATCGTAGCTCACAAAAGTTCTCCGTGTTATACTATTGCGACAAATACATCGTATGTAACCGTAGATGAGAGCGTTGCCAATTATTAGGAATCATTCCTGTATTCAGTTGAAGATTTTAGTACAGCAGTCATTCTTTTTTTTATAGTAGATTTCATTAAAAACGACCAAGTTTATACGTTTATATTAGCTGATGCCCGCGGCTTCGCCCGCGTGGATGTCGGTCAAATTATATACTTAAACCTTCCTCTTGAATCACTCTATCCATTACAAAAAACCGCTTCAAAATCCGTTGCGTAGTTTTAAAGATTTAAGCATACATAGGGACGGACAGACAGCGACAGCGACTTTGTTTTATACTATGTTGTGATTATATTGTATTGCTCGGGCGACTATGACTGAGCAAGTAACCGCTATATATTCAGTCTAAGGACGAATTTCAAATACGTACCTGAACGTTATTAGTACATTTGAACCGCCTGAAAATCATTGACACTGACTGCTCAAGAATGCAGTTCTGATCGCATTCAGCGTCGTTGGGTTAAAGAACAGATGCCAGCACATCATGCTGCCCTTTTGGAACGAAGTTCCTTATCGCGCGTTGTGAAAGGGGGCTAGACGGAAAAAAATCTTACGAAAAGTTGTCACGACACTTTTTGCTATAGTAAGCTATTGTAAGCTGTGCTGCGTCGCATGTTTCTCTGTCTGTCTCTCTCTCTCTTATAGAAAGCAAGCCAGATATTTTCATTTCTACATTTCTTTTTTTTTTTTTTTTATATAATAAAAAATAATAACAATAACTTCGTTCCATCCGGGTGTTCCTTGACACCTCTCAAGTTTTTTTTTTGGCGGGCGGGAAAATCATCAAATAACCCCCCTCCCGCTCATTTAATTGCAATAAAATGGATTCATGAAAGTACTGACACCCACAAAAGTGTTAAAAAAACCAAAGAGTTTATTGCCCCGAGCAATAGGTAGCACAAATCGTACCATGAACTACCGTTTAGTGAAGTGACACGCATTTAGCGTGATAACTGGCTATTAACAATTATTATATACCCACACGGTAATATTAGCGTGAAAACGTTTACCTGCGCGTACGCACATTATCCTTTACAGCTAGAAGCGTGACTGATAGCAGTAGTACCTATTTATGTTTTTGGCAACCGAAAATATTGTAATTTTGATTGTTAATTGTATGCAAACTCTTTAACAACTGTCTTTTAGGTAATATTTGTTAAGTAAATCTATTTTTAAGTTGAAAAAAATGTATTCGCACGTGTACGTTCGTTTTCCATAAATAAGACGACCCGAGACTAGATAAATCATACATTCTGTAAGTTGACACATTTTTCTATGGAGATAGTTACAGCTGCCATAGTAAATACAGAAACAACACACTCAAAAGTTTTGCAGGGGATTCTGAAGGAAATACCACTCCTTGAGGCGCCCATGGACAAGACTTCATCTCACCATGTGTTCGATAGAAGTTACGACATCCAACTCACTGCGGAAGCAGTAGATAGCTCTGGCATCAATGAAGTTAGGATATATACGGACGGCTCCAAGACCTCATATGGTACAGGAGCCGAAGTCTTCTCGAATGATCTCAACATCTCTATATCAAATACCCTAGATAAATTAAACACAATCTTCCAAGCCGAATGTGTCGGTATCACCAGAGCGGCACAAGCAGTTGCAGCCAGAGACGTCAGAGATTTTAAAATAAAGATCATCTCCGACAGTGCATCGGTGCTTCAAGCCCTAAGAAACAACACAATTACCTCTGTCCTAATACTGGAATGCCACAATGCACTCCAATCCATTGCAACCACGAACAGTGTAACCCTGCAATGGATTAAAGGACACAGCAACTCGCTGGGCAACGACGCAGCAGATGAGCTGGCCAAGAGAGGCTCAGGTGATACAGTATTTGGACCGGAACCACTACTGCCCATACCTCAGGCCCAAATAAAAACATGGCTGCGTTTAAGAACCACAGAAAAACACCTCACCGAATGGAGAAACAGTGAAGGATGCAGGCAAACAAAAGATGCAGTTCCGGCGGCACCAATGAAGTTTACTCGCAATCTCATCAAACTTAAAAGGGACAAAATCCGTAAAATCATAGGAATTTTAACGGGTCACTGTTCCTTAAACAAACATCTACATAACTTAGGTGTAACAGACAGCCCACTGTGCAGAGGATGCATGGAGGCGGAAGAAACGCCAAGGCACGTACTCTTAGAGTGCAGGAGCGTGGCAGATCACCGGGCACAAACTCTACGATCCCCATTAACTCTCCCAGAAGCCTGCAGCAGTCTGGGAAGGCTGCTAAAATTCTGGGACGACCTATGTTGGTTGGAGTAGGTATTCTTTAAACAGCACGCACAATGGCCCAATCAAGAGGCTAAGTGCGGACAAAAGCCCAGTTAAACTAAACTAAACTAGCTGCCATAGTGTCGTCCTCGTTCATACATCTGACCATACACACACGCCATTCAACTATGTAGTTCTAATATTTATATCAAGACAGATATTTATATGTTTAATTACTAGGAAAACTTTATTTTTATTCCGAATAGAATATTTGATTGTCGTAAACTTGTAAAAACGTGTATTAATCTAAACTTACAAATATTGCAAAAATCTAACGCATGCTCCCCAATAAAATAGGTTTGGAAAGTAAATAGTTTCAATTCGAAAATACTACTACATTCAAACAATAGTTAAGAGAGAGCCTTAGCTATAAGACACACCTTTTAATAAACAAGACAAGTTATATTTTATTACTGTTGAGTTTAACAATGACGTTATTCAAACATTAACACATATGCAAGTGTGAAATTGCGAATAAGATGACGATAAAATTTTACTATCACATTGAAAAGTTAATGACACCTGTCATTATGACATACTAGTGTCACACTGTGGCGTGGCGTGATCTTAGCTATAAAGGGTTAAAGTATAATTGCTCACACTTTTACGATGATTGCCCATGTCGGATTTGAATCAATTTGTCACCGTAGGGCGATTGTTTTAACTTTGTGAAAGTTTATTTATTGTTCAACACTTTTTTGACTAACTGTACTTTGCTGTCAATTGTAGTTTTTTGATTGGTGTCAATTTTCGGGCGAGATCAATTTTCGAATCAGTCTTTAAGAATGATCTTTCGTGTTGAATAGTTCACACGGTGTGAATGACCTATGAACGCTGGAGAGAGCAGAAAACTAAATGTTGTCAGATATTACTAGTGACTACATCTCTCATATCATATCGATTCTAAAAATGGATAGCTAATTAAATGGATGATTCTTGAATATACTTTCATTACGTGCAAGATGATAGCGCTTTACAAATAATACGTCCGTATCAGGTCGAACTAGGGCTGTCTAGCTGGCTAAATAAAACTTTTAAAATTAAAATGCTGAATTAAGTCTATTTCTAAAATAAGCTGAATAGTTCAATAAACAAAATTGCCTACAAACAAAAATTTTGTTTATAGGCAATAAACAAAAGTATTAAGATCAGTACCTAAAATGTTAAATACAATAAAATCTTCTCTGGACGTACCGAAAACATTTTTGATTATATTATTGAAAAAATATTCTTTGGACAAAGTAGTATTGTTGATCAAAGAGCTAGTTATTAATTTCATATTATAAATTAAATATTTTTATAAATATTTCGTTTTAATTCTTTAAGTAGATTTTATTTAATAAAATGTTCTAGTTTAGTTTAGTTTATGGAAAAGAACTGCTAGTATTATCTTTCTGTTTAGTTCCAAAATAAATTCGTTCGTCAAGTGGCAACCCTACGCTAAAGAAAACGTAAAAAATAAGCCATAAAGCACACGTTAACGCCGATCATTCGAATGATTAATATATTTAGAGTTAGAAGTGAAAAGTGCTCATTAATGCTCGATGCTCGGTGCTAAAGTTCAAATATTCACGCCTTTTACTTTCGTCAGATGAGCAGGTTACTTAGCATTACTTTGTGTGATGATATCTTTATTTGATGGAATGACTATTGGTGATTTGCTAGGTTTAGTTTGTTTTTTAGGAGATTTTATGTTTCAAAGCAACGAACTTGTTATTAGCTGTTGAGCAAGATACATATTATAATATACAAGATACATAAAAAACATAATAACAAGTCTGTAATGGAAGGTAGGAAGGGCTTGGCAGAGGTGTAGCTAAAAATACACCCATATTTTAGTTATGTTTTAAGTCCCATGTAAAATGAGGCGAGCCTAATTGCCAACAAACGGGAACAAAATTTTATTAAGACTCTGTGGTGGCTACTGAGAAATGCCTAATGGCAAAACCCAATCGCACTTTGCTCGATTTGGGAATTGAATACAGGACCTCATGCCCAGCATTCGCGCTTACGACTACTGAACCAACGAGTCCTTCCGTTATAAAATATTGTTTTTAATTAAAAATTACTGTCACACGTGTTGAAAAAGAATTATGACACATCCTACTTAACACTAAAACTAAACAAAATAAAGGTAACATCCTAACTTTACCTCACACATTAACTCAGTCTAATAAATTCTCTAATTACGTATCAAATTGATAAAGACCAATTTCTATGCAAATGAGCTCTAAAACTAGACCGGTAATGTCCAATATGGCTTGTATATTTTGAAAGGTGACAGTTACTCAGAGGGTCATGCGCACATAAAATGTTCTAAATAGTGCAGTTTAGATAAAGGCTGGTTTAGCGGTTCTGGGTTGGGATCGCCCACGTCACAGTTGGGTTACATTGGGAGCGACAAGCGATTTACATAATAGAGCTGACAAATGTAGGGAATGCCACAAGGCGAAAACACACAAACAAACATACATACATGAACGCTGAAAACATAACACTCTTTTATTTGGGGCAGTCGTTTAAAAAGATGTGACAGACACTTGGGGAAGGCCTACGTCCAGCAGTGGACGTCTTTTGGCTGAATTGATGATGATGAAGACGATGAGGTGATTGATTACCTTATCCATTCAGTTTGAACATCACGTATTTTTCTAGATAATTGAATGTTTAAGTAATGTCAGTATAATAATATCTACTATCATCATGTTGGTTTTTATTTACTTTTCTTAGAACTGTAGAAAGCAACTTAAACTACATCGTAACAACTACATTACTTGGCCATGATGACAGACAAAACAATTTCACAAAAACAACAAAAATGATGTTCTTTTATCAATGGCACCCAGATTGTTGGTTTTGGCCGTATTGATAGACATACCAATTTTAATAACAAAAAACCCTGTTCTGCTATCAATGGCACTATACCTGAAAATTTATAAATTGTCATTAAATTCGTAGACAATCAATATAACTATATCGATCTAGGAAACTGGCTCGACGCACTTTGAAAGTCCATTTAAGAACTGTTAATATTTAAAATGTGTGTCATCAAACCATTAATGGGGCAATAGTTGAATAATCTAATTATTTCAAGTCACGATTTTTCAGTTATATTAAGGCTAAGTATAGTAATAACAGTTCAAAATAACAAAAACGTCCTTAAAAAAGTGATAAAATTAACATTTTTTAGTTAAAAATACTTTGAGATAATTATCATTTTTGGTCACTGTATCTCGTCGCCGCCATCGTGGATTTCCGTCTTCAAAATTATCTTCTTTTACATCATTCTCGCTTCAGTTTAATCTGATACCTGAAACCAAAACATAGATTGTAATAAAAAACTTCTTTGTCTGTGAAATAACCTTCAAAAACAGATCTTAAAAACACCCATAAATTACAATATCATTTTGTGACGAACTCGACCAGTTTTTTCTCTTCCATAATTCACCAATTTTTTGTCCTGCCTCAGTACCTACTTAGTGCTGTAAAAAACCAATCAATCTCACAATTTATATATTAGATGTGCACGTAATGAGTCTGTAAACTTTATTATTAGTTAAATGATTTTAATCATGAGGAAAATCACGGATTGATCCATAAGATTAGTGTTTTTTTGGGATGGGTTGCGGTAGTCTTTTTATTAGAGGTGCAAATACCTGTGTAGATAGTTCCAATTCAATGGGTTAAAAACACGGATTAATACATTAAAAGTTACATAATAGGAGTTTTTCGAACTAATAAGAATGTGATAAAAACCCATCATGTCTGAGGTTTACCAACATTTTTTCGATGTCTGAATTCAGTCTCATTTAAAGTTAGGTGAGTTGAGAATTAGTTAGGTTATCAAACTTTGCAATATAACAGTTAATTATGTCGTGGTTTATATATTCGTGTATTCGATCGCATTACCAAAAACTTTACGTGTGATAAAACTGAACAAGTGTCATCTCGTGGCCAAAATGAGCAACACAAGTATTTCATGTAAATTAAATTTTATTTACATGAAATACTTGCGAACAAGTATGTTTTGTTCATTGAGTGTTTTTCCTGAGTATTTAATAATATAATATATATAATATAATTTATTTATTAACAGATAACGGTTAATCCATAATGGTTAGTAACAATTAGAACTTATAAACTATGTTAGTAAGCACAGAATTTGCAACCAAAATACAGCTGCCAGGAGTCGCTGATTGGCCAAAGACACACTCCACATAAACGTTAGAAATGTTCACCTAATTTTTGCTGACAACTTAACAAAATCAACACGTTTACACTAAGTAAATCCACTTCGTGATGGAAACTGTCAATGTCTGCTCCTGAATATGCAAAGCCTTCAATGTAATTCAATTTACTATTCTGGAATTTCACTTCTAGAGAAAAAATACTTGCAAAATTATTCGGTCGATACCCTGAACTACTGATTACTGTGTCATTGGGCGGGCGCCTGATTGTAAATGACGTCATTGTCGGCATTCGCAAGTAATGTTTAATTAGAGACCTACAAATTCTGTAGAGAAACTGTTTCTATTGATTAAACTTATTAAATGGCGAAAAGTGTACTGGGTCGGAGATTATAGACGTGATGTTAAAGTATTTAAAAATACTTGAAATAGACTAATTCCTCTGATGTTTCAGAAGCGGTTCATAACATAGCGTGACGCTTCAATAATAAGTATATTTAAAGAAAATTGTAATGCTAGTTTAATATCAGTCTATGATTCCCAATATAATGATTTGTTCTTGAATTAAATCATTTAAAACTGTTCCAAGTTCAAGCAGCAACCTTTTCAGGAGTCTGTAAGTTTTATCTACTTCTGAGGTGAGGTGATCAAGTAACGACCGCCATGGCTCACGAACAAGGGTAACCAAGGGGGGCCACTATGGCTGCGGGTTGTTCGCAAGAGATACCGCGGCCTCGACATGAAGGGCTAAGAAGGAACATGGGTGGTTTTTAGTCAGTAGAAGTCTGACACTCCCTTTCGCTCTGCCCAAGAGCGGGAGGGTTTATTTGATGATTATTTAAAGGGAAACTCCACTATAACGACGAAAGGAAGTGCGTAAACCGAAAATCTGGACTACCACTAAAACTACGTAACATCACGCTTGTAATTCCCGAAGGGTTAGGCAGAGGTGTACCTAATGATACTGCCACATTTCCCTAGTTATGTTTGAGTACTAGCGGGCGAGACTATTGCCGTCAACCGGGCACAAATCTAGACTCCGTGGCTGATACTAGGTGTTCATAATGGGAAAACTCATTATCACTTTGCCAGACCGGGGAATCAAACCCAGAATCTCATGCTCAGCATTCGCGCTTACAATCAACTAGACCAACGAGGTAGTTAGGTAATCTTGAAAAACAAAACACTAAAGCACCATAAAGGCAACCAAACCATCTACCATCCACCCACCAATCCACCTTTTCCTAATCTACTCTATTTAAAGTTTGTCATTCACCATGACGGATGGTACACATGTAGGAGCCATTGTTTTATCCGATCATTGTCGGCCGATCTACTTAGCGGCACACGTCGGTCCGATGATAAAACGGTAATGTGGACCGGACCACCCAAACGCAATGCGTATATCGGTTGTTCGGACTTTACTGGTGACATAACGTGGATTTGGTGAAACGATTTTTTTCTGTGAGTGGTAATAATAATAATTATTTATTTCAGATATCAGAATCCATACCTCATTATCAAACTAAAAATCAATATCAAAATTAAAATATAAAAAAAAAACATAATTCAACATTATTAAAATCGATTTTAAACTGACATGGTCACTAGCACTATTATTTATACTGAAAACGGGATATTTACCATGTTTAATAACATGGTAAATATCCCGTTTTCAGTATAAATAATTATTAAAATCATAATCAACATTATTAAAATCATAATCAACATTATTAAAATCATAATCAACATTATTAAAATCATAATCAACATTATTAAAATCATAATCAAAATTAAAATCATAATCAAAAAAAATCAATGTCAAAATTTAAATCAAAAATTTAAATCAATGTCAAAATTTAAATCAAAAATTTAAATCAATGTCAAAATTTAAATACAAAAACAAATGCCGGGAGGGGACGCCCTAGAAAGACATACACTGATCTTATTGGTGCCGTTCTTCTGAAAGGACAGGTGCGTAGTACTCGTAACCGGCGTGCGTGTATGACCAGATGTATGAATGTGGACGAGGCAAAAGGAGTATGTAAGGATCGTAGCAAATGGCGTTTCTGAGGAAAAGATGAAAATTTTGACTGTTATCTTTTGACGGCACGGTTGGCGCAGTGGCTCAAGCAATGGACTGCTGCGCTGCGTGTCGTGGGTTCGATCCCCACACGGAACAAATATTTGTATGACCTACAGATAGTTGTTCCGGGTCTGGGTATTTATGTATGTTAGTTTAAATGTTTGTGAACGCACCCACAATACAGGAGAAATTCCTAGAGTGGGGCAACGTTTTTAAAAAAAAAAACACCTGAGCAAGAAATAGTAGTACGTAATTTTTATTGATTGGACTGTACGTAAAAGTAATTGTAGGCAAACCAAAACTCGCCCGTCGGGGCTGCGGGTTGTTCGCAGATACCGTGGCCTCGACATGAAGGGCTAAGAAGGAACATGGGTGGTTTTTAGTCAGTAGAAGTCAGACACTCCCTTTGGCTCTGCCCAAGAGCGGGAGGGGGTCATTTGATGATTTTCTACCCACCATAAAAAAAAAGGCAAACCAAAACTAGAATACTTGGCAATAAAATTAAATCGTCTTTAGGAGCTAAGAAGATAACTGACAGCTTTTTGTCGCTTTTTAAAGAAAATTTATATTCAGTTTCAATTTCTCAGCGTGACAGAAGAAGAACAGTTAAGAAGATGTACTGTACATCTTCTTTTAGTTTATTTTTTCTTCTGTTCTTCATTGTTTCTACTAAATTAATTTCATAGTTATTTTCATATGAATGACTAATCTCTATACCCCAGGCAATTTTCATCAGTAAAATTCAAATACGACTTTTTAAGTAGAAATTATTTCAAAAGTAGAAATTATTTCATTTTTGTAATACCTTCCGATCCACACTAATCTCTCCAGCTCCCATGTATATCATTGTAATTGGATTAAACGATTCTTTTTCTGTCATTGTTTCCTGCCCTCCATTGTTCTTGTTTGTACGTCTGTCTGGCCGTAGCTATAGAACTCGTGTGCTAATAAGCTAATGTGGATCAATTATTCATGGAGATTGTGATGCCGTATATAAATGTAAAGGCGTAATGGACAGATTATGTTAGAACTGTATTTGGGTGAGAGGAAAAAAGTGGCCAAGTGCAAGTCGGACTTGCACATGAAAGGTTCCTTACCATTGTAGAAGATATTGAGAGATTTTACATGTTATTTTAGCACCATGAACTTCTTATAGGTTTTTCTGTAATCTATAAGTGTTGAACTAGTTCTGTATTTTTTTTCGAAATTTTAGGCTCAGTAGTTTCGGAGATAAGGGAAGGGAATGGTCGGACAGACAGACACATGAGTGATCCTATAAGGGTTCCGTTTTCCCCGTCGCGGGTGCGGGTCCTGTCGGGGCTGCGGGTTGTTCGCAAGAGATACCGTGGCCTCGACATGAAGGGCTAAGAAGGAACATGGGTGGTTTTTAGTCAGTAGAAGTCTGACACTCCCTTTCGCTCTGCCCAAGACCGGAAAACCAATTGATGATTTTCCACCCACCATAAAAAAAAAACTTCTGTTTTTTTATTTTGAGGTACGGGACCCTAAAAATGTGGTCGTATCGTGATATATGGAAAAGGTAATGCTGTCAGGAGTTTGTCAGATGTGGATTAATTCTTGGGTGATTGGTGATGGTGATAATGTGTCTCTTTTCTTGTGTTCCGGTTAACGCCCGGTCATTGGAGGGCTGTAAGGATTCGATTCGAATAATGTGTTTGATAATGCTTCAAGATTTTTGGTCTAGAACAAAAAAAAGATCACAATGACGGGAAAAACAAGTGCCATTCGACTTCGTTTCGTTTGCTTACCTTTACAATTTAGACCCATTTATTATAACTGGTTATATTAAAAATGTCTCACAGGGTTGAAATCTGACTTAAAATTATTGATAGAAAATATCGTAGCCTATTTCACAGATGAGAGACGAAGTGAATTCGCTATGATGTTTGGCAGATGCTAAGAGTTCAAATCAAAATCAAAAATCAAAATCATTTATTTGCGTAAATAAGGTACAGAAAGTTGGTAAAACATATAAAATTGGTCTCTTATTCTGCCTTTAATTTCGGCGTGCAAATATAAAAGTTACATATTTCTAATTTATTTAAATTAATTATAGATCACAACCATGCTGTCATTAAGTAGATAATCCCATTAAAAATGTATAAATGTCAAAATAATCATAAAAAATAATAAAAGTTGCCACTGCTATAACGAATAGTTTTCCTGCGGTTAGTACCTTCAATCCATTTGGATTGAAGGTACTAACCGCAAGATTTGGTCATTATTATCCGACATTTTCTTAAACCGTTGCCAAAATCGTACATGTTAAAGTTAATAATCATGTTTCTCACGACCAAGCATTACCGAAACCGACCTCATAAATTCATCTACTTACAACCTAATCATGGAGCATTGCCCAATCAAAACTAACTTGCACCTACCGTCCAATTTTTTCCCAATATACAATTTGTGCGCATTATAAAAACAGGGTTGGCCCACTGGGTATAAATTTTGCGAAATTGGACTTGGGATCTGGTCGTAAATTTCGGAATTAAAGTTTTCGGGCGTCGGCCGGTGATTGTATGAATTAAGAGCTTTCTTCATGGTTAAGTTGGCACTTTATACTCTCATTATTATGAAGTTCTGTAATTTTTTGTGCCGCTGGGTTCCCTTCGTTGACCTACTTGGGTTAAGGTTTTTTTTTATTTTTTCTTATAAGAGTGGTTTTTTGAGAGTTGCTGTCATCGAAATTATACTTGTGTGATTTTGTTTGCTCTCGAAGAAATAATCTTGAATTTAAAAGCATAATTATTGTTTTTGGCTTTTTGCTGCAACTTAGGTACCTTTTTTTCAATCAGAAAAAATTTATTTTGGAATGAATGTGAGAACAAAATCAGACCTTTGGTGTTAATTTACTAAGTAGGATTTTTAAACGATGTACAATTTCATTTTTGTCTTTGAAATTGAGTTTCCATAATATTTAGTCTGTGACAATAACATTATTGTATTAAAATGTAAGAGCTTTTTTTTCCGGGTGGAAAATCATCAAATAACCCCTCCCGCTCTTGGGCAGAGCGAAAGGGAATTTCAGACTTCTACTGACTAAAAAGCACCCATGCTCCTTCTTAGCCCTTCCTGTCGAGGCCGCGGTATCTCTTGCGAACAACCCGCAGCCCCGACGGGCCAAAAAAAAAAATGTGAGAGCTTGATCGTTAATAATATCTTTTCTTATCTTTTCATTGTTCACAGTTATGACAGCTTCGATTACAACACAAAATTGACCGTCAACCTTTAAATTAATGTCGTCTTATGCAAACACAACACATTATAAATATCACTTATCTCAAGCAATACTCATTATCGAAAACTGTACACAATAATTTATTAAACAATATCATCTGTAAAGAATTTTTATGGTAATATTTCGGGTAAAAAAATCGTACTGTCTCTCGATATTATGATAATGGAATACCATCTTCATCATCTGTTACGCAATATTAGTATCATTAATATTTCATTGGGCGTGCAGATATCTCGATTCATATCGTTTCGAATCTGTAATCGATACTTTTTGTTTTATAAATATTGAATTGTATGACTTTCTCACAGTTACTGAGAGAATTATTGACTTCTTTAAATTAATATTTATTGTTGTAATTTTCGACCTTTTCATAAAGCAGATATTATAATGAATACAGGAGCCTGGCAGTACTCATAATTGCCAGCCTTATTGGCGAATGACGTGTTATGTAAGATTATCCAAGTTGACACTGCGTTACTTCATTTGCATTTTTTAACCGATTTCAAAAAGGAGGAGGTTCTCAATTGATTATATTAATGATTTTTTTTCTAATCATTTCGTCATGTACCTATGAACCGTTTAGAAAAAACTTTTTAATATTCTTTTCACCTTTGGTAATTTGTGGCTGGTCTTGTTTAAAGCTACATGTACATCAATCAGTATGATTTGTAAAAGTGGGTGAAATTTAAGAGCATAAAGCCACGCAAAAACTAATGATTCATTGGTGACTATGTATTTCTCAAATCAAACACTGCGTTAAACCAATCAAAAATCAATTCAAATAATGAACAATAATTGATGCAATTTTAATTTCATAAATCGATTTCAAACAACTATTTGCTCATACGATTCAAAATAAAAATCAAAAGAATTTAAAACCTATTTTTCGCAAAACACTATCATTTATTACGATAAAAGAGAAACCCCGCAATTAGGCTACAAATATTAATATTACCATCGAATATTTGAATGAAACTGTGAAATGTTTCAACAAAAAAACGATGAAAAAATTCACTCTCTCTTGGAATAAATTAGTTAGACGAACGATATCGTATCCATCACTCGGTCAAGTTTAAAACAAATAAATCATCGATGTTGAGCGCAATAAATCAATCGATTCATAGCATCGATCCAATTCGATTCATCTCTCGATTGTGGCGAATCGGCGCGAAACAATCGTAACTATGTAGTAAGTATAGAGCGGTTTTGAATAATTCTCGTATGAATATAATTGAGTGATTTATGTTCTTACGTTTATTTGTACCTAGTTGTTTAGGATATTGCTAAATACATTAAGTAGGTATATAAGTGTATGAGTGGGCTCAACCTAAAAGTTAAAGGTTCTCTTATAAAAATAGGCTAGCTGTGGTTATATTCATATTTATACAGTCAAATTATCAAGAACCAATTTCACAAAACCAAAACTTACGTCAAAATTGCACAACGTAGTCCCCCAAAGTTTTAACATAATATATCATCACGCCTGTAATCCCAGAAACGTTAAATTATATCTTTGTGTATAAAAATACAATTGATTCTTCAATTAACAGATTGACATCTGTTTGTTTCATCATCACTTCTCCGATCTTCATCACCTCTCCTCATCGATCTTGCATCACCAAAGGCCGACTGGTTATAAATGCATATGGCATTAAGTCCGTCCATGTCCTCTATTATATTTAGTAGTGAGTGTTAAATAAATATTTTAAGGAGAAAAACCTTCTCAGCAACATTAAAATTCGCTCTAAAACGCTACATTATTATTCGTTTTTACTGAAATTCCTGCTAACACCATAGTCAAGAACCTGATGATATTCTCCAACAGTTCTTAGTCACTACCATGATAGATCAAAATACTGTATTTCATTAAGTACGGAGACGTAAAGGTCAGATCTACACTGAGTTATTAGAGTACTTCACTTGTATCGTAGCCACTTTTGCAAACAATAATCTGACATGGCCAAACACCGAATAATCTTGCGTATGATTTATCTTACGATTCCTAGTGCGGAATCATAAGGCTTAGCTTTATTGAACACCCAATCTGATCAGAAGACAAAGTTAGTTCCTTTCATCATAACTTGGGGATGGAGCATCGTGTAGTTTTCTTCTTTTCTCCATCAACTTTCATGCTATCATTTACTTGTTTTTCCATATTTTCTTTAGACATCCTCTCCATCTTTTTTTGGGTGGTGGGAAATCATCCAATAACCCCTCCTGCTCCGGGCAGAGCGAAAGTGAGTGTCAGACTTGTACTAACTAAAAACCACCCATGTTTCTTCCCTAGCCCTTTGCCCTTTGTGCCGAGGCCGCGGTATCTCTTTCGAACAACCCGCCGCCCCAACGGGCGTCGGCCCTTACGGACCCCTTCCATGTTGCTGGCCTCCATCCTCTCCATCTTCAGTCATTAAAAAAAATATCCTCATTTCATGACCATAACGTCTTTTTATTTCGTGTCAATGGTACGTTTAATCAAAATATTTGAGTCTAGTAGGGTACCAAGTTAAACGCTGTGCGATGATCTAAATTCTGATGTAAGTACACTTTTGACATTCCAGTTCCAAATCTCCAGTAGACTTTAGTTTGGGCTGGAGTACCACATTCAAACTGATTGTCAACCGCTTTTCAGTACCACATTATGCCCGATTGCGTTTGCAGCGGCCTACTTAGGTGTGTGTGCAATACCCATTTCATCATCATCATCATTTCAAGACGTCCACTGCTGGACATAGGCCTCCCCCAGAAGGGGGGGATTTGCTATAATCGCTTGGCAGACGGGTTGGCGATCGCAGTATGGTTGTTACAAAGGCACAGAGAACGCTGCTGCCCATTCTCTGGTCCCTTAGTCGCCTCTTACGACACTCACGAGATGATATGGGATGGTGCTATTCTTTACGTCCGACACCATACAGAACCAATACCCATTTGAAGACACAATTCCCTTTCAACTTTCCTACGACAGAGTCAGTTCCTTTCATCAGAACCAGATGATCCATATTCCTCACCGCCTCAACACTCGACTCACTATTACTACACAGATTTAATAACAATAATAAAAAGAATCAGTATTGTTAGTGCGTGCTTCCATTGTCTACTGGCGCCCACGCAGCTCCAGATAAATTATTAATAGTGAATTTGTAATGAATTGTAGATCAAGAGGAAAGAGACGGGACTGTAATGTAATGTGTAATGTTATGGTTGTGTTTTGATTTTGCGTCAGCTGTTGTGAGTGATTGTGGTGGTAGTGTATGTAGATTTGCTATGGTTACTGTCGTAAGGGTCTTGCTTTTTGATGTTTGAAAGAAAAAAGTAGAAAAAACAAGTTTAGATTTATTATTTTTAAGTGTACTTATGACAGCTGTTGGTCCCGGCTGCCATATATATATCTTTGGCAGTCGTTACAGGTAGTAGTCAGTGACCTGAAATTCTGACATACAGTCTTACCAAAGAGTATCGTATTACCTAGTATTAACTGGGTTGTGGAAGTCAGATAGGCAGTCGCTCCATGTAAAATACTGGTATTCAGCTGCATCCGGTTAGACTGGAAGCGGGTCCCAACATAGTTGGGAAAAGGCTAGGCAGATGAAGAAGTGTACTTACGACACATTATTATGGTATTTTAGTCATATGTTCTGGTTTGTATAGTTTACCCAAAAAAAGAAATCGTGTTTGTACTTTAGGAAGTATACACTAAAATACTCGTACCTCCTAAAGTATGAGAAAGTTTGATGAAAAATTAGACAAAAGCGATACTTTTAAGCAGCAATAAAGCGTCGCCTTATTTGGCAAATTTTATTTGCAATTTACTTCTCCAAGCCTGTTTGAAATGACTATCGATAAATTTCTAATAATTTTTATTTGTAAATAAAAATATATTTATTTTAAATTGTCTAGTTACTTCCTTTGTTTTGTTTTTATTACGTGGGTGGCAACCCATCCTATATTTAATATTCGTTATATTTTTATTTATTTAGGGTAATGAATTTATCAAGTGCTTTATAACGTACTAGCTGATGCCCGCGGCTTCACCCGCGTGGATGTCGGTTAAATTATATACTAAAACCTTCTTCTTGAATCACTCTATATATTAAAAAAACCGCTTCAAAATCCGTTGCGTAGTTTTAAAGATTTAAGCATACATAGGGACGGACAGACAGCGACAGCGACTTTGTTTTATACTATGTAGTGATTAGCAGTCTTTATCTAACAACAGGTGTTCAATCTCAATTTCATCTACCACCTATTCCAATCCCACACAAGCTCAGTTTCAACACAGACAAATTCGCAACATAAATCACAATTAGTACGCCATCTGCACTAATTAGTCTTTGCGTTTGTCTAGCAAGCGCGGTTAGTCACCGCGCGACAATGACGGCGTTACTTACAATATACCGACTGAGATATCGGCTGTATAAGGTATTTAGTTCAACACCGGTTATATTTAACCCTTTATTATATAAACAAGTATATTTGGTTAGTGTATTATTATTGAGCTAGCTCTTGTCTTGACCTCCGCATTTGTAAGTTAACTTTCTAATATATTTTTTTCATGTAACGTAAACACTTAAAACGGTGAAGGAAAACATCGTGAGGAAACCAGCATGTCTTACAACCAAAAAAAATCGAAGACATGTGACATCTACCAACCCCGCACTTGGCACGCGTGGTGGATTATAGCCCATCCCTCTCATAGAGAGGAGGCCTGAGTCCCTGCAGTGGGAACATTATAGGCTGATGATGATGATGATGATGTTACGTAAACACATACATAATATTATGTTACCTAATAATAATTGAAATCCTCGTCAGGTTAAAAAAAAAAAAAAAAATTTGAAACTATTTATTACATCATGCAGTTCAAGTGTGCCAAATAGTTCACCCACATTTCACGAGTTATGTTTAAGTCCCATGTAATAGGGGGTGAGCAGCTAATGCCACCACGCACAAATGTCATTACAATTCCAGACCGCGTGGCTGGTGAAACTGAGGAATTCCTAAAAAAAAGTTTTGATGGTAAAACTCAAATTGCATTTTGCTCTGAGAATCAAACCCAAAACCAGCAGGATGGTCAGCAATCGCGGTTGCGACCACTAGACCAACGCATGAGGCAGTCAAAACAATAATATTCTAAAACCAAAAAAAAAAACAGAAGAGAAATAATAAGTAAATAGAAAGAAAGAATGAAGCAAGATGAAAGAAAATAAATGAATAAAAAAAAACATAAATGCAGAAAGCGGTACTCCTGAACACGGCTCGTATTGTTAGGAGGTTCCTTTCTTTGGAGCCCTGAACGCGTAGCTTGGACCCTGTTCCCGATACCGGTGGGCTACATTTTTTTATTTTTTAAATGTTTTTTTATTGTTTTTATAAGAAATATTTAAATATGTATAAAGTTTGTTTACAAATCAATAAATAGTAAATAGACTCTTTTGATTAAACTTCAAAAATGAAATCAATGCTATTAAATTTTTTGCCATAAATTAAAACGTATTTAATTTGGAAAGTCCGTGCCAGTATGCTCTGTGAAAATCGTGCCTAATACGTTGTTAGTTAGTAGTTTAATATTCTCAGTTCATTCTCAAAAAACATACACTACATTTAAAATTCAGCAGTCAGCTTACACCACACCCAGCTCCATTGACATCGTCATCTATAACAAACGGCTAAGATTATATCAATATCCCATAACTGAGCGATAAATAAAGATTTTTTCTATAAACCTTGTTTAGGAATACCATATATTTATGGGACTGCTGCCAACAAATCATGGTATTGTTGCCAGTGTGTATTGAAAGTCGACGATGTGTTCAGATTTATTTCTCTGTTTGTGGAATAGGTGTGTCTTTTGGTTTTAATATTAGGGTTCGATTTTACAAGGAAGGTTTAAGGGTTGTGTGAAGTGTAGCTAGTTATCTTGTCTTATGTTGTGTTAGTATTGAGAAAATGATAATGTAATTTTTCTAATGACTCGAACTGTAGTCTCGTCGGATCATTTCCAGCAAATTATTCGACATACATTATGTAAACTCACGCCATTATTCCATGGAGGATGCAGAAACCACAGAACGTTACGATCCTTACATAGGTCCTCCTTTTTCCTTGTCTGCGTCCATACATCTGGTCATACACGCACGCCTGTTGCAAGAAATGGTCGGCATAGTTGTATTCCAAATTAATGTAGTAAGTAAATGTTAGGAGACCGAGAGATTCTCTAAATTTCAACAGCAACAAACAGGAACATAAAACATGAGTAACCTCTTTTAAAACATAATTCGGATGGAAGAATCGGGCAGTATCATGTATTGTATGCTATATGAATCTACATCATCATTTCCACTGCCCTTATCCCAATTAATGACAACATCACATAACAACACGCCTGTAATCCCAGAAGTATTAGGCAGAAGTGTACCTAATGGTACACAAACATTTCGTTAGTTATGTTTAAGTCCCATGTAATAGGAAACTCCGAACGAATAGGGTAGTTGACAAAAAAAAACCCAAATAATCCGTCAGATAGATTTCCAAAAAATATTTTTTTTTTTCCATTGTTATCTGCAATCGGCTTTAAGCCATAATCAGATGTTTTCTGGGATTCATTTTGGATTTGGTGCTGTTCCACTAAACAGCACCGTATGAGTTGGTAGATACTAAGTTAGTTTCTCCGGTCGATGTCTAGTATTTGCCATCTTTTTAGGCGAGTTACAGCTCCATGTCGGGTTAATAGGTTCTTAGCCAGTTCATTTGTGTGCTTGTTGAGCCTCTCCTTGTATCTCTTGCTTATATTACAAGCTTCTTCCTTTATGGTCGGCATCTCCAAAAAATCGTGTATTTCCGTGTTTCTCACGAACCAGTGTGCATTTGAGATTGTTCTTAGAGCAATGTTTTGGAATCTCTGGAGAATTTCGATATTGGAGTTGCTAGCACAGCCCCAGAGTTCTATCCCGTAGGTCCAGATTGGCTTTATGATAGCCTTGTATATAAGTAGTTTGTTTACGAGGGACAGCCGAGAGTGACGCCCTAGTAACCAAGATAGACCTTTGAGTAGTAAAGTGACTTCTGTTTTCTTGGCTTTTATGTGATTAGCCCAGGTAAGTCTTCTATCCAGGTGTAGCCCGAGATATTTCACGCTATTATTGCTTGGTAACGGTTTGTCTTCCATAAGCACAGGTGGGCAATCGCCTTTCCGGAGTGTGAACGTTATTTGTGTTGATTTAGTTACGCTAGGTTTTATTCTCCACCTCTTAAGCCATAAATCAACTTTATTGAGCTGCTCCTGTAGTATCAACGATGCGTTGTTCGGGTTTGTATCACTTGCAAGGCATGCGGTGTCATCTGCGTAAGTTGCTGTTACCACGTTCTCTGTCTCAGGCAAGTCTGCCGTATATATTGAGTAAAGGACCGGGCCAAGCACTGATCCTTGTGGAACCGAGGCGGTGATGTAGTACAGCTGTGACAGCTCTTCTTCGTATTTTACTTGGAATCTTCTTTGATCCAAGTAAGATTTCAAGATCATGTAGAATGAGTTTGGTAGGAGGGTTTTTAGCTTGTACAGCAGTCCTTTGTGCCAGACTCTATCAAATGCTTGTTGGATGTCGATGAATACTGCAGAACAATACTCCTTTTTCTCTAACGATTGTCTAATTTTGTGGACCACACGATGTACTTGCTCTACAGTAGAGTGTTTTTCCCGAAATCCAAACTGGTGATCCGGAATAATCTTGTTTTCATCCAGGATTGGTCTCAGTCTTATCAATAGAATCTTCTCGAATACCTTTGATAGAATAGGGAGAAGACTTATGGGCCTGTATGAGCTAGGTTCTGCTGGTGGTTTTCCTGGTTTTGGAATCATACAGATTTGGGATATTTTCCACAGCTTTGGATAGTACTGAATTCTAAAGATGGCATTAAATAGCATTGTTAAAAATACGATTGCTTTTCTAGGCAGTCTCTTAAGGACTTCACCCGTTATTAGGTCGAAGCCAGGAGCTTTTTTGTTTTCCAAGTAACGAATTATTCGTGCTAGTTCCTTTGGAGTGACAAGTTTCAGCAGTGGTGACAACTGCTGGTCACTATTGATCATTCGATCAACTTCCTCTTCAAATTCTGTCATAGATGACTGATTTGGAGTGAAAACTTTGCTTAAGTGTTTAGCGAAGAGCTCAGCTTTTTCGCTTCCACTTCTAGCCCACGGATCATTTGAAGAGATCCTTAGAGGTGGAACATGGTTAAATGGTCTTTTAAAGTTCTTAGTTATTTTCCACAATGAGTAGTTGTCCTTCTTATGAGCTGAGAGCGTAGAAAGTTTGTCTTGAAAAGATGTATTCTGATTTTCTTTGATTAGCTCTTTTAGTTCTCTAGAGATTCTATTGTATTCTGCCCTGTCTAAATCGGACCTGGTCGTGTGCAGTTGCCTTCGTTGCCTCCGTTTTTCTGTCAGTTTGTTGCGTTTTTCCAGCGGTATATTGTTTTTATGGGTGGAGGAGCTTAATGTCGGGGTAGCACGCCACGCAGAGACTTGTATGAGGTTTGTGATATAGAACGTTGCTTCATCTATATCTTCTTCAGTTTTAAGTTTAACTCTTAAGTTGACTTCATCTTTCAGATATTCAGTGAATGCATCCCAGTCTGTTTTGTGATTATACAATGCTGGCCTCTGTGATCTCTGTATTGCAGACAGGCTAAATGTTGCTATTATAGGGGTGTGGTCAGAAACGCTATCAAGCGATGATTCCACATCAAAATATATATCCGACAGTCCTTTTACAACGAAGAAATCTACTAGATCGGGTATCTTATTGACGTCACTTGGCCAGTAAGTTGGTTCCCCTGATGATAATGTTATAAGTTTGTGTTTGTCAATACATTTTTTCAATTCTCGTCCTTTAGTAGTGGTCAACCTTGATCCCCAGTGGGTGTGTTTACAGTTCCAGTTTTCACCACTTATGAATCTATTTCCCAAGCTCTGGAAGTAGCAGTCAAACATGTGTTGTTTCGGATTATGCTTTGGTGGGCAGTAGATAGCGCTTATATTAATGGGCCCTATACCTTCGTTTATTGTGATGGTAGTAGCCTGCATCCAGTCCTCTTGGAACTGGCTGTGGAGCTGGTGTTTGATGTTACTTTTTACGATAACTGCAGACCCTCCATGTGATGTGGTATCAGGATGATTGGTGCAATATACGCAGTAGTTGTCCATTTTGAAACTCTTACGATCGTTAAGATGGGTCTCTGCTATCAGAGCAATATCGATTTTGTTATCTTTAAGCAGTATTTCTAGTTCTTGTTTATTTGGCGTTAGGCCATTAATATTCCAGGTAGCAATACGTAACGACATCATTGCGGAAGCCTACTGATGAGTGTCATGATGAGGTTCATCATTGTGCTAAACTGTGATATGAGTTGGTCGATTCTTTCAGTTTGTCTTTGTAAAAGTGCTTCTAACCTATATTTATTTTCCTGTTCTAGTTCTATTTTTGTCAAATGTGTTCTCTGTGACTCAAGGTCAACGTGATTTTTTGTATTTGTTCTCTGTGACTCTGTATGGTAAACTTTGCCCTTTTGTGTTCTCTGTGGTTTCGTGTGGTCAGTGCTATTTCTCGGGTATGGTTTCTGTGCTTCTGTAAGGTCTACTACAGCTATATTTGATCCTTTGACAACTTCACTGTAGAGTTCCATACTTTCTATTACGCTTGACTGCCTAGTTTTTGGTTGGGTAGTCCTGGGGCTACTTACAGGCTCGAGTATTGTCGTATCTGTAACAGTTTGGAGCTCGTCAGTTGTAATGTGTCTTTTCGGCACTTTCTGAGTGGGTCTTGTTTTCGGATGTGGCTGACGTTCGTTTCCAGTATGCTTTCTTGCTACAATTTCCTTATAGACCTGACATCCTTTGTAGCTAGCAGGATGACTTCCTGAGCACAGCGCACATACGGCTGGGGTGTTTTCATCAGTTGGGCACATGGTAGTTTTGTGTGCCCCGGCACATTTCACGCATCTGTGTGGCCTCATGCAGTTATTCTTGCTGTGTCCATATTGCTGGCACCTTTGACATTGTACTACAGTTGTTTTCCTTATTGGATCTTCTATGGTGACTTTCTGGTTGTATATGAACTTTATTTCCTTGACAAGTCTGTTATTATCATGCGGAGCTAAATTGACAAAGAATGTATTTAGGGGTTCTTTGGTTCCTTGTTTCCGAGCAGTTACTATTTCCCCTTGTACCTTATTTCCAGTTTTTTCTATAGCTTCTGTAATAGCATCTTTTGGTGTGCTGAAGTGAAGGTGTTTGATAACAATCCTTGTGCATTTTTGATCCTTGCGTGTAAAAGTGTGACCTATAAGTCCTTTGCTTCGTATATGCTCTATGAGGGTTTTATATTTATCGACCGTATTGGAAGAGATAATGAGTTGATAATAAAAAATAATGGACACGTATTTTTCTTTTTTCACGTAAGCAATAAATGAAAACGAGACAGTGCTTCGAAAAGTCACGCGACGTCACAGTTTGGTACGTTTTTTTACCAGAAAGTGACGTCACCAGCCCCCACACACGATCTTTGATACGTTTTATTTTCGTCAATTTTTATTAATTTGATAAAACAAAAAAACAATTATCCAATATTTTTCGATAATCTACAGACGGACTAAACAGAAACATTTTTTTTAGACATTCAACTACCATATTCAGTCTCCGTGGTTGCTGACTTACCGATAATTATCAACCTCAATTTGTTTAGCGTGCTATTTGATTAATTTTGAAAAGATGACTCCTCAGCTGTTTCCACAATCTACTCAACTTTTGTTGTTATATTATTTACAATGAGATAACAACATATCCAGTACAATCGAAATCTCTTTGTCGGTGACTTCATAAATGTCAAAATATTTCGACCCTCGCCATTACGGGTTAACTAGGGTAGCAGCCATTTGTAGGGCAAAGCGCCTAATTTTATTTATGTACCGTGATCTCTCGATTTTCAACCAAAAGAATACTCTTTATAGAACTATTTGAGCAAACTTAACAACACCATCCCAAAAAGGCAAACCATTCAACTATACACCTTAGCTTGTCCGTAGTAAAGTTGATGTTTTTCACTCTTACGTGTAAAAATAAGTTGGTTTTATGTTTTTCGAGTGTCCGTAAATTTCGCTTTGAGAACAGAATTGTAACAATCGCTCGATTTAAAAACTACTTATTGTAAGTTAGAGGGCACGTCAAATGTATTGACAATTTGTTCAGGCCCCTAAATAAAATCTAATGTGCTTTTACTAGGGCAAAAGTTACGTAGAAAAAATCGGGCGAACTTTCTATAAAAGTCATTTATTTTTTTGGCTAATATTTTATTCGATTTTAAAATGGTTACGCTGATTTAGTTATAAAGCAGCTGTTCTTATTGTGTAAGTAACAATGTTTTAAATCATTTTGTGAAAAAAGATGATAATGTGATCGAGTAGGTACATTAAATCGGATACGTGCAAAAAATTACATTGAACATGATGTGTTGGTTTCATCAAATGCTAAGCTTGATTCAACCACCGCGAGTTTCAGGACACAAACCTTTCAATAGGTAATATTAGCAAGTTAGTTTAGGGCCGCATTGTTGCAGTAAAGATGTAGATATGCATGATATTCGTTACTTATCACAGAGCTCCTGAAAAAATCCAAAGTATTTAGCTTAAAATGTTGCCATACCAATATATCACTGAATGCACAACACCTTGGACTGCGAAACGCACTAATGTATCGATCCTGAGCCAGCTCCATATAAATACTCACTTGTCCACTATATGCAGGCAACGCATCTTGTCATACTTCGGCCATACAGTGCGCAGGGGCGACGACAATTTGGAAAAATTGGGGGCAAAAGATATCACGGTCGTTCGCCAACTAGATGGACCGACCAAGTAAAAGAAACGACGTCGTCCAAATTCCATGAGATTGTGAGAGACGCGCTGGACAGAAACCGGTGGAGGCAGATCATCCGCTCCAGATGCAACCCACATGCTGACCACGATCCTCAGACATGAGGGACCAACCAGAGAGAGAGAGAACAACACCTAATGGAACCAATATTTCAAAGCTAAAACCCACAACTCAACCTTCCACCAAAACACCACAATTCAGTTCAAATCTTAATAGCTGACGTGATTGGCACATATAAAACTGGCAATCAAGCAGTCAAGCAGTCAGGCAGTCGGCAGACAAGCGAGTGTTTAGCGCATTAGTCACCGGAACAGCGCAGATAATATTATGCTAATGAGGGTACGCAGGAGTAAATCATGCTGCGGCCAAGGTTGGGCTAGTGATGTTCGAGTTGTGAGTTGGTTTGGTTTTCAAGAGTAACAAAAGGTTTTTGACACATCAACACTGACAAAATAAAAAAGTTAAAACTTTATTTATATGGAAGTTAGAGTTTATTAAGTTAATAATTGATCAAAAGAAAAAAAACTATTGCCACATACATTATTCGGTGAGCCACAATCTAAGCATTACTTGTCTTGCTCGGGAGTGCGAATTTTATGAGTTGCAAAAATAGCCTCAAAAGTGTTTTTGAATTTTAAGAGCTGTCCAGTTGCAAGTAGCTAGCTTGAATATGGAAATAAAACCCGTAAATAAACACTTTTTGCAGATGTTCTGTAACTACGAGAATGCAAGACCAACTTAAAAAAATTAAGGTAACATCACTACACTTAGCGCCATCTATCGATAATTTTCAAAAGTTTGTTCTTACATTTTTCATAATATCTTCCTAATTTCAGCTTAATCAACCAGAATGCAACTTATCCTCCGACTGTCTACATCACTACCAACTCCGGCGCAACGCCCACGCGTCATTTCGCGCCCGATATGCGCGCGCGCAGTGTTACGCAACGTTCTGTTGACACCTAGATCAGTGCGCGAGCGCCGGGAAGCATGCTATTGTTCTACAGCTGTTTGAATGACAACGTGTGAAACTAAGGAATTGAGAAGGACTTTGGGTACTTAGTGGCTATTGTAATTGAGGAGCTCGTGGCTCAATAAGAACTGCCACTCGGGTCGATCTTTAGGTAAAGCTGTGCTTGCCTAGGTCGGTCTGTGGATGGGTGACCACCCGACATACCGAGTTTCCTCCGTGCCTCGGAAAGCACGTTAAGCTGTTGGTCCCGGCTGCCATATATAGATCTTTGGCAGTCATTACAGGTAGTCAGTGACCTGAAATTCTGACATCCAGTCTTACCAAAGAGTATCGTATTAGATTATCGTATTAGGGTTGTTCGCAAGAGATACCGCGGCCTCGGCATGAAGGGCTAAGAAGGAACATGGGTGGTTTTTAGTCAGTAGAAGTCTGACACTCCCTTTCACTCTGCCCAAGAGCGGGAGGGGTTATTTGATGATTTCCCACCCCCCAAAAAAAAAAGGGCTAAGAAGGAACCCTTTTAAGTGTGGTGGGTAGATATATAAGAATTTTTGAAAGCAAGATGTTGTTTTAAAATTACGCACATCATATAACTTTCATTCAACTGTAAATACTTCCACTGGTATCGCTATCTATTCTTAAAATAACACACCGAACACTCAGCTCGCTTCACCAAACACCTAACTAAACGTCAGTAAAAACTTATGAGACAGTAAGTATAATATCAATCTTACATAGAACTCAATAACACTAGAACATAAACATACACACACACACACACAGAACACACCCACATAGAACTTAATAAACTAACTTATCAACTAAGACAAGTCCATTTCATATCTTAGAAACATTTCACTAAACAAAACCCCGGTAATGAAGTCGCCTTCATTCCCCTTTCACTACAATAGTTGCAAAAACACCATAATAACCAATAACCATACGATTCCATTGATGAACGTAAACCGTCTGCTAAAGATAATCTAGCGTTAGTAAAAACTCAGATGTTTCAGCTAACGAACTGTATTGTGCGATATGGATCCGCGGTAAAATCGAACGTTGGGTACGTGTGGTCTGAGGGAAGAGCGGGTAGCGGGCTAAAGTTAATTAATTAGCAGTTCTGGTAAATTACGTGGTAACTGTCAATTGATAATTTGAATGCTACAAATCTGCACCATGACAATGTAATTTGAGTTTTTAAATGTTGGATGACGGTAATTCATGGAATATTACTCTGTTCCACTAACTCCTAATCTAGCCTTGGTGGTGACTAAAAAATAAACCTAAATGAAAGAATATAATATCATTATATTGAATATACAATCATAGCACATCAGAAGAGCCTGTCCTGTTACTTCCACACTACAGGAGCTGATGGACGCTACTGAAAATGGCAATCTCGTCGCTAAATTTTGAGCTGAGGCAATTTGAATTGTCATCAAACCCCTAAGAAGATGAACATTCCATTCAAAATAAATATTTGAGAAACCCATGTCATTTTGGAAGTGAAACAACTGTCGGTTTGATTTGTTATCATCTGTCTTCGACTTCAATCCGCTATGCTAATAAAATCGCTGTATCTCATACCTTGGACTATCTCCAAACAAATCCGAGCAAAATCGAAGTGGCACACAACAATAGGGCGTCCTCAATACAAAATTGACAATGGCTGGAGTGAGCAGCAACAAATTTATCACCTTCTGTTTCTTGCAAAACGCTGTCAAATACACTGTGACTAAATTGTTGAAAAACGATGTTGTGTTGTGCACAGTTGTTCAGTGTTGTTCGGCGCCATTGATGGAGATAGGAGAATTGTGGAATACTGTGGATGGTTTTCTTTTTGTGAAGGGCTATGGTTTTTTTCTTTCAATACAAGTAGGTACTACTGAATTTACAGACGGTCTGCCACTTTCACCTCTTATGTCCTAAGTAATGAGGAGAGGGCTATGGTTAAATAATAAAACGTGATTGGGTCGATCGCACTGCAAGCTTTCATCATCCCATGACATTCATAGCAAATGTAAATAAAATGACAACACTGGTAAACTTACATTTGCCTTTATAAAAATGAATGACAGTAGCCAATGATTTATTTTGTTAAGTCGCAAACAATGTTACAATACACCGCTATCACAACATCAAGATTAAACTCATTCTAAGAATAACATCATTTGGATGATGTTATTCTTAGAATGAGTTTCCACAATTATTTTCTACCACAAAAAAAAAAACCGCGACCACATTCTCCCAAAAAAAATATATCAAAAATTCTGTTAACACATTTACGACCACAAAAACTATTGCAAACTAAACGCACCCTACATTTGA
Organism: Diarsia brunnea; assembly: GCA_949774965.1. Lineage (NCBI taxonomy): Eukaryota > Metazoa > Arthropoda > Insecta > Lepidoptera > Noctuidae > Diarsia > Diarsia brunnea. The sequence goes on from OX459009.1 coordinate 1,528,835, forward strand.
AGCCAAAGAGAACATAATATTATCACACATCAGTGAAATCATTGGAAATCGCGCGTAAATCAATGAAATGATAGAGATCAACCGTGCGGCTGCCGGGCCGGTCGTTAGTACCCACACTTTAGTAAACAGATGCTTCGGCCACAATGGACGAATATTCGGTAGGCGGTGACGGGTGAACTGCGGTATAAATGTGGTAGCGAGAGCAGGGTTGGAAATGTATGGATAAGATTTTGTAGGCTCGATAGTAATCATCTCGTCTATTTATTTTAAGACCTTAATACACAAAATCATGATTAAATATTGGACAACATAAGGTTTTAGGTTGGAGTACTCCTTCACTTTTAAGTTATCACAGCATACACAATAAAGTTAGCTTTAATTGCTAACTTTATACTTCAACAAATTAAGTACCTAATAATATATTAGTATTTGTGTGTGTAGTTGAGAGTATAATATTTATCAGTAGCGGCCCGGAATTGATTTGTGCCCTTTCGATGGCACAAGACTCGTCCTCTAGGAAATGAGACTTCAAATAACTGGCGTAATGTTGATAGCCTATAGTTCTAACACTGCGTAACTCTTCGGGGGTTCTAGCCATTATACCATGATGTCAAACCAAATCTATTTTTATACTTACAAACCATCATTCTCTTGCCCTTATCCCAATTCATTTGGGGTCGGCGCAGCATGTCTTTTTCTTCCATACTTCTCTGTTCCTCGTCATCTCATGAGACACCTCCTTTATACACACAAACCATTTGCGAAAATCTACTACGTAAGTGATATAATAAGACTAACATTTTTATCGTAACTTAAATATCTGGTGAAAATAATCCACAACATACAACTCTAGTCACACCAACAGCACACCACATCCACACTAACTCAACACACCTAACTAATCGTAACAAATTATACTACATTATATTATACAAACGGCCAGTCATTTATCTTTACCGACCACAATGGTAACGACAATATTGTTCAAAATATTGACACGTTTTTGTTCACAAATTTTGTCAAGGGGTCCAATGGACCCCCACTTAACATTGGATTGTCTGTTCAGTTGTTTGAAGTGTTGGGTTAATGGGTATCTGTGATTTCTTGTTGCTAAGTGAAGTCTGAAATAATACTAATGTTTCAAATTAATTAGGGGGTTTGAGAAACTTTGACTCATTTCAATACCTTGCTCCTCGAACAGTACATGTACGTAAGGTGCGCACACGGCGCTTGTTTGCTACTGGCTGTTGTAAATCCAACGCCGCGCCGGCTCGCGCTCACCTCTTCACCGCTTGGTTGAGGCTTATAACAATGAGTTTAGCTTAATCGACATACTATTCCTCAGTAAAAACGTATTCAGGAAGCAAATCCACGCAGCTCTTAAGGATCGGCAGTCGACCATTGTGATGTATGTAGGTATAGAAATGTGTGTGTGTGTGGCCTATTGTGTAACTTTTCGTATATTATGCATCACTTATTGTAACTGTTATTTTAGTTTATATCTATACTAATATTATAAAGCTGAAGAGTTTGTTTGTTTGTTTGTTTGTTTGTTTGAACGGGGTAAACTCTGGAACTCCTGATTGGAATTGAAAAACTCTTTTAGTGTTGGATAGTCCATTTATCGAGGAAGGCTTTAGGCTATATAACATCACGCTAAGTCCAATAGGAGCGGAGCATAAATGAAAAATGTTGCAAAAACGGGAAAAGGTATTCCTTTTTGAGAGCTTCCGTTGCGTGCGCTGCGAAAACGGTTTAAGTTAGGAAAATATCATGTATGAAAGAATTGTTCCTCTTTAAATGTTCTAAAAAAAAGTTCGCGACAGCATATATATATCTTTTAAGATTGACTCACTGTAATCATTTTTTACTATTAAAATGTTAGATTAAAAAGAATGATATTTTGCGATGCTTATTTAACCCATATGATATTAATCTATATCTAAATAAATATGTTTGTTAGCACGGAAATTTAATATAGAATACTTGTGCCCTTTACTCTATACAGTTTAAACAATTATCTTAGAAGATATCGCAATATCAAAATATTCGCGCGACAAAATAATTACGCGCGCGGCAGTCATTCGGTCCGGTGCGGTAGGTAAGTGGGGATTCTGGTCTCCGGGGGCTCCGGAGAAATTCAAATTCAAAATATTTACTGCACCATAATGTTTACAAGTACAATGGATAACTGTATATTTAACAGTAAGAGATACCTATAGTAATTGTCACTTTAATTAATAATATAATCGAAGAAAATCTAAACTAATAGGTATTATAAAGAGGAAAGGTAAAATTTTTTGTTTGATACGAGTACGATTTAACTCAAGTTAATATGTTGAATAGTCGGTTTATCGAGAAAGGCTAAAAGCTAGATTATGTGATGCAGAATTGCAGACGAAGTTGCGTGGGTCAGCTAGTCATATATATAAATGTCTCTCTAGTTATTAATCATTTAAAGTAATCTGTGGAAAACGTAGTGGGTAACATATTTATTATATTTTAGTATTTAAGCCTTGTTTTAACCTGTAATATGTAACTAATTGTTTTTCCTTAATAAATAAATAAATACGAGGAGTAATCTGCAGTTGATAGCTGCAAACTTTGAGGAATCACCTTGAATTTACGTAAAAATATACTTTTAATGGTATTGTTAAGTTTACTGTCGAGTAATTTAGAGAATGATTTGATTGGTTAGACAAGTTTAGTTCAGACCAAAATCTGACAATCCAAATTCTTCATTGTCGCCAGGTTTTTCATAGAGTTCCCTAAAGCTGTTGTTTTTTTTTGAGAATTCTAACGGAAAGCAGATTGACTGATGTTCATCATCATCATTTCAGCCATAAGACGTCCGCTGCTGGACATAAGCCTCCTCCAGGAGGGGGGGATTTGCCATAATCGCCACACTTGGCAGGCGGGTTGGCGATCGCAGTATAGTTGTTACGAAGGCACAGAGAATGCGGCTGCCCATTCTCTAGTAAGTCCCTTAGTCGCCTCTTACGACACCCACGGGAAGAGATGGGATGGTGCTATTCTTTACGTCCGACACCAAATGGAACAGAACGGATGTTATGTTCTGATTGATTGATTACAATTTTTTTTTTCATTATACATATTTTACCACCCGCTACCGCTCATAGCTCAAATAGCTTCACATTGCGCATTTCGGTCCACAATATTGTGAAAGATCATGTCAAATGATCAAATGATTGTATTTGTCCATTGGTTTAACACTGTATCACTACAGACATTACTAAGTCGAATTCAGTGGAATACCACCCTTACCTGTTTATAAATAAGGAATAATATTGCTGGTCTTTGTGTGAGTATTTGTCGGGTACTTGCAAAGAAATAGAACGTAAATTGTATTTGAATTTGGAATCATTCGTCAAGGTACTTGATTTCTTTGTTATTTTTTTTCTTTTTCTCTTCAGCCAGTTCTGTATTGATTTGATAAAAGAGTATTAATATCCTGCTGTTTTGAAAAATGCTACTATTTTGTGTTTCGTTTCTTCACGGCTAATGTTTCCTGTGGATAGTTAATGGTATGTCATGGTGGTGAATGGGGAATGGTGTTACCACGTGGTTTGGTGGCAGATGTTTTATGGGACAGGTGGCGCTACTACTTTGGGTTTAATAGGTATACCATGGTAGTTATATCAGTGGTAGAATTTTGGTTTTGTGTATAGTGAAATTTGGTTTTGTGTAAAGTATTCCTAAACCAACTAGTTAAGTGAATAGTTTCAAAACTCTATAACATGACATAACTTACTATCACCATCTTAGAAATATGTGGAGGAGAACCCGATGAAACTTTGCCCGACCTGAGAATTGAACTTAGGTCTTCATACTTAACTTGAAGCGCTTGGGACCGCTAGACCTTCGATGCAATGAACTTTATAAAATATGCCGGTTTAATTTGTGCTACATAGCATTAATTTACAAAAGCGAATAAAAGCTCGCTAATAAAAAACCGAGCACCGAATCCACAACACGTGATATCACAGCCCGATGATACAAGCAATCGCCGCTTTAATAAAATATCGCCAACACAAAAATGAATGACAGAATATCTCAGAAGTGACACAAAAAAATCGCACCACATTGAAAAAGGATGGACCAAAAACGATAAAAATTCAACCGATGCGCAGTCTCGCATTAATCAAAATGTGGATCGCAAAAAAATGTTGTGTCGTGTGGGCGAACTTCGATGTAGCCGAAAAAAGGTTAATTTTGATTTTGAAATCTGCAGTGGGTTCTGCAGAATGATATTAGTTTGTCCAGTTTACGCTATGGAAGTTCATCATCATCATCATATCAGCTCGGAATCACCCACTGCTGAGTATAGGCTTCCCCTATGCAGGTTGCATGTGTAAAATAAAGCAACAATTGACTTGCATCGACGAAATACTGTTTAAACGGTGTACAGTTTATTGTTTGACGGAAATTAAATCGCGAAGTTTAAAGTGTCTCTTTTTGCATAATTTTTAAAACAAAGCAAACAGTAAACAAACACAGCATAGCAAAGCTGTCATAAACACTAACTTTTTCTAAATCGTTATTTTTCAGCATCTGTACTAATATTATAAAACTGAAGAGTTTGTTTGTTGGTTTAGTTTAACGTGCTAATCTCAGGAACTACTACGTTGGAAGTGTAAGAGTCCATTTTTATCAAGGAAGGTTTTACCTAGGCTATATAATATCTCGCTACGACCAATAGGAGCGGAGCATGGATTGAAAGTGCATCTCAAAGTAACTATTTCAAGTCGTGGACAAAAGCTAATTGTTAATGAAAATAAAGTACAAAAGTTAGCTAGTACTATTCTGGTGATCCTGTCTAGTCCTGTGAGGACTATGTGTGCCCTAAGATCTCGATTTTGGTTGCCATTGCACAAATTAATTAAAATATAGATTGATACACGTAAGAGTTCTAAAAAGCTTTTTTGACAGGAAGGATCCCTAAAACATTATCGTTTTTTGTTTTTTTGTTTGCAACGCCCGTTGTCCGCATTTTTTATCGTAATACTTTGAATTGGGACAACAATAAAATATAGAGCAAAATATTAGTTTTATAAATAATGACATGTCTTGCGGAGCCAAAGTGTCTATGGTTGTTTTTGAGAATTCTTTGCAATAAAATATAATACCTGGAAATTGCAGGTACGGTTCGAAGGTAGGTCGTTTGCAATGGATTGATGAATGATTTACAGATATTAGGATACCTAAGAGAAGAAGGATGATTAGTTGTCATAATTGACTTCAATGCGTGTGATTATACAATAACATCTCAACAATTTCCTTTTTGTTTTCTTTTGGCGGGTAGAAAATCATCAAATAACCCCTCCCGCTCATGGGCAGAGCGAAAGGGAGTGTCAGACTTCTACTGACTAAAACCATCCATGTTCCTTCTTAGCCCTTTATGTCGAGGCCGCGGTATCTCTTGCAAACAACCCGCAGCCCCGACGGGCGTCGGCCCTTGCGGGCCCCTTACGTGTTGCAGACATCTCTTTGAGGCGCGCGTGGAACACGAACGCGCCGTCGACACGGCCTGTCGTCGTCATAAGACGGACGGACGGCGAGCTAGCCCATCACTCACCGTCCACAGGCCCTCGTCTACGGTGCCCTAAAGGCCATCACGTGGCCCCCGACGCCTGGAGCGCCTCCCGCGGCGGCTGGGATGAGAGGTTCTCTCCCTCTCACGTTCCGCCACCTCCTTCGCTAGCATTACTGTTTTGCAGAAGGAGGCGACGGCGTCCCATTCCTCCTCGCCCCGGACCATGGCTTGCACCAGGGCCAGACGCGAGAGGTCGCCGCCGCCGACCTCAACAATTTCCTAAAGGCTAAACAGAGCCCTATAGTTGACTCATATTTCGCCAGTTAAATTTAAGTCGCATGGCGTGAGAAGTCAGCTTAGTGCTAAAAACTGGACACAAATTAAATACAAATTTCAGGCTGCTATAGAACCGTCGGGGCTGCGGGTTGTTCGCAAGAGATACTGCGGTCTCGACATAAAGGGCTAAGAAGGAACATGGGTGGTTTTTAGTCAGTAGAAGTCTGACACTCCCGACAAGAGCGGGAGGGGTTATTCGATGATTTTCAACCCGTCAAAAAAAAAAAAAAGGCTGCTATAGAAAAATTTCTGAATGTAACCCCCTATAATAACACAACACTGCCAAATCTGGGAATCAAGACAAGCAAGGCAACTAAAGATTGTTGTTGTTCGTTTATTTTATTTTGACCTAAGGCCTAAACCTAAGCAAACATACATAATTACGACGCTTACTATTCCAGTTCAAACACTCATTAAAAATGCCTACTTTGTACAATACTTAGCGACATGATGGCTATAACTTCAGTTCTTTATATCCCTTATCCAGATTGCAAGCTCACGTAAGTAAACAAAGAAAGTTTATGGCGTTGTAAAAGCACAATAAACATGTAATCATACTAATATAACCGTGATGAGCATTCCATGTTTACATGGGGCATTCAAACTATGACAAAGTTTGTCGCTGGTGAGTTCTGGACGAAGGTTACAAGGGATGAGCGATTTGATTAGATTAATTATCATTTCTCTGCCTTTCCTCTTTCTTACTTGGGTCAGCGTAAAACGTGTTTTCCTCACATTCTCCTTTGTCAGCCGTCATGCTATCATTTTACTAATACATATTTCGTATCAAGGGTAATTGTTATTGTGTACATAGGTACACAATAACTCATCATCGTGGCTAAAAGCTATGTTATCCTGATCCGAATCAGGCTAAGTACCAGTTTAAGTTTTCATTTCCCGTCCGTAATTTTTAAGGACCGTTTAGTCATTTCTAAATGCTATGGCACAATAAAATGACACAGGAAATTAGTAGCTGGAAAACTGTGATTTCAGCTAAATGGTTGACGTGATAACAAAGTTAAAAATTAACAATGGGGAACATGACATTTTCCAATTTAATTTAATTCAGATCATAAAAGAATGATGCTTAACAGAATAACAGCTGTCAACAGAATGTAATAAGAATGTATGTATTTCCTTTCTAGCAATTTTAGCTGTCAACAGAATGTAATAAGAATGTATGTATTTCCTTTCTGGCAATTTTATTAGCCGATCAAATAAATAGGTTGGTAACTTAGTACCTATACTAATATATGTACGAGTTCCCTTACTAAAACAGGAAAATGATTTACCTAAGAAAACAACTCATAAGCATATAACTTGTAGGACTTACAACTTCATGCATATTCGTCCTTACAAATGTAATGTTTGTTTATAGCAGTTTTATTCGCGCGTGGGCTGATATAGTGTAGTTAAAATTATCTCTACATAAAGTACCAAGATGTTTTCGTCGCAATTACTTTTATGACGAGCTTCCTTGAACTTCTTTAATGGGATGAGCTTCTATGCGAAAGTTGATTTGATCATGTGGAGTTTATATCTCGATGTTATTAGCAGGTAATTAAGTAGCTGATTAAGAATACATGAAAATGTACTAAGATTTGGCTTTGCTCTAATATCTTTGACGTAGCCTAGTGGTGATAGCAAAGTCAAAGTCAAAATTGTTTATTTGCAACAAATGTGGTACCTACAAAAGATGGTAATATAATAATTATGTAGTGCAATGACACATTTCGCCATAAAGTTGCCATGCAAACATTAATGAGTACCTAATAATATGATGCTTAGTTCAAAACACAGTAACTGTGAAACAAGCATTAAATTACATAACTAAGTGCGTTTCTAAGTTTAACATACTCAGCACAAAAGAAAGAGTACCATTATGTGGATCTTAAGTCCGAACCTAGACCGGGACTTTATTGTATGTGGTTTATTTTATTGCATTATCACTGCTCTATAAAAGGTGGTGGAGAGTGTAAAGAACATTCCTAGAACCAAAAAACAAATATTCAAATTGGTAATAACGTGATATTGATAAAAATCGAGTAAAACCCACATCTACCAAAAAATAAAGTTACAACAATAAAACGCTACAACTAACGCCATCTGTCGCCACACGCTTGAACTACGTCGACAACACGCTCACTTGAGTCGCTTGAGTGACAAGTTGACGTGCGCGCGCGCATCCCAACAGCGAACCTGTGAGATAAGCGAAGGAACTATAATAATTATGAATTTGCGAAACGCTTTCGTAGGTATTTTATTTGTTTGTTTGTTTGAAGTTTTAATAATTTGTTGACTGGTTGGTATGTGTGGCTTGTAAAATACCAGAATGACAATTTGATTGACTTAGGATTCGTATGAATTATCTTGCTGCAGTTTTCAAATATTTGCCATGTGTCAGACAATACAGTGCATCCCATTTTATTCGCTTAAAACTGTTAATAAATTATTCACTATTTGTAGTACGTGAGGATCGACAGGATCGCCGCAGGTGGCATTTTGTAAGTATTTTCTGTCATGGGTAAAACACGTGGGTTTATATTTGGGTGTTGATATCATAGTGGGTTGGTGATGATTTCTTGAACCCGGTTGATGGCAATAAGTTCGGGTTCGGTTGGGACTTAAACCTGGCGAAATGCTGCTATACTAATTACAAGTACGGGTTCACCTTTGCCCCGTCGGGGCTGCGGGTTGTTCGCAAGAGATACCGCGGCCTCGACATGAAGGGCTAAGAAGGAACATGGGTGGTTTCTAGTCAGTAGAAGTCTGATACTCCCTCCCCTCTGCCCAAGAGCGGGAGGGGTTATTTGATAATTTTCCACCCGTCAAAAAAAGAAAAAAAAATGTTAACCTTTTGCCCAACCCTTCGGGAATTATAGGTGGTGTACTGTTATGTTTCGTTATTTTTCAGCTCTTTCACTGTTCGGAAAAGATAAATCCCTCCTTTATTTTTCATCTTTTAATTGGTATCGCTGTACTTTCTTTTTGAACCAATTTGAGTCGGCATTGGACAAAAAGAGATACAGCTTGCTTCACCGATAGCACTTAACATATGGAGTACGGGATTAAGTTTTTATTCGAAGTCGAAATAAATACGTCTAATATCAATATTGGAGCGCAAGACGCAGATACCATGTGATTTATAGTATTTATTATACTTTTTAATAGCTTGAACCTATAAATTATAAGCTCGTGGTTATACAAAATTGTATTTTACATTTAAGTTAGGCGTATGAAGATTTGAATTGGAAATCTTAATTATTCCAATTTGAATGTTAAGTTAAAGTAACCGTTAATTTACGTGATATTCTGATTAGAATATATTTACTAACATTTGAATTAGAAAAGCATGTGAACCAAATAACTATGAATGTAGACTGCGACTTTACTTTTTAACCGACTTCAAAAAAGGAGGAGGTTATATGTTCGTGTGTAGGTATGTATTTTTTTTTTTTTTTTTTTTTTTATGTATGTTACCTGATTTCTCCTCCATTTGTGAACCGATTCTCAAAATTCTTTTTTTATTTGAAAGAGTATGGTCCTGAGGTGGTCCCATTTAAATTTGGTGAAGATCTGATCCTGATCTTCGGAGATATACAATAGAACTCTTCAAAAATAGACGGCAAATCTGTCGTGATTGCTGCAATCGCTTGGATGTTTATTGTTTATACAACATCATGACGTAACATCACGCCTGTATGATCTGAGGGGGTACGCAGATGTGTACACCCAGATTTGGACAGTAAGATATTATGTAATGTTCCATTTATTGGGGATAAATAAAACCTATTATTTGTTTGGGAACAACTAAAAATGGAAAAATAAAAAACTTTTTTGCAAAAAATAAAACCGACTTCAAAAACACAAAAAAGTGAAAAACACAAAAAAGTGAAAAATAAGCTTCACAAGAAAAAGCAGCTTCTGAAGTCGGTGGCAAAGAAAACGAAATCAAACAAACAAAATGTCACCGACTTCAGAAGCTGCTTTTTCTTGTGAAGTATAATTTTCACTTTTTTGTGTTTTTCACTTTTTTGTGTTTTATTTGATTAGGTAATCAGCTTATAATGTTCTCATTACAGAGATCAAATACATTTTGGTGTGCGTATGGCGACCCAGGCGGATCCAGTTAATGCGGATCTCTCATTGTACGAAAAATCAAGCTACACAGTATGCATGTTCAGTGGATGTCTCATATATTTTTGGTACTAGGGAAAGATGTTTGCTTCCACTGTTTTGAAAGCAGTTGGGCTGAAATACTTACACAAAGTGCTTATAAATCGATTCGAAACTACCACTTGTAACTTGCTGTCAGTTTCACTGGCTCATCTTCACCTTCTGACCACCATCTCGATTAATTTTAACTTGAATAGACTGACTGCAAGGGATTTATAGAAGGCAAATATTGGTTTTATCTTAAGTGTTTTCGTAATCACATAAAAGCTTAGATATATTATGATTTCTAAAAGAATCTATAGGAAATCAATTTTATTGGCGATTAAAATTATGTGGCCAATTTCTTCTACAGAAAGATCTTATTGGAAAATACCTATTAATTTCTTGATCGTTTAGCGATGGTCAGGAAGAAGGCTTCTTCCAGACCATCGCTTTGCGTACGTAACAGAAGAATCTATATTTTGGTGATCTAAGGACTACTAAAATAGCAATTGATATCAAAGTATTTCGTCAAGAAATGTTATCAGGTTTGACAAAGTTTTCGTAGATCATTGTCAATAGCATTGAGTGGACTTAAGATGCCTTATGCCACTGTGGTGAAAGAATTAGCCAGTCAGCGTGGTGGAGTGGATCACTGACTGGACAATATTGTGTCCTGCGTGTCCTATTGTTTGTTGTTGTTGATTGCAATCTAAATTGTGTCAGCCCAGAATCTGACACAATTTAGATTGCCATCGACACGCTAAGAACAAAAATTCCATTGAAGACAAGAATATTAATCAAAAACGTATTAGATGTTAATACGTTTTTGATCACATCACAGCACACAGCACTCTATATCAATGAAGAAGTGTGAAATAATATCGACAAAATCTGAACAATTAACAAAACCCTCTTTTAAAATCCCGCTATTTGAAAACCTCACTTTTAAAACTTCCTGCAGGTCTGACCGCGGCCCAAACTCGGCGTGCGACAAAAAAAACGTCGACTGGTCCGCAATTTGTTGCACCAGCCGGCCCAACGGCAACGATAAAGCCTTAAATGTTCTTCGCGACAGATTGCGTCCCATGTTTGAAATCCGATTATAAAGTAGCCTCCTTTGTGTACAGCTTTTTCTCTTTTTGAAACGCCGAGGTTGGTTAAATGGTGAGTTTAATTTTAAATGGTTTTGTTGATTAAAGGAGATTGAAAACTTGGCTCTGTTTTCTTTCGTCTATGTCTTGTCTGTTTTTACACGACTATACAAAAAAGCCCCACATCACTGGTCCGCAGGGTTTGGGCCAGCTCCAGTGGCATCCTTAAGGCATTCACGCATACGTTTGATTGCCAGTACCTCGACCATGGCTGTGTTGTTACTTTGCTGAAAAATCTAAATAATTATTTAGAGTTAGATAAAGCAATAAGTTGTGTTTATTTATGGTAATGAGCCTTTGTTAGGTATATTGAAATAGACTATAAGAATGTTTTTTAACGTTTCTTGTTTCTAAGAATGGGTTAAATCAGTATTTCGACGATCAAATTCTAAAAATAATAGCACCCAGCATTATCTAGTCGTATGACTAGGATTTCTCACTACTTAATCATGATCTTCCATACACACTTCATCCTATTTAATACTTCTAGATGAGTAATTGAAAAAAAAAGTTCCTCAATGCTCTGCTTTGTTATTTTTGGAACTTTTCACGAATATTTCATGCTCCTAAGACCAAGCTACTTATACTGTGTGTGTTTTGAAATCCAAATAAACTGCTACGATGCGAAAAAAAAGAAACGACTTTTCTGAATTTTTCTACCTCTTTTGCATGATATCGTCATAGATTTGACATTTTCGTTCTAATAAGAATATCTCTAATATGCAGTGATTTCAAATAAGTAGCATTTTCAAATTCTATTTCTGTTAAAGTAGTTTCTTCATAGAATTACATTTTAAACCGAAGTGTATTGGAATCTTCTTCTGCATAAATGCGATATGACTGTTAAGTAGTTTACTGTTTTATGCACCTGCATATGAAAGGTATAATTCTGTGTCAACTAGATTTATTAGAGGTGCGTTATGAAGATATCGATGAGCTATATCGATATGCTATATCGATGTGCTATATCGACGTGCTATATCGATGTGCAATATCGATGTGCTATATCGATGTGCTATATCGATGTGCTATATCGATGTGCTATATCGATGTGCTATATCGATGTGCTATATCGATGTGCTATATCGATGTGCTATATCGATGTTTCTTAGTCTTGTCTTTTTCAGTTACAATGATGGTGGTACTTGACGTGCTTATGCAGAGGTGTACCTATATAGGTACTCAAATTATGGCAGTTGACTGACAGTATCATATTACTCAGTACTAACTGGGTTGTGCATTCGTTAGACTGGAAACCGACCATAGCATATTTGAGAAAAGGTTAGGCAGATGATGATGATGTTCTATTTCATTAGCTTTGTTGTCATGAAATTCATTAAACAGTTCCAACTATTATTGTCATTGCTGAATGTTAGTTTTGACTGTTGCATGACGTGTCATATTATTTAACAATATTATTGTATACAATCTAAAATAATATGGTAAAAAAGGAGGTGTCTCATAAGATGACGAGAAACAGAGAAGTATGGAAGAGGAAGGCATGCTGCACAGATCCCAAATGAATTGGGATAAGGGCAAGAGAATGATGATGATTGTATACAATCTAAAAATATCGTGATGTCCCTTAAAATCCGCACCAATTGTTCGTTCCTCTATCAATCGAAGCACGTACAGTAACACCTCTAAATACCAAGTTACATCAACGCATTACCTAACGTAATGTTATGCGAAATGGTCATTGGCCATTGGACATAAAACCTAGACTCGGCGACCTCTGACACACATTGATGCAACGGGGCACTAAAACTCAACGCGAATGGCATTAGGCCCGTTTTAAAACACGTTCTAGAATGTAACTAAGTTTGTGACCTTTTGGTTTGTAATGTAATGATGCGGGGAATCGATGTTGTAATTGAGTGAAATTTTAATAGGACATCGGTGTTTTCCTTGTTGTTCTATGGGGTCAGTATTTTGATGCCCGGGTCGCGCGAAGTGGTATGGGAATTCTCAGCATCCGCTTTGGATTCTGGATCTGTGCCCGGTTGCTGGCAATAGGCTCGTACCTATTTCATAGGACTTAATGATAACTGGTGAAATTTGTGTGTATCTACCATCTAACTGCTCTGCTCTACGGGGATTACGGGCGTGATCTTTATGTAAGACACATTGTGCATGTAGGTACATCGGTTTTTATTTGTAGTACTCGTATTTATATCAATACGGTTTTTATTATTATGTTTTCGATTTACCAAGAAAATAATTTAAGTGTCCATTGACTATTAATGAAATGCTGGCTGTAATTTTCGGTTTACAGTGACCATTCTCTGTAAGAACGAATAAAAGATAAGACGGCAGCAGATAGCAAGGTACAGATTTCATAAGCTTTATTTTTTTTTTTTTTCTGGTATATTTTCTTCTCCGTGGCTGGCGTCTAATTGGAGTCTCTTGCGAGGATTTTTCTTGCATGGTGCTCGTTGTGCTCACTATCTGCGAGGAGGTGTTCCAATGCTTTGTAGGTATGAAAACAGGCTATTATATTATTAGGAAAGTGTTACATGCACATTAAACCTACTCACATCAAACAAAATCCGGAACCTTAGAAAATATCCGATAATTTCGTAAAAGTGGAGAAAAGAGAAACAATCTTTTCTTTCTCTTTTCTCCACTTCTCAAACAATCTGGAACTTTTCTATGGTTCCAGATTGTTTTTTTTTATTTATAGTTGTCAGAGGAGTCTCATCGGGGCTGCGGGTTGCTCGCAAGAGATACCGCGGCCTCGACATGAAAGGCTAAGAAGGAACATGGGTGGTTTTTAGTCAGTCTGACACTCCCTTTCGCTCTGCCCAAGAGCGGGAGGGGTTATTTGATGATTTTCCACCCACCATTAAAAAAAAGGAGTCTCATGAGATGACGAGTATCAGTAGTAAGTAAGGAAGAAGATGCTGTGCCGACCCCAAATGAATTCGGATAAGGACAAGAGAATGATGATGATTGTAAACTCCGTTTCAAAGTTTCAATAGCGCTAGACCTTTGGCAGCAAATATAGAATGAAGATTAATACCTCTGTAAGTACCTGTTTCTTCTAGCCACTGAGTAATATCAAGTATCAAGGTACGCATTAGAATCTTCTACAGCAATAATGTATTCAATTTCAAAATACTGGTAGAAGAAATGTTAATCACATACATCTTAAGATGTGATTTGTCTCATCCGTTTGGTTCTATATTTACGTTTGCGTTTACGATTAAGTTACCAAACATAATAATGATTAACACATTAGTAATTACATCGATTGGAAATAAATGTTTGACTTTAATGTTTTTGTCTAGTTGTTTATTTGTGTTTCGTTTATTTTGAATTATTCTTTTTCAATATAATTCTGTTTTATTTTTGATCCCATTGTTTGGATCACTGTCTTGTCTTGCAAAATTGCTATAGTTATCTACTTTAGTTGGTTTAAATCACTGCGAGTTGGGATCGTGAAATATAGTTCGAAACATATTCGGTTCTGCCTATGAATGTCGTTTATCAAAGTGTTCCAGATTCTTGAAAAAACACATTATTAATTATTTCAAAATTACGTGTGTTTTATAAAGTCGTCGTTCTACGGAGCACTATATTATAATAATTGGTATCTTAGTTCATTTTTTTGTTAAACTAATAAAACGATTGTTGACGTTAGCCATTTTTTTCTCATTAATAAGTTTTTTTATGTGTCTACGGAAGAAGGGGCATGTGTTTAGAGGTAATTCAACTTTACTCTGAACCAGAAAGTACGGTCATTTCAATAAATATTTGCCCGAACTAATTAGTATGTACGACGGACCATGTCGTTCGTAGTCAAAGTAAATAACCAAATTGTATTTGCCATCAACGGTACTCCAACACGTTTCCCTTGTGTTACATTTGCTAAAATTACCTCAAGTTTTCTTCAATTATAACAAAAGTAGGTCACGACAGATCAACGTTATATGTAAATATATTAACGACACATTATGAAAGGGCCGTGAGCAGTTTTAATTAACCAACACATGCCATATGTCACAAGTCTCCACCAATTACGCGATGATCCACAAATCCCCACTTTTAGGGGGGCAGTCATTGCCCCCCTATAACGGTACAGGCGGGGCCTGCGCGGGACACGCCAATCGGCGCAAATGCGGCGCGCGCGCACTCCGATGATCTAAGCGAATGATCTAGCGTGCTTGTCATTTCGCGAGCACCGGATTGGTCCGTGATAAAATATTTCGTTACGCGATCACGATTCGGCGCGATCTAGTTTCGGTCGCGCTTTATCTTATTTTTTATTGATCGTAAAAATGTCTTGTGGCATTTGACATTTTTACGACATAAATAAACTTTGACCTAGTTAATTTCATTCAACAAAATATCATAAAGAAATAAAAAAACAAGAGACCGTGTTTTAAAATGTGGTATAAATCATGATTACAAAAGAACGGTGCATCAATAAATCGAGGGTGCAGCACCTGTGCATGCGCACCAAACAGATAAATTACCCGAGCAGCGACGAGACGACAAAATAGCTGCTCACACTGCCATACGGTACGTGTTTTATGGTCCTACAACATAGAGAAAGTAACGGTACAGGGAGCACGGCCTTCCCACCCGATGTCCGACCGCTAACTGACTGATGGGCGAAGCTTAACCTCTGATAATAAGAAAGGGGGACGGCAATACTCGCGGCTCGCGCGCGAGAACGAGACGCGAGATGTATCTTCTTCGGTGATCGTGAAGTGCAAGATGAGTACACAGTCACACAGTCACATACGGACCACATCCGAGTGAGGCCCGGCTTCGGATTTTAAAAAACGAAACGCGCGATCCGCGGTGCGCGTACGCACAGACGCGCGGACGAATTTCGGATTCGCGAATTTATGAAAAACTTTTTTTTTATTATGACGTTTTGAACTGTAACAAGTGAATTTTTATTGTGATTATTTTTGTGTCGTTTATTAAGTGTAAATATGAGGATTGAGAAGTAGCTGTTGAGTGGAGAACTATTTCTTTTTTTGGCAAAAATTAAGAAAGTCCAGTTAATCAGCTGTCACAAGAAACAGGTGCCAAGGTAAGTTTGTGATTTTTACAGTAGTTTATGACTGGAATACTCATTATATTTTACGAGTTTACAAGAATATTAAATGCTCATTAATTTATAATTATAATACATTTTAGTATGTATTTACGCGTTTCGTGTAATAATTTTGATTTGACAGATTTTATAAAGGATAGTCGTGTTTTCTATTCATCAATTTTTTTACGAGCGTGTTTTTATGTTATTTAATGGTTTATTTTACGGTTTTTAGCTACCTACTAAAGAATATTTGTACTTTTATTACTTTTTCATGGATTCATAAAAAAGATGAATTATACAACTATCGATTCTTTTTTGTATGCATAAAACTCATTATTGGAAAAACGATATTTATTCATTGTGATGTGTAACAAAACACTGTAAAGTTTTACTTTAATATTTAAAGTACTAAAAAGTTAATAATGAGATACAAACAAATACTACTTACTTATATGTCAATCTATATAAAGTTATTTATTGTAATATTTATAAATACGTACAAATGGCTTTTCCTTCGACTTTTAGCTAGCCATATTTGTTTTATTTTCCTTGATGTTTTAATCTATTTTTTGTGGCTACTACAAACTTGGTTAAATTTTTCAGAGTATACATACTAAACAAGTTTATCCTTGTATCAAATACAAATACAAAATACCTATAACCTGTGCCATATGCGTATTGATTTTAATTAGCTACTATAAAACCGCAAAAAAACATAACTACCTACTTACCTAGTTGTTTTCCGTAAATACCGGAAGTGTAGAAATATTTTTAATCCTTTTGCTTTTTATGACTCCGTGCCTTTACAAATTGGCTACTGTATAAGTATTTGATTGATGATTACTTAATTATTTTGTAATTATAAACTCATTTTAAGTTTGTTATCTGCTAATTCGTTGTATGGTGAGTTTACATAAACTTTACAGTCACTGTATAGTTTTCAGTGTTGAGAATAAAATTACATTGTTTTTAGAATTATACATAACATGTTATTCTCTCCCTGTTCTTGTACACAACTGTCTACATTTCTTTTTTCATTTCATATTTTCTTTAGCAGACCTGCTGGCAGTAATAATTTCTTTTGAAATAAACTGTGCCTTTATTTTATACACTACGTTTTGTTACATGTTTCCTTATGTTCTCTCTTGTGTGTACATAAATTATATAATAAATAAATATTATATAATTATGTTTAAATGTAACGGAAACACTCCTGTAACAAAAAAAAAACACTTTAAAGTCACATATAATTTTGAACGCAAACGCAGTTCAGAATGTGTTTCGGTACATGTTTCCAAACAAATAAATGATTTGATTTGATTTGGTAAAAATGTGCAATGACCACAAACACTGCTACTTCAGTTAACAGAAACCACATTACTGTGCTTTCAGTTCCACAGGCAGTACAATTCACCTAAACACCTTAGTGCATATCTGAAAAAGGGTATCATAATTATAGGGTATCATAGGGATATCATATCTATCTAACACTGAAAAAGGGCCTCATCATTGCGCAAAAACAGCCAGTAATACAATAAAACACTCAGACAATTCCCAAATGAAACCTTTACGCACGGGAACTATCTAACTATCGAGTTGGCGCCAAAAATTTCCGTATGGATATCATTAATCTTCCTCATCTAGCCAGCTGGACCAGCCAACCAGTCATGCATTCCGATCGAGATAAGATACAAGATCAAAGTTCACACCTTCGCGGTACTTATTGTTTTTACTTACGTACTTATAAACTTATGGAGTTGTGAAGAGGTGGGAAAAATTGTGATGACGATTCGGAGTATAATTTGTATGTTGCGTTGCGAATTTTTTAGTGTTGTTGGTGTTGTGCAAAAATAAGTTTTTTTCCGCGAACCGCAAGACGTTGCGTTTTACGTTAGAAAGCCTCCCACTAGGTGTACTGATGACCTGTTGAAGGTCACGGGGATCCAGTGGAGGCGAGACGCCCGGGCCGGTCAATGTGGCGACACTTGGGCTCCCCCAAGTGATAGGCCTCCGCCTATCTCCAGCAGTGGACGTGTTTTGGCTGAAATGATGATGATGAGGAAAATTTTGAGTATGAATGTGGATGGGAATGAGAGTGAAGGAAGACCAAAGAAACGATGGATGTGCTTTGTAAAGGATGTTAAGGGTAGGAATGAAGTGTCTGGCGCAATAGAGAAGTATGGAAGAAGAAGACATACTGGGCCGAGGCCAAATAAATTGGGATAAGGGCAGGAGAATGATGACGCTCTTTAAATACGATATTAAACTCTTGTTAGGGAGATACTGTATGATGAGCTTCACTTCTGGGAAAAAGTAATACCCACCCGGAAGTGTATGTAAAATGAACTTTAATTTGATGTTTCAACGTGTACGAGGTATTTAAAGATGTATTTTAGGATCCTAGCTGGTGACGTTATAATTATGGTTTCTGCCTACCTCCATGGGTAAAAGTTGTGAGTTTTTTATGTACATGTGTTTCAGTTGAAGTATTTTGTAGGATACAGAATTCATGTATGTTTTTACAGGCGGAGATGTAAAATTAAACTTGACTAATTCGAAATACTCTCTCAGAATCTCGATGAGGAATTTTCTCAATTATTATTGAGTAATTGGTCATAGCAAACTTTCGGAGTTCCGTACTTCGCGATAATGAACATTCTGAATACAGTACTTCGTAGTAGCAAACTTTCGGAGTAACGTACATCGGAGTGACGAACATTCTGAATACAGTACTTCGTAGTAGAAAACTTTCGGAGTAACGTACATCGGAGTAACGAACATTCTGAATACCGTACTTCGTGATAGCGTACATTCTGACTTACGTAATTCGGACTCACAAACTTTCTGTATACCGTACATCGGCATTTCGAACTTCGGAGTAACGAAATACAGTCCCCATCCACAGACCGACCTAGGCAAGCACAGCTTTAACTAGAGATCGACCCAAGTGGCAGTTCTTATTAAGCCACGAGCTAAGCTATTAAGCACTTCTTCTTTCATATTTCCCTATAATTCGTGATATCATCAGTCTCCTCTCCATCCATATATCCTTCAATTCATTCATCGTTCATCGTATTTTTCCTGCTTACCACGATGTTCCCATAAATTAACGTGTAAAATTACAATCCCATTAATTGCCAGTAAGTAATTAACACTTTAAGATTAACAGTTCACATTCGTAACTTTATGTATTATCTTGATTAAATCCGTAAAGCTCTTTTATTACAATTTAATTTGTAATTATTCTGTAGAGTAAATTATTTATCTTACTTGAGTACCAAATAAGTTTACTGTTTATAACTTAGGCATACCTAAATGCATGCCGATATATAATTGTATTATTGGAATATCATTTCTCGTTGCTGGACCTGAGAATTCAAAATCCAATACAGGGTTTTTGTTTTAGCATTCACTCACATGTGTGTGAAAATGGATAATACAAAATGCGTAAATATTATTTAGGAGAAATTGGTAATAGTAAGGCAGACATGTTTATTGGTATTGATGTTTTAATCATTTTAGAAACAGACATCGATAAAATGTTTAATGACTGATTAACAGAATTATTTATAGTTGATTTAATGACTCATCAACAGCATTATTTATACGTTTTTCATTTGCTTCAGGCTAATTTGCATTTACACAAATTGGAAAAGTGAAGTAAAGAGAATAAAATGATTGATACATTGGTCGTGCATTCTCTTTAGACTTTGTACATCGTATTCTTTAAAGTTTTGTCTATTTCTCGTTAGGACTATTCAGCAGAAAACCATATCTGATCGTTATTAGTTAAGATAAAATAAAAAGTTAAGTCAGTGCCATAATTTTTCAGTTGTCGATGATAGGTATGAGCCTATCATATCTTCTTTAAAATAGCCTATCATATCTTCTTTAAAATAGCCCCATGCAAGATTATCACAAACGGTGCATTATTATGACTGTGTACCATTTTCTATACACATTTAAACGAATAAATAAAATTAAAATTTCTGTTAACATAAAACCTCTTGTTTAATTTTTGTCTGTCTGTTTGTTATGGCTTATCTCCGAAACGGTTATACCAATTTTGATGGGACTTTTACTGGCAAACAGCTGATGTTATGAGGAGTAACTAAGACTAAGCTTTGCCTAAAATATATATATTATATTTATAAACTCGGAAGTTTTACGAAGTTGCGGGTAACAGCTAGTTAAGGCTATAATTCCAAAGCAAGAATTACGTCAACCCACTATATAATTGTAACGTTCGTTTAACACATCAGAGATCGTCATGAACTCATGATTTTACTCAAGTGTGTACAATAAATAATAAAGCACCTCAAGGTCCGAAACATCTTGATTATTAATATGATCGTGTACAGTCACGAGCAGAAATTTGTATTCACTTAGTTGTCTTGCTAAGTGTGTTTTTTGAGACATTATGGTTGTTACTTTGTGAAGAAGAAGACATGTTGCGCCGACCCCAACTAAATTGGGATAAGGGCAGGAAAATGATGATGATGATGATGATGATGAGTGTTAGTTTGTGGTTAGTGCTAAGTAACTAATGACCAGCTGGTCCTGTATTCTACAATAATAATTCTTACGACATCACAAAACATATTTTTTTCTGTGATATTTAAGATTAATGTGAATGTTTTAGACACATAAACCATCGAGAATAAAATCTCAAAATGATGGCAATAATTGCGTATAAATCCAATGCATACCATTAAAGATCAAATCGGTCACTCAAAAGACCGTAAAAGGTGAATTTCTTTAATAATATGTTTAGATGTATACATAGTAGATACATGCCTGAAACTCGCACAAAATAGCGAAAGAAGCTTGCATACTTTTGTGCCTTAGTAAAAACAGGTACAGGAACAATAGGTACTCGTGTCAATATTGCGGAACAAAATCTCTTTTTAAAAATATTGGAAACGTATATTTTGTTTTATCAAATCAATAAAAATTGACGAAGATAAAACGCGTCAAAGATTTGAATGGGGGGTTGTGACGTCACTCACCGGTAAAACATGTCATAATAATGTCTTAGAATATGACGTCACACGAGTTTTCAAAACACTGTATCGCCTTCGTCGTCTAAAAAGAAAAAATATGTGATCGATATTTTTTGGAAATCTATCTGACGGACTTATTAGATTTTTTAGTTAACTACCTTATTATTTAAATAGTGAACAAAACGTAAAAGTGTGAAAAATTGTTGGTAGACCTAAATAAATAAATAAAAATCGATTTAATTATCTGAATACATATTTACGCCCGCGACTGTACTAGCATAACCTATGTTATTGGGCAATGTGTGTGTGTATCAATAAATGTATTTGTGTATGTATCTGTGTGTGTGTTAGGTAATCAATCATATACTGTGATATATCTGACACGTGTTAGAGATCACATTCATGTGTGCTTGTCACGGATGTTTGTAGGTTTTTGTGCATATGTTTTTTTTTAGTTTTAAGTTGTATTGTAAGATTGAGTTCTGTTTTTTGTTTTTAATTGCGGATTGCGACATTTTGCTTTAAGGATATTCAAAAAGAGAACCGGGAATAGTCGTCAAGGTAAAACGTAAAATTATTGTCTTGTGTACTAATGTTTTTGATGCCAATATATACAGATAGTCGTTAAGGTAAAACGTAAAATTATTGTCCTGTGTACTAATCTTTTTGATGCCAATAATGATACAGCACTAGTTCTATTGTTGATGTAAAAAAGATTATGATTAATACAACTTAAAAATGCGACGAAAGACCAAAAGGATATAATTATGTATACAGCATAGATCACTGAACTGTTTAACAAATAAGTAAATGTACCATATTTCACACAAATAAATATTATTCTATTTTTAACGCCTTGTACGCACGACGACCAAAAAAACTATACAAAACCAGTTTATGCGGATCTCTCATTGTAAGAGAATCTATACAAAGCGAGGATATGTTATACTGGTAATGCATAGCTTGATGTGACATCAAGTCCTACTACCGTGCTCACTTAACGGTCGACCAGTTTTAACCCTTATGCTCTGAATCATAAGGTTGAAAAGTAATGTCAAACGCCAGTCAAAGCGGTATAAAAAGCTGCATATAAGTTACATTTCTGGTAACTTAAGTAACAAAACTGACATGTACAGTTTTCCACAAAGTCCAGTTTTCACTCTTTATCTAAACCTACAGTTCAGCTATTCCTGGATTCTTGGAGAGTTTCGGTTTATCATCACGCGCTGCTCGTTAAATTGTGGTTAAGGATACTTTCGCCACAGTTCTAGAACTAACTACATAGTTTCCTTTGCCTCTCTGAGTCAACAGATTATGATTTTATTTTTGTACTAATCGAGAGTGCCAATTTTCTGGGCTACTTTCATAATTGTTCTTTCTGTCAAAATATTTTAACTAGTACTCTTTGGTTTTACAGTTTATTTTATTAAGGAAGAACTGGTCAGTCATTCTTCCATACAAACGTAGTATAGTGATTACTCGTCTGTTTTGACGGTGAAGATCCAAAACTAAAAATTGTATCAACTGGTCTTGTCATTATCTAGCCTTGTATGGAAGCAGAATTGAAAAAAAAACATTGGCTTAGAAGTTATGAGCGTCGAAACTTTCATATTTTAAAACTTATTTGAACTCATCTTTCGGCGTAAATAAATTACTTATGTAGTATGAAAATGGAAAAAGTGAAACCGTACAGGGATAGATCATTTATTCAAAAGTTCAAATAAATTGGTTTAAGTGGATACATCCAGTAGTGTTTCCATAATATCTATACGCCCAAAGGTCAATTTATGAAATTTTACGCGCTCATTTTCGTTATAAATCGTCGTATATTTTCTAAATAAATATATAGAGAAAAACTAAATAAATGAATACTAAATGAATGAAACTAGATAAATTTAAAACATTACCAAATAGCATGCATATAAGCCACGCCCGGCAACGAGTTTGAGACGTCCACTAGTGCAACCTTAAGAAATGGTTATTTAGGATGACTGAGATCTAGATACAAAGCAACATTTTTTCTTCGGAACACGATTCACACAAGCCGTAAAAATAACAGTTTACCTACAGGTGCTTTACATTTCTATTTACACCTCTGCCTATCTACAATAGAAAACATGGTGATAACATAGCACAGCGTGCACTGTGACATCTAATTACACTTTTGAACAACAAAACTATAATTAGATGTCACAGTGTACGCTGGTCTTTCAGACCGCACAGAGTTTTATGTCATTGGAGTGGGGCTCAAGTTACAAGAGAACAGCGATTACGGAGTTACAGCGTTTTTTGGAGAGTTCCGTACCTCAAAAGAAATAAATGAAACCCTCCCGCTAATGTGTCTGTCTGTCTGTCCGACCATCCCCCCCCCTTTATCGCCAAAACAACTGATCCTAAAATTTTGAAAAAATACAAAAAAAAAAATTAAATACGAGGTCTTACTTTTGTGACGTCAAAAGCAAGGACCACGTATCATGTTGGTCCTCCTTATGGAGAGGAACCTGAATTGGGTTTATCTAAATGAATACTTCTTGAAAAAATAAGGCCTAAAAAGAAAGCCCTTCTGAGTCAAATAAATGTTAAATAAAGGTAATCCAACTGTAGGTATATCCTGTTTTTCGTATTAATGAAATGTTAAAGACTATTTCGATTTCAAAATGTTTAGTAATATTATATGTAGTTCGAGATCTATATTTTGAACGACCACAATAACCACAGAAGAGTGAACTTCAACTGAATTAGCAAACTACAACGTAAGCAAAAAAAAAAATGCAACCATACAAAAAAGTAATTGAAAACAAACTAAAGCAGAATCACCACTCAAGAGTAAAAGTAAACCATTAATGCCCTATTAACAGACCGCTTAGTTTATAACAACAAACAAAAACATTGCTTGTCACCATGACAACCAAGTTTGTAAACCATGACAGTTTGCCAATGAGACGACAAAGAAGCACAGTCATGGCGATTTTAAAATAAATTTAGCGATTAAAATCAGTGAGTTTGTGTTCGTAATTTTGCTGGACATAATTATGTATTTTCTATAACTAAAGTCGTCCAATTGGCATTGAACGAAATAAAGAAAATAAATTTATTAGAGCTAAATATGACACAACCAAAAAATTTAAAAATAAGCTCTTGGTAAAACTAGGTTGATATTTTTTCTTTTGTGTAAAAGCTTGTTCTAGTAGGTACATTCTTTAGTTTTGTGTTTATAACTCCTGACCGGTTTCAATTTAATTCACACTTGATCAATAATAGCTTTATCAAAATTCACACCTAAATATTTATTGACCGTAATAAATACGATTCTCAGTAATATGACATTTCAAATAACATCAAATAAATTTTGTACCCTAAAAATTTGAGATCTAAATACAAAGTGATACAAGTCTTAAATATTACCGTAGAAAATTGAATAAAGCATTATTTTGAAAGCATTCAAGAAATTATCGCTCTATTTTGTGGAAGAAAACGCATAATTTTACAACAAAGCATGTCTTTTAATTTTTCAACCTGAAAAATTGCGTAACTCGCTTTCCACTTCTAACTTAAAACTCATCTTTGAATAAAGTAGAAAGTTAGGAAACGGGTATGGTTTTTACAACAGGGTGTGTCTGTGGTCAACTAGGCTTTACTAGAGAACCGATGGTATTTTCACCTCTTCTGATTTAATGGTGGCCTGTCTTGTCTATGTCTTGCAATTGTCTGGTAACCGTCTGCTTGTTTTTTAAGTTTGCACTTGGGATATATTATATTATATGCTTCGTTAAGCTTTACGTGCTTGTGTTTTTACGGGTTGAGTTTGATGGTCTGTTGTGTTCCTACTGATTGGTAAAACACGACTTTTAACTTATGATGTGGTTGAAGATACTCAAGAGACGTGGTTTGGCAACGGCCATTGGAAGTTGCCAAATCCTCTAAACTTGATCTGATACAATGAGATAATTATGAAATGATACCTACCCATCGATTTTATTTCATTAACGTATTTTATTACCAATCTTAACATAAAATATATCATCATCTTACTGCCTTTGTCCCATTATATTTGGCGTTGGTTGGGGTTGGCTTCTCTCATTTTTTCCTGTCAGACGTCATGGCATCACTTATTCCTTTCTGTTGCATATCATTCATACAATTCATTCATCTATTCTTTTGACTCCTGTCCCTCTGCATTAATGTTCATCACTGTTTTAGTCACATGGTGTTTCATCCCTCCTCATTACATTCCAATTTTAGCATGTAGGTATTGATGCATTATTAAAATCATAATCACAGAAGACCTGGTCTTAATTTTTATTATAAAACAATTATTTGGTCCTTTCACCCACAAAGTAATGTCCACATAACAAATTCAAGTGGATATCCGACTTCTGTCGTTTCATAACGGTACCGAACCGTATCGATAAATTTATTTCGTAACACCAAAGTATTGGGATTCACCGTACACTTAAGATTTCAACGTGTAGTGCGATGTCAACACGTTCCGTGATTAATAGATTTTGAGGTTAGAATTAAAATGAGATGGGACCGTATCGGTTTGTTAGGCACCGTGCATACTGTGTCAGGCGGTAAAATGTTTTCGGTTTTTTTTGTTTGATATTGATGATGAATTGGATAATTTTACTTTTTTTGTGAGTAAATATTTTTATGTGTCTTTTTGCCATTGCCCAGGCCAAGTTAAGTGGATCGAGTTTTCAATATTTTTAATAATTATAATTATTATTTCTTAATATTAATTTTTATTATAATTTATAGTTTTTCAAAACTAAAAATGTCTGTTTCCTGTTTGGCTGTTGTATAATTTTTCACATTTTTGATCATTTATAAAGAGTCGTTTTTCTATTCGCAATTAAAAATTAAACCACTCGAAATAGATCGAGCTATTATCGCAATCGGAATTAACCACACCAAATGGCTTCCTAAAATCAACGCGAAACGAATTATTATATATTTTAACTATTAGAAGTAATAAATGATCGTCACACTTAATTCCAAATAGGACCAAGTGTCGGAGCTAATTGGCTACCAAATCAAAAAGAAAAAAACTGATGAATTTATTCTAATTCCTCTATTGACATTTGAAGGTGAGAAAAATAAAACAAAACGCAACAAGTAGAACAAGATAATAAAAAATACAAATTAACAAAAATCGATTTTATTTCTCCACATCATAATTAACTATAAAATCTATGTTATTCAATCAATGTCGTTTATGTGTCAAGTATTCTAGATACGGCTTTTAATAATAAAATCGTACGGGTTGACTTTTTTGCAGTTATTGCTTTTTTTTCAAAGTATTCAAATGTCTTAAGCTTCATTAATTAGAATTCTCTCATTCAAAAATCTGCTTCCAATTTTATATTATACCTACACGCTTTGTTCTACTGTGACCCATTTAAATTCAAATCTTACTTTTATTATAATCAAATAGAACAATTTATTCGCATCACATTTTGGAACCATTACACCAATATTGGGTGCTGATGTGGTTTAAAATGTAACATTACATAACAACATAGTCCTCATATTAACCAATTATGGTACAAAAAACTAAAAATAAACGAAATCGATACCAATACATAGGTGCACTTCTTCATTTTCAATTACATACTCACTTAACAAGCTATTATTGCACTGATAGGAACATAGTCTAATGTATTATATTATTATATTTTTCTATTCTTATTACTAGTACCTATTCTAATTTTAACTTAAGTATCACTCAAAGGGTGCCATGAACAATAACAAAATCATTAAACACAGTCAATCCAAAACACAAAAAACTATAAAACTTTATTATAATGAAAGTAATTGAAACAAAGTAAAAGTCTTAAAACATCTAATGTACATTCTCTCTAACCAAGCGGTAAAGTACAAGGAATGCGCCATCTGCTTCAACCAGTTAATGAGTGGCCAGTTAAGATTTATTTAACCTTATTCTTTTACTTTTAACTGCTTATCTTAAGTGAAAGCCTTATTTAATGCATGTCTTATAGTTAACGTATTACTATGTGGTGTTAACGCTTTGATAGATCAGGAATTGATTCAAATAAAATCGACTGTAAAAAAACATTTTTTTTTTGTTTTTGGAGTTATCTCTCGGCCCCCGACTCATGATTGTAGATAGTCTGTCTCTTATGTTGGTCTCGTGATCGCAAGCGCAACTGCTGATCATGAGGTCCTGGGTTTCGATTCCCAGGTTGAGTCAGGTCCGGTTAGTATGAATTTCTCAGTAGCAGCAATAGAGTCCGGATTTGTATCCGGTTGATGGCAATTAGCTCGCCACTCATTACATGAGACCTAAGTATATCTGATGAAATGTGGGATTATTAGATGTCTCTGCCCTTACCCCACGGGAAATACAGGTGTGATATTATGTTATATTCTGACATTTCCTTTTCTATTTCACCGTATCTATATATATAAAAATGAAACCCGTTTTCCGTTGTCACGACTTGGCATGAAAACGGCTTGACCGATTTGGCTGATTTATTTTTTTAAATGTTCGTTGAAGTTCAAGGATGGTTTTTACGGCGAGAAAAATTCGAATAATGGCCGGAAAAGCCCTAAAAACAGCCCTTTTCTTTTTCCCATACAAACGTTTTCTAACTAAAACGTAAAATTAATTTGAGCTTTAATACCGTACTATAAAGTTCAATTGTTAGTGGAGAGGTTCCGGGAAGGCAAAACAATTGAGTGACGTTCAGTTGTTCAGACAACGAATGACAACTTCAAACAGACCATACGACATTATCACAATAATCACAAATAATTACTGTTTCTTTCCCGATTTTTCAAATGGTGTTTGCGTATAATATAAAAATTAATTGCTGTTAGTTATATAGTCGCGCTAAAACTAGAGAACGGCTAGACCGATTTGTCTAATTTTGGTTTTGAAACATTTGTGGCAGTCCAGGGAAGGTTTAAAAGGTGAGAAAGTGGTAGGTAGGTAGGCAGGGTAGTAGGTAGAGTAGTAGGTAGGGTAGTAAGTAGGATAGTAGAGTAGGTAGGGTAGTCGGTAGAGTAGTAGGTAGGGTAGTAGGTAGGTCGGGTAGTAGGTAGGTAGGGTAGTAGGTAGGTAGGGTAGTAGGTAGGTAGGGTAGTAGGTAGGTAGGGTAGTAGGTAGGTAGGGTAGGAGGTAGTAGGTAGGTAGGTAGTTGGTACACAGGCAAGTAGTAGGTAGGAAAAAGGGCATTGCAACGCATGCCGGGAACAGCTAGTCGAAAATAAAAGAAAATATTGGCCAAAGTTTAATTTCAACATTCAGAAAATATGAGTTATTTTGGCCAATTTTAATTTATTTTCTAAAAAAATGCGACACAAAAACGCAACTGACAGCTGATATAACACAAAAAATCGTGGGAACGCAATCGACACAGGACAGTTCGATCAATAATTTATGAGACACTTTACAGCCAAACGTTCATTTTTATCGATAATCTTCTCGATCAAAGCTAGTATTTATATTAAATAAATATTAAATCTAGATTAAATCTAGCATTAAACACCCGTCATTATAGATTTTATGATAACGTATATGAAATAATAAAACTTTTATTTCCGTATAAATATAAAGTAATGGTACAGTTTAATTAAAGTTATATGCAATAAAATGGCTAGAGCAATTATTCAGTAAGTGAGGTCTTCGAGTTTTACCCCTGTGCTGAAAATTGTTATTCATTATAGAAATGTTTACGTGCCCTTATTAAAAAGCTCAAGAAACACAGATTTTAAAGGCATTTGATCAACCTTCAAAACGGACTGTTAAAAATGACTTAAATATTATAATCATAATATAGGTACAGTTAGAAAAAATATTAAAATAAATTAAAAAATCCCTTCAAAAATCAGCCAATATTGAAGGACAATTAGAATAAAAATATCTAATTAAGCATCCTCGTGTATACGAGATGCATAATATGTCCCATCCTTCACGAAAGCTGTGAAGGTACCTCTTAGCAGGCAATTCTAAAGTGCACTATGAAGTTTATTAAATTGATAGCTTTAGTAAGTTTAAAACTGTAATAGAGATTATTTAGAAATAAGTCATTTAAAATATATTTTACGAGACAAGTTATCAATATTTATTAAAAATTCTAAAAAAACCAGTGAATATTTTTATAACTTTAACTTTTTTTTAACTTTTGCGGATTATACATTTTATGATTTATGCAGAAATAAGACGAAGACTGGTTGTCAGACTTTCGAGCCACTCCTGCCTGCAACGACCACCAAACATCTACAATTGACAGCCGGGGCACATCTTTCCGAAGCCCGAAGGAAATGTAATGGGCCACCCCACCCATTCACAAATTAACTTTAGCAAGGGTGGCTTAACCTAAATATCGACCCGAGCGATTATTATATTTAGCCTCAAGCTCCTTTTAAAAATTATAAATAACAATTTAACTTTTACTGAAAAAAAAACGATCAATATTTTTTGAACACTTCTTTACATCAACATGTTCGCATTAGACATTTTTAAAACACGAATAGTTACTGAAACTTCTGTCGCCATCTGCATCATCATTAGCCATTAGTATCCCACTGCAAATCATGGTTCTCCCTACCATCCTTCGACTTATCTCCATTGAATCACACTCTTGAAATCAGATCGGTCAGCTTCCAGTCTTCCACGGGGCCACCACAGCTCTCAAATATGTCATAATATAAACTAATAACCGTCTTACATAAGAGCCACGTTACAAGCGCAGTCTACATTTCGCACGTTGTTCGAGCGTGCACTATAAAGGCGCTGGTCGCATTGCGCGCGTTCTAGACGCATTCTGTGTCGGTGACGTGTTTAGTACGGGGATAGTACTTGCTCCAGCACTAGCTTGAGTTTTTTGTCAAGTGTTAATTAATGTGCAAGTTTTGAGGATGTCTTTTGAGAAATGGTCAGATTGTTCTAGGACGTGACGGTTATTTTACGATTAAATAAGGAAAATTTACTTATTTTTACACTCTTGAAGTCTTTACACAAAGCTGTCAAAGTCAATTTCAAGGCTCAATGGGAAGTCCCGAATCAAAGAAAAAATTGTGTAGTCAAAATGTTTTGTAATTAGAACAAAATATTTAATAATAATTAAAAAGATTTAATGTTCCACACTAAAACAAATTATGCAATAGTAAATATTAACACGCCTACACGCAGAAGCTAAGCTACCATATTAAAATAATTAACATAAGCCATTAAAATTAACGAGTTTGCTCTACAAATTCTTCCTTTATAATTACCAAAAGTAGGCATTGTCCTTTGAGAATCATAACAAAATATTATTTTTACATATTTTATTACACAAAACTAAATAGAACCACCGAATAACCCCACACACTGGGCAATAATCATAAAAATATAATTAAGACGACATTTTTTATACTAAACAGTTTTTAATTATCATATTTTCCGTGAAGGTTTAATGTGTTAGTAATAAAATATTAAAATGCAAACCCTGAGAAGCGTTGAGTTTGCCCCATAATAAAATCATAAACTATCGCTAGGCCAAAATATGTAAAAAAAATATATTCACACTTAAAAAAAAATTGACAAAAACAGGTGTAAAAAACATTATACTCATTAAATTAGAATCAACAGCTACATGTATGAGATCACACGTAACCACAAACCAGCCTGTTGAGATATTTGATCGGGTTTATTACCCCAAAGGTCATTCATTAAAGCGGTATAACGGGGAAGCCCGTGTACATTGAACGTCCTTGACAACGTTAGTATTTATTTTTATATCTATTTGTTTATGTGTTTCAAGTCCACATAAATCTAGCTACTGGCCTTAGCAATATAATATTATTCACTGCTTCGTTGCTCTATAGGATGCCATCGTAAATTTTACTTGGCAGTACGACTTCCCCTCATAACATAGTGCTTCTAATTTTTGTTCTTGATAAGTCTGACATATCTCTTACCTACGTAGGTAGGTAGCTACCTCTACATACCTATTTATTAAATGCGACCATAAAGTTGTACTAACAGTAATATTTGTTCAAGCACACTTCCGTAACTACTATCTCCAACAAATAATGTTCCAGTAATCCCATCAAGTCAGTTCAAACGCAGCACGATGGGCCCAGTTTTGTAATTACGTCCTCTGAATAGTGTTAACTAACCTAATGCGTAACTGTCGAGTACTAGGAACGCATACTGTTAGCAGAGCAAAACTTACTTGTCTTGATTATCTGAGTTTTCCTTTAAAGAAAGATCGACTCATTTGCCTAGTAATTACTGATTCAGACGTTCCGATTGCGTAGGTTCGATATGGACTGACTACTGGTAAACAAGTACTGGTAATGTTTCTATGTTATCGCAATCTTCTTTAAGAGAGTCTTTACAAACAGCATCTGTATTGGGGATCTTAAAGAATGCCATTGAATAAAATCGACATCCGCTTCGTCTCGTTCCTGTTATAATGCCTTCTACCTTTTATGTGATGTTTCCTCATTTAGTGCTAATTAAGTACTTTGAAGTCCACTGATTGAGCCAGTCGTCTGGTTTTGGATACCTTGCAAAATAATAGCTAATGTTAAAAAAAAGAATTATTTTAGAAGTAATGATGTCGATTTTCGCAACAAAAAGGGTGCACATACCAGGATAGCATGACTTTAAAGGAGACGAGCCAAACATAGCGGTGAGTGACCTAAGTCTACTAATGATATCATTAATAATAGAAAGGTCTCGAATGCCATAATCGTTAAAAATATCCTGATGAAGGTAATCAAAATAAAGTTTTGTGGAATGCAAATCTCGATTTAATTAGGTACCTTACCAAAACAAATATTAAAATTTTAATATCTCACTCTGAGCTAAATTAAAACGGCTAATTTAATCAATTAGAAGAACTCCAGTTCATTAATTTAAATATATCGGTCGAATAAAAAACCGAAGTATTTGATTAGTGATAATGATAGAAATACAAAAGGATCAATAAATACAAGAATACTGATACATTTGCATTGATAATATTTTATCGATTTAATTCGGGTTGATCAAATATTTGGCAGATAAAAATACTTTTGCAGTCTATTCTTTAAATAAAAGATGTATTTTATTTTGGTTTTAGGTATTTTCAGGGCACGAAACTGTGTCCGGTTGGCTTTGATTTATTTTTGTCTGTTCGGTTTATCTTGTTCTTTTCTTTTTTTATTTTATTTGTGGCATTTGTTACACACACACCTAATTTTTGAGAAATATTCGCAAGAATTAAATAGAAGTTTTTATCAAGACAATGTTATCGAAAGCTATCCAACACCTGGAGCCTACCTGGAGCCTGGAGCCTAGATAGGTGGTATTTGTACTGGTATTCAGATGCATCCGTTTCGACTGGAAGCTATCTTCAATAGAGATGGGAAAAGTCCGGGAGATCTAGAAGATGTTGATAATATGCACCGCTTTTATTTTGACTTACAAAATTCGTACATATAAACTTTATGCATAGAATTTCAAACTTCGGAGTTCAGAAATACAGTTCTTTTGTACGTTGACTCGAGAAAGCATGTAAAGCACAAACATATATGTTATATACAATACATGAGGAGCATTATAATATTCATTGATAAAATAATATGTTCTGTTTACATTCTTAGATTGCTACGATATGGAACTTTATAACCACGACATTATCGGTATACACAATCTAAATCCATTCTAATATAACCGCGTATTAGTTCCTAACATCAAACAAGCTACCGGTATAAAAAAAGTCACGATCGAATCGTAAAAAATAATGTAAAACCGTAATACTATCGGTTTTACTATATTAATTCTGGGTCAGTTGTGGTGTAAATAATTAAAAATGTTAATGATATTATAATTTTTATGATCACCAGAAAATGATGGTATCATTTTTAAATAATCGTGTAATTAATATTAGATATCCACGCTTTTAAATGTTCTGGTTTCGTATTGTATCATCTTCTATACATCTGTACAAACAAATAAATAAAGTGTATGTTTGTAATTATTTCAAAATGACAGCTTTTTACTGAATGAAAGTGAATATTTTACAGTTTATAACAAACCCACCTCTTTTAATTTTTTGTCGGTATGTCTACGATTGGATCCGGTTAATCTCCGAAATGGCTGCACCGATTTAGACGGGACTTTTACTGCTAGATAGCTGATGTTGTAGTTTTGTTTTCTAACATGAGCTTCTTTTATTTTTGAAAAAATATTAGGGTTCCGTGAAAAACCTATTTAAAATATTAAATATTTTTTTATAAATTATAATTTCACGCGATTGAAAGTCGCGTGGCACAGCTAGTTATTAATACTTACGTATAAATGGGTATCTTTAAATAGATCTGTGTCATCGGAAACGGGTTTCACTTAAAGAAGAAAACATGAGTGTTGTTTTTCCTAGTTGTTATTCATCGGAATCAGTCCAGTAGTTTCGGAGCCACGGAGCAATTAAGTCAGTTTATGGTGAAACCTGATTGGTATTATTACAATATTACCTATGAGTAATTGTTATGGTATGTGAGTATCACTATATTCAGTGTGAACACTTGTTGGTTACATCACACATCTTACATCATCATCATCAGCCTAGCCTTTTCCCAACTATGTTGGGGTCGGCTTCCTGTCTGAATACCAGTATTTTACATGGAGCGACTGCTCATCTGACCTCCACAGCCCAGTTAATACTAGGTAATACGATACCCTTTGGTAAGCCTGGTTGTCAGACTTTCAGGTCACTAACTTTAACCTTACTTTAAATATAGACAAATAATGTCTTACCGCTTGAGTAAATTTTTGGCGTACCAAATCAATTTCCTACTGGTATTTCTTTTAAATCCAGTCTTACCAAACTACAGAGGTCAGATAGATAGTCGCTCCATGTAAAATACCCTATCCAGTTGCTTCCAGTAAGACTGGAATCCGACCACTGCCTAGTTGGGAAAAGGCTAGGCAGATGAGGATTTCTCTAATATCCAGAAAACACTCATTTAGGTCATCTCAACGGTACCAATAATAATCACATTAAAAATAATTCCTAAATACACATACACACAACATAATATAATATAATTTTGTAAACACAGAAAACGGGTGAACCATGTTTGCTTATTATTACGAGCTCCCGATATGTTTTTAGTATTAGTGATTTTGTCATTTTAAAAACTTAATTACTAAATGATACATAATTCAAAACACAAGCATAAATCATCAAAATCATTACTCAAGACTTTGAACTGATTACCAGTAAGTCAAACAATCGGTCACGCTCACACGCTTGACGTACCGATGATGTGCCGATGACGTACAGGTGACGCGCTCGTCAAAGATCGGGATGTTTCGTGACGCATCGGACTAGAGTTGCACGAGTTAGGTAAGGATGGGGCTATGGTGATGAGCGGAGCGATTTGGTAGTGGGCGGTGTGGTAAGCGAGAAGCGGTTAGAGATTTGAAAGAGACGAGATAAGTCAATTTACTCTAAAATTAAATAAACGTTTTTCTTTCTGAATGTAAGATACTTAAAATGTCATGAAATTGTAGTAGAAATAAAATGGGAAATCACCAAATTGTTGCACTATAGTCGATCATCATCTGCCTAGCCTTTTCCCAACTATGTTAGGGTCGGCTTCCAGTCTAACCGGATGCAGCCGAATAACAGTACAGCGACTGCCCATCTGACCTCCACAACCCAGTTAATACTAGGTAATACGATACTCTTTGGTAAGACTGGATGTCAGAATTTCAGGTCACTATAGTCGATGTTATTATTATCAGTCATTAATTGTGTCCTATTGCAAGGTAAAGGTCTTATTTCCCTCTGTCTAGTTATCTCTATTTATCTGCTGCTAGCTGTCATTTGCCAATCCTTGTGAAAAGAGTTGAGTTCGTCACGTCACGCCATGTTCTTCTGAGCCTGCTGCGTTGCCGTTTTCTGCTGTTTGGGATCCATTGTGTGGTTATATTAGTCCATAGCTCTCCCGATATGCGACAGATGTGGTCAGCCCTGTCGATAATTCAAACAAATTCAAAATATAAATAATTACATCGGCCTGTAATATCATCATTTGCACCAAAAGTTGCGTCAAGGTATTTTGCTATCTATTCTAAAATCAAGACGAATTAAAAACATAAATTATACTAATTCTGGACCTAATTACTGCTTGCTATGTTAATTGCATTAGCATCAATCAATGTCACTCTTATTTCTACAATTTCAAAATACTAAAACGTCATTTATATCATTTTAAAAATCACAATCTCGACATCATCTTAACATGACCGTAACCTTTCAACGTTTGTTTTTTCAAAGTAATTAAACCGTTACGATTTAAACAGATGTTTATACCAATAACTGTTTTGTTGGTCTAGTGGTCTGGAGCGCGACTGCTGAGCATGTAGTTCTGGGTTCGATTTCAAAATCACATTCATGGAGTCAAGATTCACATAACATAACATCACGCCTGTAATCCCCTGTTAGGCAGAGGTGTACCTAAAAGTACACCAACATTTCGCCAGTTATGTTTAATTCCCATATAATAGGGGGCGAGCCTATTGCCATCAACCGGGCACAAATCCAGACTCCGTGGCTGTTTCTAACAAATTCCTGATGAAAAAAGCAAATAACACTTTGGCCGACCCGGGAATCGAACACAGGACCTCATGCTCAGCAGTCGCGCTTGCGACCACTAGACCAACGAGGCAGTCTAGATTCGTGCCCAGTTAATGGAAAAAAGTTCATCTATTACACGAGATGAAAACATAACTGGTGGAATTCCGATGTACTAGTAAAACCTAAACCTTAAACCTTTGGTGATGACAAACGCTATCATCATTTTCGTGCTCTTCATCAACAGCCTATTAATGTTCCCACTGCTGGGACACAGGCCTCCACTCTTTGAGAGGGAATGGGCTATAATCTATCACGCGGGCCCAGTGCGGATTGGTAGATGTCACAAGTCTTCGAATTTTTGGTTCTATAGGACATGCCGGTTTCCTCACGATGTTTTCCTTCACCGTTTCTGAGAGCAGTGGTGATGAAATAAATTACACAAAGTAATGCGCCTGCCTCTGTTTTTTTGGCGGGTGGAAAATCATCAAATAACTCCTCCAACTCTTGGGCAGAGCGAAAGGGAGTGTCAGACTTCTACTGGCTAAAAACCACCCATGCTCCTTGTTAGCCCTTAATGTCCAGGCCGCGGTATCTTTTGCGAACAACCCGTAGGTTCGGGGCTGCTACCACTGGGCCAGCACTGCTGTTTCCTGCTCTCATCCCAATTTATTTATGGGTCGGCGCAGCATGTCTTCTTCTTCCATACTTCTCTATTATTCATCATCTCAGCAGTCACCTCCTTTCTAGTCAAATCATCCTTTACACAGCTCATCCATCCTTTCTTTGGTCTTCTTTAACTCTTAAAGCTATCTGCAATCATATACATGGTGGTGCCGACAATACGACAATAAATGAAACCACTGGTAGTTCTAGTTCGTAGGAACATTATTAAACTATCAAATAAATCTTGACACCTAAATAAAAAAATGTAAAAAAATCAATAAAACTAAGTAGCATAAAACTGTAAACGAAATACATTACAATTTACAAACAAATATTGGTTTACTAACCTTAGGAATAATTTACACCGATTAACGTGTGGAAATAAAATGTAACAAACGAATTTGGCAAAGACATTTAGGTAGGTTATTGTCGTATCGTCGGCACCACGACGGTGTTAGGATTTATTTGATAGTTTAATAATGTTCCTATGAACTAGAACTACCAGTGGTTTCATTTATTGTCGTATTGTCGGCACCACCCTGTATTACAGGCGTTCTGTTTGGGTTTTTTTATTCGATGGCAAAATCGCGAAAATATTTATTTACGTGTGACTCATTAATTTCTGTGGCTAAGATTTATTGAGTATAATGTAAACCGGAACTAGTGAATAGATCGACAATCGATGAGAATAACATCGATACGTTTGTTGATGTCGTAAAAATTGATTGTGAAACTGTAGATTTATTGTTGTCATTGTTGGGCGGTTAATTTGATTTGATTAGGATTGTTCAATTTTAGCTTTGATATGTTGCGATTGATTTAATTTAGTATCGTTTTATGATAAACTTGCTTCCACTCACGGTTTCACTCCCGTCTTCTTTTTCTTTACGTGTCAATGATCTCAAATTGTGTTAGACCAGTATGTAGCCACCTTTTGTTTTTTTTTTGGCGGATGGAAAATCATCGAATAACCCCTCCCACTCTTGGGAAGAGCGAAAGGGAGTGTCAGACTTCTACTGACTAAAAACCACCCGTGTTCCATCTTAGCTCTTCATGTCGAGGCCTTCAGTCCCGTTATGTACGGAAATTATCTCACATGAATGTTTTGTAGGTAAAGAACTTTCGGAATCGCATCAGCAGTTCCAAAGATGTTCAAATACATACAAATTTCATCATTATTTTCCTGCCCACGTCTCTTGTTATTTAGTAACGGCGCAACACGTTTTTTTCTTCCATTTTCCGTGAATTATCACGCTATCATTTACTCCTATTTTCTTCATATAATTCCTCACACAATCCCTCCATCTTTTTTCTGGTCTTCCTCTCCCTCCTTCGCGCTCTTTTAGTAACATGCGATTCGTCCCTCCTCACCATACGTCAACATCACGGCAGTCAATTACCTTTCAATTTTCTGTATCTGGTGCAACTTTCAAACCGATATAAAAATACCTCTTTATTACAATATTAATAAAGAATTTAAAAATGGAAGACATTGGTTTAGGTTATATTAAATAAATTATATACGAGTTAAATAAAATTAACTGTTAATTAACAGTTGCCGTGACAGATTCTGCTTCTAGCGGAGTTTATCTGTCTAGTTTAAATATATTTCTAATAATATATAAATATGTTATGTTTATAACTGGGTGTCTGCCGTTTTGGGACAAGAGTAACTTATTAATCAGTTGACAAATAATATAATTCTGGTGTCTATTCTTAGATTATAAAAACTATTAAATAAACTAACAAGAATAAAGTTTCTTGTTTGTTTATTTTTACGTTTAAACGGCATCAAAAAACTGCTCCTTAACGCTGTCAGTTAGTAATGTGCCCAAGAGACTGGCGGCATTGCCACGTTGTGTGGCAACATTTAACCTCTGGGCAAGGTTAAAGTCAGCCCTAGGGTCATGAGAAGCGTCAACTATAGGCGTTTAGAAATTTCCTCAAACAGGCTTCATCATCGTCTTCCTGCCATTTTTTTTTTGGTGGGTGGAAAATCATCAAATAACCCCTCCCGCTCTTGGGCAGAGCGAAAGGGAGTGTCAGATTTCTACTGACT
Organism: Diarsia brunnea; assembly: GCA_949774965.1. Classification (NCBI taxonomy): domain Eukaryota; kingdom Metazoa; phylum Arthropoda; class Insecta; order Lepidoptera; family Noctuidae; genus Diarsia; species Diarsia brunnea. The sequence goes on from OX459009.1 coordinate 1,567,397, forward strand.
AAAAACCACCCATGTTCCTTCTTAGCCCTTGCGTCGAGGCCGCGGTATCTCTTGCGAACAACCCGTATCCCATGTTATTTGGGATCGGCGCAACACGTTTTTTTTCTTCAGTTCTACCCTGTTAGTCGTCACGCTATTATTTATTTATTTTTCCTTCATATAACTCCTCACACACTCCATCCATATTTTATTTCCTCTCCCTCTTCATTCATCCATACTTGGCTAGATTATTGTTCCAAATATAAATTAAAATAAAATCCTAAAAATGAAAATCAACACTCTTTAAATTATCATAAAAAGAATCGTGATCCAATTTAAATTGTATTTCATTGTGACGTCCGAATCTTAACGAGCGATCGTTCGGCTCGTTTCGGCTGTCACCTTGCGTACGCGCACGTTGACACCGCACGTCAAAATCAACGAAGTAGTGACAGACGAGTTAATTTGAACCCAACACTTTAACAAGTGATGGGTTAGGGTTCAGTTTTAAATGCTGGTTAAATGTTATTTAATGGCCATGTAGTTTCAACAATAAACTTTGAGATGGAATAAGGCTCCGACCAAAATATAGTAATGAAAACTACAATACATAAAAATCATAATTACATAAATGCGATTCTTAGACAAGGTTGAAAAGTTCAGAATTATTTTACATCGAAGCGATACTATACGCACAATGGCCCAATCAAGAGGCTAAGTGCGGATAAAAGCCCAGTTAAACTAAACTAAACTAAACTACATCGAAGCGATCCCTACCCAAGGTCCTGGATATAATTTGCAGTCTCGTAACACAGATGCTATAATTTTTTTAATATTAAATGGGTCCAATCTTGCCCTTTTTTTTTTTGGGGGGTTGGGAAATCATCAAATAACCCCTCCCGCTCTTGGACAGAGCGAAAGGGAGTGTCAGACTTCTACTGACTAAAAACCACCCATGTTCCTTCTTAGCCCTTCATGTCGAGGCCGCGGTATCTCTTGCGAACAACCCGCAGCCCCGACGGGGTCCAATCTTGCCCTGAGGACAGAAACGAGAATGACTGTGGAACGAGCTAACCCAAAAGAAGTCTAACAATTCGCATTTTAATTGGGGTCATGTGGACTTGGGTACACCGAAGAATGTAATTGTCCCCAAGTGTCGTATGTGTCCTGGTTGTCTGTTATCCAATTTGCTACACCTAAGTACTAGTCAAATCAAAGCAACATACGGAACCAATCTCTCAAAAGATGGCTATCCAAATTAAACGAAACCATTGCTGTCCCGATTATGAAGGGTTCTTAAACTTTTTTGGTACCTTTTGGGCATTGTCAGCCATAATAATGAGTTCGGTCTCATGTTTACAAAATAAATTTGGAAGTTCCCTTGGAACTCACTGAGTTGACAGCTTCTTGACAAACCATTGTACATTTGTTGGCTCTCACCTACATTGAAGATGTAGGAATGTTCTAAGAAAACGTATGAAATAACATGGAAATTAATAATATAAATATGTGGCTCCATTCATACATGACCGCCTAGTACATCGTGACTGAGCTCTTGACTTTATAGAAACGAATGCTGTTTGAAGAATGATGATGATTGGTGATGTCAGTATGATATCATCTGTAAATGAAGATCCTGATTCTCACGCATTTGAAAAATAGAGCGTTCCAAAGACCTTTTTTCATTAAATTATTCAGATTCTAATGCAAATGGTTGAGTACACAGGCTAAATAAGAAAAAAAGAAAAAATAGGGTAGTTGACAAAAAAAAAATAATTAGTCCGTCAGACAGATTTCCAAAAAATAATAGACGCTTTTTTTTAAATTTTTCACGCAAACAATAAATGAAAACGATACAGTGCTTCGAAAAATCGCGCGACGTCACAGTTTGGTACATTTTTTACCAGAAAGTGACGTCACCAGCCCTTTGACAGGTTTTATTTTCGTAATTTTTTATTAATTTGTTAATTAATAATAATAATAATTTATTAATTTTTAGTCTGTCAACTACTCTATTTCGGAGCACGTGCAAGACCAAGACATACAAACAAAAAATTAAAATATGTCACATAAAACCAAATAATTTTATTGTGTGTAATATCGTGTGGGAGATTTTCTGCAGTTTCGTCCTGACCCCATCGGAATAAAAGTTAAGTATCAAAAATACGTAGGTAAAAATCAAAAACAGGGTTTTTTCATTAGGAACTTCTCAGTAGCAGCCACGGAGTCTGGATTTGTGCCCGGTTGGTGGCAATAGGCTCGCCCCCTATAACATGGGACTTAACATAACTAGGGAAATGTGGGTGTACTTTTAGGTACACCTTGGCCTAACATTTCGGGAATTACGGGCGTGATGTTATCATTATCAGCCTATAATGTTCCCACTGCAGGGACTCAGGCCTCTCTAGGAGAGTGATGGGCTATAAACCACGCGGGCCCAGTGCGGGTTGGTAGATATCACATATCTTCAATTTTTTTGGTTCTAGGACTAGGATGTTTACCTTCACCGTTTTGAGAGCAGCGCTGATGAAATAAGTTACACAAAGTAATGCGCCTGCCAGGGTTCAAAACCTCCGCTTACTTTGCGTAAGTCGGGGCTACCACCACTGGGCCAACGCTGCTTCGTGATGTTATGTTACAAACAAAACATAAGAAAGTTTCAGAATGCCCCAACATAGTCCCATTCATCATTTATACTTATCAAGTACTAGACCAATCTATGAATGGTCGTTCAACTGTCTTCCACAACTTTGATGAAACGTCATAAAACTGTAGAGAAATGGATGTCTATGGTCTTTATGGTCGTCGGCCCATTTGTGGATAATTGTGAAGTCACACATGGTCGTGACATTTTTGTCACAAGCTATTGCACCTTAAAGTTGAACGCAAGATGGATGGGCTTTTATTAGCTGGCAGACGAACCAACTGCGAATGCAGCGTAGTAATTATTTGTGTTAGATTTTGATGTGGTGAACTGGTACTTATTAGATACCTTGTATGTTTGCAGCGAGGTATATAGCTTTTAGATTATTTCCCAAGTCGCTTCAGTGCAAAAAGAAATGCAGTAAAATTCTTTACAAAAATATGAATTATCCTGACCAGGACATTAAATCAGTTAACCAATTTTTCTTTACCGATTGCATATTCATGAACTTGGCTTTTCACTGAAGCTTCTCAGGTAGAAACTGCAAAACACCACCAGTTTCATTCAAATCTTTACATATTATGTTCCTTTTGGTTCGTCCTCCGCTAATTGTAATATTTTGAACGAGCGACTCATCCCTCGATTTGAATATTACAGTTGAGACACTCCTAATTTTAACTTTAACGTTCGAACCAGATACGGAACCAAGGTATTAAGACTTTTAAATTTAAAAACGAGGCTCAAAAATGCATTACAACACTCCATAACACAATCCCTTTATCTCAGCACTGTGCTGATAACTTTCAATACCGGACAGTGTACACAGTTTTCACCACCGATGTCAACTTCGGTGACCCACAAGTGGGACTGTGGGTCGAAGCGATTTCCGTGGAAGGCCCACCCACGAAGTGACCCCTAAACTTCAAGCCAGTGCTGATGGGAGCCAGCGAAAAAAGTGGTTACTGTGTGTGGCATTTTAATGTCCACGGTTCGGTTCTCGACTGATGCTTTTTTCGAGTTAATCTGGTTTTTAATAAATTGATTTTTCGCGGATTCCGGTGTGGGATGGAAATTTTTTAGGTGGATTCAAGGAAATGATGTTAATTTAAGCGGAATTGCTAATGGGTGTAATTTAATCATTTTTAAACAAGTTTTGATGTATAATATACAGACCAGAATTTAGACGATTTAGTTGGCTGACAGACAACTCTTTGTATCGAAACATTACATCCACATTTATTTTCATGTTCACTGACGCAACAAAACCTTTTCGGTTTGCCCAACGAACCCTAAAAATTTGTCACCATTAAAGGTGAATGACCTGATGTGCACTTCATGGAGAAATTCTTAGCCATCGCCGAGGTCATTGACCACCGGACCAAATAAATCCACATTTGTGTGCGAAACTGTATTTATCGATTGAATCATTACTAAAGGTCACGGGTTCGAGTCTCTTGTGGTAAATTCTAGTTTTTTTTACGGTTGTAATAATTATTATATCACATGCGGGAAATAAGTAAAAGTGGTAATATTCTGATAATTTGATTTGCATTAGCTAGGTTCATTTAATAATATTTAAGATTTTTTGTACATCAATCGTCAGGTTTTGCCTGTGCTCAGCGTGGAGAAACAGTTCGCTCAAATGCGAAAACATTCAGGACCAAAATTTGAGCTTTTTCCAGAAATTCAAATACATTCTTGCCTCTGAAAATGAAGCTTGATGTTCTGTTAACCTTCAAGGTTCATCATCATCTGCCCTAGCCTTTTCCCAACTATGTTGGGGTCGGCTTCCAGTCTAACCGGATGCAGCTGAATACCAGTATTTTACATAGAGCGACTGCCTATCTGACCTCCACAACCCAGTTAATACTAGGTAATACGATACTCTTTGGTAAGACTGGATGTCAGAATTTCAGGTCACTGACTACCTGTAACGACTGCCAAAGATCTATATATAGCAGCCGGGACCAACAGCTTAACGTGCTTTCCGAGGCACGGAGGAAACTCGGTATGTCGGGCGGTCACCCATCCACAGACCGACCTAGGCAAGCACAGCTTCACCTAAAGATCGACCAGAGTGGCAGTTCTTATTAACCTTCAAGGTTACCCTCCAGAATTTACCCTGTTTAACCTCTTCTTCTTAACGTGTCAATGACAATTCAAATTGGCTCACTCCAAGATTTGGCGGCTAGTTTGGCATTTTCAGGAGCATCCATTAGCATAATGTGATGTGCAAATTGAACAGGCAGGACACGATACCAAGAGTCCCATCGTTTGTGGTGCAACAAAATCAAATCAAAAGTCATTTATTCAAACTAGGCTTATAATCAGCACTTTTCAAACGACTTCAGGGCAGAGTCATCTATGAATCCCGTCGGGGCTGCGGGTTGTTCGCAAGAGATACCACGGCCTCGACATATAGGGCTAAGAAGGAACATGGGTCGTTTTTAGTCAGTAGAAGTCTGAAACTCCTTTTCGCTCTGCCCAAGAGCGGGAGGATTACTTGATGATTTCCGACACCCAAAAAAAATAAAAATATCATCTATGAATACTCTGTTTAACTGATCCTGTCTACGTCACTACTGAATTACAAATAATTACAATAACTTCCATTTCGAACACAATATTAACGACTTTACTATTACCTGTCACTATAATTTCTAATCAATATAAAACTCGACACACCGACCATCTTTAGAAATTACTTTAAAACCTAACTAGCAATAAGCAACAGTTTTTAATATTCTCCTATTGCACCTTGTTCAGTTTAGTAGGAATAACATAAAACAGTGCTTTATCAGCTGCTTATGATACTCAGCTAAGTGTCGATTTGAGTTTAACTAAACGGGTCGGTAAGCAGGTGGGGCTATGTTTTATGTTGTATTGCGATCTTTGAGCGTTGGTTATATAGGCGGCGGGTAGCGATTAACTAAGATATATTTGAAATTGCATTTGATTTCACGGTGATGAAGTGCTGTGCAGAGTGTACTCATGTGCATATTTAGGCAGATTTCTTTGATCTATCTCACTTAATAGGGTAAGAACGAATTACCATCAACCGATACCGATTACAGTCCGCTGCGTAGCTTTTATAAATTTTATAGCTTTTACACAGCCATGCGATAGAAGAACCAATCTTGTTGCATTATTATTAAACGAGACATACTTACATATACTATTATTTCAAACAATGTATGCAGTGCACAGTGTTATGTTTTTGTGAAATAAATACTTATTATTACTGACAACGTATAATAGCCCACAGTCAGAATATTTTACACTGGGTGCTATGTTGTATCGATCCTCGGGTGTATCGATATTCTTTATTAAGGAATCCGCCCCGCTTCCGCTTTCTGTGGCACCTAGCTCATAGTGTTAGAGATGTTTTTTTAAATGTCAGTATTTATGCACTTTTACGATATTTAAGTTCGATATTTTATTACTATCATTCGTGTTAGAATTGCTGGAAGTTTTCACATCGTAAAAGTATTCATAATTAGAGAGCAATAGAATATAGTATTTATTAATTTTATGGAAGGCTGTAAAGCTCCTTCCGAATGGCTTTGCCCGGAAAATTGCTACAAATCTTCGATATTATAATTTTAGAATTAAATCAAAATTCTTGACGATTTCTTAGTCATTTAAATCACTATTAAAATATTTCAGTTAACTCTAAAATTGTGGCTATATTCTTAACAACTAAGACCTGGAATGGCTATCATGAACATTTAGAACATGTAAATCAATAATAATAATAATATGATAGTTGGTCTAGCTAGGTATAATAGTGGTCGGAAGCGGGAATGCTGTTCGATTCCCAATAGGCTCGCCCCTATTACATGAGACATAAACATAAGTGATGAAATGTGGGTGTAACATTAAGTAAACCCTTTGTGAACAGACGTGACATTTTAATAACTGTTTGAAACTTTTGGGGTTTATAACTAAACTAACACTGCGACATAAGGAATATTTTCCAAGATTTTCCAGCGCCATGATTAAATTATGGCACTTGCAATAACCTCGAAATATCCGGAGCTCACAATGGTTAAAAGTCGAAGATGATATCTCGTAAGTGACAGTATAAGTTTTGTAATATTTTGAAGTTTATCATCATCATCATCATCAGCCTATTATAATGTTCCCACTGCAGGGACTTAGACCTTCTCTCCAGGAGAGGGATGGGCTATAATCCACCACGCGGGCCCGGTGCGGGTTAGTAGATGTCACATGTCTTCGATATTTTGGGTCTTAGACACCGGTTTCCTCACGATGTTTTCTTTCACCGTTTTGAGAGCAGTGGTGTTGAAATAAATTACACAAAGTAATGCGCCTGCCTGGATTGGAACCCACGACTTACTGTACGTAAGTCGGGGCCGCCAGTACTGAGCCACCGCTGCTCTCTACGATATACTATATTATTATTATGAAGTTTATTTACATAGTAACCAAACTACATCATAGTCTATTTTATTCCTTTTCATAAAACACAGTACAGAGGTACAAGTTCAACTTTATCCCCTGCTTACACCATAAAGAAACAAAGCACGACATCTCCATAGTAACCAAACGTAACCAGTCAACAGTACTTTTCCTGCATTTTATTTATTTATTATTTATTTATTTTTTTTTTTTTTTTTTTTTTTTTTTTTTTTTTTTTTTTTTTTTTTTTTTTTTTTTTTTTTTTTTTTATGTTAAAGGAAAGTTGGCGGTTTGTAGCTAGCAGTAGGTACTGAGCTAACCACCATTGTAGTCGAGTTTCCCTAAGACTGAGTCTTGCCTTACATTGTAACTTAGAATTTTATGGCTGTGCAAGTAAATCGTTGAAAGAGGAAAGTTTTGTTTGTCATAACGAAAATATGTAGACGAATAAACGTTTGGATGAGTTGTACGAGTATTTTGAACGGAATATTTCTGAATTTTATTTATTTTGGGTATTAAGGGGAGACTGTGGGTTGTTCGCAAGAGATACCGCGGCCTCGACATGAAGGGCTAAGAAGAAACATGGGTGGTTTTAGGCAGTAGAAGTCTTACACTCCCTTCCGCTTTCCCTAAGAGCGGGAGGGGTTATTTGATGATTTTCCACCCGCAAAAAAAAAAAGTATTCGCCCTCGCCTCGCTCTGCCTCGTTGGTGTAGTGGTCGCAAGCGTGACTGCTGAACATGAGGTCCTGGGTTCGATTCCCGGGTCGGGCAAAGTGTTATTGGGTTTTTCCATCAGGAATTTATAAGTAACAGCCACAGAGTCTGGATTTGTGCCCGGTTGATGGCAATAGGCTCGCCCCCTATTACATGGGACTTAAACATAACTGGCGAAATGTGGGTGTACTACATATTAGGTACACCTCTGCCTAACCCTTTGGGGATTACAGGCGTGATGTTATGTTATGTGTATGTTAAGTTATTAAGGCATATTTTTTGTAAAGCTAGGTAATGTTCTGCTGGAAAATAGACCTCCACTAACTTAGAGGTACCAAAACAAAAAATAAAAGTTCTTCATTCGGGTCCTGTGCGTGTTTGTTGGTGTTACTTTGTTAGAAGTTTTAGGTCCTACAACGTTTGAAAGATAATACAGAAATCAGATTGTTTGTAAAATAAGCGTGATATTGAAAGTAATATTGATGAGTCAAAGGTCGCTTACGCAATGAATAAAATGGAAAAGCAACGTAGATTAGATTTTCTTCAAATCCAAACGCATGTACACTTAGTGACGTATTAAGTTATAAACCTCGGAAAAACACAAAAAAATAATGTAACCATATCGTAGGTACATAAAAAAAAATGGGATAAATAGTCCACGATTAGTATATCTTTACACCCAATCTACAACTTGCTCTAAGTAACTAACTTAGAAACGGAAATTAAACTCTTAATTGTCACACGATAAATTATACGGAAAATACGGTAGCGCAACCAATTCTCGGCCGTGCTGTAATTATTGACACTTCAGACATTTCATTAGAGTAAACGTTGTGGAGACGTGTAATAGTTTTCAATAGTAGTCGTTAGGTTTTCTTATTATATTTAGTCATACGAGTAGTTGAGACTTATTATATATATTTTTTCTTTTTATTATATTGCTTTATTTCTTGTCTTTCAGGTAAGATCCAATTCTTTTCTTACATTCATATAAGACTCATGAGACTACATATGGTAAGTAAAGTTTTATTCATTATTGTAATTATTGTAATTGTGACAATCATCACAACTTGAAGTACATTTATGTTTAAATGTTCATAAATAATACTGAACATACGCCTAGATTCTTGTAGCAACAATGACACATATAATCGTGCAGAGGGCATCTGAATCGTGATAAGGTTTTTACTCATAATATTTATTAACTTACATCAAAAGGCCCTCTAAGATGCACAGGTAGAATTTTAAAAAGAAAATGGATTTGAACCAGTTGCTTTAAAAGTAAGTCAATTTTCCTGTTAATCTGGTGACTTTCTTAATCGGCGTGACGCGGCAACACATTAATTTGTGGCCATATAATTAAGAACTTGCATCTTTAATTAATAATTATCATAAAATTATAATGATGATACCATACTGTCCAGTAATAAAGTTAAACCGGGCTGTGATTGATGCAATTTTGTTTAATTAATCGCTTTAATTACAACATAAAGATATGGTTAACCTCATAAAGCACGTTTCATTGATGTCACAGACTAACTATTTGGAAAATTTATAGGCAAACCTTTTTTTATAGCGTAAATCCGGTTAACTTTCAATTTTAACTACCATCCTACCATTTTTAAAAATACACAGAACAAACAAAACAGTTTTCCTTTAGATATCTAAACGAATGAACACATTCCAGCCAGCAAAATATTGCAAATATTTGCGTAACCAGAAACATGTCAAACAAGAAATAATTTCAATTTCATTGAACATCGGCCTCGCCTTCGCATGTCAATTCAAACAAAATGCAATAAACTACCGACTTTACATATTGAGACTTTAACAATAATAGAAACATCAAACGGATGCACAAAGCGATTTAATAATGCACACACACTTTCACGTCCTTATTATTAATAGTAATAACGTTTAGAAGTTACTGGCTGTTTGGGAGCACAACTGTTTGTTTTACCCAATGCTTATTCTTTAAAGGTGCGGTCACATTATGTTTGTTGTAGTTTGGTTGTGAATGTTCCACTAAGCTCTGTTAGTCTTACACATTTTGTGTGATGACTGTGTTATGATGTGATTGCTTCTGTTCGAAGATGTCTATGTTTAAAGTGTGTCTATTTACAATATTCAATTGTACGATTATTTATGTGAGACAATCAACTTTGCTTCTGGCAGTCCATTACCAGACAAATCTTTGTTTGTTAGATATTTCTTAAAGTTTTCTAAAATCTTGTTCAAGTTGTAAGAGACGTCGACGCTAACACTTTTTTTTTATTTGTTATTTTTTTGGCGGGTGGAAAATCATCAAATTACCCCTCCAGCTTTTGGGCAGAGCGGAAGGGAGAGTCAGACTTCTACTGACTAAAAACCACCCATGTTTTTCTTAGCCCTTGCGCCGAGGCCGCGGTATCTCTTTCGAACAACCCGCAGCTCCGACGGGCGACGGCTAAACTCCTTTCACCTCTATTTGGGGCTGTATTTTAAAACAGATCTTGCGACATTTTTTAGACCAACAAAAATACCAAACTGATCAAAATCCAAAGTGAAGGACACAACTGGTATGCTACAAAACTGGGTCAAAACCCACAAACGCACAAACACCACTCATCACCTCGACCTCTAACCCCACACCCACTGGGCGTGTCTCTTATCTCCTAAGATCAGCATATAAATAACACTTGCTATTGAAAGTTGAAGGCACCTAAGAATAATGGTTAATTACTGCACGCTGGACTGCAACTTAATGAAGATCCACGTGACCTTATGTGTGATCACTTTCTAAGTTAAGGGTAAGTTAGTGCTAAGTTAAGTTGTATACGTAAGTGAGCAGTTTTGTGTAGGTATGCTGATTAAGGGACTGTAAGGTTAGGTTAGGATGCGATTGCACTTAGATTTAGGGATCCGGAGTGTGTGATGACGAAGAGAACAGTTACTATTTTTGGTATGTGAAGTCCATCTTTACCTCGCCGGGGCTGCGGGTTGTTCGAAAGATACCATGGCCTCGGCACAAAGGGCTGAGAAGGTACATGGGTGGTTTTTAGGCAGTAGAAGTCTGACACTCCCTACCACTCTGTCTAGAGCGGGAAGAGTCATTTGATTATTTCCCAACCTACAAAAAAAAAAGTACTTCTCTATGTAAATATTAAAACCGATTTTAATATATTGATTTCGTCAAAAACAAAAATAATCGAATATGACTACCTCGTTTGTGTAGTGGTCGCAATCGTGACTGCTGAGGATGAGAGGTCCTGAAAAAATTCAATTTTACGTTGCTAGACTCAGGACGATTCCTGAGTCTAGCAACGTGAAATTGAATTTTTTCCATCACAAAAGCTGGGAAATGTGGGTGTACCTACTATTTGGTACACCCCTGCTTAATCCTTCGGGGATTACAGGGATGGTGTTATTTCATGTTAAAAACGATTATTGAGTTGTGTTTTAGATTTACTCGTAGTATACAAAACTAAACATGATTACAATAATCGTGGTTATGGCTATAAAAACTACAATAACAATTTATTTTATACAGTATTTCAAAAAATATTCAATCGGCACTAAAACGACATTAAATTCAAAGTGTTTATTCAAGGTCATTGTCATGACAAAAATAACATAAAACACGACTAGTTCCCTAAAATGTTTAGTACCCATTCATTGTAGTAACATTTCGTAATACTAAGGAAGTCAAATAAAAATTGATTATCATAGAAATCGTGCATTTCGATCGTAATATTTGTAATCTTTTGAGATATGCGACCGCTATCGTAAACGACACTATTCGAATTAGAAATGCCTACCACTTTACGTGTCACATTCTTGGGGTACCGTATTTTAAACAAGAAGCTTTCTTCCTGTCATCTGGACATGAGTTGTCACTCCTATTTGAAAGACTAAGTACTATTTAAAGACTTTGGTCGCAGGAAGAAAAACCTGTTATCAAGGTGGAGACTACCCTGAAATGTAAATGTGATAATGTTCTACAAACGATGGATGGACCTAATATCATGTCCGTCTGTCCTGTTGTTTGTTCACTATAGAAAATAAAGCTACCGAAAGCGCCAAACTTGTAGCTCAGTCCTGGGCCATATGTGATCCATGTTGATATGTTGTCAAAGTTGTACTATTGCTTTGAATATTTTTAGTTAGATCCTGGTACTCTACACACTCAGGGAATCCTAGTGTGAAGACTAGTACCTAGGTATTTTAAAATACAGCAATTTCTTCTAAACACGAAATAAATTAAAAGGAAATTTTATCATTTCATAGATAACGCAGGTACATTTCATTCAACATAACTAAGAAGTTGTGTGTTTTTGGTATTAGTATTCCCAATTTATTGTGTGCCAAGATATTTAATACGGAGCACCTATTTTTCTACAGAACCCTTTCATATTCGCCCCTACACGAGCTTTGCAGCTTTTTATGTTTATTGTAATGAAATAGTTCTGATTGCAATAAATAGGTTTACTGCAATAGACCGGTATTAAGTAGCCATAACTAAATTGATAAACAATTGAATGTTGGGTCACAGAATTTTTATATTTTGGTCGTAAAGTTCGGAAGCGGTCTGTTTTATCATTTATTGGCATTTCTTGTTGTTTCACGTGCTTTTATGTCTTATTTTTATTCGAATGTAGAACACTGTGTGGGTTTTATATCACCGATGCTTTATGACACAAAAGTAGGTACCTACAATGGAGAATTTTTGGTTAATTTAAAATCAATATAATCATAAGTAGAACCTTTTGTTTTAATTTAGAATCGCGTTACGGAATCAGATCAAAATATCAGCCGGGAATCACCAACTGCTAGCTACAGGCCTCCCCTTTTTCTGTCACACTACCGCGTTCCGTGCGTTCCTTTTACAGGTAGTACGTAACAATTCGGAAAATGGTCATAAAGACCAATTTATATACAGAGTGTAAATCAACCCATCGCACAGCCGTCAACCAAGCATTCTGTACATCAAACTAAGTACCCCTACGCAATTTTTTTTGCTGGGAAACGACTTTTTTTTTGGGTCAAAAATTACATTTTACGGTAAAACTCAATGTAGCACTGTTAAAACATTGTTCTCGTGGATGTTTTGAATAGTAAACCGGTCATGGGGGTAATTTAAGTAAAGTTTTAACCTAAAAACTAGTATTTACAAAAACAGCTGTGAAAAATTTGGAACTTTGACCCCTAATATTTCCGTAACTAGGAGGTTCCCAGGTATGGTCTAGAACAAAAAAATACCGCAGTGGTGGGGAAAACAAGTGCCTTTCGTTTGCGTTAAGGGTACTTTTACACCCTATATTAACTGCATTATTAGGATTATTATGATTCTGCTAAAGCGTCCATTTTAGGCTCCCAGGTTAAAGTTTAAACTTACTTGTGCACTGGCTGATTTGTGATTAAAATAGTCTACTATTTTAGTACACTATTTTACTCGCCTTGAACTTTCAATTATTCTAATACTCCTCACAGGTCACGCTTTAATTAGACGTCATATCAGACACGCGTGTACTGTTAACACGTCTACGAGACGTATTTAGAGCAGTTTGATGGTCCATCATCACGATTTTAGATCATTGTAATTGGTTCTAAGAAGGCTTTAGAAGTTAGATTAGTGTTTAGATTAAATGGATCAAAATTTCGCACCCACTTAGGACCGTTTGTACCATACATTTTAAAACACGTTTAGTGCGAATCGAATTTGGATGTAGATGAGCAGATTAGATATCTTATAGTAATAAATAGTTAGCACCTTCTTAGGTTAATGTGCACTAAATCCCTTCGCAGTGGATCAAATTAAATTATCGTTCTGTTTCTGTCCAATCGTTTGGAGTAGAAAGAGATGTAATGAGTTTGAAACTTCAGTTCTTCGAACTAATAGACAAATGGGATGCTGGGAACATTTGTATACCACTCTCCCTCACCTGTAAGGCGATAATGTTGGTCGTCTGTCTTCTTATTGTGACGAAGAAAATAGCTTATGATTGAGGACCTAAAACAAAAAAAAATTACGGTTATTAAAACTGTTTAGAATGAGCGAGATCGAGTCCATAGACGCAAAAAAAATAATTGTCTCACTATTTTGTTAGCTTGTAGGTATATGAAACTTGATACTAATTTTACATTTTTATTAATTCTTGTTAATGTGACAATACCAAACAACATTTAATGGTTCCGTCATAAAATGAAGAAAACCGAACATTTTTTCACAATTTAGTGGTGCCATATAAAAATACTGGTACTATTTCTGAACCATAACGTCTTATTTTAGTTTTTATCTGATAAAGTGATCAGGAGGACGCTACTATAATACCGATGAAGTAATAATAGCTGATAATGCGTTTTCATTAATAGTGTTGGCCTATTTCAATAAAAACTGAACCTCTAGTAGTAAAGATATTAAGATAATGTTGAAGAATTTTATTGTTATTTTTTGTGACCAGTTACAAAATGAGGTTTTGTTCAAAAATAGTCGATAGTTTTATTGTATTTTTAATTAGCATAGCTCACATCAAAGTGTAACTTCGAGGTGCTTTTGGTTTAGTTGTAAAATGATTTACCTATTAAGACAAGATTCCAAGCAAAACTATTAAGTTGGCAGGCAGTATCTTCTTTAAGGTTTAGTAGCTTCAGGTTAAACCTCGCATACCTAGGGTGGTCTGTGATTCATTACGTACCGAGCCTCGAAGAGCACTTTAAGCCGTTGGTCCCGGCTGCCATATATAGATCTTCTGCAGTCGTAACAGGTTTTCAGTGCTATCAAAGTCTGACAACCAGTCTTACCAAAGGATATCACATTAACTAGTACTAACTGGGTTGTGGAAGCTGACCTCCACAACCCAGTTAGCCCCAACCAAACTCAACTTTTATCTGAATAGGCAGTCGCTCCATATTTAATACTGAAATTCCGCTGCATAATCTGGTTAGTCTAAAAGCCGACCCCAACATACTTGGGAAAAGCCTAGGCAGATGATGATGAGGTAGCTGAAAAATTACTTTTTCGCCAACGTTATACATAATCCCTACTATCCTCACTTATTATTATTATAATATTATAAATGTGAAAGTAGCTCTGTCTGTTTGACTGTCGCGCTTGCACGCCAAAATTGGTGAACCATTTTAAATGAAATTAGTACACAGATAGTCTAGAGCCTGAGAAAGGACATAGGTTACTTTTTAATGAGAAAAAAGGGTTGTAAAGGGTTGAAATGGGGGGTTGAACAGATTACTTTTGGTTGCGTTAACCAACATAGGTCGCAATAACCGACATTCATGCGGGGGAAACCGCGGGCTTCATCATCATCATCTTCCTGCCCTTATCCCATTCTATTTGGGGTCGGCGCAACTAGTCACGATATTCTATAATACTAATCATATTTCGGCACAAAACCATCACCAGGCTCAGTAATCTAGAACTCACTTATTCATCACTGACAGTTAATTTCGTAAATTTTAATGAGCTGTTGAGCGTGGGTGTTTACTCTTAAAACTGAGCATTGATCGTTAACTTAGATTGTCAAGTTAATATTATAAGCGAAGATTAAGTTAAATATGGAGACCTAATGCACATACGTCAGCAAGTACTATAGGATTTCATTACAAAGAATAAGTTTTTTTTTTGTTTATCAAAATATTAAATTTGTGTTTTCAGTAAGCCATTTTGTAATTTAACTTCCACAAATTAATTTCCAAACAAAAAAACTAACTTTTAGCTAACATATTTCAATTAGAATCTCAGAGGAAAAATTAACAAAACGTCAGACGAGACTAATCAAAACATATTTAGTATGGAAATTATTGAAAGTCATACACGTTTACGATCCTGACCATCATAAAAGTACCAACATTCCGTTTTACAACAGAAAACTAAAGCTAATATACGTACTGACAGAAAAGACGTTTCATAAAAGGCTACGTCGTAAATAGATATAAAATTAACATGGAATTACAATTTGTAAGTGAGCGCGGGCGACTAACGAACGATCGCAGTGGTCTGCGACAAAAATGTCGAGAATGTGTGCTATGGTACTCATTTAGTTCAGTAAAATAATGTAATGTTCTGTTCTTGAATAGAAATGGTTGGTTTATGTTGTACCGTTTATCTGTTAATTAGTTTACGTTGCTTATGATTGTGATAAGTGGTGTTTGTTGAAGTTAGAGTTTGATAGTTGAAAGGTTTACTTGTAGACACCATTTTCACAGATCTGGCTTATTTAATCAATTAAGATCATAATACGAATATTTGTGCAGCTATCCTAAAAACTACCTATAAACATTAATAATTAAAAGCTATTAAATAAATAAACAAACTATAAAAAGGCATCAGGAAACTCCTCCTCAATGCTGTCAGCTGGTAATGTGCCCAAGAGACTGTCGGCGTTGCCACAACAAAAAAAGAAACTTAGATAAAAATTCAGAAACTACAGGTAAATTTCAAATCAAAATGATGGAAAAGGATCGTTGCACTTCTTCGATTTTGCGACAATCCGCCATTCCGTCGATCGCAAACGCACGAATGACTCACCGCCTCAAATCTGTATTCTATTATTCAAATTCGAATTTTCATTCCGATCTACTATAATCGGATTTGTAAAAGTCGTGACAATTTAAATCCAATCTAAATAATTTCGTCAATCGATTCTCTACCTTATTGCTATGGTTATAAAGAATGTTAATTATGTGAATGGCTTGTGATTTAGTTACGTCCAATAATCACGTTTTAAGTTGGCTATTTAGCGTTCATTATGGATTCGTGTTCTTTGAATCATGTTTGGACGACTTATTTGGTGCAGGTTTGTATTCTGCTCTTTAGATTAATCTGCGATGAGCTGTATAATTTCAAATTGAATATCGATTGGTTTTGCTGTATTTAATCGATATTGTTTTTACTGCTGCTTTTACTTTCGATTTTTAAAATAGTTCTGACATGAATGTAAATTATAATGTCATCCATGTAACAAATAAAAAACAATTTAGTTTTTACAATTCTTTTATATTGTAACACGTTTATCGTCAATTCCAATTTCAAACTTGATTTTATTCCGTAGCGTCATATCGAATTTAGTAAATCTACCGTTTTGAACTCCCTTCTGCTCTTTCACTGGGAACTGATAATAACTTGACACGATGTTATCATCGATTTACAAATATTTCTCTTAGGTCATTACTACTTGCATTATCATATTTTAACATCAAAACATCACAAAGATTTAAAAAAATTGATATGAGACACGAAATCTACTTTAAATTCACATCTAAATAACATATTTTACGTATATGTGACAGAAAATTAAACATAACGACAAAATATTAATTAGACCATTTCCTTTGCCACCTCGCTGAACTCTAAGATAAGTTATTAAGCTGATATCTGGTGCCGTTTAACTTATGCTAAGTTATTTTTGGCTTTTAACACAAACTATTTTTTTTTAGTTTTTAAATAACAAAATAAAAACCACGAACAGGTGGTTTCTACTTTGTTGGATTATTCCTTTGTATTTTTCTTGCATAATCCTATCCTGTCCCACTAATGAGTAAATGCCTCCTAAAGAATTTCCAACTCTCCCGGTGTTTTGTCTTTTCTGGTCTATCAGTCAGGAATGAATCCAAATCGTCACCCCAACGCAGCGTTTCTTGCACCTACTGTGTGACGATTCTATCCATTTTAATTCTTCTTGTGAAATGTCTAAAATTTAGTTCGTCTTCATTTCATTTATCAGAGGAATTTTGGTTCCGTCGTTTATTGAAATCGTGACGTTCACATATTTGTGCAGTATTTATCTAAGGTTAGGTTAAAAGTTACTCTTCACTGCTTTTACTATCTACTACGATGCACGATGTTTAAGCTTTAAAGACCTTGAACTGTAAGGTTATTTCTACGCTTCCGAGAGCTGATAAATATAGCATTGCGTATTGGCGCCATCTAAACCTAGAAAATGATGTCATTTGTGTAATTAATTTGTCATTATTATAATTAGCTCCAAAACCTAACCTGCTTTTTACTATAATTAAATTAAAATAGTCAATAATCCGCATTCATCTTTAATAATCTATTATTAATTCTTCTATTCTAAATGTTAATTGATCTAGTTATCATGAAGAAGAATTTCTATATTCGGATGTGGTGTCAGTAGCCATTAAGATATTAGGTTACTCACCTATGGAGCTAATATGGTGTTTAATTCTGACATTAATGTGATCGGTGTCTTGTGATACCGTAACATTTGGAGATTTTAATTTCCCAACCGCTATGGAGAAGATCTTTGATGTAATAATCAGAATTGATCACGCTTTATTAGTGAAGCCAAAATTAGAAATAGATTTAAGGCTGCAAAAAATAGGATACAAATAAAATATTGGTCAATGAATTATAGAAGTCAGATGATGTACCTAATCAATTTGCAGAGGTTATCATTAACACTGAAAACGGAATATTTACCATGTTTACTGTTCGTTTAAAGTTCGCCATAAATCATGTTTATCCGTGACCATTTATCAGTTTAAAACTATTATAGGTGCAGATGTTTTTTGTAAGAAAAACTTTGTTCTTTAAAATCTTCATCATCCTCGTTCACTAAAGCCAACCCTATCGTCTCGTATCTTACCATCATCAACCGCTTGCGTGTCAGTGGTTGCAAAAACATGATTTCAAAAACCGCTCTGATTTTTATCCCCCTAATGTAACGACACAATTTTAATACAGTCATCACCCCAAAAATGTCTCTGCATAATCTTTTGATCTAAATTCATACATTTATCCATACTTATTCAACAATACCGGCTAACGTGACCCAATGGGACTCCTAACCGGTTTCCATACAAACATTACCATTGAAGGGTTAAGTACTCTTTTTTTTTCAAAGAATTAAGTCTATTATTATAATATTACGCCACTTATACAACAATGAAGTACACACCAGAAGTCAATATTGTGTAACTGGTTCAAAAAAGTTGTAATAAATTATTTTTGAGACAATAGTTATGATTTATTACAGCCAGTCTTAATGTCATGGATATGGGAAACGTTTTTTTGATCTTGATTCGCGATGTTTTGCTCTGTATTGTATTAAAAACTGTTTTAATAAACAAGCGGTATGACCTCTTGAGTGGATATATAGGGTGTAAAAGTACCCTTAACGCAAACGAAAGGCACTTGTTTTCCCCACCACTGCGATCATTTTTTTGTTCTAGACCATACCTGGGAACCTCCTAGTTACGGAGATATTGTGGGTCAAAGTTCCAAATTTTTCACAGCTGTTTTTGTAAATACTAGTTTTTCAGGCTATAACTTTACTTAAATTACCTCCATGACCCTTGTACTATTCAAAGCATCCACTAGCACAATGTTTTAACAGTGCTACATTGAGTTTTACCGTAAAATGTGTTTTTTGACCCAAAAAAAAGTCGTTTTCCAGCAAAAATTTTTGCGTAGGGGTACTTAGTTTGATGTACAGAATGCTTGGTTGACGGCTGTGTGATGGGTTGATTTACACCCTGTAGATACTATAGGAACTAGTTTTTTGATACCGCTACTTTATATTCATCAAGCTTTTTTAACTCTAACTTGCAAATTATTGTCAAAGGTTATGCTGAAAAATATGTATCTAGAAAAGATATCGACTTTCATAATTATATCATAATTATTATTCTTAATATTCCAATCTAGTATCAAAAACGTTTATATTAATTAACATAGATTCTGATACATCAAGCGCAGACGGTATGTTCGACATTGTAAATCTATGAATAATATTTATATAAAATATAATTTATATAAAAACACAATGTATATATTACTATATTATGCGTTTGTAACTAATTAAAATACTTAAAATAGTGGTTAAGTGCCAATTTACATTCTTATTAAATGGTAGAACACCCAGATTTTTGTGTCAGATCGAATATCTTAGACAATGTAACGAAATCTTTGGAATGACCATCATTTATTTTGTATAGATAATCGATTTCTAAATGCGGTTAGAAGAAAGCTTACAAATTACGAAAATCAATAATATTTTGACTCTCCGGATTGCCTCTTAGGTATCGATTTAGTATCGAGTTTCATAGCAAACGATTTAGAAGTCGATTTTTAGTCATAATTGGTCTAGTAGCTGTATTAAGGTGTCACAACTAATCAAAAATCTCTGCTTCTATTTTTCTATTTTGTTACCTCATATTTTTTAAATCTGTATCTGTGCTAAACAAAATTGTGTTCAGTTCAATTGATGTTCTTGTTTTCCGTACTACATCATTCTTCTGCCCAATCTACTAACCGGCGCAATAATATAATATCTTCTTCTTCCATATTTTTCTATTATTCGTCGTCTCAGCAGTCACTTCCTTTCTAGTCAAATCATCCTATACACAGTCCGTTCATCAATAATTTGTAACAATCATACTCTAAACTTTCTTCACAACATTTTCCTCATTCCTCCGCATCACAGCCAAATTTTGTTCGAGTGAACGGATAACAAAAAATACTTTCTATCAATAAAATACTAAAGTTCCATAACCTGTCCCAAAAATTGCATAGTTACATGACGACAAACAGCTTTTTATCGAATGACATTTAGAAATCACGACGTTACGAGTCTTTGAGTTTAAAAGTGCGTGTCCAAATACAAGTGATCTTGACATGTTGTGACTTATCTATTGTTGATATTTTTCATCCAATCTGTTGTTGTGTGATTTCGAAGTTTAAAGTATTGATCGGCGTATGACGTCCATTTGTAACGGTTTGTTTGGCTGATTAGTACAATCGACAGCTTAGTATCATCTGCTTTTTCATGGGATAAAAGTTGTGGGAGTTTTGTCATGTCTTGAGTTTTCCGGTTAAAAATACCATAGCGATAATGTATGCTGATTAGTTACACCTTCTCAAAATGTTTTTGATCCGTAGATTTTCACAAAGGTCTGTTCAATTCCGGGTGAAATTCTGGACCCATTAGTCTTTATGATTTTTTTTTAAGTTTGCGCAAATAAAAGCAAAAATAAACGGCACTGTTATTTTAGTGAATGGAAACGATCAAACTGTAATAAAATATTTTAATTAAGTACATGAATATTCATATTAAAATAATCAGCTTCTTTTATTAGACACTATTACGCAAAGTTATGCTAAATTCCCTATTTTAAATCAATAAAATTACGTAAAATATCTTTTGTTATATTTTTATGCTTCTTAACTATGTAGATAAAATCAGTCGTTAGCATAACGTTTTTATTCTAACGATCGCACATTCAATGAAAGCAGTCAACAACAGAATGTCTCTTTAAAAAAAACCTAAGACAATTGCAGAAAATATAGCGAGTCAACGTAATTAGCTTGTCGTTTGCTTGATGAATAAGGTGTAACAGTTATAGAAAAACGTGAATAAAACTGAAATGTAACTAATAATTTTAATGACAACGGTAAGCACTTACACAATAGCCAGCATCAACTAATAACTCATCATCAGTATTAAACCATGACAAAACGTTTTCACCACTTTTTTCCCATCATAAAAAACATTATATTATATTAGTAAATTCAGCACTTGCTACAACTAACCATTTGAACCAAACATGGACTATCAAATCTCTACAATTGGAACCATCTATTACAAAACGAAAACATCTCAATCCAATTCTAAAAATAAAAACTGCACTTACAAAATACGTGTCGAAAACAAAAATTCAAGCACGTATTTGAAGAATTCGGCTCCCTTCACAAGTTTATAAGTGAAATCTTGACCCGGTGCAGTAATGACATTATAATAGAGCAGAGTGATGATGAGGTCTAATGAGGCTCAGTTTTGAACCGATTGCCGTAATGATATGCTTTGGGCGTGATCTGTTACGCTGGTCAATTTTATTACGGTTTTTTTCGGTGAGAATATAAAGGTAGACGCTGCGTTTGGTCATTTTGTTTCGTAGATTACGTAAAACCTCAGAAATTTGCTTCGATTTCAGAGGTATTAAAAATAATTAAAAATGTCAAAGGTATTATTACAAAGGTATTATTATGAAGATAAAGGTCAAAGTAATTTTTAGTTCAGCATATCAAAAGATGAAGCGCATCCTAGCGGAAGGCCTTTGCCAGGAGAGGGATAGACTAGAAACCTGAAGCCAGCTAAATGCTTAGCTACAACCCCACTTGCACTGGGTTGAAAAGACTATAAATAAATAAGGAAATCCGAAGAAGTTATCAGCCACTTAAAATCTGAATATCCCACATCCAAAATAACTACAAACCGCATCATCCACAATTGAACTAAAAAACATCCCTACCACATGCTCCAATATTGCTCAAATCTCGTTCCGCCGATAAAAAAGATGTAACCATCAATCCTTTGGCCGAATTTATTTGAGCAACCCAACATAATAGGGTCGCCTGTTCGTAACAATTTATTATTTCACCCAACAATGGTTCACAAAAGCATTGTTAAAAGTTTACCAACATGTCGGGTGATTAATTCTAGCGGTACGGGTAAGTGCTCCCTTTAAATAGTAGTCTTGAAATCATAGAGTTTGCGCATTAAAAGCTTTGTTGATGTTTGAAGTGTTTAAATAGTGTAAGGGCTTGGTCTAATTGTTAATCAAATAAGGAGCCAGTGATACAAAATAAACAAGTAATTATTTTGTTAATGTTTAATTGCTCTGTTTAAAATGATAATAGTGACCCTGCTCTGAAGTGTAAATCTGGTGCTGTTCTACAAACGATGTTTCTTCATTACAAAAAATTATGGACGCTACTGGATGTACCATACTAGTATCTTAGTTTTGAGACACAATTTAGATTGCCATTGACACGTTGAGAAAAGATGTAAAAGAATAATACTGACGATTCAATGAACAAGCAGTTTATTCAAGCTAACTACTTCTACATAGCATCTTAACCACAACGACCAATCAAAAGCAAAAGTTAACAACGAGAAACAGACTGAACAATGTTATAATAATATGTGGACCAATTTAAAAGAATTAAACGCAGAATTGAGTCATTACATCTCCTTATCTCATAACCGAAACACCTCAGACAAAACATAGACACACGCACATATTTTTGAAGTCAATTACAACATATAAACCGTTTTTTAGACGCTCACCAAAGAAATAATCATAAATAAACATTACCAACGGTACACTTTAGATTGAGTTATATCTCATTGTAACTATTGAATTGATCGTGACTGAATCAATTCTGATACAATTCATTGATTTTATAAAGAGAGTCGACGAAGAAGATGTGATTAATGCTATACTGTTCAATATGGAAAGACCGTTCAAGTTTAATGAAATAGTTTTTGTAATGGACTTCTTGAATTAGTTTAGTGGTTTGATTGATTTCAACGTCTTTGAGCGTAACGAAAGTACCTACTTTAAAGATGTTCTTATGATTTTATTGGGCATCTATAGATATACTTTTGATGCAGGATATTTATTCTCTAATGATCGGGAACTTCTTACTAACGTTATTTGCATAATCTCAGTAAAAACTTCAATTCCCCAAAAAGTCTTTTAATCACATTAAATTCAATTTCATCAGGTTTACGGTCCGATTTTTGCAAAGAGCATTAAACAGAAGTTTGCTTAAGCCCCCGTCAAAAATCTGCATCATTAGTCACTCAAAGAATTTAAACGTCAATTGAACAAAAACAGACGAAGCAAACAAATTGAATATTCCCACATACGAAGGTGAAAATCCAAGGGCAAATATGGGATCGAATATTATAATAAATGATCTTGTTAAACTTCAAGCAAATGTAGTTCTTAAAGTTGAAAGTATAGACGCTGAAGTTAAATGGAATAAAGCCACTATCGTTAGTCAAGACGGTGTTAAAGTTTACAATCAGAACAAAGTTTTGTGTGATACAGTAAAAAGGCTATATCCACATGTGTTCTAAGTGATTAATGATGTAACTACTGAACTATTATCACTGGCAGAGGAAGCGGGACAATTGTCAATGTAAGATCATGACAAAGAAGATTGCCAAAAGCTTTATATCGCTGGGAATATAAACTCGAAATGAGATCAACCTTATTGCGGGGTAATAAAGGTAGTTTTACCAGAGCGATTGTAAAGTTAAGTGTAAGAATCGAGTTCTAATAAAAAGTTGACTAATGATTCTGGTTTTGGGATCAAATATTCATGCATTTTTTCAGCGATCTGACTTGTTTTGTTCCACTTAACGCTTTTTATAGTGAGCATCTGTTGATGGCATTATTTTTTTTATCGTGTTTGTTTGTGTTTACCGTTGATATTCTTTGTGATGCATCTATACAAAATTTTATCTTGTAATGCTAGGTAACAATTGCTGCTTTTAATATCGTTTGTTCCTTATGCTTTCTTTTTACAACTGGCTATAACCATTCTATATTAATTGTGAATTTACCAATGACAGAAATTTTAACCCATTTTAGGTTTCTTGAGTATAACTTATTCCATTTCGTTCTTAACTAACCCTACTTTCTAACTGATACATCATCATTACCTTCTCTTCCCCATAAAGAATAATAACCCAACATCAAATAAGTATCTGCCGCAGCATTACTATGTATTAGCAGCCCAGTTACCACGATCCCAGATTTAGTACCACCAGTTATAGATTCACATTTGTGCAATATTTATTGGTGCACTTTTGCACCTACGGCTACGGGTGCACTAACGAACCAGTTGATATCTAACGTAAATAGCGCTAGTTTGTATGTCTTTTCTTGTGGATAATCAGATGGGATGGATGGAACTTGCTTGCCTTGATAACTTATGTAGCACGCAAAGGTCGTTGAGGATTCTAAGGAGAGGATTCATTTGATTCGTTCGTTTGATTTAGAATTTCTTGTGCACTGAGATGTGGTTTTGAAAATGTTGATTGTTTTTAACTAAATTACGACACGTTTGGGGATTGAAAAGAATAACACAAAATAGTCTTATTCTTTTCGATACGGCGGGTCTAATAATAGTGGTTTGGAGGTATTTTAGTTGTGTAGGTCAGATAGAAAGTGTTGCTCCATGTAGTAATACTAGAATTGAGATCATTCCGTTAGTCTAGACCTAACCACTAACTAGTTGGAAAAAGGTATCGCAGGATGACGACGATTCCCAAGTAAATGTTTCTATTGAATGTTTTCATAAACTAAATTAAAGGTACCAAATAAGCAGCAGCACAAACAAGGCAGCTTACAAATACATGCTTACCCTTCTAACAAGCATGAATCGATAACATTAAATCAAATAATATTATTAGCTTCCCACAGAAATCTGACTAAAAGTACTAGACGATCATAACCATCACGGAGGCGTAAGCGAAAGTGTGGATAAGTAAGTTTATTATTAAAGCGTACGATATTCTATCGTGGTCTGAATTCGAATTAGGAATTTAATGTCGATTGCCATATCCATACTAATCTAATCTCGCTTCCCACGTGGTTTGTAGGTAGGGAGCTAGGGATTAAGATTGTTTCACTATCTTAGATAAAATATCCGGTGGGATAATTTTATGAGTAAAGTCTGACTGATTAAATTAAGCATTATTTTTTACGAACACAATTTCTCTGAAGCTTTTCTGGAACCTACATAAATGAAAAATTTTGTTTTTTTTTGTTTGAATGACGCAGAATCTTAGTGAAGTCAGCCTCTCAAGAATGATCCCTAAACACTTACTTTTGCAGTTACAAAACCATTCTAGGTTGTAACACCTAAACAAAATAATACAATAAATTACCCACAAATATTACGTAGATTTGACCCGACTCCTATTACCAGAAACACCAAAATCAAAGCAAATACTACCGATTTAAATCACGACTACAAAGATTTACGAGCAACCGGTGCATGTAATTGCCCCCTTCTCATTATAGTAACATCTGAATTGATTCATGGCTTTCAAAGGCAGTAATATAAGATGGAACAGAAGGCCTATTTTAATTTTGGTACGTTATAGAACACCCACGTAAATGGTTGTCACATGTGGTGACCGGAAAAGAGTGAGCTACCGTGACTGAG
Organism: Diarsia brunnea; assembly: GCA_949774965.1. Lineage (NCBI taxonomy): Eukaryota > Metazoa > Arthropoda > Insecta > Lepidoptera > Noctuidae > Diarsia > Diarsia brunnea. The sequence continues at coordinate 1,593,138 of OX459009.1, forward strand.
GAATTTTGTCAGAGGTTTTGAACAAATTAAAGGCAGAAGGCCAAATCTTTTAATTATTTTCAGACAAAATTCAATTGTTTTTGCATATCCACTTACGAACTTCACTTTCACTTCTCTTGGGGAAGGAATGTTGCTTGTTCCAATGCTTGCAATAACCTTTGAGCTCCTTTTAAAATGCTACCCAGTGCCATTTTTGTTCGCATCACATAATTGTCTACTGAGACTTCATTTATTGTTACTTTAGAGGAAACTGATATGTGGTGTGGAGGAATTAGGAAACTATAACTATAAGAGTATAGGAAGACAAAATATACTAAGGAGTTGTGAACTGTGGTGGAGGAATAGAGAAGTTTGGAAGAAGAAGCCATGCTTTGCCTACTCCAAATAAATTGAGATAAGTGCAGGGAAATGATGGTAATGAGGAAACTAGAAGATCAGTATGCACTATGAAATATCTAGTAGCTATTAATTTCTAGTTTATGCTGATCTCTCTTATTACAGAAACCCTTTACAAAACGAGGTCTGCTTATGTTTGCTGCTTAGCTGCGTCACTATCTGTATGAATTTGACCTTCTGAATTATTTTCTTTTAAGGCAAATACTGTCGAAACTAAATGTTACTTAAGTACCATTTGAATATCTTAACTAGTTAACGACTAGGCTAAGGTACATTTTAAAAAATTCAAAGAAAGTTTTCTGAGAGAACGTTTTGTTTGTTTACGAGTGTTAGGTTAACTTTTTAATACAATATTGTGTGGAGCTTTGACCTAGAATCGGGAGAAACATGTGTTCTGTATGATAATTTGGTATCGAGCAAATGTAGCATTCACTTTAAATGTGAATAATTTGGAATAGGTGGAAAAAGATTTTGATTGATTGTTTAAATTTAATTAAATACAATGGTAAGGGCAAGAACAAAAGAAAAATGAAAATTAAGGTGTCGTCAGTTATCTGCGCTAATATTATCAAGAGGAAATAAGGTTGGTGGTGAACTGGTGAACTACTCCAGTTTCGAAAAGAGGTTGGTCAATGGGAAGTTACATTATCCCCTAATGCCGACTTAAACTATTACACTCAAAATGTTCCCGTTGAATAATTTTCGATCAATACACGAGCGTAACCGTCTTTAAATAAAAATTTGACGCTACCGGTCACATAAAAGTATAAAATTTATATTTATAAATCGCAAATACATTTACAAATATTTATATTTCAAAATGAATAAAAAGAAAAGCGGCACATACAAAGACTAAAACACAAGCATACACACAAAACATAAATAATTCATATAAAAAACTCACTAATTAATTTTAAACAAAAGATATAAAACGACACCCACTTAAACAAAATACGTTATTGCATTATATAATAAATATTATAAATACTTTAAATAACTATGAATATGGGTTTTATAGCACACTTTACGACGTAGTGCACAATAATGTTGGTTAACGGAGAGTTCCTTTGAATGGCTTGAAAAGCTTGACTTTATTGCTTTTTGAAACAGTTTTAGCTCATACTGGCCATTTTCATGGTGGTCGTACACTTGCATAATTTTCAAGCTGTTAACGGAATTCCTAGCTGTGAATTTTCTGTGTGTAAACTTGAAGCTATGTTAAAAGAAAATTCTTTGGACGATAATTATTTCAGTATCTTTCAGTTTCAATTCTTTTCTTTTATTTTTATTGCAACTTTAAGTTTCTTCCTTCACATGAATTTTAAGTTATTTCTGTTTCTGGAAAACTAAAAACGTAAAAAAATTACAATGTCTTTTGTTTTGCGCATTCGCTAGCAAACCCAATTTTTAAAAAATATTAAAATTAGTCGGCTCGTGGTTGAAATTCTACTCGCAATTCTTCTCTAGATGCTGTAAAAATAAAATTGGTATACTTTACCTACAGCAGCCATTCAGACAATGTATTAAACGTAAGTTCTAAATAAAAATACATTTTTTTTTATGGTGGGTGGAAAATCATCAAATAACCCCTCCCGCTCTTGGGCAGAGTGAAAGGGAGTGTCAGACTTCTACTGGCTAAAAACCACCCATGTTCCTTCTTAGCCCTTCATGTCGAGGCCGCGGTATCTCTTACGAACAACCCGCAGCCCCGACGGGAAATAAAAATACCTTAAGTGTCGAACGAGTTTAGCCAACGGCATTTCCTACACCATAACAGTCATTGACTCATACCAGTAACTACCAAACAAAAATGTAATAAAACCCAACAATTTTATCCATTTGCCTACAAAATCAATAAAAGGTAAAGAGCTAGAGTAAAATAATCTAAAGCGTATCGGATATTATGATACAGATTACGATCTACAGTCAAATTGTGTTTATATTCTCGTAAAATTTGCGATATACGTTCTGGCTACAGTTTTTAATACTGGCATTATGATCGCAAGCACTGGCATGTAAACGCCTTATTTAGCTAGTACTGTGAATCGTTTTATAGTTCTAGGGTGATAAAAGATGCCGAGATGTATGATTTGTTTATTTTGTTATGCTGTTATGTGTAGTTGCACATTGCGTTGTGGGTTAAGACGTCAGAATAAAGTTACGCAAAAATCTGATCTAATAAAATATGTGTTCTTTCAATACAGAAAAGTCTTAAGTTTAGGGACTTCTTAAAAAACGTATTTCAAAAGTATTTCATTATTTTTTTGGTTCTTAGAGTCGAGAATTGAATAACGGAAAACAAATAAATACTCTGAATCAAAGGGATCAATTGATTTTGGAATTTTATGTAGTTTCGTTTTTGGAAATATAGATTCAAAACAAACATCAAAGTAATCCCATGATTTGGATCCTTTGATGTTTGTTGCATCTTCTAACACCTATCTTTATCTTAAATTATGACTAAAAAAAAAGTAAAGCCGAAACGGAAACATATATTTTTAATCAGCAGAATTCCCAAGCGATCTGACTGTACCGTGTCAAATCATATCATTTATCAAACGCTAGCTCCCGGCCTAACATTTAACCGCCACACACGCTGAACTAAATCCTTGCCAAATCTAATATGAACCGTAAACTTTTTACTATAAAGTTGATATTCCTTTGGTTAGCCACGACGTTTTTTTCAAAATTATCAGGGTTTGCACAAGATATTGTTTATTGTAAAATTGTCACAGAAGGACAGATGCATCGTAAATACTTATTAATGATTTCGTTGAAGCTTAAGTGGATGTGAAAAATCGTTTTGCGGAGTGCGAAGTGCTGTGTCACTGTGGATTTTTGTATTTTTTTCGGGGCTAATTGTTTGTGAGGAGAGATTTTGTGAAAGAATTCGTGATGGAAGATGATTATGGTCTGAAATAACGCAACTGAAAGTACTGATAATTTCAGTTTGTATTGTTTGTGTTAACAATTAATGAAAATTTTCTGATAACGGCGACCTCTCATACGACCGTTCACATTATGTATAAAAAACTTTTTGCAAAAAAGACAAACACTTCCAAAAAAAGTGTAAAACATAATATATTTACTTTCGGAACTTGATAATTGTGTTTGTTTCATTATTTTTTTTGCCATAGTCTTCCGAAAGCAATGTTATTTTAAGAAGGTTCTCAAACATCCGCCTTATTAGAAGTCGGATAAAAATATCTACAACAGTAAAGCATCGGAATTCAGAAGTGACCGGGTTCGAATCGTTGCGGTAGGTTTCCAGTAAATTAATAAAATGAAAGACAGAAATATTATTAATATCTAATAAAATAATATTTCGGTCACAGACTGCGCTCAAGCCGTCTTTCAAGATGATAGAATATAAAGTATGATTTTAATAAACACTATAAATTAATAGCAGATTTAGAATCAATATCACACTTTTATACCTAAAAGCATGTTTTACGATTTTGCACTAGATTTTAGTGTTGATAACTGGTCAGTTAGAAACCTTGTTTATTATTGGGTTCCGTAGGTCTATTTAATTTTAATTGTCATTTAGGGCCTTCGTCCATACACAAAGAGGTTACACTAATAAGTTGTAAGTTTTGTATATACAGTTACAACCCAAAACTTTGATTGCCTTATCAATTATTCGTCATAATCATTCTCCTGTCCTTATTGCAATTTAATTGGAGTCGGTCGTTGCGGCTTGTCTTCCTCTTCCATACTTCTCTATTACTCGATTCTTCATCAAACCGAACGAATATTGTTATTGGCTTGTGTTTAAACACCGCCCAAAAAAGTACCTATTTCGCAACCAAAAAAATTCTAAACGGTTACCAAAATGGATTAATGGTCACCAAATACGTCGAACGTACGTCGCCTAAAGCAAAAGCTTTTTCAACGCGCGCTCGCTTCGCTCGCATATTAAATAACACTAATATCTTCTGTCCCCGAAGTGCCGGGCCTCCGCCGGCCTCCTTCGTCGGCCTACGGCCCGGTGCCCATGCCGCCCCTAAAAATTGGTAGTAATATTAATCTTTGAGTTGGATAGAATTTGGTGACCGTTGATCCATTTTAGGAACCAAAAATTTTATTTGGTGCCTAGGCTTAGAGTCTTAAAAATATTTTTGGTGGCCGTCTAAATTATACCCATTGTTATTATGCAATTACACATTAAACATAATAGGTAACTGTTCTCATTACGTTTGGTTAGTAACGCACAAATCTTCCAAAAATGAATACCACTTTCAATACCAATAAACTTGGTCAATTTAAGACTGCATCGTTTTTATGAAAGCATACCTACTTAGCACTTGAATTTTATCTCATGTCATTTACTATCAAATATTATTTTTACTTAGTCTTTGTAATATTATATTTTTGCTGTTCTACTACAACACTAAACACGACTGCTTCTCTGAATCAGAAAATACCTGAGAACAATATAATTTTACTTAATAATACTAAAACAGCTCCACAGAACCCTAACTCCGACCACCTAAGCCGCGATCCAATTGGCGCGCACAGCACTTGACGACGGATTAGACGCCCGTAAAACGCTCACAGCACCCTGTAAGCTTTTAATGCGGACTTTTGTCACACCGTTCCGTATCATTTTGTTATTTAAACTCATATAAACTTGAGAAAATGGCTTTTGAATGCGGTATTACATGGAATTTGAGCTTTGTGGTCTATAAAGTTTGTGGATTAATAGTTTCAAGTTTTGTACTGTATTACTGGCTGTGTAATCTTGGGGAAAATTAACGATAGGTTTCGTTACCTACAGGTAAACCTCAGTTTGTGTTGATATTAGACTCAAAAGTTTTCACATTTTTTTAAAACTATCTGTTGCCTGGTGTTTTTTTAACAATTGTGGAAGTATATCAACAATAATTTTTACTTATTAAAAGAACTGCGAAAGTGAAAGTCACCTTACATTGATTTAAGCTTTTACGGTTTATAACTAAACTAATAATGTCACTTCCGGAATATCTTTCGAGATAAAAATCCGGATCGGGATATCTTCCGGAAAACCGGGAGCATATCATAAAGAATATTCACGAAAGATATCCCGTGTGCGACGGCACAAGTTTCACCGTATTTTATTTTGAAAAATTACACTACAGTGTAAAACCAATCCAGAACAGATAAACAACAGAAATAGAATTTAATCGAATACCGTAATCCGGATTCTGAGTTACATCAGACAGTTACATTTTTATAGCTGGACAAATTTGACACTATTACAACTGCGGTTAAATTGTAAAATAAATAATTATAATTGAACCCACTAAAATTAGAGTAGGGGCAATTAGTTGGATTTGTTTTAATTCAATTAAACGGTTTCTGGGTTTTTAATTTATTGGCGGTTGTGGGAAGCGGATGTAGAAATTTGTTTTTTCGTTTGCTAAGCCTTTTGACCTTAATTTTGGAGTTAGTGTTGTTTACAGGACATATTTTTATTTATAATTTACCACTCACGATACTGTTATTCATTAGGGGTCATATAATACAATGTAAGGTTGTTTATGATGCCCGTCGGGGCTGCGGGTTGTTCGCAAGAGATACTGCCGCGGCCTCGACATGAAGGGCTAAGAAGGAACATATGTGGTTTTTAGTTAGTAGAAGTCTGACACCCCTTTTGCTCTGCCCAAGAGCGGGAGGGGTTATTTGATGATTTCCCACCCCCCCAAAAAAAAGGGTTGTTTATGAAGGTTGTCTTTGTTTAGAGTTTTAGTTTCAAGCATTTTTCTTGTTTGAAAGTTTCAAAGATTCGAGTTTTTGTCAGTCGAGACTGTAACAATTTTGTAGCGAAGCATGGTGCTTTTAATTCAGGAGTGACTTTTCTATGAGGGACCTCTCATTAATAGAACTAGCTGTTGCCCGTGACCTTCATCTACGAACTTCTTTCAGTGTCACTGTCGCAATCAGAGACGTTTAATGATTAGTAAAGATTTTGACACTTTAGTGAAGGTTTTGTACGTCAAATCTTATTTGTGACGGCTTAAGTAATCATACGTCTCTGAGAACGGCAGTTACAATGTTAGATGTAGATCAAACTAATTTAAAATGGGTGCAGAATTGCTGCTCTAGGCTGGAATTCTGCTCTGAATGCCATAAAAGTACTACATGATAAAGATCTAGATGCGCGTGTTACTTTGTAATGTTCGACGCGTATTACAAATCGAGGGTTGCTACGACAAAATAAAATCACTGCTGTGGTCCATAGGATTAGGTAAAGATGTAACTATAAGTAGGTAAGGTGTATTGGTCACCCACATTTCGCCAGGCGTGTTAAATTCCGATGTGAGTGCGAGCCTATTCGCGGGTCTGTGGACGGTGAGTAACGGGCTAGCTCACCGTCCGCGTCCGTCCGTCCTTTGACGATGACAGGCCGTGTCGACGGCGCGTTCGTGTTCCATGTACGCCTCAAAGAGATGACACCAACATTGCAAGGGCCCGCAAGGGCCGACGCCTGCCGGGGCTACGGGTTGTTCGAAAGAGATACCGCGGCCCCAGACACAAAGGGCTAGGAAGTAACATGGGTGGTTTATAGTCAGTAGAAGTGTGACACTCCCTTCCACTCCACCCAGAGCGGGATAGCCTATTGCTATCATTATCATCTGCATAGGTTTTGCCAAACTATGTTGAGGTTGGCTTCCAGTCTAACCAGATGATGCAAAATTCAGTCTCAGTGGCTGATAACAAGAAATTAAAAAAAGAAAACTTTAAAAAAATGCACAAAATGAAGACCAAAGTTAGGCTTGGCAAGAAGTTTACAACTTAGACCTACAATACTGCGGGTGGCAACGAGTTGATGGACGGAATAGTAAGAGCTAGATCCATTTATATGGGATTTAAGTCGAAGTGTTGACGACGTGCAGGACCTAATAGGTTTCTAATGTTTTGGTTCCTTTTACTTCGGATTATCTGGAATAGCAATGATTAATTATATTATTGCTTTACCCTGGTTTTAATGAGACCACGATTAGCGCCTGTTTGTCTAGGAAGGGGTGATGGGGTGGTGGTGGTGGTGGTGGTGGTGGTGGTGGTGAGGTGGGTAGGGATTTTTTGGTTTCTTTTTTTATTGTTTGTTTGTGTGCACTTGTGGCATGTGCTAAATAAATATGTTTTATTTATTTCCTTTCTTAGGCTAGTGTACCTAGGGCTGCGGGTTGTTCGCAAGAGATACCGCGGCCTCGACATGAAGGGCTAAGAAGGAAAATGGGTGGTTTTTAGTCAGTAGAAGTCTGACTCTCCCTTTCGCTCTGGTCAAGAGCGGGAGGGGGGGGTTATTTGATGATTTTCCACCCGACCAACAAAAAAAAAGGCTAGTGTACATACATTTACAAACAGTCAGTCTGAAAGTCTGACTACCGGTTTTACCAAAGGGTATCGTATTACCCAGTACTAACTGTGTTGTGGAGGTCAGATAGGCAGTCGCTCCATGTAAAATACTGGTATTCAGCTGCGTATGGTTGACTGGAATCCGACCATAATATTAACATAGTTTTGAAAAGTAGTATCAGTGGAATCTTAACAAATAAATAAATTGACTTAAGATAAATAATGCTACGAAAAACTGTTACTAATAAACACTCACAAGTTTTTATTATTCATAGACACTGAATAGCTGACGAAACCTTTATTTACGTTGATTACAAAATGTAAATATGTATGTCGTTTCGTAACTTTTATTCATGAATGGGTAACTTAAACAGCTTTGTAACAATTTTGGTCAACAATAAACTAAACTCGATCGATCTAAAACATGTTAAAACACACAAAACATTCACAAAATAGAGCTGCACCACACAACACCAAAAAAATTCGAACATCGATTTTACCAAAAATCGATTCAACACTTTAAACACCGCATGCATTATTCATAATCACCGATTCTTTTTCCTGTGATAAATGACCCGTAATTGTATCCGAGTATCGGTGATTTAAGAAAAATCGCCAAGTCACACGCAGTATGGCCTATCGGTACTGTGATCAGTTAAACAAGTATTAATGTGTGTATGCAATCGGGTTTGTAATTAGATACCGTGTAATTGTGATTGTGTGCGATTTGCGTTTTGTGTTTATTAGTCTTTTTTTGTGAAGGGATTTTGTGCAGTGTGTTTTTTAAGGTGGTCAAAAGGTTTGAGTTGTTCGTAAGAAATACCGCGGCCTCGACATAAAGGGCTAAGAAGGAACATGGGTGGTTTTTAGTCAGTAGAAGTCTGACACTCCCTTTCGCTCTGCCCAAGAGCGATTTTCGATGATTTTCCACCAGCCAAAAAAAAAGGGTTTCAGTTTAGTATTTATACTGTAAAATGCTGTAATAATTAGTGTGATTTTAAAATGGATTGAAACAGAAGTAGAGGTGATAGGTTTTCACGCTCTATCATATTGTCAAAAACCAGTAACGAGAAATCTCTGAGCATGTTGCCCTAGGTTCGATTCCTGAGACAGGCGAAGTGTTATTGGGTTTTTCCATCAGAAATTTCTCAGTAGTAGCCATAGAGTATAGATAAGTGTTCAATTGATGGCAATTAGGCTCTCCCGCTATTACATAGGACTTAAACAGTATCGACGAAATGTGCGTGTATTATCAGGTACCCCTCTGCCTAATCCTTCGGGAATTACAGGCGAGATATCTCTGCTGGAAAGAACTACCGGCCTCGGGGTTCAAAAGAGGACCTCATGTTCTAATGAGACTAATTTAATTGTGTACGAGTAAGTCTTTGCCTATTCTGGTTAGAGGGCGAGTGCCAGTTAGAATGTATGGGGTCGTTTCTAAACCGATTCAATGAATGGCCTCTGATATGGTTTGACGACCGCCATTTGGTGGCCGGGACCACCGGCTTATACGTGCCTTCCGAAGGAATCATCTTTTTATCAGACAATCAGGTGATTCATGCCTGCAATGTGGAACCAAACTGGAAACAACTTAACAAAGTATACTTCCCGTGGGAATCGAACCCACGACCACCGGGTCACAAGGCAAACGCCTAAACCACTCAACCACGGAGGCAGTTAGAATAATTCTATCTACATTCGTCAATAGTTCGAATTTTTTCCGGAACTACCAGATTCTGGTGCAAATAAATAAAATATAAACTGTCTCAACAGTGCAAATGTATCAAGCATACGGAAGCTACTTTTCACACGAACACTGCGATTTAACCTTTTCACCAGCGATTTATAAAGAGCAGCATTTAGTTCCTGATTGCAATGAAACTTTTAAGCCGTGATTTCTTTAAAACAGATCACTGTGTATTAATTACTGATATGGACAAAAGGCGCCATCAAAATAACGGGCGCGCCAAACCCATTTAACAATGTCTACCGATATTAAAATCGATTTTCCTGAATCGATCCGACGAGTAATTGTCAGTAATAATCCGAGTCTCAAAAATGCCGAGCGGAGGTGTCGATGTAACGAGATATAGGGCCCGTTACTTGCAATATGCAGGTGGTCGGTGCAGCATCGATACTGCATCGATGTTTTTTTAAATCGATACGCAATGAATGGATGATTCTGCACAATTTGATCGATCGAGATCGCTTTTTCGGTTGTGTCACGCTGTGTCCTTTTTGTTTTTTTTTTGTTCGATTTTTGAATTGAGCGATGATGTTTAATGTATGAATTGGTTTTTTATCGGCCAGTGTGCATGCTACAGTTATCCTTTTAAAAATTAATGATCAAATGGAAAATTGCATCTTCTAATAAGAAAATAGGTCAATCTTACTTATCTTATTTAACATCACGCGTGTTTCCGCGAAGAGTTAGGCAGAGATGTGCATCGATGTTTTTTAAATTATGTATAGATTCCATTCTATAATATGGAGATAGAATAAAGGCTTATTGCCATCAATTGAGAACCAAACTACTAAAAAATCCAGGCTGCTACAAAGAAATTCCAGATTGAAATCTCCTAAATAACCCTTTGCGCAACCTTGGAATCAAACCTAGGGCCTCACGCTCAACAGTAAACTATGCTTGCGACTGCTAAACCAACAAGGAAGTAATCTACACTAATATTATAAAGAGGAAAGATTTGTTTGTTTGTTTGTAACGAATAGGCTCCGAAATTACTGGACCGATTTCAAAAATTCTTTCACCGTTGGGAAATTATCCCCGAGTGACATAGGCTACTTTTTATCCCTGTATTCTCACGGGAACGGGAACTACGCGGGTGAAACCGCGTGACGTCCGCTAGTCCAAAATAAAGATCACATTTCCCTGTATAATTAGTAAAAGAAAACTCGCCTCATTTCAGCAACACTATAAACATGCATCATAAAACTAGATCTCAACTTACACTAGCTTTAAAAACCTTTCTCAACAAAACCAGTATAACCTGACACCTGAGAACCATAGACCACTCAGTCACATTAACACAAGTAGATTTCTCTAGTAACTAATACCAAAGCTTGTGTTTGTAGAGCAAATTGCGTATCGGCAAATTTACCGAGACTAGCTTGGTTGTATGGCTTGTATGAATGTATGGATGGTTGTATGGTTCTTTGGCCAAAAGGCCGTTATGTTCTGTTGGCTTTTCACACAAACGGTTCGCGGGTCGAGCTTTGAAACGGGTAGACGGGCGGTTATAAAACGCTAGGATAGATTGTTATTGTTTGTTGTTGTTTGTTAAAATTTCGAAAACATATGCAAAATATGAGTATTTCTCAAAAGTCTTTAGAAAAAATAACATTCCTGATTTTCAGTAAAATTCTATCAAAACATTCAAAGTCACAAATCCCTAAACACGCAATAAATATAATTGGATAATGACAAAATTAGAAAAACTGTTCCAATTTAAATCTTTACATTTCTATTAGAAAACTATTACAATTTAAAAAGAATTATTCCAATTTAAAAAGAACTATTCCAATTTAACAAAACACTTAAATGTTTGGAAACAAATTCAAATAACCGCCAGTCTATAAGGAAACAATTTGAATAAAGAACGCGCTTCAACAAACATTGCTTATTGCTGCCTTCGTGTTGACGAACTACAAGCTCACGACCGCCTTACACAGACCCACGATGACCACTTCACACACCCATTTTACTATGAAAACTTTCCAGTGAAAGGGACAAGAGAGGCCTAGTTAAAATGGCCGCTAACTTTACATATGTTAGCTTTTTAGAAATGGGATCGTAAGGTTGCGTTCATTGTTTGACATGCTATTACGAACGTTTGAAATTAGAATAATAAAAATGTTTCTTTGGACTTTCAATATGGCCGCCATTCAATTGATGGTATGTTTTCGCGGTTAATTTGACTTGTTGGATGGGTGATATTTTGAGTGTTGTTATTCAACTTATGATTTGGGTATTTTCCATGAAGTTTGAGTTTGATTCCGGTTGGATGTGGGTTAAGAGTCTAACAAGACTTTAGACTTTCTGAAAATTATAATATCATAGAAGGCAACTTGTCTTGATGTTAAATACTTAATTAAATTTAAAGAATCGTTAAAGTAGAGACGTAGGGAGGGTAGTGTTTTAAAAATAATGGCGTTGTAAATTAAAACTCATTTCAAATTACATAATAAACATCATCACCGTAAAACCATCTCACCAGTGTTGGACTCGATTTACAGTCTGACCGGATGTAGTTAAATACCAGTATTTTACATGGAGAGTCTGCCTATCTGACCTCCACAACCCAGTTATTCCTGGGTAATACGAAACCCTTAATCACCTTCCCGTAACTTTTATCAACGATCTACAATGACAGCCAACACTGAATTACATAAATTCAGTGTCGGCTGTCATCATCATCAAGGAACATTTACAAATGTTTAGACTTACTGCCGTACTCAGACAGCTTTAATGATTACTTAGGCCATCACTTAGTAAAGGTTTTGACAGTTTTGTCATACAAAATTATGTAAAAAGAAGAGAAGAGAAGTAATCATTAAATATCTCTGAGTACCGCAGTAAGAGCCATTCGTGAAAGTCTATAGCTCTTTAAAATACCACCAGATGACGCAACGCGCCCTTAATTAACACCCAAACACACAACAAGCATAATAATCAACGTATTGTTAACGAAAAACCACTAAAAGCACCACATGAGACCGCATTTACATAATTCCACCAAAGGTTGCCTAAAAATATGAACAAATCTCTCCTCAGTAAAGTTCAAGAGATCAAATGTCATTATTTAACATTATAATTTAATTAAGCTTATAATTGACAGGTCTAATAATTAATCTATGACCTGCTAAATTGGTGGAGCGGGCTTGGCTAGTATTGGTAATGTTTGAGTATATGTAATTACAGTCAACGAGTTCTGATTCTTTGGAGGTGGTTCATCATCTGCCTAGCCTTTTCCCAACTATGTTGGGGTCGGCTTCCAGTCTAACTAGATGCAACTGAGTATCAGTATTTTACATGGAGCGACTGCCTATCTGACCTCCACAACCCAGTTAATACTAGGTAATACGATACTCTTTGGTAAGATTTGTTTTCAGACTTTCAGGTCACCGACTACCTGTAACGACTGCCAAAGATCTATATGTGGCAGTCGGGACCAACAGCTTAACGTGCTATCCGAGGCACGGAGGAAACTCGGTATGTAATGGGCGGTCACCCATCCACAGACCAACCTAGGTAAGCGCGGAGGTGGTTACTGTTTTAATATTTTAAATGTCCATGCATGCATTTTCAGTAGGTCGTGGCTAGATAACTATAGCCACTCGGGTCTAACTTCAGGTTAACCCTCCCTAGGTTGGTCTTTGAATGTTTGACCACCCATTACACACCGAGTTTCCTTCGTGCCTTGGAGAGCACGTTAAGTCGTTGGATCTTTGGCAAGTCGTAACAGGTGGTCAGTACTGAGAGAATCTGATTTAAATTCACTTCTTAAAGGACCCAGGGCCCCGAGTCTGCTATTCAATAGTGTCAGAATGGTCTATCATTGATCTCATAATTGTTGATTTTGACAAGTTTGGTGTTGTCAAAATCAACAATTATGAGATCAATGATAAACCATTCTGACACTATTGAATAGCAGACTCGGGGCCCAGGTTGGTCGCAGCAAGAAAAACTTTCGCAAGTTGAGATTCATGGATGGCTCTGCCCACTTAATATCGTGCGTTTCCTGTTGTTTATTCACTACAAGAACTGATGGTCCCTACCGAAAGCGCCAAACTTCTTGGCTTAAATCTGGGCTGGCAGTTTAAGTTATCATCAACAAGCTTAAAAGATGACTGGAATACGTGTCAGAAAGATTCCTAATTCTATTTAGTTCTAAAGGCCAGGAAATTCCCATCCAAAACCCAAATAACACCTGCCTTAACAAATTGTCTGACGTATCATCTTCAAGTGTTATAATTGACATGCCCAATAATTATTTCATGACTCGGCAGAAATGCTTGAACGAATTATTGCGAATATAATTGCTCTTTCATAATCACTTTATCATTATTTGTTATTGTGTGATGTACTGATTCATCTACACTATCTACACTAATATTATAAAGAGGAAAGATTTGTTTGTTTGTAAAGAATAGGCTCCAAAACTACTGGGCCGATTTCAAAAATTCTTTCACCGTTGGGAAGCTACGCTATCCGTGGGTGACATAGGCTACTTTTTATCCCTGTATTCCCACGGGAACGGGAACTATGCGGGTGAAACCGCGTGACGTCCGCTAGTCTTTAATATAATATACTCGTAGATACAGGTTCATTTTTGTTTTGTAATAATGAGGAGGTCGTGGCTATATAATAATATAACAGACTCTCGTATCAACCAGGTCAGTTCATCAATTCAGGTCGAGCCGGGCTTAGGTAGGTCTGTTAATGGGTTGGGTCCTTATTGGGTTGGGCAAAATACCGAGTTTTATCTGTCCCTCGGTAAGCTGCTGGTCCCGGCTCTCATTTGTACATTTTTGAGAGTTGTTACTGGTTGTCAGTGGCACGAAAGTCTGACAACCAGTCTTACCAAAGGGGTATCGTATTACCCAGTACTAACTGGGTTGTGAAGGCAGTCGCTTCATGTAAAATGCTGGTGTATTCAACTGCATCCGGTTTAACTGAAAGCCAACCCCATAAACGAGGCAACCATAAAAGGCAAGGCAAGGCAAATCTGATGGGTAGAAAACCGCAATAATAATAGCACTTGACACTCCTTAGTTAGGTCATAAACTGATGCTAAGTTAGTTAAGTTTAAGTTAATATTATTTAAGTAAGTAATAAAAACGAATTTATCTTCTTGAATTAACAATTACTGAACGAAACGCTATAATAACCACACCTTTGTTTTAGCACTGTTTTAAACACTAATAATACATTATATTATACTAATAACGACTATCTTAGGTTATACAATTCATTAAGTCTCAGTATAATTTACTATAAGTTATTGCTTAAGAAGCCTGTGAACACTCACGAGCAATAATACCTACTAACAGTGAGCAAAATATTAAAGCAAACGATTTAGAAATGTGTAAAAACGTTTTCAACTTTAAGGTCAAGCAAGACCCCGTCGGAGCTGCAGGGTGTTCGAAAGAGATACCGCGGCCTCGGCGCAAGGGCTAAGAAGGAACATGGGTGGTTTTTAGTCAGTAGAAGTCAGACACTCCCTTCCACTCTGCCCAAGAGCGGGAGGGGTTATTTGAAGATTTCCCACCACACAAAAAAAGGTCAAGTAGGATAGACTTATTTATAGAAAACTATGGGGTTGGATACTTAATCCGTCGTCTATATTTCAAGAACTAATGGCCACTAAATAAGGTGAAAAAATCGAAGCAAAAATCTGGGACTACTACGTTAAGATTGTCATCGACTAGGACGCTATTAAATAGATTGACTGTTTTCTTGCAAGATGCTTTTCTGGACACTGGGCACAGACCCACATGAGCTCCAGATTTTTCGATCGAGCATCAATGAGGGACACTGGTTGGTTCGTTTGATCTAGCTCATCCCACTGCCTTCTTCAAAGCCTGCCACGTCATCTTTTCACACATTTGCAAGTCGTTAACAGTATACCGATGACCAGGTGAAGATTGTGGCGATGACCTGGTGAAGGTCAATGTGGCGGCACTTGGGGGAAACATATCCTAACAGTGGAAATGACGATGATGATGATGAAGTGTGTCATATTTGTGTTCGTGACAGTACAATAATATATTCTACCCTTGCAAACACTCCCATGAAAGATAACATTGTTTATTATTATAATTACTGCAACATTGTTGTGTGGTTCTCGTATTAGCATTAATAACTACATATTACATGCAATTGCATCTCAATTTGAATCAATTTTACATCTGTTTCTAGAGCTTGGAGATAAAATATTAAAACTTTTTATGTAATACGTCTGATTATCTCTTTGATCTAGTGGTCGTAAGCGTGTCTACGTTTAACCAAGGACCTCATACTCATACTAGCGGACGTCACGCGGTTTCACCCGCGTAGTTCCCGTTCCCGTGGGAATACAGAGATAAAAAGTAGCCTATGTCACCCACGGATAGCGTAGCTTCCCATCGGTGAAAGAATTTTTGAAATCGGTCCAGTAGTTTCGGAGCCTATTCGTTACAAACAAATCTTTCCTCTTTATAATATTAGTATTAGTACTCGTATAAGGTCCTTGGTTCGAATTCCGGTCCGTGTCAAGTGTCGATCGGGTTTTTCATAATGTTTATTTATCAGTGTCAGCCATGGAATCCGGAATTGTGCCCGGTTGATGGCAAATAGGCTTACCCTTTAATAAATGGGACTTAAACATAACTAGGAAAATGTAGGTGTACTATTAAGCACTCTTCTATAAGCAAAATAAAGCCTATAATTATGTTTTCCTATTTGATATATTTTAGATTGTTTTCCTTCCTCAACTTATATTTAAGACCAAAGTCTTTCGAACATTTTCTTCATCTCCCATACAACAGGTTTCCAATTTAACGCTTAATGACTCAACATCGCAACCGCACTTTAAACTATACCGCCCATCATGTACCCCTCGGGGTGAACCTACGAATCGAGTGATTTAATATCGATTAATCAAGAATCGAGTATTCGGTTAATTAATAATTATGTCGTTGATTTGATATAATGCCTTTTGAATATCCATTAAGACTTCTGTAACAAGCTATAGCTTATGCCGCTGTCTCCTTTCGCCTGAAGCATTACCCGTTGACAGTTGTAATAGACAAGCCAGATTGAACAAACGATCCTCCATATTCAATGATTCTGAACTCAATTACGAAGTGAAACAGTTAAAATTTGATTGGAGACTTTTGACAGCTGGATAACCATGACGAATCTTACAATATACTGACGTTACCATTATTAATAATAATTAAAATTAATTTTCAATAACGTCTATAAATTAAAAAGGGCGACTTTCGCTTATTAATCGTTTTCGTTCGTGACCAATCGGGCGGGTTCGTGAAACGTCGGGCGTTTCCGCCGCCTGTCGGGTTCCCTCGGGCGCTGCCATGGGATTTGATTAATGGAGTTCCGTATCCAAAAATTTGGGCTGTTTTTTTTGTAATCTTTACCCTGAAGGTGCTTGAACTCTTTTTAGGGTAGCCGGTGGTAATTAGTGGTTATTGAATATAAAGTTTTGACAGGTTTTTGAGGGGTTAATTGCACTGTTTCTTTTGATCTGAAGTTAATCTATTTTCTTGTTTATGTTCCGCGTTTGAGTGTTAAAATGAGAGTTCTTGATACGTTGAGGCACTTCGACGTATCAAAACACTTATTTTTACAGGTTCATTTTATTGTAGGCTTTAGAGAAGTAAGAGCCTTCATTGATATTAAATTAAGATAACTTTTATGATGTGTATGTGTAAGTGCATTAGTTCTGTAGTCCATTCCAATAAATTTTACGTTAAAGTTTATTTATGTGCAATAATATAAAGTTTATTCTAAGTGATATGGTGCTCGTAGAATAAATCATTTATAAAAAATATTTAAATGTTATAGTTTCAAACGTAAATATGCATTTTTATGAAAATCTCTATTCCCACTAAAAGCTAAAAAAAATTGGTTTGTATTATAATACTATAATTAATTAACTGAACAATGAACAAGTAATTATAAAAATCATAATATCTTAATATTTATACATAATAAAGTTACATCAGGTATTTAAATGACAAAAATAGGAAAAAAAAATACTTATTTAAAACCAAAAAAAGTTTAGTTTCCAACCGACATCACTCAAAAGCATCATAAACATTTTACCCTTCAAAATTGGAATCAACAACAGGAGCGGAATCCTAAAATTAACGATTAACATGCAAGGATTTCCGACAGCAAAAACCAACTACCATAACCTTTATTCACAACACAACAAAGTTTAAAATAGAATACTCGAATACCAAAACAATTTGTAAGGACAAGACAATATTTCACAAAACTGGTGCATAAAATTCATCTTCGCATATTGGGCGTTGACCTCGTATCTTAACGGTCTCAATATTATCTAAGAAAAGAATTCCTAATCGGTCGGTGT
Organism: Diarsia brunnea; assembly: GCA_949774965.1. Lineage (NCBI taxonomy): Eukaryota > Metazoa > Arthropoda > Insecta > Lepidoptera > Noctuidae > Diarsia > Diarsia brunnea. The sequence goes on from OX459009.1 coordinate 1,610,990, forward strand.
TTTGGTCAATTTTAGCGTACATTTTTGGCTTTCAAAACAATGCGTTACGCTATTATGTAAAGTGGCTTCGAGTTAGAATTCGGAGCGTGTAAGTTATTCTTAACTCCTGGCCACGAGTCACGACCTTTACGCTCAAGTGATGACGCGTCTTGTGACAACTTTTGCTGAAAACCATTGGAAGAAGTATTTAATAGTACGTCGTATTATCTAGAAAAAATCCCCACACTAGGCATTCCTCCTGTATCGTGGGTGCGTTCACAGACATTAAATTTAAACTCACATACACAAACTTAACACCCACCCACCTAACAACCCTTTGATATTTAGTACGGGCAGCGATATAATTATCGTTTTAGATTCTACCATGGAGCATGCCACGAGTTACTGCGACGTAGCATGTCGCAAATTGTATTACCTGAGGTCGTGTACCGTATGTAAAATGACTTTGGGCTATAATTTGGAGCATGTAAATTGGTCTTTGATTCTTTTCGCCTCTGTAGGACCGTGAAAAAGTGTAACATGTGGATATTTTTTTAATATTTTGACGTTTCATCTTTGACAACCGGCTTGTCAAAGACGAAACGTCAACATGTCAGTGACATTTTTAAAGGGATCTAGAGCTTTTACGGCAAAGAGTAAAGTGTAGGAGATAATGTTTTAGTCAGAAAAAACACAGTTCTCTTTTTTGTAATTATAACATAATAACACAACATCACGCCTGTAATCCCCGAAGAGTTAGGCTTAGGTGTACCTAATTAATACTACACCCATATTTTGCCAGTTATTTTTAAACAAAATTGGCGTAATGTGGGTGTCCTATGTAATAGGAGGCGATTCTATTGCCATCAACCAGACACACATCCGGACACCTTGGCTGCTACTGAAATTCCTCTTTAAAATATACTTCATGGGTTAATCATTCTCCATACGATTGTTTTATTGCAAAACCTTCCATAAATGCAGGTAATATCGTTCGCAAGTGTGAAAGACCATCATTCTGCAATTAAAAATATTACTACTGTAAACCATAAACTATAAACCATCCAATTTCGGAACATTACAATCGCGGCCAAAAAACGTAAGCATAAATTTTGCACATCAACATATCCAATTAAAACTGTCTCGCACCCTTCAGCCGTACACTGCGTGCCATACAAACTGACGCACAAAATTAATTTAAATATTAAACAAACACAGTTAGCTCTTTTCTGGTAACAAGCTTGTAATACACCTCATTGATTCCTTTAAGAAAAAAATCTTTTTATTCACTTGTAATACGGTATGTAATTACGTTTTGATAGGTCTCAGGTCTCGAGGCGTGGTAATATTTAGCTGTCAGCACTTTCCCCAGTGACTTCGGATTTATTCGGGTTGCCTCGTAAGGTATTCGTTAATTTGGATAAACCTCTTTTATTTGCGATTGTTTTTACTGTTGCCAAGCGGATCGGCATTTTCAGAACAATTATTTGTAATTACATTTTAAGGTGTTGTGTTGTAATTTGTTTTCTGTTTACAATGTGGAGCTGTTGTTGATTTATTTCAATGTTTTTTTTTTAATTGGAATGTTGGTAAAGAAAGTTTTGTTTCGAAGTTACTGCGGGTTTTGTACTGTTTAAGTTACACGTCGTATTTGCAAGTTCTTTTAGATATATAGACCAGTACATTTATATTTGCATTTACTTTGACGTACACTTTTGTGCAATACCGTTACTGTGATTAATTTATATTAATAATGTTTTTAACATACAGAACATATGAAATCTCCATATTTATTCACAATGCCACGTTACCCAAAGAAATGTATTAATTATTTTAGACAGTGGACATTTTTTAAAAATCAAGCAATACCCACTTAATTTGTGAGCTTCCAAAGTTAAAATATTGATGTGACCTGAATAGGTAATTATTAATATTTATTGAAGAGATAAATTTATTATTTCTGTCACATATTTTAGGTATCGAAGTAATTGTGAGACATATTTGATTTTTATTTATGACTGGATCGGTTATATTATTTTCGTCTGAATGTCAAAACTCATTAATTATTCTTAATGGATTAGTCGGAAGCACGTATTTGAATGATTTACTGAACTCGTGGATATTAAAATTTTGCGTAATTTAGTTAAGTATCTTGAATTAATTGTTGCTGATCTAGTTTTTTTGTTCGAAAATAACAATATTAAAATCAAAATTGGACTTTTTATGCAATCAAAAATATCTGTTTTGGATACAGGCAGATGTGAACGTACACAAATTATTCAAAATACTTAAAATGACCGATGAGCAGACCATCCATAAACAATTATGTTTTTGTCCACACCCATTTAATCTGTCCCCCACTGTTAACAACCACTCAATTACTGATAACAATCGTTATTACACGATTTAATTTATTTCACTCGAAAATTGAGTTAACAAGTTTGTAAAAACACCCTTTTATGACGAAAAGCAACAAAAAATTCATTAAAAAACTTGATGAAAATTGGTTAAATTGGTACTATGTTATTTATTTTACGTAAAACTGCTTGATTGAGTTGTCGCCGCCGTGACTTTTTTATTTAAGAATTATCAAGTCATCACATAAATTACATTATTAATTGTTATGTGGATCAAGTGGGAAAAAGATAAATTTGAATTATTAACTGGATATTCCCATTATAGGAAAAGGAAGAAAAATTATGCTGCTTTAAAAGGTGAAAGATGTGGGTCATCTTTTTTGCACGCACTTGTAATTGGCAGACGATCACTCAAAGGAATATTTTCAATAAGTAATGTGAAAATAAATTTATTTGGTTATGACTTAATAACAGAACAGAATACCTCATGCTCATTGGTCAGAGGTTGTCAAAAAGCTACTTCATACCACAGAATCTCTCGTTCGTTCATCATGTAGATCAAAGTGCATTTAAGAAGTTTCTTTCATACACTTTGATCTAGATAACTGTCGCATGTACATACGATAAATATATTATGAATTGAATATTATTTTGAATTATGAGATTGTATTGGTATTGAATTTATTTTGCCTGCCTGTTTCATGGATTTGTGCATGTTTAATGGTTCATAGCTCGCCGCCTATTAGGTACATGGGACTTAATTGTAGCTTGCGAAATGTGGGTCTCCTATCAGGTACACTTCTGCCAAACCCTTTTAAAGAATACGGGGGTGATGATGACATAGAATAAGTACCAAAACCTGTTATAACAACTTTGTAAACACGGACTTAGTTCAACTTACGCTACTTATTCCGATTCCTGCTGTGCTACAAGGAAATGTACTAAAACAAGAAAATCTGTATCACTAACAACTCATTCATTATAGAAAGCAATCTATTACAAAAACCGTTCTTTCATCTCTCCCGCAGTATCTCATAAAATTAACTCTTAAACAAAAAAAAACTTCACTTAACTTTTCCTAGTACAACTTTAGTCTTACCTAAGGCATTTTACCTTTTTAGGGTTCCGTGGGATCGTAATTTATGCTCCACGTCAACATGTGGACATATTGTCGTGGGGCTCGATTGATTGATGGGTATTAGTGGTTCAGTAGGTTTTTTCTATGTTTGTGTTGGAAAAAGTTGATCAGTGTTGATATTATTGTATGTTGTTAGGTTGAGCGCGCATTATACGATTGGCGATACGGTTTTTTTTGCGTGTTGTGTCAGAATTGGTAGAACGTTGCACTGAATCGAGACCGTTGGATGGAATAGATGGATTTGCTCAGCAGTGGGCCTATACAGGCTAGCTATAATAATAAGTAATTTTTGTTTTTTTTGGACGTTTTTGTTACATATCAGTTGAAAGCCAAGTACTCATAAAACACAGTGATTATTATGAAAGCAATGCTCTCAAAAAGCGTTACTAAGTAATACTATAAATGTAATGTAATGTCCATCTATAAATAATTACTTCATAGCCACCACAATTCAACAAGCTAAACGTTTAATAAAGCAATTCGTCTTTAACACTGAGTGGAGCTAAAACATAGCAAATAACGACATTACCACATTTTCCTTCGTAGCAACACTAATGAAAACCAATATAATGGCAACATTACACAAACTGTCAACTTCTTCATCGGCAGAAAACATTGCAGTTAACATTACACTGATTATTAATTCCCTCCATAATCTTTTACACTACCATAAAGTCTCTCATCAATTATGAAATCAGAAGTGAGCAAGTCGTAAGGTATCGCAAATGCGCGCCTAACCTTACTGGCGTAATATAATCGTTTTTTAATCGTTGCATTATGAAGACTGTAGGAACTTCTAGGATGCCTTTTTTGGAGGGCTAAAGCAAGAAAAAAATAAGCCACAGTAGGCCCAGTTGTGAGTGGTTCCTGGCTAATGTGTCCGCGGCATATCGATCAATCTGTGTGATTGAAAAACGTTATAACGTTGCGGTGAAGTAAGAATTGATGGCCCTTCTTTACAGGGCCCGTTTTGTCACTCAAAGCCGACTTTAAGTTGGTTGGTTAGTCTATGATTATAAAGCTTTAGCTCTTCCACATTTTAAGTTACAACCATGCGATTAATGATTCAGTTTTAGATTTTTTCTTTATTAACTATGGCACGAGTGTCTTTCATCGGTCTCAAAAATTCTTCGAGGTACTACTCTAGACACTATGATTTACACACGTGCCATAACATCACACCTGTTATCCCCGAAGGGTTAGAACAGACCCGTCGGGGCTGCGGGTTGTTCGAAAGAGATACCGCGGCCTCGGCACATGGGCTAAGAAGGAACATGGGTGGTTTTTAGTCAGTAGAAGTCTGACGCTCCCTTTCTCTCTGCCCAAGAGCGGGAGAGGTGATTTGATGATTTTCCACCCCCCAAAAAAAAAGGGTTAGAACAAAGGTGTATAGTAAGTACGTATAGTACCTACACCCACATATTACGCCAGTTATGTTTTAAGTCTCATAGCGTGGGGAGCGAGCCTATTGCTATCAACGGGGCACAAATTCAGATTCTGTGACTTCTACTGAGAAATTCCTAATGGGAAAACTCAATTATACTTTGACCTGGGAACTCAGTACTCAATGCTCTCTAGACTCTAGGACAGGCACTTTTTAAACCTTCTGCTAATATCTTCCTTATGACAACGTACACCTCCTTTTTGGGTACGCTACAGATACAGATCGATTTTATATCATCTTATTTGTTTCAGTATTTTAAACGAATGCACATAATAAAACATGCTTTAATATAGAGACTCTATAATGTATCCTGCTCCAGAAATGGGATGAGCAGAACATCGGGTGATCGACAATAGGTGCTTCGACATTTTTAGTGCTATAAACAGGGGTAATATAATTAATGTTCAATTTTGTATTAAGTAGATAAGTTGTAAGTATATTTTTGTGTAAATAAGTTTCTTTGATCGGTTTACAATGTTATTACCGGTTACTGATATAGTTCATCTTTTAAACAATTACAATTTTAAAATTTTAAATAAACATTTTATATAAGGAGGAAAAGGAAGATTACTTAGTAGCAGTAACGGAATCCGGATTTGTGCCCGGTTGATGGCAATAAGCTCGCCCCCTATTACAAAACATGGGTACACTAATGACCAGTGTACATTTACATCTGCATAACCCTTTAGGGATTACAGGCGTGATGCTATGTTATTATAGATTATGGTCTGACTAAAAATGCTAAGATATAATTTAGTCACCTTGAAAGAAACTAGACGTTTATACGTAATCATAGCGATTCCAACAGTGCCAAAATATCGGAAACTCTAACAAAAAAATAAAACTAAAACGGAACTGTCCAGTTTTAGGTGTTGATAACTAGATGTTTATTTATTACGTGAGCTACCACGTAGTTTTCAAATATCGTCACGCAGATCCATACCACAGAGCTATAGGAACCAGTTTAAGGAATGGTAAATATCTGGGTCAAAACCAAGTACATCCTGAATTCAATAACCCTCACATTTCCTCTCTTCTTGGAATACCTCAAAAAAATCATAAATACCAGAACAATTTCGCAGAAATTCAAGATTACCAAAAACCCCTCGCAATAAATCAACGAAAAAATTCGTTTAACACTATCTAGAAATCGTTCGATTCTTAATTATTGTGCTTGAACTTCACCAAATACGCCAACACGCCAATACGCGCGTAGTAGCTGCGTATCGGATCGACACGCCTTTGCGCCGGCGCATGATATATTGTGGCAATCGGACTCGAATTTAGGTCTGATATCAACAGGTGGTAAATGATTTGTTAGTACTCGTATTTATTTAAACTGTGGTTTACTTGGATTTGTATTAATAAGTGGTTTTGGGTTTTCCACTTCCATGCGGGTGTTCATTAACCGGTTACGCGGACGACGGCCTGCTGCTCATTCAGTCAAGTACTCGGGCTGGACTCGAAAATTTGGCAGATACTTGCCTAAAATTAATATCCCAGTGGGGCGATCGTAACCGTCTGACATTTGCACCACACAAAACTTATCAACTTCTTTTAAAAGGTAATCTTAAATCATGGCCTAGTATTAAATTTAATAACGTCCCCGTGAAAAAGAAGGAGTCCGTGTGCTACCTTGGGTTTGTCTTGGAGAGGAATTTTTCATTTATTGAACACATAAAAACCGTCGGTGAAAAAGCTAAAAAAAACTTTTATGCCTTAACGAGAATATCCAAATCTACGTGGGGTTTGTCATTTTTAACTCTAAAGACGATCTATGGGGCTACTTACTTGGGGTGTATGTGCTACGGGGCACCAGTTTGGGCCGATAGGGCCTCCATAGGAGCGGTACGACGTAAATTGCTTCAAAGCCAGCGGTTGGCCTTAATTTTCTTGTGTAAAGCATATAGGACGGTTAGTACTGAAGCCTTACCGGTACTGGCAGGGGTACTTCCAGTCGATCTTGAAGTGCAGCGTCGTGCTTCAATGTACTACTGCGCACGAGAGACCGCAGACGCAGACTTTTTAACGCAACGCGACCGTGCTAAAATAGCTAGATTACTTAAGCCACAGGCTGACGTCTGGGAGGAACTTTTGTCCGAATGGCAATGTAGGTGGGATAATTCCATCAAAGGCCGACACCTCCATCAGTTCTTTCCATCCGTTCGTGAGCGGCTGGCCAGGACATGGCTGGAGGTGGATCACTGTGTTGCCCAATTTCTCACAGGTCATGGTAACTTTAAGAGTAAATTGTTTTCCTTCAAGCTTGTTGACTCACCTTTTTGTCAATGTTCTACATCTGACTGCGAATTTGAACAATCTGCACATCACATTTTATGGGAGTGTAGTCTTTGGCAGAATGAACGTAATATTATGTTAAATAGTGTACGGGTTACATCCGGAGTTATTTACTATACGGACCTTGTAGAAACTAGAACAAATTTCCGTGCGTTCAAGCATTTTTGTCATACCTATTATTGGAATCAAATATAACAGCTCACAACTTAGGACCCAGTAATATTAATGACAATAATATCCGTGGTGCTAGGCAACTGGGCCTATCCCAGTTGTATACGTCCCTGTATGCCTATTGGCCTTGTTCTGTTCTGTCTCCTGCTGATATGGAGGGAAGTGGAAATTATGTTTTTCCTACTCCTCCGCTATTCTTTTCTGATTAATTTCGTTGCGGGATCCAAGACAGTTAAATCGTTTCCCTGGGACTTCGTCGAGCTTCATTGTCTCGGCGCTTTTCTTGTGGTCGCCACTGTTGATTCTGGCTAACAGGAGTTACAGTGGTTTGGGAATAGTGTGGCGGGCTTGTCCCAAAAAAAAAAAAAGTGGTTTTGGGTTGGTTTTGGAGCTATTTGTGTGGTATTTTGTCATCAGCATGATTACTTATATAAGGTTGACTTATTTACATTACATTTTATCGCTGTTAATCTATTTTTAACCGACTTCAAAAAAGGAGGAGGTTCTATGTTCGTGTGTATGTATTTTTTTTTTTTTTTTATGTATGTTACCTGATTTCTCCTCCATTTGTGAACCGATTCTCAAAATTCTTTTTTTATTTGAAAGAGTATACTCCTGAGGTGGTCCCATTTAAATTTGGTGAAGATCTGATCCTGATCTTCGGAGATATACAATAGAACTCTTCAAAAATAGACGGCAAATCTGTCGTGATTGCTGCAATCGCTTGGATGTTTATTGTTTATACAACATCATGACGTAACATCACGCCTGTATGATCTGAGGGGGTTCCCAGATGTGTACACCCAGATTTGGACAGTAAGATATTATGTAATGTTCCATTTATTGGGGATAAGCCTATTACCGTGACATGTATTGTTAACAACGTAAAATTAATGAATATCAAATATTTGTAAAGGATATTACAACTAAAAATGGAAAAATAAAAAAACTTTTTTGCAAAAAATAAAACCGACTTCAAAAACACAAAAAAGTGAAAAATAACTAGCTTCTGAAGTCGGTGACAAAAAAACTGAATAAAACAAACAAAAGTCACCGACTTCAGAAGCTAAAGTTATTTTTCACTTTTTTGTGTTTTTGAAGTCGGTTTTATTTTTTGCAAAAAAGTTTTGTCATTTATATTTGGCTTTTATATCCACTTGCCCGATCAATTTCCCCGTAATAAACTGTTATCATCATCTGCTCAGCCTTTTCCCAAATAAAATTGGGATCGGCTTCCAGTCTAACCTAATGTAGCTAAATACTAGTATTTTTGTATTAAATTATAATATGAACCATAATTAAAACACATATAAGCAATCTCCACCTTGTATTCATCGGATTCGGGTCTAATAATAATCTACCTTCGATTTAGTGAATGAAGTGTCATTATAAAAATAAACACCAATCTATTCTTAAACTAGAGGCATATCCATTTACTGCCTAGAATTTTAAACAGACCAACAACAGCCTTTCCAAATCCAGTCCTAAACCCAGCCACAACACTTCAAGTAAACAAACAAAAAAAACTAGTCACACACTTAAGTAAAGTCTAGCACACACGACACCAAATCTCAATTCTTACCTTACTAAGTAAAGAAAAATCGCCATCCATCGGTATCCATCGGTACAGGAGAAAACACCCCATTGCATAGAAAGTTCCTTGGTATCACACGATGTACGTTCGTGCGACAATTTCCTTTCCCGTTTTTGATGGTGACCAATTGTAAATCCAGATGGTGTATGCAAAATAGATAGGCTGAAAGCCAAGTATAGTCAGAGAGCCTTAAATGGGGGTGAACACCTTTCCTGCAATGATGTGCTTTGGTTTAAGAGGCCAATACGTAGCTGTTTTTGTCGTTCGTGTGAATGTTTGGTAGGAGTTGTAAGTGGAGAGAGTAGGGCAGTTTGCTGTTCAGATTGTATTTGATCAGAATAAATTTGAAGTATCTGGTGTGATGTGGATAAATAATACATGAAATAGACTTAACCTTGTCAATGTCAATTGATTTATAGCTTTAAATAAGCATGTGTATTTGAATAAGTCTTATTTTTTTTTAAAGTTTCTCTATCATCATCAGCATCATCCTTTGGCCCGACTTAACCACTGCTGGGTATAATCCTCTCTTTCCTTATGACAAGCTCTATTCTCTTGTGGCAGCCTTATCCAGGATATTTCCGACTTTATAACTGATTTATACAAGGCACAAAATTAAAAAGTCTTAAGTAACATCAATCAGTTCCTGCAACTGCATGTTTATTTTTGTATTACTTGCTTCTTAATTAACGACAGTAACAATATTAACAGTATAACGACCTACATCATGCACTTCATCTTCAATACAAAATAACACTAAAAACCGATTACAATAAAGCCTAAATCGCTTTTTGCCATCGCTTACACCACACACCGACATGCTTTACAACCGAACGTCGGCGCTACATCTTCGCCCGCTGTAAATTGTATACAGTTTTCGTCAATCAGTGTTCCGATTAGCCCCCGGCGACTGTTTAACGACTTCTGGTGTTCGGACCATCCTTAATACGTGATCGTATTGTTTTGTAGAACATGGACCTTGATTCAATGAGGGAATGGGTTTAGATTTGTTTGTGTGGTTGTGGATGGGTTGGTAATGTTGAAAATGTTTCCGCGGTTAATTTGGATCAGGAGGATGTTGATCTTGATTGCAATGAAGTCTATAATTTAATTAGTGAAAATGGAACAGTTAATGAAGACTATATTGTCAAAGACGTAAAGACACGCAATAGTGTCATAAATATTCATAAGTTGGATAACATATTCAAACTATATCAAAAGTTTTAATCAAACTAGATCTGAATGGTACTTGAAGCGTAAAAACATATTTTTCAAAATAAAGAACAAAATCAAAAACAATCTTAGTCATCATAATTGCATATTCACACATTTCGTACTCGAGCATACAGTTTAAAATCGACAAGTCAAGTTTCGCATTCACCGGTCATCGGTTACATCCATATTAAAAAAACATTTTGACATCGAAGATATTTCGCAAGACAAAGATTACGGTATTACACGCGGATGATAAATCGCAACAATTTGTATTTATACCCAAAATGGACGATAAGCAAGGAAAGGAAACGATAAAAATCAACAATGTTCAAACTTTGCAAGAATTACTTAATTAAACCGTAATTTTAAAGGATCTGATAAAATTCTTCGGATTGCACCCCAAATATCGGACTTTGATATATCATTCATTTGCCGATTCCGGTGATTCTGTGAGATAGCATCTCGATAATTTATAAAATATTCTCCAGCGTGGTAAATCGATCCGAGTACAAATTAAGACAAGAAATATGGTATGAAATTAATATTGTTCCCTTAATATAGTCAAAAGAGAAAGTGATTACGAACAATACCTAAAAAATACGTTAAGCGAAACTTTTGTGACAAGTCAAATAAATAGGTTTAATGTTTTGGACTGTAATGACCTGTAACGAACCCTTCACACTTATAAATTCAATTCCAGTTTCTTTAAGCGTACTGAATTACTATTTAATAACAGAAAAATGAACCACTTGTACGTCGTTGTTCAAAATTCGTTCGTTGATTACTTTGATTAAGCATGTACTTACTCTGAAAATATTACGTTCAACCTTTCATTTATCAGTCTTTATTACCTGCAATACTTATAAAAATATCGAAATCAGACCAAGCAATTCATTCGCGTCAGCCCCTGATGGAGTATCTTCAACCGAAAACATCAAAGATTATTCATAAGAGTTGAATCCATTACTGTGAAGCCCTTGTCTTACCGACGTGCTCAATCCTTCATCGCTCGTTCGCAAGCCCAAAAACGGAACAAAAAAAATAACATTTCGGATATGTTAACAGTGCCCAGTCACGCCAACTTGTTAGCACAGGCCGAAAACATGTTATTATTCAACATTTATTTAATTTTTTTAAACCTGTGTCCGTTTGTTACGAGAACGGGGAATCGCTTTAACAAAATACACAATTCCGCACGCGATGCCACGAAAGTGATTTTTTCGAAAATTTTTAGCTGTCGTGTTCTGTCGATGTTGAACGGAAAGTGGCGTGTCACTTTTGTGTTTATGTGGCATTTCTGGGTGTGATTTTCAGAAAACAGTAAGTACGTGAATGAGCAAGAATTTCTTGAGAATCTCATTGTTGGGAATTTCATTCTCACGGAAGTCTTACAACTAGTAGCAAAGCAAAGATCTTGGCAACCATCCTAGAAAGCTCAATTAATCTAACCATATTGATATGTCACGCATCATCTATTGCGTTATTATTTTGCTCTTGTTTGTGGATACCTTTCCAATATTCAATTTTTTCTCGTTATACATGATAAAATCTCAGCAAATATTTGTGTCCGAATTCTTCCAAACATTCTTTCGCTTGCCTAGTAACTACTACAGAAACAAAATCATCAACTTCACAATATACAACCGCTGCCTCTGACTCAATAGCAACCACACTTGGCCCATACATCTGATCACTCATACACGGTCTGACCTCCTCAATGGCTCTTCACTCGATGACCACAATGTTTGTTCAGTAGGAGTCGAACACCCAATTTTTTGGCTCATCAAACCACTTGACCATCATAACACTTGACTGGGTCTCTTCGGTGAATTTTGACGTTTTTAAGGTTGCCTCTTGAGGATCTGGATTTAGTTCCTGCTTGCTTGATAATGTTTTGGAGAAGTTAGATAATGTCTTAATGTGAATGTGGGTTAATAGACTAACAATCAGTCCAAAGAAAGTTGACAACTACTTTATGTTTTTTATGTTACGAAATGAGCTGTTGCCCACGGCTTCACCCGCATAGAAATTATGTACTTACTACTATTGGTGAAAACCGCATGAAAATCAGTGTAGTAGTTTTTGAGTTTATCGCGAACAGACAGACAGACGCGGCGTAGGACTTTGTTTTATAATATGTAGTGATTGCATAACCAAAAAGTAGAAAAGCAGCTAATCCCCGACGCTACCGTTCAACTAGACCTGAGACAGTAATGAGTAAGTGGAACAAAAGCCACCAGACCAGAGCGATTGTCTTCGATCGTTGGCTTTATAAAAATTCACTCACACACAAAGTTTTAGTTAACCATTTTTATTCTATTGTTAATTTACATTTGACTGCATTTTGCAAGAACAGTTTATTGATTGTAAAATCAGAGCAGTAAATACTTTAGAATTTCCTCAAAATATGAGTATGCGTAAATACGCATACTCATATTTTGAGCAATGCTTTATTCACATTATTATGTGAATTATTACAACAGAAGTACACATGTCGATTTTTCTCTGAACATATTTGGACTGACAACAAATCCATATTTTCTTAAAGATCTTTTTATACAGTTGACTTACTAAATAAATCATTACATCATAATCAGTTGACAATCATTGTGGTACAAGTATTTAGTAATGGCTATAACATGTTAAAATAACAATGAGTAACATATATGCTCGAGTATGTATTACTTGTAGGATATTTGGATAAGAGTTTTTGTCGGTAATAAGGTCACTCCCAAAGTTATAATAACATCGGTGTTTAATAAGTGGAATGTGGTGAACAAATCTAATTTAATTAGGTAATAGCTAGATTTTTTATATCTAGTTATAATTTGCCATGTTAAGATTATCGTTGATTTGTTATAGTCGATTTCAGTTAGGCTTCACTCTGGAATCGAGCCATTTCAAGCCCAATTTCCTCTACAATAATATAAAAAAAAGAAAAAGTGTAAGGTGTAACAAAGTAAACATATTTATCAAGACAAAATTTAACATAAGAATAAATTAGGAATTATATAAGTTGGCAATGTCAATAAGTACGTATTTCAATAGTATTTATTTCATCTGAATATGAAATTTAATCTTTTTTTTTTTTTGGAGGGAGCATGGGAAATCATCGAATAACTCCTCCCGCTTTTGGGCAGGGCGAAAGGGAGTGTCAGACTTCTACTGACTAAAAACCACCCATGTTCCTTCTGAGCCCTTTATGTCGAGGCCGCGGTATCTCTTGCGAACAACCTGCAGCCCCGATGGGATGAAATTTAATCTGAGGTACAGTATTTTGTGGATAAAAAAATGCACACAAATCTTTGACAAAATCCTCTTATGTGGATGCGCCCTTAGGCTCTTCGTGTAGTCATAATAACATTTATTTTGAAATACCATGAATTTTTCCTTAACTCTTTTAATAATGCAAATTATTACCAATAACATGACTTTAAAGGGTTCACTAGGCTGTATAAATTATCACATTTCTTCCTTGTTCAAAAAAAAAAAACAGTCAACTTTGCGAAAGAATGTAGTTAATTGATGTAACCAGGAAATGTCTTTTAGTTTATAAACCATTGCTGCTTTTCTGTGACATAAATTAAAACCTGAAGAAGGCAGCAAGCAATGGATAAGGTTGAAATAATAATTAAAATGTAAAATGTTCAATGGAGGTTTTAAATAGTTTTTAGTAATTATTGAGTGATGAATTCTTACATGAAGATGTGTTAATTTTAGGTACGAACTGTTTTTAAAGTGATGTATAACTTCTGTTTTGTTGTGTAATATCGGGGAAACTAGGGGTTAATTAATATAATTAGTGGGCTTCTGAAGAAAATTTATTACGCCTGTGGCGAAGTGTTAATGGAGCGACTATTTCGAAGTCTATACTTTTGAAATATTTCAAGTTAACGTGCAATGAGCATTATTATAGAAATGTTTAGGTTTAATTTCCGGTGTTTAGGGACACAGGAATCCCACTGTAATACCTTTATTTTGTAAATTGAAATTGTTAATATTCTCCACGAAAATATATTATAAGTAAGTAAACGGGTTGATTTGATATTATATGCATATATGTTACTCATTGATATTATAAACGCGACTATACATAATTATATATTTACATACCTACACATATATTTAAGTATAATAATCGTTATAGTAAAGTGCTCTTGCGTTGTTTAGGTATATCTATGTCTATGGATAGTTTTTACTGCCAGTACCTTTTTTTACGGTTCGGAAATAATTAAATGACCCCACCCACTCTGAGCGCGGTTTAGTATCTAATGATCACCTGGGTGATATCACCCCAGTGGAAGAGCGTGTCAGGTCCGGTATCCACCAAAGCGGAGACGAGCAGATTAAAGAGGAGATGTGCCAAATTCGACTAATCACAGGAAGGGCGAAAGACCAGATGTAAATTATAACTAATGTGATTTGCCGATTTCCGCACATCACCTCTCGTTTCCGCTCCTCTCCGCTTTTGTGGAAACCGGGCCTCAGACTTGTACTGATTATAACCCATCGATATTTCCTCTTGGCGATTGGAGATCCGAGGTCGTGATATCAGATTCGAACAGTGCTGTCAATTGCCAGTACCTAAGCTTTAATTTCGACGGTTTCGTTCTTCTTCATGTTGCAGACAAGGCATACTATTTTATTTGCCCACATTGTAGCCACTTCCAAGGCTTCTCCTAAACCACCACTTATAATTTAGGGGGTCAAAATCATTGTATAATTCATCATGCTAATAGGTTCCTATTATTGTTATTAAATGTGATGATAATTTAATGTGTGTTTGTATTGTTTCAGATGAATCAACAATGTAAAGTGTGCGGGGAACCTGCGGCTGGCTTCCATTTTGGCGCGTTCACCTGTGAAGGCTGCAAGGTAATTAGAATTTAATTAAAATATTTATTTTATATTTAATTTATTCATTTGGAGTCCGTGTTATGGCTCTTTTGTGGAAAATTAAAAAGGGCATTTGATTTATAATCATAATAAAAGAAAATACTAAAAACACACTTTTCAATTGCAATGATCAAATTAGTTTAATTTTATGTAGGACTTTTTTTGTAAACGAATCATTCATTTATTTGATTTGAAATAACATTCTTCACTCGTATTTACATAATACAATTAATTTGTTTTAGACACGTATATTGGCCACGTTAAGATGTAAAGATGTTATCAGTAAACATCTTTATTAAAACAAATGTATATTTTTTTAAAACATTTAAATGTACGAACCAAATAATGTTTAACTTCCAATTTTTTTATTCGAATATTATTTTGTAGAGAAAAGTTTATTGGTTTTAAATTAAAGCGTGCTCACAGAAAGCTCTCAAAAGAAAAAAAAACTAGGAAATGTACAAAGTGCGTTTCTTCATGTATGTGTTTCTACGTATTGAGCGTTCTATGGAAGTTTAGTTTCAATGGATATAATGTAAAGCAGCAAAATAAAAGTAGACTTACGACAAAGCCACCCTTTGCGTAAAGATGCGTTTACATTGTTCTAGCAACTAACATACGGGATCTTAGAAATGGCCGCATTAGCAGAAGTGTAATATGAATTACGTTATAATTCGTTAAATGGCAATTCATCAGACAAAGTGATAATTCATTATAGTAACTTACAGAGTCCACGACCATTTAAAAAAATAACATGATTTATATTATAAATCCTATTATGTCTCTGCTAAAGCGGCCACTTTAGACCCCTAGTTCACTTAAGTGGTGGTGTAAAATGTGTAAATGTGTTTCTGTGCGTACCAGATGATGTGACTTTTCGACAGCTTTTCGCAAGCAACCAAAACATCCAGAGCTGGCAAACATGGGCTAATCTACCACACATACATGGTACATACAACATGGTATCTATCAGCGAAATTAAATCACATGGATTGAGATTATTAATACTGTGATTCTGCTATGGCCTACTTGCACAGTGCCTTTAGCATTTAACATATATATATAGGGATAGTAATAGTTGGTCGCTGAGTTGAACACAAGACAATGTTTGTTTGTTATTTATGTTCTTTCTCCAAAATTAGTTTACTGACATGTTATGTCTTTTTTATGTTTTTATTATTATATACATTTTTATTTTTGACTTGTGTCTGTAATCAATCGTAATATTAAGTTACACCTTTCTATTGTATCGAGTCTGGTTCTTCTAACCAAACAGACAGATGTGTTGCTGGGGAGTTTGTTCCGCCACTTCTTCTTTCCAGCAAAAAACACTAGGAAGTGTCGAAGGGTGGGCGTTTTGGGGGACTGTCACTTGTAAATGAGTAAAGTAAAGTAAAGTAAATTTTGACGTTCGAAAAGTGCTGATTATCAGCCTAGTTTGAATAAATGACTTTTGATTTTGATTTTGATTTTGATTTTGACATATTTTAAAAAACAGTGAAGATCAGCAAAGACATAAGCCTTAAATTCACACACAGATTTGTAGTGCAAGCGCCACGTCTCTCTTAAAACACACGATTGTCGCTTACATCTAAACACGCCCTTACCAAAGACGACGGGAATCTAAAACTCGATGGGTTACGATGTGCGCCTTATAGAATGAAGGGGATTGACGCGTGAATGGTCGTCAGCAGAGATGGTGGTCCTACCTGCGAGTTGCGGAATAAATCACGCAAGTAAAATTGTCTGATTGTTCCTATGTATTGGTTTTATGGTAGAGCGAGGTATTTAGATGGATGGCGGAAGTTGCTGCTGATGTGGGTGGGGACTCGATTAGAATATTGGACTTCGAGTTTTATGGAGTTTGAAGTGGGATTTTTTTATTTGGGTAGTGGCTTTTCTGTAGTGTAATAGTACCTTTTAAAACAGTGAAGATTTTACATACAAAGATCAGGTCTGTAAAACCGTTTTTAGGAGGGTGTGTGTATATATCTAGCAATTGTTGTTTTCCTCACGTAGATGGATAATAAGACTTATCTCACGAAAATACATAATCACGGCGTTGTGCTAAGGAGTTTATTAACTATTATCGGATCTATGAAAAGCTCAGAACCTTTTCGAATACAATCATAAAATCATGCTACGTAAAAAAGATTGTGAAGATCTAACAACACATATACTTACCTGCTCCTTATTGCCAACACTGCCCACCCTACAAGCGCAAAACAGCGTTAAGATAGCCGACTTTAATATCATTGCTATCGGTCACATGTTATGTCAAATGATTAATGACAGGCGACGCCGGTATTACGTGTCGACCTCGCATGGCAATTGTGACGCACTTGCTATTGTGAATCGCTTTGAAAAGGTCAGGGAAATTGTTCCATTGATCTTTTCATGGAATTTTATTGTTATATTCCAAGTTTGTTTTTGGGTTTACTGTCATTTAATTGTGAATTTTGTTTTAAAGAATTTTGCAGATTTTAATTTTAAAAATATTTTTTGTTTTTGCAAAGCTCCTAACTATTTTAATACAGTACCTACCTATGTTGGTCTATTTTGTCAGTGGACAAAACTGCTATTAACAACTACGGAACATTATTTTGTTTACTGGTCAATAAATGAAGATCATATCCAGATCATATCAGAGCTAATTAATTTTCAATGAATCTTGAGTTCTGTAAGATGAGTGTACCTTTTTATATTGTTGTTTCGTTAAAGTGTAACTGAATATACTGTCAAAGAAATTGGGAAGGAGGCAGTGTTTCGCCTCTTTTCAGCATCGTTTAAAGTCCAATCTAAGAAACTGGCCAAGTTTTCCATCAACATGACCTATTAACATAATCTAAATCCCTATCCCACAACAATTTTTCCACAGCGACACGTAATACCCACGACTACGACGGCCAATCACAAATTGTCGCGGCCGTCGTCCGTCGCAATTTGCTACTCCGAATCAATTTGCGACGTTTTTGTCGCCCGTAATGTCGCCCGATTCAATTTTCTGTTAACTGCATCGTTGTTTTGTTGCCGTGGCAACTGAATTATGGACGTAAAGAAACTTATTCTGATTTCGTAATTGCATTGCGTATTATGAGGGAGTTAACGGGTTTTATATTTATGTAGAGTGCGCTAGTTTTATGAGTTATCTTTCAAAGAAAATGTAGTGTTTTGTTGAGTAAGCTATTTCTCAACAAAACCCTACATTTTCTTCTTTGCCAACACATGGTTTTGATATTATTAAGGGTAGTTAATTTGTTTTGCCACAAGAACAAGGCCCACCACACCATTTCAAACCACTGCAATTCCTGTAAGCCATAATCAACAGTAGCGACAACCAAGAAATCGAGACTTTGATGCTCGACGGAGACCCAGATAAACAATTTAACAGTCTTGGATCCCGCAACAAAATTAAACAGAAAAATGTTGGAAAATCATAATTGTCTAACTTTAAAAATTTTGGTTAAATTTTCTTGTGATCCATCCGTAAAACTATTTTTGACTTAAAAACAGACCCATGAAGTCAGATATATTTTGCATTAATACACAAATGATTATAATTATCCATAACACATTATTAACTGTAATAGTGACATTTACCAAACCAAAAAAAAATCTAACCGCTTATTAAAAACTCAATGCTCACAGGATCACACCTACTCACGTATATTTTGAATAAGTTTTTAAAATACGTAATTTAGCCTCAAAACTAACACCGCCCAGTCTTCGCAGTAGATTTGTTGAGGTCAATTAAAGACCACCCGCTGTCAAGGAGATTTAATATGTCACCGAGTTATGAGGTAAAGCCTCAGTGCTGATTAAGCTATGGAATATCTTAGCCATCGCTTTTTTACAAAAGATACCAGTTACTTGTAGTAGTCTAGTGGTTGCAAGGCTGAAAGCTTTATTTTTTTTTCCGGGTGGAAAATCATCAAATAACCCCTCCCGCTCTTGGGCAGAGCGAAAGGGAGTGTCAGACTTCTACTGACTAAAACCACCCATGTTCCTTCTTAGCCCTTACGCCGAGGCCGCGGTATCTCTTTCGAACAATCCGCAGCCCCGACGGGAAAGGTGACTGCTGTGTTGTGGTCGTGGGTTCGATTCCCAATTCGTGCAAAGTGTTATTGGGGTTTTATATTAGGAATTTCTAAATAGCAGCCACGAAGTCTGGATTGGTTGTTAGCAAGTTATTTATTTATTCATTAACACTGTATACATTATTTTGTTTTAACAGGTAAGACCCAAGCTAACAAAAATAGTCATAAATTACTAATAGTCCAGTCCCCTGGGACTTAAACATAACTGGAAATGGGTGTACTAATGGGTACATCACAGCTAAACCCGTCGTGAATTACAGGCGTGATTCTGTACCTGTTACCTTTGGCATAGTATTTTGTAACTGATCGTCCATATTGATGATAGAAACTTCACATTCCAAAGTGGATAGACTCTGGCCTGTTGTTCAAAATCAGTCCAAACCTAGTTTATAAGTAACGAGGGCTTTGTGATCTAATTAGAAGATTTTGGGGGAGGTCCTCGCCCCTTAGGGCAGTACCTACATGTAATAAAAACATAATATTTTTTTTTTTGGGGCAATCGTGTAAAAAAAATGAAATTAGTAACATTTTCCATCATCAAATGAAATAGTACGACTAAACTAAGTAAGGTTTGCACTCTCTCATCACAATCAGTCAATAATGTATTTACCGTTTAGTCCGGTCAATTTAGACATTCGAAGTTACATAAAGTCCCAACAAGCTGAATTTCTGTGAAGTTGTTCAAAACATAATTATAAACAATGTCTAGAAGTTCCCCATCATTCCCCTGTAAGGAAAAAATTTAATTCAAGTTCAAAGGTCAAAAAAATGAGTTTTTCGCGATTTTCAGCAAAACGGTAAGTTTTATCATATAAGTACTTCAGACAAAAATTGTAGATCATAAAATTATCTATAAAAATGGAAAAATACTTTTTTTCTTACGAGCCACCGTTTCTGAGATATAACGATTCAAAAAGTTATAAAAGTTGTTATCGTCATAATATGCACACGTTTCCACGCCACCTATGAGGTAGTGTACTTAGCGCGTTTTTTTTAACGTGGTTTGCCCAGTAGGCCTACTCCACGGGTCAGTTGTGATCCTGTTTAATGTAAAACTATTGCAAAATAACGGAAATTTTCAAAGATTGGGAAAGATAAAAGCGATGTAAATGAAAAAAATGTGTTGAAGTTTATTCGTCTTATTCGTAAGTTTCAAATTCTTGTTCTTCTTCTTGTTCTTCTTCTCCTGCTTCTTTTTCATCTTCATTTTGGATGCAAGTAAATTGCGTTAATAGCGATGTATCGCATGATACTTCGTCGGAGTCAAACGAATCCTCCATTGTTTGTGATTCAATATTAGAGCACGACCGGCCTTGACAATTTGTGCATGCCAAAGAACAAGACAGTCCGACTTTTTTGCAACCACATTTAGCACTACATCCCTTTTTGCAGTTGCAAAAAATAGTGTTCAGCAGCTTTTCCGGCGCAGGTTGAAGTAAAGTTTGAACTGGCTCTAATATATTGTTGACCAACTTCCAACCCCAGTCTGTAGGGTCTAGCTGATAACCAAGCCACACTTGAACTTGGTAATATACTCGAAAAAGATGTTGGTGAGCAGCAACTGAGGTTGAAAGAAGACAAGCTAATTGAACTTGTTTTTTATTTTTAGTATTTTTAACGAAACATGATCGATGCTTATCTAAACAGGTAGTTTTTTTAGGAGCTTCGTACATAGAAAGAAGAAAGCGGATGCCGTTGGTAATAACTTCTTGTTGAGTTGAATTACTCTTTTTAAAAACATTGAATTAAACTTGTTTTTCAAACATTTTGAAAACTGCTGTTTTACCCCTCCTGTAAAATGCAGATGTCGTATCACAGCCAGTTATTGCGTGTAAAAATAGTACATGATCTTTACACTTTACTAAAGTAAATAAACTTTTTGATGAAAAAAAAACAGCAGTTTTCAAAATGTTTGAAAAACAAGATTTAATTCAATGTGCTGAAGTTTTTAAAAAGAGTAATTCAACTCAACAAGAAGTTATTACCAACGGCATCCGCTTTCTTCTTTCTATGTACGGAGCTCCTAAAAAAACTACCTGTTTAGATAAGCATCGATATGCATGTTTCGTTAAAAATACTAAAAATAAAAAACAAGTTCAATTAGCTTGTCTTCTTCCAACCTCAGTTGCTGCTCACCAACATCTTTTTCGAGTATATTACCAAGTTCAAGTGTGGCTTGGTTATCAGCTAGACCCTACAGACTGGGGTTGGAAGTTGGTCAACAATATATTAGAGCCAGTTCAAACTTTACTTCAACCTGCGCCGGAAAAGCTGCTGAACACTATTTTTTGCAACTGCAAAAAGGGATGTAGTGCTAAATGTGGTTGCAAAAAAGTCGGACTGTCTTGTTCTTTGACATGCACAAATTGTCAAGGCCGGTCGTGCTCTAATATTGAATCACAAACAATGGAGGATTCGTTTGACTCCGACGAAGTATCATGCGATACATCGCTATTAACGCAATTTACTTGCATCCAAAATGAAGATGAAAAAGAAGCAGGAGAAGAAGAACAAGAAGAAGAACAAGAATTTGAAACTTACGAATAAGACGAATAAACTTCAACACATTTTTTTCATTTACATCGCTTTTATCTTTCCCAATCTTTGAAAATTTCCGTTATTTTGCAATAGTTTTACATTAAACAGGATCACAACTGACCCGTGGAGTAGGCCTACTGGGCAAACCACGTTAAAAAAAACGCGCTAAGTACACTACCTCATAGGTGGCGTGGAAACGTGTGCATATTATGACGATAACAACTTTTATAACTTTTTGAATCGTTATATCTCAGAAACGGTGGCTCGTAAGAAAAAAAGTATTTTTCCATTTTTATAGATAATTTTATGATCTACAATTTTTGTCTGAAGTACTTATATGATAAAACTTACCGTTTTGCTGAAAATCGCGAAAAACTCATTTTTTGACCTTTGACCTTGAATTAAATTTTTTCCTTACAGGGGAATGATGGGGAACTTCTAGACATTGTTTATAATTATGTTTTGAACAACTTCACAGAAATTCAGCTTGTTGGGACTTTATGTAACTTCACTCTCATTTTTTGGTCTAAATTGACCGGACTAGTTGTAAAGGTACGGTATTGAATCCGACCTACCAAAGAACCTAAAGATTTGTGGTAACTAAAAATAGGCTTACTGATCGCAAAAATACGTTAATTATAGTATCGAAATGATTAGATATAATGAGCCCGAAATAAATGTCCAATTATTATAATCAAATCATATTTGAAATGATTAAAGACTCTTTTCACACGTTCGC
Source organism: Diarsia brunnea (assembly GCA_949774965.1). Taxonomy (NCBI): domain Eukaryota; kingdom Metazoa; phylum Arthropoda; class Insecta; order Lepidoptera; family Noctuidae; genus Diarsia; species Diarsia brunnea. The sequence goes on from OX459009.1 coordinate 1,633,456, forward strand.
GACCGCCTAACGCAAAGACCATAATTAAAAAAAAAAAAAAACTATAAAAGAGAAAAAAACCCGGCCAAGTGTGAGTCGGACTCGTAAATGAAGGATTCGGTACCATTGTTGTAGAGGTTTCTCTCTCCATTGTAGTAGAGGTCTTTTTAGTTTTTGTTTATTATTTGTTGAATAGCGGCAACAGACATACCTCATCTGTGAAAATTGCAACTGTCTAGTTATCACGATTCATGAGATAGAGCCTGGTGACAAACAGACTGACAGTGGAGTTTAAGTAATAAGGTCCCGTTTTTACCATTTGCGAACGGAACCCTAAAAATCACACAATACTTGATGACTGACGATATAGCGCATCTTTCAGAGGAGGTTGAACCTTTCGTTAATTATATATCTCCTGCTGACTTTAAGCGACGCATAAGGTAACAAATTGACCAATTTATCAGTGTTTAACAATTGCTCATTGATAAGGAGAAGCCGGCGATAGTTCAGCGGTATAGTCAAGGAGTTCGTCGGACATTCTTACGACACGTACGTGTGATTTAATGTATTGGTATAATTACACCAATAAATTGAGTATGAGGCAATTTATTACATTATAATTTTACAGTTTATAAGAAGATTTTATTTTAATTTCTTATACAATTATGGCGTAAACGAAAGTGTAAGGAGTTTGTGAACCTACACAAGTATCAGTCAAGTATGTGCTTATCTGAGTCAGTTTCACAAACTACTTGGCAAAATAAATACAAAATTCCGACCGTGAGAAACTCTGCGGTAACTGTCTCAATTACCATTTTTTGCCTTAACATTTTTAGAAGTGTCAAGTAAAAAATCTGAAGCTTCTTTACAAACGAAAGTTTTTCCAAATTACAAGTATGTACGTATATATTCATTACATATTTACTTTATGTTTCTAATAATTCAATAGTTTCCTCATTTAGTAACCAAACAAAAAGAGTATTAAGACTTTCTCACCAAATAAATTAAAGTCACAAGCTCTGAGACCACACCAATACGGCACAGCCCATTTCTATGAGAACGAAGACAATTTGTGAAAGATAATTACTAATTCGACGTTATAAATCAATATATAAATTCATTAATTGTTAGGAAAATAACACAGTCGTAACTTTCGATAAACGGTTACCGAATGATGTTTTATAATTGGTGTCTGGGTCTGTGATCATCTTTTGTGATAGCGTGAATTATATTCATTAGATATCTTCTAGTCGTGATTTCCATTTATTGTCGTGGTAGTCTAATGAATTCAATATTATTCATAGGTGTATCGACAGAATGTGATGATGGCAATAGGCTTGTGCCCTATTACTTTGCCTGATAACCCTTCTGGGATTATACAGGGTGTAAATCAACCCATCACACAGCCGTCAACCAGGCATTCTGTACATCAAACTAAGTATCCCTACACAAAAATTATTGCTGCAAAACGATTTTTTTGTTGAGGTCAAAAATAACATTTTACGGTAAAACTCAATGTAGCACTCTTAAAACATTGTGCTAGTATCCACTAAAAGCAAAGCAAAGCATCCGCTTTGAATAGTAAACGGGTCATGGGGGTTATTTAAGTAAAGTTATAACCTGAAAAACTAGTATTTACAAAAACAGTTGTGAAAAATTTGGGACTTTGACCCCCAATATCTCCGTAACTAGGGAGTTCCCAGGTATGGTCTAGAACATAAAAATGATCGCAGTGGCGGGGAGAACAAGTGCCCTTCGTTTGCGTTAAGGGTACCTTTACACTCTTTATGTGTGTGTGTTATATTAATCGTCGACATAACATTTGGACAAGAAAAAAACTCAAACTGAAGAAGTATTGATGTCAGTATCTACGTAGTCTTTTCTTTTCCGGATGCTACTGAAACCAGATTTTTACATGGAACGACAACTTTTGCAACCTTCAGCTGCCAGTTTTTAGATAGTGCAAAACCCAGTAACGAGACTGGTTGTCCAGTAAGGCTTTGCTTGGGTTTTGTTAGGATGATTTGCTCACGGCAAAAGAGAACGTATTTCTCTTGAGGTACTTTAAAGAAGAAAACATTATTAAAATACAGAAGGAAAACATGACAATAATGTTAATACTAAAGTATTATCTTACAGTAACATACCGTATCAATCGCTAGTGTTAGTGAAATACAAGCTTTACGCAGTCAATCCATATAAGGACCATTATATAAATAATCTGAACTTTTCAACCAAAAAGAGTTACGAAACGACAATTTGTTATAATAATTGGATATCGTCAAAAACAACGAACCAACCGACAAAACCTGAAAATTAGAAATTTAAATGCTAATCTCTTAGCTTTAAAGCTCATTTCCCATTTTCATAAAACTGTCGCTTGATTCATTGTTTATTTAAGTCGATTGATGATTGTACGTATCAGTTATCAATATATTATAATCAGAAACGTATAAACATGATAAATGTCAACCATCTTTGGCGTATAACAAATATACTTTTCACCATATCTCCGATTATACTTAGCATAATTAACTGTTTATTTAAATCATAAAATAAAAACAAGGAGTGGGTAGAATCAAAGATTCTTTATGCTAATTACACCCTTTAGCCTCCAGTCTTAAGGGTCATAATTCATTGTTTTAGTATGTTGATTTAGTTAATCTTGTATTTATAATTGATCGTAGGTGTTTGATAGTTTTTCCGATCGTTAGTTTTCGATTTATTGTTGTTATAAAAAGTTCGGTTTGGGAAACTACTCTTTGGTTTTCTAATAATGTTTTGGTATCAATAGAGAACAAATTAGTGACAACTTTGTTCCGTTAGTTTGCTAGAGTTAGTACATCCAGATTTTGGCCAGTTCTGTTCTAGTCTCAAGTAATCGGACGCGAGCTCACATTAACTGGGCCCATATTCAAACTCCGGGTTACTACTGTAAGAACCTTTGTAACCATATTTATATGCAAATAAATCTTTGACTTTGACTACCGAGAAAACTCTTTGCCCTAAAGGCTAATGTCACTTTTATTTATATCTTATGTATTTTCATAGTTATGATGCAGTTAAGCAAACTCAAGTAATAAATAGGCCATATAAAACCACTTAACACAAAGGTAAAAGTCACTTTAATGCATAACACTATGTGAAGAGCACTGAATCTATTGCATACCTAAGTAGGCTATTTTAAACTTAGTCTGGCTAAATCGAGTATTAAATTATCAATTCCTGCGACCCAGAGTGCGAATGGGGCTCCAGCTGTAACTCCCACCTGCTGGAGTGTCAAAGGTGTCTGTTCGTGATGATCACTCTTGATGATCTACGCAACGCACTTGACGTCGTAATAAACGTAACAATCGTTATTCTCTTGCCCTTATCCCAATTCATTTGGGGTTGGCGCAACATGTCTTCTTTTTTCATACTGGTAACTTCTCTTTATCTCATGAGACACGTCCTTTCTTGCCATATCACTCTTAAAACGTGACCACTGGACTTAAATATTGTTAACAGACGGAACATCAAAACAAAATACAATGACACCAACAAATACACACATTTCATAAACTCTGTGACATATATGTCCGTGGATATATATCAAGTCTACACCTTGACGACATATACCATAAGGTACATTATCCATTTTATTTCGCCATAACTCCCGTTCAATCTAGCTAGCATCAAAGCTAAAAACCTATTTCATAATATATTAAAGGTTTAATACTCAAAGGCATTTGCTTTGACATTTACTATATTAATACGCTTTTTGTAAGTAATATTTACACAAGTCAAATTTAATTTAGTTAATGTCTAATGCTGGCATTAAAATGGCTAAGTAGCTTAGTTAGGCTTTTTATTAAAGCCTTGAATGTTGGCAAATGAAAGGGAATTAGGGTTCAGAAGATTTTATTGCAGAACATGTACATACGGTGACACATAAAGCTTGACACATCATTATAACCTGACCTCGTTTTGCAGGAGATTCCCGTAAAATTATAGCATAACATAGCATAGTCAGCCTATTATGTTCTCACTGCTGGGACTCCAGACCTCCTCTCTATTAGAGGAAAGGTGCTATAATTCACCACGCGGGCCTGGTTGGCAGATGACACATGTCTTCGTTTTTTTTTTTTTTTTTAAGACATCCTGTAATAAATAACAAAGTAATGCACCTGCCTGGATTTGAATCCACGACTTACAAATATAGAGATCAGTTTAATTTGGTTTGTATAGGTTGATTGGTGGTCGTACGTACTACGATGACACCAAAAGTTATGATTAGGACCCTACCCTTTTGAACTGTGATACTGCAATATGTGGTCGTAAAATCCGTAATTAGCTTTCTAGGATCTACTAGTTAATGGCAGAACGAGGTTATTTGTTGTAGCAGCGATTAAAATTTTATTGGTCTCGCATGATTATAAACTAAGAATCAGAGTATTTCACGTTTGTAGTGTGCCGCGGACATAATAATATCAAGTTTTAGCACCCGTGGTACGTTTTAACTGATAACAAATCTTAATGCCATTATAATATATATTTTATATATAAAATATAATATTGTAATATATAAAATATTAAACTTGGGTTTTCCCAACTATGTTCGGGTCGGCTTCCAGTCTATTCGGATGTAGCTGAATACCAGTATTTTACATGCAGCGTCTGCCTATCTGACCTTCACAATCCAGTTAGTACTGGGTAATACGATATCCTTTGGTAAGACTGGTTGTCAAACTTTCGGGTTACAAACTAGCAGTGAATGAGAGTCGTATCTAATTATCTATGAGTATACCACAAAGAAAAAAACCGGCCAAGAGCGTGTCGGGCCACGCTCAGTGTAGGGTTCCGTAGTTTCCCGTCCGTCACAATAAGTGTTCCCACTTATGAGTTTAAAGGTGGGTATCCATACTATCCATTATGTTCGCGATCCAGCAGATTTAATAATTATTTTTTTGTTTGAAAAAAGATACGTTCAGGATAATAAAATATTATGTAAACGAAGTTAAAAAAAAAATACGGGCAAATGAAACTTGACCTCTGGATTGTATAGGCGCTCATACGATTCAGGGACCAAATTATATTGGTTAACTGCAGTTTCCATCTGTTGTTTCCATCCAAGTTCAAAATAATTTTCCTAGAAAGTCCTTATAAAGTTCTACTTTTCAGATTTTTTTCGTATTTTCTAAACTTATGGTTCAAAAGTTAGAGGGGGGGGGACGCTTTGTTTTTTACTTTTGGAGCGATTATTTCCGAAATTATTGACATTATCAAAAAATGATTTTAGTAAACCCCTATTCATTTTTAAATACCTTTCCAACAATATATCACACATTAGGGTTAAAATTAAAAAAAAAAACACTTCCCACTTTACATATAGGGGGGCTACCCTAATAAAACATTTTTTTCCAATTTTTATTTTAGCACTTTGTCGGCGTGATTGATACACATATTGGTCCCAAATTTCAGCTTTCTAGTGCTAACGGTCACAGAGATTAAGCGAGGACGGACAGACGGACAGACAGACAGACAGACAGACAGACATGGCGAATCTATAAGGGTTCCTAGTTGACTACGGAACCCTAAAAAGGATAAAAACGAAATCCCACCAACAAAGTAATAACAACCATTTAACTCCTAAAAGAAATCAAATTAATATGATTAAATCATAATATATCGAAGTACAATCGACGCACGAAATATGTGTCCCACATTATAAATTATAAAGAGTTTTTAAACATGGCGTCGGGGTCAGTAATTCGGGCGGCCATTACCGCCGAATATTATCGATGACCCTATAATTTGCACACTTTTCAATAATCGACATCGTATATCCGTACCGATGGTACAGAGGGAAATTTAATTTCAAAACTGGTTGTTGCAAAATGTTGGCCGGTGCGCTTGATTATTGTTTATGAGTTCGACTAAGTTTTTTGAGATGGTTGACAGGACAAAAATACAAGGTTTTTTTTTTGGACATTATTTTTGGTACTTACAATATTTTTTTTTAATTCAGCCTTAAACACTCTGTTATTATTAGCCTGTGTCAAGTCACTGCTGGGCAAACGCCTGCCCCTAAATCTTTCGATCTAAGGCCAATGTGGACCACTGGTTGTTGGTTCTGTCCAGCTGGCCCTCATCTCTTGCGAGGTCTACCGCATGCAAAATTCTATATCTGGAAAATGTTTCTAAAGCCATCTCGATTTTGCAGTATTTGAATATTACTATGCGCAGATTATAAGACAAAAGCTTGAATTTTTTGAAACATGCAACAAAAGAACCTTATAAAAACTTAACTAATAAAAAAAAAGATATTGCAACATCAGAAGATATTACAAAAATAACTAATGGAAGTAAAAAATTGTAAAAATAACCTAAAAAGCTTTTTTCTGTTAACCCTACGCATAATGTACCGTAACATGAACACTCCGTATCGTTGGTTACGTATATTTACGATCATTTATGTATAAATTGAATTATTACCAACTGACCATCTTCAATTATTACCGACAGACAATCTTCGATTCGTAACCGACACTTTGTAAAAAAATGGCTGACCGATTTAAATTGTACCATTTTTTTAGTGTACCTACCTAGTATTTATTTTAGCGGTTGATCGTACTTTATATCGAAATCCGAAGACATACCTACAAAATTTTTGATGTTAGAAATCGTGTTTTGGAACTCAAATGGAGTTGGGCAGGGTACTAAGCAAGGCACGGTGATGGCAGATAGAATAAGGACGTCATCAAATGACGTTCAAAAATTCAGAACAAAATTTTTGGACATCTGGCGCGGGCACAGAGATGTGCATAAGACATTATAATGTCCAACCGGGGAAAACCTTGAGGATACTGGCACAAGAACGAGGAACTTGGCATGAGGAACGAGAAGCATTTACCCAGCACTGGGTGAACTCAGGCTACGGACGATGATAAAAAAAAAATATGTTAATAGTGATGATAAAATACTATACGATACTAAGTGATGATCTGGAGTCTTATCTAACAGAATGGTTGGATAAAGTAAATGATAAAAAACTGGAAAACCATGGGGGTCTTGCCCAGCCAAAACAGAATACGATGATAAAACAAAACTTTATTTTTTGTACGATAATGGAAGAATTTCTTTAGTCTCTGATAAGAGAACTCGTTTAGAATGATTAAGTCATTATAAATTGCAATTTATAAAAAATAACAAAAATGGTTTGAAACATGGAATTTGAAGACCCCCAAGGCATGATAGGTAGAAAAGAATGATGTATCATTTAAGTCTGAAATAACTGTATTTCAACATTTTGTCACACACCACATTTTACGTAAAAAAAAATATTTTTACTTAAAAATAATTTTAGACCCATAATAAGGTACATTAACTCGATTTTGCATTAATATTCAGAAAAGAGCACTTTTTAAAATCAAAAGTAACAAGAAATTGAAATTTAAATACAGCGGCATCGCTTGCGCAGATATCGTAATGACTTATAATGCGCATACGCACCATGAATAATTTATGAAGATTTTGGTACATGTATGTATGTGTAGTTTAATATGTAGGGCTGTCATACGTCCGGAATTGTACCTCAGTGTCCGATGCGGGAAAAAATCTAAAACGTCCGGAATTAAAGAGATATATGTAATTAGTTAAAAACTTTTCGAAAGTACATATGTTATAAATATTTTTAACAAAATCAACAATGTCAGTTGCATAGGTTACCTTGGCAAAGTTCTGCAAAAAATCTTTTACTATTGATAGGGTTTTATCTAAAAAATTTGCTGCTCAATAAAAAGGAAAAAAAGATCCGGAATTGTATCCATAATTTTCCCCGGAATACTTTATCATAAATCCGGGAACCCTGTGTATATGCAAATACATAAGATACGAAACTCTTCGGAGAAATTTTAGAGCAAATAGTTTGAATAGTAAAATGTAGACAGACAAATAAAGATCATTTAAAAGTAAATACTTTAATATGAACTGGTATTTGGACTGAATTCTTTATGAGGTACACTTCTGTTGTCTCAGACATTATCTAAACTTATGCACTTATATGTCGAAAGCTTTTGTTGAGTTTGGTAATTAACCGTGCAGGCAAACATCCTTTTTAGTTTTTAATAATCTAAGATTTATTATTATGAATTTTCTGCAGTAAAATAATAGGTAAAGCATTATCCTCACAATCCTCGTTACCCTTTGAAAACGACTGGCGTGAAGTTTCTTGTTAAAAAATAAGTAATGAATGAAACGAACTAAGTACACAATCTGTGGACAGCTGTAAGTGTCATTACGGTTCGCCATTATTTTATTTAAAAAATATTCTGCACTAAATCTGCGCAAGGTGAGTAATTCAATTAAAAAGAGGTCCCGCATAGTTTGAAATTAATTTAAATAAAAGAAATGGAGTTGAGAAAGAGATGGTCTCAAACTGGAAACGCATTTTCAAGTTGCCAAAATGGGTCCGACTTTGGTGTGTACGTGTAGGGTCCATAACACTCAACACAGTTACAAACTAAATTAATGGCAATCAAAATAAAGCTCCACATAAGATCCACGGATCCCTAAAACTGTTCAATCTCGACATTACACTCATAATGAACCGGCTGATTGCTCTGATTACGGTGCTGTATACTTGTTAAATTGTTGGTCGGAGGTTTGCGCCTATAAATTATAGATCCATCTGTTTTCCGCATAGCAATAGATGTCAGCTTTACTGACAATGAAGACTATACTGATTTAGAAAAATGATAAACTAAAAATTTACTAAACTAGATTACATTTATTACGTTTTCCCATTAAGAGTTTCTCAGTAAAAGCCACGGAGAAGTTAACTACTAAAATGTGGGTGTACTACTACAACAATAGTTGAGCTTGAGGTACAACTCTGCCTAACCTTTCAGGGATTACAGGCGTCATGTTATTTATTATATTCACACCAGATTTAACATGAAATAGTAGTTTTAACTTAAATGGCTTCGTGTAGTCCTCCGTTTTAATATATTCTTCTTCTTTTCGTGTCGATAGACAATAACTTGTTTTGTCGGCCAGTAAGTTGCTTACTTAGACAGCAATACTCAACTCAGTTTTTATGCAAGTATATTATTATAGCACTTAAAACTTAGTACTTAACAAATCAAACAAGGTCCTTCACAAATCAACGAACATCTTAATCATGCTTCGTAACGAGATCTCTAAGTAACCTTTTGTAACTAATTCCAGCCGTGAACTAACTATATTAATAATAAAATAAATCATCAAGCAAAAGTAAAGATAAATTATTTGTATCATTGTCACATCACTAAAGAGATCGAATTGTTCCAATCTGACACTGACAGCTCGACCTGTCAAAGCATTCGCGCAGAGAGAAAGCAGGAAGGTTGACATAAAAAAGAATTCGCCAAAGAATAACAGTTATTATTGGTAACATCTAACGCATAGACCAAATTTATACATCGTTAGTAGACTTAACACTTTCTTTTCTATTGTGACAGCCATCTTGGCACTGGACAAGGCGTCACTATGTCGATCAAACTGAATCGAACGTGATTAAAATCGATTCTATTCGATACGATTATGAATCGGTAACGGTAGTACGTGATTTTTTTCCTTGATTGGGTCTATTGTTGAAGTTTTCTAGTATCAAATACGCTGCTCATTAAAAGTTCAGATATATCAAAGCTTTAGTGATCTGACTTAGATGTAACAAGATGTGTTAATAAAAGATAGATTGAAAGCAGTAGCTGGTTTGAAAGAACTTGACATTTGACCATACCAGTCAATTAATGTCTGAGTATTTGAGAGCTGAATTTTTAGCATGATTCCAGCTACTAATAGCAGTCAAAGATTTCATAATGATTCTAGTTTTTGTAGATATATTTCAAGATGTTTCGAGGTTGATGTGTGTCTATGAAAATGTTTTTTTTTTACAATTCAGTAGACACTGATTTGAAGATAAGGTTCTTAAGTTATATTGCAATCAGTTACTTTAATCACCAAAGATTGCATTTACCTAATACGTCCATTGAACGTCATGACAACTAATCAATTTAAAAAAGAGCAAAAACGTATCGAATCGATATAGTTCCTGCCACTACAATCTTTATTGATCTGATTGGCGCTAATTTATCGATGTGTACGTCGTAAAAGTCAACAATAAAATGTCAAATATATTCAAATTGATTCTACTGAAGATTTTTGGTCAACTAACTCCCATTTAAAATGCAAAATGCGCTTTTATAAACGTTTTGATTGACATTTAATATTATTGAAATTGCCCCAGTTCTGCACGGTGTTTTGTTAAATATGAATCATATCTATTTTGGGTGGGAGACACAGAGGTTAATGGACTTTTTAATAATGACGAACAGAGAAAATCTTTTTATAATAAATATATAATATATACATCATCATCTGCCTAGCCTTTTCCCAACTATGTTAGGGTCGGCTTCCAGTCTAACCGGATGCAGCTGAATACCAGTATTTTACATGAAGCGACTGCCTATCTGACCTCCACAACCCAGTTAATACTAGGTAATACGATACTTTTGGTAAGACTGGTTGTCAGACTTTCAGGTTACTGACTACCTGTAACGACTGCCAAAGATTTATATATGGCAGCCGGGACCAACAGCTTAACGTGCTTTCCGAGGCACGGAGGAAACTCGGTATGTCGGGCGGTCACCTGCTGGTAACCGGCGTGCGTGTATGACCAGATGTATGAATGTGGACGTGGCAAAAGGAGTATGTAAGGATCGTAGCAAGTGGCGTTCTGTGGTTTCTGCCTACCCCCATGGAAAAAGGCCATGATTACTATGTATGTATAAATATGGCCTCATCTTAGACTAAGTGTAACCGAAAACGATACAGTACCTATTATTTTATTTTTTCTTATAAATTAAATACCAAGAAACAAACTGTACATCTTTGCCCTTTAGCATTTTTCCGTTAAATTATCCCAACACGGCCTTATTATAGGAAATCGTCCCACAAGTACGAATTACGCACTTCAGTTTCAATCAGGCAACACTTACGTCAATAATGATTGCCAATAAAATTATTGGCAACCCAGAGACACGCTCCCGATGCGAATGCACCATAATAAAATCGATTTTCGTAGAAAACACTCGGAAATCCAATTGTAATTGCAATTAGGATCAAATTGTGTACAATTACGTATGGTTTATGTGCCAAAATGTTTGGTTACTGGCACGGTGGTCCGAGTTATCACTCAATACTCGATACTTGCAGTTCATCGAAATCGATTCAGCCACGCCCCCGACATGTAATAAAATCGATTGCTCTCATTCGTTGCACGTTCTTAAACGTACTATTATAGTGTTGTACGTAGAAATATTTATGGTATATTAATATACGGATGGGTATAATTAAGATCTATTAAAGGTCAGGTCAGAGCAACAGTTTAGAAGCACATCACTCAAATCTGTCGGAAGAGGTTTAATAAACTTTTTCTTGGACAACCTTTGCTTAGTTTTTTGAGTGCGGAAATCTATGAAACCGTTTTACATGCGTAAAGGTTCCAGTTTAATTGGAACGGACAGGTTACGTACATGCTGATGACACCGATTAACGCAGATATACAAATACCCACAGGAAAATGTCTGTCAGAGTTCTTGGTTTGACCTAACCTTAAATCACAAAACTACTATTTATACCAAGTTATAAGAAAGACTTTACTTAATGAAAAGCAACAGCTTAAACAGAACAGGTGATGAACGCTAAGCCCTCCTTAAAAAGGCAACATAGCCTAATGCCTGGCGTATACTTCAACCGAAATGATTATCATAACATCACACCTGTAATACCCGAAGAGTTAGGTAGGAGTGTACCTAAAAGTACACCATCATTTCGCTAGTTATGTTTTTTAAGTCTTATGAAATAGGAGGCGAGCCTTTTGCCATCTACCGGGCAAAAATCCGGACCCGCGGCTGCTACAAAGATTTAATTATTTTACTATATGTATATTATAATGAATTTTAAATGATCTGATGATTCACGAAACTTGCCATAATTATACCAATAAGTCCAGTGACAGATTACTGCAAAAGGTCACTAGCCCAAATTAACATCACCCGTCCAAAACAAGTGGGTCGACAATTTTGTTACACTTTTTCCTTTTACAGCCCTAATCAGTAAATGACAAAATAGCATTAACACATAATAAATCTTATTTTAATGTAAATTTTGGACATAAATCAGCAACTTAACATTATAATATAAATTAAACCAATACCGGGTTTTGTGAAAACACAAAAATACTTATAGTAATATAAACGTGTTTAGAAACGCAGAATTGTGTTCATAAAACTTATGTTCGATACATAATGACAACTGTATAATTCCCAATGGTGTTTTCTAATTAAAAACTGGTTTTGTTAATGAGATCAGAAATTAATGGGTTCGAAAAAATGTCGTGCGTGATCGGATTATCGGTGAAACACTAAAACCAAATCAGTTTTCGATGTTCTGAGATTGAGATACAACAAAAAACACTATAATTTATTAGGCTAGCTAATGGTTTTGCATTAGCACGTGTGGAATAATTAATACGGAACATCTTACCTTGATCTCTGGTCATTAATACAGATCAAAATATAGCTATTAATCTCGATCGAATTCCAAGACAACAAGCTAAGGACTTCCAGTTTGCAGTTCAAAATATTGCAAGCGTTTTCAAAATACAGACTTGATGAGTCTGTGCGCCACTACAATCTGTCAAACTTCATTAGTAGACAACAACAACAACTTTATCGATAAAGAATTAGGTTCAAGGTTAACATAACATAACATCATGTCTTGTAATTCGCGAAGGATTAGCCAGAGGTGCACCTAACAAGTACGAGAAAACTACGCTAGTTATGTTTAAGTCCCATGTAATAGGGTTCACAGTTTGGACATTTTTCGGGTAGTTGAACTGCTGACGTCTGTACATAGTGAAGAGTAGAAGAAGAAAAAGAAGATAAAGATGAAGAATAAAGAAGAATAATAAAGAAGAAGATAAGAAGGAGAAGGAAGGAAGGAAGGAGAAGATATTTCTCTTTAAGGTATTATATGGGTACGATAACCATAGATATCTTCTCATTCACTTTAATTACACTGCTTACCCGCCTTTCCATCATTCTTGAGATCCTAGAAAATACTAAAAATAGAAAAACCACAAAAAACCATCCTCACAAATGTATCATGCCCACAGAATAAAAATTCTAGAAAACAAATAAATTGGCGAACGTAAAATATTAACCTAGATCATGCAAATAGATGACACAGCTGTACGTGACCTTTTGAACGGCGCAGACGCACGCAAAAAACACTATTAACATTCTTAACGCACACTGAGCTCGTTACAAAACTGTGCTTTATGAGATTAGAGTTTGTTGTACTGGGAGAGATGCTATGCTATACTGGTGATATTTTTAGTTTTTTTCGGAAAATGGGTGGAATTATTAATTCCACGAATGGGACAAGAAGTCGCTGGCAAAAAACTAAAATAAAATACACAAAAGTCATCCGACCAAAGCAGTTTTAAATATTTGTTTTCATTTACATTTACTTATTTCCTTTTTTGAAGTCGGTTTCTATTTTTGCAAATAAATTTTTTTTAGCAGAAAAGTTTACTTATTTAACTATGAACACAATAAAGTCGTAGCAATCTTGAAACTGTCATCCGTTTTTCAAAATACTTTGAACTCAATCCAAGTTTCATCCAAACGTCATGTAATCTTTGCCATCTATTCAGCAAAGAAGCTAAATAAAAATGATAAAATAACATCTAATTATTATTTTGATGCTTGCATTCATCATTATTGATGACCATTTTATTATAATGATATCCGTTTTTTACATTGATAATATTTATAAGGCATCCTTTTTGTGGTCAGTATTAAATATTATTCTATCTTTGAATATCATTATTATGCAGTCTTTTATGAAAAAATAAATTAGATTTCAGTTTTGGCATCACAAAAGAGCAAATATAAATATTTTCATAACGTTCTATTATATCAAACAATAGACTTTTTGTCAGGTGTAAAACGGATGCAATTACTACTTCATATTTATTTATTGAAATAATTTAACCATGTTATTAGGTTTCTCGTATGAAACCAAGAATATCAGTTTACAAATAAAATTAACGAATTGAAATCACACAGTGGGATTGTAAAGGACTTTTATGTAGGAAAATGGCAGGAGTTTGACAATTAGGGTCGCCACTTATTACATGGGACTTAAAACATAATTGGAAAAATGTGGGCGTACTTCTAGGCACTCCTAGGTAGGCCCTATCCCTTACTGGAGTGATGTTATGTACTACTTTATGATCGAAAAAATACTAAATAATTATAAGGTGTTATCGATAATACCGATGTCTTCCAGACAACCTTTTGATAGACTGTATCATCATTCATCATCATTTCAGTCAAAAGACGTCTATTGCTGGACACAGGCCTCGCCCAGGTGTCGCCACATTGACCGGTCCCGTGCGTCTCACATCCCACGGGTCCCCGCAACCTTCCCAAGGTCATAGACCGTATACGAAGTGGTGTACTAGTTAGCTAGCATCTTTGTGAACAAAAATATCGCTTTTGCTCCGCTCTCTGTGGATGCCTATCTTACACATTTACGGTCGTAATATTCAAATTTACAATTTAACCTCTGAACCGTCGGAGCGAGGCGACTTGGCGACGTTTTCCGGTTCAAATTGCAATATCTACGTGTTACGATATTTTCTTAATTATTCCTCTATATCATAGGTTTTATGATCTCGTTCTAATGGAGTTCTAGAAAATGTGCAAGTTTCTGGAGCTTACTCATAAGAAGTTGAGTATATTATCGTGGTACGTATCCCACGGAACGAGAGACCAAGTGGTATTTAAAATTTATGAGTGTGTGAAAGTAAGTGGCGTAGTTACAGTAAGTGAGTAACCCGTAAGTCTGACATCCAGTCTTACCAATTAAGCTCGTATTACCCAGTACCAATAGGAATGTTTACTGACTAAAAAAAATTTGATTCTTATAAGTCCGTATGTTAGATTATCGAAAAATATTGGATACGTATTTTTTATTTTATCAAATCAATAAAAGTTGACAAAGATAAAATGCGTCAAAGATTTGAGTGTGGGTTGTGATGTCACTCACCGGTAAAAAATATCATACTAACTGTCATAAAATATGACGTCACACGAGTTTTCAAAGCACTGTATCGTCTTCAATGTTTGTTTACGTGAGAAAAGAAAAAATACGTGTCCAATATTTTTTGGAAATCTATCTGACAGACTAATTAGATTTTTTTAGTTAACTACCCTATTGGGTTGTGGAGGTCAGATAGGCAGTCGTTCCTTGTAACATACTGGTATTCAGCTGCATCCGGTGAGACTGAAAGCCGAATTCAATCATAGTTTAAAAAAGGCCTTTATGAATTGAGGTAAGTTAGTCTCCCGTCGGGGCTGCGGGTTGTTCGAAAGAGATACCGCAGCCTCGACACAAAGGGCTAAGAAGGAAGTGGAGTGGATTTAGTCAGTAGAAGTCTGACATTCCGTACCGCTCCGTCCAAAGCACGAGGAGTCATTTCATGATTTCCCACCTCCAAAAAAAAAGGTAAGGTAGTCCGATCAGGTAGTTTTTATACAGGACCCCATGAAATCTAGTATAATGTGATCCAGAAAATCACTGATGATCGTCTAGAAATCGTATTTGTTTTTGGCATAAGATAACTTAAATATTTTTTAAAAAAGTTAAGTTTTTGCAGCTCCAATTTAAATTCCAGTTGGAACGTCTTGTTTCTTATAGACTTGCGTCACAGCGGGTGCGTTCACGCAGGTTCTCGCAGCACATGCATCGTGGGCGTCCAACCGCTTTGGTGATACATTTTTCATTCTGCTAGTACTTTTTTACTGAAGTGAAAATTGTGGTCTAAAAGTGGTTACAAAAAGCTAACTACGACAGTTGAATTGGCTAAAAAAGTAGATTTAAATTACCTTCTAATGTGTGATATTGATTCCCCAAACTAACTTTAATCTAACCATGACATGGACCAACAACGAAGCAATCCAACTTTTCCCAGTAGTTTAATCAAAACGAGAGATCTAGAAAAAGGCAAACCGACTAAATAATCATAACGTAACAGGTTGTAAGTATCAAAGCATAACGCATTTTAAATTACACCTACCATAATAAACAAACATTCACTTTCAAACAAATTAATCACATAATTACAGAGATCCCTATCATAATCGGAGTTACTCTGCCGTGTAAGCGGCGCTTACTCCGTGTAAGCGCGGTTCACGGATCAGCGCACACGCAGCTATGTTGTGGCGCTTGTGACGTGTCAGGTTTAGTCGGTGGAAGTTCCTAGGTTACAGTGAAACATGGATAGGTTATTCGAAAAGAATTTGGCATAAATAGTCTAGTTTTAGCCACTGGAACAGGCTGAAGTGTCAGAAGTGATACAAATAAAAGGAAAATACATAAAAAATAGAAGAGCACAAAGGTACTGCTTATTACATAAGTTTCTTCCAGCAGACCTGCGAGAGGAAAGTTGGATTGGAATATAATACAGTGTGTAGAAAAGACAAACAGGAAAATTTAAATTAGAATTTAGAACAAAATTGAAAAATCTCATTTTATCTAATTTATTACGAAATTGAAAAATCTCGTAATAATTTAGATAAAATGAGTTTTTTACTCATAAAGACAAAAGATACGATGGCTGTTCTGTATGAAGGGTGATATGGTTAGAAAGAAATTGACTTGAGTGAAGAGTAATAGAGAAGTATGGAAGAAGAAGACATGCTGTGTCAACTCTAAATAAATTTGGATAGTGATGATAATGAGTTTTTTACACATCCTAAATGACAAGGAGATTCTTTTTTTAACATTACACACAACATAACATCACGCCTGTAATCCCTGAAGGGTTAGGCATAGGTGTACCTAATAGTACACCCACATTTCGCCAGTTATGTTTAAGTCCCATGTAATAGGGGGCGAGCCTATTGCCATCAACCGGGCACAAATCCAGACTCCGTGGCTGTTACTGATAAATTCCTGATGGAAAAAGTCAATAACACTTTGTCCGACCCGGGAATCGAACCAAGGACCCCCTCCCCCGGGCTGCGGGTTGTTTGGGGCTGCGGGTTGTTCGCAAGAGATACCGCGGCCTCGACAAGGAACGTGGGTAGTTTTTAATTAGTAGAAGTCTGACACTCCCTTCCGCTCTGCCCAAGAGCGGGAGGGGTTATTTGATGATTTTCAACCTGCAAAAAAAAAAAAGGACGCCCTCCCCCTTTCCTCCCCCCTCCTCTTTTTTTATTGGAAAAGGTATTAAATATAAATTCTTCTTCATACTCGTATATAACGTACTTAACTCGACGCGATTTTAACACTGGTACGTAGCTTTCACTATTTTAATCCCAGATTTTTAGTTTAAAATTTCGTAAGTATTCAATTTCTGATAATGACAAGACACGAACAGGAACCATTTTTTACCACACAAATAATAACACATTAATAACATTGTCATAGAAATAAAAACTTAAATAATATTTTAATGTGAACTGTCGATACATAGAACTCTAAACGATACCAAATGATTGACAATCGTAACTAATAGTGATTGATAATCTTCACAGATAAATAAAAAGGATCTTCTTAAAAAATTAATATAACTATGTATATTTAAAAAATAAAACTGGCGTATATCAACATCATTTCTATCTATCTTGGGGTTCCAACTGAATGGAGCTGAATACCAGTATATTACATGGAACGACTGCCTATCAGACCTTCACAACCTGGGTCCTGGGGCATACGATACTCCGTGGTAAGACTGTTTGTCAGATTTTTGGGCCACTGACTATCTGTAGCGACCGTCAAAGACGTACAAATTTTAGCCAGGACCAACGGCTTATTATGCTTTCCGAGGCACGGAGGAAACTCAGTATGTAACTGGTGGTCACCCATCCACGAACCAACCCTGACAAGCACGGTTTAACGCCCGAGAGGCTGGTATCATTAAGCCACCAATCCCTCCTTAAAATAGCGAACTGCGCCTAAAAAATGGCGCACATGAACCAACAAAAATGATAAATAAGTTCGTGCCGTAACAATTATTTGTTAGTTACAATTTCACGGTTCAAGGCAAGGCGATAATGATTGATTTGAATCAATCAATTTGTCAATCGGAAAAAATAAATGCATGTAATCAAAATAATTTGTACCTTCGCTTTTATGATTTGGTATCTCAAGGGTTTCTGGCAACCTTTAATTTATTTGTTGGTTAACCTTTACGTAACCATGTTTTCCATAATAAAGAAGGTATTATGTACCGTGTGAATTCTAACAAAGAAGGTGTACTTTTCTTTTTTCAGCTTACTCAGTCCCACTGCTGGGCAAAGGCCTCCCTCCCCCATGATATTCCAAGTTTGTTTCCAATTTGCCTTTTCCGCCCAATCCGAATAATAATGAGTCCAGTTGGTTACTTTTCTTTAAATTTCAATAAAGTTATTTTTAAGTTAGCCTGAGCTCCTTTAATCAAAATCAAATGGCATTTTACACAGGCTTACATTACATATAAAACGATGAAAAAGGGTGCACGGGGACGCGACAAATAAAAAGTTATTCGGTTTTACAATATTATTATTTTACAGCAGTTAGTACTTAAGTATGGGATGACAGCCGGACAGGAGACCTACCTATCTTCTAAGATTGTTAACCTGACCCTCATACGGAAATAGTAATTTTCTCTTTTGCTTTTCATCATTTTTATTGGAAGTTCAGACAGTGTTTACAGGCTGAATTAATACTAGGATTACCTAACTATTATCCACTGTGTTATTCTATTAACTACGTCTGATATATTAACTATTACTAACGTAAAGCCAATAACTTTTCCAAAAACTCCGATGAACGACCACACTACATCACAATTTTGAAACTCTATAAGAAAACATTATAACCGTATCGATATAATGAAAGATTTAGGTAACCCTATCAGAGTGCATTCATAATCGAACAATAAACATAGAAAAACGAATTCAAACAAATCACGACACATAAGCCCAAGTTCACACGGGTGGTCCTATTAAAATGAGCCGACTAGACTGCCACACTTGTCCATGCCTCGTTTACATATTCCACTTGACTCGCGCATAAATTGTCATTACGGTAATCATTCGATACATTCTATCGATAACTACGCTCGCCTAAATCGTTTAGACGATTTCAATCCTCGGTTGGACGCCTTCAAACGACTGACCAAGAAATCTATTTGTAATGTACCCTTTTTTCACAGTTCAAAGTGTATGTGATTCTGTGTACGTATTTTATCTTCAACTTTATTGAGCTTTATCGGTTTATAGTCGTAAATAAGGTTGGAATGATATGGAGTGAGCTCTAGTGCAATGCTCACTCAAAATGAACACGCATAGTCGATTATTTTGGTATCTTTGATGACAATTTATTTTTTAACGCCAGTTCTTGACGCGTCGGTTTAATCTAATATTGAAATGAGTATAGTAAATTGTGCTTAATGCGTTTTAATTTTTTCTTTAATGGATGAAATGGTTTTTTGGAGATGAAATTAGGCCAGTATACATTTTTATTTTTGTTTATGATGAAAGAATGAGCGTTTGAATAATTTGATACACATAACGAACAAATGCCATTCACTCAGTCAGGCTGTATTACATTGTGTGATCATCGCTATCATTCGAAGTGTAAATTCAAACAATAATTTTGTAGTCCCAATAAATTCAAAGTCTGACGAGAAAGCACGATTACGGAACAAACATCAAATTCTTAAACTAGAGAAAATCAACTAACCAAAACAGGAAACTTGAAAACTATAACAATGTCCTTTTCATTAGATTGAATCTATTTACTATACTTGCGAACTCGATTTCAGAATCGATTCCGCGACACTACATAGTTTTGAGAAACTCTCCCCGATTATGGAAACATTACCGTGGACATCATCGACAGTATTCATAGCAAATATACTGATGGAAACGGTATCGATTCTTACACGAGTTTCAATATGCAAAACGATACGATATTAATCGCTAATGCCTCGTTCAAACCGGGCGAGTAGACTGGCATGTAAACAGATTAGCAAGTTTAACTCAGTGAAATAAGTGTATAAGAATCCTTTTTGTTATTTTTAGGTCCTAATGATACTGAAAAGTTGAATAAAAGGAAAAGAAGTTAATTATATTATTGTTGAAATGTGGAATATTTAATCATCTTGTGAGAGGTGAGTGTGGCTAGAAAAATGGTCTTGAGAAAATTAAAAATATTAATTTTATATTGAAAGCAATGTTAATCTAGAAAGAAACGAAGGACACCAGGAGATGCCTGGATTAAATGATTTTATTCATTTTAAATCACTGTTGCACATAAGAATATTAAATTACGTTTTGTTTTTATCATAGGTTGTATTCTCGCCATGACAGTAACTCTTAGCAGATTTAATCAATTCCTTTAATACACAAACAGTACCTAGCCCTTTCCCATATTCCACCTAACCGCCATATTATGTATTTAAATACTTATCTTTAGATCTAAGTACTTACTTCTCTGCATTACTGCGGTTACGAGTGAACCGTATATTTATGGTCGTTTTAGATCTTAGATCTGCTTGCCCTTGTAAAAAGAGCGTGAGGACTTTAACAACCGCGGCGCAGTAAAACCAATACATTCCATATACTTCTTTCGCAAGTATCAGCATAGAAACTTGTCCAGCATTCTTACAAAGATTACAGGTACATTCTTATAGATTATCAAACGTACTTGCTTGGACATTACAATGTATCCAGTAATCGAGAACTTGAAAACGAACCTGTTTAAACTTTACAAGCAACTCAAAATACGGCCATCAATAGAAAAACATTGTCTGTGTCATGTATATAAATGATCAAATGATCTCGAGGAATACCGAAGTTTGTTTACAAAAAATAAAACCTTATTCTACATTCGTGTTGCTAAACATTTACATTTAGATCTGCTCGTCGACTTAATACCCGGCGTACGTTCCAGTGAACACATTGATGATTCAACTGGCAAATCCGTATAAACGCCACTATTTAAATGTATATTCCGATACGATACTGGAACAACTTAACGTGTCTTTGAATTATGCAAAAAGAAACTCACTTGTCAACATGATAAAGTTTGTATTACAATGGTAGATGATGAAGGTGTGATAATTAAAGAAGACGATGCATGACGGCAGAGTTCGCGCTTCAAATAAATAAATGGACACTTATTATGCTTCATGTGACGATGTTATGTAAGTAGTTTAACTAGATTAATGGGTCAATATACTTGGTATTTGGTTTGTAATGCCGAGTAAAGACTCATCGAGTACTGTTGCCCAAACACATCTTACATTGGACTAGAGATGCACCGAACTTGCATATGTATCGATACTTAGGATAGATCGAATGGGTTTGTATCGATTCTCCAAATATTAAATCGTACCGAATCGTCTTATGGGATACCCGATGTTTGCTTTAATACTTTGGTACTTAATTTATATCGATTCAAGTTAGGTATCGTTTTTCTTATTATTTCTTCAATGAGTCTTAGCCAATATTCAGAATTTATTTAGTACACTCTTGTCCAGTTTAACATCATAAATCTTAATTATAACTAATTAAATTCTAAGCTGACGCTTCTGTCAACAATTTAACATGCGCCGCAGTCATTTTTATCCATTGATTGAGATGCTTGAAAAATGCTTAGATCGTTAACGTACAAAACACACAAAACGTACACAAAACATCCACAAAAATTCAAACATTTTTGCCGCATCATTTCGATTCAGAAAATCAGAATCAATCGTATGGAAGTGTATCGATACTGTGAATTATCGGATTGGAACGTGCATCACTACTCTGCCCAAACCATTATGGTCTACGTTTTACGTCAATCATTCTTGTTTGAAATAATTCTTTATATTTTTGTGGATGCGTATGTTTGTTACCTAATGACGACAAGTACTTGACCAGTCGTTAACATTTTGTAGTTTTAAGTGGAATATAAAGGTGGCACTTGACTCTAAACGGTTAGTGCGTATAAAAGTGCTTCTGCCATTTATTATGTAAGTTTTGGATGTAATAACAAAATGTTTTGTGACATCCGCTCCGAATATGTTGAACTAAAGACGTTGATTATTGATTTTATGGTTCGATTTATTTAAACTTCATGTACAAGAGTGGTACATAGGTGGACTTAATGCCACAAAGGCATTCACAAAAAAAAACAATTAATCGATTTTTTCCACTTCAATTTTTTTTTTAGTTGATTACTGTATATTTCATCGTACAGAGAAGTGGCCTATGTCCCAGCTATGGGAACATTAATAGATTATGATAACGATCGATTCGATTGGTAAAATTTACTTCCAGTTATTGTCTGTTACACGTGCAATCCCTTTAGAAATCAAGTTAACGAAATACATTTAAAATATGCAGACTTCATTGGCATTGATCTCAATAACTCAATATTCACAAAGGAAAATGACCCGCGAACCGTCGCCGGCGCATATCGATCCCTATTCGATTTCGTATGTATCGATTTGTAATCGTTATGGATCGATTACGAATCTGATCACACTCGCTATTGTTTCGATAGCTTTTATCGACGATAAAATGTTTGATGGCCAGTGCTAGCTTTTATACCTTTTGTCTATTTTTTGATACTTATTGTTTATGGATTTCTGATTGACTTATTACACTTTTGTTTTCACTACCAAGAACCAGCGATTTATTTATTCGGTAGTTAATATTGTTATTTATATTTCAGTCAGATTTTTGATCCTATTCTCTAATTAACACGTCTGACATAGTGTTTAGCGTAGTTGAGATAATATTTTTTATAAATTTACGTTTTCATACTGGTTTACAGCAAGTTTTCTGAAAATTCGATGTACCTACTCGTAAATCTGCAAATTCATGTTTCAGTAGATTAAACACAAACGGTAAAGTGGTTATATTTGGTAGTGCGCTACTATTAGGATTCTATAATTATTATGTTGTGTAAACATTCTTAATTACAACCAATATATATTATGACAAATCAGTCACAAATAACTCTATAATAATAATCCCTCATAAGTCAGCAAAACATACCTGCCTAGGTCCTCATACCGCAACACACATCATAAATTGTACTAGGCGCACATAAACGCATAGAAGCCACAATAGCAATAGACGATACACATCGATATGGAGTAGATTGATACTCTTTGGCTCGCATCGGGAAAGCTGCGCGGACGTCGCTTACAAATTGCCGCGTGTGCGCACGCGCGGCTCTAGGGTTGACGCTTGGATAAAAGTTTCGTAAAAGACGATGAATAAAGCTTCGTATAAGAAATTGAGATTATAAGGATTATTCACTAGTACCTATAACATAACACTGCAAATTAATACAAAGAAGTCAATATTGAAATTTATTGAAACAGGTTATATTATATTTATTTCAATAGGTTTGCGGAGTTTCGCTGGGTAATATAAAATTTTGACCTTTTTTTTTTGGCGGGTGGAAAATCATCGAATAACCCCTCCCGCTCTTCGCAGAGCGAAAGGGATTGTCAGACTTCAACTGACTAAAAACCACACATGTTCCTTCTTAGCCCTTCATGTCGAAGCCGCGGTATCTCTTGCAAACAACCCGTAGCCCCGACGGGGTTAATTTTGACCTTGATTTTCCAGCTCTATCGAATAGGTTTGCGTAATATTGTTCTTTGGAATATATGGATGGATTCGTTATTGAAAGTCTTGGAGGTGGCTGATGACCTGATGAGTAATGGAGAAGTATGAAAAAGAAGACATGTTCTACCGACCCCAAATAAATAGGGATGTTTACTGACTTAAAAAAATATGATTCTAATTTGTCCGTCTGTTAGGTTATCGAAAAATATTGAAAATCAATAAAAATTTACGAAGAAATAACGCGTCAGAGATTTGGGTGGGGGATTGTGACGTCACTCATCAGTAAAAAACGGCTCTAATTACCGTATTTTTATATCCTATTGTCTAAATAACGTATGTGAAACACTATTTATAATAAAAGTTATTAATATTGTTTGATTTTACTTACAAACCGATTATCTGGAATACCTAACCCTTGTTTTAATTAATACGGATAATCGGGATTCAAAAATAAGAAATTACGAAACACATCGCCTATGTACTTGCAAAACAAGATTTTAACACTACATAGCTGCAACACATAATCCCAGTTATGTGCCTTACGGAAACCTACCTTTACCGTTTAGTAGCATTAACACATAAATCTTACTGATAACCTTACATTCTTATAGTGAATCTTACAAATAATATGCATGAATCTAATAAATAATTATGCGCGAACATTATACGCTTGGAAAATAAACCATTTGTGGTTATCTGATGGTTTAATTTTGAGTGATGAGCTTGTTATACGTCGTCGGGAACATTAGTAGTTAATACTTGGTAGTTAGTGCAATGTGGTATATGGTTATAGATTATAGTTAAGTCTGAACTGGAAACTAGATACGTGTAAGCAGGCTTTACTTAGCGCGTTGTAAACCAGATTCTGATGATTTTATTTTAGTTAAATGTTTTATTTTGTAACAGAAAATTGTGAATGGAATAATGGGCAAAAAGCTATACATAATTAAAACAATGATTAACTGTATAATGCCCACGGAAGAGTCGTACTCAGACAGCAGTCCGATTTTATGAAACTAAACAAATTATTATTTGAATACTCAGCCCTACATTTTTGGTTTACTTTTGAATAAACCTTTTCGTAAGACGGGTCGTTTGGAAAAACGGATTTGTCTCATCTCTGCTTCGATGATAAACACACTCTAATGACAAACTGAACTTCAGCATGCATAAAATCGTGCGTGTTATCCCCAAACTGTTTTCAAACAATGACGTGAAACACTTTATTGTTGTTAATTTATCCGGAACAACAGTCTCATATTTGTATAAAAAAACTGTCGTAGCTACTTAAAAACACAGGTGGCCTCTTCTCAAAAGACCACACAACTCTTATCTTGTACAACCACTTAGTTTTCCGCGTACGCCATAAAACAAAACGACCTTCATTCTCATTACATATGCCACATAATTAAGCCAATCAACATCATTAAGGTCTAGTTGCTACATTTTATTTAAATTCGGCTCCCAATAAACGTCATAAACTTTCACTGTTTTATTATATGACGTTCACAACACATACATACCAATAAGTTACTCTAGGCGCGCAATTTGGGAGTATTTGAAGACTAACAGAATTAATTTTATTTCTTTGGCCTTTACGTGGACGTACATACTAATTGTGCAAGCAAAGATGGTACATCACTTATATAAATATATTATAAAACAAACTCCTCTGCCGCGTCTGTCTGTCTGTTCGCGATAAACTCAAAAACTGCTGCACCGATTTTCATGCTGTTTTAACCAATGGTTAGAATGGTTCTCGAGGAAGGTTTTATTATAAAATACGAGTAGAAATAACAATCAACTGTCCTCAAAACTTCAATGATTTTGGCAGACAGATTTTCCATCTATACTAATATTATAAATGCGAAAGTAACTCGGTTTAATTGTGACCTTTTGACGACTTAAACGATTGATCGTATCGTATTGAAATTTTTTTAAGACATAGATTTTATCCTTTCCGTTTTTTGTCAAAGCCACGTGAGGATTTTAACACTGAAATGGGATTTAATAAGTTTTAAATATTTCAAAGCTATTGATTCAGTGTTGTGTTTAATGATGTCAGTAGAAAAATAATCAAGGACGTGTGTTAATTTAGACTAAAATCACGTAGGACGTGCATGGAAACAACGCCACTATCTTGCTTTTACAAAACAATAAAAAAAAAACTTGAGAGGTGTCAAGGGACACCCGGATATAACGAAGTTCTGAAAATAACTGGCTTGCTTTCTATGAGAGAGAGAGAGAGAGACAGACAGAGAAACACGCGCACGCCGCACGGCTTACAATTATAGCAAAAAGTGTCGTTACAACCTTTGGTCTTAATTTTTTCCGTCTAGCCCCCTTTCGCAACGCGCGATAAGGAACTTCGTTCCAGCTAACTTTTATTTATGCCAGTTACGTTTAAGTCCCTTGTAATATGGGGCGCGGCTGTTACCATCAACTGGGTAAAATCCAGCCTTGACTGTTTATTATTTTGTTCGACCTAGGAATTTAATTGAGGACCTCATGCTCAGCGGGTCGCACCTGTGACCACTAGACCAACAAAGCAGCTCTTTTTTCCGGATAATATTTTGCTGTACGTACGAGAGATTATGTATCTCTTGTACGTACATCATCATCATCTTCCTGCCCTTATCCCATTCTATTTGAGGTCGGCGCAACACGTTTTCTTCTTCCGTTCTTCCCTGTTACACGTCAAGGTGGCATTTATTCCTTTCTCATTCATATCATTCCTCACACAATCCATCCATCTTTTCTTTGGCCTTCCTCTCCCTCTCCATCCATCAATATTTATATCCATCACTTTTTTAGTCACATTCGTTTTATCCCTCCTCATTACATGACCATACCAAGATAAACGACTTCCTTTCAATTTTTCTGTAACAGGTGCCACTTTCAAACTTCCTCTAATATACTCATTCCTTACTTTATCCATTCTTGTCACTCCGCACATCCATCTCAACATTCTTCTCGTACGTACATAATAAGTAATATAATATTAAAAGGCACATAAAATATCGTGCAAAAATTTCGCCAACCCTAATCCCTACATTGAAGGATATATCGTCGTCCACCGGCTTTCAACTTCGCCGACGTCACACATTCAACTATACCAAGGTAGCATTGTATTTTAATTTCTGCCGTGTTAGGAATTTTCAAATAAGCACTTCTTTTACACAAGTTACACAATTCTCAACTCTAACCCCCTCACATAAAGGAGACAGGTTTCAAGGTAACGTGTACGAAGAATTATAGCTAGGGATGGCTGTGAATTACCATTGCGACATTTAGTATAAATTTAGACGAATCGTATGTTTAAATCGAGTGATTTAAAGTTTTATGGCGTATTAATATTGAATGAATTAAAGATCGTAAAGATGACGTGGAAGAATAAAGAAATGCTCGTAATGAATTCTGTGGTATTGATGAATCAACGTGAATTGTTAACGAGTATTGAAGGTAATTCATGAATTCATAGTTTCCTGTCAACAATCTTCTGTTAGATGCACAAGGTTCAATGAATAATATGAAATCGATTGGACTTTGTTTAAAAACAAATTGTATGAATAAAGACAAGATACTGGTAGAAAGATGAAATAACAGAACGCCACTTGCTATGATCCTTACATACTTCGTTTGCCTCGTCCACATTCACATATCTGGTCATACACGCACGCCGGTTACGAGAACTACGCACCTGTCCTTTCTGAAGAACGTCACCGCTCCTCTTCTATTATTATTTTGCTTTTATTTGGGTGCGATATATTTCGGCACAGTATGAGCAGTTATCTTCTACACTTCTATTTTAGTAATTATCACTCTAACCAGTTCCTTACCTAAAAAAAATGTTAAAAGTAAGCAATTAAAAAATATATATAATTTTAAATAATGACACGTACGTGTAGAATTGCGTGGAGCGGACTTTGTTCTTCATTGGAAACAACATTGACTCGTAATATAAAATATATACGCAAACTTCATCATACTAAAATCTTATACAAAAATTCTACTAGCAAATCCTGCAAACAATTTTCAAAAAAGAAACCGTTTCCTGTGACAATTGCAGCTCAAAGGCCTCCCGTAGACGATCGACTTTTTCCTCCAACTGCGTAACAACGCATTACATGCTGTCTACCTGACTGCGATCAATGAAATTGCTTGACTTCCGAGCGTTTTCTTGTATCCAGCTGTGCGACAAAAAAGTCTTCGATCTGTAGGGGTCGCTTTATGTATCTATTCCTATTGTGATGCCCAGGAGTGATAGGGAACACAGGTTTTCTTTCGTACATTGTCTGTCAACTGCTGAGTACAACGATTTTTCTAGTCGCTTTGTTTTGGAACTGTTCCAGGCTATCCTCATCTCTATTTGTGGTAGCAAGGTAGTATCGGCTATGACTTACATATCCGTAGGTTTGAGGTTTCTAGCCCTGGCAGGAATTTTACTCTGTGTTATTTATTTCATAACCACTGAGCTCAAAGCGGTGGAAATAAATGAATCAGGTAGGTACTTAGAAAAAAAATCTAAGGCATAATGACGTAGCCCCGTCAGGGCTGCGGGTTGTTCGCAAGAGATACCGCGGCCTCGACATGAAGGGCTCAGAAGGAACATGGGTGGTTTTTAGTCAGTAGAAGTCTGACACTCCCTTTCGCTCTGCCCAAGAGCGGGAGGGGTTATTTGATGATTTCTTACCCCCCCCCCCCAAAAAAAAAGAATAAAATTTTTCCCTTACGCATCTATGATGGTTTATTACAAACTATCTCACGAGACGTGGCCTAAATACCAGCAGTAGGAACCTCATAGGCTGATCATTATGCTAAACGTCTTTCAAAGCCTGCAAAAGCTATTTCAGCAGCGCCTCTAGTGTATCTTCTCAAGTTCTTTCTAAAGTACATCTACAAACAAAATCTCTAGTTTAGAACTGCGCAACACTTGTACAGTCACAGTAAAAAGTGGGCACGAGCAGTACACTTGAGCAAAAAGCTGTAACTATCTGATTTCGCATTTCACGAGTGTCACCCGACTATCGCAACTTCGCTACGAATTCTCTGGAGTTGTTAAATGGCTTGTTTGTTTAACAAAATTTTGTGTTTATTTTCTCTGGGAATACAATAATATATTAATTTTTATTAAAAAAAAAACTTAATAATACTGTACAAAAATCAGTTTGGCAGGAGTAATTTCTAATAAATGGATGTAGCCACTCCAACCGAACTAGGCAATGCCTGTATTTCGGTTTGCAGTGCCGTTACTCTCGATATTTAAACAGTATGCCAACAAAACAAAAAAGTTGGTTGGTTGTAATAGAAATAGCTTTTGAATGACTTAAAACTAACTGAAAGAGTTATGTATGAATGGTGATGGATGGAGAGGGAGAGGGAGACAAAAGAAAAGATAAGAATAATATGACGGAAAAAGGAGTAAATGATAGCCGGACGATTAACAGGGGAAGAAGACTACATTTTGCATCGACCCCAAATAGAACGCGACAAAGGCTGGAACATGATGATGAAAGAGACCTGGATTCCAGGGTGTAGTTTTTTTATGTGTGTTCATCACTGGGGTGGTTTAGTGAAGGCTTTATACTTCTACAGTGTTGATAACAGCATTTAAACCTCTTCCTGATTCAATCCTATTTTTTTTTGTAACTTTGACTGTAATGTGTTATATAGAAACACATAATAATATGGTTTTGAGTGTTAGTTTACGTTTAAGTAGTGTTTAATAAAATATTGATTATAAGTAGTAAAAGGTACTTTATTCCCAGAAAATTGAAAATAAATTGAATTGAGTTATTAAAGAAGTTAGTACATTCATATAACTATTTCATCTTTATTTACACTAAAGTTTATTTTCGCAGTGTTATTACCAGCTCTATAGAAACCAATACATAGATCAGTAATCAAATCACTCGGTGCTACTTAACATTAAATTTGTCAAAACCAACGACTGTATAATTTAGACAATCTAATATAAAGTTTACCTCCATAATACCAAAGTTCATTTTACTTAACCAAGGTTTTTCATTAAAGTTTTTTCTCAAATGTGTTGAATTTGCAAGGTGATAAATGAATGGTTATTAATTTAGTACTTTGTGAAGGCCGCCATTAGGCCTAAAGATTTTGAAACATTTTATAAGTGATGCTGACATTCAAAGGCAATTTGCTTCAAAAGCGCTATTTCCCGTGTGAGACTGTGAGCCCTATTAGTATCAATATTGACAGTAATCTTTTTTGATATTGCTTAATACTGTAATCAACATTAGTTAGAACTGTCAGTCGATTTATTTTCAATTGGCATTGGTTAGGCTTTAGTTTTCAATAATATATTACTTCTCAGATTTTGATCCTTAATAGCGGAGCTATTTAATATTTCAATAAAATACATCAAAGAGGTTTTATTCTGCCCATCGGGGGTGCGGGTTGTTTGCAATAGATACCGCGGCCTCGACATGAAGGGCTAAGAAGGAACATGGATGGTTTTTAGTCAGTAGAAGTCTGACACTCCCTTTCGG
Organism: Diarsia brunnea; assembly: GCA_949774965.1. Classification (NCBI taxonomy): domain Eukaryota; kingdom Metazoa; phylum Arthropoda; class Insecta; order Lepidoptera; family Noctuidae; genus Diarsia; species Diarsia brunnea. The sequence goes on from OX459009.1 coordinate 1,663,664, forward strand.
TCTGCCCAAGAGCAGGAGGGGTTATTCAATTATTTTCCACCCGCCAAAAAAAAGGGGTTTTATTCCTTGCTAGGAGTATGGATTTTCAGTTCTAATATTCATAGAAATCGAGCCCAAGAGTCCCTTGATAATTTCTACTATTCCTCATAGTATCGGATTTGGCACGTCACGTTAGTCATCACGACAATAAATAAAACCACTGGTAGTTCTAGTTCATAAGAACATTTTTAAACTATTAAATAAATCCTAACACCGTCGTGGTGCCGACGATACGACACTAATCTAAATAAATATCCTCGCCAAATTCGTTTGTTACATTTTATTTCCACACGTTAATCGGTGCAAATTATTCCTAAGGTTAGTAAACAAATATTTTGTTTGTAAATTGTAATGTATTTCGTTTACAGTTTATGCTACTTAGTTTTATTGTTTTTTTTTCAACTTTTTTATTTTGGTGTTAAGATTTATTTGATAGTTTAATAATGTTCCTATGAACTAGAACTACCAGTGGTTTCATTTGTTGTCGTATTGTCGGCACCACCTTGTATGTAACACCAGCAAAACGAAACTTCTACTAACAATAAACATAAAAATTACGTACACCTCATTAACGCCTTCAAAGCACGTACAGTGACAACCTAATACCTCACTAATAACATCAATAGCTCTACAGCCGGCCAAGTCATTAGCTAAGCAAACAAAACGAACAGAAACGCTAACTATTCAATAAATATACTGCTGTTTGCACCCGCAGCACTTAAGCACCGTTATAATGTTACTTAGGTATGGTGGTAAATGATTTTGAATCGGGCGGGTTTGGCTGATTGGATGGGTAAACTTTTTCCGGTTCCTGTATGGAAAGAGTCGTTTAGTGTATGTAATTAGACTTACTAAACTCAAAACTGTTTAATATGTACAGGATTTGGTGGGCTTACCATTAACACACAACTTAAAGGTTCAATCAAACTGACTAGACCGGACTCCGGAATAACTGCGCACACCTGAGGCCCGAGACGTAAAGTAAATACGTCGATTTAAAAATTAATACTTCTCATTTCACAAAACAAATAAATTGATAGGTATATATATGGATGATACTGATTGAGTTTGTTGTACACAATTACCATAAAACTGTATATAATAATTAAGTAGTTGTATTTCCGATTCAAAAATCGACAAGTTTAGGTTTACTCCACGAGTTCTAAGTTCGTTCTCGCGTCGGTATCATTTACGCGTTTATGTCTTTTGTACTAGGAATCGGAAGCTACGCCAGATTTTTTCATGCAAAATTCGTGAGCATCAAAAAATTATAAAAACTTAAGCACGTTATAAAAAACACTAATACGATTTCGAAAATAAATACAGCATGAATATTTTTCTGCCTATAATTACACATTCATGTAGCACTAATCAGTTAGTTTATTTGATTTAAAGTATGTTAATTCTGCAATCAAAGTTGGAGTGTTCGTTCAAGGATTTCGAGTAATTATTAATTGTAAATAATTGCTGTGGGTGCGAATATTTATAATTGCAAAGTGTTAATTACGAATCAAAAGTAGGCATAATAGTTGTATCAATATTTATTTTTATTGCAACATTTTAAGAAAATAAAATACATAAATCACGAAGTTAACAGTTATAAAACACATTTTATTTTAATCATTAGCAAAAGTAATTACGGTAGCAGCAATAGGCTCGCCTCGTACTACATGGGACTTAAACATACCTGGCGAAATTTGGCTGTTCTATTAGGCCTCTGCCTAACCCTTTGGGGATTACCAGTGTGATATTATGTTATATAAAGGTTTTGTTTTTGATCTACATTTATAATAGCCAAGTAATTAACAAGGTAATCAAGAATTGAACTCACGACCTTTCACGTGCAAATATTTGATGATACACAAATAGCCAATGATCGATGATGGCAATAGTTTTGTCAATGATGTCAAATGTCAGATCAATCATACATTCGTCACGGTTAGTTTTGACATTTCGTTTAATTTGACGTTTAATTTCGACATTTTGACGCACTGATGGATGATATTTTTTTACATTATAATTGAAACAATGATAGCATTGCTTTTTGTACCTGAAACACGACAAGCTACAAAAATAACTTGACCGTAAAAAAATAATCGATCTTCTTCATGTACGTAAGCAAATTAATGACCTACTATTGACCCCTACATCAGAAATTTTTGGTTTATAATCAATGAGTAGGTATGGAAATTAAGTAATAGGATTGATTAAGAAAACATTAATCTCGACTTTCTCCAAATTGCAAAAAATTCCCAAGCTCAAATTGTACCAATAAAATAATCATCTACTAAACCCACTGTCAACAATCATAGACCACAAAATAACTGGTTCTATATAACCCTATTAACTCTGCAATAACTGTATAAATAATATACAAGTAATAACTACTAACTACCTTTAATGATTAAACAGACAAACACACCCAACCTCGTAAAAATTAAAATCATAAACTCCTAAAACTTAAAACATAATAACTAAACTAAAAAAAGTAAACTGCATTTAATAATTAAAATCGGGTGTGCCGTATGCTCGTTTACAATCAATTAAAATATAAAAAAAGCTAATACAACATCCGTTAAAACTAAATTATGCTCTAAACTAAAACTAAATTCTTTCAAGTTACCGCGAGTTTTCATACAACACTAACAGCTTAATCAAAATATAATTATGATACAATTAAAGTAATTATTTCGCGTAGTCAATTATGATTTATAAACCTTAATTAATATTTTTATATTATTAATCAATATATATGTAAAAAGTGTATTATGTAGTTAATTTTTAAGTATGATTAAGCGAAAGTTCGCGGTGAGATCTAAAGTTGAAATTGGATTGAATTAATTCGGTATTGAATGATATCATATGGATTGATGATTGTTTACTACTGGATTTGTGAGTCAATGATCTTGAGAAGATAATGCAATTTCTGTAAATGGAGGGCAAAATTTCCTTTTCAAAGGCATTATTTTATTACGGTAGATCGTGTTGATTAACACTAGAAATAACTTAACTTATGATCACTTCTTATAAGTGATGGTAATATGTATCCCAATTATCTCATTTTCGTAGATTTATGAATTTGTTTAATAATAAATGATTTATTGACATTTTAAAAATATTATGTCAAATTTAACACAAGTTGTAATTTAACTATAGTAATATTGAATTTCAATACAGTTAATATTTTATATGATTTTTATTGGAATACCAAAAACCTTAAAAAATAGTGAAAGGGCCAAGAAAGTGATAATAATGAAATATCCAATCTCTTAGCAATTTTCGTCTTAATCTAAAAATCAAATGTTAACCGCAAAAATATATTTATTTATGATTTCTAAATATAGATCTTCTCATTTTTATTTAAATTAATCAATTAATCTAGAATTAATTATGTTTTGATCTAAAATGTGCGGTCAGTTATTTTAAATCTATATTATTAATTTGTTTGGTAACTCAATATCTACTTTTATTTCATTTAATAAAGTCTAGTCTACTTAAGTTGATATAATTTTGTAAATTTAACCAAAATCAATTTACAAGAATAATTTACGAGCTTTCTAACAACACTTAAAATCAATTCATGAGTCTTATATAAAAATATAACATATTATTATTACCATTGTTTTAATTTTCACTTTTTTAGTTTATTTTAGTTTTACAACAATTTAAAATACAAACTTTATGAAACATTAACATGTTAATAATTACTATTAATATTAAAATAAAATAACTGCAACCGCATAAATAAAAAAAGAACCATCAAATCCGACTATCAAGAAAGCTTTTTTAATTTTTTACCCATTACAACGCGAAATTAATAACAATGGCTGCCATAAACAATAATATACGTCAAATATATTGTACCTGAATATGTTATCAAAAATTTCATACCGTTACATCTTCGAAAATAATATAACTAACCGAATCGCCGCTCGGGCGAGCTCCCACGACCTCAGAGCTACATTTTACTGTGCTCTATCCAATCTTACTTCCTAGTTCGAACTAATAAGAACCCTAATTTCTGTTAAATAGAGCTCAAAACTATTCCAGCAATAACTGTATCCATTCAAAAGCGATGTCTCGTGCACACACGTGCAACCAACACCTTTGGTTTACATGTGTGCGTGTAGAATCGTATTGAATGAAAATTTGGTCCGTTTGAATTTGAATTCTGTGATTGGAATTATATGGTTGGTTTTGCAGTTAGTTAGTTGTGTGTGTGTGAGTGTATTGACCAATATTAATAACGTAGTGGCTGGTTGGGAGGTCGCGGTCGAGTCGACAGGTGATGTGTTGCCATACTCGCTCGATTGTGTGCGTGTGTGAGTGGAATGTCAGAGTTTAGCTTAGAGTGTTGCCACACTGGGTTTATTGTTTTTATTGCCTTGCATATAATTAGTGTTCGGTAGAATCTGATGTTTCATTAGCTTAGATATCGTGTCGGAAAATTGGCTTTTTTATTGGCAGGTGAGATTTATTTGGAGCAGTTTTAAATGATGATCATGTCATTATTATTGTGCTGATTTTATTATAGTTGTAAAATGTTTGAAACAATTTATAGTCATTAAAATTCATGTCTCATTAATCAACACCTCTTAACGATTCAAATTTTTTTCACGTTTAAAAGATAATATATGTCAGAGCTAAAATTCTATATTATTAGCTAATTTAAAATAAAACAAGAGCATACGGTCCGATTTCCGAGTCGAGCAAATGGTTATTGAGGTTTTCCGTTAAGAATACTTAAAAACAGCTAAGTCTCGATTTGTGTCTGGTTAATAAAAATAGACTCGATTCCCTTTACACAGGACTTAAAATAACTGATGAAATGTGGATGTACTATTAGACCCTTCGGATATTACAGGCGTGATGTTACGATGAAGAAGTCATAAAAAAAATTAAAGCCTAGTGTACCCACGGCTTAACGTGTGACAGTGAGCACGAATGGATCGCGGCAGGTGAACCTTTGTATGTGTGCGTGAGGTCACCTCGTACGCACACGATATAGCTACGTATGTGTGCGTCTAAGGGAAGACGATCTCTTCTAATGCTAGATTCTGACGATTTCTTAAACGATTTGAAATGTATATGTAGATTAACATTAAATTCATAATAAACACCAATTTTGTGATGTAATTAGTACTGAGTTTTAGTGTGCATTGACTTATTGTGTAAGTATTAAATTATAATTTTTAGCGTGTTTCTGATCTGTATGGATGTTGGTAATGTTTCTTATTTGTAGAAATTTTACTACGATGCCATTCTAAATTATGTCAAACTGGAGCTTTCGAGTTTCGTTTTAGCATTTTTTTACGTGTGGTGTTTTAATTTAAATATTTAAAATATTCAGTTATTTTTTATTGAAAGTGGATTAAAGTAAAATTGATTATTTTACTAACTTATGTTTAGTTAAATCCGAAGTATTTTTATTAATTTATTAGAAAAAGTGACGTTTGTACTAACGTGATCGTGAAAAAAAAACCAACCCAAGTTTTTTCCATTGGTAACCGATCGGTAAAAAGGAACAACCACACAAAAAACGAAACCTAAAGAAAAATATTTACAAAACCTTTTTTAACCCTATAATGAAGCTCCCATAAAAAACGTCAAAACTGGTGCCCTTTAAGCACGTGATACACGATTACTTTACGCAACGCGTTACATTGTTCTGTCCTCACCTTTACGAAGCGACAGGTTGTCTGATTACTGCTCATGACCCGTGATTGCTTACGGATGTTATATTATTATTACGTGTTGAGATGTTTTTGGAGATCTTCTTTGGTTTTGTAATGTTTTCCGCAATTAATTTAAAGGCCGCCTCGTTGGTCTAGTTGCTGTAAGCGCGACTGCTGTGCATGGGTTCGATTTTTTAAGTCAGTAAAAGTGTTTTTGGGTTTTTCCAACAGGAATTTCTCTGTAGACTGTGTTTATTTGGATGTACTATTTGGTAAACCGCTGCTATAACCCTATCGGGATTACAGGCGAGATTTTGTGTTATATTGAATAATAGTCTTTTGCAGTAAGCACACTAGAAAATATAAAAAAAAAAATCTCTTAACATTTACCTTTGTTAATATTGGTTGTATTTAAGTAATAAGGAAAATTGCTTAGGAGTTAATAATGCGCTTACAAGTAGTTCGCTCCTACACAAAACGGCAAGCTACCAGTTTTACGCAGATCGACGCTTGGCTGACCTCTCCTCGAGATATTATATTGCTTTTAGTTATCCTTAGCCAGCTCAGCCTACTTGCGATCTCTATAACTAATATAGGATAAACATAATCTGCCTATAATTTTCCCACTGCTAGACACAGCGTCTTTTCTACGAAAAGAAATGGGCTCCTATGCATCACGTAAACCCAATGGTACTTGGCAGAAGTCACAATCATGTCTTCAAATTCATGGGTCTAGAACATTCCAGTCACGACATGACGTTTTACTTCAGCGTTCTCATAACCAATAAAGTTATCGAACCATGCCAGTCTATTTTTACGACTTTTTAACCCATATCCACATAATTTCAAAACTCGAGCGTAAAAATAACAATAAAATTTTATGTACGGAACCCGATATAACCAATATGGCACCACTTTTTATTGTTACACACTTCGTAATCGTAATACTAAAATAGTTAGCACTTTCACTTCAGCGTTCTCACGATCCAAATCATTATCCCGTTTTTTGTATGCACATTATTAATTTGCATTAGATTTTATATTTATTTTGTTTACTATTAAATTGTGTATGTATGTCTGATGTGATGTGATGTGTGTGTGTACATGTGATTGTGATATGTGAAGTGTTCTGTTTAGTGTTCGTGCCTAATTATGTTTGTCGGCGAGGTAGTTAAAGTTATTATCATCGTTAGCCTTAAGGCTTTTCCTGAGATTAATTGAGTGTTGTAATAAGAGATAGAGTGACCATATTGAATAAAGCAGCATGTTCTACTACTGATGTCATTTTAAGCAGTTACCATGATATGGGTTTTTACCATGATATGGGTAAAAGTTTACCTTTAGTGAAATAACATGATTACTTTAAAACGTAATTGCTACAAGTACTAAACTTAATATTCTACATAAGAACGATAAAACATTCAAAAAGCATACTTTAAATACAGTGTTTGTAATAAAATCATAACTATGGGAATCGCTTACTAAAAGCACTATTACAGAAGAACAAGTGCAACAAAAAAAACAAGTATTTAATTAGTTCAAACAGTGTATAATAAAAGCGATCGGTTCACATGTCGATCAAAGCTTCAAGTAACGATAGCTCAATTAGTCTCATATTAAACTAAATTATAGTAACACATTAATGAACGTGTGTCGTAATTATACACTATTATATGCTATACAACCGACAATTATACACCCGATATAATATACTCGGTAAAATTTATATTATACTGTTATTTTTGAGGAATAAAATACCCGTGCGCGTTTTAGGGTTAATGCTTTTTTGATCGGCTCGTAAATAATTTTAATGATTTATTATTGGTTTATTTAAAGATAATTATGGGTTCGTAATTCTTGTAGTTGTAAATAATCCGTAATATGCAGCATAATGAAAGTTTGGCTTTGCAATGAAAATGATTCAATAATGATTTGAAATGTGTGAAAAGTGGTAAAGACGAATGAAAGCACCGTAATTTCCCCTTTTAGGTAGTTTTTCTACTATAGGGTCATTGATCTCCTTTCTTTAAATAGCAGTAGGTCCTCAGATAATCCACCACGCATGCCTGATGCTGGTGGTGGATTATTATTAACATTAGTTTATTTTTTGTATTTTAAGACATGCTGGATTCCTCACGATGATGTGCACTTTTTGAAAATCAAATACCTAGCAATAAAACGTCCGAAATCAACAAAAAAACAACTCTAAATTAAACTTTTTTTTTTGGAAATCATCAAATAACCCCCTCCCGCTCTTGGGCAGCGAGAGGGAGTGTCAGACTTCTACTGACTAAAAACCACCCATGTTCCTTCTTAGCCCTTCATGTCGAGGCCGCGGTATCTCTTGCGAACAACCCGCAGCCCCGACGGGATCTAAAATTAACCTCACACTAAAAAACTACCTCCGATCTATTTTAAAGACCCCATTCCCACTCTCCGATCGATAAAGAGACATGACGTCACGTTATCGACTGCCGATCAATAACAATAAACGCCGCTAGTCTATTGAAAGGAAAAAAAAAGAACCATGGCTTGAGGCTACTACCCAGTAGCGGCTTCCATTCGTTATTAAAATACTAAGATGGTAATCACACAGAGATACCAGAATGATAAATTGTTAAGTATCGGCGGTTAGTGTAGGGGCCCACGAGATAGTTTTTGCATCGATACGATGAAGTGAGGAAGGAGTTTAGTTCTGTATGTACGTTTATTTTCTGTTGGGGTAATAAATTCTAGGGCTGTGTAAGATTTTCTTGATATAAAGCGTTTAAGTCGCTTGCTATGATATATTATTCTTTGGTTCTTTAGAAGCATTAGTAGCTTTAGGAGCTCGTGGCTTAATAAGAACTGCCACTCGGGTCGATCTTTAGGAAAAGCTGTGCTTGCCTAGGTCGGTCTGTGGATGGGTGACCGCCCGACATACCGAGTTTCCTCCGTGCCTCGGAAAGCACGTTAAGCTGTTGGTCCCGGCTGCCATATATAGATCTTTGGCAGTCGTTACAGGTAGTCAGTGACCTGAAATTCTCACATCCAGTCTCACCAAAGAGTATCGTATTACCTAGTTATTAACTGGGTTGTGGAGGTCAGATAGGCAGTCGCTCCATGTAAAATACTGGTACTCAGCTGCATCCGGTTAGACTGGAAGCCGACCCCAACATAGTTGGAAAAAGGCTAGGCAGATGATGGTTCTTTAGAAGCATCATGTGTAAGTATTTTATCAGTGATTTGCCCTATTGATAGACAAAGGTCTCTTTTTCATTTTTACTTACTACCTTGATGAATATAGAGGAAGAGGAAGACCAAGCAAACGATGATGGATGGATTGAGTGAGGAATGATATTAAGACACAGAGGAAAATGGGACCAAATAACATGGGACAGATAAACTTTTGGCACCAGAAAAGAGAGGCCTGTACCCAGTGGAGGGTGATTTCAATGGAGGGGTGGATGATGATGATGATGAACATGGGACAGAGCAGAAAGATAATGATTAGTTAGTGTATATTTTAAATTCCTGACTATGAATCATCACTACATAGTATAAAACAAAGTCGCTGTCGCTGTCTGTCCGTCCCTATGTATGCTTAAATCTTTAAAACTACGCAACGGATTTTGAAGCAGTTTCTTTTAATGGATAGAGTGATTCAAGAGGAAGGTTTTAGTATATAATTTCACCGACATCCACGTGGAAGAAGCCACGGGCATCAGATAGTACATAATATAAAGAAATGATTTTTGTAATGATATACAATCATTGTGATTTTCTTGGTACATCTACCAAACAAATTACAATAACCAAACGTCATTACAAAAATATTTCTTTCTTGATTTCTTTGATCCGTCTACCAGTAGCTTAACATCGCAAAATCATATCACTTATTCATTATATTGATAGCCATCTCATTTCATCTTAATGATAATTATCGTTCGCAGTGTTAATCATTTCTATGATGTGTTATTATTTTTTTCTTCGCATCGAATAGAAAGGTTTTTTGATGTGTATTATTTGATTGAATTTGATGTATGATGGGATTGATAGGTACATAGTTAGGTTGGTTGTCTTCAACCTGTTTGTCATTGTGGGAAGTAGTAGGGTTTTGTCAGTTGTTACAGGTAGTCACTGGTCCAAAAGTCTGAGAGGCTACTTTTATCTATAATTTCTATTTCATTTTTTTAATTTGTAATTTCTATTTCAATTTTGTAATATATATTTTATGATTGTTTGCCTACTAACATAGTTTAAGTTTACGACTTTTTTAATTTAAGTAGACTGTGTCTCAATCATTCTCCTTTTTTTGGCGGATGGAAAATCATCGAATAACCCCTCCCACTCTTGGGCAGAGCGGAAGGGAGTGTCAGACTTCTACTGACTAAAAACCACCCATGTTCCTTTATAGCCATTTATGTCGAGGCCGCGGTATCTCTTGCGAACAACCCGCAGCCCCGACGGGACAATCATTCTCCTGTCCTTTTCATATTTTATTTGGGGTCTTTTCTTCTTACATACTTTTCTGTTACTCGTCATCTCAGTAGCCGCCTTTCTTTCTGCCATTATCATCTTTCACACAGTCCACCCATCCTTTCTTTGGTCTTCCTCTACTCTTACAGCCAGACTATAGCTCATACTAAAAACGTTCCTTATAGATATCACACTTCACACTAATATTATAAAGGCGAAAGTTTGTGTGTGAGTGTGTATGTTTGTTACTCTTTTACTCAAAAACTACTGGACGGATTTCGATAAAATTTGGTACACAGATAGTTTATGACCTGGATTAACACATAGGATAGTTTTTATCCCGATTTTATCTTCCCGTGGGATAATTTTCGAGTTGTAGCGGGCGAAGCCGCTGGCAACAGCTAGTTCATCATAATTATGTCGATACTATGATAACCGATTACTTCACAACTTTTCAGTTACCGGCGCTACTTCAGAATTCCTTTTTTTTTTTAATTTTACCCCACACTACGAGTTTCTCCTATATCGTGGGTGCGTTCACAAACATATAAAGTCACATACACAAATACCCAGACGCGAAACAACTATCTGCAGGCCATACAAATATTTGTTCCGTGCGAGGATCCAACCCGCGACACGCAGTGCAGCAGTCCAATCCCTTAGCCACTACGCCAACTGTGCCGTCAAATCTTCTCTAATCAATAGAGAATGTATTAAGAGGCATTAATTAAAATCTTACTTAGTATTCGCATAAATATCTGAACCATATAATTAGAAATCTCTAAGATTTCATCTGCGTGTTACAGTTCTTCTCAGTATTGCTTTTATATTAAGACATAAGCCATCGCCTTTGGCGGTACATAATCATTGCTATTAGTTATATCCTACGGTCGGAGTTTACGACTAAAACCGTGTCTTATAGTTGATTCAATTTACGGCTTTTCTTAGTCTAGCAGGTTAGCGAGAAAATCTTTTAACTCAGATGACGTTTAACTTTATACTGACTAAGTGAATCGTTGATAGATGCTTTATTTCTGTTTTGATCGTTTATCGTGAATTAAAGTAAATTAGAATAAATTCTTCTACTGCCTCGGTAGTCTTGTGGTTGCAAGCGCGGTTCGGTGTTATTGGGTGTTTGTTTCCATCAAAAATATCTGTAGCAGCCACGGAGACTAAATGTCATCATTTCAGCCATAACACGTCCACTGCTGGACATAGGCCTCCCCCAGAAGGGGGTATTTGCTATAATCGCCACGCTTGGCAGGCGGGTTGGCGATCGCAGAATGGTTGTTACGAAGGCACAGAGAACGCTGCTGCCCATTCTGTGGTAAGTCCCTTAATCGCCTCTAACGACACCCACACGGGAAGATATGGGATGGTGCTATTCTTTACGTCCGACACCATACGGAACCTAGATGTACCTGAACATAATTATATTGAAAGAGCAGACTCTTCACTCTACATAACTTTGTGTGAAATATAGGCATGTCTAAATCAGAACACATTTTTATCCTCTTTAAGCTCGCGTAATAAAACGATTATTATTATATAATTATTGTATTTTAAGCCATATTGTACTGGAAATGTAAAGTTTGTGTCGCAGTGTGTACATTCATGATCCGTTCCTCTTGTTGGTAACTTATTAAAAAATATACAGTAGTTTCAATATCTTATAACACAGAGACCGTATCTCTCACCGACATCATTAAAAAATAATAACGCTCTAATCAAAAATAGATGAAACCATATATCACTTGTTACAAATTCAATATTCGTAGGTACTTACCTAATGTAAAAAAAGATAATTTATATACATAAGTTCATCATTATGGTCCCAGACGGGTGTGATATTATCCAATTAAAGATGAGACACGCTCGCATTTCAATAGACAGATAGACAAGCCGAAAATTATAATAAATGTTTTATTTTTTAATACGCGATGGAAACAATTACTTGGAAGAGAATGTGTGGTGCAAGTTTGAGGCGGAGAGCGATAGTATAACGGTAACATAATTATTGTAGATTTGCTAAAGGTAGCATAAAAAATCAATTTCGCAAATAAATTCTGAAAATTGTTTTATAAAAATAAAGTGTGATTAAAATAATCAAAAACTTGATTGTTTGGATCTTTGACAATTAATAACGGTAACAGAAGCCTTAAAGTCTGCCACATAGTCTTACCGAGGACAGATAGACAGTCCATGTAAATATAAGTACTCAGCAACATCCGGTTATGCTGGAAAGCGACCCTTGCATCATCATTCTCTTGCCCTTATCCCAATTCATTTGGGGTCGACGAAGGATGTCTTCTTTCATTCTTCTCTGTTACTCACCATCTCGTGAAACTCCTCCTTCTCCTCCTCTTGACACATTTTCCTTAACACAGTCCACCCATCGTTTCTTCGTTTTTCTGAAACCGACCCTTGCATTGTTGAGGAAAGACCAGCCAATACCTACCTACTGTAAAACCCGCTACCGCCTATGCCTAAGACCATAAAAATATACCCAGTGGCGCTTTTTGTCTACACGTATGTATGATTGATATTGAAAACGTAACGAATCGAAAAGTGATTTTGACTTCTATTATTTATAGCTACCAGGATTAAATGTAGCATTCGCTCAATTTCGGAATATCCTTTAGCAGGAAATAAAATTTTATCGCTTCTTAATCGATCTAGATGCTATTTTTGCGTGTGAAATATTTTGTTATATATTTTTTATCATTCTGTGGTACAGTTTGAATTTTATGGTGAGATATTTTAAAATTAGTCGATGCAAGTTTTATTAGTTTGTGTCGATTTAAATTTTGATTTCATTTTATTATCAAATATAAAACGTTTGGTGTTTTTATTCTTACAGACGATCTAAATTAATTTTTTTCTTGAAAATGCATTGTGTTGATAGTTATTTGCCTAAATTATCGCCAATTAAATAGATAGAGGTGTCTAGTCTCTATTATGATTATGTAAATATGTACCTACTTTAGATCCACTTTTCATGAAATATGGGATAAGATTTTTGGTTATGACACTACCAAGCAGAATGTATACAGGGTCTCTAAAATGTTAGACAGAACCATATATGGTTTCTTTCACATTTTTAATATTTACAATTTAGACTTAATTGAACTGAACCATAAATACATCACGCCTACAATTCCCGAAGGGTTGGACAGAGATGTAATAGAACACCCACATTTTGCAAGTCCGGGTGCGAGCCTATTACCAACAACTCGGCACAAATCCAAACTCCGTGGTTGTTACTGAGAAATTCCTGATAGTAAAATCAAGTAACACTTTCCGAGCCGGGCATCGAACGTAGGCAGCAGTTGCGCTTGCAACCACATATCGCTGAACATGACCACATATAACATCACTTTATTATACTTTTCTCCTACAAAACTCCATGTCGCATAATCACCTAATCTCTCCAAGCAAACTAAAGCGAAAATCAGCTAAAAATAAAGTGGAGAAAACGCGAAGAAGAGCTTAACTTATCTAATTAAACATCTGGTCGGAAACAGGCGATGTCCGTTATCTGGGCTCGAATATCGGACATTCACTTGTGAGACAGCGCGCTGCAACGGTCAAAGGTAACCAGTGGGTACTGAGACGGGCGGAGCGATAAGCGGTAGCGGGAATGTACTGCTTTCACTATGGAGTTTGTGTTGTGTGTGTATGTTGATTTGTCATTGTCCTACTTATGCGCATTGATTGCCGAAAAAATGTCTCAGCCCTGGAGTAGAAATCTGGTGCTGTACCACACACGCAACCACTTAATGTGGTGTCTTCTAGTTTGTTTATAGCAGGAACTAATGGTCGTTAATGACTGCGCCAAAGTATTGGATCAGTTATGGGCCAACACTATTTAGATTGCCATTGACACGTTAAAAAGACGAAGACCAAAAAACTGCTATAAAATTTTTGTTATTGGCAGGATTCCAGGCCGGGTTAATAGGGAATAAAACTGAATAAATAGATCCATGCATTCAAGATGAAGTTGTCATGTGACAATAATTCAGCACTATCCCAAACGCGGCAATGTCACATTAAACAATGTTATATCGAAGACAGAAAATGCAAGAATGCTTTTAGGTTCTTATATTTGCTTATATGAGTATAATGACTTCTTAAGGCCTCCAGCCAATACTCAATCAACTCACCACATCAAGCCACAGGCCTCTCGCAGGTTGTACTAAGACATAGGGCTTTAAGACCAAAATCGCTCCCGCTCATATCCCCACCAAGCCACATACCCACTCACGCCCGCTAAGCTTAACATTAAGATAACACCTTACTTATGGTATGCTTATGGCTGTGATTACCCATCGGTGCGCCCGCGCATGTTTATGGACATAATGCCTAGTTGGCTGTTTGTGTTCACCTTGTAACCGTTGGATGGGGAAAGAATGGTATTCTGATGGGGTTGATGTTAGTGGAAATGGGATAAGGACGATGGTTTAGCTGTCTTTAGTAAGTACCAAGTTATTATCTTCTTCTATACGTAAAATAAAGGAAATTATTTCGATAAATACGAGTATTATTTGGCCTATTCCGTGTGATATAAAATGAGAAATACGAGTACACAAAAGGGACTGTAAGAATAGGAAAAGATCACCTATCGGCCTAAACCTCAAGGCAACCATAGGAGAGTTTGGTTAAGCTGACGACAATTTCCTGTGGTGACCTGCAAGGTGCCATTCAAAAACAATAGAACAATATCAAAGAGAGGTTGAACGTGTGTACGTACATGGCTGAAAATGGACTGGCTTTCATGATGAAGTTTAATAGAGATGTGTGGAAGAAAAAGACTATGCTGATCACAAACAAATTGACATAGAAGCAAAGGAAAAAATGAAAAGAGAAAGAGTTTAATGTATGGCTCGACATTAGTTTGTTACCACAAGTTTATTCGGCAAACTCCCACATAAGTAAATCTTGAAGCAATCACAAGCAAGCCTAAAGTTCGTTCATCGTCTCACCGATGACTTGATTCATTAGTTATTTTAGAGCGACTGCTATCTGACCTCTATTGAACTCAGGGAAACTAAATTTTCGCAGCATGTTGTTAAATTCTCGACAGGTGGGTGCCCATTCAAAAGTATCTGCCTTCATTCATTAGAGCTAAAACTGGTTTTATTAATATGTTTGACGAAATCTATCGTTTTATGAGTTACATGTCGGGTAGGATAAACAGCTATAAATATAATTAATGTCGGGTAGGCCCGGTTCACGACCTCGGGTGATGTGACATACGTGATGAGACAAGCGCGCGTTTTTTGTTTCCCTCAAATGCGTACCGTCGCTCCAAGTCGTCGCGCAAGTCAACCAAGTCATCTTTCATTTGTTTTTACCATAGTTTCTGTCGCAAGACGCATGTAGCTCGTGACGTGGTCACGGGGTTAGTGGGTACCTATGGGTCCACGTGTGGGCGAAGACCATTCTATGTCACAGGTGTCAAGTGTCATTAAATATTGAAGTGCTACTTGTAAATAGAGAAGTATTTTTAAATTAGTTGTAGACGAGATGAATAGTTTTGAATTGAGTGTTTTTGGAACAAGCTTTTTAATTACAGATTTTAAATCATTAATGATTGATTGGTGATTATGAACTATTACCGCATAAATGCATTATTATTTTGTCATCATTCTCTCTCTACTTAAAAAAAAACAAATCTAGTCAAATCACGCTACGAATCAGCTTTTTTTGTAACTTCACAATTTCGCAAGTAAGACTTCCAAACCTTTACCTATGATAGTATTTTAGCTGAATAAAATACAACAGATAACACATCTGTCTTTTAAGTTCCCTGAAACAAGAAGAGAATATTGGTATTCAATAAAAGTTGTTTCCAGATTAACACTTACTATAGTTTCTCTCTGCATCACCCAGGTTGACTGATAAAAAATTTATATAGCATTTAGTCCACCGCTATACTCTGTGCTTGAAGTGTATAAATAAATACTTAGAAAAGAATCTGTCGCATTTCAGATTAAATCTAAAATATATTCATTAACGAAAAAGCACTGTTCAATTTGTTAGCACAATCCAAAAACATGCCTCGTCTAAACTCAAACAAGTCCAGTCATCTAACATGTTACCTTCATTCACTCATTCAACAGCCCATTCACTCATAAAGAATTTGTCGCACCACAGTGAAATGCGACGTCACTATAACATCAAAATTCTCTTAATTAATTCAGCTCCTTTATACCTCTAGCGTTTATATTTATATGCTTTTTTATCACCTTTGGGCACGAGTCGATAAAATACCTGTTAGTTTGTGGTGTGAGTTATGAGTGGAGCGATTTTGGAAAATAAATTTTCTTGTGCCACACTATTTAGCATTATAGTTAGAGATGCGTGTCTTAGGTTTGATCTCGGATTCATATGCGTATTGTATAGTTATCACTTGATTCGGTAAAAGAAAACATCGTGAGAAAATCAGCATGCTTGAGAGATAATTCTCGTCAGCATTTAAAGCAAATTCAGAGGCCCATGAGTGCCATAAAAATTGTTTAAATAATAAACAATAAAACTACCAAAGAGAAACGAAATCTTTGAAAACTGCTTTTATGTAACGATTTAATGTGCTTTGAATTGAACTCTATCACAGACAGTTAGTTGTGGTTAGGTCTGTAAAAATATAAAAATGCGGCTTAAACATTTAGCACCAATATTCATTTTAGTATCTTCAAAAATCGCTACCCTCTCCTAACTTAAGCCTTTCAACAAATTTCGTAACCGTCACTTATGGTGGTCATTTTTTATTGTTAGATACGATTCGTGGCGTATTGTGAAGATTTAGAGCCGGGGTGAAGCTTGGTGATATATTTATTGGACCTTATCACCCACTATGGAATGCCTGTGCACTAAAACTTAATAGGTGCGGCTGGGGGTCGGTGACACTTTGACGTTTTGGAGATTTCTTAATGAAGTTGGAGATGGTACAGATTTGTTTTGTTTGGGCATAATTAAAATTATCTTTTGGTGTTCTTTTGTTCAGGGAAATTTTCCGGACATGAGCTCATGGCTAAATAATATTAATAAAGTCTTCAGGTTAAGTCGTGCTTGCCCAGGCTGGTGCGTAGATGGGTGACCTCCCAGTACATAATATTGTGTTTCCTTGACTGTAATATATAGATCTTTATCAGTCGTTACAAGTGGTCAGACAACCAGGCTCATTACCTAGTCGTATTACCCAGTACTGAGCTGTGGAGGTCTAATAGGAAGTCATCATCATCATCATTTCAGCCATGAGACGTCCACTGCTGGACATGGGCCTCCCCCAGAAGGATTTGCCATAATCGCCATGCTTGGCAGGCGGGTTGGCGATCGCAGTATGGTTGTTACGAAGGCACAGAGAACGCTGCTGCCCATTCTCTGGTAAGTCCCTTAGTCGCCTCTTACGACACCCACGGGAAGATATGGGATGGTGCTATTCTTGAGGTCCGACACCATACGGAGCAATGATGAAAAAAAAATAGGAAGTCGCTTCATGTAAAATACTGGTGTTCAGCTGCATTCGGTTAGACTGGAGACATAGTTGGGAAAAGGCTAGCAAATGATGAAGAACTCTGACATTTATTTCAAATGGAGCCAGAAAATATTCAAATCATAATCTGAATTAAATTTGTAATATTCTGAAATGCAAACTTAATACAAGATGAAAGCATGATTGATAAATTGATAACCGAAATCTGCAGACAAATAATAAGAAAGTCTAGACAAAACGAACTAAATATCTTATAAATTAATTATAAAAGTTATGATTAAATCGCTATGTGGGTTTTATACATAATTTATATTTTATTGGAGCCATATTGGCTTCAGAATCGTGTTCTACCATTTATAATTTATAAATATGTCAACGTTTCTATCCGTTCGTTGAATTTTAATTAAATCTAATTTCTGTGCAGTATTTGAATGGGTCTGCGGTAAATTAGAATTCTGACCTCAAGGTCAAGAGTTCGATTCCCGTGTAGGGGCAAATTCTTGTATGGCCTACAGATGTTGGAGGCAATAAATTAATCATGTTTATTAATCGTAACATGAACGAATGATTTGTGTTTGAGTTTGATTCAACATGAATAATTTGAATTTATATTTGAATGTCGCAGAAATGCGTACTAAAGGCGACATTTCTGTTAAAACAGGGCCTCGTTATGTATAGATTTCCCATACAACGGCAGATCCATTTACACTGGATTTTGGATAGCTTGAGTACCTATTATATTAATAAAATAGCCTTTTTCTTTGTACAATTGTCTTTTATAAAATAGAGATATCATTTTACGAGTAAATGCACTATTTATTTTATGATAAAGATAAATCGTATATTTATTGACTAGATACAATTGAATAAACTATAGGCTAGCCATATTATATCACCCTTTACTTAATGATGAAACATCTAATAATTTAAATACGGAAGCGAAAGGAAATATTCAGCCAAAACCACGGGGCAGAATTATTAATGAAACATTTTAATTAAAGTTTGCCCCAGAACAGTTGTTTTTTATTGTACAAATAAAATCATAAGTCTCTATACTTACTATCTTTAAGTCTTTTATAAAATAAAATCTTAATTTCGAAACCTGAGCTGCCATAAATCTTATTTCAATGAGTCATCGATGTATTATTATCAGGTCTCAATAGTTTATAGTTTTGTATAGCTTTAGAATACATAGTACTAGAGAGAAGATAATATCTTACTCTCTCGTATCTAGTATATAGATCTACATAATTATTATGTGGATCAAAGTTTGAACATTCCAACCAGTTCTGAAAATTTATCTGGAAATAAGAAATACTTTTCTCATTCATTTATGTTTCTCGTCAAGTATTTAAAGTATCAGTGACTTTGTAACATGCCCAATTGCCCATATTGTAAAGAATAGGGCGCAAATTACTGTTTCTGAAAAGATATGTACCAAACTGTTAATAGCTATAAAATTTCGTCGACGCAAAATGTTCATTTACCAACTCAAATCAAGGTTTTGTCTTTAAGGCTGCTCTCTCGAAAAAGCTTAAAAACAGCGTGCAGATGAAGCAGCTTTTCACCGGCACTTACAGAGAAATTACATCTGAGAAAAATTGTTAGTAATCTACATGATATGACACGTAATTTGGTTTAGCCATAATTTTTCTATCGGTATCACATAATAAGAAAAAAATCCACAAAATCACCTCCAAATCGTTGAGTTGAACCATTTCACTCCTTCATTTTTTAACAAAACAATATAAAAAAATATCTCCTGCTTTGCAATACTAAGGAAAATAATTTGATTTTGTTACTTTAAAAAAAAATATATTTTAATTATAATAAATTAAAAATGCGTCCGTTTAAAGCCCGTGTCTACGACCGAGAGGGGTAGTTAGTTATGCACAAGGTCATTGGTGTGAATACAAGCCTTAAGAAAGAATGTAAGTAATATCTGAAGATATTACGACAAAAATTGAAAGACTCACTAATAAAGCGTATTTCATATCACTTGGTATTTTCTAATATAACAGAAAATAAACTCTGAAAAACCATGTGTCTATTAATATACCTATGTGATAATTTTAAACCACAAACCTAAGAGAAATCAAACCAGCAATAAAACATCACATCTATCCTCAACTGTACCTAAATTCCGATCACTAAACCACAAATTAGCACTTTATTTTAACCCACTCAAGATTACTCATCAAAAACTAATAGAAACAAGACGTTTCAAGGAAACACTTGACACTTGATCTGATCTCATCACGATTTCATGACGTGTTAAGGAAAAATGTGAATAAAATCGATACTGTGAATCTAGATTTAAACAAGTAAATAAAGTAGGTGACCTAATTGATTTTGTTTCGTTAGTCTAGCTAGTGGTTGCAAGCGCCACTGCTGTGCATTAGGTTCATGGTTCTATTTTTAGGTCGGTCAAACTATTTGTGGCGACGGCGACATCTATCGTATCACACACGAACTAATTGGCTAATCCTACATCGCGCTATCAACTTTATCAGCGACATTAGCGTATATAGAAAATCACGACTTACATATGTTGGGCAGTTAGCCCACCAGACAAAACACCCGTCTGGTCTTAACTTTACACCCTGTTCCTCATTCCCCTCCAAATATAAGGTTTTTCATCAGGAATTTCTCAGTAGCAGCCTTGAAGTTTGGTATTCTGCCCGGTTAATGGCAATAGGCCTATTATAAGTAACTTAAACATAACTGAAGAAATGTGGGTGTACCTACTTGTTAGGTACACCTCAGCCTAACCCTTCGGGGATTACAGGCGTGATGTTATGTTAAGTAACCCGGTTTCGGTTCGACAGTAAAAGCAGTAAAATTTTACAATGGGACCGGTTCTGGATGCCCTAGTCTGATTCCATTCCATCACAAAATGAACATGTGTTAAGGAAAAATGAAACTAAAACTAATACTTTGCGTCCAAAGGTTTTTATTAAAGTAGATCATGTTTTCTTAAAAGAAATGACTAAGGTTCTAGAAATAGATGTTAACTTTTAAGAATTGTTTTTTCCTTGGTCGATGATGCAAAGTTGTATCACGATTCTGAGGTTATTCGTTTTTCTGATCTAATTTTGCAGTCATTAAGTGTTTGCAGTTTTATCTCTAGGTATTTGAATGTGATCATTTGAAGTACTGGTCTGACGAGCAAGTTTTGATCCTAATAGACATGAATCATAAAATATTTATTGCAATTTACTCTTCCTAACGCCATCTCTGTAAATTATTTTCTAAATTTTGAAATGATGGGCTCCACTGAATATTCTGAACTCATAGCGGAATTCTGGGCTGAGTCAATTTAGATTACCATCAAAATTTAGACATGCTAAGCAGAAGAATAAGTGCATAGAGATGCATAAATAAGCATCATATTGACGTCGTTTAGATTAAATCGAGACATTGTGAAACAAATGAGCTCGACAAAAAAAAGGCGATTTAATTTGGACAGTAACTTCAGTCATCTAGGGCGCTATTTTGTGGAGGATTTATAATTTCTATCTATGACACATTCTATCTTACTTTCTTTCTGTGATTTCAACAGTGAATTTCAAATATCCGTCGTTTCTTAACAGTACGTAATATTTAAACTAGTTTCTATATATTTTCTCCGAAATGGAAAGTGTATCACGCGTGCGAAGGTTGAGTGACGATTTCATAAGAATACTTCATAAGAAAAAAAAAGTTGGAGTTGGTTGGTTTTTTGCAAAAAAGTTTTTTTAATTTTTTATTGTAATCCTATACAAATATTTACAAAAAATCTTGGTAAAATGAAAAGTACTGGGCCAAAGTATTTTACATTTTTATGGGACCAAATGGCAACTATTCCGCATCAAACGAAAAAAGAATCACGTAAATCGGATCATAAATCTCAGCGTAATAGGTGTACATAAATTTAAAAAAAAATCAGAACCTCCTCCTTTTGGGAAGTCGGTTAAAAAGGTTTATTACAAATTGATCAAATATATAGTTTTACATAACGGTATAGGTATTTGTTTTGCAATGATATACAGAAGTCAGAAGTTTATTTAAGTATGACCACAAATCAAGATTGGATTGTCCACTTTAGGTAATTGTGGTTAAGTGTATTTTGTATTGGCTGGTACCAACTACTTATTGTTAGTAAATGCATACCTATTTTTAGAGATATTGATTACGGTGGAGTTGACGAAGGATCGTCAACACCTATTTAAAGGTGTGTTACAATATTTAATTTTTCAAAATTTTTTTTTTTTTTTTCAACATTCACATTTTTTTAGAAAAAATAACTTCGTGCAAGTACACTGGTTTGATTATGTCTTAAAAAGTACCTATATTTATCTAATTACCATAACATTACTACTTGTGTACCTACTTATCTCAGTAATATATATTACATCACGCCTGTAATCCCCGAAAAGTTAAACAGACTTGTACACCCACATTTCGCCAGCTATCTAAGTAAACAAAATAAAAAAAACACTTCTTGACGAGTGTAAATAAAATCAACATATACATTAATGTCTTCGTATCTAATCTCTGATCTATGCATGTGACATTTCACTTAATTACTACCTGTCAGCTGTGCGTATCAATCGGCTATCAATTTCAATTAAGTATGTAAACAAACAGATAAATAGCAAAACAAAACACAGCCTCTTTTGAAGTCAGCTTTTCGTATAGATTGCGGATCGATGTTAATGGGTCGCAGTTAGATTATGGTTAAAAAACTACCTCTCTATAAAAAGAGTGTGAGCTTTTGAGTTTATGTAAAACACAAAACAGCAGAAAAAAAGCTACGTCTTTAGCAATTAATATTTTCTGGTTCCTGTACTTAATGTCTACACCACGAGGTGAAAGCTAATTCTTAACCTAAATTCAGGTTGTATTTATTTAAAAACTCAAACCATTCAGGTAGGTATTTCAATTTAGTCAATAACAGGCACTTCTGAGACTTGAAAAGTCTGTCAGCTGGTCAGAAAATTTAAATAAGTTGCCTTTTCCTAAACATAGATCTTTATGGAGTAGAACGAAAAACTATTAGCAAGTCTTTCACATAATATCAATCTCAGTAGCACCTCCGCTAATAAAAACGACTTCAACACAAATGATGCACATCTCATCATCAATTCTTGATCACTTAAAGCCCGAACATTACTTACGCGCCTCCCAATACCTTACATCAGCTGATTTGCATAGGCTCAGGTCGTATGCGTAGGCGCGGGTCGCAGAAACACTTCTTTTCAAAAATCTGTGATGGTTAAGATTTAAATCTGTAGATGTAGATGGTCAGAATTATGTTTCTTGACTTCTTTGAATAACACTCTTCTGAAAATTGTTTTGTTTGTTACATTGAAAATTTATTAGGTTGGCCTTTTCAGTATCAACCCTTCTCTTTGAATTAATAATAACAACATTCTTCGAACTGCTTAAATCGCAAACTTTATTAAAAATCTCCATAAAAAGCAGCATCATCATCCAAAAATATAGGCCTCTCTTTGTTTTTGCCAAAGTTCATTGGCGAACCTCATATAGGACATTCCCGCTGTGGCAACAGTATCGTCTGCCAATCTGGTTGTTCCATAAAAATAACATTTACATAATATTACACAATGCAAAAAGCGATATTTTAAAGTCAATCTATGGATTTAACACAACTAAATTACTCCAGAACACTTTTTGCGATCAAAAGTACAGTGACGGCACGACACGGCACATCTAAAGGTTTATATCGTCGTCAGATATACATTTCGATGCGCGTGGGTATCCAAAAAGCCTTTCAGATTGTTTATAGATCAATATATTATTCAGAATGTGTGAATATTTCCCTCGATCACAATTCTAAGTGATTGAATTATGTTCGAACTTGTGATAAGCGAATCAATTTGTGTGATGGGGAAAGCTGACGTTAAATTAGAATAATGCCAGTTTATTGTTATTTTTATGGGGCGACTATGTCTTTATAATTTATATGCTGATGTGGGAATGGCTGGTGTGGTTGGTAGCTAGATGTTCGAGTAGGTTGAGGACGTAGAATCGTACGTTTGAATAGAACAGCTGCTCTATCATAAGGTCGGTGAAGGAAAACATAGTGAGGAAATTAGCATGGCTGATTCCGTCGGGGCTGCGGGTTGTTTGAAAGAGATACTGCAGCCTCGACACAAAGGGCTAAGAAGGCACACTGGTGGTTTTTAGTCAGTAGAAGTCTGACACTCCCTACCGCTCTCACCGCCCAGAGTGAGAGGAGTCATTAGATGATTTCCAAACCTCAAAAAAAAAAAGTGATTGTAACTTGTTTAATTCATTAGGTTTTATTAGATTATATTATATTAGCATACGTACTAACGTAGATACATTTTATCTCACTTCGGGTTTTCCTTGCTCTTATCTGTTATCAAATATTCTCACCAAGTTCCACATCATAGACGCTCCCAATTATAAATTATCACACATTACAACCAACTCAAGTTACAGAATATAACTTAAAAATATATAAATTCCATATCTTTATGCGTATCTTTAAGTTATGTAAGTGTGTAATAAGTTTTGCCGGTAATCGCGGACAGAAATCGCGGGCAATACATCAGGACGCTCCTTGGTTGCGCAACCTGAGACTCTGAGGTCGCTTGGGTATCGCCCTGGGGTTAATATTATGTGTAGGTATTGTTTGCTGGTGGGTTAGATTATTATTATTATTGGTACGATTTTGGTAATTCTTTGGGATTTGAGAAATTATTAGGAGCAACCATATGGCTGCAACCGTATACTACAAAGTTTACAGACTACCCACCCATAAATCCAGACGGTCGATGGCAATAGACTCACTCCTTGTTCATCATTCATCATTTCAGCCATAAAACGTCCACTGCTGGACATAGGCCTCCCCCAGAAGGGGGGGATTTGCCATAATCGCCACGCTTGGCAGGCGGGTTGGCGATCGCAGTATGGTTGTTACGAAGGCACAAAGAACGCTACTGCCCATTCTCTGGTAAGTCCCTTAGTCGCCTCTTACGACACCCACGGGAAGATATGGGATGGTGCTATTCTTACTCCACCATGATGGTAATGGTGCTCTTTTCACTCCTTGTTACATGGGACTTAAACATAACTATTGAAATGTGGGTGTACTATTAGGTACACTTTTGCTCAACCTTTCGGGAGTTACAGGCGTCATGTTATGTATTTGGCCACTAGATTGTTTAGGAACGATCAGATACCTCCCTCCAATTATCGATAATAACCACTCAGTGCATACCAAATAGCAGAAAACGACAACCCGGCCGGTCCAGAAGGAGATGGTGGGTTGAGCTGAACTCCTTGAGCCTAGAAGGATTGACGGACAACTAAGAACCTATGCTGTATCTATAAAGTTTTTATTGTGTTTTAAAGTTCAAAATGACATAACACATGACATGAATTCACTGATCAATAGCAAAGCTTTTGAAACCCACAATTCTATAACACCGAGAATATAAAACAAAAAATATAAAATCTAATAACCGAAAAACCTCGTACCATATTCAATACAAAGTAGAGACAATAATTACATAATCCATGTAATTTGTGCTGTATATAGGTCGCGGCGATCAGTGATGAGCCGTCGCTACCAAATGCACGCACCGCCCGCGGCTTGGATCGCTCGTTTTGTGGGGTTAGGAGTTTGTGATGAGCGGTAGCGGGAGCGGGTTTGGTTTTATGGCAATCAAATTATTTTTAAAGTAGTTTGCGATCGTTATTGTGTTTTATACTGCTGTTGAGTACTACGAAAATAAACGAAACAAACAAAATACGACTTTTTATTTGTCAATTTTTGAAAATCATTTAAACAGAGGCACAGCCGTTCCATCCGTTTCTCGAAGTCATTCAGGATACGTTAGACAGAGGTATCCTTTATAGTTCACCCACATTTCGCCAGTTATGTTTTTGTCCCATATAATAAGGGGCGAGCCTATTGCTATCAACCGGGCACAAATCCAGACTTCATGGTTGCTACTGAGAAATTATTGATGAAAATAACCTTATAACTTAAATTAGTCCAAAAATGTTATAAACAAACAAAACCAAAAATAACCCGCTACCCGCTATAACCCGCTACCGCGACCCCCGGTCTCGCCGACCACCATTATGCCGTGAGAACACAACAAGTGACCATGGCACTTGCCACCGATCGGTCATTATCGATCGTGAACTATTGTCTGAGATCGTTCTACCGCTCGAGATTCTACCGCTAAAAATATACACCCAAAGATTTATGGCTAACACCATTTTTGTACTGCAAATTGATAAGAAGGATTTCTAGGTCAAATTGTGTGTTGAAAGTTTGAAGCCAGATGTTTTTTGTCATTAATATTGTCTGATAAAAATGAGGTGAGTTCGGGTTTGGGTTGTGGCTGATATTGAAGACAATGCCGGGTTTGTGATGGTGATGGTGGTCTGGAATGGTCTAGATATTTTATTAGTCTAGGGTAGTGTTTGAGATTGGTTCACGGATTGTTTTGTGTTCTTGTTTGCGCATCAATCTATACTAATACTAATTACTTAAAATAATGTTAAAAAGAGGTACCTTTGTTTGTAAGTTTGTATGTAGGGGTAATCTTCGGAACAAACTATCCAATTTTGAAAAAAAATCTTCCGATACATTATTCGTGGGTGCTATAGACTATATTATATTTATATAATCCATTTTAGCTGCTGATCATGCATTATGCTGAGTTATCACAATTATTGCGAAAAAAGTCGTGAGCGAACTGCTAATTAATCCATGTTGTAATGATTTTCAAACAACCCTAAACTTTTTTGAGTTGTGTATTCACTTCCTCACAAATGTGTTCTTTTTATTTTTATTTTATTACAAGGAAACTTCACATTAAACACGTAACACTATACCCTTAACATCAAGATGGCACTATTTTTTCGCCACACCCATATCACAAATTGCAATACTATCTACCTAAAACTCCAATTTGTCAGTAACAAATATGTTTACATTATTACCCAGAACCGCTAGGGCAAAATACATGAATCACATTTAAAACCACAGGGTTACACAATTTTTGGGTCAAAACTCGTCATTTTGTAACACAATACCCACTGAGACCGCATAAGCTTTGTAGGGTTAAATGTACAAAATATGTTCGTTGAAAGTAATATTGTGGTGGATATTATGGACATTTGGAACATCAGAAGTACGTGTCTTGTGTTTATAAGATGTACAGGAGTTTCCAATGTTGGAAAGCGCTTTGGTTCATCTCGGCTTTCGTCACAATTACGACTGAAAACAATCATGAGAACTTTCTCCGATAATAAGGTAACCTGCATGTCCTAGAAGACATATTGTGACATACACCAACAGAGAACGGAGAGGACCTCGTGGAAGTTCAAACTTCCGATTAAGCTGCGGTTGCCTAGAGTGGTCCATGGATGGGTAACCAATTTAACATACTGAGTTTCCTCAATGACTTGGAAAACACGTTACGACTTCAAGTGCTGTCGTATTATTATTAGTACTAACTGGGTTGTGGATGTTAGACATGCAGTCGCTTCATGTTAAATACTGGTTTCAGCCGACCCCAACATGGTTGTGTAAAAGCTGACTGATAATAATTATGATGATGTGACATACCACTCTATGCTGCAATCAGCATTTTTTTATTTTTTTTTATTTTTAAAACGTTGCCCCACACTAGGAATTTCTCCTGTTTCGTGGGTGCGTTTACAAACATTTAAACTCACATACACAAATACCCAGACCCGAAACAACTATCTGTAGGTCATACAAATATTTGTTCCGTGCGGGAATCGAACCCGCGACACGCAGCGCAGCAGTCCAATCGCTCAGCCACTGCGCCAACCGTGTCGGCATTGTAGATTCTATAAGACAATGGTGTGAAGTTCATGATAAAGTCCGCTTTTGAACCTCCAGCTCAAAATTAAGACTTGGTCTTGATCTTGTGAATCAGATCAGGACAGTAAACGTTTAGACTAATTTACGATGATGACCTCATCCTTTACTACAGTTTCTCGTAAAACCAAAATAAACATAAAAACAAAACACCTGTTCACCGTCTACCTACCAACAAAAAGGCTTTAAAAATCAAACACCACTTTAAATGATTAACGGCACTCCGTAAGCGCTGGATGCCAGAATAAATCTTGAAAAAATATTATAATTTCTTCCATCTATAAATCTAATATAATCTTAATAAAAATGGCCGCGACTCAACGTAACATTGTCGTTTGTATGAAAGTAGTTGGATATATTCATAGGCCGTGGGAACCTAGGGAACTACCCACGCAAGAATCAAAATTCTTCGTACATTTGTCATTCCAAGATTTGCATTGTGATATATTAGAGGTTTTTGTCGTGTGCCGTTCATGGGTAGGTACTTTTTTATTTTAGTGTTACGTAAGTTCATAAGTTGCAGGTGATGTGGCGGAAGTCTGGTGGGTTTTAACCAGTCGTGGACCTATTATTTATACTGAAAACAAGAAATTTACCATATTTACTGATTGTTTCGAGTTCCCGATATCCCGTTTTCAGTATAAATAATAGTGCTAGTGACCATGTCAGTTTAAAATCTTATAGTCGTGGACCTGTTAAAGGTTGAGATGATTTGCTCTTCACTTTACAATAAAACGCCGCAAGGCGTGTCTTTTTTACTACAACGACTTGACAAGGTACTCCACAAGCTTTACTGGCTATGAATGCTCAAGCCAAATAATCCATCAAAAATCTCGAAAATACTCTTCCTAGGGCATATTTAAACCCGTCGGGACTGCGGGTTGTTCGCAAGAGATACTGAGCCTCGACATGAAGGGCTAAGAAGGAACATGGGTGGTTCTTAGTCAGTAGAAGTCCGACACTCCCTTTCGCTCTGCCCAAGAGCAGGAGGGAAAATCGGCTTTCTGTCAAATAATTAAAACTAATTATACGTGGGGTGATAACACACGTACCCTATATTATTATGTTCTAATAACAACAATAATTTCACTACCCTTATATCTTTACAATACGTACTTTTTCCAGGTCCCGTAATGGCTAATTATCGTAAAAACACATTAAGATTTTCATCTAATCTCATTAATAAGAAAGCATTAGTCTTATAAACAATATTACATTCGTTGAGCGAACAATTTGTTCGAGTCAGTAAGCCATGCACCTCATCGATTAAGCCAGATATGGTTCAAATACACTATCGTAAATAAGGGACTAACTAGGATCTTATTAAACTTAACACGACAGACAATTCAGAAGACTCACTGCGTTACAAAAACAGACTATATATAAATTCATTGAATAGACACAGACTATCAAAATTTTATGGCCCACGAGGTAAGGCCTGGTTTTCTTTGAATTTAAATATTTTGAACTGGCTTTGATGAGAGTGCTGACACTATTGTTGAACCCATGTAGACTTATACAACGTGGCGTCAGATAACAACTTACCTTTACATCACGCCTGTATTACCCGATGGGTTACGCAGAGGTAAGTAAAGTAAGGTTAGGCAATAGTCATCATTTCAGCCATCAGACGTCCACTGCTGGACATAGGCCTCCCCCAGAATGGGGGGATTTGCCATAATCGCCACGCTTGGCAAGCGGGTTGGCGATTGCAGTATGGTTACGAAAGCACAGAGAACGCTGCTGCCCATTCTCTGGTCGCCTTTAGTCGCCTCTTACGACACCCACGGGAAGATATGGGATGGTGCTATTCTTTACGTAGGCGTTAGTACACCCAAATTACTTTTACATAAATTATAACAATGACGGAAATAAAAATATTGGATGTATAAATATACACTACTGAAAACTTACAATCGTGTTAGAACTATGAGAAACTTTAAAGCGAGAAATGTTAACTTTGCTCACAGTAACGCTAAATAATTGAAAACAGCCTTTTTTTTTGGGGGGGCTGGGAAATCATCAAATAACCCCTCCCGCTCTTGGGCAGAGCGAAAGGGAGTGTCAGACTTCTACTGACTAAAAACCACCCATGTT
Organism: Diarsia brunnea; assembly: GCA_949774965.1. NCBI lineage: Eukaryota > Metazoa > Arthropoda > Insecta > Lepidoptera > Noctuidae > Diarsia > Diarsia brunnea. Next base: position 1,693,326 of record OX459009.1, read on the forward strand.
CCTTCTTAGCCCTTCATGCCGAGGCCGCAGTATCTCTTGCGAACAACCCGCAGCCCCGACGGGACAACCCGCAGCCCCGACGGAATAGCCTCTGCCTTTTATAGTGAGACTTCTGCAGTTACTGTTTACTCCCATTTAATCTATTCAGACTGGTCTATTGAGGCACATTTTTAATTAGGCGTGCACAAGTGTTTATCGGTGAGCATCCGATGCGTTATATGGTAACCTTACGGTACCTTTAATACTAACAGTAACAAGGTGTCTGCACCACACTGCTTTTAGACGGTCAAACGCAATTGAATAACTTTTTACTTCGGTATATTAAAGTATTTATTTTATTAAAGCTCGTTGCTTAATAAGAACTGCCACTCGGATCGATCTTTAGGTAAAGCTGTGCTTGCCTAGGTCGATCTGTGGATGGGTGACCGCCCGATACACCGAGTTTCCTCCGTGCCTCGGAAAGCACGTTAAGCTGTTGGTCCCGGCTGCCATATTTAGATCTTTGGCAGTCGTTACAGGTAGTCAGTGACCTGAAATTCTGACATCCAGTCTTACCAAAGAGTATCGTATTACCTAGTATTAACTGGGTTGTGGAGCTCAGATAGGCAGTCGCTCCATGTAAAATACAGCTGCATCCGGTTAGACTGGAAGCCGACCCTAACATAGTTGGGAAAAGGCTAGGCAGATGATGATATTAAAGTATTTATTTAAATTGTGTGTATGTATTTTTTAAATATTTGTATGGCCTGCAGATAGTCGTTTCGGGTCTGGGTATTTGTGTATGTGACTTTATATGTTTGTGAATGCACCCACGATACAGGAAAAAATCCTAGTGTGGGGCAACGTTTTTTAAAAAACAAACAATAAAACAAAGTTACCAAGACCAAGATCAGGCGATCCAACTTATCATCTTCTTGTCCATGTCCCATTTTAACTCCTCTGTCAACCGTCACGCTATTATTTACTACTTTTTCATACATTTATCATCATTACAAGCCATCCACCATTCCCGTCAGGGCTGCTGGTTGTTCGAAAGAGATACCGCGGCCTCAGCACAAGGGCTAAGAAGGAACATGGGTGTTTTTTAGTCTGTAGAAGTCGGACACTCCCTTCCCTCTGCCCAGGGCGGGATATTATTTGATGATTTCCCACGACCCAAAAAAAAAAGTCATCCACCGTTTCCTTAGCCTCTCCCACTCCATTCATTAACATTAACGTTACGCTAAGTTTCTTGCCAGTTTGATTCTCTGTACATAAGTGAAAATGAAATTGGTAACTAACGGTAATTAATACGATACTGAAGACATTGTAGGTATGTCTTACTTCATTAAACAGATCCTATAGGATTTTGGTAGCGTTAACCATGAGAAACCACGAAAAAAGGCGTAAGTTCATTCATATATGTGTACATCCATCAAAAGGATCAAAAACCACCACCTTTCCATTAAAACAAGCAGTTAACAAAACCGAGCACATTCCAAATACAAATTTTAAACTACCTAGTAATCGCACATAAATCACCAAGATTACTCAATTTGGTGATTTTACAACCTATTTGCATACCCGCCAGTAATCTCTGCGTTTTGACGAGTGTGTGGCCGAGTGTAAATAAATTATGCGCAGGCGACGTTAATGTCAATCTTATTGTTGTTAAATGTCGCATTCTTGGAATTATCCGAGATTTCGAGTTGAATCGTGGGTGCATAGCTTTATGTTGCGTCTTTTTGTTTGTGTGGAAGTGTTGATATGACTGTATGTTTGGTTTTAGAATTGTAACAAGGTCGTATCATGGAGAAAGTCGTAAGTTACAAGATTCGTTTTAATTAGTTCAGGTTTTAATTAATATGTCAAAGGAATATAGTTAACGTAGTTCTTGGTGAAATAAGTTTTTCAAATATTGGCAATTTAATCTATAGTCTGGTATCCTTACAAAGTGAATGAAAAAATAATGTAGTGAACTTAATCATTATCATTCTAGCCTTTTCCCAACTAGATTGAGGTTTTGGTTCATGGAGTGACATGGATGTAAGTTACAAATAGTAATTAGATTTCCTGGCGTTCAAAAAAGTTTTTAGAAAACAAGATATCTTATGTTAGACATAGATAATTATAATATAAATAACTCAACCTAAATTACATTTCCCTTAACTTTTTCACCCTTGCAAATTATACTGAAAAAAGGTTCACAAAATAATAAATCTTAACACACATATCTCCTTAGGGGGACAGCTGACCTCCAAGTGGTACAAATCGATTACGAATCGATGACATTGCTTTACGACATTATGTAAATTGCTCTAGTAGCTCATGAATAATGTGGCAGATGGCGCCACTAGTGAACTTATGATCTTTTTGAATTTATATAAATAATCAGTGTGTGGGCTCTCCGATGTTTTCTAGCGCCATTTCCAACTGTTGTTATTCCGTATTTGTGTGTAACAGCTTAATATAGTGTCGTGAGCTTTTGGTTGTGGTTGTGAATGTTACGGCATTTTGTCACCTTAATATTCTGACTTTGAATATGAATACAATTATCTTTTTATGATCTCTGATTGCAAATTGGCTTAAGGTTTCTTACTGTAATTAGCTTATTATATTTCCACTGCTGGGATACATGCTGGAAGGCATTCAGCGAGAGGGGATGGGCATTATTCAAATCGCAGGTCTGTTGCGGGTTTCCAATGGTAGAAGACAAGTCTGGGTCGCCACAGCTCACCCACCCTGCAAAAATATAATTTACTTATTCTATTATATAAGGTGCACATAGAAAAGCATATTATTATTATTATGTTCAGTTTTATACGTACCAAAACATATCAAAAATAAATCTCCACAAAAAAAGATACTAAACTTTATTCCAACATAAACTCCAATTATTTTCTGAAAAAATGGACAATGCCCATTATTACAAGATTATTTCGCATAATAACTAAAGAGAATCACATCACGTACTACGCAACGAGCCTCAATTAGAGAGCACTATCTGTAACGCGGCTCGCCCATAAGGAAGACAGGCTTATCAGAAATTTCTAATCTTCCTGACTCACATACATGCGTTCGCGAAATTACCTCAATTTACCCGCTTCACTCCCGACTGAGTCAAAAAGGGCACAGTGCACGACCGTGACTAACAATGCTACTGATTGTTACGTTATTTTGGCATAGGTGGAATACGTGTGTACCCAATTTTTTTAGGAGAAGAATACCGGTCTCGCTAGACATAAATGTTTATCTCTGGGTGTCGAAAATGTCTCGTTACAGTTTCTATGGCATCTTGATTAATGTCGTTTGTTGCGACCTTGTGTCATTTTATTAGACAGACATTTACTTCGTTGCGACTGGTCAGATCAGATAATTATAGTTCTTTATACAGAGCAAAAATATTTTTCCACCGCCTTTAATTAAAACCCATAAGTTTTCTCTGAGCCTAATTAGAAAGTTAAATTTTTATATTAAAATTCAAATTCTCACAATCGTGTATAATGCAAACAATAATCGCATATTGCATTCCAAAATATTGTTATAATCCAAAATAATGAGGCTCATCGTTATTTACTGCTGAAAGTGCACCAAGCACACGGCGGTGCACAGTGAAACTGTAGCACAATCACATATTTTACGCTTTTGTATGAGTTTAATTGAGTAAGAAGAGACCCGAAACCGCTCGCAGCGGGGTAACTTCCAAATTTATTTACAAAAAATTCGCAAAAGACCCCCATTACTTATGTCGCGAGACGCAACATACCCGTAGCGATGCTCACTTCTGTAATATTAAGTGTGAGATACGACCTTATTCGCGTTGACCCAGATTTTAATACGCCTCGCACTGCTCTTTATGATGACTTTTTGAAAAATGTAATTTTTAATTCCGTGCAGGGACGGACCGAATTGAATGGGCCCACGGATGATTCGTTTTAACTGTATCGTTTATAAATTGTTGTTTCTTATGCGATGCCGACGGAAGTCTGTCGATATTTTAAACTAAATTAATGCGGCCGTGTACGCCAAAATTGGCGTTGTTGTTTTCTCGAGAAAATCGAATGCCCTTTTTTAATTTCCATTTTTTGCATATATATCATATTCTCTTTTATCACTATCAATATGATCTTCGAGCTTCGTTAATTAAAATTATGCTTTCTTTTGTTGCAGTCATTCTTCGGGCGGACGTACAACAACCTGTCCTCGATATCGGAGTGCAAGAACAACGGGGAGTGTGTGATCAACAAGAAGAACAGAACGGCTTGCAAAGCCTGCAGGCTACGGAAATGTCTCCTGGTTGGAATGTCGAAGTCGGGCTCACGTTATGGGAGACGATCGAACTGGTTCAAGATCCACTGCCTACTCCAAGAGCAACAACAGCAGCATATACAGCATATGCAGACCAGTAAATCACCGCCTACTTTTAACTCATCTATGAACCCGTCGTATCTACCGACGAACCTACTCCCTGCGGCAGCATTAGCAGAATATTATAAGAACTCAGAAAAGAGTCCTTTTACGGATGATGTGACGCGGCAAAGTGTGTCACCGTCTGACTCAGGAGCATCGTCTGCAGACCCTGAAGATGATAACAGTTCTAGAAGTACAAGTGGTCTCAGTATCTTCAGACCGGCGTCGTCTCCCTGCAGCGACAAAGACGTACGGTTACAAGCAATTAGAAATCAGAGTAAAGATAGAAAACGGAAGCCTACAATGCCTCCATCGCCTTTTGGAACAGTGTCTGCGCCTCCGAGTTTCTCGCCACGAAGTGCTCCATACTTACCAACCCAGTTGCATTCTATGAGGGCAGTACCACCAGGGCTTGCAACTTGGCAGAACCGAAACGGTGGAGACTTACTACTTCATTCACCAGCAGTTGCAGGTGTAGCCATAGACCAAGACCAGCCTATAGACCTATCCATAAAGTCTACAGCCATGATATTCAGAAGTCCTAAAAACGACGAAGTAAGTGATTCAGAGCCTGAGTTGTCAATCGATCTGAGCGAAGAAAACAGCAAAGAAATGATGAAGAATCCTTTAGATCTCTCACTTGTCCCAAAACGGACGGAAGAGGTGCCAATGACTGGTTGATTTTTTTAGTGTTTTTTGTACTATTTTGTACAGCTACGGTTTTCTATTTATATGTAAATAATATTTTAGTATTCTTGTTAATACTCTTTCACGCCATACAGTATTTAGCTGATTACATTCCTTTCTTCTTGATTACCTGATCTTATTTACCATAATTAGCGTTTACTTAGTTTTTAATTCAAGTCATGGACTTATAGTTTTAAGTAGTAAAGCAAAGTACAGTAGAAGAAATATGAAGGATGACATTGTTATTAGATACAGCTATTAGTGGGTAGGATTTAATCAATGTTATTTCTTTATTGTGTTGTAGACATAACTCGGAATGAGCAGTTTTAGAATCAAAGAACTATTTTAATGATCATCGTTTACAATTCGCAACATTCAAGGAGCGTTTTTGATAAACAATATATTTTTGGAATATGTATTGAAACCAAGTAATTTATAAAAAAAAAGGTCGTAACTTATAAAAGTCGTATCTCCAAAGGGTTATGTCTAAACACATCCAACTATAGAATGTGCCAGTGTATGTTTTACCATTTTAGTTAATGTCTTATGGGATTAATGGCCAGTTAAAACGAAGCTCAAAATTTTAATGTACAAACTTAAGAGTCTTGTTAAAAATTTAGTTTTTGTTTTATGTACTTTAATTAAGTATTTATTTCATTAGTTTTAGGCCAGTTTGTATTGAGTCATTTTTTTTAATTTTCTTAAGTATTTTGTAAGGTTTTAGTTTTTAATTTTAGCTTAATTTTGATTTTGATATGCTTGTGTTATGCCTTTGTTATTTTTTTATTTTGTTGAAGATGTTTTAAGATAATGACACATTCCAATGCTCATTCCATTCCAGTACTTAATTTTATGGTTTTTTTTTTTTATTTTCTGGTGCCAGTATTTGCTCTGTTAAGACGTTTTGTACTCTATTATCTAAGAACATAAAACTTTATATATTTTGTATTGTATTTACAATGTGAAATAAATAACTTTTATTGAAGTTTGAATACTCAAATACGTATTATTCCATAAGGCTAAAAACTGAATTTGATGAAGTAATTTATTTCAAAATGGAGCTTGTTAGATTTTTACTAAAAACGGTGCCATTAAAATATATATTTTGTACAATGAGCACTATAATAATTAATATCGTAGTCCAGAAAACGTCACATTTTTTGTAAATAAGTAAGTAAATAAAGATACTTTAATTTCTTTGGCCAAAATAGTTGATAGTAAAAGTTGTTCATTAAAGTACAAGTAGCAGGCTTACTGACGGATATTTCTACTTCAGTTAAATATTATGGACCAATTTAAATATGTACAATTAGAAAAACTGTAAAAAAAATAAAAGCCTGAAATTAGTTTTTTTTTTTTGATGGCGAAATGTAGGTGTACCTACTATAATCTCTGCCTATAATTTTTTGTAAAAGCAGTCGTGATGCTTTGTGTTTTTCCATAAATATGGCCTAACTTCCGTTTAAACTAAGTAAGCCAGCAGTACTGACTAAGTTATCAAGTTTGAGACATAATTGTTGTTATCAGTGTGATACGATATTTTTTTAATCTATGTGTTTACATTTTTTTTTACGTTTTTAAGTAAATTTTAATATATTTGAGAGAAAAAAATAATAAAAAGCGAGTGCCTTTATATGTTTTGAAGTTTTATTTACATTATCCTTTTTACGACGACACAAAATACATAGTACTTGTAGCGCACATACTTTAATTAATTTGGGAGTATCTGCTCCTGAATAAAAATAAATAATATAAAAAGTAAGACGAAAAACAAGGAAAACTAATTGCATTAGTTTCAAAAGCTCTAGAATTGGTAAAACGTTTAATTTTTCTGATCATGATAACAAATGTTTATCGTACGTTTACAAAACATTTACATAATTATACATATTAAAATGTATAAAAGGTAACATTTAGCCCAATTTTACACAATACACAAACAACATAACAAACTGTCCAACATGGTCGTGATACATTTCGAGGAGAAAAAAAAACATAGGTACTCAACTCACACTGAGGAAATAAAAAGTCAAAAATATTCAAATTTCACAAAACACAACATTGACAAACAGACAAACAGTGTTTACAAGCAAACAGTCACACTAAAATATTCATGAACTCTGAGCATTTCTTGAAACATTTATTTCCCATGAATTTTTTTCCATAATTATTCCTATGTAGACTCACTGGGCTGATTTCGTTTTGAGATTATTCAAATTTAAACTTAATCCCTTTGAAAATATGGTTTATTTTGAGTTTATTGATGAGAATATGCCTCACTGGGCTGATTTCGTTGTAGGATTATTCAAATTTGAACTTAATCCTTTTAAAAATATGGTTCATTTTGGATTGAAAGTAGATGGTTGGAGTGAATATTCAGATGTATTTTTGTGTCGCTACTGTGAACTACTGTTTTCTTTCTGATCATTCAAATGAGTTCACATCTTCTCAGAAAATGCTCCTTTAATTACACTTACTGTTTGAAGAAACACTGTTTAATTTGTATGTAATTAAGGATGTATAATTAGGGTATGCAGAGCCGTGTTCTGTCCGTTTAAAAGCAACACAGTCGTATGTGTACATAGTAAGTTGATGCATAGTTGAAGTCAAAGACTTCATACAAACATAGTCGGCTTTTCCTCCATTAACGGTTTAATAAAACTTTTTACTTTAGTAGAAATACAAATAAAGTTAAAAAATACCGCTGAATTATTCAAATACCAATCTTACACCACTCTCGAAGTCTGCACTTTAAAAATTAAGGCATTTTGGTTACAGGCAGAGCCATAGTTTTAGTGTACCCTCGTTTAATCCGATACGTTTGAGTTCCATGGAATGGAATGGTCTCCTACTGGAGACGAGTATTTTGCCACAAACCAGGTACAAAATCTAAATTCCAGGTAAATCTCCAACTGAAAAATTCCTGGGGTTCAAACCCAGGCCCTCACAATCAGCAGAACTGGCAACCACTAACCAGGAAGGCAGTCTCTTGAAACCATTAACACAAAACAATATTCTAGTTTGAAATTATCAATAATTAAATCAAACATCAAGGTATTTTTATTCTCGAAAAATTCCAATGTACACTCACAAACACAATTAACAACACACAATTATAATAATAATGAGCTCTTTAAACTCATAATCCAGTATCCGCAAACAATAAAGGCAGCGTTAATTTGTAAAACATAACAGTACAACTCGAAATGGTTCAACAGAATAAAGCTTTAACTGATTTAATTGTACTTATTAAGTCTTTCCGTTCTTATTGTCACGCCGACCCTTATCACTCCACGAGAATAAAAATCAACCTTACGTGTCACGCAATAAAGAAGAGATTATACTTTAGGAGGTGCACAAAAATAATTTCGACATGATTTTTGTCACTCAATTTAATTGAAGTCATGTCGGTCGAAGTAACAAATCAAATTTTTTCGCAATGGACGCATTGCCCGATATAGTTGGGTGTTTACGCGGCACGAAATAAATGCGCCTCGTTAGTTGGATAATGACAGTTTTGTTGTGTTATTGACATGTACTGGTAATGACAGAGATGATTAATTTTGACGGCTGTGACAGACTGGAGCCGCTGTCAAGTGTTTGTGATGTGTCAAGATCTGATCTCGTTTAAAACACGTATAGGAAGAAGAGGCCTAGTAAATTATTCTTGTATTGTTGTTAGTAATTTTGGTCGCGGTCTAGTGGTCCACATTTCACTCGGATTGAACGATTTGGTGGTAATGGGGAACGCCTTTAAACAGCAGTAGGATGACACAGGTTAACTGTAACGGTCGTAGTTTTGATAACCAAAAACCTTACACAATGGCAACAGCTATAGAGTTTTATTGTCCAGTTTGAATAAAGTTAACGCAACACGTATACTCTGATTACGATAAGTTTGCAAAACTTACTAAATGTCAGATTCTGACAAAGAAATTAAAAAGAACAAAAATAAGAATTTTGACATTTATTTAAAACACGGTAATTAGGTAAACGAAAAAAAATTATGAATCTAAATAATTCAATTCAAAAACTGTGCAAATACAAATGAAGCACATTTATTCGTTCCTTTTTACAAATGTTATCCGACGAGAATCACACAAAAATGCGCAAAACGGCAACAGAAAACACCCTTAAGACATTCCGTGCAAAAAAATTCACACACAAATCAAGCAGAAAGTGGCGAACAACTGTATTCACCTGTACTACCAGTCGCTTGCCGATTTTAACGAGGAAACACATCGCACTAATTGAGATTGCAGCAGAGAGTCTCAAAAAGTCACGTCATTATAGCCAAAGAAGGTGGTGATTTATTTGCACGTCAGTGGAATAGACGTCGCGAAATGAGAGCAGTGAACACTTTTTTCATTGATTGTACTGCCGAATCTTCGCGGGTTCGGACTGATTGACGGGATGTTTTTTTTTATTGTTGTTAAAATAATCTGGAGTAAGTAATTATGTTGGTTGGTGAAACAGTACTTCTTTATTATAAGTAATTAGAGGAAACCAAGGTAGATAAGTCCTAAGGTCACTGACGGTAGACAACTTTTCACGCTTATGCTCTTAGTAGTAGTTTGATGTACAGAATGCTTGGTTGATTTACATCCTGTATGTATACAGGATGTCTAAGTACCCCTACGCAAAAATTTTTGCTGGGAAACGACTTTTTATTTTGGGTCAAAAATCACATTTTACGGTAAAACTCAAGGTAGCACTGTTAAAACATGGTGCTGGTGGATGCTTTGAATAGTAAACGGGTCATGGAGGTAATTTAAGTAAAGTTGTAACCTGAAAAACTATTTACAAAAACAGCTGTGAAAAATTTGGAACTTTGACCCCCAATATCTCCGTAACTAGGAGATTCCTAGGTATGGTCTAGAACAAAAAAAATATCACAGTGCAAACGCAGTGCACTTGTTCTCCCCACGAGAACAAGTGCTCTTCGTTTGCGTTGAGGGTACTTTTACACGCTATTTACAAATGAAATACGGGCAGAAAAATGATGATGAAGTCTTAGTTAGTCTTGAAAGTGTAACAGTATTAATTCTTATGAAGTGTTAAACAGTTTTCATTAAAAAATCGGTTAAGTGAAATCAAAAATTAACCAAAGTAACATAATATGCAACGTTAAATATTTTGATCATCATCAAGTTCACAACTTTATAGTCTGTCAGACCCTTAAAAATTAAAATGGTAATATGAATTGCATTCGGTTCAAGTTGGTCATTTATATTTTAACCGTTGGATTTAACTGAAAACGGTCAGTGTTTGGGATTTTTTTTTGTTACCGCCGCCGCAGTTTTTAACTTGATCAGAGATTAAGTGCATACATACAGTGTATTAATAAATCAAAATTAGGTTTATATTTCTCCCCTAATAATTTAAAGTATATTAAAAAAAAGGGAAATCATCAAAGGTCTGTCATTTGACTGCTGTAGTCATGTTCCACATGTCGACAACCTCGCGAGCCAGATCTAGATACTTGTGTATCTTTCTCTGCAAATGAATAAAGTACATTTAGAAAAAAATTAAAACCTTCTGTTCTATTCTATTTTTGTTTAATGGCAATTAAAGCCGATGTCGACTATTCTGCCAATGTCCAGTGAGATTGGAAAAACAAGTGTGTGAGGTAAAAAGAAAAAAAAAATGTAATGTTAGATAAACAAGTGTCACAAGGGTCGAATATTTAATTCTTCGATACGACGTGGATCTTGTCGGGTTAGTACGGGACTGAAACAAACAAAAAAAATAGAAATAAATAAATATTAAAATTGTTAAAACATAGATTATACGCATACCACACCTACACAGGCAGATTTATAAAAAAGGAAAACATTAAGGGGCGTCAAAAAATTCTTCCACATCGCTGTCAACAGGAATAGGGCTTAGTGTTAAGCGACGAGCAGCCTTGCCACGTTGAATGCTGATCCTTTGACTTCGGTGTGTTGGTTTTGTAAAATCTACAAAAATTTCTTCTATGAACTTTACTTTTGAGAATGTAAAATAATAAAGTAGGTATGCAGTTAGGTAAGCGATAGGTATTAATTTTGTCGACGCAAAGGTTCAATAAATATTATAACATTATTATGAATCAAAAAACACGCTACAAAAACGAAGTAAAGAATGATTCTCAACGACATTTTCGCGCCCACAGCGGCGGCGATTTCTCAATAATATTATTTACATTTTGTTCAGTATAATTACTGTTTGTCACACTGTGCAGTTGATGTCTTATGAAATGTTCAACATACAACTTTGGTTTTTGTATTGACATGAAGTCAAACGACCATGTTATTTCATCGATAATTATTTTCGAGATTCCCTTTAATAATTATTAAATGAATTTTGCGTTATATTGTCAACTCTTGGTGGAGTTTTATGGGGTCACGGGGTTGGATGCCCAGCATCAAAATGTTTTTGGGTTTTTCCTTCAGGTATTTCTAAATAAAAATCACGTTATTTCCCATGAAAGTAGGCAGAAACCACAGAACTTCACCAGCCACAATATTTACACATTCCATGAGCCTCGATCACATGAAAACATCTGGTTATACATGTACAAAATAGTTGCCAGTACCTCAGAATAATAACTAGATATTGAAGAATCAGAATATTCCGCTCTTAAGTATGATGCATGATGTTTGAAAAATAAAATGATTGTGTATATTATATTAATAAAAGTTATTATAAGAATAATTTAAAAGTCGACAAGGATCTAAATTATATTTCCTAGTCAAGATATTATTTTAGCAAGTATTTATCGAAATATTGAAACAAACTTTGCGACACCTTAGATTTTAGTATCTATTAATTTTTTTGGCAATCCTTAAATAACATATTTTATTGCTTATTAATAGTCCGTTGTTCTTCAATATAAAAACGAAACTATTATTTAATTCTCTTTTATATAAAGCGGCACCTATAAAAGTAAAACATTGAGTCATTCCGCCCGATTTGAGGACAAAAATATTATTGCACATTATAATCGATACAAAACCAAAGTTCAATCGATGCATAAAATACAAAAATCGGACAATCGTAATATTCAGTGTGCATAATTTTAGCATAATTTAACTAAATGTCATAATATTGACTACGGGGGGCGTTTGTTCATTTACAAACAAATCGCTTTATACAACTAGACAAATAACTATCTGCCAATAAAGTTATTAGGATTATAAAAATGAACGAAAATATGTAGGTTGATCGAATATTAAGTAGATTATATCCAAAACTGGACTGGGGCTTTTGTCTAGTAGCCGCATTTGCGACTGCTGAGCATGAGGTTCTGGGTTCGATTCCCAAGTCGGGCAAATTGTTATAAAGTCTTTGCATCAAGAATTTTTCAGTAGCTGCCACAGAGTCTGGATTTGTGCCGGGTTCATGGCAATAACCTCGCCCCCCATTACATGAATCTTAATCATAACTAGTGGGTCTACTATTATGTAAGTAAATTAAACCCAAAAGTGTTACTAGTCACCCATTACATTAAAGGTCAAGAAAAATACTCAAGCAATTAATAAAATTCACGGGTTTTGTACGTTGTAAACTAACGAATTTATATTTCACCCATGGTTTCGATTGAAATCTGACCAAAGACATTTTATGGTATTCTAATTTTAAGAAGCTACATATAATTTTCGAACCGTTAAGTGTGAATTAATTAAATAAATTTTATTTTGTTTTATATGTATCGATATTTAATTTGTGAATAGAATAAGTAACGGAGTTTCCAAATTACCTTCCCTGTGGCGACGCTGCTGTGATAGGCGATAATTTTTGAATCGATTTTAGAAATTAGATTTTTATTACAGTTCGTATTTTATTTTGTCTACGTAACTTGCGTTGTAGCACCACTGGGTGTCTCATAAAATCTTTGTTCTTAATTTTGCTGGCGTTTTATGACTTTGTTTGATCTTTTTAGCTTAAGGTCATAAATGTTATAAGTACTCTAGAATTAAATAGTATAAAACACTGTTTTTCATTGATTGCAGCCTAAACTAGGCAACTTAACTTCTTTCAGGCAGCTACCTCTTGCCCCCAATTTATTCGAAAAAGGTTTTCTTTTCTCACCAATTAGGTTAAGTATGGAGTTTGTGGTTTTCTTTTCTCATAAATTATTTATCTTCCATCCCCTATGTTACTTAGGTTAATGCAGCGCATTGTTCTTCCAATCTCTTCTACCAACTGTATGAATCTTTCTCGTTTACCGAAACCAGTGCTGGTTTCGGTAAACCAGTTCTTTGAGAAAACCAGCATGATTGAGATATTTATTTTTGTAATAATGATTTGCAATGTAATATGTTTTTTTATTTTAGTTTTTGCTTATAAAAACTTCCTACACCATTAATGTGTAAGCAACATTTGTATGCCCTGCAAGGCAGCACATAGTGATACATAACTACTTTTTGATAACACCGCGTACTCTACATATATATTATGTCACAAATTCATCATTCAATCATTTGAATATTTCTCGGCATGTTAAGCCTAGTGGCTTATGGGCGGCATATAAATTCAGACACCTGGTTTGGCACTTCTCACACGAGAACGAATATTACTTAATATTATATTATTAATTTACTAAAAATTTCAGCATTTTCCTCATCCACCAAAAAAAAAATTAAAAAATCATCCACTACTTAATTCCATACAAATTAGTCATACACAAAGAATGTCTCAACAAAACTATCAGAGATTTGATCTAAAGCGACGCAGGAGTGGTATTTAGGGAATCCTATGGTCTTCCACAAATATATGGGATCTGACACGAGCTTTAGATAGAGGAACAATGCCGTATCGAACCTAGCATTTTAAATAGGAAATACTTTAGTTAAAGTGTTTAGGTGTGGAGGAAGTATAGGAATGTTTGAATGGTTGCTAATATATAAACTTACAAAGATATAATTTTGTAAATCTTTTGGCGGTAATATTTGTGCTGATGATTTCGTAATATTCAATTTTTTGTTTACAGACTGTTCTTTCCTATCCTGACCTACTGTACCTCATGTATAGATCCAAGTGGATTAGTCCAGCTTTGAAGAAGTCAAAAGAGTCCCAAAAAAAACATTCTAGAATAGTACATTTTGATACAAGTGCGGAAAGTTTGTTATTGCATTCGAGGCGGATTGAACACCCGAGCCTTTCGGCGAGGGTGTTCATGGGGTCGAGAAATGAAATTACAAATTCCCATGTGTATCAAACGACGTTTTTCAATATACTTTAACTAATAACGATACTTAAGTATTTTGTCATCAATTTATAGGAGACTATGATTTCATTTGCTTTTTTTCCGCGGTTTGATTTTGCCAGATTGAAGAAGAAGCAAAGGTATGACGCCGCTGAACAGCCTCATAGGAAAAATATAAAATTCAAATATTTTTTAATTAACCTCTCAAGTACCGCCATTAGTTACGTCAACCATCCGTCAAGCACCGCGGGCGGTCTCTTATCGTAAGCGAAATCTGACACTGGTCACAAAAACTGTTATCGCTCCGTTTCTGTTGCTTCTATTCACACACTCTAAACGGTGTCGGGTTGTTCAATGATGTGACTATGAAATACAATGTAAACAAGATTCTGATTAGAACTCAAGAAATAAACATATCCTATTGAAGTCGGAGTACTTGCCGAATATAGTTATGTTGCTGTATTATGTTGATTTCTGACTAAACTGTGTGATCAATTTACACGAAATTTTGGGAACTGACTCATGAATAGACTGGTAATCTAAAGATAATGTTATTTTACGAGTTCTGTATCCGATTCCTGTAATATTCAAACTCGAACTTCATAGCGCGCGGCGCAGTTTTCATGAATTTGCATTGTTCGATACACTACTTTGTAAAATGATCATCAGAGGTATAACAAACAGATGCCCTTTATAAATGTTTCTACAATACTACTTATATATTCATCGACTCATTACTAACAATAAATCGTTAAAATATGCCACTATAATTGTAAAACCTCAAAATAACCTAGAGTAGGGAACAAATCTGATAACTTTTTTGTAGGATTTTTTTCACCAGGTAATATAAGCGTTTGAATTTGAATGTTACTTGAAAATGAACAAGAACAAAGTAGTCTACCGATTTCTACCCATACTTACCTTATCTTTCATAGAAAAAAACAAAATTGTCAACATCTGAAGTGGTCATAAAAATGTATGAAATTCTAACATTCCGTAGGGTTGGGACCACACCACTATAGTATCGATAAGTTTGACTGAGTTCAGGAAGGAAAATAAAAAAACAATTTAGATTGACATAGTACTTTTATTTACTTATTATGCATATTAGTTAAATAATAATAATACTATTTATTTATTTATTTACAAAATACTCGTAATAAAAATAAACAGTAATATCATAAATCTACGTATGTCTTTATCAAGAAGAATAGGTAAAAAGACGAAGATGAAAATATAATTACTCTGGGTGAAATTCAAAAGGCGAAGGCTGAGCGCGCAGCGGGCTTGATCTGTAAAAAAAGATTTGCGTTATTCCTGATGTAACGCAAAAACAATTATTTTGATGAAAACGTGTTTTATTACTTACGCCTGAATGACTGCTGGCGCACTCGAGGAAGGGTGCGGCACACTCGAAGTTGAAATCGATGGATTTGCCCTATCAAAAAAGATTTTCGTTTTAAAAAAGACTCATAAACAACTTTACAAAAAAAAAACATTTTGATGATAACATTGACTTACATAAAGATAAGTGACGAAGCAGTCGGAGTCAGTAGAAATTCGACTCCCTCCTGGGTATATAACCCGAGGATAGTCGGTGGCGGCTCAACATACTGAAAAAAAAAAACACATTTATAAACCTAACGCCTCACAAAAAATTGCAAGTTCAGATGAGTTTTTCATGCGAAGTTCACATTTACATGCAATTCCAGACCATCACCCTTCCCCATATAATACGTGTAGACGAAAACACAAACAATACCCGCACCTGATTCAATCACATATAGTTACTACATACCTATGTATAAAATATTATCCATTCAGGTTGCTAAAAGACAAAAAGATATATTACTGAAAAAAAAACAACAAGTGATTATTCATCATATACTTAGCCTCATCACACAGAGGAGCTCGTGGCTTAATAAGAACTGCCACTCGGGTCGATCTTTAGGTAAAGCTGTGCTTGCCTAGGTCGGTCTGTGGATGGGTGACCGCCCGACATACCGAGTTTCCTCCGTGCCTCGGAAAGCACGTTAAGCTGTTGGTCCCGGCTGCCATATATAGAGTTTTGGCAGTCGTTACAGGTAGTCAGTGACCTGAAATTCTGACATCCAGTCTCACCAAAGAGTATCGTATTACCTAGTATTAACTGGGTTGTGGAGGTCAGATAGGCAGTCGCTCCATGTAAAATACTGGTACTCAGCTGCATCTGTTAGACTGGAAGCCGACCCCAACATAGTTGGGAAAAGGCTAGGCAGATGATGATACTTAGCCTCATCACAACAAGGTGAGTGATTTATTCATTATTCATGAAAGAGAATAGAGGTACTCGGCTTCGCCCTCGTCCTCCGAGTCGGTGTCCCGGAGGAGCTCATCAAAGTCCTCCGGGGCATACTCGCGTCCAACGCACCAGTTTTGCCTCGCAGCCATCTCAAATCTATTAGAATACTACGGTATTCTAATAGATTTACAAAACAAAACATAAAAAACTAAAAGAAATTATTATAATTAAAAAAAACATCTACATTCAAACTACACTAAACGGAAATAAAACTATAAAATACGAAAAATAATACTTTCATTTTATTTATCCGAACAATTTTACAAAAACAATCGATAACTTTTATCGACATGACCCTAAGCACTAGCTGAGCTAAGAACCATTTTGACGTTTGACAGTTCAAAATTCAAATAGGATTTCGTTACCTACTAATGAAATTTTCATCATAATATGAATAAATTATTGAAATATGCATGGACTACGTGTAATTATGAATTATCAATAGATTTTACGTTATTTCTGCCATCACAAAGATGAAATTTCGTTGAATTATCTCAAAAAATCGTACAATAACAATAGCGAGTTCGACGAACCCAGAACGATGTAAATTTTGTTAGCTCAATAAAACAAGTTTTGTGGTATTATTTCATGCGAAAAACTATGTAAAAAGTTGCGAGAAACACTTATAAATGAATATTCACCCACTTACCGTACAAAATCAATGAAAAATCACGAAAACACACGAATTCACTAGCGCGCGACGTAATCACGAACACGAAATTTTTGTACTAACTTCACACTTTTTTTTTAAATGTTGCCTACAATATTTTTAGTTTCTATCTTTGTATATGGTTGTAAAATATTATCTGCCATTGAGAACATTCGTTCAGAAACGATTTTAAGACTTATCTATAATACAAATACAGTTTTAAATCGGTCGGGGTTTGGTGGCACAAATTTGTGCCAGCGGGGCTCAACGGTAATACTTGTTTACTGGCACGTTTTTGTGCCGCTGGGGCTCTAGAGGTTAAGAGCACAATTAATAAATGTTTACTTGTTCATAAAAGTAAATAATTGTTTAAAACAATCATGTTTATTATTCTTTTTAGAAACACAATTTAATATTCAAAAAATAATTATGCTGTAAAGCCGCAAATCAAATGACGAAATTAAATTTAAAAAAAAAACACTGACGACTATAGTCGGCGGTGATTTTATTTTTAATTTCCTATGTGTTAATCGTTTTGTACATAATATAAGGTATAGTTATCTGTGGTAATTTTCTTTCCCGCCCTTGGTTGCGGAAAAATAAGATTACCGCACGGGTGCGAAATATGTTGCATTTCGAACCTAATCGTAGTGCAATAAAAGTTAGTTTTCGAGGAAGTGTGTTGAAAAGGTATTTTAATTTTGATGAGTTTACGTTTTACTATCCATACAAAAATAATAAAATAATCTCTATCCATTAATAATCACCATCTTCTCCATAAATATTAAAACCCACGCTATATTTCGACGCATCTAAACACGCCTTTCCAATGCTAGCGCTGCCTAGCTCAAAGTCCAACATCTGCCAAGCCATTTTTGTTAGGGTCGGCTGCCAGTATAATTGACTTCCACAACCCAGTAACTTGGTAATACCAAACCCCTTGGTAAGACTAGTGGGCTGTCTTCCATCCCGTCGGGGCTGCGGGTTGTTCGAAAGAGACACCGCGGCTTCGACACTACAAAGGGCTAAGTAGGAAAATAGGTGGTTTTTAATCAGTAGAAGTGTGCCACTCCCTACCGCTCTGCCCAGAGCGGGAGGAGTCATTTGATGATGATTCTCAAAAAAAAAATGTCTGTCTTTCGGGCTTCTAACTGGTAACTGGTAACTAATCGAAGATCTTCAAATGACAGTCATGCTTTCCGGGGCATGGATTGAACTCTGTGTATGCGTGTGTGTGTGAATGGTTACCCATCCGTGGACCGACCTGTGCAAGCGACAGTTATTATTTAGCCACGAACCCCTAGAATACCTTAATACATTCCATAGCTAAGCAGTCTATAAAGAGCAATCGCCCAACGCCGATCAGATAGCGGTGCGATGCGTCTGCGCACCTAAACTCGCCTATCGCGATGCTAGCACCACCTAGCGGAGAGTTATCGCTGAAGATTTATTCGGCGCACACGTTAAGGTGTTTTGTTGCGTCTAATTTTGGTTCTCGTAGATTTAAAGATGTCGTCTTATTTTATAGGTTTTAGATAACGTTAGAGGATTTATAGTTTTGTTAATAGTGGGTCTGTTTTCAAAATAATAGTTTGCTGCTCTTCTTATACACACAAGCCTTAGTCCCAGCAGTGGGAACGTAATTGGCTCATTATATCTGTATGTACTGTTCAAACTTACATGGCTGATATGTTAATCTCTCAATCACTCGTATTGCTCGTGAACAATCAAGCGTAGCTTGCAATGTGTAGTACAAAAGACATCAACGCGTTAGTTGTACCGATCAAAAAATAAAGAATTCCCCTTTTGTACATAGTTTTATGATTATGTTCAGTTATTTATAATTTGTAAATAATGTACTTAAGCAAAGTAATCTTACCCTTGAAACTAAGAATATTACACAAACACCTTTTTTCTCTTTCTAATCTTAATCTAAACCCAAACAAATTCACCTCACAGCTCCAATAGAAACCAAACAAACTGATTGTTTCACAAAACTCCGATAAACACATGCATATTCAACAAACAAACTCATTCTTCTATATAAGGATTTCATTAAGGACGTCTTATCGAACATCTCTGTGTCCTTAACATTTCGATTCTGATCTGTTTCACGTGATCTATTTTATGTCCGGTTCGGTTTAATTAAAATGTAAAGGGCTTTTGACCGCTTTAGATCGAGAGGATCTTGGTATACAGTAGAAGCGGGGAAGACACGATAAGTAAACTAAGAATAGTCTTGCTGAGATACCACGACCTCGGCGCTAAGGCTACGAAAGGAACATGGGTGGTTTTTAGTCAGTAGAAGTCTTACACTCCCTTTCGCTCTGCCCAAGAGCGGGAGGGGTTATTTGATGATTTTCTACCCCCAAAAAAAAAAAAAAAATGGTGGTCTTGTTACTACTGCTGAGATGACGAGTAATGCAGAAGTATAGAAGAAGAAAAATACCCTGTGCTGACCCCAAATTAAATATGATAAGGGCAGGAGAATGATAAATTCTTTAGAGTTAGTTAAAAACTAAGCATTTAGGAGCAGTCATGGATCTAACTTACGATTTGTAAATTGCATGTGGTTTGCTCGCAGTCAACCCGTTTATTTGGTGTAATTTATCATATAACATATTTATGTAATCACCACTCTTCTCATACTCCAAATCTATTACAGTGAGGCACGATAATAGTAGCGAAACTTTTGAGTCTGAAGTAATGAAGACGAATTTAACAGCATATTTCTACCGAAAACATTAATATATCCGCCAGCTAACAACACCTCTCGAGGAGTGTTGTAAAATTAGTCTTTAAAGGAGCCAAAGTTAGTTTACAGAGAAATTCCATATGAACCAGAAGTGTTTATACGGGAAAAGGACACACACATTTCACTAATAGGGGATCGGACTGACTCAAAAAAATATGATTCTGTTTAGTCCGTCAGTTAGATTATAGAAAAATATTGGACGCGTATTTTTTGTTTTATCAAATTAATAAAAATTGTCGAAGATAAAACGCGTCAAAGATCGTGATTGGGGGTTTGAAACGTCACTTGTAGGTAAAAAATGTACTAGCATGTGACGTCACACGAGCTTTCGAAGCAGTGCATCGTCTTCATTTTTTGTTTACGTGAAAAAATAAAAGATGTGTGTATTTTTTGGAAATCTATCTGACGGACTTATTAGTTTTTTTTTTGTCCGATCCCCCTATTATATATACCCCGTGTAATAGAAAGTGATTTTAGAGCCATCAACCAGGTTCAAATCCATATTCTGAATACTTTTTTTTTTTTTGGGGGGGTGGAAATCATCAAATAACCCCTCCCGCTCTTGGGCAGAGCGAAAGGGAGTGTCAGACTTCTACTGACTAAAAACCACCCATGTTCCTTCTTAGCCCTTCATGTCGAGGCCGCGGTATCCCTTGCGAACGACCCGCAGCCTCATATTCTGAATACTGAGTCCAGATATGAAACGAACCCAAGACCTAAGCAGTAAGCTAAGCGCTTTACGACCACTACATCGTCAAGGTATCAATAGGTTGAATGCAAAAATTAGATCAAATGAAAACAAAAGAATCCTTCACCAATCTCTGATACTATAGATACCATGACGGATGTACCACGATGATGACAAAGGTCAGGTGTATCAGAATCATCTGATATTTGAGTTAGAAGGGAATTGCGTTCATTTGTTTTTTGTCGAAGGCTTGACATTATACAGCGTGTTGCAATAATGATCTGGTTGGCAAGATTGGTATTGTTTGAGATGAATAAACTTTGATTCACTCGATCGAGATGCTTACAATGCCCTTTTATGTTGATACTCTAAGGCACACTATTAACCCGTCGGGGCTGCGGGTTCGAAAGAGATACCGCGGCCTCGGCGCAAGAGCTAAGAAGGAACATGGGTGGTTTTAAGTCAGTACAAGTCTGACACTCCCTTTCGCTCTGCCCAAGAGCGGGATGGGTTATTTGATGATTTCCCACGCCCCCAAAAAAAAAAAAAAGGCACACTTTTAAGCTTCACATAGGATCTGATTGGCATCATATCTACCTTTTTCCAACTATGTTGGGATTGGCTCACAGTTTAGCCAGATGTAGCGGTCCATTTAAAACACTGGTATGTTTAAATGGAGTGACTGCCCATCTGACCTACACAACCCAGATAGATGTATATAGGTTGGAAACTAGAAAACCTAAGAGATATTTTTCGATTGTATGTAAATCCAAGTCAAAGGCCCATGGACACAAAAAGTCTTACACTAGATCAGGCACTAACCACAAAATAAAAAAAAAATTAAAAAAATATATCTTTTTAAATAATGAAAAGCTCACACCTTCTAAGGTAGGTGTGAGCTTTCAAGCTTTCTAAGGAAAGCCATAACAAAGTGAAGGGCGATTCTCACAAGTGTCACAAACTAATAATAATATATCACAATATATACCTCTTCTGATGCCTATCTATCGATGAAAGCGTCAGAAAAAATTACAACAATAAATCATTCATCCACATACCTAAGACTTTTCGCTTATTTCATCAATACAACTAAATCCCTATAGACAAATTGAGACACGAGGTTTTCACCAGCTTTCGTCGCCAACAAAGTTCTTGAAATATGTTCGGTATTTGTAGCTTTATTGTTGATGTCGAACATTATAAATTAGCTTTTTTCTAATGCGAAAACAAAATACCTTTATTAGAAACCGGTCAGTGATTTGATTCGTATAGGCTTGTTTTGAAAGGTTCCGTATATTTTCATTGTTGATAAGGTTGAAATTTTCTTTACATACAATAAGAATGAAGTGCTTGTTTGCATAGGCCTCCCCCAGGTGTCGCCACATTGACCGGTCCCGTGCGTCTCGCATCCAGCGGGGTCCCCGCAACCTTCACCAGGTGTTTTTGTAATAAATATAATAAAATGTAGATGTTTCAAGTCCTATGTTATAGGGAACTAGCTTATTAAAAACCCCAATACCACTTTGTCTAACCCGGGAATCAAACCTAGAACCATGCTCAGCAGTCACTCTTGCGCCCTCTAAACCAATGAGGCAGTTAACAAAAATACTCTCGTGAATTATTTTTTTGTTTTCTTTCTCAACTAACTTTCTTCTAAGTTTTCACATAAGACGTCTACGGAACCCTAAAAATCTCCAGAATATAGATGTAACTCTGTGTTCTGTCATTCAGGTAAGTGTCTGTAATCAATAACGTTGATTATTATGTATGTTATTTATTTATGTATGTTTGTTTCATTATGTATGTATGTATGTGTTTTGGTAATGCTCTGTCTAATGTTTTGGCTGAGCGAGGAAGATGAGTGTAGTTGGGTGAATGCAGAAGGTAAACTTGGCGTTGTCATTGGAAATATTATATGTAACAAAGCAGTAAGAAATATAGGTTTTTCTTTTACGTTGCCCCACACTAGAAATTTCTCCTGTATCGTGGGTGCGTTCACAGACTTTTAAACTTACATAAACAAATACCCAGACCCAAAACAACTATCTGTAGGCCATACAAATATTTGTTCCGTGCTTGGATCGAACCCGCGACACGTAGCGCAGCAGTCAACTGCTTAAGCCACTGCGCCAAACGTGTCGTCAAATGATCCTGCACATTGTGAGTATATTCACCCAAAAACGCATAATATCAAACAGAAAAAACGTCTAGGTTAGGTTAGGTCCAGTGTTAGGCTGAGATGTAGTGCCTAATAGCATACCCATATTTTATTTTATTTTATATAAATTGAGAAACTTACAGCTGATACAAACAGTATTCAACGATATGAATTTGAAGGCCGTCGGGGCTGCGGGTTGTTCGCAAGAGATACCGCGGCCTCGACATGAAGGCTAAGAAGGAATATGGGTGGTTTTTAGTCAGTAAAAGTATGGGAAATGTGGGTTATATTACCTGAATTAAATGATTTTCATTTTTTATTTTTTTATAGATTGTTATATACATAAGTATTATCTAAATAAATTTGACCCAATAAAACATTGAAATTAGGCCAATTCACGCTACCCATATGGCACAAAACACTGCCTCAAATTCTCACATAGATACTTATCCTACTGAACAATCTCCGCTATACAACCGCAACATCAAACCAGTTTGATCACGGAAGAGATCCGTCAAAGATTAATTACTCAAATTATAGATTAGTTAGGTCATTTGGTAAGGTCAAAGAATGGTATTGACGACCGTGTCGCAGGTCGTACATAACTTAACGCTTGTAATCCTCGAAAGGTTAGTTAGATGTGTACTAACATCTACAATTACCCGATTGGTTTTTTTTCTGATTGGATTTTTCAGTAACAACTGCGGAGTCCGGGTTTGTGCCCGATTAATGACAATAACACCATCCCATATCTTCCCGTGTGTGTCGTAAGAGGCGAATAAGGAACCAGAGAATGGGCAACAGCGTTCTCTGTGCCTTCGTAACAACCATACTGCGATCGCAACCCGCCTGCCAACCGTGGCGATTATGGCAAATCCCCCCCTTCTGGGAGAGGCCAAAGTCCAGCAGTGGACGTCTTAAGGCTGAAATGATGATCCCTATTACATGGGACTTAAACGTCACTCGGAAAATGTCCGTGTACTATAAGGTAAACCTTTACTTAAACTTTCGAGAACTACAGTCATGTTGTTTTTAACCGACTTCAAAAAAGGAGGAGGTTCTATGTTCGTGTGTATGTATTATTATTATTTTTTTTTTTTATGTATGTTACCTGATTTCTCCTCCATTTGTGAACCGATTCTCAAAATTCTTTTTTTATTTGAAAGAGTTCCCTCCGGAGGTGGTCCCATTTAAATTTGGTGAAGATCTGATCCTGATCTTCGGAGATATACAATAGAACTCTTCAAAAATAGACGGCAAATCTGTCGTGATTGCTGCAATCGCTTGGATGTTTATTGTTTATACAACATCATGACGTAACATCACGCCTGTATGATCTGAGGGGGTACGCAGATGTGTACACCCAGATTTGGACAGTAAGATATTATGTAATGTTCCATTTATTGGGGATAAATAAAACCTAGTATTTGTATGGGAACAACTAAAAATGGAAAAATAAAAAACTTTTTGGCAAAAAATAAAACCGACTTCAAAAACACCAAAAAGTGAAAAATAAACTTCTGAAGAAAAATCAGCTTCTGAAGTCGGTGGCAAAAAAACGAAATCAAAGAAACAAATGTCACCGACTTCAGAAGCTGATTTTTCTTCAGAAGTTTATTTTTCACTTTTTGGTGTTTTTGAAGTCGGTTTTATTTAAAAAGTTCGTCATGGAATAACCCATGCAACTAACACTTTACCTGACTTGAAAATCGAACCGCGAACCTCAGCAGTTGCGTTTGGGGTCCACTAGACTAACAAGTCAGGGTCGCAGGTCAAACAGCGTTGAAATATGCGATACCTTTGTAGATTTACATAAAATGGCGACGAAGCATTAATAAAAGCAAGTTTAAAGTCTCTTTAAGTCAGATTGATATGGTTTTGTAAACACATTGATTTTTTTTAAACATGAGGAATGCTTAAGCGGATTATTTTTGCTATAATACTAGTGTAATTGATGTTTGATGGTAGAGATATTTTTTTGGATGAATCATTTGTTAGTCAGACTATAAAGCTATGGATTGGTTGGGTGAGAGTTTACATTCTTCATCTCTGCTGTCAGCAATTTGAATGAGAATAGCTGAGGTTGTATTAACTCGAGTGTTGAACATCCATTACAAAAACATTACCTTTTCCTTGCAGTCGGGTAAAAACAGTCAGATAAGCTGCATCTACGAGTAAAGAACTCAACTTTATGCAAGTTGGCTATTTCCATTTTTGTTGATGCTGAATATTAGCAGGTAATTACTTTAAGTTATAGAAATGTTATGCAAAATATTTAGGTTTACTTTCCACGAAAAAGATCCAGGTCTAATTTAAAAATGTATCACCCTCCTGCCCGCAAACATATGCACATGCAGAAAAAGACATTTTGAATGATTTAATAAACACATAATTATGTAATTATTTTCTTTAGCTATTTGATAAAATTGGATCTTCAAAATAGTGATATCTGTTTGTAGTGGATTAGGTGAACGATTTATTATGTAATTTTGCAAGAGCAGCAGTAGTCTTCATAGAGGCAAATATACCATAGGCATAATATTCAACACCAAGCTGCATCTACTCTAATCTCTACCGAACCAATCAAAATCCATCTAAAGCTGAATAAGGACTTAATTACATCATTGTCATCGCGTATGTCTTCATTACAGTTATTGACTGATGGTACCTGCCTTTAGAACTATGGACGGTATGAGTCTATATGACAGGCGGTTATAGATCATAAAACTATGAGTGTAGCAGCGATAATTGCGTGAGATTAAATGTAACAGTACTTTAGTTTTGTTATGAAGTATCGCAGTTAGGATGGGATGTGTTTTACGCGGCCTTTTGTTGAAAATAATTAAAATTTCGGATATTAGCGCAATTGTTTTGTGTACTCATC
The DNA here is from genome assembly GCA_949774965.1 of Diarsia brunnea. Classification (NCBI taxonomy): domain Eukaryota; kingdom Metazoa; phylum Arthropoda; class Insecta; order Lepidoptera; family Noctuidae; genus Diarsia; species Diarsia brunnea. Next base: position 1,719,067 of record OX459009.1, read on the forward strand.
ATATTGTTAGGTGGAAATAATAGCAACATTTAGGAAAATAAAATCTAATAAAACATCTGACCTTTTTCTGGGCAGTTTTCCAGGTCAACTGGATCCAGCTGAATAATAGTATTTTTCATGGAGTGACTGCCTGTCTGACTTCTTCTACTTAATGATTGAGTAATACGATGCCACTTTATAATATTTCGTAGATTGCTGAGTGTCCATAATGATCGTCAACTTTATAAGAATCATGACAGGCGGGCCCAACTCCTTCCTCAACTTACATGTTCTCCAAGACACGGCGGAATCACAGTGTGTAACCTGCCCATGATCAGACCTTGGCATAAACTTGGAGATCGATCCGTTTTTCGCTATTAATTAGGACCTCTTACACTTTTAAACTCACAGATTACAAAATATCATCTTTACGATTATGTCTCACGAATGCTCGCATAAATAAAACCGCAACCTTTACAGCTTGCGGAAAACTTAAGGTTCCGGGAATCTTAGAATGGCTTGATGCACTGACTTCATTGCCCCTCGATTTTCTACGCAATATTCCTTTTCATACGGCCATCATTATTTGAGTCACTCGAGAAATTACAAGCACAACGGGAAAAGTAATCGAATTCATTTGATGTAATATGGAATTCATTAATCGATTATTGGATTACTATTATCGATTTGCCATGGTGAACTTAGAATAGGATACAGATGAAATGGGGAGAATTGTAATGATTATTTGATTCTAATTGATATTTATTTGTAAATGAATAGACATTTCTAACCCATGATTTTCACAACTTTCAATGAAGAAAATTTCTTATAAAAATTTAATGACGTATACGAGTATACGTTACGTTTACATTGCGCAAACGTGCTAGGGTCTCTGTTAACGCAAGCGCAGCAGTGACGAAATATCGGGGACTGAAAACAAATCATAAATTACATGACAAATATCCCTTTTCAAGTATTAATGATAGTGCTAATGACCACATCAGGTTAAATACTTATTCCACCTGCTTTGATCCTTAAATTCTCCTTTTGATCTTTCCACGACCATATTATCATCATCTGCCTAGCCTTTTCCCAACTATATTGGGGTCGGCTTCCAGTCTAACCGGATGCAGCTGAATTCCAGTATTTTACATGGAGCGACTGCCTATCTGACCTCCACAACCCAGTTAATACTAGGTAATACGATATTCTTTGGTAAGACTGGATGTCAGAATTTCAGGTCACTGACTACCTGTAACGACTGCCAAAGATCTATATATGGCAGCCGGGACCAACAGCTTAACGTGCTTTCCGAGGCACGGAGGAAACTCGGTATGTCGGGCGGTCACCCATCCACAGACCGACCTAGGCAAGCACAGCTTTACCTAAAGATCGACCCGAGTGGCAGTTCTTATGAAGCTACGTGCTCCTCTACAACCATAATAATATTATATCTGCTAAAATAACAATTTCTAAATATGTTGTTTTTGGGTTATTGGGTTTTTCCGTCAGGAATTTCTCAGCAGCAGCCATTTTTTAAAAAAAAAACGTTACCCCATACTAGGAAATTCTCCTGTATCGTGGGTGCGTTCACAAACATTTAAACTCACATACACAAACACCCAGACCCGAAACAATTATCTGTAGATCATACAAATATATTATTATGTTCCGTGCGGGGATCGAACCCGCGACACGCAGTGCAGCAGTCCAATCGCTCAGCCACTGTACCAACCGTAACGTGCCATTGAGTCTGAATTTGTGCCCGGTTAATGGCAATAGGCTCGCCCCTATTACATGAAACATTAATATAACCGGCGAAATGTAGGTATACTATTAGGTACACCTCTGCCTTACCCTTTGAAGACTACAGGCTTGATGTTATATATCTAAAGCTGATATTAAACTCAATTAAGAACCGCCACCACAATAATATTTACTAACGTCGTAACATCTCAACTGAGAGGTCACGCCTTAATGTTTGTTTGACCTCAGTGTTGTAATATCACGGTTGTCCTAAGCTAAGTACAACTTTATCTAGGATATTTAGTAAAATCTGTTTATTCTGTGAACACCTCTGTTGGGTGTAGGTAGTTTTGTAAAGTCTTCATTTAAATAAGGGTGTGAATAGCCAATGTGATAAAGTTCACGTCGAAACTTATTTAATTAGTTCTAAATGAGAATCTGACTGCCTCATTGGGCTAGTGGCCGCAAGCCCGACTGCTGTGCATAAGGTTCTGGATTCGATTCTCAAGTTGGGTAAAGTGCTATTGGGTTTATACACCAGGAATTTCTCCGTAGCAGACGCGGTCTAGATTTGTACCCGTTAATGGCATTGGGCTCGCTCCCTATTACATGAAACTTAAATATAACTGATAAAAATATGTAGGTGTACCAATGGGTATCCTGGGACAACCCCAGGGATTAAAAGCATGATGTTATGTTATATTTATAAATGAGAATCACAAGACATTGCACTTGAGCCAAAAAATATGTGGTCTCTTAAAATTACAACGGTGCAGGTGGCTTGATAGTGTAGTGTTGGAATTTTATATGAAAACAGATGAAACATCTTACTAAAAATTATAAAATAGTAGGATATTACCTAACTAAACATACCTTGCAATTTTTTCACGGAGTGTCAACAGGACATCTACGGATACCACGTGATAACGGTACGGATTTTGCTCACTGGTTCGTTGTCGTTACAGCTATTGAATGCATGTTTTAATTTCCGGTTCGGGCAGTGTAATTGGTCTTTCCACCTATGACCACCATTGTTTCTACCATTTCAGTAACACTAAGCAGTATATTTTTTATTCAGCTAAGTATAAAAAATATTACTTCTGTCCATAAAAAAAACATTTGAGTTGTCTCTGTCACTTCCACTGACAACTGCAAAAATCCCATTTTTTTTTAATTCAATTCAATCCATCTAAACTTTTTTCCTCCACCACGTCATATTGCAAACCATTTTTTATTTATTAAACAATTACGCAAGAGCATTGCAGTAGTGATAAAAACAATAAACAAGAAGTAAAAACACAGGTTGTGTGGAGTCAAGTCGTGCTTGCTTCGTGCCCTTTGTTGATCGCCGATCCTGTGCTACGAAGGCAGGGGTGCATAACATTTTGGTGGGAAGAAATACTGGCACGTACTATGGAGGATGGGTGCTGTTGCTGTAATATTTATTGATGGAAGACAAAAAATAAAGGATGATATTATTATATGGCAAGAGAAGAGGTTTCTGATAAGATGACGAATAAAATAGAGATGTATGGAAGAAAAAGACAAGATAAATAGGTAAGGATATTACATTCATCATTTCAGCCAGAAGACGTCCACTGCTAGACATTGGCCTCCCCAGGCATTGCCACATCGACTGGTCCCGTGCTCTCGCATCCAGCGGGTCCCCGCAACCTTTACCAGGTCATCGGTCCACCTAGTGGGAGGCCTTCCAACGCAACGTCTTCCGGCTCGCGGTCGCCACTCCAGAACACATATTACATTCATTGACAGACAGTACAGTATAAAGTTCTAAACCAAGGTTCCATCGTGACTTTAAAAGTGCGTAACACAACAAGTTACCACAAGGAAAGCTTGTCCTCTCTCCAGTCGCGTCGAATTGTCGTCCCATTGAGTAACAGAGAGCGCACCTGTCAGAGACATCACTGTTTCGATTGGCCGCCGTGACCGAAAACGGTCAGGAGGATCTGCCTACATTGGTACGGTTGTCACAGTCGCATGATACTTCAGTCACACGTATTTCAATTCCAAAAAAAAACCAGCGCCTAAAGATCAAAAGGTACGAATTCACCGCCAGCGTTTATGAATATTTTCCCAACTCTTTCTGTCTAAAAACGTAAAAATGTTGGCAACTCCCGCAGCGCCTGCGCACGCTCGCTGCCGACTTAATTTTCGCCGGCACAGGCGATATTGATGCTAGCACGCAACGCTACTACACCGTGCTTCGTCTACCTTTGAGTTAAAGCTTGTATTCTGAGCTTTTAGGTAGGAGGGTCGGAAAATAATAATGACGTCCGTGGTTAAATAATAACAGCTGCTTGAGCTGCTTCAGCTTAAGCCACGTTGACCTAGGATGGGTGACGACCCAATACATACCGAGTTTCTTCCTCGTTACGTTCCTCGAGTTTCCTATTATTTTCTCGGAAAGCCCGAACCTGTTGGTCCCGGCTGTGATTTGAAGATCTATGGCAGTCGTTACAGGAAGCCAGTGTCCGAAAGTCTGTCAATACCAATAGAGCTGAGGAGTCACTCCAGGTAAAATACTATTCAGGTAGTCAACTGCGTCTGGTTACACTGGGAGCTGATTCCCACATTGTTGGGATCCTGCTAGGCAGATGATGACGAGTTTGAAGTTAAACATTGACAAAAGTTTCCCTATGGACATAGTGTGTACTTTTCCTACTCCTCCGCTATTCTTTTCTGATTAATTTCGTTGCGGGATCCTAGACAGTTAAATCGACTTTGTCGAGCTTCATTGTCTCGGCGCTTTTCTTGTGGTCGCCACTGTTGATTCTGGTTAACAGGAGATACAGTGGTTTGTGAATAGTGTGGCGGGCTTGTTCTCTTTTAAAATAGTGTGTACTTTAGATTTATTGTTAGTTTTTTAACGAATTGAAAAAAGCTAATTGCTACAAACAGTAAACTTCAAGTCAGCAAATTACAGTTTATCCGTGATCATGGTGCTTGTAACAGGACCGAACTATCGGGGACTCGAAATTCTAAAAACGAAATATTTACCATGTTTACTTTTACATGGTAAATATCCCGTTTTCAGAATCCATCATCATCATTTCAGCCAAAAGACGTCCGCTGGACATAGGCCTCCCCCAGGTGTCGCCACATTGACCGGTCCCGTGCGTTTCGCATCCAGCGGGTCCCCGCAATCTTCACCAGATCCACCTAGTAGGAGGCCTTCCAACGCAACATCTTCCGTTTCGCGGTCGCCATTCCAGAACTTTCCGCCCCCATCGGCCATTCGTTCTGCGAGCAATGAGCCCTGCCCACTGCCACTTAAGTTTGGCAATTCTTCGGGCTATGTTGGTAACCTTCTCATGAGTCAGAATTAATGATAGAGTAAACTTCCTCCACTGCTAGACATGGGGCTCTCCCAGCTATTATAGCTAGGATCAACGTTCTGAGGCATGGGGCGAGCAGCTACTTATGCATATCCATCAATTCTTATAGGGCTTGATACCCAACAAGGCTTATGAACTCCGTAAGTAAACCATTTTAATAAATTCTTTAAAACGTTCCTTTCACATATTGTAAGAAAGTTTAACCAAATCTTCACCCGAATCAAATTCACATATGTACATCCGTACTCTCGTTTCTAAGCCTCACCCAGTGACGTCATCTCTGTTATCACACGTAAACATCTGCTACTGCTTGTTAGTGCTATCTGATGGAGGAAGCTCATCAATTTCGTTCATGATTTGCAACCGAAAAATGACGGTGGATGTACTGTCGCGGACAGGTGCCTTTTTTGAAGAGAAACGTTTTTTTTAGGTGTTTTTTTATGCAACTTGGCTAGTATTATACCTGTATCTGTTCTTTGATATGGGCAGAGGTGTGGAAACTCCAATAGTTTGCTGTATGAGGAGTTTTTAACTATGGATTTGTATAAGACTCGTAGGGAGAATATAAACTCTTTCTCTAAAATTTATTTAAAATGATGTGCCGCTAATTTCTGTTCACTAGAATGATATCAGGTGCACTAGAACCATTTTGCTATCAAAATAGACGTTCTTCATATCAAGGTTACCTACTTCCTACCTTCCTGCTTCAAGGTTCAATGCAGTATGTGACATTCTTGTTAAAAAATAAACTTGAATCACTCCCTTAAAACTACGGGGATTTTTCGAGAATCTTATTTGATTTATTGTGAACTTTGTCTATCCCAAAAAAAGTATATAATTAAGGTGATAGTTGACAAATACTAAAAAAAAAGAAGTTTAGCAAGTCGAAAAAAAAATTGCATGGTAAGTTAATTAATACGGATATTAAAATCACGACATTACACAGACTGTCATCGGCAGTACACACAGGAGATGACTGATTGCAATCAATACAGGACCCCGACGATATTTGGGCGCAGGGCAGATCAATGATAAAATACTTTTATGATTCGGCAGATTTTCTCAACTTACTGATTAAGGCTGCCTTGGATGCCAAAATGATTGTCATCGTTGTTGCAGTTTTGAAATCGATTGACTGTAGGTACTTGTGGGTTTTGGTACCTTTGCACGGAAGATAAATTAATTATACGGTTAACGGCGACGCAACGTGGGTTTTTACCAAAGAGATTTAAAAAGATTTATAGAACGAACATTGGGAACATTTTCATTCAAAAATTTTGATGTCAAGCGTTTTAGATACCGATTTTGTTACTATGAAATTCGAAAAGCATTAATGCATTTATTTAAGTCCAAAAGTAAAATGAGGAAAAATGTTTTGTTGATATTTTAAAAACTTAGAGACCTTGTGACGTACACCGTTTTATATAAATCAGCCTCTTCTCAACCACATTAACTAAACCTCATTTCTGTAGTTCAGTAACCAAGGAATTTGTGGGGACCACAAAAAAAAACACTCAATTTAGATTATCGATTAATAATTTTATAAAATCAAAATGATAATTATTCAGATATCAATTAAAAACGAATCTTTTTTAAAACACCACAGATTCGCACCACATTACTATTTAAGCAATTCCATTTCACAATTTCAAATAACAAAAATAAGTCCAAAACTTACGTCACTTAAACTTAAAACGGTCGCAAAGGCATTTCCCCCACAAAACAAGTTCTTAGGCACGTACAAATTAATCTTATAAGGCAAAAGGCGGCCGGCCGATCCAGATTCGTACAAATTGACATAAATGCTACAAAAAGCAAATCATATGCCAATTAGCAGATTAATTGTTTAATTAATTGTGTCCGGCGGCATTGTCCGGTTGGTTTTTTGGACCGGGACGAGATTTTCTTTTTATTACGTGTTGAGTTTGCACTGGTTTTTGAGCGAAGTGGAGAGGTTTGTAATTGTTTTTAAATGTCTTGTCTTGTGTGATTGTTGGAGCTTATTCTGAGTCATCCGGTTTTTAGGCAGCGTTGTTAGTATTAAAAGCCTGTGATGTCTTAGTGCTGGGTAAAAGTCTACCCACTTTCTAGTTCTCTTTGTCTGAAGCTGCCTAACTTATGCTGGACCTCACCAAACTGGAGACAAGTGGTAATGGAGTGAAGCAGAGAGGAGAGGTGATGCGTGAAAGCCAGGGTGTATCCATCGAAACTGTACCGAGATGTGCAAAACGAGAAGGAGAGAAGATTTGCAAAGCGGTACGTTGCTCACAATTCTTCTCGGGTCCGCAGGCCTAAAAAATGGCCGTTACTAAAGTTAAGCTGAGACGAAACGTTTAAGAAACGAAATTCTATTGGTTGTTTTATACATATGTCGTCTCCACTCAGCTTCGGTAAAGTCAAGATCTAATAAAATCTTAAACACGTACGTCATAAAAATAGGCAGAAGAAAGAACTCATAACTTTTCAGAAAAAACACCCAGTGGTTACTAAAAAACTTTATGTTGGTCAAAGAAACTCATCCTATTAAAATATATCTCAAAACACAAAGCTTCATATTTTTTGGTCCCAACATAAATTTAAGTATCCTTTACATTCTCCCAGACCGAATGGATGAGGGCAAATACAGTCATAAAATGCTATATAATAGTGCAACAATAAGTCAAGTTAGGTTACGCGCTACACATAAATATGCGGTTTACTGACAAACTTCCTACATTTTCTAGGATTATTCAACTTTATATTATAAATCTGGACCGAACTGAAATATCGTGAGAGCGGAGCAGGTCTTAGAATCTGTGCAAGGATTATTTGGTATTAAGAAATGTGCTATGTGAGAAATAAACTAGCCTTTTTGACACATTAAAGTGTTAGGTAATTTTTGGATCCCGTCGGGGCTGCGGGTTGTTCGCAAGAGATACCGCGGCCTCGACATGAAGGGCTAAGAAGGAACATGGGTGGTTTTTAGTCAGTAGAAGTCTGACACTCCCTTTCGCTCTGCCCAAGAGCGGGAGGGGTTATTTGATGATTTTCCACACACCATAAAAAGAAAAAAAAAAGGTAATATTGAAAAAGAATACAAAACACTATTTTATGTAGGTAGCTTTTTGTTAATCACCATTTATTTTTTTATTTTTTTTTATTACTTTAATAGTATTATGTGATGTTAACTAGTTCCTGTAAATCATATAGTAATTTAAAAGTAATGGAAGGAGATACCCTTTGATATAATATTCATACCCCAAAAGATACCGCAAAATTGCCTTTTTACTCCAAATATATTCACGATGGCCGAGACAAACTAGTTATTCTCTTATAATAAAGTCCGTCAAAAATATCCAATTAAAACAAGACAAATTGCCGTCGCGAAAAAATACCTTAAAACCAAAAACGTTGAACCGATGGTTTCTGTTGAAATGCTTATTAATTTTCATGAGGGTTCGTGCTCCAGTTTTTTTGTCCCCAGACGAAACGGGCGGCCCACTGTGCAGTTCGATCCTCGTAAACTTTTATGACGCAGTCAGTCAGCGCTGAACGTGTGCGAGAGAGATAAGTTATGATAGGTATGCGCACAGTGTTGCCGCTTGCTTTATAGTTATGGATAAAAATTGGGGTAGTGAAAACAATGTGTGGGAAAGATCTTTCGACGAAAATTTTGCGATATAAATATTAAATGTCGTGTTCAATGTTGTAGTAATATTATTTGACTTTCTTGAAAACAATTTAAATTAAAATAGCAAGGCGTGTATGCAACATAATATAACCCTGTAATCCCCGAAGTGTTAGGCAGAGGTGTACTATAATATAACTCACTTTTCACAAGTGATGTTTAAGCCCATGTAATAAAGGTCGAGCCAATTGTCATCAATTGGGCACAAATCCATAATCCGTGGCTGCTACTGCGAAATTCCAGAAGGAAAATACTTAATAACCTTTTGCCCGACCTGTTAATTGAACTCAGAACCACATGCTCAGCAGTCATACTTGCGAACACTAGACCAACAAGGTTTTGAAACTAAAGGTTAGCAAGATGAATGTAGTTAGTCCGTCAGATAGATTTCAAGAAAATATAGGACACGTATTTTTTCTTTTTTCACGTAAACAAACAATGAAGACGATACAGTGCTTTGAAAACTCGTGTGACGTCATATTGTAAGACATTATTATGACATTTTTTACCGGTGAGTGACGTCACGACCACCAGTCAAATCTTTAACGTGTTTTATCTTCGTCAATTTTAATTGATTTGATAAAACAAAAAATACGTATCCAATATTTTTCGATAATCTAACAGACAGACTAATTAGAATCATATTTTCTTTGGTCAGTAAACATCCCTATTACTAGGGAGGGTTAAAATGATAACTACAAAATAATACTCACAAAACTGTGACAGAAAGAAATAATACCAGCCAAGCCATACAACTACGTACCATCACACGATCCCAAAATGAGAACCGGACCAGCTACAAATTCGACCAGCAGAAAACAAAAAAAAAATGAATTATCAATTATAACAAAGTACCGTTTCGAAGCGACAAGCGGGACGCGTTAAAAAACCTCGTCGATTTCAATTTCTCATCTTCAGTTACAAAGGATGATGGGCAATGTTCTGTGAATTCTGCACGAAAGATCAATAGAATTGATAGAATTTGTGTTTCAGAACTCATAGTTCATTGTAAAAGTACTTTTAACCAAAATATGACAATTAAGTTGTGGAAAACAGAAATGAACACTTTTTACTTTTGTCAAAATACAGCCCAATCCAACATTTTCAATTGAACTCTATCTCTGGTTTCTGGAAAAAATGGTGATTCTTGTTGCAATTAAATATTATTTTATGGTTTCAGCCATTTATTTTTTTTTGTTGTGATTCAGAGAGGGTATAATAATATTGAATCATCATCATCATCTGCCTAGCCTTTTCCCAACTATGTTGGGGTCGGCTTCCAGTCTAACCGGATGCAGCTGAATACCTGTATTTTACATGGAGCGACTGCCTATCTGACCTCCACAACCCAGTTAATACTAGGTAATACGATAATCTTTGGTAAGACTGGATGTCAGAATTTCAGGTCACTGACTACCTGTAACGACTGCCAAAGATCTATATATGGCAGACGGGACCAACAGCTTAACGTGCTTTCCGAGGCACGGAGGAAACTCGGTATGTCGGGCGGTCACCCATCCACAGACCGACCTAGGCAAGCACAGCTTTACCTAAAGATCGACTCGAGTGGCAGTTCTTATTAAGCCACGAGGTCCTAAAACATTTTTAGTAAAATGTTTTATTATAACAAAATTCAAATACAGAGTCAATAACAGTAAGACTCATAAAACTGTGACCATCGTCCTTTGAAAAAAACCCGCCAATTTTTCCCGAAATTAAGGTGAAACACGAAAACCAGAAGGTAGCCGTCGCCATTTTCGGTTGCCGTTCGGGCGGTCGGTATAAATGATTCGAAATTGTTTCCGTAAGCACTGTAGAGGGCAAAAACCACGTGTCGAAGCAATAAATCATTGGCCTGCGACTCGAGTTTACTCGAATAAATGAACGATTCGATTGCCGATGCGACGATTACATGTTGTGTTTATAGAGAGAGTTGTAAGGAAGAATGTCGTCGGCGACTTTTTGTGGTAAATCGCTTTTGAAAGCTTAATTTTTTTTTGCTGTTAAAGGGCAAGCCGTGTTTTAAGGAAAATTTAACGGAGTTTTAAACTATTGAGATGGACTTGGGAAATGGATTATGGGTTCAGTACTTATTTCGGATTAATAATTTAATTGTTTTAGAGCTAGTTGAATATTTTGACTTCATAGTTTGTATTCTAGACTGCATTATAAGTTTCCTAGTAACTAAACTGGTAATTCAAAATCTTTGTGACAGCTCTAGAAACTTAAAAAAATAACTTCTCGTATTGCTAGCCTGAAGTAATATGTTCATACTAATATTATAAAGTGTTTAAGTTTGAGTGTAGGAAGCAATCTTCGAAACTATTGCTCCGATTTTAAAATATTACTTTACTGATGAAAAGTTACATTTTTGCGAGTGCTGTAATGATAAATGTTTCTTAGCCCGCGGGTAGAATAATGTAGAATTTAATACTTTGTTATTAGCTAAGTAAGCAATTCTATAGACAATATACATAATTAAATGTAGTTTGACACAAAAAAAATTCCAATGCATATTTCTATCGATCAGTACTTATTATAAACTCAAGCCATTCGTGAATTTATTATAACTGGGCATGAATGAGGTGGATCTCGGTCAACCTTTGTTACTTCGGATAATATATATCCCATCAATTTTATCACAATTACCATAATTTGAGATATTTTATGGTAACGATAATGTATGATGATTATGTATATGTTTATATATTACACATACATGTATAAATAATACCCTTGTCATCGATTTTAAGCTGTTTTTTGTAGTTTGTATAACAATAACCAAACTTTTCCTATAAAACTTGTTTTTTTCTAGGCTAAGTCTAATTTATTAAGCACCTGTTAAATATTACAAATAGTGTATTTGTATGTTATTTATAATGGCGGTCTTGTGGTCACAGACAAATAGAAAATATTTTCACAAATATTATGTTCACTATATCAATAGCCTAAAGCCGAACATTTTTCTTTTAATGACACATCTTGTATTGTTGAAAACAAAATGTCGTCTCGAAATATTTTGCAAATAAATTACACTAAGTAGGTAAAACTATACGAAATCTTGCAATAAAGTTCCATTAATTTACATAACTTTATTCTTCGTTCAAAATGATCACTTGCGAAACCAATTGAGATAAACCAAACAAAAAGAGATCATCCCAAAAAAAAAGAAAAAAAAAGAAGTATCGCCCAACGTATCACATATCGGAGCGAACGGACCGTTCTTCTTACTATAAATGGTGACATCCCAAAAAGTACTGCTCGTAAATAACAAATGTATTCGCATAAACGGTCCGAGATGCACCGGTTGTGCTAAAAAAAAGTGCGTCAGTAATTAAAGTGGGAGTCCCACGAAACACTGCTTCATACTTCGAATGTTTCGGTCCCCGACAACCGAAATTCACCGCATTGTACTCTTAACAAAATTGAGCCATAAATATTCTACACGTAATTTTCGATTGTGAAATTTTGGCCAGAATATTTGCATATCGAAACACTGGGATGTCAGGTTAAAGGCACAGTGGATTATAGTTGTGACATACAGTATATCAATAAGAAACAAATGGTTAGAATCAGATCACACACATTTAGATAGCATTACCACAAATTCTAAACATGCTTCAGGTAACAGGTTACAAATATCTTCATGAACAAGTTGGGGTCATGTACCATCACCTGCCTAGCCTTTTCCTAACTAGTTAAGGATTGGCTTCCAGTCTAACCAAATGCATCAAAATACAAGTATTATACATAAACCGACTCCCTGTCATACCTCCATAAACCAATTTGTATTCGCTAATATGATACTACTTACTTACTGGTTGACTACCTGTTACGAGTGTCAAAAATCTTCAAATGATAGTTGGAAACCCATTCACGGACCAACCATTGCAAGTAGGGCTTAACTTGAAGATCGACCGAAGTGGCCTTTAATATTTAGTCACGAGATCCTAAACAAAATGATCTGGACTTAAAACTTGCACTATTACTAGAGCATAGAGCAGCGGTGGCCCGGTGGAGGCGGCCCTGACTTACGAATAGTAAGTCGTGGGTTCGAATCCAGACAGAGATAATTTAATTAATAATTTTTTCATCACCACTGCTTTCAAAACGGTGAAGGAAAACATCATGATGAAACCGGCATGTCATAGAACCAAAAATTTGAAGACTTGTGACATCTACCAATCTGCACTGGGCCTGCGCAGTAGATTATCGCCCATTCCTTCTCAAAGAGAGGAAGCCTGTGTTTCAACCGTGGGAACATTAATTGGCTGATGATGATGATTACTAGAGTTCAGAGATTAAAAACAGCCAGTTAGCTGGTTTACTGGTAATCTCTATACTGTGTTAAAGGTTTGCAGTTTGGACAGTGTGTCACTGAATGCATTGTGTGTGCACTGTGCAAGTGGGTTGGCAGAGTGCAATATTTTACTAACCCATTTTATCGGGTTTGAGTGCAAAGTAAATATTGTTTTGAGAGTAAAACAATTAAGTACCTATACTTATTGCAATGAGTCAGGCCAATGTTATTTAATATCAGTTTAAATTGTGACCACCCCAATTGATATTGTAAGAAAACGAAATAATTATGCTTTTAATCAAAACACAAAAGCTTTTATAAAGAAATATGAATCTATTGGTTTTTTTTTCTTTTAAAAATTCGACTACACAACTCACTACTGAGATTTTTTAATGGAAAAACCAAATCACACTTCTGTCAAATGAATTCAATGTTAAAATCCCTTTAAAAATTTTGGCGGTTGAAAAATCATCAAATAACCCCTCCCGCTCTTGGGCAGAGCGGAAGGGAGTGTCAGACTTCTACTGACTAAAAACCATCCATGTTCCTTCTTAGCCCTTCATGTCGAGGCCGCGGTATCTCTTGCGAACAACCCGCAGCCCCGACGGGCTCCCTTTTCACCCTGTTTTCCCTAATAATAATTACCATTTCTCAAATACTTATAAGGAAATACTCTATCGACTCTTTTCCTTCGTTGCTATGTGCCACAGGTTGAAGTCATACTGTTATTCCTAAACTTACCTATCGACTTTTATAACACGCATACCTACTGTTACAAACACTTAATAATACCCTACTATTAGCGTTAGAAAATGTCTAATAATTCTAAGAAATATGACTACATGTCGTATTCATACAATAAACATTAAAAATTAACTAATTTGTCTAACTTTAAAGCGATTAGCGGCTCCTTTAAAGCGAACTGGTCAAACACGATTGTAACACATATACCTACGTGATATGAAATAATTGAGCGAATAATAAATTGATAGGAAACCTATGTGACTATTTCTAGGTATATTGTGGCTTTTGGTCTCAACTTTAACACAAAATGATGTATTTTTTTTTCTAAAAGACGGATTTTTTTTTCTCATCCCAATTGCAGGTGTTCCAAGAAAAGTATATGCTTCAGCAATCATCGCCTATCTATCGGCAATACAAACACGTGATAGTGGTCTTAATATAGAACTGATCTTAATATGTTTGAAAGTCACAGATTAATAATTAACGCCACGGATGGTGCAGTGGCTGAGCGATTGGACTGCTGCGCTGCGTGTCGCGGGTTCGATCCCTGCACGGAACAAATATTTGTATGGCCCACAAATAGTGGTTTCGGGTCTGGGTATTTGTGTATGTGAGTTTTAACGTTTGGGAACGCACTCACGATACAAGACAAATTCCTAGTGTTAGGCATAGTTTCTTTAAAAAAAAAGAAACATAACATAACATCACGCCTGTAATCCCCGAAGGGTTAGGCAGAGGTGTACCTAATAGTACACCCACATTTCGCCAGTTATGTTTAAGTCCCATGTAATAGGGAGCGAGCCTATTGCCATCAACCGGGCACAAATCCAGACTCCGTAGCTGTTACTGATAAATTCCTGATGGAAAAAGCCAATACCAAACCATAATAATACTTTTGTAACTAAACCTAGTTATTAAAACGATTAAAAACACCAAATTTTCATTAAAACGGTTGCTAACATCTAGCAATCTGTAACCCATGTAAAAATCCAGGTCACTCTCACCTCTAATAGCCTGCTACAGTAATTAATTCACCGCCATCTAAAAGCCTTAAACGACTAGTATTAGTGTGTAAATATCTCAATTTGAAGCTATCAATTAGTTCAGAGGCGTGCGCGTGCGCCGGGGGCGCTTGCGTCGCTTCGTGACTACTGGAATACTGTGCTTGTTAATATCTCGTCGTGGGAACCGGAGTAGAGCAGTAGCTGTGAAAGTTTAGCGATTAATTGTTTGATAGGAATTGTAGCGGATTTTTTTTCCTGCTCGAAAATGTAATAATTTTTCTACATCCACCATCTTATTTCCACTAATCTCCCCATTGGTGGATTATTGTAACTCTCTTTCCACAAAATTTCAACGTTAGGATTCAAAATTTTATTGTTATTCTTAACCAAAGTTGCAGTCGTTGGGAATAAATGTTACAGAAACAATTTTGATTACGAAAGATTTCGCCTTTGGCACACGAATGCCAAAAATCAATTAATTAATTTTTAATTGAGTGATGATTTCATCAACCGGTCAATTTGGTGACACTTAGGTCGGCGCAACATGTCCATGTCCGTGCGCTTCTTCTTCCATACTTCTCTATTTCTCGTCATGTCAGCAGTCACCTCCTTTCTAGCCATATCATCCTTCACACAGTCCATCCATCGTTTCTTTGGATGATAATGCACCGTCTATTAATCGTAAATATTTGAATGTATTTTTGAATAGTTCACAAGATATTGTAACCACCTTGATTTACATAAAAAAAACTAACGCGGTAATGATTTTCGAATGCAAAAATAAACAATACAACACATACAATATTAAACTCAAAAATATAATCTTATTTGAAGTGAACTTACAGCACTTGTACACACATGGTATGTGAACCTAGACCAATACAAAATGACCCATAGGACTATAGCGTGTCTAGAGGCAATTGCAATGGTAACAGGCATAGCTATCGGCTTACTCTTAATGGGATATATGTGGGAATTCGTTTGGGTCACCGATAGGCTTATGTCGCCTGTGTTAGTTCTAATTTAGAGGGTAAAATTATTCGTTTCTTCTCTCTAAGTTCTCTGGGAAAATTTGTAGGAGGAGATAAAATAGGTATGTGGATTTATTTTGAAGTACTGACTGTCTCGTAATCTTGTTGGTATACTGGTTGCAAGCGATACTGCTGAATATGAGGTCCTGGGTTCAATTTGTTGATAGCAGCCACAGAGAATGGTAGAACAATTGGCTACTTGACTACGGTTAAAAATTCATGAAAATGTTATGTTATTTCAAAGAACTAACAGAAATAACACGATATGTGAAAAAAGTAATAATACATATATCGATAAATAAATAGAGTAATTAGATGCTTTAGAAGTTTCTGGTGGGGGCACTTTTTATCCTTGTCGCACGAAATGGTAATTTGTACTACGTAACCGTGACGTAACTATGGCGGTATGAAATATGACGTCACGTTTCTATAGCGCTGTCTTTGTCTAACACGTCATATAAATAGTTAAAACTAAGCCGTTTTCTGATCGATTTTATTACTTCTTTCACACATCGTGTTATTTATGTTAGTTCTTAGAAATAACACAACATTTTCGTGAATTTTTGCAGTAGTCAAATAGTCAATTACATTTCGCCAGTTATTTTTAAAGTCCCATTTAAAAAGGGGCCAGTCTATTGCCATCAACCGCGTCCAAATTCAGACTCCGTGACACTTTGCCCGAACCGGGAATCGAACCCAGGACCACATGAACAGCAGCACTTGCGACCACTAGACTAACGAAGCAGTCCATTTATTAATGTTTTATCGCTCAAAAAAAATACACCAAAAACTTTTACAAAAAAACACACAAACTAACAATAACATTACATTTTCAATAAAAAATATCATAAAATATGTTTCAGTATTGAATATTGAATAAACTCGATAACATAATAAAATAATAAGAATTGCCAATCGCTGTCCATGGCGATGGGTGTAAATGTCAAAAATGTAAAAATAAAAATGACATTACGTACATTCAGCGTATAATTTTGGATGAGTTTACGAGTTTTTGAGTGTTAATAAAGATAAGGTAATAATGCGAGTGTAAAACTAAACGTTTATGATGGATATTGTTTTAAGTACGTCTGGGTTTTGTGTTAAGGGCAAGAATTGGTGCATTTTGAGTCATGCATCTCGGATGCAGATTTTTTGTTTCATGTATTCATTGTTGGTAGTATTTCAGAATCAAAAATGATGTTATGTAATTTTGAAATATATTGACCATGTCGAAAAGTAGAATAAAAACAATAATGCCAATCGAACAAACATCTTTATTTTGGAACTAGTCTAGAATACACTTTGTAATGTTGAAAGTTAATGCCTGCCTGTACTTTCACATTTGTCAAGTGAACGGATTTTCATTAGACACTCACGTAGATCTGGATATTTTTTTATTCAGAAGCACGTACAGGCACGATCATTACAATATTTACGCTTGCAAAATTTAAAAGCTATCTCCTTTAGTTTTCAGAGACTTTTTTTTCAAACAGTTCAGTATTGATTAACGATTTACGCCTTCATGAAAATAGATAGTATTTTATTTAATATGTGTCGTTGAGTAGTAAATTTTAGCTGAGTGTTAACATTTTATTCGTCATGACTAAATCAAATCACCATGCAGGTGACAAAAGCTGTTGGTTAAATATATTTTAACTGATTCTTCTCAACCTACCCTTAAGTAAAGCGCAGTGTTTACGAGCACAAGATGGTTTTCAGTAAGTCCGCGATGGTAATCACTTAATTCGCATTTTTTACGATGCCACATCAAAAGCGTTCAGTACTCTCGGTGACCTCTGACAAATAGCGGCTTTTTACCCAAAATAAAAGTTATCGGTCGTCTTGTGATTTTCAATGGGGTTATTATGCACAGTTTACGAGGTTTTTGAGATGTCTACAAGGAGTTAAGGATGTTATTTTGAGTGAGGGTTTATGTCATTTGTGCGTTTTTGGATTTTTTTTTGTAAAGATGCAGTGATTCAGGTTCAACTAATAAAAGCAGTGCAACATTTTGGGATTGTCCAAAGAGCCCTTTTTTTTACGGGTGGAAAATCATCGAATAACCCCTCCCGCTCTTGGGCAGCAAGGGAGTGTCAGACTTCTACTGACTAAAAACCACCCATGTTCCTTCTTAGCCCTTTATGTCGAGGCCGCGGTATCTCTTGCGAACAACAAGCAGCCCCGACGGGCGAACAACCCGCAGCCCCGACGGGGTTCAAAGAGCCTACGCTTGTATTTTAGAGGGCTTACTGTCAAAAACGCTACATAAAAAACTTGAGTTGTAAAGTTCAGGGTAAACAGTTAATTAAACTTCAAAGAAAAACTTATATTAAAATAAGGTTATCTATCATAATTCACGCTCACACAAAGTTACGTGTCCATTTCTGTATGCGTGCATGTGTTTACCGATTAAAAGTTTTCTCGTGAGGAGGATTAAGAAGATCACTGATACAGGATTAAGTCATCTCTGTCATAAACATGTATTGCCATCAGCACCCGCGGGCCCCGATGGGGCTACGGGTTGTTCGCAAGAGATACCGCGGCCTCGACATAAAGGGCTAAGAAGGAACACGGGTGGTTTTTAGTCAGTAGAAGTCTGACACTCCCTTTCGCTCTGCCCAAGAGCGGGACCCCGGGTTATTTGATGATTTTCCACACGGAAAAAACAAAAAAGTAGTGATCACTGCTGCAGGATTACCGAAAGACAAGAAAGCTATCAATGCTCTTCGAGTCCAGTACAACAATGCATTCAGGGTGCTGCTGGGGCTGCCACGCTTCTGCAGTGCGTCGGGAACGTTTGCTGATGCAATCAGACGTAAGCGTGCCAAATCGCTGCTGCAGAGGGTCCGGGGCAGCTCGAACAGTCTCCTGAATGTCGTTCCGGGCAAGTTTGATAGCCCGATTATAAATTCTCTGTCTAGCCTGCATGTGTTACTAACATAGTTTTTAAGTTGTTATGTTTACTAACAATCTATGGATGCCATGAATCTGATTTAAATGTAAAACAAAGACGGGTTTGTTACAACACTTATAACTCGAGATCTGCTGAACCGATTTGGCTGAAAATTGGTAGGGAGGTAGATAAGAACCAGGAAAAACACATAAGATCTTTTCATCCCGTTCCCGTCGTTCCCGTGGGACGTGACATAAAACGTGGTATAACAAAACGCAACTGACAGAATAACAAAACACAACTCAGTACGTAGGATAGTAGACTAGGTAGAGTAGTAGGTAGGGTGGTAGGAGGTAGAGTAGTAGGTAGGTAGGGTAGTAGATAAGTAGGGTAGTAGGTAGGTAGGGTAGGAGGTAGGTAGGTAGGGTAGTAGGTAGGTAGGTAGGGTAGTAAGTAGGTAGGGTAGTAAGTAGGTAGGTAGGGTAGTAGGTAGGATAGTAGGTAGGTAGGATAGGAGGTAGTAGGTAGGTAGGATAGGAGGTAGTAGGTAGGTAAGTAGTAGGTATGTAGCAGGTAGGTAGGCAGGTATTATGTAGGAAAAAGGGCATAGCAACGCATGCGGGTACAGCTAGTAAATAAATAAAATTAAGTCATGTCTGTCATAAAAATGTACTGCCATCAGAACCAAAAGCGTGTGTAAAATTTCAGTTCAATCGTTTGGAAGTAACGGGTTTAAAATTCAATACATAGTAATTAGAAGGCAAGTTAAATAAAAGCCTAGTGAAAAAATCTCGATCCGAATATTGATCTAGCAATAGTTAATGGAGGAAGTACGATTACCTAACTAAGTAAAATACATTAATTGCTAACGAGTGCAACATTAAATACTTTTTTTCCACGCATTCATTATCGCCCATATTTATAGTGCTGACACAAGTCCATTTTCGTGCTTGGGTCGACTGTCAGTCGTTGTCTTACCAACAGGGAGGCATTCTCCACTAAATCGATCCCTGAAATGCTTTTCTGCAATTGGTGAATCTAAAAAAAACGTACTTCCTCCGAAGATGTACATTAACTCCTACACCAGCCATCCTTGTGAAACCCATAGTTGCATTGTGCTTTTCTCAACGCTAAATATGTTATATGTCACTGTAATCAATGTTATAGATGTCTTTAATGTCATTCTATATTGATAAATGGGCGTTTATGTCAAAAAGGGTAGTTGACAAAAAAAAATCAAATTAGTTAGGAAAAATATATTACACGGACACGTATTTTTTCTTAACAATAAATGAAGACAGATACAGTGCTTCGAAAAGTCGCGCGACGTCACAGTTTGGTACATTTTTTTACCATAAAGTGACGTCACCAGCCCCCACGCACGATCTTTGACACGTTTTATTTTCGTCAATTTTTATTAATTTGATAAAACTAAAAACAAGTATCCAATTTTTTTCGATAGTCTAACAGACGGACTAAACAGAAATATTTTTTTTTGTCAGTCAACTACCCTATTATAAACTAACTGTAGCTGTCAATACACCGTGAAATCGAAATCGTTGTTTTCCCGCAGCGAAATGGTTTTGTCTTGGTAATACAATCGCTTTATAAAGAAATAAAATATTAGAAACCAAAAATGGCAAGTTAACTATTGTGAAAAACAAAACTAGAAAGCTACCACGAACCAATAGATGCCTACGCTAGGCGCAAGCCGGGTGCCTACCCGCCGTTGACCCGCGTACTTTTCAATCAGCTGATAACTTAATCTTGATAATAATAAGCTTTAACCCTACAAGTTATTCAAATTTTCCCTTCATACTTTTACGTGCGAGTCGAGTACTACCTACAAGTTACGTTTAGTGTTACTATTGGTTCTCACGTTTTCGAGTTGATGAATATTTTTTTTAATTAATTTTAAATAAAGACATCCTTATTTTTTACTTTTACTCCATGCCTCGAAAGTACTCCTTATGGCAAGTTGTTCTGCCGCGGGAAAACAACTATTTAAATTTCACGGTGTATATCTAATAGGGCGGGATGTAGGCATGTAAAGTCCGACTCAAGTTCAGTCCACGACTAACGATACTAGTGTATATGGCCCGCTTAGAATAGATTAGATACTCGTAAAGTAGATCAAAGCCAGCAATTCTAACAAGATAAAAAAACCAAGACCAAGAAAAACTCATGTACACAATTACCCTACATAGCATAATTAATGAATTATTCACACAGAACTTATTCACGCCTGCAGTTTGTCATTGACAACGCATCAAGTAATTGCAGGACATAAAAAACTCAATTACCCATAGTTAGCAAAAACCACTTATAAGACGGGCCATCAATCTGTGTCTTATTTAAATAAATAACATCATGTTATAAATGTAAATAAGACGGACGTATGTGGGACTTACGACATTTTTTCTTGACGTTGAATAGTGTAATAGATTAGTAATTGATGTTAAAGTTAACTGGATCAGTCTTCATGTTAAAATAATAATAGCATTTATTTCGGGCAACGCCCATAGTGTTAGTAACAATGATCTTAACAACACGCGTTAAGCCACGCTTGCCTACGTTGATCTGTGGATGGGTGAACTCCCATAACATACAGAATTTCCATCGCGTCTCGAAAATCACATTAAAATTTTGGTCCCGGCTGTCATCTGTATATCTTTGACAGTCGTTACAGAATAGTCAGTGGCCTAAACTCGGACAACCAGTCTTACCAAGGAGTAACGTATTACTCAGTACTAACTGGGTTGTGGAGGTCAGATACACAGTCGCTCCGATTCCAGAACTTTACACGGAGTAACTAGATTGTCGGAAGAATTTTTTTAGTATGTTAGTACGATTTTTATTTATTATTTTTTAATGTGTTCGTAATTTTGGAATGTTATTGTAATTTTTATTTATTATTGACATTTTATTGATTTTCAATGTGTAAGCGAATGAGTTTTACAATGATGTTTTATTGATTTTAATGTTTTCTGTGCTTTTTAAAATTAGTATAATTCTCTAATTATGGGTATTTTGCCTGAAATAAAACACATTTTTTTGAAGTCAACCAAAAGCAGTTGGGAAAAAGGCTAGACATATGATGATGTTTTTAAAGGGAAATTTATATTTCAAACTTAAAAGCTTTCATTCCAAACTAGCTCATCGGATCACACATTATAATCACTTAATTCATTTAGGTAAAATAAAAAGCAAACATTAAAGAAAGTCTGACTGTATTAAACAGGACATACCAGTGCAACATTACACAACATCCTTTAAACGACATTCCCATATTAAAACTTCATATCGACAAATTACAAACACCTCTCTATCTATTTAAATGTGCCACGCCTAAGTAAAGGTATACGATACATGTTTCAATTACCCCTATGCTTATGGTTAGAGTACGATATGAATGCGAACCATTGCCCCTTAACTGGCGCGCGTATTAGCAAGGCTTGAAAAAATACGCGTTAGACCGGATTTTGGTGGGTTCTGCTTGGGACTGTGAGAATAGATCCAGTGTTGAAATTGTCAACCGATACTTTGTTTTTGTTTCGTTCTCTAGGGGAAACCGTCTGAAGGCGACTGGATTTCCTAGTAGAGTGAAAGCATGTTCAGTGGTTTAGGCGTGAAAAGGTTGCAAACAAACTAACTTTCTTTCGCATTTATATTTTTGTTGATTCCTTCTGTGTATTTTGTTGCTTGTAAGTCATTTTTTTTTCATCTACCTAAGTGAAATATTCGGCAGCACACCGCAGTCTCCAATATCAAAACTTTTTGATCGACAAAAGAAATCGCAATCAAAAGAAAGAAAGAAAGAAAACATATTTATTTAGCACATGCCACAAGTGCACACAACAGACAATAAAAAATATAAAAAGAAACTGTTTAGTTTATTAGTTTCTTTTTATATTTTTTATTGTCTGTTGTGAAACAGTGAAAAAAACTGAAACAGTGAAAAAAAATATAAAAAATATCCTTACATAATTTAATCTGATATGATATGAATGAATTCGTTTCAGTGGCTTGTCATCGCACCTAGTCATAATTTCGTATCGGTTCGGCGCATCACCATGTATAGCGGACAGTCGCGTGACCGACCTTATTTTAAATTAAAACCCTGCAAAATGTCGGCCAATATATCATATTAATAACGAGCTGATATTAAAGGCAGCTAGGTTTTGCCGCTGTCTTTATTATGTATGAGAGGGAAGAGGTATTTTTAATTAAAAGTATCTTATCGATGAAAGGGCTTCGTTGTGTAATAATGTGAAATTTATTATTTGGTTCAGAAGGAGGTGGGACGAACTCGACTCTTTTCGCAGGGATTAGCGAATATCAGCACTAAATAGGGATAAGTGGAGCCAAAGTCAAAGTCAAAGCATTTATTTCAATTAAACCATTACAGGTACTTTTGAATGTCAGAAGAACAATTCATAAAACTAAACTACGAGTGCAATACGTCATCCCGAAAGCCACCACGCCGAATCACACGCCGCCGAATGCCCGCAACAACGAACACTGCGAGCACGAAAGCACGCAGCGACGCACACCGCAACAACGAATGCAAGAGACTCCAAATCACGGAACAACGAATGCACGCCGCAACGCGCAACCGTCGCCCCGCGACCCGGAGCCTCGCGCACCCACCGCCACGGCACGCGCCGCCGCGCGCCCCTGCACCCAAAGCACTCGCCGCGAAGAATGGGAGGTCTTTTCACTGCAACGGGACACAAAAATGACTAGTCATCAACAGCCTATTAATGTTCCCACTGCTGGGACACAGGCCTCTACTCTTTGAGAGGGAATGGGCTATAATCTACCACGCGGGCCCAGTGCGGATCGGAAGATGTCACAAGTCTTCGAATTTTTGGTTCTAGGACATGCCGGTTTCGTTACGATGTTTTCCTTCATCGTTTTTGAGAGCAGTGGTAATGAAATAAATTACACAAAGTAATGCGCCTGCCTGGGTTCGAACCCAAGACTTACTGTTCGTAAGTCGGGGCCGCCACCACTGGGCCACCACTGCATCCAAATGACTAGTAATTGATGATAATAATGTAAAAGATATTGAATCATCGTGATTATCGAAATATTACGTCGGAGCACAATGAAATGTATTTATTTTGACTGTATAATATAAATTAATCTATACTAATATTATAAAGCTGAAGAGTTTGTTTTTTTGTTTGTTTGTTTGTTTGAACGGGGTAAACTCTGGAACTACTGGTTGGAATTGAAAAATTCTTTTAGTGTTGGATAGTCCATTTATCGAGGAAGGCTTTAGGTTATATAACATCACGCTACAATCAATAAGAGCTGAGCATAAATGAAAAATGTTGCAAAAACGGGAAAAGATATTCCTTTTTGAGAGCTTCCGTTGCGTGCGCTGCAAAAACGGTTTAAGTTACGTTAATATCATGTATGAAGGAATTATTCCTCTTTAAAAGTTCTAAAAAAAAGTCCGCGACAGCATATGTTTATCTTTTAAGATTGACTCACTGTAACCATTTTTTAATATTAAAATGTTAGGTTAAAAAGTATGATATTTTGCGAAGCTTATTTAACCCATATGGTATTAATCTATATCAAAATAAATGTGTTTGTTAGCACGGAAATTTAATATAGAATAAATGTGCCTTTTACTCTATAAAGTTTAAACAAATATCTTAGAAGATATCGCAATGTAAAAATATACGGGCGACCAAATAATTAAGCGGGTTGCAGTCATTCGGTCCGGTGCTGTAGGTAAGTGGGGATTCTGACCTCTGGGGGCTCCGGAGAAATTCAAATTCAAAATATTTATTGCACCATAATGTTTACAAGTACAAGGTGTTGATACCTATAGTATATATAATATATAATCAAAGCCAATGTAAACTAATAGGTATATTATAAAGAGGAAAGGTAAGATTTTTTGTTTGTTACGGGTACGATTTAACTCAATTTAATATGTTGGATAGTCGATTTGTCGAGAAAGCTATGTGACGCAGACGAAGTTGCGTGGGTCAGCTAGTACTATATAATTCATAATCCTTAACCCATATCTGTAAAATTTACTTAAATCTTGGTTTTCAATTGATGTTATTTTCACTTTAAGGATACTTCATGACAGTGTAGTGATTTGAGAATGACTTGTTAACTCATCATCATCATCATTTCAGCCAAAAGACGTCCACTGCTGGACATAGGCCTTCCCTTAGTGTCACCACATTGACCGGTCCCGTGCGTTTCGTATCCAGCGGATCCCCGCAACCTTCACCAGGTCATCGGTCTACCTAGTGGGAGGCCTTCCAACGCAACGTCTTTCGGTTCGCGGTCACCACTCCAGAACTTTTCGGCCCCATTAGCCATCCCTTCTGCGAGCAATGTGCCCTGTCCATTGCCTCTTATGCCTGGCAATTCTTCGGTAACCTTGGTTCTCGAGCGGATGAGGACATGATATGAGGAAATGAGCACATTTCTGATTCGATCACGCAAGTAAACTTCGAGCATAGCCCTCCCTCTCCATTGAGTGACTTTAAGCCTTCTGATCAGGTCCATTGTGAGCGACCACGTTTCGGTTCCGTATGTAATCACTGGCAGCACACACTGGTCGTAGACTTTCGTCTTGAGACTCTGCTTGTAATTTAAGACTTGTAAACGAGTAAAAAATAATAGACATAATATTCTAAAGTTGTAGTACACATTGAATTTTGGATGTGTGCGTTCTTTTCCAAAAATATAGTTTTGTACATTTTTCTCTAAATTGCAATCACTACCTACCGCATATTACTTAGAGGTTCAGAGGATTCCCACTACTTCTGCTAAATATGGTATCAACGCATCAAAAAACAAGATCTTTGTGAAAAACTTATCGAAGAAAAATTATATTATTCTGCTACAAAAAAATTTACTCGCATTTTATAATACCGTACTTTCTGCTCGACATTTCGCGTAGGTGTCACAATCAGACTATTTTATTTGACAACCTTTTTCCAAATAAAAGATATCCGAAACATTGAGTGTTAAGTTTATTGTATAAGCTAAGGCTTTACTCACACGATGTACCAAAATAAATATTGACATAATGTACCTATTTATTTAAAAATATTGTTTAATTTTGAAAATACAATTTAGTGAAATTGTATTTATTTGTTTAATTACAAGAAGGTAGGCTGTACCTCTGTCTAACCTTATCGAGGATTACACTCGTGATGTTATATTATATTAATTACAAGAAGCACTAAAAACAACACTCAATTACTTAACAAATTATTAAGCTCAACACAGCATTCCTCAGAAAAAAACCTCATTCCTGCCATCGGAGAACGATGACATCTTTAAAAACATTCGAAAAATTTCCTCTACGTCACTAACTTAGTTCTACGAAGTAACTTTTAATTCCTCTGTACGTAACCTAAGGTTACACTTAACGAGACTCATAACTTTGCCAGCCTTCGATTCTTCCGTATGTTTTAAGGGCTTGCTATGTTGTGGTCAAGGCACTCGTCTTCCGGCAAAGTAATTCAGAGGTTCAAGGAGGTTCTACGTCGAAGTGACCTATTTTGGAATTTTGTGAATCGGTTCCGTGTTTGAGAAATTATTGGGCTAATTGTTGGTTAAAAGTTCAATTTAAAGTGTAAGAGACTGTATTAAATAGTTTGCGTTTTTATCTGAATTTGGATGTTTTGATTTTATTCGAAGTCTATTGAGAAACCTTATTATACGAGTACGTTTAATATGGCGTCTACCAACTCGCACTGAGTCCTCGTGGTGGATTGCAGCCCACACTTGCTCCAACTGAAAAGAGGACTAGAAATCGAAATGTTCCCATTTCTAGTCAAAAATGTCTTAATGGAAACGTAACTTAATTCAAATTCAAATATTTTAATTCAGAATTACATCCATATTTTGTTTTTTGTTTTGTTTTTTTTTTTGTTTTGTTAATTGCAGTCAGAGATTCTCTTTACTTATTTTGTAATAATCTGTAAATTAACATAATACAGACTGGACGACGTTATTATTGACTTAAAACAGTTTTTCATTACCGAAGGTAAAGTTACCTATGTACAAATAAAATATACTATGAAAAAAGTATCAATCCAAAACTAAAGAAAAAAAAATTATTGCATAACAAATAATAGCAGATAGGTAATAATTAGGAGCAAACATGTAAAGAAAGCATGTGAAAAGCAGTTCAAATCTTACAAAGAATAAATTACTATAAATAATATAATAAAAAAAACAGCCTCAAATCAACTCAGCTCAAATAGAAGTCCACCAGACCAGCTAATATCAAATCAATACCACGCATCCAGATCACTTGAAAGCAATAAATTGCCACGTGCCTAATAGAGAACAGAGTACCATATTAGGTACCGTGTTACACCAGTGATAGCGTGATGTAATACGCCAGAAAAACGAATCGATACTAATATTATAATCGGTAAGTTTTTCGTCGTTGCGGTGCCGATATTCGTAAAGCAGGTGGCCTATTACTTACACTCTTTAGTAGTTATTTCATTTTATTTTTACTTCAGTGACGCGAGATGGAGCTTAAGAAGATGTATTAACAAACTTTTTTTTAAGGTGGGAAATCATCAAATGACTCCTCCCGGGTACGTATTTGAATATCGAAGATTAAAATACCTACGCTTAAAATATCGATGTTCAAAACATCGAAAATTTAAATATCGATTGTATCAAAATGTCGAAAATTGTTATACCTACGCTTAAAACATCGAAAATTAAAATTCCGAATGATTAAAATTTCGAATGATTCAAAATATCGAATGACATTATGCCTAAGTTCATAATATCTACGTTCAAAATACCTACTAGTTAAAATCCCAAAAAAAAATTATACAGGGTGTAAATCAACCCATCACACAGCCGTTAACAAAGCATTCTGTACATCAAACTAAGTACCCCTACGAAAAAATGTTTGCTGGGAAACGTTTTTTTGTAACTTTGACCCCCAATATCTCCGTAACTAGGGGGTTCCCAGGTATGGTCTAGAACAAAAAAATGATCGCAGTTGTTATATTGTACATTTGCGTTCAAATTTGTTTTATTTTGGGTTTTTATTATGTAAAAATAATTAAAGTACCTTACATGAGGTTTTCCTTGTTTTTTTTTTGTAACCCACCTAGTAACTGATTACCATCTAGCAAACAAGCTTTCAGCAATCATGCAACATGCAAGCAAGCATGGT
Source organism: Diarsia brunnea (assembly GCA_949774965.1). Taxonomy (NCBI): domain Eukaryota; kingdom Metazoa; phylum Arthropoda; class Insecta; order Lepidoptera; family Noctuidae; genus Diarsia; species Diarsia brunnea. The sequence goes on from OX459009.1 coordinate 1,746,983, forward strand.
TTCTGTCACGGCTCCGGCGCTGCAGGGCTCCGGCAGTCCCACGCGAGCTTAACGTCGCAGATGATCTAAACGCTCACCACCGCAGCTTCGGCTTGTTGGCCGGCTTCGCCGGCCAGCCTCAGCTGCGGCGGCGGGCGTTAAAACCACCTGCTCCTCAGCTTGCGGGCTGCCGCGCCTCCGCGCCTACGCGATTCTAAATTACACTCTAGGGGTAGGGCATACAAGACTACGTGGAGTCGATTTTGCAGCGATACGTTTCTGTCACTAACTTTAGTAGCATAACATATTATTAATGACTTTCAAAAATATATTTTAATTTAAATATCTAAATAATACCTTCACGATTGACCTATGCCTGTACACTGGACACCGACTTTCATGGATAAAATAGGTCGAAATTTTTCCAAAACCGAATTAGGGTACCCCGAATTTACGTAGTCTTTTGGCTGTTACCCCTAGAGTGTATTTAAAAATCCGGAGGCGCGAAGGGAGGGTAACCCCCGCTCGCTGTAACAAAGCATAGGCACCCGTGGGAGCTGTAGCGGCTGAGGCTGGTCGCCGGAGGCGACCAGCAAGCCGAAGCTGCGGAGGTGAACATGGGTGCCTATCCTTTGTTACGCAAGGGCGAAGGGGTTGCACTTCCCGTAGCGCCGGAGACGTTGCAGAAGCAACCTTTTTCCACTCATACTACTTACATCAAAAATTAATTTTCGATGTTCAAATAATATATGTACCCATCGATATTTAGGACGTTCGATAGTTTGTACTTCGATGTAACTTTTGTAGATATTTAGATTTTAGATGTTTTGGACGTAGGTTATTTAACCATTCGATAATATAAACTATCGATATTTTATGTTTCGGTTTTATGGTCGTTCGATATTTCCATTTTCGATGTTTTGAACATCGATATTTTAAGCGTAGGTATTTTAATCTTCGATATTCAAATACGTAGCCCTCCTCCCGCTATGGGCAGAGCGGTAGGGAGTGTCAGACTGCTACTGACTAAAAACCAACTATGTTACTTCTTAGCCCTTTGTGTCGAAGTCGCGGTATCTCTTTCGAACAACCCACACATATAACACTACTGTAACGACAATACAATGAAGTACGACGGCAGCACATCATAAAAAGTTTTACAGTGCCATCTGTGACACAAATGAAGAACTAACATCAAAATTTTGCATAATTATGACTGTATGCAAAATACAGTCAATAAATTCGAAAAATGTGGCAAAAAAGGGGCGCAAAAAAATACGATTTCAGCGTTCGCGCCAAGCCTCTATGTGGACTGTTAGACTATTAAACTTAGACAAAACTGGATTACTGTCTAAATATTTAAACAAAAATGGAAAGTGCATATCGTGTACCTAGAAAGCACTCCATAAACAATAATTACCCTTTAACACAACCTCTTTACACTCCACATTATTAAAAAACAAACTTTATTGTCTCTTGAGGCACTAGTCACCTTAAATTAAGTTAAAATGATCCTTAAAACAAATTAAATACTATTGATTATTGCAAAAAGATTCTTATATGACTGTAACGACAAGGTCAATTATTTTTCTTGTGATTTTATTGTGAAAATGTTTCAATTTTAACAATATGTTGAATAAATATTTGTAATGCGAATTGAGAGGATATTTTCTGAAGTTTATTGGAAGAACGGTGAGAAAATAATCGTTCAACCCGGATTCTTTTTAATGTTAAAGATGATCCTACATTTTATTCTGTTGACTATATTGTTAAAAATGGCGTTTATTGGTATGACACCAATAAAAGTAACTTGAAGAAGAATGACTAAACCATTATTGTCAATTTATGTTTCGTATGGTGTGTCGGACGTAAAGAATAGTACCATCCCATATCTTCCCGTGGGTGTCGTAAGAGGCGACTAAGGGACTTACCAGAGAATGGGCAGCAGCGTTCTCTGTGCCTTCGTAACAACCATACTGCGATCGCCAACCCGCCTGCCAAGCGTGACGATTATGGCAAATCCCCCCCTTCGGGGGAGGCCTATGTCCAGCAGTAGGCGTCTTATGGCTGAAAATTATGTTTCGATAGGTTGTCTTAGCGTGTTTCACTAAAAAGGACTGTTCTTTGACTATTATGAAGCTTGACTGCCTTATTGGTTTAGTGGTGAAGTGAAGTCCTTTTTTTTTGGCGGGTGGAAAATCATCAAATAACCCCTCCCGCTCTTGGGCAGAGTGAAAGGGAGTGTCAGACTTCTACCGACTAAAAACCACCCATGTTTCTTCTTAGCCCTTCATATCGAGGCCGCTGTATCTCTTGCGAACAACCCGCAGCCCCGAGGGTTCGATTTACAGTTCAGACGAAGTGCTATTATTTTTCCATCAGGAATTTGTCAGTAGCAGCCAAGTAGCCTGGAAGTAAGCCCGGTTCATGGCAATAGGCTCGCCCTGGGACTTACAAAATGTGGGTACTCCTCTGTCAGACCCTTCCCGAATTACATGCGTGGTTTTATGTTATTATTGAGTTTCTAATCGATTCAACCCTATACTCGTTTTATAAAAACTTTATTTTGAAAATAATCTCATTAACACAATGACATAGTACATAATTATAATAATTAAAATATTTGCAAACTCCATTGTAACCATTTTTTTGGGACAAAATGTACAGACATTCTAATATTATTTGGATTCAGATCAATTCATAATTAATTCAGTTTTCCAATAAACAACGTTTTACATTCCAAAACTCAATAAATATAATTCAGTGTGCACCCATTTTCACACCTTGATAGTGGCACTTCCAAGTACCGCTCACCCTGTGTTATGCTCGGCATGTAATACCATTGGAATGTGGAAGTGGGTAGGCAGGTAGGTAGGTAGGTAGGTTGGATAAACCAATTTTCTATCTAGACGATATCAGTTAGCTTATTGACTTGCAACTCTATTGTAGTTTAGTCAGTAGTGACAGCAGAAAAAGCTAAATTATTTCGAAAGCTGGTTCGAGGAAGCACAGGAAAAGAGGTCTTGGAGAGAGTTGGGGGAGGCCTTTGTCCAGCTTTGGGATAGAACAGGTGAATAAAAAAAAAATAAAGGCGAATGAAAGTTTTTAATTGTCCCATAACATCACGCCTTTAATCTCCGAAGGGTTATGTAGGTAGGTAGGTGGTAAGAGTTCAATAGTACACCCACATTTTGCCAGTTATGTTTAAGTCCCATGTAATAAGGAACGAGCCTATTGCCATCATCCGGACACAAGTCAAGGCTCCGTGGTGGCTAAACCCAGTACCTAGCACTATGGGACCTACAATTGTACCCAGATTCTGATGCTCAGTAGGCGACAAATGAGGCATTGGAACCACCTTCAGTGTAGGGTGATAAGTGTCCCGTCGGGGCTGCGGGTTGTTCGCAAGAGATACCGCGGCCTCGACATGAAGGGCTAAGAAGGAACATGGGTGGTTTTTAGTCAGTAGAAGTCTGACACTCCCTTTCGCTCTGCCCAAGAGTGGGAGGGGTTATTTGATGATTTCCCACCCCCAAAAAATAAAAAAGGGTGATAAGTGCTCATGCCACCTCTGTATTACAAAAGCCCTTTACTCTACAGTGGGACAATTAAAGACTGGTGTTATTATTTTTGCCGACTCCAAAAAAGGAGGAGGTTCTCAATTCGATTTGTTTCCAGAATTTCATCAAAATCGCTTCAGTACTTTATTTTTCTGTTACAAGTTTTTTGTGTGATCTACAACTAAAAAGGATTAAATAAAAAAACCATTTCCAAAAAAAAGAACAGACAAAAAAATCCGTTGTCAGGTTCTTTTTTTTACCAAAAGGTTTTTAATTGAAAAAAAACAATAAATTCTTCATTTTTGCTCACCGTACTTAGACTAAGTTTCAAGAGCGGTGCGAGCCCGAACAATGAACCAGTATTTACGAGCGGTATGGTCAGAAGCGCAACTCGTAAGCAGGAACACATTAATAAAAGCTGCTGCATATTTTATCTATAGGCGATGTAATAATACCCTTCGGAACATATCTTACCTACATATCCTACCAGTACCTTTCCATCTGTAGGTGATGTATGGATACCAAGCTATCTTCTTTTCTTTCGTATTGTTCTTCGACTGCGAATGCGACTGCGGAGGTTGAGGTCCTCAGTTCAATTTCCAGGTCAGGCAAAGTGTTATCCCGTCGGGGATGCGGGTTGCCCCGTCGGGGCTGCGGGTTGTTCGCAAGAGATAACGCGGCCTCGACATAAAGGAACATGGGTGGTTTTAGTCAGTAGAAGTCTGACACTCCCTTTCGCTCTGCCCAAGAGCGGGAGGGGTTATTTGATGATTTTCCACCCATCATAAAAAAAAAGGCAAAGTGTTATTGGATTTTCTGTAATACTGTGGGCTGTGGGCCTGTAAAGCTCAGGAATGGTGCCCTGAAACAGTTATACGAGGTCGTGGCAGACCACGAAGGAGATGGCGGAACGAACTGGATGTCTTCCTTGAGAATTGGAGAGACGTTGCACAGAATCGTGACCGTTGGAAGGAATGGAGGGAGGCCTTTGCTCAGCAGTGGGACAACATAGGCTAGCTATAATAATAATAATAAAAGTATTAATGAGCAGATCCTATAGACACCAACTGGACATAAATACAGACTTTGTGGTTATTATAGAGTACCTACCTGTGCTACCAGTGCCTTTCCATTTGTAGATCATGACTATCACTACATATTATAAAAATGGAAAAATAAAAAAACTTTTTTGCAAAAAATAAAACCGACTTCAAAAACACAAAAAAGTGAAAAATAACTTTAGCTTCTGAAGTCGGTGACTTTTGTTTGTTTTATTCAGTTTTTTTGTCACCGACTTCAGAAGCTAAAGTTATTTTTCACTTTTTTGTGTTTTTGAAGTCGGTTTTATTTTTTGCAAAAAAGTTTTTTTATTTTTCCATTTTTAGTTGTAATATCCTTTACAAATATTTGATATTCATTAACTTTACGTTGTTAACAATACATGTCACGGTAATAGGCTTATCCGCAATAAAATGGAACTTAACATACCTAACTCTCGAAATCTGGGCGTCCTGTACACATCTGCGTACCCCGTCAGAGCATACAGGCGTGATGGTAAGTTAAGATGTTGCGTAAACAATAAACATCCAAGCGATTGCAGCAATCACGACAGATTTGCCGTCTATTTTTGAAGAGTTCTATTGTATATCTCCGAAGATCAGGATCAGATCTTCACCAAATTTAAATGGGACCACCTCAGGAGTATACTCTTTCAAATAAAAAAAGAATTTTGAGAATTGGTTCACAAATGGAGGAGAAATCAGGTAAAATAAATTTAAAAAAAAAATACATACACACGAACATATAACCTCCTCCTTTTTTGAAGTCGGTTAAAAACAATGTCCACCGCCGCGTCTGTCTGTCTGACTGTTCGGGATAAACTCAAAAACTACTACACCGATTTTCAAGCTGTTTTCACCAATGGATAGAGTGGTTCTCGAGGAAGGTTTTAGTATATAATTTGACCGACATTCACGGCCAAGCTGTGGGCAAGCTATTGATGTATAAAGATACCAAGCTATCTTCTTTTCGTCGACTCTCCCTGGTTGGTCTATTGGCCCCAAATGCAACTGGTGAGGTTATGGTCCTGTTTTCGATGTCTAGATCAGGCAATATCTTATTAGGTTAGCATAATAGGGGATCGGACTGACTCAAAAAATTATGATTCTGTTTAGTCCGTCAGTTAGATTATCGAAAAATATTGGATACGTGTTTTTTGTTTTATCAAATTAATAAAAACTGACCTAGATAAAGCGCGTCAAAGATCATGAGTAGGGGCTTGTAGGTAAAAAATGTACTGACATGTGACGTCACACGAATTTCAAAGCACTGTGTCTTCATTTTTTGTTTACGTGAAAAAATAAAAAACATGTATTTAATATTTTTTGGAAATCTATCAGACTTACTAATAATTTTTTTTTTGTCCGATACCCTACGGAGTCCGAACTAGTGTCCGGTTGATGGCAATAGGCTGGCCCCCTATTTCGATCACAGGTGTGATGTTTGGTTACATTCGTCGAGTCGTGTAGTTTCTAAAGTTCAGCTCCTTCAGACGATTCCTACGATTACTTGTTCGCTGATTTTTGTATGCTATCTATTCAAATCTGCACGGTTCTTTTAAAAAAACATTAGACTACTTGGCATGGTTATCGAATCCTCGTGTCTAGAAGATCATACAAAAATGGCTGCCAGCTCGTCTTACTGTCAGTTCCTTCAACATTTTAATTACATATTTTTCGTTATTTGTGACTACCTATTAGGTATTCTATTATTTCCTTGTTCTGTGACATGTTTAATATTTCAATTTTCAAATTAAAAACAAATAGGTACGTTTACTGCATTTAAATATAAACTTATTATGTTTAAATTTCACCCTATGGTTCTCTTTACATCGTTCGCAGATTCACATGCATTTTGCAACATAAATAAAAGTAAAGACATCATTAATATTAAACTTAAAGTCAACCCTCAATAATATCGTGTACACAAGTACACAACAACAATCAATGTCATGATCACGTCATAAAAAACATAATTAATAAGTATAATTCGCATAAATTAACCCAAAAACGGATCAGGCCACACAAACGGGGGACCAAGCGGAATATTACGTAAATCTTCACTAGTGATGTACGATTCGATAGTTTACGGTATCGATACCACAGGATGCGATACATAGATATTTCGGGTCAATACAAACGAATACTCAACGCTTGTATCAATACAAATGTAGTACGTAAATGGAATGGATTGTATCGTGTAGCATTTTTCTAAATTGCATTGCAATTAGCGAATTTGAATGAGATAACAAAACAATTTCTGGACTTTGTAATTCCTGGATACGATTTACCTTCCAGGCCGGGAGGGTGTAAGGGTTTGTATGGGGGAGATTGTCTAGCCTCGGTGTTAGTAGCTCGGTTGTATACTCTTGCAGTCTACCTGCCTCGGAGTGTCCCGGCGATAGTATACAGCTTTTAGAAGGATTAGGAAATACGAGTAATAAGTATCTTACGATTTGTATAGGTCTTAAGTATCGATACAAATGCAAGTACGGTACATCCCTATTTTAATGTAATGATACAAAAATAAGCATCGTACATCCCTATTATAACATTACAAGTCTACCGAGGGCCCGTATGATACCCGAATGCCTTTTAATTCGTGATACTGAACCGTATTAATATTGCAATCAATCATCCGTGTTTAAAATGCGACGATTAATTGTTTAAGGCTCCTCTCTTGAAAAAGCTTAAAAACAGCGTGCAGATGAAGCAATTTTTCATCGGCACTTACAGAGAAATTACATCTGAGAAAAATTGTTAGTAATCTACATGATATGACACGTAATTTGGTTTAGCCATAATTTTTGTATCGGTATCACATAATAAGAAAAAAAATTCACAAAATCACCTCTAAATCGTTGAATGGAACCATTTTAATCCTTCATTTTTTAACAAAATAATATTAAAAAAAATCTACTGCTTTGAAATACAAAGGAAAATAATTTGGTTTTGTTACTTTTTAAAAATATGTATTATTTTAATTATAATAAATGAAAAATGCGTCCGTTTAAAGTCCGTATCTACGACCGAGAGGGGTAGTTTGTATGCACAAGGTCATTGGCGTGAATACAAGCCTTAAGGGGAATTTGTTGTATGTTTAAGTTTAAAAAGTGATCAAGAAAGTTGAAGTCGAATCATTTCTTTTTAAATTACTGACTACAGTAAATCATAATAATTACAATTTTGTTTCTTAATTGACAACTAACTATGTAATTTTGGCTGACCTTTCTGAAGAACGTAACGGTTAAGCTAAATGTGTCTATGGCCTCTATTCTTTTTTCTCTCTTTTTTCCGTTCTTTTACATGGCTTACTAAGAAGTTTAGTAAGCCATGTAAGTTTAGTCTAGTTTCTTTGGTCTTTTGCTCCTCAAATGAGGTGTACTCTACTCTACTCGAATGCACTAAATGTCATTTTCTTTATTCCTCTGTATCTCACTTCCCTACCAACCGATCACCAGACAATTTTTAGCTGAACCCTTGTAGACTGACCCGTGGTGCTATTATTATTTACTCTTGGTAATTAAGAAGACACTAAACCAATTTCAAAGAAGATCTGGACACAGGTAATTTCTCTTAAAGTCTCCTAGCAACAGTTACTCAGTGAAAAGGAGCAGATGGTTGAGTTCCGTTCGCACAGTGAGTGAGCAACTGAACAGGAACGTGCAGTTCAGGGTGCTGTCTCATGTATGATTTGTAATGCTCCCTGCTTGGTACGTGAGCACGTGTGTCGGGTGAGGCTATGGTGTTAGGAGTAGCGGGAAGCGGAATTTATGTAACAAAAGCGGAGTGTTAAGAATGTTATGGCAAAAAAGGAAGGAACAATGAAAGAAGAAGACATGTTGCGCCGACCCCAAATGAATTAGGATAAGAGCAAGAAAATCTGATGATTAAACGGAGCACCTCTTAGCTGGTGACTTAGATTATCAAACTGCGTACAACTGGCTGTAGAAGTGTTCAATTCCCAAAATAATCTCAAGCTTCGAAACCGACGCGAACCGGTTCAACCGAGTCTGACTGATGGAACACTGGTAGATTCTAGCAAAGTTTGGAGCATATTGAGAAGAAGCTTAGACCTCACCAAACGGATTCACTTCAGGCCTGAAGTTAATATTTAGACCGTACAACGCGAGCGAACAAATATGTGATCACTACCGGTATTGAACCGTGACCACGGAAACATTTCTGAATATTATAAATATGCTATTTAACCACTAACTAACGTCTGATATGATTGGCCTATACCCAATAGTGGGTGAATCCGGGTTGTGGATGATGCACCCGTCTGATTTCATAAGTTATTTCTGGAACTAAATCGCTCCGCTCATCACAGAGCGATTCGATACTAAGGGCGGCGGCAGATGTGTCCGCGGGTCGCGTACGTGCGCGTTCGTATCGCGTCGACAACGTGTGTCGCGCGCCTTAGCCACGTGATGTAGTACTTGTGGTTGCAGACTGTTATTGTAAATACTGAGGGAGTGGTTCTCAGCCGAATGCGAATGAAACTTATATAATAATATTATAACTATTTTCCCGTAAGGAGTAGGCAAAGACTGCGTGTTGTTCGAAAGAGATACCGCGGCCCCGAACACAGAGGGCTAAGAAGGAACGTGGGTGGTTTTTAGTGAGTAGAAGTCTGTGGGAGGAGTTCTTTGATGATTTCCCACCCTCTAAAAAAAGGTGTACCAACCATTGATAGTATACAGGGTGTAAACGAACCCTTCACGCATCCGACAACCAAGCATTCTGTACATCAAACCAAGTACCCCTACGCAAAAATTTTTGCTGGGAAATGACTTTTTTTTTTGGGTCAAAAATCACATTTTACGGTAAAACTCAAAGTAGCACTCTTAAAACATTGTGCTAGTGGATGTTTTGAATAGTAAACGGGTCATGGAAGTAATTAAAGTAAAGTTAAAACCTGAAATACTAGTATTTACAAAAACAGCTGTGAAAAATATTGAACTTTGACCCCCAATATCTCCGCAACTAGGAGGTTCCCAGGTGTGGTCTAGAACAAAAAAATGATCGCAGTGGTGGGGAGAACAAATGTCCTTCGTTTGCGTTAAGGGTACTTTTACACCCTTTATACATATATCGCAAGTTTTATTCAAGTCCCTTGTAATATATATAATAAATAGAGGGTGAGGGTATTGCAATAGGCTGACAGACATTTAGGCACTGTGGCGAAATTCCAGATGGACAAAATCCTGCGACACTTTGCCTTAGGGATCGAATCCAGAACCTCCTGCTCAGCAGTATCGCTTACAAACACTAGACCAATGAGCAATGATTAAAACCGTGGCTATGACCATTGTGAAAAATTATTGCTATTTTAACCGTGGCTATGAAATGGCTATTTGTGAAAAACAATAGCTAATACCAGTTTTAAAATAATTATCTTAATTTTTTATGCGTGGAAGTTTAAGATCCAAGACTTTGTCCCCCTAAATTGACAGCCCCGTGCCTAGGCGTTATCTACCTAATCTTATTGCTAAATAATTATTTTGGAGTCAGTGACCTGGAAGTCTGACAACCAGTCTTACCAAAAGAAAAATAAAAATGTTTCCAGCTTTTTAGTTAGTCACTTTTTACCCGAATGCGACGAAGCCCGAAAGGAGGGTTATTTTACTATGTAGACAATTTAACTTTTTAATACGATTTGTCACTTTGAATTTCTTTTAAAGATAAAAGTAATATTTATTTATATAATTTCCTTTTCAAACCCTTTATTTTGATACCCTACTCGATGAAATCGGAAAAAAAAGAATTCTAACTCAACGATATGGCCCCCAAAATCCACCATTTTTCGTTATTTTTTAATTTTTAATATAGCCAGTGACATTCGCGCTACCAAGACAAATCTAACGATGTATGCTTTATCCAAATCCCTTCATCCGTTTAGGAGTAATGAGGAAACAAAAAAAACATACATACAGATCAAACACATAACTCTCCTTTTAGACTACGCTGCAGTCGGGTAAAAAGGTATCGTATTACCCAGTATTGAATGGGTTGTGGAGGACAGATTGCCAGTCGCTCCTTGTATAATACTGGTGCATCTGGTTAGACTGGAAGCCGACCCCAACGTAGTTGAGAAAAGGCTAGGCAGTTGATGGATGCAGCAGAATACCAGTATTTTACATGGAGTGACTGCCTAACTGACCTCCACAACCCAGTTACTACAGTAATACGATACTTTTTGGTAAGACTGGTTATCATACTTTCAGGCTACAGGCTGACGACTGTCAAAGATCTACAAAAGACAAATGAAAAAACATGTCAGATATACTTTTTTGCAACAGCTGACGCCGAAACACACATTCTGGAAAATTCCACTAGAACTTGGAATCCCGCAACCAAGCAAAGAGATGATAATAAATTATCTTCGTGGCCCCGTAACTTATTTCAACCGATATGTTCTTATTTAAAATTTTAAAGGCACGTTTTTGGGCTCCGCGCGCTTTCTGGAACATGTCGACTCCCGCGCATAAATTTGAAACGAAGACCTTTCTTTTTTTCGTTCAAGTTTTAAATGGAATCGGTTTACGTAAAATGAAAAAAAGATGTTGTTTTTTGTGTACGTATTGTTATTATCGAGTACATAATACTTGATAACATTCTTATGCTCATGAGGAGCTCGTAGCTTAATAAGAACTGCCACTCGGGTCGATCTTTAGGTAAAGTTGTGCTTGCCTAGGTCGGTCTGTGGATGGGTGACTGCCCGACATACCGAGATTCCTCCGTGCCTCGGAAAGCACGTTAAGCTGTTGGTCCCGGCTGCCATATATAGATCTTTGGCAGTCGTTACAGGTAGTCAGTGACCTGAAATTCTGACATCCAGTCTTACCAAAGAGTATCGTATTACCTAGTATTAACTGGGTTGTGGAGGTCAGATAGGCAGTCACTCTATGTAAAATACTGGTATTCAGCTGCATCCGGTTAGACTGGAAGCCGACTCTAACATAGTTGGGAAAAGGCTAGGCAGATGATGATCATTCTTATGTTCATTGCCATAATGTTATAAGTTTTTTAAAAAACGGTTTTCAATTTAATAAGTTTTTAACCCCCAACGCAAAAACGACGGGGTGTTATAAGTTTGACGTGTCTGTGTGTATGTCTGTGGCATCGTAGCTCCCGAACGTATGAACCGATTTTATATAAATTGGTTCTCGTGACATTCCCTAGCATCTGACCTTATCATTTGACTCAATTAGTAACCAAATTCGGAGGATATAAAATTAATTACAATACCCGTAATATCTTTCAGTTTGTTATTTCCGTTATTTGAGTATTTTGTATTGCTTATCATTCTCTTGTTTAATATTTTATATGTTTTTCCTTGATAAGAAATAATAATATGGGTATACTATTTTTCCGTTATTAAGGAATAATATTGATTGTGAGCTTGTTTGAAACAGGAAAGAAGTTATAAGGTAACTTGATTACTATTGTGAAACATTTACAGATAGCTGGGACAAACTGGATGTTGAAGGCAGTCAGCAACATTTTAATTTCATAAAAGACAGATAATCTTGTAGGTAGTTACTATCTAACATATCCCTATCATCATCTGCCTAGCCTTTTAGATTTAGAGAATTGGCTAGTAGAGATTTGAAATATGGAGAAACTAATCTAATACAAAGACAAGTAACCATTCTTCGTCTTCTTCTACTATCTTTTATTATTCAACCTTTTTTGTGTTAAGTTTTCCTAAATTCATCTTGTGTAATTTTGTATTGTATTGCACTTTTATTTTGTTTTTTTTTTGTCAGTCCGTTCGCATGTCTAACATTATATCTAGTTATACAGGGTAGCCTTTAATTGGCCATAGAAACTGTAATAATAATTTTTGTAATATATTTTAATGTATCGCTGTTGGTTACCTAAAGAAATAAATAAATAATACGACACGACATGACGACACGGTTGGCGCAGTGGCTCAAGCAATTGACTGCTGCGCTGCGTGTCGCGGGTTCGATCCTCGCACGGAAAAATATTTGTATGGCCTCCAGGTAGTTGTTCCGGATCTGGGTATTTGTGTATGTGAGTTTAAGTGTTTGTGAACGCACCCACGATTCAGGAGAAATTCCTAGTGTGAGGCAACGTTTCTTTTAAAAAATGGCACAGTAGCTGAGAGAACGACTGTGGCGCCGTGTGCTGCGGGTTCGATCCCCGAACGGAACAAATATCTACAGATAACTGCTCCGGGTCTAAGTATTTGTGAATGTGAGTTTAAATGTTTGTAAACGTATCCACACGTGGAGCAATGTTTAAAAAAAAAAAATATAATTATCCTTATTCTCCATTCTTCCTCTCACTTCTTGTGAAATGCTGGTATTCAGCTGCATCCAGTTAGACTGGAAACTTACTCAAACATGGTTGGGAAAAAGGCTAAGCAGATGATGATGGTGTTCGTAAAATTGTCGTAGGTCAAGGGCGGGTTCATTCACCATGCACACAATGTTTATCATCAATTTTATTCAAATATTTGAGTTGGTTACTCATTTTGTGAAAAAAGTGTAATAAAAACTTCAATTTAATTAATATTTTGTTATTGAATCCGCTTTCGTGTTGTTACGCAATTTACTTAACATCTTGTAGAAACTAAATAATTTTTCAGTGAGGTATTAATAAAAAAAAAACTTGTAGCCCAATTCTGGATCGACACAATTTAGATTGCAATCGACACGCTTAGAAGAAAAATAAGAAACAAGTTAGTATAAATCACAAAAATATTATATTTATTTGAAAAGATAAACAAAATAGTACAAAGCTAAGGTAATCAGAGCACTTAGAAGAAGATTATTTACGAAAAAAAAACCTGAAAAAAAATTGTAATTTGTAGTCAAAACGAAGATTTTATTTTCACGTCGAGACTACACCAACGTTGTCTTGGCTTAGATTTGTAGTTTTGAACAGTACAGTCTTTACCCATCATTACCTGACTCCTCTTCTCACATCACTTGCACTCTTCTTCTTTATACGAGGGGTCAGGTAATGCTGGGCACTGACTGTACGCAGCGGTTGAAATGACATCTTAGTGGCTCCCATGTAGTAAGTGGTTCAGAGAACAGTAGCATCACACGTGGATTTTCTTTCTTAATCGAAAGCAACCGACGTTACATCTAGAAAGTAAAAATATAAAAATGCATTAGAAGGTACCTTTAACAATGAGGAAATTCTTTCTGTTTTTAACAAGTCACTCATCATTAACTGGCTATAATAATAAGAGTAGAGGAAGACCAAAGAAACAATGGGTGGACTGTGTGAAGGATGACACGGCTAGAAAGGAGGCGACTGCTGACATGACGAGAAATAGAGAAATATGGAAGAAGAAGACATGTTGCGCCGACCCCAAATAAATTGGGATAAGGGCAGGAGAATGATGATGATGACGACTCATCATCATCTCCCTGCCTTTTCCCAACTATAATATGTTGGAATCGGCTTCCAGTCTAACCGGATGCAGCTGAATACCAGTATTTTACATGGAGCGACTGCCTATCTGACCTCCACAACAAAATTAGTACTGGATAATACGGTACTGGTTGACAGTGTCTGGTTGACTGCTAGACGAATTTGTGCCACATTGATCTTCTTGATTGGCATTAAATATACTACTTTATTTTTATATTGACTGTGTTGGAATTATATTTATTTTGTGTGTCTGTCGCATGCCGAACGAGCTGTGGGCCCATAAAGCTCAGGAATGGTGCCCTGAAACAGTTACACGAGGTCGTGGCAGACCACGAAGGAGATGGCGGGATGAACTGGATGTCTTCCTTGAGAATTGGAGAGACGTTGCACAGAATCGTGACCTTTGGAAGGAATGGAGGGAGGCCTTTGCTCAGCAGTGGGACAACATAGGCTAGCTATAATAATAATAATATAATAATAATTGTGTGACTGTCTCTAAAGTTTTAATTGTGTTTCTAATATGGTTTATGTTACCTGAAATAAATGTTTTTTTTTTTATATTTGTTGTGGATCTTCCCGTTGGTTGGGCGATTAATCTTCAGGTCGTAACTGCTAGATTTAAGACAGAATAGACGGGATTTAAGTTAACCTTTTTTTCTGGAGGGTGGGAAATCATCAAATAACTCCTCCCGCTCTGGGCAGAGCGGTTGGGAGTGTCAAACTCGTACTAACTAAAAACCTCCCATGTTCCTTCTTAGCCCTTTGTGCCGAGGCCCCGGTATCTCTTTCGAACAACCCGCAGCCCCGACGGGATTTAAGTTAACATTTAGACATATTAAAAAATACCTGTGCTAAAAATGTCTTTCAACAGTGAAACCGTTTGCAAGCATTTCATGAGAAAGATTGAAACATGACATCTTTCACCACCGTAATTTTCGATACAATGACATCTCGGTTGAAGGTTCTCGTTCAAGGAGCAACTAGCATTATTTAAACAATAGTTTTGACATACGTTAACTTCACATCGTTCTCCTGCATAACCCTTATGACATCTGAAACAATGATTACACATTAAACCGAGATTACACAATAAGGATGTTAACTGACTAAAAAAAATATGATTCTAATTAGTCCGGTATATCGGGTGGTCACCCATCCACAGACCGACCTAGGCAAGCACAGCTTTACCTAAAGATCGACCCGAGTGGCAGTTCTTATTAAACCACGAGGTCCTCACCAAATGCAGCTGAATACCAGTATTTTACATGGAGCGTTTTCCTGTTTATCTGATCTTCAGAACCCAGTTAGTACAGGAAAATACGATGTAACTACTGTCACAATCTACAAAATGACAGGCGGTACCAACAGCTTGACGTGTTTTCCAAAACACGGAAACTCCAAATGTAATGGTTAGTGACCCATCTACGGACCAACCTAGGGAAGCGTGGCTTAACCCAAAGATCGACCCGAGCGGCTATTATATTATATTTAGCCACAACTTCCTCGAATATTTAAAATACTTATAAATGAGATCGAATTATTTTTTTTAATTACCCGCATGTCGGTTTCGCTTCAGCATTAGTAGTACAATCTCCTTTGAAACAATAATTTTGGCAAATGGATCCATCTGGTGATATATTTGTTGAGGCATTGTCATCCGTCACTGTGTTATTTGATAAAAACACCTTTAGCAGTTTGCAGTCTTGAACTTGATCATCTATTTTAAAACTGGGAACTAATTTTCTTGACCGCCCAATTGAAATTTCATTCGCCTCTGCAAATATTGTTGAAGTCTTTGATAATACTAGAACAGTTTCATGGCCCCAGAAAGACACGTAGATGTAACCTTCTGAAATGGTCAGTGCGTTCGGCTCCTTGCTCGTCCCCGTGAAAAATACTTTTAAATTCTTTCCATCCAAATCGGCACGTAAAATAATATAATGCGATGTTTCTCTAACAATCCAGAACAGTTTTTGTATTTGTTGGTCAATGGCCAAACAATGACGAAGATGAAGTTGATCGCTAGTTATTATAATTTCTCTCTCGTTACCATCGAAGCTGACTCTCTCTATTACGGACCTTGATGTATTTGGTTTCCAAACAATTTGTTCGGTCGACACGTAAATACACCTGTAATTTGTGAATCACAATTAATTTACGTAACAAAATAGTTCAAAATACAGTATTTTTTATAGCTAGGAAATCATCAAATCAATCGACTCCCGCTCTAGGCGGAGCGGAAGATAGGATCAGACTTCTACTGACTAAAAACCACCTATGTTCCTTCTTAGCCCTTTATGCTCTGGGGCCGCAGTATCTCTTGCGAACATCCCGCAGCCCTGACAGGCGTCGGCCCTTCCGAGCCCACTGTTGCTGACATCTCTTTGAGGCGTGAGTGGAACGTGCCGTCGACACGGCCTGTCGTCACAAGATAGACGGATGGTGAGCCAGCCCTTTGCTCACCGTTCACAGGCATAATCTAAAATTGTTGATATAAAAACTATCGTCCAAATTACCTTTTACAGCTATCCACGGCGATAGCAACGGGTTCATAAATTTCATCAGACCAGGCTAACATTATTCCCTCTGAATGTATCTTTGATCCTGGTTTTAATAAAAGCGATTTGATGCTTATTGTATATGAGTCAATCCAGAAGATGATTTGTTCGACCGGATCAAAGGCTAAATCCCCAGTATCATGTCTATATCCATTGAAAGTTACAAAAGTTTCGGTTGTATTAGTTGCTAAGTCATAACTTAGAATGTTCGATAAGTCGGCAAAGAAAAGTTTGTTGTTTACTTCGTCGTAAAAAGTAGTGTAAACATTCGTCACTGGAATATTTACTGACTGTGGCTTTCTTCCGTTCGTAAAAAATTCAAGTTTACCATTGGAGACCGCGACAAAGTCTGAAACATAAAAATCCAATAATTGTTTTCCAAACTGACAACTTTTGACGTACTTTTATTATTTTTTCCTAATCATAGTCGTACTTATATCCTATACTAGCTGATGCCCGCGGCTTCGTCCGCGTGGATGTCGGTAATCGCGACCGATGTCGGTTTTCGCTACCCCAAAAGTAATCCCTTCACCTTTTTTTTGGAGGGGGGCGGGAAATCATCAAATGTCTCCTCCCGCTCTGGGCAGAGCGGGAAGGAATGTCAGACTTCTACTGACTAAAAACCGTCCTTCTTAGCCCTTTGTGCCGAGGCCGCGGTATCTCTTTCGAACAACCCGCAGCCCCGATGGGCCCTTTCTACCCCTTACAACCCTTTTTCGCGTTTAAAAGTAGTCTATGTCCTTTGCCAGGCTCTTGAGCTATCTGTGTACCATATTTTATTTACATCGGATCTGTAGTTTTGGCGTGAAAGCACGACAGACAGACAGACAGAGTTACTTTCGCATTTATAATATTATTGAGTGTGGTAGTATGGATGATGGTTGTGGTTTAACAATACAATGTTTAATCTAAGGCAGCAAAAGGGTTTTTAGCAGGGCAATAAGTGCATGGAACCGATCCAGTCCATGAAACTGTTGGAGTGCCGGATAGCATGAGGGATGTGGTGCAAACGATAAAAATAGATGATAGGTCTATACTTCAACAGTTTGGGTTGCGGTTTTTTGGACCTCTATTTAATGATAAGCTATCAATAAAAAGGCATCCGAAAAGATAGAGCAGTTTAGAATAAATAAACAATATTGATTAGTTCCAGGCCTAACTTAGAATTGCATTTAGTAAGTCACAAGATACAAAACATGTGCAACTGGGTTTAAACTCAGAAGATTCCTGTACTATAAACACTGGTTACTTTCAAAAATAAATATTACAATATTAATTTATTAATAAATATATTTTACTTGCGACCCAAAACTAAAGGAAAAAAAGTCCGTGATTGGACCTGTCCTATTGTATGTATTATAATGCTGGGCTGAGAAAAAGATGGATGAAAAACGATTGCTTTCAACTGAGATGAGAATGTTGAGATGAATGTGTGGAGTGTTAGGAATGGATAAAGTAACGAATGAGTATATTAGAGGAAGTTAGAAACTTCCTCTCATACATCATTATCATAATTTTGAGTGAGTTAAGGAAGTTTTTGTTTAACATGAAAAAAAAGAAAGAAAAACAGGGGGAATAAAATGGCCACTTTAGCATCATGATATGAATTGCGTTAAACATCGTAAAATTAACCTTTCCATAGTAGTAACTGCTTCAGTGACCATTTTACGAATTTTAACGCAATTCGTCATTATTTTCCTGATCTATTTTCCTAAAATTAAATGGTCACATACGCAGTTACTATTGTGAAAGGTCCATTTTACGTTTAAAACGCAATTCATATTAGGATCTGCTAAATTTGCGTTTTATACCCCCAGATCAGAGGCCCTTGGATGGCATACAATTCTGACACAAGGTTATACACTAAACACATGAGAAAGAAACTAAAATGTACTCACCCAAGGAGAATGCTTGGGGTATCCCCACGGACAGCGTTGCTAGCACCAGTATACACTGAGCTTTACTCATTGTAACCTACCCCTTATAAAAAGCTTTTGAAACAAACTAGAGGTGGAGATGCGACCACTTTTGGTGGCCACTGGCACGATATTGAAGTTAATGCGTATTTTCCTTCGACAAACAAAACTTAATTTAAATATTACAGTTAATTAATAAAAGGTATGTTAAACAATAGTGGCTGATAAAAGCAACTCTTATCAGGTAATAACAAGTTGTTGTTTTCAGGAACTGTTTTCCTAGAAACAGGATTAAATTGCGAATTATAGAGCATAGCAACACGTTAATTATGAAGATCGCTGATGTTGTATCCGTGCCGATGCTTGTCAATTTATTTTATCTCCGATGCATCCAAGACGTCAGAGATCGATTGCGCAAATTGGTATTTGTTCTATAAACTTTAAGAGTTATTAATTTTGTCATACTAATTCAGTAATTAAATGTATTTAAAATCATTCCGGTTTCATTGGTACTCCAATCTTCTCTTTAGCTATCTGATCCCACTTATTTGGGACCCACGGGATAAACGCATGCGCGGCGACACGTTGAGCCGGAGGGACGGGAGCTCCGTCCCGCCGGCTCCTCGCCACGCCTCGCGTAAAATACTGGTATTCAGCTACGTCTGGTTAACTTGGAAGCCGACCCCAACATAGTTGGGAAAAGGCTAGGCTGATGATGATGACACTGAAGGCTTTGATTTAAGGATAAAAGTGTAACTTTTTAATGTGCTATTGAATTTTTTTTTATTAATTATTAAGATATTTAAATTAAATCAACTATTATTCTTCCTTTCTTTCCTTGCCCTGTTTACCACTTTGAGTGTTAACCTGATTAGTGAAGATATTTTATTACAGCATCAACCAACCAGTATTCTATCAGCGTCTAAAACAAAAACTGTAGTCTCAGGCACTGTACCAGTTTAATGCACAGAGGGATATGTCAGAAAATAGTGGACAAAAACTAGATTCTACTTATTTACTATGAAATTTACAATCCCGACACTTTACAAGTATTTGCTATTTCGTTATGGTATGGATAGGAAAAAGTGGAGCGATCGTGTTTTGTTTTTTAATTTCATGTCGTGAGAAAAATAGAAACTGCGTTACAGTAGGTAGTAATAGAGTAGTTGATAAAAAAAAAACATAAAATATGGGATACATATTTTTTCACGTAAATAAAAAAATTAAGACTCGTATGACGTCACATTGCAGCACATTTTTTACCGGAAAGTGACGTCACAAGCCCCACTCATTTTTGATGCGTTTTGTCTTCGTTTTTTTTTAGTAATTTGATAAAACAAAAAACACGTATCCAATCTAATATTTTTAATAATCTTTACTGACGGACTAAACAGAATCATATTATTTTTAGTCAGGAAACATCCTTATTAAATGTGTTTGCTTCTACAATAGCTATTAAAATAAGGTGGTAATATTTCTTGTGATTTTAAAACCTACTTCTACAGAGCCCTGAACCTGTGTCAGAGTTTTGGTCTAGTGGTTGCAAGTGTGACTGCTGAGCATGAAGTGGAAAATCATCAAATAACCCCTCCCGCTGTGGGCAGAGCGAATGGGAGTGTCAGACTTCTACTGACTTAAAACCACCCATGTTCCTTCTAAGCCCTTCATGTCGAGGCCGCAGTATCTCTTGCAAACAACCCGCAGCCCCGACAGGCGTCGGCCCTTGCGGGGCCCATATTGCTGACATCACTTTGAGGCGCGCGTGGAACACGATCGCGCCGTCGACGCGACTTTTTTTTTGGGTCAAAAATCACATTTTACGGTAAAACTCAATGTAGCGCTGTTAAAACATTGTGCTAGTGGATGCTTTGAATAGTAAACGGGCCATGGAGGTAATTTAAGTAAAGTTATAACCTGAAAAACTATTATTAACAAAAACAGCTGTGAATTTTTTCCCTAACTAATATCTCCGTAACTAGGAGGTTCCCAGGTATGGTCTAGAACAAAAAAATGATCGCAGTGGAGGGTAGAACAAGTGCCTTTCATTTGCGTTAAGGGTACTTTTACACCCTAAAAATTGAGTCATACCGTAAAACGTGATTTTACACCCCAAAATAAAGTACCCAGTAATAATTAGTGAGTTAAGGTTGCTTAGTTTAATGTACTAAATGCTTGGTTAATAACTTCGTGGCGAGTCTGTTTGCACGTCTTATACAAAAATCGAAAGTCATTTATTCAAAATAGGCTGATAATCAGCACTTTTCGAACATCAAAATTTACTTTACTTTACTTATTTACAAGTGACAGTCCCCCAAAACGCCCACCCTTCGACACTTCCTAGTGTTTTTGCTGGAAAGAAGAAGTAGCGGAACGAACTCCCCAGCAACACATCTGTCTGTTTGGTTAGAAGAACCAGACTCGATACAATAGAAAGGTGTAACTTAATAAATTACGACTGACTACAGACACAAATCAATAAAAAAAAGTATTATAAGTAATAATAAAAACATAAAAAAGACATAACATATCAGTAAACTAATTATGGAGAAAGAACATAAATAACAAACATTGTCTTGTGTTCAACTCAGCGACCAACTATTCTTATCATTTAAGTAGTCGTTAATGGAATAGTAAGCTTTTAAACAAATATTAGATTTTACTTTGGCTTTTAATGCAAGTCTAGAAAAGAAGATGGCGGTTTGTTATAAAATGTTATACCGAGCCCTACGAATGAATTATGAACTTTGTGAAGTCGGTTAAAAGGAGCGCGTAGTTTATGCTTATTTCTAATTTTAAAATATATTATATAGCAAATAATACTGTTGGCATACTTTATCGATATGATTCATTATACACCTCATCACTGTAGATGCTCAAAAGGGGATTAAGTGGATTTTTTTTATTGTTACCATTAGAGCACCACGTAAAAACATTGATTGGTGCTCTAATGCAAAAAAAAATATAAAGGCATTCCCTTTGGTGCTCTAAGCACAGATGCTAAAAATAGGTGCTGTAACGGGAATACTTCATTTTAAATGATTAAAATATACGGTGCAATAACATGAAGGTTCTCATTTAAGTGTCACTCTCTCAAGACATATTTATGTTATAAGGAAGTTATTTCAATAATAGCATGTTCTTAGCATTAGACCACACAGCAGGCTTGCCTAACACCTCATAAACCAGATTAGTATCAATAAAACAAAGATAGTCTTCTAAAGATCAATGCCCTATTTATTGCGCTATTACAAATGTTGGACCTAGATTAATATTATAGAAACTTAACGCACTTTTTTATTGGTTCTTGAATTGGAAAATAATTAAGTAAAATTATAATATACTAGCGAACCTGGCAGACGTCGTCCTAGCCGGACAGCAGCACCACCTACCGTGTCCAATTGTGAATCTAAACCATTTTGGAATACACTGAAACACGTACAAAATTTTTCTTCAAAATCGGTCTAGCTGTTTAAGAGGAGTTCAGTGACAAACACACGTACAGTAGAATTATATATATAACTAGCTGATGCCCGCGGCTTCACTCGCGTGGATGTCGGTCAAATTATATACTAAAACCTTCCTCTTGAATCACTCTATCTATTAAACAAAACCGCTTCAAAATCTGTTTCGTAGTTTTAAAGATTTAAGCATACATAGGGACGGACAGACAGCAATAGCGACTTTGTTTTATACTATGTAGTGATAGTGATAGCGATAGTGAAGATGTTAGTATAACATCACGCATGTAATCCCCGAAGGGTAAGTCTGAGGTGTACGTACCCATTTGTACACCCACATTTCACCAGTATTATATTAAAATATTGCCTGTCTCGTTGGTCTAGTGGTCGCAATCGCGACTGCTGAATTTGAGGTCCCGGGTTCAATTCACGGGTCGGGAAAATTGTTATTGGGATTTTCTGAAAGGCATTCCTCAGTAGCTGGCTCGGAGTGTTTATCTGTTCCTGGTTGATGGCCATAAGCTCGCCTCCTATTACAAGGGACGTAAACATAACTGGCGGAATGTGGGTGTACTATTAGTACATCTCTGCCTAACCCTTCGGGGATTAAAGGCGTGATGATAGATAATTTAATAAATTAAGGCGACAATAAATGCCAGCGACCTTGAGCGAGTGGATGGAGCTTGCGTCACTCCCTGTGACCGCGAAACGCATCTCCGCAATGCACGCTCGTAATTTCGTAGGGAAACTATACGTTTCAAATAGTAAGGTCTATCCAGCCCGATTTTTTATCACCATACAAAATTATGTTCGAGAATAAGAATATGCTATTCACAAAAAAAACTATTGATTGGACTAAAAACATAAAACATTATGACCCTATTCCATGTTGCTTGTAGAATTATTTGGCAAAAAAACAGAACGATCACATATATTTTAGTTTTTTCTCGTTAAAAGAAATTTTTAGAGGTATCTTCGCGTTTTTTTTCTATCGAGTAAAATTAGTTAATTATATTCTGTTTCAACACACTATGTCACTATTAGCGTATATCCTGAAGAATATCATATATTTTTCTGATTTAGTTTACTGCAGAGAATCATATAATTTAACGCATTATAAAACTCGCGTTAAGCTCCTGTTGTCCCCTTAATGTAAATCCTATTAACCATGCAATGTAAACAAAACACAAGAATGCCGAGCATTTACTCTAACAGGAACTAGTAGTTGAATGTCCAAGTCGATCAATCACCGATGCGTACGTCGGAACGACGACGCAGGGAATGAAAACGACAAAAATGTCTCTAGCTCTCGATATGAGACGATCGACATCATTATAATGTAGGCATTAGTGTTGCAGTCCACGAATCGGAACGCACATGAAGTTTTTCATCATCTGCCTAGCCTTTTACCAACTATGTTGGGGTCTGCTCCCAGTCTAGCAGATGCAGCTTATCTGACCACAACCCAGGGAAAATTGACCAGTGCCTACTTAAATCGATTATCTAAAATCAACAAATTATGACAGCCGGAACCAATAGTTTAAAGTGTTTTCTGAGACATGGAAGTAACCTAGTATGTAGTTTAAGTGGTTAGCCACAGAACAAACTAGGCAAACACTGTTTAACCTTACCTGATTGGTGATTGATCCGAGTTGGCTAGTGGGTAGTAGGTTATTACTTAACCACGAGACACACACGCACATAAAATGTAATGCTTAAATAAGGTTTCAAAATCGTTTACACAGGAAGTCCGAGGTTCGACATTTCTATATCACGTTTCTGATAACTGGGTCCCGAAAGGTTTTGTAAATAAATTTTCTTTCTTTTTGTGTAATTTATCTGGGTCAAAAGATTTTATTTTTCAGAATTTGTCAGAATTTTCACAAACCGGTCAAAGTCAAAAAGTCAAAGTCAAAGATCTTTATTGTGAGACAGTGGTTACAAAGTTGTTAGCACTGTGTTAATTTTGATGTGCGGTTGGTTGCTGCTGCTGGTCTAAGAATGGATTCTTAAAAATCGCCGTTAAAAGATTTAATTTCATCATCTGCCTAGCCTTTTTCCCAACTATGTTGGGGTCGGCTTTCAGTCTAACCGGATGTAGCTGAGTACCAGTATTTTACATGGAGCGACTGCCTATCTGACCTCCACAACCCAGTTTTAATTTATGAAACATAATAACCATTTATTGACGTTAACTGAATAGGAACACACGGAAAAACATTAATATTTTAATTACCTGGAGCTAGCTAACGTAAAAGTATTATAACAAATAGTTAGCCTTGACAAATAAACAATTATCTTTTAATTTATAGAAAATATCACCATCATCTTCCTGCCCTTGTTTCATGTTATTTGTGGTCAGTGCAACACGTTTTTTCTTCCATCTTCCTCTGTTAACCTTCCACTAACATTAATATTATTTTTTCTTACATTATCATTCCTCACACAATCCATCCATCGTTTCCCTATTTCGACAAAATATAAACAAGAAAAATATATTTTTGCACACAATTGCAACAACTAGTTGGACCGTCTCCCCACACATTAACAAGCGCACCACTAATCGACACCCATCGTGTGTGGTCCGCTCCAACAAAAACTGTCGTAAGCACAACACGAACATCGTGTAAACATAAATTAAATTCCTACTGGCTGTTTGTTTAATTTTTTAGACCAGCCATAGAACTTCTTAAGTAGCTGCCGTATTAATATTGATTAGGTCACAGTTTGGCTTAGTAGTTAGTAGGGATGTGTTGTTTTTGATGTTGGTTCATGGTAATGGGGCATAATTTCGTGTGTGGAATTTTGAAGTGTTTTTGACAGTGGTGTGGGTAGTGAGGCTTATGAATGATGGAGTTTGCTACCAGAAAACGGTTGGAGATAACTCTAAAATACAATGACTTGTTAAAATTTTTGCTAATGACACAATTTAATGGTCATTATAGGTTACTGAAGGTTTATCGAAATCCTTATGGAATATGGATTAATTTGTGTTTGTAGTGATCTATGTAATCTATGCGCAAATTTTGGAGACCACGACAGTTTCCAAAATATACTCATAGATTTCAATTCGTTTGACTAAAATTATCAAGTTAAATTGTCATTTAGATAACTGTTAAGTTACAATAGGTAGACATTTCATCGAACCAAATACCTAAACACGCTTAAACTTAAACTCGGCTAGAATTAATTCCCACGGCATTTACTAAAAAGGCAAAAAAAAACACCATTTTAAAACCATTGAATAGACGTTTTTCGAAACGTATC
The DNA here is from genome assembly GCA_949774965.1 of Diarsia brunnea. Taxonomy (NCBI): domain Eukaryota; kingdom Metazoa; phylum Arthropoda; class Insecta; order Lepidoptera; family Noctuidae; genus Diarsia; species Diarsia brunnea. Next base: position 1,772,199 of record OX459009.1, read on the forward strand.
GAACAATCCGTCGGTTTGTCTGTCGGTCAGACAGTCAGACGGTCAGACATCGGGACATATCCCTAATTAATGATCTAGCAAACGAAGCCGCGCCTGCGCAAACTGATCGAATGAAAACCGACGCAAAAACTAGTATAAATACATCTATAATGATTGCGCATCCATTGAGATAGTTAACTCGTGTAGAATTTAAAGGCTTCATTTTACATTCTCATTTCTACCTCTTTGGTCAAGTATCTAGTTCCTAAGCATGAGGACCGAGGCAGTGTTATTTGAAGTTTTAATTAGGAATTTCTTAACAGCAGCCCACAGTCAGATTTTGTCAATACTGGCCCCCGATTACATGAAACTGGGACTTGCACACCTGGTGAAATGTAGGTATACCTATGCGAACCTACAGACTACATATCTAGTATCATACATATCACTAATGAGTTTACACGTAGCAACTTTTAACAGTAATATAGTATTACTTTGTACTAATTGTTATTTTATGTCTTTACAAACATAGCATTTTATAACTAATGCAATTAGGAAATAGATCTCATAAAGAAGTAATTAGAGCGTGCAAATTCACGTTTTATTCTACAGCAAAATCTCGTAAACGCGTAAACCTCTGACTAATACTTCGATGAAAACTCAGATCAAAGATTCTGCCAAATAAATCATCTCAATGGCTGGAAGCCTACAGCAACACCGGCTTACGCTATCACAAAGAGCCGACTGGCGGCAAATAGGAGACAAATTAAACTTGTGTCCTTTGTAAAAAGGGCTCCGGACCGCTATAGAATGACGCATGCAAGTCACGGGGGGATCTTTATGCCGTCCGCTCGATGACAGCCCAGTGAGCCAAATGCGTGTTGTTTTGGATAAAAATAGTCCCAGTGTTAAATGTTGTCGGTGCGAACAAAGTATTGGGGAGTTTTATGAGACCTGTAATGTGATATTGTGAGGGAAAATGGGAGCGGTTTTTGATGTGAATCAAGGCGGATTTATTAACGTCTTTGTGCCGCAGAGAGAGGAAACTTTCGTTTAGTTACTGTTTTATCCATATCAACAATTCACAGACCTCGACAGAAGGAAAATATCCAGAACTCAGGACTTAATTTCTCAGCGGTCGCACTTGCTATCACTATACCGTCCAGGCAGTCGTTGGGTTTATATAATAGTTTTAATTGTAATAAAATAACACTGACTGCGGTACTCAGAGATATTTAATGATTACTTAAGCCGTCTCTTGGTAAAGGTTTGACATACTTTTGCATGACAAAACTGCCAAAACCTTTACTAAGTGATGACCTAAGTAATCATTAAAGTTCTCTGAGTGCGGCAGTTAGTTTGTGACTGTACATTATTGTTTTCTATCCTGTAAGTTTTCTGTTGTGTGAACATTGACATAAATGCACCAATGAAGGAAGACGAACACAAACTTTCTTCAAAACACGGAAGATTTCGCAAAGGCCTACAAGGTTCAGTTAAAAGTAATCCAATTATCTGTGTTAGCACTTAAATAGGTTCTTAAGTAGACAGAAACTAATTTAGACGGATAATTAAAGCTTAGGACACAAGGCATGAACTTTCGCACGAGAAACTCACTTGCGACGTAAATAAACCGTTTACGTGGGGCTATGAGAAACGCGAGTGGTTAGGTAATGAAGGGCTTGAGAAGTGACATTATGTTTTTTAATATTTTCGTTTTTATTTTATTCTAAAATTACTTTCAACTGGATTTTAGACTTTCCCATCGCCGTTTTCGCTGATAGTCCTTGGGTTATACAACTAAAAGATTTTTGAGAATATTTGTGAACAATGAAGAAATAGATCAGATCGAAATGAGTAGAAAAATATAACAAAATAAAAGTGGTCCACATGTTCAAATGTTCCGCTAAATATCAACGTACCGACAAAGATCTTACGATCAATATTTAACACGTAAAAATGTCAAGTACATAGTTGGCATTTTTAGGGTTACGTAGAATAAGGGTCCCGGCTGTTTTTGATCAGGTTCAGTTTAAACCGTCACGGACATATTTATTGGCTGTGGATGAGAGATACTTGATCAACATTATTATCAGCCAAGTTTCTTCCCAGCTACGTTACGATGCAGCTGATGAGAGATGAGTTTGGAGACGTATCTTAACATTAAACCGAAGTCCAGTTCACTGACAGTTTTATTATTAAAAACAAACAGTTGTCAATGCAAATCGATACACATTATAAAATGTTTTTTAGTTTTTTTTATTTTTATTTTTATTTACCCTTCCAAAATCAATAATTTCTTAAAAATATTTAACAATCTAAATACATTAAGTTTACTACTTACGGAACTACAAAATGTGATACTAAATGGGCTTGTCAAGTTTTTTCTACTAGTTATACTATTAGTTTAGCTATCGCATGAAATGCACATCCGAATGAGTAAATACCACGTTTTTAGTTCGTCAGCTAATGAATGAGTGGTCTTTAATTTAGTTTAATTTGTCTAAAAAGAATGATGTTATATAGAATGAACTCTTCGAGTTTCTCTTTGTGACAGCTTTAATCTATATAAATAAAAAGAAAAGTCCTGACTAAGTCATCAACACCCAGCTCAAACCTTTGGACCTAGAAAACTGCCTTTTTGCACAGTTTTCCTAATGTAAGCCAGAAATAAGGATTTTTGCGAAATTAAACCCCTAAAGAGTTAAATTAGTGGCTTAAAGTTTGTAAGGAGAATCGTAATTTTTGTAGTTTAACCGACATCCACGCGGGCGAAACCGTGGGCATAAGCTAGTATGATTTGATATAATTATGTATGTTTAAAAATAATCAAAGCCCGCCGTACTAGAGGCCACACAACTAAGCTCATTACACTAAAACGGTGCCTAATTAAGATCGGGCGACTCTCTTTATATGGGGTGATGAACCGCAACCCAGGTCAACCATAGTTAACCATACGCTACATAGTCTTAAGATTTACGTTTATTACCCGACTTCAACGACGGGGGGTGCTGTTATTGAGATGGGAAATCGCGTGATTAGTACAAAAAATGTTTTAATAATCATCATTTCTGAGATAACCGACGGTTAAACATTACACGGTACAAGACGGTGAGATTCGTATCTGTTGAATTTATTTTGTTTGTCTGTTTGTTCAGAATATTTGTCGTGAGATTCAATGTTAGATGTAATGATATTGTTTGTGATATTGGCTTACGGCCCTATTGGTCAGCATGTAGCATGAGGTCTTGAAGTTTCTTCATCAGAAATTTGTTTATAGCAGCCATGAAGTCTGGATTTGTGCCTGATTGATGCCAATAGGCTCGCCCCCTATTACATGAGACTTAAAACATAACTAGCGAAATACGAGTGAGCTAATGTACACTTCTGCTGAGGTTTGATGTTTTAATGAGAATGGCTAACGTAGAGAAAATTATATTGAGTTTCGTGTTAATTTACTTATTTTTACATAACATTTTATTTCCATAACTTTACGATGATATGGCTTGTACCTAAGAGAATGTTGTGTGCACCTGTAGTTACCTACATAAAATCCCTTAACTGTATACTTTTATTCTTAATTGTAAAATGTATGAACTGATGGCGTACCTACATTTTTTAAATAAATAAAGACCTCTTAAGTATTCATTTCTGAAACAAATATTATTAAAGTTATTTTCGGGATTCTTTTAAAATAAATCATTCAACTAAATCTGTCGTGCCTCTACCATTAGCCACAGATCATGTCAAACTGGGCCACAACTCTCCTCTATCCTCGTCAAACACTGGGCGCCTGAGGAAAGACGGAGGTGGCGTGACGATCTGATTATGTTTGCGGGGCTAAATAGAAAGTTATGGAAGGAGAAAAGGGAGACCTTTGCTCAGCAGTGGGACACAATGTAGGCTAGCAAAAAAAAACTGACATGTTTACTAACAGTATAATTTTAACAATACCAGATATTTTGGCACTGTTTTAGGCACCCTGATCACGGATAATAAAATAAATAAAATAAAATAAGCCTTTATTGCTGTTTTTACAATTTACAATACAAACATTTTTTTTTTCCTTATTATACGGTTTCAATTCACAGCTTGTCTTTCGACAAAGGCCTCCTCTAAAGATTTCCATTTTAGCCTGTCTCTCGCTGTTCTCGTCCACTCTGAACCCGCTACCTTTTAGAGGTCATCTTCCCATCTTTTTGTTTGACGCCCTTTATTTCTTTTTCCATTCCATTCCATTGATCACGGATAAACTGAAGTTAAATCGGGAACTCATAACAAATAGTAAACAATATCCCGTTTTCAGTTTTAATGATAAGTTGGATTTTATTGTTTCAATAATATTATGTAATTTAATTTCAATACGATGGTATCGTTAAAATCTATCGAACATCCTAGTATTAACTGGATTGTGGAGGTCAGATAGGCAGTCGCTCCATTTAAAATTCTGGTTTACAGCTGCATCCGGTTAGACTGGAAGCCGACCCCTACATAGTTGGGAAAAGGGTAGGCAGATGATGGTATCGTTAAAATCTGAAACCTGGTACAAGGAGTTTGCTTCTTTTTGCCATGTGTTTTTCCATAAGGACCGAGAAACGTAACGCCCAAAAATACAATCATAAATATGCACATTTTTCCTTAAATACAGTAGTAATTGCTGTACTGTAGGTACATGTACAACCGCACCTTAAATGTGGCCAAAAATATGATCGATCTTATCAATTAATAATCAATTAACTTTCTTGCCTTTAAACGATCGAATCCAACACCTTTGGACAGTGAAAAATCCTGATGACACCTTGGACAAAATTTACCTAAAATTAACTTAATACCAAGGATGGGACATAATTGAAATACACCTTAAAGAAACTCAACCGGTGTGCATCGATTTATGCGCATTTTGATGAAGCGAAAAAATTCTTAAATGAGTATTAATTTAAAATTACAATTTTTGCTGTGTCGCTTTAAGCAAAAAAATAACGAAATATTTTTGGGTTTTAAATAAAATAGTTTTAAAGATGAACGGGAAGTGTGTTGGGTACTTTTTGCTTATTTTTAGAGGACGGTTGGGTATGAGTAAGAACCTCAAATCTTTATGTCCGGGAAAGTTCTATAGTAGGTACTTACTGTGGACTATCGATCTTCATACACTGATACATATTAAACCTACATGTTTGTAATGTTTTTTTTTATTCGTTATAGTGGTCCGTATTCTACCACACCTTGGCAAAAGCCTCCCCACATTTCTTCCACTTTTCACGATGGTGTGCTTCATCTCGCCAATTCATGAGGAAACCATCTAAAGCATCTCGTTATCTACTCCTCGGTCTGCCGCAACCCCTTCTAGCTATGTCAGGGCTCCAGAATTGCTATTTTTGGGCTCACAGCTCTGCCTCCGGCAGACGTGTGTAACATACAAGACTATTACTTACTTATTTATAATTATATGAACCAGAAAAATATTTTATCGCCTATAACCCTACATTTACCATACCGCTCTCGAACCCATTTGCCATCATTCACCATAAAAAAATGATCGCAAAAACGATTAATTTTAATCAGAACATGTTCTCTTATCGTTAACATGTCAACGGTATGGTTTTTTCTTGCAAAATTCGATGTAAAAGGCAAGAAGATGAATGGTCTTGTGTGAGCGAAAGTTTTCTTCATATTAATTGATATTTTTTAGTTCATTGTACCGGTCATATCGTAAAAGTATAGTGTCAATAAAGCGGCTATGTTCAAACAGTAGATTTGCGCATAGTGCTTACAATGTGTCCTTTTGCAGACAAAATTATTGCTTATGACATGTCTTTTATGGTGAGGGCCATTTAGGGATGGGCTGTGCTTTAAGCTGTTAATGAGTAAACGTCAATCATTGATTGAAAAGGCAGGTAATTAGCTACTTTTACTGTTTCATTAAGGAGATGGATTGTTGAAAATTTATTTCACTGTCATTTTAGCATAGTTAGCCGTTTTAAAGAAATTTGTAAAAACGTGTAGTTGACACTTGAACCCGTGACTGAAGGATGAGCTGTTACCTTGACTAGGGTTTAAGAATTGTCACGCAATTAAGAGGCACATTACGAGTTAACACCGCTGAGGAGATTTTGATTCCATTTTTCAGGTTATTGTTAGGTTATTTGTAATTATATATATATTTTTTTAATCATTTCTGAATATGACTATAATAAACAATAATTATAATTATTGATTAATGCGTAATTATGGAGGAGCTCGTGGCTTAATAAGAACTGCCACTCGGGTCGATCTTTAGGTAAAGCTGTGCTTGCCTAGGTTGGTCTGCGGATGGATGTGCGCCCATTGCATACCAAGTTTCTTCTGTGCCTCGAAAAGCACGTTAGGCCGTTAAAAGTGTAACAACCAGTCTTACCAAAAGGATATCGTTTCACCCAGTACTAACTGGGTTGTGGAGGTCAGATAGGCAGTCGCTACATGTAAAATACTGGTATTCAGCTGCATCTGGTTAGACTGGAAGCCAACCCTAACATAGTTGGGAAAAGGCTAGCCAGATGATGATGATTAATGCGTAATTACATTGAATACGTTATGTTAATGGTTGTTAAACTAGACAACGTTACTTTAAACTTAAGATTAACATGTCTCCTTTAGATTTTAAGTACCCACGAAATATATCAGTTTTCTCAAATTTATAAAATGATAAAAACATTCTCAATAACGACTGGTGACTGTATACGACAAATTTATGAAGATTTAATAAAGTGACTGGCATTTACTGCGTTGATAAAGGGTGATAAAGATCAGTGGCTTGTGTTTTTATGTTCCTCACCGTTGAGTTGGAGATTGAAGATGATTAATTTGCCTTAATGTACCATCAGTCACATGTGATGTGCGTGAAATCGATTGTATTCATATTTGCAACTGTTTGTTGAACATTTGTTCGGGAATCAATGGAAAGCCGACATGTCTTCATTAATTTAGACTTCAACTTGTTAAGATTAAGATTGTATTTCATTTTTGTACAAAGTCGTTTGCTTTGTGGGATTTCCTATTACATATATCATACTTTTAATCTCTTATAAGCTCTCTATCAATTTAATCTCCTTCCTATTTGTTCAGATTCAATATAAAATAAACTTTAGTGCAAACATTTAGAATCATCTAGAATTTCTACGCTGCATATTGTCAGTCAGTGGATGATCTTATATTAAAGATTTTAACTTAGTAGTTTATTATAGTTTTTTTGGTGAAATTCCTCAGAAATGTGCGCAGTACTCGTGACGGTGCGTGTATGAAGAAATGTGTCAAAAACAAATCAATAGGAGTATGTAAGGATCGTAGCAGGTGGTGCTCTGAGGTTTCTACCCACAAGGATGTCTATGTAGGTATGTATAGTTTAGGAGTGCAATCATCATCTTCCTGCCCTTATCCCATTCTATTTAGGGTCGGCGCAACACGTTATCTTCTTCCATTCTTCCCTGTTTAGGAGTCTAAGAACGTGCAAGAGAATATTCTATACAATACGTTTCGGTTGACAGTAGATTGCGTAGATTAAATATATTACGGTGTAAATGGTAATAGGCTCTCTTTGATTTGAATGACAGTCTTAATTGTTTCTAATAATTCTTACAAAATAAATGCCTCTAGTCTTTCACCACTACCTCTATATCATTTGTTTATTTTTCCGCATTTCTGACTTATGAACTCACCCAAACAACCCCAATATTACTTTTTATGTTACAATAATTCGAACTGCTCAGAAGAAAAAAAAACAAAATGCACAAAACGTCTAAAGATATCACCTCACCAAGTCGCAGTTGACCCAAAACCCTATACAAATTGACAAAGAATAAATAAAACGTTTACAAAAAGTCGCACTACCAAATCAGCCGACGAAATTAACGAGACCGATTTTTGTCCACGATGTTAAAGAAAAGCACACTGTGCAACGATAAAATTTCGGCCATACTTCACTCGGTGTATCGGAAACCAGGAATGTACAGTCACAAACAGTAATATGTTAACACTTAGTAGAATTCTCATGCGATTTTTTCTTTATATAAAGCTTGTAACTTTCAGATTAAGTCTTTTTCACAAAATTTTGGGTTGTAAAATATAGGAAAGTGACAAAATAAAATTACAGCAAGATAAAATCCCTTTCAAACGTTGATACGGTATACATATTTGTGCACATGACTGTACAGCAAACATATTTATTTCGCCCGAACTTTCTCTTGGGTTTAAAAGGTTGGTATTTTTTGGTATATATTTTTGGTCGCTCGCATTGTATTTAAATTGCAAATGTACCGTAATTTTAGTGAAATGTCTTCAATAGTTCAAGTCAAGATGTTTTTGGGAAATGTCTCTGTTTTTTGGTTGTGACTTCATTTTATATGCTTTTTATGGAGGTAGGATTAACTAAATTAATATTGTCTTATCCCCATAAAGAAAACCCAAAAAAAAACTCGATACATGCCGCCTGCCTAATACTTGAGATAAATTAAATTGATAAAAAATGGATTTAAAAGGGTACAACTATCAGTAAGTATAATATAACAACGTCAGCTTTTCAATCATCATCATCATAATTTCAGAAAGACGTCCACTGCTGGACGTAAGCCTCCCCAAGAGTCGCCACATTGACCGGTTCCGTGCGTCTCGCATCCAGTGGCAGCGGTAAAGTCGGTCAATCAATTAATATAATAAAAATCATTAGTAAAGTTTAATTCGATCGAAATTTTTATTTACAGAACGGCAAATTGATATAACAATTATAATAAAATAAGCTCAATAAATTTCTTAACATTTTAAATAAAGTTCTTGTAATGCAAATTAATTTCAAGAACAATTAATTCAGTTTAAATAATATTATGCACAAGTAAACACAACCGTAAAGGACTTAAAATTATGGGCATTTTCTGCCCGACGACCTTCTGGACACCATTTACACACAGTACCTGCTGCACTTAGATTTTATATAAAATATTGTGCATGAATTATCAAATAAATAAATTACGAAAAATCATTAACATTAAACTAACACATCACAATATGCTGACTAGAAAATAAACAAACACCACGAAGCAGTAAATCAATCACAGATAATATAAACGCCAGAGCTGTCACCCAAAGATAAATAAAGTTTTATTAGCACCTATAATATTAAGATAACTACGACACCACACTATTAAGTTAATTATGATGTTGCGAAACAATATGGTTTTCTAAAAACAACATTGCATCACTCCTGTAGTACCTAAAAGGTTGGGTAGAGAATATCATCTCGGAAACTAATCATCAAATGACTCCTCCCACTCTGGGCAGAGCGGTAGGGAGTGTCAGACTTCTACTGACTAAAAACCACCCATGTTCCTTCTTAACCCTTTGTGTCCGAGGCCGCAGTATCTCTTTCGAACAACCCGCAGCCATGACAGGAATTTGCATGGTCTACATAACTTTAAAGATACTGAGACCTTTTTTTTGGGGGGGTGGGAAATCATCAAATAACCCCTCCCGCTCTTGGGCAGTGCGGAAGGGAGTGTCAGACTTCTACTGACTAAAAACCACCCACGTTTCTTCTTAGCCCTTTATGCCGAGGCCGCGGTATCTCTTGCGTACAAACCGCAGCCCCGACGGGAGCTACTGACACCTCACCGGTACTGGTACCTCTGAGTTTGTTTCGATATTGTTGTCATGGAATTCGATCTGCCAAGCCGGTTCCCAACTATGTTTAGACCGGCTTCTAGTCTAACCGGATGCAGCTGAATACCAGTATTTTACATGGAGCGACTGCCTATCTGACCTCCACAACCCAGTTAGTACTGGGTGAAACGATACCCTTTGGTAAGACTTTCGGGCCACTGACACCTGTAACGACAGCTGGGACCAACAGCTTAACGTGCTTTCCGAAGCACAGAGGAAACTCGGTATGTAATGGGCGGTCACCCATCCACAGACCAACCTAGGCAAGCGTCGCTTAACCTAAAGATCGACCCGAGTGACAGTTTATTAAGCAAAAAGCTATCAACAGTTAGAAAATAACATCACGAGCCTGTTTTTTCCTTCAAGTTATACAAGTTATACAAAAAGCTAAACATTGGTAAAATGTGTCGGCAAGAAATGAAAAATAAAGTAGCTGACTGGCTCCAAAAGATGGACTATCAGGAGACTGAAAGTTTATTCACATTCATCATCATCATCATCTTCCTGCCCTTATCCCATTCTATTTATGGTCGGCGCAACACGTTTTCTTCTTCCATTCTTCCCTGTTACACGTCAAGGTATATTATTATCTAAAATCTATACACACTATTTTCAATTCTTACTTTTTCTCGTCCTTCTACACATTAATTAAAGGTGCGAAACAAACCAGACATCCCAACGCACACACACAACACACTTACAACACATGCACACGTACACACGAACACTCATCAATTCACACACAGCAATACACATAACCCTTTAGCATTATAATTGTGTTCTTTGTTTTTTATGTTACTTAATTTTTATTTTTACTTTACTAAAGTTCCTATATTAAATGTTTACCCATACGTAACGTTACCAAACGGCAATAATCTTCGCTGTCAACTTGACACTCTCAAATGCTGTAAATACTTGACGTTTAATAGCACCCATGGCTGAACGCTGACCCCTAAAATACAAGTTCAGGCCTAGTTTGGGGGTTAGGATCTCATTTGTGACAATATACTTGTGTGCTCTCTTATTGTGACTGTGCTTGTAACTTGTATTTTTAAGTGTCAAATAAACATTTTTATTTTATAATATTTTATTTTATTTTAGTTATTGTCAAAGCTTCCGTAAAACAGTAGCTTCAACTAAATCTTTCCATTTTGGTAAGTCTACATTAAATAAACTATACAGAATAATATTTGTGCATCTCACATCGGGGCTAAGCATACACCCGAGACTTTGGTACAATACTTTCAAAGTAAATATTTGTTGAACTCGACAAACGCGAACGGACGTGGGTTGCTTCGACAGAATGAAATTATTTGTGCTTTATTTTTGGGTATGAACGTGATCTTATGAGCGTTTTGCAATACAGTTTCGACCAATGCGTAGAAAGGCAAAACTTGCTTCATATATCCTGTTAATAAGATTCCGTGGGACTGTTTCCGACTGCCTCTTTATCTAGTGGTGAGGGTTCTGGGTTCAATTCCTGGGTCGGGCAAAGTGTTATTGGGTTTTTACATCATGAATTGCTCAGAAGCAGCCACGAAGTCTGGAATTGCGCCCGGTTGTGGGTAATAGGCTCCTTATTACATGGGACTTAAAAATAACTGGCGAAACGGGCCTTCTCTAACATCTGCCTAAACTTTAAGGATTACAGGCGTGATGTTACGTTTCCGAAATTCACGTTAAACCCCTGTTATGCAACTTATTACGAAATTGGACAAAGTTATACCTACGGATTCCTTGTATTTCGTAATGCACTAAAATCCATTCAAAACTTTCAGTTGAGAGTAGAGCTTACTCACTTTACCTTCAAAACAAACATTGTCTGCCGTTATGACAAACGCGAACGAGAGTGGTTATTCTAAGAAATATAATTATTATGAGTGCCTATATTTTGTAATTTTATATTCTGCAATATATTTCATTACTACTGCTCTCAAAACGGTGTCGAAAAACATCGTAGAGAAACCAGCATAATATCCTCCCGACCGGATTTAACCCTTTATAAGGCATAACGATCTGGCAATCGGCAAAGGCATAGGTATAATTGGTAGAAAATAAACATTCAGTTTTTTTTTACTTTTTTGTGTTTTTTGAATATTTAATGAGTTATTGATAAATCTTAATAATCTCTGTACAATCATAGAATGCGTAACAGGAACAAATAATTTAATTTTTGAGGTGAAAAATATGGTGGGAAATATATTCCCTTTACCTTATAACGACCAATCCTCACAGTTTGTCAAGTACGCAGGAAATATTAGAACACACTCGTGAGCAAACAAAGTTGCACTCATAGCCCGCTGGGACGGTAATCTGACATGTGAGGAAACAGAAAAATTCAAGATGCTTTGTGTCATTAAATCCTCCTATGTAGTACCACTATTTGTACATGAAAATTAAATAAATAATGACATCAAAGACATCGCATCCAGCCGCCCTAATATTTTTTTTTTTGGGTTGTGGGAAATCATCAAATAACCCCTCCCGCTCTTGGATAGAGCGAAAGAGAGTGTCAGACTTCTACTGACTAAAAACCACCCATGTTCCTTCTTAGCCCTTCATGTCGAGGCCGCGGTATCTCTTGCGAACAACCCGCAGCCCCGACGGGACCCGCAGCCCCAACGGGAGTCGCCCCTCCTGGACTCACGAAGGGAAAAGGAAGCAAATGTAACAGCTATGGGAACATTACGGGCTGTTCGACTTATGCTATTAAGATTCTAAATCAATAAATCCCTCCAATTAGAACCACTCTCATCAAACGAACTTCCTAATAATAACTAATTAAACGTAACCACGTACGCTTCTTAGCCGGGCCTTATTAAAAGGGAATCAATTTATTTTACGTTAATAAAGGACATGGTAATTAATGGGGTGCTGTGCCTGGCGCGGCGCAGGCGATTTACTTCGATAGCCTAGTTAGCTGAGTTCAAGACTGTCTCACACTGTCTTTGGTAGAAAAACGCGACGTGACGCGATTAGGCGCTGTTGTTACCAAGAAGAAATTTTCAAGTTAACGAACTTACACACATCACAACACTATTTGTAAGATCTTATGTTTACCTGTAAATAAATGAATGAATCACATTGTGAACCCCAGGAGGGGAATACTCGTAAGAGGTCGTAAGTTTCAGAACGTGGTTGTGAAATTAATTAAATCACTCTACTCAATACTAAACTCTTATTATTTATTCCATACATTCACTGACACAATTGGATTCTCTGGTAACAAAATTGATATCGTATAGAGATTTGTTGACACTATTTTGATTAGCTGTATCCGTATATTTTTTTACAAACCAACCCTTAATCTATTTATCAAATCAAACTTCGTGTTTTTGTTCTAGTAACAAGTCTTAATAAATAACCAGACCGCACTCTTTCTGTCTGTTCTATATCTCTGTTGTGTTTTACACTTTATCTTTCTGAACACAGTCATGACTTTAGTCCCTCCTCATTTTCCCAACTTTGTCCCGCGCGTGTTATCTACCCGCGCGTCTAAACACAAGCACGTGTGAGTTCACATTTCCATCGCGTGCGCTACTAACTACTCCGAACAGTTACAATTAAATTGGATACTCTTTATAAGGACGCCTTTGGATGCCGACTGCCTTTGCGTTCATTGTTTGTTTCGATAATATCTGCTGGTTACAAATTAATTTAGAAATATAACGATTTCGGCTCGTAAGTTAAACCGCGAGGTAATTGAATGTGTGTTTGAAGTTATGTTTTTGCTTGGAATATATTCCTTTTGTTATTTGATAATCTTCCGTTATTTTGCTTGCTATTTAATGTAACCTCGATTTAAGGGTGAGCATAGGTTTTCATAAATCCACGTGGAATGCTGCTGTGTTTTGTCGCTTCGTGCTGTGAGGAATGAGAGTCCTATAACCATGATGTAAAGATAAATATAGCATTATTGGGTGTTTCCATCAAGAATTTCTGAGTATTATTTCTGCTAGGAGTCTGGATTTGTGCTCGGTTGATGGCAATAGGTTCGCCCCCTATTACATAAGATTAAAACGTAAACGGCAGAATGTGGGTGTACTAACGGGTAGGTAAACCTCTGCCTTCGGGTATTACAACCGTGATGTTATGTTATGTAAAGTTATATAAAACACATCGTCACGCCTGTATTCCCCGAAGGGTCCCTGTACCTAACCAGGCACAGGTGTTATGAAACTATAAGTAGATTATCATGTCCCATGGCACGAACCTATTCTCATCAATGGCATTTGTTTCTCTCATTATTTTCAAGAAGTAAATGGTGTGATGAATATTAAACTGTTTATTTATCATTTATATAGCAGTATTACGTGCATATTTACACTCGATTATCGAAGTAAAGGACAGCCGTGTTTTATGTGAGCATAAAGAAATTTCGTATCACTTCCAGGTCGTTTTAATACTGTATTTGTTAAGGCGACGTTAATTCAAATTCATTTATTGATTTTGTGAACACAGGGTACAAAATATGATGTTCAATTAAAAAAAAATGTTTAGCTCAGCCTATGGTCCGCCGCAAGGCATACAAAATAGTGCTCTTAAAGTGTCGCTAAAGTCCACATTACCCAATTCATTTAAATTAATTATAAAAATACAAAATCTCATAAAATACAATACAATTTGTCGAATTTGAATACTACAAAAAGTCGCACGAAAAAGAAATAATATGTCACTGTTTTTGAGATATTGAGAAAGTTTATTTTGAGGACAGAAATGGTTTAGTTATTTTGTGATAACTGTAGTGTTTGATCGTGAAATCATTAAATTGCAATTTATTATTTGATTCATTATATTAAATATTCATTCACCCAAATTTTATCTGGACAATTTATTTAAGAAACAATTCTCAAAAACTAGTTGCTGATAAACTTATCAGCAACTAGTTTTTGAGAATTGTTTCTTGAGAATTTGTGAGTCGTGGTAAGGGCATGTGATACGGAGGAATGCCGAAAATTTCGTGAGGAAAGTTTTGAGTATAGATGTATATGAAACGATTAATATACTGTATAAATTATAATAAGGCAAGAAAGAAGGTGTCTGGTGAGGTGAAGATGAAGACATGCTGCGCCGACCCTAAATGAATTATCGGGCTAAGAGTAAGATAATGATAAAGAGTCTTTTAAAATATATTTATAAATATATATATATATAAATATATTGTATTATTATATATATATATATATAAATATATTTAATAAAGAGTTTTCTTATGTTTCAATAAAAATATGTAGAAATAAAAAAAACTCAAAACAGTGCAAAAATCAGTCTTGCCTTTAAGCTGATACAAATTATATCTCACCCAAAGTTTATTGCTTAAACTTTACGAGTTTCAAACGAAGTGTTAACATTAAGATAGTGGCCTTAAATGTCGCTTAAAATGTTCCTTTTAAACACATTCAATGTTTGAACGAAATTAATTTAACATGATGTTTGTATCACGGGGCGTTAACAGTGACACATTTACTTTTTATGTGGGTTTTAGCTGGTTTTTGCACGCCTTTTTTTCTGCGGAGATAGGCAGAAATTTAGCTAAGACATTAAGAGCAGTTTCGCACTACGTCCGATCCGAATCCGATTCGAACCCGTGAAAATACAGTCTGGAGACTGTAGTCGTAGAACTATTTCTATGGTAGTTTACGCACTAGAACGGAAATAAATCGGATGACGGAAGACGGATCTAGTGCATCTTCTATTGACTAAAAACCATCCTTTTTAGCCCTTGTGAATTATTAAATAGTTCTACGACTACTCCGGACTGTATTTTCACGGGTTCGGATCGGATTCGGATCGCTCGTAGTGCGAAACCGCTTTAACACTGGGGGCTGCAGAATGTTCTAAAGAGATACCGCGGCCTCGGCACAAAGGCTAAGAAGGGTGGTTTTTAGTCAATAGAAGTCTGACACTCCCTTCTAAGGGTTATTTGATGATTTTCCAGCCGCCCATAAAAAAAAAGTGCCTCGTTGGTCTAGTGACTGCTGAGTATGAGGTTCTGTCGATTCCCGAGACGGGCAAATTGTTATTGAACTTTTCCATAAAGAATTCCTCAGTAGCGGCCACGTAGCCTGAATTTGTGTCCAGTTGATTACAATTGTAGGCGCGCCCTCTATTACATGGGACATAACTGAAATTTGGGTGTACTATTTAGGCACACCTCTGCCTAACCCTTCGGGAATCACAGGCGTCATGATAATGTGGTATAAAAAGTCACTACATAAGTATAACAAGTGATAGTCGTTACAGGGGTTCTAAATGGCCATTTTAGTAGATCTTATTATGAAATGCGTTAAAAAAAAATATTTTTTTTATTTTTATTTAATAACAGTGCATACTTTTATATAAATACATATCTGCCAAACTGCAAAGCAATTTGTCGGCAGTAGGTTCTCGTGGAATTATTAATAATAATTTAATTAGTAACTGCGTCTGTGACTATATTACGAATTTTAACGCAATTGATATTATTTTCCTATTATAATCTATTTTCCTACATGGTCACAGACGCAGCTGCTTATGTTAGGTCGATTTTACGTTTTTTAACGCAATTCATTTTATATGATCTGCTAAAGTGGCCACTTTGGACGCCCAGGGAATCTGTGGCCGAAAGTCTGACAACCAAACTTACCAAGGAGTATCATATTACTCAAAACTAAGCGGGTTGTGGAGGTCAGATAGGCAGTCGCCCCATGTAAGATACTGGAAACTGGAGCTGACTTCAACATAGTCAATAAAAGGCTAGGCAGATGAGAAATAAACAGTCTGTGAATTTTCACAGTTTACCTACTACGATTAAACCATACAGATGGACAGACGAATAGACAGTAAGCCTTTGTAAAAGGGTTCCGTTGGCACCCTATAGGTACGTAACCCAAAAAGCCCAGTACATTCGGCCTGAGTGTCAACTTTCTTCGTTGCACCATCAATGAATACGGTCAAAGAGACCGCGCCCACCTATTGATTTATAAGTGCTCGCACGCATGTGAGGTCCTGCGATATGTCGCGAGATATCAGATTTGTGATGAAATGGATCGAGAATTACTTTTGGGTTTTGTCGCGGCGATTTTAGTGAGTCATGAGTTTTATTTCTGACTTTTTAACTAATTTATTACTAGGTTTAACATCGTGAGGATATGCCGATCCTAGAACCGAACATTCGAAGACATGTGACATCTACCAACCCGCTTTGTGCCCACGTGGTGGATTATAAGCCATTCCTTCTCATAGAGTAGTGCCCTGTGTTACGGCAGTGGGAACATTGTAGCGCTGATTATGCTTAGTAGCTAATTCATGAATTAAAATTGAGTAACTTTTGTAACATTTCAGTGTCGTCAACTATTAACGTATTCCAGAAGTCCATAAACGAGTTGTACCAAATCTATTCCAACCTTTAACCTATTAACACAATTCAGAAGTTAACCATTTAATTTTATGACCCCATTATTTTTTCAAAGATAACACAAGCAACTAAATGCCACCACAGCGAAACATTAAAGAAGCGATAAAAACAGTAAATTGAGTTATTTTTTACTTATTGACGATAATGGTTAAAGCACGGAAGTTTTATGCTCTTTGAATGAACTTTACACTTAATCTAGATGAAAGAACGTATTCATTCATTCATCCTGAGACGGGTTTATCGCGACGTTCCAATCTCTTGTGCCTTATTCATTGAAATAAGACAACACATCTTGCCCTTTGCGAAGAGAAGTTTTAAGAAATATTTTCGTAGTTATCTTTTATGGAGTATTTCAATTCGCATTTCTGCATATGTTACGATTTCAGCAAGCGAGCTGCTTACGATTTTAGAATAAGTTTTGTGGACTTACAATTATACTCCTCAAAATATTTGTTCGTATTATTATATACTAGCTGATGCCCGTGGCTTCACCCGCGTGGATGTTGGTCAAATTATATACTAAAACCTTCCTCTTGAATCATTCTATCTATTAAAAAAAACTGCATCCAAATCCGTTGCGTAGTTTTAAAGATTTAAGCATACATAGGGATATAGGGACAGAGAAAGCGACTTTGTTTTATACTATGTAGTAATAGTAAAGTGAAGTAAGTCGTTCCGGTTCTAGAAGTTAATCAGGCCATTGAGATTTTTGGAATATTATTCTAAACTTATTATAGAAAATTCCTATCAAATTATCGTAAAGTAGACTTTTGTTTCAGCAAGTATATTAAAAAAATTACATTAAATAAAAATATAACTATTTAAAATAAATTTTCATTTCGTAGGTAATTAGTACTTCGTTAATCTCAAAATATTGCATAAAACACCGTTCAAAAGCACACTTTCAAAAAATGCTGTTTTAACATCCAAAAAACATCATCACCTAATTATCTTTAATCACTCTTTCTGGGTACTGCAAACATTAACGGGACAATATCAATAAAGTATTCTGACCAAATCGTTAGTCTTACCAATCTGACCAATCTCTTGTGGAACATTTCTCCATATAAGGAGGACTGAAGATGCGCGCTATTGGTATGCGGTCGAAAGTACTAATTGTGTACCCGGTGCCTTTTTGTTCGTCGTTGAACCCAATGTTCCGGATGGCTGTAATAATATGTAGCGGTTTGTCGGTGAGAAACTCTCGGTAGGATGATGGTATGTATGTCGGTAAATGACAGTTGAAATTATTGATGAATTAACAGTGATGATACAGAGATACAGAGGAGCTCGTGGCTTAATAAGAACTGCCACTCGGGTCGATCTTTAGGTAAAGCTATGTTTGCCTAGGTCGGTCTGTGGATGGGTGACCGCCCGACATACCGAGTTTCCTCCGTGCCTCGGAAAGCACGTTAAGCTGTTGGTCCCGGCTGCCATTTATAGATCTTTAGAGTCGTTACAGTCAGTCAGTGACCTGAAATTCTGACATCCAATCTTACCAAAGAGTATCGTATTACCTACTATTAACTGGGTTGTGGAGGTCAGATAGGCAGTCGCTCCATGTAAAATACTGGTATTCAGCTGCATCCGGTTAGACTGGAAGCCGACCCCAACATAGTTGGGAAAAGGCTAGGCAGATGATGATAACAGTGATGATACAGGCTTGGCACTGCATGTCGGAAACACAAGAAAGAAAGATCACAAGAGGAAAATTGTAATAAAACAACAGACTCGTAATATCGATTGGTATTAACCTGATAGAAAGCGATGGATGGCCAAAAGATTCCTGTTCACTCTTGCTTTGAAGGCAGATGGGTTAAATGTGGGAGTGTCACAATGATCAGTGCTATAATAAACTTTTAATTATAATAATAATTATAATTTATTTATTTCAGACACAGTCCATACATGACACAAGAATTAAAATGACATACAACACAAACATAATATTAAAATAATCAATAAAAAATAAATTACACATACACATTAGAATTATATAATCAATGTCGACCAATCAATAAAAATAAAATTACACAAACACATTAAAATTACATATAACCAATGTCAAGCAATATTATGATAATTTACCCTCAGGATTGAACTACCAGGATAAAAGTACTCTACACGATAATTCGAGTTTTAATTAACCCGTGTGCCAATCTAAATGTTTTCAATAATTTTGGCGTAAAGCACCCCCGTCCATCCTTACAAACTTACATCTTTAGGAAAATAGCAAGATTTTCGCAATAAGTTTCAGAAATTACATTATATTGAACAATAAACTGGCTGTTTAACGGCCTACTGGCAATATAGCTCTAGGAAATGCTTTTAAAATACTAAATGTTAGCCAAGAATAAAAAAAAATATTTTGAGAATTGGCAAAAGTTGGATGAAACATCATATTATAATCTGTTAAATTAATGTTTACTGAAATCTACTGATACTAAATAACAGATTACTAACACCTTAGTATTTTATATTATTTATGTGTACTACTAACAACCCTACTAACTCTCTTTGTATTTTTTATGGACATTATGTCTGAAATAAAGATAAATTAAAACTGCTTGCATCATTCCATAGCTGGTCGAAGACCCGATCCATGACTTCCAATTTTTCAATCTAAAGCTAAAGAGGGCTATAAGTCCTTGATTTTGTCCAGCTCATCACGCAGTCCGCCGCGACGCCTTCTGAACTAAAAAACTTACACCATAATTTTTAATGATTTACGGCACAAACGCAGCTCCCGAAACTGCTGCCATTTAACACGATCGTTCATTAACATGCTTCTTGCAAAAAATATGATGGCACATAACAACTCGACTCACGTAAGAGCTTTTTGAAGGAAAACCTATTAAATTTTATGAGTCTTTTCCATACTTGCCCTGCTCCAATTTTTTGTGTATCCGTATGTTTGAAGGATAAAGATGCTGGATGTGGTATCAAGGTACATCGGGTGAGGAACATTCAGAAAACGTAAAATAAATTTATCTTTGAAAACAGCCTGTTTTTTTTTAATGTTTACAACCCTACTAGCTCTTTAATTAAGAAAAACAAAATTATTGAAGAAACATTAATGAAAAATGTTGTGATGGTAGCAAGATGTGCACATTTAGTTTCCACAGTAATGACAAAAAGACAATTCTAAAATAAAGTATAAAATATAATTAATTAGAATTAAAAAAAACAATGAAATAGTTAGTAGTTATAAAAGTTCTGTCATGATTATATTCATCATAATTCTTGAATCGGAGAAGTTTTATTTCCATTAAAAAGAAATTCTAAGGCTACTAAATAACCCGTCGGGGCTGCGGGTACTTCGCAAGAGATACCGCAGCCTCGACATGAAGGGCTAAGAAGGAACATGGGTGGTTTTTAGTCAGTAGAAGTCTGACACTCCCTTCCGCTCTGCCCAAGAGCGGGACTTATTTGATGATTTTCCACCCACCATTAAAAAAAAAAAAAAAGTCTACTAAATAAAATTTACCCTGGAACACCCAACTCCATCCAGTTCCACCACATCTTCGTTTCGCACGGGCGGTTCGGACACTGGCTCACAGATCTTGATACTCGTAAAATTTTATGTGTCCCAAACAAAAGAGAATTTTGTTAATTAACCGCTCTGCCGGTCCGCTTCGGGGTGCACTTTCTTGTAGTGATAGATAACACGGCTTTTTTTTATCCACACCCGAATCTTAACTACCTGTAACATGTACTTGTATAATTTTGTTAAAGAAATGTTACGTATTTTTTGGATTTTTGGGAGTTGTGACAATTTGTTGGTTTCATGAGAATTACTGTTATGGTTTGAGTAAAGCCTTTTTATGGTACACTAACAGGCAGGTTACTGCAATTCACAACATTTTACTTCACATAAAGCAGTATGTCCTAGAATTAAAAGTTGGAAAACATGTGACACTTACCAACACGCACTGGGCCCAATGGTGGATTACAGAAAACTCCCTCTAGTTTTGATGTTTGTTTCCCAGCTGAACATGAATCAGGCTGATTATGCACATAAAACCACATGGGCACTCATGAACGTGGTGTAGGTGGATGGTTCGTATGATCGATTTCATCATCATCGTCAGCCTATAGTGTTCCCACTGCAGGGACTCAGGCCTCCTCTCTAGGAGAGGATTGGGCTATAATCCACCACGCGGGTTGTGCGGATTGTTAGATGTCACATGTCTTCGAATTTTTTGGTTCTAGACATGCCGGTTTCCTCACGATGTGTTCCTTCACATTTTTGAGAGCTATGGTGGTGAAATAAATTACGCAAAGTAATGCGCCTGACCGGGTTCGAACCCATGATTCACTGTTCGTAAGGCGCGGCCGCCATCACTGGGCCACTACTTCCCCCACTGATCGATTTCTATGGAGAAGTTGAGTATGACAATTACAACACTTAGTGGTAGAGATCAACTTTTGGCAATAATAGAAACAGGTGAAGGTTGTGGTGATCCACTGTATTCTAGACGCACAGGACAGGTCAATGAGGCGACAATTGAAGGAGGAAGTTAAAATAATGATATAGAAACACATTCCCGAAACTAATGCGGTTTAATCAGTACTGGTATAGTTCATCATGTCATTAAGCACCTTTTTTTTGGCGGGTGGAAAATCATCAAATAACCCCTCCCGCTCTTGGGCAGAGCGAAACGGAGTGTCAGACTTCTACTGACTAAAAACCACCCATGTTCCTTCTTAGCCCTTTATGTCGAGGCCGCGGTATCTCTTTCGAACAACCCGCAGCCCCAACGGGGTCATTAAGCACTTTGAGTTATGAAACGAGATACACAATACCTAACTAACAGATGCTCACACTTAGGGTGGGTTGCACCATATTACTATAACGATAACCAAACCGTAACAAGCCATAAAAGCATTAAAAAAGTATAATTTGATGGCTTGTTACGGTTTGGTTATCGTTATAGTAATATGGTGCAACCCACCCTTACTAGCCAGGTCCATCCAAATCTGTGTTATTCTTTCTTCTTATGACCATCTCAGACACTAACTAGCATAACCAACACCAACCCAACCCCACCAATATCTGGCCAATACTGGACTTGACCAATATCTGGACTTAAACATACATAAAAAAAATTAAAAAAAAATAAAAATACATACACACGAACATATAACCTCCTCCTTTTTTGAAGTCGGTTAAAAAGAGACGAAAAAAGAAGAATCCTGTCAGTTTATTTTGGCTGTTTCTTCTCAGAGCAGTCTAGTACGAACCACCCGGCCCCATCTATTTTTTAACCGACTTCAAAAAAGGAGGAGGTTCTATGTTCGTGTGTATGTATTTTTTTTTTTATGTATGTTACCTGATTTCTCCTCCATTTGTGAACCGATTCTCAAAATTCTTCTTTTATTTGAAAGAGTATACTTCTGAGGTGGTCCCATTTAAATTTGGTGAAGATCTGATCCTGATCTTTGGAGATATACAATAGAACTCTTCAAAAATAGACGGCAAATCTGTCGTGATTGCTGCAATCGCTTGGATGTTTATTGTTTACGCAACATCTTAACTTACCATCACGCCTGTATGCTCTGACGGGGTACGCAGATGTGTACAGGACGCCCAGATTTCGAGAGTTAGGTATGTTGAGTTCCATTTTATTGCGGATAAGCCTATTACCGTGACATGTATTGTTAACAACGTAAAATTAATGAATATCAAATATTTGTAAAGGATATTACAACTAAAAATGAAAAAAATAAAAAAACTTTTTTGCAAAAAATAAAACCGACTTCAAAAACACAAAAAAGTGAAAAATAACTTTAGCTTCTGAAGTCGGTGACAAAAAAACTGAATAAAACAAACAAAAGTCACCGACTTCAGAAGCTAAAGTTATTTTTCACTTTTTTGTGTTTTTTAAATCATAACATGATGTGACGTGTAAAAGTGTTTTGTCTGCGTGGTATTATTTAATCAATGATTTCCTTAATTGAATTTAAACAAACAGAGTGGCAGAGCCAGCCAATCCCCAGTGTCGTGACAATCATCAGGTGTTTTGATTGGTTAGTGGTATTTTATTAATTTATTCATAAGTGTTCGTGTCAGTACGGATTTATAGTGTTTATTTATGATTTAATGTCGTGTGCAAATTACAAGAAGTAACTTGTAGGATTATATTCGTAAGAATAAGAATAATTATATTATTAAAGCAATGGCGTCGTTGTTGTTTTTAATTTGTATTCTCCATATAAACGTATTCCCCTTTTGTCCTTCCTAAATAATGCCTCTAGCTACATTCTAGAGGCATTGTAAAGGTAAAAAAAGACTCTAGATAATTCCTTTTTTTTTTTCATATATTTCAAAAAAGTGGTCCATGTTTACTTTTACTATGAGCAGCAACTTTCCCAATAGCAGTTTATGGAAGCAGACTCGAGGAAACGCTATGGCAATAGTTTCTTCAAATTCTTCCCAAGCCATGTTCCCTGTTAATATTATTTCATTGACCCAATAAGTAGCTGTTCCAACAAGCTAGTTTTATCTGCCTTTCTACCATTCTTATAGTATATTCATATAGTTGAAGAAAACCTATAAATCAGAATACCAAGATACT
Source organism: Diarsia brunnea (assembly GCA_949774965.1). Lineage (NCBI taxonomy): Eukaryota > Metazoa > Arthropoda > Insecta > Lepidoptera > Noctuidae > Diarsia > Diarsia brunnea. Next base: position 1,795,836 of record OX459009.1, read on the forward strand.
TTAAAAAAATATTTGTATAGGTAGATTCCAAACGCTTATCCAAATCAATATGACATCGTTATCTGCGTAGCCTTTTCCCAACTATGTTGGGGTCAGCTTCCAGTCTAACCGAATGCAACTCAATACCAGTATCTGTCCCCCACAACCCAGTTAGGACTGGGTAATACGTTACACCTTGGTAAGACTGGTTGTCCAAATTTGTGGTCACTGACTACCTGTAACGACTGCCAAATATATATACAATGACTATCAACATATATAATTATGCTTGCCCGAATATGACTTGCTCTCAATTATTTGGAACCATCAAAAACAATTAACCATTTAACTGCTTCAAAAATCGTACGATGAACAGCTTAAAACTTTAAAATCCAGACACCGACAATCATGGATGGTGTCAGAAAAAGTGTTTTTAATTACTTACCCCTGTTTCGGCAGCCATTAGCCGTAACGAGGCGAATGATTTGCGATAAATATTTTATTTACGAGCGCACGTGATGAATTGTGCGCTGTTTTGGCGCTGCCCTACTTGAAAATGTGCTTTTTATTTTGTTTTTGTTATAGTAGGCGAGAAGAAATAACTTATTTCATCCTTATTTCAAATAGGGATGAAATATTTCTTTGGTGAGAGCAGCCTCCACTTGTTACTTGACTAGAGTACCTTTTGTTGAAATTCTTACAATAAAACCATACCATCACGCCTTACACCTGTTGCTCCTGAAGGATTAAGCAGAGGGGTACTAACACCCACACTTCGCCAGTTATGTTAAAGTCCAATGTACAGTCGAACAAGCTAATAAGTATACAGGTAGAGTTTTTTATAATTCTATTACACTGAAAATATTGATTGCAATTTTGTTTTATAAAGCGTTTCGCATTAAGCGACTGATGTCATACGCTGTATCGTTTGCCATCAGTCTGTAAATGTATCTATATAACCTTAAAAGTAAATGCAAGTTTGCTGGCTGTATACTTATTAGCTTGTTCGACTGTACTAGGTGGCGATCATATTATTGCCATCAACGGGGCACAAATTCAGACTCCGTGGCGGTTACTAAAAAAGTTCTGATGGAAATACCTTATAACACATTCAGGGCATGGTTGCTTTCAAAATTCTAACAGATTTTTTTTTTTTTTTTAGGAAAAAAAAAAAAAAAAAATTAGGTATGCCATCTTTAAAATTTTTGATGTATCATTATCATCATCATCATTTCAGCCAAAAGACGTCCACTGCAGGACATAGGCCTCCCCCAGGTGTTGTCACATTGACTGGTCCCATGCGTCGCATCCAGCGAGTCCCCGCAAACTTCACCAGGTCAGTGAAGTTTCATAGCACAAACGAAATTTCTCCAGGAACAATTAAATTGACTCCAGACACTTCAACCTAACCTGTCGCCGTCCACATTGGATATACACGTTTCCCAAGATGCTTGACGATACCTATACTTTACGTTCCTAGTCTCACTTTGCAATCTTTTTATAGTTTCTTATCAAAATTCACTTTTTGCTCAACATCATGGCTACTTCGAAATTGCAATATACTTTAGAAATTAAGCAATTTCTACCTTGTAAATATTACAGTAACTCTCTAAATAGAATCCTTCCTTATCTATCCCAAGATAATCGCCAGCATACTTCACTTTTACATCCTACAAATGAACTAGAAAATAAAACTCCTCGCAATTCGTACAAAACTATGCAATCTTCATAAATACTAATAGTGTACTTTACAATAACAACGACAGGTTAGAGCCAAAGGTTATCTGCGGTCGAAGATGAGCCTACTTTCACTCGCCAAGCCTTTCTGCTAACCACCTTAACCATACCCAAAATCCAAGCAAAAATCTACCGTGTTTCCATGTTTCAAGGCACACGCAACATGCAAATGCTCTTGGTAATTAAATAATCTGTTTTGTGCGATACCTCCGCCAGTGAATTTTGAACTTTATGCTCTGAAGTTAAAGGTCTCCAGTTTCAGTTTAATCAATTTTAAAATCGGGTTGTTGCACTTTTTAGGAAGTCGTATTAATATGAAACTATCTCTTCTTTATTAGGGTGTGGGCCTCAGGGCACTTTTTAAGAGCGCTGGAGCCTTTTAGGGTTCTCAAAATTGGGTGAAAGACGGATGGGCCTTTCTTTCCTATTTAAATTAAGATTTCCCTAAAGCTATAATCGGAAGAACTATCATGGTGTAGGGTTGTGTCCTGCTGAAATCTACGCTAATATTATAGAGGTAAAATGTACCTAAGTTTCCAAACTTAGGTACATTTTATAATGGGATAATTAAACGAACTCTTGATTCGATTTAAAAAAATCTTCTTCGATCCGTGGGATAACGGCGGACCATCGAGCGAAGCCACTGGCTAAAACTAGTTGATTATAAAATTATATCATATTATTATGGCCTAAAATAAATGATACTATAATTCAGATTTAGATTCTAAATCATATCGTATTATTAAACTAGCGAGAATACCATAATATCAATCTCTTTAGAACTCTTTTCAAAAATACCCAGAGATCGAATTTACCAGACTCATAATAGTTTTTTTCCAGTTTAGAGCATTAGGAATACCAATTGATTACCCGTTTCACGAAATGATCCAATATTCTTCGATTATCACCATTTTTAAATCAATGACGTCATTGATCATCAATCTATTTTATTTTCTCACAGAAAAACACACCATAAAAAATCTAATGATTTATTTATTACCCTATCAGACAATTAATTGCGTCCATTTTCAAATACCACGAATATCAAAGTGAAAAGTGGAAAATATATCAACATCAGTGCGATGGTTACACTTTTAAATTACCCTTGCATACGAAATTATTATTTGAAAATGTACCTTATTAACATGAGGTAAGGTTGAGAGTTGTGAAAGGAAAGGGTGAAGTATAAATCAACGTAGGTATGCTGACGCTTACAATTTAGTAATTTAACTGTCCACTTGATCTAGTCTCATTATCGATGTGGTGCAGTGCATGGGCGGAAGCGAGAGCGGTTTTGAACCGTTTGTATTTAAGACCTCCTCTTACAAAGAGTGAAAATTCATTGTTTGTCACATTTTATGTCTGGGTCTGTCATCAGCATTAGTTAGTCAAGAATATAATATTTTATTTTATTTGTTCAAAAACATAATTCTAAGCTTATAGTCTTTACCAACACGCTTTTGTACACTGTCAAAATAGCAATTTGTAATTATGAAAAAAATTGTTGCAATTACGTTTATCGGTATACTGACAGTTATTGTTGCCAACCACAGGTCAAACGATTTTATGAGTATAATTATACGAACGTATAAATTGCTTCTACAGGTAAAACATATAAAAGCCAACCCCTCACTCCGCTCCCTAATAAAACGACACCCTTTAGGGTGACGCGAAGAAACCAGTGTAACTCACTAGTTACACCGGTTCCTTTCAATAGGGCGACACAATCTTCCGCTTTTAAACCTGTTTAGTTCACAACATCCCGACAGATGGCGCTGTACATTTACGTCACTTTCCTGAATCGCAGTGTTAAGATTCTCTAGCGTTGAGTTGGGTGCCTTGGTACCAATTCTTTATGTTATCTCTGGTTTCCCTTCAAAACGCATAAATCTTTCGCCTTTTACTAAAGATTTCCGTGGAGGGGAACACTCAAATGAGTCTAATGTATTTTTGAAATACTCTGCTTAGGCAGAGTTTATTAAATCCATTGTATCTTTCGTGTATGACCTGATGTATGAATGTGGACGAGGCAAAAGCAAAAGGAGTATGTAAGGATCGTAGCAAGTGGCGTTCTGTGGTTTCTGCCTACCCCATGGGAAAAGGGCGTAAGTTTATGTATATGTCTATCTTATGTATATGTCTATCTTGTGTTTATGTATATGTCTATTGCGCTGCTTTTGTTGGATGCGTTTGAAGCATGCAATATCAAAACATTACCAATTAAATTATTGTAGTTTCATCAATCAAATCAACTCGTCCATGACTTCAATTGGTTAGTCAGACAGAAGTCAAAGTCCGAACCGAAGTTCCTAAGGTTAGTAAAGCAATATATGTTTGTAAATTGTAATGTATTTCGTTTACAGTTTTATGCTACTTAGTTTTATTGTTTTTTTTTTCAACTTTTTTATTTTGGTGTTAAGATTTATTTGATGTTTTAAAAATGTTCCTATGAACTAGAACTACCAGTGGTTTCGTTTATTGTCGTATTGTCGGCACTACCCTGTATTTAAGTCCCATGTAAAAGGAGCTGAGCTTATTGCCATCAACCAGACTCCGTGACTGCTGGTGAAAAATTCCTGATACAAAAATTCTATAACACACATATTATCATTATGCAAAATCCCCAAATCGCTTTCGCTTATGTAACCGCTCACCTGTTTCCACTCGCACCACCCCCTAACATAAATTATTTATTGGAGCAAAGGAGTAAGTGATTAAAATAACGCTAAGGTCATTACCGATCCATATCCCAGGGCATTGATTGTCACAATAATGGTGACGGTTTGTGCTGGAATACCCACCTGTCCTTAGGTATTAACCTCTATAGTAAATAGTTTTAAAAGTTGTCGAGGTATGTTGTGTTATGTTGGATGGTGGTGTTGTTGTCCTGTTTTTCAGTTTTATAGATACACACACACACATACATAAACTCACGCCCTTTTCCCATGGGTGTAGGCAGAAACCACAGAACGCCACATGCTACGATCCTTACATACTAATTTTGCCTCGTCCACATTCATACATCTGGTCATACACGCACGCCGGTTACGAATACTACGTACCTGTCCTTTCTGAAGAACGGCACCAATAAGAGAAAGTTTAGTTTTGGTTTGAGTTTTATAGATATTTTGCTAAATAATAACAATCGCTAGGTTTAATCTTCAGGTTAAGCCGCACTTGCATAGGGTGGTCTGTGAATGGGTGAACACCCATTACTGACCTAGTTTCCTCTATGCCTCGGATAGCACGTTAAGCCGTTGCTACGGTAACAGTTCAACAGTTCTTGAACATTGTATGTGAAAAGCTTTAAAAATCACGGCTTTTTTTAATTGGTTAACGTTAACTACAAAGAAGAGCTCGTGGCTTAATAAGAACTGCCACTCGGGTCGATCTTTAGGTAAAGCTGTGCTTGCCTAGGTCGGTCTGTGGATGGGTAACCGCCCGACATACCGAGTTTCCTACGTGCCTCGGAAAGCTTCATCAATCTTTGGCAGTCGTTACAGGTAGTCAGTAACCTGAAATTCTGACATCCAGTCTTACCAAAGAGTATCGTATTACCTAGTATTAACTGGGTTGTGGAGGTCAGATAGGCAGTCGCTCCATGTAAAATACTTGTATGCAGTTGCATCCGGTTAGACTGGAAGCCGACCCTAACATAGTTGGGAAAAGGCTAGGCAGATGATGTTAACTACAAAGATGTATTATTTTATCAAAAACACCTGTATTTTTATGACTTCACTATTAGGACCATTCTATATAACTATGTATTCATATTGAGTTCATCCAGTTAAAGATTTAAGACGAACCAACCAAAAAGGAAGGACGGTGAAAAATCATCAAGTAACTCCTCCCGCTCTTGGGCTTCCAGTCTTAACCGACCTTCATTATAACAAAAAGCGCACCTAGCAAAAAAATAGGAAACAAAACTGATCACCCCATATACACTCATCATCAACCTATGCCCATAAATCTTTACCACCATTTTAATACACCACCTGCCGTTCTGCCGACACCACAAATTGTAACGTCCATACAGAGAGGCACCTTCAATCTTGTTGCTCTTGCCTTTATGGCTGAACTGTACTGATTTACAAGGCTGGGTAGTGACTAGCGGTGGCCTGCGGTTTCACCTGGGAATACAGTTTGTTATCTTAGGTGTTCGAATATATCGAGGTATTTTCATTTTAGCGGTGTTGGGGTGTGGGAGCGGTCGATCCAATTTTGTCATTGGCTACGAATGTTACAATTTAAGCCTTTAGGCTTGGATAGTTTATTCAGATTCATAGTTCCATGAGTATTTTTGATTCTAAAGGCTTTTGAAGGTAGTTTTCCTTCGTCTGGAGTCCAGATCGGACTATGACTTAATTAAATAATCGTCATAAAATTATCAACGGCAATTTTAAAATGTGTTTGCTTATATTTTCGAGCGTATGGCACTCGTGGGCAGCAGCTGATGGTGAAATCAGCGTCAGGTGCACATTGTGTTGCCATCTGGCATTATGCTGAGCGGCCTTTTTGGCATTATTAACTTTAATTATATTGAACTTGTTTTGTTAATTTTTAAGGATTTTTTGTCGAATAAACGCAATTTTCTTTCTTTCTTTTCTTTCTTTGTTTGTTGAATTAGGGGGGAAAACCACTCCTTACTCACAAGTCAACTTCCCTAATAACACAACCCTTCTCTAAATTTTTCTCTGCACGACGATACGCCCAGTTACGTACGAACGCGGGTTTTAATTCTTTAAGACATCAAATTAATAGTGACAACATTTTTTGAAATCATAATCTTTTTCCTTAGCCGAATGGCAAAAAACGGAACCCTTATAGATTCGTCATGTCTGTTTGTCTGTTTGTGCGTCCGTCCGTATGTCATTGCCACTTTATTCCAAAATTATTAAGACTACACAGTTGAAACTTGGTAGATAACAGAATACATCTAGTATTCTGTAAACCGCTTTACGATTTTAATACAAAAAAATATCTAGACACTTCTGTCCCACCCTTTGGACAATACAACCGTGATATTACATTATGAACCCTTTAACCTTTTATAGAAACAAACAAACAAACAAAAATTAGTCCGTAACTCTTATCTAGCGATCTCCCGCGGACATTTTGAATTAACAGCTCCGAGGCGATTCAATTCGAATGAGATGTACTATTAATTCTAGTGCTCATTACGTTTCACGCTTTAACCGACACCAGTGTGGTCGGTAGGGAGGCTGGGTTGTTGGTAGTGAGCAGGATAAATCTTGAAATCTTCCAAGATAGTTGCAAATAGTAAATTTAAATATCAGTGGAAAAAAATGTTATTGCATTCGAAGCGGAATTAATAACCGAGCCACGTGTATCAAACGACGTCTTTTAATGCACTTTCGAAGAAATAAAATAATAAAACGAAAAGTATTTTTGTCATTAATAATTAGAAAATTATGATACAAAAGAAAAGTAAAAGAACATTCTTTCACTTAAACTACTTGTCTTCCTTAACTTAGTTAAGGTAGGCTAAGCTTCTTTTTTCGAATCGATTGTACGTCTTATTTTGTCAGCTTAGGCCCAGTATGCTCACATTATCTGTGGCGTTTAACAGGTTATCTAAAGCACAGATGTACGGACATTTTGGACACTCCAACAAGAGGATCATCATCTAATGAAAATTGTCAGTTTGTGCAATCTCATTGACCTGGTGAAGGTTGCGGGGATCCGCTGGATGCGACACGCACGGGACCGGTCAATGTGGCGACCCTTGCCGGAGGACTATGTCCAGTAGTAAACGTCTTTTAGCTGAAATAATGATGATACACAATCTCATACAGATGTCCTAAAAAACGAAGATGTCCAATAATGGCACGCGACGGCACGGTTGGCGCAGTGGCTGAGAGATTGAACTGCTGCGCTGCGTGTCGCGGGTTCGATCCCCGCACGGAACAAATATTTGTATGGCCTACAGATAGTTGTTTCGGGTCTGGGTGTGTTTGTGTATGTGACTTTGAATGTTTGTAAACGCACCCACGATACAGGAGAAATTCCTAGTGTGGGGAAACGTTTTGTAAAAAAGAAAAAATAATAATAATAATATCCCAAATCTGTTTCACAGACTTGACTTAGAAGTTATTAACTGACAGAACTGATTTCAACAAACAACGTAATGGTGTCTCAGTTTTTCTCCTGTCAACGTGGTATCATCACAATTCGTTAGACACTCATGGTGTTATTAATTGCTATAGCCAGCGCTATGGGGATTGATGGTTATCTCCCAACACCTTCGCGGTAAGTTTTTATGGGAACCTATGGTTCTGAGGCGCGAGATTTTATTTAATTCGCCTATAATAACCAATATGGCGCTAATGTGGGAAATATAGACGGGAAGCTTTTTTTGAAGGAAACGGTAGTGTTAGCTATCATTGACGTGCCCTTATTCCAATTTATTTGCAGTCAGCCCAACATAATACTTTTCTTCCATGATGACGACGTAGGTACACGAGAACGAGTTAGTCGCGACCTCATCACACACTTTAGAGCCGAATTATCTTCCATACAGTCCGTTCATCGTTTCTTAGGCCTTACCCATTGACTTATATATTACTGCGTAAGGACTGGGCGGACCGCATGTTACAATGACGCCTCGAACTTGGTCCTAAAACGGTCTTTCCTAAGCCGAAGTGAACTAGTCCACGATCGGCTCTCTTCGGGTGCGGTCGTAAATTTTATTAAAAGCTTTATTTATGTTCTTCATATCTCGAAAATACCACGCCGCTTATACAAGGTTACGTTAACGAGCAGACTACACCGATTCTCTGTATGGCGAACGCGTCGAGCAAATGTTCGGACGACCGTACGAGTATCTTTAGTTTTTATATCAATGGCCTTACCCTTCTATTCTAGATTTTCACACTCAAAACTTTCCTAGTGCCTCCGCATCACAACCAAATTCATGCAACTTTGCAGCCATCAATACCACCTACAATAAAAAGCCATTACGTTATGACCCAAGTTAGTGGGCCCTTCATATTCTAAACAGGGACAATTCATTTCAAACACACAACTAATATTTTTTCACGTACAATAATAAAACATGCAATTTTCTAAAACAGCTTTATTAACTACAGAACCATAAAAAATAAGTCTATATTTATCATTTCCATAACCAAACACAAATAAAAGATTCAACTACATTTTGAATTCGAGCTGACGCATTCGTACAAACACGAGAAAATCAACGAATCACAATAGTGAGCAAACTCCAGTATTCCTCAAGTTCATGTGAAATTCCTTAGCCTAAATACATAGCTTAGAGTGTATAGTAGCAGTGCGAAACTATGCGCTTGCGCAGCGTCACATCTCGGCAGCCATTCAGTCGTCACTCAACATTCAGCTTAAGTTTTGTTAGTCGCGCAGCCACTGAGATCGAAAACTTACATGATTTTTTTGAATATTATGTTTTGTTTTTGGATTAGTCACAGAGTTCTATATTATACAGTTACTAAGGACAGTATTTTAATTTTTTTATTAATATTCTGTACTACCTCACTACTGGGCAAAGGCGTCGGACAATTAATTCGATGTGCTCTTTTTCCGTGCCTCCTCAAACTTCTGTAACATGTCTTCAATTTTGGATTCTAGGATACGCCAATTTGATGTTTTCTATTACTGTTTTGGTAACACTGGTGATAACATAAAGGTACATCCAGGTGTGGGTTGGAACTCTCAACTCACGACCCCATAATTTTATTTTATTAAACAAAAATATTACCTACCTTACGAGTCATAATACAACACATAAAGTCCATTTCACGAAAGAAGTCCCGCAGACGCAGCGCTGTATGTCGCGCGACATAATGTTGTTTCACAACTTTTGGCATCGTAAATAAACCTTATAACGCACTAATCCAATAATAAACTCACAAAATATCTACCACAACAAACGCACCCTGATAACATCAACAAACGACAACATGGCCGATCTGTTAAATTTAGTTCCACAATTGTCCGCGGGACTTCTTTCGTGAAATGGACTTTACCAATGTTTAAGTTTGAATAACCGCTAAATTAAATACAGGTAGTATTTAAGTAATGTAGATAACCAAAACAAATTCGCAACGATAAACCACCGAAGCCAACAATCTCTCGTCTGGGCGACCATTCAGCCTATTCAACGGGCGGTCGATAGCTATCTTCAATGGGCTATGTCCCGCAAACGTACGCACCGGCCCATTCGGTGGAGATCGGTATGTCCCGGGGAGGCGGAAGACGGCACGAGCAGGGTTGCTAGACTGGTTGAGATGCTGTGTCAGGTGCTTGCTTGAAAATTCTGTGATTTCGTTTAAGGATGTATAGGTATTTCATTGATTTTTTGTGTCGGCGATATTAAGCGAGAATCCACTGGATGCTAGACGCACGGGACCGGTCAATGTGACGACACTTGGGGAGGTCTTAACTTATTATCTATGTTGGAGTCAACTTTCAGTCTAACCAGATTAACACTAGTATTTTACATACAGGGTGGTGGCGACAATATGACAATAAATGAAACCGCTGGTAGTTCTAGTTCATAGGAACATTATTAAACTATCAAATAAATCTTAACACCAACATAATAAATTTGAAAAAAAATCAATAAAACTAAGTAGCATAAAACTGTAAACGAAATACATTACAATTTACAAACAAATATTGGTTTACTAACCTTAGGAATAATTTGCACGGATTAACGTGTGGAAATAAAATGTAACAAACGAATTTGGCAAAGACATTTAGGTAGTTTATTGTCGTATCGTCGGTACTACAACGGTGTTAGGATTTATTTGATAGTTTAAAAATGTTCCTATGAACTAGAACTACCAGTAGTTTCATTTATTGTCGGCACCACCCTGTATAAGGACTGCCCATCTATGCATATCACTAAACTTTTGAGTAACACGAACTGCTGCAACTTATTTCATAACCACTGCTCTGAAAACTGTGAAAGAAACTAAGTATCCAAGAAGCAATATTTATTTTTAAACCCCCAAGGTGCACGTGGTGGATTTAAAAGCCCACTCCAGACACAGTCAAGACCCCTGTGTACAAGTCATGGTTACTTTATGACAGATTTTGAGTTTATGATGATTATAAGGGCAAACGGTAATAGGTAATAGCGAGACGAGTTGAACGAAAGCAACGACCAGAGGTTCTTATTAGCCCTTTTTTTGGCGGGTTGAAAATCCCACTCTTGGGCAGAGCGAAAGGGAGTGTGAGACTTCTACTGACTAAAAACCACCCGTGTTCCTTCTTAGCCTTTCATGTCGAAGCCGCGATATCTCTTGCGAACAACCCGCAGCCCCGACGGGATCCTTATTAACCCTTGATCGAAACAACTGGAAGTCAGAAGATACAGGTTTTCGTCCAGCAGTGGGGTGACGCAAGCTATCAGTATCACGGTGAGTAAATCTAATAAGGGTAATAAAGGGGTTTTCTCAATTGCTGCTAAAGTGCCAACCCTACTCGTGAGTGACATGTTTATATTTTAGCTGATTGTATTAAAGGCTGTGTTCTGATGTTATCGCACTGTGATGTAACCGGGAATTCGCGGTGCGCTTTGAATGTTCCCGTGTTTAAGAGGGACCAGTGTTTTGGGATACGGAATGGGGATCTCCGAAACGGATAGTCCTAATTTCAACCTGCTGAGTTGGAGATTTATAGATGGTTTTAGACTGGAATGCAGGTACAGTGCTGTTCTACAATGGGACACATTACCACATGTACTGAGTGTCCTGATGCCTGGACACTACGGAATAATAATAACTAAAAAAATCTATTTAGTCCGTCAGATAGATTTCCAAAAAATATTGGACACGTAGTTTTTCTTATTTCACGTAAACAAACAATGAAGACGCATACAGTGCTTTGAAAGCTCTTGTGACGTCATATTCTAAGACATTAGCCTAACATTTTTTACCGGTGAGTGACGTCACAACCCCCCACTCAAATCTTTGACGCGTTTTATCTTCGTCAATTTCTATTGATTTGATAAAACGAAAAAATACGTATCCAATATTTTTCGATAATCTAACAGGCGGACTAATTTATTAGAATCATTGTTTTTAGTCAGTAAACATCCCTATTGACCGAAGCTAGTGATAACGCCAAACTAAGTTCCGATATATTATAGATTGTCATCAACAAGGAGTCTTACTGTTGTTTGGATCTTTTCGGATCCCCTATATTGAGGCGCTGATTTGATCGATCGATCGATATTCGAAGATAACGCTGAAAAACTGTTTAGAAGACTAGAACTAGGTGGAAAGCTTCTCATTCTCATGTGTCATATAGGCTACTGCCTGATGGTAGTTTTACTGAAATATCTTACTCTCGTGGAAAAACCAGTAATAAGAAATAGACTTAAATTAAGGAGACTGAAAGTAACTTGTAATGTTATATCTTTGAGCTGTAAAATATTGTACGACTGTGAGCTTCACATAATTATAAAACCACAGAAAAATAAACCGTCAGCTTTAAACCGACAGATTGTAAACTCCATCGTAAAGTTTCACGTCAGTTTCTTTAAACCAACAGCCACCTAATAAACCGTATTTACAACACAATACAATTCACAATAAAGACAATACAAAAAACAATACGAAACCAATAAAATAAAACAAGGAAATAGACTTCTTTACAACAAAAATAAAACTCCAATCGGAACATAAAGATCATCTTAAATTTTAACCCTCGACACTTAACATGGGTCGTTTTCGCCAAACGACACGATGTTCTCGCCAAAAACAAACAGAATTATATATTAAATAGCCAATAACAATAAGTATTCGAGAGATGTGGCTCTGAATGGTTTTTATAATAAAATACGTAAAGTCGGGAGCCGGGTGTTGTAAAAAAATTACGAATGGTGCTGTAAAAATGTTGATTACTTCTGCAGATGGGTGTTGTGTGTGTTTTTGGAAATGAAAGGAAAAGAGTGAATGAATAGCATTTTTGTACAGTACCGCTACTGAATAAATAATTGTCCCAGAAGCCGAAAGTGTGACAACCAAAGTTACCAACTTTACCCAATAACTGGGTTGTAGATGTCAGATAGGTAGGCTTTCCAAATAAAACGAATAATTAAATATTACCTCACAGTGGATCAATACAAAGTTCCTCCAGATCTTTCACAAATAAATAAATAATTTAATCTTGAATTTATAACAATACTAGCTGATGCCCGCGGCTTCACCCGGGTGGATGTCGGTCAAATTATATACTAAAACCTTCCTATTGAATCACTCTATCTATTAAAAAAACCGCTTCAAAATCTGTTGCGTAGTTTTAAACATTTAAGTATACATAGGGACGGACAGAGAGCGACAGCGACTTTGTTTTATACTATGTAGTGATAGTGATATTGTAATGTAAACAAGCGAGCCCCTCACTCACACATAATCTTTCAGAATTAAGAGTGACTGCCGCACTCAGAGAGCTTTAATGATTACTTAGGCTATCACTTAGTAAAGGTTTTGATAGTTTTGTCATACAAAAGTATGTCAAATCTTTCCTAAGTGACGGCTAAGTAATCATTAAAAATCTCTGAGTACCGCAGTAAGCGATGTGTGTTTAACCAAAATAAATGAAACGTTTTTGAAATAAAAAGTTTTTTTTTTTACTCTTTATAAAACACTGGTATTCAGTTGCATTCGGTTACACTGAAATATGCTTTCAACATAGATGGGAAAAGGCTAGGCAGATGATGATGATGACTGATTTTGGTTTGTTATTCTCTTTCACAATTCTCACATCGAAAGAAAACCAATGGCTTAGTTTCAATCACCTTATAAGCTATGTATGGATTGCTTACTGATATTAAAATCTTTCAATAAAATCTTTTTATTTAAACCACTAGCCAGATTAATTAATTGAATCTGCGTATTCAAAACACATATTATGTGAAAAGGTATGTATGGCCATAATCTATAAAGCGTATTTTGTCTAGAAACAAAAAAAAATGGGGAAAACTTATATGGTAAAACCATTATGGTTTTAATTTGTTATGTCATAATAAATATGTATGGCCATAATCTATAAATCGTATTTTGGCTAGAAAGAAAAATTTTGGGGAAAACCTGTAAGGTAAAACCAATATGGTTTTAATTATATTTATTGGGGAAAACAAACAGTGACACATTACGTCATAAAAATAAAAAAAAACTACTATGAGTTAAATGAGTTAAAACCAACAACATTTTTGGAGTAGTTTATGGTAAAAATTTACTAAAAACATCAGATTCACACATTGGAAACTATTTAAATTGGCATGGATTTTATGTATCCCTTACCGAAGTTAAATTATTAACTTTATTACAAAACCATAATTATGTTGCTCAACCTTTAACATCCAGTAATAACATGTTATATTTAAAGATAGCACCGATACACACAATTACATTAAATTCAAAGAAACACACATTTAATCAATATAAAATTACAAAAGTTAAACAATGCAATTATCATTTAACACTTATATGTAGACGATAATTTTGTTAAATTTTTCGTTTAAAACAAACTTTTACACTATTAGCGTCAGATGGTATCGTGTAGATTATGAAGACGTGTAATCCTGTCCTATATAATTATCAAAGGAAATTATGATGCAGAAGGTTCACGAAAATTTTCTTGGAATCCGTACCAATAAATTTTTCTCATTTCATTGTTTCAAAAATGATCTTATTATTAATGTCTTCATGGGACTCAAATGGAGATGGACGGGACACTTAACAAGGCACGGTGATGGAGTTAAGCTGTGACCGAATGGCGTCTTAAGAGTGGAAAGAGAAGTGTTGGACGTCTGGCAGAGAGATGGGTAGACGCCATTGTTGTCATTGCAGGAATATTCTGGATGAAGGTGGCACAAGAGCCCAGCAGTGAGTGAAGTCAGGCTGTGGATAATAGCTTGTCGTCCGTCCGTAGGTCGCCGTCCGTCCGTCTTATGACGTCGACAGGCCGTGTCGACGACGGCGCGTTCGTGTTCCACGCGCGCCTCAAAGAGATGTTAGCAACATGAAAGTGCCGACGCCCGTCGGGGCTGCGGGTTGTTCGCAGGAGATACCGCGGTCTCGACATGAAGGGCTAAGAAGGAACATGGGTGGTTTTTAGTCAGTAGAAGTCTGACACTCCCTTTCGCTCTGCGGGAGGGGTTATTTGATGATAAAAAAAAGGCTGTGGATAATTAATGTTTTTCAAGACATAAATTCAAAATAATGTTTTACTTTCCTGGTAAAGTCCAAGATGTGCTCAAAAAATACATAGTTCACTAAGTAAAAAAATACTTTATTACTTCCTAATTAAAGCTTGATTCCTTTTGAAAAGTCTAATCAAAACGTAATAACATTAAAATAAAAATATTTAAAAAAATGTAACAAAAAGTAAGGAAGAAGATGAATAAGCGACAGGACTATTTTGAGTCAAAATTCCTTTTCCTAAAGCTCTTACTGCCGCACTCAGAGAGGTTTAATGATTACTTTAGCCATCACTTAGTAAAGGTTTTGACAGTTTTGTCATACAAAAGTATGTCAAATCTTTACTAAGTAAGTAAGGCTTAAGTAATCATTAAATATCTCTGAGTACCGCAGTTAGCAAAGTACATTTAATAAAGTTCCTTCCATATAATACTTCTGAAAATAAATATTCCGAATTCAAATCAAAAGAATCAGTAGTAATGAGTGTTCGATGTTAACGTCGGTTTAAATCATGTTTCGATTATCGTTAAAACAAGAATCCTTGATGAGTCAGTAGCATTTAAAGGATTGACTTTAAATTGGATTGCTCCTTTTTGGATTTTCGGGAAGTGTTCGTGATTTGTGGCTTAGTAAATTATTGTTTTTTACACCTGTGCAACATGCAATTAAGAATATCGTGTGTAATTTGTGGTTGTAACTGTCGTTATTAATGTTGTTCCTGTAGGTAAGTTTATTAAGCGGGAACTCTTGCTTTTGCAATGATATTATCATTGTGTTGATCAGTAGGTACATACAGATAAATTTTTACCAGACGGAGGATAAATACGATAATTGCAGGCTCTTTATGCCCTTGTTCTATGTTACTTGGAGCCGGATCATGTAGTCTGTTCTGAAATATGGAACTCCTAAAATAATTTATAAACTCCAGACTACGCACCAGTAGAAGGTAGGTAATGAAAAAACATGCAGCGGAATTTGTGCGGAAGAACCGCGGTCCTGGAACGCAAAGGGCATTAGGAAGATCACGTATAGGTTTTCGTCAGTAACAGTCTGTAACTCCCCTGTACAGCGCGGGATGACTCATCTGATGATCTTCCATCCACAAGAAAAAACGTCTGCCAAAACATTGAACGAAACGTGTTTTTTTTGGAGGGTTTGAAATCTTCGAATGACTCCTCCCGCTCTGGGCAGAGCGCTAGGGAGTGTCAGACTTCTACTTTTCTTTCTTTTTTCTTTTTTTAAAAAAAACGTAGCCACACTAGGAATTTCTCCTGTATCGTGGGTGCGTTCACAAACATTTAAACTCACATACACAAATACCCAGGCCCGAAACAACTATCTGTAGGCCATACAATTTTTTGTTCCGTGCGGAGATCGAACCCGCGACACGCGGCACAGCAGTCCAATCGCTCAGCCACTGCACTAACCGTGCCGTCAAACTGAC
The DNA here is from genome assembly GCA_949774965.1 of Diarsia brunnea. Taxonomy (NCBI): domain Eukaryota; kingdom Metazoa; phylum Arthropoda; class Insecta; order Lepidoptera; family Noctuidae; genus Diarsia; species Diarsia brunnea. The sequence continues at coordinate 1,812,204 of OX459009.1, forward strand.
TAAACTGACTTCGAGGCCGCGGTATCTCTTTCGAACAACTCGCAGCCCCGACTGGATCGAACAAAACCTTAAATTGCCAATACGCAAAATTAGTTCAAAAAGGTAAGCCGATTTAAGGCTCCTACCAAAGTTATTGATATTGTACCCATCAAAATACGCCTCATAACCATTCATATCAGGATCGTTTATATTTAAATCGACCAAATTTAAATTCGCTCGATTCCTTGCATATTTTATCACGATACATTCAAAATGAATTCTGTACACGATATTTTTTTAAATTATCTCATTTTGGTGTGAAACTCAATTTCGTATATGTCAATTGAATCGATTGTAAAATCGATACGAAATGTTCTCGATTTACATTAACTTACGATTTTTAATTGTGTCCGTACATCTAAAAACGCAGTGGGTACGACTTTTATTTTGTTTCTTTTAAAATTGAGTCGGTTTTATGTGGTTTTGTGATGCGAATTTTAAATTTAATTTTGATATGTTTGTTTAAATTAGTTTCATAATTTTGAGAAAATAAAATGTTCTTTTTAAAGACAATACGTACATAAATTATACAGGCATAATGTTTTTCTTTAATATGAGAATACATTTAATATTACTCCTGAGTTTAATTTAAAAATATTTGGTCAAATACTTCTAAAAAAAATCACAAAATTTACATAACAGTTCTGGAATGATCATGCGTGCATAATTTAACAAATTCATTCCTATAAAATATGTACATACCAGATAACTTAAAACAAATAGACAAAACTATCTTCTTCACTGCATCAGTATTCCAAAACATCAAGCAACCATTAATAGCTCCAATTCTCAGCACAAAAACACTTAAGTATAAACCGCAAAACAAACAAAGTACCATCCTACTATCCACAAATAGAAACAAATCATTGTCCCCACATTATCTCCGACCATTCATGCCTTACCAAAGGAAACCAGAAAACAATGTTCATTAAACGAATACCAAAGTAAGAATCCGTTCAAATAATTGCTGCCTACATTTAGACGCGCATATCCAATTCAATAGGAACAATTTGTCGGTCCAGCCTTTAGTAGTCTGCTTTAGAAATTCAGACATTTCCAAAGGTCCGCATGGAGAGTTCTGATACCTCGTTAGTTATCTTGCGTTGCCACTAAATAATTGTAGCAGAACAACTCTAGGACAAACCTACAGACAACTTTAAACTCAACCTCGAAGACGTTAGAGATAGAATTCGTCTGGGAGACACACACGACGAAGAGTCTGCTTTTAATAAAATTTCTAACTTAGCAGCAGGCGATAGAATTGAAAATACAACAGGCGGATAGATTTTTTATAAAATAAGCCCTATATTCAATAGTGAAACTTAAATAGATAACATTAAAGCTCCAAATGAAATAGATTAAGTAATAGAGGTTGTTTTTGATACTCAGTGCGGTACGGAAGCCAGAGTAATTTAACTGTCTACAGTCTTTATTTACTAGTATTGAGTGATATATTTACAGACAAATGTGATGTTTCAAACAGAGGTTTTGTTGTGGCAGATATTTCTGAACTATTTTTGCGTTAGATATACTGGCATACGTGTCTTGTATGTTGAATTATCCCTTCGTTCAGATAGTTAGGACGTGGAAAAAGGCTAAAAACAATAATGATGTTGTTGAAACATTCTTTAGTTAAGATTCTTCATAAATTTAACATCATCTGAAGAAAAGATACTGGAGGCATATTCACGTTATGGGTAGTTTATTAAAATAGACTTTCATCTGCTCCGTATAGGAAAACCACCACTTTTCTGCAAATACGGCAGTGGTTTGCCCCAAAAATCATAATATCCAAGAGCTGTTACGGAATCAGTCGTTTTTTTTTTTACGAAAACTCATAATTTTAAAATGTTTTGCAAAATATTTAGTTTTAATTCCACAAAATCTAGATCCATACGTATGGATCTAGATTGATTTAGATTTACTCGTATGTAGAATGCACCGCTAGCCTCCCGCCTGAAAAAAGCATAAAGTACGATCGTCATCATGTAACCTTAACCTCAATATTGTATAGATTTGATTTTGATTTATTCATCTTAACAATCAGCTTTAGAAGTTTACTGATCGATATTGATTAACGGGCATAATCAAATTCAGATCGCATAAGTCATTCAATAAACGAGTGCTGTGGGAAATATAAACAACTTTCCCGCTATTTTATTTGTAGCTTTCAATTTGGGCCATTGCACCAGTGCATGTCAAATGCTCTGAACACGTCGTTAATCGATTTAGGAGACATGACAATCCAATTTTTGGTGTTTGATAGTTCAATATTATAACTCAAATTAAGGTGAAATGGACGTGGAAATTTTATCCTTCAATTTTGATTTGAGTAAATGTATAAAAGACATAAATATCACGTAGGGGCTTACCTTATTTAAATTTGGTTAATATTTGCTAATCAAAAACATAATACAATAACTGTTATTCGTTTCCTGTGTACAAAAACTACGTAGAGTGAAGTTTTAAAACCAAATTTAGAAAATTATTATCATAAGTCACATTTTGATACAACTCGAACAATTTCATACAAATTGTTAACGCAAGTTACAATGTAACGTTCAGTTAAAAAGAGTAGGAATACTTTAAATGAGTTGTAATAGACGTAAAACATGATGACGGTGATAACTTTGAAACTGGAGCCATTTAGACTCCCTTATACACAACTCCACACGAAGATACCGACAGTTTTTCTAACAAGCAAGAAGCCGGCATTAAACTACCCGATCGGTACGTTACAAACAAAGAAAAATGGCTCACACCGACCAAAAATAAGACTTTAAATCATATTACTAGAAACTTTGAAAGTAATAAATTGTAATCAATACTACGGACATTAATGACACCAATTAAATAATCGTTAAAAAAACGATACTTATCTGTTATATCCGAGTTTTATTTATTACTCGATTGCATGTTCTAGTATCGAGTTATTTATCGATTCCATATTAGCTTCTCAATAAGCATACTAACATATACCCGAAGGGAAATTCAAGATCATTTTTAATGATATTTTGAAAGTCCACGTCAGATTAAAAGGAATTATTGGTAGTATTTAATGAGATTATTTATCGGATTATTTAAATTTGAAACGTAGTTGGTTTAACTTGGATAATAGTGTCGCAATTTGAAATAGTGATCGAGCTGGAATACAAGCTATTTTTTTCGAGCCCGTTATGGAAAATATATGGAAGTCGATTTATAAGACCACCACTATTTTAGTCGTCTGTCGTATTTATTGCCTTAGATAGATATCACCTGGATCGACTTAGACTCTGAAATAAATATCTAGTCTTACTTTAATGTTATAAGTTACAGACTGTTAATCTGTGTAATTCTTTCTTCAAAAATCCATTTCAGACAATAGTGTCTGAAATGGATTTTTTAGGCATTAATTAAGTCATTGAGGACCATGCAGATAGCTGCATGGTCCTCAATGACTTAATTAATGCCTTTTTTTTTTTTTTTTTTTGGGGGGGTGGGAAATCATCAAATAACCCCTCCCGCTCTTGGGCAGAGCGAGAGGGAGTGTCAGACTTCTACTGACTAAAAACCACCCATGTTCCTTCTTCGCCCTTCATGTCGAGGCCTCGGTATCCCTTGCGGACATCCCGCAGCCGCGACAGGCGTCGGCCCTTGTGGGCCCCTTCCATGTTGCTGACATCTCTTTGAGGCGCGCGTGGAACACGAACGCGCCGTCGACACGGCCTGTTGTCGTCATAAGACGGACGGACGGCGAGCTTACCCATCACTCACCGTCCACAGGCCCGCGTCTACGGTGGCCGGAAGCCATCACGTGGCCCCCGACGCCCGGAGCGCCTCACGCGGCGGCTGGGACGAGAGGTTCTCTCCCTCTCACGTTCCGCCACCTCCTTCGCTAGCATCACTGCTTCGCAGAAGGAGGCGACGGCGTCCCATTCCTCCTCGCCCCGGACCATGGCTTGCACCAGGGCCGGACGCGAGAGGTCGCCGCCGCCGATCGCCGCTACAAGAACACGGCGGGGCTCCGCCCAAGCGGGACACACCTCCACGGTGTGCTCCACCGTGTCCTCCGGCCGATCCTCACAATGGTGACAACCGGGCGTTTCCTCCCGCCTGATTCGGTGCAGGTACCTCCCGAAACAACCGTGTCCGGTGAGTACCTGCGTCAGACGGAAGGTGAGGGCGCCGTGGCGCCTCTCCAGCCACTCCTCAAAGAGGGGACTTACCGCCACTATCGTGGCGTGCCCTACTTAATTAATGCCTCAGGTGGATTTTAAACGAGCCAGTGACCTCCGAGTTTGTTTAGGCTGATTCTTCTCAAAGTAGGCAGGTGTACGAAACAATGCTACGGTTTTATAAAAATATTAGGATGTTACGTGTAAAACACTTACGAATTTACAGAAATAAATTTGATTAATGGTTAGATCAAGTTTAAACTAAACAAAGACATATTTGCTTCTATAAGATTGGAAAATATATGAAAGTACTTCTCCTAAGCAAACAATCTTTAAAAATACCATACATCACACAACACTTTCGACCAGTAACATAAACGTCAAATAATCAAAAATAAAAACATTAACTCCTTTAATAAGCACAACATTCTCTTCGCAAGCTTTCCTCAACATTGTCACCCGTATCTTGAATTTCAAAGAATACGTGAGATATGAATTAAATGGACAGATATCGTCCGAAGATCTCATCGTAATGGGTCCCTATATCTTTTTAATTGGAAACCTTTTTTGCCTGGACACATATCTTGTGGGGAAGCGTGGTGAGAAAAACACATGCCTTTATGTATACCATTCATCTTGGTGAGTGGGGTGTGGGATAAGGAAAAGGCTTTGGGTGGTATTGAGTAAGGTGTCAAAGACAATAATGAAATGGATGGGAATGGTGGTAGTGTAAAAATTGTAGCAGGGGCAGATAATGGTATACAAGATAATGTTCCTTTAAAGCAAGATCAAATAAAAGATGGATGGATTGTGTGTCAAATGAATACGTAGTAAATAATAGCGTGACGATTGAAAGGGGAAAATGAAAGACAAAAACGTGTTGCGATGACCACAATCCCCAGAAAGATGATGAGCCAGATAATGAAATATTTCAGGTAATAAATAAAAGCTCTCAATCGATACAAATGGTTATAAAAATCTAAAAAGCAGACAATAAAGTTATTGATATAGAAACTGACAGAACACTCAACACACGGAATAGATTTACAGATAAAAAATATGCAGTTGACTTACAGTTTTCAGTTAGTTCAAGATTATAATTTAGCTAGTTATTTCATAGAACATCAAAATAAAGTGATTTCGAAGTTAAAGAGTGTCTATCAATTTTACTGAAACGGATTAAGGACTGTTGTTGCTAATGAAGCTATCTTCATTCTCTACATAAATTCTACCATTCAATGTCTTTTCAAATCGCCCCGCTCATTCTCCTAACTTGACCCACCCCCATCTGAAGCAGCGTAAGATATTAGTAAGTCCCAAGTGTCGATATTACCGTTTCTATACAAAATGGTGTGAGATTCCTAGGCGGTCGTTCAATATAAACTATCGCGATTTGTTCAGCTATTTGTAAGCTTCGCGGCCACCATATAAATGTGCGTATGCGGCTTTAACTTGTTCCTTATCAACCTGTTTTTATAATGTTTCCTTTTGTTTATGTTTCCGTTGAAGTTTTTGCTGTTAATTGGCGTATTAGCGCTGTATTGTGTTTAATTGATTATGATGAACTATTATGTTGTTAGGTTGACGCTAGCTTTTTGTTAGTTGACTTTAAATTATCTTCTTTTGCGTGTCTTTCCTTTTATGGTTGGTTTGGTATGGTTATATTTGCCTTATCTTGTTTTCTTAATCGTTATCTGTTGATTCACTCACACTGAGTGCTACATTCGCTTCGAAACCAGTATGTAGATCCTGTCTTTGTCATCTTAAATGTGACCACACAAGAGTATTTTTGCAGAAAACCTTTCGATGAAAATCAGCTAACACCGTTTCTCTTCAAGATGAATTTAAAAGTTCGATATAATTATGATTTGTTGTTGTTATATTTTAATATTTCATCGTTATTTTCATCTAGAAGTAACTTCGTCGCTGGTTGCATGACATGGTTGCTGATAGTATCCTGTGTATAGTTTATTTAAATATAAAACCAACAAAAGTAAATGCTCAATTTCTTTCCTCATCGCCTAACTGAAATAATTAAAAAATCATCAACCTTCTAAATCACCCATTTTAATCAACCGAACGACACATTGTTTCAATCCAATAAAATGACATAAGTTTAATCAAAAACCAAAGCAATCGAGCCGGTTTTATGGTTCCAATTAAAAGGGAATAAACTGGCACCTCCCATGTTGATATCAATAATATTCAATAAGCAAAGCCGTGAGAGATCCATTTGTATTTGTTCCTACCGCTGCGATTGTGGTACAGATTAAATATGGCAAAGAAGGGACGTTATATGTTTTAATAAAATCTAACATTAACTGCCGTACTCAGAGAGCTTTAATGATTACTTAGGCCATCACTTAGTAAAGGTTTTGACAGTTTTGTCATACAAAAGTATGTCAAATCTTTACTAAGTGACGGCTTAAGTAATCATTAAATATCTCTGAGTACCGCAGTTAATGTCCCACCGATGAGTAGATATTTTTCTATGTAAATTTTCTTCGTCTTGCTTTTACGAGCCATGTTTCTTGATCAGTTCTAGGTTAGTATATTATCATGTTTGACGTCTGAGACCTATTCAAAAATCGCCAAACGCAAACTGTATGAACTAAATTGTTATCAATTTTTAAACCAAGTTTTATGACAATCGTTTCCCAAATTTGGGAAGGCAAGCCGTACAAATTCTACACTGGTGTCATCGTTTAAATTGAAGTAGCATATATAACCCGCATATATAGTGCGGGTCAATGCATGAAACTTTATACATTTGTATCGATAAAGTCAGCCTATACGGGTCCTACTGCTGGGACACACTAACTGAAATAATATAATAATATGTTGTAAAAATATTGTTTTAGTTGTTAGTGTGTGTTTGGTCTAGCTACGTAAACTTTTAAATTAGTCGGACTATGTAGGCATGGTGTTCAGCGACTATTGTATCACATAATAGCCCATAGTGTAGCACTTTATGGTAATTGAAAATCATGGTAACCCGTAAATGCGTGCCATCGCTGGACAAGAAAGGACCCATTTCTTAGGGAGAATTAATGTAAATGAATGTTCGTGTAATTTGTTCTTCTCTACGCATTCTTTGCAATAGGAACTAGAATTTACAAAGTCTGTAGATGAAAATATATCTTGACAGTTGTTATTTTTTTTTGTTTTTTTTTTATTTGTGGTCAGATTTTCGGGCCACTGATTACCTGTAACGACCATATCAAAGATCTACAAATGACATCTGAGGCCAACGGTTTTGAAGACTCGGAGAAAACTCGGTACGTGTGTGTACGTGGTGGGGAGTTTGTTCCGCCACTTCTTCTTTCCAGCTAAAACACTAGGAAGTGTCGAAAGGTGGGCGTTTTGGGGGACTGTCTCTTGTAAATAGTAAAGTAAATTTTGACGTTCAAAAAGTGCTGAATATCAGCCTAGTTTGAATAAATGACTTTTGATTTTGATTGTGGTCACCCATCCACAGATCAACCTAGGCAAGCGTGGCTTAACCTGAAGATTAATCCGAGCGATAATTATTACGCTAAGCATGTTGAATTAAGCTTCCAGTAAATCATTGATTTATATAACCAATTCATTATTATACCTATTTGCACGTCTGCATATTTGTTCAAATGATTGCGTATTACTACTGTGGCTGGGAATCAAATATCCAGCGGGGCTAATAAATTTGCGGAGAGCAATCGGTTCTGCTATTAGGTATTATGAGATATTTGTTGTTTGCCAATTACACAGTAGGTAGTCGATAAATATATGATTTTCTGCGAATATGGAAAAGAATAATATTTGGAGTTGGTAGACGCCAACCCACGCAAATCTCAGTGTAATACGAGTACATGTCAATCTTCTGTGTGTTGAGTATTTCTTACTATTTGACTTCTATCAAAAAATCTCAGTGAACTTTCTGGAGTTTTTGTATTGTACAGTAATAATAACTATCATTCAAGTCGATCTTTACTTTAAGCCGCGTTTGCCTAGGTTGGTCTGTGGATGGGTGACCGCCCATTACGGAAGGTAGATGGCACTCACCGAGTAAACATAGGCTCCGCCAAGTTTTTTTAAATCTAAAATTTAATAATTGTTATTTAACTTGTATAATATGTTTATTAGTTTAATATCAACAGACACCATATGCAAAAGTGTTATCTAGCGTTGAAAAGTCGAAGTGAATAAGTGCAAAACAATCAGTGATAGTGAAACAGTGGCGCAAACTGGAACAAATTCCAGCAAAATAGTGCCTGGGACATCAGTTTTCATCAACATTGAACAGTGAATATTAAGCTTTATACAATATCCCATAGGTTAACAACATTTAAACTAAATATTAAAACTTAAAATCTAAAACAGTGATTGAATAAAATTGTGTCGAAGGTACATCGACAAAAATACATAATACGTTATTCATCAGGCAAACCGTTACATCTCATCATTGACTTACGGATATAATGCTTAATTTCGTCAACATCACCTAGCGCTGTTTGGCGCGTTGTGTCTATCTGCGACTGGCGTGCAAGGCGACCCGAGTTCAAATCTTGCAAACCGCAGCTCTTTTTGTAAGTTTCGTTGAGATTTACGACATGCCGCGTTCACCGCCACCTACGGGCCAGTCGATAAAACAAACTGTCAACAACGTGGATTTAACGACTGGGACTCAGGCAACAACGCGTAAACGTCCTAGGACAAAATATAACAACAACAGCTCGATTGAAACATCGCCTGAGAAATACAATGACGAAGGAACTAATCAGTCAATAACACCAGAAGTTATTCGAGATATTATTCGCACCGAACTACGTAGCCTTCTAACCACCGATATCAGGAACATTGTGCAGGAGAGCGTGAGAGCCGAACTCAAAGACATCGCCTCGGAGCTAAACCAGATGAAAGAGTGCCTGGAGTTTACAAGCAAGCAATACGATGACATGCAAGTGATGTTTGAAGAAAAGTCAAAGCAAATAGATCAGCTACAGAAAGAACATAACAACATGATACCTGTACTAAAAGATTTAACTCATAAACTAAATCAGATAGAACAACATGCGCGATCTAGTAACATAGAAATCCTATCCGTGCCTGAGTACAGGTCTGAGAACCTAAATGTCACAGTTAAGCAATTATGTAAAGTAGTATCATGCCCTTTAAAAGAAAACGATATAGTTATGTCTACTAGGATTGCGAAACAAAACCCTGAAGGTACGCGTCCTAGATCCATAGTTGTTAAACTTTCTTCTCCTGCTGTACGTGACGAAATTCTAGCTGCCGTTATTAAGTTTAATAAAGCAAATCAGACTGATAAGCTCAACACTGCCCACCTGGGAGTAGCGGGAGATAAAAAGCCTGTTTATGTGGCTGAGCACTTAGCTCCACATAATAGAACTTTACACCATGCTACGAGGATGGCGGCCAAGGAGAAGAACTACAAATTTGTATGGGTGCGAAACGGTCGTATTTTTGCAAAAAAAAACGAAACCTCAGAACGTCTTCTTATAAAAGATATGGACTCTCTGGTTAAAATAATTTAACATTTTTAACTTATATCTTTTGAATGTTTTATGAACAAACAGTATAAAATTCGCAGATTTCCAAATTTATTACCAAAATACCAGAGGTTTGAAGACGAAAACGCATGATTTGTATCAAAATATTTTAATAAATGACTACGATGTTATAATTCTTACAGAAACTTGGCTCAGTGATGATGTGTCCAGTTCAGAATTATTTGATAACCGTTACGATGTATATAGAAGAGACCGTAAACTGAATGAACTCTGTAGGAAGAGGACTGGGGGTGGGGTACTGATCGCTGTCTTAAAAAAATATAATTCTATCGACATGTCGTTTCATAACAGCTTGTGTGAAGATCTGTGGGTTAAAGTTCAAGTTAAAACCAAACACAACACTATCAGTCTTTGTTTTTGCGCGGTCTATATCCCATCGCCAGTTAACATTAATGTTCTGGAGCATTACCTTGAGAATACAGGCAAAGTCATTAGTACGGAGGGTAATACTTTCATTGCAGGAGACTTTAATCTGACTAACATCAACTGGCTTCATAGTGATAACAGTAGCTTCCTAGTGCCTGAAACCACTAATTGTCTAATCAACCACCTTTTTACCGAGTTCGTTGCGTTGAATGGTTTGGAACAGTTTAATTGTGTCAGGAATGATAAATCAAAGGTTTTAGACTTGGTTTTAGCCAATATGGCGAACGTTAAGGTGAACGAATGCAATGATCCTCTATCTAAGTTAGACACACATCACCCTCCTCTTATGATCAATTTAGATTTACAACCCGAGAGAACTCTCAACTGTAATATGTTGCCTATCCGTAACTACTTCAAAGCCGATTATCAAGCCATAACAAAAAATCTCGACTCAATTGATTGGACCACAACATTAGAAAGCTGTGGAACCATGGACGACATGGTTGAAATATTTTATGAAAAGGTCATGGGTGCTGTAAACCACCACGTTCCTTTTTCATATAGAGTAAGTAATAATAAACATCCTCCGTGGTTTACGAAATATCTCATTAAACTACTCAAGCAAACGTACAATTTAAGAATACGAGTTAAAAAATATAATAACGCTATGGATAAGGTTAGTTTGGGGTTGTTGAAGGAGAGGTGCCGGTTATTAAGCAAATCATCTTTCATGAACTATATTAAAACAATAGAGGGCAGAATAAGAACTAATTCTAAATACTTTTGGACATACATCAAACACAAGCGTAAAAATAAAAGTACGATACCGGAAAAAATGTTTTTAAACAATGAAGTAGCAGACAATAGTACCGACATCTGTCAACTATACGCAAAGAACTTCTCTTCGGTGTATAATCAAAACTACTCTGAACAACAAACTAATACATCTGACAGTTTATTGTATTGTGGAAGTCTAGATGTTTTAAGTCATATTACACTTACAGAGGATATGGTTGCTAGCAAGCTGAAATGTCTGGACGTACGCAAAGGACCAGGTCCTGATGAGCTTCCCCCAATTCTTCTTGCGAAGTGCGCGAAGTCCTTCGCTACTCCCTTAACCTTTCTATTTAACCGCTCACTACAATCAGGTCGATTCCCGGGCGCGTGGAAAAAGGTGAAAATAGTCCCTATTTTTAAAAACGGTCGCAAAGACGATATTCAAAATTATAGACCGATATCGATCATTTCCATTATCCCTAAAATTTTTGAGTTGCTGATATATCCCTATCTGTATAGCCACTTGAAAAATCACATAATAGGCAATCAGCATGGTTTTTTTCAAGGAAGATCAACTCACACAAATTTGGTAGCTTTCTCAGAAAACGTGGTGGAGTATGTGGACCAACGTATTCAGGTTGACGCTGTATACACTGATTTCAGTAAAGCTTTCGACAAAGTAGACCATCAACTGTTAATAAAAAAACTTGAGAACTTTGGAATCCACGGTCCTCTATTACTATGGTTTAAGTCATATCTTTGTGATCGTATGTCGTACGTTGTTTTGAATGGGACACGTTCTGAAGAATTTAATGTGACGTCTGGAGTACCCCAAGGCTCCCACCTAGGGCCATTGCTTTTTAACGTGTTTATAAACACTATTATTCATTGTTTCCATCACGCAGCACCTTATTTATTTGCAGATGACCTCAAACTGACTCTGCCTATAAAATCGATGCAAGATCAGTATTTGTTACAGGCTGACTTGAATAGGTTGGTTGAGTGGTGCAAGGAAAATAAGATGAGTTTAAACCTTGAAAAGTGCTTACATATAAAATTCTGTCGCAATAAAAACGTTAATAGTACGCAATACTCCATTTTGGGCAACACTCTCAAGGAAGTGGATAGTATCCGGGATCTGGGAATCTTGATGGACAGCAAATTGACGTACAATAACCATATTGATAAGATGATATTAAAAGCCAACAAAATGCTTGGTTTTGTATTAAGGACCTCAAAACCATTCGGCAACTCTAAGACTAAAATTATTTTATATGAGACGTTGGTTCGCAGTAATTTAGAATACTGTTCACAGGTATGGTCACCTTATTACAAGGTTCATAAGCAGCGTATTGAACGAGTCCAAAGGAGGTTCTTGTATCATTTATCTCTTCAAAATAAAACTGCCCAACAATTAAAATCTTACAAGGACCGACTTCTTCACTTTAAAGTTCAAAGTCTCAACAATCGCAGAAAAGTATTGGATTTGTGCTTCCTTCACAAATTGATGAAATTTAAAATAAACACTGACCTACTGTCTAAAATATCAATCCATGTTCCCAGCAGGTTACCCCGGTCACACACCTATAATCTGTTCAGGCAACCCATGCATAAAACCAACTTAGGTGACAACTCTCCCCTTACGAGGGCAACCAAATTATATAACGGTTTATGGCGCAAAGCTGAACTTGACATTAATCACGATAGTCTTAAAGTATTTAAAGGGAAATTATATAGGCACTTACAATTTGAGGACATTTGAATTATCATTCCAATAAATAAATAATAAATAATTAATTAATTGAATAAAATATCACTATAATTTTAATTTAATTTGTATTTATATTTCGATTTTAATCTTAATTCATTTGATTCGATGTGACTACGAGTATATTTTGACATTTTAATCTTTAGTTGTTTAGTAGCATGATTTTTAATTTAATTGTATGTACTCTTAATTTTAATTTCTATTATATTATATAGGTACTTAGAGCATGTGTACTCGATAATGTGTAAGCTGTGGTTACCTGTAATTGAGTGTACGTTACAGGACCATTTGTATTCTGTGGTAGTATAACATTTGATTTATGTTTGAATTGTAATGTAACTCGTTGGTAATCCAAATAAATAAATAAATTACATACCGAGTTTCCTCCGTGCCTCGAGAGTACGTTTAGCTGTTGGTCCCGGCTGCCATATATAAATCTTTGGTAGTCGTTACAGTTAGTCAGTGACCTGAAAGTCTTTTTTTTTATGGTGGGTGAAAAATCATCAAATGACTCCTCCCGCTCTTGGGCAGAGCGAAAGGGAGTGTCAGACTTTTACTGACTAAAAACCACCCATGTTCCTTCTTAGCCCTTCATGTCGAGGCCACGGTATCTGCGAACAACCCGCAGCCCCGACGGGATGACCTGAAAGTCTGACAACCAATTTGACCAAACGGTATCGTATTACCTAGTATTAACTGGGTCGTGGAGGTCAGATAGGCAGTCGCTCCATGTAAAATACTGGCATTCAGCTGCATTCGGTTAGACTGGAAGCTGATCCCAACAAAGTTGGGAAAAGGCTAGGCCGATGATCAGTTCCACAGCTAGCGATTACCCGTAGTAACCCCCGTGAATGCAGTTTTTTTTATCATGTACTAGCGGGATACAAAGTTTAAAATGTTAAAACCTAATAATAACATGACCCTTTTAAACTGGTTTATTCGTAATACGTAAGACAGACAACATTATTTTCGCATTTATACTTTTAGTACGTAGTGTACTCGTATAATATATACAGGTGAAAGAAAGAAGAAGCCATACAAAGGTGTGAGTCGCAATACAATCAGCTGTCGGGAGATATGGAAATCATCATCAGCCATAAGACGTCCACTGCTGAACAAAGGCCTCCCCCATAGAACGCCATAACGAACGACAACCTGTCGTTTGCATCCACCAGTTGCCCGCGACTCTCACGATGTCGTCGGTCCACCTGGTGGGAGGCCTACCAACGCTGCGTCTTGCGGTTCTTGGTCGCCACTCGAGAACCTTCCTTCCCCATCGGTTCTCAGTTCCTCGAGCGATTTGGCGATATGGAATTAATGATAATTAAGTAATTTACATTCATTGGATGTAAATTTCACTTTTGAATACTTAATTCATAAACATGGTCGTTCGGTCGTTGATCTAGTGGTCGCAAGCGCGACTGCTGAGCATGAGGTCCTGGGTTCGATTCCCGGGTCGGGCAAAATGTTATTGGCTTTTTCCATCAGGAATTTATCAGTAACAGCTGAGAAGTCTGGATTTGTGCCCGGTTGATGACAATAGGCTCGCTCCCTATTACATGGGACTTAAATATAACTGGCGAAATGTGGGTGTACTATTAGGTACACCTCTGTTGTTATGTAAAGTTTTAAACCTAGAAAAACTCATTTGACACAACACAAACTAAAAAAATACACATACAAACCAGCTGGACATTAATAAACACCTCATTAATATTACTAGAGCCCCATGTAGGAAGGTTGGCATAACTTGCAAGAGCACCAACACACGATCATAAATTGAAATCTGATATTGATATAAATAAGGGGGATTCCATACGTGACGACGGACGACGTCGCATGTGTGATATTATCGTCGCAGCTATCCGAGCCCTTATTTATTAGTGTTGATATTAATTGCAAATATGTTCACGATAGTTTCATGTACAGTCGAAGAGAGAGATTGGTATGCAGGAAGCTTACTTAAATTTTTATAACGTGTTTTCTCGATTTTAATCAAATTATTTTCATCAACTCGTATGATGACCAGTTCCTGAACAAAAACAATTTTACCCACAGTGAGTAGTTTAAATCTCTTTAAATCTGCGAAGCTTTGAAAAAATATGATTTTTTAACAGCGTGATGATTAATGAAAATGAGTTTTTTATACGTGACCAAAGAAAGACTTCAACTCATGACAAAGATGCATGGCAGAAAAAGATGCTTTGCAAATTACGATAAGAACAGAGGATTTAGGAATCTGGCAATCGGCTTTAAAGAGTTACATCTACAAGAACTTATGGACATTAACTTTTCGGTAGTTAATACACTTTTGGCTTTTCCAGAGATGATATCGCTGATAGAAAACGCAGCTAACGTCTTTCAACTCAAATGATTTCCCTCTAATATCCTTTCATTAGTGGCTTAAAGCAAAAAAATATAACAGACTCCAACAAACATTGCCACGCAGTAAAAAAATGTTTATCTTTACCTGTACACCAATTTCTTCTGCCGCTAGTACCAACATGTAAGTTGGTTCCAAACATAATGTTGGTGTTGAATATGGATGTTATCAAGGTCTAGGTATAAGGTTGGTTTGTTTATGTTGTTACGTGTGTCGATATGGATGTGGATGAAGTTTAACTGTGAATATTGGTTATCGTGTTAGTACTGTTTTATTTGTTTTAAGCTAGAATTGACAAGAGACGATGTCACGTGTGGGTATAGGTGTGTATTACAATGTTTGAAGGTATAACTTATAACTGTTGTAAAAATAACATAACATCACGCCTGTAATCCTTAAACCTAACCTAATAGTACACCCACATTTCGCCAGTTATGTTTAAGTCCCATGTCATAGGGGACGAGCCTATTGCCATCAACAGAGCATAAATCTAGACAAACCAGTTATAGTAAACTCAGATTTCGTCAATTATGTTATATTACCGTTATTTAAGTTCTTATAATTGATCATTTCACGATTTATATTTCTTAGTACAGTTTAATTAAATAATCTTTCAGTTTAAATGGTGATGCTGGATAGATTGTGTGAAGGATGATATAGTTACAAAGATGGTGACTGCTGGCACGGGTTGAATTAGAAAAGTGTGCCTTAAAATTGTGTGTCTTGTGAAATAGAAAAGTACGGTAGATGTCTTGCGCTGACCCCAAATTAATTGAAAGAATTCTGTTGATTTAAAAAAGCTTGATGTTCCAATTTCTAAATACTTGTATTTTATTTTGTAAGCGTCATATTGAAAATAGACCAAATAACAGACGAAAAAGCATCAAATCTTCATACAACTCGTTTCACAAATAAATATGTTGGAAACCACCCAGTTTCCGACGCAGTTACATTCAAGAGACCATGCCGTGCTCATAGCATATAAACATTTGTCACTGCAGCTAACAATGGTCTTAAGTTAAACAGAACATGACTTGAGTCGCATCTGCGTATAAAATAATTTGAATTCATGAACGGGTAGAGATTGTGGTGAAATATGGCTGAGAAATTGTCTAGGACTGTTTTAATAAAGCTTAATAAATAATGAATCTTTAATTGTTAAGGAAGCTCTTCAAAGTACGGACTATGGAGATACTGGGAAGTTAGTACAGGTACTAAAATAATTATTGTGGCATACGTGGATGAATGTAATTTCTATAGTTAAAAAAAATGGAAAGAAAATGTTTATGTAATCATTTTACGAAACTCTAAAATGTTGCATAATATTTACTAAACATGTTTAGACCATTTTTATTTAATTTACTTCAACTATGTTTGATGCAAATAAATGATTTATGCAATTTGCCCAACCCTTCGGGGTCCCTAGAAATTTTATTCGATTATTTAAACCTTATTTACATATCTGTGAATACTTTATTTTCATTTTGTATCGCCTCTGTTTCCATTGTATGCTGACCTCTGTAACCTGACACAGTATTCACCATTTAGACATAAAACAAAAAGTCACCGACAACCATGAAAACTGGCAACCAGCCAACCAAACCAGTTAACCCAATAAATATCCGTCAAAAATATAATTGCGGACAAAAAAGAAAATTTCAGTATTCGCTTTTAAGGTTTTAATCAAAACATTGGGACGGCACCTAAAGGGGATAATTGTGGGCAAATTGGTTGGTGGTTGAACAAGGTGGGAGAGGACACTTTTTATTGCACATCTTCCGTATGGCACTCTATCACACCGAACATTAACACTGTGTTAATGTTTGTGACTAAAGTTGGTGTGGTGTAATAGATTTTTGCGGAAGTGTTTCTGTGATGTGAAGCTTTGTCGGCTTGGCTTCAGCACTACACTTATTCTTTTACGTTATTTTTTTCTGATTACGTTTATTTTTAATCTGCGAGATGCGTATGACACAGTTTACTAATATTTCATAGATTTCCTAATACATTATTTTTAATACATTGTTATTTTATTTTCATTGTATTTGCAATGACCTAAGTTAAGAAAATTAATGTGTTGATTTGTTGGCTGTTAGAAACGTTGACATCGTCTTTATTCTATTCACGCCATGACTGTAGATAACTGTAGCAGTTTTAGATTCAGAAAAAGCTCTAGTAGATGTTTTTGCCAAACGATCAAAATTCCATGTAAATTACCTAGTTAAGTACCTGTTCCAATTTATTTGGGGTCAGTACTGAATGTCTTCTTCTTCCATATACTTATTTCGGCAGTCATCTCTTTACCTACCTAAAAATATTAATTAATTGTACAAAATAGTTGTGATTTTCAGTCAAGTTTTGTTACGAGTCTGTGTGATCAGCAGCCATTTATAATTCTCGCCTTCACATTTCTGTAGGTGTCAAAGTATGTAGAATATGTCGATTCTCATTACCGTATCATGATTGTGCTGTGCTTATTATCTTATTTAACGATAATTAGGTAATTATTTATTCGGTACACGTAGATTTTCGATGAATAAAAACGTGCAGTGTTGAGTTTTTTAATAATTTTGTGATTTTTTAAATACTTCAACTTAGTGTTGTTTAAATCATAATAATTAAATAGTTTGCCGTAACATCATTATTTTAGAAGCTAATCCTAGAGTGTAGGTAATTCACTTGTCAAGATTTTTTAGAAAAAAATAACCTTTGTATTGTGTTTATGGGCGAAAATAGCATGCTCAAATCTACATTATAATAGCAAACAAACATACTGCAAAAAAATTTTAAAAACGTTTTTTAAAAGTGGAACACTTTTTAAAGAACGAGTTCAAGATCCACCAACAACATTCAACCTTTAAAAAAACCAAAGACATCGATTTTCACTAAATTATAACACAGAAAAAAAAACTACCAACAAAAATTACACTTCGCAGTACTTTCTTGGTAATCCAAAGTTATAATACGCACATTCGCAATTGAGACTCTTACCGGAACGTAATGTGTGTAATGAAAGATTGCACGTCCAAAATTGTATGTTAAAATAATAAATTTCCCGCGAAATATCAGGTCTGGTACGATTATGACACTTAATTGAAAAATTCGGTTATCGGGATCTGTTTTAAGTGCTTTCGTAGAAAAGACAACGTGCTCGCAGGGTTGACGTTTCGAGTTTTTAAATATATTTTTTTTGGAAGCAAAGGATGTCATGTGGTGTACAGCCTACTTGTATGACTGAAAAGTGTTACTGATTTTTAGTTTGTCATGCATGATCTAAATTACTAATTAAATATATTATTTTTACTTGACTTTGAACTATCTAGGTACTTATTAGATTTTAAACTGACATGGTCACTTATTATAAAACAATAAGTAAACATGGTAAATTTTAATTCTTATAATAAATTAATCTCGTATTTTAAGTTATATTTAAATGTTAAATTAAAATGTCACATACTGAATTAAGTTATTTATACTTCCTAGTATCTCTATTATTATTAAATAATGACTACAAACGGGGTAATTGTTTTACTGATTGTAGATAAATTAAATCATTTGATTTTATTTTACATAAATTTAAAACCAAAAAGCAAATATGAAAGTCCTGATTACAAGCGCATGAAATTACGAAATGTTTATTTAAACTCATCATCAACCTGACAATAAATTCACAAAATGGCCGCCGGCCAGCCCTATCAGGTAACCATCCTGTCTAAGTAATGGCCCTCGAATACCCCCTTTTAGTGGTCAGTGTAAACAAGAAAATTGATTTTGAAAGAACCTACGTGAGTTAATACAACCTTACAACTTCACGGAAACATTTATTTCAGTTAAGACCTGTAGGCTGTATGAGTTGATTCCTTGAGACAACGGGGTTGCAATTAAAAAAATACGCCTTGAAATACCGCCATGTTTTGAGAAAATGAATGTTGAAATTCGGAATTTTAAAGTTCGAAGAATTTTGTATTGATTGTTAAATGGTTGATGAGAAGATGTTATTGTCAAAAATGAAATAATTCAGAAAATATAGGCAAGTGTGTGTTGTCAAACATTTCAAATCGGCTCGCATTTAAAATTATATAGTTCCCTGTCACGACAGTTATAGTCACGTACATAGTTCAAGCTGGCCACAAAGTCGAAACAACTTAATGTGTTGTTTTGTTTGTGACCTAGTCAACTATGATCGGTGACATAGTTAAAAAACCTCGTATAAACAATAATTAGGGGTATTCAATTAACTCGGTGGACCAAAGATCTTTGCAGGATGACAGGTAATAACAGGATGAGATCCTTGGTTCCTGAGAATTGAGTTAAGTGGTGTGCAGTTGAGAAGGTTATGTCCAGGAGGAGTTTCTTTGTGTGACCAAACCCGAAATGAGGAAATTTGCCAAAGAACCAGGGTCACCGGCATAGCTCTCAGAATATCCAAGTTGAAGTGGCAATGGGCAGGCCACATCGCTCGAAGGACCGACAACCGATGGGGAAGGAAGGTTCTCGAGTGGCGACCACGAACCGGAAGACGCAGTGTTGGTAGGCCCACCAGGTGGACCGACGACATCGTGAGAGTCGCGGGCAACCGGTGTATGCAAACGGCAGGCTGCCGTTCTTTATGGCATTCTATGGGGAGGCCTTTGTCCAGCAGTGGACGTCTTATGGCTGATGATGATGCAGCAGTCAGCCAGCCAGCTGTAGCCTGATAATGATGATGAGCTGATTAATGGTGGCGGAATGTTTTACGATATATAAGTACACAATGTAGTATGTACTGACATTCATTGTGGAAAACGGTGAACAATTATGCATAATACCTTTCTGAATGTAAGCTTACACAATAACAAAAAGTAAGTATCAATACCTATCATTTAAATAAATGAGATCAATATTTTAATCGGAACCAACTCGACAGGTCATTTTGTAAGTCGATTTTAGGGCTCACCGATTTGGATGTTCGGATTGCAATACTGGAATAATATTTTTTTTTTCGTAAATTACATTATGTAAAAATAATTCAATTTATTTAGTAACATATTATAAATTATTCAATTGTTTTTTTTTAGGGTTTCAAGACTGAAAGTGAATGTGGTTTCAATATTTTACAAAAGTTCGTTCGTTTAAAAAATGTCCTATTATTGCTGATTCTTTGTGGTTAGCTTTCTTGAGACTCATCCATATTGTAACACGTCTTGGTATAGTGGTCGCCAGTGTGACTTCTGAGCATTAGGTCTTGGGTTCGATTCCCAAGTCAGGCAAAGTCTTATCCCGTCGGGGCTGCGGGTTGTTCGCAAGAGATACCGCGGCCTCGACATAAAGGGCTAAGAAGGAACATGGGTGGTTTTTAGTCAGTAGAAGTCTGACACTTCCTTTCGCTCTGCCCAAGAGCGGGAGGGGTTATTTGATGATTTTTCAACCCGCCAAAAAAAAAAAAAATTTTTAGTGAGACTTAGGCAACGAACATCACCAAAAAGTTCAGCAGTGTATGTCCCCCAATCAGAACTGACTTTTCATACACAACGTACGATTAATCTATAAATCTGAATAAATCGTACTTAATCGCACGATACGGATCGCAACGCCTTGTATTAACGCGAAGGACCACCGGCAGTGGCCAACAAAAATATTGTAAAAAATGACAAATGAAGAATCGGTGCGCAACTATAATTGGCCTTTTTTTTTGTGAACCTCAGTTGGTGTTCCATTTTTGATTTTCAGTGGGTGATGCTAATTTGTTTTCTGGAGTGTTTGATTTTTCAATTAGATTTTGATTTTATGTCAAAATAGTCTATCGTAGAATAACAATTTTCACAATCTTTCGACTTACAACCCTGTTTGCTGTAGCTGCTGCCTGCTTCACATAGTTTTTATGGCTTAACAAGAGGGCGAAATTTATTTTAGCAGTCACATCTGATAGACAATACATAGATACAGTGAACGACTTTAATTTATAATACGCTAATATAGATTACCCAAGTCCACAGCAGCTCTAGAATACATTTCACGGTACCATAAACTCTCAACGCAGATCTCATAAATCTCCAACAACAACAAAAAAATAACTTCAAGTAGATTGAAGAAAAGACACTTTCCTCCAGTCTAAGCTGAAATCCATCTTAGCCAGACAATGGGCAGTTTAAGTGGACTCATTAAAAACACTGCTACAAATCAAGGGTGTTGGATGTCCAATAATTTCTTTGCAACGTATGACTGTATGGTCCAATTATAATGAAAACAATCATATCATTAAGGGACTCTGGGGCTCCATAAAATTGTTGGCCTTAACAATTGGAATATTGGGATAATGTTCGAAGGGATGGATGTGGTACTTGTAACTTTCGTAAATCGCGATTATTAACATTCTAAATTCAATAATTCTAACACACGTAAGTGATACTTTTATTTAAACTTTATGTTAACATCGGTATTTAAAACTTCAAATATCTTAGTGATATTTGAAGTTTTAAAAAAGTAAAGAATATTTACGAGCACTTGAAGTGTACAAGAGCAAGATTTCTTTTACTATTTGCTTTAATAAGACTTCTTATGACTTCTGACACTGCTATGGACTTTTTTATTGGATGGACATAGGATCCTTTTGAAAAAGTCTAAACGTACTGTCAAAGATCTAAATGTAATTTCCTCGATAACTATATCTAATCATTGGTTTTCAGTATGATTATGGATGGGTATAATAGACGAAGATCAAAATAATGATGGATAAATTTTGTTAAAAATGATATGGCAAAAAAGAGGTGTTTGATGAGACGACAAGTAACAGAGAAATATGGAAGAAGAAGACATGTTGCAATGACCCCAAATAAATTAGGATAAGGGCCGATGAATAATGATGAACTATCTCCTATAATTTTCTATCCAAGTTAAGCAAAAGCTTACTCCTTTCTACTTTACACAGGTACTTTTCTATCCCAATCTCGACAAAATACCACCTCCACCGAGCACACTAACTTTCCCACCTCCACAACACCTTAATGGACAATTATGCATTGTGTGTTTAGAAGCGGTCCACTGCGAGATTTAGACTGATAGGCCAGTCTCGTTACGTTTCTGAGTTACTAACCCCCATACATACATACCAGCACGCATGCAAATACGTCCAACAACCGATTTATGGGCTAAATGATGGGAGATTAGTCCAAATATACGATTCGTGTGACAATTGATGGCTTTGAAGGACAATGATTTAATTAATTTTGATTATTAGTGTTAGTTATAGTTGGACGGTTGATTGACGGGGCTTTGATGACTGGACTGGCTTTGGTTTCTCATTTAATTTGCATTATAGTCTTAGGTTTATTGTGAGAAGCAGGGTTTCAAAAGTGGACAATGGAAACCGGACCCATACCTTTTGTACATGGATTTTGTAAATAACACAACACGCATGCAGTCTCGGTTAAACAGAGGTTTACCAATTTAGACACCCACATTTCGGCAATTATGTTCAAGTGTCCGTGTAATAAGTGGCGAGCCTATTGCCATTCAACAGGCACAAATCTAGACTCCGTGACTGATGGAAAAAACCCAATAACACTTTGCCCTACCTGGCAATCGAACCCAGAACCTCATGCCCAGCTGTCGCGCTTGCGAGCATAATACCAACGAGGCAGTCACATACATACATTAATGAAAAATATTTCCAAGTTCTTCGCAGCCCGCCTAGCATGCCACCGTAGAAACGGGTTTTGTCGACGGAAGAATCGACAAAATGACAGATTGTAGCAAAATTTCATGACAAATTGTATGGAAAAAGCTTTGTCTATTCTTGGTAGAATAGAGATAGAATCGCCATACTACGCGTGCAGGTAGCACTTACATATTATTATTCTAAGTTGATTGCAAGCGTGTGTTTGTTGCTGTCAAATCTAAGATTAGGGAACAATGTTAAAAACTAGATTTACCAATAATTTGCTTTTGTTGATGAATTTTTAAATGACCAATTTTAAATCGAATCTGTTTTTGTGTGATTATTATTGTATTAATTAATTTTTGACATTATTATTTTCAAATCTGTTTTTATGTTATGTGATTATTATTGTCTTAATGAAATTGTGACATTATTATTTTCGAATCTGTTTTTATGTTATGTGATTATTAATGCATTAATTAATTTGTGACATTATTATTTATATTTTGTATTCCGTGTACTTTATATAATTAAATATTTTATGAATAATCTTTTCCAATGTAAGCATGATTTATTATTTTTGATTATTGTGATGGTACTTACTTTTAAATTTCTTTTAAAACAAACCACCAAGTATATTCTGTATGCTTTTTGGCGGGACTCGACTCGAGTCTAATTTATTATAACATCTTTTGTACCCTGTATTCACAAAATAAATTAATTTGATTTTGAATTTGATTTCGATTTTGCTTATTATGACCGTAGTAAATCATAGTTCATACCGCACCACCCACACAAACACAACAAAATCGAAAACACTGTCACTCTAAAACGGGACTTCACGAAACTGCCAATCCAGCCAATACATATTCAATTTAAGCGATTTTAACAATCGATCGTGACCCAGCAAGATCTCGATATCTCGCCGTATTTATGAATAAATCGCCAGTAGAACGGATCATAGCTCATAAACGGAGTTTGTGAGGAATAGATAAATATCTGGGAATTTTACTGTTTCACGTTTTGTTGTTTCTCACGGTTATGCCTAGTTGACATTGCGGATGGGTCGTGGTACTTTAGAGGTGTGATGTCCGTTTCGTATTAAAAACGTCAAAATAATATGTTAAGAGACGTTTATGTTATTTCAATGTTGATTGATCGTAGTTCAATAAAAATCAAATTTATTAAATCAGAACTTAGGCTGGTTCCCACAGTTTTTTTTTCCGAAAAGTATCTTGTATCTTGCTGATACAGCAAAATGCTAAGTAACAATGACATGGAGGTAATGAGGATTTAATTGGATGAAGGGGTGAAGGGAAGTTGTGTTTATGCCAATAATTTCCTTTTGTTTTTCCTAGTTATAGAATCAATATTGCTATCCAACGTAATGCTCTTTGTTCTTTTAATTTTTTTAAAAAAACGTTGTCTCACTCTTGAAATTTCTCCTGCATCGTGGGTTCACAAGCATTTAAACTCACATATACAAATACCCAAATCCAGAACGACTATATTCTGTAGGCCCTACAAATATGTGTTCTGTGCGGGGATCAAACCCGCGACACGCAGCGCAGCAGTCCAATCGGTCAGCCACTGCGGCAACCGTGCCGTCAACATAATTATGTTCATACTTCTAGATGTTATTTTAAGCACAAGCTCAAAACTCAGTATGGATTCATCCTTATTGTAAAGAATGTAAAATGTGACTGATGACACAAGTATTGACTTGATTAACTTAAATACATTTAATTAAAATATACACATGCGTTAAACTCGTTCCTTTACCTCGACTGACCCCTTGATGGTCTAGTGATCGCAGCTGCTGAGCGTGAGGTCCTAAGTTCGATTTCCAGGTCGGGCAATGTTATTGTGTGTTTCTATCAGAAATTTCTCAGCAGCAGGAGTCAGATTTTTTGCCCGGTTGATGGCAAAAGGCTCACTTCATATTACACAAGACTTAACTGGGGGAATGTAGGACTACTATAAGATACACATCTACCCAACTCTTCGGGAATCACAGGCGTGATGTACCAAATGTTAGGGTTTAAATCTTTTAAGAGTGTTCCAGGAATTAATACTCATCTTCATTGTTCATAGACATTATTGAAGTGGAAATTATGTTTTTCTTACTCCTCCGCTATTCTTTTATGATTAATTTCGTTACAGAATCCAAGACAGTTAAATCGTTTCTCTGGGACTTCGTCGGGCTTTATTGTCTCGGCGATTTTCTTGTGGTCGCCACTGTTGATTCTGGCTTACAGGAGTTACAGTGGTTTGGGAATAGTGTGATGGGCTTGTCCCATTTTTTAAAAACCCATTATTGAACCGCAAAAAAAAACTGAAAAAAAGCTCATGAACAATTTACAACCTTTAAAATCTTCTCCAACCTTGCCGTTAAATCTAGATAGCTCAAAAATATCGGTGTAAAAAATGTGTCAGGAACCATAAACCATCATCGGAGCCGTTTACTTCACATTTAGATGCTCATTATCGTTGTCAACGAGAATATTATGCTGGTCTGACCTCAGCAGACAATCGCGTCGTACAATCACTGGTTAAAGTGGTTAATACGCCAAATACATAAATTCTTGTTAAAAAGAGAAGTGGAGATTGATCTGTGGTCTGATATCTTGGGTTGTGTGATCTTTTGGCGAGTGGGTGAGCTTTCGTCTGGCATTCGTTGTTGCGGTGTGCGTCGCTGCGTGCTTTCGTGCTCGCAGTGTTCGTTGTTGCGGGTATTCGGCGGCGTGTGGCTCGGCGTGGTGGCTTTCGGGATGACGTATTGCACTCGTAGTTTAGTTTTGTTTTATGAATTGTTCTTCTGACATTCAAAAGTGCCTGTAATGGTTTAATTGAAATAAATGCTTTGAGTTTGAGTTTGATTATTATATGATACGACTTGGAGCAACAAGTATCTGTAATAATGTGAATAGCATTTACCGATGATGGCATGTTGCTGATGGCATATGCTTGCCTATTACATGGGATTTAAACATAACTGACGAACTGGGAACAAATCTGGGTTTGCTGGGGAGTTTGTTCCGCCACTTCTTCTTCGCAGCTAAAACACTAGGAAGTGTTGTAGGGTGGGTGTTTGGACTGTCTCTTGTAAATCAATTTTGACGTTCGAAAACTGCTGATTATCAGCCTAGTTTAAATAAGTGAGCCAAGGAGTGGAACTCCCTGCCTGCGTCGGTTTTCCCGAGTTCATATAACCCCAATCTATTTAAGTCGCGAGTAAATAGGCATCTTCTGGGTAAGCTCGTTCGATCGTCGACCTTATCTCTGGCCTTAGGGCAAGAGCAAGCCCATTACAAATAAAAAAAGTGACTTTCGATTTTGATTTTGCTACTGAAAAAATTTTAAAGGACAAACAATAACAATTTCAAGACCCGGGAGTCGAACCAAAGACTACACGCTCAGCAGTCGCGATTGCGACCACTGCACCAACGGGTTAGTTTTACAATGAAACATCGGTAAGGGATAACTGCCCTGTATTTTATTTGGTACAAGCTGATGCTCGCGGCTTGGCCCGCGTAGATGTCGGTTATCGCGACCTATGTCGGTTATCGAGACCTATGTCGGTTATCGAGACCTATGTCGGTTATCGAGACCTATGTCGGTTATCGAGACCTATATCGGTTATCGAGACCTATGTCGGTTATCGAGACCTATGTCGGTTATCAAGACCTATGTCGGTTATCGAGACCTATGTCGGTTATCGCGACCTATGTCGGTTATCGAGACCTATGTCGGTTATCGCGACCTATGTCGGTTATCGCGACCTATGTCGGTTATCGCGACCTATGTCGGTTATCGCGACCTATGTCGGTTATCGCGACCTATGTCGGTTATCGCGACCTATGTCGGTTATCGCTACCTATGTCGGTTATCGACCTATGTCGGTTATTATACCGACCAAAAGTAATCTTGTCATCCCCCCTCTTGAGAAAGGACATTATGAGGATACTTGACATCTTGTCAAGTAGCCTATATGTCCTTTTTCGGGCATTCATTTAAATTGGTTCAGTAGTTTTGACAGACAGACAAAGTTACTTTTGCATAGTAAGTAAGGATGGAGTTAACAGATAAACTCGTAAAGTAAAACCGCTTTTATAAGTATGACACATGGCGCATATCATTACAGTCCCCCCTAATCCCATAAAACCATATCAAAAAGGCGATAAATTTTCTATTTTTAAATCACCAAGAGGTGGCAACACTAGGTCCTTACTTCTTCCCTTCATATAAGGTAAGGTAGCTTCACAGGGAACTTTAATGGTCCCATTAGGGCTTGAAAAGGCAATTATTGCCTCAGAAACAATTAGTGTACAGAGAAGTTTGCCACGCGGGACTGACTGGACCGCAGTCTGATTAAGGTAAGAGGTATAAAAAAATATAGAAGGGTTAATTCATTGGTGCATATAGTTGTGGGTATTAGGAATTAATAGGGTTAGTGGCAAGTGTTTGTTTGTTTGTTGGTTGAGGTATTGGTTAAAGAGATGAACCACTGCCTTGCCTTCGGGCAGTACAAGCGAGAAGCCATAAGTTGGAGAGCAACACGGCCCAATAAAATATGAGTCGCAGAAAGAAAACATAGATTCAAAATTGATAAATACGGGACACGTCAATGATACAAGGCTACTCAACGCAGACTGGTTTATTGGTTCTTTAGTTAAATCTGGGGTAGACATACATAACAAAAATGATTTTATTTTATTTTCAGATGGCGGATTGCTGCGGAATCTAGTACAGACTGCAGTTGGAATATAGCATTCCATTGTGGAAAAAATGGCGAGGAATCGACATGTCCTAGAACCAAAAATTCGAAGACAAGTCATATATCTACCAATTCGCTCTTCTTACAGCTAGTTACAAGCTGATTAATTATGCTATCTCTTGGTGGACAAGTAAAATTATCTGTACTGATTTAAACAAAAAAAACGTACTTAGACCCGTAAACTTGGAGAGACAACCCATTCATGGGATGTGATAAGGTGCTCCCATTTTCCATGCAAATAGACCCACAAAAAAATACACAGGCAAAGTCGGGTAAAACCGAACACCTAGGCAACTGATTTGAAATGCAGATCCAATGGGCATTCATACGCTATCAGTTTCATGTTTTTTACAATCAATTGAGTGCTAAAAGTTATTTTGCAAGTCTACATATTAAGCTACCCGCATTTTCTACTGATTAATTAATTCGTTAAGTAATTATAGACTGGATTGAGATACCTAAAGAGGTAAGCAGGGGTTTTAATCATAGTACCATCGCTGGTTGAACAAACGTTGTACTGGTTTGTAGGGAGAAACTGCCCCGTCTTTTGTTTGATATGGTGTTTGTAGATAAACTCGTAAAGGAAAATTGCTTTTATGAGCATGGCAGATGGAAATGATTGTAGTTTCTAAGAGGCAGGTGAACTGCTTCGTGAGTGCTCACGTTCTTTGAGTGCCATCCTTTGAGTTTTTTTAAGGCACCTTCTGGTAAGGTGTTCTCTTTTTTGCTCTTCATGGCGTTTTAATTTTACTGCCCCACTGCATATCGAGTTTTTTTTTGATAATTGAGAAAACATTGTTGCAGTATACTTTATGATGTACTCCTATTTAACTTTTTATTACTGATGATAAAGAAAACATACTGTGTTGTTGATTTGTCTTATTATAGTCATTTCGCATAACTGACTAACTGTCGCCCTCAGAGAGCTTAAATAATTACTTAGGCCAAAACTTAGTAAAGGTTTTGACAGTTTTGTCATACAAAAGCATGTCAAATCTTTACTAAGTGACGGCTTAAGTAATCATTAAATATCTCTGAGTGCAAAAGTAAGAATGTCGAATATCGTCATCTGCTTAACTTTTTCCTAACTAATTCCCCAAAATAAGTTAAGAAGAGATTACGGTCTTAACAGATGCTTGCTGAATATCCGTATTTTACAGGGAACAACTACTTGTCTGATCAGATGTCCACAATCCAGTTGCTGACTTTCAGGCTTCTGCTCATCCGTAAAGATTAAGTATCAACATCTGCCTAGACTTTTCCCAACCATGTTGGCGTCATTTTTCAGTATAACCAGATGCAGCTAAATACCAGTATTTACATGGAGCGACTGCCCATCTGACGTCCACAATCCAGTTAGTACTGGGTAATACGATACTCCTTGGTAGGACTAAGTATACGGATACTATTGACTATAAGCAAACGTTTATTGACAACTAGCTGTTTCCAGCGGCTTCGCCCGCTACAACTCGAAAATTATTCCACGTGAAGATAAAATCGGGATAAAAATCCTATGTGTTAATCCAGGTTATAAACTATCTGTGTACCAAATTTTATCCAAATCCGTTCAGTTGTTTTTGCGTTAAAGAGTAACAAACATACACACTCACACACAAACTTTTTATATTAGTGTGATAGTGTGATGTAAGTTTCTTGACGTTTCGTTTTATGAAGATTATTATAGTACATCATCTTCCTGCCGTTGTCCCATTCTATTTGGGGTCGGCACAACACGTTCCATTCTCCTCTGTGAGTCGTCACAGCATCATTTACTCCTTTCTCCGTCATGATAGGGTATTTCACCAAACAAATCTAATTTTATCGAAAAATATTGGATACGTTTTTTTTTGTTTTATCAAATGAATAAAAAGTGACGAAAATAAAACGTGTCAAAGATCATGAGTGGGGCTTGTGACGTCACTTTGTGGGTAAAAAAGTACTAATATTGTGACGTCACACGACTTGACACGACTTTTCGAAGCACTGTATCGTAACTACCGAAACGGTAACTTTTACCATAAAATTTGCAGATTTTTTTTGATGAGGACTTTTTACATTTCATTTATAATGATGTTTGAACAATCCTACCAATTTTCAGCCGGGTGGGAATTACTGTAGCCTTGGATGTCTAAATTGACCGGACTAAATAGTAAATTTTTCGATAATTCCTATTTAAAAACTCCTCACCAAACTACCACCTAACTCTTAACCACACGAACAGCAAAAGTTCACAGAATTGTATTGGCAGATACCATCTTAGATCGACGTCCTACCCACTACTTAGATACCGGGCTCTGAAGATTGACATGAAATAGGGCAAAAGAGTCAGTTTGCCTGCAGGTGATTGACATTACGTGTTAATGGTGGCAAGAATTGTTCTAAACGGTTTGTTTACCCCCTTTTGGGGAGATGGGGAGATATTTACTTTGTTGGTGTAAAGTTTGTAGGCCTATTAATGTCGGGCTGTTTTCTGGATATGTGTAAATTGGTTGGTGGTGATGGATCGGCTATGGGTTGTTCGGTTGACGGGGTTCTCTGAGATTGAATACGGCACGGTGACGGCATGGTTGGCGCAGTGGCTGAGCGATTGGACTGCTGTGCTGCGTGTCGCGGGTTCGATCTCCGCGCGGAACAAATATTTGTACGACCTACAGGTAGTTGTTCCGGGTCTGGGTATTTGTGTATGTGAATTTAAATGTTTGTGAACGCACCACGATACAGGAGAAATTCCTAGTGTGGGGCAACGTTTTATTACAGAAAAAAAAAAGAAAAAAAACTGGTGTTGGTAAGGGAATTAGTATTTAAATCGGAAATACAGGTTTGGTGTTTGAAATATATAATATCACGCTTGTAATTCTCAAAGGGTTAGGCAGAGGTTTACCCATTTAGTATAGCCACATTTCGACAGTTATGTTAGTTATTTATTAGGGGGCGAGCCGAATTGCCATCAACCGGGCACAACAACCTGTTGTAGTCTTCAAGGACAGGTACCTCATACGTTGCGGAAGCAAGAATAAAAGAGATCACCGATCCAGTTTGACTACTGCAAGGAGTCGTAAATACCTGCGAGATGTATAGCAACGTATATAGGGTGTAAAAGTACCCTTAATGCAAACGAAGGGCATTTGTTCTCCCTACCACTGCGATATTTTTTTTGTTCTAGACCATACCTGGGAACGTCTTAGTTACGGAGATATTGGGGGTCGAAGTTTCAAATTTTTCACAGCTGTTTTTGTAAATACTAGTTTTTAAGGTTAAAACTTTACCTATATTACTTTCATGACCCGTTTACTATTCAAAGCATCCACTAGCACAATGTTTTAACAGTGCTACATTGAGTTTTACCGTAAAATGTGATTTTTGGCCCCAAAAAAAAAAGTCATTTCCCAGCAAAAAATTTTGCGTAGGGGTACTTAGTTTGATGTATAGAATGCTTGGTTGACGGCTGTGTGATGGGTTGATAAAATTTACACCCTGTATACTTATAAACAATACCAACTAGCTTAAAAACAACCCTATCATTTCACCATAATCATTATTTTTTGTAGTCCACCCAATAAGGTTAAATCACCCAGTTAATTTGCGAAAAATCAGACAAAAGAGAGAAAAAAAAGTCGTGCGATCGACACGACGTCCTTAAAAATCGAAATCTGGAAATTTTAAATCGTATTCGATTAACGTAACGGATCGAATGTTAACCTGACAATAATTTAGTTGGAGCAACAATGGAGTAATGTCTCCTACTTTTTGTCACCACCAACTTATCTCTACACCTATAAAAAACCTTATTTCCCTTCACATTAAAGCTTACAGTTCTTTAAACTACGTGTAAACGTAACGTTGTCGATGCCCGTATTTATAGTCTTTTGTGCCTATAAGAGTGCCCGATAATGCTCATTCAGCGTAAGTTATTTTGTACGTTGAAAAAATCGCATCATATGAATAATGCTTTTGTCTCATTAAGCTTAAAAGGTGACCGGGGTGATTTAAGACCTCATCAGAGGTTACTGTAGGCGTTTTATGGGTTAACGTGCTGACGACAATTCATTAAGAAAATAAACCTTTTAATATATATCTAGTTAACGCTTCCCGCATTCATCGGTGTCAACTGGTGATTTACTTCGTGGTGATGTCTATGGTTATCGGTATCAATAAAACTTTGTATGGCTTGTGTGGGTTGGTTTTAATTACTTTGATAGAAAGTAGGATATTGAATATGTATTAGATGAACAAAGAAATAGATTTATGCTGTTAGTAGCGCTGTCTGTGATTGACTCGTTGATTCGGTGGTTGCTATCGTGACTGTTGCACAAAGTGTTATTAAGTTTTTCCAGCAGAAATTTCTTAGAAGCAGCCACGGAGTCTGGAATTGTGCCCAGCTTATGGCAACAGGATCGCCCCTTATTACATAGGACTTAAACATCATTGGAACAAATGGTATACCTCGACGTGATGTTATGTGTTCATTTTTCCAAACAAGTACTGCAAAACATTTCTCACAAATTAAGCGAAGTCATCCAACGGTACTTATAGTACCATTGACTTTAAGTGTGGAACTATGTCGTAACTTGTCGTACAGTACAAATTAAATGGTGCGGAAACATCGGTGTAAGGAAACGCGTTTGTTCCGTGACCTTACATACGTTGACTTTGAAATGAACATGTTACTTGACTCTAAGGTTGGGTGCTTTGGAAATTGATTTTTAAGAGGAAATGTTAGGGTTAAATGTGATTGTTACCGTCTTGTAAATCTTAAAAAAAAATTATTTCATTTACCTATTTATTTAAACACGATTTTTTTATTTTTACACATTCCTTTTTTTTTCGGGATGAACTGGACTCTTTCTCTAAGGATTGGTCTACTGTCGCACTAGATCGGAAAAAGTGGAAGGAGGGAAGGGAGGCCTTTGCCCTGCAGTGGGACAGTATAGGCTCATAATAATAATAATAATTCCTTTTTCGGCTACCTGTTCACTGTTCGAGCTAGTAGCGTGGTATCCTGAGAGAGGAATCTCCAAACAATAAACACCGTGTTCAGAAGTACCGCTTTCTGAATCAAGCCCTTGATCCAGCTGCCAAGCGAGAGCCTCCTCAAATGTTGTTTCCACCTACTAATATTATATCAGCCAATATTGATTCACTGCTGATCAAGGAGATCTTTTGCACTTTCTTCCATTACTAGATAACAATAATTTGTTGGTTTTTACCCGACTGCGGCGAAACCCAAAAGGAGGATTATTTGTTGTTGTTGTTACCCAATCTCTCAGGAAGCCATCTAGTACGTCTCGCTATCTTATCCGGGGTTCTTTACAGGTTGCTCCTTATTATTTAACAACACTGTATAATTTAGGCGTCCATTTTGCCCAGCGATCGCCAGCCTTTCGACATATTAAATAGTTTCTTGAGTCTCAATATCAATACACTAATAGCAAAATTTTTTTGTATTCACAATTTGCTTGGTTCATTAGTTACATTAAGTTTTCAATGAGGCACAAAGTTCAATTTGGTCCTTTTAAATCAATTAATTGATATCCCAATTAATCGGTTTAAAAAGTAAAAAAATATTCAACATGTCGGATAAATGTCGCAAAAGACAAGGAACAACATAATTACGAATGACGTACAAAAAAACGAAACATGAAAATTAAAAAATGAATCGCTGTCACCTCAGATGACCAATCAGATGCGTTTATTTTGTATAAAAACAAACTTATGTCCGTTCTCTAATTACAAAACTGTCACACGAATTCGAACTCTGTCGTAATTCAAATACAGAATATTCGGAAAGACTTTTTTATTTATCGAACTGTCAAATAAAATGGTCACAGCATGTTCTACGTTCAAAAGGACCGCTATAATTTCTTTTGTTCCAATTTCAAAATTTCACGTCTCGTTTTATCAGAAACATGTGAACTGGAATGTCGCCTTTTATTTGCATAAATTAGCCATGTTGCCTTTTTCGTTCATGCTAATTATTAAACGGTTATTACTAATTATTTGTTATTAGTTTTTACTTTACGTTACTGCTAATTAATTTACCTCAGATTTTTAGTACCATGATGTTTTACACAACTCATTTTAATTTTTTCCTGACAAAATTTCCTCTCAAAATTTATCATTAAGATAATTAAATAGGTACCTTTATTAAAATTCAGGTAGCCAGTACAGGAATCCGATATTTGACACACAGTACTTTTGTATTTCGATTCTAAGCAAAGACATTTAAATATCATCATCATTTCAGCCGAAAGACGTCCACTGCTGGACATAGGCCTCCCCTAAGTGTCGCCACATTGACCGGTTCCGTCCGGACCGTTCTCGCATTTAGCGGATCCCCGCAACCTTCACCAGGTCATCAGTCCACCTAGCGGGAATAAATATACTTACGACAGAAAGGATAACAAGAATAATCTACCTGCAAGACCGAACCGGGTTCTAACATACAAAATGTAACATGCCAAGATTGACAATACTACAGTATTATTAATCTTCTGATATCTCAACTTCTTCTGATATCTCAAATCTCGGTAATTCTGAAAATATCAGTTTTGCTCACAAGTTCACAAAATTCCACTTTCGTTGCTCTAATTCTAATATTGCTGGCACTTTCAAGACAGTACTTATAACTGTACAAAAAAAGAAATCAAACTTCGAATTCCCGCCATAAATTCGGTGGTACGTTGACAGCTGTCATTATTGGCGGCATACAACGAAAATTTCACTTAAAAACTTCATAATTTTAATACGATTCAGAAACGTGACTTTAGCACCTCACGTCCAAGTTTATAGGGTGTTCAGATAAAGTCATTACATTTTTTTAGTATTAATTTTTTATACAAAATCAATATACGTACTTATTGAAAAAAAAAACTATAAACATTTGAATATCTGTCGCATTTAGAGCTGTAGACATTTTAATTAGACAAGGGTATATAAAAGAGACTAGGAATTTCTCAGCACCAGCTGGGAATCCGGATTCGTGTCCGGTTGATGGGAATAGGACGGGGGGCTTAAATATAACTGACGAAAAGTGCTCTGCCTAATTCTTCAAAAAATAGAGGTCATTGTGATCATTGACTTATATATTACTGCGTAAGGACTGGCCGGACCGCATGTTACAATGACGCCTCGAACTTGGTCCTAAAACGGTCTTTCCTAAGCCGAAGTGAACTAGTCCATGATCGGCTCTCTTGGGGTGCGGTCGTAAATTTTATTAAAACCTTTATTTATGTTCTATATACCTCAAAAATACCACGCCGCTTATACAAGGTTACGTTAACGAGCAGACTACAGCAATTCTCTGTATGGCGAACGCGTCGAGCAAATGTTCGGATGACCGTATCTTTAGTTTGTGTGATGGTTTATTTTCTATGCCAGTCCCAGTATTTCCAAGGGATATCGTATGACTCAGAAGGAACTAGGTTGGGGAAGTCAGAAGGCAGTCGCTCCATGTAAAATACTGATATTCAGCTACATTCGGTCAGACTGGACGCCGACCTCAACATGTTGATAAAAGACTAGGCCGATGTTTTACGATAACTCGAATCAAAAACAGATTTGGATCTTGATTCTATGCTTGCCTAACAGAAAATCAATTAGTTCCAAATTCATGCCACTTTGGGTTTATGGCCACTTTATTTTTTTTTTCTAATTTGATAACCAAATAAAATTTTATGATAGGCATAACCGTGTCATCGTTGACGACAGAATTTTTGAATTAATCTAAATGAAGTCACTTATAAGCTGGATCGTAGGCGTACTTTTATGAGCAGCGTTTTAATTACAAATGGGCATTGTAAAACACCCACTAACATTTTTTATTTTATGTTGTTCTATGGAGTAAGGGCGACGCTATCGATATTAACTTGGCACAAATCCAAACCCAATTGAGTGAGTAATTCCATTCAAAAAACATCTACATTTTACCCGACCCGAGAAAAGACCAGCAAGGCTACTCCGTATCTTTTTAAATGTCAGTGGCTATCATAGTGTCCATCGATTAACTGTCAAATGGTTCCATTTTGTAACAAACCACTATGATAGCCACTGACATTTAAAAAGATACGCAATTATAGCCCTGCAGGTTCAATAGTAGCTAAGGGCAGTGGTTTGGGTGGGGTATAGAGAACCTCCACCTCTTGTTGATAAAACTAACGATAATCTGTTATTTCAATCATTATTTTTGTCACTTTTACTCTATCTATAACAGTTATATTATCAATTGTTTATATTCAATCGATAGCGTTATTTTTGTTTTATTTTCGATTAAGATCTTATGTTGAACTCGGGTAGTCTAAAACCCCAATATTCCTATTATGACCATGAGTTGGATCCGCAGCGATACATTCACGTACATCAATTCCTCCTGCCCCAAAAACTTCAACCTGTACATCTACGGTACCGCCGGATACCGCGGCGTTGGTACCTAATTGAAACTAAAGGGGCGTCCGAACCCACCAATAATGTAATGAGCGCGATATGCAACGGCTCTGATGAAATAACACGTCATCATTGTACCACGATACAGATTCGGGTGTAATGTCCGGGAAACAGTAGTGGTTGGATGGTAGGGTCTTATTGTACCCAGTAATATTGACACGGATTTTGATAAAGCAGAACTGTAAAGCTCTGCGCACTGCAAAATCTGTGTATCTTACGGTAAGCGATTGAGAAATACTGTGATAGATCGCGATAAATAATGAAATATTGTTATAGATCTATAAAAAAATGTACTTAAACAATGACAGCAATGAAAATAAAACTTTAATATTGGATAACGGTGGTCAAGAAACAACACCTCTCTCCAAAAATCTCTCAAAAATGTTAAAAATGTCTGTCTCCAAAAATTACTTTTTAGTTTGCAATCATAAATAACGTTCAGATGACATCGTCTACATTTCCTTTTTGTTGTTTATTTACTAACGCACTGAAAAATAATATTATGGTTAATCAGAAAAAAAAGAAAATCACACAGCGTCAACAACATAGCGCCAAGCAGAACGAACCAACCTGCTCACCGCGTAGGACGGTCATCAAGGCTCATTAAGGTTAATATCAAAATTTTGAACGAATATCGATTTAAATGTATCGATGAAAGTATCGAATCGTAACGATTATGTCCTTAAGGCCACAGTTACGTAAGAAATTTACTTAATGATGCGTTTAAAATGTAATAAATTATTGCAAGCACGATTTTGGGCGATGGACACGCCTTGTTCTTATACTTTTAGTATAAAATACCACAACGGCTAATTTTAACGGAGATTAGCCGAGTATACAAGAGCTTAAACTGCGGTTACATAGATGGATTCTTCCGGAGTCCTTTTATCTGATAGTCGGTGTGAGTGTGAGTATAATTATATATCTCGTCGGGGCTGCGGGTTGTTTACAAGAGATACCTACCGCAGCCTCGACATGAAGGGCTAAGAAGGAACATGGGTGGTTTTTAGTCAGTAGAAGTCTGACACTCCCTTTCGGTCTGCCCAAGAGTGGGAGGGATTATTTGATGATATTCACCCGCCAAAAAAAAAAAAAGTATAATTGACAAAAAAATGTGTTGTGTCCATTTTTTGGTCTACAGTTTTAGACTTCCCATGGTTTTCATCTTTCTGCCCTTGTCCCATTCTGCTTGTTCTATCAGACGTCAAGATATATCAGTATAATATAGCATAATTATTGTAAGAACAAACGAATTACATGCTTTATTTTTGGACGATTGTAAAAACAGTATCAATTAAAAAATGCTCGCGAATTACGTGGAAAGTTGACATTCGAGCACAATCATGATTCATTCGAGTACATCAATTCTAATTTAAAACCGTTCAAAGAAAAGGAATCGTATTCTTTCTACACACAACTTAAATTTGGTTCCAGTCGGAATTTCATGAAATCAATTACAAATTCAGGCACATATATAGTTGGTTTTCGTGTTCCCCGCACACAGTTTAGATTCGAACACTTGCAATATTGTTTTATAACTTTTCAAGCTTTCTTATTCTAAAATCAACTCTAAAATCTGATCGTTGTTATCGGTTTTCGTGTGACATGTATTTCTATTGTTTTAGCACAAGGTATTAATGTTTATAGTACAAATTAAGTTCACTAGTAATAGGCAGTGTAAAGTGTGTGTTATCTTATCTGCAGCTCAGTTTCAGTTTACGACGGCCGTGTTCGGATGTTTTGATTGTGTTGTGTGATAGGTTAAGGGCAAGACTGGTCATACAAAGGTGAATATTACATGAATAAGGTGAACATAACATCCCGTCGGGGCTGCGGGTTGTTCGCAAGAGATACCGCGGCCTCGACATGAAGGGCTAAGAAGGAACATGGGTGGTTTTTAGTCAGTAGAAGTCTGACACTCCCTTACGCTCTGCCCAAGAGCGGGAGGGGTTATTTGATGATTTTACACCCACCATAAAAAAAAAGGTGAACATAACATCACGCCTATAATCCCTGAAGGGTTAGGTAGAGGTGTACGTAATAGTACACCAACATTTCGCCTGATAAAAAAAGTAAAATAAAATAGTTTATTGGTAGAAACAAGTTTAGGTGTGAACAAAATTTCGTGATTGGATCCTCCTTTTAGGCAGATAGTGCCTGTGTTAGGAGAGTTCGCTCTTCCATATCAAGACGTCATTTACAAATAGCAAAAACGTATAATTATTATGCCAAAACTTAATTACTATAATTAAAAGCAATAACTTAAATTTAAAAATAATAAAAATAAAAAAAAATTAACAATATCTCTTTCTTAAAATCAAAAGTATGTCTGAGTGGCTGTGTTGCATGTGTGTTTGTGAGTGTGTGTAAGTATATGTGAGTAAGAGAGTGTGTGGACTGTAGGGTAGGTGTTACCAAGAGTACATGAGTGTGAGTGTGTGTGTGTGAATGTGTCAAGGTTTCAGAAATGTTTCGGTATCATTATAATTAAGGGTTTGTATCCATTCTATTATTGTTTTTTTAGTATCATAGGAGTTTTTGGGATAAATATAAATGTATTTATTGATTTTATTGTATAGCGCAGCAGATCGTTTGCCAAATTGCATACTAGCAAGTAAAGTCCTTGTTCTAGGGATGGTTAATATTAAGTATTTCCTTCTTTTTAACAGCATGCTAGCATGCTATGTTTTTTTAAATATTTTTTTTTTTTTTTTATAAAAACATAACATATAAATAATTTGTGTAATGTAAAGTTTCCTCTGAGAGCAGGTTACTTAGTCGAAATAGGTCTTCAGTAGGATATCTCCGTCGTTTAAAATACATACACTTTATAAGAGCGCGTTGTGCCCTTTCCACCGCTAGAAATTTCGTTTTTGCTGCACCACCCCAGACAGGTATACAATATGAAAGTACTGACTGAACTAGCGCGACGTATATCATTTTAAGGAAGTCTTTTGGATGATAAATGTTTAAGTCCCATTTAAAAGCGGGCGAGCCTATTGCCTGGGCACGTATTTAGACTCCGTGGTTGCTACTGAAAAAACCCTGGTGGAAAAACCTAATAACACTTTGTCCAACCCGGGAATCGAAACCAGGTCAAAATTTTCAGAAGTCGCGCTTGCGACCGTTTGACTAACAAAGCAGTCTCAGTGGTAAAATAATTTTCATAATTAATGTATTGATATACAGGGTGTAAATCAATCCATCACACAGCCGTTAACCAAGCATTATATACATCAAACTAAGTACCCCTCCGCAAAAATTTTTGCTGGAAAAACGATTTATTTTTTTGGGGTCAAAAATCACATTTTACGTTAAAACTCAATGTAGCACTCTTAAAACATTGTGTTATTGGATGCTTTGATTAGTAAACGGGTCATGGAGGTAATTTAAGTAAAGTTATAACCTGAAAAAGGTATGGTCTAGAACAAAAAAATGATCGCAGTGGTGGGGAGAACAAGTGCCCTTAGTTTGCGTTAAGAGTACTTTTACACTCTATATTATGTCTTTTTCAGAAAATCACAACGAGGAACGGACAACTTCAGTTTTCTTTCTTCAGATTAGATTTAGATTCTTAACTTTTAGTGTTTAACGTCCGGCGGCGTGATGGGCAGAATGCATTGTTACCATCGCGGTCATATCCCGGATCAGGCTGTTCCAAGAGCGTAGAGCTTATCACAAGCAAAGTGTGGCTGGTAGTGAGTGCAGTCAGGTTGTCGATGATGATGATGAAATTTACAAAGCAACCTTCCACTTAACACTTAACATTTTAATTGGTCTAATTAACATAATATAACAAATTTCTCTTAGCAATTAACATTAATTTAATAACGTCACATGTACCTACAGTTAACGGGACGTTCATTAAATATTTATAATTCAAAATGTACAGATATCATATTTCATTTGATCCAAATAACTGAACACTTTCTCAGTTGTAAAGTAATTGACGGATCTAAAACATTTTTTTATTATGTCTTAATTGAGCATGTATATTACGATTTAATTATGTTTTTTTGACGTGACAACGTCTTATAAATTGGTTTGCCGGGTGACACTTCAAGAAACTGCGTTACGCTCCGCTCACGTTATGCGCTCACAATGAGAGCGAGTGAGAGGCACGCGTCCAGAGCGAGAGAGAGAGAGTGAGAGAGATAGGCATACACACCGGTTCATGTCTTGCGCTTCTATTTTCGTTGTCACGTAAAACTTTCGCCCGTATACCGACTTTACAGGCAACCAAATTTTTTAACTGACTTTTTTGCCCTGCTTTGCTCATAAATGTAAACTCAAAACATTTATTGCAATTAGACCATTACAGGCACATAAGAATGTCAAAAATTTAAAAAGTAAGTTACAATCACAGTCGCAAGGTAAACTTGTGAAAGTACTGTAAGTGCCCATTCCAAAGCGTAGATCTCTATGGAAAATAATGGGCAAGAAAATCCATGGACACTCTTAATAGACACATAATACAATACTGCCTATTACTATCAGACTGCTGGGGTAAAAGTTTCTTCTTTCACACAAAGAAGGCATTGATTGGGCCTTGGACTTTGATCACCATGTGTGCCCAAAGCGGTTTGGCGATTTCAGACTTACATTGATGCTGAACATTTTTAAAAGCTTTTATTTAACTTGCAATGTATGTTTGTAATATGTATTTATTTATTTATTTTACTATTTATGTACACACAGTAGACAACACAGGAAAAATATCGTAATATAACAAATTAATATAACAATATTAAGTATGTTCGGACGGATTCTTGCACCTCAATTTTTTACGTTTCATGAGGACTTCACTACTATATCGGAACAAAAAAGTGTCGTATAAGCCAGATCATAGTGAATTTATGCTTACAATTTCACTATGACCGATTCTTTTTGTTTGTTTTCATCTATGGATGATATTTTTTTAGCAATTTGCCGGTCATTGTCAGATTGAATGTTAAATAAAATTGGATTCGCGACCGTTATAATTGTGACATTACCGAGTAATAATGATTAAAATCACCAATACAACCGTCTCATAGTCATATAAGTCTCTTGAGTGACCATAATTGGAAGACAAACAGAAAGATCAGCAAAGTTACAAGTACGGAAATGTGGATTTAATTAGGAAATATTTTTTATCATGTCATGTATTCACGTAATTAATAACACGGTTGCCTATTACTGTATTCCGTTGCCTAATTTCTGTATCTTCTATGCCATTTTTATCAAACTTTTATCATTCTTTATTATTCAATATTTAGATTACAAGAAACATACAACTTTATATTGGTAATCGCGTTCTCGAAAATGGCTCAAACAATTTTGATGAAAGCTGCAATATAAGGAGGGGAGGTTTAACCCATCGTTTCTTTGGTCTTCGTCTTCTCTTATAACCATCCACATGCCTACTTGCTTGCCGCAAAGTTGTATGTCAGTCGGTCTTCTACAGACTGTACTTCGGAGTGAGTGTGCAGGAGCTCCATCGAGCTGATTCCACCATCTCCCTTCTTCCATCGAGAGAAAGAAAGAAAGAAAATTGTGTTTATTTGGCAATCCTTAAAAATTATAAAACAAATTCAATATATTCAAAACTAATAATGCCAAAAGGGCCTTTTTTTTTGGCCGGTGGAAAATCATCAAATAACCCCTCCCGCTCTTGGGCAGAGCGAAAGGGAGTGTCAGACTTCTACTGACTAAAAGCCACCCATGTTCCTTCTTAGCCCTTGCGCCGAGGCCGCGGTATCTCTTGCGAACAACCCGCAGCTCCGATGGGCCTCAGCTCAGCATAATGCCAAATGGCAACACAATGTGCACCACCTGACGCTGATTTTCAGCTACTGCCGACGAGTGAATATAAACAAACACATTTAAAAAATAAACTAAACGACCCGTTATCGATGTTCGACACATTCTTACGAAGCGCTTTGCTAAATCTTTTATAATGCGCACAACCAAAGAGTGGATCTCCCTGCCTGAGTCGGTTTTCCCGAGTTCATTATAACCCCAATCTATTTAAGTCGCGAGTAAATAGGCTTCTTCTGGGTTAGCTCGTTCCATCGTCGACCTCATCTCTGCCCCTAGGGCAAGATTAGGGTCAAGAGTGGGTACGCCCGTTATCGCAAATTAACAATATTGTTAATTAGGCCTCTAGATCCTTACGGCTCAAATGTTACTTTAACTAAACATAAAAAAATATAGTAATAAATGAAAGGGAAACACTATTACTTAATTCTATCCATTAAACATATCTAACGTAATTTACTTTCAAACTAAACCACATAAACGACACATAATTCATCACAGTCTCATAAATAAATCAAACAGAAACCGGTGAAAACTCGTAAAAACTAGTAACAGCCGGTTAAAACCGCTTTTTTCCGACCGCACGCGACTAAATGCAATAATTATGGCGTTTAAACTAGCTTTTATTACTAATTATGACACTCACGTAATAGCGTGTAATTGTGACGGTCATTATAAGACTTGCTGCCTCGATGGTCTAGTAGTTGAAACCGCTGCTGTTAAGCATGTGGTCTTGGTTTCGATTGCCAGCACGCGTAGCATGACCACCGTAAAAACGGGTTTTGTCGACGGAAGAATCGACAAAATGACAGATTGTAGCAAAATTTCATGTCAAATTGTATGGAAAAGCTTTGTCTATTCTTGGTAGAATAGAGATAGAATCGCCATACTACGCGTGCAGGTCAGGCAAAGTGATAAAGGGTGTTTTTTTTTAAGAATTCTCAGTAG
Source organism: Diarsia brunnea (assembly GCA_949774965.1). NCBI lineage: Eukaryota > Metazoa > Arthropoda > Insecta > Lepidoptera > Noctuidae > Diarsia > Diarsia brunnea. The sequence goes on from OX459009.1 coordinate 1,854,863, forward strand.
TAACTATAGGCTCGCCCCCGAACCTCATCATCTGCCTAGCCTCTTCTCAACTGTATTGGGGCCGGTTTTTACATAGGGCAACGGCCTACCAGACCTCTATAACCCAGTTAATAGTGGGTAATATGATACCCTTTTTTAATAAAATAACTCCTTTTTTTCCGGGTGGAAAATCATCAAATAACCCCTCCCGCTCTTGGGCAGAGCGAAAGGGAGTGTCAGACTTCTACTGACTAAAAACCACCCAAGTTCCTTCTTTGCCCTTGCGCCGAGGCCGCGGTATCTCTTTTGAACAACCCGCAGCCCCGACGGGAATATGATACCCCTTAGAAACAATTGATTTTAGATCTAGAAATGACAGCCGGTACGAAGGATACGGTCCTACGTAATGGACGGTCACCCATTCACAGATCGACCTTGGCATGCGTGATCGATCGATCCGTGCGGCTGTTATCATAAGCCACGAGCTTCAAGCCCCAAATCATACAGAACTCAAACTGTAGCAAAGTGTGTGACAATTAATAAATACGTTTCTGCCTAACTCATCGACGAACAAGCGTGATGTTATTTTCATCATCATCATCATCATCATTTCAGCCGAAAGACGTCCACTCCTGGACATAGGCCTCCCCTAAGTGCCTCCACATTGACCGGTCCCGTGCATCTCGCATCCAGCGGATCCCCGCAACCTTCACCAGGTCATCGGTCCACCTAGTGGGAGGCCTTCCAATGCAACGTCTTCCGGTTTGCGGTCGCCACTCCAGAACTTTCCGGCCCCATCGGCCATCCGTTCTGCGAGCAATGTGCCCTGCCCACTGCCACTTAAGTTTGGCAATTCTTCGGGCTGTGTCGGTAACCTTGGTTCTCTTGCGGATGTCCTCATTTCTAAGTCGATCACGCAAAGAAACTCCGAGCATAGCTCTCTCCATTGCTCTTTGGGTGACTTTCAGCTTTCTGATGAGGCCCATTGTGAGCGACCACGTTTCGGTCCCGTATGTAATCACTGGCAACACACACTGGTCATAGACTTTCGTCTTGAGACACTGTGGTAAGTTGGACGAGAAGATACTACTCAGCTTCCCAAACGCTGCCCAGCCGAGTCGGATTCGACGATTAACCTCTTTCTCAAAGTTGGACCTACCTAACTGGACCGTTTGTCCCAGGTAGACATAGTCGTCTACAACTTCGAGTGTAGAGTCTCCGATCTTGATAGGAGTGGGTGTTACATGGGCATTGGGCATTCAACATGATCTTGGTTTTGTCCATGTTCATCCTAAGACCCACTCTTTCGAAGCTCTATTGAGGTCATCGAGCATTGTACTGAGGTCCTCCATGGTCTCAGCCATGACCACTATATCGTCGGCAAACCGAAGGTGAGTGATGTACTCGCCATTGATGTTGATGCCTAGTCCTCTCCAGTCCAGAACCTTGAAAACATCCTCCAGTACAGCGGTGAACAGCTTCGGAGATATGACGTCTCCCTGTCTCACACCTCGCTGCAGAAGGATAGGTTCCGAAGTCTGGTCCTGAAGTCGGACTGACATGGTGGCGTTTTTGTACAAACACTTCAACACCTCGATGTACCGGTAGTCGATTTGGCACCTTTGGAGAGACTGTAGTACAGCCCAAGTCTCGATCGAATCGAAGGCTTTCTCGTAGTCCACAAACGCTAAACAGAGAGGCAGATTATACTCTTCGGTCTTCTGTATAACCTGCCGCAGCGTATGTATGTGGTCTACGGTGCTAAAGCCTTTTCGGAATCCGGCTTGTTCGGGAGGTTGAAAGTCGTCAAACCTGCGCGCGAGACGATTCGTAATGACTCTTGAAAACAACTTGTAGACATGACTCAGAAGTGAGATGGGCCTATAATTCTTCAGCCGGGCATTGTCGCCCTTCTTGAAGAAATGATGTTATTTTAATTACTAATTATGACACTGTTATAATAGCGTATACTTAATTGTGAAGGTAATAACTGTTCACAATTATGCGGTAAAAGTGGTGAAATTTCACTGTTTCAAATATCTCTGATAAACTGTGACAAATTGTTTGTCGCTAGACACGGTAAGGAATAATTTAGCGTAATGAGTTTTCTAATTGGATTAAGTGTTTGTTTATGAAACACGTGCTAGTTTGTGGTGAGCCACGTGCGTGGTTAACTGTACACAGAAAAGGAAAAGTATTGTGTTTAGATGCCTAGGTAGAATGTAGATGGCTTTGGTATTGTACAAACGTCAGCCATTTAGCTACCCAAAAGCTGTACGCTTATATAATACCTTAGTTATAAGAATAGAAAATTAGTGTAGCGCCTTACAATGTTCCTATCAGTGCAATAATAACTTGTTAATTTAGTATGTAGTTCAAAATGTAAATGTGTACCCACAGAACAGATAAAAGAGGTTAGAAGGGCCTTGTGGGCGGGGCAGGCGCGCCGCTCATATGTCGCAAACGCTCAAATGTCGACAAAATTTGATTTACCGGCCAACAATCGCGCTCACACTGACAGCGTACGAAGCTCCGCGAAAAAAAAGAATTATGCCATCTTGCGCTATTATAATGTGTCGGAAAAGAAGCCAGGGTGTGTAGTGTGCCTCGAGAAGGGATTTCTTATCACCGGTAAGTCCAAATACCTTAAAATACAAGTAATATTTGTAATTATTACAATAGTATTATGTAGTTGGTAGAAGAAATGATACTGTCGCAAGCAGTTAAAAAATTACGTACATTGCTTGCAATACGTGGGTACCATCTTGTACTGCGTGGGCGATTGCGCGATGTATTTCGTTCACTGCGAACGTCGCGTACGACGAGCCAAAGCTTGAGTTCTGCAAAATCTATGCGTTTCGATTGTGTTGTACCAAGTTGTAAACAATGTCGATATTTAGTATGTGTGAATGTATTCAAATGATATTATTATGAATATGATTAAATAACTTCGTTTATTACTGTCAATTATTGTTTATTGTGGGTTATTAATTTTGGTTTTCGTCTAAAATTTGTTTTGAGGTTAGTCATTTAAAATGGAAACATAACACAACAAAGTTTTGTTTTTAGGTTTCCAACAGATCCAGATACAAGAACACTATGGCTAGAGGCAACCGGTAAAATTGAATAGATACCTACTAACTAAATGTAGTAATTAATTGAATGTATGTCTTATTTTTAAGTGTTTCTCGTATGTTTACTTTTGATTTTACTTTTTTAATCTTTAATTTTGTATCTGTGTGAGACAAATAAATACCTTTTCATTATTTCTATCCCGTTCCGAAATTAAAGCAAAATATTGCAAAACTTAAAGTTACAAAACTAAAGTAATTTTATCGACATAAATTATCGACCTTTTGGTCGCCGTAACATGTATGAGAAATTAAAGCGTGTGTGAGTGTACGTCATACGCAGTGTTTGCGCTAGTGTGACAACCAGTAGCAAGCTCGCGATCTAAGTGAGTGCGGTTTATTTGTGTGCGTTATGCGCGTACGTATTAGCCTCTTGCTTGTAGTGGATATAGAGAGTGGGAGACAAGCGGCGACAGGCGTTCTAATACAAATCAGGAACTATTTCCTTCTATGTATTTGATAGGTACCCAATTCATTATTTTTATAAACTTTTATTTTAAAGTTTTGCATACCAGAAATGGTTAATATGAGGATCTTTTTTTGTATTATGTAATGCATTATGTATCATCTATTTACCCATATTATGCGAATAAATTATTTGATTTGATTTGATAGTACAATATTTTGTCAATTGTCTTTAATAGTTTTTCAACTTTATCACCAACTAGCTGACGCCCGTGGCTTTGCCCGCGTAGATATCGGTTATCGTGACCAAAAGTAATCATGAAATTTTGATGCCGTTCCCGCAACCCATGGGAATCCATTCCAAAGACAAATTATATACTAAAACCTTCCTCGAGAATCACTTTATCCATTGGTAAAAACAGCATGAAAATCAGTGTAGTAGTTTTTGAGTTTATCGCGAACAAAGAGACACACAGACGCAGCAGAGGACTTTGTTTTATAATTTTATTATACAGCCATCCTGTACACCAAAATAAAAATTTGGGAAAAAAATCAATAAAACTAAGTAGCATAAAACTGTAAACGAAATACATTACAATTTACAAACAAATATTGGTTTACTAACCTTAGGAATACTTTGCACCGATTAATGCGTGGAAATGAAATGTAACAAACGAATTTGGCAAAGACATTTAGGTAGTTTATTGTCATATCGTCGGCACCACGACGGTGTTAGGATTTATTTGATAGTTTAAAAATGTTCCTATGAACTAGAACTACCAGTGGTTTCATTTATTGTCGTATTGTCGGCACCACCCTGTATATAGTAGTTGTTGCCACCGGCTTTGCCCGCTACAACTCGAAAATTATTGCACGGGAAGATGACTCCTCCGGGATAATAACTCATATGTGTTAATTCAGGTTATAAACTATCTATGTACCAAATTTTATCCAAATATGTTCAGTAGTTTTTGCGTAAAAGAGTAACAAACATTCATCCATCCATCCATACATACATCCTCACAAACTTTCGCATTTATAATATTAGTAGGATTAAGTAATGAAGCTTTCTGCCGCACTCAGAGAGCTTTAATGATTACTTAGGCCATCACTTAGTAAAGGTTTTGACAGTTTTGTCATACAAAAGTATGTCAAATCTTTACTAAGTGACGGCTTAAGTAATCATTAAATATCTCTGACTGCCACACTCAGAGAGTTTTAATGATTACTTAGGCCATCACTTAGTAAAGGTTTTGACAGTTTTGTCATACAAAAGTATGTCAAATCTTTACTAAGTGACGGCTTAAGTAATCATTAAATATCTCTGACTGCCACACTCAGAGAGTTTTAATGATTACTTAGGCCATCACTTAGTAAAGGTTTTGACAGTTTTGTCATACAAAAGTATGTCAAATCTTTACTAAGTGACGGCTTAAGTAATCATTAAATATCTCTGAGTATCGCAGTTAGAGTTCATAGTTGAGTGAGAACTTTTGACAGTGTCTGGTAGCTTGGTTTGGTGGAGTCTGTTCATCATAAATTATGTTTAAGTGGGGGCGAGCCTGTTGTCATCAACCGGGTACAAATCCCAATTCCATGACTGCTTCTGAAAAATCCCTGATGAAAAAACTCAATAACACTTTGTCCGACCTGGTAATCGAAATCAGGTCCTCATGCTTCGCAGTTGCAGTTGCCACCACCACTAAGGCAGTAACACGGACATAACTTGTGTATGTCAAAATTGCATTTCATAGTTCCACTGTGGAACTATTCTAGAATTCTAGAAAGCGTATAGTCAATTCTGTTATAAATCATCGCAGTAACACAAAACCTTTCACAACCGACTGTCAGCTAACAGAAAATAACTGAATCTAAATAAAGCAAGTCCTGTTCACCGGAAAATTAAATTCGATCACTCCAAAGCTCATTACTGACATTTATAACCATACTTTGCATTGTTCAAGTTCAGTTTCTAACTGAAAGTCATAGACGAAAGTCGTTCACTTCATAATAAATCATAAGATTTACAGTGAGGACTAAAACCGTCATGTATTTTAAGACAATAATTTTAGATTCAATTAAAGTGGATACCTACCTATGATGGATTACCGGTGCGTACATAAATATCACTGGGTGCTTCCGTAATGCTCTATATAGTGATTGATGACACTGGAACACGATTTGATGATAAATTATTTATTAGAATGCTCTGATTATGAGAGTGGGGAGTCTTGGAACAGTTGGTACACAGAAATGTGATGAGTTTTTTGGGAAAACAGTTTTATCTTGTTCATTAACCTGATTTTGTTCATTAAACTCGCTAACTGGTTGATACTTCGCGTACCCAGAGGGCTGACTTTTTCGTTGGTCATAGAATCAGCATTGCCAATCAACGTGGCAATGCTGCCAGACTTCTGGGCACGTTTCCAGGTGACAGCGATGTGGAGGACTACGCTTCTCGCTCTACGTTACCCCACGCCTAAGCGCTCTGTTGTATTTAGTTAGTTCGTTTATTTAACTTAAATTAGTCTTTTTTTAATAAATATGTAGTTTTAATTATTCTAAAAGTTAATTTGTATTTAATGCATAAACTAAATTGGGTTGAAAAATTTAACAGTGTTTTGGTTTGAGACTGAACATAGAATGTAACATTATTAAAAATACGATAATTGTCCCACTCCTCCCCCACAGCCTACAACAGTCCACTGCTGGGGGCAATAGGCTTCATCAATCGCACGTCACTCAACTTGATTCTCAGCAACTCTCATCCAGTTGCTACCAGGCAGGCAGGCACCCTGCGAAGATCGTCATAACACCGAGTCTGAGGGCGTTCTGCCATACGCTTGCCGTTTCGCGGTCGTGGTTCTATGACATAACCGGCCCATGAGCTATATCGAAAACTGACTCTGTATCCGATCACCTCGTTCCGGATGCGAAGCTTCGGAGAGACTCCAAGCATAGCTCTTTCCATAGCTCGCTGAGCAAACTTTTATCATTCTGTTGACCAACCGTACCGTGAGTGTGGACAACCCGGTTTCGGCCCCGTAGGTAAGTCATAACAGGCAGAACGCACTAGTTAAGGACCTGTCTTTAGATTCCGTGGTACGCGACAAGAAAAAAAAGAAGATCACCTACCAGAAATGATACTGCTAAGTCCTTGTAGGACAAAATTAATATTAATATTTATCGATTCTTCATATCATTCACCGCTAAAGGTAAGGCAAGTCTCCCAATCCGAACACGCTCTATTTAAAAGTTAATTATTATATTTTTTCTTATTACGCCATCATTACGAAGCTACCGTCAATTAAAATGTAATAAAACGGCTCGGATACGGCTCTATTTTCTTTTTTATTGTAACCCAAATGAACCATAAATAATTATAGATTAGTTTGTAGGTTTGTGTATTATCATAATCAGATCAAAGGTATGTACCCGTCAGCACAAAAATAAAATTACGCCTCAGAATATGCCTTTTTTATGACAAAAGAGGCCTTTGCTTAGAAGTATTTTGCTCTCAAAACGGTGAAGGAAAACATCATGAGGAGACGTCTTAGAACAAAAAAAAAACGAAAACATGTGACATCTACCAACCCGCACTGGTGGATTATAGCCTATCCCTCTCCTCGGTAGGAGGCCTGAGTCCCTGCAGTGGGAAAATTATAAGCTGATGATGATGATGATTATTACTATAAATTTTCGTTTGAACTCTTTAGTTGGCAAATATATTCAAATAGAAAGGTGTAAATGGACTCTTCACAAACCCGTCAACCAAGTATTCTGAACATCAAACTTAGTAACTCATGCAAAAATTATTGCTGGAAATTTTGCGGTCTTTTGTAAATTCTTAGCTTGAAATAATCATTTGCAAGATATTTCCTGAAAACAAAAGCTATACAGTAGCTTTCAAATGTATTTTGAAGACAAATCAATGAAGTTTATTAGATCTATTTCCAAAATCTATAAATATTGATTTATTTCTTATCCTCTGGCTATCATAAACAGACCATATATAATAAACTTATTAGTATTCTGCCATCGTAGTAATCTACTTTTATCAGTATCAAGACAGTGGTATCAATAAGAACTATGTCAGCTGCAGTGGGTACAAAAAGTGGCGTTTATAGCGCGTGCGGTGGCTATGTCAAACTGAGATTAGTAACTGGTACGGTGGCGTAGAATAAATATTTTGTAGGGCTTGTTTAATATGATTTTAAAGAATATGTTTGAATATAAATATATGTTCAAATATATATATTTATAGTTCAACATTGCTAATAAATAATGTAAAGACTATCCAGCCAGATGATTTGGGGATCCCCCTTTTTGAAGAAAACGTAAAGTTACGTTGGACTTCTAAGAACTAAAACCCGTTGGTACTTGGTACTGAAACTAAACTCTTTGAAATATGAAACAAAATACCTAACCATAAATCTTGTAAACAATCCTTTGAAAATGTTAAAAAGTCCTTAGCGACTCGTGATTATTAAACCTTTTACAAAATAATTTAGGAGTGGACCCAAATGCAAGCAATAAACGCCTCTAATGATGCTGTATATACCACCAAAGCACCAGTAAACAGCCCTTTTTTTTTGGCGGGTGGAAAACCATCGAATAAACCCTTCCGCTCTTGGGCAGAGCGAAAGGGAGTGTCAGAGTTCTACTGACTAGAAACCACCCATGTTCCTTCTTAGCCCTTCATGTCGAGGCCGCGGTATCTTTTGCGAACAACCTTCAGCCCCGACGGGCAACCAGTAAACAGCCCTACAGTCTAGATATGTGTCCGGTTGTTGGTAAATGGCTCACTCCCTTTTAGGTACATAGCATATTCAATAGGACTTATGTACCTGTGCCAAATCCCTACGAATATAATGACAAATGTATCTCTATCTACCGATGTTAAATAGCCAAAAACAAATTCATGCATGAATAAAAAGCTCACTATTCACGTTTGAACCAGTTTTTGAGTCAAAGCAATTGATTTATTAACGTTTTATGATTCCAACGATCAATATTAAATTCCGTCGTACGCTGCGCTTTAAAGCTGTGTACACACTTACACTTAGACTAACGGTGAAAGAAAACATCTTAAGGAAACCGGCACGTCTTAGAACCAAAAAATTCGAAGACATGTAACATCTACCAACCCGCACTGGGCCCGCGTGGTGGATTATAGCCTATCCCTCTCCTAGAGAGGAGGCCTGAGTCCCTGCAGTGGGAACATTATAGGTTGATGATGATGATCCTGCTAGAGTCGGGTAAAAAACGAAACCCGGAAACTAACCACAAACTGGGAAAAAGAAACGGGCGTGAGACAAATAATACACATATTTTATGATTCGAATACCTCAAGGCGTCAATGGTCTTGTGATAGATTTTTCAGTATCAGCCACGGGGTCTAGATTCGTTCCCCGGTTGATGACAATCGGCCCGCTCCCTATAAAATGGGACCTAACGTAAACATAACTAGAGAAATAAGGGTGTACCATTATGGCTTCCGGCCACCGTAGACGAAGGCCTGTGGACGGTGAGTGATGGGTAAGCTCGCCGTCCGTCCGTCTTATGACGACGACAGACCGTGTCGACGGCGCGTTCGTGTTCCACGCGCGCCTCAAAGAGATGTCAGCAACATGGAAGGGGCCCGCAAGGGCTGACGCCCGTCGGGGCTGCGGGTTATTCGCAAGAGATAGAAGAGGAGAGAAGGGCTAAGAAGGAACATGGGTGGTTTTTAGTCAGTAAAAGTCTGACACTCCCTTTCGCTCTGCCCAAGAGCGGGAGGGGTTATTTGATGATTTTCCACCCGCCAAAAAAAAGGTGTACTATTAGATTCACCTCCTCCAATTCCTCCGGAGATTACAGGCCTGTTCGTATACTATATTGATCCGAATCCGTGAAATTCGCATTCGAAACTCTGTCCTCACCTTTACCTTTAGCCCGTTTAGGACTAAGCAGGTTTTTACCCAGGTCTAAATGCTTATGCACCCGATATAAACTGCCGTCTGTATTGGAAGTATTACGTACGAGCTAATGAATACAAATAAATGGCCTACGTTTTCGCAATAGTAAACAAATTGGTTTTCTGTTTATGGTTGTGTTACAGTTTGAGAATTATGTGGTGTGTTTTTTAATTGTTCTCATAGCGTGCGGTTTAGTTTTCTGTTATTTTTAAGGTTTTATATTTTTCAATACTAACTGCGGTACTCAGAGATATTTAATGAATTCCATCACTTAAGAAGGCCATCACTTAGTAAAGGTTTTGACAGTTTTGTCTTACAAAAGTATGTCAAACCTTTACTAAGTGATGGCCTAAGTAATCATTAAAGCTCTCTGAGTGCGGCAGTAAGTCATAATGTGCTTCCACTGCGAACCCGTCAGCCGCACCAAATGCAGAGAGCACGTCCATGAACACTGATACCATGCCATGATACACGTTTAAAATTGTGATCTAGTGTCATGTTTGATAAAAAAAATTGAGCCGATCATTCTAAATCGCGTTTCTATCTTTACGATTTACTTGAGGGTATGTTCAATTTATATGTAATGATTTACAATTTATTAAAAAACTCATATTTAGTTAGATTTTCATGCGTTCAAAAATCTTAAAAAGTACTTCAACCTAGCCTAAAGCGTTGGTCTCAGTTGTCATTTTAGATCTTTAACAATCGGTTTAGGCTGTCCGTGGCCCGAAAGTCTGACAACCTGTCTTACTAAGGGCTGTTCTATTACTCAATTCTAACTACAACTGGATTGTGAAGGTGTGATTAGCAGTTGTTCCATGTACAATACTGGTACTCAGCTGAATCCGGTAAGACTGGAAGCCGACCCCAACATAGTTGGGAAAAAGCTAAACTTAACTAGCTTTTTTATAAAAGTGATATGACAAGTTAATTTTGTCAGTGGATGATTATTAAAGACTGTGAATTCATTACTAAAGTTAGGTGCGTTATGGCGCAGTTTCATTGGTCGTTAACTCGTTCTGTATACAGCATACGGGGAGTAAATATCATACATAACCTTATTGTAAACGGTTCCCCGAATGCGGGCCTTTTGTTCGCTTTCCCGCAACCCCGGATGCGGGCCCTATCGACTAATGAAATTGTGCCATTAGGTATAGTCCAGTATAAAGCAACGGCCTCTATACCTTGCTTCTACCTCTCTCTGTCTAAATCTTCTCAATCATTTTAATTTTGAAAAAGCTCATCCTCTCAGATCGGCTTGGGCTTACCTCGATGTCATTTGTCACAAGAAAGGAACTGCGAATATTTGCTTGGAAAAAAACTCGATAGAATCTGTAAGATCTTTGAGTTCTTAAATTTCCAAAATATCTCTTAAATATTAAACAGGTCTACAGAAGCAACAATATTTACCAATATTTATATGACGGCACGGTTGGCGCAGTGGCTCAAGCAATGGACTGCTGCGCTGCGTGTCGCGGGTTTGATCCCCGCACCGAACAAATATTTGTATGGCCTACAGATAGTTGTTCCGGGTCTGGGTATTTGTGTATGTGAATTTAAATGTTTGTGAACGCACCCACGATACAGGAGAAATTCCTAGTGTGGGGCAATGTTATTTTTAAGAAAAAAAAATATATATATATATATAAAAGTAAGGTAAATATTGTAAGTAAATGAGAACTGGAAGTTAATGTCACATATCTGATTATTTCGAAGGACATCAACACGATCAGCGAACGATATACTTATAAAATAAAAATAATCATAAAAAATAATATGGCCATCATATTTACACAATGAATATCGGTTCATTATCACAATATTACAGTCTATCCGAGGCTCTGACGATGTAATCTTCTTGTCCCTTATAAGGCTGGGTTCAAACGGTACAAATTAGATATAGGTCAGTTCCAGTCAGCGGTGGGGTCTGATCTAGACTTTAACCTTTGAACGATACAAAGGGATAGCGGAAGGTACTAGCAGTTAGGAAATGGAACTGATGTGACAGTCTAAATAACTGATAGATTCACAGAAAGTTCCAAAAACTTGGACTTTGTGATGTGACATGTAATGTTAAAAATTGTATTTCTGTTTTCAGGTTCAATCATTGTCCGGGCACCGTAGACGCGGGCCTGTGGACGGTGAGTGACAGGCTAGCTCACCGTCCGTCCGTCTTATGACGATGACAGGCCGTGTGGACGGCGCGTTCGTGTTCCACGCGCGCCTCAAAGAGATGTCAGCAACATGAAGGGGGCAAGGGCTGACGCCCGTCGGGGCTGCGGGTTGTTCACAAGAGATACCGCGGCCTCGACATGAAGGCAAACAAAGGTGGTTTTTAGTCAGTAGAAGTCTGACACTCCCTTTCGCTGTGCCCAAGAGCGGGAGGGATTATTTGATGATTTAACACCCACCAAAAAAAAAATAAGGTTCAATCATTGTCAGAAAGCAGTGAACACCTAAGTGATAACCTAGTGGTGTGACTGTATGATCTCGAGTTCCAATCCAAAACACACACCTTTCACTTTTCATATCCGTAGTGTATCAAATGTTAACAAATAAAATATTCTTATTCTATTCTTATTCTTATTCTTATCATCATCACTTGCTTTGGTGAAGGAAAACATCGTGAGCAAACCAGCATGCCTTTTTTTTCCGGATCATCAAATAACCCCTCCCGCTCTTGGGCAGAGCGAAAGGGAGTGTCAGACTTCTACTGACTGAAAACCACCCATGTTCCTTCTTAGCCCTTCATGTCGAGGCCGCGGTATCTCTTGCGAACAACCCGCAGCCCCGACGGGAAACCAGCATGCCTGAGAGGTATTTCTCGACGCCATAAAAACTATGACACCAGGTCGCAGACACTAACCACACTTTAAAGAAAAAAACGAGAAGAGAAGAAGAACAAGCAATATAGTTTGTCTTGCTAACAACAAACGCCGGTGACCGTCTTGTTTGCGTCGGTCACCTCTTAGGCCTCATTTACGGACACACGGGAAGTCGTGCGGCGCGTTGTGTGTTTTTAATTCAAACACATGGCGATGTATGAAAACGTTAACGATTTCAAACGTCGATTTTACGAGAAGCGATTTTTCACTCGTTAGTTTAAAATGCAGCGTTCGTTGTGGTGGACGCGCCTCTCAGTAAATAAATAAAAAAGCTCGAGACGAGCCTTTTGCACGCGCCGCGCGACGCCCCGCGTCTCCGTAAATGAGTCCTTATCCACCCTTTCTAAGATCGTTGTGTCAGCCGTGAGAAATAGCGCGTTCGTGGTCCGTCCCATCCAGTTTAGTGAATCGGGCGATATCGCTCAAGCGCTTATGATCGCCGATCAGCCGATCGTTGATTTATACTCAATCGCCGCGACTGTCTCACGAACCCCGTGATTCGAAGGCACGACATTGTTTTTCGAGATTTAGTGCATTTTCTTGTAGTTTTGTATTGTATTTTTGACCACCGGCATGGGACATGGTGACTGACTCCATAAATTCAACAGCATCATCAGCTTACAATGCTACTACTCCTGGGACACACACCAAATCTCTATTAGGGGGAGTGACCGAGTGAAACCATAATTAAAAGCGCTAACCCAGAACGGGATAGTGAATGTAACAATGTCTATATAGGACTAGTTGGTTTCCTCGCGATGTTTTCCTTTGCAGTTTTAAGAGTTTTCAAAGTAAAAGTGCAAACCACAGCCTACGACGTGTAAGTCGGGGCCCTTACCATTGCACTGTTCATCCTTAGCCATACAACGTTGTGTAGTCTAAATTATATAATGTATTCCTGTTCACCCATACATTTATCCTTATCCCAATTCATTTGGGGGTCGACGCAGCATGTCTTTTGTATACACTTACTCCTCATTATAGCATGGAAACTCTGTCTTTATTAAACTTTCAGTTCTCGTTTGGATCACACCTTATAATTTCATTCCAATGAAGTCGCGAAATCACAAATTAAAATGTAAACTACATCCTAGCAATAACCATTCAGAGTACATTAATACCTTTTACAACCAAACCCAATTTCAAAAATGAAGTAATAAAATTAAGTACTACACTTGAAAACTTAACTCAATTTGTAAAATGTACCCTACGATACGATCCAGGACAATTATTAGTAACAATATGTCCGTTTACAAAAACCTATATGGTTCGCGGGTGGTTATTTGGCCGAGTATAATGTCCTCTTAAATGTTACGGCTCCAGTTAACATTTATGACACTTAATTTTGTCGGATAATATGCGATCCATCGGTAGCGTCATAATAAAATCGTGTAACGATACGCTTGGGGTGTTGCTGCGTGGTTTTGGTATAAGCGGAGAGCGGGGCGGATTAGGATAGACAGACTGCAATAGTTAACGAATGCACTTTACTAGCTTTTTGTACGAAGCTGGGGTTTAAAAACGGCCGTCGCTAGCATTATTTATTCTGCCTTAAATATTATCTACGAAACATAATTATTTTTCCTTTAAAGGATGGTAACTTACATAGTGCTCTTGAAAGTCTCCTCCCAAAAACAGACGTAAATGTAGGCCGACAATTAATCAACAGAATCAACAATTCCGCTAATAGGTTTCCTCAGCGCTATAACTGGTCTAATAGTCCCAATTTCAATGTCGAAAGCAAGTATCCTAGGTAGAACTAAAAGTAAAGTCTTACTATTTCTTAGTAATTTTAAGATCTACCTAAGCAACTTGCCTTCAACCGCTTCATACTCTAAATTGGGCCACACTACACACGAAAAAATATAAAATTTAATGCTCTGCAACGCGATCGGACGGGCCGTTTCAGTGCATAGTAAGTGTTATTGCTTAATTTCACTATCGTATCAATCTCGGGGATCGCGTAAAGACCCCTTTATGTGGAGCGAATATTGGAAAACGTTTGTAAGGTAATGAGATGGTCGTCGGTATATTTTTATTAACTCGTAATATCCTGCTGTTTTCTTTTGTTTGTGATTTTTTCAAAAATGTCTGGATATGGGAACGGTTGATGGCAGGCTCGGTGGTAGGCTCGCCCCCCATTACATGGAACTTGAACAAAACTGGCGTAATGCAGATGTACGTCTCCAGGCGTGATATTAATTTTGTTAAAATAAAAAGTAGTACTGGGTTTTATCACAATTTTTTATTTTTTCTTCAGATGTTAATTGAAAAGCAAAATAATGTTATCCGATACCATAGTACGTCCGTATGTACATTTCGATTTCGATTGTATATACTTGTTAATTTTCTCAATCAACACGGGTAAAATTACTACACTGCAAAAAATAATTATGTTATCAGGGATATTCATTAAAGTTACTACTCTTCCTGCCGCACTCAGAGACATTTAATGATTACATACGCCATCACTTAGTGCAGGTTTTGACAGTCTAGTGAAGGTTTTGTATGTCAAATCTTATTAATTTTATAACTTTTTACCTATTTATTAACAGTTACTAAAGTGTTATCACTAAGTAGCCGATGACCCAAAAACTGTTTGGTGGTTATTTTCGGTTCACAACCAACAAGCCCCTGTGGCCTAATGGATAAGGCATCGGCCTCCTAAGCCGGGGA
Organism: Diarsia brunnea; assembly: GCA_949774965.1. Classification (NCBI taxonomy): domain Eukaryota; kingdom Metazoa; phylum Arthropoda; class Insecta; order Lepidoptera; family Noctuidae; genus Diarsia; species Diarsia brunnea. Next base: position 1,869,896 of record OX459009.1, read on the forward strand.
TTGTGGGTTCGAGTCCCACCAGGGGTACAATCCTCTTTTTGTTTAATTACATTTTACTTTTTATTAAAAGCTTTTGTTTAAATTCCCGGTACCTTATAAAGTTTTAAGATGCAGTTAATTATTTCAATTTATATATATATATATATATATATTTTAATTAAAACATGAAAAAAAACACAATTTATTAGTCACAAACTCTAGAAGCATTTGTTGAAGCCTCTTTTCAACAGCGCGGCGTTTCCGCTAATACATTTACCTCCTCTCTGTAAGTAAGAGCGAGCCAAATCCACCTCGCTGACCCTAAGCGAATTGTTGGACGTAGAATGTCTTCGACTTTTTGGTTCTATCATCAGAATCATCCCCATAAATATACTAATCACCGACTGTCTCGTTGGTCGAGTGGTCGCAATAGCAACTTCTGAGCATGGGGTTCCAGGTTCGTTTGCTGGGCCTAAATACTAGTAATTCTTCACGACAAGGAGCTTGAGACCTTTTAGATCTCCCTTAGCCATTTCGAGGCCGACAGCCCATCTGGCCACTGGCAATTCCAAGTACAAACATTAAATTAAAAATTCGTTTACGCACATATATTTATCATTCGATTTCATATCGTAAATCGTACCGAATCGAATCGGTACCAAAAACGATTCGATTCAATCGAGACTTGATTGTGATATGTTATTGTTCGTGTGCATAATTTTTGGTGTCACTTTCGTTGTAATAATTCTAGTGAATATTTTGGCAAGCGTTGGGCAACCGCCTTTAAATAATCTTTCAGGAAAGGTCGTTACGCAATGGTTGCTTGATTTGGTCTTCTTAATAAAGGGTGGCCGCGAAAATATTGATTTACTTATGGATGCATCTTTCCAAAGGTTTTGTGGAGTTTATAGTACAAGATGTAAACGGAGTCTTCGCGAATTCGCCAATCGATCATTCTTTAAATCAAACCCTACGCAAAAAATATATTATTGCTGGGAAACAATTTTTTTTTGGTGTGGTAAATCTCGATTTTTTGGTTCTAGGACATGTCCTCGCGATGTTTTCCTTCATCTTTTTGAGAAAAACAGTGATTAAATAAATTACAAAAGTAATGCGCCTGCCTAGGGTTCTAACTTACAACTTACTGCTCGTAAGTCGGGCTGCCACCACTGGGCCACCGTAGTCAGTAGAAGTCTGACACTCCTTTTCGCTCTGCCCAAGAGCGGGAGGGGTTGTTCGATGATTTTCAACCAGCCAAAAAAAAAAGACTATACGTAAGACGTACCTACATGTAACGTCAAACCTTGGCAAATTCCGTACGAAACTAACTCACAGCACTTCCGTTACATATACGGGTTCCGTACATATTTATTTGTCCGCCAAGCTCTTAAAGTATCAACATTAACATATTTTGTCACGTTTTATTGGCACTTCACGCCAGTTTTGCCTTACGGGGTAAACGGAATCGCTGGTCCTGTCAGTGTGTATTTACTGGTAAATAATTCAGTGGTGCATGCTGGTTGGATGTTTATTTTATAGATATTCTTTGTTCTTGGTACTTACAAGCATCATTACAGATTTTTGTTTTTGCAGTAAACTTGAGAGAGCTTTGTTTGTTACTAAAAAAAGGATCCAACGAATTGATAACCTCCCCCTTTTGAAGTCGGTTAAAAATCAAAACATATTGACACGTCTCAAATTAATCTTCAGGTTAAGCAGCGCTTTGCATCGATTGGTCGGTGAATCGGTGACCACCAATTACGGGCCGAGTTTTTTCAGTGCCTCGGATAGCAAGTTATGTCAATTTATTTTATAAAAAACAATAATATCACTGTTTTTAAAAATAATCCTTAAATAAAACGTAGTAATTTGAACGTAATTTTGAACGTAGTAATTTGAATTTATACTAATTTATTTGAAATGAAATACTTGGACCACAAATAAAATTGCTTTTATTGAATGATTAATCCAATAGATGCGGTATTTCAATTTCTGTGATTTTTTTTCACATTTTTCGTTCTCTGAACAATGTGTTAACTGTTATAGACAGTTCTAAAACACAGTATTGAGTGAACTCTGGCGGAACTCACTGGCGTTTGTAGCTCTCTTTTCCTAAGATTGGAACTTAGTTTAATTTTCAAAACAAAAGATTTCATAACTTAGGAAAAAATCAAATTAATATCATTTTATTACATGTCATGAGACTTAATGATAACTGTCGAAATAGGAATAAGAAGATTCTGTATTCTTTGTAACTAAGTAGAGATTTCTGGTTTTCAAAAAATTAAACGAATACCTCTCCTCTACCAAGTTTTCCTCCACACTTTTGAAGCTCCTCGTTCATTTCCAAGTAAGGTTTTTATAAGTAAATTCTGCGGTAAAAATGTCGGTTTCTGAGCAAGGTGAGAAATGGCCTCTAAACTAATAAGTGTCAAGTATTTCCGTAATTAACTAGCTTATAGCGATAGATATAGGGCGCTGCAACTTACCAGTTAAGGGCTAGCTGAATAAACATCTTGTTTTCAAACGTGAGATGATTTTTTTGGGGGGTGGAAAATCATCAAATAACCCCTCCCGCTCTTGGGCAGAGCGAAAGGGAGTGTCAGACTTCTACTAACTAAAAACCACCCATGTTCCTTCTTAACCCTTCATGTCGAGGCCGCGGTATCTCTTCGAACAACCCGCAGCCCCGACGGGGAACATTGAGCCCTCCTACCGTAAAACGTGATTAAAACACCTTGTATATTTTCCTCCATCATGTCAGTCTTCACCTTAACTCAAAGAATTCGACACGAGAATAAAATAAAGGTGAGAATTGTCTCACTCCCATTTAGTTTTCTACGTGATCCAAGTAAATTGATCGTTCTACATATCTACACACATCCTGAGGAAATAAATGGGGGCGTGATAAAAAATATTAATTGCCTCACTGATCTCAATATGGTAATATACGTACTTCTTGATGCAGTAAGCTTTGCTTTTTGTACGAAGTTTCGGGTTAAATATTGAGTGGAAAAATGTCAGATGAGTTCTTCCTAAGGGATGATATTTTAAGTATGTTAGTATTTTTGAGAGAAGCTCTTCTAGTTTACTAAAGGCATGTAATAGAAAGAGGCACTGGTGCGCGTTGATCGAAATTCGGAGGCAGTTTATATCATTCCCTGTTCCTACCTACTTCATCATCTGTCTAACCTTTTTCAACTATGTTGGGTTCGGCTTCCAGTCTAACTGGATGTAGCTGAATACCAGTAGTTTACATAGAGTGACTGCCTGTCTGACCTCCACAACCGGACTACGGAACCGGTACTCGATACTACGATTCACTTTGTTGAGACTGATTGTCAGATTTTCGGGTCATTACTAGTCATTACCTGTTACGTATTATTTGTGAGGACTATATCGACACAATAATACAGATATCGATAAATCTATACCGACACACACTACATATTGGCAAAGTCCGTATTCTCCCAAAATCGAAATAAAGGTAATGTTTCAATATCATAAGAAGGTAGTTACTAACTGAGCCCTAATGTGTTACGTAATTTAAACAGTCTTACTTGTCCACTTGCTTGTTCATGGGTTTTTTGTTACAAGTACTCTCCATTATTTCAATAACAATAATCTACTTGATATTCCAGTACCTTACGAACCCAAAAAATACAGGTCCACGCCTCACTCAGGCATCAACGAGACGCCATATTATAAAGAGATCAAGAGCTTCGTAATTAAGTCTTCGAGCGTCCTTATGATCACCCGGTGGATCATAAGACATTCAAGCAATGTTAGCGGACGTTCAAGAGGTTAAATCAGTTAGGAACCGTGACTCTGCGTTCTGCGGCACCTTTGGAACAGTTTTTGTTGCGGCCTTCTTAGACATCCAATCATTATTTAGTTGTACGTGTAGGTACTGTGAGAAATTGAGCGAGTTTTATATTGTAGATTTGTTTGGGGGTTAGACTCGTTGGCTATTTGTTTTTAGAAATCAAGCAGTTCGTGGAAATATTAGCACATTAATTTCGTTCAGGAAACGGTTTACATAATTTCGCAAAGTTTTACAAAAAAACATTATTTTGATTTATTAAATAAACTGACGTATTTTTACACAATTAATGGCGATAACTTTCATACAAGTCGGTAATATAAGCTTAACATGTTCGTATATCCTTTATATACTCTTTATGATGATAGCTTTTCTGAACAGTCTGCTTGTCTTATTGCCTTATCGTAATTTTGATCACTACGCACCCCACTGAATATTTGTATCTTAGAAATGGGTTGTCTTTTTGGTTATTATTCTCATAATTTCCTTGTAAATAAGACTCAAAAGCATAATTACTATTTATAAAGGATCTATATTACTTTTTTACACTTTTAATAAATTAGTTTCGGTTTAGAACTTAAAGTATTATTGGCAATGTATTTAACCTACCACCGCAGAAGTAAGTGATAAACGAAAACTTGAAGAAAATGCCTAATGAAAAAACCTGTAGGTATAAAAATAAAACATAAATTCCGTACCTCACACGCGCAAGACAACGTCAAAAAGATAGTTGATTACAGTGAAGCCCCAGGTTCTAATAGATGTAATATTAGAGCAATCTAGTTCATTCCTAGATGACTGATCTAATAAAGTCAGAGGCCAGGCTGGAGCGTAATAACCGGTAATCAATTATTATCGTTATATAATTTGTTATTGTTGTAGCGTATTTTGTGGGGTTGTCTGTCTGTGTAGGTAGTTAGATTTCGGGAGCGATGCGACGACGAAAATAAAACGTTAGGGCCCGTTATACTTAAGAGTTTATTAAAAACGACCCGAGCTTACAGAGTTTGATGCAAGACTGCTTATTCTACCTAGCCTATTACATACTTAGAACTTAAAGCTAAGTTGGTGGTCGCTGGCGAGCGCCTGCATACGCCATGTCTGGCTGATAAGGACAAAAGTGCAGCGTACGAGGTTATGGCTCTACCACAGCGATAGATAAGGTGAGTTCGGAGAATGTAACTCCTCCCCCCTTGGACTGAAGTTATCGGAAAAACAGAGATTTTCCAAGAACTTCACAAAAATAAGAAACTATTAAATGACAAAACTTAAGTAGTTAAAACGATTATAGGATAACGTGAAGATAATATTCACATATTTAAAACTAATTTATGAGGAGTAATCGTCATAGAGTTAAGACACTAATAATACAGGTCTCTGAATTACTCTATTTTCCTCCTGTTGAGTAGGATTGTTTTCAACACCATTCAAACGACGATCCTGCCCTTTACAAATTTTCCTTAAAATATACTTATAAATAACTATAGCTATTAACAATAAAAAGACGATCGCGTACAGAGAGTACAGAGCGGCACTGACACTATCACCGTTAATTTCACTGGTTTCACTATTCGCACTATTCATCAGAAGGTAATTTAGTTGACGTATATCATCCAGGTTAACTCCTTTCAAGTTTACAGGTTCCATTTTCACGGCGTTTGAGGTAAGTTCTCGTAGATCGGGTAAGTTTATCACAGGAACGGGTTTATATTCTGTCTGCAGGAAGTAAGAACGCTGTCCATGGAGTTGGATATTATCTATAGAAACATCACATTGCGGTTCTATAGTTATAATGTATGTTCCTTGTATGCGTTCCTTGGTGTCGTCATTACCACAAATTTGCGAAATAATTTGTTGGTGTCTGGTATACATTATCCAACTATTTGGACTAATCTTCTGTAGTTTCAGGTGTTCAGACTTTATCTGACGGGGAATACATCGCGACAGATTATGTTGGTATTTCATTAGTTGTTCGATACAGGTTTCTTCTACAAATTGAATGAGGTTATTTTCAGAGCAGAGGTATTCCTTGACTGTTATCTCTTGGCATGGTTGATCAATCGGACGATATTTGGATCCTTCTACTAAAAGGTAAGGGAATTCGGGAAAAACAACAAAGGTTTGGTTCATGGAATCCATAGGAAGGGAATACAATTTATAATAATTATAAGTGACATTTAAAATTAACGGAACTTCAATAATAAAGGTTATTTCTTCATTTTTAAGGTAAGCTTTTACAGACAATGACTCTTCTATATTAATTAAATTTTTATCATTTACAGGATACATTATGTTGTCATGTGCATTAATATGTTTTAATAAACTTAACAATTCATCAGAGTTTAATACGGCTTTGTGCAAAACAGATACTTTACTAAATGCAACAGCGGTTTCTAATTCGCTAAGTTTGACATAGATAGTCCTAAAGTTTACAATAAATTGATTGAGTAATCCAAATACATGGGTCATATAAATTGAATGCTTATCTTTTGTGTTAAGATTAGCTACAAGGCCTTCAAGTAATTTAATGCGCTTGTTTATTTTGTCTGTATTTTCATTAATTATTTCAGTAGTGTTCAGAAAGTGATCCAACATTTCAGAAACCACAGAGAATTTATTGGCTATTGCCTGTTCTTTAGTCTGAATATTATAAATTACGTTATCATATCTAACCGCATCTTCATGATCAAGGTTACCAGTTATAATTTTAATTATAGAGCCTAAAGGATTTACAATACCACGTTTAAATCTTTTGGATGGAATTAATTGCTGTAATTTCTCTTCGGTCTGATTTTGAATATACTCGACTTGTGTTTTAAGTGCCATAAACTCATCTGTATGGAATTTATTTATGTGTAATATTTGGCTGAATTCCGAATATTTTTGAATATTAAAGGAAAGGTCTGTGCTTATGCCTTGAAGATTAATTATTTTAACAATAGACCACTTATCATATTGAATAAACGCTTGGCCTATCTTCACCGGAAGAATACCAGGGTTTTGACTAATCTTTACTGCTTGAAGGGCCTGGCTTGGGAGAGTCCAATTGGTTGTTGTCCATATCACCAGGATCAAACTCCACCTGTGGAGGACGTTTTATGTTTTTTAGAGGTACTTTGGTATCCCTATTTTTTAATTTAATTGGTATAACATTGCGTACTATATGGCCTGTGACAACGGCTTTTTGGTACCTAGGCTTATCTTTTGCTTGTCTCTTATTAACGGCCTTAGCGAAAACAGGATTACCTATTTCTAAAACTGGTTCTAATTCCCCTCCTCGTTTCGTTAAAATTTTTTCTTTGTGACCTTTTAATTTCTCCGAAATATACTTATAGAGTGCCTGAGTTCTCTTCTTATGATCCCTAATCAATTGTTGTTTGTAAGCTTTATCAAATTCAGAGTTAAATGTAGAGTTTAATTCGGTATGACCGAATGCAGCTTCAAACGGTGTTAAATCTGTGGTGCTATGAATAGTGCTATTATAGGCCATAATGGCATAAGTCATTACGGAAGCTGCGTCCGTAAACTTCTTTTCATATTTTGCCAATCTGTAAATTTCTATAATTGTGGAATGAAAACGTTCTATGAGACCCATAGAGTTTGGATTGTTTGGGGTCCCTATGTGTAATTTAATTTTATGTAATTCTGTTAGTTCTCTTAGTAATTCACTGTTGAATTCAGTTCCAGGGTCAGAACTTATTTTCTGTGGTATGCCGTAAAATGAAAAATATTTCATCAACGCTCTAACCACTTCAGGTGACGAACGAGATGGAATTTCTATGGCTTGGCCTAACTTACTAAAGGCATCAATTAAAGTTAAATAGTATTTTGATTCTATGCTAAACAGGTCTATAAATATTTCCTGAAAAGGTGCATGTTGAGTTTGTGTAAGTTGCAATAAAGGTTTAATGGGTTTCCTATCATATTTAGAAGTTTTACAACGCTCACATGAGTTAATAATGGCGGAAACAGTTTCAATTAAATTTGCCCAATAATAATTACGACGAATTCGTTTCATGGTTTCGCTGATCCCACGATGAGATGTCTTGCCTTCGTGTAATTTAATTACTATAGCTCTTTGTTCCTGCTCATCTTCGACGTAAACGACACGTTCGGTACATTCGTAAAACTTAACCACATCTTTCTTAAACAGAGAAATTATGATATTACTGAAATCTTTTCTAAGTTCTTGATTTTCGAAATAAATGAAATACTTAATTTTTGGTTTTATGTAGTCTTTCAAAAATCCTGTGATGAGATTATAGTTGTGAAGAGGCAGAAATACTTCTAATACCTTTTGTTTGTCTCTAGATAAATCTTTTACTTGAATCTCATTACGGAACCAGCTAAAGACAAGTATTTGATTAGGCTTGGTATCTATTGCTTCGTTCAAGATCGGTATTCCATTGGATTCGAGATCTTTGGCCGAATGAACTGTCTGTATGGAAGAAGACTCAGACGGTATGGGATAGTGAGGCGATTCGTCAAGAACTGCCTCAGTTTCTGGTATACTTATTGGACTAGCTGTAGCGGTTCTTTCAGAGTCAGATATGGAAATGGTTGTAGAACCGTCTGCACTTTGTCTGATCATGTCTTTTTGTTCGTCTATATTAACAATCATTGAACTGTTGTCTAAATCGTCATCTTTTAGGGCATTTAGGCGGATGCGAGATAGCGCATCTGCGTTTACGTTTTGTTTACCATTTTTATATATAACGTTAAAATCGTATTCTTGTAAACGCAAACGCCAACGTTAACTTGCTATTTGGTTCCTTAAGTTGATATAACCAAACAAGAGGCCTGTGGTCAGTGTAGATGTCGAATTTGTGTCCGTACAAATAGGGTCTAAAGTGTTTTGTGGCCCAGACAATTGCCAATAACTCACGTTCAATAGTACTATATCTCGTTTCAGTGTCTGACAACGTCCGACTAGCATAAGCTATGGGTTTGTCGCCGCCTATAGGGCCCTGTGATAAAACAGCACCAATAGCGACTTCTGAAGCGTCAGTGGTTAATACAAATGGTTTATTCATGTCAGGATATTGCAATATAGGTGCATTAATTAAAAGTTCCTTGCATTTTTCAAAAGCCTCAATAAATTTTTGATCCGTCAGAACTTTCTTACCCTTTTTTAAACAAGCTGTCAAAGGTTGTGTAATTTTGGAAAAGTCTTTAATAAACCGTCTGTAATATCCCACGAACCCTAGGAATCGTTTGATTTCGGTCTGTGTCCGTGGTAATGGATAGTTAAGAACTGCCTGTATTTTGTCGTTATTTGGTCGAAGTCCGTCTTTAGTCAGTGTATGTCCTAAGTACTGTACTTCTTTGCGTAAAAATTCAGACTTATCTAATTGAACCTTAAGATTGGTCTGACGTAATCTATCAAAGACAGATCGTAATCTTTGAATATGTTCTAAAATACCACTTGAGTAAATTAGAATATCATCTAAATAGACCATGCAATGTATACCCTGCAACCCTCTTAAGACATTGTCCATTGTCCTTTGAAAGGTCGCTGGAGCGGTTTTGAGACCAAATGGCATACGAAGAAATTCGTAGTGCCCATTTTGTGTTGAAAAAGCTGTTTTTTCGGTGTCGGAAATTTCTATTTGATGGTAACCGGAAGCTAAATCTAGGGTTGTAAAATAATTGCTTTTGCCAAGTTTGTCAAGTAAATCGAATATATTGGGAAGTGGATATTTGTCATCTATTGTTATGTCATTAAGTCGGCGATAGTCTACAACCATTCTATATTTTACTTGACCGGAAGCATCTGCCTTTTTGGGAACCAAATGCACAGGTGCACTCCAGGGTGAGTGTGATTCGCGGATCACATTGTCTTTGAGAAGTTTTTCAACCTGTCTTTTGATTTCTTCAGCTTGCGCTGGACCCTGTCGATATGGTTTGATATAAATGGGATCTTCATTAGTGGTTCTTATATGATGTTTAACTTGATTTGTAAAGGTCAAAGGTAGCTCTTCACAGTAAAATATATCTTTGTACTCGTGACATAATTCACTAATAAGGTCACATTCCTCTTGATTAAGGTGGTCAAGTCGCAATTTTTTTAAATTTTCTGTCAGTAATGAGTCCATCTCTACGTCAGTTAAATCAGTTAAGTTATTTACTATACACTCGTTAGAAAAATAAGTAACCTTGAACGGAGAAGTTATAATTAAAGTCATTTCAAGGCTAGTTGCGTTCTGTATAACAGTAGAAGCTAAATAATTTTCACATTTAACAATTGCAGCGGGCATTCGAATGCCTTCATGAAACTCTTTGTAACCTAATATGCCATAGCCATCCTTTTGAGTAACAGGTAATTTAACTCGATGTTCGGTCCGGGGTTCTAGTCTAAATTCAGGGTCAGTGGAGTAGATTATAGGAATGTTGACACCGTTAGTCTTTAACATCTTTTCCTTAAACGATAAATCAGCATTAAGCCGAGTTATAAGATCCATTCCAATTAACCCGTCATATCTGTTGTCCACATCATAAACATAAAATTTTTGATACCCTTCGTTATTAAAAATGGAAAATAGGGGAATTTCAGCTACTTCATGATGTTCGCTAGTCGCATGTATGCTTGTAACTGTAAATGGTTCATAGAATTTTAATTTAGGAAAATACTCATCAGCTTTTCTGGGACTTATAAATGACCGTGTGCTTCCTGTGTCCAACATAAATTTACCGTTTATCTCAGGGATGTATATGTATGGATGTTTTAGATTGGCTTTAAAATTAAGTTCTATCATTTCCGGCGGGTTTGTATTGAATGTATTTGAAAATTTTGGACAGTTTCCGGATCACTGTTATTTTCAGTTGAATGTAAATTTTTAGCAGTTTTGGTAATTTCTACACTAGGCCTCTCATCTACGCAAACATCTTCAGTATTCATATTTGTATAGTCGTAGTCACAGTGTGTCGTCATATTCTGCATATAATCGTCATGAGTGACGTCGTAGTAGTATTGTTCGCCATCCGTATAAAGTTCATTTATAGGAAAACCTTGTTGTGGTTTAAGCGCTGCTGGAGCAGTTCTCATTGTCACGTCACTATCGTGGAAATTATTAGTTGGACGATAGGCCGAAGCTTGAACGGGTCTATAGCCAAATTGTCCAACTTGGGGTCTATAACCAGGTGGTGTTGTTGGGGGTCTGTAGCCAAATAATCCTACTTGAGGTCGGAAGCCTAATTGCTGGGGGTTTCTCCTATCAACGCCTGGTGGTCCAAATTGAGCCATTTGCGGTCGACCAATTTGTTGATTCGGTATATTCGGACGTAAGAAAGTTTGATTAGGTATGCCAAATTTGAATTGAGTTTGGTTTGTAAAAGGTCTGAAATTATTATTTTGCAAAGGCTTTAGATTAGGTGATGGTAACATATGACCTTGCGGTCGGTGTTGTAACATTTTACTACGTAAATTATATTGTTCCTGAAAGTTAACTTCTTCAAGGACATATTTTAAAGCTTCTTCCAATGTAGTAGGGTTTTTAATTCGAACAATCCGCACCATGTGTTCTGGTAAGTTATACAAGAAAACATTAAGAGAAGTATTGTTATAAATTATTTTTTTAGCTTCTTTTAACGTTGTAGAGCTGTTCTGATTCACTTTGGAAATTAATATAGCACGAATGTCTTGAATTCGGCTGCAAAACTGTAAGTATGACTCGCCTTGTTTGATTTTTAGGGTTTCCAGTTCAATAGCAACGCATTCCTCGCTCCTGGGATCCCCAAAATGTTGGATCAATAAAGATTTTAATTCGCTATACGTCTCAAAATCACCTCTTTCACTAATTAAGGCTGCCGCTTTACTTTTTAATTTACTTGTAATATTCTGCATTAAAAATTCGTTTCGATCCGTAGTCCCCTGATACTTTTCAATAACATATTCACACTTTCTTAAAAATAAACTAAGTAAATTAGTTTCACCACTAAATTCTGGAATTAAATTTAAAACATCCCGAGGTATCAACGATTCAGCAAGTTGCATAGTAAATGGTGTTTCGGTTCGAGCCGTCGGGGCTGCACCGGTTGTCGCGTTTACAGGATTCTGGCCGTGACTCATTTTAAATTAAATCGTAAAACGAACAAAAGATAAGCACACAAAACTTAAAATAAAAAAATATTTAAAAGTATAAAAGTTCTAATTCTACAATTATTAAACTAAATAAAAAGAAAAGAAAATCTTATGAAAAATCTTATCGATATAATAGCGTGAAAATAATATTCACTTCACTAATTATTAAGTTATTAATTTCTACCATAAAAGCTTTTTACTCGATTTTCCAGATTTGATAAAATAATCGATACAATAATATATTTTATATTAACATTACTAGTATGGGAAGTTAGGAAGGAAGTAGAAGGTTACTCACAGTCCAACCGCTTTATAAACTTTCAACATCTCTGCTCACCCACGTTATCGTTACGCTTATCTATCTTATTTATTTGGTTCGAGGATTGCCAAGAACGTCTCACTGATTTTAAGTTACGACGACTCTACGTTACCACTCGCGAATAAGTTCTTTAGTGTTCTTTTCCACTTTCCCGGGTTTCACACTTTACTTTCCGCGAAAGCAACAGTTTACGGCAATCCTACCGGCTGCGCCAGTTAGATTTCGGGAGCGATGCGACGACGAAAATAAAACGTTAGGGCCCGTTATACTTAAGAGTTTATTAAAAACGACCCGAGCTTACAGAGTTTGATGCAAGACTGCTTATTCTACCTAGCCTATTACATACTTAGAACTTAAAGCTAAGTTGGTGGTCGCTGGCGAGCGCCTGCATACGCCATGTCTGGCTGATAAGGACAAAAGTGCAGCGTACGAGGTTATGGCTCTACCACAGCGATAGATAAGGTGAGTTCGGAGAATGTAACTAGGTACTTTAAAATTAGTGTTACACGTCTCAATAGTGGGTGAAGAGGCTGTAGATGATGATGATTTTTGATTATCTCCGAGACGACAGCATTTTATGACGTTATGATATTACTTTAAAATGAAGATCATATGTGGCATATTATTATGGTACATTACCTAAATATTCTTTCGAATAGCTTGCCTTAAAGTTATCCAGACAAAAGACAGATTACCGTCCTTTGTTTACGAATTAGTGACTTGACTTGAAAAGCTGATAATGAAATGAGCACAGTTTACCCAGGGTTATACTGGAAATATCCCGGTGTACGATGGATCCCGAAGACTTCATATTTAACCGGCTCATTGTTAGTTATCTTCATAAAAAAAACTTCACGAGTAAGATTGTGGTGACCTCAAAAAATAACTATGTTTTTGTTTGAAGAGAGCTTTTGTGACGTAAATATTTCTTCAACCTCGTTCAATATTAAGTAAATTACTTATATAAATATTAAAAATACCACCACGTTCACAAGCAAAGCCAGTAGTTTTACTTAGTTCCCAACAAAATGTGCATCAAACAAAAATAAATGATTATATTCTCATGGGAACGTGCATTATACTCGAGTTGATGCAAAAAGCTGTGCAAATTGAATCAACCGACATTAATATTAACGACAGATACATTTCGTAGGGTGAGCAGACAGCCTGCTCTTGTAATTTGCAATCAATCAAATGTGTGTGTGGTGTGAAATAAGTTTATCTTTAAGCAAACGCCAGATAATAATTTGGCGAGTCAAAGCTTCGATTAAACTTTGGTTGTAACCCTGTGGTTGTAACAATACCTTTTTTACAGAAAAGAATAGAAGTTCGTTTTATACATTGTTTTTTTTTATTACGCTGTAAACAGCTTGCATTAAAATGAAGAATATTTATTTATTTATTTTACTATTTATGTACACACAGTAGACAGCACAGGAAAAATAACATAATATAACATATGAGTACAAAGGTACTGCTTATTTGAATACTAAAAGTCTATAGATAATAGTATTTTTTTTTAATGGGACAAGCCCGCCACACTATTCCCAAACCACTGTAACTCCTGTAAGCCAAAATCAACAGTGGCGACCACAAAAAAAGCGCCGAGACAATGAAGCCCGACGAAGTCCCAGAGAAACAATTTAACTGTCTTGGATCCCGCAACGAAATTAATCAGAAAATAATAGCGGAGGAGTACGAAAAACATAATTTCCACTTCCCTCCATATCAGCAGGAGACAGATCAGAACAAGGCCAATAGGCACACAGGGACGTGTACAACTGGGATAAGCCCAGTTGCCTAGCACCACGGATATTATTGTCATTAATATTACTGGGTCCTATAAATAATAGTATGCAGTAGATTAAAGTAATACTACTAGAGAAACAAAAACAGTTTGTTGGTAGGTTCGAAAAGCTACCAAAAAAAAATATGGCCCAACTTTATTTGCAAATTAATTTCTACACATAATAAATTTTGGAATTATAATAATGAGAAGATACTTTAGCTTAATATTATGTATGTATACGTATAATTTCATCACGAAATATCATCATTTTAACTGTCCACAGGCTAATTTTCCCACATTAGAACTAAACTATTCAAAACTAATCCAACGTTATAGAGCGACAGAATTCAATTCAGTGAGACCATTCACTCAAACCTTTTGAATTTATGTTAAGATTAATGCTTTTCCATATCCCTAAGTGTAGGAACGAAATTAACTTTGCATTTAAATTGGCACATTCACACAAGATTGATTCAAAAATGTCAACCTGCTTTCTGTGTATGAGGATAATTTAATCGTTCTGGAACCAAAAGCTACCATGTTTCTGACAGTTTTGGTAACGGTAGGAAATCGCTGTTTACAAAAAGCACGAACCTTCCTACAAACCTATCGCAGTTTGACTAATCCTACTAAAACACACTTTAACCGACTTCGTGAAAAAATCTTGGACCAATCATCTTTTCCCATCTGTCTAACTGGATGCAGCTGAATACCAGTATTTTAAATGGAGCAACTGCCTATCTGACCTCCCCATCGATACCCTTTGATAAGACTGGTTGTCAGACTTTCAGGCCACTGACTACCTGTAACAACCGCCATCATTTCAGCTGAAAGACACAGGCCAGGACATAGGCCTCCCCCAATTGTCGCCACATTGACCGATCCCGTACGTCTTGCATCCAACGGATCCCCGCAACCTTCATCAGGTCATCGGCGAATACCAAAGATCTATAATTATAATGGCCCCCTAAAATACGTAACTACATATAGAAGATATAATAGAAAATAAATCGTAATAAGTACACAATAAATACTACTTTCTCTTGCTTAAAACCCACCAACTCAACCAACTCGAAGACTGATGCACAAACATAATTCCTTTAAAACAAGTGCGTAAGTTAACTCAGAACGTTTACAAATATGCGGGTAGAATGGCCTGGAACATTTTGTTCGCCGGTTAATATAGGTCATATATCATGCAGATGGATACCAAACAATATTTTATATGCTCGTTACGATTTCGGGTGCAATAACCGTTATGGCTGGAAATTATGTTAAAAATTGCGGTGAGTCTGAGTTCGTTTTTGGGTGGTGGTTCAGTATGTTATTTAAGAATATGCTGATTTCGGAAGAATTTAAAAGCATCCTTATTTGCGGTTTAACATCATTTTAAAGTGATCGACGAGTATTCTTGCGTCTCTTGATTATACTGCCCTGTAATAATCATCTTCTTTGTATCGATGGCCATCCAAATTGACCTGAATTTGGTGATATGTTTGCACGTACTATCGTGGACACTCCCGCCTGACCACCACTAAGCTTATATTTGCTTGCACTTACAACATGAAGCGCTCTCTAGCTCCGCCCCGCCTTTGTATAGAAATAATGAATGAAATACAATACCGTTCCACCGCACTGACGAGTCCGACGCACGACGAACGAGAGTTATTGTTATGTATTTTCAAACTGCCATTATTAGAAAAAAAACTTAAACTGAATTTGACTTTCGTTACTAATGGTGCGTGTGTGTTGGTTTGGTAATTGTAAATTAAAAACTCAATGATTTCTGTGAGTAATTTTAAATTTATTATAAGAATCTTATGAAATCCCATGCTATTTAACAGGCAATTATTGTAAGCGTGTTCTCTAAATCGGCTTTAACGATTTCGATAAAATTTGAAATAATGGGGCTTTAGGGGGGTGAAACGTTGATCTAGCCAGCGGGCCTAAACTAGCCGCTTTTGCAGAACATAATGAATCACGTTAAAAAAAATTGGTTGCCTGTAAAGTCGGTATACGGGCGAAAGTTTTACGTGACAACGAAAATAGAAGCGCAAGACATGAACCGGTGTGTATGCCTATCTCTCTCACTCTCTCTCTCTCGCTCTGGACGCGTGCCTCTCACTCGCTCTCATTGTGAGCGCATAACGTGAGCGGAGCGTAACGCAGTTTCTTGAAGTGTCACCCGGCAAACCAATTTATAAGACGTTGTCACGTCAAAATTTAAAATTTTAAAATGGACTTTATGTTTATGACTATAAAGTCCATTTTAAGAATTTAAACATTTTAACGTGATTCATATTGTTTTTTTTATTTTGGGACTCAGCTCATAGACTGATGTTAAATCCTTGTCCACGCAAAATTATAATTTCATTTTGTTCTTCGTGTATGAGATTTCTGGAAGACATTATGCACAAAATGTTCTAGCACAGGTTCTCAGGAGTTCAATATTATTGCACAGGTTAACGTTTAGTCAATCAAAGGTCAGGTAAGCGCGCCAAAGTTCGTCCGTAAAATTCGCAAAAGGTGTACAGAGGATACGTCACTAAGCTGCGCAGTGCAGATTGCAACTAATTACGTTGACGCTTCTCTAATAGGCCTAAACTTTAAGGGGGCGGGGTTTGGCGCCTACGCATGATTTAAGCGAAAAAATTTTTAACTGGGCAGGCGGAAAAGACCGCGACTGTACCTAGGTATTAATCATTGTAATTCTATTTACGATTTAGAGTATTTGATAAAATACTGGTATTCAGTTGCATTCGTTTGGTTGTGAAAAGACTAGGCAGATTATGACCATAATAGTCTCGTGACCTATATTTTCAACAAGAATCGCCTTTTACCTTTGATGTTTATATCAATAAGACCCATGACAAATGCCTCTCACATAGATTTCAACTACATTTTTTTTGGAATCTGCCACAAGCTACAATCAGCTTATCTGGAAAAATAGCGATTGATTTTTGCTCAATATTCCAGAATAATATTCCCATATCATTTACAAACAAAAAAAAAACTGGCATCATCCATGGCCCGAATTCACCCACTGCTGGCTTTTGTGGTGGCAATCTTTACCAGTCTTATACAGGTTTTTCCCTCGATGGCAACTATATCGTTTGCCTATCTCGCCGCCGGACGACCCTCAAGCTACACCTTTATTTTATTCAGACATGTCGTGACCTTTACCAGCGGACTCCTAAAACCTGAGCCGCGCTGATGATGTTAACAATCAAGGCTAATGTAGTTCCCTTGGCGGGTATCACGCATCTCGCGAATTATTTTATACCTTCATCCTTGAATTAAATACTAGTGGGTAGGTAGAGCAATTATGATTTTCTTTTAGTGATTATTTGTATAGGCTCGTGCTGAGAGAGCTTGGGAGAGGAATAGTTAAATATAGTGATAGTTAGTTGTTTAAACAATACTTTTCTATACCTTTATGTACATATATAATTCTTCTGTGCGTGTTTTGACACTGCAAATTGACATGAGCTTCATCATCATCTGCCTAGCCTTTTCCCAACTATGTTGGGGTCGGCTTCCAGTCTAACTGGATGCAGCTGAGTACCAGTATTTTACATGGAGCGACTGCCTATCTGACCTCCACAACCCAGTTAATACTAGGTAATACGATACTCTTTGGTAAGACTGGATGTCAGAATTTCAGGTCACTGACTACCTGTAACGACTGCCAAAGATCTATATATGGCAGCCGGGACCAACAGCTTAACGTGCTTTCCGGGGCACGGAGGAAACTCGGTATGTCGGGCAGTCACCCATCCCCAGACCGACCTAGGCAAGCACAGCTTTACTTTACTTTACTGAGTGGCAGTTCTTATGAAGCCACGAGCTTCTCGTGTAATCTTATACCTAGCTACCTACACTAAAATTCACGCTAAAAAGTCAGAATTCCAACAAACACTTCGTGGCATTATAAACATTTTCACCTGTTCTTCTAATATGGGTCACAGAAAACATCTCAAAACTGTTTCTCAGACAATTCTGCCGCAAACCCGCATAAACTGGGCAGCAGTCGGGAGGTCAAATGCATAACTCTCGGCACCTCGGCGCTCGCGCATGTAAATAAGGGCATATTTCAAACGTACTTGCTCCGACTGTGGTGTTAGGTTGCATCTCCAAACTGTTCGGGTAGGAGTTGTTTTACGCGAACATTTTGTAGGTGAAAATAACTACTCGTACCTATAGCAGATAGCAGATGATGCGTATGAATCTTGGTTCCTTTCTTGTTCCTCGAAACTTTACTCATCTTCATAATTTTCAACAGAGACACGGAAGAACACCTGAGCAGTGGCCAATCTCTTAACCGATTGCAAGCACAGGTTGACCATTGTAGATATAATTTGGGCAAATGTGGTATCCTCGATCCATCCCGAAAAAATTGCCAGGGTGGGGCCCCTCTGCAGGATATGCTCTACCGCCTGCCCTGCTCATCTTGCACAACCATTTGCACCTTTCAAGATATAAGAGAAGCATTTGTTACAACTGTGAAGGTACGAGTACATACTGGTCTAAAACAATTCGAATGAACTCACACGAAAAGAAGAAGAAACACAATCAATAAATTATCCAATAGACTTAGGAGCCAATCATAATTACGATCTTACAGAATCATCATCGTCATCATTTCAGTCATAAGACGTCCACTGCTGGACATAGGCCTACCCCAGAAGGGCCCCGATTTGCAATAACCGCCACGCTTGGCAGGCGCGGCGGGTTGGCGATCGCAGTATGGTTGTTACGAAGGCACAGATAACGCTGCTGCCCATTCTCTGGTAAGTCCCTTAGTCGCCTCTTACGACACCCACGGGAAGATATGGGATGGTGCTATTCTTTACGTCCGATACTATTCGGAACAGAATATACACATGAAAAACACTCCGGCGAACACTTACATGCTCGCGTAAGTCAACCCCTTACCTTCACAATCACCATACACGTTAGACAGGAATGTGTGAATGCGATTCATAAATAAATCGATCCAACAACGTCAGTCCTTCCGTGCACTTATTGATATGGTAACCAGTATTTAACGTGTGCTATTGTACGTACTTACCGTCGGTGATGATGAGCAGCTTGTAAATGAGCTGTGGGTGGTGATTAAGAATGTTGAGAGGACTAGCTAATTGCTGTAAGTGACCTAGGGTCGTGATTCAACCGATATAAGGTCTTTTTACTGCTGCGAGTTAAGATAGTTTTAGTTATGTATATTTTTGAAAGAGCATTAGGATGCTAGTCGTAGCAAAGTTTATTATATAGAGCATTGACTCAGGTTGCATTTCACCAAATCGAATGATGTGCTCATTAGAGCTCTTGAACGAAGTTTAGAAACCTCATTCAGTTCCAATTTCAGTTTTCAACTCTTCGAAACTGTTAATGTTTTCAATTCCATAGTTTATTCTTCGATTCAGTGTTTTAATACTGGCCTCCTATTATTTGGACTTAACACTTAACTGGTGAACCGAGGGTGTACTATTTAGGTACACCTCTACCGTACCCGTCAGACTGAATACAAGAAACGACAGTGGTATCGCCGGCTGGAAGTACACCACAATAAATTCAACTGTATCTCAGCTGTCGAAAATTCAAGACCGAATTACGTAACAAGATCAAACGACTATATTTTCGAGAGATTTCACTACTTCAATTTCAATACAAATCTACGGTAAAAAAAAACATAAAAATATAATCCAACAGCAAACCGAACTAATAATAGATTTACATGCAGAAACTTCACTTTGTTTGTGGTACTAGTAGTCAGTTGCCTCGCATTCACACAGTAACCCGCCACACTAATATGTACTTTACGATCGACCTAGAATCGAGTAGTTCACTCGAATGCATTCGATTCTCGATTTAAATCGAATCGATGCGCCCCGCACTGTCCCTCCTTACGTCAAATAAATATGGAGCTTTAGTTCCAAATAACGACACTGGTATGTCAATGGCGGTAGTATAGACAAGTTATGTTCATTTGTGTATAATACGTATGCGTAAACAGAATTTGATTGTTATGCTATGTTCGATCGATTAGCAATAAGTGTTCGAATCCGGGATGAAGTAGTATAGGAATACTGACATTTGTAGTTCAAAAGAACGAATATAAGTGATTTTATAACTAGAAGATCATTTTTAACCGACTTCAAAAAAGGAGGAGGTTCTATGTTCGTGTGTATGTATTTTTTTTTTTTTTATGTATGTTACCTGATTTCTCCTCCATTTGTGAACCGATTCTCAAAATTCTTTTTTTATTTGAAAGAGTATACTCCTGATATACAATAGAACTCTTCAAAAATAGACGGCAAATCTGTCGTGATTGCTGCAATCGCTTGGATGTTTATTGTTTACGCAACATCTTAACTTACCATCACGCCTGTATGCTCTGACGGGGTACGCAGTACAGGACGCCCAGATTTCGAGAGTTAGGTATGTTAAGTTCCATTTTATTGCGGATAAGCCTATTACCGTGACATGTATTGTTAACAACGTAAAATTAATGAATATCAAATATTTGTAAAGGATATTACAACTAAAAATGGAAAAATAAAAAAACTTTTTTGCAAAAAATAATTATCTGCCTAGTCTTTTCGCAACTACATATGTTGGAGTTGGATTCGGAGTAACCAGATGCAGCTGAATACCAATATATTACATGGAGTGCCTGCCTATCTGACCTCCCCAACCCGGTTCCTGAGTAATGCGACACCCCTTTCTTTTTGGTGGGTGGGAAATCATCAAATTACTCCTCCCACTCTGGACGGAGCGGAAAGGAGTGTCAGACGTCTACTGACTAACAACCACCCATGTTCCTTAACTTAGCCCTTTGTGTCCGGGTCCGCAGTATCGCTTCCGAACAACTCGTACACTGACTTTTTGTCAGACTTTCCGGCCACTAACCAATTGTCAAAGATTGACAACCAGAACCTTTCCTTTTTAAGAACAGTTAACACTGTAGTTTTTATTTTACCTCGCTACAATTTAAACCGTACTCATCGAGTTTTGAACCTACTCCTATTTCAATAATCCACATACCATAGTCGGGCAAGCTAAGTCCATCGACATTCACCATCCATCACGATGACTGACATAAAGAAACCTCTCTGCCTACCCCACAACGAATGATTTAAAGCATCAGCTACGAATAAAAGGATCCAAGCATTTCCAGTTCTAATAAAAATTCCAATTTTATACTCCACCAACATTATTTCATACGGAAAAACAGCACAAACATAGATACGGTCAATTCATTAAAAATCATTGACTTGTCAGCATTTTTTCACATCAGTTTGAACTGACAAGCAGGACTGACAAACGACGACAAATGACTGACGAAGCAGATGGATGCTGAGTGATCTTTATCTGGTAGATCAGTATCCGATCCCACGTGCATTAGAATTTTAGATAAGGCCATGTTTAATAATGTATTGAGCAGGGATGTATGATGTGTAGACGGTATGACAATAGTTATGCAATTATATGCATGTTGCATTGTAAATATAATTTTATTAAAGGTAGCGGTTGCTTTGAAGGCGATGCTTCCCGGTTTCCACCACACAAAAGTCAGTGTTGTCTTTATGGAATTTGCAGTAGTTTCTGGCAAACCCATAGCTTAAGATAATTCTGTAAGAGGGAATTGGCGACCCTTTAGCATGACTGCAAAATGTCACAATGTTTTGAATGACACTTTTATTAATGCAAGTAGAGATAGCCTAGTGATATGACTTCCAAGTCATAGACCCTCAAGTTTGAATCCAAGACTCTTCTGGATGATGATCTTGAGGAATCCACCATGCCTTTTTTTTTGGAGGGTGACTGACTTGATGACTTCCCAAGTCATCAAATAACCCCTCCCGCTCTTGGGCAGAGCGGAAGGGAGTGTCAGTCTTCTACTGATTAACAACCACCCATGCTCCTTCTTAGCCCTTGTGCTGAGGCCGCGGTATCTCTTTCGAACAAGCCGCAGCCCCGACGGGAATCCAGCATGTATGAGACATATTTCTCGATGGCATGTTTAGCCGAGTCCGAGGATCATTGGCGTCATAAAAACTTTGACACCAGGTTAGGCGCTGCGACACAATAAAGAAAGAAAGAAAGATCAACTGACGGCACGGTTGGCGCAGTGGCTAAGCGATTGGACTGCTGCGCTGCGTGTCGCGGGTTCGATCCCCGCACGGAACAAATATTTGTATGGCCTCCAGATAATTGTTTCGGGTCTGGGTATTTGTGTATGTGACTTTATATGTTTGTACACCGTACCCACGATACAGGAGAAATTCCTAGTATGGAGCAACGTTTAAAAAAAAAGAAAAGAAAAAAGAATTCAAGTTTATCAGATCCCATAAATTAAACATAAAACCGGAAATAGACACAGAAGTAAAAAGAGAAATCCACCAAAACTTCACCACAATACAAGATCACATCGCTCACAAAAATTTCACCACAAACTTTATTGTTTCCTCACTCAAATAAAAAATGTCTTACATACGATATACGTGACTGTATGAAGGAATTCCGTGAACTATAAAATAAAGGTAACCTAGCACATGATGGTACCTATGACGTGTCATGAGGAAAAAGGTGTAGGCAGAGATAGGTATCAGTATTTTTGGGTTTTGTTGTACGTGCCGGGATATGGAGTTTCTTCGGTGTCTCATGTCTCTTCAATGTCCTTGACATGGAAGTCGTCACCTCCATCATTCAAAAATTTGCTGAAGCCCACGAACACAGACTCCATCGACACGTGAATGTTGAGGCAATTCAGCTGCTAGACAATACAGACATAGTGCGTAGACTTAAGAGAACTAAACCATTTGAATTAGTGTAGTATAAGTGCAAAGTGAGTGAATAATAGTAACAATGTTGTGCTATTTATATAACACATGAACATGGTGTTTTTATAATTATATCAGACTCTAAGAAAGTGCTAAGGACTTGTGTTTAAGTGCATAAATATGGACACTATTCTTAGTTTTAACATAATCTATAATGTAACATAATAAGTCAGATTTAAATTACTTATTAGTCTTTTTAGGCTAGATTGTAATTAGTTATTAAGAACTTCGTTCTTATAATAATTAAAAAAAAAAAAAAAAAATGTCTCTTAAGGCTTGAGTAATTATAACATCATCTGCCTAACCTGTTTCTAGCCTCTCGATTTAGCTTGAATTCTGTTGAGCAGAACTCAACATGATTCGGCGATGGTAGGTACGGACTGTAAACTGAATGAGAACTAGATACTGTGTAGTAAAGTAATTACTTCGAGTCGGCTATCATAACATCACGCTTGTAATCCCCGAAAGGTAAGGTATAGATATGGACCCATTAGTTCACCCACGGTTTGCTTATGTAATAAGTGTTTTTTTTTTTTTAAAAAAACGTTTCCCACACTAGGAATGTCTCCTGTATCGTGGGAGCGTTTACAAACATTTAAACTCACATACACAAAAAAAACACACCCAGACCCGAAACAACTATATATGTAGGCCATACAAATATTTGTTCCGTGCGGGGATCAAACCCGCGACACACAGCGCAGCAGTCCAATCACTCAGCCACTGCGCCAACCGTGCCGTCAAAGCCGTCAAGGGGCGAGCCTTTTGCCATCAACCGGGCACAAATCCAGACAGCGCGGCTGCTATTGGATAATTCCTGATGAAAAACGCAATAACACTTTGCCCGACCTGGGAATCGTACCCAAGACCACATGCACAGCAGTCGCGCTTGCAACCACTAGACCATAGGGCAGTCGAGTCAGCATTCTTGTTCCACAAATATTGTCGAACGTAGAGTTTCTACTCGAACAAGTGTGTGTCACCATTTGCAAATATAATTTTTTGAGCTTTTCTACATAATGGAACAAGACTTCACTTCTTATTTGCCTAGGTATTTTAAATCCGAGCTGTTTCTATTCTGAAAAACACACTTTATTGCTACACCAGCAAAGACTTTTTTTTTTTTCTCAGCCTATTTTGTCCTACTGCCGGGCAAAAGCCCCCCCCATAGCCTTCCACTCTTCCCTCTGTGTGGTTTTCTCCGTCCAATTCGTCATATAAACGTTTCTAGGTCGTCACACCAGCGTTTTCTAGGCCTCCCTCGGCGACGACGCCCATCTTCTGGCACCCACTGCGTGACGACTCTAGCCCATCGGTTCTGATCCATCCTTCAGACATGGCCCGCCCAATCCCACTTCAAGCCAGCAGTTTTATTTCCCACATCAGCGATTCCAGTTTTTAAGCGTATTGTGGTATTACGTTTTCTGTCGCTGAATTGTTTTAGTCAGCAAAGACTCAATTAAAGAAAATCGATCTAACCCAGACTCCATTCCACCGTAACCACCTCATTCTTTCAAGCCATATCGTCATAGTTTCTATATCAAATTACTGCTGATATTAGAACTAACTAGATATTAGACGTCTAGTAAGCAGCTCATTAGTGCGTCCTGCGTGCGCACACGTGGGCTATTACACTGGCAGTGACCAGATGACTAGTCGTGTTGGTATTCTGCTGTAAGGGTTGGCAGTTTGAGAAACTATCGAGGGATATTTTGTTATGAGATCATATTTGCTACACACATACATACTAATATTTCTGTTTGTATCATATTTAAAAATTCTGTTTAATTTGTAGCCTTTAACGTATTTTTTTAAGATTATAACGGTGCTCTTTTTTCGTAAGCAAGCAAAGAGTGCTTTCAAAAATTGATTGACTAGACTAATTAAGGCTGGCACTGGACCAATCTTTTCAAGGTTATAGATGTTCTAGTTTTGTGAAAGAACCAGGCCACCCCAAAAAACTTCTTATGACTGTCAATGATAACAAAAATTTTCCTAAAAGCTTATTTCCATACTATTTAAAGTTAAGTAGTAAAATATCTAAACCCTTCGAAGCGAGGGCTACTTGTCAATGTGCTCAGGTGTCTTTCTTTTCTATCTTTCTTACATAGATAATCTAGATTTAAGGCCAGCTGACACTCCTAGACTCAAAGATAACAAGAAGATCACCCCCCGCGGATTTTGATAGGATGTCAGGAATCTTCAGCATCCGTTATAAATTCTACGTCACAGCTGTAGTTCACGTTAAACGTGCCAGGGGGCGCTAGTTGTCATTCTTCGAATATGTGGGTGTTTACATTTTAATTGTAAACCTGTATTGTTTTAATTTCTACTTAAAACAGTGCATGTGCTCGTTACCTAGGTACACCTGTTCAATTTGTGTGGTGATGATGGTTTTAAACTGGTTAGTGACGGTTTATAAAAAAAAACGCTTTTAAATCGATCATTAACGGTTGTTTAGTTCAGTTGGGAAAGTAATTGTCATCTGCCTAGCCTCTTCCTAACCATGTTGGGATCGGCTTCCAGTCTTACTTTGTGCATCTTAATCTTCTTCTTATTGTTTCAATTTTACTTCCATATTACATCCACAGTTTAGGCCCAGTAGAGTCTATGTTTATTACAGCGGTAGAGGCACTGTTCAGGTCGTCAAGAGGCAGGTAAATGGACACCTGGACTGTTTGATCCGGAGCGCCGCACTCACACTTGGTGTTGGAGGAACCAATAATAACCAAAAGTAATTTAGGTACAATGGTACATGAAGTGACTCCGAATCTAAACTCAATCCCATTTAATAACATTTCTGAATAAACTGTTCATCAGGAATAAGGTCAGTATTTCAATAAAATGTTTGACATATAAGTTACCTAGTACTTACCCGAAAGTAGTACACAAGGTAAAGTCCATTTCACGAAAGAAGTCCCGCAGACGCAGCGCTGTATGTCGCGCGACATAATGTTGTTTCACAACTTTTGGCATCGTAAATAAACCTTATAACGCACTAATCCAATAATAAACTCACAAAATATCTACCACAACAAACGCACCTTGATAACATCGACAAACGACAACATGGCCGATCTGTTAAATTTAGTTCCACAATTGTCCGCGGGACTTCTTTCGTGAAATGGACTTTATTTATTTTTTTCTTTTAAAAAAAAAAAACTCCCCACACTAGGAATTTCTCCTGTATCATGGGTGCGTTCACAAACATTTAAACTCACAAACACAACCAAACACCCAGACCCGAAACAATTATCTGTAGGTCATACAAATATCTGTTCCGTGCGGGGAGCGAACCCGCGACATGCAGCACAGCAGTCCAATCACTCAGCTACTGCGCCAACCGTGTCGTCTGTAATTCGAGGCATCATAGGAAATTACAGAAATTCTTACTACAAAACAAACTTTCTAAAAGTGCTAACCCTGTGCCACATATTACTATCGATACAGATTAATATTTTTTGCTATTTTCCGCGTAATTATAATTAGTGATAAAGATGTATTTACCGGGTACTTTTTGTATCATATCACTTACATTCATCAGGGGTAGACAGAAGTGTTACAAGAAACTGTGCAAAAAGTATGGAATGGGCAAGTTACACTGTTTCTAGGACGTCTTTCAAGGAAGCTAGGATTAAATGGTATTGATAATCTCTTGTTATACGGCCAGGAATCTACTGGTCCAGACAGTATGGTGAATATGCCATAAAACACAGAGATTTTTCACGGTAAGAGTGCATAGGGGAAGCCATATTCAGTTATCGGCTGTAGGTATTGTCTGTAATAAAAGTAATGGAGATAATAATATTGGTAATGTTGACGAGTTTTTGCACGTGGTTTCTGCCTAAAGTTTGGAATATATATTTAATACACGGGAACGTACCACCAAGATAAAAACTATGATGAATTTAGAACTTATATCGAACTAGCGGACCTAGCAGATGACGTCCTACCCGGACAGCAGCGCCACCTACCGGATCCAGTCCAGCCGTTTAGGAGGAGTTCAGTGATAAACACACGTACAGAAGTATTATATATATAAAGATAAGCGTATTCATAACATAAACTCACGCCTGTCTTCCTCAAGGGGTTAGGCAGACTGTCGAGGCTGCGGGTTGTCCGCAAGGGATACCGCGGCCTCGACATGAAGGGCGAAGAAGGAACATGGGTGGTTTTTAGTCAGTAGAAGTCTGACACTCCCTTTCGCTCTGCCCAAGAGCGGGAGGGGTTATTTGATGATTTCCCACCCCCCAAAAAAAAAAAAAAAAAAGGGGTTAGGCAGAGATGTATTAAAGTACACCCACATTTTGCCAAGAATGTTTAAGTCCAATGTAATATGGGGCGAGCCTGTTGCCGTAAACCAGACACAAATCCAGACCCCGTGCCCGTGAGTTTCCTGATGGGAAAACTAAAAAACATTTTGCCCAATATGGGAATCGAATCAGATCATCACGGAATCGTAAAGTCAGTCTGAAATCGTTAATAAGCATTGTGCTAATTATGGTCAATCCCCGTTCGTTAATACATACTTCCAAAATGCAGTAAGTCTGGGAACCTTTATAAGCTGGCTACACAAAAAATAAAACAAGTCACCATTAACCCAGCTTATCCCGCAAGTGGGCCGGCGTGAACATCGACATAGCTACGAAATAAACAAAAAACAATTATGTCCACTAATTACGATGTCATTTCTCGTGCGATTAAACGGCGGTGTGTGCCCGACTTTATTTTCTGGGAGTTGTGTGCACCTGTGTTAATAAAGTGGTTCCGTATTGAATGGAAATGATTTTAATAAGTTTTTTGAAGAAGGAGGAGAAGCTCTAGAAGAACAAATTAATACTGATCGTATTGGAGTAGCTCCTCAGAAGGTCAGGTCTACCTTACTCCTAACCGGTTTAAATTCTGTAGTTATTATGCATTTGGAGTAATAAATTATTTTATCTCACGCCTGTATTCTTAGCTTTATCCATTTCATACCGTTCAGTCACCAAGAGAGAGCAGTCACCAAGAGAGAGTATTAAATCTCTGACATAACACGTGGTTTGGTAATAACCACAATTGATGAAGCAGACGATCCACATTTTTTTTTTTTTGGCGGGTGGAAAATCATGGAATAACCCCTACGCTCTTGGGCAGAGCGAAAGGGAGTGTCAGACTTCTACTGACTCAAAACCCCCCATGTGCCTTCTTAGCCCTTTATGTCGAAGCCGCGGTATCTCTTACGAACAACCCCCAGCCCCGACGGGCAAGAAGATCCACCTTAAATACATAATTAGGCTTCTTAATCGGATCTTTAATTTGTTACCAATGAGATTGATGTGGTCAAAAGAATCTTAAATAACTGATCAAATAGCTGATTTTCGGGTTCTTTACCGGCCAAAAAGATTCTTATTCCGCAAATTCTTCACGGATCCCTGTTTAAATTCCAGTTCAAAAATTGTAACATTACGCCCAATGCCCATAGTTCGCATGTCACTACATAATAATCTTACTAATTGTTTCGAGAAACCAGAGCATCGTGCTCTGTTTTCACTGTACTTTATACTCAAAAAATCTGTTTTTTAAACTATTTACAACAATTTAAAAGCATCAACACTGGACAGGTTCCGTCAGGGTTAAAAGAAGAAAGAGTGGGTTTGCGAGAAATGAAAAGAGTAAAGGGAGGTCTATGCCCAGGTGAGGGATGGAGTAAGCTAGTAAAAATTTGTAGTATTTATCGTTGTAGATTATTTGTAACTTGCTGATGCCCGCGGCTTCACCCGCGTGGATGTCGGTCAAATTATACACTAAAACCTTCCTCTTAAATCACTCTATCTATTAAAAAAAACCGCTTTAAAATCGGTTGCGTAGTTTTAAAGATTTAAGCATACATAGGGACGGACATAAAAAACGACTTATTTCCATTGGATCCTACTTTTTAATAACTAATTAATATATTTGCGCTGGATCCCACAAACTGGGGCCATGATAAAGATGAAGTTATGACTGATTGAGTATCGCTGATTATTTGTAAATAAGATCAGACTAGTTAGAGGTTTGTTTAGTTTGTGCCACCTGGCAGGACGCTAGCTTCATCAAGTTTTTTTTTGTTTATTTACTTCGCCACTTTTATGGCGGACTAACTAACGGTCTCAATTTCGATCCAACAGCAATGCCAGATAAATTCCAAATTAATCACACAATTTCGAAACCACCACCCATCCATACCAACGGACCTTAAGCTCAGAATTTCCCTTACAACTTTCAGTTTTACTAAAAAGGTTTTATATTTATGGGTTCACTTTTAAAAAAAGAATAAAGGGCGATCCCATTGGCCCGATAGACGCGAAACTCTCGTTTTAATGCCCGCTCGTCATTTTTAATGGGACCACACCTTAATACGGTTTATGTAATAAAATGGTTCGCAAAAACTGATTGATTGCTGTTTCTGTTATGTAATTTTGGTGTGAAATTTATCTTTAAGTGCCTTGTAAATCTTTATGTTTATTATTATTTGTTTTTGCCACTTTAAGTCAATGCTCTGATATTTACTTTCTTTTAAACAACGCAACACGTGTAAAAAAACATTTTGATAATATATCGGATTTATGCTAATAGTACACCCACCCACATTCGCCTGCTAACTTGAAGTAACAGAAATCCTTTTTGGCGCTCTCTATTAATGCATTCCTGATGAAAATCAACCAAAAATTAATTATACCTGGGAACCATACCCAGCCCCACTATCAGTAGAATTGCTTGTGACTGCAAGACCAGCGAGGCAGTTCCACCTTTGATTTTACCACTATGGGAAGTAGGTACTATCTGAATCATCATTTCAGCCATAAGACGTCCACTGCTGGACATAGGCCTCCCTCAGAAGGGGGGGAGTTGCCATAATCGCCACGCTTGGCAGGCGGGTTGGCGATCGCAGTATGGTTGTTACGAAGGCACAGAGAACGCTGCTGCCCATTCACTGGTAAGTCCTTTAGTCGCCTCTTACGACACCCACGGGAAGATATAGGATGGTGCTATTCTTTACGTCCGACACCATACGGAACTATCTGAATATAAATATAAATAACAACGCACCTATAATCCCAGGAGGGTAAGGCAGTGTTTAAGCTCCATGTGATAGCGGGGAAGCTAGTTGCCATCAACCGGACACAAATCCGTGGCTGCTACAGAGTAATACTTCATGGATAACATTTAAAAAAAAACTTTTTTTTTTTTGAACTCAGAACTAACAGTCACGCTTGAGGCCACTAGACATTGACTTATATATTACTGCGTAAGGACTGGGCGGACCGCATGTTAAAATGACGCCTCGAACTTGGTCCTAAAATGGTCTTTCCTAAGCCGAAGTGAACTAGTCCACGATTGGCTCTCTTCGGGTGCGGTCGTAAATTTTATTAAAAGCTTTATTTATGTTCTTTATACCTCGAAAATACCACGCCGCTTATACAATGTTACGTTAACGAGCAGACTACACCGATTCTCTGCATGGCGAACGCGTCGAGAGCAAATGTTCGGACGACCGTGTCTTTAGTTTTTATATCAATGCCACTAGACCTTAATTATCTGTATATTTCCATTCAATCACTTACAAAACTAACGTCGTCCGATAGATATTCAAGTTTCCAATCTCAATAACAATTTACGGCCGTCAATAAGACACTAATAATATGTTAATAGTCGCAGAAGTCATTCCAATTATTTTTTTCATACATAATAATATATAAATATTAATATATCATCCATTCATCCATCAACATAATATACATATGTTAATTGTATTTAATAATGGAATTTAGAGCCTATAAATGTGAATGACGAATTGGTGACAGGCGTTGCGATTTCATTAATTTTGTTATTGTTGAAAGTATTATATTGAGTTAGCGACTTAATTGTAACATAGCATAAAATAGCATATGGTGAAGGTTGCGGGGATCCGCTGGATGCGAGATGCACGGGACCGGTCAATGTGGCGACACTTAGGGGAGGCCTATGTCCAGCAGTGGACGTCTTTTGGCTGAAATGATGATGATGATAAAATAGCATAACATGTTGCCTGAAATACCCAAAGGGTTAGGTAGAGGTGTACCTATTAGAACGGTCGAACAAGCTATCAGCTAACTTGCATTTACTTTTAAGATTAAACAGATACATTTAGAGACTTATGTTAAACAATACAGCGTTTGACATCAGTCGCTTATTAGCTTGTTGTATTGCATTACATTCATATTTTGCCAGTTGAGTGCCAGAGTCATATTTGGTAGGGGGCGAGCCGATTGCATATATTATAAATTTATAACATAGTCTTTATTTATTCATTAATTCTTACTGATATTTTAATACATAATGATACCTGTTGTAATAAATTCTCAAAAAAAATATTGTAGTTAGTCCACCACCAATTCTTGAAAAAATATAAATAGCTTAAGTAGTTCAATTCACGTAATCAAAAATCATTTATACACAGGTAAAAGAAAAGAAAGAAAGAAAAAGTATTTATTTGTCGCAGAAACATAACGAGCATACAAAGAGGGAGAGGGAGGAGAGGGGGGGCAGGGTACTTGTTGCGGTTCTAGATGTTTGTGTATAGCAGTAGTTTTAATGTTTGTAAACAAATCCTAGGAAGAACAACAATTTAAAACAAATTGTATCTGTTAGATGCCAGAATACGGGCGTGGCCGTCGTCGCCGAGGGAGGCCTAGAAAACGCTGGCGTGACGACCTAGATTTGTCGGAGGAAACCGCATAGTGGGAAGGGTGGAAGGCTATGGGGGAGGCTTTTGCCCAGCAGTGGGACAATATAAGCTTAAAAAAGAACTGTTAGTTAGTCAACTTAAATATAGCTTGCCAAGAAGTACTCATGGTAATTTGAAACATTACTCTCACCTAGAAATCCGGTAAACAGACCATAAAATAACACACATCTCAAGGTATTTGACGACAATCCACAAATTAATAGCCTGTGCTACGGTAGATGACAAATACGAAGTCAATTTCCGATTCACAACGTAGAAAGATACAGAAAATCCGATCCAAAAGCACGTATATAAGCTGTTTTCAAGAGTCGGCACGAATCGTCCAACGTGGAGAATAAACGACTTCCAACCACCGGAGCAGCCAGGTTTCGAAGAGGATACAGCACCATAGACCACATCCACACACAGCGCTAGATTTTACAGAAGTCCAAAGAGTATAGCCGATGCAAGACACTTTTCTTTTTTTTTTGGCGGGTGGAAAGTCATCCAATAACCCCTCCCGCTCTTGGGCAGAGCGAAAGGTAGTGTCAGACTTCTTTTCTAAAAACCACCCATGTTCCTTCTTAGCCCTTCATGTCGAGGCCGCGGTACCTCTTGCGAACAACCCGCAGCCCCAAATCATAAGGCCTCAATTCAAAATACTCAGCGGTTCCGAAACATAATCAAAGACACAGTTGTACCTTCTGTAATCACTTGCGTGATATTCTTCGTTGTAATCGTCTTATACAAAGCCGGCGAATTGCGATCACTGTGCATGTAAACTGCGCTTAGTGTTCAGTTTTATTTGATAGTTTGTTTAAGTATTGTTGATATTCCTAGCTCTCTAAAGCTGAAAGATGCAGTTGTATAACGTATTTCTTTAAAAGACCAGCTCAGAGACTAATCTGGGTGATTCTCATATGACTTGACCAATGTCTGGACTTTAATAGAGACAATAGGGTAGTTAACTAAAAAAATCTAATTAGTCCGTCAGATAGATTTCCAAAAAATATTGGACACGTATTTTTTCTTTTTTCACGTAAACAAACAATGAAGACGATACAGTGCTTTAAAAACTCGCGTAACGTCATATTCTAAGACATTAGTATGACATTTTTTACCGGTGAGTAGCGTCACGACGAGACAAACCGCGACGAGATAAAACGCGTCAAAGATTTGAGTGGGGGACTCAAATCTTTGACGCGTTTTATCTTCGTCAATTTTTATTGATTTGATTAAACAAAAAATACGTATTCAATATTTTTCGATAATCTAACATACGGACTAATTAGAATCATATTTTTCTTAGTCAGTAAACATCCCTATTGATGCCGCTATCGGAGCTTAATAAGTCAAAATGGCCTTATAAAGTACGCGTTCCAGAATAATTTCGCTTGTTGGACTTTAAGGCAAATTACATACCCGTCGGCGCTGCGGGTTGTTCGCAAGAGATACCGCGGCCTCGGCATGAAGGGCTAAGAAGGAACATGGGTGGTTTTTAGTCAGTAGAAGTCTGACACTCCCTTTCGCTCTGCCCAAGAGCGGGAGGGGTTATTTGATGACCCCTCAAAAAAAAAAAAGTCATATTACATAAAATTGGGAACTTCTTAGCCTTTAATTTCCTGCTAAGACATTACTTAACCTGCAATAAGATTATAAATTAATATATCTCAGGATGTTGGGCAGTATCCTGCATCGTATCATTAATTACAAAAAGACGTGTTATTACCAATTTCCGATCTTAACGGCAATAATATTGTAACAAGCTGTTTATGAGATAGATGAGCTAGTTAAAAGGTATAGTGATTTCTCCACTCATAAGATCGTTTTGGCTAAGCTTGCTTTTAGCTTTAAAAATGTAAATAAAGGAATAATAAAAAAGTAGTAAATAATTATATTTAATATTTTTATTAAATTTTATTATTATTTCGTTTAGTTTATATATTCTGTTGTTATGTTTAGTATAATCATATTTGTTCTAACTAAATGTAACCTATTCTGTTGATATATAGGAAAAAGATTTAAGTGTATGAATTATTTGTTTTGAAGAAAAATATTACCTGCTTAGTTTATATGTCAAAGTTTTATGTTATAATACCTATTTAAGTTCCAAAAATGATCTTAAGTAAGTGAAATCATTGTAATTTCTTTTTGAGAAAATAAATTCTTTAAACATAATGAATTTGGATAAATAAAAGGAAAGAGAATGATGATGATGATCGTCTAGGCTAAAACGTTAACCATTCTAGAGTTGCATTAACAGGATTTGATAAACAAGCAGTATTTTATTATATGTCGTCAAGTGTATGTAGCATTTCAGCGAAAAAAATAATGTGTGAGATAGTCTCTGAACAGGACTATGAGTGGGGAATAAGAAGAGATGAAGTTGATTTAAAATGTAAAGGTGTGGCAACACTTAAAATACCGCCAAATGATATCATCATGGACTTCATTCAGAAAACCAAAAAACGTTTTAATGTAAACTTTTCCTCAAGAACCACATTATTATAAAGCTCCCACTAATTTACCAACGGATATACTAACAATGGATCGTGGATATGGGGCGAAGCCAAAATAAAAATAAACATCAACAAATCGTTACAAATTACATTCGCTCCTAATCGGGCCGTTCAATAAATCGATTAATTTATTCACATCACTAATCTCATTATTGTAACGATAAGGCCAAGCACACACTTAACAAATAACTTGACTAACTTCATATCAATTACTGTATTATAACTTTTATATGCACTGAAACACTAATATGGGCTGTCAGAAATCGAGTTAAACTTAGACAAAAAAAAAATTATGCTATTTAGTTGTGGACTATATTCCTCTCTAATTCAATTCAATTCATTTATTTCAGATAGATTACATCACAAATCATGCATAATAGTCATCCATATATCAATTTTTAAAATAATAATAATATAAAGTAAAAATAAAACATAAAATAATATTAAAAACAATGGACAATGTAGACAGACACAAAGGAAACAAATTAGGACTGCACTGCCCGTACATGTAAACTTGTCCGTCTCTAATGTAATTTATAATAGAACTAGCTGATGCCCGCGGCTTCACCCGCGTGTATGTCGGTCAAATTATATACAAAAACCATCCTCTTGAATCACTCTATCTATTAAAAAAACCGCATCAAAATTTTTTAAATCTTTTAAAGATTTAAGCATATTACATAAGGATATAGGGACAGAGAAAGCGACTTTGTTTTATACTATGTAGTAATAGTAATAGTGATGCTGTCCTAGACAAATGTTAAAGAACTCGTGATAAAACCTTTATACCCAGAGATAACCAAGCATTATTTTTGGTTAATTTAGTTAAATAGGTATCTGTTGGTTGTCGTTAACCCGTTGGTCGTAGCTTTTATTGGCATTGGCCCGAAAGTCTGGCAATCAGTCATACCAAGGGGTATCGTATTACCCTGTACTAACTGGGCTGTGAATGTCAGATGGGCAGTCGTATCATGTAAAATACTGGTAACCAATTGCGTCCAGTTAGACTGCAAGCCGAACCCTACATATCTTAGAAAAATGCTAGGCAGATAATACGTGTAAGCTAGCGAAAACAAAATTATAGGTGCAGGATTAACCTAGTTTTTTAAATAAAAGAAAATATTTTATACTAGTACGCCACGACCACGTTGATGTAAAAAAAATTACAGTCGAATTGAGAACCTCCTCCTTTTGGAAAGTCGGTTGAAAATATATCACTGTGTCAGTGTAGTCCTCAGTTTATACCAACCTGCCGATCCAAATCCGATTACAAGGGATTGATTTACAACCGTCCGTCCTTAATAATCAGTGTTTTGGTACAATTTTTTTATTGGACCATTTGAGTAGCGGGTCTAGTTATCATTTCTTAAAATACGGATTAAGATCATAAATCATATTCTTATTAGGAAGACTAGTGTTTGACTGGGGGTACGCCTTGTTATTCATTTATTCTTGTAGTCTTTTGAGTGTCACATTTTGTATTCAACCGGATTTGCATTTTT
This sequence comes from Diarsia brunnea, assembly GCA_949774965.1. Taxonomy (NCBI): domain Eukaryota; kingdom Metazoa; phylum Arthropoda; class Insecta; order Lepidoptera; family Noctuidae; genus Diarsia; species Diarsia brunnea. The sequence goes on from OX459009.1 coordinate 1,905,481, forward strand.
GTACATTCATTGTATATATTGCATCAAACATATTATCGGAACTGATTGGATACGGAAGACAGACCACAAGACCCGGTCCAGCAACTTACAGCAGGTCGCATGTCCAGAAATAGTGATTTGCGATAGGCTGAGTTTCTGGTTGAGCAGCGGTGGCAAAGTGGTGGCGGCCCCGACTTTCGAACAGTCGTGGGTTCGAACACAGACTTCAGAGAACTTATTAACCACTGCTGTCAAAACGGTGAAGGTAAACATCGTGAGGAAACCGGCATGTCTTAGAACCAAAAAAATCGAAGACATGTGACATCTACCAATCCGCACTGGGCCCTCGTGGTGGATTATAGCCCATCTCTCTCCTAGAGGGGAGGCCTGAGTCCCTGCAGTGGGAACATTATGCTGATGCTGAGCTGATGATGAGTTTCTGGTGGAAAAACACATTAAAAATTTGCCTATCCTGGAAATCGAACCAAAGTCATGCTCAGAAGTCGCGCGTGTGGCCACTAGATCTAGTTTGTAAAACTAAACTAAGTTAAATAAAACTTTCAACAATGCAAAAAAAACCTCCAAAAAATGTAGCACTAACCTAATTCTGATTAAAATTATTCGAAACGTCCACCAAAAAATATGAGCCAACAGCCAACCCAAGATAAGACCAAACAAATTAATCTCCAAAAACATATTGTTGTTTAAAAAATAAAAGGACACAGATCCCTTATTATTAGTAGATATAAAGCAACGAGTAAGTCCCATTCTGTCGGCTATAAAATACCGATGTCTCAATTTTTGGACCTCGTTCCAAATGATTTATATAACCTGTAAAATGATGTATATGAAAATGCCAATACTTTGGCCAATACCATTGTGCAAGGTTTGCCGGATTTATGAGCTGTGGAACTAAATTAGGGCAACCTTTTGAGGATTCAGGCTAAAATTTTGGGCCATAAAATGGAAGGTGCTTGTGGATTTTTATGATGCTTAAATATGGAGTAGGTCTAACAGGATACTTTTTTAAGTAACTAGGCATCAGCAACAGGCTACGTAAAATTAATATAATCAACAATGCATCGCGTTTAATACTAGTACTAAACATACTTGAAAATTGGAACAATTAAGAACTTTAACTTGACTATGAATACAAGTAGTAGTCCACTTGTATTCATAGTCAAGTTAAAGTTCATCTTGCACTTGCAAGCGCAACTATAACTAATCCAATTGGACTCGTGGGGCCTGTAGGACCCGGGTTTGTTTCCTAGATCAGGCAAAAAGTTATATTGGATTTTTCCATTAAGAATTTCTCAGTAACAGCCCAGAATTTGGAATCCAAGTTAAGCCGATGGTCCTGCGCCTAATACTTTGCGAATTGCCGCCCCATTAGACTATGAAAGTGAGGGAAGAGAGAGTGAACCTGTGCCTGCCTCTGCCTCTACAAGTTGTGGACTATAACATCTTCCGCGCTGATGCCTAATCTTCGCTGAATTTGTCGCCGCCCGCCGTGACCAAAAATGGTCATTATGCTTTTTTTTAACAGTTCCTATTTTGCAACAACACATAAAATAATACTTACTCCAGAGCCTTTATGTAAATATATATTTTCTATACTATAAATGATGTCACTACATTTCAAAAAAACACCAAAAGAAACCCTAAAAAAGAGTGTACACCCAAAAAACAAAAGGCAACGTGTATCATAATTTTCCCGGCTACATTTTTTCGCCTCCCAATTATTTGTAGCTTCGAAACAGATAAGTTGCGGCCGTTTTAAGTGCGCGTAAGCATCGGACATCGTAAATATGATCGTGATCAGTTGCATTATGTTAAGGACGGAACGAGAGCAACCTAAGGCTCATGTCCCACTGTGAGCGAGGGAGTGACTACCTATCGGCAATATTCTTTTGATTTTTGAATTTTCTTGAACGCCGATTCTGTGAATGCCTAAACTACGAGTAAGTGCTCCAGCGCCTGGGTAATAAATTTGCGAATACACTAAGGGCACAACCTGTTGGGTACGGATCTCCATTGAGGGCGTCGCTGGGGAAAAGCAGTAAGGGACATGCTAGATCGATATATACAGTAAGAGAAACTTAGGAAAGATTGTAGGCCTCCCTGCGTCAGTGTTCCCGAGTTTATATGACTCCAATCTTTTATAATATCACAAATTAATGGGCTTCTTTTGGGTTAGCTCATTATATCGTCGATCGCATTTATGTCTTGCGGACAATATTTAAGCGCAGAGTAGTGGGCTCATTTAATATTGAAAAAGATAGTAAATAAAATATGCATTTATGATAATAGTTGAAAGCTGACCTGACTGTTCACAAAGGCACCGAGAACCCTGCCAAACAAACAACACCCAAGTTGTTAGCTCTTCTCGCTAATCGCTGACGGTAGGACCGATGCCTTACTCTCAAAGGATCAAGCGTGGGTGGATATGGACAGAAATTGTGAAATAATCTTGTAGCAATCTGCGGACTATTTTTGTGTAGATGTGCAAAGTTGTTAACCTTTGGGCGTTTTTGTTTGAGGAAGGGAATCTTTGGATTGTTAAATGTTAAGGTCCTTTAATATTGAAGACCTACGATCAACAAAGGATTACTTTTTTTTAAATAAAATGAGTCCAAAGCGGCCAGTTCAAGTAGATGATAGTATTTATAGCTGTAAAACTTTTTTGTGTAGGTATTATACATGATGAGAACAGTGGTGGCCCAGTGGTGGTGGCCTCGACTTACGAAAAGATAGTCGTGGGTTCGAACCCAGGCAGGCGCATTACTTTGCGTGTTTTTTTTCATCACCGCTGCTCTCAAACACGGTGAAGGAAAACATCGTGAGAAAACATGTCTTAAAACCAAAAAAAATTAAGACATGTGACAACTACCAACCCGCACTAGGCGCGCGTGGTTTATAGCTCAACCCTCCTAGAGATGAGGCCTGAGCCCCAGAAGTGGTAACAATATAGGCTGATGATGATGATGAAAGGCTCTCACCCCAGCCTCACCCTTTGGGGAATACAGCCGTGATGAAAGTTTATAAAAACAGAACCAGTGGAAACTTTGCCTAATGGTAGTTTAATCAAAGGTAAGGTTAATATAAAATTCCATGCAAATTTCGTAAATTCGAGTGAAACTTTGAACTGCCAATACAAAATGTACTTTCTTATCCACCGCAACAAATCTTGGACGCTACACTTACGAAACTCGACCCAATATTTTAGAATAAAGAAAAACGAAGAGAGCGTTCAACTTTATAACTGAATGGACAAATAAATTCAGTTAAGTCGAACCTCATACAAGATAATAACGTGTCTTGTTTAAATTGTGGAAACAACAATATATTGGACGTACAATTGTATTTTTAATGTTGGGTTGGTAGCACATTTGAGGTTGTTAAGTAATCGCAAATGTTTGGGACAGCAACGGATTTATTTACTTGCCAGGTGTTACTTACGAAGGTTATCGAAAAAATATTGTATAGTAGTGAGAGATTCCAGACAGTCTTAGGATGAAAGTTCTGAATAAATTGCACCTATATAGGGTGTAAAAGTACCCTTAACGCAAATGAAAGGCACTTGTTCTCCCCACCACTGCGAACATTTTTTTGTTCTAGACCATACCTGGGAACCTCCTAGTTACTACTAACTAGAGTACTAGAGATATTGGGGGTCAAAGTTCCAAATTTTTCACAGCTGTTTTTGTAAATACTAGTTTTTCAGGTTTTAACTTTACTTAAATTACCTCAATGACCCGTTTACTATTCAAAGCATCCACGAGTACAATGTTTTAACAGTGCTACATTGAGTATTACCGTTAAATGTGATTTTTGACCCAAAAAAAAATGTCGTTTCCCAGCAAAAATTTTTGCGTAGGGGTACTTAGTTTGATGTACAGAATGCTTGATTGACGGCTGTGTGATGGGTTGATTTACACCCTGTATTATAGTGCCTACTCAAGTCCTTTTTTGAACCTGGGTTGTCATGGCAACAGGCAAACATCACCTATCAAATCACTCCTTGAATTTCTTGGCCGCAATTGGCAGATCTTCGAAAAATATACTTCCTCCATTAGGTATAATATGTACGTTGCCTCCCACAAATTGTATCTGCCATCTGTATCCCCAGCCATCTGTATCAAACCTAGCGTTGAGTAAGTTCTGCTTTAATCAATTTTAAACATAATGTAACATCACGCCTGTAATCCCCGAAGGGTTAGGCAGAGGTGTACCTAACAGTACACCCACATTTCGCCAGTTATGTTTAAGTCCCATGTAATAGGGGGCGAGCCTATTGCCATCGACCGGGCACAAATCCAGACTCCGTAGCTGTTAAATTCCTGATGGAAAAAGCCAATAACACTTTTCCCGACCCGGGAATCGAACCCAGGACCTCATGCTCAGCAGTAGTGCTTGCGGCCACTAGACCAACGAGGCAGTCTCATCAATATTAAAGATGTCTATGCTTTCATTCTGCGAATTATAAACAAACAGTAGCTGTCAATATTTCTAATTTAGCGGAATGAAGGCGTGTCATTTCAACTCAAATTCAGTACACGACTAACGATATCCGTGTAAGTGTTATAAGGTCTGTAAAATTAAAATTAAATCCGCAATAACGTGAACAAGTCAATTACAAGTCAAAAGCTTTTTTAATTCTTACTAGTTTGAGAATCTGTTGTGTTTTGAACACCAAACAGCACGTTTTTTACCACTTTTTTCTTGCATAATTTTTGTTAGAGTCTTATTTTGACAACTTCAGCTGTTAGGAAAGACTTATTAAAGATGTATTTTACATAGCAAATCTGGCTCAAACATTCTTTCAAGTTTTATTTGGATCAATATTATCCTCAATGAAAACAAAATAAGATGCGCCTCCAATCATGCACACCCACCTTAAAAATTAAAACAAAAATGGTTTTTATCCAATTCCTCTCGATCAGTCGACCTTTATAATGATTTATGCAGTCCAGTGACATTACGTTGCCAATAAATAATATTTTAATTCTTCTTTTGTACCTTTAAATAAGGTCTCAAAATATGCGTGATATGAGGCCGAGGGTCGCAGTTTAATTTCTTTAAGAATCTTTATATCCGTGATCGGAAGTCGAGACAGTCAGGACCACAGATATAGATACCTAGAATAGACAACGCAAGAGCACCTACTTGGCGTGTCCGGCTTGAGTATTTAGGTTAAGCCGCGTTTGCCTAGGCTGGTCTGTAGATGGGTGACCGCCCATTACATATCGAGTTTCCTCCGTGCCTCGGAAAGCACGTTAAGCTGATGGTCCTGGCTACCATTATATAGATCTTTGGCAGTCGTTACAGGTAGTCAGTGACCGGAAAGTCTGACATCCAGTCTTACCAAAGGGCATCGCATTATTCAGTATTAACTGGGTTGTGGAGGTCAGATAGGCAGTCGCTCCATGTTAAATTACTGATATTCAGCTGCATCCGGTTAGACTGAAAGCCTGCCAACTATGTTGGGACCCCAACGTTGGGAAAAGGCTAGGCAGATGATGTTATTGTCGCGGAAACCTAATTTGTTTAAAATAACAACGTCACACCGTGCACCGTTACAACTCAAGAATTTAATTCTAGACATTTAGAGAACAAAAATATAGTCTGTTTTGTATTGTAGCTTGTTTGTATAGTAACCACAGATGACAGAAACAACAGAATAGTAACTACGTAAATAGTGCTTATGACGCTGATGACGTTATGTAGATAGTCAAAAATGGAACACTTGGTTTTCATACGGATCGTGATACGTGCGTTATCTAGGTATCTATATCTGTGGTTAGGTTAGTGTATCTTTGACACTGTAATTACTGGATGTAGCTTGTAATTTTACAGGTGTCGATGATGTTAATTAATTTAATATTGATTGTGATTTATCCTTGCTTCTTGAATGATCGTGATCTTGGTCAAAATCTCAGAGACGGGTCAAACTGTAATTATGAATTCAGGTATGAACAGGTTAGAAAAATAAAATACTCAAAATGATCGAACCATAGAAGTAATATCTTCATCATTCTTCTGTCCTTATCCCAATTTATTTCGAATCGGCACATGTCTTCTTCATCTATTCTTCTCCATAACTCGTAATTTCATGAGACACAATAATTCGATAAGCCGGTTGCCAAGCTTCATAGCCTGGCCCACCGCCGCAAAGTGGCATGTCTGTCGGTCTTCTACAGACTGTACTTTGGAGAGTGTGCGCAGGAGCTCCACGAGCGGATTCCGCCATCTCCTTTCTTCCATCGAGAGACTAGACGTACCGCAGGTTATCACCCATACCTTGTCGATGTTCCGCACATTCGTACGAAACGCTATGCTAAATCTTTTATTATGCGCACAGCCAAAAAGTGGAACTCCCTGCCTGTAAACATTACAATCCTACAATTTTGTAGATAACTGACATATTTGTAAAATTTTGTTACGACTGTAACAAATTTTTTAAGCTAAAAATTTTACAAATTGTACAATTGTAAATACTGTTTAATAAACGTATACAATTGTAAAAAACGCCTGTCACCTGTAAAGAGAAAATTTTTATTAAACAGAAATATGTAGATTTGTAGCTACAAGTCTACAAATTTGTCAGTTTTCCACCATGGTAAAGTTGTAATTTGTATTCTTTATTAAACAGAAACTTGTAGAATTGTGACTTGTAACCTACAATTACAATTTGTAAGTTTTATTAAACAGTGCCCAGACTCTCTAGAGCTCAGAAGTATGTCAGTATTTAATTGTCCTAGGTCTATCCCATACTCGCAAGAGTTACTAGAAGGTCACTGTGACCATTCCAGCGTAGTCAAATGACCTGATATTCCTACAATCTCACATTTTATTTATAAACCATAATTCATTTTAAAGGTACCAACATAAAAATTGTACAGTAAGGTGCGACCACTTATTGGAGCGTTAAAAGTTAAAGTTATTGTTATTTATTGTGCTTGTTAACGACATTTATCATGTACAAATTGACGCCTTCACAAATGTAACGAGTGGTATATAGTATTGCCGACAAAGTGGCCTGATAAGTGTTGTTGGCAGTGTAAATGGACCCGTAGAGAGGTTTTGGTGTTTCATTTTAGTGTGGTGGCCCAGTTTAGAGACCCACTCAAACGAGAACTTACGGATTCAAATTCTGCCACAACTAGATACCTACTTCTTGCCGTTGGCGGCTATTACTTTAATAGTATAAGTGTGGATCACCCCTCATGGATCGAGGACTTTGAAAAGGTGGTTGGGATACCCCACTTGTACTAATTATTATGGACGAAGATGTAGGAAATGCTTTGTACCAACAATTTTTAACGACATTCCTTGCGATTTTGAAAATAGCTGTCCCACGAAAATGTATTTCATCATCACTACATAGTACCTATAAAACAAAGTCGCTGTCGCTGTCTGACCGTCCCTATGTATGATTAAATCTTTAAAACTACGCAACGGATTTTGAAGCGGTTTTTTTTAATAGATAGAGTGATTCAAGAGGAAGGTTTTAGTATATAATTTGACCAACATCCACGCGGGCGATGCCGCGGATATCAGCTAGTTAAAGATAAAGTAGGGAAGTTTCTTTTTAACACCTTTTGTAAAAACCTCATAACAAGAGATGTGTAGATTCCATTCATGATTATTTATTGTTGTTTAAGTATATTTGTCATACTAGCTCATGTTTGCGGCTTCACCACTGTTAATTGAAGTGCTGTTACGCAACTAAAATATTATTAGCATTACGTAATAGGTCGTCAACCTTTGTGTTAAATAAGTGTGTTTAGTTGTAGGTAAAAGTATCGTTGTTATTGATGGAAAAGTACCAACAAGTTGTTACATGTAAATATAAATGTGTAAGGAAGCTACATCTGCCAACAAACTGATTTACAGTTTAGCAGAAGTAATATACTTTGTAACACGGATGTAACCACGAATATACGCTTTTTTTTCGTATACTGGATACGGAAGGCGCAAAATAAGTTGTCGTGGCAGTCAGCAGATAACTGCATCATCATCATTCTCTTGCCCTTATCCCAATTCATTTGGGGTCGGCGCAGCATGTCTTCCTCTTCCATACTTCTCTGTTTCTCGTCATCTCATGAGACACCTCATATTTTTACCATATCATTTTTAACACAGTCCATCCATCGTTTCTTTGGTCTTCCTCTACTCGTATATCTTTCCACATTCATGTTTAAAACCTTCCTCACAACATTTTCCTCATTCCTCGGCATCACATGCCCATATTATACCACGACAACCGATTTCCACACAACTTTTCAGTCACCGGCGCCACTTTCAGACTTCCTCTTATGTGCTCATTCCTTATTTTGTCCATTCGCGTAACACCGCACATCCCCCTAAGCATTCCTATCTTAGCCACAGATTACTCCGAGAGTATTATATTCATTGATTCAAAACTACTACTGATATTATTAACCTGCACTATCTCACCACTGGACGAAGACCTTCCAGGTTTTTCGATCCTGTGTGATTGCGGACCATTGGTCGTTTGTATGGTCCAGCATGTTTCACCACCTTCTACGAGGTCTGTTGCATGTCCTATGAGTTGGGGGCCAAAAGATTTACTTTCTGAAGTTTACACAACAAGCAGGCGTCGCGGCAGACCTAGAAGAAGATTTTCGAACCTAAGAATTAAAGATTAGGAAGATTCTGTATCTTGCAAAGTACCTTCAAAAGTAACTCTATGCTAAAGTCTGCTTATAGTGATAAATTCCAAATCTGTAGGTAAGTCTTCTGAAATTATGTCGACCTAGAACTGAGCAAGAAGCTAGGAGCCTTCAGTAGCTTCCATCAGTCCCTGTAGTAAACAAACGACAGTACCCGGCGATAAATATTGCACATCGACCTTTGGAAAGAGACAATCGGCTAATTTCGGCTTTGTAGAGCGTTATCTCTGTCCGGTATCCATTAGGAGCTGTTAAAACAATTATGATTAGCTTCTTTTGATAATTATTTTTATTCTTTGTTTATAATACACCTCTTACCAAAGATCGATGTGCACTATTTATCGCTGGGTACTGTAAGATATTATAAGGTGCCACATTGTTTATTGAACAACACCACATTTACACTCCAGTGGAAGTCAAGATTTCATTAACTACAAGGTAAAATTAAGCAGATCACTTTCTAGGTAATGCTGGACACGATCATAAAAGATTTTAAGATGTAATAATTCCCAATGTATTCTTCTTCTTAGCGTGTCGATGGCAATCTAAATTGTGTTGGCCCAGAATTGAGCTACTAGTTTGGCGCTTTCGGCAGCGTCCATCAGTTCCTGTAGTGAACAACTAGCAGGACAGGCAGGGCACGATATTAAGTGCCCCATTGTTTGAGGAATAGCACCACATTTACACTCCAGTGCAGAGTCATTTATGTGTCCCCACCTCATTAATTTAATATAAGATGACCTAAAAAGAAAATAAAGGAAAGAAAGACAATTTCATAAAAGTACGTTCATTTCTGGAACTGGAACCGAACCCAAACTCTCACTTGTCGTATATCATGGAGCGATTACATCGCCCCCTATAGATACGAATTAAAATTCTTGAAGCCTTATTTACGAGTGCAACAATATCAAAAGTGCTAATTTGTAATAATTGTACTGAGGCTGATAACAAATCAGTATTATTGTGACCACTGTGATTGGTAACTTCTGCGAAAAAGTTTTTGTCTTTAAGACATAGTGTCATAGTATCGAATTCGTCAATATTATATTCTCACAGCTGGACATATTTATTTATTTATTTTATTTGGGAAAATAAACGCAACGCCATGTTTTAGTTAATTGCACCCATGATTTTTTTAGAAATTAGTATATTATACTTTTCGTACAGATAGAAACCACGTTTCATCAGTTACAAGTTATGCCAAAATTAATCAAAATATCGCACCTGTAATCCCAGCAGGATTAGGCAGAGGTGTAAGTAATGGTACACCCACATTTCGCCAGCTATGCTTACACCCCATGTAAAATGGGACGTGCCTATTGCTATCAGCCGGGCTCAAATCCAGACGTTTAGAATCAAATCATCAGCAAAATAATACGTTTTTATTGGTAATCTTTTTTTTATATTTTCATTACTGATCGGGACATTTATGGCGGAAAAAGGGGAGGCCTATACCCAGCAGTGGGTGATTTCGGGCTGATATGATGATGATTAGTATTAGAGGAGCTCGTCGCTTAATAAGAATTGCCTCTCGGGTCGATCTTTAGGTAAAGCTGTGCTTGCCTAGGTCGGTGTGTGGATGGGTGACCGCCCGACTAACCGAGTTTCCTCCGTGCCTCGGAAAGCACGTTAAGCTGTTGGTCCCGGCTGCCATATATAGATCTTTGGCAGTCGTTACAGGTAGTCAGTGACCTGAAATTCTGACATCCAGTCTTACCAAACAGTATCGTATTACCTAGTATTAACTGGGTTGTGGAGGTCAGGTAGGCAGTCGCTCCATGTAAAATACTGGTATTCAGCTGCATCCGGTTAGACTGGAAGCCGACCCTTATATAGTTGGGAAAAGGCTAGGCAGATGATGATGATGGTGATTAGTGATGAGAGAGTTGTAAAAATCATAACATTCAAGTAGGACGGAATATTAAACTAATTTTCCAAAGTCCCCTTACATACATGACATATTAATACATATTTATTAAACGTTTATTTCAGATTCAAAAAACCATAGTACAAAATAAAATTACATACTTCATCAAATTCATCATGCAATAAAATCATAATAAAATAACAATCGAAACAACACAAAATGAATAGAAATGAAATTAAAATGAAAAATTCTAACACAATAATTATAATAAAATTCTTAAACTTAATCTGAATTAACTAAAAAATTAAATTATATTGAGTCATTCGTATACGATAGCCCAAGTTCTAAGTTTAAGCAGTCCCCAAAACGCTTGCATACATCGTTATCGGTACTTTCGCGGAAGGAGTTAAATCGTGTCAAAATGCCGATTGCTAGGAAACCGCAATCGTATGTCTTAACTCGCAGAGTTCCGAGTTATTTGTAGTTTTTTATTTATTTCAGAATGTTGTGTTGCTTTTTGAGATGGACTAAAATGTTGTAGGTGGTAAAAATGGAATTATTAAAACTAAAATTAAATAAAAAGGCGTCACTAACGAATATAATCATAAGTTTCCGTATCTAGCTGTATGTCAGTGTTAAGGTACGTATGAACTTCGGTATTGTATGGTTAGTACAGTGGCTGAGTGACTGGCTGCTGCGCTTCGTGTCACGGGTCCGATCCCTGCACGGAACAATTGCTTGTGATTCAGTATCATGAGTAAGTGAGGAAATACTAAAATACCACATACATCAAAATCGGTTCAGGCGTTTACATATGGTGGAATAAAGAAACTCACAAACAAACATACATACATACATACATACATAAATGAACGCTAAAAACATAACACTCTTTTTTTTGGGGCAGTCGTGTAAAAACATGACCCTCTTTTAATTACAGTATTATATTAAATCTGGTTATCTTTAACGTAACAGACAGATGTGTTGCAGGAGAGTTTGTTCCACTTCATCTTCTCAGCTAAAAACTAGGAAGTGGCGAAGGGCTGGCGATTTGGGGGACTGTCTCTTGTAACGTTCTTAATAACGTTCTAAGTGCTGATTATTATTAGCCTAATATTTTAATTTTTGACTCGATTGAATTATGAAAATACTCCACCAGTATTGATTCATCCTGAATATTATAGTTTCGCAAAAACCAATAAAAATCTCTTTCACGGAATTAATAGAGGCTAAAATCCCCATTGATCATACTTACTCCCGAAAAGGACAGTAAATTCGACCACTAATCACCTAAAGACCGCTTAAACGGTATAAAATTGATGCAAGCAATAAAATTTTAAACGCTTGCTCTGGTTGGAAGTTTGGAACGGTTCCCTGAAACAATTTTTGAACCAATGCGGTAGAAATTAACTGTAGTTCAATGAGAATTCTACTTGAATTATGTTTCATTGAATACTTTTACTCGGCTACCTTATTTTTTTTTTTGCGGGGTGGGAAATCATCAAATAACCCCTCCCGCTCTTGGGCAGAGCGAAAGGGAGTGTCAGACTTCTACTGACTAAAAACCACCCATGTTCCTTCTTAGCTCTTCATGTCGAGGCCGCGGTATCTCTTGCGAACAACCCGCATTGGTGTAGTGGTCGCAAGTGCGACTGCTGAAGTCCTGGGTTCGAATCCTTGGTTTGGCAAAGTATTATATTAGAGATTTAGTTATTCGAGATCGCATAATGGCTACGGTGTTCAGTTTTTCGAAGTAGCGTGCATTCGTTGTTCAGTTTTTCGAGGTGGCGTGCATTCGTTGCACGTATCACACTCCTTTATTGAGTGTGATACGTGACTTAGAAAAGTGTAACACCTAATATCACGTCCCCGTAAGTTTATGAATTCTAAACACTTAACCACGAATGCACGCCACCTCGAAAAACTGAACAACGAATGCACGCTACCTCGAAAAACTGAACAACGAATGGACGCCACCTTGAAGAACTGAACAACGAATGCACGCCACCTCGAAAAACTGAACAACGAATGGACGCTCCCTCGAAAAACTGAACACCGTAGCCATGCGATCTCGAATAACTAAATCTCTAATTCAGCTATTCGAAACACTTAACCACGAATGCACGCCACCTCGAAAAACTGAACAACGAATGCACGCTACCTCGACAAACGTAACGCCGTAGCCGTACCAACTCGAATAACTAAACCTCAAAAAGACATCGTAAAATACTTTATTCAACAATCAACTAAAATAAATATTTAAGAAAAAAAAAAGTCAAATTGTGTGACACGCCACCTCGAAGAACTGAAGTTCTTCGAGGTGGCGTGCATTCGTTGTTCAGTTTTTCGAGGTGGCGTGCCTTCGTGGTTAAGTGTTTAGAATCCATAAACTTTCGGGGACGTGATATTAGGTGTTACACTTTTCTAAGTCACTTAACACACTCGTTTTATTTTGTTCGTACTTTTATTAGTATCATGTATTGCGGGTTTCAATAAGACCCTCGTTTAAACTAACATACTGTATGTGAATAGGGTTTCAAAGCGTAGATTTTCTTAATTAAACAGCACACACTTGCTAAACTTATTTTTGCCCATAAAGAAACTCTTTAGCAAGATATAATACATCACCGTCCCCATACATCATACAAACTGACACTCCATACATACAGCACTCGAAAATAATAAATAATATTGATAACCTCGCAAATTGTATTTACGACCCTACCAAAACTTCATAATTGAATTTTCGGAAACGCCCACAAATTATTGAACAAGTAATGCATCAGTCACGGCCTCAGGAGACACGACTTGGGCCTGACTCGCGCGAATGTCGTCTGTTGCCCCTGACTGAATGCCTAACGCAATGTGTATAAGGGTGACTCGTTGGGAATCTTCCTGGAAAGGCTGCAACATATTTCCCATCGTGCCACACTGAGTCAGTAATATTCTTAACGAATAGCACAGTGACACAATTTGCCGTGACTCGCTGGGAATCCACCCACAGGATAGTTTGATTAAGCAGACGACAATCCCATAAGTTGATATGACATACAAAAAATGCCACTAATTTCTTTCGCGTCACATAAAAAAAAGTCGTCAGTATCTTCGCCTCACCGTGACATTTAGCAATCCAAGCATTTTCTTGCATTGAATTTTTCTGCAGTAAAAAATTGGCATAGTCTTGTAACCTGAGCATATAACTCGTCATCATCTGCCCACACCAGTTTACTGCTATCCATGGGCCTCTCCAATCGTACGCCACTAATCTCGATTATCATTAACTCTCTTGCAGTTGCAACCAGCCACCGCGAATGCGAATATCGTCACGCCACCGCCTCCTTGTCTGTGTAGTTCGTGGCCAAATGGTTATACCATTGAGGTTACTACCGGGAACTTAGGGATGTTGTTTTTACACCCACGTTTTTTGGAGGAGAAATTGGAGATATGTGTTTGCTTTACAAGCATATCGGATTACAGACTGTGTAGTTTGTCTTCGTCATTCAGCTCTCTCTCATCTTCGTAAATATTTAATATATTATTATATTTGTGTGTAACAGGGCTGACTGTTTTTACTAAATAGACACTTAGCCAGTGAAACGTGTGCAGGTAATTCTAAAATACGGTAAATCTTTTTTTAGTGTTTGGATTTCGATGCCAAGACTTTCGTACTAGCGTACTGCGTAACACTCGTATAATTTTTCGAAATAGCGTGCGTCGCAATATCGTCATTCGAAATAGCGAATTTCGAACTGGCTTACCACTCGTAAATTCGAAATAGCGTGCGTCGAAATAACGTCATTCGAAATTTCATAACACTTCCTTGTTCGACATAGTAGTTTAGTACGTTACCGTGGTATTATCCCAAAACTATGGGGCACTTGATCATCTTATGTCTGTCCTGTTATTTGCACATTTCAGTAGCTAATTTAGGCTACTGAAAGTGAAAAAACTCGTCGCCAAATTTTGGGTTGACTCAATTTGAATAGTCATCGACACAATAAAAAGAAGAGTGCGGTGTCAAACATATTATATAATAATATTACTTCTTGATATCTTGTCCTCTCAGATACAGGCTGCCGAGAGATCACAATTCCATAGTCCATTTACTTTTCACCCTATTCCCCTCATATTTAATTTTTTCAATTTTCTGGTAAAAAAGTTCAACTTTTTGAATAATCTGATGAAAACCTGCTTGCACCTAAAGTCATCAAAATCATTATATTCGTTCATTTCATTTACTTCTAGCTCCTATAAGCCCGAAGCAGTAAAATATCTAATCCAATTAGCAAGTCACGGTAGCCAGAAGTACTAGGAGAACAGCCAGTAGTGGCAGTGTATAATAAAGTCATAAGCAACACCGGTAGCCGGTAGGGGCGCTGCATTAATCAAAGATTACCGCACGCTTAGATGCACTATCTCTTTGTCCTGAACTCCCAGGGAGGGGCAAAGAGTAAGGGAGTTAATTTGGAGGGAGGTTTGTGCCTACTTTGGTTTTGTTTCATACAACTAGAAACTAACCAGATAGATTTAATGCCTAGGACCTACCTGGTGTTACTAACTCGCATGGTGCCACAACGGTGATGGTCATTTTTCGTGGATGTGACGCGTGTTTTCCCCAAACTTTTTTTTAAATATTTTTTTTGTCATAAGAGACATTTAAGTGCCAGTCCTATCTTTCAGATGTTTCATATTGCTTTAAAAGGGAAAGTTCCAGTCACCTAAATCTATCTTGATTCAAATTTTAATTGTGATGTGTGATCATTTTGATTTTATTTTTCCTTAGTCAATGAATCAAGATTACTTAGGTACTTAAACCTTAGATGCGTTCCTTTAACTAATTGCATAGACAGTCTATCATCCAACAAGTTATTAGTACAAAACAAAGTAAAACGTCGTTTATTGTTTTTACTCGGCCTTCTTTTTTTAATTTGCGTGTGAAGGACAAAAACCAACCGCCACTGATCTACATTATGAAGTGTCGCATCTGCAAAACCGGTTTAAAAAAGATAATCTCTGTCCATTATTACGCTAAATAATATATGAGACGATTTATCTTAACCGAATAAGTAGTTGGTAATATTTTATACGTTGTATTGTGTCGCTAAACTTACGACTTCCGGTCAATGGCGGCAACTCTGTCATGTGGCTTATCTCCAGATGAGATATTACTATTGTTATCTCGGCTTTACTGTGGGAATATTTAGAACGCTCTGGAATGAGTATTGTATCGTGAGGTGAGATATTGTGTCGAGTCCTTGAATGGGTTCACCTTGTTGCTTGTAGGTCTTTGTCGAATAGTGCTGTACAAATAGGTTGTATCTAGTGGATCTGGACGATTTAATGTTAAAGTTGGCCATCATTCAGCACACTTAGCTAAGAATAATATCACACCAGTAATCCCGGCAAGGTTAGGCAGAGGTCGTACGTCCACTTTTAGCCAGTTATGTTTAAGTGTAATAGGGGGCGAGCCATTTGACAAATCCAGAATTCCTGGTTGACCCTGAGAAAACCCAAATTATGGGAAACTCAATAACACTGCCCGACCTGGGAATCAAACCCAGAACCTCATGCACAGCAGCTTGCGACCACGACACCAAAGAGGCAATCAAAAAAGTGATTTAATAATAGCGTGTCGGTGTGCCGTATGGTGTAAAGAACAGCACCATCCCATATCGTCCCGTGGGTGTCGTAAGAGGCGACTAAGGGACTTACCAGAGAATGGGCAGCAGCGTTCTCTGTGCCTTCGTAACAACCATACTGCGATCGCCAACCCGCCTGCCAAGCGTAGCGATTATGACTAATTCCCCCCCTTCTGGGGGAGGCCTATGTCCAGCAATGGACGTTTTTTGGCTGAGATGATGATGATGATATGTGTTTTTTTGTATGGTTGGGTTATATCAAATTCCTTGTTCCCAGTAGTATTGCATAGTGTTACTGGGTTTTTTCTATCAGGCATGTCTCAGTAGCAGAAACGGAGTCTGGATTTGTGCCCATTTGATGGCAATAGGCTCGTCCTTAGATTAATACATGGGACATAAACATATCAGGTGAAATGTGGGTGTACTAGTGTAGGTACACCTCAGCCTAACTCTTCGGCGATCATAGTCGTGATGTTATGTTGTTCCCAGTATGTGGAACGTTTCTCGCAAAGTAATTAGATAGGTTATGTACCGATTTTGAGATCGGGGTTTCACAAATTTTAAACAGGGTGGTGCCGACAATACGACAATAAATGAAACCACTGGTAGTTCTAGTTCATAGGAACATTTTTAAACTATCAAATAAATCCTAACACCACCGTGGTGCCGACGATACGACAATACCTACATAAATGTCTTTGCCAAATTCTTTCGTTACATTTTATTTCCACACGTTAATCGATGCAAATTATTCCTTAGGTTAGTAAACCAATATTTCTTTGTAAATTGTAATTATATCGTTTACAGTTTTATGCTACTTAGTTTTATTGTTTTTTCTACATTTTTTTATTTTGGTGTTAAAATTTATTTGATAGTTTAATAATGTTCCTATGAGCTAGAACTACCAGTGGTTTCATTTATTGTCCTGTATAGGAGGTATAGACAAGTTCTATCGTTTTCCAGAAGTACTTATTGATACACCACTCTAGTGTATCATCCAGATATCCAACATCCAAAACAAAACTGATTTGACCTTTGATTTGTTTGGACGTACCTTTTTTCTTCCAATCCTGCCTGCGACACCATCAAATAACCCCTCCCGCTCTTGGGCAGAGTGAAAGGGAGCGTCAGACTTCTACCGACTAAAAACCTTCTTAGCCCTTCATGTCGAGGCCGCGGTATCTCTTTCGAACAACCCGCAGCCCCGACGGGCGGCAGGACGTACCTCAAAGGTAATTACAAGTTTACCAGACAGTATCAAAACAACTTGTATATCAAACCTAACTGGAACTGAACCAACAATTAACTATGATCTAATTAATAACCACAAGGCTATGATTAGAATCAATGCGAACGTTCTCACGTTAGAGATTTAATTGTTATGATTAATCTATATTGTGACGGGTGGACTGCTTTGTGGGATAAGAGAGGGTATATGGAGAGGGAGAAAGGTGGAGTATGTGCTGTTCTGTGTAAAATGGTGCATCACAAAGTTTTAAAGCGATTTGCTCATCATCATCATTTACAGCCTGAATTTATCCACTGCTGGGTATAGGCCTCCCTTTTCTTGAGTCAATCCTCCTGGTTCTGTGCTAGCCTCATCCAGATTTTTCCCCCGATGGCAACTATGTCGTCTGCTGACTCGTTTTACTGCGTTAAAAAATGTCCACATTTTGTTGCATAATATGGCATTTCAATGGTAGGTATTGCCTCGCTCATTTAAAAACGAAATTCATAATTATGCATTGATCATTAGGGGATCTGCTAGTTCATGTATTTCATTGTTTTTCGTACCTAAGAAACAAAAAAAGAAGAAAGGAAACATATTTATCTAAGGACGGTGAAGACATAGATAAAAATTACCATCTTTAATGCATTTTCTGTGATGGTTTTCCTGATCTAAACTTTCTAATGCACGAGACAGTAGGAGCAAAAATGAAAGACTTCACTACGATTTCGCCACTAGCTTTTTTTTTCGCTTGACTAGATTCAAAATCTTCTTCAAATTTTCTTTCTTATTCATTTATTATTTGGTAATAATCGTGGATTCTACTTCTCAAGTCAATAAGTTGTTAGCAAGTATCCAACCGTAAACTGTTGCTAAGAGAATAAAGCAAGGAGTTCCATAAAATCATCACTATCACCCAAAATATTGTTTATTCCAAATATTTAGTTCACTATCAACGCCTCTCTATCAATTACTTTGCATAAACTTCCGGCACGAAATCTTAATAAATATTTTACAGTTATTTTAAACAACCGAAACTTCCCTTGAAAAATATCCGCCATTTTTCTTAACGCACCTCAATTAAGCGAATGTCCTGTATGAACATAATGATTAATACAAAACATATAGATAAACAATACTCTATATTCCTGGGCGGTGCACTCGAAATAAATCAAACTGTGTGCGTAGGTGGCCAGCGCAGGCGCAACCCGCAATTACCAATTAACCTCGCGTTATATTCATGTTCGAAATTCAAAATTCAAATTCATTCGGTCATACCCCGTCGAACGAGACAGACGTCTAAAATGGTGGCGTGAAATCGGTGCGCCATTTTTTCGTGGAATTAATTTCAGTTTGGTTGGTACGGTCGTACGCAAAAGGAGTAATGTAAGTTATTGGACAAAAAAATACATTAATTTATGTAATGTAAGCGGTCCCTGAGAGTTGATAGATCCTATCGTAAATAGCAACTTTAACTATGACGACAAAAATCCTGTCCCCGCTGAAAAGCTTTCAAATGTGCATCATTCTATCGGCAGTCAGGTGCATGTTGGCCTTTGATGTAGAATAGTAGACCGTATGAGATCTATAGAGGGCTTTAAAGATAACAATAAAGGAGCTCGTGGCTTAATAATAACTGCCACTCGGGTCGATCTTTAGGTTAAGCCACGCTTGCTTAGGTTGGTTTGTGGATGGGTGACCGCGCATTACAAACCGAGTTTCCCCCGTCCCTCCGAAAGCACGTTAAGCTGTTGGTCCCGGCTGCTACTTAAAGATCTTTGGCACTGTATTGCCAGAATTTAGTTTGGTGGCCTTCGCATCAGTCTTCTTAGGCAGGAAAAAACAGAGGTGGTACCTAACAACGACGTTTAATCAGTTCCTCGGCGGCTTTTATGGGAACGTACTATACTTACAGCCAATATAGCCCATGACACTGGCGAAGTTGTTTCGGCTCCGAAGTTGGACTTCTTATTCTGCCACCTGCAGTCGTTACTGTAGTAGGTAGTCAGTGACCTGAAAGTCTGACAACCAGTCTTACCAAATGGGTATTGTATTACTTAGTACTAACTGGGTTGTGGAGGTCAGATAAGCAGTTGCTCAATGTTAAATACTGGTATTCAGTGATCCTCGCTTTCATTTAAAACATCTTTGCTAGCTCTGATACCTGTAACTTTTCTTTTGTTGGTTAATATTGTTGAAATAAAACACAAGTGTAATCCAACGATGCTTTTTATTAAAATCGTTAATTTTTCAAAATAAAATCTCAGACCTAAAAATAAATGTACACTTCTGAATATTCCTTACTACATTAAATATTTACTAAAACTATATCCATAAATTACATTTAGGCTCGATTTCACGTTATCTAATAGAACTAGACATACAATATGGTTTAATAATTCAGGTCTTATATTTGTGTGTATCTAAGGGCTTTCGTCCACGGCGACATTTTGTGGCGATGCTTGTTTCAACGCGCTTATGCATCGCTACACCACGCGTTACTCGCATTTGTAACAAGCGATTTCTAGACGCGTGTCTATATCGATACTGTATCGATGCGCGACTGTTGTATCGATGAATCCATTTTGAAACTGTAGTGATTTCTGTATCGATACAGAAATTCGTATGGACTACAGTTTCCAGTTAGTTCCAGTCAGTTTGCCGAATTGCGTTTTTTTTTTTTTTGCAACTGAATGTCGATACCATTGCGTCGCCATATAGAATAAGTAACCAGTGACAAAACAGCGACGGTATCGCGTTTTACGTTGCCATCGCCGCAAAAAGTCGTGGTGGACGAGGGCCCTAAGAGCATGTTTCCACAAGCTAGGATTCGTGATAAACATCTAATACTGTACGATAGCAATTTGATAGTGGATACAGTAATGTGAGTCGTATCGCGATTGCGATTCGCGATTTGTTACAAGTAAAATGCCCGCTAAGAGCAAGATTAAAGTTAATAGTACATACAGATTTATAATTATTTCATAAAATATTTTTATAAGAATCTAGGCTGTGGAAATATTTTTGTATGTTACATAAGTATAAAAGAGCATATCTCTAAGTTTTTTTTTAATAATTATTATGATAGGATTATAAATACGTCTAATTTTACAATAAAGAGGCCATCGAAAACTGTTTTTAATAAAATTACAAAAAAATGGTGGAAGTTTACTAAAAAAATATCCACAAAAATTTCGTTTTTCTGAAAATATATTTTTACAAAGTTGCCAAAATTTTTGAAGTCGCCTAAATTGGTGGGATATGCAATCCATTTCTTTTTTTTTAAATCTAATATAGATTTAGCACCATAACACTAAAGAGTATTCAAAACAACAACAATCATGGAACTTAAACTTATGGTATTCTTATTAAATGCAAATTAAAAACTAAATTATTAGGATGTCATGTTAAATAATAATAATTCTCTGTTTTATCACACTTTATACTCTACAAAACTAACAATAAATTATGTTGCAAACAAGTTACAGCTTTTTATTTACATAAAATGTACCTATATAGGTATTTTGTATAACACATCACTTTGAAATACATGCGGTCTCTAAGGTTTATTGTTAAAATATTATTTGTGATACAATTTGTGATATTGTCAAGCAATACTATCAATACTATACATAGATTTAGTGTTGATAAAAATAATTGTTCAATACAAATAAGTAAATTAATGACTGTGTAAAATCATCGGCAAACCAACCATGTAAAACATTGCTAATAAAATTGGTCAGGCGTTATAATTTTTTACTGTAAAATGAGTTTGGTAAAAGTAAATACCTACAAAATTATTATGTGAACAAAATTTTACAAAGTTTACTAAGTATGATTATGTCATACATAATTTTATTGATAAAATATACAGACAGACATGTTTCTTTGATTCTACTCAACTATTGAAATATGATTTGTCTACTTTCTTATTTTCTCATAGTATTGATTTAGGCCTAAGACTTACAATTAATACCGTCTACTTTTTTTTTGATTTTACTATGACATATTATAAAATACCTACTTTTTGAACCAACTTATACTTTTTATTTTTGGTGAAGCAGATATAATGTAACTTTTATCAAAATCAGATATTTCATACTGTTGATAATAATATTATTATCAACCTGTACTTATTTCTCTGTCATATTTTTTAAATGAATCGTTTTTTTGTTGTTAAAATTTTAATTTCCAAATATTTCGATATATTAACATTTTTTTATTCTAGTTTCAAAACATTTTTATATCTTTCCCTGATCGTAAACACTTCTAATTCCGGTGTCAATTTCCCTAAACTTTCTGAAGACCCTGATTTTCGATTTCGCCGTTCCATCGTTTTCCTTGTGACCTTCATTCTTCTCAGTGACGTTTCTAGGTTTTCAATCTGCCATGAGGTCACTGAGGTCAGGTCAGCTGCCTCTGCTTAATTTCCTCCCCCTACGTTGGGTGTTTTCACGAAGTAAGTTGTTAGTGTGCCCTTACCTTTGACGTATGTGGGACCTCGACATTCGCAAATGTAGCCAGCGTTCATTAGTACCCTGTAAAAGAAAACATTTTACCATTCAACATATTCTATTAACTTGTAAAATGTGGTTAATAGCTGTTTTGGTCCTCGGACTTAAAATCTGTTTACTTCTTGGTTTCTCCTTCGAATGCCGGATATTGTGCTCAACCTTTTTTTAGTTGAAAAGTTACAAGAAACTTAGACAAAAAAGGACTCGATAAAATACTGTCTCGGCAATATTAATAAAAGGCATCAACACTAACTTAGCAGTATCCTCGGTGACCTGTATCCTGCCCATGATGCCGGTGGAGTCCATCCTGGAGGCCACGTTGACGGTGTTCCCCCAGATGTCGTACTGCGGCTTCTGTGCGCCCACCACTCCCGCTATCACGGGGCCGTGGTTCAGTCCTGGGGGATTCAACTATTATTAAGTAATGAATAAATGTATGAACGTGAACGAGGCAAAAGGAGTAGGTATGTAAGGATCGTAGAAATAGGCGTGAGTTTATTTAACTATAATATGTATGTTATTTTTTTGGATACCACAAACGAGGTGTGGGACATCAGCTAGAAGGACCGATGACATAAGAAAAGATGGCTGGGACAGATTGGATACGGAGGGCGGAGGGAAGGCTGTTGTGGTGCTAGAGAGAACCTATGTCCAGCTGTGGGCTGCAAATTCTGCGATGGGCTTATTTGATGAGGTAGGTAATAAAAGTTATGATAACTTTTTGCTTGAAGATTGTTAAGACTGTGGACGTTACCTACTCCGTATGGCTATATTATGAATATAAGTAGTTCAAACATACAAGGTTTTAATACTATTGGGGTACTTAATAGCTTTTATTACGTAAATAGTTTTCTGAAATAAATCTTAAGTGTATGTCATTGCGGTAAACGCCATCTATGCGGACATCACAGAGGTTGTGCACTACATGTGCAATCACTACTGCCATCTGTCGTTGCCTAATGAAACGTCAACAAACTGAAGAAAGCTCCCGACTCTAAAGTTCGACGGTAGGTACAACGCAGTGGAGCATTTGGCGTTTATGAACTTTGCTGAAGATGTCGCCATGCGTTGAATAAGACGCTTGGTAAATTACTATCGGTGTTTTAATTTAACATGCGTGTTGATAGATGGAAAGGGAGAGGAACGCCAAAGGATATAATATATTCCTGAGGAATGAAATAAAAGAAGAAGGAGTAAATAAGGTAACGGTTGAGAGAGAACTAGAGGAGAACTGAACTAAAAAAACATGTTGCACGTGTGTGCAACATGTTTTTTATCCTATATTATATATATTATATCATTTGGTTGTTCTCTTTATATTTGGGAAATAGGCGAGAAGATGATGATGAAGAATTCATCATCTGCCTAGCCTTTTCCCAACTATGTTAGGGTCGGCTTCCAGTCTAACCGGATGCAGCCGAATACCAGTATTTTACATGGAGCGACTGCCTATCTGACCTCCACAACCCAGTTAATACTAGGTAATACGATACTCTTTGGTAAGACTGGATGTCAGAATTTCAGGTCACTGACTACCTGTAACGACTGCCAAAGATCTATATATGGCAGCCAACCAACAGCTTAACGTGCTTTCCGAGGCACGGAGGAAACTCGGTATGTCGGGCGGTCCGACCACAGACCGACCTAGGTAAGCACAGCTTTACCTAAAGATCGACCCGAGTGGCAGTTCTTATTAAGCCACGAGCACCTCATTATGTTGAAAAATTATCGACGCGAAAAACTTTTACCACGGATGCAGCTGATATCTTTTAAACTATTTAGCAATGACATAGTTAGATATTAAGTTAAAGGAAATTTTCTTACCTATCCTAAGTTTGAACCTTTGGAAGGATTCCCTGTTGATCTGGTCCAGTATCGTCATGAGAGCAATCGCGAACTCCACTAGAATAGCTACCGTGTGCTCCTCTTTACTTGTCGCATCCTGGAATTGAAAGCACCCGATTTAATTGCAAACAGACACATTACTCCACAAGATCTCTCTATCGCAACAATCTTTAAGTGTTAGCTGATGAAATGTATTCAAAAATTCTTGTGCATTTGTATGTTTGCATCCTTATTAAGAAATGATTAATCAAGATGAGTTAATAGTGCAAAACTATTTAAGAAGAGAAGAAAAACTCAAATCGTTTTACAAATGCGAATAGATCAGTCAGATAAAGTTTTTCGCACTTATGTTCATTTGAACTATGGTGAGTTGCAGCACAGTATGTTGCACAAGCGTTAATAACACATCCTTTAGTCAACCTCACGTAGTGCACTCGACCAGTCATTTAGTGCAGCACTGACGAGAGATATCTGCAGGGCAATTGCGTATATTTTTAAATGTCAGTGGCTATCATAGTGTCCATCGAATAACTGTCAAATGGTTCCATTTTGTACCAAACCATAACCATTTGACAGTTAATCGATGGACACTATGATAGCCACTGACATTTAAAAAGATACGCAATAGCCCTGCTGGTCTCCACCACCAATTCAGGAAATACCATGATGAAGCAGATGTAGGTAAAAAGCAACTTGCCCTAAATAAGTTGAAAAAGAACAAGAAGAAGAGAACGAGATTATATATTACTAGCTGATGCCCGCGGCTTCGCCCGCGTGGATGTCGGTCAGATTATACACTAAAACCTTCCTCTTGAATCACTCTATCTATTAAAAAAAACCGCATCAAAATCCGTTGTGAAGTTTTAAAGATTTAAGCATACATAGGGATATAGGGACAGATAAAGCGACTTTGTTTTATACTATGTAGTGATGATACGTTAAGTACTTACATTTTGTTCCTCTTTGCCGGGTCTTAGTCCAGAAGCGATCATGTATGTGCTTCCTATTGTCTTTATTTTCTCTATACAGCTGAATTTTGGTTTCAGGAGTAGCTGAAAACATATATTATTATATTCATTTTTAACTTTGTATAATTGTTTCTAATGTATCAATTTTAAAGTATTTTTATCATTTTTTATTTTTATTATTGTTGTTGTTGATTTTTCTTTGTTACTGCTATCAATTATTAATGGTATTTTGTTCTTTTTTATTAGAGTCGCAACATTTTTATTTTAGTAGGTTTTTTTTATATTTTGCAAAATATTTTAGAATTTTAAAATGTGTTTGTTTATATTTTCGAGCGTATGGCACTCGTGGGCAGCAGCTGAAAATCATCGTCAGGTGGTGCTCATTGTGTTGCCATCTGTCAATAAGCTGAGCACAATTTTCTTTCTTTCTTTCATATTTTAAACTGCTTTACACTGAACATACCATGATTGTGCAATCTTCTAAGTTCTTTACTATCTACTTCGGTAATGCTCTTAACCTTTCAAATGCCGGAACGTAGATCTACGCGAGACACAATGGCTTTTTAATTGTGTCTAATTACACGGCATACGAAAGGTTAATACAACAACTGGAGGTAGACAAAGATTTCGTCAGATAATTTTTGTATGATGTCAATTTATTGTTCTAGGCCTTTATTGAAAAAACACAGGACTCTCTCGTAAGTCGAGTGGTCGCAAGAGTGACTGCTGAGCATGACCTCCTAGTTACGATTCCCAGGTCGGGTAACCGTTGTTGGAATTTTCCGTCAGAAATTTCTCAGTACCAGCCACAGATTTATTTATTTATTTAAACTTCATGTACAAGAGTGGTACATAGGCAGACTTAATGTCACAAGGCAAGGAGTTCTCGAATTGTGTCCAGTTCATGGCGGGCCTCCGATTAAAACATAATTATTCACCAACGTGGGTGTGACTGCCTCGTTGGTCTAGTGGTCGCAAGCGCGACTGCTGAGCCTGAGGTCCTGGGTTCGATTCCCGGGTCGGACAAAGTGTTATTGGCTTTTTCCATCAGGAATTTATCAGTAACAGCCACGGAGTCTGGATTTGTGCCCGGTTGATGGCAATAGGCTCGCCCCCTATTACATGGGACTTAAACATAACTGGCGAAATGTGGGTGTACTATTAGGTACACCTCTGCCTAACCCTTCGGAGGTTACAGGCGTTATGTTATGTGGTGTTATGTTAAGTGGGTGTAGGTAATATTACGTAAACGTCTGCCTAACCCGTCGGGAATTACAGGTGTCATGTTATGATTAACAGGTCCTATACTTTTATTTATACTGAAAATCAGGTAACATACATAAAAAAAAAAAAAAATACATACACACAAACATATAACCTCCTCCTTTTTTGAAGTCGGTTAAAAACGGGATATTTACCATGTTTACTTATTGTTTCGAGTTCCCGATATTTCGGCGCTGTTACAAGCACCATGATCACGGATAAACGCGCGCGCGGATCGCGGTGCTTGTGACCATGTCAGTTTAAAATCTTAGGTCCTATACTACTTCTGGATTTCTTACAATGATTATTTCGAAACCTTACCTTATCAAAATCACAAATAATTTCATTGAGCAGCCGCAAGCACTCCAAGCCTTGTTTATTGACATCAGTTTCGTCGTAGAACTCTTTGTAGTTCGGTATCGACGCGAACATCACGGCTATCGTTGAGTACCTCTCGTGGTACAACTCGGCCTGCAAGAAGAAATTAGTTGGGTTTAAGGATCGCAGACTTACTGCCGCACTCAGAGAACTTTAATGATTACTTAGCCCATCACTTACTGCGGTACTCAGAGATATTTAATGATTACTTAAGCCGTCACTAAGTAAAGATTTGACATACTTTTGTATGACAAAACTGTCAAAACCTTTACTAAGTGATGGCCTAAGTAATCATTAAAGCTCTCTGAGTGCGGCAGTTAGTAAAGGTTTTGACAGTTTTGTCATATAAAATTATGTCAAATCTTTATTAAGTGACGGCTTAAGTAATCATTAAATATCTCTGAGTACCGCAGTTTAAGGTATAAATTAAAGGCAGTTTTCATCATCATCAGTCTATAATGTTCCCACTGCAGAGAGTCAGGCTTCCTCTCTAGGAGAGGGATGGGATATAATCCACCACGCGGGCCCAGTGCGGGTTGGTAGATGTCACATGTCTTCGAATCTTTGGTTCTAAGACATGCCGGTTTCCTCACGATGTTTTCCTTCACCGTTTTGAGAGCAGCGTTGATGAAATAAATTACACAAGATAATGCGCCTGCCTGGGTTCGAACTGTTTGTACGATTAAGTCGGGGCTGCCACCACTGGGCCACCGCTGGTCTTAAGGGCAGTTTTAAGCTTAGATACATTTAAGACTAACCTCAGATGCAACGTTGGTCAGGAAATGTTCTGCGACGTGAGCTGGTAGTATGTTCTCTAGAAGAATCTAGAACGAAAAATAGTGTAAGCAATGGTTAAATAATAATGTTGGCAAATAGATGGGTTACTGATTTTAGTTGAGGTTGAAAAATATCAACCAAAAAAAATCGATCTCTGTTTGTAATGTCAAAGTAACAGCTTTTTACTGAATGCACATGGAAGTATTTACGGTACTTTTAACAAAAACACATTATTTGTATGTCTGTTCATCTCTAAAACGGCTGAACCATTTTTGACAGGACTTTTAGAAACAGATACCAGATGTTATAAGAAGTAACATAGCCTACTTTTATTTTAGGGAAGGATAATACGGTATTTAACTAAAAAAATCTAATTAGTCCGTCAGATAGATTTCCAAAAAATATTGGACACGTATTTTTTCTTTTTTCACGTAAACAAACAATGAAGACGATTTAGTGCTTTGAAAACTCGTGTGACGTCATATTCTAAGACTTTAGTATGACATTTTTTACCGGTGAGTGACGTCACAACAAAAATTGACGAAAATTTCAAAGATTTGAGTGGGGCTCAAATCTTCGTCAATTTTTATTGATTTGATAAAACAAAAAATACGTGTCCAATATTTTCAGATAATCTTAAATAGAGTCATATTTTATTTAGTCAGTAAACTATTGTTACGTTAAAAAATGAAAAATCCAATATTTTACAATAATTTCAGGGCAACAGCTAGTCAAGTCATTAAATAATTCATGTCCAAACCCACCTTATTGATCCCCCTCATAGTTTCCACCTCCTCCTGTTCGAACTTGAGCTTATCCTTCCACAGGAAGTCAGTGCGTGACGTGAACTCTATCTGCCGGTCCAGGACATGCAGCAACGCAGCCAGGAACACCAACACCATGCCAGCTTTTGTGGCGTAGGCTAGCATTGTGAATCTGGAATACGACGAAAACATGTTTAAAAAATCTTAAACAACTTACGGGGCATATGTAATTTAAATGATTTCAGGCTTAATCAATGAATCAAATCGTGTCGCACATAGATGTAATGTGATGAAGTCACGTATGAGGATACGTGACTTCATCACATTACAATAGGTTCCTATTTATAACCACTCTTTCGTTCAAATCTGATTAAATACATACTACCTGCATTTTAAGTAGTAGACAAATAATTCATTAGTCCACTTACAAAGTATACTTAAAGGTAATGGGTGTAAAAGCACTCATGACGAAGCTGGATGACTTTATTGTTCTTACAGTTGTTGTGACCATTTTTTTTTATAATGGAACAAACCGGTTAACCTTCTAGTTTCGGAGTTACAACCATAAGGTCAACTGCCCAATTCATCATCTAAAAATATTATTATATTCTATACTTATACAGTTTTATTCTATCAAATGTTTAAAGTCCATTTCACGAAAGAAGTCCCGCGGACAATTGTGGAACTAAATTTAACAGATCGGCCATGTTGTCGTTTGTCGATGTTATCAAGGTGCGTTTGTTGTGGTAGATATTTTGTTAGTTTATTATTGGATTAGTGCGTTATAAGGTTTATTTACGATGCCAAAAGTTGTGAAACAACATTATGTCGCGCGACATACAGCGCTGCGTCTGCGGGACTTCTTTCGTGAAATGGACTTTACTCACTCATTCTCCAAATCCTTGATCTGATACTCATAGAACAGCTCAGCGGACGCGAACAGCGTGATGTGGCACACGAGAGTGATCAGCATCAAAACCAGTTTGAGTACGAAGCCAACTCGCAGGAACACTGATATGGAGGCTAGCGTCAGAACTGAGCTGTAGAGGTAACTCTGGAAATTGCAAAAAAAAACATGGTTTAAAAAATGATTTTAGTCTTTTACTTGTTTTGTTTTATAAAAACAGTTTCAACCTTGTTAGTATCTTTATCTAATAGCCCCTAACCTTGTAATGGGGATGTTTACTGACTAAAAATATAATATATGATTCTAATTAGTCCGTCTGTTAGATTATCGAAAAATATTGGATACGTATTTTTTGTTTTACCAAATCAATAAAAATTGACGAAGATAAAAGGCGTCAAAGATTTGAGTGGGGGATAATGACGTCACTCACCGGTAAAAAATGTCATACTAATGTCTTAGAATATGACGTCACACGAGTTTTCAAAGCACTGTATCGCATTCATTGTTTGTTTTACGTAAAAAAAGAAAAAATACGCGTCCAATATTTTTTGGAAATCTATCTGACGGACTAATTAGATTTTTTTTGTTATTATTATGACCAACTTGCATGTGGTTGCTCAAAATCACACTGCACAATGAAAGTTGGTTCTTAATTCACCTAAACCACTTGAACGGGTCAAAAATATAAGAGGCACAAAAACTAAAAAAAATTAGGTTGTCATTGAAAAAACAATGAATAAGTTTTTACTGCCGTACTCAGAGATATTTAATGATTACTTATGCCGTCACTTAGTACTTAAAGATTTGACATACTTTTGTATGATGAAACTGTCAAAACCGTTACTTAGTGATGGCCTAAGTAATCATTAAAGCTCTCCGAGTACGGCAGTTACAGACTATTAAGGCCGTTGCGTTGCTAAAATCCCAAAAACGACGTATGTTTAAAGAAATTTGTTGAGGAATCCTTCCGTACGATTTTCATATAAAAAATATATGTTATACTTAAAGTCATCACAAATAATTCGTATTGTTTAAAATTTTAATAAACCTTCACATTATTTAATAAAAAATCGTAGTATGTCTTAACCTAAATCGAATTTTGTCTCTGTAACGGCTGAATAGTTCGGTATGAATTTTATACCCAAAAATACGTAGTGATGTATTTAACAATCCGTATTATTTATTTTCTCTGATTTGTAATAAAATTTTAAAATAATAAATTAATTCCCGACATTTTGAGGCAAATGCGGCGCAAAACCCGTCGCGCATACTTCGAACGCGCTGCGCCAGTGTCTCGATGACTGTTGTCACGGGTGGACTGCACGCATGTCATTACTTCACAAATAAAATTCAAAAGTTCACGTTTTTAATGTTTTCTGAATTAAAACATATTGTAAATTGTATAGTTATCAATATTTCGTAAAATAAGAACAGAAAATAAGTTTGTAAATATATTTAAAGTAGTTTGTAATTTCGTTTTGTTGTTTGCACCTATCATAGACTAAGCTGACTATGCCTATAAACGTAAAGTGACGCGTGGCCGAGCTCTCCAAAACTATTGGTAAATTACCTACGTTTCTTAGTAGATATTTTGGTATATAGATATATCTATGATATTATTTTAATTTTGGACTGCCTCGTTGGTCTAGTGATCGTAAGCACGATGCTGAGCATGAGGTCCTGGGTTCGATTCCCGGGTCGGGCAAAGTGTTATTGGGTTTTTCCATCAGGAAATTATAAGTAACAGCCACGGAGTCTGGATTTGTGCCCGGTTGATGGCAATAGGCTCGCTCCTATTATATGGGACTTAAACATAACTGGCGAAATGTGGGTGTACTATAAGGTACACCTCTGCCTAACCCTTCGGGAATTACAGGCGTGATGTTATGTTATCTAACTATTTTGTCTTGAGATTTTCGTTTGATGGAAGATGGAGATCTAAATGACTGATGATGTCTCGTACCTAATGATGGTCTCTCATACTACATGATACATTTTGAAGGTCTGATGAAGACCAGGTAACTGCTTATCGGTTCTCAGTCACGGAAATAGTCAGAATGCTCGAACTTTCAGCTTTTATCTCATTGAGCACGGATGCTACTACATGATACATTTGGAAGGTCTGATGATGATCAGCTAAGTGCTTATCGGTTCTCAGTGACGGATGTAGTTAGAATGACCTAGCTTTCAGATTTTATCTTATTGAGCACGGATGCTACTACATGATACAATTTGAAGGTCTGATGATGACCAGCTAAGTGCTAATTGGTTCTCATTGACGGATATAGCTAGAATGACCTAGCTTTCAAATTTTATCGATCTGAGCACGGATGCTACTACATGATACATTTTGAAGGTCTGATGATGATCACCTAAGTGCTTATCGGTTTTCAGTGACGGATGTAGTTAGAATGACCTAGCTTTCAAATTTTATCTTATTGAGCACGGATGCTACTACATGATATATTTTGAAGGTTTGATGATGACCAGCTAAGTGCTTATCGGTTCACAGTGACGGATATAGCTAGAATGACCACCATCTGGTAAATGGCACCATCAGTCTCCAAGGCCTCTTCGAGCTCTTTCGAATGAGTTCACACACGACGGTTCTACGTGGTGCCATCAATGAGATCCTATACTTACCTTCGGAGTCTACCATCAGGTAGCTAGTATCATCAGTCTCCAAGGCCCCCTCGAGCTCTTTCAAATGAATCCAAACACGATGGTTCTACTCAGTGCCGTCAATGAGATCCTATACACCACCTTCGGAGTCCACCATCAGGTACGAGACATTATCAGTCATCCAGATCTTCATCTTCCATCAAACGAAATTCTCAAGACAAAATAATTAAAACGATAAAACAATTAACACCATTAAAACAATAACATACATTACATAACATCGCGCCTGTAATCCCCAAAGGGTTAGGCAGAGGTGTACCTAATAGTAGGCGTGATGTTATGTTATGTATGTTATTATTTTAATGATTTTAATTCAAGCAAAAAACAATTGTGGTCGTTCTTGTAGCACGGATGCTACTACATGATATATTTTGAAGGTCTGATGATGACCAGCTAAGTGCTTATCGGTTCTCAGTGACGGATGTAGATAGAATGACTTAGCTTTCAGATTTTATCTTATTGAGCACGGATGCTACTACATGATACATTTTGAAGGTCTGATGATGACCAGCTAAGTGCTAATTGGTTCTCAGTGATGGATATAGCTAGAATGACCTAGCTTTCAAATTTTATCGATCTGAGCACGGATGCTACTACATGATACATTTTGAAGGTCTGATGATGACCAGCTAAGTGCTAATTGGTTCTCAGTGACGGAAATAGCTAGAATGACCTAGCTTTAAAATTTTATCGATCTGAGCACGGATGCTACTACATGATACATTTTGAAGGTCTGATGATGATCAGCTAATTGCTTATCGGTTCTCAGTGACGGATGTAGTTAGAATGACTTAGTTTTCAGATTTTATCTTATTGAGCACGGATGCTACTACATGATACATTTTGAAGGTCTGATAATGATCAGCTAAGTGCTTATCGGTTCTCAATGACGGATGTAGATAGAATGACTTAGCTTTCAGATTTTATCTTATTGAGCACGGATGCTACTACATGATTCATTTTGAAGGTCTGATGATGATCAGCTAAGTGCTTATCGGTTCTCAGTGACGGATGTAGTTAGAATGACCTAGCTTTCAGATTTTATCTCATTGAGCACGAATGCTACTACATGATACATTTTGAAGGTCTGATGATGACCAGCTAAGTACTTATCGGTTCACAGTGACGGATATAGCTAGAATGACCACCATCAGGTAAATAGCACCATCAGTCTCCAAGGCCTCTTCGAGCTCTTTCAAATCAGTCCACACACGACGGTTCTACGTGGTGCCATCAATGAGATCCTATACTTACCTTCGGAGTCTACCACCAGGTAGCTGGTATCATCAGTTTCCAAGGCCTCCTCGAGCTCTTTCAAATGAGTCCAAACACGATGGTTCTACTCAGTGCCGTCAATGAGATCCTATACCCACCTTCGGAGTTTACCATCAGGTACGAGACATCATCAGTCATCCAGATCTTCATCTTCCATCAAACGAAATTCTCAAGACAAAATAATTAAAAGCGATAAAACAATTAACACCATTAAAATAATAACATACATTACATAACATCACGCCTGTAATCCCTGAAGGGTTAGGCAGAGGTGTACCTAATAGTAGGCGTGATGTTATAATTATGTATCTTATTATTTTAATGGTGTTGAGACCTCGAGGACGCCTTGGAGACTGATAATGTCATTTACCTGATAGTGGACTCCAAAGGTAAGTAAAGGATCTCATTGACGGCACTGCGTAGAATCGTCGTGTTTGGACTCATTTGAAAGAGCTCGAGGCCTTAGAGACTGATGATGCCATTTACTTGACGGTGGACTTCGAAGGTGGGGACAGGATCTCATTGACAGCGCTGCGTAGAACCATCGTGTTTGGACTCATTTGAAAGAGCTCGAGGAGGCCTTGGAGACTGATGGTACCATTTACCTGATGGTGGTCATTCTAGCTATATCCGTCACTGTGAACCGATAAGCACTAAGCTGGTCATCATCAGACCTTCAAAATGTATCATGTAGTAGCATCCGTGCTCAATAAGATAAAATCTGAAAGTTAGGTCATTCTAACTACACCCGTCACTGAGAACGGATAAGCACTTAGCTGATCATCATCAGACCTTCAAAATGTATCATGTATTAGTATCCGTGCTCAGATCGATAAAATCTGAAAGCTAAGACATTCTAACTACATCCGTCACAGAGAACCGATAAGCACTTAGCTGATCATCATCAGACCTTCAAAATGTATCATGTAGTAGCATCCGTGCTCAATAAGATAAAATCTGAAAGTTAGGTCATTCTAACTACACCCGTCACTGAGAACCGATAAGCACTTAGCTGATCATCATCAGACCTTCAAAATGTATCATGTAGTAGTATCCGTGCTCAGATCGAAAAAATTTGAAAGCTAGGTCATTCTAACTATATCCGTCACTGAAAACCAATTAGCACTTAGCTGGTCATCAACAGACCTTTAGAATATATTATGTAGTAGCATCCGTGCTACAAGAACGACTACAATTGTTTTTTGCTACAATTTTTTTATCGCTAAAAGCGATAAAACAATTAAAATCATTTAAATAATAACATACATAACATAACATCACGCCTACTATTAGGTACACCTCTGCCTAACCCTTTGGGGATTACAGGCGCGATGTTATGTAATGTATGTTATTGTTTTAATGGTGCTAATTGTTTTATCGTTTTAATTATTTTGTCTTGAGAATTTCGTTTGATGGAAGATGGAGATCTGGATTACTGATGATGTCTCGTACCTAATGGTGGACTCCGAAGGTGGGTATAGGATCTCATTGACGGCACCGAGTAGAACCATCGTGTTTGGACTCATTTGAAAGAGCTCGAGGAGGCCTTGGAGACTGATGATACTAGCTACCTGATGGTAGACTCCGAAGGTAAGTATAGGATCTCATTGATGGCACCACGTAGAACCGTCGTGTGTGGACTCATTTGAAAGAGCTCGAAGAGGCCTTGGAGACTGATGGTGCCATTTACCTGATGGTGGTCATTCTAGCTATATCCGTCACTGTGAACCGATAAGCACTTAGCTGGTCATCATCAGACCTTCAAAATGTATCATGTAGTAGCATCCGTGCTCAATAAGATAAAATCTGAAAGCTAGGTCATTCTAGCTATATCCGTCACTGAGAACTAATTAGCACTTAGCTGGTCATTATCAGACCTTCAAAATTATCATGTAGTAGCAACCGTGCTCAGACAGATAAAATTTGAAAGCTAGGTTATTCTAACTACATCCGTCACTGAGAACCGATAAGCACTTAGCTGGTCATCATCAGACCTTCAAAATGTATCATGTAGTAGCATTCGTGCTCAGTTAGCTGAAAGCTGGAGCATTCTGACTATTTCCGTGACTGAGAAGCGATAAGCAGTTACCTGGTCTTTATCAGATCTTAAGAATGTATCGTAGGAGTACCTGTGCTCAGTGAAATAACTAATGAAAGCTAGGTTATTACTTCATTAGTCAAAGTGTATAATTTATTATTAAATATTTTATTCATACATTATGATGTAGGTACTCCAAGAGAAACAAAATATGTTAGGCAAATACGATGACCACTCTGCGACACATTTCTGTTCTTTGGTACGTTTTTCTGTAGTACAGTCGTTTGCCGGTAGGGGCCGAAAAATAAACAAAAGCCAGTACAGAGGTCAAATCGTCAAAGTCATCCACTGCTGTGATCCCCTTAAATAAACATGTGCCTTTATCTCTCTTGTTAACTTGACTAAAACGTGAAAAAAAAACTATTAATATACTGTGAATTTCGCCCTACACTTTGTACGCGTGCACGAATTCTCTAACCCAGAAACAACGAAGGCAGATAGAACAATAACTCTAAATAGTCTACTACTAATGATTTACAAATTAGTCATAACCTAGCCACCTAACTTCCCAACATCCAGCTGATCCTTGTTAGTTAAACTTATCTAAACTACCGTCACTTACAAAATAACTTACAGGTGCAGAATCAACATCGTTGTGTATATGGAACCGCCCCAGGTCGTTGTGTTCAGTGAAGTTGTACTCCGTCCAGTTTGAGCTGCCGTTACTTCGCAGGGACATCGGGTAGTCTATTATTACGAACGTTTGGAACTGGAAAAGAAAATGGTGTTGAAATTTTGTATAACAATAAGCTACTTACCTAGAAAAATTTAGCGTTGGCCTTGGCTAGTTTCAGTCAGACAAATATGTGGAGCATATTTTGTGGTCACACTGAATGTATTTGAAGGGAGGATACTTCCCTGTCTAGGCTGCGGGTTGTTCGCAAGGGATACCGCGGCCTCGACATGAAGGGCTAAGAAGGAACATGGGTGGTTTTTAGTCAGTAGAAGTCTGACACTCCCTTTCGCTCTGCCCAAGAGCGGGAGGGGTTATTTGATGATTTCCCACCCCCCAAAAAAAGAAAAAAAAAAAGGGAGGATACTTTGGAAATGCACGTCATCGTTCTCTAGCAATTCATTTGAGATCGGCGCAGCATGTCTTCTTCTTGCATACTTCTCCATTACTCATCAGATATCTCCTCTCTTGCCATATCATCTTTTGCAAAGTCCATCCATAATTTCTTTGGTCTCCCTCTACTCTTATACCCCTCCACAAAAACTTAAAAAAATACGTTAAATTTATAATATCTTACCAAATTGATAACTGCACATGCGCCTATGAGCAGTACTGACACCGTAAACATCGTCAGCCTTATAAACTGATTGTTAGATACCACCTGAAATATTAAACAAACCTTTATTTGTAGGTACTTTTATTGCTACTTACACGGTTATTGCAAAATTGACATCATAAAGTGCGAAATCAATATGAAAACTTTATACAATCAATCAGGCAGTTAAAAGAACATCTCACTTTAAAGTAAAAATAAGGTAAAATCTGTTTGTATATTTGTTCATTGGTAAGATTGTAAGGAGGGCGTAATCTTCTCGAAACAGTTACCCAGGCCCAGTACAGATGGATTTTAGTCAGTAAGAGTCTGACACTACCTTCTGCTCCGCCCAAAGCGGGGGGAGTCACTTAAAAATTTCCTATGGTTAAAAACAAAAATTGTGGTAATCTTCGGAACTACAAATCCGATTCCGGAAACTCTTTTATTTTTTCCATTGGAAGCTACGTTATTATCACCAAGTGTTATCCCTTTATAAGGTAAAGGGAATATATTTCCCACCATATTTTGCACCTCAAAAATTAAATTATTTGTTCCTGTTACGCATTCTATGATTTTACAGAGATTATTAAAAGATTTATCAATAACTCATTAAATATTCAAAAAACACAAAAAAGTAAAAAAAACTGAATTTTTATTTTCTACTAATTATACCAATGCCTATTTGCCCTTATTTTCCGAGTGCCAGATCGTTATGCCTTATAAAGGGTTATAAGCTGCTTTTCAAACGTTCACGGGGATTCATTTCCGTACATAACAAACAGATTCTAGTTTTGTATATCCTGAACTCACCTGTCCAGGCTTCGTGCAGTTATCAGCATACAAATCATCAGGAACATCAGATATAGGCCGCAATCCTCGCGACATCATGCTGCCATCATACCACGACAGGTATAGGAACACTAGTAAAGTGAAGAGTGTAGGACCGAAGGATGCGTATAGGACCACGCCTCTGGAATGGAGAGATAATGACTGGTTAGTCGTTGTAGCTTCTTCACCTAGAATAAGTGAAATCAGGATTAACATGCTGAAATCAGGATTTGCATGCAGGTGACTTCATTTTCTTTAATGGTATTGGTAAAAAGTGGTGCAGAGTTGGTATCGATGAAAAATATAGGAGAAACTTTTGCCTAGCGGTTTATCAGTCAAAACTAGCTATAGGCACTATTATTTATACTGAAAACGGGATATTTACCATGTTTACTGTTTGTTTCGAGTTCCCGATTTATCTTATACTATATATACTTCAGTTTATCCGTGATCATGGTGCTTGTAACAGCGCCGAAATATCGGGAACTCGAAACAAACAGTAAACATGGTAAATATCCCGTTTTCAGTATAAATAATAGTGCTAGTGACCATGTCAGTTTAAAATCTTATATAGCTATAGGCAGTTTAGCTATAATATATTAGGATAACACAGCCAGAAAGAATCAATTATTGTACCAATAAAGGGAATAATAATTTATTTATTTATCAGAAAACAATGATCCATAATGGTTAGTAACAATTGAAACTTATAAACTATGTTAGTACGCACAAAAATCACATAATAAATATTACAAAATAAAATAGGAATTTAAAAATTAACATCATAAAATTTAAATTATCTCTTTGAAATTGGATTCAGGAATTAAAATAAAATTGTAGTATTAGTCTGTAGGTGAACCATACAGCAGTGGTTCACGTACTGACAGTCGACGCGTTCAGAAATCGCGTTGAATGCAGTCTTGCAGTAATTGTTTAGTGGAGAATTGGTTGAGCGAGATTCACGGATGCGGAAAACAGGACAAGTCTATGTCTAACACTGGACTGGAAATTGACTGATGAGTTTAAAAATCTGTAGTTTCAGTTACATCAATTAATGACATTGTCTTTTTCTTTTTTCAAAACAGACCCACAATAGGTTTCAGAGACGAGAGTGTAGACCAGGAAAAAGAGAGTGTGGTCCTCGGGTACGCTACCACAATACCATAGTGTCCCAAATGAGGCCACTAAAAATATTGGTAATATCTGCGTATAAGAACCCTAAAAATGAAACATGGCTCTTCAATCTATGTGAGCATTATAAAACTCATTTAAAAATATACTTACTGAGGTACAGTCAGCAGCTGTATAAACGCCAACAAGGCGAAGAGCGCGGCTGCGCATGCGACGTTGTACTTGAACTGCGCGTCCGGCTGGTTGCGGTACTGACGCTCCTGACTGACGCTTTTGAACCAGAGGGTCACGCGGTTCATGCCTTCGGAGTTGGTGCTGGAAACAATAGAAGAATAAGACTATCACAGTTAAGGTAGACGTCAAGGTCAAGGTCAGTACAGGAGCTCGTGGCCAAATAATAACAGTTGCTCTTGTCAATCTTCAGGTTGGACGACAATGGATAAACACCTATTACATACCAAATTCCTTCCGTGCCTCGGAAAGCACGTTAAGTCGTTCCCTGCCCACTGAAGCGGAGTGAGGCTGCGGAGCGGAGAAACGGACAAATATTAACCAATAGGATTGCATACTGGGACCGGAGCGAAGATTTTATGCAGTCCTATTGGTTATTCTTTCTCCATTTCTCCGCCCGCAGCCTTGCTGCGCTTCTGTGGACAGGCAGCCTAATAAAGGGGTACTACCTAGTTTTTAATGCGTTGTGGAGATAGGCAGTCGCTTCATGTGCAATATTGGTGTTCAGCTACATCTGGTTAGGCTGGAAGCCGATCCCAACACAGTTGGGAGAAGGCTAGGCAGATGATGACATAGTTAAGTCAGCAAAAAAGGAACTTAAAGACTTTCAATATACTCCACCAAGCCGGTACATTTAATAATTTTAGACTTGATTTCTGTTGAAAAGACTTGCCTATTATAGCAGAGGATGATAGAAGCGTGAGAACGGGGACCACAATTACTGGGCATAGTCATTTTGACTATGTCCAGTTGTGTGGGACAATACAGGATCGATAGATAATATGTTTGATTGATGTTGGTTTTTGGGAAGCTTCAGACACAGGTAAAGTTATTGCTCACCTGCAGTCACAACATGTAGTCCTTTGAGGAAGAAGATTCTGTTCTATCATTGCTAGACTCTGAAACAAAGATAAAAATAAAAGTGTAGTTAGAAAACGTAATGATGAAAACTATCATAACAAATTGCAAGAAGAGAACACGAAAGTTATCATTATAACGTTTTTTAAAGTACATAAATATAGGAAACAAATAGAAAGTAAACATCTAACAAACTCACAGAAATTCCAATATTCTTGGCTAGAGTCGAGTCAGTGATGTTGGCAAAAGGTTTGTCTGCACCCCAACACTCCACGTACTTAGTCATCTTGCTCGAAGGACGAGATCTGGTTGGTACTCCTCCAGGAGTCGCTGGAAAAGACATTAAAGTTAATAACCGTGATAAAATTTCAGATGATATTTCACGCGATACAGATAAAAACCATGGTTAGGACACTGAATCTGACAAGTCTTTTTGTATGGTTTTAAACTAAACTGATCACTCCTTATGTTTCAACATCGTATTAGAGTCCCCGCAGATTTAAGTTCAAACTGAGATCTAATGACATCTAGAGGTTAGAGAATATTTTGTTAAAAAAGACTAACATTAATATGATGAATCCTTAAAAAAAACAATTTATGATTGATGTAGTTGATGACAGAGCTAATATTGCCTGTTTTATAGTTTTTTACAAATTTTACGGTACCGAACTTAAAAACTATGTAGAAGACACAAAGAAGGTTGATAAACTTGAACATATTACTAGAAAATGCGATTATAGACAAAAAAACAGACAAACTAAAACCTATTGTCAAGTTAGGATCAGACTTAAAACACGACATTGTTAGCCACTTCGGTAGAAACCCAAAGACACTAACATAGAGATTCAGTTGACATTGTACTTATCATCCTAAGGAATAAGGGTGCTAATAGCTCAGTGGGGGTCAACAAATCAGTGGGTGTCAATGGTTCAGTAGGCGTTAATGCCCCAGATGGCGTTAATCCGC
This sequence comes from Diarsia brunnea, assembly GCA_949774965.1. Taxonomy (NCBI): domain Eukaryota; kingdom Metazoa; phylum Arthropoda; class Insecta; order Lepidoptera; family Noctuidae; genus Diarsia; species Diarsia brunnea. The sequence continues at coordinate 1,945,643 of OX459009.1, forward strand.
CAGTTGGCGTTAATATCCCAGCCCCAGATGGCGTCCGAATCCCAGATGGTGTAGAAGTCCCAGTTGGAGTTGGTTGATCACTCTGGCTACTAGAGCTTTCTGGATAAAACAGTGGAGGGGTTATTAATTACTGTTTTACTGAAGACTTTACATTCAAGTTGTGAACCTGAAGAGACAAGTTGAGGCTGAGCAGTAGTAATTTTTTGGTTGTACAACATCTAAGAAAGATGAAGTTTTTTTCTTTTATAAGTAGTTTTAATAATCTTTATTTAATCAGCATTGCTCTAATCATTGCTCAGTCCAAAATCAAAATAATATTTAACCTGAAATTATACTTCATTTGGTTTGTTCTTTGCTTTCTATTCATCATCATCATCATTATAACACTCACCTGTACCCATAATAGGACTGATGGCTCCAATAATAGATCCACTGCGACTCTTAGGTTTAGCAGTAACGACAGTTCCATTGCCAAGACCTTCACCGGGACTGATCGCCTGGTTGCTGTCGAAAGCTACTACTTTCACTGATGCTCGTCTACTGAGATCTGGAAAACATTTAAGGATTTATTCAATCAATATTATTTACGTATTAATCAAGGAAATATCGATATTTCTGTATTATCTCGATGGCCGTGAACGTTGCGGGGATCCGTTGAATGCGAGACGCACAGGACCGGTCAATGTGGCGACACTTGGGGGAGGTCTATGTTCAGCAGTGCAGCATGATAATGATCTCGAGGTTGCTATTGGAGTTTATCAGCAGGATTTTTTTCGTAGCAGCCACGCAGGTTTGATTCGTGTACGGTAGCTGGCGATAGTCTCGTTCCCTATTACATGGGACTTAAACATAACTGGTGAAATGTGGGTGCACTATAAGGTACAGCTCTGTCTAACCCTTCGGGGATCACAGGCGTGGTGTTATTTTATGTTCTGTACTGCCTCAAGGGATGCGAAGAGATGTGTAGAGATACTGTAGTAGTCCTTCATTTCGTGGTAATGGTTTAGGGTCCAAGTAATCGGGACAAAACGGATGCAATGTAAACCAATGTTGATCCGAATCCGATTGGATCCATCTTCATCCTGTTTGTTTTCCTCAAGAAAAATCTTCTCTGTGTTCGAATAGAATTGTTAATAGTGAACTACAGATCTAATTAAGCTGTCTTAAGATTTTGAGAACTTACCTCCAGTAGTTCTTAAAGACTCGGTCCGTAGTACTCTGCTTGGGAAGGTTTCCATTTCATTGAAGCTGTTCTGTGAAGGTGCGGGACTGATGTTGTCTCTTGGCTTCGTTGGGGATATATCCTGGTATATCGAAGACACGATGCTAGCTTTGCGGTCGACGGTAATCACTGAGAGACGGCCATTTTCTGAAGGTTTCTGAAATCAAAATGAATAATTGTTATCAAAAATTGGGCCTACAAGGCACTGCTTAGTTTGTGTTTTAGTTCAAATAACCTTGTAGTTTATTTCGTTTCCATCTTACAACATCATTACAGGTTTACCTAATGCGATAGTGTACACAATTAACAATATAAACTTTTGTAACTAATGTATTGTGTGTGAACTCACTCGGCGATTAATCGAATAGGTCAAAGTCACTAACTTTGTGGTTGAGTGGCTTTATATTTAGTTTACCTAAGCATTATAAAATAACCTAAGTACCAAAATGATTGCAAGTTCATTCAAACCTGTACAATAACAGATTTCAGAACCCAATGTCAAGAACCCGACCATGTAATGAAAATAAGAAATAACTTCGTAAAAACCGCACTATAATATCTGAACTAAATGTTAAGATAATACTTACAGTGCGATTTTTTCTCGAAAAAAGAAAATAACGTCAAAAATCGAGACAAGACTTTACACGTCTTGTCGGCTTAACTTGACAACGGTACCACAAATTGATATTGACATTGTGGCTGAAGAAGCAAAAATAGAAGGTGAACACGAAAATGATGATAAACACATTTTTATTCTCGTAGTCTGGTTTCTTAAAATGTTTTAATATTATTTTGTTTTCATTACCAATAATACAAGCTGTAATGTGTTATCCCATTTTTGTGCATTAATTAACAAAAAATAACACAAGATGAGTTAAGAGAGCACTAAGTTTCAAATAAGAATTGGACTTGTATAAACAACATAACATGGATTTCCAAGTCCAATTCTCCAAGTCTGAAACTCTGAAGTAATATTTAGGTTAGGGTAAAATCAATGTAAAGTTTGATGAAATAAAACTCAGCTAGAAAACCCTAGAGACCTAGAAAAATAGTATAATAGCCGGATCAGAAAAGAAAATAAAATTCCAATTTATTGTTTCAAAACATAGAACTACGATAAAACCTACTGCAATTATTTTTTTACTCTTAGATGACTTCACGAGAAATGGCAAATCGAAACAGCCTAAACGACCAACAAAATTGAATAATCTGTTGTGCTAACTCACAAATTTAGGAAATAATGGAAGTTAAAATTCAATTGTTTATCTCAAAAATAAACTAAGACGTGTTTACAGCCACTTTTAATTTCCCTGTCCTTGTCCCATACTACTTGGGATTGGTGCAACACGTTTTCTTCTTCCATTCACCCTTGTCAGACGTCACGGCATCATTAAGTCCTTTCTCATTCATAGAACTTAAAGAGAACTTAAACGTACGATAGTTAAACTCTAGAAATACAGCTTGAGAAAAATGAAGTGACAAAACGAGAAAGAATTCTTTAATCCGACAATTTTTCCAAGTCGCATTATCGCAGCGAGTAATCAGAAAGTTCTCGGCAGACTTGAGACAGGATTTACTAGATAGCGTCACAAGTTGAATTGAAGGATCACTGTTGATTGCAGTTGTGATCCACGTAGTTCGACTGATTGGTGGAGATTGTTTCTGTCTTTCGCTTTGTAATTATTCTCGTGTTTGTTTGAATCTAAAGAGTTTTATAGCTTCAATAGTTGCTGTGTGTGGAGGAGCTCGTGACTTAATAAGAACTGCCACTCGGGTCGATCTTTAGGTAAAGCTGTGCTTACTTAGGTCGGTCTGTGGAAAGGTGACCACTCGACACACCGAGATCCTCCGTGCCTCGGAAAGCACGTTAAGCTGTTGGTCCCGGCTGCCATATATAGATCTTATCAAAAAAACGGAAAAAAAAGGAAATCATCAAATAACCCCTCCCGCTCTTGGGCAGAGCGAAAGGGAGTGTCAGACTTCTACTGACTAAAAACCACCCATGTTCCTTTTTAGCCCTTTATGCCGAGGCCGCGGTATCTCTTGCTAACAACCCGCAGCCCAGACGGGATGCACAGCCCTGACGGGATCTATCTGAACTTCACAACCCAGTTTGTACTGGGTTATACGATACGCGCGGGTTTAAAAGAAGATCGATCCAAGTGGTAATTATTATTAAGCCACGAGCTCCTCATTTATATCTATAATGTGAAAATTTAAAAAATAGTAATGTTGCTATCGTCCACGATGATTCAATTTTTTGCTTTACCTTGAATTTAATTCAGATCAGTTTCACATTGAAATACTCGTAAGCAACCTTTAGCTGTCATCTGTTTCTAATTATTTATAGGTTCAAGTTACGTTACTTTTATAACAAACTCAATTTTGATATCTATGACTTGTATCTGTTTGTTTTTAGTACTCTATTAGTACTTGTCTTTGTCTTTGAACAATCAGTTGCCTCGGGCTGAACACTAGTTTCAATTTCATTTCAAATTCAGTTGTAACTTCGAATATTATTACTTGAAAGTGAAGCAAGTGTCCAGTAATTAAGTTTATCACTGAAGTTGACTAGTTTCAGTCATTTCGGACCCTAGAGGGAGACACTTTCAAGTAATTGTTGGAGATAAAACAATTTTAGTTTGTCTGACAAAGTTACTGTACTCGTAGTTGGTAAATTTGATTAGTGAGAGTTAATTTTGGCACTTTCATTGCGAAAGTGTTGCAAAGTCAACTAGAAAAAAGTATTTATTTGTAACGCACAGGCGACAACACAATCAAATAAATTAAATAATAACAGAACAACCAAAAGAATATTATGAAATAAGACATTAAACTTTTTTTTTTTTGTAATGTTATAATAATGATTCTATATGTAAATCTATTATTTTATATCTAAGTGTGATATTTCGATACGATGTAAAAATTGTTACTGAAATAAATGAAATGAAAAATTAAACTAAATTGATTATGTACGAGTAAGGCCAAGAAAAGTAGAAGAAAACATGGTACGCCGACCACAAATTAATTGAGCCACGGCAGGAAATAACCCTTCCCTTGCAGTCGGGTAAAAAAGAAACTTAAAATGGTGCTGTATGTACATTTATTATTATAGAAGCCAAGCCAAGTGTTGCTACGCTATTAGTAGAAACTTTATATTTCCATAATTGAATTATGACCAAAAGAAATTTTAAATGCACAATGGGCACTGGGCCACTACTGCTCATGTAATTATGTATTTTTTAGGAAATGAGTGATGTGTTATTTTTAATTTTTTTAAACCATCCGCTATAAATGGAAGAGATTATTTATTTCCGGAATGTTTAGATTTAACATTTGAAAGGTTCTCGAATTAAACCTTTTGTTTCATGTTCAATCTTTCAGTCAGAAAATACGTTTACGTGTATTTAGGTAAGCGTATCACTTATACTCGTAACACTTGAACGGTGAAGCCTCCGGGGATGAAGCGTCTCCAATAACTTAGTTAGTGGATCAAGTTCACGTTCCGGGTTAATATCATCTCCAGAGGCATTTCAAGTGAGCGTTTAAAACCAGATAATTGATATTCTGTGTCAGATGCTAAGTCAATTATTCCAGTTCTAATACTTAACACTGCTTCGTTTTCATGGTTAGTGTCTAACCTAGTGTCAGAGTTGCTGTGACGCCAATGAGCGGTTCTAACTTGGCTTTAAATGAAGTAATATCTCTCAGGCATGGTGGTTTCCTCACGATGTTTTCCTTCACCTAAGTTAGTGATAATCACTACATGGTATAAAACAAAGTCGCTTTCTCTGTCCCTATATCCCTATGTATGCTTAAATCTTTGAAACTACGCAACGGATTTTGATGAGGTTTTTTTAATAGATAGAGTGATTCAAGAGGATGGTTTTAGTATATAATTTAACCGACATACACGCGGGTGAAGCCGCGGGCATCAGCTAGTATTTATATAATGCGCGTATGAATCCAAAATCTTTGGTTCCAACTCGACGGCTACGACTTGACAGTCCAACGGGTCACACCACTAGACTAGCACTGCTAAACACTCGCATTCATGCACTTCATACTAATTCTCATGTATTTGTATGATCTAGATAAGTAAAAACAAAAATGGTTCCAATAGCAAACGAAATATTTGCAGTGTCTGAAAGTTTCGGAAAAAAGAAATACAAAATACTTACTTACAATTAGAGCACGCAAACAATGTAGAGTGATAAAAATACAAAAATAGAACCTTAAATAATTATTAAACCAACAAATAAAGGCGTGAACGTTATTACTTGGAAATACAAAACAAAATCCCAGCGTGCCTTAGGCTAACAAATTACACTGACTAACTAAACCGACAGTCAACGGTATGGCGGTAGATTTCTCAGAATTCTTTTGGTTATTTGGTGAGTAAAAGTGGGTGTATTTTCTCTAAAGTTTAAACTCTTCAAATTTGTACTAGTCAATTTTGAAGAGACTTCAATGGATCTGTAAATTAACGATGAGTAGAGGAAAAACCATGAAATTTTGAAAATTATTTATTTTAACATAAAATTACACCTGTAATCAACGAAGGGTTAGGTAGAGGTGTGCCTAATCTTACACCCACAGGTTGCCAGTTACGTTTAAGTCCCGTGTAATAGGGGGCGAGCCTATTGCCATCAACCGGGACAAGTCTAGACTCCGTGGCTGTTACTGAGAAATGACTAATGGCGCTTTGTCCGACCTTGGAATCGAGCCTAAGACCTCATGCACAGCAGTCGCGCTTGCGACCACTGGATCAAGGAGGCATTACTAAAGTATTTTCAACCAATTTTCCAAACATACAATAGGGTAGTTAACAAAAAAAAATTAATTAGTCCGTCAGATAGATTTCCAATATATATTGGACACGTATTTTTTTTCTTTTTTCACGTAAACAATCAATGAAGACCGATACAGTGCTTTAAAAACTCGTGTGACGTCATATTCTAAGACATTAGTATGACATTTTTTACCGGTGAGTGACGTCACAACCCACCACTCAAATCTTTGACGTGTTTTATCTTCGTAAATTTTTATTGATTTGATAAAACAAAAAATACGTATCCAATATTTTTCGATAATCTAACAGACGGACTAATTAGAATCATATTTTGTTTAGTCAGTAATCATCCCTATTCGAAACAATATTTGTAGTACAACACACACGATGCCACTAACTACATTGTTGTAGTATGGTAATACCTACGGATATTGGCTATATTCGACGCCGATGACTTTGCGCCACCCTTGATTGAACTATACACCCGATATGAGACGTATCGTGTAACTTGAGGGAGTAGTGGTTGTTACAATGACTGGAAGCAATCGGATTTTATTTAAAACTATGTTTATTTATATCGCAGTCCTTTTAAATCACAAACAAAATACAAGCAGAGCTATGATTTAGTACGTTAATTCTAAATCATTTTCACAACTACCATGCACATTTGCACATACTACTAAGAATCTAGTATGTGCATTGAATTCACAAAATCTAAATTAATATATATATATATATGCGATAAGCCACATCACCATACATTTATACACATACAACACTCAATGCATTCAATAACGTAATAAAAAATGCAAAACGAGAAAACTCTCGTCCCTTAAACTCCTTTATAAATTTTCATTACAGTTTGAACAAGATGCATTCACCAAAGCAATACCGTTTCAATATGAAAATACTAAACAAGATCAACTTCATTTTATTTTACCCACTGATCTGAAAGCAACTGATTTACAATTCAATGAAACTGCGACTACGACTGGTTTCGTTTGCATGATTGAGTTTAGCAATGAATAGTTCGTTTGGGAACCAATCATTTTTCAAACTTTTTTGATGAAGGACGAATTTGAACCGTAATTGAAGAGATCCAATGACGGGAATCGATCCATTGAAACAGAATTTACGATTGATTGAATTGCGTAAGAATCGCGACAATTTTCTTTTTGATGAAAGACGGAAACGATTTCAGATAAAAGACAATTTGTAAGATATTATTCGTAGTCAAGGGTTGTTCTTTTCATTAGTGTTTGTGATTTTGCTGATCTTAGGGCAGTGTTTTTTATAGGGTGGGATTTGATTATTATATAGGTACTATCTGTGAATCCCGACCTACGTCTTATTTCAAGGGTTTATTTTTGTACAGAACTCTAGTTGTTTTGTTTTTAAACATATGCAGCCCAAGCTAAAATACATGAGTAGCTGACCGATTTTTAACTGACACTTTCGACTAGTGACAGTCAAAGTGTCAGTCAAAAATCGGTCAATTTTCAAGTTTTTCAATCAATCACTTAACAGTTCTTCTCTTTTAGTCAGGTTCTATCAATTCCATCGAAAAAAAAATGTAGACGGTAGAGGGTTGAACACCTCTGTCTGCTACCCATTCGAGGTAAACCGGTGTGAAAAACGTTATTTTCGATATTCGAGCAAGAATGATACAGACAGTCGATCAAATTCAACATACATATTTTCGTAAAGCGGAAAATCTCGGATATCTGACGCCTTGGTGGTTTCTCGTTAAAATTTTACGAATAGGCAAGGAAGAATAATCTTGAAAAAGATTGAGCTGTGGGTTGGAACGTAAAAATCACGTCAAAATATATTAGATAGATTACATCAAAGCTTGTGTTTTTGTGTTGTATTTCCGTGGAAAATGTTGTTGGTAACGTATTTGCTCAAATTTGCTTTTATTGTATTTTAAATCAATGTAAGGTTTTATTATTTTTTTCCCCGATAACAATAATATTTATTTTACCCTGAAAATAAGTTGTTGTAGGGCTCGGATAAGAACGTAATCCGTGGGAAATAGAAAAAGATGCGAAGCGTGCGTTTGTAATGTATGAAAAATCAAGAAAGTCTATCAGATGAGGCGCACAAGCCAATTTTTTGAAACCATTATTTATTTGGCATTAAAAATGCCAAGAATACTTATAGGGTGTAAATGTACCCTTAACGAAGTCTGTAGGCACTTGTTCTTCTCAAGTCTCAAGTCTCAAGTCTCAAATCTTTATTGCGTACCATAATGTATACAGTTGGTAGAGAAACAGTTACATCAGTCTCAATTATGGACCCTGTCGGGCACAGCATAGATCAACAGCATAGATCTCGTCACGGCGATTATTTTTTTGTTCTAGACCATACCTATATTGGGGTCAAAGTTCCAAACTTATCACAGTTGTTTTTTTTAATACATGGCCTATTATTCAAAACATGCACTAGCGCAATGTTTTAAGAGTGCTACGTGGTATTTTACCGTAAAATTTGATTTTTCTCCCCAAAAAAAAAAGTCGATCCCCAGCAATACTTTGTACACAGGGGTACTTAGTTTGATGTACTTAATGCTTGGTTGACGGCTGTGTGAAGGGTTTGTTTACACCCTGTATAAACTAATCAGGTATAAAATACCGAGTTTCTTTTACCTGCATAACATGGCTGCATCATAATAATTCACAATCCCAAACCAAATCATCCAGAAAAACAACCAAAGTAGCAAAATTATTCCCACTTAAGTTCAACTAACAATCATCGCGCTGAAAACGAGCGATTCATCATCTTACACAAAAGGCGCTAATACTGAATTACTGAACGCTAGACTGAAAAGCATTGTCCAGAGTTATCATCAATCTTAGACAAAGACATCCTTCAGGAGCGCTGAAGACATTTTCAGTAATGTGTTTGTGTAGTGTGAAGGTTGTATGTGGATTAGTTCTATCTTAAGTAAGCTGGTTACAAGGGATGTAGAACATTGCAATGTTTTGTGTGGTAATAATTATATCAGTAGCGTTTTGACGGTGAATAATGATTGTGAACAAGAGGGAACTAGTTAAGCATAAAGGTACAGGCAGATGGTGGTTCTAAATGTAATCTACACTAATATTATAAAGAGGAAATATTTGTTTGTTTGTTTGTTTGTAACGAATAGGCTCCGAAACTACTGGACCGATTTCAAAAATTCTTTCACCGTTGGGAAGCTACACTATCCCCGAGTGACATAGGCTACTTTTTTATCCCTGTAATCCCACGGGAACGGGAACTACGCGGGTGAAACCGCGTGACATCCGCTAGTTAAGAATATAGTTTTGTCATACTTAATCATTTTACGTACATACATACATGTCATAAAGTCACGCCTTTCCCATGAGGGTATGCACATACTACAGAACCCCACCTACTGCGATCCTCGTTTTGCCTCGTCTACGTTCATACCTCTGGTCATTAGCCGCGTACTGACTGAGTGCACAGCCTCGCGAGGCATGCGCGCGAGGCAATCCATGCGGTCAGTCAGGACTTGCCTCGCCCGAGGAAAACAGGAAAAAAATAAAATTATCGTGTCACACGGTACACGCCCGAGGTTGCCTCGCGAGGCTGCACGCTCAGTCTTGTACATGATAATATAACGTTAAGGTAGCTGCCCACACTCCACTAGGCATCACTGTTTTGTTGAAAATAGTAATTCAGTAGTAAAGTTTTCTTCTGTAAAGACAAAAACAAGAAACAGTTTTTTTATATTATGACAAACTTACCCGCGGTGGCACTATAAGGTACGTCTCCACTTTGTGATCAGCCAGGTATCCTTCCCTCGAGGCGCCGTCTCCAGGTTCCACGTCGAACCTTCCACCCAGTTGTAGTAGCGTAGGTTTGGTTATATGCACTCGGCTGAAAATAAAAGCAAATATTATAAACTCAAACTTAAAGCATTTATTTCAATTAATCCATTACAGGCACTTTTGAATGTCAGAAGAACAATTCATAAAACAAAACTAAACTACGAGTGCAATACGTCATCCCGAAAGCCACCACGCCGAGCTGCACGCCGCCGAATGCCTGCAACAACAAACACTGCGAGCACGCAGCGACGCACATCGCAACAACGAATGCACGAGACTCCAAATCACGGAACAACGAATGCACGCCGCAATGCGCAACTACCGCCCCGCGACCCGGAGCCCCGCGCACCCACCGCCACGGCACGCGCCGCCGCGCGCCCCCGCACCCACAGCACTCGCCGCCGCAGACATCCGGCGACGCGCAACTCGACGCAGCAACCCCCGGGACGACGTATTGCACTCCTAAGCTACAATCACAGTCACAAGGCATAATAACTTGTAAAAGTACTGTAGGGGAACTTGATTGAATATAGAGGGATATAATATTACAAAGTAAAGTTTAAGAATAGATGTATGAGGGACGCACAGAACAGAGAACATTGGCTGAAGAAAGGGGAGACCTATCTATACCCAACAGCGAGTGATTCCGGGCTAAAATATGATGACGAAAGTGTAACCACGATTCCCGTCGGGGCTGCGGGTTGTTCGCAAGAAATACCGCGGCCTCGACATGAAGGGCTAAGAAGGAACATGGGTGGTTTTTAGTCAGTATAAGTCTGACACTCCCTTTCGCTCTGCCCAAGAGTGGGAGGGGTTATTTGATGATTTTCCACCAAAAAAAAAAATTGGTTGCCTGTAAAGTCGGTATACGGGCGAAAGTTTTACGTGACAACGAAAATAGAAGCGCAAGACATGAACCGGTGTGTATGCCTATCTCTCTCACTCTCTCTCTCTCGCTCTGGACGCGTGCCTCTCACTCGCTCTCATTGTGAGCGCATAACGTGAGCGGAGCGTAACGCAGTTTCTTGAAGTGTCACCCGGCAAACCAATTTATAAGACGTTGTCACGTCAAAAAAAGTGTAACCACGATCTTAAGACTATAGAATACTGAATTGAATTTCGCATTTTCTTAAAGATTCAAAGATACCTCCGGTTTATGGCAATAGGCTCGCCTCCTATTCTATGGGACTTAAACATAACTCTGCTTAACACTTCCGGGATAACGGACGTGATGTTATGTTATGTTATAACAAAGCTTTCCATTCTTCAAAAATATAAACAAAAATAATTATTTATCGCCATAGCCATTTAATCAGCTGCAAAAGTATCTTTTTCTTGACAAAACTTCCAAAGGTCGCCATCCAATTGTAAGTTTTATAAAGTTGAATATTGACCCAAAAGTTATTTAATACTTTAATTTCATTCAAACTTTTGTTCCAATTGATCTTTCGTGTTTGAATTCTGGTTTAGTTTATACTTTTCATAAGTATAATTGCTGGTCTTTTGATACCAGCAACTTTAAGTTTTTGATTTAGTAGGGGAGCTCATCAAAAAACAGCAGACAGCAGAAAACAGCAGATTTTTTTTAAATAACCGACAAAAATGTCTGCATGGAGGTGTTTAGAATGATGAATATTCCTTTCACCAATAAATACAAGTAAATCTTTGTAAAAATGTTTTACCATAGTAGAAGCATGTCTTTGCAAAATGCTAATTAGTCTGGCTTTCGGCAAAGAAAAGTACAACACGCAAGCTATTTAATTTTCCGCTTGTTTTAAAATTTTAAACAATTTATTTTTGTTCCCTAAACTGCGTTGTCGTGACCTGGTGAAGGTTGCGGGGATCCGCTGGAAGCGAGATGCACGGGACCGGTCAATATCCCGACACTTAGTGGAGGCCTATGTCCAGCAGTGGAGGTCTTTCGGCTGAAATGATGATGATGAATGATGGTGATGAAACTGCGTTGCGAACCTTACAGAAAATGTAGTAAAAATTAATGCTACGAGCGTAAATAGCGGATAGTGCTGCCATTTTATAAAAGGTCGGTTTTATTCACTTTGTTTGCAAGCTAGTGAAAGCTTAAATGAATTCAGTGTTTCATAAAAAGGAGTTGGAGTTTAAAACGTGGGACACAATTTAATTAGAACTTTTAAATTCTGCTCTGTTTTAAGTTTGACGTTGTCCAGAGTTATATAAAGAGAAATGAAATCACTAAACTTGTGCTCAAAATGGAAGTTTTTAAGGTGAACCGGTTTAAAACACACCCGATTATTCCCTTGTTCAAGATGGCGTAACAAAGGCGAAAGGCAATAGTTCTCCCCATCATTGCGATATTTCATGTTCTGGACTGTTCTACGCCGAAATGTGCTACGCCGTAGCAAACGTGATCATGGTCGTAGCTACGAGATCGTAGAAAAGTATTACCAAACCAATTCTTTTAGCATGGGCTAACGCTACGCTGTGTAACCGATCAATTCATTGATTTACAAGATGTTATAACATGAACCTGAATTTTTCAGTTGGAATATTTTTACGGATTTAAAAGGAAAGGTACTCAATTCAACTAAAAGTTCTATTTTTAACTTATCAATACTGATTTATTTTCGTTGGATCCCAGTTTTGAATCCCACTTTAATTTTTTTGGCGTTGTATCCGACAAAACATTATTATGTATTTCCGTTGGATAACAAATTAATTACTAATATTATGAATCCGTTGTCTGTCTATCACCTTCTCACATCTACGAGTTTGACAAATAACGACCTCCACGCTGATGAAGCAGCAGTAGTCTTCATTTCTACTCACCCAGCAATACCACCAGACTCCATATGGTTAGCCAGCGTGACGTCATCGCTCCAGACATCGAACTGCCACTTGCGCAGTCCCAGCACTCCACACAACACGTTGCCGGTGTGGATGCCTATGCGCATGTCTACGTTGAAACCGGTTGCTTCGCGGACGAACCTGAGGATAAAATGGAAAAATTGCATATTTTTTTTTTCAGAAATGTACATTCTGGTCTTATCATCTGAAAGACGTCTACTGTTTTCAATATGGTCTCAAGCATTACAATAGAGACCGCTTCTGCATTCAGCAGCTGCCCAAGGCCACATATTATATTTATGTGGATTTTGTTAAGTCTGTTGTCGGTTGTCACACTTGTCACAACCAATTAGACCAAAATACTGTTCCTATCTGAAATACTGTTCCGTGCGGTGTCGGAGTTCCGTATGGTGTCGGACTTAAAAAATAGCATCATCCCATATCTTCCCGTGGGTGTCTTAAGAGGCGACTAAGGGACTTACCAGAGAATAGGCAGCAGCGTTCTCTGTGCCTTCTTAACAACCATACTGCGATCGCCAACCCGCCTGCCAAGCGTGGCGATTATGGCAAATGCCCCCCTTCTGGGGGAGGCCTATGTCCAGCAGTGGACGTCTTATGGCTGAAATGATGATGATGACTGTGCCTATCCTAGGAATAGTCGCACTTGAGCTCTCTTGACCAAACCATAGATCTTAGTTGTTGCAATCGTGCATAAATTTTACGAGACTTCTTATTCCAACGGTGTATGCTACAATTCCTATCCTGTGTTTAAGCCAGCATAACTTAGAATTCACTCGTACCAGCGACAAGAACAAGAATCTGCCAGTTCGTTGGTAGTCCAAGTAAGACAAAGGATCCTTACCGTATAGCATCAATCATCTGCAGCCCCATATTGACGCAATTGTAGGCGTGGTTGGGCCTGGACACCGGCAGACCTGACACGCAGTAGTAGCAGTCACCCAGGATCTTGATGCGCATGCACTGGTTCTCCTGAAACAGAAAGGAAATAAAAAAAATATATTTTTAAATTAATTAAAGGTTTAAATATTTCATTGGAGGCAATTCTTGATTAAGCAGTTGAATCGTTACATGGGTAATCCAGATCAACAAATCGATGGGTGGATCGTTTTCAGAAGGTCGCGAGCAAGACCTGGTGGAGACTAAAGCATGGATGGCTTTGGAGTTGCGGTTAACAAAACCCATCCGATTTTGATAAAAACTTAAACTGCATCCTTGAATTTTTGAAAAATGAATATTATTAACCACAATTTGAATTATTTGATTTTAGAAAAAAGCACATACTGTACTTATACACCATTCGATAGCGTCGCTATTTTGGATCAGATTCTAAGAAAAATATTATTGAAAGGGTATTTAGTGGATTCATACGTTGTATAAAATATCATCTGTTTTAAAACGCCTATGGTTAATTTAAAAAAAAAACATTCGCAACAATAGTCACCGAAGGGAAATATTTTAATTTATTTAAAAGAAAGCCAGTAGAGTAAGATAATATAATTAGTATCATTATGTAAAACACCACTAGAATTTTAAATTCGCAAATCTTTTTCCTTCAAAGAAATAAACTGACTTCGTTTTTCTAGTGTTATCTTTATTAGTACTAAGAGTATTCTAAGTTAATGACTGCACAGCAAAAACCATCATTTCACTAACATTTTCTAGATGAGCATTCAACTCAGAAAGAAATAACGGAAAGTAAAGTTTTTACTGGACTTAAATATAACATACAAAGAACTAATCGCCGCACTCAGAGAGCTTTAATGATTACTTAGGCCATCACTTAGTAAAGGTTTTGACAGTTTTTTCATACAAAATTAAGTCAAATCTTTACTCACTGCCGCACTGAGAGAGCTTTAATGATGACTTAGGCCATCATTTAGTAAAGGTTTTGACAGTTTTGTCATACAAAAGTATGTCAAATCTTTACTAAGTGACGGCTTAAGTAATCATTAAATATCTCTGAGTACCGCAGTAAGTGACAGCTTAAGTAATCATTAAATATCCCTGAGTACCGCAGTTAGTGTTACTGAATACATTTTAACACCTGTAATCCCAAATGGTTAGGCTGATGTGTACCTCATAGTATCCCCTAATTGTGCAGGTTATGTTTAAGTTATATTGGGGATCAGCTATTACCCATTAACCAGACACAAATCCGGACTTCGTGGCTGCTACAGAGAAAATCTTGCTGGAAAAACTCAATAATATTTGGTCCAACCTGAGAATCGCAGCGAGTACCTCATACTATACGAGACGGTCAATGAATACATTTGAAATGCTTAAAACCGTACTACCTGCTGAATTTAAACTAGAAAATAACTTCAGAATTTTCTGCTCATGTTAAATAAATACTGGCACAAAGTTCTTAATACAGTGCACTTTATAATGTCGACAGTAATCGATAAGGACCTTGGCAGTGCTCCATCAATCACTAAACCACTCCAACTAAGTTTAAAACTATCCATCGATTATTTAAGCTGACGTAAGGTTCTCAAAGCTAAAATTTTAGCTCAAAAGAAATCTCTAGGAATAAAAGCTACTTGTTTATAATATTATATTTTGATAAATCGTACTAATATTATAAATGTGTGTGTGTGTGTGTGTGATGTAAGGATGTATGGATGGATGGATGGATGTTTGTTACTCTTTCACGCAAAAACTACTGAACGGATTTGGACACAATTTGGAACACAGATAGTTTATAACCTGGATTAACACATAGGATAGTTTTTATCCCGATTTTATTTTCCTGTGGGATAATTTTCGAGTTGTAGGTGGCGAAGCCGCTGGCAACAGCTAGTTGGACATAAAAAAACAGTTATACAACTGTATAACTGTTTCCATTCATCGTTACTTTTGACGAAGTAGAACAGTTTTATATAATTTAACTAAGGCACATATGACAGTCCTCATTTTCTCGCCCACCCTATTCATAATACCCAACATAGCTGGGCGTACATTGATAGCTGGTGGGTGTGTATATTCACCAACATTCCTCATGAGTTATCCGCTCTAAGATTGAGAGCCACAACAGCACCACATCAATCTCTTTGAACGAGGACAAGCCTTACACGAAAGATAATATTCCTTTCAGTGGAGTGAAGAATTATGTGCTAACAGTTTCAGCTTACTTTGCAGTCACACTGAGCGTGTTTATAGACAGCAGATATTATAAAATAATTTTTATTCAATATTTTGAAAGTGGCGTCTGTTACGGAAAAACCGCAGTAAAATTGATGTCTCCGGATCAAGAGCGCTAAATTCCGTAACGCCTTTTTGAGTGTACATGTGCACGGTAAATTATTGTGATCATATTTTTTTCCGTATACGGCACTAATTAAAATAATAATTAAATTTATAATCAATATTGTTTTCTATTATCTTTTTCATTACATAAAGATTTAGAAACTGTCTTTTTTTTTGTTGTAATTTTCATTGGCTGGCAAGCAAATCCAGCATTAATCAAATTTTAATAATTTTTCATTTTATAATTTTATTGTATGTCTGATTTATGTAATAATTAACTGTGTATGTATACCAAACAAATTGTATTACATTTCTGGCTCCTATGATTAACGCATGCCGTGGCAGCCTTTAATTAAGGCTACACTATAATAAGTATGAAATTATGAATAGCTTAACATGTATTTTTAGTGAATGCTTTGTTGGTTGTCCTAAATAAATAAATAAAATAAATCTTATATCTTTATAAAAACGAGTACTGTAGATACATTTTATCTTTTTCAGTATTATTCGGGATAAGTAGGTATATAAATATCATTTCCTCTTCTTCTTCTCTCGAATAATTCATCACACAATCTATCGAAAACTAGCTCTTGTGACATCAGAATCCAGATAGCCATTTTTGCGATCATTACTAGCACTAAAACAAGCCATCCACGACCATAAACAATATATATCTTCAGACTATTATGGGCTATAACTCCTTAATGTTTCATACATCAGCAGCTTTGCATGCTATTATCATGAATATGCATGCACCATAGTAAGTCTATGCCCAACATTACCTGACCCCTCGTATAAACAGGAAAAAGGCAAGTGGTGGGGAAAAGAGGGGTCAGGTAATGCTGGGTACAGACTGTACAAACCACACAGCTTATGTATGCAAACGACTAAGTTTTACGACCTGTAATACAAATAGAGAAGTTTATGCCTGAAGTAAGCTGAATGTAGCTGAAAATTTATATGTAGTGTTACTGAAATTTGTATTTTGTAGTTGTAACCACGCATGGATGGTTATATTCTCCGCTCGTTAAGTGTTGAAGTTATTATGCAGGAAATACTCGTACTCCTCCGCTATCTTTTTTCTAAATAATTTCGTTGCGGGATCCAAGACAGTTAAATCGTTTCTCTGGGGTTTCATCGGGCTTCATTGTCACGGCGCTTTTCTTGTGGTCGCCACTGTTGATTCTGGATGGATTTTTGTTACTCTTTCACGCAAAAACTACGGAACGGATTTGGATAAAATTTGGTACACAGATAGTTTATAACCTGGATTAATACATACGATAGTTTTTATCCCGATTTTATCTTCTCGTGGGATAATTTTCGAGTTATAGCGGGCGAAGTCGCTGGCAACAGTTAGTGATAGATATTTTAAGTACTGAAACTAAAAAGAAGAACTAAAAAGAAGCAGTACTGAAGTTTCTGACAGTGTCAGATGTCCGCAAGTGATCATCAGAATGTCCGCAGCAATTTAATTGAACTTAATTATAATTCGTTGCTTCATTTTTCAGATATGATTATAACAATGTAGTTTCCTTACTTACTTGGTAACTTCGCACATAGTTTAAAGATTTTTAATTTTAACGGTTAGGTGACGTAGGTCCGGTATGTCTGTGCCTCTGTGTTCACACTGACGTTTAGCTCATTCCTTTTTCGTGCGCGGTAACTATCGCACGCGCCCTTCAAGCAACATGCCGAAAAGGAGCGCGCAATCTAGAATTGAGCACTACACTAGAAAAATTCGCAAACTAGAGGAAAAAGAAAAACATCGACGGAGAATTAGACCGTTACAATTATCCTCATCAGATGACGAAGGTAAGCTATTATGCATTAATTAGTGAGTGTTCTAAAAATTGAAACTAATTAACCGTTTTGTTTATGCTTTGGGATTGACTGCGAGTCAATAACTTTGACATATTTTCAAAACTAAATGAAAGTTAATCCATACTATTGCATCGGGGTTGACTGCGAGTCTCCAACGATGACAAACATGCACATAAATACGTACAATCTTAAGTAGATGTACCGTTAACGTGCTAAATCTCATTTCTCAACTTTATTTTCACACTACCTTCAAATTATTATCTTCACAACCGTAATTGCAAATCGTAATTACAGGTAACGAAGATACCGCCGAGGCCCTAGATAATAATAAAGACACTTTTACGGAACCAATATCCGATCTACCCGTTTCACAAGCTGTGGAACCGGAACCCGGTGATAACCCCGACCAACAAGATGGTCAGGTGGCACCCTGTCCTCAAGAGGAAACCTTCTCCAGCGCAGACCAACCTGAACTAGATCCTGATCTACTGTCAGCTCTCGGCGAATCCACGTCAGACTCACCTGACTATGGCGACAACATTCACGATAATTTATCGCAATTGTGGCTTCCTTTGCTGAGGAAGGGTGTGCCTAAGGAAAGCAAAGATGGGCTCCTAAAAGAGTATCTTGCACCAGACAATTGTAGATTTCTCCAAGCGCCAAAATTGAACGCAGAAATCTCAGCTGCGGTACCAGACATGGTGCGTAATCGTGACAAGACACTTACAGCGTCTCAACAGCAACTAGGTGCCGGCATCACTGCCGTCAACAGAGGCATGGATCTGCTGCTGAAGTCCGATAGCAAGGTGCAAGCCATGAAACATTTGAGCAATGGTTGCCGCCTACTATGTGACTCACATTACTCGGCAACACAGACTCGAGTGAAGTTAATCACTCCGAGTTTGGACAAGGCTTTTTTAAATATAATAAATGAGTCCGAAAGGGACGAATCACTGTTTGGCTCGTCCTTATCAGAGAAAATTAAAGCCGCCAAGGCCATTGAAAAACAAGGCCTTTCCATTAAGAAGACTGCGAAGGTGCCTAAACCACCTCAACAACCTAACACTCGCCCGTCTTACCAGGGAAACTGGAACCCGCCCTCTCGATACCCGGCGAACAGGGGGGGGCGGGGTGCATACAGGAGGCCGGCGACGGCAGGGAATCGCCGCCCATACACGCCATCAGCTCAGACTCAACGCCCGGTGTCGCAGGACAAGCCGCGGACGCCCGCTCAGAGTCACCGTTAATACAGGTACATGCGGGTAGACTTACCCACTTTTATGACCGATGGTTAAAAATAACCAACAACAATGTTATTCTTGATTGGATAAAAAATGGTTATCCAATACCTTTTCCTAAGCCTGTAAGTCAGTCAGTAGTACCAAAAAATAACCTATCCTATACAGAAAAATCAGATATGATGAAAGCCATAAATAAACTAAAATCATTAGGGGCCATCTCAGAGTGCAATGTAACTAAAGATCAATTTATATCTAAAATATTTCTCACTAAGAAGCCTAACGGCGAGAACCGGTTCATATTAAATTTGAAATCCTTAAATAATCTAATCAGTAGCGAACATTTTAAAATGGAGGATTACCGAACAGCATGCAAACTGATTCCACATAATGGATACCTAGCCACTATCGACTTGAAAGATGCGTATTTCTTATTGGCCATTAGGCATGCTGACCGTAAATACTTAAAATTTCAATTTAAGCCCAATAATTCGTTGAAAACTAAAACCTTTAGTTTTAATTGCATGCCGTTCGGTCTATCCGTAGCTCCACGGGTATTTACTAAGATTATGAAAGAAGTTATAACTTACCTCAGACGTCGCGGTTTCCAGTCAGTATGTTATTTAGACGATATCTTATGTATAGGAGATACTTATGACAAGTGTCTCAATAATGTTAACGAAACTTTAAAACTACTCGAGTTTTTAGGTTTCGTGGTCAATTACGACAAAAGTATGCTAAAACCGCGACAATCATGCAAGTATTTAGGATTTGTTTATGATACCAGAAGTCTTAATATTGAATTGCCAGCCGAAAAGCGACGTAATATTGCCGAGTTGGTTACTAAGTTTACAAAACTACGTTCATGTTCAATTCGCGAATTAGCTCGTTTTATCGGTGTATTAGTCGCAGCTTGCCCGGCCGTTAAGTACGCTTGGTTGTACACTAAGATTTTGGGGCGAGAAAAATACCTTGCGCTACTGAAACATAATAATAATTATGATGCCAAAATTAAGCTACCTAATCTTGTATTAGAAGATTTGTACTGGTGGCTGTCAAATATTGATACAACTCGCAACTTTATGCGACAGCCTAATTTCGAAATCGAAATCTATACAGATGCGTCAAGATCAGGTTGGGGTTCTGTTTGCAAGAACACCCAAGTACACGGTAAATGGAAGTCATCAGAAAAGGCATGTCATATCAACTATTTAGAGCTAATGGCAGCCTTTTTAGGATTAAAGTCATTTACCAGCGAGCTAACCAACTGTGCAGTATTACTTCGCATGGACAATACGACTGCAATCAGTTACGTGAATCGTATGGGGGGTATTCAATACCCCCACTTAAACGACTTGGCCAGGTCTCTTTGGAAATGGTGTGAGCAGCGTGATCTTTGGGTTTATGCGTCATATGTAAATACTAAGGAAAACCATGCCGACGCTGCGTCTAGAATAGTTAATCCGGATACGGAATGGTCTCTGTCCAATGATGCCTTTCAGGATATTATAAAATATTTTGGCCAACCCGAAATAGATTTATTCGCATCTCGCGATAACGCTAAGTGTACTAGATTTGTCTCATGGAGACAAGACCCCGATGCAGTATCAGTCGATGCATTTACATTAGATTGGAACACTTCTTACTTTTACGCTTTCCCACCATTTTCCCTAATATTAAAATGCCTTAGAAAAATCATTGATGATAATGCATGTGGCATATTAGTATATCCTAACTGGCCATCACAACCTTGGTTCCCACTATTACAAAATCTAATAGTATCCGAAATTGTTTATTTAAACCCCAATAAATACCTTCTGCAATCTCATTTCAGAGAATGCCACCCTCTACACAAGAACCTTACCCTGGGTGTCGCGAGGCTCTCCGGCAAGCTTACATGCGACGGGGTGCCTGTGCAGACTCGGCTACACTGATGCTATCATCCTTTTCCAACAGTACTATTAACCAATACAACACCTCACTTAAGCTCTGGTGGCAATATTGTACAGTAAACAAAATCAATGCATTTTGCCCTCCGATATCTCCTGTGCTCTCATTCTTAACGTTACAATTTAATAGCGGGTGTGCGTATGTCAGCCCTTATAGGCAATAATATTGGCTCAGACGAATCTATTAAGCGTCTCCTTAAAGGTGCGTATAAATTAAAACCTTTAAGACCGAAATACTGCACCACTTGGAATCCCCAACTGGTTTTAAATTTTATTTCAACTTGGTTCCCTAACAAAGAGCTGCCTCTAGAAAAAATCACTAAAAAACTGGTGATTCTTTTAGCAATCTGCACGGCTCACAGGGTACAAACACTTTCTTTAATTAAACTTGAAAACATAAGTTTCTCAGATACTGGAATAAAAATTGTAATAACGGACATCATCAAGACGTCCGCACCAGGTAGGGATCAGCCCGTCTTGTTCCTACCATACTTCAGGGAAAATACTTCCATTTGCCCAGCCACAGTTCTCTCAGACTATATTTCTATCACTAAAAATATAAGACCTGAGAGTACATGCAATCTGTTGTTGACGTACAAACGTCCACACAAAGCCGCTACCACACAAACCATCAGCAGATGGATCAAACACATGCTGTCTGAGAGCGGCATAGATATCGGTATATTTGGTGCACATAGCACACGACATGCAGCCACGTCGGCCGCGAACTTAGCTGGAGTTAATATTGAAACTATTCGCAAAACTGCAGGGTGGACTAGTTCATCCAATTCATTTGCTCGTTTTTATAACAGGCCTATTATAAACGAAGGTGAATTTGCCAGTTCTGTCTGCTTACCACCAGAAGACTAATAGTGATTACTCGAACATTAAAATAATAATACACATTAGAAATACCTTTTTTTTAAGATTATTATTAAGATCTCCGTTAATAGGTAAAAATACCTTTTCAATTAAGAAGACGTACAAGACTGATTCATTGATAAATAAAACGATAATATTTATAATGTTGTTGTTTATTTCTTTTTCCAGTCCAAAACTTTCTGACTCTTAACATCTACATTGTTATAATCATATCTGAAAAATGAAGCAACGAATTATAATATATGATCAAACGAACTTGCAAGTGAAGTTCGATCTTTATTATGATGAGTTGCTTCATTTGAAGATATGATCTCCCTCCCTCCCTGAAACTTAATATTTCCCAGCTAAAGAGAAAGTTTTGTATCATACCAATAATTGACTCCAAAAAATGAGCTAAACGTCAGTGTGAACACAGAGGCACAGACATACCGGACCTACGTCACCTAACCGTTAAAATTAAAAATCTTTAAACTATGTGCGAAGTTACCAAGTAAGTAAGGAAACTACATTGTTATAATCATATCTTCAAATGAAGCAACTCATCATAATAAAGATCGAACTTCACTTGCAAGTTCGTTTGATCATATATTATTTCTAGGTCATGATAAGTACTTCTTATCTAGACACAAATACAAGTCTAAACCGCTAACCCGCATGCAAACTACCAAGAGAAACTTTTAGAAGTAGAAATTTAGGGTAGAACTTTAAACAAACAACAAGACAAACAAAACAGGTACAAACAAAAGTTAAGCATATGAAACACCACTGAGAGGACTTGGTTTAATTACTGTGATGCTAAAATTAACTCTATAGTGTTGGCTGTAGGTCCTTTACCTAAACTCTCCCCACTCGTCTCGAATAGCCATCCCATCGGGCTATGAACGTCAGGCAAGAGAGTGGACCTGTGTCTGCACACAAACTTGCACTATAATATCTCCCGTGACGATGTCTGACGGACAAACTATTTTAAAACGACAACAAGTTTCAATGCCGCCGTTTATGTGAGTGTTGAGAGTTACATTGAAATCTGTAACGAACCTTAGATGTTTGAGGAACAGTTTGTGCACACATGCGAACTAATTGGAAAAATCCTACATCGCGCTATCAACTTTACCCGCGACACTAGCGTATATAGAAAATCCCGATTTACATGTCCCCCCCCCCCAGCCTCAGGGGAGTGATGTGGTGACAGCGACATCTATCGCAACACACGCGAACTAATTGGCAAAATCCTACATCGCGCTACCAACTTTATCCGAAAAAATAAAAATAAAATTCTGACTTACATAATATGTCGGGCAGTTAGCCCACCAGACACAACACCCGTCTGGTCAGGATTCTACTTTTTCTACGGGGGATGAGGAGCTTAACACCCTGTTCCTCATACACCCCCCCCCCCCCAAAAGTTAAAATATGACATAACATCGCGCCTGTAATCTCCAAAGGGTTAAGCATAGTACACCCTCAATTCGCCAGTTATGTAACCAGACACGCTTCCAAACTCGTGACTGCTACTAAAATGTTCCATAAGGAAAAACCCAAACTTAAAGCGATAAATATTTCCAGTTACGTCTAAAACTTAAAACATTTGACCTTTCACCTTGAAACCCTACAAAAACAAAATAATCTTTTGTTTAGTTAGAAAACATGTTTTCACCGTGTCTAATATTGAATAAGCAAAATAGAAATTGTTTTCACGAACAGTCTGCACTGTGAATATTGTAAAACTAAAAGTTGTTTATTTTTACGAGTACAATCACCTTACAGTGAAAAGGAGATTGTATTTTCATTGTAGTTAAGCTTATTTTCATGAAAATTTAATATTCTTTATCATATGAAGTAATATTTGTTTTATTATTAGTGTTTCGTCTTCTTCTTCTTGTCGTGTGGGCAGTAAGGTCTAACGACCCTACACACCCTAGTGTCAGAGTTTCTAAACCCCCTCAAGAAAAGAAGAAGTGTTAATTTAGTTATACGTATTTAGTACCTTTTTTTTTTTGGCAGGTGGAAAATCATCAAATGTTCCTTCTTAGCCCTTTATGTCGAGGCTGCGGTATCTCTTGCGAACAACCCGCAGCCTCGACGGGACGTATTTAGTACCTTAGGAACATTTAATCAGTAACCCGAAAGTCTGACAACCAGTCTTACCAAAGGGTATCTATTATTACCCGTAACTAATCGTGTTGTGGAAGTCAGACAGGCAGTCACTCTATGTAAAATATTGATATTCAGTTGCATACGATTTGACTAGAATCCGACCCCAACATAGTTAGGAAAAGCGTAGGTTGATGTTGATGGGTGTTTCAGTAAATTCTCTCACAAGTAACGTTGTTATAAATCCAAAGCAGAGATTGCGCTGTGGGCTGCGGGTTGTTCGAAAGAGTACCTGCAGCTCTGGATACAAAATGCTAAGTAGGAACATGGGTGATTTTAGTCAGTAGAAGTCTGACACTCCCTTCCGCTTTGCCCATAGCGCAAGGAGTCATTTGATGATTACCCAACCTCCAAAAAAAAAAGGGATTGCTCTATTGATACCAGGAGTTCCCTCCCCTCCTAACATTTTGACATATACCTACCTTTATATGGTTGGTAAGTCTTAGTTGGAGAATATTAATGAGTGTTTCCTCATGAAAAAGGTTTATAAAATCTGTGGCCAAGAGAATTGAATCAAGTATTGGGTTTCACTGTCTTTGGTAAGGATTTAATCATCCTAAAGTAATTTACTAGCAACACCTCCATCATCTGCCTAGGCATTTCCCAACTATGTTGGGGTCAGCTTCCAGTGTAACTGGATGTAATTGGATACAAGTATTTTACATGGAGCTACTGCCTATCTGACCTCCACAACCCAGTTTATATTGAGAATTACGGTACCCTTTTGTAAGACTGGTTGTCAGACTTTCAGGTCACTGTCTACCTGTAACGACTGCCAAAGATATCCTATATATGGCCGCCAGGACCAACAGCTTAACGTGCTTTCCGAGGCACGGAGGAAACTCAGTATATAATGGGCGGTCACCCATCCACAGACCAACCTAGGCAAGTGCGGCTTAACCTAAAGGTCGACCCGAGTGACAGTTGTTATTAAGCCACGAGGCCCGCGTAATAGCAACGCCTTGTTAATAACTAATTTATATGGCGCGTGTACTGTTTTATTGGGACGTTATGTAATGAACACCGTCCAGAGTAGACCTGAAAGCGCCTACAAAACTAATTTGAAATTCCTCTCACGTATTGAGTAAGCGAATGTGACAAAACAATTGAGATACACAAATAAAGATAAGCAGAGTAACATCGGCTGATTACACAAAGTGCAATTACTGATTGGCAGTATTGATATGCGCATAAATTGTGTTGCTTACGCAATGTTGCGAAATAGGTAGGTTTTGCATGGTTACAGGTTGAAAGTACGTTGAACCTGAATTTCACTGTTATCTTATATTAAAACATTAGTAATATATGTAGTAATAAATTGTACACTTTTAATTTGTTTTTATCTTGCTCATCTTTACCCCCTGTACTAATATTAGCGATCGTGCCATTACGCGATCATAACGTTTATAATAATGTTCGAAAGAAGAGAAGGAGACCTGTTGATTTCAGTGTGACGATACAGTAGGGTAGTTGACTAAAAAAATCTAATTAGTCCGTCAGAAAGATTTCCAAAAAATAATTAACACGTATTTTTCCTTTTTTCACGTAAACAATAAATGAAGACGATAATACAGTGCTTCGAAAAGTCGCGCGACGTCAAAGTTTGGTAAGTACATTTTTTAACCAGAAAAGTAACGTCACCAGCCCCATCTCACGATCTTTGACCCATTTTATTTTCGTAAATTTTTATTGATTTGATAAATAAAAAAACACGTATTCAATATTTTTCGATAATCTAACAGACAGACTATACAGAATCATATTTTTTATAGTCAGTCAACTACTCTATTGTTTTCGTGATTCAAAATCCTAGGATTTGGGTACTTAATTTTTGGGACCACCAAAATACCAATGGCTATTTATGATTTTATATGAACTCCAACTAACACATTGTTTAGTTAGAACTTGTTCTGTTTGGCTGCTAAATGTACACAAAAAACAATAGTAGAAACAGTTTAACTTTAACAGCGCAATATTCCCTCAATTTTCAATTTAACCTTTTCATGCAAATTTCTAAATACATCTGCAAAACACACCGAGATAATACACCCACATGATGCTGATACTGTATATCATAACATAAAATAACATCACACCTTTAATCCCCAAAAGATTAGACAGAGGTCTAGGTACACCAAAACATTTCATCAGTTATGTAATGAATATCAACCGGGCACAAATCTCGACTCGGGCTGCCGATAAGAAATTCGTCATAAAAAACTCAACATTTTAGAGGACTGGGAATCAAGACAAAGTTTTCATGATCAGTAGTAGCGGTTGTGTCCACTAGAGCAACGAGGCAATTACAAAACTTCCCACCAAATCAAAATCAACATCACAGACTTTCAGTTCTATTCCTTTCGCAAGCAAGCAATTTGATTACTTTCGCTTCTCAGAAAAAACAAGGGTACGAAAGTACAACACACTGACATCAAAATTTACATGAAAATGTTTGACCTGGCCAATATTGGAAGCTAAAAGCCAGCGAGTGTCTGCATCTAGTTTGTGGCCGAAACGTTTTTGGAAACGGCCAATTAAGTTCTCTTTTGAAAATCAAGAATAAAGTTAGAGAGGTGGGATTTGGAAGTGCATGTCCTAAAATGTTTGGTGTCCTGCTTTTATAGCTTGAGTGCTCAAAAGTCATCGTTTTGAATATCTACTAACGCGCGTATGGCACTTGTGG
Organism: Diarsia brunnea; assembly: GCA_949774965.1. Taxonomy (NCBI): domain Eukaryota; kingdom Metazoa; phylum Arthropoda; class Insecta; order Lepidoptera; family Noctuidae; genus Diarsia; species Diarsia brunnea. The sequence continues at coordinate 1,972,313 of OX459009.1, forward strand.
GTAGCAACTGAAAGCATTTTATGCTGAGCTAGGGTGCTTTTGGCATTATTACTTAGTTTAGTTTTGTTTGTTCATTTTGTATAATTTTATAGTACATTATGGTATAAGTTGTAACGTTGGTGATTACCGCTGAGGCGCCTTTGAGGTCTTAAGAGAGCCGAGGACGGTAATCATCAATACACACGTGTATCATACGACGTTTTTCAACACACTTGTGAAGAAAATAACACAAAAAAATCATTTTTAACATGTTTTCAACAGTTAAAATGACGAATCTAACAATGGCGATCGGCCATAGACTAAAAGGATGAGGTTTCTTTTTTTTTGCTTTTTGCGGATAGTGTTTTAGCCACGTAAAAAATGAGGATTTCAAAGTTTTTTTATTACAGAGAAAACAAAAGTTTTATTTATTGAAAACGTATACACAAGTTGAAATTATCTATTTAAATTAATAAATTATCCTGAGCGAGCATCTAACAATGGCGATCGGCTATAGACTAAAAGATTAAGTTTTTTTTTTGGCTTTCCGCGGATAGTGCTTGCAGTCACGTACAAAATGGGGAATTCAAAGTTTTTTTTATTAAAGAGAAAACAAAAGATTTATTTATTAAAAACGTATGTATAAGTTGAAATTATCTATTTAAATTCGAAGTTGCATGAAATGAGCAAGGAATAGGTACATTAATTTATTTGTAGTATTGAACACAATCTTTTTAGTATCGAAACTTTTTTAAGAACAGAGCAACTCAACCAAAAAATTTAAAAAAAAACCTATAACTCACTTGTGAATAATGGTAATGAAAAATTCACAGTTTGATTACAGGTGTCATTATATGCCTAATTGCGGTGAAATTAGAGCCACTTTATGAGCAAGTGTGTTGAAAAGGTATTTTTCATTTGGATTGTAGCAGAAAGTTATACAATGGAGTGCACTATCTCATTATTGTGAGATTTTCATCAAAGTTATCGAAAAGATTTATAAAATCAAGAGCAAAAATGCTCACACTAGTATTGCAAATGCATCCGAACCCAAGGTAATACAACTGTTGTTAGTTCATACAACCATACAAATACACGTCCAATACCGCACATACTTCGCCAACGGATTGCATGCTCAAGTCCAAATGAAAGCTCGTGTAAATATTTGTGCACAACAAGTAGGAACGCCTGGTCGGGTTCGACGGCGATTGTGTTTCCTTGGCACACCCTGCCACTCTATGGCTATAAATTGAATTCAGTGTATCGGCTACCGAGAAGGAAAATACAGAATTCTAGATGCATCTTATGATTGGGGAAAATTCAGATTATTTTGGTATGCTTGTTAGACACACCCCTCATAATTATTGTTTGGGTTGACGAAAATTATCAATCAGACGAATAGTTTTCCCCAATCATTCCTAATAGTACCGTTTTTATTGAAATATGTAGTATTATGTTGATTAATCAGGACCACAGTCGATCCGTTTAGATTAGGGGCTGGGACTCGAAGATTTAAAACATTCGCATACTTTTAAGATTTTTGAACCTATGAAAACCTAACTTAATATGAGTTTTTTAATAAATAAAAATCATTACATAAAAATTTAACATACCTTCAAGTAAATCGTAGAGATAAAAACGCGATTTAGAATGATCGGCTCGAAAATATTTTTTATCAAACATGACACTAAATTACAATTTTAAACGTGTACTGCTAAGAGGTTTCATCATGAATTTATATAAAAGTTATATCAGTAGATAGAACTTTTTATTCTGAAGTAAATGTTGAAAACATTTTGTTTAATTTCTTTATCATTTTTGTCCAAGAAGAAAAACAGTCAAAATTTAGGCATTATATCGCTCGCCGGACAGTCGTTGCCGTTCGTCAGTGCCCGTCTGGACGTGATTGCTACAACAACCATTTGTGTGTTGGTTAACCATTTGTTTGGTGTTCATTATCATCAGGTCTAATATTTTCTGAAATCAGATGTTGGGGTTTGCTCCTAACTCAACTGAATACGAGTAACTAGGTAATACGATATGCCTTGCTGAGACTGATTGCTATTTAAAAAAATAAACTTTAATTGTTAGCTCTACATCAAGGGCTTAGATAAACTAAACAAAAAAAGGTCATAAACTTTTAAAAGCATAAACGTTACAACTGAAACATTTATTTTATGCTAGATGCTTATTTACATTTCTTACTTTATGGATTTTCCCGACCATTGTTTTAACTTTATCTTCTGTGCTTACTTTTTGGTCCATGTCTCTAGGCTCATTCATCTCGATATATTACAAATGGTTCACATTTCAGTGAACTGTTATGAGACTGTTTCAAAATGTTTGAAGTTCTCTTAAGAGTTAATGATTGCTGTGGGACTGTTTTCTAAAATGAGAAAGTGTTTATATTGAGACTTCCAGCTGTGAAATTAATTAGGGCTTACCTATTTGTGTCACTCAAACAAATCTATTTAAGAGGGACGTATTTAAATTGGGGTTGGCTTCAAGTCTAACTTTATGCAACTGAATATCCCTTCACTAGTCAGACTGACGCACTCAGGACAATGAAACTGCTGTCAAAATGATGAAGGAAGACATCATAAGGAGACGACTTTGAAACATAAATTGGAAGTCTTGTGATATCGAAGTAACTCGCACAGAGTTATGATATTTTTGCTATGCCTGGTAAATTAGCGATACTAATAACCTCGATCTAAATCCTTTTCAACAGACTGAACTATCAATCGAAATTATTATAAGATATAGAAAGAAAGAAAGAAAAAATATTTATTTGTCGCAGAAACATAACGAGCATACAAAGAGACATACAGGAAAAAAAATACACATACAACGCTTAACATATATTAAAAAATACAACAAGCATAATATAAAGATAGTTGATAAATCCATCGAGTCCTAATAAAAAAAATCTGTCCGTAGAGTTATCAACGTGAAAGTTGATATGAGAGACGAAAATGAAAACAATTTCATATAAACGGACTCGGAAAAGGGACAAAAAAATCAAATAAAGTCACGGCAATGATATTCGCAAACATTTAGGATTGAATAAAGGAAAATCACGCCTCTCTGGAAAAGACAATACCCTGCGGGGGCTTATCACTATTCCTATTTACCTTACAAAGGAAAACGTGACAAAGTTGTACTACATACATTTATTACCTACATAAAAAGCGAATTTCTCTCTATACGATATAACACATTTTGTTGTTTTGCTGCTTCGTTGGTCTAGTAGCCGCAAGCGCTACTGGTGAGCAGTGCTTGGTTTGATTTCCGGGTCGGGTAAACTGTTGGGCTTTTCCACCATGAATGTATCAGTATCCAATGCTTTGAAGTTGTGCCCAGTTGATGGCAATAGGTCTATTCCTTATTACATGGGACTTAAACAAAACAGGTGAAATGCGGGTGTACAATAGGATGCACCTCTGTATAAGTATTTGGGGATTAAAGACTAACTGTCTGTATATCCTACTTTGTTGTTGAGCAATAGGTACATCAGTAGTAACAAAACCAGTACCTAATGGCTTCTTATTGCATAAATAAGAGGCCATTTGGTACTGGTTTGGTAACTACGTACTACGTCAGGGCACCTAAGGCCTCATTTACGGGCACGCGGGGCGTCGCGCGGCGCGATGTGCGTTTTTCATTCAAACACATGGCGATGTATGAAAACGTTAACGATTTCAAACGTCGATTTTACGAGAAGCGATTTTTCACTCGTTAGTTTAAAATGCAGCGTTCGTTGCGGTGGACGCGCCTCTCAGTAAATTAATAAAAAAGCTCGAGACGAGCCTTTTGCACGCGCCGCGCGACGCCCCGCGTCTCCGTAAACGAGCCCTAAGTTCGAAGTATTACCAGCGATAAGCGGTCGACTATTAATACTTGGATAGTGTAGAAAGAATTTTCTAAAGAGTGTTAGCAATGCTTTAGAATTGTGACCGCTGTTTCAGGTTTGGCAAGTAAAATGTTAAATGTTGTTAATTACTTTGTTTTGAGATAGCCAGTGGCAATTTTACAATTTCAGGATACGGAAAATGGTGGATTGGAAAACGCTTCACATAGACACAGCGTTTACAAGACTACTTTTTAAGTGGCCAGACTGTGTACTCGTATATATCTTTGAACAAAATGTTGCTATTAGAGAAAGTAGTAAGTATTTTTTGTTTGAAATTGAAAAATAAGTTTAAGTAAGTTAGAAGTTGACAAAAAGAAGAAGTTTCATTTTGAATGTTAATTGTCTATCATTTCGCTATTTTCGTTATTATTTATTTTGCATTCTCTTGCGAGATGACCTGAAAGGATATGGGGAGTTCCAGCAGTGGGATATAAAAAACCTTCTTTCCCACTTAAAACGAAACATTAAGAACCATAATATTACTTATTGCAATGAAACCAACTAATTTGAAATATCCAACAAGCTCCAAAATATAATTTTACAAACCAAAAGTTAAACAACACCTCACAAACTAGTTAGCGACCAACAAACTAGTCTGTAAAACAAAATTGACACTATTCCGGGCAGCCATGTTGTTCGTGATTACAGGAAGTTGATAAACTACCAGTTTTAACTACTAATACGCTTTCCTAATGAAATTCACGTTCAGTGAGCGTAACTAAATCTGCATGTTATGCAGAATTTGCAAACGATGTATTCATAATTTTATATAATTAATCCCGATATTCCCACCGGGATTAATAATGAATACATCGTTTTGAATATAAATTGTCTTCTGAGTGTTTTCTAACGTCCCGTCGGGGCTGCGGGTTGTTCGCAAGAAATACCGCGGCCTCGACATGAAAGGCTAAGAAGGAACATGGGTGGTTTTTAGTCAGTAGAAGTCTGACACTCCCTTTCGCTCTGCCCAAGAGCGGGAGGGGTTATTTGATGATTTTCCACCCACCAAAAAAAAAAAGTGTTTTCTAACGTAATAATTATGGGAATATTTTTGTGTAGACTCTAAGACTTATATCGGGCCTACGTTGTCCCGCCATATCTAAGTACTAATATGGTACTAATGCTGTAACATACAAATATTGTTAACCAAACCATTTTAAAAGAGTATCCAAGGAGTTTCTTGCCGGTTCTTGTCCATAGCATACGAGCAACCTGACTCTTTTTCGCATTAAAAGTAGCCTATGTCCTTTCTCAGGCTCTAGACTATCCTTGTACCTACCAAATTTCATTTATATCGGTTCAGTAGTTTTGGCGTGTCAGCACGTCAGATAGACAGACAGAGTGACTTTCGCATTTTATAATAATATATTAAATAAAGTAAGTATTAATCAGAGGTTGGTGTGAGCGCTTCGTAGACGAACAAAACGGTTTCATACAAACATGATTACATCAAACAAAGTACCTAGTCGGATCATAACTCCTGTAGGTATTCTTTATTCATAAAACTTGTTAAATATTCCACGTGTCAGTTAAAGTCCATTTCACGAAAGAAGTCCCGCGGACAATTGTGGAACTAAATTTAACAGATCGGCCATGTTGTCGTTTGTCGATGTTATCAAGGTGCGTTTGTTGTGGTAGATATTTTGTGAGTTTATTATTGGATTAGTGCGTTATAAGGTTTATTTACGATGCCAAAAGTTGTGAAACAACATTACGTCGCGCGACATACAGCGCTGCGTCTGCGGGACTTCTTTCGTGAAATGGACTTGACAGTGTTCGGTGCAGTCGGTAGGTCCCCAGCATTATCTGACCCCTCGTATGAAGAAGAAGAGGGCAAGTAGTGTGAGATGAGGGGTCAGGTAATACTGGGTACAGACTGTACTTGGCATGCATAGCTGGTGGTATCCTTAGACGGTGTTTTCAGTTTTGTAACGAGTTATTTATTTTATATCTGTAAGTTTTAATAGGAGAAATACCGTTTCAGGTTAATGGATGTTCTATCGATGTAGTTGTTGGAGTGTGGTGTTGGTAAAGCTTGGTAAAGGTCAAACTAATATTAGTAGAACATTTTTTTTTTTTGGGGGGTAGAAAATCATCAAATAACCCCTCCCGCTCTTGGGCAGAGTGAAAGGGAGTGTCAGACTTCTACTGACTAAAAACCACCCATGTTCCTTCTTAGCCCTTTATGTCGAGCCCTTTATCTCTTGCGAACAACCCGCAGCCCCGACGGGAACAACCCGCAGCCCCGACGGGAACAACCCGCAGCCCCGACGGGATTACTAGAACTTCAGAACGAAATTTCCAATCCTAAGTGCTGTTATCAAATTATCATTGTAAGTAACAAGCAGACGAGATCTAATAATAATATAAAAAATAACATAACATAACATCACGCCTGTAATCCCCGAAGGGCTAGGCAGAGGTATACACATTAGTACACTCACATTTCGCTAGTTATGTTTTAGTCCCATGTAATACGGGACCCGCGCCTGCCAAGCGTGGCGATTATGGCAAATCCGGGGCCTTCTGGGGGAGTCCTAAGATCCAGCAGTGGACGTGTTTTGGCTGAGATGATGAATAGGGGGCCATCTATCAGGCACAAATTCAGAGTCCGTGGCTGCTACTGAGAAATTCGTGATGACAAAACTCAATAACACTGCGCTCGATATTCGCTCTTATTTATTAATTACCAAATACTGTACCCATATTTGCAAAATAAAATTTACTTACTTACTCGACCCGGGAATCGAACCCAGAGGACCGCGCTTGCTGACATCCAGTCTTACCAAACAGCATCGTATTAACTGTAACCTAGTATTAACTGGGTTGTGGAGGTCAGATAGGCAGTCGCTCCATGTAAAATACTGGTATTCAGCTGCATCCGGTAAGACTGTAATCCCACATAGTTGGGAAAAGGCTAGGCAGATGATGGTCGCGCTTGCTACCACTAGACCATCAAGGTAGTTCATATATTTCTCTCTACAGCATTTATTATGAAAAACAATGTCTTTTCAAGTATTGTGCCATTGTTTAACCAAGTTTGTTGTTCTTGAGGAAAACTGCAAGTAAAACACACAGATTTATGCCTTACCTTACCTTATTTTACTAAATAATACTTATTTAGCTTTATTCTAGAAGGTTAAAGCTCTATAATATGAGAGAATACGCGATTTTTCCTGCGGAATTTTATAAAGTATGCGAGATGGTCAGATGGAATGATGACTTACTGTGATAATTATAATTGTATCGTATCAAACACGTGGTAGAAAGAAAGAAAGAAAAAATATTTATTTGGGACAAGCACAGGAACTACAAAAATTATTAAAAAAAGAATCTAAAACTAAATAATAAAAAAAAGACCTGTGCGAGGCCAAAAAGGCTCCTATCTCAGCATGGTGCTGCGATAGATGAAAAAACAAATACCGCAGCGCTGGTATTCTGATAGGGCCCACTGTGATGTCACGGTCACACCTACCTGGTAGACGCATACTACGTCTAGGGTACAACAACATCCAATAGGATTGCACACAGGAGATTCTATGCAATCATCATCATCATTCTCTTGCCCTTATCCCAATTCATTTGGGGTCGGCGCAGCATGTCTTCTTCGCAATCATATCGTTTAATATTTCTCTATTTCTCCGTTCTGCAGCTTCTCTCTCTCTTCACTGGAGAGGCAGTCTTAGGGACGCACAGGGAAGAGAAGTGTGGTAGAAAAAAGAAGAGGCTTTTTTATGCTGGGGAAATCATTAAGTGACTCGTCCCGCTCTATGGGCGGAGCGAGGGAGTGTCACACTTCTACTGACTAAAAACCACCCATGTTTCTTCTTAGCCCTTTGTGTCCGGAGCCGCGGTATCTGTTATGAACAACCCGCAACTTTCGAACAGCCCGCAGCAATAGTAGAGGTTTTTATCCAGCAGTGATGGAATACGGGCTGATTTATGATGATGATGAGTGATCGGTTCATTTATTTTTCTTTTTACTACAGACTCACCTGAGCAATCTGGTCGAACCGCCCAAACAGTTCATTCAGCGTCTTCACCAGGTCAGAGGCGCTGAGACGCTCTGACAGTGGCGTGAAGTTCACGATGTCAGCATACAGGATGCTGACGTTGTTGTGTCTCTGCACGTGCATCTCGTGGAAACGCGTCTGTTTTGATGCGTCTGCGCACGCGTCCGCCATCTTGAGCATTATTGAGCGTTTTACCTGGAACAAAGGGAAAAGTTTGTGAGTATAATATAAGATAACATCACGTGTGTAATCTCGGATGGATTAGGTAGCGACGTGTCTAATAGATCATCGATATTTCACCAGTTGTAGTGCCTATTGTCACCAACCGGGGACATATGGCAACCCTAACACGCATGGCAAGGCTATATAATGAACGATCTAAACGTATAGATTACCCCATTGATATTTTCTACATGAGTTTCGCTTCATACAGACGTTCCGTACTTAAACAATGTGATGAGTTCATGTCTAAGTAGTTCAAATTGGTTTGTTTTGTAGTGTTGGTGTTGATATATGGGAATTTTAATGTTTATGAATGACTGGCTGGTTAGTCTATGGTCCTTTAAAAAAAGATGTTTCGGTTCGTGTTTTTAAATTATGAAGGCAGGTGTCAGTGTTGAGATAAATGTGGGACAGTGAAGTCTAGTGGAAGATTCTATATAAAAAATGTGATATATTTGAGAGTAGTTTTATTTTAATACAGTATACGAATGGATCTCACAATAAGAGAGTAAGAACATAAATTTCTACACCCCACAACAGTAGGCACACCTTTTATTGTTTTCCTTTGTCTCTTATGTTCATGTATCAATGTTATGCATACCTGTTATTTGCATGGTTACTGAAATGTCATGTAATTTGATTAAGTGATTGTGCTGTTGGTGTGCTTATTATAAATAAATATCCAGACTTTACTAAGGGACGGCTTAAGTAATCAATAAATATCTCTGTGTACCGCAGTAAATGTATCTGTTCAATCTTAAAAGTAAGTGTAAGTTTAGCTGGCTGTATTCTTATTAGCTTGTTCGACTGTACAAGAGACAATATTGTACTGTGTGTGTCTATTGTGTTGTGTATTGTACTGGGTAATTGTACAAGACAATCTGTGATGAAGGCCCTTCGCATTTTAGCTCTGGAATAATTAATTATATTATAAAGGAAAAATAATGCCAAGTTCTTTTACATTCTTAATATCCTGTTCGTGAGATTGTACCTACCTACAATACGACTTAAAATCGTCTCAACTCTTTTAAGTCGTCACCACAGAATTAAATGTAGACTTAAAACCAAAGCAAATTGCACTTCACGGAACATTTAACGGACCATTTTCTTGAAATAGAACACGAAATTAAGCTTTAAATCCACAAACAACTACATATTTGCTACTAAACACTTTCCTTGTTATTTTAGTCTCGTTTTCCTTCGACAAGGAAATTAGGCGAGATTTTCTGCTCACGGAATCCTTTGGGTGAATTAATATTCTGGTCCCGAGCTATGGTAAGTAGAAGGTAATTCTTATCAGTACTGTTATTAATTAGGAAGGACAATCAGTCACGTAATTTTGGTGTTCATTTTATCTTCTTTGTAAAAGAAGGTTTTGCTCTGCCGTGGAAATACCACAGTTTAATTAATTTTCTGTAATGAAAGTAAGATTTAAAGTATCAACTTTTTATTTATAATATGTAACAGTAAATTTTAAAACTTAGTAACAAAATAAGTTATTTTTGGACTTCATCATTTCAGCTATAAGACGTCCACTGCTGGACATAGGCCTCCCCCAGAAGGGGGGGATTTGCCATAACCGCCACGGTTGGCGATCGAAGCATGGTTGTTACAAAGGCACAGAGAACGCTGCTGCCCATTCTCTGATAAGTCCCTTAGTTGCCTCTTACGACTCCCACGGGAAGATATGGGATGGTGCTATTCTTTACGTCCGACACCATACGGAACATTTTTGGGCTTGCGTGTGGATTAAAATAGATAGTTTGTAAATATTAAAGGACGCGGGACGCCGAAACTTTTGTACGTCGTAACAAGTCGTAACCCTACCCGGATTGTAAGGCTTGCATCTAATAAAATTAAATATTCATTCAAGCACAATTTTGATGTTTTCTGCATTAGTTTTACTAGCACGTAACATTAATTTAACCAGTCAGTATTTTATTTGTTTCGACTAGATACCTTGCTCAGATTCAAATCTCTCACGTACACATTTTATATCCAGTTTTATTAGGCAGCTCTAACAAGGGTAGGCAATACAAGAATACTTATTAGATTCCGTGCGAAGATTTTATCTGCGCCTCGTATGTAATACAAAAAACCATTCGATTACATCCTCTTCAATAATCACGTCTTCAAATTAGGTTTTTCTGGATGAGCAAACTCACATCCACTGTTCGTCTAGCACACAATTGAATTTCTGAAACCTATTGGGCTAGAACGCAGTCTGGGATAAGCGAAATCGGGTTAGTAGTGGCGTTTTGAATACAATATGGGTAGATAGGTACTGTACATTTGAGTTACAGTCTGGTAGGAATACGAACATGTGACTCCAGCCCAATGAATAAAACGTAGACATACACATACACAAAATAATGTGTATGTTTGAGACCCATTAGTTGTACCCATTACTTGAAGTGGTAAAACTATAGTAAATAGATGCATCATCACTGCTGCACTGCTCCCAAAACGGGTAGGCAAGGAAAACACGGAAACCGAAAATTCTAAGACCATACAACACCTGTACTTTTTTACTATTTAATTAGACTCATAACCTATGTAGAGTTTAATAAAATAAATCCCCTCGACCGATTGTCAACCTTAATCAGGCATCAATATAATGATGCATATCTTCCGCGCACCATAGTCAGGTCGGCCCGTATAATTATATAATTATAGGTTTATTAGCTAGCAACAAAGGTGTAGAAGTCGAGTGAGACAACTTACAAGCACTTGGCAACTCCTTTCAAAATTGTCTTAGCAATTCATTTCTGCGCATAGTACGTATCTCGCAAGGCGTTTCCGTACTGGAAAAGTCAATGTCGGTTGTATCAATTTAACTAAATGATCAGAGTAGTGTTCAAATTCATGATTATTATGATTAAAGAGCGCTTGCCAAATTGTCACCATTTCGTAGTGAATAGTAGTGATGGCCTCGTGGTGCTGGTGTGACCATTGAATTGCACAGTCCTACTCCCTTTTTTTTTTGGGTGTGTGAAATCATCAAATAACCCCTCCCGCTCTTGGGCAGAGCGAAAGGGAGTGTCAGACTTCTACTGACTAAAAACCACCCATGTTTCTTCTTAGCCCTTGTGCCGAGGCCGCGGTATCTCTTGGGGACAACCCGCAGCCCCGACGGGGCAGTTCTACTACCTAAGTCCCGAGTTTGAACCTAAGACCTCTAATTTTTCGAATCCATGTGCGCATTTTATTGTGACAATACCACAAAAACCTGGGAGATATTCACGACGACAGAGGCCCATAGGCGGTAAAAAAAACTCGGACACCAGGTTTGGCACTAACCACACAATACAGAAAGATCATTTGGTTGATGATCTTCGTTATTACCTATAAAAACTGGCCAAGTGCAAGTCGAACTTGCACATGAAGAGTTCCGTACCATTGTCTACACTAATATTATAAAGAGGAAAGATTTGTTTGTTTGTTTGTAACTGTCTGTAAACTACTGGACCGATTTCAAAAATTCTTTCACCGTTGGGAAGCTACACTATCCCCGAGTGCACGTGACATGGGCCGCTTTATGTCCCTGTATTCCCACAGGAACGGGAAGTACTCGGGTGAAACCGCGTGACGTCCGCTAGTAGTAGATATTGAGAGATTTTCCATGTTATGTTAGCACTATATACTTCTAATAGGTTTTCCTGTAATCTAAAAGTGTTGAACTAATTTCAGTATTTTTTTCAAAATTTTAGACTCAGTAGTTTCGAAGATAAAGAGGGAATAGTCGGACAGACAGACAGACACACGAGTGATCCTATAAGGGTTCCGATTTTTCTTTTTGAGGTACCCTAAAAGTTAACAAAAACATTACTAATGTGAAAAACATGACTGAGCTTTCTAGAACTGACGGGGTCACAGACTCATAGAACGTAGTCATACCCCTGTCATGACTGCAAGTTAGAGGTCATGACACGGATGACATTGACTAACACTGGGGTTAGACAGTCAGGCGGGGATTTTACATTGAACTTAGTCAACTACGAATAACGGAAAAGGCAATGATTATTATGGTGGTTGGATTATGACAAAGAGATTATAGGTAAAAAATTGTACCGTTAAATCTTACCTACAAATGCACTGTAATGAAAACGATTCAATTGTTTCTCCTTATATAGCTACTTATGGTTTCATGAAATTCAATCTTGTTAGCCAGTAGTAAAATAGCCATAACACTCCGAAATAGTCGTAGCTGATAAAAATTAGCCAAGAAATCTTCCCACGAAATCGTCATTACTAGATAAATAACAAAACAATCATTCATTTTGCAAGCATTTTTTCTCAATCTGAGAATTACTACGTATCTCCTAGAAGTCTGTTTTAAAATACGGAAAACACCCATTACTAATATTTAAGTATATCTGGTATCCCACTAAGATGTTGCACACATCAAAATAAAACGCCAATAAAGTATGAAAGTAAAAAAAACACAAATGTTTACTGATTCAACCAAATTAACCACACGATGTTTTTCCAAAGAACTGTGATGAATAAGCAAGGAATCAACAGTGGGCGTGGACCGTGGTTTCTCATTACCTAGATTGTGATTACGGATAGATGACGTCACAAGACTGTGAATGGGACAATCAGACGAATGGATATAGCGAATAGAAGAGAGAAAATTATGAGTAGTCGTCAGTTTTCATGTATTTAATTAAATTATTCAGTTCTCATTAACAGTGAAAGCCAGAATATTTACCATGTTTACTATTTGTTTAGTTTTTTCGATATTTCGACGCTGTTGCCAGCACCATGATCTTAAATGGTGTTTATGAGCAGACAAATCGGTCTACCCTCTTAGAGCCTGCGCACACCACGTTTTTTAAACGCGCCGTCGACGCGCGTTTTGGGAACGCGCGTCGCCGGCGCGTTTTTATCCTGCGGAGCAGTTTGTTGTCGTTTGGATCGCTACAAACGCGCGTCGACGGCGCGTTTAAAAAACGTGGTGTGCATAGGCCCTTACTGGTTAGTTTTTTTGCGCTGGGTACCTCTACCACTGTCACTTACAACTCGATCCTGTTCCCGACTCACGAAACTCACTGTGTCCACCTCGCGAACTATTAAATGATTTTTTCGCTTTATGTTTTAATAGCTGATGCCCGCGGCTTCACCCGCGTGGATGTCGGTCAAATTATATACTAAAACCTTCCTCTTGAATCACTCTATCTATTAAAAAAAACCGCATCAAATCCGTTGCGTAGTTTTAAAGATTTAAGCATACATAGGGATATAGGGACAGAGAAAGCGACTTTGTTTTATACTATGTAGTGATATTATTCTGTGACTCAGATCTGGCCTGACACTATTTTGATTGCCATTGACATTTTAAAAAGATGGCTTGTTGTGAACTGTTTTCTCATCTAAAAGTCTTCAAACAGTGTCTATTTTGGATGGCATATGTACTAAGTGTCCTTTCTGCTCAAAGAAGAATATACAATGTTCAGCTCTATCATCTGCCAAAGGTTTCTCCTTAGACCAGAATATGTAGTGATTATTGGCAGGAAAGGTGTGTCTAATAGGGAAGTCTATGAGTGAATATGGTAATAATGAATGACTCATTGAGGTTAATGACGCTTAAGCTTCAAGCAAAACGTCACGATGACGTTCTTTAATGGTCATGGAATGGAAGTAACGGTATTTATTTTGCAGGTAATAATGTATGTTTGCGGTTAAGGATATGCAAAAAAGCTACGCAGTAGGTGAATACCATGTTCGTTGTATAATTGGTATAGAGGAAATTATTCATTACCTACTATTCAATTATCGATTTAAGCTTAAAGATCGATTATAAGGAAGCGAAGACGAGAGAAAATATAGTTTTTTTTTTACACGCCGTAGTCTACATTTCTTTTTCATCTCTTCTTTTGCAAGTTTACTGGCCGAAATTTCTTAAAAAATAAGCAGTAGGTACCATTGCACTCAAATATTGTATTACTAGCTGTTGCCAGCGGCTTCGCCCGCTACAACTCGAAAATTATCCCACGGGAAGATAAAATCGGGATAAAAACTATCCTATGTGTTAATCCAGGTTATAAACTATCTGTGTACCAAATTTTATCCAAATCCGTTCAGTAGTTTTTGCGTGAAAGAGTAACAAACATCCACACATCCATTCTCACAAACTTTCACATTTATAATATTAGTAGGACAATATTTTCCTGTGTTTACATAAATAGTAAAATTAATTAATTAATAGAACTTTCAGCGTCTTCTCCTTTCTTTCAATAGCCTGCACTTGACCCCTTTGGGGCAAAAGGCTTCATGGCTCATGCTTGCCCTCATCTCTGTTAACAAAACTCACGCTGCATTTGTCGATTAGCGAAATCTCTTAAACTTCTATCATATCCACCTAATCTTCTAACTATCAGACTTTGTATTGCAATGCGCACATGGCAGATTGAAAACACTATTCTCTGACACTACTGCTACTGTTAGCCTGTGCCATCCCACAGCTGGGCAAAGACCTTCCCCACGATTTCCAAATTTTGCGATCCAGGGCCAATGTGGACCACTGGTCGTTGGTTCTGTCCAGCTCGTCCGGCCATCTCCTTCGAGGTCTACCGCATCGCCTTCTGACTGTGTCAGGGTTCCACGACGTGGTTGTTTTGACGCACAGCTCGTTGGGCATACGGCAGACACTATGCGTACTTTAAGTCCGATGAAATCATTTGGAAAAGATATTAAGCCCCGTTTAATTTGGTTCACAATTTATTTGCGTATTTTTTTTTTTTAAACGTTGCCCCACACTAGGAATTTCTCCTGTATCGTATCGATCGAACCCACGACACGCAGAGCAGCACTCCATTGCTTGAGCCACTGGGCCAATCGTGCCCTTTATCAAGGATATTCCAAATTAACACCACCTACAACATTAATATCTACTCAACTACTATCACTGGATACTTTGACAGCGACACTCGCTTGTCACGGCGAACTATTGTATCAGTTAACGTGACGTCACATCTATAGGTCATCGCGACACGTTCCACTTTCACATCCTTATGGCTACCAAGTGATAATTGGAATATATTATTATTCCAGTTTTAGATTGAAGGACATGTTTTTACTTGGAAAATGTGCGTTTCATGTGTCATTGAAATGGAATTTGTTTTTAAAGTGATAACAATGGTAATTTAAAACGGTTTGCTCTAAATGCCCGACATACCGAGTTTCTTCCATGCCTCGGAAAGCACGTTAAGCTGTTGGTCCCGACTGCCATATATATCTTTGGCAGTCGTTACAGGTAGTCAGTGACCAGAAATTCTGACATCCAGTCTTACCAAAGAGCATCGTATTGCCTAGTATTAACTGGGTTGTGGACGTCAGATAGGCAGTCGCTCAATGGAAAATACTGGTATTCAGTTGCATTCGGTTAGACTAGAAGCCGACCCCAACATAGTTGGGAAAAGGCTAGGCAGATGATGATGATGAAGCTCTAAATGCCGAATTGGTCTTGTGGTCGCAAACGCGACTGCTGAACATGAAGCTCTAGGTTCAATTCCAGGGTCGGGAAAATTGTTATCGAGTTTTTTCATCAAGATTTTCTCAGTAGCAGCCACGGAGGATGGATGTGTGTCCAGTTGATGGCAATAGGCTCGCCTCCTGTTACATGGGACTTAAAGATAAGCGGCGAAATGTTGGTATTCTAATGAATACACCTCTGCTCACCCCTTGGAGATTAGAAGCGTGTTGTTATGTATATTTGCTATAGTATTTGCGTTTCCCGGTAACTGTCTTAAGGAGGTTAGATAGATAATCGCTGTAAATATACTTGTATTGAACTGCATTCAGTTAGACTAGGAACCGCCCGTGTTTTTTTCATTTTAAGATATTTTCCAAAATAAGTAATTACGTACGTACTTCCATAAGGTTATCTCATAAGCTTATTTATTGCACAATTTACGGTCGTGCGTGCTACACGTGCCAGTAAATGGCCATGATAAATTCCAAATACAACCGCCACAGACAGGAAAATGGCATGACATTGGCATTCAAATGACATAAGAGTATACTAATGAGTTTACGTCGCATTTTGTGTTTCTTGGTTTTTTCTTTGATGCGGTTTTTGCCGTAATTTAGTGAATTTATTCAAGAAGGTTTATGTGTTAAGAACACGCGCTAAAGAAAGGGTTATTTATTTATTTTTGTAGACATAAAATACTTAACAGGACGTTACATTAAGACAGAAATGGACAATGGTACTGCTTATTTCGAAATATGGTCTGCTGAAATTTCTTTCAGCAGACCTGCGAGATCCCTTTGTCGAGGCGTTTTAGATAAATAAAAGGACCCTGAGAATTTTCAGGTTAACGTGCTCATTAGACTTAATGTTACTTGTATTTTTTGGGTAAAGATTGTGCAATGTGATTGCACCTACGTACCATCATGCATGTGGCAACGAAAGTGCGTAACGTTCTCAAAACAGTTGACAATCACATTCGGTTCGCTGACGTTCAAGCCTACAGTATGTAAACATAGTCCACTTTAAATTTGCAGTTTGTGGTGGCGTTGCTTGTCAAGACAAAAGTGCATCGATATGTCAATCTTGGTAAATTTATTTTAGTTCTGTGTTTACCCGCCCGCAGAGATAAGTTGGTGTCGAGCGAGTGCTAAGAATTTACAATTAACAGTTGAAAGTCACCATTGTTTAAGTTGTGGTGAAAGACGTCATGGGTTTAGGTTGTCTTGAAGCTAAGTATTTGTTACTACGTACCTACGTAGTTACTGGAAAGGTTTTACAGGTTTTAAGAATCGTCATTAAAATTCTTGTAAATTATAAGCCTAGGCTTATAATTCAACCGCAACCTTCCTTTCCACCCTTGGGTGGAAAGAAAATTGACCCATATAAAGGTACAATTTGATCTAACCTTGCTATAAAATAAATTTTGTAAAAAAAATCAGAATAAATGGATCAGTATCCATCGGTGAATTTTATTAATGAATTTACGATACCAAAAAAACATTCCTCTGGTTTTTTATCGTGCTGAAAAAGGATTTTTTATCAATTGCGTCAGTCGATGTGATATTTTGTTTGGTAAGCCCAGTCTTTTTTTCACCCATGTTTTTGGATAAAGATATCCAGTTGGAATGAATCAGGTCTCTCAATCTAAGAGGTTGTTCATATTTTGTTACATTCGGTATAAGTTATATGTCTCAGTATACAGGGTGGTGCCGACAATACGACAATAAATGAAACCACTGGTAGTTCTAGTTCACGAACATTAATAAACTATCAAATAAATCTTAACACCAAAATAAAAAAAATTGTAAAAAAAAACAATAAAACCAAGTAGCTTAAAACTGTAAACGAAATACATTACAATTTACAAACAAATATTGGTTTACTAACCTTAGGAATAATTTGCACCGATTAACGTGTGGAAATAAAATGTAACAATGAATTTGGCAAAGACATTTAGCTAGATTAGTGTCGTATCGTCGGCACCACGACGGTGTTAGGATTAATTGGATAGTTTAAAAATGTTCCTATGAACTAGAACTACCAGTGGTTTCATTTATTGTCGTATTGTCGGCAACACCCTGTATTCATTCAGTAAAAACAGTATGTGGACTATTTTGAATGTCAGTCTCTTTTATCGCACCCCGGTGTCACATAAAAACTTACATTGATGTAACCCAATGATTGGTTGTTCCCCGAAACGATGTTGTGCAGGAAAATGTCTAAAACGATCTTGACTCTGACCTTCGTAGTCTCGCCTATCCAATCTTATCTGATGTCAGAACCTTGTGTCAATGTATTCGTGATTTATTGTTTGTTGTTTTTCTACTGTCAATTCCAATGACAGCTTTGAGAGCAGTGGTAGTGTAGTGGTACTTAAGGGCCCAAACTTAAACGTTGTAGACCCTTGAGAAGAACCGGAAAAAAACTCCATAGTTGGTGTTTTAAAACTATTTGCTTTAGTATGAACCTTGGCACAAGCAAATAGAGGCCTAAACCCAGCAGTGGGTGAATTCGTTGCTTACTTTACAAAAACGTAAACAACGACTACAAAGTTCACACATTCACAAATAAATAATTTAAAAACTGACCAAGTGCTAGTCGGACGTGCACACGAAGGGTTCCGTACCATGACTTCTTATAGGTTTTCCTGTAATCTATACGTGTTGAACTAATTTTTGTATTTTTTTCAGAATTTTAGGCTCAGTAGTTTCGGAGATAAGGGGCCCGAATGGTCGGACAGACACACAGACATACGAGTGATCCTATATGGGTTCTGTTTTGTTCTTTTGAGCTACGGAACCCTAAAAAGAATCTACACAAAAAAATATAATAAAAAAAGATATCTAGTGTCGCAAATATTGTGATCATCATCAGTGCTGTAAGTAGGTACACTGAACAAAGGCTGTTTAGATGATTTCAATCATCACAAAACTCATAACATGTCAGGGTATTGCTTTTTTATCTCCCTGAGTGTTGAATTATTATCCAGCACTCAAAGAAACCACTCAAAAACTCAAAAATATTGCACAGACTTGTTACATTGTCAAATGTAGGCTTGTCACGTATTCGGCCCACTTCTGATAACAGTATCAGAGCACTTGTGAGAACATGTGTTTGTGTAAGAGAAATTACAAATATTAAGGTCAACTGACGACAATATGATAATTTTCTGTTTGTTCTTCCATTTTTGGACGCTTTTTAAATGGAAAATTCGGTGCCCAGTTTATGCGCGGAGAAAACGTAAACATATAAAATTTGAAATAGGTTATCGTTTCATGTACAATGTTTAGGTACATATTTTTCATCATCATCTCAGCCAAAAGACGTCCACTGCTGGACATAGGCCTCCCCCAGAAAGGGGATTTGCCATAATCGCCACGCTTGGCAGGCGGGTTGGCGATCGCAGTATGGTTGTTACAAAGGCACAGAGAACGCTGCTGCCCATTCTCTGCTAAGTCCCTTAGTCGCCTCTTACGACACCCACGGGAAGATATGGGATGGTGCTATTCTTTACGTCCGATACCATACGAAATTCTAAGACTTTATTTAATAAATGGTTGATATTGATTGCTCTAATTAAGCTGTATGTCCCGGCCGTTATTCGTAAAATTTTTGCAGTCGTTATTGGTAGTCAGACAACCAGTCTTGCTAGGAGATGACGTGTTACCTAGTACTAACTGGGTTGTGGAGATCAGATACATACTAGTATTTTGCTGCTTCCAGCTAGACTGGAAGCCACCCAATATAGCTGGTCAAATGCTAGGCTGGGAGGTGAAAAATATTTTGATAATTAAAAAAAAACAATCGGCCGAATTCACTTCACGTTTAGAGCCGCCTTGTTTTGGGGCCTCTGTTAGGTTTTGTTCCCTATTGTGATTTCCCTAAAGGCATTTCTTTTTGTTTACCTATAGATAAACCGTTTATTTTCGTTTCCATACAATACAATGTATTGATAAGATTGTGTGTCAAGTATGTTATTTAGATTGCTGTTAGATTATGTTAAGTCATAGATTGTCATGTCTTGTGTTTTTATTTATTTGAATGCACTCATTCAAACAAATAATAACACGAGACATGACAATCTAATCTTATCGAAGATAGCCTTATTTTAAGCGATAGTTACACCTACCTATACATTACGTAGGTTAGTGTTGTTCATTGACAAAGAAACTAAAAGAAAAAATATTTGACGTAGTCTACATAAATAAAACGAACCTTAGAAATGATATTCATGTGTATCCATTATGAATGTCACTATACGGTCCAGTAAATTCCCAGCACTCATTGTAAAAATATTCTAAAGTTCTAAACCGAGCTATCATTTTATAAACTTTGAAAGGCGAATTGCTAACCTAATAAAGTGTTTTAATTTTCGTGTGTTAATGTAGCTTAGGTTAAGTGCAATTTGTTATTAATATTATGGTAAATAAAGATATTTAAAAATGAAAAAAAAAAAAAAAAAACGTAATAGCTACGAAAACGTAATATTAAGTTTTCAATTTCGTTTTGCTCTTTGAAAGATTTTTATTCAACTAATGACTGAGCACTCAATTAATCTGTGACTCAATCTTGAATCTTCTGGGAGATCATAAACTTCCTTTATAAGGGAACAATGATTGGACATGACATTGGTCTAAGCCACAAGGGATAAATGGCGTGACTCTGACTAGATATTAGCTTAGAATAACAATGAAATACTTAGTAAATACCCTTGATACATTCAGTTTTTCCTTTAATTGTCTGCCAACCTCTTACTGTAATATTGATGTTTTGTAGGTTAGGGTAACCAAGAGTGAGTGAGCGACTGATGATGGAGCTAAAAGAGTCATGTGCCCAGAAGGGGAATTTTATGTAAGGATATGACGATCATATAGGGTGTAAAAGTACCCTTAACGCAAATGAAGGTCTTTTGTTCTCCCCACCACTGCGATCATTTTTGTTCTAGAGTTCTAGACCATACCTGGGAACCTCCTAGTTACGGAGATATTGGGGGTCAAAGTTCCAAATTTTTCACAGCTGTTTTTGGAAATACTAGTATTTCAGGTTTTAACTTTACTTAAATTACCTCCATGAACCGTTTACTATTCAAAGCATCCACTAGCACAATGTTTTAAGAGTGCTTCTTTGAGTTTTACCGTAAAATGTGATTTTTGACCCCAAAAAAAAAAGTCATTTCCCAGCAAAAATTTTTGCGTAGGGGTACTTAGTTTGATGTACAGAATGCCTGGTTGACGGATGCGTGAAGGGTTCGTTTACACCCTGTATAGAAGTGCATACATAAACATCACACCAGTATTCTTCAACAGGCTATGCAGAAATGTACCAGGCGTATGACCAGTACGTACAGAAAATCCCATTTTATTAAAGGGCCAGCTTATTTCCATTAACCGGGCACAAATTAAGACTTCGAGAAACACTTAGTCGAAAAGCCGAATAACACTTTACCAGACGTAAGAATCTAATGAATTCATAATTGAAAACTTCTCGCCCATAACCAAGGCATCAAACCCATTCAAGACTGAGGCACTTGGAAATTAAATACAGTCGTAATTCCACCATAAATCCTACGTGACTCGCTGCAAGTCCAACGTGATCCTTGCAATATAAACAAGACATTATTTATAAGAAAAAACCGGGTTTTAAATTATGTCATCTTTATGAGGCGCATAAAGGTTGTAGACGCTAATAAGTTGAGGTTTTTGCGTAGGATGTAAAATATTTGCAATTTAATATAAAAATAAATATTCATAAAAATAAATCGTAGGTTAGATTAGAGTACACAACCCTTGTCTGGGTACGAACTTAACGTGAATCGCTGCCGTTTTTACGAGATCACTGTTTTGTGATAATTACATTGGATGTGAAATTATTTGCATTAAAGTTTGGCATCGAGGGAGTTTCCTCGTGTAATTGATTTCCAAACAGCGCTGTAAAACAGTGATTAGTAAAAACAAAATGAGGTAAATATACAATTTTTCCTTTTAACTATTCAGTGTGAATTATCCACCGGACTTTCTGTATTTCAATTTAAAAAAAGTAATTTTAATTAAACATTAATATGCAACCGTAATCAGTCTATACCAGGAAAAATAGTATGTTTTCCTTTCTCATTAAATAACATACAATCAGGCGAGAATTTCCCCGAAATGTTAGAGTGTCACTTATTACAAATATTATATCAATCTCCTATGCGGAAAAAAGTAAACAAAATAATGATTCTACGAGTAGTCATCAAAAGTGCGAAGAATTCGATTGTTTGTATAAACGCCGTATATAATAAAAGACATTATGACAATAGATAAAGAGAGATAGCGATAACCAGGACAAATTACCGGTGCAAGTGTGTCAAATGTATGTTGCAGTTATTTAGCAAAATTTAGATTTAACTTGCACCGGTAATTTGTCCTGGTTATCCAGGACAAATTACCGGTGCAAGTGTGTCAAATGTATGTTGCAGTTATTTAGCAAAATTTAGATTTAACTTGCACCGGTAATTTGTCCTGGTTATCCAGGACAAATTACCGGTGCAAGTGTGTCAAATGTATGTTGCAGTTATTTAGCAAAATTTAGATTTAACTTGTTTGGTAATAAATGTAACATAACTGGCATGTGTGCTTATAACTATTTAAGAACAACATCTGGTCTGCATCTGGTCTGGTCTGGTTCACAAGTTGACTTGTGAATTTCTCTCTACCTCCTCAATAAGTTATCCTACTATCACACTTCACACTAATATTAACAAGGCGAAAGTTTGTAAGTATAGATGGATGTTTGTTACCCTTTCACGCAAAAACTACTAAACGGATTTGGATAAAATTTGGTACACAGATAGTGTATAACCTGGATTAACATAAAGGATAATTTCTATCCTGATTTTGTCTTTCCGTGGGATAAATTTCGAGTTGTAGCGGCAACGCCTAGTTACATAGAACTCTGGCACCATGGGTCAGGCATCAACCACACGATAAAGAAAGAAAGACTGTTCTCTTTTGTCTGAGACATTGACAAAGTGATTGTAGTCTCATATACCACTGTTACTCATAAAACACTCAAGCGACGCTATTTACCTCGTAAAATCAAATTCGACGTAAAAACTTTTTAGAAGCCTTAAGCTATTTCACAACGATGAAAATTCATTACTAAAAAATCCTTCTTAATAAATCACCTAAAACATTTAACTAAACGCCATTTCATCATTATACAATCATAAATGTACCAATTAATTGAATCGATGATTAAAAGTCACTTCGTTAATAACTAAATTAATTTTCCTTAACAACAAATTAATTATTGTTATATAAACTAACCGTAATGTCGAAAACAGGATAATTTGATTGAGAGGCGACATGGCGCCACTAGGCTTCGTTCATAGTCTGGGACGATGCGATTTGCGTCATGCGACACGCGTGCACGTCACTTCGGGTGAGCAGTGGACTTAGTGACTGTGGCTGTGGCTAGGGTTTGCCCACGATGCACTGGGACGGTATGTATAGGTCTCGGGTTTCGAGTTCGAGTGAATGAAAACATCGTACGGCAGCTTGTAAAGCCAAGCCAGAGCCCCGTGGGTGGCTTATCGACTATGCTGATGTTTGTTACTCTGACCTTTCCCAAGAACTTTTAAACAAATTGGATCGTCTTCTTAATAATTGCATTCGGTTTATTTTTGGCCTGCGAAAATACGATCACATCTCTGCGTACCGTTCTCAGCTTAAATGGCTGCCTATCCGACTCAGAAGATCCCTCAGATCTCTTTGCACGCTCTTCACTATTTTACAGGATCCATGTACTCCCGATTATCTAAAAAAAACTTCAAAGTATTGGGCAGTACACACAGTCGTAACCTTCGAGCTTCCAAGAACCTGCTGCTTGAAATTCCCTCGCACCGTACTGGTTTTATGTCCTCTTCTTTCGCTGTCTCAACCATAAAGCTCTGGAACGCGCTACCCTCTGGCATTAAAAAAACAGAGAGCAAGTTGGCTTTCAAAAGAAAAGTTCGGAAATACTTTTTGAAATCGGACTGAATTGCTTTCAATCACGTCACTAGTCTTAGTAGGTCATTATAACAAGGTTTCTCGTTTTTATTTTACTGTATGTATTAAAATATCTATTAGTTTATTTAATTCTATCTGTATATATATGTACTGGTATGCACCTGTTTATATATTATGTTTACAAAATGGTTTTATCCTTATTATTATTATTTTTTTGTAGTCTACCACAGTGCTGTCCTATTTGACCCAAAGGTTGACTGGTAGAGAATGCCTTGTGGCATTAAGTCCGCCCATGTACCACTTTTGCACATGAAGTTTAAATAAATAAATAAAACTCTGAGACTAGGTTAGGCAAACACTACGATAAAGAAGAAAGTCGCATGCTGAAAAAGTCTTTCATTTGTCTCGTCTGTAGGCGCTGTCGTAATACGTGTCGCTTGGGCCTGTACTAAGAGACCAAAAGGTTGGCTCATTTCCACTAATTCTACTGCACGGTCCTACGAAAGATGTAGTGGGTTTTTTTTCACTAGTTCTACGATTCAAGGTGGTACGAAATCGTAGAACTAGTGGAAACAAATTCCAATTATTTCTACCGGTCCTATTACACAATTTACCATAGAACTAATGGGACTTTATGTGTTACAAAATCCTAAACCTAGAATTTTTTCACAAACGTCTGATTCAGTAAGACGTCTACAACATTATGAATATCTAAATCACATTAGGCTGATATTAACGCTATCTCAGAGATAAGTGCTCTGACCGGGTTACACTAGTTATTTTAGGTATCATAAAGCGCTGCCTAAATACGCTGGGGGTGATAGATAGGTATTTATTATGAGCCTGCTATGACAAGACTTTTATCTATGAAATGTAGAATGAATGGTTTTTTAACACTAATGTGTCAATAGCGCAGACATTATCTTGAGGAATGATCAAGAATCACCAGTAGCAAAGTAAAACGCGTCGCGAACGCAAATCGCAACTCCTGTTTCTGTGTCCCAGTCTCTGGGAGTGTCAATGGTCTGTGTGCAAAATTAAAGGGTGTCGTGCAGACCATCAAACTGAATTTGTATTCAATACACTTGGGTCGAGTAGGTATTGAGTTTTGTATAGGATAGGCGATTTTGTTTTCGAGATTTTTGTATCAATCTTAGCCAGAAAGATTTCAGTTTAATGGTCTGCAGCACACATTTAAACATGACCATACATTCTTGTGCATGCTTGGTGATAAATTCTTTTTTAAATGTGAGAACATAGATAAGCAAAGAAGAAGACAAGGAAGAAAAGACGATAAAGATTTCACACATAACGCTAAGGGCTTTAGCGCAAAAACTGTCGGTCATTGCAAAGCTACGTATTACGTGAGAAGCTCAAAAAACCCATGAGAAAAACCAACTCACGGGATTAATTATAATAATATTCCGCCCGGTTTTTAACTGTATCTTTAAATTAGGTTGACGCATCAAGGAAAAATATTTAAGTTAGGCATTAATAAGTACAAACGGAATTTGAGTCACATGAGATAATATCGTCTGAGATGCGCCCCGATGATTTTTGAACTCGGTTCTTGATTCTAAGATTTTTTATTCTCTTCATAAAAGAATAGTTTTGGTATTTGTGTATGTGAGTTTAAATGTTTATGAACACACCCATGATACAGGAGAAAATCCTAGTGTGGGGCAAGATCATTTTTTAATTAAATTTATTTTTTTAGAATTTAATTCTAAATAAACAAATAATATTAATCAAATTCCGATAGGTACTTATTTCAATTACATCATACAACAATAGATGAAACTGTGGCTCATATCACCAAATTTAATATTTTCCTAGTTGTTATTTAAATATTTATAAAATACTAGAGCATTGGTTAATAACATGATTTTGATAATGAATTACGAAATACCAAAACAGAGAAGTCGTATATTTTTTAGCAATTTTTGGAATCTTTATCAGACAGACCAAAATGTATATTGAAAGGTGACTATCGTCATAATAGTATATGACTAGATACGCCAAAATCCCAGGAGCCCATACTCTGTAATATTACTGCCTGCCAGGGTCTAAGCTAAATCATGAAATTACTGGAGCAACATTATTATGAAAACAAAGGGAAAAGTTTAACACAAATTCTCCTACCTTATCATCATTTGCCTACCTTTTTCCCAAATATGTTGGGGTCGGCACATGAAAACGTACCCTGTTTGTTAAACTTTCGGGCCACTGACTACCAACAACGATGCCAATCGAGAGATTCTTTGAGTAAAACATGCACGATCATGCTCACTAGAAACTTTTACATTTTTACCTGAACAAACACATTAGTCATCTGTTACGACATCCATTGAAAGAACCGTCATAATACTCCTGCATTTGCACAAAGAACGAAATATTTTTCAAATATTTCTTGGATAAGCCCTTCTCAATCTAGCTTAAATAGCATTAAGCCGGACCCAAAAGTGCTCCCATAAACAAGTCCGCTTGCAAATCAACAGCTCGGATTCGAATGTCTCAATCTTTGATTGTTACATTACAAGCGCTCCCGGTGATATATATTACATTATATTTTAGAGAGCGTCCTTACACGATTCAGCAATGGTAGAGGCTAAACTTAATTTACCAATCGGCACAAGCCAAATAACAGCCAGAAGTAGTAATTGCTTCAAGTCAGATTTTAAACTGACATGGTCACTAGCACTATTATTCACACTGAAAACGGGATATTTACCATGTTTACTGATTGTTTTGAGTTCCCGATATTTCGGCGCTGTTACAAGCACCATAATCACGGATAAACTGAAGTCCCGTTTTCAGTATGAATAATAGTGCTTCAAGTCAAATTTCAACAAATACAGCCGAATCGAACCGACTCGAACAAGAAGCGCGTCACACACGCCCCTGAGAAATTCCAAAGAAAATACCTCACTCACTACGTACTTTATCTTCACAATTACAAACAATGACATACATCTAACGTTATCAAATTTCACGAATTCATAATTCAGGTTACGTCGAAGATAAAATAGATGTGTACTTAATGACTACATAGATGCTGGGGATCATTATGTTATGACTAACTTTATTCGCAGAACTGACTGGTGAAAATTTGCGGTACGAGATGCAATGGTCTCGTATTGAGGCAGTTGTTATTGGTAATGTAAACAGTTGATAGTGAACGACGTCATGATGTGGCGACGCAATAAAGGTCTTATTGTAGTTGTGTAATATAGTTGCTATGGATTGAAACTGTAAATAAGTTGGAGATAGTTGAGGAACAAAATGTGGATGTCTATAAGAGCGAGTGGGGAACGAAGAAACTATTGGTAGACTGTGTGAAGGATGAATAATAGAAGTAAAGGCTCTTATGAATGTGAGTGTGTGTGGCCCTTATGAGTGTGGAGGAACAAAGAAACGATGAATGGAATTTGTGAACGATGCAATGGCTAGAAATACCGTTACTTCTGAGATCACAATTAACAGAGAAGTATGGAAGAAGAAGACAATGCTGAGCCCATACCATATAAATGGGGAAATTATAGGCGTAGGGCAAATCTTGTAACTTATGGTTTCCAATATTATATTGGGGTCTATGACCTGACCACCACACCACCACCACCTGACACCATTTTGCAAGCCTAAGTCAATTAAATTCGTCATACGTCAATTTATCGATTTAAAAATGTACTTAAGGTGCACTCAAGACAGATTAGGTAAAGGAAAACCTCATTGAGCATGGAAACTTAGACTTGTCCAAACTGGTCTGCTGGCTTTGTTATTGCGTAGTGCTCAACAATGGCAGAGGTAACTTATTTTTTTTCTTTGTCTATATGAAAAGTAGTTTGTGTTAAACAAAAACTGCCAATATTGCAATTAGTTGTAACATTCATTGCCTAGTAATTACTATTTTAGAAGAACATTTGTCTCCTGAGTAATTAGTCGTTAATTTATTCTCTCTGAGAGCCTTGCATTGAATATTAAACATTTAATTAGAATTTTTTAAGACTACTTTTAAGGAACCCTTTATGAGGTCAAAGATATTAAAAACAGCGGAAGTCGAACAGACAAGAATACTGATGGCCTATTCTAGCACACTGGACAAAATTTTCAAATAACTTAAGTACCTGGAGTCCTGTACGTTAGAGTTTTTATTTTACGTCTTCTCTTTGTTTCTGTGTGTACCTGCTTATAGAAACTCGTTATTATTTTAATCATTAGGCCCATAAAGATCAATTCTTCCTGTATTTGGGTTATTTTAGACGACTTTGGTTATATCACAGTTGTTTTAAATAGTATTGTAAATATACTCGTACTTTGTCACATGTTACCTATAAACATATACATTTTTACAGATATACTTAAACACAAATACTGTGTTATGCTGTTATATGACATTTTAAAATTCGTTTTATTTCTAACTCACGGTTTAAATCGCTGTTACATATTCATTACACCATTTTTAAAGAAATACTTGGATTGAAAACTTGATCAGAATCCAAACGTTCACCGTGGCTGCCTACAGTCACGTAGGCAAAGCAATCGTTTGGCTGGACCTGTAGAATATATTCTAGTACCTATAGATATATTTATTCGAGACAAGCAACTTTGAATATATTATGTTGGTATTGCAGTATTTAGAGAACTGAATTTTTGTATGGAATTTGTGGTATAATTATAAAAGAAGAGTCTGATCACCAACATGGCTATGCGCATTTATTTTGGATAGCAATGACATCGAAAATATAAAAAATATTGCATAATGATAGACAACAAAATGTTACTGAGGATAACTACTTTTTATTGGACGGTGGGGTATCAAATGACTCCTCTCGCTCTGGGTGGAGCGAAAGGGGGTATCAGACTTCTACTGACTAAAAACCACCCATGTTCCTCCTTAGCCCTTTGTATCCGGGGCCTCGGTATTTCTTTCGGACAACCCTCAGCCCCGGCAGGAGGATTACTAATTAACAATCCCTTAGGCATATCATTTCCGATGATATCCTAAGTTTTAAGTTAAAAATAATTATTTATGGATGCTCCAACTGTGAAGGTTAAGTCTTTCAGTTAATCTGTAGATGATCTACTGACTAATGAAGACTCTACATCATCACAAATGATTTCACACAAACATAAATTTCTAGTTCCAAATACGTCTTTTCATACCAAGCTCCAACAACATAAGACCATCACATGACCTACAGACAATCGGAGCTGTTTGCGTATTATTATCAGCTCATAATTTACAAATTAATCATTATTATTGATATCGTCGTGTTTGGAAAGGCCTTTAATGTTTTGACGAACGCTTGTTTTCGTCAAGATAAAGGGGTCGTGAACATTCTCTTTAATTGAGGCGAGAAATTAATTAGTAGGAATGAATTTCTTGATTCAGGAAACGGAAAATAATATTAATTGCTGACGTAAAAAAGAATAAAGGAAGCAAATTGATAATACTACCTCCTCTTTTATATCTATTTATTAACTTTTAATTACTTAACTAAAAAGTAGAGTTTTAGGTCCTTAATAATTTTTTGTATGTATTTTAAGGCCCAGATCCAGATAGATGTTTTACTAATTTTAGGCTTAAAACTAAGGTAAAGGTAAGGTAAACAATACATAATTTCATCTGCTTAATGTAATTTGTGAACAGTCGTTTCTCGTCTAATGTACTTATGGTTTCAGAAGTAACGAATATTTGATTTGAAAAAACCTCTGTCTATAACAGTCGAGTAGAAAATCAACACAAACCGGTCAGGCACAACACGCACAAAAACCTAATAAAGTTCCGGTTTTGACTCTAACTTACACATCAGCTGTTAAAACCTTCACTGAATTAATTCCAAACGAATAACTTTCATACAAGACGTCTATACATCAATAAATCACAAACAAAGAAAAATCACGAACGGTAAGTGGTGCTGAAAAACCAAGAAAGAAAAAAAACAATTAGCATATACAGGTAAACAAAGATAAAGTCTTCCCCCTCTCCAATACACACACATGTGTGATTCATCGCACCGTACGCAACAGTAGGTCGGCGTCAGAAACTCGCGATCGCTCGTAGGATCAACTCGTGCGCAGTTTTACTACACCGAGTGATTAACTCCGATATTTTTTTTCCAACTTTTTCCGTATAATGGTATTACAAGCATTCTGTTTGTGATAGTGAGTGTTATATACAGTGCGTTGTGTTCAAGTGCTGTGTTATTTAAGTTACAACAATGTTTCCTAGGATTCAAGGCTTGGTGAGTAATATCGTAAGTTTTTTGAACTTTTTTGGGTTGAGGCTAGATGTAAACTTGTTATTGTTTGCGTAAAACGTGGTTTTAAATCGTATTTCGGTTTAATCTTGGATGTCATTTTGTTTTTCATTTGAATAAATTGAATTAATAAAGACATACTCGTAGTTTTTTGTTACTAGAACTCTATGACACAAATACATATTTAAATATACATATGTTAATTCCTATTGATTTAAAATAAAAAAGATACAACAACAGAAAGTTCATTCACACGCCGCGCCGGTTAATTACCAAAACCATTTTTTTAATACCACGTGTGACGTCCGGAGACCCTAAACACGTTCAGACAACTTTACCTTTTCCGGAACGGGTTTGAATTTCTTCAACGAATCTATCAATAACAAATATTTATTCATCAATATTTAATTATGAAGACTAGGTACAACTTCAAACCAAGGCCATTGGACCATACGAAAGATGCATGTTAGGCCATAGCCAGATGGCAAACGGGATACACATTGCACATGCAATACATATGGTCGATTAAACAAGGCTTAAGTGGCCAGACTGGAAATTGTACTTTTTATGGTAATGGAGACGAGGATATTTTTATTTTTATGCCAATGTGTGAGGCAGAAAGTCGTGGGATTATTGTTTCAAAAGAAAGGAGACCATAATAAAGACAGACTTTTTAGTATTGATGAATACAAAGAAATCCAAAAGCAGGATTAAGAAGGCAATACGCGTAAAGCGTTTATTGCAGTAAGAAAAAAACACTATTAGACAGGTGAATGAAGCTCTAGTTACTTCTTAAAAATCTTTTGTTCCGAAATTCCACCGAAAAATAATGACACAAAGCTCAGTAATGTCTTCGTCGAAACCATTTTCCTGCCTATTGTGAACCAACCTCATTAAAAAGAAAGGATGCACCAAATAAGTCTACTAGAAAGTTAAAACCCAAGTGAATCATAATATGAAATGGATTATCGTATGTGCATGACCTATTTAAAAACTCCGATCTTGCAAATTAGAGACTAGCAATGCCGATCACGTTCCAATGATTTCACCTTAGTGAATGGTCGTTGAAAAGACCACGTGCGGAAGGCACGTAGACAGATAGTTACAATAATACCGCACTTACTCTTGATATACAAGATAACTCATAAGGAAATGCGTTGATTAAAGCAACCGTGATGAGAATTGTAACAGCACCGGTTATAAACAATAATAAACATGTAACTGATAGTGCAGTAACAATTTAGGTCAAGTTTGATACTGTAATAGTTACGTAAGAGGAAGTATGCTTTATTATTGTTGAGGGAAAATTACAGGTTAGTGGTTACGATTTAGATCAAAGAGAACTGTTTTGACTGAGAATTTTATTCTATTAGTGACTATGTAGTTAACATTCGTGTAATGAAAACATTTAAATAATATGAATTTCCGACAGGAGATGACCTAGAATAAGACAGACCAAGGCAAACTTTGAGAAACCATTGAACCTGACATTGACATTATCAAGTTCTCTAGAGACTTCCGATTTGAATCTGATGATGATTACACATAAGACAATAATGGTGATGATCATACCAGACAGTTTATTGATCAAAACAATCTAACACATAAGATAATTGATTGCTTTATCTTCTTGGTTAATCAGAAAATTCCAACACAAATCATGTTGCAAAACAAGATATGCCAACAAATCAATACAATGGATAGACATAATCCTTTTTACCATTGACAACCATTTTCCTCTTATATTAAATGCTCTTGAAGTCTTCCATTGTTTATTCTTTGTGCGATAATCTCTAGAGTTCATCTAGTTCTACCACGAAGGCCAAGATTAAGGATTTGGTTTTAATGGTAGCTTTAAAACCGGGAATTTTAAGTCTAAAGCCTCGAAAAGGTTCAGAAATATTTTTTAACGGTCAGTTGGCAGTTTTGAAGTTCAAGTTATTTCACGAAAATTGTTTTTTAATGAAGACGCAAAGTTTAGCAACATGCCAATTAAAACTTTTAGATTAATGTCAAAAGATCTTTTACTTTCCAAACCTTTTAAAATACGAAATGATACTATTTGATATTGGAAAGATAAAAGGCAACGTGAAACTCCTCAAGTAGAAAACAGAATGAAATAATACCAGTCCTCCAATCATGTGTAAATATGAATGTTTCCCATCCCTATATGAAGTTCAATGGAATCTTTAATAACCCCCAGCCAATTTAGGGATAGCTCGCCAGTTAGTCACAAAGTACTGACTCATTGCTTGAGTGACTCAAATATCTTCTAAATGTTTTATGAGAAAACGTTATTAATCGGATGTCGTCAGAATTAGCTGGCTCCTTGACTTTATGATGTGACCAGTCTTGAAGTTTTAACCTTGCTTGAATGGTACACTACTTAGAATTGTCTTAATGTAATCCTCGGATTTAATTTTATTTTGGAATCGTAGGAACTTACTTGTTACTACAAAAAGAAACTTAAAATTCTAACAGTACGTTTAGCAAATTCCATTACATTTTTAAATATCCCGACGACCGTATCTGGTGGACCAATTTTAGTAACAATTCTTTTAAATGAACGTCTGGTTCAGTACATTGGCTATTGATAATTTGGGTTTTTATTCCTATATCCACTTATATCTAATTTCATGTATTATTATTTTATCTTTTTCTTTAAGTGTTGAAATATCATCTTTGTTACGTTTGACAGTAATTTCATATGTCTCGTCATTCAGAAATCTAGATCCATGTCAATTCAAAATGTGGGTCACTAGTCGAAGGAAGACATCACAAAGAGATTTTCTCTTTGTGTTTATGATAAAGAAGGCTCTTGCTTTTATTAAGCCGTGTGTTGTTCTAACTGATAAAAATGACAAAGAAAATGTTGAAACTTCTTTAGCTGTGAGTGCTAGTGTAAATAAAGATCATGCATTCGTCACTGATTAAAATATTAAAACCAGTGTTGCTCTTGAAGTTGAAAATATAGTAACGGAAGCTACAAAGCAATATTTTAGATCCACAATAGGAAATAAAAAGACGTATCTTCAAACCTACGCTTGTTGAGTAGTTTCTTTGTTAAATATTTGTTAAAGATTCAGTCGGAACAGCAACACAAACACTGGTAGACCAACAGAAGACAGCTGTTTGTTTTAATAAAAAAATCTCGCGAAGGTCAAAAACCACGATGGCGGAAGAATGTTTTGATGTTGATCAGATACCAGTTTACGTTTCTTTTCAATACTAAA
Source organism: Diarsia brunnea (assembly GCA_949774965.1). Classification (NCBI taxonomy): domain Eukaryota; kingdom Metazoa; phylum Arthropoda; class Insecta; order Lepidoptera; family Noctuidae; genus Diarsia; species Diarsia brunnea. The sequence continues at coordinate 2,005,401 of OX459009.1, forward strand.
TGCGTAGTTGACACACGTTTTTGAAGGTCTCCCATACGATTTATCTTTGGGAAATTACGTTACACCCACTTGAAACCTCCCTCGCATTAGTTGCCTCCACAATCCACATACTCTACTAAACCGATCGATATCGTGTATTGTATCCAAAACCAGCAATTTCCTTACAGGAAATCCATTCGAGTTGATAATTACGTTACAGAATAAATTAACTCTAATAGCCATTACAATTCTTTGTTAGAAAAACTTAATCAGACGTATAATGATTCTTTTTGTTTCATAAAGAAACGGTAGATTATGTTAATCTTCGGGAAATGCTCTTGATACCAACTGACTACTATGGCAAACTGTCGTACTAGGTGTCGCTTGTTTATCTTTATTAATCATTAAAAGTTAGTTAGTTACTAGAATAGTGTTATTAAGGGCGAGAATGTAAGAAACTTTTTCTTTAAAATGCTCTTTTTGATTAGATGCTTTTATTGTTTTTTAATGAGTAACAGTATTTTCATCTTCAGCGATACGTAAATGGTTTCTACATTTACCACCTATCAAATCGTTTTCAGCTTCTAAATTTCAACACGTGTTCCTATCTTATACTGTAAATATTACAAAAATGAATGGAATGTATTTCCTTCAGTATCTGCTAAGTAAAATAATATTATGACTGTCAATACAGTTTTTATGCTGACAATGTCACGAACAACGCAGTTGCAAGTCTAACCTTGTTGCCTTTTCTTTTTATTGCTTGTTATTTTACCATACTACTTTGTTATTCTCATAAACATAGTATTTAAAAAAAAAAGGGACGCACCTACTAGCCGACGGAAAGTTTAAAACATCATTAAATTAAAATAGGTGTGAGATTTATTTGAGAATGTGAATAAAATTATTAATAGACACTATTTTGGTGAATTTATACAAATGTCGGGGTCAGTCGTCTTGCCGTGTGCAGCTGAAAGACCAGTATTTTAGATGAAGCGACTGTCGATTTGACCTTCACCACCTAATTAATTGGTAACACATACAAATCCTGAAGTTAGACCTATAAGACCGCCCATTGTGTCACCCTATGTGAAATGTATTGTATGTATTCTAAGCTTCTGATACTTATTTTTCAACTTTCCGGCAGAAAAGACGAATTTCAAAATACAGATGTTCACACACAATCGATGCAATATAAGCCAGTTGATAATCGACCTACTTTAAATACGATATACGCAAGTAGGACTCAAGTTACATAAACTATGTGAACGAAGCACTTGCAATAACAAAAATCAGCTGTGCATTATATAAACTAGTTCAGTATTTACGCCATAGTAATTATACCTATTGTGTGTAATCGGCATTTTAAAGATGCAGAAGATCTTGTTAGTAGAGTTACGTTTGATAGGTCAGAAGTCACAAGAGATTTTATGACGCAAATGGCTAGTAAATATTTACTAGTCAGACCGATAAGAAGAAACAGTACCTATGCAATTTGTATTCGAGATTAAGTGTAACTGAAAATCCTGAAAACCATCTTCAGTAACCCGTGGGAAGTTGAAGACCGACAAATTGGTAGAGTGCACGAACTGAATTCTGATATTTTATTTCCGTAGTTGAGAATTAGATTTGCTACGTCGTGGCGACAAAATTTCTTGGTCTGTACTGCTTCAGGGAAACAGGTTTTTTTCAGTAACAAAGTCGTAAAATTAGGTACACCTCTGCTTAACCTTTCGAGGATTACAGTTACAGGCGCGATGTAAGGTTATTTAGATCTATTTACTAAGTTGGCACTGGTATCATATCATAGTCGACTATATGCTTGTCTATGTTCGTCACAAGTTGTTTCTGACGTTGACGTGGATATGGATTGAAATAGTCAACAAAATCATTATTTCAATCTGTTTACAGGAACTGGATGATTGAATATTAATAGTTTGCTATCTTAATGACAGTATCATTATAAGCAAATTGAGAATCTAATAATGTCATACGTTCTGGTTTTTGTGGTCAAGACACCGAATTCTATGATAGGTAGTTTGTTTTTGTATTTTAAAATTGTTTATGTTTTTGATACATTAGAACGTACAAAAGTGGATTCTATTTGTAGCAAAGGTATTTATAACCTATTTAGTGAAAATATAACACAGTAGTGCCGAACCGAACATAGTTGGGAAAGGCTAGGCAGATGATGATCATGTTAAAACGATAAAAATGGGAATTACCAATTTAATCCAAACCTGCTAAAATATGACGCAGATGGTTCAAAATCAAATTCGATATTCACAATAATAAACTAAAAAAAATGATTTATACTCCAAGAGAAATCGTTCAATAAAATCATAAAAAACGAAATATACCATAATAAAACGAATCTATGGGCGGATAAATAATAAAAACTCGTGTCGTGCGAATGCATTCGTGCGTCATTGCTGTCCTTGTAATGCTAATAGGTAGGTTTGATAGTGGATAACTTAGCCGAGTTTTTTTAATTAAAAACGTTGGATACTGTGCTGACTGCTGAGTATTATAAACGAACATAGATGATATGGTAATAATTTACAGCAAATCAGTGAGTATAATAGTAGAGAAAGACCAAAGTAACGATGGATGGACTGGGTAAAGAATGATATGGCCAGAAAGGAAGTGAGAGATGAGATGACGAGTAATAAAGAAGTACCTATGGAAGAAGAAGACATGCTGCGATGACCCGAAATGAATTGGGATAAGGGCAACAAAATGATGATGATGATACCAGTAAGTCTGCTAATGAAGAAATAAGATAGGATAGTGTGACATTGAAACTTAGGGAAATGTTTTCAGATACGAAGTATAGGTTGAACGAGACAGACATCCTTAGCTCTTGAATTAGTTCGCGCTTAGAACATGAGGATTCATTTAAATACAATCCATCTTCCCAATAAAGACTGAGGATTTTTACAATAAAATCTGAGAGCTCAAATAATAACTCTATCTAAAAGAATCTCCAGATTCTTATTGTTATCAATCTAGTCACGATTTCAGAACTTCTCAAATTCTCCCTATAATCCAATACTAAGCAAAACTTTAAATTAAAAACACATAAGTTTCCAAACATTGGGCCCACAGTAAGAAACTCATTATTATTTTGTATCTCGTTTATGACATTCGATTTTTAAAACCAACAAAAATCGTTGTTTGAATACAAAATTTTGTTGCCAGACTAGAAAAATTAGATAGATAGAAGCCTTATTATGTCTCATTAGTAAAGTTTATGTTATGTTAAATGGTTCAATGAATATGTTTGTTAATATTACATACATATCTCTTCCGAAATACCAACTAATTAATCTATTTCCTTCCTTCAATGCGGAATACAAAATAGTTTCCTTGAATATTGCATTTGGCAAACACTCATTTAGTACCAAATTACTACATCGTTAGTACCAATTAGAAATCGATGATGGATCACCTTGTTTAAATATACAATATCGTCGTTATCTACTAAAGTATAAATTATCATGTTAATGATTAGTTTACTTTACTTCCCGGTTCATAAATGGTTATTAACAAGTTCAAATGGATCGCTTACTAACTCAATAATTTGCTGCTGCTGTTGTTGTTGTTATAACTTTGAATGTGTCTTTGAGTCTGAGGATGAAATCAGCCAATAAAACGGAACGCTAATAACACAATTATGCATACTGTGTTCAGTAGTGGTCACTGGTATAACTCATAATTGATATGAAATATTGACACTGCAGTTTTGAACTCCGTTAATAAGATATTATTATGTCAACTTGTGTGGTGAAATCAGCGTTAGATAGAGACTTTTCACATTGTCCACTGAAATTATTATCCCTGTATTTTTAGTCCAGCTCCGATCAAAAGGAAATAAATCACCATTACATTCACTATTATTAGTTGGTTATTCAGATCCCACAGTGTAACTCTACCTTTACCGGTAACCAATATCGTTGAAAGGAAGTGTAGTAACCGCATCCTGACAGTTACGGCTTCAATGTCTTTGATGATTACTGCCTTTTTATTACACACTTCGTCAGCTATACACATTGATATTTAAAACATTGTTACATTGTTGTTAAAACATATCATCATTAAAATCAACGGAACTCATAATGTGTGAATGTAAAGACTTGACGATATTTTTATTAATTACATTGTTTCATGTATTAAAAATTTGGATTTCGATTTGAAAACATCTAATATATCGTCTCATCATCATCATCATCTGCCTAGCCTTTTTCCAACTATGTTGGGGTCGACTTCAACTCGTCGACTGCAGCTGGATATCTGACCTCCACAACCCGGTTATTATTGGGTAATACGATACTCTTTAGTAAGACTGGTTGTCAGACTATCGACCCTGACTACCTGTAACGACTGTCAAAGAACACATTCATTGTCGTCGTTCATCATCTCGGTAATACATTGTTGTAATTTTATTAATATTGATAATTACATACTTCATCATCAGCCTTTAATGTTCCCACTGCAGGGACTCAGGCCTACTCTCGAGAGGGGATGGGCTATTAATAATCCACCACGTGGGCCCAGTGCGGGTGTGTAATTACGAACTTAGCAATAAACAAATGTCCACAAAATATCAATGTTACCAAACAAAATATTCCCCTACAATAAAAACAATATCATTGAATTTAATTTAACATCAACATCGTCAGTGAATGTTCTCCAATGTAAACCAGTGAAACAAGCTCATGCAATTAAATTGATTATTGGGCAAGTTTTTAATTGAATTAATCTCTTTTCGAATGCGTTCATTTGTTTTTGCTGCGTTACATCGGGTCTGAAATGTGTTCAGGAAATTGAATGAAGGTTGACTGTAAAGCTTTTGTCTCACCGTTGACGATTAGCGGATGTGTGGAGCGATTGGAGCTCAGTGGAACGGTCCAAAACTCCAAACTTAGGAATGATTAAGACATTGTGTTCTCCTTAATTTTTTCAAGCTGGTAGAGGTTAATTATTATAAAAATATTAGTTTGCTAAACGTAAAAAAAACCTTTAAGGAAAGTTGGTTTGAATAAGATTTGATATACGTACTTTTGTGATGAGGACCTTTTTCGCGAATCTACAGCTTTAACTTGGTATAAGTACTTCAATAAATGTCCCATTTCAGAAGTCCAAATCTAATTTATTAATGTAATACTTTAGGCTTTTTAAAAGTGTTTTCAAACGATAAAAAAAATATCGTTACATTTAAGATTATCTATAAGCTGTCTAGAATATTAATTACCTACAACGGCTACAACCTTAAGGTCAATAGCAGATAGTAGAGTGCAGTTAATTACCGATGTAAATTAATCTACAAGTCATTACAGTAATTAGACTGATATCGAATAGAAGCGTCATCAAATCTGAGTATTCGTTATTGATTGTTGCTTAGCAACGAACAATAATAAATAAAAATCAGTACTCGGTATGACCTTTGTTTTTTGTTTTTGACGGGTGGAAAATCATTAAATAACCCCTCCCGCTCTTGGGCAGAGCGAAAGGGAGTGTCAGACTTCTACTGACTAAAAACCACCCATGTTCCTTCTTAGCCCTTCATGTCGAGACAGCGGTATCTCTTGCAAACAACCCGCAGCCCCGACGGGACTGATTGTCAACCTTAATCAGGCATCAATATGTAATGATGCGTATCTGTCGAGTTTGAGTTTGTTTTGGGTTCATCCGTGATCATGGTACTTGTAACAACACCGAAATAACGTAACCTCAAAACAAATAGTAAATATCTCGTTTTTAGTGTTATTCATCATCTTCCTGCCCTTATCCCATTCTATTTGGGGTCGGCGCAACACGTTTTCTTCTTCCATTCTTCCCTGTTACACGTCAAGGTGGCATTTATTCCTTTCTCATTCATATCATTCCTCACACAATCCATCCATCTTTTCTTTGGCCTTCCTCTCCCTCTCCATCCATCAATATTTATATCCATTACTTTTTTAGTCACATGCGTTTCATCCCTCCTCATTACATGTTTTTAGTGTTACTGATAATTTCAATTTGAACCCAATCCCTACATCTCTAACGTTTATCTCCAGAATGGTAATCTCGTCTGGATAAACGACTTTAAGAAACCCTATATTATAAAAACTAGTTTGAAATAGCTAGTATAAAGAAACATTGTAAAAAATAATGTCCCATATGTGGAGCGGATGCATTGTGACTTTTAATTACTCCTGTCCTATGGGATAATGGAGCAGGTGGTCTGTTTATTTAAGACGACAAAAAATAAACCACCAAGATATATTTTTGTATAGAATAACCGTGGTACGGCGTCCCATGTATTGTGGTTTGTGGTTCCATCAAAATAAATATTTATTTGAAATCTTTCAAAATCTCGTTAGTTGATCTCAGAAATCGTTCTTGTCTCAAACTTTTTTGTATTATAAAATTAAATAAGCTACCACGTAGAGGCAGCTACGGCGACTGGATTTCTGTCTGGTTGGTGGCAATAGGCTCGCCCCCATTACATTGGGCTTAAACATAACTGGTAAAATGTAGGGTAACCTCTGCCTAACCCTTTTTTTTTTTGGGTGGTGAAAAATCATCAAATATCCCGCTCTGGGCAGAGCGAAAGGGAGTGTTAGACTTCTACTGACTAAAAACCATCCATGTTCCTTCTTAGCCTTTGCGCCGAGGCCGCGGTATCTCTTTCGAACAACCCGCAGCCCCAACGGGCCCGCAGCCCCGACAGGACCTCTGCCTAACCCTTCGGCCATTACAGGCGTGATGTTATGTTATACAATCTAAAACTATTCATAGTTTCAAGACACGCTCGTTTTTTATTTTATTACCACACAGCGCAAAATGATCAGTTCCAGTAATGCTCAAAAATGTTGACATCATTTAAATATTCTTATTCGTCAGGTTTTGTCACAATAAATAATGCTGTTTGCTCAAACACTGAAAAGGCCAGCAATTATGTAATTTGACGGGAAACGTTTCAAAACAGTCTCAAGTAGCCTTGGTTTACCTTTTAAAGATGGCGCCTAAGTAACTAACATAATATTATCTTATTTATTTTAAATGTAGATAGGAAAATAAGAAATACCTGTTTCTAGTTACTTCCTCTTCTGAAACGTAATCTACATACCAAAAGAATTTCTAAAACAACTTAGAGGAGACATATTTATTAGATTATCACAAACACAAATATTTTTTGCATAATTTCTACTTGTGTTTAGAAGCACTTTCTTTGAAATTCTTTCAGTGTTCAAATTATACTAAAAGTCGTGAGTAACTAATTTATTAAATTATATTTAGGCATCTTATTTTAATGCTTAGTAACAAATCATATTTCTTCACATAAGTTCGGTACAGCCATGTCAAATACTTTCAGAGTGAAAGCAAAAGTATTGATGATATTATATTGTTTTTATCGAATTAGAAAGGAATAAACTATCTTCGTTATGTGTATAAACATCCTTAAATTATAATAACAGGTATAATACTAAATCAAGTAGGTAAGTTAAACCATTAAATTCGATTAACTAAATAATCTTTCATAATCAATCAGTTAACTAAACTTTCTATCTTAAGTCATTTTGTAAATATAAATCATTTATGATTGTGCAAAAAGTTGTAACAAATGTAGAAATAATCTTATATTATAATTCATCCAAGTTACAAAATACTATAAACAGAAACTGTTTTAGTTACAAAATATTGATTACACTCAGCTTCACAACAGATAAATCTATCATCTTAGCTCTTCATAGCACACATACTAACAAAACCGATACCACAAATGAAATATAACATCACGCATATGCCCTGAAGGGTCATGAAAAGGTGTACCCTAATAGTACACCCATATTTCGCCAGTTACGTTTAAGTCCCACGTAAAAAGGGCGAGCCTATTTGGTCATCAACTGGTCACCAATCCAGACTCGGCTGCTACAGAGAAAATCCTGATAAATAAATCCAATAACATTTTTACCGACCCGGGAATCAAAAACAGGACCTCATACTCAGCAATCGCGTTTGAAACAGCTAGGCAAACTAAACTCATCATAAAAACAATTAATTACTATTCGACAAACGACAGATGCGTACGTGTACATACACGTGCACAACTCATTTTCGTAATACACTTCCTCCTTCGAGACTTGAATCTAACAGAGTAGACCTTGTTGATGGCATTGGGCTCTCACAAGTTATAACAGTGTACTAATCAAACAAAGAAACCTTCGATGTATTTGCAGTCGGTTATCACTTAAATGTATGTATACGAAAAATTGATTATGTTACGTTTCTTAAGGTTACCTACATTCCCGTCGGGGCTGCCGCAGATACCGCAGCCTCGACACAAAGGGATAAGTAGGAACATGGATCGTTTTTAGTCAGTAGAAGTCTGACACTCCCTAACGGTCTGTCCAGAGCGGGTAGACATTTGATGATTTCCGACACTCCAAAAAAAAAAGCTTACCTACCTACATTTTGTTTTCAAGTGTCTGTCTTGTTCATCTAGTGCTGGTAAGTACTACTGCAGGATGTAACTTCCTCTCTCTCCTCTCCTGTCCTCCCTCTCTGGACGTAGCGGAAGGGATCGTCAGACTTCTACTGACTAAAAACCAGCCATGTTCCTTCTTAGCCCTTTAGCCCTTTGGGTTCCGAGATAAATGTAAAATGTAAGTTCCTGGGATAAATTTTCAGGTCCGGCCTGTTCTGAATTTGTGACCGATTCAAACTGGCGAATTGTTGAGGCACTATAGATACCATTGCTTAAAACTTCTGGGATTACAGGCGACGTTATGTTACGTTATGAAGCATGATCTCTTTGTTTAAACATAACGGTTAAGCATGAGATCCTGAGAGGTTTAAACAAAGGCGATCCTACTGTTTTATAAAGTACAGTTAGACCACGAGTTTTCACCTACTTCCAGCAGATCAACCCGTATGACATTGGCAGTTATGAACTTGATATTGTCAATTTTATTAAACTGCAATGAAAATGCATTAAAAATACTAGTTATTAAAACTAGTTACTGCCAGTGTCATACGCGTTGATCTACTGGAAGTAGGTGAAAACTCGTGGTCTAACTGTACTTTACAAAACAGTAGGATCGCCTTTGTTTAATTAGCCCAAAACAACACAATAGTCGTTAATATTAAATCTAAAACCGAAGTGATAGCGACAGTAGGTTATGCTTTTAAATATTGCAACTGGAAAAACCAATTCACAAAAATATAAACTAATACTCCGGAGATTCGCCAAACAGGGCAAATAGGTACTCACTCATTGATTACAAATATAATATTAATTTGAAGGCAATAGGCAATATATATATATGTAATATATATATATATATATATATATTATATTTTGCGAAATGTTGGTGCATTAATGGGTACCTAGACCTCTACTAAACCCTCCGGCTATTACAGACGTGATGTTATGTTATGTATTAATTAAAATTCAACTAACATTCAAACAGTAAATTCCCTAAAATAAAATAAAAACCATTAAAACTAAAAACCTTGGCAATAAAACACAGTTGAAGGCAAGTCAACTCAGAGAGATAGTCAAAAGACTTCGCCTTGAATTGGAATAGTTGTTACAGATGAATGACGAGGATATTCAAGAGTGCTAAAATAAGCTGAAGGTTTTCATGTTAACCAGTAGACCAAGTATTGTATTGTACAGTACTGGCAACCTATTGTCGGTCGTTTTTATTTAGTAGTTGGTGTGTCGAACTTGAAAATTGAAACCATTGGTTACCGGCGAAGATTGGTTATTGGCGGGTGGAAAATCATCAAATAACTCCTCCCGCTCTGGGCAGAGCGAAAGGGAGTGTCAGACTTCTACTGACTAAAAACCACCCATGTTCCTTCTTAGCCCTTCATGTCGAAGCCGCGGTATCTCTTGCGAACAACCCGCAGCCCCGAAGTCAATTTTGAACCCACAACACGCACCTCTGATCAAATGCTTCGGTGAAGCCAAACATCGTTAGAAAAGCAGCATGACTGAGGGATATTCCTCGTCGGCGTGTAAAGCCAAGTCAGAGGCCCATGGATCCCGTTGGGGCTGCGGGTTGTTCGCAAGAGACACCGCGGCCTCAGCATGAAGGGCTAAGAAGGAACATGGTTGGTTTTTAGTCAGTAGAAGTCTGACACTCCCTTTCGCTCTGCCTGCAAGAGTGGGAGGGGTTATTTTGATGATCTTCCTCATGCCAAAAAAAACAAAAGAGGCCCATGGATGGCATAAAAACTTTGATAGCAGATTAGCCACTAACCTCACGACATAGAAAAAGTTGAATAATTTCGTCTAGTAAGAAACCAAAGAATGTCGGGGGTTCCTAAAGTGTTATGTATGCCTGCTGTTGAAATATCGTTTAATTCAATACTATTATTATTATAAATAATATTCCCGTTCAGATTTTAGCAATTGATAAACTTACTCATTTTGTTTTATGTATTAGCAGGAATTAAATTAATAAAATAAAAAATTAAAACGTACGGAAGAAATCTGTGTTCATGGAATATTCTATTTTCATTGAGCAATTATAAGTAAGTAATAAACTTATCTTCATTCACCCAAAAACACAAATCTCTAACGACTGTAACAAACAATTTTTAATCACATGTCACATTTCTGTAACATCGCGGAAATGAACCAGACACAGAAATAACGAACGATAACATTTAAAATTTCATAACAATTGATAAAAAATGTATGAAACAGAATAATGAAATTATCACTTCCCTCGCTGTTGTGTATGATAGGAAAAACGTTGATGACATTATTTGTAAAAATGTTAAAACTACACACTTTTGTTCGGGTAGTTTGACGTGTCAGTATTTATGAAACTAGAAAGCCGACCCGAAACAAATTTGTTAATGCCGATCGGTACAGTCTGTTCGGCATTTAATCATCATCATCCTAGCAACTTGGGCTGAAATACTTTTTTCTCTTCTCCCTACCCATTGATCATCTTGGACCACCTTAGACATTTTGCATCGGTAATAAAAAAACACAGCTGGTCCGTACATTTTGACTGTGTTATTATTGTACTTTTGTTGGAAACAGGACATTTTTTTTTACAATGTCGATGAAAAATTTCCATCTAGGAGGGTTCATAATGATGTACTAGATACGTGTTAACCGTTTCAATATCGGTGTCCCTTATATTTATCTAGATAGATTCATATCTAACACGTGTAGCGCCCGTATAAAGTAATAAGTACTAGAAAGGATCAAATTGTGTCAGCGTTGCTGCATTTGCGTCATTGGTTCATATTAACGCTTAAACGAGTTTCTGCTAAACTTGTTTCATTAAGTTTTGCGTCATAGATAGCTTAGGAATTACAGGTCTAGTTTTAATTAAATTAATTGCTGTATTCAGAAGGTTGAAAAAGAAAACGGGTTTATCCTACTTCTTTTGTAGGCAACTTTCTTCATCTTCGAATTATGTTCAAAGTTTTAATTGTGTTCGAAAGTCTTCGCAATAACCTTGTATCGTTTTATACAATTGATGCGTATTGTTTTGGTCATATAATCTAAGAATTGCTGATTATGATTATGATCTTATCATTTGTTAGGCTGTTGTTACAGACGTACCGTAGTCTTACCAAGGGGTTTGGTGATTTTCCACCCGCCAACAAAAAAAGGGGTATCGTATTACCCTGTGCTAACTGGGTTGTAGAGGTCAGGTAGACAGCCGCTGCATGTAAAATAGTTTTACTCTGCTGCATACGGTTAGACTGGGAGCCCACCCCAACATAGTTGGGAAAAGACATGGCAGATGACAATCATTTTCTATTTTATCTAATTGTCTTATATCCTCTGCAACATCGCAGCTATTCTAATAAAAAAAAAACAACAATAAATAAAGAATTTTAAAAATGAATTCATTCATAATTTAATAATAAATTATCAAGTCTCTGCAAGTTATGAATGGGATTATTAACCACAAAAACAAAATAATCAAATAATAATAAATATTTATATGATTACTTATTTATACACACGCCGATAAATGAATAAGCAAGAAAATTAACATACCACACTATGAAATGACAAAGAAATGGAGAGAAATTCCTTACAACTGACTCACAAGAGATTCTACAAGTATTTTGTTATGAACTTATTGCAATCCTGCGCATTTACTGAGCGATGCAAAAGATTGTAACAATGGTAGTTGTTGTCTTCTTGTAATGCTACCTGCAGTGTTTTTATAAATGTTTCTTTTTTTCTATTAAAGTTGCGTGCTAAGAATGTTTTGCAGTCCAAGTAATTTGCTATAGAACACCACCTGTTGGACAAAGTGCATATGTATGGCTTCTATACATGCAAGCTTGTACTTTTGTCCTATCATTCAAATTGTATTCCATCTACCAATTTTAGGTAGGTGGGCTACATTATGAAAGTTTTTTTTCCTGTTACTATTGAAACCTATGAACCATTTGTTTATTTGTGCATTCATCACCCTGTTTTAAGTTTTTGGTAAAATTTAAAAAAAATGTTAAGTATTATTTATCTGCTGTTTCATTGTACTATCGAACATTGAAGATGTTCTAAAAGGCAACATAGAAAGTATAGCAACCCCCATTTACCCAAAAACGCTCACCATTAACCCAATAGTTTATGCCACACTCCCAGAAACTATGTAACATTTAAAATACGTTATTATAGGTAAACTAACACGATGACACAGTCATCCGGGTGACTCACGCGTCGGGCGTTTGTTCCCGAAATAGTATGTCTGTCTGTGAGTTGCTATATACAGAACTGCGGGGTTTATTACGATTTTATGACTAATTAGCTTCTTTTTGTGATGCTCGCCATGTGCTTCTGATTTATTGATTGGCTTTTCTGTGATGTCTATTTAAAATAGCATTAAAATACAGAGCATTTCATAGATAGACTGACCTATTTTAACCAAAAGATAATACAAAAGGAAATGACCAACCCAAATCGTGCACTTTTTCTCGACGTTTTAAAAGTACCTAAGTGAAATGAAGTATTTCGATTTTTTTAATGCTCTGATTTTCGACATTAAACCTGACGACAATGCTCATTTTTGGTTTGACTAAAATCTTTCAAACAAAACATTCTTCAAGCAAATGTAAAATTCTTATCAAAAGTCCTACTGGATAAACTAGTTGCACAGTCATACTTTTTACTATTATTACTGCGCAAAAGGGATGTGATAAAAAAACCGGCTTCCGTGTCATTGGGGAAATTTATTACGGAACACTGTCATGCAAGAACGCATTTAATACCGTCATAGTATTTAATTATTTATACTGAATTCTTTGCTAATTTAACTCAATTAATCTGTGAAATATAGTCATGGTCTATTTCTTGTAATTAATACGTAGAACGTAAGGACTCACTGTAATAATATAAGCGTATGTCCTACGTATAATTTTTATAAATACAAATTACTTAGTTCAAAACAGCGATTTTCCAGAAAGGCACAGAAGAAATGGACACCAAAAAGCAAAGTACACAAAATAACTTTCAAGGTATTTTATTATGGTTCTCTATAATTATCTTGCAACGGAAAACTAATAAAAATAGTTCTCAGAAAAAATCTAAACGTAACGATTATTTTTATCTTATGTATTTCCAACTCTATAGCATAGTTCAAGTAAGTGGAAGTTTACGAGCGGATATAATAATAGATAATTAAACAATTATTTCGCAAGTAGGTACAATCGTATGGACACACTTGAACTTAGAACTGATAATAATAGAAACTCCGTCACCCATTAAAAAGATAACGAAAACAATTAAATAAGGTTAAAGACTTTTATGTACTTACAGACAGACAAACAAAAAAGATTAAAATGTCACAGGCTGAAAATTTTAAAACTGCCTAAACTTTTTCCTGTTGGGTTTGGCTTCTAGTCTAACCGGATGGAGGTGAGTACCAGTATTTTGTATAGAGCTAGTGGGCATTACGATATCCAGTGGCATGACTAGTCGTCAAACTAATGGGCTTCTGAATACACGTAACTCTATCTCCAATCTTTTCCACCAATCTCCAAAGGAACAATTATACGTCCTTTTAAAAGTAAAAGGACGTATAATTGTCAATAATAATAATGCCAGTATTAAAAAACAACACTAAAAATTTTTATCCACTCACATTATCATAAAAATAGCCAAGCTATGAAATACTGACGCAAATGCACGTCAATGCTCACGAACATTGCATAACGTGCTAGAGGGAAGTCGAGTGCATTGCCAACCTATTGAATAGTATACACACGCAATAGATGCATGCAAACCTCGGTGCTAATCTCTACAATTTTCTTTCACCTGTATTGTTAATTTAAAATGCATCATCAACTACTTAGACAGGTGCGACTTTTGCTTGTACCTACCAAGCGTAGTAATGACCTTTCTCAAGTACATCAGAGATATGGTCAGTGTACCAGTTCATCGTCCGTCCTTGTTTAGGGACATTCCCATATTGTGTCACTGTTACAAAACAGAAGGTAGTGGCCTTATCAAACATTTTCAAATCCTGTATTTGACCTTACATTTTTTAATGCAGAGTGATAACTGGTTCGTGGAGGTCAGATAGGGAAACGCTCTATGCAAGAAATTGGTACAAAGCTGCGTCCAGTTAGACTGGAATTCGATCACAACACGTTTCAAAATAACTAGGCCAATGATGTTGATCAAGTGCCACTTGGAAAAATCCTTGCCAAAATGTACTGTTTTAGGGGCATTTTGAAAGTGGTCAACCACCTTATCTACGATAGAACCACTGTTAAACCCACAGAAGTCACAGTCTTATAACTGTCTAGCTACTGTTAGCAACATAATTTTTAAGGATGACTAGTGACTACCAGTTCATTCCTTACGCTTAATGCGCAGTACAGTTCCCACGATAAACACGAGTATATAGTAACTTTATCTAAGCCAGAATTAAATATTTGCACTTGTTATCAAGTTATGTTCTACATTGTCTGCTGAAGCCGTCAGACATATTGCTATCTTATTAACCTAGTTTTGCAAGATGGATTATGTGTTTGATAAAGAAATGGGGCGGATAGCGTGTCATGATTATAATCGCGATTCGATCGTGTTGATAGTATTGATAATGTTTTTCGTTTTTCCTGTTTTGTAAACAATTACAATAAATATCGTTCGATTTTTGGGAAATTGAAGATCGATATCAGTGCATTATTTAAGTTTAAATTATTGAAGAATACCAGTGAGTAATTTTATTTTGACTGATTCTTATTCAATTGAAAATAATAGTGTGATCAATTTCAAGAACTTAGCGCTATCAGGTCACTTACGGTTGTATTTTTAGTTAAAACTATAGGCCCATACAAGTAAAATACCGATGGTCAAAAATGTACCTATTGCATTCAAAAAAGCTACGGGAAAGCTCACGACAATTTTATTGAATGTCCTGAAAGATTTTTTTTGTTCGTTGTCTGACCTTCTATAAATTTTGTAATAATTTCCATCAACGTCCAATTGTTATAAGTTGAAATCCCTTTAATATTACCTACTTAATTTGCCAACACAATGTTGCCATACGCATTAGAGCTTTCGCTTGAACTTTTGCGAAATATTTAAATGCCATGTTTTCGACGCAACCGCAGGCGTCCTCTTTATTCACGATGCAAGAAACTGTAAAACTCAAACTAAATTGCTTAGAACTTGGATATAAAAAGTAGGTGTAAAATATACTTAATAACTCTTGGTACACATGTACTGAAGTTGAAAATAATTAACAAGATCTAGGCTAGATTCTAAAGTTTTCTTGAGTCATCGATCTTAGGGTTGATAGCCAGCAGTTTCAGTCCTGAACTAAGACTAGGTTACTAGCTGGTTTTGTCTGGCTGAACATATGAAAAATCTTTCTGGAGGTTGAGAGTACTGGCAACCCAAGTCCATATTAATGCGTGCGTTCTGGAGGTAGGTACACAAACTTTCGTAGGTACTTACATTATTTTTATTACCGATACATAATACAGCATAGTTTACATGGCTAATCTTATCGCTCTACATGATAGCTGATAGCCTAATATCAGAGAATAAACATAGTAGAATATAATGCTACATAGTTGCATATTGACATACATCTTACTGATAACGATATGGATGCAGGGGTTAACGACTTTCATCGATAAGTGACTGAATTATCATGTACTTGCACTTAGAGATCCTTGTGTGTAGGTAAATGGAATGGTGTGAATGTACTTACTCTTATTTAGAATGATTTGTAGGAATTTGTGTCTTGTTACCAGTAGCTACGAATGAATTTATTTTGGCCTTTCTGTGCAGTCCCCCTGTGCTGGCCTTTTAGAGTATATATTTGTATTGACTTGAACTAATCTTATTCTTTATTCTCTATGTAGACTGAAAGTAAACTTAGCTTACTAAAAGCCACGCCAAATAAAAATCATATTTGAAAATGCAAAGAATTTAGAGTTAATTTACTTTAAATCGGGTTAAAAATTTGGTCCTTCTCATTCCTATTGTAATATTTTTATCTACAGCATTATCTCATTCTGTAGACATTTTATAGAAGCGTACCTACTCCGATTAACTAATTGGTAAATGGTCTAATTAAAAAAAAATACATTACATTCAATTACCGAGATTTGCTACCATCTAAAAAAATGACCTAACATATCTGTTATAGCCACAAAATATTTACTAAAATAGTTGTTTACTCCGATTTGTTATTTTTATTATTTAAGGTCATTCAACTCGCTGTCTATCACTCTACTTTGATAGTACGAGTTTAGGACTATTTCCTTGATTATTGCCAGTGTTAAAAAATATTTACAACGTGTGCACTGCAGTGATTGTTTTATTTAAGAAACGGCTCAGACATCAAGTTAAATATTTGTGTAGGACTATAGTTTTATAATTCTTATAATTTATTATGTTCACGTGTTAATAAATATAATATGGTACCTACAGTGATGTGCAAAAGGATAATATCCTGTGGCAATAGTGTTATTAGTAATCCTTTTGAGGTAAGTACTTAGTTTAATTTAACATTTTATAAATTCTCGTGAAGGTTTCATATAAATAGTCCGGAACCGAAACATTATTTATAATGTTTCAGTTCCTCGCGAAAACATCACAAAGAAATCCTCATCATTAGGAGAGCAGAATTTCGGAAAGGATTAACAGAAGACACAATTAAAATTATAACTTTTTACTTAAATAACACCATAAAAAGCACCTACTGACACATTAAACAACTCTAATTGTTTATTTTTATGAAGCCGTATTGAAATCATAATCGTCTCAAATCGATTTCATTTGATTGAAAAAGCAATAAAACCGTTGTAAGTTTTTGAGTCGTTTTAATCAGTTTCTGTGAGATTTGCGTCATTGGTATGTTTTTATAGCTACAAATAGACTTTAATAAAAATTGAAAGCTGCGCTACAGTTTATACTTTTGCAGCGTCCCTATATAAACTTTTATTATAATTTATTATTAAAAAAAGCCAGCTGAACCTATAACATTTTCATAACCCCAGAAAAGGAGTATAAAGTGATGATAAACCGGGGGTGACATTTAGTTTCTGCCTACCCCCATCAGACTAAGGCATGTAATGATGCCTTTAAGTCATTATCATCATTTTAGCCAAAAGACGTCCACTGCTGGATATAGGCCTCATAGGCTGTCTTTAAGAAGCTCTAGGATTAACATTTTATTTATTCGGGAATTATTTAAATGCAGGACCAACTGTGATTTTTATGAAAAGCTAGCTTATACCCGCGGCCTTCGCCTACGTAAACTTTGATAATTGTCCCACAGGATTGTACGACCAGAATAAAATAATGCTATAAGTTAATCCAGGTTTTAAACGATCTGTTTGCCATAATTTCATACAAATGCTGTTCAGGAGTTTTTTTGCGTTAAAGAGTAACAAACATCCATCTTCACAGCTGTGCAAGATAAACAAAGAAAAATATACAAAATATGGACATTTCTATCAAAAATTTGAATATCACATGTTTAGGTACATTATAAAAATAACATCCTGACCAAGGTTATGAAACAGCCTTTGAAAGTCAAATAACATGGTCTAATAAAAAATGATCTTTCGAGAACTTGCGTCATTGCACTCTAGTGACGTCTATAAAACGTAATAACGGCCTTTTTCTTCTTTTTGTTACGAACCTTTTTGCCATGTAGCCTTTTTTCTTTTTGGGTTAAGAAATTTTGGGGCTTTCCGGATTTTAAAAATGTATTTTTAAAACCGCGTTTTTTTTCGATTTGTTATGGAAGTGAATAAAATAAACTACTTGGATGGTCTACTAGAGCAGTAGTGGCTCAGTGGTAGCGGCCCCGACTTACGAACAGTGAGTCGTGGGTTTGAACCCAGTCTGGTGCATGACTTTGTGTAATTTATTTTCATCACCACTGCTCTAAAAACGGGGAAGGAAAACTTCGTGAGGAACCAACACATTCGAAGACATGTGACATCTACCAACCCACACTGGGCCCGCGTGGTGGATCATAGCCCATCCTTCTCCTAGAGAGGAGGCCTGAGTCCCTGCAGTGGGAACATTATAGGCTGATGATGATGATGGATGGTCCACTGATCGCAAGTACTTACAGCTCAGCAAGAAGCCCTGAGTTCGATCCAACTAGGAAGATAGAACGTGAAACTATTGAAGACAAACCTCTGCTTAAACCCTAAAGGATTAAAGGCGTGAAGTTATGTAATTGCGGAAAATAAAGAAAACGCTTGATAACAAAATAAATAAAGTAAATTATACCGCATTGCTCCGTTTAGAAAGGATTACTTAGGAATGCTTTAGACGATAATTAAAGCTATAATTAGCTTAACTCAATGTTTAGACAGAACATGCCTGATAATACAAATCTTGTCTCTTTGAGTTCTCAATTCAGTACAGCGTCTGAAACAGTGCCATTGACATTGCTTACAGAAAAGTGACTCTTAAATAAATTAATATTAAAAAATATAACAGTTCATTTTCAAACTCATTTCAAAAGTGATAAAGACTGAAAACTACGCGCAATATTTACTAACTGCCATTCAAATCCAAATTGTTGAATGAAAATCTCAGGAAGTCCCGTTCGTTCTATTGTTTCGAGTTTCCTGAGTCAACCACGTGGTATCAACAACCAAAAATAAACTAAACTAAGTAGTAAGCAAAAAACGTTAACAAAGACGCTAGAGACACTTTTACAGTCGCTTGTCAGTTCACAGCGATTGTGACAATTGGTTGGACGTTTCACTACGATTTTTTATAACTAGTGAGACTTTATAGACAACTAAACTTTAAAAAAAATAGTTTTATTTATCGTATATTAGAAAAAAAAATAGTTTTTTTTTAATTTAACATAAATCCTACTTTTCTTATTCGAAAACATAAATACATTTTTCCGGGTTACTCCTGTTTTACGTCGCGTTCCCAAGTTACGAAGGTGAAGTGACATAAGTCAAGATTGTGATTAAAATGCTCCGACACGTTCACAATGCGCCGTGCTCAGAGGACGAGGACGATTGTTTTTACGATGTCAGAAACTATAGGCGTCTCAGAAGGGTGTCCAAAATTGTTATTCTTAGCCGTTCGGTAAGTTTTATGACAGTTACTATTATTAAAAGTTTTTTAATGTCTTTCGTTTTTCTCTCACATGTCTATCTACACACAGAAATAAATATTATAAAACAGTAATCAGAAACACTATTAAAGTTAAGCGAGTTCATAAGTTTTCCCCACATTGACTGTTCTCCATAAATAAATAAATGAATGAATGAATGAACTTTGCACCGAATACTAAATTAGTTCATTACACCTGTTTGTGGTTGTCTGGTATTATAACTAGATATTCATAGGTGCACCTCTTGCCCAATTCCAAATTATACATCAAGATTGGATAAATTAACTGTTTTAAAAACCAATCGTCAATCACTTGGTAAACAATAATGATCCTAAATAAATAAAAAACAAAATTGTGAATAGATGAACATGACCGAACTTGACATGCTGTCAAATAAAAATCTTTATAATATTTGGGGTTAAAAAATATGGCTAAATAATACAGGACAGTTTGACATAACAAAAAACGACCGTAGCATCGAACTGGAAAAAACCTCAACTTTCAGAGATATTATAGCACAGTGACCTGTCACAGAATCTGCCAAACAAATTGACAAGCGATTGGAAATTAATGACAGTTGACAGAATATTGGACCATAGACGAATTGTTTTTCTATTATTTTGCTGAAGTAGCATCGAGATATAAGGACCCTCTATCAAGAGTAAACCTTTTAATAATTGATAGAAATCCATCATTTTATTGGTAAAGGTTTGATCAATTTATTTTACAGAAGAGACACTTTGGAGAATTAAACTAAACACTAGGTTTATCTTTAGAATTAATAATATACTTAATGTAAAATTGAAAAACCGCTTGACTAAAATTGTTTGGCCACTTTTTATTACATAAATGTTGGGCAAACTAGTTATAAACGTAACTTAATAAAAACAATAAAACATTTAGGCATATCTTTTTCCTTTGTGATACTGTGTGTCATTTATTTTTAGTTTTCCTTGTAATTAATCTGTTTAAAACTGGTTTAAGTGTTGGTTAACTATGACGATAAACTGTTTTTTTTTGTATCTGGACAAAAAATAACATTAAAATAATAACAAACCCTAATAATATGGGACCAATTTATTATTAACTAGCGACCCGCCCCGGCTTCGCACGGGTGCAATGCTGATACTAAATTAAATGCACTACAGAAAAACTATGAACGTTGTATATAAAAACATAGCGGCCCGCTCCGACTTTGCACGGGCATAAAATATAATATATGCCTATGTCACTCAATGAAAACATGATTAAAATCGATCCAGTATTTTTGATTCATTCATTACTGCCCTTGGCCTGCACGCATTAAATTTGGAGTAAAACAATTCCTCTTTCCCTATACTTACTATGAAGATTTCCTGCTATCTTTGGAATATCTAAATTCATACAATTTTTATTACATTACACATTTTTACTTATTTACTTTTTACATTTTTACCTAGGTATTTATTTTATTTTTACAACAATTAATATATTACAGGATGTCTTTATACACAACGTTCACAGCTTTCTTGTCATTAGACAATACAAACATGTTTTCTCTTGAGGTTACTCTTGAAAGAGCGACATACAGTTGGCCATGTGAAAAACAGTCAACGCTCAAATCTAAGCCTGCAACGTTGAAGGTTTGACCTTGCGATTTATTAATGGTCATTGCAAAAGATGTCTTTACCGGAAACTGTAAACGTTTAAATTGGAAGGGTAAATCCGATGGTATCAGAGGGATTCGGGGAATCAATACACCGACCGGTACCGCCCGCCGCAAACGCAAATTTTAAATTTGTAATATCTCCGAAAATATGTTTTTCCTACTCCTCCGCTATTCTTTTCTGATTAATTTCGTTGCGGGATCCAAGACAGTTAAATCGTTTCCCTGGGACTTCGTCGAGCTTCATTGTCTCGGCGCTTTTCTTGTGGTCGCCACTGTTGATTCTGGCTAACAGGAGTTACAGTGGTTTGGGAATAGTGTGGCGGGCTTGTCCCATTTAAAAAAAAAAAAAAAAAAATCTCCGAAAATATTTGTTTAATTTACATGCTGTAAGGAACCATATTGATCTATATTAATTGCACACTGTATTTAAGGTACTTAATTCGATAAGGATTAATGTCGTATTGCTTAAAATAGCTTCGTAAATAAGCCATTTTTTCACGTAAAAAGTAAACAATAAAAATGGTTAATGTGGGTTATCCCTAAAATATAAACATATACCATCGCGGACTTTTTTGTAGACCTTTTTATGGTGTACAATACTGTAGTACATTAATTTGATCTAACTCGTAGGGTTTAGGCAGCGTTTTTGCTAAATTGCTAAATAAGCCCAAAAAAATAGGTTAATTTACGACATCACGTTAGAAATCTCTAAAATTAGCAATGTTGCCTTAGTATATGATGCATGTATTATACATATAAACCTTCCTCTTGAATCACTCTATCTATTGGAAAAAACCGCATCAAAATCCGTTGCGTAGTTTTAAAGATTTAAGCGCACATAGGGATATAGGGACAGAAAAGGCGACTTTGTTTTATACTATGTAGTGATTTACAATCACATAATTATGTTTATGTTCACAACATGTCACAGATTCATCGATCTTTAGTAAAATAACAAGACTTTCCAAGCCTAGGCCCTAACGAGAAAAAAAGCCTCAAAATTATAAACACTAATAAATCTAGAAATCCACTCAATCTACCAAAACACGACATGACTTCAAAGTCGTGTGCCACTGGCCAAGCGGTCAGCAACGGCCTGACTCGAAGTGAACGTGCACGGTTGACCTTGCGTCTGAAACGGCCGGTTACGATATTGTCTTATTTTGTAACGATAGGCACGTGACGAGAGGTCTGGTGGACAGGGTGGACTACTTGTAGTGAAGACAGCACAAGTGAAATTAGCGTAAAGTTTGGATGACTGGTTTACTAATAAAGGAATACTTTTTCTGAAAATTTGGTCAATTTCTACATACACTAATGAAATAACCCAATAAAACTTTACCCGACTCGGGAATCGAATCCAGGACGTTATGCTCAGCAGTCGCTTGCAACAACACGCCCAGTGAGGCTCGGCCTCAATTTCTACAAAAAATAAAATTAAGATTTAAGCAAAAATAAAATTGACATATGAATTTTTGATTTTATTATAAATATTTTAAGGAAACTAGTGTTGACAAGTAAATTAATAGCCGTTTGACAGTAAAGTTATTATTATTCGTTTAAACTGTGTGTATAATGTATCTATAATTTATGTAAAAACGTATTAGAATAAATTTTATCAATCAGATTTAAACACTCAAATTCGTTTTTATTTTGTTACTTTTTTGTAACCGTATGCAGAGATTACCTGTCATATCCAGTATCCATGTTCTAACAAGCTGACGGTACCTTTAAATTATCACAAATTCACATAATATATAATGAAGTATCTAAATCTCCTGTAACTGATACATTACATACAGATAAAGTAACTCTAAGTAACTCTACACGTCTGAAGTATTCTATCACGGTCCGATCGCGTGGACTAAGTAAATATGTACAAAGCTGGTAAATATAACATATTATGTACACAGAAACTAATGTATGTCTTATATTAAGTAGTAAAAGATAAGTGTAGTAACTCGTTGAACTGTGAAGTAATTAACACCTGTAATAATCGGGCCGGATAACATTTATAATTATGGTTCTGGGTTCCGCATGTCTTTTTTGGTCCTAAAACGTATTAGTGTTTTAAAATATTACATATTACTACTTATATGAAAAAAAATTAACAATAATATTTTGGTTAGGGTGACACTTGGGTTTAATTAATATTGTTTCTTTTTTGAGGTAAATGCAAATTAGTTTCTTTCAGAAGAATGGCATGGATGAATATCCACACCAGAAAGTGGTGAAATCTGACAGAACCTTACGAAGCTTGATCTTTGACAATTTACTGTATCTATTCGTATTTTTGCAAACAAATAGGTAACATAGGTACTTAAATTTAATTTAACATGACTTTATGACCTGTAAAAAGCCCGATCCTCGATCCCTAATTTCCGGCCAGACTAGCTAAACCAAATCCAACATCTAACGACAATCACACATTATAAAGAAAATTATCATTTATTATCAACATAACCCAGTGTTTAACCACGCGGCATGCAGTCATAATCACGCTTAAACATAGTGGGAAAAAAGTTTCCAAATGTAGACAAAAAATCTGTGTATTCGTGACTTACAAGATTAGAATAATCTGTCTGAAATTATCACTTACTTAAATACTTTATTCATAACATTGCGTTAACGAAATCTGACAGAAACCGGTTCGAAGGTGATATTTTTTTTTGTGCGAAGGCCGTCTCGTTATATTTTGTCATGTGTCTCCAATCCATACTTAATATAAGTCGTTTTCGTGTCTGTCTGTAACATCGTGTGGTTCTTCTTAACTTAATGCAAATAATTTTTTACTTTACTTTACTTTAATAACGGTGTTTGATGTGGTTTAATTATTTATTCCGGAAGTCATTTTATATAATTTCTGACACTTGTGATATTGGAACTCCTAGTGCAAGACCCAGGGCTAAACTGATGTTTGTAAGTAATTACTTGGTTTTTTTTTATCTTTGCACTACACTTCGAGTAATCACTTGGACCTATTTAATTAAAAGATTTTTTTGTCGGTCAAAAAAATAAGTGTAGAACGAGGGTGTGTCGACAGTGTCAAATTAACATAAAATATAATCTACATATTTAAATGCCTATTTAACATAAGCCAAAAAAATATATCATATGACTTTATACGCACCCAAACTCGTTTAAATATTTGTTGGATCACATGACTTGAATCGACCTACTATTTTTTATCAAAAATCTTAGTAAACATCAATACGACTACGATCACCTGCGTCATTCTGTATGGAAAACTATTCCATACAGAATGACGCAGATGATCGTAGATATTGTTATTGCTCTAACTTAATTATTATTTATTTTAAATATTGAAAACCCGACCGAGGGAGGAGCTTGACACAAGCAAAGAGAGGCCTATACGTGGCCTAAAGTCAGGCTGTGATGATGTTGAGCACAAAGGAGCGAAGGAACTATATCTTAAAACATTGTCTTAGGCCTAATTTATGTCCCAGCCGACGCAGGAGGCGCGCCGGGCGTCGGGGGCCACGTGATGGCTTCCGGCCACCGTAGACGCGTGCCTGTGGACGGTGAGTGATGGGCTAGCTTGCCGTCCGTCCGTCTTATGACGACGACAGGCCGTGTCGACGGCGCGTGCGTGTTCCACGAGCGCCTCAAAGAGATGTCAGCAACAAGGAAGGGGCCGACGCCCGTCGGGGCTGAGGGTTGTTCGCAAGAGATACCACGGCCTCGACATGAAGGGCTAAGAATGAACATGGGTGGTTTTTAGTCAGTAGAAGTCTGACACTCCCTTTCGCTCTGCCCAAGAGCGGGAGGGGTTATTCGATGATTTTCCACCCGCCAAAAAAAAAAGGCCTAGTTTATGAAATCTAAGTATGTATTTCTTTTATTCCGGCAATCATCATCATACTACAAAAACTTGAAACACCATCCTACATCTAATGCCAACATAATAAATGCGGATGCAAGCACCGTAGGTTTCCTACAGAACCACAGTATTACGGAATGGCCACGCTATCGTGGACTCGATGAAAGTTGGTCTTAAAGAAGTAGACAACTGAATAGTCTGACGCGTTGTCAAGTCGTGTTGTTAAATGGGGCAAATGGTGTATTTTCATAGTTTGATTTTAAGGACATAAAGATCTCTATAATCGGGTCGGTCTGCGTGAATAAGTGCGGTGACTCCCTTACAGAAGTTACTCCATAAGGTGCTAAAAACACCGGCTTGTTCAACCGTTCTCATTTCATACCGAGATGTTTCAAAACATCGTGAAAGGTACCCCGACCAGTGAGAGATATGCTAGAAAGTATCGCTTTTCTACAATGCGTTGAAAAAAAAACTGTCCGTACAATTTTTCGTTAAAAAAATATTGTGCCAAATTATAAGCAATAAAGATAAGAATCTGAATAGATTCACAAAACGCAGTAACTCGTTTATCGCGCAACACCATTGTAAATAATTAATGAGACGACCTTAATTAAGTTCGTAAAAGATGATGTCAAGTATCGCAAGGTGTTCCGTATTACATTATGTTGCCAATGCTTGATCTTCAACTTGTTTGTCTATGATATCAGGTGTTATGTCATGTTTGTATAACTAATGAAGCAATACATTCTGCTGCACGATATGTAATTATCGCCTTTAGAATACACGTGTAGAAGCAGAACTATAAGTTTTCAAGCACCGTGCTTGAGCTTAAGGTCCAAAATGCTATGCGAATCAGTCTCAAGAATACAGTATGACGTTAATTAAGGTGATACATTTTAATCATCATCATCATTGTCTTGCCCTTTTCGCAATACATTTGAAGTCGGCACAGCCTGTCTTCTTCTTCTTCCATACTTCTCTATTATTTGTCATCTTATGAGACACGTCGTTTTTTTGTCTTGCTTTACTCTAATACCAGCCCAAATTCACATTCATAATATCTTTATTATGTTCATAGTATATCTCAAAGTAGGAGGTCGTCTTTACCTCACTGCGCAACAGTTCAATGACTGCTGTAAATGGCGAACGATCGAGGTTCAACTCCCGATTCGAGCAGCCAGGAAAACACAACTTTAACTGTGTTAAACCGAAGTGGTTAAACTTTTTTGGGATGTGTGTCATGGCCGACTGGCTCCAAGTTAAGTTGCCGTTTTAGTAAGTGACAACACTTGGTAAAAAACTTGCCTTATTGTAAAAGCGGTGGTGACATAACATCGACTTTTAAAGTATAAGTGAGACATTTATCATTGGTATGAACTATGGCATATTTAGGTCTGGGGCGTGACCTCTTACAATAGAGCTTTGTAGGTCGTTGCTTCTGAAGACCTTTTCCTTAAATGCTCATACATACATTCCTACTACAAAGTCTTATCCTAAATTCCTAACAAAATCCTTCTACGGACTTAAAAAAAGGGAATGTTGGATTATCGGTTATCCTCTGTATAACCCTTCGGGGGTTACAGGCGTAATGTTTTGATAAAAAACTCTCAGCATGGGAAACATATCTTTTCAGATAACTTTGAAATTATATTACATATTTAAATCATTTAGCAACTATTGAAACCTGTAATATGATTGCAACTTGAAAAAAATGACAATTGACTGTGTAACTATTAACCCCAAGTGTCCTTATGAGCACCCGGTGGATCATAAGACAATCAAGCAATGTTAGCGGACGGTCAACGGGTTAATAGAATAGGGTCTACAATCCTTTAACTTCAAATACAATAATGAAGGGGCAGTCAAGTACATAACTTCTGTATCAGTTAACACAGCCACTTCACTATGCAGGTGCAAAGCCTCCTACGATTGTAGTAGAACAGGTTTTGCGGAATATACCAATCATTATTTTCAAAACACGCTTTGCGTTGATTGTTTAAACTAGTGCAATAAGTCGTAACGAATAGAGGTTATCGGGTGGATATAATCGAACATTGGTTAGTTTTAAGGCGTCAGCAAAAAGGAAGAATGTTTGGGTAATAAATTAAAGCAATTACATAAATAGTGACCAATACAACGCTGGCAATGGTACTTAAACGAAAAAGCAAGCAACTAGAGTAGAAAATGGTGTTGATGATTATCAATGCTGAAGGTACCAGCTTCAACAATACATATTATTGTATCAACGAAGACCATAGAAGGAAAAATGCATGGTACTTACTGAAATAAAATTATCAATAGTTATCTTCAACAGGCAGACAACAATTCATCAAGATCTTTTCAGTATGTACCTAGCAATAAACCATAGTAAACAAAATGACATTAAATCTTTAGATAACATAGTCACTATTTGTCACTACAATAAGGAAATTAACTATTGTGTAACAGAAATTATCTTTAAGTCAAATTCAATTAAAAGCTTTATGTACGTTTTTGCAATTATGTATGACAAGCAATGAGAGTTTTAATGCTATGATAGCTGCAATAAATTGCCGTCTTAACTCGAAAGAGAATCTACACAGAATCTATTCCAAATATTTAGTTTCATTAAACGAGCAAAGTAAGATCCTGACCGAATGGTATCCAAGGTTAGGCCAGAGACACCAGGGCCGTCGAAAAGCGCGTTGGGTCGACGATATTGTCAGGAGCGTGGGAAGCGGATGGATGAGGGACGCACAGATCAGAAAGGAGTGGCAGAGAAAAGGGGAGGCCTGTACCCAGCAGTGGGTGATTCCAGGCTGAAATGATGAAAAGAGTAGAAGATCAAAGAAACGATGGAACTGTGTGATAGATGACATAGTTTAAAAGGGTTTGACTACTGAGATGAGTACTTAGTAATAGAGAAGTATGGAAGAAAACAACATCCCTTGCCGGACCTTTATAAATTGGGATACAAGCAAGAGAATGATGAAAATTAAAGTTTCACTAATGATTTTAATAAAATAATTATGTTATACATTTCGTTTTTGATAAACTATCAGTAGGAAGGTATTTTTTTTTATTTATAATTCGCGTCCTTACAGGTAAAAACATCACACAAATATATTTTTATCAAACCAAATCTAAGTTAAACGTACAATAACATCATCATTGGCTGAACCCGAAAAAAAAACAAAATTTTAAAGACTAATAATATTTTTAATTTTTAGTTTTAATTTAAATTAATTAATTATATTATACTAACGTTTTATTTCTTTTTGTCTACAGTTCCACTCGGTGACAGACAAGAGGTCACATAACAATGAGTGTGGAGAGAACAGCCTCACCATCGTGTCGGAGAAGAAGATTGAAGATGATTCCTCAGACTCTTCTAGTGGAGAGAACGTGGAGATTGAAGGTATGTCACATTTCTTTTGAAAGACGCCAGCACATCAAGCTACTGCAATTTGACAAAATTACTTGAATAGATTTTGAACTGTATCCCACACAGATACAGTTGTGTAATTTACTGTTTCGGGTAGTTTCAAGAAACAGACTTTATTGCAAATATGCGATGATATAAACTGGACAGCTCAAAATCTTAGCCAGAGGGTAAATTGTATTAGGCGAAGTCAAAATGTATTGAAAATTTAACAAGAGATAGCAAAAGGTTTAAACAATTGCTTCAATTCGTAAAATAGTTTATTCGTTATTTAACGTACCTAGGTAAAATGATTTCATTCATTTAATTTACCAAAAAAATTAGAATGAATTCAAACTGTTGGTAGGCCATGCCATTTTCTCTATGAACCTAAATTATGTCATAATTATTTTCTCCATTTAGTCAGCATTATTAATACTCATATTTTAATATAACCTAACACAATATTCCCATATAAGGTGATAGCATTCGTATGACGTCAGTAACAGCATTGGCAGTTATTGCAATGAATCATAATTTTCTCTTGCCTTGGAGTTCAATGTAAGTTCGCAAGTTCAGGCAGTTGATCGAGCGGGTTTTTATTGGCTGATTTTTATGAAGTTTTTGGGGTTTTGAATTTTAATGGAAATTCAGAAAGTGTACATTTTTCGAAATAATTATCAGTGAATGTGTGTATCTTTTATAGGTCAGATGGGCAATTGCTTTATCTAAATATTCATGATGCTTTGCTATCTAATCAATCTTACATCAATTTAGTTCATCATCATCATCATTTGTCTATCCTTTTCAAGTCGGCTTCAAGTCTAACCGCATGCAGCTATATGCCAATATTTAACACAGAACGACTACCTATCTGACCTCCACAACCCAGGTAGTACTGGGTAATATGATACCCCTTTTATCAATTCAAGTATGAATTGAATACCCCTGGTGCAAGCCATGGTCCGGGGCGAGGAGGAATGGGACGCCGTCGCCTCCTTCTGCGAAGCAGTGATGCTAGCGAAGGAGGTGGCGGAACGTGAGAGGGAGAGAACCTCTCGTCCCAGCCGCCGCGGGAGGCGCTCCGGGCGTCGGGGGCCACGCGATGGCTTCCGGCCACCGTAGACGCGGGCCTGTGGACGGTGAGTGATGGGTAAGCTCGCCGTCCGTCCGTCTTATGACGACGACAGGCCGTGTCGACGGCGCGTTCGTGTTCCACGCGCGCCTCAAAGAGATGTCAGCAACATGGAAGGGGCCCGCAAGGGCCGACGCCTGTCGAGGCTGCGGGTTGTCCGCAAGGGATACCGCGGCCTCGACATGAAGGGCGAAGAAGGAACATGGGTGGTTTTTAGTCAGTAGAAGTCTGACACTCCCTTTCGCCCTGCCCAAGAGCGGGAGGGGTTATTTGATGATTTCCCACCCCCCAAAAAAAAAAAAAAAAAAAAAGTATGAATTGAATACCAAAATCCTAAACAAAACTAATAAGTATTTTTTTAGTTCAACAATTTTCAAGATCAGAAAATCCAAACCAACAGACTTATTTGAACTTCAAATCCGTGCGTTAAAGAATGACAGCCAAACAGTTTAATACGACCATCTAACGGTAAGAACGTTGCGTGTACGCACATTGATTGGTCAATGATCACAGATTCGTTCGCCATACTTTTGTAGCCTCTTAACTCGATAGATAACTGTTCCCAAAGAATTTTCTTTTGATAGTACTTGTGTGAATCATGATTGTGCCATGAGTTGAAGATTTATTTGTTCTATGTGTAAAAGGTTTAAATTTAACAAATTTTCAATTTTGCTCCTTCTTTTTGATCCGCTAATACTTGTAAGATCAGTTTGGCCTAGAAGCCACGTTTACTAGCATCAATGGCGTTCATTGAGCTCTCAAATACTATTGCTTAAATAATCAATATGGGTGTAGTTTTCGTCAATTTCAATTCCTATTAATCTAAGAATAACCTCATAAAAAAAATCATCATAGCGACATCAAAGAACTTGTAAACAAGACTTGGTAGAATTTTACGAAACTAACAGTTCATATTTTGACCTACCTAACCTAACCGTTGTTTTTTAAGTAAACAAGCAGGTTGCTTCGAACCAGACATGTCCATTGTCTAGACATAATAATAGGTACATGACTTCTACCTTCTATTACTGAACTAGCTATGCCCTGCTACCTTCGTCCACGTGAAATTACTACAAAATATTACTTCCCTACATGAATCGGATTTCGATAACATTTTCTAGTCAGTTCATTTAATTCTCCGACTCCACGATAACTTCATTTCGATTCATTCAAAGAAAAACACACCAATTTTTCTCCATGCGTTGTTACATAACAGTTTACGTTATTTTCACGTCAAACCGGTTGCATTACAAATTAGGACCGGTTCGGTCTCGTATGAGGTCAGCACATTTTGTAATCAGTTAACATGTCACGTATCCACTGGCCTTCTCTAAAGATTGGTATAACGATCTTGGAGAATAATACTAAAATCATAGCTGGTTCATGTCTTGACTTTTAATGGTGGATGCAGTTCTGAAACGTAGAGATTTTGTATGATAGTCTTTTAAGTGGCATTGCATGGCTGAAGTTTTGAAGGCTAGGTTTAAGACTAAAAGTATATTACCTGCTTTAACTGTAACGGTTACATGTAAAATACACATAACGACTTATGTGTCTGTTCTGTTCACCCATCTACGAGCCAACCTAGACCACCCACAACATTCCACACCGGGGCTCCTCTGTGCTTCGAAAAGCACGTTAAGCTGTTGGTCCCGGCTGTCATTTACAGAACACACCAAGAATTTCGGCTGTATCGTGGGTGCGTTTATAAACATTTAAAACCTACACTAACAGCCCTACAAATATTTTTGTTCCGTGCGGTTTCAACTAGGCAAACTGTGCCGTCTATATTGACAAAATAGTTCTCAAACTATGTGAAACCCGTTTAAGGATCGTAAACCGTCATCATATTAGCACAACTGTTCATACTCCAAAAACACGAAGAACAGTTACACCGTTATTCTAAACTGTATGACATAGTCTTACCGTGTTACAAGTCAATTAAAAACAAAGTATTAAAAGCGTGAAATATTGTATTGATACGCCTGCCAATAAATTACGGAAAATAGTTCGACGACCTGTTGAAGTTATTGGCAGTTCATAGACCTCATTACCTCATGTAGTTATAAATACCTTTAGTTTAAGTAAAGTTTTCTAACACAAATATCATTCAGATTCTAGATAACTGTCATCCTCGTTGTTTCAGTGGTTGCAAGCGCGACTGCTGTGCTTGAGGTTCTGGGTTCTATTCCCTGGTTAGGTATTTTTTTCCATCTGGATTTTCTCAGAGAGCTTGGTTTTGTGCCCGATTTATCACAATAAACTCGCCCGCTATTACAGGGGACTTAACATAACTAGCGAAATTGATACCTGATCCCCTGCATGTTTTTTTCCATCAACAATTTTACTGCTATTGCTAACCATATTGTGCCTAGATTTTTTATCAATTCCTAGTCTGACTTTGACACAGTACGAGTACTATCTCGGCAAAAGCAATAAATTCCACTGTATTATCCGTATCAACACAGCGAAACTGTCATCCGACCACCAGAATCCAATTTGGGAACCGAATCTAATATCTAAGGGTCAAACCAATGTGTATACAGTGAAGGAAAACATCTTGAGAAAACCGGGACTAATGGTCTGAAATCATTAAGGCCGCGTACTAACCTAAGCGATCGTTACGCGCTCACGCGACATTACTCATAAATAAAACTTGACATCTCGCCTGTAATCCCCGAAGGGTTAGGCAGAGGTGTACCCATTAACTAAGCTTCATTGCACCCTCCGGTTTTTCAAACAATTGACAAATGAATGAAAGTGAATAGGAGGCAAGAGAGAGAGAAAGAGAGAACGAGGAATGCTCATTCCTTCTCTGTATACAATTAAGTCTTTGCTTTACATTGACTTAAACGATTCTTATAATTACTGCCTCAGCATTGTATTTACTTATGCAGTTTATTTTAAAGCACATTGTTATTAAACTGCGGCCTTAACCTTCAAACAATAAAGATAAAACAATAATTTAAATATTGTAAGCTGCCGAAAATAATGAAGATAATATTATCATAATAAGGTATTAACAGTCGTATGATATTTTAATAATACCTAAGTATACGAAGAAAAACATAGTTGACTTAATGATACAGTCTGAAATTCTCGATAGAAATACTTACGCATCCATTGTCTTGAGAAATCCTTCACAAAAAAAAACTTAAAAGGACAATCACACCTTTTGAATTAAATCATCAAAGTACAGTTATTTCTCATACTATATCATGTGCCACTTTAAACCTTACCTATTTCTAATAAGATTACAAATCAAATTCAAATTTTATGCACGTCTTCTCACACCGGTTCGTGAATCAACGTTTAGATCTTAATCAGTGACGTCATCATCTGAATATCTATGTACAAAGAAAAATACGTCATAATACTCAGAAGATAAGAATCATTAATGTCTCATTGTTGACTGAATGCGTAAAATTCAGATTTGTTTACCTTAGAAGATAAGTTTTGTCTGTTTTGTTGAGATTTTCCGTAAATGACGAGTAGTGTAAATAGTTTCAAATACAGCTCATTTTAATGAGGTCACAAAAATTCTGATCATGGTGACAATATCTTTCACAGAAATAATAAAACACCAAAATTGCATACTTACTTACACAAACTACTACTTATTAGGTAAAAAGTACAGATCCAAGTTCCGAAAACAAAACTTTAAATAATAAAAATAAATTAATAAAAAAAATATATATTTATTTCATTTTCGGATAATGCTCGACCCCAAAAAGGTCCACTATGTCTCTAGGTAAATTAATAATGTAATTATACTTATTTAGTGTATTGTAAAGTACTTAATTCAAACCTTCCGTTTATGTCCAGTTTACAGTAAATTCTGTTAATAATACCCATTTTTCTCAGCAATCCTTAATACGTTATTCATAAATGGTTTTCCAACATCGTAATTCTTTCAGCGTAATCATTCATTTCGTAACTATGTACCTACGTATAATAAAGTAATAAACAATTAGTTTCAACCATTTTTTTCCTGTTACTGTTATGCAAATACAAAATTTCTGAAGCATTTCCCCAACTCAATGAATCTTTATTTATTTAGTCATATAACCGCAATATATGACGTTACGGGTAAAAAAATAGGTTACCTTGACTTGAACATGCGTAAAAGAATGTATCATTCTACTTTAAGGTACTTTACATGTTCAATTGAACAGGGATGTACTATTCTGTTCGCAAAAACACTACTATGAGACGCGGTAGACGTCCTGTAATGTGGGTCTTTAACCAGGCAAACAAACTAGCCTTCGGGCTACCTAATGACAAATTTCTGAGGCCAACTACCAACAAAAACGTTAAAACATGTCACAGGCTGATTCAGGAAGTATTTATGATTTCATTGTAACTATTAAGACGATAGAGCCTTATATAAACGAGATTGTTCTTTCAAACAAACAATTGCATGAATCAAAGGTATCTAGTTTTATCTTCAATTGAATATAATTACGGGTAAGAACATCCACGATGATTGGTTGTAATGATTTTATGATTCTTTGTTAAGAAGTTCACATTTTAACTGGGGCTTTGACCTCTGATTTCAAAGAGTTAAGGTCTTTAACAAACAAGGTAATTGAAGAGTCATAGAGCAAAAAATTGCAACAGATAGTAGTTTTAACTCTCGCGTGTCGTGTTTTGTCTTTAGTTTTAAAATTGTAATACTTCGTTTATTAAACTTATTATAGTTATGTTTGTAGTGCGTAATGAGTAACTGTCTTTTCTAAAACGAATTTAATTATGCAAATCAAATAAATGTCTTTGTTTTATACATTCTGATATTTCTTAACAATTCGTATTAATAATTATTACAATTATAAATATTATTAAATGAAACAATCGAAAACATATTTTATTAGCCTTCCAATCAAAACCTCATTCGTGACGAATTTACCCCTGACTTAAATACATAACAAACAGAATGATAATTATGACGTTGGTAAATCCCATTCACGTATTGACTCTATTTTTCAGTCTTATGTGCTGATACATATTGCCTTTACTAAATGTAGGTCAGCAAACATTGCCATATTCGACAACTGTACCTACAGATCATTCAATTCATTTTTAATTTGACTTTCCATGAGCCATACCTCCTTGCAATGGTTGGCGTTATTAATAAAAACTGTCACAATAAATAATGTCCACAGAATTATTCATTACTTAATTTAGAAACCGGATTAAATGAATGTTATAAAAACATTAACACGTGAGGCCTTAGACCTTTATTTTTATCATTTAAAATTCGCAGCACGTCTTTTGGTTATGTCATACTCGTAATTATTATGAATATTTTATCTAATGTCATGGTCTTTGGTAACTCCATTATCTATCCAATAAAGTATCAAAACACCGATGCATCGTATTATTGTCATAAGCGGAGAACCACTACGTCATAATGAAATAGTTTAACAGCAAGAAGAAAACACAATTCTTCCAACATTTTCTCATAGCACAATTTAATCACGATATCTTGCACCATATTAAACTACAGTTATCGAACAATTCGCAACAGTTTCCAATATTTTTTGTTACTTCAAAAATATTTCTAAGATAGCTGTTAATTTTTTTGTAAGCCGGTCAAATTCCGTTGGTGTGGCGCAAAAATTACGAATAAGCGTTTGACCTAGTAGCTCATACATAATGATGTAATTGATATTAGCCTTGACTGTTGTGGTATTAAATTATGTAATGGATAAGGCTTTTATTACGAAGGGTAATGCTAGTCTGCTTGGCCATTGAAATATCCGATAGGTTAGCTAGGTTATTCGTCATCAAATTAGTCAGAGCATGTCCACAGTAATTAACGGACCCTATAGAGTCCCACAGGGAAGGGATTTGGGCCCTATTGTTTTTTTACTTGTGGTTAGTTTGTCTACTCGCATAGTCTTTCCATAAATTCAACATTCTTAATTATCTTCGGTATGAACCTTATTCGTCAAAGCCACGAGAATTTATATTATTTACGAATATATTGCGCATTTTTCATACTCACATGAACGTAACGTAATGCCTGAAATGCTAACAAGTCCATAATGCAATTCATAACGAATAATGAATAGCTCTTTACTCCTAAATATGTTATTCAGAATTTATTTCCGCCTCTCCTGGCTAACGTAAGACATAACTTATTTACTTCAGCTACTAAGGCGTTAATTTTAATATTTAACCTTGTAAATTGCCTTAAGTTTCTTGGCCAAAGGGTTCTAACATAATTCACGTTCACTACATTATGCATTATGACTAGCATTATAACATTTGTAACCTTCACTTGTGTTAGATGAATACTTTATTACATAATTACATGTTTATCACACGACTATAAAACTAAGGACATTTTGTCTGTTTTTTATACATCCGATGTTAGACAAGTTTGGAATTAAAAGTTCAATAAAAATCTTTTTTATTACTAGACTATTTTGTTTGGTTGTCAAACAAAAAAATCTCAAAACAATCTGTAAAATATTCTCATTTTGTTATAAATAGATCCATCTATGCCACGCGTTTTTAAGTTGTCTCTGCACGAGATCAAAAACAAACGAAAATAAAATCGGCCTCGTGACAATGATCTTGTTTGATCAAAACACACGTTATTTGATGATACCATCTTCCGTAATCATCCCAGTGCTTTGAATACGTTTATAATCTTTTAATGTAAGCGTAACTTACATCACTGTCGATTCTTCCTTATTGTCGGTATTTACACACCACCTCGTGTCACCTTGTTTGTATTGTACTTTTACGTCACGAGTTATGTTACAATTGTTCAATTCTGCGTTCGGTTTTATTATGTCAATATTATTGATTGTAGTTGCTACAGGTTCGTTGAGCAGGTTGTATTTTACGTTGTCAAGAAACAATTCTTCAACTGGAATTGATGTTACTCGATCCATTCTAACTTGGAATTCAATGTTACCTATCAAATTCGATTAATTTTATTAAACTTATTCCGAGGAAGAATCTAACCTTGATTAATAAATATCAAAATATCTCAGACAGACCTTCGGTGGGTTTGCTAATCGCCTAGATTTTCATCGAGTCTGAGTTGGCGTCCTTTCTCTTTCGACTGACATAGTTAACTGTTGCTTCATGTCTTAATGTTGCGTTTACCCACTGGTGTAAGGAATAAGTGATAATTTTCGAAGCTTAAATCCCCTCTGTTAATCTAACCATGTGAAACTAAACACCAGTGTTTTTACATGGACCGCCTATCTGATTTTTTACAACTCATTGACTAACAAACTCGCGTTTTAGCGCTATTTGGAATAGACTAGCTCATTCATGAATATTCATGATAGACTTTCAAAGACGCCTATTATAATGACATGTCCTTCTTCCATCTTTATTTGTATAATCACGGGGTGTCCTTGACATAATAATAAATATGTATATTACACAAAACATATTTATCACATTTGGAAAGACACCAGCTATACAACGTTTGCAGTTCTCTGTTGAAGAAAAAATGTCCATATTATATAATAAAACATGACCTTACATTTATATCATCGGAATGTTATCACAGTGCGTGAGCGCAGATTATGAGCTCATTGACATCAAGTACTGTGAATCATTATTTTACGACGTTTCTTGGGAACACAATACATCAACGGTAATTCAAGAGCTTTGTCTATAACACCTCGTACAGTAGTCTCTTCATTGCCATTCAAATCTTTTATTCAGACACTAGAAATAAATATAAATGTTTTAGTTTTAATTCTGTCTTGACTATTGTTATTCAAGACAGTTTAAGTTTTATTCAACATACCAATTTCCTAAGAGTTGTTTGCAGTATTATTTGTATCCGTAATCAAAACAACATTTAGTACCCTAATAATTCATTATTTATTTTTATATATTCCATATATTTTACCACAGGGTATGTTACCCAGTTAGGTGACTTTAACTTTATTCTTGTAAAGCAGTTTCTCTACATGTTATATTACCTCAGTATTCAATTAAGTTAATAGGCCACTTAAGTTAAGTAGGTAGTGCTCATTAGTAAAAGAGCTGGGATTTAGCTAATGAAAACGACACACTTATTTATTTACTAAGCAATCTCATAAATTGTTCTACTGAATTCATTACTGAATTCGAAGTTTTCGAAGTAGAAACTGTTTTAGTATTTTCAATAAATTCACTCGAAAGTTTCATGTTTGGCTTGCTCTTGCACGTGCATTTCCCACAACTGCAGAAATACGTTTTTGTTTTCTAATTCTCCAGTCATCCAAGTGCTACAGTTACTAGTCACCCTGCGAATATTCACTGTCTTCTCTGCTTTGCACGGCACCACCCATCGTATAACTAGAAGCAACCATACAAATTCACAAAATTTAATTATTTGTTGGGTAGTTTTACATGTAACTTTTACATATTGAAGACCATGCCTACCGTTTTATATACATCTTTTTTTTCTTCACTCAATGCAGTATAAAGATCGATAACATCAATGCTCTTAAAATAATCTCCAGTGCTTGCACTCACGTAACAATAACAATGCAACTTGCAATCGATATTTGATGTGCGTAATCGAATCGAATTAAATAAGGTATCGATAAAATGCTATTATCGATGCCAATCGTAATGCAATTACAGATACTCCAAATTATCTGCATTTAAATGAATCACTGTGTACACAATGCAATAAAAGATCAACCACTTAAGATAAAGTTGGTTACTTAGCTCTTCAATACGGCTATTCTTGACGTAATACAATTATCTACATACTTGGATACTATCGGAATATCGAAATAACAATACTAAAAAATAAAATACTTATTAAGTTGATAGACTTGAAATCTTTTCTTTTTTTGTTTTTGGTGGGTGGGAAATCATCAAATGACTCCTCCCGCTCTGGTCAGATCGTTAAGGAGTGTCAGACTTCTACTGACTAGAAACCACCCATGTTCCTTCTTAGCCCTTGTGCCGAGGCCGCGGTATCTCTTTACGGGGTAGACTTGAAACCTCAGGTATACTTGCATTTGCTTGCTTGATTCTAAGAGTTTTTGGATCTTATCATAGATCTTACCATCATTATATTCCTGCCCTTGTACCATTCTACTTGTGGTCAGCGCAACACGTTTTCTTCTTCCATTCTTCCTTGTCAGACGTCACTTCATTATTTACTTCTTTCTCTTTCATATCATTCCTCACGCAGTCCAACCATCTTTGTTCTGATCTTCGTCTCGCTCTCTATGCGTTTTATACCTCCTCGTTGTTTTGTCCATACCAAGGTAGATGACATCCTTTAATTTTTTCTGTAACAGGCGCCACTTTCAAACTCTCTATAATATACTCATTCCTTACTTTATCCATTCTTGTCACTTCACACATCCACCCCAACACGTTCTCATCTCCGCCGTACAGATATCATCGATCTTACCAAATAAGGCAATACTTATTTGTAATTTGATATTTGTATAATATGGTGGTGTTGATTGGCAATCACCTCTCTCTTTCCTTACAAAACTTTTCATCATTCCACTGCCTCATACCATCACATAAAATTTCCAAGCCATAACATTGCACCACACTACGTGCCCGTGCGCGTGCAACACAAAGCATTATATAAGCAGATAACTCTATTATTAGACTTACAATAATAATAATAGCGGTACAGGCAATTGGAAGATTGCTCTGTATGTTAATCGTTACTTATATAAATTTTAATATAATTGTGACTGTTCGTCTGTATGGTCAAGTTCATGTTAGGAAATATTTCAATGATATGCGTAAAAAAAAACTAAACAGGCAATTTTATTGCAATCTTTTATAGTCGCAGATAAGGTTCAAATTCATCTATATATATAAAAATGAAACCCGTTTTCCGTTGTCACGACTTGGCATGAAAACGGCTTGACCGATTTGGCTGATTTCTTTTTTTAAATGTTCGTTGAAGTTCAACGATGGTTCTTACGGCGAGAAAAATTCGAATAATGGCCGGAAAAGCCCTAAAAACAGCCCTTTTCTTTTTCCCATACAAACGTTTTCTAACTAAAACGTAAAATCAATTTGAGCTTTAATACCGTACCCATAAAGTTCAAGTGTTAGTGGAGAGGTTCCGGGAAGGCAAAACAATTGAGTGACGTTCAGTTGTTCAGTCAACGAATGACAACTTCAAACAGACCATAC
Organism: Diarsia brunnea; assembly: GCA_949774965.1. Taxonomy (NCBI): domain Eukaryota; kingdom Metazoa; phylum Arthropoda; class Insecta; order Lepidoptera; family Noctuidae; genus Diarsia; species Diarsia brunnea. The sequence continues at coordinate 2,045,142 of OX459009.1, forward strand.
GACATTATCACAATAATCAGAAATAATTACTGTTTCTTTCCCAATAGAAAAACGATTTTTCAAATGGTGTTTGCGTATAATATAAAAATTAATTGCTGTTAGTTAGTCGCGCTAAAACTAGAGAACGGCTAGACCGATTTGTCTAATTTTGGTTTTGAAACATTTGTGACAGTCCAGAGAAGGTGAGAAATTAGTAGTATGTAGGTAGGTAGGTGGTAGGTAGTTGGTACGTAGGCAGGTAAAAGGGCATTGCAACGCACGCGGGGTACAGCTATATTATATAAAAATGAATAGCTGTTCGTTAGTCTCGCTAAAACTCGAGAACGGCTGGACCGATTTGGCTAATTGAGTTAGTTGAATTATTCGTGGAGGTCCAGGGAAGGTTTAAAAGGTGAGAAAGTGGTAGGTAGGTAGGCAGGGTAGTAGGTAGAGTAGTAGGTAGGGTAGTAAGTAGGATAGTAGAGTAGGTAGGGTAGTAGGTAGGTAGGTAGGGTAGTAGGTAGGTAGGTAGGGTAGTAGGTAGGTAGGGTAGGAAGTAGTAGGTAGGTAGGTAGTTGGTACACAGGCAGGTAGTAGGTAGGAAAAAGGGCATTGCAACGCATGCCGGGAACAGCTAGTACAATAATAATGATTCAAACTAAGCTAGCACTATAGATAACATCATCCAGTGATGTTAAAATACTTCTTCTTAATAAATGTATTGCGTATAATGAGGTCATTGATGACAAAATATTAAATGATAAATCTTCTAAGAATAGACACGTCACGGACAAGATAGTCACACCCACAATGCCTCAACTATGACTGTGTAAAGATCCGAGTTTATATGAAATCATCGAAGTAAATCAAAAATTGTTTTCTACGTAATTGTCGACAAAGAGGGCAATTATAATTAGGTAAATAGCAAAAATTATGCAGTTAATGATTTGCATAGATAAATAGCTGTGTTGGTCGTTAAATCGGACAAACGGCACGCACACGTTGACTCGTATAAAACCGTTCAATGGCCCCAACATGTAATTATGTTATATTTTAATATATCCAGAATATCCCATACTTATAAAAATCTTTCCAACAGTACAACATATTAACGTAAATTTTCTATTGTCTGCAGATAAAGCATTATCAATAGTCCAGCCCTCATCATTGGTAGCTCCAGAAGAAGGCCATGCAGCTCAGTGTTCCTGCCCCAACTGTGATGAACTGCTTTCACGATTCTCAGAATGCAGTATATGCTTGGAGCCTTTACAGGTAAGATTTTTTATATTTTTCTTTTGCAAAATGTGCCTCCTCTTGACCTTGAAAGCGACGAATGAGGTCTATGATGGATCGAAGATGCCTGTTCACTCTTGCTTTGAAAGCAAGAGTTACCAACAGAGGCAAACATCTAGAATATGATAAGTAGGCGGTCGATCTTTAAGGAAAGTTCAAGGTGTACGCCATCATTGATGTTTAATCGGTTTAGATCTATCAAAACGTAATCGAAGGCACACTTAAGATCTCCGACGTTCGAAGACTCTTGACTACGAACCAATAATAATTTTATGTCGCCTAAATTAAGGATACCTATTCCTCAATTTAGGTGATATGAATTAATTATTATTTGTTTTTATTATGATTCCTTTATTCGTATTACTGTAATCAAAGCTTAAGGATATTGAGATATTCTATATCCTACACGTTATGGATATTGTCCAAAAAGTGTCTGATGAACTTATTTGTTCCATACTAGCGTTTGTAGCTTACAGCAATATTTGTTTAAAAATTAAAATAAATGGAATTTTCTACCAGCTAAGCTATGAACACAAGGAAAACATGCACGGATTTACTAATCCTTTTATCACAGTTAAAGCACGTACATTTCATAATCATGAAAGATCGTAAGACTAACCCTATTCTGTATGGTAATTGGTCTGTTATTTTAAGCCTTCTTGCCTGTTGCAACGGATCGCTTTCCAACTTTAGTAAGAACGTCATTATCACCTTCCTTGATACCTTCTACAGTGAACGGTCTACGACTAAACACCACAATACATACGTGGCTACATAGTCAAAACTCTCATTTCCTGACGAGTTACTTATAAAATTCTAGCTACTCCACTCTAGTAGTTTCATGAGCGAAATTCAGCTTCATAAACTAAGTTTGAATGTCAGGAAACTCAGTTACAACTCAAAGTCCAAAATTAAGGACTGTTAGTACCGAATACACGGGTCTTTGCCTCTAGGACATTAGATTTATAGTCAGATGGGTGCATAGACGTAATACTGCCTACCTTCTGCAGGCATGTAGGTGCTATAGTTTTCCTGTGTAATCTAAAGCTTGACTGTTGTGCCCTTCACAGGGAACATGTTAATAGCACGGCAAAGGAACCAGGGAGGGAATCTTAATTACCGGTGTATAGGAGCTCACGTGAGGCAGGCTAGTTAGATGCCGACTCGCTACGACGAATTTCGAAAATTAATTGGAATAAAAATCGAGTTATAGTTTTTTATCTAGTGCTTGTGCAAGTGATGATACTATTACAGAATGTCAATGTGATATAAACTTAATATATTCCAAAAAGAAGCAAGTAATTGAAAAGTAACTATGTACATTAATTAAAAAATATTAAATAAACTAACAGCAAGTAATTTGAATAAAATAACATTTATTGAAATAAGTGACCTGACTAAAGGTAGATGTGCAAAAGCCGTAATATAAATATTTTATAGTTAACACTATCTTTAATAGCCATGTTCAGTGATATAAACTATAAATTAAATGACGTGTTTTATAATTTTACGACTAAACAACAAGATAAAATTCAATCGTTTATTTATTGAGTTAAATTGATTTTTATATCCTGATTCGAGGAACTTGTAATTGCAGTACATTTGTGACGTTGTAAATAATTAAAATTTTACACCATGGAACCAATCTGATTGTATTTATTTACTTAAACACGTGTAGCGAAGACAAAGATTTTTTATTTTATTTATTCGAATATTTTATGTTATTATGAATGAAATACCTCGCTTCAACAAATAATCAGGAAATAATATTACTGTGATGCTTAGTTGCAATTTAAGTTCGGTTGGTTATAGTTTTACGAACGTTATAGGCTGAATAGCTACTTCGATCAAATCGTTTAAAAACAAATTCGTCGTTTACAAACCGCACCGCCTACCCAACTGTATGCAAGTTAGTGCGAGGTGATTACACAACTACCGTCTACAACTTTGGTGTTCTAATAGTTCATTATGTCTAAGCACGTTGCCGGTGGCTGAATAAGAACTGCCACTCGGGTCGATCTTTAGGTAAAGCTGTGCTTGCCTAGGTCGGTCTGTGGATGGGTGACCGCCCGACATACCGAGTTTCCTCCGTGCCTCGGAAAACACGTTAAGCTGTTGGTCCCGGCTGCCATATATAGATCTTTGGCAGTCGTAACAGGTAGTCAGTGACCTGAAATTCTGACATCCAGTCTTACCAAAGAGTATCGTATTGCCTAGTATTAACTGGGTTGTGGAGGTCAGATAGGCAGTCGCTCCATGTAAAATACTGGTACTCAGCTGCATCCGGTTAGACTGGAAGCCGACCCCAACATAGTTGGGAAAAGGCTAGGCAGATGATGATGACGTTGCCGCCATGTTTTATGTACCTATAAGACCTGATTTTCAAACTATCTTAGCTATGCAATTCCTTTGTGAATTTGGAATGTTCGTTTGTTCAAAGAATGATGGATTCTTGCAAGGGTTTTTAATCCTTCGAAATTCCTATACATAAATTAGAATGTTAATAAGGAAATCTTTATTAAATTCTGTAAGTTTTTAGTTTGTGAAACTTGCTGAATCGATACTGCAGCTTTAACCGTGACTTGGCTTATGTCGATAGTCTTCATAGTTTCCTAGTACCTATATTCAAAGACTATCTTTTTTAACTACCTATTAATTAAGTATGTATGCCAACGATGCTGTGGTTAAAAAATAACTCACTTTATGTACAGTCGAACAAGCTAATAAGTATACAGCCAGTTAACTTGCATTTACTTTTAAGATTATTCGGAAACATTAAGAGACTGATGTGAAATGATACAGCGTTTGAAATCAGTCGCATGCGAAACGCTTGATAAAACAAAAATGCAATCTATATTTTCAGTGTACCTACTAGAACTCTAAAGATCTTCTCTACCTGTATACCTACTTGTTGGCTTGTTCGACTGTACGTACATTTGTACTTTTGAAAGTTTTAAGTTAGGTACCCTAATCCTTTTACAGTAACACTTGCCCTATTACTCGATTACTTTTAAGGTTTTTTAGAATAATTTTCGTACCCGAACACTTCCATTCAAACACTACTTAAGTATCGATGGTTCCCAATGTCCTCTACATGCTTGTCTATCAGTGTGGTGGACAGTGACACGATTTTGAAAATAATTTTCGCTGTGCCCCAGTGACGGACAGTGACAGAACCTTTTAATATTATTCTTACTAGCCATTACAAACCAGTATATTTCTTATTTACACACAATTGAACACTTAGTAGTACCAATTTGACTGCTCCTCTCCAGATAGACAAGATTGCCTTTAAGTCTAAACAAGAGCCTAAGGTATTCAAGCAATGTTCTAATGATTAGTTCTCTCTTCTTCCAGTGTTGTGGCCCCTGCGTTTGCCCCTGGTGCGGTGGAGTCTGGTGCGGACGGTGTTCCCGGCGTATGTCAAGATGTGCGTGGTGTAGAGGTGCCCTGAGAGCCCCGGCGGCGCCCTGCCTGGCGCTGCAGCGGCTCATCAACGACCTGATGCTGCCGTGTCGGAATTATAGGTAGGTTATCACTTTTAGTGACGTTTATGGAAGTAGACACAGTGACGTCCTATCGACGAAACCAATGATGAAAAGTCAAAGAACTATTGACATCAAAACCCAAAAGCTTTTGTCATAGGTACCTCTTGAATTGAAGTTCTATGTAGAAAATATGAAAATCTTTGGAAGCACTTGTATACGCCCTCTGGATTTTGAAAGACTTTTCATACAATCTGCCTGTGTAACTCATTTCATATTGCATGACTGTTCATTCTACGATTATCAATTATTAATAATAATTATGGAAGATCAAGGTTAAGCTGCAAGCAATTAGGTTACTCTGTAAACCCCCTATCATGGTGTCTATTTCTTACTAAATAGACAAGAGTCTAGTCTAGCCTAACCTAGACAGACTTATGTGCAACCACATGGCCTTATATAGCCTAGACAATGTAGTAGCTACCTATTGTATGGGGAAGTCCAGTGTTTATGGAAGTCTATTATACCTCCCCTCCATATGTCTGGAGCTCCCAGTAACACAATGAATCATTTTCCAGGATACACCATAATAAGTTCTCTGTAACACCATAATTATCATACTATGACAGTGCTTCGAAGCCATCTGGCAAAAAAAATCTTTTTTATTCAAAAGTATACGACTATGCCCATTAGACCGTTCCGTCGCCGATGAACACCTTCACATGCCATGCACGGCAAAATATTTTTACCAACTGTTGTTGACACTTCCCGTTAAACATGACGGGTATGATACGCTGTTGATACATTTTTGCAGGCACAGTCTGTGTCATGTGTCTTTCCATGCTTCATAATATATTCATAACACGGTCATGGTTTAGTACTCCTTCACAAATGCTAAATTATGCAGTGGCAATATGGCATCTATTTGCACTTTGAAGCAGTACGAACTGTTACGACAATGTCTAGGAATAGTATTTGAAATAACTAGGAAACAGTTGATGTAGGTACTCGACACTTGATAGCATTTATTTCCTGTCATGCAATAGTGTTGAGTGAGTAGGTATGTCGCATTAGATTCAATGTGACAGTCTCGAGAGGAAGTGTAAGATCGCACTTAGAAACCAATCATGTACAATATTTCAATAACGAATTGAATATTGACATGTCCATATAATCGGCACTTTATGCAACTTGACGATACATCGATAACTTTGGAAAAGTTGAAACAAGAATGAAATTAACATAGGTAATATTATTGAAAACGTAACATTAATTTATTATCAGGCAACTTTGGGGCATAGATTAAATCTTACAGATTAACAACAAAAAGTCGATTAATGTAACCCGTACTTTCTCTTACAAACTACATCGTAAAACTAAGTAACAATAAGAACAACCAGCTAACAATAATCTAACTTGATTGAATGACCTTCAGATAAAACAGAAGCCTCCTCAATCCATTAAAAATCAAATAAGTGCCAATCGATAACTAATCCAATCACTTTCCCACCGAGAATCGTAAACGCCACATAAAAGACGACAGTAACCGTAACTAATAAGAACACTTGTTTGCCAAATAAACCGCAACTTTCGGACAATAAACCGTAACTGATAGATTAAAGTTACGATTTTATTACTTAGGGCATTTACTGACCAGGAGTATTTGTTCCGGCTAAATTAATTATATTATTTGTGGTAGTCTTTTTACACAATTCTTATCGATTTCTTTTATAATAAGAGATTCATTCATCGGAATTTTAATGGTTTTGCTCAAGAATTTGTCTAGACAAACAACATTCTTCAAACCATTGATCCACCTGTGTTACAAAATATTTATTTTGCAAAAGTTGAAACCAAAGTGCATTTTATTCTTATTTAATTGTTTTCCGACATAGCATAGTAAAAATAGACTAAACTGTTGTAAACATACAGTTGATAAGAAATAGCGAAGGATTAACAATATTTAGACTTTAAAAGACAAAGATTCACGCGCATTTAGGTACAAGTTTCCAAGCAATAATTAAATGCAGGGATTGTAAGCCCTATCTGAAGAAGCCCTTATAAGCCCAGTCTCTATTTCTATAGTGATGTCACGTTGTCTTTATGTTTTCTTTGATCTAGATTATTAGATCTACGTTTATGAGGACACTTAATATCAGAGATATTTTACCCATTTTATTTCTTATCCTTTTTCATAACTATTTTTATAGAAGCTTTTACTGGTCTTTTGTTCAAAGAAAATTTGACATAAAAGCAGCTATGCAGACTAATTTTCGACTCGATTGTACCTAGAATACCAAAACTGGTTAAAAAAAAATATTCTGTAGTCAAAAATGTTCGTGGAACATGTCGCACAATACCTATATAATTTTTCTACAATCATATGAAAATCAGAAAATATGTGTGTTTAAAAACATATCTAATCATTATTAATAAAATTGTGAGTTGAGCTTTAATAATTACTGCAGACCGTGCCCACGCCCATAATTTACGTGGTTTTTAAACCATTACAATGTTATAGAAAATTCATTAAAATTCCATCCATAATGTTATTAATTTGCATGGACAGAGCTTGATTTTATAATGAAATTAATTATACATAGAAAATAAATAAAACTATCAGCTATTTCAGCGTAGTATTTAACAGGACTAAGAGGAGCGTTGTTACCAAAATAGTGGTATTTCAAATAAACATGCAATAATAACAGTGTGCATCAATTTAATATCATGCGCGTGGTTCAGTAAGTGTGCAAAAAAATACTCGTCTATCGTGTTCTAGCAAATTTATTTAGTTTTTGCAAGTGACTTATTAACGTAATATGACGTTAAATTTTCGAGCTGATTTACATGTTACATTACAGTTTTTTTTCTAATTGGTAGGCAATACGAAATGAGGTACTAGGCAGTACCAAGCACTACTAGCTTTATAATTGAGGCATAGTTGGCCAAACATACAAGCAGCACGTTGGATCCTTATACAATATGCTGGTTTGCGATAAATAAAAATCTCTATCGAAATACAAAGAACAAAACTAAGGTCCGAAGACAGCATTTCAAAGTAAATAAATAAACTAATCATCTTCTTTCTTTGTTCATAGACGCGGATGCACAGATCTCCTCACCGCAGTGACCAGAGTAAAGCACGAAGAAGACTGCAAATACGACACCATGATCTGTCCCATCACAGCCAACTGCTGCTCAGTGCCCTTCGAAGAACTATCATCACATCTACAGAACAACCACAACATCATCGCGGTCTACTCACAGAAGATTAAAATCTTAATAGAAAACTTCCAGACGAAGCTGAAGAAGACCGCTTGCTGCAGAACAAAATACAAGATAATACTGCTTCACCAAAAAAGCGCTTTTATCATAAAAGTATGCATCTATAACTACCATGTACGGGTAGAAGTCATGAGGCGGAAACTCGGATACATCGCTGACGTAAAGTCAGAGACGAAAAGAAGCGATTACAGTGCTTTGATCGAATTCCAAAGCAAAGCGCTATGCACAAAATCAGCTATTCTCATAGAAAACGAAGCATATGGAAAGAAGGCTGAAGTACAATGGAACGATGTGGTCATGAAGTCAGAGAATGATGAAGCTATCACAATTCATGTAAATATCGGCAAATCAGACTCGGATTTGTTAAGGAAAGATTATGCGGAATCTTGAGCAACGAATCAGGAATTGAATAGGGATGTTCTTCAATTTCCAAAAGCATCATTATGCCCAAGGGCAAACGAAGATGCTGAGAAAATCGAGAGTAAGACATCGTGGCAAATAGTGCTCAAGAAAGTGCAGACAATTTTAAATAATTCACAATTATCATTCCGATTAGTTATGCATTTAAACATAAAATAGAATCATTTGTATTTAACGACGATGTGGTCTTTGAGAAGCTTGAATTAAGTTATGCTGTTGGTGATATTCGCGAGATCAAGTGAGATTGAACATTTGGAAAATATTGGAAAGTGGACAAAACAAAATTGTGTTGTTAAATTTGATGATGATGTTACGGGTATTATTTGTTTAAATAATGCACTGTATAACATTATCATGTGGAATTTGGAGTAGAATTATTCTGAGATGTAAAAGACTGGTTTTAGTGTGTGTCTTACCTTCAAAATAATTATGTATGTAAGATAATTCACCTCGCAAGACCAGTCTAAATCCTTGAGTTCGCGAATTACTACCAATTGTGACTGATGTAGCCTTAATATTAGAATAATTTAGTATTTAAGAATACGGATGTATGTAAGATAAAATATAACTTTAGACTTTTTAATGTTTGCATTTTTATTTCTAGCTTCCCCTTCTGATTTATAGATAGCAATTAATTATGAAATTCATATAAAGTTGTCATTTGATGAATTATAATAAACTTTTTGTGGTGAAAGACCAATAGGATATTATTAAAATTTTAAATTTCATTGCATTATTTAAAGAAAAACCTACCAGTTTTACTATGATCTAAATTTAATAAAATAAATAATTTGAACTTTTAGTTGGTACCTAGGTACCTGTTAAACTGGAGGTAGCTCTGGTAGATTGACTGGTTTGAATAAATTAGATTTGATTTTGATGATAACAAATAAAATAGGTACTTTGAAACTTCGCAATCACGCCGGAAGCTCCACAATAATCTTATACCGGCTTCTGATTGCTTCTTCTAATTCTTAAAATAAATGCACTTAAGTTTAAATGATTGAATTGATTGATTGGTTTATATTAATGTAAGGTTATCAGCAAAAGTACTACGACGTAAGATTATGGCCTACAAAAGTGCAGATTTATGAATTTCTTTGTTTCTCTTGCAAATTTTAATGGGTCCATTTTAGAATTACTTACATGTTTTGCATAGCACTGTCACGTGTCTTATTTAATTTCAATTCTAAGAATGGTCATGGTCAAGCCACTTAATTCTCTGAACAAATTTTAATAGTCAAGAAATTGTTATAATTTAATACAGAAAATAACTTGGAGATCCTGATCTTATTTAATATAGGTACCTGAGATACGATAAACATAAAAATATGCATATTATAGAATATTGACAAAGCCAATTAGAAGGAAGGAGTGTCGTCTTGTTTGCTTTCTGATAGTAATGGGTTACCACTTAGCACACGAAATTAAAAACAGATTACTCATGGTAATTAGGCAGTAAACCTTCATAACATTAATTATTTTAGGGAGAACTGGAGGATATAATCATGTATATGTACAAGGAATCATTAGAACTAGCATAAGTCTGGGCTAACCTGTACAAAAATAATATTTTTGTTCCCGTTCGTCCCATTCATGATTTTAGAGGGACGAATGGAAAATGTTCTTAGATTAGTGCCATTTGTCCCACTAAATAATTTTGTGCGTAAAATGTTTAATAGGTACTTAGTTGTTTCGTAGTTTACTTTCAAATATGTTTGATTTTGGGCTACCACTATGTAGGTAGGTACACTACATAGTATTAGATAAGTAGGAAAAAAATAGGAGAATTTCATAAAAATACTTCCAAATTAATTTGAAGAATGGTACAGGCGTACAAAATAATATACCTAGATAACCCTATTTTTAGGGCAGCCATGACATGATTTTTTTTTAGTTGATTTTTATAGTCTGTTGATTTATGCAACTACTACTACGTACGCGCATTACGCACACAAATGAACCGCACTTACATAAATCGCGAGTTTGCAACTGGTTGTCACACTAGCGCAAACACTGCGTATGACGTACACTCATACCAAAACCACGTAAAAAATCTGACGACGATGAGTCTGAATCCGAATATGAACTTCAGCAGATTCCAATTGGCTTGAGGCATATCCATATCCATGTGTCTGACTCCGATTCTTCACCTGCATTAACTTTGCCTTATTTTATAGAAAACCTGAATTTATCTGATGAAGATATACCTAGGTAGTAGACGCCAGCGGCTGAGGTGAAGGCGGCACAGGCGATGGAGATGGACTGAAAAGAAAGACCTGAAAGAAAGGAGACTGAGTAACAGCGTCTTGTAAAGCTGTTACTCAGTCTCCTTTGCTACCTTCGCCTGTGCTGCCTTCACCTGAGCCGCTTCCAGCTCGACTACCATTTTCATTGACGCAGAATAGCTCTCCTACACCGCTTTCTTTGCCACCATCTCCATTAATTGCCTCTAACAGCCGACCAAGAAGACAACCTACAACATCCGGAAGGACTGCAAGATTAGTCACACCCCGACGTATTTTTCGTTTTCGTTTCGAGGTATCGATCGCCCTGTATAGAACAGACTTCAGAAGCCATTGATGGTATTTTGCCATTAAAGTCACAAGTCCTAGATATTTGCGTAAATAATAGCTGGGTTTTATACAGACGACATAGTGCGGGAAAGACAATGCCTCTAAAAATGTTCAGGTACCAAGTAGCATAGAGCCTCCTGAAAAAGGGCCGAGGAGATATGGTCGACAACTGTGAAGTATCTGGACCAACTCCATCGAAAATAATTCAGGCACCTGTAGCACCACGACCACCACCGGATGTAAGGTACGTTTAGCAGGGCTATTGCGTATCATTTTAAATGTCAGTGGCTATCATAGTGTTCATCGATTAACTGTCAAATGGTTCCATTTTGTACCAAACCATAACCATTTAACAGTTAATCAATGGACACTATGATAGGCACTGACATTTAAAAAGATACGCAATTGCCCTGCAGGTCGACCATTTTCCAAAGTTTGGTGCGAAAGGGCGATGTTAATTTTGTCAAGGGCCAAACTACAGTAATATGTGCCAAGTGCTCGTTACGCTTGTGTTTTTAGCCTGTAAGAAATTGTTTTGTGACATTCCATACTGATAAATCATTATTTCAGCTAATACTACACCTCAAATGTTTCGGGACCTAAAAATTTTCTTTTTGTTTTAATTAATCTTTAAGAAAAAATGATGTATTTTTTATTTCTGCAAACCTGGCAACATATCCTCAAAGACACTTACACATAAGGTCAAAGTTTTCTACTAAGCTGGCAATGTTTCTTCAAAGATACGTGTAGAATCTTATTATCCGGTCATGTTCGATTTTTTATATATTTTTCCCTAAAGGTTCATAATTAACATCATAATATTTGAAAATTATTTGAAAACATTTTTTTTTTGCCAAGAATAGGGTTAAAGACACGGAAAGCATGATGTAGTCACTTAACATGAGACATTTCAGATAGTAACAAATAAATTAAATGTCCAATTGAAAAAATATAAGTTTTAATAGCTTAAGTGCCAAAAAGACAGCATGTTTTTCGTCAAATTTGGGAGTCTGGACCAATTTAACTCATTTTTAGGGTTCCGTACCTCAAAAGGTAAAAACGGAACCCTTATAGGATCACTTTGTTGTCCGTCTGTCTGTCTGTCTGTCTGTCTGTCTGTCAAGACCTTTTTTCTCAGGAACGCGAGGAGGTATCAAGCTGAAATTCATATCAAATACTCAAGTCTATGGTCTCTTGGAGCTGTGAAAAAATCAAACTTCTAAGTCAACGCGATCAAAAGATACTCCCGTTTATGCCGCAAATTTTCGACACTCGCAAGGGAATCAAAACCTACAGGGTACTTTCCGTGAACTCAGAATCTTGAAATTTGGTATGAAGCAACGTCTTATAGCAGAGATATAGGAAAAATTGCGAAAAGTATACATTTTTAGTTATATCATATAATAAAAATATTTTTAATAATTTTAAACTTACTACCCCTTTCCTCATGAACGCGTAGTGGTATTATATTGAAATTCATATCAAATACTCAAATCTATAATACCTTTAAGCTGTAACAAAATCAAACTTCTATGTCAACGCAATCAAAAGAAACAGGAATTAAAACCGCATATTTTGAAACTCGCCACTACTCGCAAGGGAATCAAAACCTACAGGGTACTTCCCGTGAACTCAGAATCTTGAAATTTGGTACGAAGCAACGTCTTATAACACAGATAAAGGAAAAATTGCGAAAAGCATAAATTTTTAGTTACATCATATAATAAAAATATTTTTAATAATTCTTCTTAAAGAGATGAAGATTTTTCCGAACATACATAATGTTTTCATATATGTATTGACAAGGTACCGTCAGCTTTCCACATTGTTATGTTATGGATTTCATTTAGCAATAAAAATACCATAACTTTTACTTATATACCTACAGGTTTGTACGGAACCCTCGGTGCGCGAGTCTGACTCGTTTTTTTAATGTATAACTTACATTCATTTAAGGAACATTGCGTACGAGTTTAAGAGATATATAACCTAATTATAATACCTTCATTTCCATTTACCCACAATGTTGTTTTTTAATAAGCAATTAAAATTTGATTAAAAAAATTCTTCAAAAAGTGCAAAATCTACGGCCTTACCCAGTTATTAAAGAAGAGGGAAGAATCTAAGAAGTTTGTTTCTTTAACCTGAGAACATTCGTTTTGTCGTTGTAATTTTAAAATAAGACTAATGGCATGAATTAATTCATCTTTTAAGTCCTTAATTTTATACAAAGCCTCCACATTTATGTTACCTACCTACTACAATGATTTATTAAAACCATCCATGACCACCTTCAATTAACCCTGTTCATCAACAACGTCCAAGTATTGCTGATGTAGGTCTACTAACTCCAGTTTTAAGCTGGAATTTTTGCCATTAATATCAACGGCTTCCACCTTACTCTCTTCTCTCTAGTAACGGGTAGTCACTAAAATTAGAATTACTGCATGGACCTAGGATATTGTAATTTTTATTGTAGGTTCCTACAAATATAAAAAAAAAATATTTGCAAAGTTTCATCCGTCGGGAACGAACAGTTTCGGAGATATTACCAATTTGTAGAATATGACTGTTTTGCATTCCAACAAAACAGGTATTATGTGTTGAATGAGACACACAGCGTTGAGTTGAAGAAAGCTGTTGTAAATACGCCTTTAATTAGTTATCTATGGTTAAAACTTACCAAATTATCCATGGTTTTATACCTGTCTCGCTCTTTCACCAGCGTGCGTCCTTTTCTAATCTTGAAGGATGCTTGACACGAAGCTGTCAATATCATAGTGTCTTCAAGGCACCAGCAAGAGAATTGCTGCAACGCTGTGTGTCTCATTCAACACATAATACCTGTTTTGTTGGAATGCAAAACAGTCATATTATGTGCTTTTCTGAGACACACAGCGTTGAGTTGAAGACCTGTTTGGTATCTGCTGGTGATAAACATAAACGCTATGATGAATGAACTATAATACTGTTTTAGAATTTAAATCAGTTTATTATAACTCACTGTACCAAGAATTAATAATTAATTAATACCAACATTCCTTACTTAATTGGTAACTTCTTTATAAATCAAACAAATTATTAATAGAGTTACAAGAAAATAATTCAAAATTAAACCTATAACAAGGGATAGGTCTATATATTTATATATATATATATTTTTTTTGTATTATTTTTTTAAAATTAATCAAAATTTCATACACATTTACCTAATCAATATTAGAAAAAATTTACTGCAATAAATAAGTCAACATTGGAGTTGGTCTTTTCAATTTTGTTAAATGGATCTCAGTAAAATTTGTGAAATGCTTTAATACTCATCCAGTTTCTACTGTCAAAGTATTTCTTGTACAAGTCTCTACTCTAACCAACTTCTGGAGGTATCTTTAAAAATACTACAACCTGCAATCATTGTTTTTGGAGCAGGTTTTAATTTTTTAGAGTTTTAGAGAAATGAATAAACATGTGACAGTCATGACTGTGCTTCTTTTATTTTGAGATTTTTTTTTTAAAGGTGATTAATGTATTCTAATAGAATAGACAGTGGTTTGGGTGTTTCCGCAACAACCAACCTGAATGTCTGTGAGTTTTTGAATTTGTCTTTGAACCAAGCTTTGGTCAAAGACTGATCTCATCTTACATACAAATAAGATTTTCAGGGTTGTTTTCTAATAATGTGAGATCATGAATTATATCACCTGAGGCTACTAACTACTAACTGTTTGCCTAGCTATCTCAAATAAGGAACTTGAATTAGCTGAAATTATAAGCTATTGAAATAACATTGCAGTGTCACATATTGGTGGTTTTTGTACTGCTGGCTTAGTAAGTAAAATAACTATTAGAACTTAATAAATGAATAAATGTTTTTATTTCTAATGCTGCACAGTAAGTTGAGACAGCTGATTTATATAGGAGAATAGTTCTCTATACTAGTTTGTCTTCTTAAAATAATTATGCTAAAATTATCGCAACTAGCACATCTTCAGGTGCTTTAAGATTAACTTTATTGTTGTCACACCAGGCCAACCATCTCTTAATTGGGGTCTTAATGTTGTTTAAGTAGATGTATGTATAGTCAATGCTACTTTTTAACAAGGTTTGTTCCTCTACAGTCCCTAGTCCTGTGAGAGACTTGGTCACCCCTCCCCCCATTTTTCTGAGAAGAAGGGGTTAACCTATCCACCTGTACAGGACAGTTGCCTATAGTCCAATTTATTAATACCACCTTCCGCAGGTTCGTCATCGGAAAAGGCTCTTATTATGGTTCTCGCTCCTAGGTCGAGTAACCAAATGCATCTGGGTCATCTAGATGTTATTGGGATGTACGTTCCTTTGACACTGTTTAAATGAGTCAGTACTCATGGTATTAAGCTGGGTGGGTGGAATGCCCAGCCCATCCATTTTAATGAGTTAGTACTCTTGGTATTACGCTGGGTGGTGGAATGCCAGCCCAGCTGCTTAAATGAGTTAGTACTCTTGGTATTACGCTGGGTGGTGGAATGCCCAGCCCAGCTGTTAGTCCCATTGTCGGCTGAAAGCATCCCAAGAGACTGTCAGTCTCTGGAATCTAATGTTTCATACTTTGGTCTGATAGCCGTTTTTCCTGACGCGAATAGATCTACGTCTGGGACATCCCACACTTAGTGCTAGCCTCCGTGGCTTGGGGTAGTAAATAGATGCCACACTGGTACTTTACAATTTCCTGATAGGCAAACTGCAATTCTGTGTAGACTCCGACGCGAATAGATCTACGTCTGGGACACCCCACACTTAGTGCTAGCCTCCGTGGCTTGGGGTAGTAAATAGATGCCACACTGGTACTTTACAATTTCCTGATAGGCAAACTGCAATTCTGTTTAGACTCCCCGGGAGCTATGTGGCTGAGAGAGTTAAATTTTACTACTCTGCAAGTTTTAAGACCCTGATTGTGAGGCATGGAGGCATCCGTTGCACTCCTAAGGCTCCTCGACAACAAGAGTCCTGTTGTTGGACTTAATTTGTATGAGTGCGTGCACCATGTAGTCATCCGCTGACTGTAAATGGCTGCTAATACAACATCTGTTTTATGTATACATATTTGAATGCCAGGGTTTTTGGAATGGGGCTCACTTTCCTGATATTACCTATCTGGAAAGTGCTGTTTAATTGGGCTGTTTAACCCTGATACTGCGTAAACTAAAAATAATAAACTCATGAGCTTCTCACAGAGAACTGTTTCCCTTGCTTAACATTTTGCAAATTATTAGTTTTATCTTTATTATCTTGGAATGAAGTTTTACCCAGTTCTGCTGAGTGTTCCATACAAAGCCAAGATATTTTACTTCTGAGAACCCTCTCAGAACAGATTTGTGATACTTTATGTTCCATTCTAAGGTATAGTCAGCAACAGAAGTAGCTTAAAATTTCGGGATTTTAATTAAATGATGTACAGGCCTTGAGCTATTATTTTGAATGTCCCAGAAAATGATTCTTTAAAATATTCCTTACTCTTCAATAACTTGTTTGTAACAAGTTTTTATTAAAACACCTGCTATGAAACATTTGAGTAGTGTTAATCTACTTCTGCGGCTTACTGTAGATACCCAATGTTCTCAATGTTTCCACATCTGAGAAACCAGTACTGTACGATCCTGATTGACCAGGAAAAAATCGTCCGGGTACAAATATACTGAAACAATGTTCTCAACGTTTCCGCAACCTGAGAAACCAGTACTCTACAAAAATCAATCATGATTGACTAGGAAAAAATCATTCAGATACAAATATAGGGAAACTTTGTGCTCATAGGATTTCCGCAATCCAGTTTGTTACTGTGGTAAACATTCTTGAGGCCAATGATAGGCCAAATGGTCATCATTTCCATAACCTTATCCCAACTACATTGGGGTCGGCTTCCAGTTCAACCGGATGCAGCCAAATACCAGTTTATTACATGAAGCGATTGCTTATATGACCTCCATAACGCAGTTAGCACTGTGTAACATGATACTCTGTGGTAAGACTGGACATTTGACTTTCAAGGTCCTGACTAACTGTTCTGTGGCAGCCAGGTCCAAATAGCTCAATGTGCTTTCCGAGGCACGGACACTATACACTAGTCAGACACTAACCAGACCCACTTGAGTGGTAGTTATTAATAAGCCACAAGCTGAGGCTGTTAATTGCAGCACCTCGTTGTTACAAGTCATACAGAAGAACCTCCTGTGTTTCTGCAGGTGGTAAATAAAAATAGGCCTGTTGAATGTCTATTTTCACTAACAAAAATGTTAGTCTGCAAGAAATTGGCAATATCTGTTTGTGAAACTAATAGGAATTGTTAGTGTTGGGAGTTATTTGCTGTGTAATCTTCACAAATTGTAATATCCATGATCTTTTACTTTTGAACATGAGGAGTGGCTGTCTCTCTCATGTAACCAGGAGTATTAAGCCAAACTTGAGATCAACTTACAGAAGTCATGACAGGTGCCAAGCCTTTTTGATTAACAGATATTCTTGAACAATATTATTAAAATAATAATTAACAATAACATTATTAGTAGGTGGAACATTTTGTAATGTAGGTTAGCCAATTTTTGTAATCGTTCTTGGTCAGCGTGTGGGATACTTGTTTTTCGTCAAACTCTGTACCAAGTTCACCTAACGAGAATTTACGCAATGATGTTATCTCAATAAATACGATGTCGATGTAGCTACATCGCTTTATCGTTGTCTGGCAATTGCCCTGATTGACTCGTCGGTAGACGAGGTAGTCAGTAAAAAACCTCACTTTTTGAATAAGTGTTTCTACCCGCGCCCGCGGGATCGAACAAGTCTGAACTTTTTGGTAGGTAGTTAGGTACTCACCTGAAACTTTACGTTTTTTGTTGGGCGGAGGTGAAGTTCATCCTCCGAGGATGAAGATGATGATGATGACGAGTCATCAGATCTCATCCTCTTCGAATACTGATCTCCATCAACATTTGAACTTGGTTCTTCTCCGCCACTTACCCGCACAATTTCGTCTGGATTCATCGTAAAACATGAATTCTCAACGGAAAAAAACGCGACACGTACACTAAATAAACGCTGTGTGTTAATTTAATACATTAAATTATTGTATTATAACACTTTTTTTTTAACTTTGGAAAATTTTTCGATGTTTTGCCGGCAAAATTTACAAACGCTATGATATTGACAGCTTCGTGTCAAGCATCCTTCAAGATTAGAAAAGGACGCACGCTGGTGAAAGAGCGAGACAGGTATAAAACCATGGATAATTTGGTAAGTTTTAACCATAGATAACTAATTAAAGGCGTATTTACAACAGCTTTCTTCAACTCAACGCTGTGTGTCTCAGAAAAGCACTTAAGGTGAATGCTCCAACTAGCCCGCGAAATTCAATTTTTTTTACGTTTTTTGCAATTTGCAGGTCAGTGTTAGTTTGTATGTTGATTAGAATATTAATTGCGGCTGTAAGACGTGTGTAGTTACAGAAATATAATCATCAAAATCATCAATACAAGCCTCCAAGTTCATAAAGGTGCAAGAACTTGAAAAAGTCATTTTTGCACCTTTATGAACTTGGAGGCTTTCGGCTTCGAAATTTAAATTTCGCGGGGTGGTTGGAGCATTCACCTTAATAGAATTATTGCTAACATTGTATTGAAAAGATGACATTTCATCATACCATCCATAGATTTGTTTCAAACCACAGACTATTTTGCCACAGAGTATAACGAATGTGTGGGAAGTTCAGGAAGAAAAGCACACATCATTTAGTAAAAAAAGAAAAGAAAAACATTTAAATCGTTTAATTACGTAAAATTTAAATATTTGGTTTGATTTTATCCACTTCCCATTCAGATTTGCTAACTTACATAACACTCTAGAATTGTTCCGTAAATGTAGCCTTCGTTGTAAGGCTAATCTGAATTCAAAATCGACTTTTTCAACTTTGACCCCCAACAAATTTGGAACTTTGACCCCCAATATCTCCGTAACTAGGAGGTTCCCAGGTATGGTCTAGAACAAAAAAAATATCGCAGTGGTGGGGAGAACAAGTGCCTTTATTTTGCGTTAAGGGTACTTTTACACCCTATAGTATAAAGCTGAATGTATACTGTTCCAACCTACCAAACCAATTAAGTAGAGAATGTTAAAGTAAATACAATTTCCTGTTTTGTTTTTAAATCAACAACAATAAAAACAATATAAAAAATACAAGTAATAATTAAGAAGATAGATTATATGAGGATAAATAAAGAATCAGATAAATTTATAATAATGTTTCGCCATTGTGTAACAAGCCTTACGAAAGTACTTTTCGTAACAACTATTTCGTTACGTACCTACATTTATTTTGAGAAATACTCATTAAGGAGTGTCGACGGAGGGATGGCAGACCCTGCCTGCTGACACAAAGGCGCAGGCTTAACCTTTCTTTTTTACCCATTTCATTCTAAAACGCTTGTCAGCGCTATTCTAACCTAAACCATGTTTTTTTTTATATTTTAGATTTCTCCCCGCGGGGAGGAGATGGTACAGGGGGTAGACTCCTCACCCCTCTTGTCCTACACCCTTCCCCGCATCATAAATCGACGGTCCAAAATAGAAATTTTGCTCATAAATGTTACAATTTTAAAAAAATCATAAAAAAAACTAAACATTTCCGACGAATTTCCGCCACCTCAGAGGGTTGCTATGCCTCCCCCCCTCCCCCCCAACCCCCTATCTATATGTAGGGATTTATGTGACCTTCCGAATTAATATTGTAAAGACCGATCGAACAAACAGATATGGATTTATTTTCAGTTTTGTTTCAGTAAATTATAGAACATTTTTACAAGTCACTGGGGCAGTGTTGCCATCCCCAACAAATCCCCAACCAATCCATTATAATTATATCGACGGTTGAAAGGCCAATTGATCGTAGCGACATTTTGTAAAACTTGCAGGAGGACGGATCATAGCTATTTATTTTGAAAAAAAAATCATAAAAAAACAACTATTTGATAGACTTTTATTTATTTAATACAGTATATACCTAATTAAGTAAGGAAGTTTTTTAAGTTATTGCTGTTGAAAATTGTGTATTATTTTAGAAAATTTGTGTTGGTTAGCCCAAAATGCATCAAATTTAGTAATTTTTTGAAAAAGGCAAAATGGTTCAAATGCCTACGTAAGCAAAATAGCTGAAAGTAAACTGGCTCAAGCATCGACCTAGAATAAAATAATGCGAGAGAAAATGAATTTGGCACCAAGTCAACTGACAGTTGAACATACCCAATGAGCATAAGCAACATGATGGTGTTGCACCAGAGTTAAGTAGTTTGATGCAGATGCCCATTACAGGGACTGTAGGATGAAACAAAATGAACCCTTACTAGGTTATAGTAGATATTGATGCTTAGGCCATCATAATTCAGCAACGTCCATAAGATATTGTTGAGGTTGCAATGCCATTTTATGCAATTTTAGACAGTGTATTGTATATTATTATTTTTTTAACATTTTTGTGTAGAGGAATCATTCAAATGTTCATTCAATGTGTCTTGGAACAAGGTATTATATTATAAGGTGTTATATCACCCTAAGCCTAGGGAGTAGTATCACCACGGAATATATTGTACTTTAGTATCACTTTATAAATAAAACAACAAATAAATTGTTATCTATAATAATATTATAAAGCTGAAGAGTTTGTTTGTTTGTTTGATTGTTTGTTTGTTTGTTTGAACGGGGTAAACTCTGGAATTACTGGTTGGAATTGAAAAATTCTTTTAGTGTTGGATAGTCCATTTATCGAGGAAGGCTTTAGGCTATATAACATCAGGCTACGATCAATAGGAGCGGAGCATAAATGAAAAATGTTGCAAAAACGGGAAAAGATATTCCTTTTTGAGAGATTCCGTTGCGTGCGCTGCGAAAACAGTTTAAGTTACGTAAATACCATGTATGAAGGGATTGTTCCTCTTTAAAAGTTCTAAAAAAAAGTCCGCGATAGCATATGTTTATCTTTTAAGATTGACTCACTGTAACCATTTTTTAATAATTAAATGTTAGGTTAAAAATATTGATATTTTGCGAAGCTTATTTAACCCATATGGTATTAATCTATATATATAAATGTGTTTGTTAGCACGGAAATTTAATATAGAATATTTGTGCCTTTTACTCTATACAGTTTAAACAAATATCTTAGAAGATATCGCAATTTAAAAATATACGGGCGACAAAATAATTAAGCGCGTGGCAGTCATTCGGTTCGGTGCGGTAGGTACGTGGGGATTCTGGGCTCTGTGGGCTCCGGAGAAATTCAAATTCAAAATATTTACTGCACCATAATGTTTACAAGTACAAGGTGTTACTGTATATTAAACAGTAAGAGATACCTATAGTAATTGTTACTTTAATCATATAATCGAAGCCAATCTACACTAATCTATACTAATATAATCTATACTAATATTATAAAGCTGAAGAGTTTGTTTGTTTGTTTGTTTGTTTGTTTGTTTGTTTGTTTGTTTGAACGCGGTAAACTCTGGAACTACTGGTTGGAATTGAAAAACTCTTTTAGTGTTGGATAGTCCATTTATCGAGGAAGGCTTTAGGCTATATAACATCACGCTAAGTCCAATAGGAGCGGAGCATAAATAAAAAATGTTGCAAAAACGGGAAAAGGTATTCCTTTTTGAGAGCTTCCGTTGCGTGCGCTGCGAAAACGGTTTAAGTTAGGAAAATATCATGTATAAAAGAATTGTTCCTCTTTAAATGTTCTAAAAAAAAGTCCGCGACAGCATATATATATCTTTTAAGATTGACTCACTGTAACCATTTTTTTCTATTAAAATGTTAGATTAAAAAGAATGATATTTTGCGATGCTTATTTAACCCATATGATATTAATCTATATCTAAATAAATATGTTTGTTAGCACGGAAATTTAATATATGTCGCAGCGGGAGTCATGATTTAAGAAACTTGTAACATTTGTTACAAGATGGCGGTAGTGATGTCATTGTTGGCAAGTAAAAGTGGGGTGGGCGACAACGGTGCGGACAGTCTGCCTGAGAACGTGCGCGTGAGCGGACGACCTTACAACCTCCATCCATTTTCTATCGTGATTATTGATTATTGTGATTCTATAAAGTTTGTGAAATGATTAAAGAAGGTCTACGCTATTTGTTCCTGGTATTGTTTCTTGTTTTCTGAAGATGTATGAGGAGGAAGGTTTGCCCAAAAATAACATTCTTGTTCCCTCTCCGTTATGAAGGTTTGCCCAAAAATAACATTCTTGTTCCCTCTCCGTTATCAGAAGTGGGATGTGATCCACGTTCTGTACTACAGCCCACGTTGAACAATAGTGAATGGAAAATGATATTAGAGCAACAAAATCAAAAATGCAGCAGGAATTGAAGGCACTATGCTACTTAAAAAGAACGGTGCCGAATAGTGACTACAACAGTGACAACCCTGGTCCAAAGCAACGCAAGCTGATGTCGACCCTGGTTAAATGTGTGCATTGTGGGAGAGTGTGGGCCGCCATATTTCTGTGTGTGCCTCACGGAGAAGCAAATAAACTTGCAACCACTTCGAAACTTACAACAACAGAGATCATAATTACGTTACAACTGTCGGAACATCGTCGGACACAAAGCATCAAGATGCCCTCGGGGTGCCAGTACAGAAGCAACGACGACCGCTGCTAGTCCAACTAGCAAGCCGGTAGAATGGTGGCGTGTTGAAATCTGCCCAGTCAGTACACCAATGGGACGTCTAGAACACCTCGGTGAGTTATTTTCATTTTGTAATGATTCTGGAGCGTAGATTAATGAGAGATTATATTTTGTGTAAATTTAATAGTGAGCGTAATTATAGTGTCGTTACTACGACGGTTATAGGTCAAACCTCCGTGAATAGTAACCTGAACATTTTAGCTAATGTTGATATTGGTAACATTAGTTTGGATATTGTTTTTCATGTTTTACCTGACAACATGACATAGTGATTGGACGTAAAATTTTGATTAATTACTTGGTAATTAACATGACGTCTAGAACTTTAAACTTTTAGAAAAATTTACCGGATGTGAATACCGTAAGTGTAGAGTCGAGTGTAGAGTCGAGTGTAGAGTCGAGAGTAGAGTCGAGTGTAGAGTCGAGTGTAGAGTCGAGTGTAGAGTCGCGTGTAGAGTCGCGTGTAGAGTCGTCGAGTGTAGAGTTGAGCCGAGTGTAGAGTCGAGTGTAGAGTCGAATGTTGAGTCGAGTGTCGAATTACGTACCATTTTAAATGTAGAGTCAGGTGCAGTTAAAAATGTCATTGATACCGACGTTTCTCCGGATATCAAAGCAAGACTAACTTTAATTTTAAGTCGATTCTCAAACAACTTTATTATTGGAACACCTAGCTCTCCTGCAAACACGGACCCTATGGAAATATGACTCAAAGATCCCAATAAAACGGTTTATCGTTGTCCTTATTCGTTAAGTCCCCAGGAAAGACAGGTAGTACGCAATAAAATTGAAGACCAGCTCTCCTTTAATGTGATCCACCCGAGCTCGTCACCTTTTGCCAGTCCTAATCTTCTGGTGAAGACGAAGGAAGGCAGCGACCGCATGTGCGTTGATTGTCGCGAATTGAACGATATTACTGTACCTGAGAGATTTCCATTGCCATTGATTCCGATCCAATTAATAGAGCTAGTGCTATTCGTGCTTTAAAAAAAAAAGTGTTTGATCTTGTTTGGCGCGCCGACGTGTGGTAATTGCTAGATCAGGGACGTTGTTTTGCAAGTTCTGACTTTGCATGTTGGTTCCTCTCAAAATATTAGTTTGCAAGGATTATGAGCACTCTAAAGATATGCTCACGATCGCCTTAGAAAAATGCCTGATTCTAATGTTCCAATGGAAATTAATGATGATGAGACTAATGAATGAACCTGTTTGATCTTTGGAGTCCTAAATCTTTTACTTTTACCATTACGCTATCTCTGGCTAAGCGAGTTATGTTGACTATCGCTGGTTAAGCGTTAGTAGTGTAATCACTGGTTAAGCGGATTATGATGTGCTTTCGCTGGTTAAGCGTTAGTAGTGTAATCGCTGGTTAAGCGAATTACATTGAGCTTTCGCTGTATAAGCGTTAGTGATTGAATCGCTGGTTAAGCGTGTTATGATGTACTTTCGCTGGTTAAGCGTTGGTAAGTTTAATTGCTGGTTAAGCGGATTACGTTGAGCTTTCGCTGGTTAAGCGTTAGTGCTTAAATCGCTGGTTAAGCGTGGTATGTGCTTTCGCTGGTTAAGCGTTAGTGGGTTAATGCCGCTGGTTAAGCGATGCCACTGGTTAAGTGATGCCGCTGGTTAAGTGATGCCACTGGTTAAGTGATGCCGCTGGTTAAGTGATGCCGCTGGTTAAGCGATGCCGCTGGTTAAGTGATGCCGCTGGTTAAGTGATGCCACTGGTTAAGTGATGCCGCTGGTTAAGCGATGCCGCTGGTAAAGCGATGTCATGGTTAAGCTGACCAATCCTGGTCAGGCATGGCCGAAACAAAGTAATGTACACAGAACTTTCTATTTCAGATGAGCCACACGGGGACGTGTGAGGCGCAGGACGGCCGTGTCGCAGCGGGAGTCATGATTTAAGAAACTTGTAACATTTGTTACAAGATGGCGGTAGTGATGTCATTGTTGGCAAGTAAAAGTGGGGTGGGCGACAACGGTGCGGACAGTCTGCCTGAGAACGTGCGCGTGAGCGGACGACCTTACAACCTCCATCCATTTTCTATCGTGATTATTGATTATTGTGATTCTATAAAGTTTGTGAAATGATTAAAGAAGGTCTACGCTATTTGTTCCTGGTATTATTTCTTGTTTTCTGAAGATGTATGAGGAGGAAGGTTTGCCCAAAAATAACATTCTTGTTCCCTCTCCGTTATGAAGGTTTGCCCAAAAATAACATTCTTGTTCCCTCTCCGTTATATAGAATATTTGGGCCCTTTACTCTATACAGTTTAAACAATTATCTTAGAAGATATCGCAATATCAAAATATCCGCGCGACAAAATAATTACGAGCGCGGCAGTCATTCGGTCCGGTGCGGTAGGTAAGTGGGGATTCTGGTCTCCGGGGGCTCCGGAGAAATTCAAATTCAAAATATTTACTGCACCATAATGTTTACAAGTACAATGGATTACTGTATA
This sequence comes from Diarsia brunnea, assembly GCA_949774965.1. Taxonomy (NCBI): domain Eukaryota; kingdom Metazoa; phylum Arthropoda; class Insecta; order Lepidoptera; family Noctuidae; genus Diarsia; species Diarsia brunnea. Next base: position 2,070,356 of record OX459009.1, read on the forward strand.
TTTTACAGTAAGAGATACCTTTTGTAATTGTCACTTTAATAATATAATCGAAGAAAATCTAAGCTAATAGGTATTATAAAGAGGAAAGGTAAATTTTTTTGTTTGATACGAGTACGATTTAATTCAAGTTAATATGTTGAATAGTCGGTTTATTGAGAAAGGCTAAAAGCTATATTATGTGATGCAGACGAAGTTGCGTGGGTCAGCTAGTAGGTATTATAAAGAGGAAAGGTAAGATTTTTTGTTTGTTACGAGTACAATTTAACTCAATTTAATATGTTGGATAGTCGATTTATTGAGAAAGGTTATAAGCTATATTATGTGACGCGGACGAAGTTGCGTGGGTCAGCTAGTTAATTATAATTTATTCAAAATCAGTGTTCAACAAGGACGTACCCAATTTAAATCAGTAAGTAACAATCAAACTTTAATATTAAAAAAAAACTTTTTAGTAACTTGTGATAAATCAGAAGTAGAAAAAAATAACAATCTCGTCAGAAAACAAACAAAAGTTAACATTCTTTATCAAAAACAATAGAAAATCGACATTCTTTAGAAGACAAAACAAACAATTATATATACTAATATTATAAAGCTGAAGAGTTTGTTTGTTTGTTTGTTTGTTTGAACGCGGTAAACTCTGGAACTACTGGTTGGAATTGAAAAACTCTTTTAGTGTTGGATAGTCCATTTATCGAGGAAGGCTTTAGGCTATATAACATCACGCAACGATCAATAGGAGCGGAGCATAAATGAAAAATGTTGCAAAAACGGGAAAAGATATTCCTTTTTGAGAGCTTCCGTTGCGTGCGCTGCGAAAACGGTTTAAGTTACGTAAATACTATGTATGAAAAAATTGTTCCCCTTTAAAAGTTCTAAAAAAAAGTCCGCATAAGCATATGTTTATCTTTTAAGATTGACTCACTGTAACCATTTTTTAATAATTAAATGTTAGGTTAAAAATAATGATATTTTGCGAAGCTTATTTAACCCATATGGCATTAATCTATATGTATATAAATGTATTTGTTAGCACGGAAATTTAATATAGAATATTTGTGCTTTTTACTCTATACCGTTTAAACAAATATCTTAGAAGATATCGCAATGTAAAAATATACGGGCGACAAAATAATTAAGCGCGTGGCAGTCATTCGGTCCGGTGCGGTAGGTACGTGGGGATTCTGGCCTCTGCTGGGGGCTCCGGAGAAATTCAAATTCAAAATATGTACTGCACCATAATGTTTACAAGTACAAGGTGTTACTGTATATTAAACAGTAAGAGATACCTATAGTAATTGTTACTTTAATAATATAATCGAAGCCAATCTAAACTAATAGGTATTATAAAGAGAAAAGGTAAGATTTTTTGTTTGTTACGAGTACGATTTAACTCAATTTAATATGTTGGATAGTCGATTTATCAAGAAAGGTTATAAGCTATATTATGTGACGCGGACGAAGTTGCGTGGGTCAGCTAGTGTATTATACAGGGTGACAGGGAAACTCGACGTATTCCTTTAGGCGTTATACTAGAGGTCATTAGCAACAAATTTAGTTCAGTTAACTAGGGTTCAAAACTTGATGGTTACCGAGCTGTGTCGATTCTTCGATATTTTAGAAATTTTCTGACTTGTTACCAAAAACAATTAATTATGAGAAAAAACACGATACTTTTCTGAAAGTTGAAAAATGAGTAATCATTTAAAAAAAAATGCTTGCAAAACATACATAATCTCAGAAATAAAAGGTTTTTAATAGCAATTTTTTTATTTTTTAAACATCCAGTTTTGACCCCTAGTTCACTGGACTAAACTGGTTGCTAATGACCTCCATAGTATAACCCCTTTCAAAGAATACGTCGAGTTTTCTTGTCAACCTGTATATCATCAAAAAGCAAAAAAAAGAAAACGTAACATTCATTATAAAATTTTAAATGTTGACGATGACAAAGAACCTTAAGATTCTATCTCATCTTCAATATCCTGTGTCTAACAGAACATCTTTACCAACGCGATGCGGAAAGTTAGTGTATTCCAGGTGAAACATTTTGGGTATAACCCCTGTGTCACACAGCTTTTTAAGATCTTTGTATTTAGCCGTAGTTATAGGCAAAGATGTTTTATACTTCGGCTGCACTACCTTTGGTCTTGAAACTGTGGCTATAGAATCGGTCTCAGTATCTTCATCCATGCTGTATTTGACAGTCATGACATTGTGTGACGACTTTTTGAATGTCGCCACCCGAACCTTACTAATCTTTCAGGTTAAATTGCCTTTGAAATATTTTTCTGAAAACTCTTCGTAATTCATAAAATCATTGTGCGTAAGAGTTTCTACATAATATGGGCTGGGGTCCTTACGAGTGACACGGTTTTTGAATGTAGTTCAATACAAAATGGGCCAAACGACATAGCGTATTGTTTTGGTATAATGCAAAATAGGTCAAACGACAAAACCACAACCATGGCGAAAAAGCCAAATGCCTTAATCGAGACACGTTATAAAAGTTCGAAAAATCAAAATAGCTTAAGTCATCGAGTCCTGAAATTTGTATAATTTTGTGTCGTATAGATCAATGAGCTTAGAAATGAGTCCTGTTTTGTAGAGGGTGCTAAGCGCCAAAAAAATTGTCAAAAAAAAATTGAAACCTGACTCAAACGACGGAGAAAAATTTGCTGATTCCGAATATGTATATAACTCAATACTGCAAAAAATGTCGCTTAGACCAATTAGCCTTTCAACCATCGAATTGTGCAGTTATTTGGGTTTTGCAGTAGGTAAGGGAACGATTTGTCCCTTGTTTCGTTTTGTCGTCTTATTACATCTATTGGCACAGTTTTGCTCTTGATCTAGATAATATTATTGACCTTAAAACTTCGATAAAAACGCAAGATCAGCTTGACTTAGAAGTAAACAAATTTATTGGTATTATTCAACAATGTGCGTGGAACAATACACCTCACTTAAGACGTAAATATAAGGGATTTATCTATCCAAAGGAAATTGTACTTTTACTATCAGAGAAAAGAAAACAAAGAAAGCTCTGGCAGCAAACACGTTGTCCGCGTCATAAAACAACTCTTAATAACCTAACTAAACGATTAAAGAGGAAAATTTTACAATTTGAGGAGGATTCTCTGAATGCCAATCTTCTTCAGCTTACCAATGACAAATCAACGGACTACTCCCTTTGGAAAGCGACAAGAAATTTAAAAAGGCCTATTTTACAAATACCACCTATCAGAGATAGCAACGGAAAATGGGCTATAAGCAATGACCAAAAGGCGTTAAGATTTGCTCAACACTTGGAAGAAATCTTTCAACCCAATGAAAGCTCTGGAGAAATACCTGAGAGTGAAAATTTACCACAAAACCAAAGAATTAAGCTTGTGACTCCAAAAGAAGTTATGAGAGAAATTCAAAATAATATTAGCTCAAAAAAGTCTCCGGGTTACGACCTCATTACAGGGGAAGTTCTGAAACGCCTCCCGCGCAAAGCCATAGTAAAGCTGACCAAACTGATCAATGCTGCATTTATATTAAAACATGTACCTGGGCCGTGGAAAGTTGCTGAAGTAATTATGATTGCGAAGCCTGGGAAACCACCCCATGAAGCATCATCATACAGACCCATTTCCCTGTTGCCCGTTTTATCAAAACTATTTGAAAAACTGTTATTAAAACGGTTAAAACCAATAATAGAAGAAAAATCCCTTAATCCAAACCATCAATTTGGCTTCAGGGAAAAACACTCAACTTTAGACCAGGTACATAGAATAACCAACATAATTGAAAAAACTCTTGAAAATAAGGAAGTTTGTGCTACCGTGTTTTTAGACGTCGCGCAAGCTTTTGACAAAGTATGGCATGAGGGTCTCATATTTAAGCTCAGACGCATGCTACCAGAATTTTCAGATATCCTAGAGTCGTATATATCTAATAGAATGTTTAGAATACGGCAAGAGGATGCATATTCCGAGCTAAAAACTATAAAAGCTGGGGTGCCTCAAGGAAGTGTGCTTGGCCCAATTCTGTACTTGTTATACACTTGTGACATCCCAGAGCTAGAAAACAACACCATTGCGACCTTCGCAGATGATACTGCTATTATGGCTACCGGGTCAAGCCACAGAGAAGCAGTAGAAAAAGTTCAACTAGCCGTGAACAAAGTTTACAACTAGACACAAAAGTGGAAGATCGAACTGAATGAGTCAAAATCAGTTCACATTGACTTCACAAACAAACACTGTAACTACCACCCAGTCTACATAAATGGTATGCAAATACCCTATAATAATACAGCTAAATACCTAGGCATAACTCTCGACCTAAGTTGCGTTGGAAAGCTCATGTCAAAAAGAAAAGACAGGAACTCGAAATACGTTATAAACGTATGTATTGGTTACTTGGAAGGAAATCCTGTCTATCAATACATAATAAGTTGATAATATACAAGCATATTCTGATGCCAATTTGGACGTATGGTATCCAACTTTGGGGCTGTACTAAACCAACCAACGTCAAAATAATTCAACAGTTCCAAAATAAAGTACTCAGGGCTGCAGTGAATGCACCCTGGTACATAAGAAACGATGACCTCCACCGTGACCTTGACATGGAAGTCGTCACCTCCATCATTCAAAAATTTGCTGAAGCCCACGAACACAGACTCCATCGACACGTGAATGTTGAGGCAATTCAGCTGCTAGACAATACAGACATAGTGCGTAGACTTAAGAGAACTAAACCATTTGAATTAGTGTAGTATAAGTGCAAAGTGAGTGAATAATAGTAACAATGTTGTGCTATTTACACACATCAAAAGTGTCTAGGGATCAAGCATTTTTATGCGGATTTCTTGAGATTGAGATGTGGCTTTGTAATAAATTTATGATTTTATAAATTTATATGGATCCTTTTTGGTGCATTTCATAATTTGAATCAGGAACTGTGAATCAAATTCGAGTAAAAGATGAAAATCAGCTGTTAATATTTTCCCTATAAAAACATACAACGCATTGAAGACATTATTAGTGCTACTGTTTCCCTACTACTGATTAAAACCAACGTTATTATGGAGCGGCGACGTCATTTAAGCAGGGAAGAAATGCTCAGAGCCGTGGGAATGATAGAAGCTGGTTCCCGGCAACGTACTGTGGCTTTAGCTCTGAATACAAGTCAGAGTGTTATCAGTCGACTTTGGACACGTTACCGAAGCACTGGTACCGTGGCTGAGCGCCATGGAGGACGGTATCGCTGCACCACACGGAGACAAGACCGATACATTCAAATCTTAACTCGAAGAGCTCCAACAATAACCGCCATGATGTTAGCCGTGAGGCTTCATCACTCTTCAGGGAACTTAATTAGCGACCAAACAGTCAGAAACCGCTTGCATGAAGTGAACCTTCATTCCCGAAGACCGCTACGGGTACCACCTATAGCAATGCACAATCGTAGGATTCGATATCAATGGGCTCTTGAACACAGAAATTGGGCAGAAGAACAATGGCGTTTCGTGTGCTTTTCTGATGAGTCTCGTTTTGGTATGAGACCGGATACAAGACGTATACGACACTGGAGAACCCCTGGACGCCAACAGCGATTAAAATCCTGCCAGGAAGTCCATCCTTATAGTGGTGGAACCATCATGGTATGGGCGGGTATTTGGATCGGCGGAAGAACTGAGTTGATTTGGATCAGAGGCAACCTCAACGCTCAAATTTATGCTGAGACGATTGTATCAGACGTCATCGTTCCTCTACAAGTGCAAATCGGTCCCTTATTTCAGATAATGCATGATAATGCACGACCGCACACCGCAAGAGTTGTAAGACAGACTCTCGCCGCAGCTAACATCAATGTCCTGCCCTGGCCTGCTCAGTCGCCAGACTTGAACCCGATTGAGCATGCATGGGATATGCTACAGAGAAGAGCTCTGCCGAATATGGAGGGTATCCAGTCGCAAGAAGACCTTTTTTTGTTGTTGCAACGAACATGGGCGGCCATTCCACAGCGTGATTTGGATGAACTCATTTTGAGTATGCCAAACCGATGTTCTTGTGTTGTTAGTGTTCGCGGTAGAAACACGGATTATTAATTGTTTAAGTTACCCAATAAAATTTTAAAGAAAACTGTTATTTCAGTCTTTTTTTCGAACTTTAATGTTAGTGGTTCAAATGTCAAAAATCCCTTTATTAGGAAAATGGCAAATTTCTTTATTAATGCAAAGGTGACTTGGTTTATCGTTACTGTGACAAACGAAAACACTTTATTTGATGAATCCTTAAAGAAAATTTTAATTAATATCAATCAGGAGAAAAGTTATTGCAAAAATATATGTTGATCCCTAGACACTTTTGATGTGTGTATATAACACATGAACATGGTGTTTTTATAATTATATCAGACTCTAAGAAAGTGCTAAGGACTTGTGTATATGTGCATAAATATGGACACTATTCTTAGTTTTAACTTAATCTATAATGTAACATAATAAGTCAGATTTAAATTACTTATTAGTCTTTTTAGGCTAGATTGTAATTAGTTATTAAGAACTTCGTTCTTATAATAATTAAAAAAAAAAAAATTACATCTATTTCATTCTATTATAAGACGTTTTAATCCTTTTTTTTCTTTTTTTTTTTTTTTTATCTTCTTTTCCCTTTTGGGAAGGCAAAGGGATCTAGCCCATGCAGCCTGCCTTTTTTTTCTTTCCACTCGATTCTTTATAAAATTCTTCATGCTAAAAAAATACGACAATACTTCCACTATGGTTCATTCCAATTTAAAAAAAAAAGTCAAATGTAGTCAGCAGTCTTGCCAGAAGATTAATTTAGTAACCTTTTAAATGATTGTTGAACTGCATTGGTTACTTTTAGGTTACACTAACGAAAAGGTTACTTAGAAGTGATTTTTTAGAATTTGTAGAATTAACTTCCTCTAGAGCCCCAGCGGCACAAAAACGTGCCAGTAAACAAGTATTACCGTTGAGCCCCACTGGCACAAATTTGTGCCACCAAACCCCGACCGATTTAAAACTGTATTTGTAGTAAAGATAAGTCTTAAAATCGTTTCTGAACGAATGTTCTCGATGGCAGATAATATTTTACAACCGTAGACAAAGATAGAAACTAAAAATATTCTAAGCAACATTTTAAAAAAAAGTGTGAACTGTGAAGTTAGTTAGTACAAAAATTTCGTGTCCGTGATTACGTCGCGCGCCAGTGAATTCGTGTGTTTTCGTGATTTTTCATTGATTTTGTACGGTAAGTGGGTGAATATTCATTTATAAGTGTTTCTCGCAACTTTGTAGATAGTTTTTCGCATGAAATAATATCACAAAACTTATTTTATTGAGCTAACAAAATTTACATCGTTCTGGGTTCGTCGAACTCGCTATTGTTATTGTACGATTTTTTGAGATAATTCAACGAAATTTCATCTTTGTGATGGCAGAAGTAACGTAAAATCTATTGATAATTCATAATTACACGTAGTCCATGCATATTTCAATAATTTATTCATAATATGATGAAAATTTCATTAGTAGGTAACGAAATCCTATTTGAATTTTGAACTGTCAAACGTCAAAATGGTTCTTAGCTCAGCTAGTGCTAAGGGTCATGTCGATAAAAGTTATCGATTGTTTTTGTAAATTGTTGGGATATATAAAATGAAAGTATTTTTTTTTCGTATTTTATAGTTTTATTTCCGTTTAGTGTAGTTTGAATGTAGATGTTTTTTTTTATTAGAATAATTTCTTTTAGTTTTTTATGTTTTGTTTTGTAAATTATGTGTACGGTATTCTAGATAGATTTGAGATGGCTGCGAGGCAAAACTGGTGCGTTGGACGCGAGGATGCTCCGGAGGACTTTGATGAGCTCCTCCGGGATACCGACTCGGAGGACGAGGGCGAAGCCGAATACCTCCTGGAGGAAGAACCAGAGGAGCAGGAGGCGGCATATTATGAGCCAGAATACCTGGACCAGGAATTTTCGGAGCCGGATCCTGAGGTAAATCATTATATTCTCTTTCATGAATAATGAATAAATCACTCACCTTGTTGTGATGAGGCTAAGCATACATGATGAATAATCACTTGTTGTTTTTTTTTCAGTAATATATCTTTTTTGTCTTTTAGCAACCTGAATAGATAATATTATATACATAGGTATGTGGTAACTATATGTGATTGAATCAGGTGCGGGTATTGTTTGTGTTTTTGTCTACACGTTTTATATGGGGAAGGGTGATGGTCTGGAATTGCATGTAAATGTGAACTTCGCATGAAAAACTCATCTGAACTTGCAATTTTTTGTGAGGCGTTAGGTTTATAAATGTGTTTTTTTTTCAGTATGTTGAGCCGCCACCGTCTATCCTCGGGTTATATACCCAGGAGGGAGTCGAAGTCCTACTAGCTCCGACTGCTTCGTCACCTATCTTTATGTAAGTCAATGTTTTCATCAAAAATTTTTTTTTTGTAAAGTTGTTTATGAGTCTTTTTTAAAACGAAAATCTTTTTTGATAGGGCAAATCCATCATCCTTTTCAACTTCGTGTGTGCCGCACCCTTCCTCGAGTGCGCCAGCACTCATTCAGGCGTAAGTAATAAAACATGTTTTCATCAAAATAATTGTTTTTGCGTTACATCAGGAATAACGCAAATCTTTTTTTACAGATCAAGCCCGCTGCGCGCTCAGCCCTCGCCTTTGGAACTTCACCCAGAGTAATTATATTTTCATCTTTGTCTTTTTACCTATTCTTCTTGATAAAAACATACGTAGATTTATGATATTACTGTTTATTTTTCGTAGGCACGTTGTCATCATAACGCTAGAGGAAGGTGACATCGATGCTCTGGGCGATCAATTCCATCTCGCTGACGAACATCTTCAGTTTGAGCGAGAGGCTGAGCCAGTGCGAGGAAGGGGGTGCCCGCGTAGGCGAGGAAGGGGGCGCGCGCGTGGAGCTCGAGGTGGACGGAGAGGACGCGGCCAGGGCAGGAGTGGGGGACAGGAAAGTGAGCCCCAGTGGCAGAAAGGCGATAGGTTGATAGAGGTTCACATGAATGATGATGATGTGCCTGAGGATTTGAGAGCGAAAGTAATGCAAATGATGAATGCTAGACTAGCTACGAGAGAGCGGGCGATAGCGAGAGCAAGGAGGCAAGTGATGGCAGATGGTGAAGTGCATGAGGATGAGGAATGGTTGGATGCAGATGACGGCCAGGATGAGGTCTTGTTTGCTGGAGGAGAAATTTCACCTCGCTTTGAATGGTTACCTATGGGTAACCATAGAAGCGAGCGAGAACAATTTCTGCCTCAGGAAACAGGGCCAGTTGTTGCATCTGAAAACGCGTATGGGGCGTTTAGGCAGTACTGGGATGATGGTGTTTTGTCACATATTGTGACGGAGACCAACCGTTATGCCCAGTGGCTTGCTGAATCATCCGTCAGCTTTCGCCGGGATTGGTATGACACGAATATTCACGAGCTTTTGGTCCTATTTTCCTTCTGGATGATGCTTGGAATCATCCGGATGCCCTCAACGAAATCTTGTTTTACTATAAACCCTCTCCTCCAAACAAACATCTTTAGAAAGTTGTTCTCCCGTAGACGATACGAAATTCTTTGCCGCGCTCTCCATTTTAATGACAACAGCAACAGACCGATTGACAATTCCGACCGTTTGTTTTCATTTGGCCCCATTTTAGACCACTTAAATTTACGCTTCAAGGAAGCCTATGTCCCATCCCAAAACATTTGTATTGACGAATCCCTGACTTTGTGGAAAGGGAACCTCAAATTCCGCCAGTATATTAAGACCAAGGCGGTCAAGTTCGGGGTGAAGACCTTCGAACTCTGCGAGTCTTCGACTGGCTACCTTTGGTCTTTCTTTGTATACCTCGGCAAAGCCACCACCTACGATCCTACTTTCCCGTCCACACTGCTGAAAAGCACGGCCACCGTCCTTACACTCATCCATCCTCTCCTTGACAAAGGGTATACTCTTTTTATGGACAATTGGTTTAATAGCCCCCTACTGGCCCGATTTCTAAAAACCAGAAAAACGGATTGTGTAGGGACAGTGCGTGCTGCGTGCCAACCGCCGCAATGTTCCTCCACTAATATCATTGTGTAAGCTCAAAGAAGGCCAATTTATAGCCCGTCATTCCGGCGATATCACTGTCATGGCATACCAGGACAAGAAACGGAAGATCAGCACCATCTCTACCTACCATGGCATTCAACAAGGCCGGATGGAACCGAAACCGTATCGCGAGACTCAGTTCAAACCTGAAGTAATTTTAGACTATAACAAGGGTATGGGAGGCGTTGATCGTAAAGATCAAATGCTGGAACCAAAGATGCTCTAAATGGAATATGAAGGTCTTCAAACGCCTTCTCAATTGCTCAATTTTAAATGCCAGAATTATTCTAGAGGGTTCAACTTCTGTACCCAAAAAACACCTAGTTTTTAGATTAGAATTAGTAGATCAGATACTCCAACATCATCACGAACACATGCCAAAACCTCGTCCACCACAACCACCACCTCCTCCTGGACCGAGTAGTTTGGGCCCGACAAATGTGGCCGTGGCCGAACATTGGCCCAAAAAATTAGACGGAGTCATGAAGAATGGCTGTCGCGTTCGACGTCGGTGCAAACGTTGTTCCCAGGCTGGAGTGACGCGACGTACGTCGTTTGTGTGCTGTGTTTGTGATGTACCGCTTTGTTTAGAGCCCTGTTTTAAACTATACCATAGTTCCTCCTAGTTTTTTTTTGTTCTTCTCTATTTAGAGTATTTTTTTATTTTCAGCTTGACAGACTTCACTTGACAGACTTTTTTTTATCTTATTTTGAAACTGTAAATTTTACAGACAAAACAGACTGACACAAGAGTATGCCTTTTGTTATTTCCGCAAAGTCAAACTGACAGACAGACGACAAATTGTAGAGACACTCCTTTTCTCGGTCATACTATCCTTTTTGTCTAAACGCCGGGTATGTATGGATTGGGTGCGTGTGCACTGGGGCTCAGGTTGGGTTGTGTTGATGTATTTCTTTCTGTACATTATTTTTACATTATAGAAACAACAAGGATATTGTAACCAGGATTTTTGTAACACATAAAAGGTTCCAAAAGATACTCCGTGGATGGTTTCTTGCAGATTTCATCTCCGCTTTGGATTGAGCTTCTTGTATTTGTATTTTCTTCCAAAAAGACGCACATTTTATTTTTATTTTTTCATTTCTGATGGGTTAGCTGTTGACTCTAGTCTAAGTCAAACAAAGACGAGAGTCTACGATGGAGCGAGCTTACCCAGAAGATGCCTGTTCAGTCTAACATTTAATTTTTTTACTGGAAAATCATGAAATACTCCACAACCCTGGTGCACGTAAATAGTACCTGTAAATAGTCGATTTGAAATAAAATTCATCTTTGCTGTATTTATAAAATTTTCTATAATACCTGTGTAAATGTAGTAAATTATAATTATAAGAAAAGCTAGCAGTTCTATCTAGGCTTATTGGAACGGCCGCTCGGTCTGCCTAGTGTTTCCGCAGTTCCCCGAGTATTTTGTAAATAAATAAATAAATAGTATTATTATTATTTTACTAATATGCATAATAAGTAAAGAAAAGTACTTATATCAATCTAAATTGTTTTTTTATTTTCCTTCCTGAACTCAGTCAAACTTATCGATACTATAGTGGTGTGGTCCCAACCCTACGGAATGTTAGAATTTCATACATTTTTATGACCACTTCAGATGTTGATAATTTTGTTTTTTTCTATGAAAGATAAGGTAAGTATGGGTAGAAATCGGTAGACTACTTTGTTCTTGTTCATTTTCAAGTAACATTCAAATTCAAACGCTTATATTACCTGGTGAAAAAAATCCTACAAAAAAGTTATCAGATTTGTTCCCTACTCTAGGTTATTTTGAGGTTTTACAATTATAGTGGCATATTTTAACGATTTATTGTTAGTAATGAGTCGATGAATATAAGAAAGAAAGAAAGAAATCATTTATTTGCTAAAATGTAGGTATACATGATAAGATCGCATATTTTTGAATTGTCCCGATACATTTTTACCTTCCGGCGTGCAAAATATTACATTTGAATTTAATTACACACAACATTTATTATATTATAATCATTACCACAGCACAAGTCATAATTTAGTTGGCAGAAACAGATCAGTCTCACAAAAATATGAAAAAAAAAAAAAAAAAAAATGAATCATAAATGTCTCGCGTATCATTCAGTAAATAATATTAATGTCATGATATATAATAATCCAAATCAATCAATAAATAATAATGTCATAATAATAATATGCAAGTATATAAGTAGTATTGTAGAAACATTTATAAAGGGCATCTGTTTGTTATACCTCTGATGATCATTTTACAAAGTAGTGTATCGAACAATGCAAATTCATGAAAACCGCGCCGCGCGCTATGAAGTTCGAGTTTGAATATTGCAGGAATCGGATACAGAACTCGTAAAATAACATTATCTTTAGATTACCAGTCTATTCATGAGTCAGTTCCCAAAATTTCGTGTAAATTGATCACACAGTTTAGTCAGAAATCAACATAATACAGCAACATAACTATATTCGGCAAGTACTCCGACTTCAATAGGATATGTTTATTTCTTGAGTTCTAATCAGAATCTTGTTTACATTGTATTTCATAGTCACATCATTGAACAACCCGACACCGTTTAGAGTGTGTGAATAGAAGCAACAGAAACGGAGCGATAACAGTTTTTGTGACCAGTGTCAGATTTCGCTTACGTTATGAGACCGCCCGCGGTGCTTGACGGATGGTTGACGTAACTAATGGCGGTCCTTGAGAGGTTACTCTTACTATAAAAGCAACGTGAAACGGAACGCTCGTTTTAGAATTTTTCTTATTGGTAAGCTAAAAAGTAGAACTAAAGCCATAGACTCCTAAGAACAATCATACCAAGTTTGTTTAAACATAGCCGTATGATATAATGGAACAACACGTTGTACCTACTCTTTCAATTTCACACACACTACCACTTGTATCTGGCTCACTCGCTCGATTAGTCGGATCCATAGACATAAATTATATAAGTATGGACTAGAAATACCTACAAAAAAAAGGTGCATTCACGTATCACGGTTGAATTATAATTAACAGTTCGTTGTAACAGAAAACCATGAGTAAATTTACTTTCCTTCTGATACCAGAGAATAAAATTAATTTAAAGTGGTTTTATGAACAAAATTAAAGAATGCTTAATTTAACGTTTGCGCTTTCGGTTATAATAATCAATCAAAATCAAAATCAAAAGTCATTTATTCAAACTAGGCTGATAATCAGCACTTTTCGAACGTCAAAATTTACTTTACTTTACTTTACTCATTTACAAGTGACAGTCCCCCAAAACGCCCACCCTTCGACACTTCCTAGTGTTTTTTGCTGGAAAGAAGAAGTGGCGGAACAAACTCCCCAGCAACACATCTGTCTGTTTGGTTAGAAGAACCAGACTCGATACAATAGAAAGGTGTAACTTAATATTACCATTGATTACAGACACAAGTCAAAAATAAAAATGTATATAATAATAAAAACATAAAAAAGACATAACATGTCAGTAAACTAATTTTGGAGAAAGAACATAAATAACAAACAAATATAATTATAATATCTGCAGGGCTATTGCGTATCTTTTTAAATGTTAGTGGCCTAGTATTAACTGGGTTGTGGAGGTCAGATAGGTAGTCGTTCCATGTAAAATACTGGTATTCAGCTGGATCCGGTTAGACTGGAAGCCGACCCCAACATAGTTGGGAAAAGGCTAGGCAGATGATAAGTGGCTATCGTATCGTTGAGTCCATCGATTAACTGTCAATTAATGATTAGTTTAGTATACCAAACCATAACCATTCGACAGCTAATCGATCGTATGCAAATCTTAGTGAAAAACAAATTCTTCTAATAGGAACACGATTATGTTTCTATTATGATTAACATACTGTCTGGTGGAGTAAAATAAAATAAAAATGATTTTTATTAAATCTGTTTATTGGTGTGATAATTATGATGAATGATGTTTATTTTGCAAATAGGTTTTTACATACACTTTTACAAGTCACTTTTTATTAAAACTAGATGGGGCGGTGTTTCGTTTCTGACTACTTTGAGAAGAAACTTCCGAAACAAACTCAGACATCGAGGTCATGGTCTCTTTTAAAGTCCAGACATAATCTTGGTATACACACATGAAGACTATGCAGATTAGTGTCTGAGATGGTCATTTGAAGAAAGCACCACACAGATTTTAGTGGACCCGTCCAGTCGGTGCAAGCATGCTGATGTCTTATTTTCAGATCACATAATAACAATCTTATAAGTCTGTGGGACGGTATCTCGATTCTGTGAACCACGGGCCAGAGCACGGTCACTCGAACAGATATCGTTTCAGCGCAGCGAAGGAACTAGTACCGGACTAATACGGCAACGGTATAACACTATTCATGTTTGTAAACAAACGAATGAAATTATGAATTAACAAAAAGGTCTCTGGGACGGAAATAAACCCAAACATTAACACTTAAGCGATAAATTAATGATCGCTTATCATTTATTTCATCGAAAGTGTATTACTCTTAGATACTATTGCATGAAAACCGGCTTCTAACCTGTGCACCGACAATTGAGGTTGATTTTCCTTCTTTCTGGCACCACACTTCACAATACAACACGCAGGCATATTGGATTACTGTTTTCTAATATGTACATGCAGTTTTAAAGGTAAACTCCTCGTAATTTTCTCACAAATCTCAACAAAACAACCATTTGACAGCAGAACTACCACGAAACTCGCCGCATACTGCATAGCATAAGTATAACATGGCTGATGGCGGAAACGGCACCTAAAGTCCATTTCACGAAAGAAGTCCCGCAGACGCAGCGCTGTATGTCGCGCGACAAAATGTTGTTTCACAACTTTTGGTATCGTAAATAAACCTTATAACGCACTAATCCAATAATAAACTCACAAAATATCTACCACAACAAACGCACCTTGATAACATCGACAAACGACAACATGGCCGATCTGTTAAATTTAGTTCCACAATTGTCCGCGGGACTTCTTTCGTGAAATGGACTTTAGGTGCCGTTTCCGCCATCAGCCATGTTATACTTATGCTATGCAGTATGCGGCGAGTTTCGTGGTAGTTCTGCTGTCAAATGGTTGTTTTGTTGAGATTTGTGAGAAAATTACGAGGAGTTTACCTTTAAAACTGCATGTACATATTAGAAAACAGTAATCCAATATGCCTGCGTGTTGTATTGTGAAGTGTGGTGCCAGAAAGAAGGAAAATCAACCTCAATTGTCGGTGCACAGGTTAGAAGCCGGTTTTCATGCAATAGTATCTAAGAGTAATACACTTTCGATGAAATAAATGATAAGCGATCATTAATTTATCGCTTAAGTGTTAATGTTTGGGTTTATTTCCGTCCCAGAGACCTTTTTGTTAATTCATAATTTCATTCGTTTGTTTACAAACATGAATAGTGTTATACCGTTGCCGTATTAGTCCGGTACTAGTTCCTTCGCTGCGCTGAAACGATATCTGTTCGAGTGACCGTGCTCTGGCCCGTGGTTCACAGAATCGAGATACCGTCCCACAGACTTATAAGATTGTTATTATGTGATCTGAAAATAAGACATCAGCATGCTTGCACCGACTGGACGGGTCCACTAAAATCTGTGTGGTGCTTTCTTCAAATGACCATCTCAGACACTAATCTGCATAGTCTTCATGTGTGTATACCAAGATTATGTCTGGACTTTAAAAGAGACCATGACCTCGATGTCTGAGTTTGTTTCGGAAGTTTCTTCTCAAAGTAGTCAGAAACGAAACACCGCCCCATCTAGTTTTAATAAAAAGTGACTTGTAAAAGTGTATGTAAAAACCTATTTGCAAAATAAACATCATTCATCATAATTATCACACCAATAAACAGATTTAATAAAAATCATTTTTATTTTATTTTACTCCACCAGACAGTATGTTAATCATAATAGAAACATAATCGTGTTCCTATTAGAAGAATTTGTTTTTCACTAAGATTTGCATACGATCGATTAGCTGTCGAATGGTTATGGTTTGGTATACTAAACTAATCATTAATTGACAGTTAATCGATGGACTCAACGATACGATAGCCACTTATCATCTGCCTAGCCTTTTCCCAACTATGTTGGGGTCGGCTTCCAGTCTAACCGGATCCAGCTGAATACCAGTATTTTACATGGAACGACTACCTATCTGACCTCCACAACCCAGTTAATACTAGGCCACTAACATTTAAAAAGATACGCAATAGCCCTGCAGATATTATAATTATATTTGTTTGTTTGGGACTTCTTTCGTGAAATGGACTTTACCTACTGTTGTGTGACTCGTAACACCAAAATTAAATGTTGCCATTATGAGCAACAACCGAAATATTGTTGTCTCTTTCATCAAACACGATTACTGCATTAGAAAGAACGAAACAAAACGATATTTCACATTCTGTATCCTATTTCGCTCATATTTGTTTATGCAAATGTATCTATAGAATATCGCGCGCGGCGCCTCCATGTTTTTCCTTACTCAATGCAATGGTCGGATGCTGATCGGTCGGTCGGTCGGATTGAATTCATTCGTTGTTGTTCGTTTGCCCGCTTTGCCGCCCGCCGCCATTTTTATTTGTTGTCACAAAGTTTAGTGTTTGTATTTTGTTTTGTTTTGTGATTATTAATTACAATACAACATAATTTCCTACCGGGCATTTACTGGAAGCTTGGTAAGTGTATCTACAAATTACAGTGCATGTTTTGTGTGTTTGACTCATTGAGGTTTAGTGTACTTAGTTAATTTTTCTATTAATATTAACGATAAATAATTTGAATCTGACCAATATGTAGGTGCTTAGACTCCATGCTTTGTTTTTTTTTAAAGTGAAACTTTTATTACATCTGCATCGTCTCAAACTTTTTCGTCTGTGTGTTGCATGTCGTGATGGTCATATTCCAAAAATTTTTAGTTAAACGTGGTTTCATAAAACCACACAATCCTTTTTTACTTGGTGTTAGACAATAAATTATTTCCAGTAAAAAAATAAGAAAGGTTATTTTTTTTCATACAAAAAGGTTACTTTGTAGCGAAGCTACTACTGATTATTTATTAGTTATATTAAATTACTTATATTTATGTTGTATACCTTTATTTAATAAAACCGTAATGAAACTCAACTTTCCATTTATTGTAAAAACGTAAAAATTAGGACAACTGTACAAACAGACTATTTTGTTAGTAGATATTATTATATTTTACCGCGGTTTCGTGAAGTTGAATGCGTACCGGCCGCCCGAGCGGGGCGTCACTATCTATCTCTTTCACACGCGGCATAGCCCGCACACCGTGTCTTGTAAAGATGGGCGATTGTTACTGATTCCAACAATCGAATGGTTTGATAGTACTAATATTAACAATCGAATGCAAAAACAATCGACCGCTAGTTCTCAAATTCGAATGAAACTACTAGTTTCATTCATTTGCTTTAGCCGTGCTATACAAAATTGGGCTGTTTATACATACAATAAAGTCTACTTTGAATTGATATTCGTAGCAACTAGTAACTAATTTGAGAACCGCTAGTTCATTCATTCTGAATTCGATGGTATAATGATTCAATTTGCCACACGAAATTGAGCATTTTTTATCAAAGTATAGAGTTTACTTTTAGATAAAGTTACGGATATTCGAATTTAGGAACTAGTAATAATGAAATTTGAATCGGAAGGAACGAGACAACGCAATACATTATTATTTACTTTTCATTCGTTTCATATTCGAATGAATACTAGTTCATTCATTTGCTTTAGCCGTGCTATACAAAATTGGGCTATTTATACATACAATAAAGTCTACTTTGAATTGATATTCGTAGCAAACTAGCGGTTCTGAACCGCTAGTTCACTCATTCTGAATTCGATTGTTTAATGATTCAATTTGACACACGAAATTGAGTTTTTTTTTTCAGAGCATAGAGTTTACTTTTAGATAAAGTTACGGATATTGGAATATAAGAACTAGTAATATTCATTCGTTTTCAAATTCGAATGAATTGTAAGGTTATTCGAATAATTTGAATGACTTGTACAATCGAATTATTCGAATAATGTCATTCACAATCGCCCATCGCTAGTGTCTTGCTAACTCTTTCACTCTGGGGGTTCGCGGCAACACACCGCGTCAGGAGAGTGCTGCTTTGACCTTACTCGCTTCCGCGCCCGCTCCGCCGGTTAGCAATCGATATACCACTGAATGGGTCGTAAACTCATAACGTTCAATATAATATGTGCTCGTTGTTATTATATAAAAACTAATTGTGATAGGTGCCTAAACCCTAAACTGTGTCCTGTGTCTACCGTGCCTCCATACAACATTCATTCAACCTTCTAAATTATTTACTGTGAAGCTAACTTTAAAGTGTGAACAATTATACATCTTATTTACTACAACAAGACTATTTACAACCACCACCTAGCTTCAACTTACTTACATTTTTTTTATTTCAGGTAATTTCTGACAACACTGACTGAGTGAGTGAGTCAGTCTCAGTGACAGTCGTTGGTTCTCGCGCGCGATTGACAAGTGCTCTCCAGTTTATTTTCAAGTAATTTATTGGTTTTGGGTGAGTATTTTTGAATAAACTACTGATAACCGGGTTTTAACATGACGATGTTTCAACTTCGGTTTTAGAACTACATAGTAGTATTTGAAAGTCTTTGTGTTAGCATTTTGTCAGAATGCTTTCGTGATTTATAAAATTGTAAGACCAGTTCTGTAGCCAAAGTAATAGTTATCGCATTGAATATTTACTCGACAATAGTTTTCAGTCGTATACAAAAGAAATTAGATACATGTCAAGATTTCAATATGTTTTGTTCAAGCTAACCTCGAAAAAACAAAAGTAAAGTAAACAAACAAAAATGGCGGCCCGCGTAGTTCAAAGCTAAAGCTTGGATACAAAACACAGGGAATCTTTTGCCGGTCTAAATTTTTTAAATTAACCATCGATATAAAAACTACACGGTCGTCCGAACATTTGCTCGACGCGTTCGCCATACAGAGAAACACCAACGCCATCTATTAGAATTACAGGCTGCTCGTAAACGTAATCTTGTATGAGCGGTGTGGTATTTTCAAGGTATAAAGAAATTAAATAAAGCTTTTAATGTAAAAAATATAGGGTAATTCCACTAAATGGAAAATCGCTGTCCTAAGCTAATTTTTCGTTGTAAAACTTGAATATTTCTCAGTTTATTGTATCAATAACGACATAGTATTACGTATTCTTGGAACGCAACTGCTTAGTCAGCAATTTAACAATATACCTAATATTTGAGAAAATGAACCTCAAAAAACAGTCCCCTGTGCGTCCCTTTTCCAGAATTACAAATCTTGCAGCAAAAAAAGAAATATTTATAATATTTCTTTTTTTGCTGTTGATAAGTGAATAAAAAATATCCAAATACATTAAACATAACAATAAACATCTTTATATGTACTTACATGATAACAATTATTATATTTTTACAATTTAAATTAAAACAAAATATCTATGTGCGAATGCTGTTCTCAAATAATTATTGAAACAGCCCCCTGTTAAAATTTGAATACCGCGCTGAAGTCAAATTTTGTTTTGGCGCGATGCATTTAGATCATGATACACAAAGCAATCGTTGTGAATTTCGTTTGGTTGTGGAGCTAAGCGGGAAGCTGCCATTTTTTTAGGGCTATGACAGCATCTGTAGGTGAACTACACGTCTTGACCGTTACGGAAACAGTCCCCTGGCTAGCTTATTTTATACTATTTTAAGAGTTATAATTATGACAATTTGTTAAAAAGAACAGTCCCCTCTCATTTTATACAAAAACTTAAATTGTGTAGGACTCACAACAGTGCTATATCGTTTAAGAGACTTCAAAAACCCAAAAATCAATCTCTTTTACTAATAAACACTCGTCTAGCACTTATTTCATCAGAAAATATGAAGACAATTTTTTATGAAAATGATGATAATATTTGTAAATTTTTTTAAGAATTACAAAGAAAAATAAAAACTGATTACTTAAACATAAACAAAACTCCTTGTTTTTTGTGCAGAAAAACAGTCCCCTGTCACGGTTTTGTATAAAATCATCCATAACTCAAAAACCAATAGGAAAATGTGTGGGCTTTTTTAAGGTATATATTTATTTTACTATTAGCTTTCATTTTGTTAACAAACAATCTCATTATTTCATAAAATTTGCTTAAGACAGTCTTGTATGGACGATTTTCCAAATAGCAGAGAAACACCCATATATGTTTATTGCAGTTTGTTTGTGTACATCTATACTAATATTATAAAGAAGTAAAGTTTGTGTGTTTGTATATTTGTTAAATTGTAAGGGGTAATCTCGGGATCTACTGAACCGATTTGAAAAATTCTTGCACCGTCGGGAAGCTACACTATCCCCGGGTGACATAGGCTAATTTTTATCTCTGTATTCCCACGGGAACGGGAACTACGCGGGTGAAACCGCGTGACGTCAGCTAGTACATACTTAATAACATTTTCATTGGCCTTCGAATAAAACATTTTTTTTAGACTTTTGCCTTTTTGTTATTTTTGACATATTTTCTATTTATATATTTTCATTCGTATTTTCACTGTACTTATAGATTTTTTACCAGTACATAAAACACATTTTAATTTGCTTCTAATAAACAATAATAATTAGTTTTGTTTATACTTAAATTATTAATTATTGTAATATAATTAAATCTTTTAATTTCATCGGCTACAACGCACGCCGCTGCAAAGTTATGTCGTACAGCCGTACGGTACGCGGGGGCGGGGCCTCGCGTCGTCTTTGCCAAACGTCACACATAAATGGCGTCGGGCGCGGACATGGCGCGGGCCAAAGAAAACTGTTTTAAATAATGTTCTAAGTTGACTTACCGACATATTTTTGACTTATAGGCGATATGATAGGTGATATGAAATGTTAGATTTTTTTTATTGTGCTTTGTGTCGTAGTTCACGCAACCCTATCTTGGCATTTTTTCTTTTTAAAAATTTACACGACCGCACCCGAAGGGTGCCGATCGTGGACTAGTTTACTTCGGTTTAAGAAAGACCGTTTTAGGACCAAGTTCGAGGTGTCATTGTAACCCGTCGGGGCTGCGGGTTGTTCGCAAGAGATACCACGGCCTCGACATGAAGGGCTAAGAAGGAACATGGGTGGTTTTTAGTCAGTAGAAGTCTGACACTCCCTTTCGCTCTGCCCAAGAGCGGGAGGGGTTATATGATGATTTTTCACCCACCATAAAAAAAGGCGTCATTGTAACATGCGGTCCGCCCAGTCCTTACGCGCATTATACATATGTATAAGTCAATGAAATAAACTGTTTTTTTTTTTTATAAATTTGTTGTTATTTTATTAGTAAGTGAACATATATTTGAAATTTAATCAATATACAATACATTCTATAAGTATTTTTATTATTTTTATTCCAGTGATTTTGCAGAAGAGCGAAAAAAAAAAAAAAGATGCAAGAAACAAGAAAGAAACACAAGAAAAACATGGCCCGGTTAACTGTTGAGGAAAGGGCACGGCTTCAGGGGATACGGGACAGGAAGGAGGTTGGGCAGTTTTTGATGCCTGACGCTCCTCCCAACAAAAAGCGGAGGTTAAAAATTATTTCGAAAATAATATTCTACTAATAATAAATTTTACGGTCACAAATAAATATTTTATTTATTTCTGTATTTCCAGAAGTGATTCGCCCGTTAGAGTGCCGTGCCCTTTGATACCGGGCACTCCAGAAGTGCCGCCCCGACGTATTCCTCAAGCGTGGGAATTGAAGAAGTCAGGTGTGTAAATTGTCTGCTGGATATCGTTAGCCATATTAACTGATCCAACCTAACATATTTAATTACTTTCTATCTAGCGCTGGATGGAAGCGGCCTTTCCAAGGTGGTGTTAAAGAAATTTCCAGCCACGCCCGCGTCGCCTCCCTCGATGTAAGTTTGATTTTAATCTCTGTCCTAAAGACACAAAAACATTCAAAAGAAATCCAAATGTTATATGTTATTTCACAGGGAACATCAGTTAATTACCCCGTCCACAACGGTAATTTTAAAGGAAGAGGTGGATGAATTACCTGTGGTGAACGCAAGTATTGAGCTGATTGGGTTCTCGCCGAGCACATCATTCTCTGCAGAGTGTTCCACACTGGAGAATTTCTCGCCAGGTTCATCGACCTCAAGATCAGGTATTTTTTATGTTTATTTCTGGTTTGTGATGATAATCTGGATGAGGGATTCAAAGCAGCTGATAGTTAAATATAGGCTCATAATAATATGATTTTGTTTTAGAACCTTCGATTTGCGAAGCGGAACTGGGGGACGAAATTCTGCTGTTGGAATGCTCTGCGAGTCTGAATCCTGGCAGCGATGTCGAGGATGAGGATGCCGTGGACGGTGAACTCCCTCGCAGTAGGCACGCTGGAGAGTTCGCCGTGGAAGAGTTGCCCAGCGAACTCCGCGAGGTGTTAGGGTCCATCGACACGCAGGACGATCGTGCTCTGCGAGAGGCCAGTCAGGAGGATTTGCTGCAATTTGATTGGTCTCACACTCCCCAGGTTTTTACTGGGGAGCGGGAAAAATTTACCGGACCAGCAGGGCCAACTTTTCCGGTGAAGGATATGTCTCCGTTCCAAATCTTTTCGAAGATTTGGGACGAAGACATAGTCAACCTTATTGTTACTGAGACCAATAAATATGCAGCAATCCTCTTGTCCTCATCGCTGTCTCTTCACTCGCGTCTTCGGAAGTGGGTGCCACTAACGGTCTCCGAGTTGTGGACGTTTTTCGGCATCCTAATGCTGCAAAGCATTGCCCCACTCCCTGTGGAGAAGGAGTATTGGCTCCCATGTTTGCCTTATTTAAGGTTGGGCAAATTCAACGACATTATGTCGTTTCAGAGGTTTGCCCTTATAAAACGTTGTCTACATTTTGCGGACAACGTCTTGTCTGCTAGAGGGATCCCGTCTAAGTTGACTAAAATACAGCCTATTGTAGACCACCTGAACAACAAATTTAGCTCTTTATACCTACCTGAGCAGGAAATAGCTATTGACGAGTCGCTGTTGTTGTGGAAAGGCAGACTGTCATTTGCACAACTGATAGCGACGAAAGCTGCTCAGGTAGGTATAAAGAGCTATGAGCTTTGCGAGTCCAAGACGGGATATCTCTGGCACATGATAATTTATACCGGGAAACAAGAACGGCATAATGTCGAGGCCGAGGCAAACGAAAACCCGGCTGAGCCTGAGGGTGCGACATCTAGGATTGTTTTAAAGTTAGTCCGTCCATTACTTAATAAAGGTCATACTCTAGTAATGGACAACTTCTATAACAGTCCTTTGCTGACCCGCACCCTCAAGGCTCAGAAGACTGATGTAATGGGGACCCTGCGTCTGAACCGGGAATTCGTGCCTGAGAGTTTGCGACTCAAAAATAAGGCAAACATGCGGACTGGTGAAGTGGCGTTTAGCCAGACACGGGACATGACAATTACGGTGTGGAATGACTCGAATGTGGTATCCCTCATCTCCACATACCACAAAGTAGAGGTCGGCGGAAAAGAGAAATTTGGGTATTATCGGTATAAACCGAAAGTTGTATTAGATTACAACCTTTCTATGGGAGGCGTTGACAAAAAGGACCAACTTTTGCAGGCGTTTCCCATAGAAAGGGTTCGTAATATGGTTTGGTACAAGAAGCTTTTCCGCCGGCTTCTCAACGTGTCCGTCCACAACGCATTCGTCATGTCCTCGAGGTCGGCTAAAATGGCGCAGCGGCAGTTCCGGGTGCTATTAGCGGACGAAATCATCAAAAGATTTAGTCCGCTACAAATAGCACGCCCGCTCCAGCCAACCGGCCACTTCCCAGCGAAGACCGGTTTCCGGAAATCACGTTGCAAGTGGTGCGCACTTAAACAAGTTGTTGCTTGCACAGCTTACAAGTGCGACACTTGCGACGTGAACCTGTGCATAATCGGTTGCTTTAAAGAGTATCACATGTCTGGGGGACAGTTCAAGTGATAATCTTTAAAGCAACCATTTTTTTTTCCCCGACTGCCAATAATCCATTTAATTTGATACCAAACTCGATAGGTTAAAACTTGTCATTGGATGTCAATAGTGACATAATTTTCAAAACATATTATTGTCATCTTTTCAGGATTTAATACCACAAATGTACACATTAGTTTTGCACCGATTTTTATCAATAACGAATATTACGTACAAACATTCGAAAAACATTACCCTCTTTTTTTCGGCAGTCGGGTAACAAAAATCATTATGCTACAGGCCACAGGGATTGGGGCCTTCGGGCCTATGTATTTATATTTGTTTTTATCACACGTAAAAACAAATCAAAAAACATTACCCTCTTTTTTTCGGCAGTCGGGTAACAAAAATCATTATGCTACAGGCCACAGGGATTGGGGCCTTCGGGCCTATGTATTTATATTTGTTTTTATCACACGTAAAAACAAATCAAAAAACATTACCCTCTTTTTTTCGGCAGTCGGGTAACAAAAATCATTATGCTACAGGCCACAGGGATTGGGGCCTTCGGGCCTATGTATTTATATTTGTTTTTATCACACGTAAAAACAAATCAAAAAACATTACCCTCTTTTTTTCGGCAGTCGGGTAATAAAAATCATTATGCTATTCTTTGACAGGCAACAGGGATTGGGGCCTATGTATTTATACTTGTTTTTATCACACGTAAAAACAAATATAAAATAATAAATTTTACACCCGGATATGCACTTCATGTAACCCCGGCCTTATTGCACACGTGTTTCGTCCATTCTTCCGCCTTGTGTTATTATTTTACTTGTATTTTTATTCGATGGCTATTGAATACCAAGTGTGATACATCATTGAAAAGGGTATTTCTTGTAGAAAACAGTAGCATTTAATGTATTTTGTTTACTCAAACTTCACGGAACAAAAATTGCCAAACAATGTCGAGTGCGTTTTTACGTAAGTGGGAATTCCTTCATTCAATTCCATATTTTACTGTATTGTATAAACCTAGCAGCATAATACTTACATGTAAGTTACATTATTACATTCTCTTTCAGATAGTACCAATATTTTTAATTTAAGTGAAAGATTATAGTTGTAATAAATTATTTAATTTAAGTGATTATTTATTCACCGTCGGCAACAAAACCTGGCCGGCTAATGCCTGTAAATAAATATTTTTATACTATCAAGTATGTTTTTTATTATTTTATCGTACGTAAATAGAACCCTTCCACCAATAAAACATATAAAATATACATGGTATCGCTTTACTTTTTGAAATAATAATTTTTAAAGTTCACATATTGTGTTATTCAACTATAGTCAATGTTTAACGCTAAGTATAATAAATTACAAACGAAATGCAGACAAACACTTGACACCACTTGAAAGGGTCTTTCATAAGCTTGAACAAAAACATTACTTGAAGCGTCTATTGTTTACAACACGCCAACAAAAAAATAATCTGTGCGCCCGGCCGGCCGGCGCGCGGCGGCGCACCGTTTTTTGTCGAAGGTGGAACGCTCTAGGGTAATCGCGAGCCGCGCGCGCAAACGCTCAAGTGGTTATTTTGCGTTAAGGGTACTTTTACACCCTATAGTATAAAGCTGAATGTATACTGTTCCAACCAACGACCATACAGCCACTAGACGCCTAATACTTGATCTAATGCACGTAACAAATTCTGTCAACTTGCTGAGGTGCGGGGGAACGGGGTACTGCGTTCTGATTGGCCCTTTCAAGTTCATTCCATTTCACTAGGGATGGGACAGGTTTAAATCAAACAAGAAAGTATCGATATTTTTTTATTGTATTTAATAAAACATAACTTGCATTTAAGTACCTTCTTTATTCTGAATATGATTGAATCATGTAGGTACATTCAAAAATAATTAAAACAATATTTTAACATTATTTCCGTAATTATTCCAAGCTATGTTCGAAGTCTTTGGTGAGGGAGGACTAACTTCGCGGGCCTGTGGACGGTGAGTGATGGGTAAGCTCGCCGTCCGTCCGTCTTATGACGACAACAGGCCGTGTCGACGGCGCGTTCGTGTTCCACGCGCGCCTCAAAGAGATGTCAGCAACACGGAAGGGGCCCACAAGGGCCGACGCCTGTCGAGGCTGCGGGATGTCCGCAAGGGATACCGAGGCCTCGACATGAAGGGCGAAGAAGGAACATGGGTGGTTTTTAGTCAGTAGAAGTCTGACACTCCCTCTCGCTCTGCCCAAGAGCGGGAGGGGTTATTTGATGATTTCCCACCACCCAAAAAAAAAAAAAAAAGGGAGGACTAACTTAATTGAATGCAGCGCGCAATGTGATAGAGTTGTGATCTAACTCGGTATTCTCGGGACTCACGTGGCTTATTTTTTAGGTATTATTACAATTACTTACCCATTTATTTTTTAAATCAGGATCGTTTGGGTATCTAAAATTAATCGTTAAAGTTTCTTAATAATAATTTATTAGCTGTATCTGTTGTAATTTTTAATTATTAACAATATATTTTTTGCTTAAATAAATTTAGTTATAGGTTTTTGTTCCTTTATCGATAACAGAGGTAGTCATACGATTTGGAACATCACTAATTATGTTTGCTTAAAATCGAGGAAAAGAGATGGCGAAAAAAATACTTTCAAAAGAAAGAGACGCAATCATAAAAGATATCAACTATGATCAGTATACGATGAACTCCGAAAAATAATGTCAGAAAGTTAATCTTATTTAGATTATGAAACTATTAACTTACCGATGAAATGTGATACCGTCTTTCAGGAAACTTGAAGTTCGGCTTTCTTTATCACACCAACGTACTGTACCCGGGGCCATATTATGTCTATTTTCTCGAATTTTCAAAGGTGTAGTGCGGAAGTGTTTACGGCTCACAGAAGTGGTCTATACTAATTTGAATTTATTCGAACTTTGTGAGTGACGACATGCATAAGATTTTTACCCTAATGTGTTGACAGACATTTGTCGCCTGTTATTAGGCGTCTAGTGGCTGTATGGTCGTTGTACCAAACCAATTAAGGCCGTTGCGTTGCTAAAATCCCAAAAACGACGTATGTTTATAGAAATTTGTTGAGGAATCCTTCCGTACGATTTCCATATAAAAAATATATGTTATACTTAAAGTCATCACAAATAATTCGTATTGTTTAAAATTTTAATAAACCTTCACATTATTTAATAAAAAATCGTAGTATGTCTTAACCTAAATCGAATTTTGTCTCTGTAACGGCTGAATAGTTCGGTATGAATTTTATACCCAAAAATACGTAGTGATGTATTTATCAATCCGTATTGTTTATTTTCTCTGATTTGTAATAAAATTTTAAAATAATAAATTAATTCCCGACATTTTGAGGCAAATGCGGCGCGAGACCCGTCGCGCATACTTGGATTGGAACGCGCTGCGCCACTCGCCAGTGTCTCGATGACTGTTGTCACGGGTGGACTGCACGCATGTCATTACTTCACAAATAAAATTCAAAAGTTCACGTTTTTAATGTTTTCTGAATTAAAACATATTGTAAATTGTATAGTTATCAATATTTCGTAAAATAAGAACAGAAAATAAGTTTGTAAATATATTTAAAGTAGTTTGTAATTTCGTTTTGTTGTTTACACCTATCATAGACTAAGCGGACTGTGCCTAATAAACGTAAAGTGACGCGTGGCCGAGCTCTCCAAAACTATTGGTAAATTTACCTACGTTTCTTAGTAGATATTTTGGTATATAGATATATCTATGATATTATTTTAATTTTGGACTGCCTCGTTGGTCTAGTGGTCGTAAGCACGATGCTGAGCATGAGGTCCTGGGTTCGATTCCCGGGTCGGGCAAAGTGTTATTGGGTTTTTCCATCAGGAAATTATAAGTAACAGCCACGGAGTCTGGATTTGTGCCCGGTTGATGGCAATAGGCTCGCCCCTATTATATGGGACTTAAACATAACTGGCGAAATGTGGGTGTACTATTTAGGTACACCTCTGCCTAACCCTTCGGGGATTACAGGCGTGATGTTATGTTATCTAACTATTTTGTCTTGAGATTTTCGTTTGATGGAAGATGGAGATCTAGATGACTGATGATGTCGTACCTAATGATGGTCTCTCATACTACATGATACATTTTGAAGGTCTGATGAAGACCAGGTAACTGCTTATCGGTTCTCAGTCACGGAAATAGTCAGAATGCTCCAACTTTCAGCTTTTATCTCATTGAGCACGGATGCTACTACATGATACATTTTGAAGGTCTGATGATGATCAGCTAAGTGCTAATCGGTTCTCAATGACGGATGTAGTTAGAATGACCTAGCTTTCAGATTTTATCTTATTGAGCACGGATGCTACTACATGATACATTTTGAAGGTCTGATGATTAACAGCTAAGTGCTAATTGGTTCTCAGTGACGGATATAGCTAGAATGGCCTAGCTTTCAAATTGTATCGATCTGAGCACGGATGCTACTACATGATACATTTTGAAGGTCTGATGATTATCAATTCAATTCAATTTATTCAGATAACAATTCTCATTGTGTTTGAAATTAAACATCTATACAAATAATAAAATCATTAAAAAAAGACATGGTCATTAAAATTATAAAAGCTAACACATTAAAATAAGAGACACATTAACAATATCACTCAATTTTGGAAAATAGTACAAACACAAAAAATTATGATAATAATTACCAATTAAATAATCAATATATGTAATTATAAATTAAGAAACCATTGATTTAAAATATTAAAATGTATATAAATGTCATCATCAAAATAATAATAATAATCAATTAAATAATCAATAACATTAGAAATTGAGAAATCATAGAATTTAAATATTAAAATGCATTTATAGGTATGTCATCATCAAAAAAAATATATAATAATAATAATCAATTAAATAATCAATAACATTACAAATTAAGAAACCATAGAACTAAAATATTAAAATGCATTTATATGTCATCTTCTACCGAATACAAACATTTGTCCAACAGAAATGCCCTGAGTCTCGACTTAAATGAGCTTTAAGTCGAGACTCACCTATCACCTAAGTGCTTATCGGTTTTAAGTGACGGATGTAGTTAGAATGACCTAGCTTTCAGATTTTATCTTATTGAGCACGGATGCTACTACATGATATATTTTGAAGGTCTGATGATGACCAGCTAAGTGCTTATCGGTTCACAGTGACGGATATAGCTAGAATGACCACCATCAGGTAAATGGCACCATCAGTCTCCAAGGCCTCTTCGAGCTTTTCGAATGAGTCCACACACGATGGTTCTACGTGGTGCCGTCAATGAGATCCTATACCCACCTTCGGAGTCCACCATCAGGTACGAGACATCATCAGTCATCCAGATCTTCATCTTCCATCAAACGAAATTCTCAAGACAAAATAATTAAAACGATAAAACAATTAACACCATACAAAACAATAACATACATTACATAACATCGCGCCTGTAATCCCCAAAGGGTTAGGCAGAGGTGTACCTAATAGTAGGCGTGATGTTATGTTATGTATGTTATTATTTTAATGATTTTAATTGTTTTATCGCTTTTAGCGATCGCTTTTAGCGATAAAACAATTGTAGCAAAAAACAATTGTAGTCGTTCTTGTAGCACGGATGCTACTACATTTTGAAGGTCTGATGATAACCAGCTAAGTGCTTATCGGTTCTCAGTGACGAACGTAGTTAGCATGACCTAGCTTTAAAATTTTATCGATCTGAGCACGGATGCTACTACATAATACATTCTGAAGGTCTGATGATGACCAGCTAAGTGCTAATTGGTTCTCAGTGACGGATATAGCTAGAATGACCTAGCTTTCAAATTTTATCGATCTAAGCACGGATGCTACTACATGATACATTTTGATTGTCTGATGATGATCAGCTAAGTGCTTATCGGTTCTCAGTGACGGATACAGTTATGATGCTACAGCTTTCTGCTTTTATCTTATTGAGCATGGATGCTACTACAAGATACATTTTGAAGGTCTTATGATGACCAGCTAAGTGCTAATTGGTTCTCAGTGATGGATATAGCTAGAATGACCTAGCTTTCAAATTTTATCGATCTGAGCACGGATGCTACTACATGATACATTTTGAAGGTCTGATGATGACCAACTAAGTGCTAATTGGTTCTCAGTGACGGATGTAGATAGAATGACTTAGCTTTCAGATTTCATCTTATTGAGCACGAATGCTACTACATGATACATTTTGAAGGTCTGATGATGATCAGCTAAGTGCTTATCGGTTCTCAGTGACGGATGTAGTTAGAATGACCTAGCTTTCAGATTTTATCTTATTGAGCACGGATGCTACTACATGACGTAGTCGAGGCACGTAATCGAGGTGGCGGAAATTCGTCGGAAATGTTTAGTTTTTTACTAAACATTTCCGACGAATTTCCGCCACCTCAGAGGGTTGCTATGCCTCCCCCCTCCCCCCCAACCCCCTATCTATATGTAGGGATTTATGTGACCTTCCGAATTAATATTGTAAAGGCCGATCGAACAAACAGATATGGATTTATTCTCAGTTTTGTTTCAGTAAATTATAGAACATTTTTACAAGTCACTGGGGCAGTGTTGCCATCCCCAACAAATCCCCAACCAATCCATTATAATTATATCGACGGTTGAAAGGCCAATTGATCGTAGCGACATTTTGTAAAACTTGCAGGAGGACGGATCATAGCTATTTTTTTTGAAAAAAAAATCATAAAAAAACAACTATTTGATAGACTTTTATTTATTTAATACAGTATATACCTAATTAAGTAAGGAAGTTTTTTAAGTTATTGCTGTTGAAAATTGTGTATTATTTTAGAAAATTTGTGTTGGTTAGCAAAATGCATCAAATTTAGTAATTTTTTGAAAAAGGCAAAATGGTTCAAATGCCTACGTAAGCAAAATAGCTGAAAGTAAACTGGCTCAAGCATCGACCTAGTATAAAATAATGCGAGAGAAAATGAATTTGGCACCAAGTCAACTGACAGTTGAACATACCCAATGAGCATAAGCAACATGATGGTGTTGCACCAGAGTTAAGTAGTTTGATGCAGATGCCCATTACAGGGACTGTAGGATGAAACAAAATGAACCTTTACTAGGTTATAGTAGATATTGATGCTTAGGCCATCATAATTCAGCAACGTCCATAAGATATTGTTGAGGTTGCAATGCAATTTTATGCAATTTTAGACAGTGTCTTGTATATTATTATTTTTTTAACATTTTTGTGTAGAGGAATCATTCAAATGTTCATTCAATGTGTCTTGGAACAAGGTATTATATTATAAGGTGTTATATCACCCTAAGCCTAGGGAGTAGTAGGTATCACCACGGAATATATTGTACTTTAGTATCACTTTATAAATAAAACAACAAATAAATTGTTATTAATTATAATTTATTCAAAATCAGTGTTCAACAAGGACGTACCCAATTTAAATCAGTAAGTAACAATCAAACTTTAATATTAAAAAAAAACTTTTTAGTAACTTGTGAATACTTGTGATAAATCAGAAGTAGAAAAAAATAACAATCTCGTCAGAAAACAAACAAAAGTTAACATTCTTTATCAAAAACAATAGAAAATCGACATTCTTTAGAAGACAAAACAAACAATTATCTATACTAATATTATAATGCTGAAGAGTTTGTTTGTTTGTTTGTTTGTTTGTTTGAACGGGGTAAACTCTGGAACTACTGGTTGGAATTGAAAAATTCTTTTAGTTTTGGATAGTCCATTTATCGAGGAAGGCTTTAGGCTATATAACATCACGCAACGATCAATAGGAGCGGAGCATAAATGAAAAATGTTGCAAAAACGGGAAAAGATATTCCTTTTTGAGAGCTTCCGTTGCGTGCGCTGCGAAAACGGTTTAAGTTACGTAAATACTATGTATGAAAAAATTGTTCCCCTTTAAAAGTTCTAAAGAAAAGTCCGCATAAGCATATGTTTATCTTTTAAGATTGACTCACTGTAACCATTTTTTAATAATTAAATGTTAGGTTAAAAATAATGATATTTTGCGAAGCTTATTTAACCCATATGGCATTAATCTATATGTATATAAATGTATTTGTTAGCACGGAAATTTAATATAGAATATTTGTGCTTTTTACTCTATACCGTTTAAACAAATATCTTAGAAGATATCGCAATGTAAAAATATACGGGCGACAAAATAATTAAGCGCGTGGCAGTCATTCGGTCCGGTGCGGTAGGTACGTGGGGATTCTGGCCTCTGCTGGGGGCTCCGGAGAAATTCAAATTCAAAATATGTACTGCACCATAATGTTTACAAGTACAAGGTGTTACTGTATATTAAACAGTAAGAGATACCTATAGTAATTGTTACTTTAATAATATAATCGAAGCCAATCTAAACTAATAGGTATTATAAAGAGAAAAGGTAAGATTTTTTGTTGGATAGTCGATTTATCAAGAAAGGTTATAAGCTATATTATGTGACGCGGACGAAGTTGCGTGGGTCAGCTAGTGTATTATACAGGGTGACAGGGAAACTCGACGTATTCCTTTAGGCGTTATACTAGAGGTCATTAGCAACAAATTTAGTTCAGTTAACTAGGGTTCAAAACTTGATGGTTACCGAGCTGTGTCGATTCTTCGATATTTTAGAAATTTTCTGACTTGTTACCAAAAACAATTAATTATGAGAAAAAACACGATACTTTTCTGAAAGTTGAAAAATGAGTAATCATTTAAAAAAAAATGCTTGCAAAACATACATAATCTCAGAAATAAAAGGTTTTTAATAGCAATTTTTTTATTTTTTAAACATCCAGTTTTGACCCCTAGTTCACTGGACTAAACTGGTTGCTAATGACCTCCATAGTATAACCCCTTTCAAAGAATACGTCGAGTTTTCTTGTCAACCTGTATATCATCAAAAAGCAAAAAAAAGAAAACGTAACATTCATTATAAAATTTTAAATGTTGACGATGACAAAGAACCTTAAGATTCTATCTCATCTTCAATATCCTGTGTCTAACAGAACATCTTTACCAACGCGATGCGGAAAGTTAGTGTATTCCAGGTGAAACATTTTGGGTATAACCCCTGTGTCACACAGCTTTTTAAGATCTTTGTATTTAGCCGTAGTTATAGGCAAAGATGTTTTATACTTCGGCTGCACTACGTTTGGTCTTGAAACTGTGGCTATAGAATCGGTCTCAGTATCTTCATCCATGCTGTATTTGACAGTCATGACATTGTGTGACGACTTTTTGAATGTCGCCACCCGAACCTTACTAATCTTTCAGGTTAAATTGCCTTTGAAATATTTTTCTGAAAACTCTTCGTAATTCATAAAATCATTGTGCGTAAGAGTTTCTACATAATATGGGCTGGGGTCCTTACGAGTGACACGGTTTTTGAATGTAGTTCAATACAAAATGGGCCAAACGACATAGCGTATTGTTTTGGTATAATGCAAAATAGGTCAAACGACAAAACCACAACCATGGCGAAAAAGCCAAATGCCTTATTCGAGACACGTTATAAAAGTTCGAAAAATCAAAATAGCTTAAGTCATCGAGTCCTGAAATTTGTATAATTTTGTGTCGTATAGATCAATGAGCTTAGAAATGAGTCCTGTTTTGTAGAGGGTGCTAAGCGCCAAAAAAATTGTCAAAAAAAAATTGAAACCTGACTCAAACGACGGAGAAAAATTTGCTGATTCCGAATATGTATATAACTCAATACTGCAAAAAATGTCGCTTAGACCAATTAGCCTTTCAACCATCGAATTGTGCAGTTATTTGGGTTTTGCAGTAGGTAAGGGAACGATTTGTCCCTTGTTTCGTTTTGTCGTCTTATTACATCTATTGGCACAGTTTTGCTCTTGATCTAGATAATATTATTGACCTTAAAACTTCGATAAAAACGCAAGATCAGCTTGACTTAGAAGTAAACAAATTTATTGGTATTATTCAACAATGTGCGTGGAACAATACACCTCACTTAAGACGTAAATATAAGGGATTTATCTATCCAAAGGAAATTGTACTTTTACTATCAGAGAAAAGAAAACAAAGAAAGCTCTGGCAGCAAACACGTTGTCCGCGTCATAAAACAACTCTTAATAACCTAACTAAACGATTAAAGAGGAAAATTTTACAATTTGAGGAGGATTCTCTGAATGCCAATCTTCTTCAGCTTACCAATGACAAATCAACGGACTACTCCCTTTGGAAAGCGACAAGAAATTTAAAAAGGCCTATTTTACAAATACCACCTATCAGAGATAGCAACGGAAAATGGGCTATAAGCAATGACCAAAAGGCGTTAAGATTTGCTCAACACTTGGAAGAAATCTTTCAACCCAATGAAAGCTCTGGAGAAATACCTGAGAGTGAAAATTTACCACAAAACCAAAGAATTAAGCTTGTGACTCCAAAAGAAGTTATGAGAGAAATTCAAAATAATATTAGCTCAAAAAAGTCTCCGGGTTACGACCTCATTACAGGGGAAGTTCTGAAACGCCTCCCGCGCAAAGCCATAGTAAAGCTGACCAAACTGATCAATGCTGCATTTATATTAAAACATGTACCTGGGCCGTGGAAAGTTGCTGAAGTAATTATGATTGCGAAGCCTGGGAAACCACCCCATGAAGCATCATCATACAGACCCATTTCCCTGTTGCCCGTTTTATCAAAACTATTTGAAAATCTGTTATTAAAACGGTTAAAACCAATAATAGAAGAAAAATCCCTTATTCCAAACCATCAATTTGGCTTCAGGGAAAAACACTCAACTTTAGACCAGGTACATAGAATAACCAACATAATTGAAAAAACTCTTGAAAATAAGGAAGTTTGTGCTACCGTGTTTTTAGACGTCGCGCAAGCTTTTGACAAAGTATGGCATGAGGGTCTCATATTTAAGCTCAGACGCATGCTACCAGAATTTTCAGATATCCTAGAGTCGTATATATCTAATAGAATGTTTAGAATACGGCAAGAGGATGCATATTCCGAGCTAAAAACTATAAAAGCTGGGGTGCCTCAAGGAAGTGTGCTTGGCCCAATTCTGTACTTGTTATACACTTGTGACATCCCAGAGCTAGAAAACAACACCATTGCGACCTTCGCAGATGATACTGCTATTATGGCTACCGGGTCAAGCCACAGAGAAGCAGTAGAAAAAGTTCAACTAGCCGTGAACAAAGTTTACAACTAGACACAAAAGTGGAAGATCAAACTGAATGAGTCAAAATCAGTTCACATTGACTTCACAAACAAACACTGTAACTACCACCCAGTCTACATAAATGGTATGCAAATACCCTATAATAATACAGCTAAATACCTAGGCATAACTCTCGACCTAAGTTGCGTTGGAAAGCTCATGTCAAAAAGAAAAGACAGGAACTCGAAATACGTTATAAACGTATGTATTGGTTACTTGGAAGGAAATCCTGTCTATCAATACATAATAAGTTGATAATATACAAGCATATTCTGATGCCAATTTGGACGTATGGTATCCAACTTTGGGGCTGTACTAAACCAACCAACGTCAAAATAATTCAACAGTTCCAAAATAAAGTACTCAGGGCTGCAGTGAATGCACCCTGGTACATAAGAAACGATGACCTCCACCGTGACCTTGACATGGAAGTCGTCACCTCCATCATTCAAAAATTTGCTGAAGCCCACGAACACAGACTCCATCGACACGTGAATGTTGAGGCAATTCAGCTGCTAGACAATACAGACATAGTGCGTAGACTTAAGAGAACTAAACCATTTGAATTAGTGTAGTAAGTGCAAAGTGAGTGAATAATAGTAACAATGTTGTGCTATTTACACACATCAAAAGTGTCTAGGGATCAAGCATTTTTATGCGGATTTCTTGAGATTGAGATGTGGCTTTGTAATAAATTTATGATTTTATAAATTTATATGGATCCTTTTTGGTGCATTTCATAATTTGAATCAGGAACTGTGAATCAAATTCGAGTAAAAGATGAAAATCAGCTGTTAATATTTTCCCTATAAAAACATACAACGCATTGAAGACATTATTAGTGCTACTGTTTCCCTACTACTGATTAAAACCAACGTTATTATGGAGCGGCGACGTCATTTAAGCAGGGAAGAAATGCTCAGAGCCGTGGGAATGATAGAAGCTGGTTCCCGGCAACGTACTGTGGCTTTAGCTCTGAATACAAGTCAGAGTGTTATCAGTCGACTTTGGACACGTTACCGAAGCACTGGTACCGTGGCTGAGCGCCATGGAGGACGGTATCGCTGCACCACACGGAGACAAGACCGATACATTCAAATCTTAACTCGAAGAGCTCCAACAATAACCGCCATGATGTTAGCCGTGAGGCTTCATCACTCTTCAGGGAACTTAATTAGCGACCAAACAGTCAGAAACCGCTTGCATGAAGTGAACCTTCATTCCCGAAGACCGCTACGGGTACCACCTATAGCAATGCACAATCGTAGGATTCGATATCAATGGGCTCTTGAACACAGAAATTGGGCAGAAGAACAATGGCGTTTCGTGTGCTTTTCTGATGAGTCTCGTTTTGGTATGAGACCGGATACAAGACGTATACGACACTGGAGAACCCCTGGACGCCAACAGCGATTAAAATCCTGCCAGGAAGTCCATCCTTAAAGTGGTGGAACCATCATGGTATGGGCGGGTATTTGGATCGGCGGAAGAACTGAGTTGATTTGGATCAGAGGCAACCTCAACGCTCAAATTTATGCTGAGACGATTGTATCAGACGTCATCGTTCCTCTACAAGTGCAAATCGGTCCCTTATTTCAGTTAATGCATGATAATGCACGACCGCACACCGCAAGAGTTGTAAGACAGACTCTCGCCGCAGCTAACATCAATGTCCTGCCCTGGCCTGCTCAGTCGCCAGACTTGAACCCGATTGAGCATGCATGGGATATGCTACAGAGAAGAGCTCTGCCGAATATGGAGGGTATCCAGTCGCAAGAAGACCTTTTTTTGTTGTTGCAACGAACATGGGCGGCCATTCCACAGCGTGATTTGGATGAACTCATTTTGAGTATGCCAAACCGATGTTCTTGTGTTGTTAGTGTTCGCGGTAGAAACACGGATTATTAATTGTTTAAGTTACCCAATAAAATTTTAAAGAAAACTGTTATTTCAGTCTTTTTTTCGAACTTTAATGTTAGTGGTTCAAATGTCAAAAATCCCTTTATTAGGAAAATGGCAAATTTCTTTATTAATGCAAAGGTGACTTGGTTTATCGTTACTGTGACAAACGAAAACACTTTATTTGATGAATCCTTAAAGAAAATTTTAATTAATATCAATCAGGAGAAAAGTTATTGCAAAAATATATGTTGATCCCTAGACACTTTTGATGTGTGTATATAACACATGAACATGGTGTTTTTATAATTATATCAGACTCTAAGAAAGTGCTAAGGACTTGTGTATATGTGCATAAATATGGACACTATTCTTAGTTTTAACTTAATCTATAATGTAACATAATAAGTCAGATTTAAATTACTTATTAGTCTTTTTAGGCTAGATTGTAATTAGTTATTAAGAACTTCGTTCTTATAATAATTAAAAAAAAAAAAAATACATCTATTTCATTCTATTCTAAGACGTTTTAATCCTTTTTTTTCTTTCCACTCGATTCTTTATAAAATTCTTCATGCTAAAAAAATACGACAATACTTCCACTATGGTTCATTCCAATTTAAAAAAAAAGTCAAATGTAGTCAGCAGTCTTGCCAGAAGATTAATTTAGTAACCTTTTAAATGATTGTTGAACTGCATTGGTTACTTTTAGGTTACACTAACGAAAAGGTTACTTAGAAGTGATTTTTTAGAATTTGTAGAATTAACTTTAAACTTACTATAAAAGCAACGTGAAACGGAACGCTCGTTTTAGAATTTTTCTTATTGGTAAGCTAAAAAGTAGAACTAAAGCCATAGACTCCTAAGAACAATCATACCAAGATTGTTTATACATAGCCGTATGATATAATGGAACAACACGTTGTACTACTCTTTCAGTTTCACACACTACCACTTGTATTTTTTTTTTAATAATCTTTATTCATGACCATAGATACAAGTCTTTCAGTCGAATACATAAATAACTAGACACAACTTATAATCTAAAACTATAAAACTACTATGTTTAACATATATTAAATTTTTTCTACAGTGTTACAAATATATTTATACAAAGCATTATAATAACTCCTATTTACTAATAGGTCCTGAACGTACTACCACTTGTATCTGGCTCCAGTGCTGCCAGTCGGGTCTTGTCAGAAATTACCTGAAATATAAAAAAATGTAACCTTTTTGTATAAAAAATAACCTTTCAAATTTTTTTACTGGAAATTATTTATTGTCTAAAAAAAACCAAGTTAAAAAAAAAAAAAACAAAGCATTCATGGTGTGTATAGGTACCTACATATTGGTCACATTCAAATTTATAGTTAATTAATAGTCCTAACATAGAAAATTACAAAGTCAAACACACACAAACATGCACTGTTATTTTTAGATACACTTACCAAGTTCCAGTAAATGTCCGGTAGGAAATTATGTTGTATTTAAATTAATTAACGAGCAGGCACGATACGACGGCAAACGAACAACAACGAATGAGTCCGATCCGATCCGACTGATCGAGCGAGTGAGCGAGATACAAGTGGCGTAAGTGTGAAAGAGTACAACGTGTTGTTCCAATAGAGACGGCTATGTATGGACAATCTTAAGATTGTTTAAAGGTCTGTGGTTTAAGTACTACTGCTAATTACCAACATGAAAAATTCTAAAACGAGCGTTCTGTTTCACTTTGCTTTTAAGTAGGTAAGATATTTAAAAGTTAATTCTACAAATTCCGAAAAATCACCTAAAAGTAACCTTTTCATTAGTGTAACCTTAAAGTAACCAATGCAGTTCAAAAATCACCTAAAAGGTTACAAAAGTAACCTTCTGGCAACACTGCTGGCTCACTCGCTCGATTAGTCGGATCCATAGACATAATTATATAAGTATGGACTAGAAATACCTACAAAAAAAAAGGTGCATTCACGTATCACGGTTGAATTATAATTAACAGTTCGTTGTAACAGAAAACCATGAGTAAATTTACTTTCCTTCTGATACCAGAGAATAAAATTAATTTAAAGTGGTTTTATGAACAAAATTATAGAATGCTTAATTTAACGTTTGCGCTTTCGGTTATAATAATATCTGCAGGGCTATTGCGTATCTTTTTAAATGTTAGTAGCCTAGTATTAACTGGGTTGTGGAGGTCAGATAGGTAGTCGTTCCATGTAAAATACTGGTATTCAGCTGGATCCGGTTAGACTGAAAGCCGACCCCAACATAGTTGGGAAAAGGCTAGGCAGATGATAAGTGGCTATCGTATCGTTGATTCCATCGATTAACTGTCAATTAATGATTAGTTTAGTATACCAAACCATAACCATTCGACAGCTAATCGATGGACTTTAGGTCTATAGATTCTGGTAGGTATGCAAATCTTAGTGAAAAACAAATTCTTCTAATAGGAACACGATTATGTTTCTATTATGATTAACATACTGTCTGGTGGAGTAAAATAAAATAAAAATGATTTTTTATTAAATCTGTTTATTGGTGTGATAATTATGATGAATGATGTTTATTTTGCAAATAGGTTTTTACATACACTTTTACAAGTCACTTTTTATTAAAACTAGATGGGGCGGTGTTTCGTTTCTGACTACTTTGAGAAGAAACTTCCGAAACAAACTCAGAGGTCATGGTCTCTTTTAAAGTCCAGACAATGACATAATCTTGGTATACACACATGAAGACTATGCAGATTAGTGTCTGAGATGGTCATTTGAAGAAAGCACCACACAGATTTTAGTGGACCCGTCCAGTCGGTGCAAGCATGCTGATGTCTTATTTTCAGATCACATAATAACAATCTTATAAGTCTGTGGGACGGTATCTTGATTCTGTGAACCACGGGCCAGAGCACGGTCACTCGAACAGATATCGTTTCAGCGCAGCGAAGGAACTAGTACCGGACTAATACGGCAACGGTACAACACTATTCATGTTTGTAAACAAACGAATGAAATTATGAATTAACAAAAAGGTCTCTGGGACGGAAATAAACCCAAACATTAACACTTAAGCGATAAATTAATGATCGCTTATCATTTATTTCATCGAAAGAGTATTACTCTTAGATACTATTGCATGAAAACCGGCTTCTAACCTGTGCACCGACAATTGAGGTTGATTTTCCTTCTTTCTGGCACCACACTTCACAATACAACACGCAGGCATATTGGATTACTGTTTTCTAATATGTACATGCAGTTTTAAAGGTAAACTCCTCGTAATTTTCTCACAAATCTCAACAAAACAACCATTTGACAGCAGAACTACCACGAAACTCGCCCGCCGCATAGCATAAGTATAACATGGCTGATGGCGGAAACGGCACCTAAAGTCCATTTCACGAAAGAAGTCCCGCAGACGCAGCGCTGTATGTCGCGCGACATAATGTTGTTTCACAACTTTTGGTATCGTAAATAAACCTTATAACGCACTAATCCAATAATAAACTCACAAAATATCTACCACAACAAACGCACCTTGATAACATCGACAAACGACAACATGGCCGATCTGTTAAATTTAGTTCCACAATTGTCCGCGGGACGTCTTTCGTGAAATGGACTTTACCTACTGTTGTGTGACTCGTAACACCAAAATTAAATGTTGCCATTATGAGCAACAACTGAAATATTGTTGTCTCTTTCATCAAACACGATTACTGCATTAGAATGAACGAAACAAAACGATATTTCACATTCTGTATCCTATTTCGCTCATATTTGAATAAGCAAATGTATCTATAGAATATCGCGCGCGGCGCCTCCATGTTTTTCCTTACTCAATGCAATGGTCGGATGCTGATCGGTCGGTCGGTCGGATTGAATTCATTCGTTGTTTGTTCGTTTGCCCGCTTTGCCGCCCGCCGCCATTTTTATTTGTTGTCACAAAGTTTAGTGTTTGTATTTTGTTTTGTTTTGTGATTATTAATTACAATACAACATAATTTCCTACCGGGCATTTACTGGAAGCTTGGTAAGTCATCATCATCATTCTCTTGCCCTTATCCCAATTCATTTGGGGTCGGCGCAGCATGTCTTCCTCTTCCATACTTCTCTGTTTCTCGTCATCTCATGAGACACCTCCTTTTTTACCATATCATTTTTAACACAGTCCATCCATCGTTTCTTTGGTCTTCCTCTACTCGTATATCCTTCCACATTCATATTTAAAACCTTTGAAGCTTGGTAAGTGTATCTACAAATAACAGTGCATGTTTTAAATTGTGTTTGACTCATTGAGGTTTAGTGTAGGTACTTAGTTAATTTTTCTATTAATATTAACGATAAATAATTTGAATCTGACCAATATGTAGGTGCTTAGACTCCATGCTTTGTTTTTTTTTAAAGTGAAACTTTTATTACATCGTCTCAAACTTTTTCGTCTGTGTGTTGCATGTCGTGATGGTCATATTCCAAAAATTTTTAGTTAAACGTGGTTTCATAAAACCACACAATCCTTTTTTAACTTGGTGTTAGACAATAAATCATTTCCAGTAAAAAAATAAGAAAGGTTATTTTTTTTCATACAAAAAGGTTACTTTGTAGCGAAGCTACTACTGATTATTTATTAGTTATATTAAATTACTTATATTTATGTTGTATACCTTTATTTAATAAAACCGTAATGAAACTCAACTTTCCATTTATTGTAAAAACGTAAAAATTAGGACAACTGTACAAACAGACTATTTTGTTAGTAGATATATTTTACCG
Source organism: Diarsia brunnea (assembly GCA_949774965.1). Classification (NCBI taxonomy): domain Eukaryota; kingdom Metazoa; phylum Arthropoda; class Insecta; order Lepidoptera; family Noctuidae; genus Diarsia; species Diarsia brunnea. The sequence goes on from OX459009.1 coordinate 2,112,501, forward strand.
TGGTTTCGTGAAGTTGAATGCGTACCGGCCGCCCGAGCCGAGCGGGGCGTCACTATCTATCTCTTTCACACGCGGCATAGCCCGCACACCGTGTCTTGCTAACTCTTTCACTCTGGGGGTTCGCGGCAACACACCGCGTCAGGAGAGTGCTGCTTTGACCTTACTCGCTTCCACGCCCGCTCCGCCGGTTAGCAATCGATATACCACTGAATGGGTCGTAAACTCATAACGTTCAATATAATATGTGCTCGTTGTTATTATATAAAAACTAATTGTGATAGTTAATGCCTAAACCCTAAACTGTGTCCTGTGTCTACCGTGCCTCCATACAACATTCATTCAACCTTCTAAATTATTTACTGTGAAGCTAACTTTAAAGTGTGAACAATTATACATCTTATTTACTACAACAAGACTATTTACAACCACCACCTAGCTTCAACTTACTTACATTTTTTTTATTTCAGGTAATTTCTGACAACACTGACTGAGTGAGTGAGTCAGTCTCAGTGACAGTCGTTGGTTCTCGCGCGCGATTGACAAGTGCTCTCCAGTTTATTTTCAAGTAATTTATTGGTTTTGGGTGAGTATTTTTGAATAAACTACTGATAACCGGGTTTTAACATGACGATGTTTCAACTTCGGTTTTAGAACTACATAGTAGTATTTGAAAGTCTTTGTGTTAGCATTTTGTCAGAATGCTTTCGTGATTTATAAAATTGTAAGACCAGTTCTGTAGCCAAAGTAATAGTTATCGCATTGAATATTTACTCGACAATAGTTTTCAGTCGTATACAAAAGAAATTAGATACATGTCAAGATTTCAATATGTTTTGTTCAAGCTAACCTCGAAAAAACAAAAGTAAAGTAAACAAACAAAAATGGCGGCCCGCGTAGTTCAAAGCTAAAGCTTGGATACAAAACACAGGGAATCTTTTGCCGGTCTAAATTTTTTAAATTAACCATCGATATAAAAACTACACGGTCGTCCGAACATTTGCTCGACGCGTTCGCCATACAGACAGAGAAACACCAACGCCATCTATTAGAATTACAGGCTGCTCGTAAACGTAATCTTGTATGAGCGGTGTGGTATTTTCAAGGTATAAAGAAATTAAATAAAGCTTTTAATGTAAAAAATATAGGGTAATTCCACTAAATGGAAAATCGCTGTCCTAAGCTAATTTTTCGTTGTAAAACTTGAATATTTCTCAGTTTATTGTATCAATAACGACATAGTATTACGTATTCTTGGAACGCAACTGCTTAGTCAGCAATTTAATAATATACCTAATATTTGAGAAAATGAACCTCAAAAAACAGTCCCCTGTGCATCCCTTTTCCAGAATTACAAATCTTGCAGCAAAAAAAGAAATATTTATAATATTTCTTTTTTTGCTGTTGATAAGTGAATAAAAAATATCCAAATACATTAAACATAACAATAAACATCTTTATACTTACATGATAACAATTATTATATTTTTACTATTTAAATTAAATCAAAATATCTATGTGCGAATGCTGTTCTCAAATAATTATTGAAACAGCCCCCTGTTAAAATTTGAATACCGCGCTGAAGTCAAATTTTGTTTTGGCGCGATGCATTTAGATCATGATACACAAAGCAATCGTTGTGAATTTCGTTTGGTTGTGGAGCTAAGCGGGAAGCTGCCATTTTTTTAGTGCTATGACAGCATCTGTAGGTGAACTACACGTCTTGACCGTTACGGAAACAGTCCCCTGGCTAGCTTATTTTATACTATTTTAAGAGTTATAATTATGACAATTTGTTAAAAAGAACAGTCCCCTCTCATTTTACTTTACTTTGTTTTACTTTGTTGTACATTTTACTTTGTTTTATTAAGTATTCATGTAAAAAAAACAGTCCCCTCTCATTTTATACAAAAACTTAAATTGTGTAGGACTCACAACAGTGCTATATCGTTTAAGAGACTTCAAAAACCCAAAAATCAATCTCTTTTACTAATAAACACTCGTCTAGCACTTATTTCATCAGAAAATATGAAGACAATTTTTTATGAAAATGATGATAATATTTGTAAATTTTTTTAAGAATTACAAAGAAAAATAAAAACTGATTACTTAAACATAAACAAAAATCCTTGTTTTTTGTGCAGAAAAACAGTCCCCTGTCACGGTTTTGTATAAAATCATCCATAACTCAAAAACCAATAGGAAAATGTGTGGGCTTTTTTAAGGTATATATTTATTTTAGTATTAGCTTTCATTTTGTTAACAAACAATCTCATTATTTCATAAAATTTGCTTAAGACAGTCTTGTATGGACGATTTTCCAAATAGCAGAGAAACACCCATATATGTTTATTGCAGTTTGTTTGTGTACATCTATACTAATATTATAAAGAAGTAAAGTTTGTGTGTTTGTATATTTGTTAAATTGTAAGGGGTAATCTCGGGATCTACTGAACCGATTTGAAAAATTCTTGCACCGTTGGGAAGCTACACTATCCCCGGGTGACATAGGCTAATTTTTATCTCTGTATTCCCACGGGAACGGGAACTACGCGGGTGAAACCGCGTGACGTCAGCTAGTACATACTTAATAACATTTTCATTGGCCTTCGAATAAAACATTTTTTTTAGACTTTTGCCTTTTTGTTATTTTTGACATATTTTCTATTTATATATTTTCATTCGTATTTTCACTGTACTTATAGATTTTTTACCAGTACATAAAACACATTTTAATTTGCTTCTAATAAACAATAATAATTAGTTTTGTTTATACTTAAATTATTAATTATTGTAATATAATTAAATCTTTTAATTTCATCGGCTACAACGCACGCCGCTGCAAAGTTATGTCGTACAGCCGTACGGTACGCGGGGGCGGGGCCTCGCGTCGTCTTTGCCAAACGTCACACATAAATGGCGTCGGGCGCGGACATGGCGCGGGCCAAAGAAAACTGTTTTAAATAATGTTCTAAGTTGACTTACCGACATATTTTTAACTTATAGGCGATATGATAGGTGATATGAAATGTTAGATTTTTTTTATTGTGCTTTGTGTCGTAGTTCACGCAACCCTATCTTGGCATTTTTTCTTTTTAAAAATTTACACGACCGCACCCGAAGGGTGCCGATCGTGGACTAGTTTACTTCGGTTTAAGAAAGACCGTTTTAGGACCAAGTTCGAGGTGTCATTGTAACCCGTCGGGGCTGCGGGTTGTTCGCAAGAGATACCACGGCCTCGACATGAAGGGCTAAGAAGGAACATGGGTGGTTTTTAGTCAGTAGAAGTCTGACACTCCCTTTCGCTCTGCCCAAGAGCGGGAGGGGTTATATGATGATTTTTCACCCACCATAAAAAAAGGCGTCATTGTAACATGCGGTCCGCCCAGTCCTTACGCGCATTATACATATGTATAAGTCAATGAAATAAACTGTTTTTTTTTTATAAATTTGTTGTTATTTTATTAGTAAGTGAACATATATTTGAAATTTAATCAATATACACCTAATACCTTCTATAAGTTTTTTTATTATTTTTATTCCAGTGATTTTGCAGAAGAGCGAAAAAAAAAAAAAAGATGCAAGAAACAAGAAAGAAACACAAGAAAAACATGGCCCGGTTAACTGTTGAGGAAAGGGCACGGCTTCAGGGGATACGGGACAGGAAGGAGGTTGGGCAGTTTTTGATGCCTGACGCTCCTCCCAACAAAAAGCGGAGGTTAAAAATTATTTCGAAAATAATATTCTACTAATAATAAATTTTACGGTCACAAATAAATATTTTATTTATTTCTGTATTTCCAGAAGTGATTCGCCCGTTAGAGTGCCGTGCCCTTTGATACCGGGCACTCCAGAAGTGCCGCCCCGACGTATTCCTCAAGCGTGGGAATTGAAGAAGTCAGGTGTGTAAATTGTCTGCTGGATATCGTTAGCCATATTAACTGATCCAACCTAACATATTTTATTACTTTCTGTCTAGCGCTGGATGGAAGCGGGCTTTCCAAGGTGGTGTTAAAAAAAATTGCAGCCACGCCTGCGCCGCCTCCCTCGATGACGCCCGCGCCACCTCCCTCGATGTAAGTTTGAACTTAATCTCTGTCCTAAAGACACAAAAACATTCAAAAGAAATCCAAATGTTATATGTTATTTCACAGGGAACATCAGTTAATTACCCCGTCCACAACGGTAATTTTAAAGGAAGAGGTGGATGAATTACCTGTGGTGAACGCAAGTATTGAGCTGATTGGGTTCTCGCCGAGCACGTCGTTCTCTGCAGAGTGTTCCACACTAGAGAATTTCTCGCCAGGTTCATCGACCTCAAGATCAGGTATTTTTTATGTTTATTTCTCGTTTGTGATGATAATCTGGATGAGGGATTCAAAGCAGCTGATAGTTAAATATAGGCTCATAATAATATGATTTTGTTTTAGAACCTTCGATTTGCGAAGCGGAACTGGGGGACGAAATTCTGCTGTTGGAATGCTCTGCGAGTCCGAATCCTGGCAGCGATGTCGAGGATGAGGATGCCGTGGACGGTGAACTCCCTCGCAGGAGGCACGCTGGAGAGTTCGCCGTGGAAGAGTTGCCCAGCGAACTCTGCGAGGTGTTAGGGTCCATCGACACGCAGGACGATCGTGCTCTGCGAGAGGCCAGTCAGGAGGAATTGCTGCAATTTGATTGGTCTCACACTCCCCAGGTTTTTACTGGGGAGCGGGAAAAATTTACCGGACCAGCAGGGCCAACTTTTCCGGTGAAGGATATGTCTCCGTTCCAAATCTTTACTAAGATTTGGGATGAAGACATATTCAACCTTATTGTTACTGAGACCAATAAATATGCAGCAAACCTCATGTCCTCATCACTGCCTCAACATTCCCGCATGAGGAAGTGGGTGCCAATAACGCCACAAGAATTGTGGTTGTTTTTTGGCATCCTGATGCTGGAAAGCATTTGTCCAATCCCTGTGGAGAAGCAATATTGGTTTCCATGTTTGCCTTATTTAAACGTGGGCAAATTCGGCGACTTTATGTCGTATTCTAGGTTTTGTCTCATAAAGCGTTGTCTACATTTTGTAGACAACGCCTTGTGTGCCAGAGGTGTCCCGTCCAAGTTGAAAAAAATTAAACCGATTATTGATCACCTGAACAACAAATTTAGCTCTTTATACCTACCTGAGCAGGAAATAGCTATTGACGAGTCGCTGTTGTTGTGGAAAGGCAGACTGTCATTTGCACAACTGATAGCGACGAAAGCTGCTCAGGTAGGTATAAAGAGCTATGAGCTTTGCGAGTCCAAGACGGGATATCTCTGGCACATGATAATTTATACCGGGAAACAAGAACGGCATAATGTCGAGGCCGAGGCAAACGAAAACCCGGCTGAGCCTGAGGGTGCGACATCTAGGATTGTTTTAAAGTTAGTCCGTCCATTACTTAATAAAGGTCATACTCTAGTAATGGACAACTTCTATAACAGTCCTTTGCTGACCCGCACCCTCAAGGCTCAGAAGACTGATGTAATGGGGACCCTGCGTCTGAACCGGGAATTCGTGCCTGAGAGTTTGCGACTCAAAAATAAGGCAAACATGCGGACTGGTGAAGTGGCGTTTAGCCAGACACGGGACATGACAATTACGGTGTGGAAGGACTCGAATGTGGTATCCCTCATCTCCACATACCACAAAGTAGAGGTCGGCGGAAAAGAGAAATTTGGGTATTATCGGTATAAACCAAAAGTTGTATTAGATTACAACCTTTCTATGGGAGGCGTTGACAAAAAGGACCAACTTTTGCAGGCGTTTCCCATAGAAAGGATTCGTACTTTAATTTGGTATAAAAAGCTTTTCCGCCGGCTACTCAACGTGTCCGTCCACAACGCCTTTGTCATATCGTCGAAGTCGGGGTCAAACAAAATGGCGCAGCGGCAGTTCCGAGTTTTATTAGCGGACGAAATCATACAAAGATTTCGCCCGCCAAAAATAGCAACCCCGCGTCCCGCAACCAGCCACTTCCCAGCGAAAACCAATGTCCGGAAGTCACGTTGCAAGTGGTGCGCACTTAAAAAAGTTGATGCTTGCACAGCTTATAAGTGCGACACTTGCAACGTGAACCTCTGTATAATCGGTTGCTTTAAAGATTATCACATTTCTGGGGGACTGAAACAGTGATAATCTTTAAAACAACAATTTTTTTTTCTCGACTGCCAAAGTAGAAACATATTTTTGAAATAATCGTTCAAAACCCTTTAATTTGATACCAAACTCGATAGGCTCTGTTTTTTTTAACTCGCTATGACGCCTGAATTCTGCCATTTTGATTTTCATTTTACTTAATTAACTGACCCAGTTAAATTTATCAAAATCTTCTCATCTTTTTAGCCTATATAGACGGTAATAACGAATATTACCTACAAACATTCGAAAAACATTACCCTCTTTTTTTTGGCAGTCGGGTAATAAAATCATAACATTTTATGTCATTCTTTGAAACAGGGATTGGGACCTATTTATTTTTATTTGTTTTTATCACAAAATTTATTATTTATACGTATAAATAATAAATTTTACACCCGGATGTGCACTTCATTTGTAACCCCGGCTTTATGGCACACGTGTTTCGTCCATTCTTCCGATTTGTGTTGTTACTTTACGTATTTTTTTTCGATGGCTATTGAATAACAAGTGTGATACATCATTGAAAAGAGTATTTCTTGTAGAAAACAGTAACATCTAATGTATTTTGTTTACTCAAACTTCACTGACCAAAAATAGACAAGTCGAGTGCGTTTTTACGTAAGTGGGAATTCCTTCATTCAATTCCATATTTTACTGTATTATATAAACCTATCAGCATAATAGTTAGATGTAAGTTACATTATTAAATTCTCTTTCAGACAGTACTAATATTTTTAATTTACATGAAAGAGTATAGTTGTAATAAATAATGTAATTTAAGTGATTCACCGTCGGCAACAAAACCTGGCTGGCTAAGGCCTGTAAATAAATATTTTTATACGATCAAGTGTTTTTTTTATTTTATCGTACGTAAATAGAACCCTTCCAACATTAAAAGCCATAAAATATATGTGTTACCGAATTACTTTTTAAAATAATCTTTGTAAAAGTGCACAGTCATATTGTTTTATTTCAACTGTCAATGTTTATCGCTAAGTATAATAAATTAGAAACGAAATACTAACAAACACTTGACACCACTTGAAAGAGTCTTATGTCCATTTTTATTCGGTGCTAATTAAACCGGCTTCTTTTTAATAGCATTATTCGCCTCGAAAAATCTACGTTGCCTTCTAAATGACTAAGTCAGCCACAATTATCGAGCGTTTAAATATTACTATCTTAGCCACTAGTTATCTTTTATGTGAGCCACTCTAAATATAATTTAGCATGGTGGTTATTTTTTAGCATCTAAATTTGTAACATGCATTCAAACGTGTACACTTCTAAACTATTTACATTAGTCATCAGAAAAGATATTCTATAGCTTCTAAGTTTTTTACTCAGTATGTTTTAAATGTAACTCATCTCCTTTTAATTCATCGTCTAATTTTTTCTAAAATTGTCATCAAAAGTAAGTAATGGTCAGTAATAGTACGTAGAAACTACTGTCGTGACATCGAAAGGCTTAAATATCGAAGTTCAGAGTATCAAATGACCTAAATATCGAAGTTCCGAGTATCTAATGACCTAAATATCGAAGTTCCGAGTATCTAATGACCTAAATATCGAAGTTCGGAGTATCTAATGACCTAAATATCGAAGTTCAAAGTATCAAATGTCCTAAACACGTTGTGGTGCAAAAGTTATCGAAAGAATCGCTGCAAAACGGCACGGTTGGCGCAGTGGCTCAAGCAATGGACTGCTGCGCTGCGTGTCACGGGTTCGATCCCCGCACGGAACAAATATTTGTAAGGGTGTATGTGAGTTTAAATGTTCTTGAACGCACCCACGATACAGGAGAAATTCCTAGTGTGGGGCAACGTTTTTTTAAAAAAAAAAAAAAACTATTTTTATCGGATAATTAGAAAGTGGTGAAAACATTTCTGCGAGCAACTCGGAAGTAGCGCTCGCCAGCCGTTGCCGCGGCAACGCTCGCTCGGCTCGCGCGCTTTGGTTTTAACCTAACCTAACCCATTTCCCTCAGTTTACAATAAATACGAATCATACAATCTGCCTGTGACTAGTCAATTAGTCAATGGTAAAAATATTTCTGTAACTAGTATGTATTTTGAACGCAAATATAATAATCTAAACTGTACCTATTAAAAGTTGACATTTTGAACTTGGGCCAACAATTTTAGGTACCTATTTTCATGCTTAACATTCAAATATAAGGTGTAAAAGTACCCTAAACGCAAACGAAGGTCACTTGTACTCCCCACCACTGCGATCATTTTTTTGTTCTAGACCATACCAGACCTGGGAACCTCCTAGTTACGGAGATATTGGGGGTCAAAGTTCCAATTTTTTTTACAGCTGGTTTTGTAAATACTAGTTTTTCAGGTTTTAATAGGGAAGAATGGAAAAAGAAAACGTGATGCGCCGACCCCAAATGGAATGGGATAAGGGCAGGAAGATGATGACATTAGGGACTAAGTCTGTTTCAAAACTAATTTCTACTTGTGTTTACTCGCCTCATCGAAAACAAACTATTCCAAAAATCAGTGACCTTTATCGAAAATACGAATAGGTTGGGAATTGCCAACGTTAGTAGATTCGAGAACAAGACAAACGAATAGAAATGAGGATGAGAGAATTTTGATGAAGTAGGGTTTAAAAGTTAAATACAATCGGAAATATAAATTGAGGATTCGAACTCATTTATTTGTGTTTGAAACTCCAAAATTGTTCCTGAAACTCGATAAGCTTTACTTGAAATATTCAAGAAAAATATGCTATAATACAAAAAGAATAATCAGCCTACAATGTTCCCACTGCTGCACTGGTCGAACACAAGCCTCCTCTCTATGAAAGAGCGTGGGCCATAACCCACCACGTGTTTAATTATATAGGGTGTAAAAGTACCCTTAACGCAAATGAAGGGTACTTGTTCTCCCCACTACTGCGATCATTTTTTTGTTCTAGACCATACCTGGGAACCTCCTAGTTACGGAGATATTGGGGGTCAAAGTTCCAAATTTTTCACAGCTGTTTTTGTAAATACTAGTATTTCAGGTTTTAACTTTACTTAAATTACCTCCATGACCCGTTTACTATCCAAAGCATCCACTAGCACAATGTTTTAAGAGTGCTACATTGAGTTTTACCGTAAAATGTGATTTTTGACCCCAAAAACAAGTCATTTCCCAGCAAAAATTTTTGCGTAGGGGTACTTAGTTTGATGTACAGAATGCTTGGTTGACGGATGCGTGAAGGGTTCGTTTACACCCTGTATAGGTATATAGGGTGTAAAAGTACCCTTAACGCAAACGAAAAGCACTTATTCTCCCCACCACTGCGATCATTTTTTGTTTTAGACCATACTTGGGAACCTCCTATTTGCGGAGATATTGGGGATCAGAGTTCCAAATTTTTCACAGCTGTTTTTGTAAATATTAGTTTTTCAGGTTATAGCTTTACTTAAATTACCTCCATGACCCGTTTACTATTCAAGGCATCCGGGCGAGTGCTTTGAGGAAGCGGGCCGCCCACTACCTGAACGCGCCCCAAAAGGTGATGGCCGTAAGGCTAGTCCGTGGGTACCGCACGATCTCCCGCGAGGCGGCGAACCTCCTTGCCGGATTGCCGCCGTGGGATCTGGAGGCGATAGTCCTCGCGCGCCTGCATGAATGGCGCGCTGAGGCGCTGCACCGGGGGGTCACTCCGTTGCCGCGGCAAATTGCTGCGCAGCGGACAGACCTCCGGTGCGATCTCATGGCGGCATGGAGACAGCGACTGTCGCAACCCCGTGCAGGGCACGCCACGATAGTGGCGGTAAGTCCCCTCTTTGAGGAGTGGCTGGAGAGGCGCCACGGCGCCCTCACCTTCCGTCTGACGCAGGTACTCACCGGACACGGTTGTTTCGGGAGGTACCTGCACCGAATCAGGCGGGAGGAAACGCCCGGTTGTCACCATTGTGAGGATCGGCCGGAGGACACGGTGGAGCACACCGTGGAGGTGTGTCCCGCTTGGGCAGAGCCCCGCCGTGTTCTCGTAGCGGCGATCGGCGGCGGCGACCTCTCGCGTCCGGCCCTGGTGCAAGCCATGGTCCGGGGCGAGGAGGAATGGGACGCCGTCGCCTCCTTCTGCGAAGCAGTGATGCTAGCGAAGGAGGTGGCGCAACGTGAGAGGGAGAGAACCTCTCGTCCCAGCCGCCGCGGGAGGCGATCCGGGCGTCGGGGGCCACGTGATGGCTTCCGGCCACCGTAGACGCGGGCCTGTGGACGGTGAGTGATGGGTAAGCTCGCCGTCCGTCCGTCTAATGACGACGACAGGCCGTGTCGACGGCGCGTTCGTGTTCCACGCGCGCCTCAAAGAGATGTCAGCAACATGGAAGGGGCCCGCAAGGGCCGACGCCTGTCGAGGCTGCGGGATGTCCGCAAGGGATACCGAGGCCTGGACATGAAGGGCGAAGAAGGAACATGGGTGGTTTTTAGTCAGTAGAAGTCTGACACTCCCTTTCGCTCTGCCCAAGAGCGGAAGCGGGTTATTTGATGATTTCCCACCCCCCCAAAAAAAAAAAAAAAAAAAAGGCATCCAATAGCACAATGTTTTAAGAGTGCTACATTGAGTTTTACCGTAAAATGTGATTTTTGACCCAAAAAAAAAATCGTTTACCAGCAAAAATTTTTGCGTAGGGGTACTTAGTTTGATGTACAGAATGCTTGGTTAACGGCTGTGTGATGGGTTGCTTTACATCCTGTATGTACCCGAAACAATTGCAATAAAATATGAAAATAAATAGGTACACGTGACTAACCCGTCAGTAGGTATATGAATCGAATGGCGCTCTCTGATTGGTGCAAATTACTGGTCGCTGTCGTCCCACGCTTGCAGTTGCTATTTTCATGATAAAAGAATATGATGTATTATTTTTTATGCTAAGTTATAATAAATTATATTGTCTATGGTCGCTTGAATTGTATTTTTTGAGGACCTAATGTTACAGCTTAGATTATAATCTAAGTGTTGCAGCTATAAAACGTAAAATGGTGATGAGATATAAATTCCGTGGCTAAGTTAGTAAATTAGGTAGCTATGTACCTATAAATAAGAAGGACAAGTTACGATAATTGATGAGTTATTTGATGCTTTCTGTAAGATATTTAGTAAGCATTGTAAAAAAGACGAATTGGCTTATTAGAGGCTTTATCATTTTCTCGTCGTTTAGTTATTAAATAAGAAGTTTGATCACGTGGCCAATAAAAAAATTGTGGCTCGATTTATTATTTCCCTTTTTTATTCGAACTCTGAGCACTTATTCATGACGTAATCGTGATCGGTGGGGAACATATCTAGCGGTTGTGCATTTGTACTATTTTAAATAGACAAGGACAACAAGGAGATGAGAGAAAAAATGATAGTAAAGTCCCACAAACTAGGTACCAGGAGAACAGAAACATTATGAGGTACCTATTGGAAATTGGATTCTTAAAATCAAATTTATACGCCTTTCTAATAAGTACCATACATTTTTTTTTTTGGTACAATACAATACCTCCTTTATATTTCTGGCCTGAACGCGTAGCATGCCACCGTAGAAACGACTTTTGTCGACGGAAGAATCGACAAAATTACAGATTGTAGCAAAATTTCATGTCAAATTGGAATATGGAAAAGTTTTGTCTAATCTTGGAAGAATAGAGATGAATCGCCATACTACGCGTGCTGGTACTTTGTGAGACACGCACCCTAGCAAAATGTTGTGCTCTAGAGAGTTGAGACTATAAAAAATAATTAGTGTCATGAGGCGCAATTTGTTTACTAATAGCAAAAATTGTGTGAATAGTAGTTGTAAAGTTATTTGAGAAAACAACATTTTGCTGGGGTAATGTTTGAATAAAGTAAACCATAGCACACACACATTGTCTCAACTCTCTAGAGCACAACATTTTGCTGGGGTAGTGCACACGACTTCACTGTCCTTGTTTCTCATCTCCAACAAAAAAATGCATGGTTTTAGAAAGGCATATTATAGATTTCATTTTAAGATTCCAATATCTCCTAATGTTTCTGTTCTCCTGGTAGTTTAGGACTTGACTGAAATTCTCCTGTACCGTAGAAGCGTTTACAAACTTAAACTCACAGAAACGAACTGTTTTTTTTTTGTTTTCTGGGATATGTTTTATTATACACCCTATCACTAACAGCTACCGCCCCGTAGGTGCTCAAAAGGGAATAGAGTTGATTTTTTTTATTGTTCCCATTAGACCACCAGGTCAAAATATTGTGTTCTTTTTATCGTGTGGGCAGTAGGTAAGGTCTGACGACCCCTTACACCCACGCACGCATGCACACGTACGCATGTATGTACGGGGGCACGTGCCCCCCCCCCCCCCCGACGGTGATGGAATTTCATACTTATAGCCAAATCGAATTATCAGAGCAACATAATAATAATATTTTTTATAAATAAACAGAAAGAAAGATTTTTTCTGGGGGGCACAATATGTAGTCTTGTCAACAAATGCTTATTAGTAAAAAAAAAATCTCCAGCTCCAAAAAATATGAATAATAAAAAAATTTACTAATAAGCTCTTCTTGACTAGACTACCATGTGCCCCCCCCCCAGAAATAAATCTTGGATCCGCCGCTGGTCCCCAGCCTTTATGACATAGGTACCATCCAGACATTGTCATGCCTTCATCATTGATGATCATATTATTTTGGGGTCAGATGCCGTGAGAGTCAAAATGGCGGGTGTACACAAAGCAAACCTATTAAGTATACATCACGCACACAAGCTATTGAGTTAACACTTTGCATGTGTGAAGTCATAGTTATGCCACACAGGGCCGTCTTAAGTCTATTCTGCGCCGGGGTGCGGGACTCAGCCTGCGCCCTCGTTTTTTTTTTACACTGCGGCGTGGCACGCGACCGACGACACACTGCAGTATGAAAAGGGTCCTAGTCAACCACGAAAACACAATACACGTAATTTTGATTATTTATTTCTTTATTACTCTAAAAAACAAAATTAAACTTAAAACTTCGATTACTAAATATCTATTTATTACATGTACATACACATACATTAAACAAACTCAATTTTTCTTGCTTTTGAGTTGGCAAAGATTTTAATTAAATCATTTATTTTTATAACAATTTTGGATTCTATACTTATAATGGCTAAGTTTGTCAGTCTGTCTTGGGTCATGGTTGAACGAAGATAATTTTTAATTAATTTTAATTTTGAAAAGGATCTTTCACCTTCTGCTACTGTAACAGGCAGTGTTAAATATATACGCAGAGCTGTTGAGATATTATGAAATGAGGAAATTAAATTATTAGAATATAAATAGCTTAAAATATCAGTGGGAGTACTTGTTGATGCATTGGGAAAAAATATTGGCAACAATTCTAATTCATTATACAAATCCTCCCCGTCAATATCAAATCTATTTTTAAATGTTAGTTTTTCTTGGAGCCGATAACACTGAGATTTTTTTCATACATCTCTAATTTATTCCAGCATTCAATGTTTTGGAAGAGTGAAAAAACTGAATTGTGTTCCGCGTGTGTCTAATTCTTCAGCAACTAATTTTGCATCAGATAACAACTGTTCAAATGCGCTATCGGTGCGGTATTTCTCCAAATCTTTTTTAACCAGATTAATCATTTTGGTAGCTTCTGAAATAATTACGTCCGATTTTTGCAAATTTTTGCTTACAATATTAATCTTTAGTAAAATATTGTACCATATAACTACTGAACATATCTATACTAATATTATAAAGAAGTAAAGTTTGTGTGTTTGTATATTTGTTAAATTGTAAGGGGTAATCTCGGGATCTACTGAACCGATTTTAAAAATTATTTCACCAATAGAAAGGGTGCCGCGCCGCGCGCCCATTTCAAACTTACACTCTATTGACTTAGAGATCATTTTGCTTCAAGTGCGGGCAACCGGGCGGCAACGTGTCAAACGTACATACATACACTCTCATTGGATTAGAGATTATGCCGCGCGCGTGTTGTATTAAATAAAATTATTATTTGTGTAGTGTAGTAATGCGGTATGACAAGCGCCGAAAGCGAAATAAAAGTATAAAAAATATTATTGTTGATGACAATTTTTTTTTTACTTGTGCATACATATTTGTCGTAAGTAACAAGTATTTAAAACTGTGCAATGGCGTTAAGTTCAATGAAATATTCAAAAATTCAGCGCTCGAAAGGCGCCCCCGGGCGCTCCGCGCCCGGGTGCACCGCACCCCTTGCACCCCCTGGTAAAGACGGCCCTGATGCCACACAAACGCTAATTAAAGCGAGCGAGCTCGGTTTTTATTAGTGTGCGTGCGGCTTATATATAATACCATAAGTATACCAATATATAGTAATCATTCATTTGACAATGAATCAGATGTAATATTTCGCAAGTGTAACTATAGCAATCTTGGCACAATAGTTATCACCTTTTGTTACCGAACGAGGAGGCGTAAGATCAAACCTCGGGTGCGGCTTTTCTTTTTGTATTCATTATTTTTAACCGAATTTATGTTAAAACATTATTTATAGTAGAATCTATAACGATTCAATCCTGTTCATGGATGAGTTATGAAGTTTGCAACGTTTGAGAACCACGGCACTCTCAGTCCATTTTATTTTGGCTGCTTATAAACTAACTACCGACAATTTGAAAATAATATTGTTTTCGAACACCTTCATTTATAAAAAATGAGCATTCTTAGTGGTCAATCTATGATTATTTGCATTACTTAGTCTATTGCTAGCACAGAATTACTCTAAATATATTCGTTTGTAATTTATTTCTGTGCATCCAAACATGCATCATTTAAGGGTCCTCTCTCGAAAAAGCTTAAAAACAGCGTGCAGATGAAGCGGTTTTTCACCGGCACTTACAGAGAAATTACATCTGAGAAATTTTTTTAGTAATCTACATGATATGACACGTAATTTGGTTTAGCCACAATTTTTGTATCGGTATCACATAATAAGAAAAAAAATCCACAAAATCACCTCCAAATCGTTGAATGGAACCATTTTACTCCTTCATTTTTTAACAAAATAATATAAAAAAAATATCTACTGCTTTGAAATACAAAGGAAAATAATTTGGTTTTCTTACTTTTTAAAAACATGTATTATTTTAATTATAATAAATGAAAAACGCGTCCGTTTAGAGTCCGTATCTACGACCGAGAGAGGTAGTTTGTATGCACAAGGTCATTGGCGTGAATACAAGCCTTAATAACATTAAAAAAGACAGAAATCGTTTTTTTCCATGAGCAAAACGTATCTATAAGTGATTGCAAGGCGCTTAATGATACCGGTAAGTAACAGATACTATACCTACTTCAACTTAACT
Source organism: Diarsia brunnea (assembly GCA_949774965.1). Lineage (NCBI taxonomy): Eukaryota > Metazoa > Arthropoda > Insecta > Lepidoptera > Noctuidae > Diarsia > Diarsia brunnea. Next base: position 2,128,001 of record OX459009.1, read on the forward strand.
AACTCATCTCACCTTTCTGTTTACCTAGGAATAAATAAAATTAACGTAACCTTAGTGCATTAACCATTGTTATAGTATTAGCCCATTTTTGTTTGCTAATGTTTATTTGAACTACTAAAAGTATTTTAACTTGTATTATATTATACGTATATGATTATTGAAGATAAATAATATTAATTTTGTTTATATATAAGTATGTATGTATCATACTCGTAGTTTATATATAGGTTTATATACTTACCTATATATAAACCAAATTAATATTATTTTATCATTTATTATATAGGTATACATATAGGTATGTAAATTAAGTGCATTAACCATTGTTATATTAGCCCATTTTTGTTTGCTCATGTTTATTTAAACCATATCTAAAAGTATTTTAACTTGTATAATACGTATATGATTATTGAAAATAAATAATATTAATTTAGTTTATATATAAGTATGTATGTATCATAGTTTATATATAGGTTTATATACTTACCTATATATAAACCAAATTAATATTATTTTATCATTTATTATACATTATACATAGGTATACATTTAGGTATGTAAATTAAGTGCATTAACCATTGTTATAAGAGCCTCTTTATTGTTTGCTAATATAAATATTTAAAAGTATTTTAGATTGTATAAATGTATATGTAGGTATATAATTATTGTAGGCATATAAATAATATTAATTAGGTATATATGAAAGCATAAATATAATTTTATATTTTTAAGCATAATGTATATATTATTATTTATTATGTAATAACTATTATGATAAGTATTTTAGCAGTAGTATGTATTTTAAATACTGTTTTGTTTTGTATTCACAGAGAAGAACCGTGCAGTTATGGGTCCGCCGATATGCAGATTCTGGAGACGTGGAAAATCTTCGACGTGCTCCAAAACCAAAGTGAATACGTCAGCTCGACACCATGACATCGTGGCAAGGCACAGAGCTAATTCATTTTTGCCAACCCGCGTCACAGCTTTAGCACACGACTTGTGCTTGCAAACGGTGAGAAATCACCTGCGTTCTGCTGATTTACGCTGCAGCAAGCCAGCACGGAAGATATTACTGTCCACTGCGCATCGATAAAGCCGACTACAGTTCGCTAGGTCATATTTTAATTTTGATTGGAAGAACAACGTGGTGATTTTTAGCGACGAAAAAACATTTAAGTCGGATAAGGATGGACGTAAAATATTATGGACAAAAGGTGGTGAAAGGTATAATGAATGTAACCTTCTGGCTTGTAGGACTAGTGGCATTGGCGTTGGATGCGGGTTGCGGGGGGGGGGGGGGGGTGGATTGGATGTCAAACGATTATGAACCTTATTGTTATATTCATAATGTTCATGTTTGTGTGAACAAATGTAAAACTTAGCAATATTTTTATTATTTGTTATACCTACATCTTGCTGTATTCCTCTGTCTTAAACAACAATTCGTATTATTAAAAGTCTGGTGAAGTGATGTTATTGTTATGCAGATAGAAGTTGCCATAATTTCTTACTATCTAACATGTTGATTCACTTCCCGTCTAATTTCATTTTCGATTCAATTTAGACACCACCAACCTACTTTAACAAATTATTTACGTCCATCCTTAACCAACAAAAAAATTGTCTAACTAATAAATAAACATAAAACAAATGATTTTATTGTTTTATTTAATTACCTTTCTACTTTTTTGCTTGAGTGACTTTATTGGAGACAAACAAAAAAATTTTAAAAAACAAAAAGTAAAAAACAGAAATCTAAAATCCTCAGTGGGGATCGAACTCACGGGCATCAAGCGTGGATTAGCTAATATCGCACGCTTACACCACTCTGCCACGGATGGTTTGACTAATGTGTATAAAATGTTGGTCATATTCCTTCACTGTGAACCAGTTTAATGAATGTTTACTCACACAATATGAATGGCAATTACCGATGTGTGCGTGATGAAAAGTCGGCCGGCGCGTAGCGGTAGGCCGGTTTTGAGTTATACGCACATAACGCACACTAATAAAAACAGAGCTCGCTCGTTTTACTTAGTGTGTGTGCCTATAACTATGACTTAACCCACACATCCAAGATGTATCTTAATACGTTGGCCCACTGTACCATAGCGAATCAAATAATACTACTTACCATAAAAATGTACCTAAAATGTACTATTCTGTACCTAGCTCTAAAAAATCTGTACCTCCTTCAGAACGGAGTTATTTCAAAATTAAGATACACCAGCCATATCGATATCAAAATGGCGGGTGTTCTGTAATATTTCATTATTAAACAATTACTCATAAATTATAATCTTACACCAAAAAAATGTACCTATAAAGTACCTCAAGTAAAAACAAAAATCCAATTGATCAGCCGGATAGTTCCTTAGAAATACTACAACCGTGTCTTGTGTTGCAATTTTACACGAAGCGACTGCCTATCTGATCTCCACAACCCAGTTAGTATTGGGTACCTTTTAGAAAGACTGGTTCTCAGAATTCCGGGCCACTGTAACGACTATCGAAGATCAAGAAAGAGAGACATCCAGAACCAGCGTGCTTCCCGAGGCACGGAGAAAACTCGATATGTAATGGGTGGTCAACCTAAGGATCGACCCCAGTCATCATCATCATCATCATCAGCCTATAATGTTCCCACTGCAGGGACTCGGCCTCCTCTCTAGGAGAGGGATGGGCTATAATCCACGACGCGGGCCCAGTGCGGGTTGGTAGATGTCACATGTCTTCGAATTTTTTGGTTCTAAGACCGATGCCGGTTTCCTCACGATGTTTTCCTTCACCGACCCCAGTGGTTGTTATTATTTAATCAAGGCATGAAGGTCAATGTCAAAAAAAAAAAAAAAAAAAAAAAAAAAAAAAAAAAAAAAAAAAAAAAAAAAAAAAAAAAAAATGTCGGTCAATGTGGCGACACCTGGGGGAGGCCTATGTCCAGCAGTGGACGTTTTTTGGCTGAAATGATGAGGATGAAGGTTCGCATTTATCTTAAGAGTCATCATCTTTCTCTTACCCTTATCCCAATTCATTTGGGGTCGGCGCAGCATGTCTTCCTCCTCCATACTTCTGTTTTGTATCATCTCATGAGACACCTTACCATATCATTCTTAACACAGTCCATCGTGTTCATGGCTATAAAATAAAAGTTTACTGAAAATGGTTTACTAGTCTATGAAAGCGTTTTAGGTAAGTTTTATGAACAGACAGATGGGTTTTTCTTTACTAGTAGGTACGTACGTGTTTACTTCAAGTACCTACAGATCATGAAAATCACGAAATAAAAGGGCAATCCCGATAATATTACGGTACTAAAACCTCACACATAAATAAAGTAAAGTGGTCGTTTGTTTTCTTTTACACTAACACATCTGCCTACGCTTCTTAGCACTAATAGTACAACACACGGCTTACATCTGTGGTAACACTGCGTCTATGAGCTGGCCTGACGTAGTACGGAGTTTCAATAGATTATGAGGCCAGGTAACACTGGTTTAGTTACCACTAACATTTGGCCTGCCATACGGTATACGACCCTTCCAATCTCTGGAGAGATGTAAAGATTCTTGCAGAATATGAAGTAAGTGAAGGTTCCTGTAAAAGTACGATTAACAGCCTTTCATGGCGCCTTCGAGAAAAGAAGAGAAACTTGTTTATATGATGGACTAGCTGACGCCAGCGGCTTCACCCGCGTGGATGTCAGTCAAATTATATACTAAAACCTTCCTCGAAAACCACTATCCATTGGTGAAAACAGCATGACAATCGGTGCAGGAGTTTTTGAGTTTATCGCGAACAGACAGACCGACAGACGAAGCGGAGAACTTTGTTTTATAATATGTAGTTAACTATAACTACATAATTATTATAACACGATAAACGCGCGTGATAAGCGTTATCACTATCACTAGATAGTGATAACCACATCACAGAAGTCATCAATTTGTGCTGTTTTTTTCTCAAATAAAATCTGTAGGTACCTACTGTATTTAACTTTGGGTGGATAAAGGTAGCTCAAGCTATTTTTTAGCCTATTGTTTGTCCAACTGCTGTTCAAATGCGGGAGGCATCTGTAGTATTCACGCCAATGACCTTGTGCATACAAACTACCTCTCTCGGTCGTAGATACGGACTCTAAACGGACGCGTTTTTCATTTATTATAATTAAAATAATACATGTTTTTAAAAAGTAAGAAAACCAAATTATTTTCCTTTGTATTTCAAAGCAGTAGATATTTTTTTTATATTATTTTGTTAAAAAATGAAGGAGTAAAATGGTTCCATTCAACGATTTGGAGGTGATTTTGTGGATTTTTTTCTTATTATGTGATACCGATACAAAAATTGTGGCTAAACCAAATTACGTGTCATATCATGTAGATTACTAAAAAAAATTCTCAGATGTAATTTCTCTGTAAGTGCCGGTGAAAAACCGCTTCATCTGCACGCTGTTTTTAAGCTTTTTCGAGAGAGGACCCATCAGCACAATGGTTTTGACCTTTGAGTGCGTTACATTGAGCGATACCGAGAACCCGATTATTTCACACCAAAAAAAATCTGTTTGAAATACAGAATGCTTTGTTGATGGCTTTGTAAAATGTCGTTTTACACCTTGTTTGTAAAGAGAGTTATAACGTTTACTAGGTACCTATGTATTTAGAATGCTACAACTACAGTGATGGGACTTCATTTCATATTCGTTTTAGGGAAGAATAAAACTGGGTGATTGCAAGAGTAAAGCCCGTGATCATGAATTTTCAATCCTCAGCTTAACCCGAGAGTTAATGATCCAACAATGCAAATGAATGTATGATTTCAAGTAGCACGTCACCTTATAAATACCTACGACTTGCAGTTGCGGTTAAACGCAAGCTTATTTTGGTAACAAAAACAAACCCGTAGGTACGAAGATAATTGCGCCTGCCCGTCATATTAATTTTCAGCAGCATTCTTTTATTTAGCAAGCAGTTAATAAAAATTTTATGCTTAGTAAAATCAGGCGTAAAATTTGCGTTTACAGTAAAAGTGAATACCTAGGTATGTATTACAATATAATCTTAATACAGGGTGTAAATCAACCACAGAACAGATAAAAGAGGTTAGAAAGGAAATAGTTCTTGGTTTGTATTAGAACGGGTGTCGCCGCTTGTCTCCCACTCTCTAAATCCACTACAAGCAAGCGGCTAATACATACGCGCATTACGCACACAAATAAACCACACTTACATAAATCGCGAGTTTGCTACTGGTTGTCACACTAGCGCAAACACTGCGTATGACGTACACTCACACACGCGTCTATTTCTCATACATGTTACGGCGACCAAAAGGTCGATAATTTATGTCGATAAAATTACTTTACTTCTGTAACTTTAAGTTTTGCAATATTTTGCTTTAATTTCGGAACGGGATAAAAAAAGAAAAGGTATTTATTTGTCTCACACAGATAAAAAATTAAAGATAAAAAAAGTAAAATCAAAAGTAAACATACGAGAAACTCTTAAAAATAAGACATACATTCAATTAATTACTACATTTAGTACAGCTACATTTAGTAGGTATCCATTCAATTCTACCGGTTGCCTCTAGCCATAGTGTTCTTGTATCTGGATCTGTTGGAAACCTAAAAACAAAATTTAGTTGTGTTATGTTTCCATTATAAATGGCTAACCTCAAAACAAATTTTAGACGAAAACCTAAATTAATAACCCACAATAAACAATAATTGACAGTAATAAACAAAGTTATTTAATCATATTCATAATAATATCATTTGAATACATTCACACATACTAAATATCGACATTGTTTACAACTTGGTACAACACTCTCGAAACGCATAGATTTCGCAGAACTCAAGCTTTGGCTCGTCGTACGCGACGTTCGCAGTGAACGAAATACATCGCGCAATCGCCCACGTAGTACAAGATGGTACCCACGTATTGCAAGCAATGTACATATTTTTTTATCTGCATGCGACAGTATCATTTTTTCTACCAACTACATAATACTATTGTAATAATTACAAATATTACTTGTATTCTAAGGTATTTGGACTTACCGATGATAAGAAATCCTTTCTCGAGGCACCCTACACACCCTGGCTTCTTTTCCGACACACTATAATAGCGCAAGATGGCATAATTCTTTTTTTTCGCGGAGCTTCGTACGCTGTCACAATATGAGCGCGATTGTTGGCCGGTAAATCAAATTTTCGACATATGAGCGTTTGCGACATGAGCGGCGCGCCTGCCCCGCCCACAAGGCCCTTCTAACCTCTTTTATCTGTTCTGTGAAATCAACCCATCACACAGCTGCCAACCAAGCATTCTGTACCTACATCAAACTAGTAGGTATCCCTACGCAAAATTTTTTGCTGGGAGACGACTTTTTTTTTGGGTCAAAAATCACATTTTCTGGAAAAACTCAATGTAGCACTGTCAAAACATTGTGCTAGTGGATGCTTTGAATAGTGAACGGGTCGTGGAGCTAAGTAAAGTTATACCTAAGCTGAAAAACTAGTATTTACAAAAACAGCTGTGAAAAGTTTGGAATTTTGACACCCAATATCTCCGTAACTAGGAGGTTCCCAGGTATGATCTAGAACAAAAAAATGATCGCAGTGGTGGGGAGAACAAGTGCCCTTCGTTTGCGTTAAGGGTACTTTTACACTCTACAATTAAATATAGGGTGTATATACTGCAAGCAATCTTAAAGCACATAATTATAGCAGCGCCCAATAACTGTAGGGATGGTCCGTAACATCACGGTATTGCGTGGTTTTACCAAACCTTTTTTTTTAGGCCATAAAAGGTTTGCCTGCAGGTAAAAGTGTTTTTTTTACTTAACCATTTGCTATCTTAATTCTAAACCTTATCGTATTCAATTGTAAGTAGATAATCATTTGACTCATGTTTAAACTTAAAACCCAAAAATAACTACGTTAAATTTTCCACCCTAACATTATTAGTATAAAGATGCAAATAATTTGTCTTTCTTAGTCAAATACAGGGTACTTGTCAGTCGTGACAAGCACATTGCCACATGCTGTAAATTGTTGACTTGGTTGTTAAATTAAGGGGATCACAGCAGTGGATGACTTTGACGATTTGACCTCTGTACTGGCTTTTGTTTATTTTTCGGCCCCTACCGGCAAACGACTGTACTACAGAAAAACGTAACAAAGAACAGAAATGTGTCGCAGAGTGGTCATCGTATTTGCCTAACATATTTTGTTTCTCTTGGAGTACCTACATCATAATGTATGAATAAAATATTTAATAATAAATTATACACTTTGACTAATGAAGTAATAACCTAGCTTTCATTAGTTATTTCACTGAGCACAGGTACTCCTACGATACATTCTTAAGGTCTGATAAAGACCAGGTAACTGCTTATCGCTTCTCAGTCACGGAAATAGTCAGTATGCTCCAGCTTTCAGCTAACTGAGCACGAATGCTACTACTTGATACATTCTAAAGGTCTGATGATGACCAGCTAAGTGCTAATTGGTTCTCAGTGACGGATATAGCTAGAATGACCTAGCTTTCAAATGTTATCGATTTGAGCACGGATACTACTACATGATGCATTTTGAAGGTCTGATGATGATCAGCTAAGTGCTTATCAATTCTCAGTGACGGATGTAGTTAGAATGACCTAGCTTTCAGATTTTATCTTATTGAGCACGGATGCTACTACATGATACATTTTGAAGGTATGATGATGATCACCTAAGTGCTTATCGGTTTTCAGTGACGGATGTAGTTAGAATGACTTAGCTTTTAGATTTTATCTTATTGAGCACGGATGCTACTACATGATACATTTTGAAGGTCTGATGATGACCAGCTAAGTGCTTATCGGTTCACAGTGACGGATATAGCTAGAATGACCACCATCAGGTAAATGGCACTATCAGTCTCCAAGGCCTCCTTGAGCTCTTTCAAATGAGTCCAAACACGATGGTTTTACGCAGTGCCGTCAATGAGATCCTTTACTTACCTTTGGAGTCCACCATCAGGTAAATGACATTATCAGTCTCCAAGGCGTCCTCGAGGTCTCAACACCATTAAAATAATAAGATACATAACATAACATCACGCCTACTATTAGGTACACCTCTGCCTAACCCTTCGGGGATTACAGGCGTGATGTTATGTAATGTATGTTATTATTTTAATGGTGTTAATTGTTTTATCGCTTTTAATTATTTTGTCTTGAGAATTTCGTTTGATGGAAGATGAAGATCTGGATGACTGATGATGTCTCGCACCTGATGGTAAACTCCAAAGGTGGGTATAGGATCTCATTGACGGTACTGATTAGAACCATCGTGTTTGGACTCATTTGAAAGAGCTCGAGAGGGCCTTGCAGACTGATGATACCAGCTACCTGATGGTAGACTCCGAAGGTGGGTATAGGATCTCATTGACGGCACTGAGTAGAACCATCGTGTGTGGACTCATTTGAAAGAGCTCGAAGAGGCCTTGGAGACTGATGGTGCCATTTACCTGATGGTGGTCATTCTAGCTATATCCATCACTGAGAACCAATTAGCACTTAGCTGGTCATCATCAGACCTTCAAAATGTATCATGTAGTAGCATCCGTGCTCAATAAGATAATAGCAGAAAGCTGTAGCATCATAACTGTATCCGTCACTGAGAACCGATAAGCACTTAGCTGATCATCATCAGACCTTCAAAATGTATCATGTAGTAGCATCCGTACTCAGATCGATAAAATTTGAAAGCTAGGTCATTCTAGCTATATCCGTCACTGAGAACCGATAAGCACTTAGCTGATCATCATCAGACCTTCAAAATGTATCATGTAGTAGCATCCGTGCTCAATAAGATAAAATCTGAAAGCTAAGTCATTCTAACTACATCCGTCACTGAGAACCGATAAGCACTTAGCTGATCATCATCAGACCTTCAAAATGTATCATGTAGTAGCATCCGTGCTCAGATCGAAAAAAATTTAAAGCTATGTCATTCTAGCTATATCCGTCACTGAGAACCAATTAGCACTTAGTTGGTCATCATCAGACCTTCAAAATGTATCATGTAGTAGCATCCGTGCTCAATAAGATAAAAGCAGAAAGCTGTGGCATCATAACTGTATCCGTCACTGAGAACCGATAAGTCATGTCAAGTCAGTCAAGACATCATCAGTCATCTAGATCTCCATCTTCCATCAAACGAAAATCTCAAGACAAAATAGTTAGATAACATAACATCACGCCTGTAATCCCCGAAGGGTTAGGCAGAGGTGTACCTAACAGTACACCCACATTTCGCCAGTTATGTTTAAGTCCCATATAATAGGGGCGAGCCTATTGCCATCAACCGGGCACAAATCCAAACTCCGTGGCTGTTACTTATAATTTCCTGATGGAAAAACCCAATAACACTTTGCCCGACCCGGGAATCGAACCCAGGACCTCATGCTCAGCATCGTACTTACGACCACTAGACCAACGAGGCAGTCCAAAATTAAAATAATATCATAGATATATCTTTATACCAAAATATCTACTAAGAAACGTGGGTAATTTACCAATAGTTTTGGAGAGCTCGGCCACGCGTCACTTAACGTTTATTAGGCATAGTCAGCTTAGTCTATGATAGGTGCAAACAACAAAACGAAATTACAAACTACTTTAAATATATTTACAAACTTATTTTCCGTTCTTATTTTACGAAATATTGATAACTATACAATTTACAATATGTTTTAATTCAGAAAACATTAAAAACGTGAACTTTTGAATTTTATTTGTGAAGTAATGACATGCGTGCAGTCCACCCGTGACAACAGTCATCGAGACACTGGCGCAGCGCGTTCCGAGTATGCGCGACGGGTCTCGCGCCGCATTTACCTCAAAATGTCGGGAATTAATTTATTATTTTAAAATTTTATTACAAATCAGAGAAAATAAACAATACGGATTGATAAATACATCACTACGTATTTTTGGGTATAAAATTTATACCGAACTATTCAGCCGTTACAGAGACAAAATTCGATTTAGGTTAAGACATACTACGATTTTTTATTATATAATGTGAAGGTTTATTAAAATTTTAAACAATACGAATTATTTGTGATGACTTTAAGTATAACATATATTTTTTATATGGAAATCGTACGGAAGGATTCCTCAACAAATTTCTTTAAACATACGTCGTTTTTGGGATTTTAGCAACGCAACGGCCTTAAGTGGGTGACCAAGTGAACTGGTTACTGAAGGTTTCTGTCACGACTTTGTCATACATATTATTACCTAGGTGCTTGCTTTGATATTCATATATTATATTATATTGATGGTAGGTATCATCAAAGTAATATAAGATAATAATTATATAAATCAATAATATAAATTATAAGAGTTGAGGTCAAACCCGTGCAGGGTTAGCCTTGCATGTATAACTCTTATAATAGGCACAAATACTGTTTTAAAATAGGTGATCAATGTGATTATACAAAAATTGCTTTGTAGACAACATATTCTGATAAGTACCTACTTAACACAATTGTCATTATAATTTTATTTATTTAAACTCTATGTACGACAGTGGTACAAAGACGGACTTAATGCCACTAGGCATTCTCTATAAGTCAAATAGGACAGCATTGTGTAAGGTAGTACAAAAAACCAACAGTATAAATATCATTTATTTAACAAAATACTCTGAAATACTACTGTAGAGGAAAATCTGCGCAATGCAACGAATATTGTTCAATTAACAAAATAAATGAAGTTCGTAATTTTTGCCGGTGGGGAATCCCAACGCGCTAACGTTTATTAGTCAGTCTAGTCAAATCTATTTATTTTTACTAAGTATAAGCAGCATGACCTTAAATAAAAAAGATCGATGATGACCCCAAAACCGTGTACGAAAACAGATTTCACGCCCCCACACAAAAATATGCCGTCAATGGACATGTTAAAACCTATTAATAAATAATTTAGCGACGCCCCCATTCACGCCACTTATTTTTGGCACGATACTCCACAATAACTTAATTATTTTTACTCCCCACGTGTCCGAAATTGACCCATACAATGTCTTCACACTTTACCATGGTGATGGCATGACGTGACCAATAAAGACTTGGTCAGACAGACGCGTCCTAGGTGCGTGAAATATAACTGACGTGTTTCGAGTGCACACTGCCTGCGGCTGCAATACTGCGCAGCGTGTTGTGTTACATCTTTAAACTTCTATAGTGATGCGTATGTATTTTACCGACAAAAAACCTTACTCCCAAACCATAACCTCGGGCGATGCCAAGCGTTAACCACGAATTTTGTTCGATTATTGATGTTAGTGCTTAAAAAACAATGGAATACATTTAGTAGCTTTTTTTTTAAGTTTCTCTTGAAATCCTGTTCTCAGTTTCCAGGTTAAACCCCGTTTATTAATAATTTTTTAAGGCATGATTATCCCGCTGCAACACGAGATCATAAATGCTTGGCTGCTTCATAATGAACAAGCAAATTAATTGAATGGGTAGGTGAATAGATAAAGTAACTTTTTAACTTAACATTACTTCACGCCTATATTCCCCGAAGGGTTAAGCAGAGATGCGCATAATAGATACACTTGTCCGCCAGTTACGTTTAAGTCCTATGTATTAGGGGGCGAGCCTACTGCCACCAACAGGGTGAACAGGGCATACCTAAATCAAAAGGCTTCTACTGAGAAATTTCTGATGAATAAACCCAACACAAGCCCGACCCGGGAACCGAACCCTAAACAAGCAGTTGCGAACACGAGACAAACGGCAATCCAGTCCGGTCCAGTAACTATTGAAAGCCGATACATGTTTATAACATCTTCTGAAATGCTATCTGTCGCGTTTTACGTTATTAATTATCACTCTATGAACAAAAAAAAAAATTAAATGAAAATTTAACACGGTTAGCAGATCTGAACAACATTCGAGTGTCATAATTGGTATGTAATATTAACGCCGGTAGCTCTTCACCATTTCATTTCATGTATTCATAAAACAATACATATATACATTGTGTTGAAGTTATACAGGCAGTTTTCATTGATGAAATCCGCTTTTAATCGTCTACAGAAAAGTTTATTATAATAATACACAAGAGACTTGTTAATTTACTAAATTTGAAAAAACTGTGTATTACTTCATGAAAGTGTCATCTCCTATCCTTCCTTCCTACTAATATTATAAATGTGAAAGTTTGTGAGAATGGATGTGTGGATGTTTGTTACTCTTTCACGCATAAACGGCTGGACCGATTTGGTTGAAATTTGGTAGAAAATGTAGATAGGTTATACCCTGGATTAACATATAGGCTACTTTTTATCCCGATTTTCTCTTCCCGTGGGATAATTTTCGAGTTGTAGCGGGCGAAGCCGCTGGCAACAGCTAGTAATATAATATTCTTGTCGCGTCATTATGGACGTTCCCTAATGTCGGCCTCAAACTTATCGATAATCGATAGATTTGCGTTTCCACACAATTGAGCATCAATGAAGTTCGGCTTCCGTTAGATTGTCTCCCTGACCGACACTACGATAAGTCTTTTAAAGTTGTAATGAGGTTTTTGAAGGTTTTGTTAGTACAATAAGGATTACATTATTTTAGGAAAGGGTTTAGGAGATCCGTTAGAAGTATTTGATGGTATTAGCATTATGCTAAGTTTTATAGACCAATTTTTTTTTTTTTTTTCTTTCTGTGCGTATTTACAATCAGTCATAGACTATAAGCAAATTTTTTGAGTGCATTTGATGTCATGCCGAGTGTGCACTCCAATGAGTACAACTGCTCCTTGTCGATTGACCAAATTTAGTCCAGTTGTAGAATAACACGCCGTTTTAGACGTGTTTCGCACTTGGTGTGTATTAGCCCAGCTGCTAGGTTATTAGGGTGATTTGATAATCTTGTTTTGTAGCTTGCAATGGAGTCCTTAATCTCTTCCCTTATGGTGTTCATTTTTAGATGTTTGTGTATTTCCACATTTGTAGTATACCATGAAGCGTTTGATATGGTTCTGAGTATTTGGTTCTGTAGTCGCTGCAGTATATTTATGTTTGAATCACTAGCGGTCGCCCACAGTTGAGCACAATACATGAAACTAGGTCTCAAAATACTGTTATATATTAATAGCTTGTTATCTGTGGAGAGTTTGGAGTTTCGTCCCATTAGCCAATAAAGGTTTCTGTATCGTAAATTAAGTACATCTCTTTTACATTTTATATGGGTCTTCCAAGTTAGTCGTCGGTCGAGGTGCATTCCTAGGTATCGTACACTATCATTGTGTTGTAGGATGTTGCTTCCAAGGCTGACTGGTGGACAGTTTCCCTGCCTCAGAGTAAATGTTGCCTGGACAGATTTGCTAGCACTCGCTTTTATCCTCCATTTATTCAGCCAGGTATCTATTTCATCAAGGCCTTTTTGTACCAACTCTGTAGCAATTTTGGGATCTTTATTTCTGGCCAGGATTGCTGTATCGTCTGCATAGGTTGCAGTAGTGACTCCTGGTACTACAGGCAAGTCTGCGGTATAGATGATGTACAGAACTGGACCAAGGATAGATCCCTGAGGTACGCCTGCCTGAAGTTTGTGGAATGGTGACGTAGCATCGCCCTCCTTCACTTGAAACAATCTGTCCGAGAGATATGATTGTAGTAGCAGAAGGTAGCTGTGTGGCAGATACATTTTAATTTTATGGAGAAGTCCCTTATACCAGACTTTATCAAATGCCTGCTGGATGTCCAAAAAAGCGGAAGAACAGTATTCTTTATTTTCAAAAGTTTCTCTGATGACATTATAGACTCTGTGTACTTGTTCAACCGTGGAGTGGCACTCTCTGAAACCAAACTGATGGTCAGGAATTATATTCTTAGCTGAGAGCATTGGTGTAATTCTTCGTAATAAGATTTTTTCAAATAACTTTGAGAGTGTAGGCAGTAGGCTGATTGGTCGATAAGATGAGATCTCATGTGCTGGTTTTCCTGCCTTATGGATCATGAGAATTTGAGATATCTTCCATATACATGGGAAATATTGTACGGGCAAGATACCATTGAAGAGAGTAGTCAGGAAAGTAATAGCTTTTTTTGGGAGCTGTCTAAGTACCTCTTTCGTAATCAGGTCAAACCCTGGTGCTTTTTTGTTCTTTAATGTTTTTATGCTTGCCCAAACTTCTCGACTGGTAACAGGTTTCGGTGGTAGGTCTAGTTGGAGGTCTTGGTTTAAACAATTTTCCACAAATGTTTCATTTTCACTATTTGTCGCTGCATTTGGAGTAAATACTTGTGACAAAAAATCCCCAAATGCATCAGCTTTTTCTTGTCTTGATTTGGCCCATTTATTTGAGGTGGTTTTTATTGGAGGTTTAGCTTCTTGGGGTCGATCTAAAGATTTGGTAAACTTCCATAGTGAATAATTTGTATTTGCAGTGGGTGTTAGTGACTCAAGCTTTGACTGCAAGGTTCTGTTGTGCTGATTCGAAATGACAGTTTTGAGTTCTGTTATGGCTTTGTTTAGGACAGTTTTGTCGGCAGGATGTCTAGTTTGATGCCATATTCGTCTTAGTCGGCGTTTCTCGAGGACTTTCATTTTGACTTCTAGGGACTCATTTGTGGACCGAATTGTTTGTTTTATTTTCGGGGTGTTCCTCCAGCAAGCCTCTTGGATAAGACAAGTTATGTATTTTGTTGCATTTTCAATATCATCTGATGACTTGAGTGCTACTTTAAGTATTATGTGTTCCTCAATGTAGTCTCGAAATGCTTGCCAATCCGTACATCTATTGCATAGAGTATCCTGAGCCTCATACTCAATGACGGTCGTGCTAACAGTCAGGATAACTATAGACCAATTTACAGAAATAAATATGATTTATTTTTAAAAGTATTTTGTAAATTTATTGGCACACTCACTATTGAGAAGAACAGGCATCATTAGATTATGAGTTGTTGTTGGTGTTATGGTGTTGTTGTGGTTGTTGTGTTGTTTCGTGTGTTGTTGTTGTGGGTTTATGAGTTTTACTATGATGTTTTATTGATTTTAATGATTTCTGTGCTTTTTTGTGATTAGTATAATTCTCTAATTATGTGTATTTTTGTCTGAAATAAAACCATTTTTTTTGTTATTTTTGATGATATCATTTTATTGATGGTCATAATCATTACCATCTATCCCTTTAAAGCCGCGTGGGTCTTACCCTGGTCTAGTATATTTCTCCATTGTAAGCAAAAATACCACATGTGTAAATCAATTTACGAGTAAAATCCTCGTAGATTTTTAACTTTAAACTATAGTAGGTCTTATTTATCGACCAAAACTGCATTTTGCTGGGAAAAGATCAGTCATCCAGAATTCTAGCAGATATACCTGTAAATAAATATCAAAGTCACTTACCTCAGCAGCAATATAAGCAGGAATGACAGAGAGGAGCAGCCTCTCTTGCTGCTCTCTCTCACACTCCAGCTTTACTCTCTGCTCCAGGCAGGTTCTGGTGCCAGCGAAGGTGTTCCTGTGGGCCCTCTCTGTGAGGGCACGGTAGTAGAGGCCGATCCCGCTGGCAGAGATGAGGAGGGATAGCTCGCAGATTAGCTGTGGAAGAAAGGGTGGGTCAGTGGACTGTTGATAAATATAAATGGATGGAGGTATTAGCACATCCCGTCGGGGCTGCGGGTTGTTCGCAAGAGATACCGCGGCTTAGACATAAAGGGCTAAGAAGGAACATGGGTGGTTTTTAGTCAGTAGAAGTCTGACACTCCCTAGTGGGAGCGGGAGGAGTCATTTGATGATTTCCCACCACACAAAAAAAAAGGTATTACTTAGCACTTAAGTCGAGTCACAAGCGTGACTGCTGAGCAAGAGGATTTCATTCCCGGGTCGGGCAATGGTGTTGGGGTTTCCCATCAGGCATTCCTAAGGCCCTCGTCCACGGTGACTTTCTGTAGCGATGCTGTCGCGCGTTCGCATCCATACAGTCGCGATGCGGTCGCTAGCTGTCTGCCCTCGCCCACAAAACTAACGCGCGCGTTCGCGTAAAAAGTAGCGATCCGTCGTGTGTTTACGAAACGCACGACAGCGTCGCTACAGAAAGTCGCCGGGGGTGAGGGCCTTATTAAGTCTCTGATGAAAAACCCAATAACACTTTACCCAAACAGAAATCGATCGATTCTTGGTTTTGGAACCACTAGGTTACAATCACGTGTGTTCAAAATAAAAAGCATGTTCCGATTCATTCTCGTTGTCATGAATGTGTGGGTAAAGCTGCGTCCCCACGTTTCAGTCACGAAAGTTTCAGCGTCGCATACAAACGGTCAATTATTGTTTAAGCTGCAATATTTTCCCTTACAAATAAAAATCTTATGTCAGCTTTTATGAGCAGGAATAGTCATAAAAAATGCGCTGCGGCTGCGGGTTGTTCGAAAGAGATACCACGGCCTCGGCACACGGGCTAAGAAGCAACATGGGTGGTTATTAGTCAGTAGAAGTCTGAAATTCTCTTCGCTCGGCCCAAGAGCGGGAGGGGTTATTTGATGATTTCCCACCCCCCAAAAAAGGCCTTATTAACCCTTATTACTTTTATTAACAAGCGACCGATGCAATCAACTGGAACATATAAATAAACAAACAAAGAAATAAAAGTTAATTAAGTCAGAAATACTACCGTGGGCTTTCTTGTTAGAAAGTTACTTCAATGGCAGTTAGCCACACGACCTGAGGCTTAAACGCAAATAAAACCATGATTAGAAGTTATTAATAACCATGGTATTTCTATATTTATTTGACCCAGAAATGTTTAGTCCTCACTTTTGCTCGCATACAGTTCAGATAGTATACCACATCAACGTGTTATAGGGATAAAAAGTCTCCTAGATCCTCACCCTGGTGATTTCTACTTGTCTGAAAAATACCATCAAAATTCGTACAGCTGGTAAGGCGAAAAAGCTTCTGCAGGTACCTACATCTGCATTTACTTGTTCCTTAACAAGTATGAACAAAGATAAAGGCATGTTTTCAGCTTATTCACCGGCTAATACAATAATGTGATAATAACCAGCCCCTAGCGTAACCGGCGGCGGTGTAATATGAAGCCATAAGGAAAAGATTTTCTGATATCCTTCGACATAGCGCCTTATAGCGGGGTTGAAATAAAGCTCGCTTATTTTGTGGTGTTAGGCAAATAGTTATCTCAATGTTTAATACATAATATAACATCAAGCGAATAATTCCCAAAGGGCTAAATAAAGTAGTCCTCTATAATACAACACCACTTATGTTTAAAATCATATATCTGCTCGTTATTTGGTCACTACTGCTCACCGGAAAACTCAATTCCAATTGGTCTAATATGGAATCACACTCATGATAAGCAGTATCGCTTTGCACAGCTAGACCAACGAAGCAGTTAAAAGTAACTACTGCTCAAATAAAGAACTTATATGAAAACTTCATTATAGGGTGTACCTAAAAGTACCCTTAAGGTGAATGCTCCAACTAGCCCGCGAAATTCAATTTTTTTTACGTTTTTTGCAATTTGCAGGTCAGTGTTAGTTTGTATGTTGTATGTTAATAATCAAAATCATCAATACAAGCCTCCAAGTTCATAAAGGTGCAGGAACTTGAAAAAGTCATTTTTGCACCTTTATGAACTTGGAAGCTTGTATTGATGATTTTGATGATTATATTTCTGTAAGTACATACGTCTTACAGTCGCAATTAATATTCTAATCAACATACAAACTAACACTGACCTGTAAATTGCAAAAAACGTAAAAAAAATTGAATTTCGCGGGCTAGTTGGAGCATTCACCTTAACGTAAACGAAGGGCACTTGTTCTCCTCCCCACCACTGCAATCATTTTTTTGTTCTAGACCATACCTGGGAACCCCCTAGTTACGGAGATATTGGGGGTCAAAGTTTCAAATTTGTCACAGCTGTTTTTGTAAATACTAGTTTTTCAGGTTATAACTTTACTTAATTAAATTACCTCAATGACCCGTTTACTATTCAAAGCATCCACTAGCATAATGTTTTAAGAGTGCTACATTGAGTTTTACCGTGAAATGTGTATTTTGACCCAAAAAAAAAGTCGGTTCCCAGCAAAAATTTTTGCGTAGGGGTACTTAGTTTGATCTACAGAATGCTTGGTTAACGGCTGTGTGATGGGTTGATTTACACCCTGTATAAAATTTCAGGCTAGAAGTAATGTAGGTAAGTACACTTACGACAGGTAAAATAATGATATAACATATCATCACGCCTGCAATCCTCGTATAGTTAGGCAGAAGTGTACCCATTAGTGCAATTCGTCAGTTATGTTTAAGTCCCACGTAGGTACCACATAATGCAACAAATTAGCACAAATTCGTTTTACAGATTTTAGTTTTCAGATGTATTTTTTTTTTGGCGGGTGGAAATCATCAAATAACCCCTCTCGCTCTTGGGCTGAGCGAAAGAAAGTGTCAGACTTCTACTGACTAAAAACCACCCATGTTCCTTCTTAGCCCTTCATGTCGAGGCCGCGGTATCTTTTGCGAACAACCCGCTGCCCCGACGGGGGTTTTCAGATGTCTCACAGAGCACATACATCAATAGTCAAATCTGTCTCGAAACAACAGACCATACCAGACATAGGAACAGACATTTCCATGTAGCAAGCCCTCAATTGATCTCAGGGCTGACACCGGGCATAAAGTCAAGGGTAAAAAGTCAGTTTATTAGACATCGTCGGGTGTCAAGGTTGCCAAGCTCATGAAAACAAATAATAAACGTTTATTGGACACAGACACGGAATAGACGTCTATTTGTTGAGGGCAACCATTTTGTTTTGTTAGAAAATATTTAGGGGACTTTTCACGGTTTTATTGTTGTTTAATTTTCCTTTGTTTTGTGGGCGTAACACGGTTGTTTGTTAGTAGCAAATAATGAACATGTAATGCACAAATATAAATGTAATTTAAATAGGTAAAACACAAAAAAATATGAAAAGTAAACGGGACGCCTACGAAATAATAGTCTTCAAAATGAAAAAGAATGATCGATATCGGTTCACAATTCCCGAAGATATTTTAGAAAATACGCATAAAAAAGCTAACTCTGCCGAATGGATATTATAACCTCCGTCTTTAGAAGTCAGTTAAAAATGACTTCAAGTCATAGGTATTAGTAGATATTGGTAGCCAGTAGACATTTTAAGACCTTATAGAGACCATAACCCTGAAAAATATATTATAACTATAATTATTCACAAGGTGTCGTAACATGTTAATTTACTAACTTGAAAATTACACCTTGCGTAGAAAATGTGCCAAGTTTTCTAATAAACTTGAAAGACACAGAGCCTTTCTCGAAAATTTTGAAAATCAGTAAATTCCACCTTCATAATGGCTGGGTATGAACACTCACGAGCACATTATTTACCAACTTATTTAAATACGTAAGGCTTTCGCTTTAATTAAAGCTAAAAGTAAATATTTTACATTTTATTAATACAATATTTAATTAAGTACGAAAATAATTACAATCAGCTGAAAATGAACAGCTTTAAAAACACGCGAGTAACTGATAATAGCTGAATAATTTAATATGTACACTAATTATTTTGATAAATAAAATTCACTGGCACCCAACGCCTGCAATAACTTTGCAAGCAACGCACACAACGCACACAGTTTGCAAACAGAGTTTTTGCTTATCACAAAATAACAGGCGCTTTCGCTGTCAACTGAAAAAGAACATTTTACCTTGAAACACGCTTCGATGGAATGAACAGGGGAATGAAACAAAAGAACTTGTAACTATTGTCTTTTGCAGTTTGTTTAAGTAGTGTGTTCGTTTCGTTATTATAGCTCTTTATAACTGGCACTAAAGTCTTCACAAACATATCGTCACGTCTGAAATCACTAAAGGATTAGCCAGAGGTGTACCTAATAACATACACACACATATCGTCCAGTTATGTTTTAGTCTCATATAATCATCATCATCATCATCAGCCCTAAGACGTCCACTGCTGGACAAAGGCCTCCCCCATAGAACGCCATAAAAAACGGCAGCCTGCCGTTTGCATCCGCCGGTTGCCCGCGACTCTCACGATGTCGTCGGTCCACCTTGTAATGATGGGTGAGCCAAACTGCCTTCAACCGGGCTGTCTTCGTATTACAACTTGTCCCAAACTCAAAATTTACCTACATGATAAATTATGTTTTAGTTTTTGTAAGTTGTGAATCTGACTTGAAAGTCAAGAAAAGTACTTACTGAGTCACAAACAAGACTTGACTCTTTCAAAGTAACTGGAAAAGTTTAGGTTCATTATCAAAAACATTTAGTATACCTAAGTCTTTACATTATATCAGTTGGTTTATTGTATATACGTATACAAACTGTGCCCCACGTATTCACTCGCCCTCGGTCCCCAAACGATCGCTTCGCATCGCGCGTCCACGTTTTTATACTTCCATTCTGCTCATTCTTCTTTCTGACTGTTTTGCCCGGCTGCTAAAATCGTAAAGTGATTTTAAATAGAATTATTTAAAAACCTTTCTTTAGAATTAGTCTATTAAATGCAAAAAACAATTCAAATCCGATTGATAATTCAGATCAGAACGTTCAAATAAAACAAATACTTCAGCTTCATTTTAATAAGTAAAAAAGATTTTCTCCAAGAACAATATTGTTATGAAACAGCATGGCCTGAATTACGCGATAATCAGATTGAACTGAAACTTCAGTGCCTATTCAGTTGACAACTGATACAACTTGTTACATAAACTTTGTTTGTGTTGGTAATGAACTAGTTTGGTTAGTAGGTTACTCGTAATAAGTTAGGAGCTGTGATATCGAGGTTTGTGTCTGACTATAATATTGATATTATCATTAAAACGGGTGCATGCAGAACTGGGTATGTAGGTAGGTAGGCTGTTCGAAGATGACTATGTACCTGGACCTACGATCGTTATTTTTTAGGCCTCTGAAACTTTACCATAGCAAATTGAGCTCTAGCATTTGCTAAGGTAGAACTGGTAATAAAAACCCAATAATAACTTTAAGAACTTTTATTGAAAAGTTCCAAGTAGAAAAATGTGAATTACGGTTTTTTTTTAAACTTTAATTTAGATAAAAAAACGAAATTTAAGTAAATAATTAGTTAGAGGTCTTTCAAAATTCGTAAAGGGAAAAACATAGCACTGGGAATATCTAAGAAAAAATACTGTTCTTTCTACAACACATTTAAGGGTAGGCAAATCAGTTTCACGAAGGTAAACATCACTTACTTAATCCTATTAATCTCGTCTCCTCTCCAATTTTGTGAGGAGCTTTAAACTGATGAGACACCATACGTGCTTACGCCGTAATGTTAGACCCTATTGACGACCTCGGATGATACGACAGTGACTCGTAGCATGCTCAAAGCATAGCATCTGTCTAGACTTTTCCCAATATTATGTTGTGGTCAGATTTCTCTCAGAACGGATGCAGCTGAATATATAAAATACTGGATTTTATATGGAGTGTATGCCTATCTAACCTACACAACTCAATTAGAATTGGGTAATATAAAACCCCTTGGTAAGACTGGTTGTCTGAATTTTGGGATCATTCGCACTAGTTCTACTGCACAGTCCTACGATAGAGCTAGTGGGATTTTTTTTTCCCACTAGTTCTACGATTCAAGGTGGTACGAAATCGTAGAACTAGTGGGAACAAAAATTCCCACTAGTTCTACGATATAATTTAAGGGTGTTACAATATCGTAAAACCAGCGGGACTCAAGTTTCTCATTAGTTCTATCACACAGTTTAGGGTACAACTACGGCACAAACTACCAGGAGAATAGAAGTAGCCAGGAGGTATTGAAAACATTTTGGGCCATAGACTACCTGTAATGACTGTCAAAGATCTAAAATGACAGCCGGATCCAACATTACAGCTTAACGTACTTTCTGAAGCACGGAAGAAAAGGAGAGAGAAAGAATTTACATATCGACCCTTGTAATCAATCCGTGCGGATTATTTTATCTTCCGTAATACGCATGTCGCGTGTTGTGCAGTGTGTGGCCAAGTCTCTCGTCTGCTTAAGTGAACATGACACAATTCTGACGTACCTCACGAAAGGGGTGGGATGTATGTCAGTTACCGTTACAGAATCGTAGATTGATCAATTATTATTGTCGTGTGTTGTTAAGATGTAATGTGAATACCTGTGACATAATTTTGATTGAATTAATTAATAACAATGTGTTTTGTGATGTTTACTGACAAAGTATATTATATCTATGTTGCCGACTTTGTTTGTTTAATTGACTTTTTTGCCACCAACTTGCGAATGACTAAGTACAGTTTGACGGTTTGTTGACGGGTTTACTTTGTTTGTATTCGGCTCGTTTATTTGGCAATATGAAACTGGCTAACAACCGTTCATTTAGTTCGCCCCCTGCTATCCTGGCCAACACGTGTGACGACACTGACGACACAACTGGCAAAATGTGGGTGTACTCTGTGACGATACGACCTTTTTTTTTTTGGCGGGTGGAAAATCATCGAATAACCCTTCCCGCTCTTGGGCAGAGCGAAACGAAGTGTCAGACTTCTACTGAGCCGTGGTATCCCTTGCTAACAACCCGCAGCCCCGACGGGCGTCGGCCCTTGCAGGCCCCTTCCATGTTGCTGATATCTCTTTGAGGCGCGTTCGTGTTCCACGGGCGCCTCCGACACGGCCTGTCGTCGTCATAACACGGACGGACGGCGAGCTAGCCCATTACTCACCGTCCACAGGCCCGCGTCTATGGTGGCCGGAAGCCATCACATGGCCCCCGGCGCCCGGAGCGTCTCCCGCGGCGGCTGGGACGAGAGGGTCTCTCCCTCTCACATTCCGCCACCTCCTTCGCTAGCATCACTGCTTCGCAGAAGGAGGCGGCGGCGTCCCATTCTTCCTCGCCCCGGACCATGGCTTGCAGCAGGGCCGGACGCGAAAGGTCGCCGCCGCCGATCGCCGCTACGAGAACACGGCGGGGGTACGCCAAAGCGGGACACACCTCCACGGTGTGACGATACGACCTCTACTTAAGTTTGCGGAGAAAACAGGAGAGATGTTATGTATGTGTGTATCTAGAGGTATGGGGAACAGAGTGTACATGTACAGTTCTTCGTTCCCATTGAAAAGGGTAGATTCTCCGACCAGACAGGTGTTGCGTCTGGTGGGCTACGAACCAACGCTTATTGTCACACTCTGCTTGAGCGATACAGTACTTATTTCTTTATGAAGTTAGATATGATGTGTAATTCATATGAGACGTAGTAAACACCACCACAAGCACAATAATCTCGAAAATTACTGTAGTAGGTACATACCTGCTGATAGAACTGCGACTCCTCACCAGCAGGCCTGACTCCCAAAGCCAGGCCGACATAGGCCAGCGTCAGGACGGCGGACATAGCCAGAGCTATGGGCCTGGCTATCGGCATCATTGTGTGCACCATCTGAAGAAAAAAGGGAGAAAATATTTAGTATTGCAAAACTTTGTTTATTCAGAAGCTGGCTCTGAATGTTACACGGAAAATAACGCCTCGTTCGTGAAACGGCTGTTTTCTAAACAGATAGTTGCAACAGTTTCTGCCTAGATTAAATGTCCATAAGCTGTTGTAATTTATCTGCTGTTAAAACACACCTACGTGTGTATAAATCTATTTGTAAATTAAAAAAAGATTTGAAATCCATGTCCATAAAAAAGAAAAGTAACCTACACAGCTGGGCAGGCAGTTTAGATCTGTAGTGTGTTTGCGTCGGCCACATCGTCGACGGCCCGCCAACAATGAAAATGAAAATTAAAGGAATTTGAACCTTAAAAAAAGCAAACCATTGAGTAGCAGGGAACTACCTGGACGAAGCTGGTACAAGACCGTAGAGATTTGCATGAGAGAAGAGAGGCCTATACCCAGTAGCTCGCCGTCCGTCCGTCTTATGACGACGACAGGCCGTGTCGACGGCGCGTTCGTGTTCCACGCGCGCCTCAAAGAGATGTCAGCAACATGGAAGAGGCTCGCAAGGGCCAACGCCCGTCGGAGCTGCGGGTTGTTCGCAAGAGATACCGCGACCTCGACATGAAGGGCTAAGAAGGAACATGGGTGGTTTTTACTCAGTAGAAGTCTGACACTCCCTTTCGCTTTGCCCAAGAGCGGGAGGGGTTATTTGATGATTTCCCACCCCAAAAAAAAAGGCCTACCTATACCCAGCAGTGGGTGAATTCACTGTATGGATGGTGAAGAAGTCATTCAGTGATTCAGTGTTTGAAGCTGATGAAGACGATAACTGCAGAGTTCCCAGAGAACGCCAGACGAACTGAACGTCATTTTGTAAACGCATTTTAATGTGCCTCACAGTTCACAGTCCTAAACGAAGGAGAACCTCAACAAAATAATCTTCATCTCTAGCTCAAACGGCACATCTTTTCATCTCACCAGTTCATCGCGCAAAGAAAACAAACAGGTAATACTAAAAGAAAGTTTTGATTCATTCCAAACGCGTGTGTCCACAGACTTACAAAACTTTCGTCACAGAAAATTAATTTTAACTTGCCGCGCGCTTGCCAGAATAATCTCTTTATTGTCTCCTATCATTTAGTTTTGTGCGGCTGTTCTATAGAAATCTGAATCTTTTGTTTATTTGTCCGGTTTGCGTATTTATTTATGCTGCGGGTGTGTGAGTGATAACATAGTCCCTCAGTACGAGTGAGCGTTGTAAAAGTAACGTAGAAACGTCGATTTTAAAATTAAAATACATTAAATTATTTTCGTAATTTTAGTTTAATCAAAAAGGAGCTCGTAGCTAAATAATAACAGACTCTCGGGATGATTTTCAGGATAAGCCACCCTTGCCAAGGTTGGGTCGTGGATGGGTAACCACCCATTACATTCCGAGTTTCCACCATGTCTCGGAAAACACGTTAAAATAGTGGTCCTGGCTGCCATTTGTAGATCTTTGATAGTCATAACGGCCCGACGCGGTGAAGGTCATCAGTGGCCCGAAACTCTGACAACCAGCCTTTCCAAAGGGTATCGTATTACCCAGCACTAACTACATTGTGGAGGTCAGATAGGTAGTCGCTTCATTTAAATACTGATGCCGAGGCGACCCTAATATAGTTGGGATGATTCATATCTACTAATTATATTTAACAAAAATGCTATAAAAATGGAAGTTTTTTTTGGGATGTGCAGGGTGGGAAATCATCAAATTACCCCTCCCGCTTTTGGGCAGAGCGAAGGGGAGTGTCAGACTTCTACTGACTAAAAACCATCTATGTTCCTTCTCAGCCCTTCATGTCTAGGCCGCGGTATCTCTTGCGAACAACCCGCAGCCTCGACGGGGAAAATTGAAGACTTTACGTTACGTTTACGCCGCTCGCTCAAGCTAGGGCCTCTGAAGAATATGTTTGTGCTAATGTTTAATTCATTTTATGAAGGGATAGAGGCCCGTTTGATTACTTTTTTAACACGACTGCGGTGTTACCGCAAAGGAGAGTAAGTTGGATCATTATGCTTTAAGTGATGCGGAGGACAGCGTGTTGTAGCGCAGCTGGCCATTAGTCTAGCACTTGACCGCTATACTTAATATTGCTTATTAAATGATTGACACACTTGATTGTGTTGTCAATAGGATAAGCAGAGACATCTTTTACCATTGATAAAGTTTTGAATCAGTATCTTGTGCTATATTTAGTTAAAACAGCACCGGTCTTAAATCATTATCACATCAATTTATTTTTTACATAATATTCTTAGTACATTTCTAACGAACAGAACTCTTTCCCTATTACCTGGGATTTAAAGTAAATAGCTAACTCGCAAACGCGACTACTGAATTTGAAGTCCTGGGTTCGATTCCCAGTTCGGGCAAAGTTCGGTTTTTCGATCAGGATTTTTTAGGGTAGTTTTTCAGGGCAGTAGGCTCTTCCCCTGCGGGAGGCGCTCCGGGCGTCGGGGGCCACGTGATGGCTTCCGGCCACCGTAGACGCCCGCCTGTGCACGGTGAGTGATGGGCTAGCTCGCCGTCCGCCCGTCTTATGACGACGACAGGCCGTGCCGACGGTGCGTTCGTGCGTTCGCAAGGGCCGACGCCCGTCGGGGCTGCGGCTTGTTCGCATTTAGTCAGTAGAAGTCTGACACTCCCTTTCGCTCTGCCCAAGAGCGGAAGGGGTTATTTGATGATTTACCACCCGACAAAAAAAAAATGTTCTTTCCCTGTTACCTGTGACTTTACCGTAACTAGTGAAATGTATCTGTACTATGGGGACCCTTGACCACTTCATGGGTTTATAGGCATGATATAATGTTACGTCAAATTGCAAGTAGGTAAATCATCGAATTCCTTGCATCTACGAACGCAAAACAAGTAGGTGCACTAATAAACACTGAATAGGCACTTATGCGTGACAATGATAACAATTATCCTTATTAATGAACGGAGCAAGATACTTCCTAGATATAGATTACTTATGCACACATTAATAATACCAGGTTTTATTAATCTGCTTGTTATTCAATAGCTTGTTTAAAATATCAATCGATTCCTATTCGTGTGATATGATGTTTGACATTGATCTTTAGACAGACATGCCACTTCTTTGTTTTCTATCTGAGGGCTTCGACAAAGTCACATCCTATTAGTAGTGACCAAGAAATGTTAAAACATGTTAAACATGTTGGACGAAACGCTTCACCGTTTTTGAGAGCAGTGGTGATGAAATAAATTTCACAAAGTTTATGCCTGCTTGGGTTCGAATCCACAACTTACCACTCTTAAGTCAGGACAGCCATCACTAGCCGCCGTGGTTCGAACAGTAATATTATGTCATAGTCCTAGGTTAACTAATTGCTACTAATTTCCAATCACCATCATCATCATCTGCCTAGCCTTTTCCCAACTATGTTAGGGTCGGCTTCCAGTCTAACCGGATGCAGCTGAATACCAGTATTTTACATGGAGCGACTGCCTATCTGACCTCCACAACCCAGTTAATACCTACTAGGTAATACGATACTCTTTGGTAAGACTGGATGTCAGAATTTCAGGTCACCGACTACCCGTAACGACTGCCAAAGAATTATATATGGCAGCCGGGACCAACAGCTTAACGTGTTTTCCGAGGCACGGAGGAAACTCGGTATGTCGGGCGGTCACCCATCCACTGACCGACCTAGGCAAGCACAGCTTTACCTAAAGATCGACCAATCCGAGTGGCAGTTCTTATTAAGCCTCCTTGAGCGAGTGGTAATTTCCAATCACCACTAACATAAAATGACGCAAAAAAGTCCAACAATCACACATTTCAATTGTAACGAAAATCCGATTTGTTTAGCACATTCTTCCTATAAACATGCTGTATTAAAAAAAAAAAAACGTTTATTTTTGTATTGGCAAGCCCCATACATTATGTTTATTGGTTGTGGTGGAATCAAAGCAGCTTATGGCGCGCAACTTGTGTAGGGCCACGCGGAAATTGAATTTCGTAGCCTATCCATGCTAAGATTGCATCGGTGATACGACTGGAGTTAAAACATGGCGGCATTGCGGCCATGTTGGTTAGCGTGTTAAAAAAAGTGTGGACACAGGTCACAGGTATCTGTTGGTTTTGTGGTAGCTAGCGCTGCTGTTGACAATCAGGTCTTCAGATTAATTACCAGCTCAGTGTCATTCGATTTTTTATCAGGAAATTCTAAGTGGAGGTAGCCCAAAGTCTAAATTGGACTATCATCATCACCTTGTATTTCCTGTGCAATTTACATAATATTTTCAGCAACCTACTAACTTTCAATTAAACTCTGAAGCATCCTTGAAGCATTGCATTAAAAAAATAAAACAGAATGAAAATGCAATTAATTCCGTCGCCGCAAATCGCTGGGTGTAAATCAAGCCTACTCGACCTGCATGGTAAATTGAATTTAGCTCGAGCGTGTCCAGCATAGCGTTCTTTTTCTCTAAAGCCGGTGTTAGATAATTGCATCGGTCAGTGATTGCGGCGGAGAAGCACTCGAGTGGTGAGTCAACTAGCTGTTGGCCGCGACCTTCGTCCCAGTGAAATTATTATCATAGAAAATATTAATTACTTGTTTGAATCGGTTTTTGTCAACAATTTCAAGAATTTAATTTTTTTAGCGCGTATCCCATAATCTTTTCTCAAATAAAAGTCGCTCACTTCTTATAAATTCAAGTAGGTATCTACCAGGAAATCTGTTTAAATTTATGGCCAAGACTACAGCAACTAATTTTGGTAATGGCCGAATGTGTGTAATTTGGAGCAGTGTTTCTAAAAACAACACGTTTTGAGTTATTTCCTCGATGAGAGCTGGAAAAGCATTTCCGTAGATTTTTCAATAATTATATGTCTATTGCGTTAACAAAAAACAATTAGATTCGACGCGTTCGTTTTTTTTCCTATAGCCGTTGTTAGATCAATTGCATCGGTCAGAGCTTGTGGTGAGTGACCGAGGAATCGTTCGAGTGGTGGTTCACTCGGCCGGTCTGTGCTAAGCCTTTTCCAATTCGTTTTGTGGTTGTAAAAAGTTTTAATTGGCTAACGCAGTTGTTGAATTTTGATTTAATTTCTTTTAGAAAATACTTATTCTTATGAACATTTCGTTTATCATCTGCCTAGCCTTTTGCTAACTATGTTGGGATCGCTCTCCAGGTTCACTGAATGCAGCTGAATACCAGTATTTTACACTACTGAGCCATTACCTATCTGACCTCCACAACTCAATTTTATTCATATTGGGTAATATAATACTCCGTGGTAAGACTGGTTGTAAGACTTTCGGTCCACACTTATCATTCCATACACAATCCATTCATCGTATTCTGGGTATCCATCACCAAAAAAAAAATGTTGATTACAGTTTTAGTCACATGCGATTCGTTCCTCCTCACCAAGTCGATTCCCTTAGTTACCAACTAAGCATGTTTAAATAATACATCCAAAATAATTATTATCCTACAACCTTAGAATTTAAATAACAAACCAGAATTTCAGCCATAAACTGCT
This sequence comes from Diarsia brunnea, assembly GCA_949774965.1. Lineage (NCBI taxonomy): Eukaryota > Metazoa > Arthropoda > Insecta > Lepidoptera > Noctuidae > Diarsia > Diarsia brunnea. Next base: position 2,157,058 of record OX459009.1, read on the forward strand.
CAAAAGACTTATTACGGCCCATTCACGACTTCGGTCTTAGCGGCGAGCGGCGCGGCAGGCGGAGCGGCGGCGGCAAGCTGTGCGTTTTACACGCCACGTACCCTCAGTAGCGGCTAGCGGCAGCGGCCGAGGTGGACGCACAGAGTACATTTGTATATAGGGTATAGAGTCGTCACTCATGTCATTTTGCGGAATGTATGGCGTGTGGCGCCATCTGGTGCTTTGTGCAAGGTACTTTCGCACTAGGCACTTTTAGTACTTGTACGATTTTTAAAAAAATGGCATTGTGATTGTAAATTAAATAAAACGAAATAGATAATACAAAAATCTGTTTTATTTTTTACTTTTCTGCCATTGTCACTTTCGACTTTGAAGATTTTATATTTCCTTATTCAATGCAACCACCTCACGATTAAACAAAGTAGTCCTCTTCAATTTACCTGTAACAAATATTTTTAATTTATCATCCAGTCATTTTATTATGTACTTAGAAGACCAAAATTAACTAATCATAATATATTGGTTGTAATATTAAATGCACTTACGTGTTTTGCTGCAGGCACAACATCTTTTCATAGGCATGGTCGACAATTCAATTCACAAAGCAAAACAGTGAGTCCAAATTGTTAGCCACAGGTCAGTCGATGATAGCGGTATAGCTGGATAAAAATTTACAAAAGAAAAAGAAAAAGAAAAGAATTTAAAGAATCCATTCACCTCAAAAGTAAATACGGATTGGAAAACAAACACTCAAATGTCAATGTCAATAACACGTTCCATTCCCAGATGAATCACTGTAACTGAAATTTATTTCAATAAATAATTAACATTTTCTGTTATTAGTAGTTATTTTATTATCAATTTTTTGTAAATTAACTACAAAATTTAAAAGTATTTTTTTTGTCTGCTTTTCTTTGAGAAGTTTTTTTTTCTGCCAAAGATAATGGAAATACGTGTCTGCGTCATCTGCGTGAAAAGAAATAAACACATGACAACGATAGTGTGTTGTAGCCATAACAAAAAAAAACCAGTAATACCAGTGTAATAAAAATATTTATATTTTAATGTTTAAGTAGCGCCATCTATTGATCTGTGCAAAGAAACTTTTTGACGATTCTATCAGGTTCTTCTAAGTTATGACACCATGGGTGGACGTATTTAGGTAGTCAGAACGTGCTCAAAATTATGGCGTTATCAAAATTATCCCTTCTGTGTTTAGAAAGCAGTATATTTTTAAAACAAGATATTCTTAATATGAGAGAAGAAGTGCACGAACTGAATAAAGATCGATATTTAAATGGCGAATTTCGTGACCTATACGAAGATTACAGAAAATATCGCGAAAATATCGCCAATATATTGGTAGCTTCGTTTGTAAGTACCTAGGACTAGGTACTATGTTTTTGTGTTATCAATTTAAATTAAACTTACCATCACATTCCGGAAAACATTGTTTTATTTCTTCCCACAACCTTTTTATAACGTTTTTGTATTTGTGTTGGGGATGTTTTGACATCCATATAGGGGGTCGATTTAAAATTTCGGTTATAAACGCCTCGGTATCCATTACCTCCAAAAATCCTCTAAAATTTTATATTTATACGTTCGCCACCGAGTCCGTCACACCTACACCGCTATCCGCGCCGCTCTGTTTCGTGGCGTCGCACTCATTCGCTTGTACTTTTGATCTCGCCGCTCCCCGCACCGCGCGCCGCTGCAACGATTCGCTCCGACAAAACCGCGCGCGTTTTCGCTATGACCGGCGACTCGTGGCGTGCTTCAAACATTTTCATACTTTTGTTCTTACCGCTCGCCGCCCCGCGCTTAGCCGCCGCTCACCGCGGCAAGGTCGTGAATGATCTCTTATAGCCAGACTTGAACATGATAATCTACAAACTTACCTCTACATTTTATGCAATCTGGACAAGCAAGGACTGTGGAAATATGTTAATTTTGTACAATTATGCGCAGTCAGCGAGGCGGTGGCGTAAGTTGGACAGATGTGCAGCAAATATTACGTCATTTTGTGAGCTAAGAAAGTTAATCTGGCTCTGAGGGAATTCGTCCCTTTGTTATGCTAGCTAGTCGTAACCTACTTTGTTTGCTTTGTTGATATTGTTGCTGGAGGAATTATTATGTTCTGCAAACACTTGTTGGAATGTATCCTGAATGTCACGTATATTCGTATTTCGATTCGTATAATTCTTGTTTCGTATATTTTGCGAAACTTTTTGTGAGATACAAGTACTTTTGATAAGCTTTTATTTAACTTCCCTTGTTAGAATGTTAGTTAGTACCTGTGTATTTCCATAAACCGATTTTTGCACACATCTTCTGTTTCAGTAACAATTCACTTTTATGAATTGAATTTAGACATGACTTGTTCTTGCAGTCTCACGAGAGAAGTCCTCAACGGCTAGTAATACGGACACGAAACGTCATACAATGAACAGCAATACATGCATAAACTCACGCCCTTTTCCCATGGGGGTAGGCAGAAACCACAGAACGCCACCTGCTACGATCCTTACATACTCCTTTTGCCTCGTCCACATTCATACATCTGGTCAACACTAAACAATGAACAGCAATGTTAGAAATAAACTTAATTTTATTATTTTTACCACAACAAAAGTTTAAAACAAAGTTATTCTGTTTAAATACTTTTTTTTTTGTCGTGTGGAAAATCATCAAATAACCCCTCCCGCTCTTGGGCAGAGCGAAAGGGAGTGTCAGACTTCTACTGACTAAAAACCACCCATGTTCCTTCTTAGCCCTTACGCCGAGGCCGCGGTATCTCTTGCGAACAACCCGCAACCCCGACGGGTATTTCAATACCCGGTTTTGATAGTGCTAAGGCGTTTACAATAAAGTGACGCACTACTGCTAATGCATTTAATACATTACCGGGACATAAACACACACATACCAACATGCCTGCAGAATAATATTATAATACTCATTTAGTAGAAAATCAACTAACAACATCAATTAAATAAAACTACATACTTGGTCATTAAATTACATAAATGCTGGTGACAGAAGTTGTCTGCAACTCTTATCGATCACTGTACAATCTAAATGGGAACTTCTAATTAATTATGCTTCGTCACGAAAGAGGGTAGGCAGTAACCAAGGTAAACCTCGGTTGAGATTAATGGACTTGCCAAGCTAAACAAAATAGTAAGGATATTATTTTAGGCTAGCATAACATTGCGGTAATTTTGGGGCATGTTCCTAAGTTGTGGAAGATTCTGGCTTGTTCAAACAAGACCGTTGTTATATGCAAAATAAACATAAGGATAGCATATGGTAGATCTGAATCTACTCCAGCTCTAGGCGTCGGGGGCTACGTGATGGCTTCCGGCTACCGTAGACGCGGGCCTGTGGACGGTGAGTGATGGGCTAGCTCGCGGGACGACGACAGGCCATGTCGAACGGCGCGTTCGTGTTCCACGCGCGCCTCAAAGAGATGTCAGCAATATGGAAGGGGCTCGCAAGGGCCGACGCCCGTTGGGGCTGCGGGTTGTTCGCAAGAGATACCGCGGCCTCGACATAAAGGGCTAAGAAGGAACATGGGTGGTTTTTAGTCAGTCGAAGTCTGACACTCCCTTTCACTCTGCCCAAGAGCGAGAGGGGTTATTCGATGATTTTCCAACCGCCAAAAAAAAAAGTTCTACTCCAGCCTGCAAATGCAGGATTTCTGACATTGAAGCTCCATACTGAAACTCACACTTATATGCATCGTTGCGTGTGTCTTGGATCGGAATAAGTTAGTTAAAAATTGCTATGGCGATACTAGTGGCGTGCGTGCAGTGCTTTTTAGATTTTTTTATGAAAAAGGTAAAGAATTAACCACCATAATGTTACTGTAGGTTCCCAATGAAATAATTGTATGAAGACAATGAATAGCATGTATATATAAGATGTCTTAAATAATGAGACCTTTGCCCAGTATTGGGAAAAGAGTAACAGAAGCAGAAATACTTGGATCCTAAATCCATAAAAGAGCATTTTTGCTTTTAATTAAAAGGTAGACTGCCAGTGTAGAAGTTTCTAACTATCACAAAAACCGAACGAAATTAAAACACAACTTCACACTATGTGACTGGTGCACAAAAAGCTTCCTAAAATTAAATCGATTTAAACTTTTCTCAAAACAAAAGCTTGGGTCTATTTTACCTAAATTCTAATTGGATGTCGATAGGACTAATATTGCGCGCAAGGGTCGCCACTTTCGCTTTCGAAAAAAAATATATGTCAATAGGATTTTGCGGTTTTTAAGCGATGGCTACGCTGGACCTACGCTATCAACGTTAGACAAGAACCCAGAACAAACGTACCCAGTGCTCGTTTTCACGAACACAAGGTGATATTCAAATGAATGCCCAAATAAGAGCTCGCTGACCGTTGAGCGTTGATTTAAGCATTATTTTGTCGAGGTATTGTGTAAACCAGTCCTACCAAGGGTTATCCATGTTGCCCAATACTTATTGGTCTGTGGAGGTTAGACAGGCACACCAGCTCCATGTAATATACCAATTAACAGCTGCATCTGATTTTCTAGAAGCCAATCCCAACATAATCGGGAAAAAGCAAGGCAAATGTTTGTCGAGAAGTGTTAGAGAAAACAATCTGACATCGCCGTCATCTCCCAAAAATAACGTAAAAAAATCACCGCTTAACGCGACAAATCAAGTTAACTGACGACATTTATTTCCGGATCAACCCGCATCTCGGCCAACACCAAACTCGTGTAAAAACGAAAATATCACCTAAATTACCGCAGGGATTACATGGGAACACTCTCTTCGGGTTGCGAATGCGGAAGCTGACATATTTGGGCTAAAAAGCCAAAATCTCCTATTCACAGTGGGGCCATCACGTAGGATTATAAAAAGCTCACGGAGTTTGAAAGAATTTTGACATGACGACATGAGATTAAGTCTTTTGACATGGCGTGCAATCATAGACACTATAGGTACTGCAGGAAACATAGGATGGCAATTTGGAATGGTGTTGCCACTTGGCTAGCTACAGGCAAAAAAACCTTAAAAACACGCCACTACTAGGACACAGGCATTCCCTGTACTAGAGGCATTTGACTTTAATCCTTTTCAGCAAACGCTTTCATTTGATACCCATAACATGAAAATGCATATAAAATTACTAGTCTGCCGTATCTGTCGGTCATATAACTAGGATTCTTGGTTACCTACTTCGCTATCCACACATTGTGTATGCAATTTACACTTCAGCTGAATCGATTGGGAAAAACTGTTAAAACTTAAAAAATCAGTTGTAAGATTTGACGTAAACAACGTGAAACGTAGTAGAACAAAACATTATTAAGATCTTGTAAAAATTTCATGCGACACGATGGTACTCCCACGACAGAAACAAATGACGGCCCGTGTGCGATGCGACTAGTATCACCGCATCGCTTGAGGTTATGAATTGGGCATTAGGCAGTGAAAAGGTCACTTTAACAGAAAGGTTACCGTAGCCTCTAGAGAGAAAGAGTTTACCGTCTTATAAAATGGATCGTCAAATTCGCCGAATCTGACATTTTGATCTAAAAGTAACATCCTACAATCAGTGGTAAAGACGATTGGGAAGCCAGTAAGTTAAATTGACATAAGCTTTCGAAAAGTTATGTTGAACGTCTTTGCTGATGATATTACCGTGTTTGCTGTTTCTTTTGAGTTCCCGATATTTCGGCGCTGCTGCAAATCAAACAGTAAATATCACGTTTTCAGAGGTGATGTTAAAGACGTCTAATAGGGAAGAATGGAAAAAGAAAACGTGTTGCGCCGACCCCAAATAGAATGGGTTAAGGGCAGGAAGATGATGACATTAGGGACCAAGTCTGTTTAAAAACTAATTTCTACTTGTGTTTACTCGCCTCATCGAAAACAAACTATTCCAAAAATCAGTGACCTTTATAGATTCGAGAACAAGACAAACGAATAGAAATGAGGATGAGAGGATTTTGATGAAGTAGGGTTTAAAAGTTAAATACAATCGGAAATATAAATTGAGGATTCGAACTCATTTATTTGTGTTTGAAACTCCAAAATTGATCCTGAAACTCGATAAGCTTTACTTGGAATATTCAAGAAAAATATGCTATAATACAAAAAGAATAATCAGCCTACAATGTTCCTACTGTTGCACTGGTCGAACACAAGCCTCCTCTCTATGAAAGAGCGTGGGCCATAATCCACCACGTATATATAATATACAATAAAAACTACAAATTAAATATTACAAAGTAAATTACGCAAATCTTCAAAATTATATATTTTTTGTTTGAGACGTATTGCATATCCTTAACTTTAATCTCTTGAAAGGAAAGCATCATCATTACCTTTACCTTATCCCAATTCATTTGGGTTTGGCGCATCGTGCCTTCTTCTTCCATACTTCTCTGTTCCTCATCATCACATGAGACCCCCTTAATTTATATGGCTTTAATTGAACGCAAGCCAGACTGCATTGAAAAAAGACAATTCGATTTTGTGACATTTAATTTTGCAGTCAAGAAGAAAAGGATTCAGATAAGAAACTTTTTGACGGTGTTAGTACACGAACATCTTCAAAAATATATCTTTATCCTACAGATATTAGAATTTATAGCTACTGCTATATGAAGAGGACAGCGTGTAGTTCTGAAGGCGATTACTACCGCAAATCGCAACTACAAACTTTATGAAAACGTCAACAATCTGCAATGTCGCCACCTTCACAACAGGAAGGTTTTGAGGAAGGTTTAGCCCAGCACTGGGAGCAGAGGGAGCACATAGGCCAAATACAGTAAAATAATAGGGTAGTTAACTAATACAATCTAATTAGTCCGTCAGAAAGATTTCCAAAAATATTGGACACGTATTTTTTCTTTTTTCACGTAAACAAACAATGAAGACGATACAGTGCTTTGAAAACTAGTGTGACGTCACATTCTAAGGCATTAGTATGACATTTTTTACCGGTGAGTGACATCACAACCCCCCATTCAAATCTTTGACGCGTTTTATCTTCGTCAATTTTTATTGATTTGATAAAATTAAAAATACGTCCCAACCAGCAATTTAGTCCTATTATTTCAGCTCATAACTCTAAAAACCTCTATAAACGATTTATTAAGGTTTTAGGCGTGCCAGAGTGTTGTATAAAAGCGTTCGACAGTACATTATTGCTCTAAATGCTTAGAGAGCTAAAAACACCTATAAACAAAGAATGTAAACGTTTACTACGCCATTTTATACAACCGTTATAGTCAAGTACTATAGCAAGTTCTAATATAACTAGTACATAATAATATTGCTCTATAAAATTGTTAACAGGTGCCTTTATTTATCTGATTAGCCTAATAAGGGTTCCAAACGAACCACAATAGTAGTTTCGTTATAGCAGTGATGAACACTCAACTACAGGGCGATATTGTGTATTCAGATCGCTGTGCTATAGTACGTGTGCGTTAGTAGTCACAAAGACTTTACAATGGAGTGTTTTTGTGATGTAATCTAATTTCAGAGCACGCTAATAGAACGTAACTGTATTATAATAGTTTTAGATGCATATTTTAATTTTATCGATAAGCATATCACACAGACACTATAATAGAGCTGAATTATTGTATAACAACTTTTTTGGTGCCTTGCAATGCGCTTGTTGGTATTATAAATGGGTATCTATCACTATAATGGCGCAAAAGTGGCACATACATGTAGATAAATGTTTCTATTAAATGACAGCTAAGTCCCAAAAAGGATTATTGGCTCGCTTTTACAACAATATTCAGACATTTTTATACAGAATTAATGCAACGTGCATTCTGCCCTAAAAACAATAAAAATGGATTTAAAGAATTGGAAAAGATATAAACGCAGTGGAACTTATAGAAGAGAAGTGAATAGACGTTTTGAGCAAGCAGCTTCGTCATCATCAAACAATCAAAGCCGTAATAGTAGCCAAAATCAAGTTGGAATCACAATTCCGGGAAACGGTTCCGTACAAAATGTCTCTTACAAAGTCATTATTTCTGAAGAGAGTCATTACTCCAGTGATTTTTCTGAATCTTCAAGCAATGATTCAACATCCGAAAAAGACCAACAATTTCGTGATGGCGTGAAAAATTGGGCCATTAATTATAATATTTCGCATGAAGCAACAAAAAGTTTATTACGATTAATTAACAATAGAATACCAAATACATTACCTAACGATCCCCGAACGCTTCTTAGAACAGAGAAGACTGTTACAACTTATCCCGTGGGAACTGGACAGTACTGGCACAACGGTTTGACAAACACACTGAAACACTACCTACAAATGATACAAATTGATCGCAATCTACCCGTCATTTCACTGAACATAAACATAGACGGCCTGCCTGCTTTTAAAAGTTCAAAACTTCAATTATGGCCAATTTTATGCAACGTTTATGAAATACCAGAATTGCGACCCATTGTAATAGGAATTTATTCAGGCCATAATAAACCATCTGATTTAGATGGTTATCTAAGAATGTTTGTAGATGAAATGAAAAAACTACTAAAAGATGGCATATTAATCGTTATTAATGGAAAGGAAAAAATAATTGGCGTCAAAATACGGGCTTTTATATGTGACTCTCCAGCTCGGGCTATGATCAAGGGTAAGTTTAATTCTAGCACTATTGTTTTATTACTAGCTTGCAGCGCCTTGCGGTTTCACCCGCGTAATTTCCGTTCACGTGGAAATTCCGGGATAAAATATAGCCTATGTCACTCCCTGATGCAAAAATTTATCTCTCTATGACTTTCTTTTTTCTCTTCTTCTTATTTTTATAGTTCAGTTAGTCTTAGAAAGAAAGAAAATACGTTTATTTTCGGTTAACATGACGAAAAGAAATAGAACTAACACAAAATAAAAGAACAAGTTGGGGGAAAAATATGCATCACATCTATTGTTGTTAAAAAACTGTTTTAAAACAAAAATCAGTGGATTAAAAATAGTCACATCCACGCAAAACGGCCACTGCTCAGCATAATGCTGCGAGCCCATACGAGACAGAGCCCCAGCGCTGGTTTTCAGCGACAGCTGGCGTTGACGTGAAGACGTCGACCGTTGCAGCAGGCAATGAAATAAAAATAAAATAAATACACAATACAATACATTCCGTTCCGTCAGCACAGACGCCATCTGTTTGCAACTAAGCATTATTTATTTTTTTAATGAATTAATTTTAAATTTATTTTCAGGTGTGTGCAATTACAACGGGAAAGATGGGTGTCTAAAATGTACAGTAGAAGGAGAGTATTCGTACGAATCCAACACCGTTGTGTTCCCAAGAGTTGGATGCCCTAAAAGAAACGACAAAGATTTTCGAGCGAAAAAGTATGGGCGGCACCATAAAGCTGAATCACCTCTATTAGAACTGCCTATTGATATGGTAGAAGATTTTGTAGTAGGAGATGCACTACATTTATTGGATTTAGGAATAATGAAACGTCTTCTTACTGCGTGGAAAGATGGAAAATTTAAAAAAGATACTAAGTGGAGCAGCACGGATATTGGTATTGTCACAAATTTTTTACTAAACTGCAAAATGCCACGAGAAATCCACCGATCTGTCAGAGGTCTCGACCATTTATGCTTTTGGAAGGGCTCAGAGTATCGCACATTTTTGTACTATCTTGGATTCATAATCTTGAAATATACATTACATTCAGATGCTTATCAACATTTCTTATGCTTTTTTTGTTCAATTACGATTTGCTCCAACGAAAAATATTTCTATTTATTAGACCTAGCCGATTCGTTATTGAACAACTTCCTAGAATATTTTAGAGATATATATGGTGAGTGTTATATGACCAGCAACGTGCACAATTTATGTCACATTATTGATGAAGTAAAAAAATTTGGAAAACTACAAGATTTTAGTGCATATCCATTTGAGAATCAGTTATATTCTCTAAAAAAAATGATAAGACATGGTAACAAACCTCTTGAACAAGCAGCTAAACGTATTAATGAAAAAGTCAATATAGAACTGCAGAACTTTAAGACAGACATCTTTGAAGCTCCATTTTTAACTCACAACAAAAATGTGAAAACCCTTCATTTACAAAGTTTTATTTTGTGTCCACGTAAGGAAGACAAATGGTTTTTAGATAAAGAAAACCAAGTTATTGAAATTGAGTCTTTAGAAAATGGAGACAATGGCATAATTATTTATGGAAATTGTGTTGTACCTATTGAGGACGTCTTTAAAACTCCAATAAAATCTTCATACTTGAACATATATAAATGCAAAACTAAGCACATGAACAAAATTCAAAGATTATTCAGAGTTGACGCAATAAAGTGTAAACTTATCTCGATCTCTTACAACTCAACAACTTATTTTGTGCCATTATTACATACTGTATAATAAAGACATTTTACTAGTTCCTAAGGTTATTTACGCAGATGGTATATAAATAAAAATCTTTATTAATTAAATGGTTCTTTATTTCGAACTAAAAAAGAAAAACCTTTCATTTCTCATTCTTCTATCAGTCTTGATCTCACGTTAAAATCAACTTATAATTAACTCAGCTTATACAATATCAGGTACCTAGGTAGTAGGTACTTACTCGAAAATATGTCAAAAACATAAAATGTTAGAATATTCACTTCACAGGAATATTCAATTTAAAGCTAGTATAAAACAGGAGCTGATTTTTTAATAGTCAGATAACTTTTATCTGAGGAATAAAAATAGCGGTTTGACATATTTTCTATAGATAAGCTGTCAAACCGCCATTTTTATTCCTCATGTAAAAGTTATCTGACTATTGAAAAATCAGCCCTTAGTTTTATTTCTATTAAACTCTAATGTTATCTTGTTATTCTCAAAATTTACTACAAATTTATTTATGTATTATTTATTAAAACAGAAAAATCATATTATTTACTATTTATCCTTTTTTCTCCATTCGTATAGTTGAATTAAACGATATACTAAAACTATAGAAGTAATCACAATCAAATAAACATGTAATACAAAACGATTATGATATGTAAAAAAAATATAGCGTCTGTTTTTAGCCATTTAAAAAAATCTTCCATACGAAAAAGAATATAGTCCGGTCAAATTAGACCAAAAAATTGGGGTAAGGTTACACTAATTCCCACACGGCTGAAAATTGGTAGTATTGTTCAAAACACCATTTTAAATTAAATGTGAAAAGTCCTCATCAATCCGACACCTGGAAAAAGAATTATTCAAGTTCAAAGGTCACAAAAACGAGATTTTCAGCACAACGGTAAGTCATCATAAAATTTGCAAAGCCAAAATTCTAGATAATCTATAAAAAATTATAAACACTTTTATTTCTAAAACCCATCGTTCTTGAGATAGATCGATTCAAAAAGTTGAAATAAAAGTGTTGAGTCATTTTATAGACTACAATACTATAATTTTGTCTGAACCAATTTTATGATAAAACTTAGTTTTGCTGAAAATCGCAAAAAACCCGTTTTTGTGACCTTTTACGTCGAATAAGATTTTTTCCAGATGTCGGATCGATGAGGACTTTTTAAACTTAATTTATAATGGTGTTTTGAACAATCCTACTAATTTTCAGCCGGGTGGGAATTAGTGTAACCTTGGATGTCTAAATTGACCGGACTAATACGATAGCAACACTTAATTTATAAAATCTAGAAACATGTCAGTTAAAGATCAAACAGAAACTTTAAAAGTTATTAAGAGGGTTTATACCTCGCGGATTGGCAACGTCGTTTTTATAGACGTTTTTCGTGTTTATTTCATAAAAAAACAAAGTTATATTTTTAAAACTATGCACTAGATCGTTGTATTTTTTATTTAATAGAGTAAATGTTAAAAATAATTATAAAATACAACGATCTAGTGCATGCCATGGTTCTAATAAAAATATATAGGTAGTACTTTATTTAAATATAAATAATCATAAAAAACCTCTACAAATGCGACGTTTCCAGCACGCGAGGGATAGCACTGGTCTATTCACTGCAATGAGTCAGACTAGATACAACCACAGTCTGAGCTGGTACTGCCAATTGACTAGGATCATTGTCTTGCATGATAGTAGTTTTAGACTTTCTTTTTTTTGTAGCTGAAGCTCTCAACATTTTGGCCGCGTATCTTCTCTCGGAATTTCTCAAAATATTTTTAAAAAATGTTTCGCATTCCAATAATGTGAAAGTATTATCGGAGTGATGAATGACTTCAAAAAACAAGTTAATTACCCGGGTGTGAGCTTTGAAACAATATTTTTTTATTTCAGATTTTTTAGAGCCACCTGCCCATGAGCATTCTGTCATGAATCGACGAGTAAACATGACTTCTATTAGTGCAAAACAATTGTTAAGACCGTTACCCTTTCCAGAGCCACAAACCAAAGATAATTTTTCTTTGAAGATGTCTACTGATTCTTTATTTTTTAATTCATCATTAAAGTTTTGAAGTTCGTCAATATTATCGATTTTTTTGAACCCCATTTGACTGTTTAATTTTTGTTGTTGGCTCTGTCTGAGAAATGCATCGATTTGTGTACTAACTTGAGATAATTGATAAATTATTTTTTCTTGCGTGCTTTCAATATTTTCCAAACGTTTGAGAACAGTTTCCTCAAAGTTTGATTGTAGTGGTGGATTTTGGCTTAGTAAATATAAAGTCTCTGACGCTGTGTCCTGTTCCACGATGAATGGAGTGTCCGTGGTTATAAAAGTTGAGCTTTCTGCTGGATTCTCTGTAGTATTCACGGGCACGCAAACTTCAGGGTATTGAGCTGGTTCTATCTCAAGTTCGGGAAACGTTGCCACCGGTGAAATATTTTCTTTGTTCTAAAAAAAGTGAAAAGCAATTTAAGAGCGTTTATACCACGTGGGCTGGCAACGTGTCAGTTGTAGGGAATTTTCGTGGTGAATACATTTTCATCCATGTACACACGGCTACACATCAAGCTATACATTTCCAATTTACGCTGATCTCGCACTGTACGGAAATTCTACACAATACGAGACCAACTTATACTGGAAATGTGTAGCTTGATGTGTAGCCGTGTGTACTACTTTGATTTTAATTTAATAAAATAATCATTTTACCACTTTATAATAGAAGTATCTATCTTCCAAACGATTGACTTTGAGAAAAAATGGTTTAAAAAACCTTAATGTCATTTTTAAAGACCTGTCTACAGACATGCATAGGTATGATGAAAAAAGTTTTTTTTAGTTTCAGTTCCATGTATCTTTATTTTTTTTTTTTTTTGTATTAAAACCGTAAAGCAGTTCACAGAATACATCCACTTACTAAGTTTCAAATATGTAGTCTTAATAGTTTCCGAATAAAGAGGCTGTGACATACGGACGGACAGACAGACATGACGAATCTATAAGGGTTCCGTTTTTTGCCATTTGGCTACGGAACCCTAAAAACAAAACATACAACAAACAAACAGAGTTACTTTCGCATTTATAATATGTATTACGTATAGATTAAATAGTCTATTTTTTAATCCAGTGTCTAAGCTTCCTCCATATTAAACATTTAAATCGATTTACCCATTACGACGATGAGCGAAGGCAAAAACACACAAATATGACAAAGAGCAGCAATTACACTAAACCTACTTTGGGACTAGGAAAAAAAATGTTGCTTTAATTAAAAATGTTTAAAATATTACCGTGGTGTACTGCACCGCCAATTCGTTCAGATCAAGGTCAATATGACGTCGCTTCTTTGGCAATCGCTCTTCCTCAGTATCGCTTTCACGCTGCATACGGACCATTTCTATTTGCGCTTGATCGTAGGTCAAGTTGTGTCTTTTTAGTTGACATGGCGTACTAATCCAATCATCACCAGGTTGTGAGTATTCATTTTTTTGTAGTTTTTTAGAGCCTTTTCTTGGCCATAGCAATAAACTCTCATTTTCCCAGGCACTCGGTACACAGGTCAGAAAAGTTTTGCCTCTTTCAAGCGTCTGCACTATTTTGAACGGCATCTGAAATAAATGTTAATCTTTAAAAAGTATGAATTTAAAACAAATAGGTAAACACATTACATTTAACATTTATTTAAACATTTAGGTACCTTTTGGCTTAGTTCAGGAAGCAAAGTAGCGTATTTTTCTTAATTTTATTCTGATATAGAATTATTAGCACTACCTATCCTGAGTGCGAAACAACGCGTTCTAACGTGTATTTCCAAGCGGAGGATCGAGGATTAGCGGTGCGGGGCGCAAGGTGGGAACGGTTGAGCGAGCGAGATAGTGTGGGGAATCCCCGAAAGACATGAATGTGTAGGTATGGCGCTGGACTTGCTGGGCTTACTGTGTGAACAAAATTTCTAGATTTTATGGTCAGAGTTGCTTTCTAAAAAGATTTTTTTATGTATGAAAATGTTATTTAATTGCAAAGCCGACATTCATCGGAAGGATAATGGTCATAAATAGCCATAAAATCGCAACCCCGACACCAGAAAAATAATTCATTTAACAATTGGGCCATATTTCTTTTGTGTATGGTGAAGTGACTCGGTAAAGAGGAATTAGTATATAATCCACAGTTAACACAGTTTGCACTTAATATAAAATGTGTGATTTTCCAAGGCCACTCCGCTGCTGTAAGCAGCATGAAATCGTCTCGACTAAGAAATTTATCGATATCCATATTGGCGTCCATTTTACGTACACTGAAAAAACACAATGTTGTCTGCAGTTTATATTTATAAAGGTTTTGCTTCTAAAGTTCAGTGATGTTACTAGATACATACATAGGCATTTCATATAAAGAAATATTTAAACACTAGCCGCGGAAAACTTGATATAACTACGTTCTTCCCGAAGAAATAATAAAAACTGGTTACATGATTAATTCACACTATTCGTCAGTAAACAGTTTATAATTCAGTTCTTTTTTCATTACCGTCTTCAGAAAAATAGTAAAAAAAACAGTGTATTATATTCAGTCATGCTCACACAGAACCCCAATTTTAAGTTGAATCCACGATGACTGACAGTGAAAACATTAACACGGCAAGTTGGTACTATAATGGCTCTCAGAATATCGAAAACATTTTATATGATAAATATTTTAGTTAAAGCTCAACATTTCGAGGGGGGCATTTAAAATTCATGGTAAACCTATCCCTAGTTTATCAGTAAAGCTGCAGTCGCACATCATTTCCACCGTAATAGACTAATATTATAAAAACAAAATAGAATCTTACTCACCTTAGATTGCTTGTATCCTTTTGTAAAATTATTTTAATTATTTTTTGCACTCTGCACTATCACGAATGTAAAATAATTAATGGTGAATGAAAAAGGTGATGTAAAGGAAACTAAACTCTTGTATAGTATGAAAAAGTACTATAAAAGGTCCTACAGTAGCCACTACATCATTATTTTGAGACTTGCATCACTGTTACATAGATTTTATTGGACTGTTTCGTCATTAGGAACACTGCAATACAATTATTTTGTCACTGAAAAGAGATATAAATGCGCCACTTCCGAATAAAAGATACGTTCTTTGGGGTTTTATAGGACCAAGGGCAGTTTTTTACAAAACGTTCTATGGTTTTTTATAGTACTAGTTTTTGCTACTTGGGGTACTTATCCAATATTATTCGATAATCTATCAAACGGACTAATTAGAGTCATATTTTTTGAGTCAGTAAACATCCCTATTATGTTATTTCCTAGGTATGATGACTATCAAAGCAGGAGCATGATTAAACAGGATCTGAAAACGATGGCAGACAGCAGTTTACTCCATCAATGTCACCGTCTTCGCGAGCGTTTCCTAACGGTACGTAGAAATCGTGTCGTTGTCTGTCTCAGAATAGGGTTGCATTTGGAATTGTACATTCAATATCCACTTGCATAAATAAACAATTCTAAAAGGTTACCTGACCGTGCAACACTACACTATTCTCCAAAATTCTACCAACCTAGCAACCTGTGAATAAATGATACCCTCAACTCTAGCATAACGGACATGCAAGCTGGTTATGCTATCAAAAATGTAACAAATATTCCCTAGAGCCTTGTTTAGAAGGCTTAGTACAAATAATAAAGTTTCATGTTCCCTCTGTGAGTGCTTATAAGTACCTGCTGAAGGTCGGAAGTCAGGTACGGTTGGTGTTACTTTGGAAGTAGGTAGTTTTATCGTTGTTGTGATGGTGTTATGGTCGTTTTAATAAATGTTTTATGCTCATTTTCGGATTCTGATCGGCGCAGTAGATTTCAGCTCAATCCTTCTCACAAAAAAGAGGCATTTTTCGCAGCAGTACGAAAGTTAAATGCTGACTATGCTTTAGTCTATGTAAGTCATTTGAACTTTGACATTCAGAGTCACTATAATTTCAAGACCTTTTGACTTTTCGCATTGTAGCTAAGCCCTAAAACAACATTACATTGTGTACCTAATAAGCTGTTTTTCTTTATGACAGAAACTATGAAACATTTTCTTGTTCCGTCAAGACGACGCACTTAGCAAGTTGTCAGATATTTTTGGATCAAACTAAAAGTAGGCTGAATTAGAAAAATAACTTACCAAAATAAGTGCGAAGAGTGGCAAAGGCGCATGATGAGTAGCCATCAGCGTACCAATGCCTAGACTGATGGTGACGAGCAGTGAGCCAGCCAACGCTAATGCCTCCCATTCTGGGGCCGCCGGTAGCAGAGCGAGGCACAACACTATTGACAGCACGAACGTGATCACCGATAGTGATGCGATCGCTTTTGTTTGTAAAGCCAGTTCCTGAAAATAAAAGAAACGACGTTTTATTGTTAGTAGCTACAGATTTTTTTGTAGGAAAGGTAAATATTCTAATGAATATCGAGTCGCTGATCTTTCGCCGGCATTTGTCAAAGGGCAATGAAACGGAGCATTTATGGGCATAAATGACAAGATGAGAGTACGAAACACCAGACTGCAATCCATAACGGCAAAAAGGAAGTTGATGAAACGGGCGCCAGGCTAAAATGGAATTGGGCAGGTGACGGCAGCCGATTCAATAACATACAGGGTGTAAATCAACCCATCACACAGCCGTCAACCAAGCATTCTGTACTTCAAACTAAGTACCCCTACGCAAAAAAATTTGCTAGGAAACCACTTTTTTTTTTGGATCAAAAATCACATTTGACGGTAAAACTCAATGTAGCACTGTTAAAACATTGTACTAGTGGCTGCTATGAATAGTAAACGGGTCATGGAGGTAATTTAAGTAAAGTTATAACCTGAAAAACTAGTATTTACAGCTGTGAAAAATTTGTAACTTTGACTCCCAATATCTCCGTAACTAGGAGGTTCCCAGGTATGGTCTAGAACAAAACAATGATCGAAGTGGTGGGGAGAACAAGTGCCTTTCATTTGCGTTAAGGGTACTTTTACACCCTAATAACAGTTAAGTAAAGGTACTTGGTAAGGTTTATAGACATAGATATTAATCATCTTTTCCAAATGTCTTGATTGAAGTAAAGTGCTCTATAAAAACTTAATTCTGGGTTATTATTATAGACAAGTTACAAATAATCATTCTAATATTAATTTGCATATTTTCAGCCCACTCCTATGAAATAACATTTTCCTAATATCTGCGGTATTTCAGATATTACTTTTTTCAATAAAATATGATAATATGAGATTGCTAGGAGATAGCCGGAGGGCGAATAATGAGACGTGTATATAAATAAATATTGAAACCTTAAGATAAGATAGTACTATACTTAAACAGGACTTGAACAGTCACTGTATCGATCTAAATAATAATTAATTGTGTAAAGACAACTACTTAAACTGCGGTAATCAAAGATATTTAATGATTGCTTAAGCCGTCACTTAGTAAAGATTTGACATACTTTTGTATGACAAAACTGTCAAAACCTTTACTAAGTGATGGCCTAAGTAATCATCAAAGCTCTCTGAGTGCGGCAGTAAGTCTCTTACTGCGGTACTCAGAGATATTTAATGATTACTTAAGCCGTCACTCAGTAAAGGTTTTGACAGTTTGACATACTTTTGTATGACAAAAATGTCAAAACCTTTACTAAGTGATGGCCTAAGTAATCATTAAAGCTCTCTGAGTGCGGCAGTAATTCTCTTACTGCGGTACTCAGATATTTAATTATTACTTAAGCGATCACTTAGTAAAGAATTTGACATACTTGTGAATGAAAAAACTGTCAAAACCTTTATTTACTAAGTGATGGCCTAAGTAATCATTAAAGCTCTCTGAGTGCGGGAGTTAGCCATACAAGGTGTAAACGAACATTTCACAAAGCCATCAACACTACATAAAACTGAGTAAATCTACGGAAACAAAATGCTGGGAAACGATTTTTGTTTTGGTGAAAAATTACGGTTTTCGGTTAGGATTGAAAATGTGATACTGATGGAAGCATTGAATGGTATTTACAACCATGCCCCGTGTACTTATGACATTAAAAACTTGTATTTTATTTAAACATGTGGAAAAGTGGAGTATTTTCTTTTGAGCACCTATTTTTTTTTAACTTTGACCTTCAATATCTCCGAAACTAGAAGGTTCGCAGGTAGGATAAAATAAAATAAAATAGAATAGTAACTGGTTTAATTGTGTAAAGACTTTTTACACAATTATACCGATTGCCACGTCTGCAACGACTTCACAGGATTGATCATAATCTTTTCGGCAGCTTATGAAGATCCTATTACATCTTGATTTTTGGCTAGCTATCAATCATCCTTATCATTACTACATAGTATAAAACAAAGTCGCTTTCACTGTCCCTATATCCCTATGTATGCTTAAATCTTTAAAACTACGCAACGGATTTTGATGCGTTTTTTTTTAATAGATAGAGTGATTCAAAAGGATGGTTTTAGTACATATATTTGACTGACATACACGCGGGTGAAGCCGCGGGCATCAGCTAGTTACCTATAGATTGCCCTTATTAAGGTCATTTAGATTAAACTTGAGAGGATTTTGTCAGTGCGTAGCCAAAGTTTGTCCCTCATGGTCCCAAATGTTTAATTTTCCCAGAAGGTAAGCAGTAACCGGGTTCGGGGTCGCACTTACCCGGATAAACCCTTTCACAAGAAGTGTTTTACTACTTCGTCTTTAAATCAAGTAATATACCACCTTCGCGGAAACTAGTTATAAAAGGTTAAATCCTGAACGTCATGCACTTAAAATTTCATAATTTTTATTTGGGCCTGGAGTCTGACAACCAGGTTTACCAAACGATAATTATGGTGTTATTTAATAACTGGGTTAGGTAGTCTCTTCACGAAAAATCCTGCTATTAATCTGAGCCCTACATAGTAAAAAGGTACACATGATGTCACCCACGCACACAGAGATTAGTAGCAGCTTTTAACAACTATCACGTTTCAGAAGCACCTCTTCTATAGAAACAACTCCAAAACAAATGATAACATCCTAGCAAGTCACTTTGTGACGAATGTACAACAACCCACTAAAACAAAAGGGTAAGGTCAAGATGACACTTATAACAGTATCAGTCAAGTCACAGATGTCGACAAGGTCAGCTGTTGCCCCAACTCAAAACTAGACGCGTATAGCACTTACATTATGTAGTTAGTAGTGATGTTGATTGTTGACTTTGGTCATTCAAATTTACTTAAAAAAAAGGTTTAGGGATATCGTGATACTCAGTAACTGTCGCTCCATGTAAAAACTGGTATTCAACTCCCTCTGGTTTTACTGGAACCCGACAATGGCGTCCGACGCAAATATAAATCAATGCACAGCTTTAAATAACAATCCTTCATCATAATGAGGTTTCAGCACGAACCTCTTGTGCAAAAACAAATGAAAAAGAATAAAATGTCCTGAACAAGCCATACATTGAAACAAAAGGATCGAGTCTAGATGGGGCTAATAGCAGTATAATTCCGACCACAGATGTTGACAAGGACGGCTGTTGTACCCATTCCAAAACTAAACGCTAATAACCCTTAGAGTTTTATAGGCTACACGGGCACTAGTGATGTAATCATTGCTGAAGGAAATGCGAAATTACTTAGTCGATAAAGAGATGTACAGCTGTACGGCTATTGTGTTACCAGTTGTAGCGGGCAGATAGACAGCCGCTCCGTATAAAATACTGGTATTTAGCTACATCCAGTTAGGTTGGATTTCGATCCAAATGTCGGGAATAGACCATTCGAACAACTATTTGTCTACTTCAATAATTTATCTTTAATCTAAGCCATAGTACCCTTCCATAATTCAATGACTGTAACTTCTAAAAGATCTAAAAATAATCCTGAAAGAAAAAAGAAACAAATGATAATATCCAGAACAATTCACAAAAACAAAAGGGTCGAGTCAAGATGAGGCTAATAACAATATCGGTTAGGTCACAGATGTGGAAAAAGGACGGATGTTATCCCTACTCGAAAACTAGACATAAAATATAGCTACAGTTATATATAAACCCTATACAATACACGCACCACGGCCTACCCTTTTTTTGGAGAGTGGGAAATCATCTCCTCCCGCTCTGGGCGGAGCGGAAGGGAGTGTCAGACTGCTACAGACTAAAAACCACCCATGGTCCTTCTTAGCCCATTGTGTCCGGGGCTGCGGTATCTCTTTCGAACAACCCAGCCCCGGTAGGACAACAGTCTACCCTTAGAATTGGACAGGAGTTATTGAGTTGGTAAGAATAAAAATTAACTCGTACTTATATTTAACTCAAAAGGAAGATTGCTTATCACATTCGTTTTTGCTTTATATTTTATCTATATCCTCATCATATTTTCTTTATCTAATGGATTTCAATTAATGTATTACTGTAAAGAGAGCAGTGGTGGCTCAGTGGTAGCGGCCCTGACTTACGAACTGTAAGGTCGTGGGTTCGAACCCAGTCAGGCGCATTACTTTGTGTAATTTATTTCATCACCACTGCTCTCAAAACGATGAAGGTGAACAAAAAATTCGAAGACATGTGACATCTACCAATCCGCACTGGGCCCGCGTGGTGAATCATAGCCCATCCCTCTCCTAGAGAGGAGGCCTGAGTCCCTGCAGTGGGTGGCTGGTGATGATTACTGCAAAGAAAGAGCGTTGTAGTTCGGGTTGTTGTAGTGACTGATATTTATTTGTCTAGTTCAGATACAGATGTCTCGTTGAATTATTAAATAAAGCCTATCTTATGGTAACATTAACATGATTCAATTGGTTGGTAAGTTTTATAAGTGATTTGATCCTCAAGTCGAAAGGTCTGAGATAAAGAAACCAAAATCAGTGTAGGAAAAAAAACAATAAATTTTCTTAATCCTACGAATAATTTTGAAACCGACAATTTCCAGCATCCAAAGCTGAAAACTGACGGTCTATAAAGACTACACTTCATTTAATGAAATCTTACAAAAAGCCGGGAATTCGCCTTAAAGAATAACAAAAAAAAAAACCGGCCAAGTGCGAGTCGGACTCGCGCACGAAGGGTTCCGTACCATTATCTATAAAAATCGCGTTTGTTGTATGGGAGCCTCTCTTAAATATTTAGTCTATTTTGCTTTTTAGTATTTGTTGTTATAGCGGCAACAGAAATACATAATTTGTGAAATTTTCAACTGTCTAGCTATCGCGGTTCTTGAGATACGGCCTGGTGACAGACAGACGGAGGGATAGACAGCGAAGTCTTAGTAATAGGGTCCCGTACAACAACGTCCCGTTTTTACCCTTGGGTACGGAACCCTACAAACAAGATTTTCAGACAAAATGAAAAGGTACATTTAAGTAATTGCTCAAAAAGTATTTATTGTTGACTGGCTTTCCGCCTACATCACCTTGGCAGGAAACATTTAAAAACAACTTAACAAAATAACAATGTGTAGTCGTGTAGCTTTATCCGCACCAATCTACACTAATATTATAAAGAGGAAAGATTTGTTTGTTTGTTTGTAACGTATAGGCTCCGAAACTACTGGACTGATTTCAAAAATTCTTTCACCGTTGGTAAGTTACACTATCCCCGAGTGACATAGGTTACTTTTTATCCCTGTATTCCGACGGGAACGGGAACTACGCGGGTGAATCCGCGTGACGTCCGCTATTTGTTATAAAAATCATTCAGATCCTTCAGAATATACACTCAAAACGGTGAGAAAACTGGTATGTCTACTGGGAAACCAGATATTAGACAATTGGGCTAGCGTGGTGGATTACAGTCCACTCGCGCTCATAGAGGAGAGAACGTGTACATTGTACATGTATCAACATCTGGCCTTGTCCCTACTGTGTTGGCTTAGCTTCCAGTCTAACCAAATGCGGCTGAATACCAGTACTTTACATGGAGCGACTGTCTATCTGTTCTCCATAACCCAGTTAATACTGGGTGAATAAGTGCAATAAAGAATTTGAGTTTGAGATATCCCCCCTTGGTAAAATTCGGTACGCTTTCGGGCCACTAACATTACAAATGACTACTGGGACCACAGAACAGATAAGAGGCCTCTTTTATCTGTTCTGTGGCTGGGACCAATGGTTTAACGTGCTTTCCAAGGCACGGAGATAACTCAGTATGTAATGGGTGGTCACCCTTCCACAGACGAACCATGACAAGCACGGCTTAACCTAAAGGTTGATCTGAGTGGCTGTCATTATCTATCTACAAGCTCCTGAGGACCTGTGTATGCATCAGTGTAATCAGCCTTTAATGCTACAGCATCTGCGTTTAATTTATTAATTTTGCTCCAGGCTAGGAATGAGGTTGCAAATTTTGACCCAAACAATTTAAATTCCGACAGAATTCATTTATAGTAGCTGAATTCTATGTTATTACGTAAAGTACAGGAGAAGGCATACAACAACAAAGGTTTAATTACGTTTTAACATAAAAGACAACCGAAAAAACATACAACATGTAAGCCTAAAGGTAAACGCACATCTACATATCAGAGCCGCAGGAATAGAAGAAGCTTAAAGAATGGAATTTAGAAATTAAATGGAAAAAAAAATACAAACTATATAGGATTAGTTTTCAATGACCAGCCATTTAAAATTAAGATTTAGATATCAAACTGAAAGTGCATTTTCATTTCATGACATTTGAAAATATCCCAAAATGTTCCTATTCCTATGACTAGTGAGAATGAATGCACTTGTGACCTTGTGAGCGTGCGCGCACTGCCGAATTTACAGGTGGACAAGAATTAAATCTTATTTAAAAAAATATTTTCGATTCTGAACCCTCTTTGAAAATTTGGCCGGTCATTGAATTTATATCCCCCCTGCTTTCCTGCCTATGCAGGTACCTAATTTTATATTATTAGTTTTTATTATTTATAAGTATACTAAGTTTAGCTTTTTATATTAGGCTTAGTTAATCAATAGTTTATATTGTGTTTTTATTTTTTATTTTTAAGAGTGTATTATGCTTATTCATTACTCTAAGCAACATTAGTTTACTGCCATCTGTGGAGGCTTGTAAATGGCTTGTCGTGGAACAACTCATTATTAATTTATGCTATAAGCCACCCGAAAAAAATAAAATAAAATAAATAAATATATATATATACCCTGTATTATAATATTTCAACGCTCAACCATTGTTCGGTAAGATTATGTTTGCTATAGATTTAAGTAAGTTTTACTCGCTCCCAACTCTATAAAAGCTTGCACTCTTACCCGCGCCGAATCGGACCATAGATAACTTATTCCGTGTAGTAAAACGTACGTTTTGTTGGCAAATGTACGGTTACCTTTAATCAATGTTTCAAACGCAGAATTTTAACAGGTATTTTGAGGCTACTGTCCCACCGCAAACGAGAAAGCGACTAGTACAAACTAATAATACTATGTTCGAAAAAGAAACCGCGGCCTCGACACAAAGAGCTAAGAAGGAACATGGGTGATTTTTAGTCGGTAGAAGTCTGACAGTTCCTAGCGTTCTGCCCAGAGCGGAAGAAGGCATTTGATGATTTACCACTTGCCAAAAAAAAACGTACAAAACAGGTTCCGTGTCGGTTCTTTTACACACTGTTTCGACATACCTGTTTAAAACATTCATAGCTGTGCTGGAATAGATTCCTTTAGAAATAACAGTCTATTTTATTTTTTTACATATCTCTTGCTCTGTAAATACACCCTTACACCCCTGAATGCCGGGGTGTATGACTATCATTACAGCATAGGTTTTGGAATTTGAAAAAAGAACTGTCATACTCATACTGCACGAAGAATATTTTTAAAAAGTTATTTTTTTTTTCTCGGTATCGATTAATTACTCGAATCGGAATCTAGACAATTTATTTTATAAAGATTTTATTTTAAATATGGAACTATTTGTTTCCACATCGTATGTTAGATGGAATCGATTTAAAAATCAAACTGGCCAGCAAGATTTGACGCGCTTGCGTGCGTGAAAAAAAAAAGGCAGTCTACTAGTAGGCGCGAAAGCATCGCGAAAATAATTAATTTTCTTGTTTGAGTTCTTTTTCAAAAGTTTTAAACATGTCTAGTAGTACCAGTCAACTTACTGCCGCCATTTACGATGCAAGAACCTCAAGTCACTCAAACTCAAGTCTTATCATCACAAACTCATATTCAAACTATAAATATACCTAAAAAGAACGTGACCATATCTCTTACAAATTGTAATAATTTTAGTATTAATTTTAATTAAATACACATTTTTTTCTTCTTAATAAATGTTCATTGAAACCTGCTGTCTTGTTGTTTACTTACCTCACAATCGATATGTAAAGCAGAGTATTTATCTCGGGCGTAAGCATCAATTGCATACTCGGGTTAATTAGCGCCTTCGCTTCGCTCAGGCGCCAAAAACCTCGTATGCAATTGATGTCATACAGCCCTTGGTTAATAATCTACTATTGCTCCTTTATTTTTTTTGTATTTAGCGCGTAATAGTGATGTAATGTGGTAATACATACAGCTTGTAGCATAAACACACCTTTTTTATGCTACACGTTGTATGCCCAGGTGAGGAGGATACATTTGGGTAAAGTAGGTCTTGAGGTTTTGTTTGGAACAGCTGATGATTTTTTTACAAAAACGATGTTGAATAAACGATACGATATTTTATTGGCCCCAAGGAGAAAGTTCAGTTCAATGACCTGAATCCCTTTAAAAAATTGCTATACCTTTCTGATACAAATGCTTTACGTAAACAGTTGATAGATAACTGATTTGTCTCTTTTATCGCTAGTAGCCTGCAATGGGACTGGTGCCTTACATGTAGGTTTTTTTCTCGTTTTGTAGAAAATACTCGTACGCGAATCTGAGCTTGACAGATGTCAGGACTTAGTCTATGTATGTAGGTAAGCGATGTAAATGACAGATTTAGGAAATGGGACATATTTTTTCGATTGAATGAGTGCAAAAATATTAGATATTTAGGCTAAGGATTTTAAAAGCGATGCCGATGAGCATTATGTTGCTCATAATATACGCCCCACAAATTTTTAATATTTAGTGAGGTCTTTTTTACATACGGAACTCGGCTCGATGCTCGTTTGGTTTACCACAAACGAACGCAAATAGTTGGCAAAAAGCGAGTAATATGCGCGTGCCGAATTTTTTAAATAAAATCCTTACGTTATGCACTTACTTTTTCTTTTTAACAAAAGTATTTAACACAGTCATTTAAAAATAAAAATAAATTTATGGCCTATCAAAATCAAGATCATATAAAATTATTTAAAACTTCACGTTCCTTATAGTGTAGTAGGTAGACTCTTTCATAATGTTCATGAAATTAGTTATTCCCCGAAGGAACAAATGTTTTTCAATTGTTTACGAAGACTTTATTAAATATTTGCTACACGAAATAATGCGTGGCCGCGTGGGATTGTTTGTTATATCGTATTTGCGAAAGTATCTAATATTGGAAATGATAAGTCTTTCATTGTTAGTAAATAATAATATACGCTACGGTAAAGTTCATGTTTCGTACAAACAAAGTTTTTGAATAAAACGTACGGTGTGTTATTCATTTCGGTAGAAATATCAACACATAATTAAACATACCTACATTATAGACTCTCGTTGTGTTGTGTAATATAAGGTACCTCAACCATTTTTTATAATGTCGAAATTAGTGAAATTTGTATCACAGGTTTAAAAATTGTAAACAGGAAAAGTTTATTAAATATCGTATCATGTGCACATTTCCTAGAAAATAAAATAACGCGGTTTTTGAAAACTTCGCAAACTGTTGCTACATAAGTAGCCGAAATGCTACGCGCGTCATCGCGCTTATCTTTGCTACGAAACCTACGAGAGGCTACGCTGCTACACGTGTAGACGCCTACGCTGCTACGAGTGAAAGCATGGCGGTAACTAATATTATATTCTTCACGTGAACAATGTTCTTACTCTGAAAAAACCGCAGAGTATGTCAGTGTCCCACTATTAACACAGCACTTTTAATAAATGAAAGAGGAGGACCTAGAAAAGCATATCGATTAGAAGAAGAACCCAAAAAAAATATTATATCGATACCAGGAAAAACAAAGACCAAATGAATCTAATTCGCCAATTGCTATTTTCTAAGAAGGAGCATCCCATCCCTAGCAATTAGTAATCTAATCAAATGCAGACATGGCCGCACGGTTTTATTAGCAATAAACCTACTGCCATTTGATTTTGGGCTGTGTTTCTTTCGACATAAGAGCTATGAAGCTTTTATTGCCGCAGAATTAGTGCCTAATTGTTTGTTCGTTTGAGGATTTTCCTCTTTGTTGTTTTGGTAGCCATTCCTTTTTTTTCCGAAGGTTTGATAACATTTTGGGACACAAAAGGGGTGGAAATTCGTTACTTATCTGGCACTTATCTATGGTACTTAAAAAACTTTATGATTAAGCGTACCTCTGATAATCTCTGCCTTTTTTATTGGAAGGTGGGAAATCATAAATGTCAGACTTCTACTGACTAAAAACCACCCATGTTCCTTCTTACTGGCTGCGGGACTGTTTGAAAGAGATACCGCTGTCCCGGAACACAAAGTAGTGGGTTTTAGTCAGATGAAGTCTGACACTCCCTTCCACTCCGCTCGGAGTAAGAGGGTCATGTGAAGATTTCCCATCCACAAAAAAAGGCGTGGTCTTCTATAGTTGAAGCTATAAGCTTGAACTCGTGGTAGATATCTGAAATCGGAACGGGGCAATTAAGTAATTCTCTTGAATTAATAATTAGCAACTGAATTTGGTCAACAGAATCAACTTACGATCTACCATTTTATTAAAAGGTTAACCTAACTAGCTCACTTAAATATATAGGGTGTAAAAGTACCCTTAACGCAAACGAAGGGCACTTATTCTCCCCACCAGTGCGATCATTTTTTTGTTCTAGACCATACCTGGGAACCTCTAGGAGGTTCCCAGGTATGGTCTTATGGATGGATATGGGTCTTACGGACATATTGGAGGTCAAAGTTCCAAATTTTTCACAGCTGTTTTTGTAAATACTAGTTTTTCAGGTATTAACTTTCCTTCAATTACCTCCATGACCCGTTTACTATTCAAAGCATCCACTAGCACAATGTTTTAACAGTGGTACATTGAGTTTTACCGTAAAATGTGATTTTTGACCAAAAAAAAAAAGTCGTTTCCCAGCAAAAATTTTTTGTAGGGGTACTTAGTTTGATGTACAAAATGCTTGGTTGACGGCTGTATGATGGGTTGATTTACACCCTGTATAGTTCTTTAACTTGCCCTTGGTAATAATCAGAACAAACGCCGCTGCTGCCATCTTGCTTTTATTTATTAAGGTAACACTGTTTACTAATAGGGTAGTTAACAAAAATAATGTAATTAGTACGTCAGATAGATTTCCAAAAACTATTGGACACGTATTCTTTCTTTTTCCACGTAAACAAACAATGAAGACGATACAGGGCTTTTAAAACTCGTGTGTCGTCATTTTCTAAGATATTAGTATGACATTTTTTACCGGTGAGTGACGTCACATCCCTCACTTAAATCTTTGACGCGTTTTAGCTTCGTCAATTTTCATTGATTTGATAAAACAAAAAATACACATCCAATATTTTTCGATAATCTAACAGACGGACTAATTAGAATCATATTTTTTTTAATCAGTAAACATTCCTATAGTACGGTACTTAAATAATATTGTCAGGTTCCTGGCAATATCATTTGCAAGAGTGCCAAAAGGTAGGTACTTGTAGTCCTGTTGCTTAATCCTAATTCAAAGCTCATCTATCTCACTTTTCAGCTCCACTGATTTCACGCCACCACACACTATTTCGCGGTTGTATTACCCGCCAAACACCGCTCTAATCTGGTTATTACCAGTCTCAACCAGTGCGAACCGGTTTAAACCAGTGTAAACTAGAAGTGAGTGAACATGCAATTTAACCGAGACATCAGTGTAACAGCTAATTAACGATAGTGCTTTTTTTTATGAAAGTAAACACTTTGTGACATATCCCTGCATGGCGAATGAGAAAGCAATTGTTTTATATCTTTTGCAATTTTATTAATTGAATGCTTGATACGACGTCGTTGACTTAATGTATTGGTGCATAATTATCTTGATTATTTAATTCTCTTGGGAAATGGATCATTTCAATTTATTCGTAGTGGTTAATGTTTATTCAAGTAATGGAGATACTTTAAACCAAGTTTTGATTTGTGTTCGGTTACTGGTAGCAAGGTTACATCGAAAATCAAGTGTTTTTTTTTTATTACAAAGGTAATGGGCCTCCCATTGACCTCGAAGACGCTTCGTTGAGGGTTATAATGGAACGAGCGTGCCCAGAATATACCTTGTTTGATGTAGAAGGGACACACATATGCTTTATAAATGTGTGTATGTGTGTGTGTGTGTGTGTGTTTCGGGTCTTCTTTTTTTATTGTGTAGAAACACCTAGACCCGAAACAACTATCAGTAGGCCATACAAATAATACGGTGCCCCCACCGTATTAAAAAAAAAATGTCCTAAGTCGATAAGTCAGGACAAAAAACAAAGCCGAACAAAGTCTGGTCGGAAACTGAAAAGTCGGATGTCCCTGAACAAACGGAATGGTAGCTCGCCTCTATATTACAGGTAGCAGGGAATTAACTGTCTACTTTTTGGAGGAATATCGAGTAAGATATATATTACTAGCTGATGCCCGCGGCTTCAAATTATATACTAAAATCTTCCTCTCGAATCACTCTATCTATTAAAAAAAACCGCATCAAAATCCGTTGCGTAGTTTTAAAGATTTAAGCATACATAGGGATATAGGGACAGAGAAAGCGACTTTGTTTTATACTATGTAGTGATAATAGTTAAAAGACAAATTACATACCTACATACAAAAATAACATAATAACAGTTTTACTCGGTGGATAGCAATAGGATAACCCCATTTTACATGGGACTTAAATATAACTGGCGAAATCTGGGTGTACTATTAGGTACACCTCTGCCTAACTCTTCAGGGTTTATAGGCGTGATGTTATGCGTTATGTTATCTTCAACTAAACCGCACTTTTATTTCGTAGCCACAGGGGCGATTTTCGTAATAAAAATGTTACCAACCCGTTGACCGTACCTACAAAACCACAAATTGCTTAGTGGTCAGTACCCAAGGGACCTAATATTACGTGTAGTGGGCCAGATAGCCAAGGTTTACCAGGGATCAATGAATGGGTGGGTTTCATAAATAACAAATAGGCCTATCAGTTAATATGAAGGATAATTATACCTTACTTTTTTCCTGAAATATTTTGGTTTTTCCTTGTTTTGTTCGTGAATTTCTTCAGAATAGTTTCGATTGCGTATGTTTTTGTTTTGTTTAAAGTTTAGTTAGCTTATAGTTCACTAGTTGATAGTAAGTACGAGGAAAAAATACACTTCTTTTCCTTGCATTGTGGGCAAAATTAAGGTGAAATTTCGTCATGAACTGTCTAGGTATAGTAAACACGCATATTGTTTACGTCTACAACATAACATTTTGTGTTTGTTTTTGTCCAGCTTTTAGATTTTTTTTGCAATTGCGTGGTTAAAGTAAGTGGCTAAAATTTCAACTTAATCGGTCCACTCGATTCGGAGCAAATTGGCTGTGACAGACGGACAGACAGATACGAGTGATCCTATAGGGGTTTCTTTTGAGGTACCTACGGAACCCTAAAAAAAATCTGTTTTATTTTTTATCATACTTTTACTTAACTATATAAAAAATCTTAGAAGTAAATAAATCCACTTTCCGGTTTCCTGTCTAGTTTGACAATTAATTTTAGTAGAACACTTTTTGCCGTCATCAAATTATACCACTGCGTACTTGCGTGTCTGTCTAAGTAAATAAGTAGCCTCTATTAACCCAGGGACAACCCACGTACTAGAAACATAAAACATCGGCTGTATATTACAAAATGTTAGGGATCTAAACAAAATGTCACCCTTTGAAGGTAAAAAATAAGATACATACGTTATGTTTAAAAAACAAATCGGTTTGCGTTATGTAGGAATGTTTCCGGACATTTTGTTTTCTCTGTGATAAATTACTGCCCGGGAGCGACTTCCTGGAGTATTTGTCACTGATATTTTCCCTGAAAACGATCATTACAACGATAGAATAGTACACTTTGATACAAGTGTGGAAAGTTTGTTATTGCATTCGAGGGGGATTGAACACCCGAGCCGTACGGTGAGGGTGTTCATGGGGTCGAGAAATGCAATAACAAATTCTCATGTGTATCAAACGACGTTTTTAATACACTTTCGAAGAAATTAACTAATAACAATGCTTAAGTATTTTTATCATCATTTTTTAAGAGAATACAATGTCATTTGCTTTTTTTCCGCGGTTTGATTTCGCCAGGTTGAAGAAGAAGCAAAGGTATGAAGGCGCTAAACAGCTTCATAGGGAAAATATAAATTGCCCCGACAGGCGTTGGCTTTTGCATCTCATCTCATCATCGACATCTCTTTGAGGCGCGCGTAGAACACGAACGCGCCGTCGACACGGCCTGTCGTCGTCATAAGACGGACGGACGGCGAGCTAGCCCGTTATTAGTCACCGTCCACAGGCCCGTGCCTATCAGTGGTCGGAAGCCATGAGTGCCATGACCTGGACTAGTAAAATGGACTCACAGTTATACTGGGTATACGACGCCTACTAACCCAGCTGTAGCAAGCTTCGAGTGGCCTTTTCATTCTTTTATTATTTTTAAACCATTATTTGCTAGAGCGAGAAAAATAGCACAACGCACACACATGGCTGGCAGCATCAACGACGCGACGACGGTGCCATCGGCGGCAGGTCAACCCTTATTTATATCTCTAAAATACAGTCAGAAACTGTCCATATTTGACAGGTTTTTTAACAGTATTTTCCACAGCAGAACGAAACTGAAATTATGTCGAGTTAATAAATCGCTCGCGGCGAGACTACCTTAATAAGCTTGATGAAATAATTACCTATTTCGGGGTCGTAACTGGGCGCTTCAATTAAATATTCTAGTGGTCTTGCTTAAAAATAAATCAAGAGTCGTAGGGTTTTTGAAATAGGAGGAACTTCAGAAAATGTTTGGGTTAGCTTACAGTAATGTTATTAATAACGTCGAGACAAATACAATTACTTGGAACGAACTTTATTTCTCTGTTTATGGGAGATTCATCAGTAAATCTATTGTTTAAAACTTACATAGGAAGCCATTATCATAGATTAGAAAACTAGCTCAAAATTCATTTTTAAACACTAAACCAGACCTATTTTATCTCTCGTCGAAAACCACAATTTTAAACTCTTTTTCATGTTTGGAGAAGAACTGACGACGGAACAAACTCCCCAGTAACACAGCTGTCTGAAACTTATTTTTCCGTCCTATTATTCTATTTGCCAGTCTGTACTTGGATTTTAATTGCTAATATTTGACTTGCAAAAGGATGAATCAAATTACAACTCAAAAACAAAAATCTAAATATTTTATTTCACATAGTCCTACATAGACATTTCGATATTCTAAATGTCGAAAAAAGTGGACGGTTCTGGTTAGTCGTTTCCTATAAAGAAGAACCGGCAAAAAAGTCCATGATAACTCGTCCAAAATCATCATCAGCCTATAATATTCCCACTACAGGGAAATCAGGCCTACTCTCGAGGAGAGAGATGGGCTATAATCCACCACGCGGGCCCAGTGCGGGTTGGTAAATGTCACATGACAACGAATTTTTTGGTTCTAAGTCATGCCGGTTTCCTCACGATGTTTTCCTTCACCGTTTTGACAGCCTGTTTTCAAAATGGTTTTACAATATTTTCAACGAATAATACAACAACCACGAATCTCCCAAAAAAAAATTACACACCAAAAGTCAGCTACATTAACGTCCCATCTAAAACACAGATTTTAACAAATAATTTCTGCGAATAAATCCCAATCATTCGGACAAGAATGTCACGTAAATGTGACAGTAATCCGTCATAAGGCGCCCACAGACAAGTTCACGACCACTCAGCTAAATGGTTCGAGTCTGCTGAAAGTTAGGTGCTTAGTTATTTATTAGACGAACTATACCTATTTACTGAAGTAAAATTGTTCGACTAATGAATGTTGGACTGGGTAATTAATGTCGTAACGTAAGCGACAAAGTAGTGCAGTACAGTAACATAAGTAATTTTCTTGGTTTTATTTTAACCATAACCACGGAGAAAAACTTATGGTTTGGGTATTGATGATGCATGCTGATTCGTTCTGTTAGAATTTGAAGTTAGAAAAAATACGTTTATATTTGAATTAAATAAAAAGTTGAATTTATTGACTAAACGCCAACTTCCAGTCATCAGGCCAGAATGTGATTCAAATTCGCGTCTTCCCTCTCACGACTATTTCTTTATTAGCTTTCGTCAATATAACATTTTTAACATATTTTGAATAGCATGTGCCTATGTGGCAATTACGTAACGCAAATTCATATACTTTCATTCTGATTTATGACGTACATACCTACCTCTGCCCAAGCTGCGTACAAAATACTACGTTTCTTTCTGTTATTACACCTACGTATATTTAATAAATACACATACCACCTTATCTTCACATTCCACTCTACATCATACAACATACCTATTCATTAAACAAAGTATAAAGTACACAAGTCACACAACCAAGCAACCAAGGCTAAAGGCGTACCTACACTATACCTATACGAGCTAAACCCTAATGGCACCGAAGCTAAGGTCTAATCTCTTGACCCTCAATCGAGTTAGTGGCCGAGTGGCACAGTTAATGCAATTCCGTGCATACATTAAGGTAGGCACTTAATGAAGTGGATATAGATGGTCGTGTTATGTTGTTGGGTTATCGTGTTCTAGGATCTATGCTTCAGTGATGGCTTTGAGAAATTGTATTAGGCTTGAGATGGAGTGCACGGAATAAGTCTGTAAGGAACTACTAAACTTTATTTTTCTTAGTACATATATTGTCACTGTGCAGAAATTGTAATGAATTTGAGTCCATGAACAGAATTACTTTGAATTAAGTATTCCTGTTCATGAATCCCTTATAGGACTTCGGCACGTGTCGAAGGCTTCTCTTAATAAGCGTGGGAGTAATGAGATTGCTTTTAAGTCCTCCTTAGTAATTTGTATTTCCTGTAAATTCATGCTTTCATACTAATATTACTGATGGGAAGTCGACCTTTTCACCATCTTAGATGAACGAAATCTGATGAAGCACGGGAGACTAGGAACAGGGTTACAACACTTTATATCCCAGATATATCTCCATTTCCTGAGAATAATTTCCGTCCGACGCGCTAATGAAACCCCAGGCAAAACCTCGTAAAGAACAAAAAAATCCACGAAACCACTGGAAGCCACTAACGAGGGCTTAGTCCAAACTGAAATTTTCGCATTCAATCAAAAGAATTAAGGCAACCAAAGAGCTAATCCAAAAAACTTTTTAATCCTTCCTAAGCTAAGAAACGATGAAACCTCAAATTGAAAAACTCTTTCGTTTTGAATCTATTCGTTCAAAATTCAGTGAATGAAAGACAAAAGTTCCGTGTTCTCAATTATTTCATTCTTCGTTCTATCATTCACTATTCCGTTTGAGGTTTTATTTCAGTCATTCACAAAGAACGAGCGCATTTCATTACAGTGTTCTGTAGAAGCTACGAGTACTTCTAATTACAAAGGAATGTTATGTCTGTAGTTCTAGATAATTTTAAGTCTAGTCTAACAATAGTAGCTTCATTCAGGGTGTAAACAGATTCTTCACGAAGGCGCCAACCAAACATTATGTATAATAATATATCAAACTATGTAACTCAAGCAAAAATAAATATTGCTGGGAAACGACTCTTTTGCAGTAGAACTCGTGAGAATGATCCGATAAATCACGTTTTACGACAAGATTGTTCAGTACAATATTGGACAGTGTAACAGACGGAATACATTGTGTCGGTGGGTGTATTGTCAAAGTGCAGGGATCATGGAGGTATTCAAAGTGAAGTTAAAACGTAAACAAAAAGTTTACTTGTGAAAAAAATAGGAACTTTGACTTTCAATGTCTGTATCTAGATGGTCTGTCTAAAAACTACCCATGTTCCTTCTTAGCCCTTGCGCCGAGGCCGCGGTATCTCTTTTGAATAACCCGCAGCCCCGACGGGAACAACCCACAGCCCCGAAAGAATTGGCATCTACCTTATGTCAGATACTGGGTTGTATTCCTTGAAGCGCGGACCAAAAGACGCGACTGTTTGTACGCCATACGCGGTCAATTTCCTGCAAACAATAGCCGCTAAGCAACTTTTGGGAAAACAAAGCGACAAACAATGGAAGGGATTCATTTCAGCGAAAAATTTTTTTGTCGTTTGGCGGATTTATCTACGCAGAGCTAAAGTCAATGCATCCGTTTTGTTGATCTACGATTTTTGTCCGTCAAAGCAACTGTATCTGAAGAGCCTGCAGTACGACGCTAAGCCAACATTGTCTTCCTTATTAAAATCATAACATAACATCACGCCTGCAATCCCCGATGTAGTTAGGTTAGAAATAGGTGTATCCATCAGTGCACCCACAATTCAGCAGTTATGTTTAATACGCGCGCCTCAAATAGATGTCAGCAACATGGAAGGGGCTCGCAAGGTTGTTCGCAAGAGATAACGCGGTCTCGACATGAAGGGCTAAGAAGGAACATGGGTGGTTATTACTAGTCAGTAGAAGTCTCACACTCCCTTTTGCCCAAGACTGGCACTCATCAAATAACTGTCAAATGGTTATGGTTTGGTACAAAATGGGACCATTTGACAGTTATTCGATGGACACTATGATAGCCACTGACATTCCCTGACTGCCCTGCTGAGAAGAATCTAACCCAAGACCTCATGCCCCGTCGGGGCTGCGGGTTCCCGTCGGGGCTACGGATTGTTCGCAAGAGATACCGCGGTCTCGCCATGAAGGGCTAAGAAGGAACATGGGTGGTTTTTAGTCAGTAGAAGTCTGACACTCCCTTTCGCTCTGCCCAAGAGCGGGAGGGGTTATTTGATGATTTTCCACCCACCATAAAAAAAAAAAAAAGATGTCCAGCAGTCGCGCTTGCGACCACTAGACCATAGAGGCAGTACTTTGGTCGAGGTCTAAACTCGAAAGCATTATCACCCAACTCCAAACACTTAAGCACACCGTTTTCAAAGAACAATGAAATCCCGGCACAAGTTTAACATAATGTATGTGCTTGGTAAGTAAGTTTACATAACATAGGTTTAATAACATAGGATTAGATACCAGAAGTGTCTAGAGAGGTAAGTAAATGAAAATAGGCATCTATAATGTCTTAAACGTGCTCAAGTTTCTTTTACGAGAACGATGATAGCTTGATTATTTAAATGAGTGAAAATAAAGCGAGGGAAGACATTTTTATTATGTTCAAGAAAATGAGCATACTTTTATCTTACTTTGTTTGTAAATTACATCACTAGAGGGTACGTTTTTATTTATTATTTATTTATGTACACACAAAATACAAAAAAAGAAAAAAACAAAACATAAAAAATAACTTTAGCTTCTGAAGTCGGTGACTTTTGTTTGTTTTATTCAGTTTTTTTGTCACCGACTTCAGAAGCTAAAGTTATTTTTCAACACACTTGCTCATAAAGTGGCTCTAATTTCACCGCAATTAGGCATATAATGACACCTGTAATCAAACTGTGAATTTTTCATTACCATTATTCACAAGTGAGTTATAGGTTTTTTTTTTTTAATTTTTTGGTTGAGTTGCTCTGTTCTTAAAAAAGTTTCGATACTAAAAAGATTGTGTTCAATACTACAAATAAATTAATGTACCTATTTCTTGCTCATTTCATGCAACTTCGAATTAAAATAGATAATTTCAACTTACATACGTTTTTAATAAATAAAACTTTTGTTTTCTCTGTAATAAAAAAAACTTTGAATTCCCCATTTTGTACGTGACTGCAACACTATCCGCGGAAAGCCAAAAAAAAAACTTAATCTTTTAGTCTATAGCCGATCGCCATTGTTAGATGCGCGCTCAGGATAATTTATTAATTTAAATAGATAATTTCAACTTGTGTATACGTTTTCAATAAATAAAACTTTTGTTTTCTCTGTAATAAAAAATCTTTGAAATCCTCATTTTTTACGTGGCTAAACACTATCCGCAAAAAGCAAAAAAAAAGAAACCTCATCCTTTTAGTCTATGGCCGATCGCCATTGTTAGATGCGTCATTTTAACTGTTGAAAACATGTTAAAAATGATTTTTTTGTGTTATTTTCTTCACAAGTGTGTTGAAAAACGTCGTATGATACACGTGTGTATTGATGATTACCGTCCTCGGCTCTCTTAAGACCCTCACCTAACGGCTCGGGTCTCAAAGGCGCCTCAGCGGTAATCACCAACGTTACACACTTATACCATAATGTACTATTTCACTTTTTTGTGTTTTTGAAGTCGGTTTTATTTTTTGCAAAAAAGTTTTTTTATTTTTCCATTTTTAGTTGTAATATCCTTTACAAATATTTGATATTCATTAATTTTACGTTGTTAACAATACATGTCACGGTAATAGGCTTATCCGCAATAAAATGGAACTTAACATACCTAACTCTCGAAATCTGGGCGTCCTGTACACATCTGCGTACCCCGTCAGAGCATACAGGCGTGATGGTAAGTTAAGATGTTGCGTAAACAATAAACATCCAAGCGATTGCAGCAATCACGACAGATTTGCTGTCTATTTTTGAAGAGTTCTATTGTATATCTCCGAAGATCAGGATCAGATCTTCACCAAATTTAAATGGGACCACCTCCGGAGTATACTCTTTCAAATAAAAAAAGAATTTTGAGAATCGGTTCACAAATGGAGGAGAAATCAGGTAACATACATAAAAAAAAAATACATACACACGAACATATAACCTCCTCCTTTTTTGAAGTCGGTTAAAAAAATAGAAGAGCACAAAGATTCATAAGAATTTTTTTTTTTTTTTTTTGTTTAATATTGGCAAAAAATTTGTTTTGTTAGAGCTGCCTATGCCTCTGATCACCACTAGTAAATCTATTGATTGGTTTAGCAAAATAC
The DNA here is from genome assembly GCA_949774965.1 of Diarsia brunnea. Taxonomy (NCBI): domain Eukaryota; kingdom Metazoa; phylum Arthropoda; class Insecta; order Lepidoptera; family Noctuidae; genus Diarsia; species Diarsia brunnea. The sequence continues at coordinate 2,194,620 of OX459009.1, forward strand.
ATAATAGGAATTTCTCTTGTAACGTGGGTTCGTTTACAAACATTTATACACACATACACCAACAGCCAGACCCGGAACATGAACCTGTAGGCCACACAAATATTTGTTCCGTGTGGGAATCGAACTCACGACACGCAGCGCAGTGGCTAGTTACTCAACCACTGCACCAACCGTGCCGTCCACATTTAACAACAACTTGCTAGATATAAAAGGCTTATATATTTAAAAGTGTTTTTAAATAAACATGCTGTATAGTACCCGGCGATAAATATTGCACATCGACTTTTGGAAAGAGACATTCGGCTAATTTCGGCTTCAAAGAGCGTTATCTCTGTCGCACGAAATACAAACAGTCCGGTATCTATTAGGAGCCGTTAAAACAATTATGATTTGCTTCTTTTGATAATTCTTTTTATGCTTTGTATAAAATACACCTCTTTCCAAAGGTTGATGTGCAATATTTATCGCCGGGTACTGTAAGTACTTTGAAACGACTATTATTGTGTACAAAAGTCCTTTAATAGCTAACTAACCACCTTGTAGTCAATTCAGTTAAGCCATCCATTTTTCGAAGTTTTGTTTGACTTTTTACATAACTCCGAGATAATTAACAACGGTATTAGTGTTTCAGATTTGCATTCCTCTTCCGTACGTACAATTTTCAAAGTATTAGTGGGATTTTCTATCAAGTGTTTTTCAGTAGCGGAGTGAAGTGGTTAAAACTATTAGTTGACCAAAAGCTGTCTCGTTGCTCTAATGGTTATGGGTTCGATTCGATTCCCAGGTCGGTCAAAGTATTAGTGGGTTTATCCATCAGGTATTTTTCAGTAGCAATCCCGGAGTCTGAATAGGGTAGTTAACAAAAAAAATCTAATTAGTCCGTCAGATAGATTTTCAAAAAATATTGGACACGTATTTTTTCTTTTTTCACGTAAACAAACAATGAAGACGATACAGTGCTTTGAAAACTCGAGTGACGTCATATTCTAAGACATTAGTATGTAATTTTTTACCGGTGAGTGACGTCAAACCCCGACTCAAATCGTTGACGCGTTTTATCTTCGTCAATTTTATTGATTTGATAAAACAAAAAATACGTATTCAATATTTTTTGATAACCTAACAGACGGACTAATTAGAATCATATTTTTTTTGGCAGTAAGCTAGCTCCCTATTACATTGGACTTATTTATAGCTGGTGAAATATGGGTGTACTATAACTTTCACTTGAACTTCAAAGTTCACCGCTGCTCTGCCTAGCCGTTCAGAAAACACAGGCGTGCTGTTATAAAGGAGTAATAAAACTACTGCCACCCTGGTTCACCAGAGCGTTTATTGGAACCAGGCCATAGCCTGTACTTTGTGCAGAGCTGTTTATAATGAACACTACAGCTCTGGAGAGTGCTCTGCCCGTATTGGATTAATTAAGTCCTCTGTGACTCTCGCATTTAGCAATGTAATCAGGTTATGGCAGATCTGATTAAAAACTACCTTTGAATTAGTTTTTATAAACGGTTATAGCCCACTATAAGCGTTTAAGACTGACTTTTATATTGGAACTAAAAAGAAATGAAGTTTTCTGAAGTTTACTGAAGTGGATAAGGCTATTAGTTGACCAAAGGCTGTCCCGTTGGTCTAGTAGTCCTGGGTTGGATTCCCTGATAAGTCAAAGTGTTAGTGGTTTTGTCCATCAGGTGCTTTTCAATAGCAGCCAGAAAGTCTAGATTTCTGCGTATACGGCCATAGGGCCGCCCCCTACTAAATAGTACTTAAATATATCTGATGTGGGTATACTACAATTGGATTCAGGCCATAGCTGTGCAAATCAGTTGATAATGAACACTACTGCTGGAGAGTGCTCTGTCCGTATTGGATTAATTAAGTCCTCTGTGCCTCTCTCATTTACCAAAGGAATCAGATTATAGTAGATCTGATTAAACACTACCTTTGGAATATTTTTATATGACTCTTTAACTAATTTTATGGCAATAAAGAGTTTAATTGACGGCACGGTTGGCGCAGTGGCTGAGAGATTAGACTGCTGCGGTGCGTGTCGCGGGTTCGATCCCCGCACGGAAGAAATATTTGTAAGGCCTACAGATAGTTGTTTCGGGTCTGGGTGTGTTTGTGTATGTGAGTTTCAATGTTTGTAAACGCACCCACGATACAGGAGAAATTCCTAGTGTGGGGCAACGTTTTAAAAAAAAAAAAAAAAAAAATTATTACTGGCTTTTGCCCGCGGCTTCGCCCGCGTGGATGTCGGAAATATCAAAAATGATACAAACTGAAATCCCCTGTTTCACCCCCTTGTAGGTTGAATTTTGAAAAATCCATTATTTTATTGGATGCCTACGTCTTATGAGGAATACGTGTGCGAAATTTTAAGTTAGCCTAGCTAGCCCTAAGGGTTTGGCCTGTGCGTTAATCCTCAGTCAGTCATCTTTGCCTTTTAAATTACAAAAGATAGTACAGATAGAGTTAGATTTACTTACACTTGAATGCAATATGCAGACAGCCAGCAGCAAGACCACGCTGCAGAACAGCGTGACACACAGTGCTGACACAAACAGCGCGTGTTTCAGTCTGACACAGTATCTTCTGTACAGAGCCTCTAGTTCCAGCTCTGTGCCTTCCTCCTCTGTGGACAAAGGATAAAGTTTTATGAGTAATGGAAAGAGAATCCTATTAGGAAAATTGATAAAAGTGTTGCGGTGCCACACAGCCTTAGCGTATCTAATTTAGGCACCTTTGCTATTAAGGATGATGCGTTACGGTAGTCCGCAGAATCAGTCATATTACGTGTAAGAACTGTCAAAGATGGACAAATTACAGCCGGCACAACATGCTTTCTAAGGCACGTTTAAACTCGGTATGTAATGGCACGGTTTAAAGTAAAAATTTACCTGACAATGTGACTTGGCCATGAACTTTTTAGCAACACACAAGTCAAACACGCGTATCGTCTATAAATTACACAAATATCGTCCTAAAAATTACAATCTTGCCCTAACTATAGAGTTCAATCTATTGTAATGTGCAGGAAAATCGGCCCATCAGTTTTGCAACAAAATACCCAATCTTTCAAAAATATTGTTCGGTAAACAATGTAGCTACCCATTCATACGAATTTTAAAACAGTTGAATAGCGTTTCCATGACGACGTCTAACAATACGTAACGTTGTGTTCTGCATTGAGTGGCATAGAAAATGCATGATGTGTGCAAGACAGTCGATCGGAGTTGTGTGGGTTGTGCATTTAGGTTCAGATAACAATATATTAATATGGTGTTGGGGAAAGTGTTGTTGGGTTTTTCCATTATGAATTTCTCAGTACAACAGTGTAAGGACAGGTGCGTAGTACTCGTAACCGGCGTGCGTGTATGACCAAATGTATGAATGTGGACGAGGCAAAAGGAGTATGTAAGGATCGTAGCAAATGGCGTTCTGTGGTTTCTGCCTACCCCCATGGGAAAAAGGCGTGAGTTTATGTGTGTGTGTGTGTGAATGTCTCAGTAGCATGTAGTAGTATATTTATTTGCGGAGTATTTATTTACCCTAAGGTTACATGTTACTGCAGCAGGGCACGCCACGATAGTGGCGGTAAGTCCCCTCTTTGAGGAGTGGCTTGAGAGGCGCTCCACGGCGCCCTCAGCTTTCGTCTGACGCAGGTCCTCACCGGACACGGTTGTTTCGGGAAGACCTCCACTGAATCAGTGAAGGAAACGCCCGGATGTCACCATTGTGAGGATCGACAGGAGGACACGGTGGAGTTCCACCCCGCTTGGGTGGAGCCCTGCCGTGTTCTCGTAGCGGCGATCGGCGGTGGCAACCTCCCGCGCCCGGCCGGAATAGGACGCCGTCACCTCCTTTTGCGAAACAGTGATGCTAGCGAAGGAGGTGGCGGAACGTGAGAGGGAGAGAACCTCTCGTCCCAGAAGCCGCAGGAGGCGCTCCGGGTGTCGGGGGCCACGTGACGGCTTCCGGCCACCGTATACGCGAGCGTGGACGGCGAGTAATGGGATAGCTCGCCGTCCGTCCGTCTTATGACGAAGACAGGCCGTGGCGACGCGACGGCGCGGTCGTGTTCCACGCGCGCCTTAAAGAGATGTCAGCACCATGGAGGGGGCCCGCAAGGGCCGACGCGCGTCGGGGCTGCGGGTTGTTCGCAAGAGATACCGCGGCCTCGACATAAAGGGCTAAGAAGGAACATGGGTGGTTTTTAGTCAGTAGAAGTCTGACACTCCCTTTCGCTCTGCCTCTTGGGCAGAGCGAAAGGGAGAGAGGGAGGGAGGGGTTATTTGATGATTTCCCAACCCCAAAAAAAAAAGTTTACGCGTTACATTTCATTTAACATTAGGTACATATTTTACATTACAATATTTTTAGACAGTTCATAAAACTTTCAGAAAATTTTTTTCTTTATGTGTGATTAGGCTATAAACAGACAGAGCTTCTTAAACATTTAAATACTTGATTTCATGAAGGTTCACAAAACTTGAATGAACTTTGTTAGAATGTTCATAAAGACGGAAGGTTCTTTCGTTAACATTAAAAAACTAATTTCCAAGCTAATCACCGAAGTCGTTTGTAAATAAATAAAAATAAATATTCGATCATTTATTTAATTAAGTTTATTAATCACATAAAAGTGTCGTTCACAAGAGTTACAAGAGTTTCTTTCACACAATACCATCCGTATATTACAAAAAGTTGAAAGCTATCGTTGGCAGAGCCAGTTTGACAGCTTCACCAAGCTGCAGCGAAACAGCTTGTTCTGCAGTTCTTTTGACTCGGACTACTTCAAAAGCTTACTGTCTGTACACTATAACAACTGTCCGTTACTCGTAGACTGCAGATGTTTTATCGGCAGATGGAAGATTGTTTTATCTTTGTTCTTTTACGGAGAACTAGATATAGTTTATTTAAGATGACTCAGATCAGTAGCGCATAATAGTAAGGAAAGAAATTAAATAAAGTATGATGTTGTTTTTTTTTTTCTTTTTTAGATGTTGCCCTAAACTATCTATTTCTCGTGTATCATGTGTGGTTTAAAAACATTAAAACTCACACCACCCACGGAAGACGAATAAAAAATCCGTAGCGGGGATCGAACTCGCGAAAGGCAGCACAACAGCCAAATGCTAAGAAGTATCCATATGGATTTTTGGGTTTTTGTATAGGAATTTCTCAGTGGCATATAGAAACTTTAAATATGACAGGTGAACTATAATAAATAAATAAAAATATTTTATTATCAGGCATCAAGGCTCATAGGGTGTTAGTATTACATCTTACTTAAAAGTTATGTTAGTAACATACAGGAACATTATAAAAGCAAAAAGAAAATCACAATAGAAAACACGGGAAGGTTTAACAAGCTTTGTTGCCAACGTATAGCTTGGTAAACCTCCCCTTTGTAGGGCCATTAAGCCTCCCTGCAAGCACCTTCAGAATGTGTTGCTGCTTACCCTCACTCGGGATATTACTGACTACAAGGTACACCTCTACCTAACCCTTTAACCCGGGGAGAACAGGCGTGATGTTTGTTTTAGTAGTTGAAAACTGGTCATTGTGTGTTTGTTTTACAAATGTGCGTGTTAGAAAAACAAAATGGATCCATTAATGTGCCCAAATACAACACATAATAGACCTAATTAGCTCCTAATACGTTATCTTTCATTACCACAATAATAGTACTAATTAAACCGCGAATAGGACACACACTCCGGTACACGTACACGTAATTTAAATTCAGTTGACAATGAACAGCGCAGCTCAAAGGTTTTGCACCACAGAACAGCTATAATTTATACTAAATTGGTTACGTGGAGTATGTTTAATAGTGGTTATACACTCTACACTCATGTTTATAAACTAAAGAGATGAAAGGAATATTAGGAATTTAATTATTTTTTTCTTAGCCTATATTGTCCCACTGCTGGGCAAAAGCCTCCCCCATAGCCTTCCACTCTTCCCTCTGTGTGGTTTTCTCCGTGCAATTCGTCATAAACGCTTCTAGGTCGTCACGCCAGCGTTTTCTAGGCCTCCCTCGGCGACGACGCCCGTCTTCTGGCACCCACTGCGTGACGACTCTAGCCCATCCCCACCCAGGAATTTTAGTTATGTTGGTAATATTTATATTATAGTTAGGTTGGTAATATTTATTATAGTTAGGTTGGTAGTATATGTTGGTTTATCAAATCATATTACGTAATTCATAGACTAATAATATTATAAATGCTAACATTGTGAGCACCTTTGCTCACAGCGCAAGATCACGACCGGGTCACGTATTTTTCCTATCCAATATCCATTGTCCAATGGATTAGGACTTAAAATACTATTAGTTGCACCGGTACCACGTTCCGCATACGGCCGAAGCCGCAGACTATAGCTTGATTTTCATTTGCGTAGCCTTTCCTGACTATGTTGGCGTCAGCTTCTAGTCTAGGGGATGCAGCTGAATAGCAGTATAGAGCATAGAGCGACTGCCTATCTGACCTCCACAACACAGTTAGTACTGGGTAAGACTGCTGCCAGACTTTCAAACTACTTACTACCGGTAACGACTGCCAAAGATCTAGAATATGGAGAAGATCTAGAAGATACGCCAACGGTTTAACCTGCTGTCTGAGGCTCAGCAGAAACTCCGTATGTAACGGGTGGTCACTGATCCATGGACCAACCTACGCAAGCACGGCTTAACTTAAAGATCAACCCGCGGTAGTTGTTATTACGCCCAGCAGGCTAAAAAGTTATTTCAGTAGAAAAATACTTTTCCATACAAAGTGTACCGTTGAAAAGAAAAGCACATCTTAAAAAGCTTCTGATCTTTGACATTACAAAACGCTTGCTTTTTTCGCCATTTTTACTGAAACATGATTACATTTTTACGCTAACGGCTTTAAACAAACGGGAAAATAATTTAGGTAGTCTGAGTTTATTTTAAAAGGTTGTTGACTGTAGGAGCTCACAAGATGTCAGTGACAGGTTGACTCCAAAACACTGTCTTGTTTGTAAAGACATCTTCAGTTGGTGCCGGAGGCTTTAATAACAATGTGATACTTCATTTTAATGTTTAATGTCTGGAAAATGCAGTGGTGGCAAGACTAAGGTCAGTCAGGTGTATACTTTGTCAAATCCTTTGTTAAGAAATAGTTAATTGCTCTACGTTACACTGCTCATAGCAATAACGATGATAGAAAAATCAAGAAAGTATGCGTTGTCATCATCAACCTCATCATTTCAGCCGAAAGACGTCCACAGCTGAACATAGGCCTCCCCTTAGTGTCGCCACGTTGACCGGTCCCGTGTGTCTCGTATCCAGCGGAACCCCGCAAATTCACCTGGTCATCGGTCCACTTAGTGGGAGGCTATCTGGATAGGTTTCTGGATTCGCACGACCTTAGCTCGATTCTCGGCAACTCTCATTCAGGTACCAGCCGCCCTACAGAAATCACCGCTCCACCGAGCCTGAAGGTATCCAACGTTATGTTTGCCGTTTCGTGGACTACAGTCAGAACACGGTCGTGTATCCTAATGGTCATCGGTTCTACGGCTAATAATATGACCGGCCTTTGACCAACTTAGCTTATTTTATTCAGTGAGCTATATCGACAACTTTGGATCTCTGTCGGATCACTTCGTTCACCCCAAACAGAACCGCTTCCATAGCTCGCTGATCATCGTCATCTGACATTCAAAAGTGTAAAAACTACATTAAAAAATAAAAACTTTAAGTTTCGAAAACTGTCAACGCGTGTGACGCTAGAGCGCGTAACTTGTGGCGATGCGGTAAAGAATAAAAGAATTCGGGTCGGCAAAGTCATTTGACAACAATTAGCCCAATTTGACTGTAATTTGAAGGTAGACTTAAAAAAATGGATGTCGTCATTCCTTGTCGGATGGAATTAGGTCACCCCTTTCTTTTAGGAGCGTTGGATTAAGAGATTTAAAGTCATAATTAGAAGGATTAACAAGAGTGATCGTTGTCTTTTACTTTGCCAAGTCTCATACTTTACCTTTGCATTCTTTATTTTCAATTTTCCTTCGGCCTATTCAAAATATAAAAAAGGTACTAAATACTTACCTGTAACACGTCAGCTTAAAACATGGCTACTTGACTAGTCATAGAAACAACAACTTCAGGATATTTATCACACTCAGGAATTACACCTTTTTATTTTTAAACAAGAGCAAGAGGTTCTGGATTTATTTTGTTCTTCATAAATTCCCAACTATGGCCATACCTTAGTAGTACTTCAGGTGCATTGCATACTCCTAGTTACTTTGTGTAATTTATTTCATCACCACTGCTCTCAAAACGGCGAAGGAAAACATCGTGAGGAAACCGGCATGTCATAGAACCATAAAAATTCGAAGACATGTGACATCTACCAATCCCCACTGGGCCCGCGTGGAGGTCCATCCCTCTCCTAGAGAGGAGACCTGAGTCCCTGCACTGGGAACATTATAGGCTCATGATGATGATGATGATGACCACAGTGGTGGTGGTAAAAGTTAGTGGCAATAGAAAAAACATGACTAACGAAATGTGGATGTACTATTAGGTACTGCCTTCACCCTTTCGTGATTAAAGTCGATATAACTTTATTAACTGTTCCAATTGATTACTAATACTATACACATACACTCTACATACAAAATATCCCGATTTGTAATGTCATTGACACGCTAAGAAGAAGATGGTTCTTAATTAATCATTCATCTTATTTGATGTAACTTCACTTTGCCTCCGAACAGTAACTTTGCCTCAAATTCTGAGTTCTGGGTACTTATCCAGAACTTGTCAAGTCGATCTTTAGAAGTCGTCTTGTTTACTTACAATAGCTATTAACTCGGAAACTCGGTGATAAGTATGCTGTTTTAGAATACGGAACAATAATAATTTCTCAAACTTTGTTAACAGAAAACAGGTGTACTGGTGACTTTTGTCTTGAGTTATTATTCTATTTAATTTGCAAGTTTTGCACCCGACTTTATTCTTATGCCCACTTTGAACTTTATAATAAGAAGTCGTCTTTGTCAGTATTTAGATGATACGATTCTAAACCGTTTAATAAACGATAAGAACCTAAACAACATTATTTCTTTAATCAGGTATAAAGAAACATTTATTTAAAATATTGAATTTTAAACATTTGTATAAATTCCCATTTACGGCATGCCTAAAAAAATTATGCCGAAGTATTATTATGCTAAAACAAATTGTGCCAAAATCGTTATGCCAAAGTATATTAGGACAAAGAACATTATGCGAAAAGAAGGGATCCCCTTGTTTAATCGAGATCTTGTTATTGCGATGTTCTGTTACTTAGGACATCTTACATTGATTGATACAAGTACATTTTTAACACATCTGTACAAAGTTTTGTTTATTGCTGACAAACTTTGTAAAGGTGAAATTCGATGACAGGTACGGCTTTCGCACTGAAGTAAATATTCTATATGGTTGGTGGAACAGCCGCGTGCTGACACACTGGACTGCACACGTAGGTCGTAGGTAGTAGGTAAAATTAAAACGACAAATTCAAATGCTATTTTTTTGAGCTAAAGTGCTCTCTTAACTTCTAAAATAAGTGTAGGTACTCACAATAATTTTCATATTCATAAATGGTCAAATCCGCAGCTGAACTGACAGTTACTAGTGCGAACAACAGAACAAAAACAACGACTATCTGCATGTTTATGTTAAAAAATCTTTGTTTGGCTTTAAATAACACCAAATTAAAACGAATCACTCGTGCAACAACATGTGCAAAAAAAACTGAAATCACTAACAAAATGTGTTCACTTCGGTTTTATAATCCTCGCTTTTCCTCCAACTAATAATAGTTTTAACCATTGTAAATAATAAGTCATCTCTATTGTATCAACCTTTTTTGGCCATATTACTCACAAACTTTAGGTAATATTTATCATAACAATGCAATAAGTAGGCACGAAACTTGCACCGTGCAAGTTTCGTGCCTCTAGCATCATCTAAATATTGTTTTGACCAAACCACGCTTTTCAGTAGCCTTAATTGTATGACCCACTGCTGGACAAAGATCTCCCCCATATCCTTCCATAGACTCATACTAATAATACAGTTTGTGTTAGTAAATAAAAACTTAAAACTATATTAGTATCACTTCACTTGTGAACTATGTCACTGAGCATTCACGTGGCACTTGCCCACGGAAGCGACGGAACACCACCCACTGCGGCCGTAAGTCCTCTTCCAAGATGAGGCGCAGATAACATGTCAGTAGGTACTCGCACCACAAACGCCTTAAAGTTGACAACTGTACTCTCGCCACGTACTTGGTCTTCTGGCGCACATAGGTACTCCACGATATCCTCCGCCGTAGTGGTGACCTTACATCAACCTTCGTGATGCGCGTCTAGATCATCTCGCCAACTCATTCTAGGCCATTAAAAATGTAATTAAATTACAGTAGGTGGACTAGGTGTTGTGTTTGGTTTGTGTATGGTATGTGAGTTTAAATGTTTGTTAACGCACCTACGATACAGGAAAATTCTAGTGTAGCGAGACGTTTATAACAAAATACTAATACAGCATCAAAAATACTGGCGATCCTCATTTGTGTTACACGCCGACTATAGATGACATCTCTCGGCAGCTATAACAGGCATCTAAACAAAGTGTCTCTCGTTAGTTATCGCTTCAAAACTTTTGTATGCATGTGTCTTTTGTCTTTTGTTTGTGTATTCGCGCATTCAACCTGGTATACTCCAGGCAGGTATGCTGCGTTTGGTCTATCAAATTATCATAAATTGTGTGGAAGTCGGGAAAGTTTTGCAGATGTTTGCGTCGGCCTTTTATGATGATAATTTTGCGGGGATAACATCTGGAGAATTTATTAAATTAACATTTTAAGCGGAAAATGGTTATGCTTCTCAACTGAACTATAGAAAATAGGTGTTTGAGTACAATAAATCGTAATCTATGGGTATTATTAAGACGTATGTGTTTGTTCGAATAAGTTTGTAGGGTTAATCTCCGGAACGAATGACCCGATTCTTAAAAATTCGTTTAGAAATGGAAAGGTACATTAATCGACGGGTGACGGCACGGTTGGCGCAGTGGCTAAGCGATTGGACTGCTGCGCTGCGTGTCGCGGGTTCGATCCACGCACGGAACAAATATTTGTATGGCCTGCAGATAGTTGTTTCGGGTCTGGGTATTTGTGTATGTGACTTTATATGTTTGTGAACGCACCCACGATACAGGAGAAATTCCTAGTGTGGGGCAACGTTTTTATAAAAAGAAAAAAAACATCCCGAATGTCAGGCGTTATTTACATCGTTCCCTTGGAATACTTTTCGACCTTAAGGCAAGCAAAGCTGCGGGCAAAAGCTAGATTCTTCGAACGAAATTAATTTGGCTTCAACATGTCCGAGAGCTATAAATATCAAAACTTTCATAGTCCTACAAACTACATTCCAGACAAAAAGATAAGGTCAAGCTCGTTTTTTGCTACCATTCAACCCTCTGAAGGGTCACTCCCCTTCAGACTATATTACCCCACGTCACCACGTGGGGTAATATAGTCATGTAAGGGCAAAGTCGTCAGAATTTTTTATAGCTGACCCTACCGTCCTCGAGACAGTTCCAACTTTACTAATAATGAAGGTAGAGAGTTATTCGTCGGTCGTGTTGATGTTCCTATTGTGAAGCTGTAGGTACGGCCCAGTTTCCTTTTATATGCAAAATGTTTTAAATTAAACTTTTCGGCAATATAACATAACATCACGCCTGTAATTCTCGAAGGGTTAGACCTAGGTGTACCTAAAGTGCACCCACGTTTTCCCAGTAATGGTTAAGTCCCAAATAAAAGGGGCGAGTGCCATCAACCGAGAACAAACCCAAGTTCAGTTGCTGCTAATGAGAAATTCCTGATGGAAAAACCCAATAACACTTTGCCCGACCTGGTAATCGAAACCAGGACCTCATGCATATAAAACTTTTCTTATGTTCTTATTCATTTATTTATGTACACAGAAGAAACTAAACAGGAAATGTTGCTTAGAATATTTATTGAATAAAAGAGTAAACTAACTATGTACATTAATTAAAACGATTAAATAAAAGAAAAAAAGAAAAGAAAAAATATTTATTTGGGACAAGCACAGGAACTACAAAAATAAACAAACAATCAAACACAAATAATCTAACAAGAAACTATAAAAAGGCATCAAAAAACTGTTCCTCCACGCTGTCAGCCGGTAATGTGCACAAAAGACTGGCGGCATTGCCACGTCGCATGGCAACACTTGGCCTCTGGCCAAGATAAAAGCCAGCCAGCCTTTGGGCCACGAGAAGCGTCAACTAAGCGTTTTGAAATTTTCTTAAACAGGCTATGAGCACTCGGACCCCACAGCCCCAGAGTTTCAACCCCAAACGGCTCGAAAATATAGTTTCCACAAAGGTATTTCCATATTTAAGCCGCTTGAGGTTCTGTAACAGGAAATTAAATTAAAATAGAAGAGCACAAAGGTGCTGCTTATTTTATAAGAAATTTCTTCCAGCAGACCTGCGAGAGGAAACTTGAATTAGAAATGAATTAATTTCTTTCTTTCTAATTAAAAATTCACTTAATTAGAATTCTGTTTTATAAATTAGAAGTCACTCCAGTGGACTTAAGATTTCTTTTTTTTTTGTTTTCAAACAAGCAAGCAAGCAAGCGCTCTGGTAAGCATAAGGTCCTAGATTTGTGCACGGTCGATGGCATTAGATTCGCATCTTAATACGTAGGGCATACGTATTAAACGTACGGCATACACATAATCGGGATGTTTACTGACTAAAAAAAATATGATTCTAATTAGTCTGTCTGTTAGATTATCGAAAAATATTGGATACGTATTTTTTGTTTTATCAAATCAATAAAAATTGACGAAGATAAAACGCGTCAAAGATTTGAGTGGGGGGTCGTGACGTCACTCACCGGTAAAAAATTGCCTTACTAATATGACGTCACACGAGTTTTCAAAGCACTGTATCGTCTTCTTTGTTTGTTTACGTGAAAAAATAAAAAATACGTATCCAATATTTTTTGGAAATCTATTTGACGGACTAATTAGTTTTTTTTAGATAACTATACCCTATTGGGAATAATGGATACCATGTGCATACTTATAGTTTAGGTACAAAGTTTTGTAACTGTAAGGCTTTTTAAATATCAGAGTGATATTAATAGATGGTAATAAAATTTTAATCTTTTTGTAGACCCCATTGTTGAGAGGATTTTTTGCCCCTTTACAAGCTACTTCACCTTAACCCGAAGGCAAACGCTTGTCAAAGTCAATAAGTACTTCAGACGAAGAATAAATCTGATTCACTATTTGCGGAAAGTCTCATATTATAAGGATATTTACAATGTGGAAATCGGGTTAAGATGTTTACAACCCTTTTGGATCAAAAACCCGAACCTACCGTTGACAGATGTTTGACTTGACTTTGATCGATTGTTCACTCTGGATCTGAACTGTTATAAAGTAAAGGTCATATTTTCATTGCATTGCTTTCATCTAGACACACAAGGGTTGAGCTAGGAAACGTAATTTTCAAAATGTGATGGACTTTACTTACCTTAGCGAAGTTTTAATTTATTGGGTATTGGATTTGGACGCGTCTATATCTACAAAAATATGGGTAATAATTCAGCTTTTATTATAATTGTTGTAACTTGATTCGTCTAGGTTAGCCTAATTACGTAGGCAGCTGAACGTACCTAATATTTCGGAAAAACCGATATCAGATGCCTAAAGCTAGTGAAAGGTTTTCTCAAAAGGGTGATATTTTTGTTTCATTCCACGTCCACAAAAACACCGAAAAAAATACGTAACAATATAAGTTGAAAATCGATATTTTTTTAAGGCTTGATTGATTTTGTTTTTTTTTTGACCTCACGTGGAGTGGAAATACGGGATGAAAAACGTAAGTAACTAAAACATGAAGGGTCCAGGTTACGTAAGTATATTGTTAGAAAATGTAACATTTCGGATAACACACAAATATACTCCGGAAAGGATTAGATGTTCAAATAATGCCATCCCTTCCTTTATTATTTTAGGACGGAACATCCTTATGTAATTTGTAAACAATCATGTTTGAGTTTCTAATAAGATACGCTAACTAAATAAAGGTGGTAAGAATATTTACGTAAATACAGGGGTTTATTTTCTAATTGCACATAAACATCATCATTCTCTTCCCCTTATTCCCATGCGTCCAAATGCAGATATCTTATTATTTATACTGAAAACGGGATATTTACCATGTTTACTGATTGTTTCGAGTTCCCGATATTTCGGCGCTGTTACAAGTACCACGATCACGGATAAACTGAAGTCATTGCGGGTGGGTGTTTAATAATAGTGTTAGTGACCATGTCAGTTTAAAATCTTGCAGATATCTTCTCCAAATCTAATATAATCAATAATAATCTTCAATCATCCTTTTCTTTCAACTTTTTCCTCGTCATCTTATGAGATACATTATTTCTTGTTATATCGTCCTTCACACAGTCTATCCATCGTTTGTTTGGTCTATTCTACTTTTATATCTACCTATCCCCATTCATACTGAATAATTTCCTCATGACGGTTTTTCGTTCCTCTCCATCACATGCCCATTCCACGACAACCGATTACCACACAACTTTTCAGTCAACAGCAGCATAGTAACATAGAGTTACATAATCATACATCATTATATAATCTTCTTCTATAATATAAAAATGAATCTGTAAATGTGTTGCTAAGCGCAAATCTTGAGAACGGCCGAACCGATTTCGCTAATTCTTTTTTTAGAATATTCATTGAAGTACGAGGATGGTTCTTACGGAGGGAAAAAAATAAAAAATTGCCTGAAAAGGTCTAAAAACAACACTTTTCTATAATTCCATACAAACGATTCGTAATAATACTTATGAGTCAATTTGAACTTTTATACCATACTATAAAGTTCAAGTGTTGGCGGAGAGGTTCCGGGAAGGCAAAACAATTCAGTGACGTCAGTGTGTCAACTTCAAACAGACCATACGTCATATTGTCAATAATATACAACGTGGTAGGTAGTAGATAGGTAGTAGGTATGTAGGTACAATAAATGGCATTGCAACGCATGCCGGGAACAGCTAGTAATATTATAAAGAGGAAAGATTTGTTTGTTTGTAACGAATAGGCTCCGAAACTACTGGACCGATTTCAAAAATTCTTTCACCGTTGGGAAGCTACACTATCCCCGAGTGATATAGACTACTTTTTATCCCTGTAATCCTACGGGAACGGGAACTACGCGGGTGAAACTGCGTGCCGTCCGCTAGTAATTATATACAAAAGCTATCCCTAGGTCCTAGTGAAAACCAACATAGTTGTAACTTCTCTTAATAGCTTTTATTATACTCTTGGTAAAAGCAAAGAAAACTTAATTTCCTTATGAGAGTCGCAATTTCTTAGCCGATGAATAAAAATGTTAAGATAAGTTTTTTACCTTTAGGTCCTTTTAAAAGAACTATTTCCTTCTTTGTGATACATTTTTGTGCTTAATTCATAAGCCAGTGGTGGTTGATGTTTCAAACCCAGACAGGCACGTCAAAGTGTGCATTTATTTACATCGACACTACTCTTGAAACGGTGAAGAGAAACATTGTGACAAACATGTGCTCCAACAGAAAAAATTAAGACATGACGTGGCATTCACCAATCAGCACTGGACCCATGTGGAAGATTATACCTTTATTTTATTTATTAGGTACACCAACACCAATACACAATAACATTTTACACATAAAATATTACAACTTAAAAGTGCTGGTATGTAAGCATATAATAGGTATACCCAGCATTCACCATATGACAACAAAATAAAAACTTAATAATAAAATAATACAAGGGCTACTGTACTGCCTTCTGTATCAAGGGCTTGATCCAGAAGGCAGTACTTCTGGACACGGCGAGCATTGTCAGGAGGTTCCTCTCTCAAGAGCCCTGACCACTGGTAGCTTGGACCCTGTTCCCAATGCCGATGCTTGTGGGCTACTATTTTTATATTTTTAAATGTTTTATATTTTTTCAGAAAATTAATAAAGGAAAAATGATACAATTTCAATACACATAATTTTTTTCTTAAAACTAAATGAAATAATAATTATGAATAATGATGATACTTATTTTATGAATGCGGCATTCAAAGAATTGTGTTTATTTACATTTTTGTTAACTATATTACATACTAACGCTACTTGCAAATACAAGATTCCGAAAATTATTTGTTTGAAGGCAAAATTAATGCACTCCCGTACCTCAGAATCTTCTAAACTTGTTGAGAGAAACACCGATATCCGATACCCTCTAATAGAGAGGAAACCGATGTCCCAGCAGTGGGACTGAATAATATTATATGAGGATTATGAAGTGTCTTAAAAACTGACAAGCAAAGTTAACTCCTTACATTAAAGATAAACACACAAATCGTCTCAAATTGGCCGCTAAGTCAATATTGAGTTGGTCCATCAATTGACCTCTTTTAAAAGGTCCCGCAGTGAGCGAGGACGGATACATCTGCGCTTCTCTCGTGTTATAGACGTTGTTTTGTGTTAACACGTACTAGACTGGGCTTCAGTTTACGTAAGCTATGTATGTAACATAACATAACATCACGCCCGTAATCCCTGAATTGTAAGCCAGAGGTGTACCTAATACGACACCCACATTTCGCCAGTTATGTTTAAGTCCCATGTAACAGGGGCCATTGCCATTAACCGGGCACATGCAGACTCCGTGGCTGCTACTGAGAAATCCAATAACACTTTGCCCGACCCGGGAATCGAACCTAGGACCTCATGGTCAGCCGTCATGCTTGCAAACAACGAAGCAGTACATTTTAATGTATGTCTAAATAAAAACGTTTTCGAGTGGCGACCACGAACCGGAAGACGCAGCGTTGGTAGGCCTCCCACCAGGTGGACCGACGACATCGTGAGAGTCGCGGGCAACCGGTGAATGCAAACGGCAGGCTGCCGTTCTTTATGGCGCTCTATGGGGGAGCCCTTTGTCCAGCAGTGGACGTCTTATGGCTGATGATGATGATGAAATCCACTGTAGAAATTAAACGCTCGACCTAACAGTTGGCAACGGTTAACAGTGCGAACACATTTTTTTTTTATAAACACAGATAACAGTTATCCTAACGACTTCGAGAGCATGCAACTTTTATCAGCCGATCGACAGCCGTGACAACCGCTTATCAAAAATACCGTACAAATTGCTACATACGGTGTTCAACAGATACGGATTGCAGTGCAAGCAATTTAGATCCAGTAGCTATGACCGTAGACCAAGAAAATAAAGAAACGAAACTCCTTGTTAGTTTCCTTTGTGCTACTGAAGTGAAATAATGCCTTACTTCTCGCTACCTGGGATTCTACTTCCCTGAATGCTAAGATGACCTCGTCTTGATCAGGGGCGTACGTCCGGTAGTGTTAAACCCTAAATGTTGTGTAATAACATTACATAACGATAGTGCAATGACTTAGAGGTGTTTATGAGAGATTGGCGTAATCGGAGAGAACTGCACTGAAGAAGTAATACAACATCTCATCTGCATCTTAATATATATGTATTAGGATGTACCATTTATGTAGGTATATTAATTTATGTTAACAAAATAGTATTCTCCTAATTTATTTATATTTGTACTCTACCACAGTGCTGTCCTATTTGACCTTAAGGTTGACTGGTAGAGAATGCCTTGTGGCATTAAGTCTGCCTATGTACCACATTTGTGCATGAAGTTTAAATTAAAAAAAATAATAATCGGTGGAAGATTGTACGCAAGATCTTCACCCAGCAGTGGACCAATATAAGTAAAAAAAACAAAACATGTACATAGGCAGACAAGGCTTACGAGGATACATCGTTTTAACCAGACACTGGGTTGTGGTGGTGAAATCATTCAATCGTTAGAATGGTATTGATGAGTTTCACAGATAAGATGCATTTTGTGTTAAACATACGTACGTACGGCATGGCAGGTATTTACAATATTTGTTTTCGTTTCCTTTCTACACATTCTTACTCTGTGTTAAAAACTACGGGTCGTTATGTTCTAATACTTTTGAACAGAAATGTGATTGTGGAGGGAGCTTGCACTCAGCTTGCACCAATGAGGCGGTTTTTATGCGATAAACTGGGCCATTGTTCTAGCTATTGGACATTGAGCAGATAGTGGTTAAACGGCTGCAGACGTCGATCTGAGATATTGGGGGCGCTGGCCGAGATTGCGTCTTTCATTAGATAATAGTCTTGAGTGCTCCTTGCTTTCAAATATCGATAATTGTTTAAGGTAGTAATTAATATTGGTGCATCTAGGCATCTTCTCTGTGAAACTCTTAGTCGGCTTGCTGATACCACTGACATTTGTGTCTTCGAAATACACACGATGTGGTCCCCTTTTTTTTTGGCAGGTGGAAAATCATCAAATCACTGACACTCCCTCCCGCTCTTGGGCAGAGCGGAAGGGAGTGTCAGATTTCTACTGACTAAAAACCACCCATGTTCCTTCTTAGCCCTTGCGCCGAGGCCGCGGTATCTTTTTCGAACAACCCGCAGCCCAGACGATGTGGTCGCTTTCAGTCATAGTAAGGCTGGGTTCCAGTACTGGAAGCATTTTAGGCTGATTGTGATTAAGCTTGGACTTGAATTTTCACAATCAATTCTTCAAAGGACTGCCCCGTTAGCGACTGCTGCTGTCCGGGGTTCCACTCTTTTTTTTCTTATGGTGGGTGGAAAATCATCAAATAACCCCTCCCGCTCTTGGGTAGAGCGGAAGGGAGTGTCAGACTTCTACTGACTAAAAACCACCCATGTTCCTTCTTAGCACTTCATGTTGAGGCCGCGGTATCTCTTGCGAACAACCCTCTCACATGGCTGGAGGTGGATCACTGTGTTGCCCAATTTCTCACAGGTCATGGTAACTTTAAGAGTAAATTATTTTCCTTCAAGCTTGTTGCCTCGCCTTTTTGTCAATGTTCTACAACTGACTGCGAAAATGAACAATCTGCACATCATATTTTATGGGAGTGTAGTCTTTGGCAGAATGAACGTAATATTATGTTGGATAATGTACAGGTTCCATCCGAAGTTATTTACTATTACGGAGCTTGTAGAAACTAGAACAAATTTCCGTGCGTTCAAGCATTTTTGTCATACCTATTATTGGAATCAAATATAACAGCTCACAACTTAGGACCCAGTAATATTAATGACAATAATATCCGTGGTGCTAGGCAACTGGGCTTATCCCAGTTGTATACGTCCCTGTGTGCCTATTGGCCTTGTTCTGTTCTGTCTCCTGCTGATATGGAGGGAAGTGGAAATTATGTTTTTTCCTACTCCTCCGCTATTATTTTCTGATTAATTTCGTTGCGGGATCCAAGACAGTTTAATCGTTTCTCTGGGACTTCGTCGGGCTTTATTGTCTCGGCGCTTTTCTTGTGGTCGCCACTGTTGATTCTGGCTTACAGGAGTTGCAGTGGTTTGGGAACAGTGTGGCGGGCTTGTCCCAAATAAAAAAATAAAAAAAACCCTCTCAGGTCAGGAAAAGTGTTATAGAGTTTTTCATCAGGAGTTTCTCAGTAGCAGCCACGAAGTCTGGGTTTGGGCTCGGTAGATGGCAATAGGCTTACAGCTTTACATAACTGGCGATATCTAGGTAAACCTCTGCCTAACCCTTTGGGGATTACAGTATGATGTTGCTGACGACGAAAAAATATTGAAGGCCCTATATACTTACACGTATCTACTACGCAAACCAGTGCAATGCAATATCGATTAAGTTTTATGGTGACTATCAGAGCCACAGTGCACGTCAATCAAGGCATGATGCAATTTTTATGAACAGATAAACCTAGATAAGTCATCCATCATACAATAGGTTCTAAGAGTAGGTACAGTCGGACAAGCTAATAAATATACACCCAGCTAACTTGCATTTACTTTTAAGATTATACAGATGCATTTAGAGGCTGATGTGAAATGATACAGCGTTTGACATCAGGCGCTTAATGCGACACGCTTTATAAAACAAAATTGCAATCAATATTTACATTGCAGGCTTGAATCACATGATTGTCCGATAAAAAGGTGATTCCGTGCTTCGGAAGGCACGTATAAGCTGGTGGTCTCGGCCGCCAAATGGCAGTCTTCAAACCATGTCAGAGGCCCTTGAGGCGGTTAAGAAACTATAACAGTAGGGTGTGTGGTCGCTTAGACCTTACTGCCCACACGATAAGAAGAGAAAGTAGTATCCACAGAGTTTGGATTTGTAACCAATGGGACAATTAAACATAACTGGCGAAATGTGTGAGACTACTATTAGGTGCACCTCCGCCTAACCCTCTGGAGATTTCAGGCGTGAATGTTATGTTTATTTTAAGTAATTCAATTAAGGATTATTTTTTTACTTGCGTTAACAATTAGTGATGCGAACGCGCGACAGCATTGCTACAGAAAAAACGCGAGAGTGGTTAGATAGATCCATACTACAATCAATCCTATCATAAAATTGCTTTTTTATTTATTTTTAATTAACTCGAAACAGTGTCCTGTGTCCAGTGTTGTCTATTTTAAATTAAAACAATAAAGGATTGCGCTATTGTTTTCCAATAGAAACTTGTTTTGAAATGGTGGCTGTTCTAAATGAAAACTGGACAAAGTTAGTGTTGTGAATAGGATTTCGAACGCTCTTTAAATATGTGTCGGCAAATGTCAGCGTTTCCTATTCAATTATCTATACATGGAACACTGAAATAGTTGCTAGCTTTTTCAGGAATAACTGAAAAAGACTTGGATTCTATGTCAAATTGTTTCATCATGATCATCAGCCTATTAATGTTCCCACTGCTGGGACACAGGCCTCCTCTCTTTGAGGGGGAATGGGCCATAACCTACCAAGCGGGCCCAGTGCGGATTGGTAGAGGTAAAGTCTTCGAATTTTTGGTTCTATGACATGCCGGTTTCTTCTCGATGTTTTCCTTCACCGTTTTGAGAGCAGCGGAGATAAAATAAATTACACAAAGTAATGCGCCTGTCTGGGTTCGAACAGAACAGATAAAAGAGGTCCTCTTTTATCTGTTCTGTCCTTCGAACCAACTACTTACTGATCGTAAGTAGGGGCCGCCACTGCCACTGCTGCATGCAGGTAGTCGCGTCATGTAAAGTACTGGTATTCAGTTGCATCCGGTTAGACTGGAAGCCGACCTCAACATAGTTGGGAAAAGGCTAGATCAATGATGATGACTACGCTATAAAACTGCTTAGGTACCTAACTGCAGAACGTGTTAGTGCATGATTGATTAACATAAATATTAAATACTGTTGCCATTTATAATTACTAGCCGATGCTCGCGGTTTCGTCCGCGTGAATTTCGGGTAGTGCGACCAAAAGTAATCTTTTCACCCCCGACTTTCAACTACTTACAACCTTTTTTCGCATTAAAAAGTATCCTATATCCTTTCTCAGGCTCTAGACTCTATGTGTGCCAAATTTTATTTAAATTGCTTGTGTAGTTTCTTTTTTTTCTTTCTTTTCGCATTTCTGATATATTATATTATTAATGATTAAGGATGTATATCAAACAGTTCCGCGATTGACTAACTGACTCAGAATGCAAAGCACAACATGAACTATTAAAAATAGAGGAAACATATGAGTGTTCCCAGAGTGAATAGCTCTCAAATTACTTTTTGTACAAGATCTACGATAGCCAGTACTAACTGGGTTGCGATAGCCAATCGCTCCATTTAAGACACTGCTGTTCTGCTGCAGCCGGTTAGACAGGAACCCAACATTAACATGGTTTGGGGAAAAACTCGGTAGATACTGCAACTGATCATCATCATTTTTCTGCCGTTTTCCCAAATTTATTTGGACTTGACGCAGCAAGTCCTAATCTTCTCTCAGCAGTGAAGTACCTTCTAGTCATATCGTTCATAAATCTTCATTCATTCAACTTCACTCATTATTTTGGTCTTCCTCTACTCTTAAAGCCATCTACACTACATACATACTTAACATTTTCCTCGGTACATTTTCCTCATTTATCCGCATCAAATGTTATTAATTAATTATACCACGACCGCCGACTACCACACCGCTTTTCCGTCACCGGCGCCACTTTTAGACTTCCTCTTAAATTCTCATTCCTTAATTTATACATTCGCATTACATCACATATCCCTCTGATCATTTATCTGTGCCACATGCAATTGCCTTTCATTGATCCCTTTTGTGGCACAACTTTCTGATCCATGGTCTAACCATGGTTTCATAAATCTTCCCCTTGACTATAAGGGGAATGCGGGAATCCCATGTTGTTCCCATAACCTGCCGCCATTTCATAAGTCTTCTGTGAATAACATAACATTTGGGCTTGGATACCTACACGTATTACGGCGTGCACATAATGTAAAGTATTATAGGTGTTGGGTCGAGCAACGCCATCTATCGGCAATCGTATGAAAACTATCGGAAATCTATGGCAGGCCTGATGACCAAAAGTGCCGCCCGCGGCGCGAGTGTGCATTGCAACAACAGGACTGTGCGTACGTGACAAGTGCGTCTCATAATTATAAACTTTTAATTGTAAAACGAGTAAAACCAATTGTAAATCACAAGACGAGCATTATTGAAGAAGCCCTACCTGCCCCCCTGTCTTCACGGCCAAAACAATAGGCATCTACATTTATAATCATAACACATGCAAAGTACATGATCGTTTACATAACAGACTTGGCAATGATCAATAAAATAGTTTGCAATCAATAAATATAAATAGCAATTGACTATCGACAATTATAATTAACATAAATCAAGATTGCCAATAGAATACATATATTGTTTATAAACATTTCACGCTCGGTTCTTAGCGACGGTTATCGGATGAAGTTCGTCAATTAATATCAATAATGAACACGTGGTATTCATGGACTAGACTAGTCTAGACTTTTCTATTCATTAATACGTTGTAGGTGCAGAGGTTTAAACCTATGACCCGCTCTTTCTATGTTCTGTCTTCTGTAATCATCATCTGCCTCGCCTTTTCCTTTTTTATCTGACCTCCACAATCACGTTAATACTGGGTAATACGATACCCTTTGGTAAGACTGGTTGTCAGAGTTTCAGGTCCTTCCTTTGAGGACTTCTAGGACTTGTAACGACTGCCAAAGATATTATGGCAATCGGGACCAGCAGCCTAACGTGCTTCGTCTTCATCATATTTTCTAAAATCATTATTACCTACTTATCTACGCCCGTCTGCTTATTCGGGGTCAGCTCCGTCGAAATTTTAACTTTCTAAGCATCTATAAATAAGATACCGATTACGTAATCAGTACAGAATCAGATCAGGATATATAATCTCACTACTTTTATACATACCCCCATTGCATGGCAGGAAACTATAGAACGCCCTACTATATATTATAGTCCTCCTGACCCGTTTTGGTCACAGCGCAGCGCAAGCAATCTTATCGAAGATTGGCCTTCGGCGCGGGCTATATTATAGTGCACAAGTGTGTGCGCAGACACAGGTGGGCTCTCTGTTCCTTTACTTAACGTTCTTTGAGAGGCACAGGAGTAATATACCGCCAACTTGCTACCGAATAGCACTTTTTACCAGACCGGACCGGACCCGAACGGGGTAGTCGGGGCCTATGTACAATGATAGGGAATATAAAACTAATAGATCAAACATGAATCAATCAGTCTGATTAAACTACAATCTGTAACACTAAACGTACTAACAAACTATTAAATTGATTCTATTCAATTAGGTAAACTACAAACGAATTTAAACACACTGCGTTACAGAATATTTATGTTAGTGGTTTATCAATGTACATGTTTCAAGAACAACGTGAAGAAAACCACAAACGAAACGTTGCTACGATGCTGTTTTAAAATGGCTAACGTTTCAGGAGTATTCACATAGTAGTTGGTGTAAAATAAATGACTGGAGTAGAGGTTATTTATGAGTAAAAGCAACAATGCCAGCAGACACATAACTCTCAAGATGCCTGCTTGAGACAAAAAAAAAACACCAAAAATCAAGCATTAAAATATGCTTGTTTTTCAGTTTTTGTTCAGTCGGGTTTTTTAATTTTTTGCCAACTTTTTTTATTTCTAGCTTTTTAGTTAGCCACGTAAAGTATTCGCCGACGATTTATGTTTTTTGATACGATTTTTCACTCTAAAACTCTTTTAAATATATACGTATTAGTTGTACATTTTTTTTTATCTCCTTTTAAAATTCTTCATTTTCCGAATTCGTTCATCCGTTTAGGAGCTATGAGGGAACAAAGAAACGGACATAGGTACATCCATACATACACATACAGGTCAAACACATAACCCTCCTTTTGGGCATCGCCGCAGTCGGATAAAAAGGATAGCTTTCAAATTGTTGAATTTTAAAATGACACACCACACATAGATTAGTCCAAAACTGTCTGAACGTTCGGGAAAACACACTAAGATATAAAATGTAATTTTTTTTAGGACATGCTGGATCTGATTCCTTCGCGTATTTTCTGTTCCATCAACGGTTTGGGCGCAGTGATGATGAATGACTGAGTTTAAACCGATTTATTGTCCTGTAGTAGATATTGAGAGATTTTCCATGTTATTTTAACACCATAGACTTCTTTTAGGTTTTCCTCTAATCTAATCTAATAAGTGTTTCAAAATTTTAGGCTCAGTAGTTTTGGAGATAAGGGGAGGGGAGGAATGGTCGAACAGACAGACAAACACACGAGTGATCCTATAAGGGTTCCGTTTTTTCCTTTTGAGGTACGGAACCCTGAAAAGGAAAAGTCTGGATGTTATGTTATGTAGAATAAACCAAAAGCTAAAACACAACATACCCTACACACATACAAGGATTAACAAAACAAAAGCACCGAATCTACCCTCGTAACTAGTCAGACCATCCCTAAACTGTCTGACATAATACATATCGTGCTAATCACTCTCCATTCGGCGATTACAGCGGTTCATTAACGAACTCTAATTAACGCGTAACGGCTCGATGTCTACATCATTACTATGACATTACCGTATTATCTCATCATGTCCGTCATCGCTGTAATATTAGTTTCATTTATTTGACAGTAAAGGGAAAATGTTCGGAAAATTTCGAGAACGAGGCCATTTTTGTGGGAATATATGACAGGAAAGTTTGATATCGCAGTCTTCAGTTTCTAGTTTTGATAATAATATCTTAAGTTAAAACTCAAACTCAAACTCAAAGCATTTATTTCAATTAAACCATTACAGGCACTTTTGAATGTCAGAAAAACAATTCATAACACACAAAACTACGAGTGCAATACGTCATCCCGAAAGTCACCACGCCGAACCACACGCAGCCGAATGCCCGCAACATCGAACCCTGCGAGCACGAAAGCACGCAGCGACGCACACCGCAACAACGAATGCACGAGACTCCAAATTTTGGAACAACGAATGCACGCCGCAACGCGCAACCGCGGCCCCGCGACCCGGAGCCCCGCGCACCCACCGCCACGGCACGCGCCGCCGCGCGCCCCCGCACCCACAGCACTCGCCGCCGCAGACATCCAGCGACGCGCAACTCGACGCAGCAACCCCCGGGACGACGCATTGCACTCCAAAGCTACAGTCACAGTCACAAGGCATAATAACTTGTGAAAGTACTGTAGTTGCCCATTCCCTAGCGTAGATCTCTATGGAGAAGAACGGGCAAGAAACTCCATGGACACTCTTTTAAATCAGATTGTTAATCAGTTAGCGTCTTCATTCTCCTGCCGTAATCCTAATTTTTTGTGGTTGTTGTAGCTTCTTTATCTATACTTCTCCATTACCTACTCGTCACCTCAGCAGCCATCTCCTTTCTAGCCATATTATAATTTACATAGTCCATTCATTTTTTTGGTCTTCCTCTCCTTTTATAGGTATATACGAGCAACAACAACTCCTACATACTCAAGATATCAGTTGATCATACCTTTTGTGTTCCCAAAAAGTTCCCCTTCAATCAGTGTACATAGAAAGTTTTCACTGCTGGAATTCAGGCCTCCTTTGCGAGCGGGCGGCCGTAATCCACCATACGACCCTACCGCAGGTTGATGGCTAAACCACCTACTAAGAGTGATAACGCCAAGTCTGAAAATATCACTACAGCGGGTGTTGACTTGGGTGGCGCACATTGGGGACAGAATGTTCAAAACCACCTAGATACCTCAAATATTAACCAAATTAAACCATTATTGCACAGAAATGTTTGAAATTAAATTCCAAAGACACCCACGAAGCCCGATTTGCGAAATTAGGTTGTAATTTTTTTATAAAAAATGCATATGAATTGAATATATATATATTTTTTTAATATTATGACTGATTCGTTTTCAGCGACGAAAAATACATCAGAAGCGTATATTTGAACTTCCATACAAGTGCTAGTTGAAATGTGTGACTGAAAGGGTTAAAGAACAGGGTAAAAATCGCTTTACCTTGGTTTTTAGTGGCTTATGAAGTTTTAGATTTAAGAAATATTAGAAGTCCGGCTTCATCAGTCTCTTTAGAATTTAATTACAAACATTTCTGTCCAAAAATTGTCTCATTTGGTTTATTTTTGCGATCTCTAGGTGGTTTTGAACAAAAAATTGGCTCTACCCACAATGTGTGGCGGCCCAATGAACAAGATTGTGTCTGATTAGCCATGTCCAACAGAGAACTACGAACAATTAATCACTGGAGAACTGAACCTTGCTTTGCCAGTGTTGATTGATGAAATTATTACAAGAATTGACGAATTCTATACCAATTCTTGTAAACAAAGTAAACTCTATCAAGTTTCAATAATTTCAATAGCTCAAATGGATGGATTAACCACTTGAGGTACCGTGTCACTGGAACACAAAGGGTCAAGGTCAACTGGAACACAAAGTCTGACTCTCCTTTCCACCCCGTCCAGAGCGGGAGGAGGGTCATTCGATGATTTCACATACGAAAATGAAGGCATTTGATAGACCAACAGAAAAAACTGCATTTTCCGCCACCAGGCGTGAAAAATTAGAACACAAAACACAGATAGCTACAGCGTTCCACGTCACGACATCTCAATATCATAGACAGGGCTATCGCTCATTCGATTACTATCGATAAAACTGTCCACCACCGTCTCGATAAAGGAGAATCACGAGAGCTGTCCGACATCGATTTACCAGTATTACATTCTCCACTATGAGACGATCTTTCGCGATAAGATCGGACACACGCCGCTCTAAGTCAGATTCAAGCGCCTTTGAGTGATCAGGAGATTGTGAGTCGTTTGGAGGATTTAAGAGGAGTGAAGAAAAATCTGTAAAAGAGGCCTGTGGTTTTTGTTCGTTTTTCTTAAGTTTTGTAAATGGTGGAAGTATTAAAAACTTTCAACTATATATTATTACTATTGCTGCTTTGTTTTGGTGTTCAAGAAACCACAAATAATTTTATATATCCAATTATCCATATACATTTTATTATTTCAAAGAAGCAATACAATAGATATTACCTTACATTGCAAATCTCATTTTTCATTCATGATGTCCGGCATCAGTACCCTTTAAACGTGACGAAGCTATCTGTTAGCGAAACTAAATGATAGATCTCCAATCTATCTAAATCACCTACCTATTATATTTTAATGGTACTGTTAACAACTGTTGTTACTAAACAATTTGTACATATGAATATTGTAAAAAACAAACTATTACCTCATTGTAACATTGTGCACAAATTATTTCTGCAATTTTCTCACAATTTACTTCGATCTACCATCATTCACTTGAACATCTTCTATCTTTACAGAATGTGTAATCCACTGCAATGAACTAAAACAATAAACCATGACACAATGTTTGCATAAACCACATGCAATAATTTAAAATAGAACTCCTTATATTCGCTTGCAATATAAAACATTGAAAACATACAATTTCAGTAAGAATTGCAAAGATTCAGATCATCCACATTCTTCTAGTATCATCACGTTATTTTAAAGAATAGAAAGATAGAAAAGAAAGAAAAGAAAAAAAAATATTTGTCGCAGAAACGATAGAATAATTAATATTAATAAATAATTTAATAAATAAAGCTTTAAATACGAAAATGATTAACTGTGGCATTTGGGAGAATCTGAAAAAGGTTTGTGAAACCATTGTGAAACATATTTCTACCATAAACCTTTTTGATGAACGCCTTAAACACATTTTTTCCACTTGGTTAAACTACCCAGTTGGGCAGTACCTACGTTTATTTCCGTCCCTTTTAAATTTTCCTTCCTTTTAATCGAAAGACTTTTGTAGCTAGCGTTAGCTAGTTCCATAATTCTTTATGATATGGAAACATTAATAATAGCTCCATTAGGTGTCATGAATATAGTACTAGTAGCTGTCCCAAGTCTAACTGCCGCACTCAGAGAGCTTTAATGATTACTTAGGCCATCACTTAATAAAGGTTTTGACAGTTTTGTCATACAAAAGTATGTCAAATCTTTACTAAGTGACGGCTTAAGTAATCATTAAATATCTCTGAGTACCGCAGTTAATGATGTCTTGTGAGACAGAAACAAATCGCAATGTATTTAATTTTCACAATTAAACAGTATTTATTCCATTATTTCTGTTTTCATACAAACTCTTTCAGATTGTGATTGCAAGGATGTAGCTGACCAGATTTGTTTACGATTTTCTTTTACCTAACTAAGAAAGTGCATTCTTATGGTGTGGCATAAGTTTCCTATAGTGATTATTATACAAGGGCCATCACGAAATTTATTATCATCAGTCTAGCTTTTTCCCAACTATGTTATGAGTTGGTTTTCAGTCTAACCGGATACAGCAGAATACCAGTATTTTACAGGGCCATCACGACATTGCTCTTGACTAAATAATAATGCCATAAATGGCGGAACAAAACAATTAAACCAGTTAAATTGTCTCATTGTTGCTACCTCTTTAGATTTACAGATAAAACCAACATGGGTAGAGTCACGAGCAAAAATATATAAACACTAATTGGCAAAGTTCAAGCGGGAATTTTTCGCGAAGTAACGATTGAAACTTCTAAATATGATTTATTTTATAATATGGATTCCAAAATAGATTAGTTTCATAACGTGACATGAAAATTAAATCAAAACAGTAGGCGAAAATTGCTTCTAAACGTTGCTAGGTGTATACAAATCGGTGTTACTGACTGTACATGACCATGACAGAGAACTTGGTCTTTATAACTACCAGGATCTTGACCTTAAACACGTGTACATCTAAATTAGGCCATTTGTTTAAACAATAGGAAAAGTATTATGGTCGTAAACTCGTAATGGATGTCCTTGACAAAGAACTCGCTACAAAGATTGTGATCTAATAGCCTATGTTAAAAATACATCCTATAATACATATTTAGGTAAGTAAAAATCATCTAGGAAGTACATAATAATATTTCAAAAAAATATCTTGAGAGTGGACTTGGCATATTTCTCGGTCAAAGAATCAGCATTGCCGTCCAACATACGAGTAGTAATGCTGTCAGCCTTCTGGGGACTTTCCCGTTGTCTGTGATGTGTACTTTAACTCTTTGACGCTCTTTAATTTTTTCCTCTTTTGTGTTTTTGATACATACAACACGTACTTTGTTTCCTAGTTTAGGTCTGTGTCTAGATTACAACGTATATATTTTAGAAGAAATTTACTAAAGAGGTTATCAATATTGGTTACAAGTGATGCGACTACATAGCCTGCAAAGATGAAAGAAATAATTTGTATTCTGTACTGTTAATATTTCATATTTTGTTCACAGACTTCGCAAGAAACCAGAAAAAAACCTTCTAGTTCAGCACTATTGAGCTTGTAAATTCACATCGTAATATAGTCAGTGATTTATTGAGGGAAGTGAGATAACGTAACAGCTCCATAATCGTATTGTTTCCTGTTGACACTCTAATTGTCAAGCTTGTTACATCATGTCGTATCAAAATTATTATCTGATTAATCTAAATGTTCAGTTTTCGTTACACAGTTTTCCTATTTACTACAAAAATATAGACCTTGTTTTTTCACACTATTTTACGCCCGCGGTTTCTCTTGATTTATGGACGGAATTTTTTAATATAGCCTAATAGCAAAAATTGTGATGGCTCGGCTAAATGCGTGATGTAAATATAATGCAGGTTTCTACCAGTCAAAACATAACTCTTTCTTGGCAGTCGGATAAAAATATTTTAGAATTGGATCGTTAGTTTCGGAGATTACCCGCTACATATAAACTTACTAACAAATGCCTCTTTATAATATTAGTACAGATAATATAGATTTACGAGTTCAGTTGATTAAATTATACACATAGATAATTAAATACTAGGCGCACAGTTCATTCTATGACATCATAATTCGTCACAACTTGATCTGCGTAAGAAAAGTTGTGTCTAGCAACAATTAGTTCCAGCGAGCGTAAATGGAAAATCTACAAAGGTTACAAAGGTTGGATAGCATTCGTTTCTAGAGATTATTAAAACGTAATCATAACCAGATTTATTAACTTACTAGCTGTTCCCAGCATGCGTTGCAATGCCATTTTTTGTACCTACATACCAACTACCTATTTAATTCTATTTTTGTTTAATGGCAATTAAAGCCGATGTCGACTATTCTGCCAATGTCCAGTGAGATAGGAAAAACAAGTGTGTAAGGCAAAAAAATTAAAAAAAAACATGAATGTAATGTTAAATAAACTACAACAAGGGTCGCATATTTAATTCTTCGATACGACTTGGATCTTGTCGGGTTAGTACGGGACTGAAACAAACAGAAAAATAGTAATAAATAAATATTAAAATTATTAAAACATAGATTACACGCATACCAAACCAACACAGGCAGATTTATAATTTTATATTATTGTGACGGATGAAAGTGATCAGCGCCACAAGCAGTTCGAGGGAGGAATATGTTAGCATGGAGGGGAAATTAGTCGGAAGAGGGATTTTAAATTTAGGGAGACGTTTATACAGATCTAGAGGAGGAATGTTGTTTGAGCATTCAAAGAAGATGTGATCCAGAGTACCCTCTTCCAACCCACACTCGCAAAGAGAGGAGTCCCTAACCCGGATTTTTTGTAAGAAAACAGGGGTACTACAGAAACCTAAACGAATACGACATAATATGACAGATATAACAGGTTTGGAGACTTTTTTGTAGCCATAGAACCAAGGTTTTGGTTTTATGGTTGGTTGTACTGCGTAATAAAACTTGCCTTTTTTCCTTCCAGTGATACTCCATTGATCCTGCCACGATGCCTGGAGGTTAACTCGTGGAAGATTCAATAAGTCATACCCCTGAAGACGATTGTGGGAAAGATCAGCTACTGTCGATGAGCAAGCATCTTTCTTCTTTCTTTATCTTAATACCACAATGACTAGGTATCCAGACTAGCTGAACCTCTTTTTGGTTGGTAGCACAAGATAATAAGGAGTCTTTAATTTTTAAAACAAGGGAGTTGTGCAATTTACTTTTGAAAGGATTTTGTTTTAAGGCTTGCAGACAGCTAAGAGAGTCTGTGAAGATTACGGCTTTGTATATATTATGATGTGACTGTATAAAAAGACAAGCTTCCAATACAGCCACACACTCACCAGTGAATACAGAAGACTCCTTAGGACACTTAAACTGTAAGATTATTTTAGAGTTCTGGTAATAGACCGCAGCTCCAGTGTGGTTATGTTCATTTAATTTCGAAGCATAAAAAATAAGTAAAAAATAATTGGAAACCGTTCCATCGCTCACCCACCACCGCGTTGAACGCCGAGTTTGCTGACGGGGATTTTTTGGATATACCAATGTTAAAGACAATTTTTGGAACATAACTTAAAACTTTATACGCAATATTAAAAAGGGGCAATCTGGGGAACTGAATAATCGGGCATACTAAATTTAGAATTTCTCGACAAGATTTCAGAATTAAGGGTATTTCTTTATTTTTCCAATAGTTTGAATTTCTGAATATGGCATCTAACTCGTACAATTTTTCTATAAAGGGATGTGAAGTCCTGCATATAAGCCTAGATAAAAAACGGGAGGCCAGATATTGACGCCTTAGGGCCAGAGGGGTTCAGCACACTCAACCTGCAACGCGTTAATGGGGGAGGATTTCATACAACCTGAGATGATTCGAAGGCATTTAGACTGAATCTTATCCAGTCCAACTAAGGCAACTTTGTTGCACGGGATCAGAAGATAAGTTCCATAGTCCAAAACACTACGAACTAAGGCATTGTAGACCAATTTCATGGTGTAGGGGTGAGCACCCCACCAAACGCCCGAAAGGACTTTTAAAATTGAAATAGTTCTTTCACATTTTTGTATAAGGTGATTTATGTGATGTTTGCCGGTTAATTTTGTGTCCAAAATGACGCCTAAAAATTTTACTTGATTATATTGGAATATTTTGGCCTAAAATGTCAATTGTTACATGAGGAGTGCTTCTTTTACGAGAGAAGATTACTGCCGAGCTTTTTGGCGCAGATAGCGACAGGCGATGGCTTAATAGCCACTGATTCAAAGAATCCAGAGAGAGGCACAAAGATGACGCGGCATCGACTATAGAGGAATCTGTCACGTACAGGGCAATGTCATCGGCATATTGTAAGAGTTGGCAATTGTTATTTAGGCAAGACCCAATATCCGCCGTATACAGGTTGTACAGTATGGGACTGAGGGGGGATCCTTGTGGGAGTCCCTTCCATATCTGCCTCTCATCGAACTCCTCTCCCTGGACTCTCAGGACCAGCGAGCGGGACATCAGTAGTTCGCATATACATCGTATCATCTTAACCGGTAGACTCAGCTGTTGCAATTTTTGCCTGAGTACTGGGCCCCGAGTCTGCTATTCAATAGTTCAGAATGGTCTATCATTGATCTCATAATTGTTGATTTTGACAAGTTTGGTGTTGTCAAAACTGGAAGAAGTACATTGTCATACGCAGAAGAAATGTCCAGGAAGGTAGCTACAACCGATTCATTTCTTGAAAAAGCTAGGCGGATGTCCGCAACTAAAGTACCAACACTGTCCATAGTACCAAGTCCTTTCTTAAAACCAAATTGGTAGTTCGGCAGTATATCTCTCGACTCAACAATCCACTCAAGACGGTTTTTAATTAGGTGCTCCAGTAATTTGGCTAAGACCGAAGTCAAAGCAATTGGCCTAAGACCATTCGGATCATCTGCATGTTTGCCTGGTTTCAAAAGTGGAATAATTACTTGCGATTTCCATTGATCTGGGATCCAACCATGAATATAAGCAAAATTTAGAATATTTAAAAAGTAAGTTTTAGCCTTGTCACCAGAATGAGTTATAAAAGAATATGGCACACCATCAATACCCGGGGCTGAGTCCCGAACATGAGAGAGTACCTCACTCAGTTCCTCCAAAGTAAATGGCGCATCAAAAGGATCCTCTGATATATTTTGAAGGGGCAATCTTATATCAAAAAAAAGTTCAGCTGTTTCCCTAGTGATTGAGGAAGAGACTGATGGGGAGCATCCATGTCTGAACCTATTGATATTCTTCCAAACTCGCAGATCCTCCCCTGGACAACAAAAGAGTTGTCTTGATCTGACATTTTGTTCAGTTGAGTTAGCAGCTTCGACCCATTGGGAATGTACCTCCTTGTCGCATGGTAGTGACCACTACCCTATTGTAATATCTTTGATTAATAAGGCCTATTTAGAGAAAAGTTCTCCCCCACTTCTGAAATATAACTTGTCCAAACCAGATTGGTCAAAGTTTGTATCATTAATGGAGGATAAAATTGATGTTCTGCCAAATTTAAATTCAAGTTTGTTTGACCCTTCTGGTCACCACCATGCCAAGAGCTGCTATGAGGGTTTTGTTACAGCCATCACCTCCAGTGCTGATTTCTGCTTTCCATTGAAAAACAGTGCCCGCAATAAAATTCCCTCACCACCGTGGTGGGATCCAGAGTGCACTTCAGCAGTCAAGGACAGGAATGAGGAATTTAGTCAATAGATAGACATACTTATAATGATAAGGGTCCGTTTAAACAGACCGGCTCGGAGAGGAGACCAGATTTTTTATCACGTTAAAAACGTTGAATCATTGTAATAAGATTTATTTTTACATGTCACGTCTTTCGTTATTCAGAGCAAACCGATCGCGACAGAGACATGTAAAAATACAACTTATTACAATGATTCAAAACTCTGTTTTAAACGTGAAAAAATCTGTTCTCCTCTCCAAGCCGGTCTGTGTGAACGGACCCTTAATCAGTGTCTAGTCAGATAGCAAACTACAGCAAATCACTGACCGATCTCGTAAACACACATTGGACTGGCCGATTTTGTAAACATAACATTCCATTACGCCTGTATTACTCGAGGGGTTAGGCAGAAGTGTAGGTACCTAATATAGTACACCCTAGTTTTGCCAGATATATTTAAGTATTTATGTACTATGTAATAGGGGGCGAGCCTATCGCCATCAACCGGGCACAAATCCAGACTCCGCAGCAGGTACTGAGAAATTCCTGATGAAAAAACCCAGTAACATTTTGGCCGACATGGGAATCGAACCTAGGACCTCATGTTCAGCAGTCGCTTGCGACCACAAAACCAACGCCGCAGTAAAGGCTAAAACTAAGGAGATTCGACTGTTGCGTTACGTTTCGCGGGTTCGATCCCCGCACGGAACAAATATTTGTATGGCCTACAGATAGTTTTTTTGGGTCTGGGTGTTTGTGTATGTGAGTTTAAATGTTTGTAAACGCACCCTCGATACAGGAGAAATTCCTAGTGTGGGGCAACGTTTTTTTTTTTAAAAAAAAGCTAGTTAAATTCTAACAGGAAAATAGTTATCCCAGTTTTTTTTCCTCTTGTAATAAATAAGAAATGAATCAGATAACATCATATTACTTGTAGATTTACGAAGAACAACATAAACGATGATCTTGCGGTAGTGCAGAGATAAATCATTATCGGTGAGATTATTTTATCTAAACAGTAAGATAAAGACGTGTAATGTCGAATTCCAGATGCATTTAACATTAGTTATTTTTTTTACTGATAGTAATATATTGTTAAAAAAATGATTTACAGAGACCCCCATCACTAGAACCAAGGATTTCCTAGAAGATGATGAGTTAAATAATCTAAAACAAAAGCGTATTGTTTTTTGGAACTGGTGAAAAGTAAATGCACTCCAGACTAATACGGCCCGTTTGGCGTAGTAGTTGAGCGATTGGCTGCTGCGCTGCTTGTCCCAGGTTCCGCATGGGACATAAAAGCTGTACGAGGAGAGGAAATCTACCACATAGAGGGAAAGAAATACTTATAGTAGGTACTTCTTTGTTACTGTGTTGCAGTTTCAAACTCATCATCATCAGCCAACAACTGCAGTCCACACTGCTGGACATAGGCCTCTTCAATCGCACGCCACTTAAGTATATTCTCAGCAACTCTCAACCAGTTGCTACCAGTCACCATGCAAAGATCGAAACACCAACATGATAAAAGACGAAGGAAGGAAACCACAAAAGGAGAAGGAGGCGAAAATTGACTAGTAGAGAATGCCTTGTGGCATTAAGTATCACTATTGTGCATAAATTTTAAATAAATAAATAATAAATAAAAAAAAGTAGTTAAAAAGCTCAAAAAAACCCAACTAAAAAGCAAAAAACAAGCACATTTTAAATTAAACAAAACTTGGAAGCAGGCCATTCCATTTTCATTTCATTTTTCACGTTTTTTAGTTTTTTAACTATTTTTTTTATTTCCAACTTTTTAGTTTTTTTTGTGTTTGTTCTTTCGTTGGTCGCGTAAAATTCTTCGCAGATGATTTAACTTTTGTGTTTGTTTGTAGGATTTGTCACTTTGAATTTCTTTTAAACATATAAGTATTTTATATTTTTGTAATCTCCTTTTAAAACCGTTTATTTTGATAACCTACTCGATGGCTAAAGAAAAAAAAAATTTTTTAACTCCGCGATATGGCCCTCAAAATCTGCAATTTTTCTTTGTTTTTTAATTTTAATGCAGCCAGTGACTCGCGCCATCAAGACAAATCTAACGACGTATATTCTATTCAAATCCCTTCATCCGTTTAGGAGTTATGAGGGACCAAAGAAACGGACATACATACATACAACATACATACACGTCAAACACATAACTCTCCTTTTGGGTTTCGCCGCAGTCGAGTAAAAACCATTCGGCTAGTTGAATGAATCGATAGTACGTGCCCGGCCTTTGCACTGCAGTGTTAGAATTAGATAGATAGGTACTAACTGAGTCGGCATAAACATAAACAAACGGTATTAATAACACAAGTTTTTTATACGTGGTATAAAACTGCAATAAAGCCGTATTATTTTTGATATTGTGCAGTAAAAGGATAAAGTGATAAACTTAAATATTGCGAAACACAAGTGGGTTACTTCCCACAGTCATGACATGATCAAAAGTAGGTAAGTGCTAGTGACTAGCCTACATTGGCGACCTATTTGACTTGTTTTGCAAAAAAAACATAAGTTAGTAATAAAGGTATGAAGAAAAAGTTTTTGGTTGGTTTGTAAGAAGTATTATGGAAGTATTGTAGGCAATGTATATGCATTACGTAAAATATATGTACACACATCAAAAGTGTCTAGGGATCAACATATATTTTTGCAATAACTTTTCTCCTGATTGATATTAATTAAAATTTTCTTTAAGGATTCATCAAATAAAGTGTTTTCGTTTGTCACAGTAACGATAAACCAAGTCACCTTTGCATTAATAAAGAAATTTGCCATTTTCCTAATAAAGGGATTTTTGACATTTGAACCACTAACATTAAAGTTCGAAAAAAAGACTGAAATAACAGTTTTCTTTAAAATTTTATTGGGTAACTTAAACAATTAATAATCCGTGTTTCTACCGCGAACACTAACAACACAAGAACATCGGTTTGGCATACTCAAAATGAGTTCATCCAAATCACGCTGTGGAATGGCCGCCCATGTTCGTTGCAACAACAAAAAAAGGTCTTCTTGCGACTGGATACCCTCCATATTCGGCAGAGCTCTTCTCTGTAGCATATCCCATGCATGCTCAATCGGGTTCAAGTCTGGCGACTGAGCAGGCCAGGGCAGGACATTGATGTTAGCTGCGGCGAGAGTCTGTCTTACAACTCTTACGGTGTGCGGTCGTGCATTATCATGCATTAACTGAAATAAGGGACCGATTTGCACTTGTAGAGGAACGATGACGTCTGATACAATCGTCTCAGCATAAATTTGAGCGTTGAGGTTGCCTCTGATCCAAATCAACTCAGTTCTTCCGCCGATCCAAATACCCGCCCATACCATGCAGAAGAACAATGGCGTTTCGTGTGCTTTTCTGATGAGTCTCGTTTTGGTATGAGACCGGATACAAGACGTATACGACACTGGAGAACCCCTGGACGCCAACAGCGATTAAAATCCTGCCAGGAAGTCCATCCTTATAGTGGTGGAACCATCATGGTATGGGCGGGTATTTATTAGGAAAAATCCCTTTATTAGGAAAATGGCAAATTTCTTTATTAATGCAAAGGTGACTTTGTTTATCGTTACTGTGACAAACGAAAACACTTTATTTGATGAATCCTTAAAGAAAATTTTAATTAATATCAATCAGGAGAAAAGTTATTGCAAAAATATATGTTGATCCCTAGACACTTTTGATGAGTGTAGTAATGTATAATTATCACTTGCTTTGATAAAGGAAAACTTCGCGAGGAAACTAAACCAATATATCATTTTTTTTTTGGGCGGGTGGAAAATCATCAAATAACCCCTCCCGCTCTTGGGCAGAGCGAAAGGGAGTGTCAGACTTCTACTGACTAAACACCACCCATGTTCCTTCTTAGCCCTTCATGTCGAGGCCGCGGTATCTCTTGCGAACAACCCGCAGCCCCGACGGGGAAAACAAAATATCTGAAAAATATTTCGTGATGGCATGTAAAGCCAAGTCAGAGGCCCGTGGGCAGCATACAAATCTGACACGTGGTTACACAGAAAACTAGGAGTTGTTCTTTTTTTCGTGTTGTAATACGTAATAATGAGTAAGCAAGACCCATTGTTGACAGATGGAGCAAAACAACCGTGAACGAGTGGCATTTAAAGACGGTCAGATAGGCAGTCGCTCCATGTAAAATACTGGTCTTCAGCTGCACCCGGTTAGACTGAAAGCCGACTCCAACATAGTTGGGAAAAGGCTAGGCAGATGATGACGATAAAGACGGACTAGTCTATTCTGCTCATTCTGCGACCAAACGGTCAGCATACATAATTCTCTTGCCCTCGTCCCAATTCATTAGAGGTCGGCGCAGCATGTCTTTTTCTTCCATACTTCTGTGTTTCTCGTCATCTCATGCATGACGCAATGGTCATAATACATTTTTTTTTTTTTTTATAAAACATTGCCCCACACTAGGAATTTCTCTTGTATCGTGGGTGCGTTCACAAACATTTAAACTGACATACACAAACACACCCAGACCCGAAACAACTATCTGTAGGCCATACAAATATTTGTTCCGTGCGGGGATCGAACCCGTGACACGCAGCGCAGGAGTCTAATCTCTCAGCCACTACGCCAACCGTGCCGTCGCCATTGTTGCCATTACAGGTAAAATCTAGATAAAGCTAGCACAAGAACGTGAGTACTGGCACAAGCAGAAAGGTGGTGTTGATGATGATGATAATAAAGACGTACTAAATCTCTGGAACCGCACCTTTTGTTAAACACATGTAGGTATACATCCATTTATGTCAGTATTGCCCGGCAACGCGCTAATCACGCAACGAGGTCGCGGGTTCAATCCTCGGTGATTTTAATTAACCCCTCGCTCAACTCTAGACTAAGTCGCGTGATCGAGCCCGAAACTAAAAGGGTAACCTCGAAATAACCTCGAATGCACAACAAAACAACAACAATGATAAAACTAAAACTTTTGCTACAGTCTTCCCTATTTTTATTATGAATCACCAGTAATTCGACCCTGGTTCGCACGGATTGTAACATTCGACAAAACGGTGGTGAAAAGTAGTGAAAACCACATCGAACTCCAATTTCAGACCAACATAGTCACACAAACAGAACAAAAAAGTAATAGATAACAGAGTCAATAGTAACTTATGTAGATATTTTGTGAAATTCTCGACGAAGTTACGTCGAAATGAAACCTTGTGAAAGACATTCCGGCAGAGACGGCGTAAAGTTACTTAGTTCTAGTGCTCCGTTTTTACCCCGTGTTTGGTTACGGCAACAATAGGCAAGCATTTTGTAAAATTGAAACTGTCTTATTCAATGAAACTGGTGAATAAAATAAACTGACCAGTGATACGAGGACTCCTAGGCTCGCAAATCCATCAAAAAACATCCTATTTTTTTTCTAACTTATACAGGAATCCTAACTATGAATACCAATTTCCACATGAAAGTCCATAGTCATAATACGAATAGTGCTTAGCCATAAAATCGGAGGATAGTATCAGGTTGAAAGGCCATTACACACGCCAGTGAAAGGTACCGCACTTAACTCATAAAATGACGCGACACATTGTATTATAGTTTTCTGTCGTAAAATATTGAAGTAAACCAACTTTGCCTTTCCCTTAAAAGACAAAACTATCCGCGGTATAGTATATGCAGAAGCGTGATCCTGTTTGCGAAGTTTGACAGCACGGTTGGCACAGCTAAGCAATCGACTGCTGCGCTGCGTGTCGCAGGTTTGATCCCGGACGGAATAAATATTTGTGTGGGTTACAGGTTGTTGTTCCCAGTCTAATAGTTTGTGTATGGGAGTTATTTTTGAACGCACCTACGTTACAGAGCAAAACTTATAGTAAAATTGTAAATTACCAGTCCGTCTACCAAGGTGGATTATTCGTTTACACAGCACAAAAGAATAGAAATTATTGTTTGATCGATTTCCATTACTGTAGCCGAAGAGAGGTGGTGATTATGCCTCTTGACGTAACTGAAACGTGGTGATTTTAGCATTTTTCACTTTGTGGCTCAGATCCGGTGATAGAAATTTTCCGTTACTTTAGCCCAAAAGTGGTGATTATGCCACTTTGCACAACTCTAGTCTAGACAGTTCATATCTTTGGTGTAATTATAATATGAAATTTCATAATTATGAAAAAAGAATTACAAAATCTTGTCTGTAAGTGGCTGAAATTTTCAGTCAATAATGATGATGTAACTCCATACCTACGAGTACATTACAGTACTTCACATAGTTTCACGAATGGTCAAAGTCAGTGAATTAAAAACATTAATAGACGCAATCTATTCCACCAGTTCCTCATAAAGATGCCAAATCAACTCCCGACCACACCAGCATTCAATTCATAAAACAAACACCGTTTAAAAATCAACTTTAGTATTTCACACACAAGGAGTGTTATCATTACTGTTGGCTACAGGAAGTTCTTGGTCCAATGCCAAGGCGAGTCAAGGCCAATGACCGTTAGTGATACATTAACTGTTTTCTCCTTGAGTGACAATTGTAGGTTCATTGTAAGACACCGATGTAATGCATCCTACTGTTTGACGTTAAGTATGCATGTCACGCCGGATTGCTGACACGGTTGCTGCCAAAAGTGCTCTAATTTTGTGTTACCCGATTTTTGGGAAGATTAGTAATGTGTTTGATGATATGTGCTTTTCCTACTTCTAAATGCCTTATTGGTCATTGGCCTCAGAACGCGGGGTCTTAGGTTCGATTCCCGGGTTGAACAAAGTGTTATTGGGGTTTTTCCATTAGGAATTTCTTAGTGTTTATTTGTGTGGTGTTTGCGCACACATTTGCACTATAATCTCTGTTGGATCATTTAAAAACTCAATATTTTTATTATGAACCTGATGTGTCCCACTTTAGAGCAAAGGCCTCCCTTTCTTCTTTCCAATTATATCTGTCTTTGGCTGTTTAAGAACAATACTTTTGCTAAGAGTCCAGCTCGTTCTAAATTAAAAAAATAAAATAATAATCAACACCCCATTTGCGTACTGGACAAGCGAAATACATTTTCAAATATTCCCTGTTTTCTCGAAACATTACTATTTTTAGGGCTTGCGGCGCAGAATATCTCCCACGAACATGTGTAATGTTTGATTGCCTCCTTGGTGTACTGGTCGCAAGCACAACTGTAGTGCATGAGGTCCTAGGTTCAATTCCCAGGTAAGGCAAAGTGTTATTGGGTTTTTCAATAAAGAATTTCTCAGTAGCAGCCATGGAGTCTAATGGCAATTATTGCCATTAACCGGGCACATGGTGATGTGATGGCATAGCGAGCCTATAATAGGCTCGCCCTACATGTGCATACGCCTCGTATTACATGTGACTTAGATATGACTGTCGAAATATGGGTGTATTAATGGTTTCACTTCTGTTGTTTATGTTATGAATTTGTCTAATCTTCGTTGAGATTGGTCTCAACGACCGATAAATCGGTCGAGAAGATATTCCTATGTGTATATATGCTATCACCTACAGTATGGTTCGTGTTCCTTCTCATAAATGTTTATTATGGCCTTGCATGCTGCGAGGGTATTTGTTGCATGCTCTTGGTTCCCCTAGCACGAACATGTGGATATATGTAACAACATTATTGCGTTTTCATATTGTATTTCCTTAGGTAAATAATAATAGAAGGTAGTGGTCGTTTAATGGTATTTGTATCTTCCAAATTAAAGTTTTATACCAAGGATATGTTTACCACATATAAGCAATTTAATACTTA
Source organism: Diarsia brunnea (assembly GCA_949774965.1). Taxonomy (NCBI): domain Eukaryota; kingdom Metazoa; phylum Arthropoda; class Insecta; order Lepidoptera; family Noctuidae; genus Diarsia; species Diarsia brunnea. The sequence goes on from OX459009.1 coordinate 2,236,514, forward strand.
TAACTAAATAAATAATAAAAGAATAGATAGACTGCATATACAATATTAATAGAATAAGTATAGCGATATAGATTAATAGGATATAATTATAAGATAGATTTATAAATCATACCAAGTTAATAATAAATTAAAAGAAACAAACCGCTCTTCCTCTCTCTACTTATATAAACATTTGCTGTGCCCGACAGGGTCCATAATTGTGTCTAGAATTATTTTACCTATAACCTGAAAATGTATATTATGGATTGCAATAAACGATTTGAATTTGAATTCAAAAATACAGTCAGCATCACCAATATACATTATATATACTCTTAAAACGTTTTAGAGCAGTTTTGTTTTCAACTACTGTATTGATTTCATTTTCGTGTTACGTAACGAAACTAACATTTTTGAACCCATATAATTATCATAACATAGGTCATTTTTATTCAAAGTTGCAATCGTTATTTCACGAAGAAATTTTGTTTAGACTTTATCAAGTACATCATTTAATTGCTTTTGTCTGTGTTTAGAATAAATTGTTCTAAATACAGGTTCCTTACAATAGGGATGTTTCCTGACAAAAAAAAATCTGTTAGATTATCGAAAAATGCTAGATACATGTTTTTTGTTTTATAAATTAATAAAAATTGACGAAGATAAAACGCGTCAAAGATCATGAGTGGGGTTTTTGACGTCACTGACCGGTAAAAAATGTACTGCAACGTGACGTCACACGAGTTTTTGAAAGACTGTATCGTCTACATTTTTTGTTTAGGTGAAAAAAGAAAAAAATATGTGTCCAACATTTTTTGGAAATCTATCTGACGGACTAATTATTATTAGATTTTTTTGTCAACTATCCTATTATCACAGGTGACATAGAAACGCTGGTAAATAAAATATATCATTGAAATGAGGTATGGGTGGTAATAATTGCGTGTGTTGTGGTAGGTCCAAAGGATTCTTTCAACCAGCTATGAATCACAAAACGATAAATAAACTAGGTATATAAATAGTCTACCTAATAAAAATGCTCTATCGTAAAGGACAGTAGAAGACAGAGTACAAGTAAAGGCTACTTTCAACCTAAGTCTGCTACGAAATTTCTTTATTCCTTGCTACGAAAGTGCTACGAGATTTGGCTACGATTTTTGGTGTAGCCTTTCTCTGCTACGAGAATTTCGCTACGCCTGTGTTTTGGCTGCCAGTTTTAAATCGTTATAGGTAGTTTAGAAGCAGTTTGGAGTTTATTTTTACCTACGAATAGAGTGATGTATCATTTCCCGTTGAACTGAGGGGTCTAGATACGACTGAATAGGAGGATGCACTAGTGTGATTCTCCACGTTAATTTTAACAAGGCCTATCAGTGCTCGAGGTCAAAGACGAAACACAACGTACAATAGAAAAATAAAAATGTGTATAGGTAGAATTGCAGGTTAAATGTGCTGGGGCAACTGCTGCAGGCGCTGCATACCTTCAACGGTGCACATACAATTATCTCATTTGTAGTTATGTGTTTAAGCAAGCCCGCAAGAGCCAGCTAGCTAGACGCCAGCCGGGACTGCGGGTTGTTCGAAAAGAGATACAGCGGCCCCGGACTCAAAGAGCTAAGAAGGAACATGGGTGGTTTTTAGTTAGTAGAAGTCTTACACTCCCTTCCGCTCCGCCCAGAGCGGAAGGAGTCATTTGTTGATTTACAACAGTACAAAAAAAATGTGTTTAATCCGTTTGGGGAACATTATAGCCAAGGAGTCCAAGAACCCCATTTATTTACATTGCCAAGTGTTTGGTGAATTTTTCCCAGGGTTAGCATCGCCATCCAATGTGGTAATTCACGTGGTTTTAACATTAGATGTAGGTCGATGTTTCCCACCCACCTCCTATGAAAAAAAAAACGACATGATTGGAGCCACTATCCACACGTGATTGGTGACAGTCAGAAGACGGGATAGGGTTTCAATTGTATGTAATTGAACGGGTATTCACAAGCCTGCTTGGCAACAAAAATAGTTACCGTGCAAAAAAATTATATGACGAATTTGTCACCTATAGTGATAAAATATGACGACGAATATTTATATACGGAAATATAAAAAATAATATTTGATAAGTCTAAAAGACACTAAAAGAAATAAAGTTAATTTATGTCTCCTGTCAGATCATGCCCTCCCATTTATTTTAATAATTATATTAAGTAGATACTTAAGTACAAGGAAAAAGTCAGACTTTATAAATAAATTATTAATACGTGCTCAGAATTAATTTCAGTAATTTGACAAGCTGTTCGTAACAGTAACTTTATTTAAAATGTATTTATCTTTTCAGGATTATAATATAAACCTGGAAGACCTACTTTTATTGTTGTATCCATTTGTTTTGGATCAAGTATCATAGTGACTGTAATGATTGACCATAACTGTCACGTTGCTCTAGTGGTTGCAATTGTGACTGTTGAGCATGACGGCCTGGGTTCAATTCCCGGGTCAAGCAGTGTTATTGGATTTTTCCATCAGGAATTTCTCAGTAGGAGCCATGGAGTCTGGTTTCGTGCTCGGTTGATGGCAATAGGCTCGCCCTCTATTACATGGGACGTAAATAAAACTAAAACAAACAACAAATCCTTTGAGGATTTGGCAGAGGTAGAGGAAACGTGATATTGTTATGTAATTTCCAATAGTCCTATAACAAAAGTCGTTAAATTGTATGGTCTGAGACACCACAAGAGAGGTCTTGTGTGTATTATGTTACACCCCGTAGATAAGTGACTTACGTGGGCTAACTAATTCATTCCAAATGAATAAACGAACTGTGCAGAATACAAACCGACTTTGGAATCATTCAATTAAGGTATCTACGCTCAATAAATTGTTCAAACAGATACCGTCGCTCAAATTGGATTTGTGCAAATTAATGGTTCTTCTTAGAATGAAGTGTCCTCCTTCAAATTGAATTCGTCAAACAAAAGACGAACGAACTCACACGTTTTAATTTGTTTGGGGTCTTGAAGTATGAAGATAGATTTTAGAGCGCTCTGCTGTGGTGCTGAGGGTACTGTCATCCCGTCGGGGCTGCGGGTTGTTCTAAAGGGATACCGCGGCCTCGACATGAAGGGCTAGGAAGGAACATGGGTGGTTTTTAGTCAGTAGAAGTCTGACACTCCCTTTTGCTCTGCCCGGGCGGGAGGGGTTATTTGATGATTTGACCAACCCCAAAAAAAAAAAAAAGGTTACTGTCATGGCACAGTGCTCTTTATATAAAGAGGTAACAAGATAAAGTTTGTTGTAAGGTGACTATTATATTGTCCAGACATTGTATTAACTATATCATACTCTTACTCTGTAATAATTTAGTCCCTTATCCGAAAATTACCATGCCATGTTTTTTTTTTCAAATAACAAAATAACACAAGAAGGAAAGTGACACGTTTTCGTTATTTTGATTACTTACCGAAGTTCGATTGGTCATTTCAAAAAGTTAACCTTTAATTAAAAAAATAATTACACCCCCGTGTAGGTATTGTTATTTCAAGTACTTACAATAATTACTCTAGCCTTTTCCTAACAAAGTTGGGGTCGACTCCGAAGTACTTATGAATAAAAAAAATAATTTATAGTATTTTTCCATTTGACTTTGTTTTTGGGATTTGTTGATAAACAAGTTTAATTAAAACTGACTTTGTACTTCGGTTTTTAGATATACAGGTTGATTACACAGCGGGCCCTCATTGGAGGAGAATTGCTCGTGATAGAGCTCAGTGGAAAGAACCAGAGGTCGCCTTTGGCAGAAGGTACGCTGAATTGAGAGACTTATTTTAATAATAAATCAAGGATCCAAAAGCAATTCAGGATAACAAGGGCATTATCAACATACAAGTGCGCTATTTGACCATCATTCATACTCTGACATAGACAAGACCATGTGACGGTATTAAACCTTCCCATACATGTAACTTTGACCACCCTAGTTCCAACAGCTTTTGTGAAGCTTACCTACGTCGGTTTAAGCATTATATTCACGCAACGTGTGTACGTAATCCAAAACACTTCGCCGTTCACAGTGTTAATTAATTCTCGATATAGTCCGACAGGCAGGTCGTGGTAATGCTATTGTGTAACAGTGTAAAACATAAACACATTTTCTAGCTTTTAAGCCTAACCTAACTTCTACCGGAATTTATTTTATTTTTCTGTCAGATAAAGCCTTCTAAAGTTAGTGGAGCATTTAGTACTATATAAAAATGCGGAAAATAGGAACCTTTAGAAAATAACTAAATACCGAAATCTAGAAAATGTCTTAACGTTTCACCCTTGTCAAAACAAGTAAGATTTTGACAGGTCAATAAGCCTAAAAGACGATGTTGCTTTAAATTCTCATTGCTTGGAAAAACTCAAGTTCCTCACAGAAAATGTAATGTTATTAAGTTAGTTTACATCACAACAGTTGAAACACTGTCAGGCTGTCAAAAACATCTTCAGGCTATCCGGATTATAAAATAGTACTCATTATTTATAATTCTGTAACGTTTTCTGCCAACGTCTTTACAGGATGACAAATTGTCTCACTCAATTGTTTGCCTTAAATCCTAATTCTTAAGTCTTTATTTTGAAATCTATGAGGTCCTTTGAAGTTGTTAAGGAAAACGAAAGTTCGGAAGCCGATGTACGAAAGTCTGACAACCAATCTCATAATATTATCCAGTACTAACTGGATCGTGGAGCTCAGATAGGCAGTCGCTCCATGTAAAATACTGGTTTTCAGATGCATTGGGTTTGACTAGAAGCCGACCCACATTTAATTTTTTTTTTGGTGGATTTGGATCCCGGGATCCGTGGAGACAACTCGCCGGGATCCGTGTTTAATCAAATCGGATCCCGGGATCGGCGGAGACAATCTGCCCACATAGTTGTGAAAGGTTAGGCAGATGATGCCGCTCTATGTGAACATTAATTGTATGCACCATCATCTATCCAGTTAGACTTGAAGCCGACCTTGGTTGAACAGAATAAGTTTTTTAGCCTAGACAGAACGACCACCAGACAATCTTTATTTTGTGTTTTTGTCAAGCTTGTTCAACTTGACTGACTAATTTCTTCCTTGACTAACTGCGGTACTCAGAGATATTTAATGATTACTTAAGCTGTCACTTAGTAAAGATTTGACATACTTTTTATGACAAAACTCTCAACCTTTATTAAGTGATGGCCTAAGTAATCATTAAAGCTCTCTGAGTGCGGCAGTTAGTTAGGTAAAATACTAGTGACTTAGTTGAGTTCATTTATAGAGGCAAAACTACCCGCATAATTGAGATGTGTTACAGTTCTTGCTTAGTTAATTATTTATTTTATTATCTACCTGTTTTTAAATAGTCAATTACAAAACATTTTTTTTTAATTTATAAGCATTTGTTTTTTCCCACGTGATTCTTAGGCTTATGATCAACATGTTACCATGCCAGCAAGTCGTATCATTAATTCAAAGGTGTGACGCGTAGTTGGATGTAATACAAGGAATTAGAGCATAATTATACATCCGTTAGGCAACTCTTAGAAGTTATGCAGGAAACAAGCAGATAGATAATTTCCTACCTTTTTTTCTTTTATTATCTTATCAGCACACCTTTATACTCTTAAAGGTTGGGCAGAGGTATGTATCAGTATACTTTGAAGTTCCATGTAATATCCCTTTTACATGGAGCTTAAACATAACTAGAATCTAGAATAGGAATGTACTGACTAAAAAAAGTATGATTCTAATTAGTCCGTTTGTTAGATTATCGAAAAATATTGGATACGTATTTTTTGTTTTATCAAATCAATAAAAAATTACGAAGATAAAACGCGTCTAAGATTTGAGTGGGAGGTTACCACCGGTAAAAAATATCATACTAATGTCTTAGAATATGACGTCACACGAGTTTTCAAAGCACTGTATCGTCTTCATTGTTTGTTTTCATGGAAAAATAAATAAAAAATACGTGTACAATTATTTTTTGGAATCTATCTGACGGACTAATTAGATTTTTTTTGTTAACTACCCTATTTGTGCTGATACTGAAAAAATCTAGTTACATTCTACCAAACACTTAAAATTGAGGTAGGTACCTAAGCTTTGTCTACTCATAAACCCTCACCCGCAATAACTCTACTTTATCCGCAATTGCTTGCAACAGCGCCGAAATATTGAGAACTCAAATAGTAAACACATTATATGATATATCCCATTTTCAGTGTTTTAACCTACAATCTATCTACCCCAAACTGCGATAAACGGGCATAAGATTCTTTTTTAATATCAACGTATTCCGCAACGCTAAAATCTGCACCATTTCACTGGAATAACATCTAAAAAATGAGTGTCCCATTTACAATGTAAAACATAGTTTTCATTTTAGTGCAGTCCACAACTTTACATTTTCATGGTTCGTTAAAAATTCATCATGGCGACAGACTGCTGTATATTTTCCCGCGCAATTTGCGTGACAGAATGTGCAATGAGTTATTAAAATGTTTTAGGTGGGTTACCATAAATTTTCGCATACCTTTTAGGTTTCAACGCGACACAGCTTGTATCACACTTGTCTGAGTGAATTCACACGGGCCGTATTTTGTAAATTTAGTCTAGATTGTTAAGTATTATGTTTCTTATTGATGTTTAGGTTGTTAACGTTTAGTCTAGATTGTTAATTGTAAGTCTCATTTTGTAAAATTCAACTATAACTACCCTGTTGTATTAGGTTAGCCTGTAATGATAGTGCGTGTGTGTTTAAATAAATAAATAAATAACTTTTGCAGAGGAAAATGAATTCCCACTTTTTTGTGATTTAAAATCTTCATTTCCTATAGTCTAAGTCTACAAAAATGTACCGCAAACTTAAAGACTTTTCTTCTTTTAGTTTCTATTATTTCATTCGAGACTTCTTAAGCACGACTGTTGAGCATGATGTCGTGGGTTCATTTCCCGGGTGGGGCAAAATGTTATTGGGTGTATCCATCAGGAATGATACGGTAGCACCCACGGGGTCTGAATTTGTGCGTAGTTGATGGCAATAGGCGCAACCCCTTTAACATGGATCTAAAAAATAACTGGCGAAATGTGGGTGCTATCAGGAACACCTTAGCCTAACCCTGCGGGGATTACAGGCGTGATGCTATTTTGTTCTTTCACAGAATAATATACCTGCCAATTTATCTATAAATCTATACGATATTCGACAAATCTCATTACTTTCCCATTCAGTTTTTTATAAATCACCATAGTGGCATCACAATAGTATAGTAATTCACTATGCGTGACAACTACCCTTACTTCTAACCTCAGCCAGCAGTCATATCCTAAAAATAATCCAACACCTTTTGGTGCCCACAAAGAGGGTAGATATACCTATTGTTAGCCTCGGACCTACGTGTTTCATTCACGTCTACCCTCGTATATCACAAATTAATTTTGACGCTTCCTTAGTTCCTCATGGTAACCAAATATTTCACCTTGGCCTTGAAACAATCGATACTATAAATAATTAACGTGGCTATTCGGACAGTGTGAATGTATTCAAGACGTACATAAATAAAAAACACATTCATGAAGAAAAAACCCTCTTTTTCAAATAGCCTAATCAAGATTTTGATTAGCTACATATGGCTAACCAAAATACTAGTAACCAATAATAGAGTTCATCATGATTTGTATTGAAATAGGGTCCTAGAAACGGGCATTTTCTCTGAATAATATTAGTACCTACGGTCAGCAATGAAATTCGTTGAGTTTTTGAGAACTTTTCACATTTTTTCCAGAATTTCATAGTTGGTGCTATTTGAAGCATTTTCCCATTTATAACATTGTTGTATTCAGTAATGATTTATCCTATCAAGCTTTTAAGCACATAGACACACATTTATCTTAAATATCTACAATCATAGTACTCGCAACCGGCGTGCTTATGACCAGGGGGTCTAAAATGGCCACTTTAGCAGATCACATTATGAATTGCATCTGTGACTATTTAGGAAAATAGATCATAATAGGAAAATAATATGAATTGCGTTAAAATTCGTAAAATGGTCACAGATGCAGTTACTATTATGAAGGACCATTTTACACTTTTTAACACAATTCATATATTATGATCTGCTAAATTAACCATTTTAGACCCCCTGGTATGGATGTAGGCGAGGCTAAATGAGTATGTAAGGGTCGTAGCTGGGTAAGCTCGCCGTCCGTCCGTCTTATGACGCCGACAGGCCGTGTCGACGGCGCGTTCGTGTTCCACGCGCGCCTCAAAGAGATGTCAGCAACATAGAAGGGGCCCCGCAAAGGCCGACGCCCGTCGGGGCTGCGGGTTGTTCGCAAGAGATACCGCGGCCTCGGCATGAAGGGCTAAGAAGGAACATGGGTGGTTTTAGTCAGTAGAAGTCTGACACTCCCTTTCGCTCTGCCCAAGAGCGGGAGGGGTTATTTGATGATTTTCCACCCACCATAAAAAAGGGTCGTAGCAGGGTCAATGGGTTCTGTGGTTTCTGCCTTTCCCTATGGGAAAAAGGCGAGAACTTATGTATACGTATATTTGAATTTACATTATCAACTGAAAAGTTTTCGTCAATCCTGCTGAAGTCTTGGTAGAAATAGTAAACTATTATAATATGTTACGATTATGATTGATTAATTAGTTTGCCCAGTGTTCAATTTCAGACTGTACCTACACGTGCCCTGAAGAAAGATACGCCGGGGAATAAAAACATGACGCTTAGTACCTATTCAGTCGGAGACTCGTTATTACCGCGCTAAATTAGTAATAATTACTTTTATCGCCACTGAACGAAGTAAGTGCCCATTAGAAATATGATATTCATAGTCTAAACGTACTTTGGAGTTCTTATTTCCTTAAAATATTTCTGTTTTATCCGGTAAGTGGATACCTACTAATTAAAGAGGAAAAAAATATATTTAAGTTTATCGTAAAAGCAGTAGGTATCGTCGAAGCAGTGATGTTAGCGAAGGAGGTGGCGGAACGTGAGAGGGAGAGAACCTCTCGTAACAGCCGCCGCGAGAGGCGCTCCGGGCGTCGGGGGTCGGGGGCCACGTGATGGCTTCCGGCCACCGTAGACGCGGGCCTGTGGACGGTAAGTGATGGGCTAGCTCGCCGTCCCTCCGTCTTATGACGACGACAAGTCTCGCCTCAAAGAGATGTCAGCAACATAGAATGGCCGACGCCCGTCGACATGAAGGGCTAAGAAGGAACATGGGTGGTTTTTACTCAGTAGAAGTCTGACACTCCCTTTCGCTCTGCCCAAGAGCGGGAGGGGTTATTTGATGATTTTCCACCCGCCAAAAAAAAAAACCAAAAAAAAAAGTTTATCGTAAAGAGTCGCCTTTGACTCGGAAAGTACGTTAAGTCGTTTGTCCCGGCTTGACAGCATTTACAGGTAGTCATTAACCCGAAAATCTGACGACCAGTCGAACCAACGGGTATAGTATTACCCAGTACTAACCGGGTTGTGGAGGTTAGATCCATGTAAAATACTGGTTTCAGCTGCATTCGGCAAGACTGGAAGCCGACTTCAACATGGTTGGGAAAAGGCCTGGCAGATGATGATCGTAAAAAGTCGCCTTTGCCACTGTGTCCCGAAATTACGTACAAATTGTACTTGTTAGTGACAACTGATTTTGATTTATATTTCTTACAATCATAAAAAGTTTTAAATTACTTTTTTGTGTTTATGAATCAAAGGAAATGAAAAGCTGGCACCGAGTGACTTTCATCAAAGAAGGAATGAATGATTGATTATAAAAATGAAAATTTATTGTTAAAATCTCAGGAGTCTTGAAATTAAAATCACACGAAGTCCCATTGATCTTTTTACACCGAAATTATTAAGGTAAGTACTTACTTACGTCAGCAAGTTAAAAGTGTTTTAGTTTTTGTTACACAAAGTAGTTTAAAAGGCTAAGAAGGAACATATTATTATGTGGTTTTTAGTCAGTAGAAGTCTGACACTCAATTCCGCTCGGCCCAGAGCGGGCCGTGATTAACCACCCGTCAAAAAAAAAACTTAAGTAGTTTTAATTAAATTACGGAAAACTTAAACACAACTTATTTTTCGTCACTTTATAAAAGGTGAGTAAATTATCATCCTACTAATGCCAAGGAAAATTAACATAATTATTATAGTTCTGTTTACATTATGCAACCACGAGTACTAAGTTTTGTTTTTTTTTTATTATGTATGCAAGTAACGTTGAATGAGCAAGAGTCCTAAGTTCAAAAGGTTAGTATTAAATACTCTTTTGTTTTGATTGAAGTAAAAAATTGCATAAATACTTTTTGTGTTTCGTCGGTGATAAATTACATCATATCCAAAGATATCTGTTTTAGAAAAAGACTTTGCGTAGTGTTCATATTGTCTGCAATAAAGACTGTTCTCGGTATAGGTAGAAAAAAATACAAACATCATTATATTGTTAGTTTTCAGTAGGTCAGGAAACTATAAGCATTAATCAACATTGATTTATGCATTAAAACGTCAACACTAAATACATACGTCAGAATGTAATTAATTATTTAACGTTATTCTAAAAGTATCTATTTTCTGACGCAACTAACTTTTATGAAGAAAAAATCACTGGCCAAAAATAACTCCAAACTTTCTTTTTCTTTCCCATTAATTACTGTCACCATTGTTCCGGAGAGATTCGAATTTCAAAGAAAGGATTCAAAAGCCTTGTAAAATAATACTGTCAAACTTACCCTCAAAATTTTCTTCGTCCGTATCTGCCATAGTTATATTCATAACTAAACCAAAACTATTAAAACTGAACCAAAAACATTATAACAAACACAACACAGAACTTCACTAAGAACTGACAAGAAAAACACTTTTCAAACTCACGAAGTTCCGTAAGAAAATTCGCGGGAAAGAGCGCGACCTCCCTTCGCGACGGACCGATGTGAACTGACGGTATGGCATGAATGAAAGAAAAGCAAACAGTAATGCGCGGGAAAACTGTTCTCCTGTAATTTTGTATTTTGAACGGTTAATGTTTTTTTTATGCTTTGTTAATGTAGCATCTTTAGAGGCTGGATTAGATGTAAAAGAGGTTTATTGTTTTTTTATTATTATTTGCGGTATTTACATGGATGGGTAATACGAGTGGGTATAGCAAGATTTATTTATTGTTGTACTGTAAATAATATTGACTCAACAAGTTCACACAATTTACTATTCATTTTCACATTTTGTGTAGGTTGTTTATTAATGAGTAGAGGTGAACGAGAATTTGCGAAGATGATTTTGGAGTTGATGTTATTGCGTCGGATACTTATCATAATAGCTGCGACAACGTACATTATTCAATTGTTATTATGAAAATAGATCTGAAGATGTATTTCTGAAGATAGTGAATTACTGGACAACTGAGAAAACAGCCTTGTTTGATCTGTCTATACAATTTGTGATACCTAAGGATTTCTTCGTAAACTTACTAACTACCGTGCCCGAAACTTTAAACGTATATCTTTATACGTCCATACAGGACGTATAAAGTACCTACTAGGAACTGTAAGCATCATTTTCCTGGTTAAGTATGGTGATAAAAAAAACATAATTTAATAATATGTAGAAAAGGGTAAACGTAAAGATCTCTCCTGGTTTTTGTGATAAATTATGTATATATGTTATACAAAATAAATTTTAGATTAGTTAATTCATACTACATAATTCTGCAAGATATTTTGAACTTCTAAACAAGACGACATTTAATCGCATCGCTCGAATTTGCGACTATTTTTAACGTAAAAAACGTGGGAACAGTTATCGCCGACGCGTTTTTATTTCAGTAAAACAGTTTAGACGCGATTTCGATTTCTCTTTGGAATTCGTCAACAATAATAGACTTACAAGAATGTTGTTATTCATAAGTTTTGTATAAAATTGTTATAGCAAAGAAACGATAGATGGAAAGGATAAAACGGCTAGACAGGAGGTGACTGCTAAGATGACGAATAATTAATAAAAGTCAAAGAAGAAGACATGCTGCGCCGACCCCAAATAGCTTGGAAAGAATAAAAAACTTTTTAACAAAAAAAAAAAAAAGAAAAACTGAAAAATAAACTTCAGAAGAAAAATCAGCTTGTGAAGTCGGTGACTGTTGTCATGTTTATTTGATTTCGTTTATTTTTGCTACCGACTTCAGAAGCTGATTTTTCTTCAAATTTATTTTTCACTTTTTATGTGTTTTATTATTTTCACTTTTTTGTGTTTTTGAAGACGGTTATTTTTGTTAAAAAGTTTATTTTATTTTTTCCATTCTTAGTTGTAATATCTTATACAAATATTTACTATGCATTTAACCAAGAAACCAAACCCTTAACCTTCAAGATTCCCTTATTTTTGCTTTCAACTCCTAACCGTTGAGGAGTAGGACCTTCCATAATGAGCCCACCTAGTTAACCTGAAAGAATACAATCATATATACATCCCCATAATATTCTATTAAATAATTATTCTCCAACTGGAGGAGTTGTACCTTCCATCATCAGCGCATCCTCATGAGATTATGATTATCAGCCGCAAGTATATGAACACCTTTAGAAAATACAAAGTGGTGCCGACAATACGACAATAAATGAAACCACTGGTAGTTCTAGTTCATAGGAACATTTTTAAACCATCAAATAAATCCTAACACCGTCGTAGTGCCGACGATACGACAATAACCTACCTAAATGTCTTTGTCAAATTCGTTTGTTACATTTTATTTCCACACGTTAATCGGTGCAAATTATTCCTAAGGTTAGTAAACCAATATTTGTTTGTAAATTGTAATGTATTTCGTTTACAGTTTTATGCTACTAAGTTTTATTGATTTAATTTTTTTAAAACGTGAATGTTTATGGAAAACTTAATCAGTGCATATAAAATTTGAGGGTTGCCCTCGATTTCCCTGGGATTCCATCATCAGATCCTTACTTGGTGACAATGGGACTACCTCGAGAGTATATTTTATCGAATACAAAAAGGATTTTTAAAATCGATTCATTAACGACGGATATATCCGATAACAAACATACAAAAAAAATAAAAAAACAGACGAATTGAGAACCTCCTCCTTTTTGAAAGTCGGTTAAAAAGAGCAGGAGAATAATGGTGATATTGTTATACCTAGGTGACGAACTCATGAATTTCCATACTAGACAGGACAGGTAAACAGACACCAGCACATCAAGCTATCTGACATTGCCAAATTTTCCCAATAAGGCTTTTTTTGGCGGGTGGTAAATCATCAAATAACCCCTCCCGCTCTTGGGCAGAGCGAAAGCGAGTGTCAGACTTCTACTGACTAAAAACCACCCATGAAGTACATGATACATTATCCAATGTATTATTATAATTATTTATGAATATGTCTTATTGTTTTCATTCTTCTGTATTTTTTTTTCTTTGTTTTATCAGCTGTTAAGGTGCATAATACGATGTACCTAATGTTCTTCTTTAAGTGATCCCCATCACTACCCATCCCTACTTAGACATAATTATTTCAAATATTTTCCCAAATATTTCTTATATTTTTACACATTATTTCCTTAAAAAAATCTAAGAAAAACATTGTTTTTAATAATGTACTAATTGCTGTAGAGCCAAATTAAATAAATAATTAATGTACTTATGAGCGGTTGACTACAATATCTACCTGTTTATTAATTGGTTACAATTATTCCAAGAAACAGCGATAGGTTAACTTTTGTATTCATACATATTAATGCGTTGCACAAAAGGAAATACCCGATTATTTCAACTATTACTTTGAAATTGCGGTTTGCAAAAGTCTCAATAAATGTTTTCAATAAAGAAAATCAAATAAGGAGTCGGACTCGAACATAAAGTGTTTCGTAGTAGGTACAATCAGCAACAAAAGTACCTTAACATTTCGCAGTTTTTATTATATTGTATACAAGACTCCAGCTATTATTTTAAATGTTTCAGAAGTTTGTTCTGTTCCATACTAGTAACGTGTAATATCCAAAAAGTTTTTTTTTTAAAACCCGCTTTTGAAACTTTGAGAAGTGTTAACGTTGATTCATGTGTCGATCTGCAAAACCGCAAAATTAAATGTGTTCTATCTACATAGTATGTTAAAGAAAAAGAATGTTACTGCTGCATTTTAACGAAATATAAATCTTATTCAAACTTACTTTCCTTGTACATTCGTTTTACGTTCTACAAACCTACATTTTTATAGAATTCAAGAATGGCCACTTCGTTTGTCCACTTATTAGCCACTAAACCTGTAGATACAAAAATCTAAACAACATGAAAACATTTTTGCGTCCTACGGGGCGTAACAAAACATCAAAGAATGTCCCGTCCGTCCATTCCACACACGCCATAAACAGTTACGTATGTAAAAAGTTAGCGATAGCGGGCGACCACCCCAACTTGTTTGAAAATTGTAAAAAGTATAGGTTCTCGTACTAACATAACGTAATTGTATTGTTGCGAATCTAATTTATAGCTTACGTAATTAATAAGTAGAGATTGGAAAATGTAGAGTTACTGTCAAATGAGATTATCCATAAGTTACTTACTTACTTACTTACTCCATTCTTACTTACTTACTCTTTTAAAGTTTATGTCAATATTTAAAGTAGTAAATGAAAATATTTTTAACCGACTTCAAAAAAGGAGGAGGTTATATGTTCGTGTGTATGTATTTTTTTTTTTTTTTTTTAATGTATGTTACCTGATTTCTCCTCCATTTGTGAACCGATTCTCAAAATTCTTTTTTTATTTAAAAGAGTATACTCCTGAGGTGGTTCCATTTAAATTTGGTGAAGATCTGATCCTGATCTTCGGAGATATACAATAGAACTCTTCAAAAATAGACGGCAAATCTGTCGTGATTGCTGCAATCGCTTGGATGTTTATTGTTTATACAACATCATGACGTAACATCACGCCTGTATGATCTGAGGGGGTACGCAGATGTGTACACCCAGATTTGGACAGTAAGATATTATGTAATGTTCCATTTATTGGGGATAAATAAAACCTATTATTTGTTTGGGAACAACTAAAAATAGAAAAATAAAAAACTTTTTTGCAAAAAATAAAACCGACTTCAAAAAAGTGAAAAACACAAAAACACAAAAAAGTGAAAAATAAACTTCACAAGAAAAAGCAGCTTCTGAAGTCGGTGGCAAAGAAAACGAAATCAAACAAACAAAATGTCACCGACTTCAGAAGCTGCTTTTTCTTGTGAAGTTTATTTTTCACTTTTTTGTGTTTTTCACTTTTTTGTGTTTTTGAAGTCGGTTTTATATATGACAAAATATTAAGTGTAATTAACTCCTTTTTTTCCTCTCTTGGGCAGAGCGGAAGGGAGTGTCAGACTTCTACTGCCTAAAAACTACCCAAGTCCCTTCTTAGCCCTTGCGCCGAGGCCGCAGTATCTCTTTCGAATAACCCGCAGCCCCGACGGGAGTGTAATTAACTCCTAAGACTAAAATCACGACTTGTGGCTTCATCCCAAACCCTGGCAAATATCCAAGGAATAAATTCAGAAGAATACGAGAAGCGACAACATATCACTTTAAACGGCAATTAATTTGTTTAGAATAGTTGTTGGGAATTGTTTGTAATCGAGACAACGATGTTTATTCGGTAAATAGTAATGTATGGGTGATTGACCGGATCTATACGAAGCGAGCCACTTCGAAGTAGTCTGAAAATTAGTAATTTTCTATATTGTTTTTTGATTTTACCTGTGTTTTTTTTAGATATGGCAGGTGGAATAAGGCTGCCACCACAATGGCGTCCAAGAACGGGGAAAAGAAATGTAGGTCGCCCGGCGGCGAGATGGGCAGACGATAAAGTTACCATCGAGGGAAAAACCTGGATGAGACTGGCACAAGCACGTGGCGATTGGCACCAGAAAAGAGAGGCCTATACCCAGCAGTGGATGGATTCGGGCTGTGGATTATGGATGATGATGTGTTTTTTATTGTATTTTCTTATTTTAATGAATACGGTCGCGAACTGTTTAAGCCAACTTACAGACATACTTAAACTTTTAATGCGTATAGGCTGACAGAATTTTTAAAGATGAGTTGTGATATTTTTACAAGCTTTTATTTAACTTGGTTTTTTCCTTTCCTCACATTAATATCCATACTTATTTAGAAATCAAATGCGAAAGTAAAGGATCTAGTTGCGAATGTAAAATTATGCATACCGATAGACAATACATGTAAGACCCGGCTAAGGGTATATGTTACTCTTAGGGATTGCAAAACCGGTTCCGATTCCAGAGGAATACCCATGTAATCCCGGTTCTTACTGCCGAACCGGCCTCGATTCTGCATGCCCTAGTTACTTTTCTGGTAACAAATTACGTTTGTACGTTCGGGAATAAAAAACTAGTAACACTAGTAGTTATGGTTTGGGGATATGTTTTTAATCTACTAATTTGTCCACGCTCTCAAAATGTCACAGAACTAACAGAATCCCTCCACAATAAATTCACGAAATCTTCAATTTCGGAAAACCAGGAAAATCTATTCGCAGACTACACTAGAAATACACATTTAGATTTCATAAATCATGATAATTATTCACATTCATAGTCCCTTGAAATACACGGGGTATTTCAACCGTTTATTATTACGGTACGCACGAAGGACCAATCCAGCTATACAACTCCAGTTTAAGCGAATCTCTTATTGTATGGGAAACTTGTACAAAACGAGGTCATGTTATACCGGAAATGTATAGCTTGATATGGCGCCGTGTGTACTACTAGGTATTTCATCACGATGAGATATTTTTATCGTTTTCTTTGTGAGCTCGTATTAATTTTGTTAAAAAACCTTATAAATGAATTGTTTTGGGTTAATTGTAGCGGCCGCGGGTTATTTTTAAATTATATAATTATTATACCTATTTGTTTTTAAAATATTAATTTATGAAGACTGACATTGGTATGTTATAAGGACGTATGAAATCATTAATAAATTAATTTATTTAATTTGTATAATATTTGACGTTTTTCAAGAGTCATAAAGAGTTTGAATACTCAAAACTGTCAGTGCAGTTTTGATTAATTGATTGACTGGGACTCCTACAACTGTTTATTTATACAATACTAGCGGACGTCACACGGTTACACCTGCGTAGTTCCCGTTCCCGTGGGAATACAGGGATAAAAAGTAGCCTATGTCACTCGGGAATAGTGTAGCTTCCCAACGATGAAATTTTTTTTGAAATCGGTCCAGTAGTTTCGGAGCCTGTTCGTAACAAACAAATCTTTCCTCTTTATAATATTAGTGTAGAAAATTACTGTACAAATACATTTTCGTTATTCCTGATAAAATGTCGCTATATCTAGGTGTCCCGGAAGATTAAAAATAGACAATCCCTTTTGATGGATACAGAAATAGAATCTGAGGAAACATAGTTGCAACAATCATTTGTTTTGTATTTAACACCAGTCTGTTAACTAAACTATGTATTTCCGTATAGCATAAGCATAGCATAATCATGGCAGCCTATACATAATGTTCCCACTGTTGGGCTTTAGGCCTCTTCTCTGTGAGACGGAATGGACTATAATTCAACACCTGGGCCCAGTGCGGGTTGTTAGACGTCACATGTCTTCGATTTTTTGGTTCTAGGACATTTATAGACTATTTCCGTATACGACACATGAGACCCATCTGTCTCCATACTATCGAGACAAATTTAGTCGCATCAGTTATAATAATAACGTCAGCGAGCCGATAGGTAATAATAAATAAATTAATAATAGGATAAACAGCTCTTGACCTTCAGGAATTTTCCGGGTTCTTCGAAATGTGTGGCGTTTATAGGAAGATAATGAAGATATGTAAGAGGATTGTGGGATTATTTTAATGGAATGATATAATACAGCGAAACAGACATACATTTTTTCGCATTTTTTGGAACGAAGTTCCTTATCGCGGGTTGTGAAAGGGGGCTAGACGAAAAAAATTCTTACGAAAAGTTGTCACGACACTTTTTGCTATAGTAAGCTATTGTAAGCTGTGCGGCGTCGCATGTTTCTCTGTCTGTCTCTCTCTCTCTTATAGAAAGCAAGACAGATATTTTCATTTCTACATTTCTTTTTTTTTTTTAAGGTTTGTACGTACGGAAACGTTTCGTCTTCAACAAGCACTGCTTCTTATGCCTACAATGTTAAAAACTAACAAACAAACTAACTCAGCAAGTTAAATAAAAGTTTATAAAAAACAAAAACATGATTATAATTATTACAACTAAATACATAAATACATATTCCACTTTCGTGAGTTAATAAGATATCATATCAATTAAATAAATAATAAATAAGGTACTAAAATTAGTGGAGAAACCACCCAGTCACCCGGAATCGAAACCAGGACCTCATGCTCAGTAGTTGCATTTGCGACTACTAAAAAAACGAGGCAGTTTAGGTGTCTAGTGTCAACATGCCTTCAACGACTTTAACCTTTTGAACGCCACGGTCGGGTATAGCCGACAAATGAATACCTACACGTGCTCAACACGCCACCGTCGGCTACAGCCGACTTTAAAACATTTTTTTTTAAACTCTGTACCTATCTACTGATTTATACAAAATAATGTCAAATAAGATAAAATAAAAATTTTGTAGATTTTTGTACCTTGGCGTGGGCGTGATGCGTTTACGCTTCTGGCGTTCAAAAGGTTAAAATCATTCAAGGCCTAAAAGCAACGTCAAGAAAATTATCGGCTCTAAAACTTTGTTCTTTTAATCGAACTAAAATTAAGAACACTTAGCAATTGATTGATTGATCTTAATTGGTTGATCAACAGTTCACGAAGATGATTACAGACATCAATCAGTCCGGTGTTACCTTTGTCTTGTCGAAGTCTTGAAAGATGTTTGTTGCTGATGAAAAGTTTATTTGGACAAAATAATATTAAGGGTATATTTTATATCCTCCGCCTTTTATCTCGAGAACGACTCAACGTAAAAAGTTTGAGACAAACGTTGTAGGGGATTTAATTGTCTACAATATTGATCATAAATACAAATAGCGAAAAACCCACAGGATACAAGATATTTGCAAAATTAAAAACTATTTTTGTGACCTTTGACCCTGCCATAAGTAAGTTTTGAGACAACTTATAGGATGTAAAAATACAAGTTTATACGAGTTTGTAGCTGGGTATCTCAAATTTCGAGATTCTTAACTAATTTTGGCTAATTTGACTGGACTAAAAGCTATTAGATATATAAAGGCTGAACGCTTTCATTCGTTTCCGTAAAGCGCGATAGATGGCGTTGACGTCGAATTAGAAGTCGCTATAGTTACGTTAGGTACGGGGAGCATTCATGCTGCCGGCACAACCAGTGTGTCAACAGAGTACACGATTAAACGTTAAATTGTCAAAATTTTTGAACAAGTCGAACTTGGTATGATGTATGTACATATCTTGGTCGACTTTACTAAGAAAACGACGAAAGGCGTATACCTACTTCTTCTTTGGCCTTTTCTATTCACGAGGCCGACAAGCATTTATTCAAACTATTCTCTTCCGTTTATATTTACTGCAAGGTTTATTTTCTTCTCCTAAGTGCATTCGAGGGAATGGTCGGACATCACTGCTTTTGAAATTATGTGAATGGTTATGAAAGGATGATTGTACAGCCAACTAAACAGATAGGTATTCGGACATTTTGTTAACTGTACAATCCTCTTTTCATTATAATTCAGGACCGTAATCATTTAGACTCAAACGCCATTGAAAATACTCTCAGTTTAAAAAACGTATTGTAAAGCTTGCAAAATGAACCTAAATAAAATTACGTAGTACTAAGCAGAGTATGCAGCATCCATCAAGATTGCTGCAACAATTTATCTAAATCTTTGCTCTCAACTCAATTAGTTGTTCGCTCACTCGGTTAGCTAACGAAGCACAATACTTATCTAGACTAGAAATATTCGAGCTGACTGAACTAGTAGCTAGGCAGATGTGTATTTACTCACATCTTAAGGTGAATTCTCCAACCACCCCGCGAAATTCAAATTTTCTTAAGTTTTTTGCAATTTGGTGCAGGAACTTGAAAAAGTCATTTTTGCACCTTTATGAACTTGGAGGCTTATATTGATGATTTTGATGATTATATTTCTGTAACTACATACGTCTTACAGCAGCAATTTATATTTTAATCAACATACAAACTAACACTGGCCTGCAAATTGCAAAAAACGTAAGAAAATTTGAATTTCGCGGGCTAGTTGGAGCATTCACCTTAAGTCTGAAATAGCTTTACTGTACTTGTGTGTCTGAACTTTTATATACTCTGCAGGTAGTAATGGTTTCATTTTAAACTTGTAAGTAGACAGAAGATACTTTTAGTAAATAAAGTACACTTTCTAAAAGTGTACTTAGTGCTTACTTTAAGTTTAAAAGTAGCGCTGGTGACTGAAAGTTTTGAGAAAATAATAAGACCGATTTTTAAGGGTCTATTGTGAATTTTATGGGTATATTGTGAATTTTTATGAGTATATTGTCAATTTTTAAGGGTATATTGTGAATTTAAATGACTATAAGGGTAGGGGGAGAACAAAGCAACGATGGATGAACTGTGTGAATGATGATATGGCTAGGAGAGATGACAACGCATAGATAATATGTCGGGTCCGGTCATTAGTCATCATCATCTCTAGCCTCTAGCCTTTTCCCAACTATGTTAGGGTCGGCTTCCAGTCTAACCGGATGCAGCTGAATATCAGTATTTTACATGGAGCGACTGCCTATCTGACCTCCACAACCCAGTTAATAATGAATATTGTATACTAGCTGATACCCGCGGCTTCACCCGCGTGGATGTCGGTCAAATTTTATACTAAAAACCTTCCTCTTGAATCGCTCTATGTAATTAAAAAATCGCTTTTAAAACCGTTGCGTAGTTTTAAAGATTTAAGCATACATAGGGACGGACAGACAGCGATACCGACTTTGTTTTATACTATGTAGTGATTGTGAGTAGTGATAGTCAAGTGATAGTGATATTGTGCACCATACAAACCACAGAGGTAAATAGCTGTAAATGACTGCCAGAACCAACATGCAACGGCTTCACGTGCTTTTTTTTTAAGACAAGCAATCCTGAAAAGCGACTAGCATTAACACTTCGGCAAAGTTCATTGAACCTCCTACCTCGGTACAATTTTCAAACTTAAATTAATAGATACGCTTGCTATGCTTTTCCAAGAATACATAATATTGTATATTAAACAAAATAGAGTAACATTTACAAAATAACCGCCAAAGATGATGAAACTTGCTTTCACTCGTATTTAAGGAAAAGTATTGCGCAAAGAATCTAATTTTAGCAAAAATAAGGGATGAACTGATATGAAATACGTAGAAATATGTAATATTCTTACTTCAAATATGTCGTTTCCCAAGTTAGGGGGGAATACATGAATTGTTATCATATTTGTTGCGACAGAAAATCTGAACTGTAAGAATTCTATGTTATAGTAGGATTAGTAGGCACTTATATAGGCAAGGGCGCTATTCTCCCGTCGGGCCTGCGGGTTGTTCGCAAGAGATACCGCGGTCTCGACTTAAAGGGCTAAGAAGGAACATGGGTGGTTTTTAGTCAGTAGAAGTCTAACACTCCCTTCTGCTCTGCCCAAGAGCTTGAGGGGGTTATTTGATGATTTCCCACCAAAAAAAAAAAAAAGTTTCTCAAAGCGAAGAACTTTCGACAGTCGTTACCGCCGAAAGGCTGACAACCAGCTTTACCTAGGGCAATCGTACTACTCCGTACTAACGGGGTTTCCAGGTCAGATAAGCAGTCGCTTCTTGTAAAATTCAGCTGAATCCCGCTATACTGGAAGCCGATCCCAAGATGCCTACAATGAAACTAAAACTTATCCTCTGTTAGTAGCCCTAATGGGCCTACCACACGCTCAAGCTTCACCACACTTTTGCCTGTGCGATTACAAGGTGCACACAGTACATCGCGCGTGTGGTTGGTAATGGTAATACAGTTTTACCAACCACACGCGCGATGTACCGTGTGCGCAGGTAAGACTGTGGTGAAGCCTGTGCGTGTGGTAGGCCCATAAGTTAAGCGTCGTGTATTATATTGGAATATTTGCTAGAGTAGCGTTGGTAGGTGGTAGGCCTCCCACCAGGTGGACCGACGACACCGTTTGAGTCGCGGGTAACCGGTGGCTGCAAGCGGCAGGTTGCCGTTTGTTATGGCGTTCTATGGGTCAATATATATCTTTTGCTCAAACAGTGGACGTCTTCTGGCTGACGATGATGATACGCTAGAGAAATTATTACGGCCGAAATTCGGTAGAGTCAGCAAATTCAGCGACTGTACTCTTGTTAGGTTAGCTTCCATTCTTACTGTTATGAACTAATGTCAGATTGTTTACTAGCAATAGTAATATAAGCAATTGGCAAGCTGTTGCCGTTATAAATTATATTAATGACGTATTATTTAAGCACACTCATAGAAACACTATACTATGTATGTAAGTAATTACAGTGTCAATGGACAATTCATACCTTTAGAGTTGGTCTATACTAATGGTATGAAGAGATATTTGTTTGTATAATCTCCGGAACTAAGCAATTATACCAATTTTTTTCACTGATAGCAAGACACATTATTTGTGAATTCTATAGGTACCTAAAAATTATGTTCACATAAAAGAAAGAAAGAAAGATAACATATTTATTTGACACATGCCACAAGTGCACACAACAAAGTAAAAAATAATAAAAAAAACTGAGAACTAAACACGAAAAAGAGTGTGCATATTCGTCGAGTTATCAAGGAGTTATTACATTTTTTGTGGACAGAGTCGCGGCGTAAGTGCTAGTAAGTAATTTAGTAGTATTTTACTTATTTTGGGGGGTATGAGGCACAGGGTGTAAAGGGGGGGGGGATGAGGAATCCCCTTAAAAAAAGGGAGGATCCTCCGACCAGACGGGTGTTGTGTCTGGTGGGCTAACTGCCCGACATAATATGTAAGTCGGGATTTTCTATATACGCTAATGTCGCGGATAAAGTTGATAGCGCGATGTAGGATTTGTCATTTTAGTTTTCATGTGTTGCGATAGATGTCGTTGTCGCCACAGTATGCATTACTGGTATTTTATGTAGGTACTTAGATATAAAGTCGGTAAACCCATCTGGTGGTTTTTTGTTGCCTGTATTACGCACTTTAGTTAGGTACATAATTATACTACATTCATTGCAGGATAAACAAACGTACATACGTAAACTCTCGCTTTTTTCCCATGGAGGTAAACAGAAACCACAAAACCACAGTTTTCGGCGTTAGTGTTGCTACGTAGCTGATTATATGACATCATTTTCACTACCAAACCTAACAGAGGGTGACGTTATCCGCTGCGGGTTGTTCCTAAAGGTATACCGTGTCCTCGGCACAAGGCCTACGAAGAAACATGGGTGGTTTTTAGTCAGTAGAAGTCTGACACTGCCTTTCGCTCTGCTTGAGAGCGGGGGGAGGGGGGTTATTTGATGATTTCCCACCCCCCCAACAAAAAAAGGTGACGTTACCCCATTACTGCTCTTCTCCTTATTTATTCGCCTACCACACGCTCAAGCTTCACCACACTTTTTGCCTGCGCGATTACACGGTGCACACAGTACATCGCGCGTGTGCTTGTAATGGTAATACAGTTTTACGAAGTTGATGTGAAGTGTGATGAAGCCTGTGCGTGTAGTGAGCCCATTAGTGTACCCAGAACTGAGCTAGGTACAAGTGTGGCGCTCTCAGTAGCGGCCGTCAGTTCCTGTAGTGAATAAACAACAGGACACAATATTAAGTGCCCCACCGTTTGTGGAACAGCACCACATTTACACTCCAGGACAGACTCATTAATGAATATCCACCTTTTTTTTTTTTTTGGGGGGGTGGGAAATCATCAAATAACCCCTCCCGCTCTTGGACAGAGCGAAAGGGAGTGTCAGACTTCTACTGACTAAAAACCACCCGTGTTCTTTCTTAGCCCTTCATGTCGAGGCCGCGGTATCTGCGAACAACCCGCAGCCCCGACAGGATGAATATCCACCTTAGAAGGTTTTTCGTGCGGAGTCTATTTAAAGAGTTTCATGCCATGGCAATTCATGTCCAGTAGAGTCATTCACAACCACTCGATTGTGCGTCGTATCCAATCGATCCATCGTACTCTCGAAAATCGCTATTCACAAAACCGAAGATACGATTATGATTCGAGATGAAGATATCAATTCCGACAGCCATTTGCTGTCGGAAGTGCAATCCAATCAGAATTACGACGCCATTTTGTACAATACCACAAGCAAGAGTCGTTATGTATCCATTTCAAATTAAAATCATTTTCAAATTGTTTTTGATAATATTTTTAGTTACTCGACGGATATACAGTAAAATCTATAGTAGAACTTATAGAAATACTCATTAAAGATAATTTATTGGCTACATACAATTTTTCACCGCGACTGTTTACGTACTACCATGTCGATCGAATCTGTGAATAACATTTGCCAATCGTTCGAGCCAAAAGTCTGATAATCGAAAAAGTGTCACGATCGATTCGACTTCGATTCGATTGTTTGTGAATAGCTATGCAGGTGAAATTTACTGCTCACTAAACAAAACACCAGGTTGCTTCTAAAAAAATCCTGGTTAAAAAATCTGATAACACAAACCACTAAATCAACTAGCAGTTGTAAAAATACAAATGGGGCAACACAGGTTTTTTAAATTCCTGGACTTTCCCTAATCAAGTTAAAGACACACTTATTCGCACGTTGGAATGGAACCGCAAATCAACACTGATTTATAATTCAAAGAGGATAAGAAGCATTATTTCATAATATAATGAGTTTATTATATTATGTACTGTTTCTTTATAAGGTAAGCCACAATGGAATTAGTCAGATTAAATCGCCGAGTAATATGGACCTCCTATACCTACTTAATGGTATCATTTCTATATATTATGTAACAGTTGCTGGTTAAGGAAGTGTTTGTTGTGTGTTAGGCTCTTAATTACACTTACAAGTTGTTGATGGACTGGGTCGGATTATACGTATTAGGAAAGCTGTATACGAGTTCGATTTCCAGGTCGGGCACATGTTATAAGGTTGGTCCATCAGGAACTTTTCAGCCGCAAGTTGCAAATGACCACGGTCCCTAACAATAAACTTTAGCTTGCATTGAAAAATATATTTAATAGCCACAGCATCGTGAAATTCAAATTGATTTATTTTAGGACAACTACAAATCCAAAATCTTAAAAACTATTGTTAGTACATACAATTACAGAAGACCATTTACAGCGTTGAGAATGTTGATTATAATGATCAAAAGTCTTGTATGACGAGCGGCTTTTACCCTAATATAAGATAAGAACTGCCACTCGGGTCGATCTTTAGGTAAAACTGTGCTTGCCTAGGTCGGTCTGTGGATGGGTGACCGCCCGACATACCGAGTTTCCTCCGTGCTTCGGAAAGCACGTTAAGCTGTTAGTCCCGGCTGCCATATATAGATCTTTGGCAGTCGTTACACAGTAACCCTGAAAGTCTGACAACCAGTCTTACCAAAGGGTATCGTATTACCCAGTATTAACTGGGTTGTGGAGGTCGGATAGGCAGTCGCTTCATGTAAAATACTGGTATTCAGCTGCATCCGGTTAAACTGGAAGCCGACCCTAACATAGTTGGGAAAAGGCTAGGCAGATGATGATAAGACTGTAACAGACTCAATAACACAAGGAAACTAGCCCATTCGAACACACGTCAACACTATGACGTGCTCTCCATTGTTTACGAACTGCACAAAAGTCACACCGCCACACATCGCGATATATAAACTCTTGAGTCATATTTAGTAGCACAGCTGTTCCTCACACGCACGTATGATATGAACTTTAGTGTCGCACTGGACGTGTAATAGGCATGACCAAAGTACATGAACATAATAGTCTGTTTGGTTGGCATAATTATAATTATGTGGCCCTATAAGAGGAATATCTAGAGTTGATAATAATAGAGGAAAACGGGTAGAGAAATGAGTTATGGGTGAGACCTATGCCCAGCAGTGGGACAATATATCTCTTCTGAGCGTGTCGATGACAATTCAAATTGAATCGACTCAAAATTTGGCGACGAACTTGCCACTTTCAGTAGCTTCTATCATCTCCTGTGATTAAGCAAATACCAGGACAGCGAGGACAAGATATCGAGTGCCTCATAGTTTGTGGGGTCACCATATTTACCCTCCAGGGCAGAGATATCTATGAATCTCCACCTGAACAGGTTTTCCTTGCTTGAATCTATTTAAAGACTTCTAGGTCTTCCTGGGACAATATATGCCAATTACTGGCGCCATGAATGAATACGGTTCATATTTAGCAACACCTATTCGTCCATCACACACAGATGACCCCGAAATAGCGCAGACATAACAGGACCGTTTAAAACAATGCATTTGGTTGTGTAAGTAGGTCTTTATGTCGATTCAGTTCGGAATAGAATCCCTATCAATTCGAGTGCTTGCAAAATATATATCGGTTAAACAAATAAGGTTATTTTAATATGATTGTCATTTTAATGAATGCGAGGTGAGGATGTATTCATCCCCTTCTAAATTTAAATGGAATAGATATCTATTCATGTTGCTTTCTGGTAATTGCAAAGTTCTTTTTAACCGACTTCCAAAAAAGGAGGAGGTTCTCAATTCAAACGGTTTTTTTTTTTTTCTATGTATGTACAACGGTTACGCCGAGATTTATGATCCGATTTACGTGATTATTTTTTAGTTTGATGCGTAATAGCCATTTGGTCCCATAAAAAAAATACATTGTTTGACCATACTCAGCAGTCACGGTTGCAATCACTAAACTAATCAACAAATCAGTTTTAGAGTATAACTGGAAAGTTAAAAGACCCACAATATATATATTTTTTTAAACTTTGCCCCACACTAGGAATTTCTCCTGTACCGTGGGTGCATTCACAAACATTTAAACTTACATACACAAACACCCAGACCCGGAACAACTACCTGTAGATCATACAACCTGTATAACCACATACACCTTTCAGGATTATGTTAAATCAGATACTCGAACGGAAGGTGGCTACATACTCTTCTGGCACAGTTTGAGCTCATCGACTCGTAAAGAAGAAGATGCAACAAAAAACTAATTGATACCATATCCCATCAGTGCTCGTAAATTTACCGCCGACGTCTTGTACCGAATATTTTCGTGTTTAGCTCATGAGTCAGGTTTCATTATCAGTAGAGCCGTATTTATTAGACAGCTCATAAGGGGTCGAGCCCTGTAATACATTGTAATGGGTTGCAGAGTTTGTGCGGAACGCTGATTGCTGAAATAAATTGGGAAAGGTTCGGTATGTGTACGAGTCGTATCAAGGAAGTAATATGCTAGGCATCTTATGGTTTATTTTGACTTTAGCCCTTTTTCGACAACAATAGGGTAGTTTACAAAAGATAGATTACCTACCAAAAAATATTGGCCACGTATTTTTTCTTTTTTCAAGTAAAATAACAATGAAGACGATACAGTGCTTTGAAAACTCGTGTCACGTCATTTTCTAAGACATTAGTATGACATTTTTTACCGGTGAGTGACGCCACAAACCCCTACTCAAATCTTTGACGCGTTTTATCTTCGTCAATTTTTATTGATTTGATAAAACAAAAAACACGTATAAAATATTGTTCGATAATCTAACAGACGGACTAATTAGAATCATATTTTTTTTAGTTAGGAAACATCCCTATTCGAAGAGGTGCCTAACTAGGCCTCGCTTGCCTAGGTTGACTTGTGGATGGGTGACCACCCTTACTGAGTTACCTCCGGAAAGCACGTTTAGTCGGGTGGTCCCGGCTGTCATTTGTGAATATATTGCCAGTCGTTACAGGTAGTCAGAGGCCCCGTGGCCCGTAACACTGACAACCAGTGTTGCCAGGGGTTAAGTACCATATTATTCAACTCGCCGTGATCTGGCTAATCCATTCTGATACCGTGATCGGTGGAGACAATCTCTAAATGGGTTGTGGAGGTCACATAATAATAATAGTCTTTATTACTCACGAAAAAAAAAATGGAGAAAAAAAAAACGAGAAAATGGTTACAGAATTGTATGGAGTCCCTGACTCCTGTGCTAGGTGATAGACCTGTGTTACAGGAGCTAGTGCCCTCTCCCAAGCGGAGATATTACAGAATCTTATGCAATAAGATTAACGTAAAATAAAAACTACTATAATAATAACCAAAGAAAATAATTTAAAAGCCTGTATTGGATATGAGTGTGTGTGAATGTGTTTGTGTCTGTGTGTAAGGGTGTATTTGTGTTTGCGTGTGTGTTTGTATGTGTGTCTGTGTGTGTGTGTGTGTGAGAGAGTGTAAACGGAATGGTCAGGTAGGGTTTTTAGCTATTGCAGAGGTGTGTAATTGAGAGCCTGTCACACCTGGCACTATTGTTAATAGGCAGTCGCTCCATATAAAATACTGGTATTCAGCTCCATCCAGTTAGACTGGAAGCCAACCCCAACAAAAATGTAAAAAGTCTAGGTAGATGACGATGAAAATTATATAGAAATGTTTCTCATCTCATATAATATTCATAATTTAACCGAGTTAGCTTCAGTATCGTGTAATTCTACGAAATACACATTAGTCCACATGTCTCAATGAATTATCCTCAGAGGTATACCGACATGTAATATCATACGCATGAATAAAATGTGTAATTTCATCGACAAATGCCAGGCAATTTTGTACTGTAGTAATAGAGATATATTTTTTTATGAAAAGACTTGTTTAGTTATATACCAAATACTTTTTTATAAGCTAACAATGTTCATATTCGTAAATTAGATAAAATATCTTTGTTATTGTCAGTTTATCATGTTTGTATCTGGTGGATGGAATGTCGAAGTCCTTTACAACCTGTTTACAGTATGATGCTTAGTAAATCAGTGTCAATTAAACTAGATAGTGAAGGTCCATAGATGTCATATCTCAACATTATAAAACGAACAAAATATTATTCAATTAGTCATCTTTAAATAGACCCCGAACACAGGTTGACCGAAGCAACGAAAACCCTTTTTTTTAAGGTTGGGAAATCATCAAATGACTTCTCCCGCATCGGGACGAGTGGAAAGGAGTTTCAGACTTCTACTGACTAAAAACCAAACGATTGGACATTTGATATCTCATTCTGCCTGTACCTGTTACTTGCACATCACAGGAGCTGATGGACGCTACTGGAAGTGCCAAACTCGTCGCCAAATGGGTTGTCTCAATTTGTTGTCACATACGCTAAGAAGAAGAATTGGTTATCGACAGCAGCGAAACTCAGTCTGAAAGAATAAAATAAAATGCTATGTTAGGATGTTATTCGCACACAACACCGCTGCGGTCTGGTCCGCGCATTCAGGCGGAGTCTATGCGAACGTAAACAGCGCGGAGGGGCGGTGAGCGCCTCTCATCCGCGCGGAGAGGTGGTGAGCGCCTCTGGTCCGCGCGGTGAGGATGAGTAAAGCTTTTCCGCGCGGAGAGGTGATGAGCACAGCTCTTCCGCGCAGAGAGGCGGTGAGTGACGGATTTCATCCAAGCCAATGTTGGCCTTGTTCTGGTCTGTCTCCTGCTGATATGGAGGGAAGTGGAAATTATGTTTTTCCTACTCCTCCGCTATTCTTTTCTGATTAATTTCGTTGCGGGATCCAAGACAGTTAAATCGTTTCCCTGGGACTTCGTCGAGCTTCATTGTCTCGGCGCTTTTCTTGTGGTCGCCACTGTTGATTCTGGCTAACAGGAGTTACAGTGGTTTGGGAATAGTGTGGCGGGCTTGTCCCAAATAAAAAAAAAAAAAAAAAGCCAATGTGACGTATAATGCGCTTCATCCCCCAATCACGCAGACGAACGGAGATAAGTATCTACTCTCATAATTATTACCCGGAACAAACAGGGCGCTTTACAGTCATTCTCCACGCCCATTATTACAAAGTTATTGACATGCAACAATTGAAGTAGGTATATAATATGTTATGTAGGTATTTAGTGTCATTCATATAGTCACGCGCTTTACTAATTAGAAAATTATTCCGACTAATGAACAGTTAAATACTTGCAATCATTGTCTTTATTTCATACCGGAGTATTGTTCCTTTTCGTCTTTTTAAACATATTATGATGTAGTTTTCGTGTGATTTTTGTTTACCTATAAGTACTTGACATTATTTTTTCGTGCGTATTTTTGTTTGTTTTTTCATAACAACACTTACGTAAATACGTGTAAACAAACTGATCCTTAACTTTTAAATACACTACTCCTCCTTTTTTTCATCGGTTCAAAATATTGTAAAAATAATCTAAAGAGTGGAGTGGACTTTCTTACACATCTGCTCTATAAGAAACTTTTGCGTAACTTCTTAAATTAATGGTTTGTCTTTCACTTCATATTGTGAATGCATTTTCGAGTAAAACTTATTTCAGTCATCCTACAGTTTACTAAATAAAATCAATTAATCAACCCATTCTATCATACATAATCCACTAATTGTAAAATCCGTCCATGTCCATTTTTTTTCTTTGGGGAATTCAGGCCTAGATATTTTATGATCCTTCACATCAATTACAAGTAATTTCACGTTACATCGAATGCTCAATTTATAGAGATATTTATGATGTAACTCGAAACAGTCGATATGATTGATGTCGACAGCCGCACATTTGCTCAGATTTATTTATAACAGGTGGTAGTCGGTAGTACATTATAGAGTATCGAGAAAATAATGTGTCGATAGCATAATTATTGCTGTGTGGTTTCATCTCTATTTATAAAATACATACTATGTGAAGATGTTCAGATATTGTAATGTTAGTTGAAGTTATCTACTGCACTGTATACATATTTTACGTTCATACCTAAATTTTTCTACGTCAGAAATATTTAGGCTAAGTGTTGCCATTTAACGCGGTAACGCTGCCAGTCTCTTGGACACTTTACCTGCTAACAGCGTTTAGGAAGAGTTTTTCGATGCCATTTTATAGTGAGTTTGTTTTTAGTTTAGTTTAGCTTATATATTTTGTTGTTATATTTGGTATAGTCTTAGAAATATTTAGGTATGAACGTAAAATATGCGGTTGGCCAATACCAAAGCGCTTATTTTACATTCGTGAACTAGTTTAATACAATTATTATTTCGGAATGTCCCCAATAAACGTATTTTTATCCAATTCTTAGATGCTCAGAATTACTGCTTCAGAGAGTGATGATCCGAGGTCCGCACGCACGCAAGTCATGGGGGCCTGCCCCGAGTTAACGCTATTATTGCAGCAACCCGACCAAAAGTTGCTGAAGAACACATTTCCGCATCAAAAGGCTGCCCAACTCAGATGTAGGACATGTCTGCCGTAAAAAAAACTGAACTAAATTAGCAAGAAACCGGTGCCTTGAGACAGTCTAGCGGGGTCCCGTCGGGGCTGCGGGTGTTCGCAAATCGCAAGAGATACCGCAGCCTCGACATGAAGGGCTAAGAAGGAACATGGGTGGTTTTTAGTCAGTAGAAGTCTGACACTCCCTTCAGCTCTGCCCAAGAGCGGGAGGGGTCATTTGATGATTTTCCACCCACCATAAAAAAAAAAGACAGTCCAGCATTTCATCGCAGCTTACAACGTAAACGGCGAGACAAATTGGACAGGTTCCGTCAGAACTGGAAGGAAGATGCGCGGGTTCGGAAGAAATGGAAGAAGGAGAGGGAGAATTGTCGAGAAGGGGGAAAAACAAGGCTAGAAAAAAGAACTTCTGCCAACCAGAGAACTATAACAGGTTAATATTTAACTATTTTTTTTAATATTTCTTATTTTGGTTTTATTTTAGTTTGTAAAACGTTAACATGTCCGATTTTCACAGTTTTTCAATGTCAGACGAATAATTACGATGATAAAAAAGTAGTTAATGTTTCCCAAATGAGCTATAATTTTGATTTTATGAAGTTTTTTTTTTCAAATAACGTGGCGTGGGTGTTGCCATAATGGAAAATTATATAGTTTGGAAAAACTTTCGTGTTTGGATGACATAATCACGGTGACATTGTGGAAGCGCCGTGATAAATTGGGATACAGTTTAGTATTTAATACGAATTTTAGGTCAAGACCGAGGCTTAGTCAATGTCATATATACTATGCATATTGTAGCTACATTATGTAGACAGACAGACAAAATATTTGGAAAAATATAATTCTAAAGTGGCCAAGTGGTGGTACAAAGCGATTCAGCGAAATTACGTCTAGGTACCTAGACGGCGATTTGTGTCCCAAACTTAGTTCCACATTCTATTCTACCCTCTGTAATCTGTGCCTCTGTGCTTACAACAAACAGGTAGCCAACTTAACCTCTGCGCTGCCACCGACGACGATGTAGAGGTGGCGGGATTTTGGACCAGATTTAATTATCTATCCAGCGACACGAGCGTATGTAAACTGATTAGTGAGTCGGCGTTGTAATACGAGTAAACGTTAAAAAGATATGAATGGTTCATGAAAAATCATTAGCATAACAAAATTAAATTCAAAATTAAAGCTGTTCAACATAAACACAGAAAATTCCAATCTTACAATTACATTTATTCTTTAAATTATTCTTAAAATCCTCATGTTGATAGTACAGAGTGCCAGCTCTTTTAGCGCAAAAAAATAAACAAATTAATGTTGTACAACTGATGAATTTATTCCTTGAAATGTTACAGCATTCCACATGTTGTGCCTAATTGAGTGACGTAAAACTTTCAGCCGGTAATCAAACGGGACAGCTAAATTACCGTGACAATATCCGACGGCCAGAATACATGTTTTATGAGTTAGTAAACTTCCCTTTGTACCGGACTATTCATAAATTACGGATGTGCCAAAAGTTTTCAATATTAGTAAGTTTGACGTCTCGTGCAACTGTAACTAAGGAGCTGATTTCAATAAAATTAAGGTGTCCTTGGAATGGTGTCGTTTCAAATATTTTGATCTAGATGGGACCGAAACATGGTGGCTCACAATGAGCCTCGTCTTAAGTGGCCGAGGGCAAGGCACAGTGCTTGCAGAAGTTGCAGATCGGACGGTCCATGGAGCCGAAAAGTTTTGAAGAAACAACCGCGAACCGGAAGACATTACTTTGGATGGCCTACTAGGTGAATTGATGAACTGGTGAAGCGACCGGTCATTGTAGCGACACTTGGGGAGACCCATGTCCAGCAGTGGCCGTGTTTCGGCTGAAATGATGATGATGAGACCATGAGAAGCCTATGTGTAGTCGTAAGTCATGGGTTCCAAACCAGCCAGTAAGTTTACTTTGTGGAAATTTTGTTCATTGCTACCAACATCGTGAACAAATCAAAACTAGAACGAAAATCTCGAAGACACGCAGCAATCCAACCAACAAACCACCCTGAGAACGCCTGGTGGATAACATTCCACTCCGTTTCTAGAGGCATATGTCCCAGTTGAAGGACACTACACTCTGATTATTCTATCTGCTTGCTTTTTCGTGAACTTGGTATCAGAGTTTTTATGCCACACGTGGGCACGTGGGCCTCTGACTTCGCTTTATACACAGTGGAAAAACATCTCTCAAGCATGCTGGTTTCCTCACGATGTTTTCCTTCACCGAAGCAACCGATAAAATTATACAATTAAATACGTAAACGAATATGAAAATCAGAGGCGTGTCTTAGGCTCGAATTCCTTCAGGTTACATTTTTAGGCTATCATTAGATGTGACTGCTTGAGGAGCTCGTGGCTTAATAAGAACTGCCACTCGGGTCCATCTTTAGGTAAAGCTGTGCTTGCCAAGGTCGGTCTGTGGATGGGTGACCGCCCGACATACCGAGTTTCCTCCGTGCCTCGGAAAGCACGTTAAGCTGTTGGTCCCGGCTACCATATATAGATCTTTGGCAGTCGTACCAAAGAGTATCGTATTACCTAGTATTAACT
Source organism: Diarsia brunnea (assembly GCA_949774965.1). Classification (NCBI taxonomy): domain Eukaryota; kingdom Metazoa; phylum Arthropoda; class Insecta; order Lepidoptera; family Noctuidae; genus Diarsia; species Diarsia brunnea. The sequence continues at coordinate 2,270,537 of OX459009.1, forward strand.
GGGTTGTGGAGGTCAGATAGGCAGTCGTTCCATGTAAAATACTGGTATTCAGCTGCATCTGGTTAGACTGGAAGCCGACCCTAACATAGTTGGGAAAAGGCTAGGCAGATGATGAGATGTGACTGCTAATTATGCTATATTTATCAGAACAATGTTTACAAGGCTGTTGGTAATACTATCATTTTTATACCTCCTGTGGTAAAAGAAAATAAACAGGGTGTAAATGAACCCATCACACAGCCGTCAACCAAGCATTCTGTACATCAAATTAGGCACCCCTAAGCAAAAATTTTTTCTGGTAAACGACTTTTTTTTTTGGGGTTAAAAAATCACGTTTTTCGGTAAAACTGTGTAGCACTCTTAAAACATTGTGCTAGTGGATGCTTTGAATAGTAAACGGGTCATGCAGGTAATTTAATTAAAGATAGAACCTGAAAAACTAGTATTTACAAAAACAGCTGTGAAAAATTTGGAACTTTGACCCCCAATATCTCCGTAACTAGGGGGTTCCCAGGTATGGTCTAGAACAAAAAAAATATCGCAGTGGTGGGGAGAACAAGTGCCTTTAGTTTGCGTTAAGGGTACTTTTACGCCATGCTACGCTTATATACGATGTCCTCATGGTCATACTGGTATAACAAAATAATATGACCACAAGGAAACAGCCGTTTACAACCTTACTGAAACGTTTAAAAAAATTTAAACTCAAAATTGAACGCACTTGTTTTAAAAATTAAATCATCTCACGTATCAACACTTCACTATCCACATTGTGAAGTGTTGTTTACAAAATAGTTTTCCAGAGTACATATTGTTTATTGAACAAACAATTGAGATTATTTTTATAATTTAGCGTAGTGATTGATCGAGTCGAGTCTGTTTTCAAGTTTATTTTAAATTCTTGAATACATACAATAGGTATTTTGTAAATTCTTCTTTCATCGTATTTAGTTGCTGAAGGCCGAGTATGTGTTGCGCTTGTATTTCATCTAATATTTTCTAGAGGTCATCATAAATATTCAATTGTTTTTTCTTTTTAGTTAAGCCAAATAAAAGTCTTAGTTTTCTACTTACCGGATAAAAATTACTTTAAAAACAAGGTCTTTACCGAGATTGTTCACAGTTTTTTTTTTTTGGTGGGTGGGAAATCATCAAATAACCCCTCCCGCTCTTGGGTAGAGCGAAAGGGAGTGTCAGACTTCTACTGACTAAAAACCACCCATGTTCCTTCTTCGCCCTTCATGTCGAGGCCGCGGTATCCCTTGCGGACAACCCGCAGCCTCGACAGGCGTCGGCCCTTGCGGGCCCCTTCTATGTTGCTGACATCTCTTTGAGGCGCGCGTGGAACACGAACGCGCCGTCGACACGGCCTGTCGTCGTCATAAGACGGACGGACGGCGAGCTTACCCATCACTCACCGTCCACAGGCCCGCGTCTACGGTGGCCGGAAGCCATCACGTGGCACCCGACGCCCGGAGCGCCTCCCGCGGCGGCTGGGACGAGAGGTTTTCTCCCTCTCACGTTCCGCCACCTCCTTCGCTAGCATCACTGCTTCGCAGAAGGAGGTGACGGCGTCCCATTCTTTCTCGCCCCGGACCATGGCTTGCACCAGGGCCGGACGCGAGAGGTCGCCGCCGCCGATCGCCGCTACGAGAACACGGCGGGGCTCCGCCCAAGCGGGACACACCTCCACAGTGTGCTCCACCGTGTCCTCCGGCCGATCCTCGCAATGGTGGCATCCGGGCGTTTCCTCCCGCCTGATTCGGTGCAGGTACCTCCCGAAACAACCGTGTCCGGTGAGTACCTGCGTCAGACGGAAGGTGAGGGCGCCGTGGCGCCTCTCCAGCCACTCCTCAAAGAGGGGACTTACCGCCACTATCGTGGTGTGCCCTATCTTCTCGAGCCCTGCCTTACACAGCGGGAATTCTTTTTAATTAAACCACCAACACTTTAATAATAATTTAATGTAAGAAATATTTATTAAGACTGACTTCGAGTAGGTGATAAATATCTCACAGTCTGAGCCAGCTAATTAATATATTCATTAATCAATCGAGGCTTGACAATTTTCTACATGGATGGAAACATTTCAATACAAAATTAAATTCGAATTATTACATTCGAATTATTACAAAGTCGAATTATTAACGTGATTCAAAGAGGATTAGGTATTCATAAAAGTTCCTAAACATAATCAAACTAAATATAGTGTTCCCACAACTGGGACTACGGCTTACCCTCTCTCACGGGGTAGGCCGTCATCCAACAAGCTTGCTTAGTGCAGGTCAGGTGTTTCGTCATGGAAATGCTGATTACCTCACTGTTGGCATCTCCGACATTTCATTTTAATATTTTTTTAATTTTGCAACACTACGTGCATGGAGACTGAACAATAAAATTGTCTACAGAAAGCATGGTTCACCACTGAACGGTAATACGAAAAAACTATTTGCCGGCCATTATTTACCGAAAGCATGTTTCGCCGAATAACGCTGCAAAGAATGAATGGCCAATCAGTCTCATAATTAATTGGATTTACTCTCTACAACCAAAACACGTGTTTTATTCACCACGAGCCCTTTCTCTAAATCACCGAATGATACAATATTCACACACTCGCTATGTTCCTGTTTATCGAAACGTGCTTTAACAGCTACATCAAGTTTTTGCTTCCAATTAAATAAAGGTAAGTACATTTATAAAATAAACCCTAAAATGTTTAACGTTGAAAACACAAGTTTAATTAAAACGACCGCAACCGAAGTTTTATCTGTTCGCCTTTTGAAATTGGGTCTTGTCGGATATCGGGCTCCAGAGATTTGAGGTCATGCATTAAGGGTCCTCTCTCGAAAAAGCTTAAAAACAGCGTGCAGATGAAGCGGTTTTTCACCGGCACTTACAGAGAAATTACATCTGAGAATTTTTTTTAGTAATCTACATGATATGACACGTAATTTGGTTTAGCCACAATTTTTGTATCGGTATCACATAATAAGAAAAAAAATCCACAAAATCACCTCCAAATCGTTGAATGGAACCATTTTACTCCTTCATTTTTTAACAAAATAATATAAAAAAAATATCTACTGCTTTGAAATACAAAGGAAAATAATTTGGTTTTGTTACTTTTTAAAAACATGTATTATTTTAATTATAATAAATGAAAAACGCGTCCGTTTAGAGTCCGTATCTACGACCGAGAGAGGTAGTTTGTATGCACAAGGTCATTGGCGTGAATACAAGCCTTAAGAGAAGGAGGGGCAAATTGCATCGGGTTACAACAGAAACCGGCTACCTTAATAATCGAATAGATTGGAAGGCTAGGAAAACACGCCCGTCGGGGCTGCGGGTTGTTCGCAAGAGATACCGTGGCCTCGACATGAAGGGCTAAGAAGGAATATGGGTGGTTTTAAGTCAGTACAAGTCTGACACTCCCTTTCGCTCTGCCCAAGAACGGGAGGGGTTATTTGATGATTTTCCACCCGCCAAAAAAAAAAAGGCTAGGAAAACACTGTTATCCAAAAATGGATCACCATTTTTTTTAGGTAAGCAAAATGAAAATATTGTATTTCACATAGAGGCTTATATAGGCATTATACAGAGTGGTGCCGACACTACGACAATAAATGAAACCACTGGTAGTACTAGTTCATAGGAACATTTTTGAACTATCAAATAAATCCTAACACCGTCGTGGTGCCGACGATACGACAATAAACTACCTAAATATCTTTGCCAAATTCGTTTGTTACATTTTATTTCCACACGGTAATCGGTGCAAATTATTCCTAAGGTTAGCAAACCAATATTTGTTTGTAAATTGTAATGTATTTCGTTTACAGTTTTATGATACTTAGTTTTATAGATTTTTTTTCAGATTTATTATTTTGGTGTTAAGATTTATTTGATAGTTTAATAATGTTCCTATAAACTAGAACTACCAGGTTTCATTTATTGTCGTATTGTCAGCACCTGCCTGTATAAGCCTCTATGTGAAATAAAAATTGTTCTGTTTCTTGCAAATGCTTCCACAAACATTTTTAATGTATTTCCTGAAGGTGTTAATGCCAGGGAAATACAACGTACATACCTATTTCTGCAACCTTGCTGTGTTCTACACCTCGACCAACTTATCTATGTAGGCGGTAACACATAGAACCAAAAATAATATACCAAGTTTGACATATTGATGCATATTTTCTTGACAATCAACGCCACCATGAGATGCACACTTAAAGTGGTGTAGTTTGAAAGGCATGAGTGCCAGCGCATAATTAATCCTGACACTGAAGCGTATGCTATTAGCGCTACTTAGAATAATTTACGTAATACGCATATTCTATTTATATTACTTAGCACGCCTGTAAAACGTTTAAAAAGGTTAACAAATAATGCGTACACGGAATTTGTCACAGAATGTGTTAAATGTTTCAAATAACATTTATTTTCGTTAAGCGCATTATCGTGTCGTGGCGTCAGGAAATAGTTGTTTAAAAATAAATATTTGTGCAAACAGAATAATTTTACATCCCTAGTGAAGAATTAGACTATAACTACAAGACATTTTTCTTGCATAGCTAGAAATAATCCACTGGAAAATGGTCCACATATTTATTATTGATTTGAATAGGGTAGTTGACTGACTAAAAAAAATATGACTCTGTTTAGTCCGTCAGATAGATTATCGAAAAATATTGGATAAGTGTTTTTTGTTTTATCAAATTAATAAAAAAATACGAAAATAAAACATTTCAAAGATTATGAGTGGGGGGTTGTGACGTCACTTTCTGGTAAAAAATGTTCCAAACTGTGTCGTCACACGACTTTTCGAAGCACTGTATTGTCTTAATTTTTTCTTTACAAAATATAAAAAACTATTATCGGACTTCTACAACGTTTTACAGAGTGCAGAGTGCGTGATTTTGGCCAGTGTGTTTACAAGCGATTACTAAACTAATTTGTTAATCTTTTTTTCGTTATGGGTCTTCTGGTGCTAGAAAAACATAGTCAGGAGCCACTCTTGGTCTTCTTCTACGCGTTTTGACGGCAACAATATTTAAATAAATATTCAGCCTAAAATTTGGCTACGCGAATTCCTCTCACTAATGCAGTCATAATGTCATCAAGCGTGCAGGTATCAGGGCACACAGAGAAAGTGGACCACTGTCTGTAGGGAGATGCCACATTATTATTTGAGATCTTAGTTCTGATCTGGACCGCTTTTGATAAACATTTATGTAAAAAAGTTCCAGCTATGGCCAGCACATGTCCACAGATAAACATCGTAGAGTTATAGAAAACGCGGCGTGCCATGTCTGTGATTCTGGCCAGTATGTTTCCAAGCGATTACTCAATTTGAGGGAGTCTTGACATTCATATTCAGTGCTACGAGGCTCGAATTAAATGACAATTTCTCACTTAGCTAACAAGGAAACGGATGCAAAGACCGGTGCTACAATTCTTCTATTCATTCAATGAATGAGTGCAGTTCTAACATACAGTATGTTGTTATAGGAGTGATGTAAAATCTTCCTTGTACACATAGCTACTGCAGATAGTGAGTATATGTAGCACTAGCTCAATTTGAGCTAGGCAGCCATTTTGCCTTCAACAATACGCATTCGCAGCCTGGTGTTCCAAATGACTAAAATGAAATTAGAGGGTAGGTGGGTACCATTTCATTCTACCTAAAGAAATACCACTCGAGAATCAATCCTGTTACAGCAGCTCAATAACCTGACATGAAATGTTAATGTTAGACGCTACGAAATATTCCAGGACTAGCACTTTAGTGTCTCGTAAAGTATGATAATATTTTATGAATCTATTTCACAGTCAAGTACAGAAAATGCACGACACATAACAATAAAAAAAAGACTCTAAAATCTCAACTCTAAGCATCTCAGACATGCATTTCTTTAAAAACTTGAATAAATTCAGTTGATATCGCATATATGGTTGTCTCAACTATTCCCTAGACTAATAAAAATCTGATATAACTTTTCTTACAGAGCGTATCCGATGAAAGCGTATCACAAACTACATATTGCATATAATATTGTGACCAATGCAATAAGATGAAGCGATTGACCTCCACTGACGCGACTGTGCGAAGCTATGTTGTACAAATATTCTTCTAAATTCTTTAAAATTGTCTAACGTAGGTACTCGCTTGAAAATATGGAGTGCAAATGACTTTTGAAGGCCAGATGACAACTCGTCGGGGCTGCGGGTTGTTCGCAAGAGATACCGCGGCCTCGAATGAAGGGCTAAGAAGAAACATGGGTGGTTTTTAATCAGTAGAAGTCTGACACTCCCTTTCGCTCTGCTCAGAGCGGGAGGGGTTATTTGATGATATTTCCACCCGCCAAAACAAAAGGCCAGATGACAAAGAAAGACTGGAATCTACAAGATAAAATGAGAGAAAACTGACAGAAAGAGAATGAGGCGAAAATAAGAAATCAAGTAGGCCAGTTACAGGCACTTTAACTATACTGTATATTATGTAGTCGCTTCAATATAAGCACTGATAGTAGCTTGCAAAAACTGAATTGTGCGTAATAAATAAAACCTCAAAACACAAGACAGGATATCTGATGCCTCTGTCTTTCCTGACTTGAGTCTTAGATTTTCTCAATTTCCTATACTACTTTGAATGCTGTGCTTTTTTTTTGGAGGATGGGAAATCATAAAATGCGCGGAGGGGAGTGTCAGGCTTCTACTGACTAAAAACCACCCATGTTCCTTCTTAGCCCTTTGTGTACGGGGCCGCGATATTTCTTTCAAACAACCCGCAGCCCCGGTAGGAATGCTGTGCTTCATTCCTTGGTAGCTCAGCATCGCTCTGGGCGTAAATACGTAGCTCAAGTTGCATCGATCAAGATACGAGCAAGATCAGGGACCGCTCTGCGATCTTTTATGCGACGTTCAAGGCCCTATCCGGAATATAACTTACATAGTTTTATAAATTGACTGGAGACCTCCAGGGATATCGAAATTTTATATTTTTATTTATAAGGTCGATCTTTTTCAAAGTTATAGACGTCCATGATTGGATGCTTTATAATTCGCTGCTTTTGATCACAAGTTAAAGGAAACTAAAGCCATCGGGCAAGTTATTTTTTGACAAGTTATAAAAGATTTTTTTAAACATTTATATAGTTGATTAACCAAGCCTATCGTAGGCCACTGCTGAAAGCAACACACTGTCTGGTCTGTTATAAACGGTTTCCGCTTCCAAACTCGTTTGCATGGAGCAATCGGGCACTTTTCCTTGAGTTTTTATACAGTTTGATAGCATTATACTGTCATCAAAACTTGCACGGGTTTTCTTTAAAATTTAGTCATTTATTGTATTCGGAAATTATTCAGCAGTTCTTGTTAGCCTGCGTCATCACACTGCCGGGCAATGGCGTCTCCCGATGACTTTCAGTTGATTCGATCCAGGGCCAATGTGGAGCACTGGCCACTGGTCTTGTCCAGCTATTCCCGCCTTCTTCTACGAGGTCAACCACGACGCCTTCTGACTGTGTCAGGGCTCCAGGAAGTGGCTATTTTGGCCCATAGCTTATTGATAGTTACGCGCTGAAAATATTGGAACTGTTCCCTCACGTTTTCTATCCTAAAAATAACCTATTAGCATCGCCCTTGTATCACCTCATATCATTTCTCCTAAATGCCATAAAATTTTTTTACAGCTCACATTTGACGACATTTTACAGTGACGTTACCGACACGCGACTTGCGCTGGCGCAGAGCCAAATGTCACCGAGATTTGAACTTGGAACGCTGTTATTCTTGTAACGAATACCGTGTTATTTGCACCGAAAAATGTCACGTTAAGGATTTTATTAGGTGTCTGAAGGGCGATATTAATACTGGTGTTGTGTATATGGAGCAGGTGGAATCTTATTACATGTGTAATATTTGTGTTAATTGAGCTAATAAGTGTTTGACGTAACCTCGATAATATTATTATCTAGGGGATGCGAATAACTTCTGTAGTTCAACGTTTACACTGATATGTACATACATTTAATGTCAAATAAGTCGTTCCGGCAAGTTAGCGTGCATGATCAAGTGACCTTCATAATGCCGGATCAGAAAGTAAGCACTCGTTTCCCTATTAAGTTTATTTATAATTATTGGTGTGTTGTGACGATCTGATCATGTTTCTCCCTGGTTTGGAAAGTAAAAGAGGAGGCAATTGCCGTGCAGCGAATTACAATATCACTACATATTATAAAACAAAGTCCTCCGCTGCGTCTGTCTGTCTGTTCGCGATAAACTCAAAAACTACTGCACCGAGTTTCATGCTGGTTTCACCAATGGATAGAGTGGTTCTCGAGGAAGGTTGTACATAATTTGTCTCGGGCGAAGCCGCGGGCATCAGCTAGTAAGTTATAAAAGAAATGATGTGTTGTGAGTCTTGTTTTTAACTATAGGAGAGACTTTTCTCACTCATTCTGAGTATAAAACGTGTTCCAAATTACGTTTTTTTTTTTTGGCGGGTGGGAAAATCACCGAATAACCGCTCTTGGGCAGAGCGAAAGGGAGTGTCAGACTTCTCCTGACTAAAAACCACCCATGTTCCTTTTTATGCCTTTACGTCGAGGCCGCGGTATCTCTTGCGAACAACCCGCAGCCCCGACGGGCGTCGGCCCTTACTTCCATATTACATGCTTTGACATGGTTTCAGACTTGTAATGTTTTGAGTCGAGAGAAGTGCTAAGCATGTCATCATCATTTCAGCCGAAAGACGTCCACTGCTGGATATAGGCCTCCCCCAAGTGTCGCCACATTGACCGGTCCCGTGCGTTTTGCGTACAACGGATCCTCGCAACCTTCACCAGGTCATCTGCCGTCACCAGGTCATCGAGCGTGTACTTTTTCATATAATTGTTATAAACGTTTTTTGACAACTTTTGTCTACAACTAGTCTTCACAACTTGTTTAGGTGTAAAAGATAAATACACCAGAACAGTAGACACAACATGTATAATACAATGTATTTTATACCACGGTGTGTTAAAGCGGAATATGTATACTCATAAGTTCAAATGATGAAAAGTTATGAGAGATAGAAAAGTTAACGATTGTTTACGATGTAACTCACGTGCACATGTCTGGGTTTTGCCAGACAAGTTTCAGTCTGAAATAGTGACTGACAGACAGCCAAATGTTAGTCATATTAGTAATATGAGATTAGTCGTATATTCTTGAATAGATTAGTTGCTTAGTCTGACTAAAAATTAGTTCAAACAAATACTGAAGAAAATCTTGTTCTTGAAACAGTAAATATGCCATATTTATATTCTTTCCTTTATTTCTTATAAAAACAATAAAAAAAAAAAGACGTGTGGCACTCGGAGACTGCCGCGGTAAAGCTAGTGCATAGCATTTTTTATCAACTTATGCAATTATAATTATTTATTTATTTTATTAATGCAGTATTTAAATATAGTATTTATACTTACACTTTTACTAATCATCCTCATCTTTTATAAAATGTCCTTTTACGTCTCATGTCGCGCCTTGGCGACAACTATTTTTGTTGGCAGCCTTATAATCTATCTTATTCGATTTATTAACTTTGATTTTGCTGTTTTAAAATATTAAATCTAATAATTTTTCAATGTTTACTTTTCATCTGACATTACGTCAGTTGTCAAGATGTCATTTACTTTTTCTTTTATTTTGTGTCATAGTTTTTCTTAGTGGTTAGAGCTATGAAAGTTACATTTGATTTATATAATTTAATTTATTTTTATTAATATGTTTGCTCAAATAATGTAATTTATTGATAATTTCTATTAATAGTATCTTATCTTACGCTTATAAAATTAATTAACACGCTCACAGAAATTCTTTGAGGAAGTTTTTGACTGAATAATAAAATTAAATACAGGCAACTCACAATTTTTGATTTCAAGAAATTGTCAAGTGTCAATTCGTTAGGTTTTTTTTTTTTTTCGTTACGGAATTTCTGGATTCGGTCCCCACGCTCAAGGCCCGCGATAGAAGCTATGCAATAGCTTAAAATAAAAAATTCATATTCTTATTATTAAGCTAATTATTAAGAGGAGCTCGTGGCTTAATAAAAACTGCCACTCGGGTCGATCTTTTGGTAAAGCTGTGCTTGCCTAGGTCGGTCTGTGGATGGGTGACCGCCCGACATACCGAGTTTCCTCCGTGCCTCGGAAAGCACGTTAAGCTGTTGGTCCCGGCTGCCATATATAGATTTTTGGCAGTCGTTACAGGTAGTCAGTGACCTGAACTTCTGACATCCAGTCTTACCAAAGAGTATCGTATTATCTAGTATTAACTGGGTTGTGTAGGTCAGATAGGCAGTCGCTCCATGTAAAATACTGGTATTGAGCTGCATTCGGTTAGACTGGAACCCGACCCTAACATATAGTTGGGAAAAGGCTAGGCAGATGATGAGTCTGGATGTAGCCCCCGTTGTGATGGCAATAGGCTCGCCCTTTGTTACATGGAACCTAAACATAACTGGTGAAATGTGGATATACTACTAGGTGGACCTCTGCCTAACCCTTCGGGGATTACGGAGTGATGTTATGTGTTTATGTAACGTCTAGTCAATTTTAACATCCTCATTCGAAACATTTGGTATCCATCTGTTTATGTTTGAAATGTATTAATTGATTATTCTAAAATAAACACATCAAATAAATTAATAAGCCGTTACAAAACTCATATAAGTATCTTCGAAAGAGATTATCGTAATCAAAGCTTGATCTGTTTTAAATAAACATTTTACCTAAATCGTTTCCGTTTAAATTGCTGATATTTTCAGCCATAATTTCATTTCTAGATATTTAATTTGTAGCTTTTTGGTTTAGTGTTCGCACGCGTGACTGCTTTGCATGATGTCCTGGATGCGAGTACCAGTTCATGCAAAGTATTAATGGAATTTTCGGAGTTTGGATTCATGCCCGAATGAATTCCATGTAACAGGCTTGCCCCTGTTACATGGAACTTAAACATCACTAGCGAAAAGTGGGTGCACTATTATGTTCCTAAAATTCTGTTTAACTTTACGAAGATTCCAGACGTGGTTTTCAGGGTTCCGTACCCAAAGGGCAAAAACGGGACCCTATTACTAAGACTTCGCTGTCTGTCCGTCCGTCTGTCTGTCACCAGGCTCTATCACAAGAACCGCGATAGCTAGACAGTTGAAATTTTCACAAATTATGTATTTCTGTTGCTGCTATAACAACAAATACTAAAAACAAGGAGGGCTCCCGTCGGGGCTGCGGGTTGTTCGCAAGAGATACCGCGGCCTCGACATGAAGGACTAAGAAGGAACATGGGTGGTTTTTAGTCAGTAGAAGTCTGACACTCCCTTTCGCTCTGCCCAAGACGGGTTATTTGATGATTTTTCCAGCCGCCAAAAAAAAAAACGGGGAAGCCCCCCGTTTTTTTTTTTGGCTGCTGGAAAATCATCAATAAACGTGATTTATTTGCCGTTTTGATACGGAACCCTTCATGTGGGAGTCCGACTCGCACTTGGCCAACATTTTTAATAAAAATAAATAAATATGTAGGTACAGTATGTACAGAACAAGCACTATGTTTACCTTTACAACTTTTAAACATGATTTTTTCTTATTGTATTGATTCAAATTGATTGTAATTTCTTTTTGATACGCACAAGGAATTTTGAAACCCATAATTATTATTAAAAAAAAGGAAAAAACTTTAGAATGTAGATAAGTTTACACAATTGCCAGTGCTCTTGACTGTTTTTTACATACATTATAGGGTGTAAAAGTACCCTTAACGCAAACGAAATGCATTTGTTCTCCCCACCACTGCGATCATTTTTTTGTTCTAGACCATACCTGGGAACCCCCTAGTTACGGAGATATTGGGGGTCAAAGTTCCAAATTTTTCACAGCTGTTTTTGTAAATACTAGTTTTTCAGGTTTTAACTTTACTTAAATTACCTCTATGACCCGTTTACTATTCAAAGCATCCACTAGCACAATGTTTTAAGAGTGCTACTTTGAGTTTTACCGTAAAATGTAATTTTTGACCTCAAAAAAAAAAGTAATTTCCCAGCAAAAATTTTTGCGTAGGGGTACTTAGTTTGATGTACAGAATGCTTGGTTGACGGCTGTGTGATGGGTTGATTTACACCCTGTATACCTAATACCTACTTCAGATATCTTCAAGTTATATGCATCTCGCCCACTATAATATTGTGTAAACGATTTATCAATAGAATTCTGAATTTAGTAACCCGCGCCGCATTAAAAAGGAAGCAGTTTATGACGAGGAAATTCTTGGAATTACTGGCATAGTAACTTTATTACTGCTTCCGGTTGGTGAACCAAATTGTTAGTGCCAAGTCTACTAACAGCTGGGTGATTGTTACCCGGGATCGAGTTGAATGATGGTGTAAATTAAGAGGTCTATAAATCCAGCTATGAACTGCTGCTGATGATGGAGCCTGGTACTGTCTTGTCGCTGGGAAGTCGCTCTGTATGTTATACAGGGTGTAAATCAACCCATCACACAGCCGTCAACCAAGCATTCTGTACATAAAACTAAGTACCCCTGCGCAAAAATTTTTGCTGGGAAACGACTTTTTTTTTGGGGTCAAAAATCACATTTTACGGTAAAACTCAAAGTAGCACACTTAAAACATTGTACTAGTGGATGCTTTCAATAGTAAACGGGTCATGGAGGTAATTTAAGTAAAGTTATAACCTTAAAACTAGTATTTACAAAAACAGCTGTGAAAAACCTTGGCAGCAGATTAGGCACAAACCACGCGATACAGAAAGAATGGGTAGATTGGTTTGGTTTTGCCCGCGACTTCACCCGCGATTTGGTCAGAAATTATCCCACACGAATGTGGTATATAGCCTGTAGTTCTGAAGATTACGCCCTAGCCCTACATCCAAACTAAAAAACAAAAAAAAGAAAACTTTTTTTTTGTGGGTTGGAAATCATCAAATGACTCCTGCCGCTCTGGGCAGAGCGGTAGGGGGGAGTGTTAGATTTCTACTGACTAAAAACCACTCATGTTCCTTCTTAGCCCTTTGTGGCGAGGCCGCGGTATCTCTTTCGAACAACCCGCAGTACAACCTTCATCTTTTTATAATCTTAGTATTGATGGTTTAGATAAAATAATCTTTACTATTTATTTACTACTACAACTGTGACGTCAGTTCCACTTGAGAGATCTGCTTATATCTGATTACGGCCTACCTAAACATAATCTCCTATTACCCAGCAAGATAACAATATCTATAAATTAAAACCAAAATCACGTAAATCGGATAAGTGGATCCCAACTGACTAATGGACAGATACAAAGAGATAATTGTAGGGTTTTGGTTCGATAAATATCTACCTTGAATATGCTGGCAAAAACGTTCGATGAGAAATAATTGTTAGAATTTTATTAAAAGGACCATGGAAACTCTTACCGTTTGATTGACCACGAGTTCCCACAAAAATTAAAGAAAAAAAAAGTTTAAAAATCGTCCTACTTTAACCATGTTCGTTAAAATGGTTCCTACGAGCTACGGCTGAAAAGGGACGACTCATGAAATTTCGAATGTTTTGGATCTTTTTCGCGGAATTAAAACTAAATATTTTAATAATAATTTATTTATTTAACAGACTACAGACAGGTCCACTGTGTTAGTAACAAAATAACTTAGCCTATGTTAGTACTTAATATTTTGCATGACATTTTATGTCATGGGTTTCCGAATAGTTTTTTTTTTGTCCAAGGGGATGGGGAAGTAGACCGAGACGTAACGCACCGGATCAACTTAGGATGGATGAAATGGCGACAGGTCACTGGAACAACTTGCGACCCACGGATGCCCCTCAAGTTAAAGGGGAAAATATAGAAGTCCGTGATTAGACCTGTCGTACTGTATGGATCGGAATGCTGGGCTGTGAAAAAGATGGATGAAAAAAGATGACATGTAGCTGATGTAGCTGAGATGAGAATGTTAAGGTGGATGTGTGGTGTGACAAGTATGGATAAGTTAAGGAACGAGTATATTAGAGAAAGTTTAAAAGTTGCACGAGTTACAGAAAAGTTGAAAGGTAATCGAATGTCGTGGTATGGACATGTTATGAGGAGGAACGAATCGCATGTGACTAAAAAGGTGATGGATATAAATGTTGATGGATGGAGAGAGAGAGGAAGGCCAAAGGAAAGATGGATGGATTGTGTGAGGAATGATATAATATGAAAGAGAAAGGAGTAAATGCCAGTATGACGGTTAACAGGGAAGAATGGAAAAAGAACACATGTTGCGCCGACCCCAAAATAGAATGGGATAAGGGCAGGAAGATGATGATGATTCATCATTTGTACGTACCTATACATCAATCAGTGTAAGGTGGGATGCCAGAGGTCCGGTGGAGCGACAATCTTTGCAGGGTGGCTGGTAGCAACTGGATGAGAGTTGCCTTAAATCGAGTTGACTGGCGTGCGATTGAAGAGGTCTATGTCCAGCAGTGGACTACTGTAGGCCGAAGATGATACATATACCTATGTTAAAACTAAATTGGATAGCGACAACTTAGTGAAAAGGATCCAAAGCTAATAAAAACTAAACCAAGTGAATAATTTGATTTTAAAATGGCGTCACAGCTCGAAGTTCGAGCTCGGCTACGTTGTCGCAGAGTGAATATCGGAAAACTAATAGATATTAGCTTCCCTGTCGGTTTAGCGCAGTATTTATAGGAATTCTGAGTGCCTTCTTATGTTTGAGCTTAGTAGGAACTAAGCTCAAACTTGCTTTGGTAGGTAGGTCTTTGTTTAAATTTTAAGTAAAGTGGTTTGATTCTCAAAACAATGTGCTAATAGCTAACTCAACTAGAGATTTACAACACGCTGTTGTGAACAGCTGCCAATAGATCTTTGGAAGTAGTAACAGGTAATTAGTGACCTGAAAGTCTGACAATCTGGATTGTCGAAGTCAGATAAGGGAGACTCCATGTTAAAGCTGCAGACCTGTAAGAAAGGAAATCAAGCCCCGAAAAGGCTAAGCTGATGATGACTGCAATATTAAAACCAGAGCGTAAAGTTAAACGAGACATACATTTGGAGCGAAATTCTTATGAAAATAAAAACTTTTACTGTAAATAAAAAAATATCCAGCATTCTTTGCTGCTCTACCAACATAGTTCGAACAGAAAAATCTGCTGATTTCTACACAACAGATATTTTCTTTTAACCTATCGGCCTAACCTTGGCCACTATTCGGTCGAAACCATATTCCATCGGCCATCTTTACGTCTAGCCAGATGTTCTGCGCAAACCTACTTTAGACATGTCGCCATGTCAACACAATCAAGACATAAGTCGGACGTAACTCAGAGAAAATGATTGTGTGGTGTTGTGGGTGGTCTAAACAATAATATTTTTATACCGACATCGACACTGGTTTTTAGTCATTCTTAGCAATTTGCCAACGAAATTCCACACGACGACAGCTGACAACTGTAAAGTTTCATTTATATGCGACTAGAATGATACGACAACAAAAATCCTTTTTTTATTAGATCAGACATCATCATTAGGTATCCCCATAATTTTTTCTCAAATATAGTGGGGTCGGCTCCCACTTTTATCAGATGCAGCTGAATACAAAATATGTAGCGACTGCCTATCTGACCTCCAGAATACAGTCGCTACGGTAGCACCACACGGGTTGGTTCATTAACTGATTTAAAAATAGGTAGCCGCTTAGACGATCATGTCTGACTAAAAACTGCACCTACAATTCTTCAGGAAATTATCTTATAAAGTATATTATTATATACTTTTAGAAAATTATGAGGGAACATTTTATGGAGTATATTTATGGTATTCATAACTAATATCGCCAATAAACCACAAATTTAACTGGGGCCTGCGTTTCTTCACATCAGAAAAAATGAGTCATCAGACTTTGGAACAGCTGGATAATAAAGAAAATCATTATACCGCCGAATTTCGCATGCAATAATAATGTTGATTATGAATTTAGGTCATGACTTTAAGAGTAGAGGACGAAAGAAAGAGTGGATGCACAGTGTGAAGGATGATATAGCTAGAAAGAAGGTGGCTGCTGATGTGACGAGTAATAGAGAAGTATGAAAGAAGAAGACATGCTGCGACGATCCCAAATGAATTAGTATAAGGGCAAGACAATGATGATGATGAATTGCAACAATAGGTCACCATAGAGGTTCCTCTCTCTGGGGCTTAGGAACCGCCAGTAGCTTGAACCCTGCTTCAGACACCGCTGGGACATATTTTTTTGTAATATCTAAAAAGCTGTTCTAAAAATTAATAAGGGATAATAATAGTTCATCAAATAAAAATATCGTTGGCTGGAACAACAATAGATCATAGAGACAGTTGGAATGGTGCCAAAATCATATTAATTTACGTAAAGTGCCTCGTAGTCCACAAATACCGAATTGTACCATGACACATGGTTGCGGAAACTGCTTTCCCGGAATCAGACACAAAGTGGGCCACCTTTATAGACATGGTATTGCATAGCCAGCAACATTCAGTTAAATGTTCCTATGTGACTATGAATAATTTCAAAAGATATTGCAGGAATTTAGCACTTGCAGCACATACAAAATCAGAACACTGATTTACAAATTGGTTTTTGAATCGAATTTTGTTAATTTTTTGCACGAAAAAATTCCTACTCATTTCCGTAAAAAAAAAAGTAAAGCAGGCTTAGTTACTCCTTATTATAACAGAGAAACATCATCTGCCAGTAAGAGTAACGCCAACATCGGTTCAGCAGTTTAGGATATAAGCCGGAACAAACAGAGAGACAAAGAATTACTTTCATATTGCTTCGGTAACAATAAGCTGCTATTTTGAAATCACAATTTGACTATTGTTAGACACTAGGCTAGGTTTTAGGGACACACCAATATCATTCAGATTCAATTTAATTAGTTATCTCCCGTATCTCAACTGACTTATTTAGTCGACTTAGGCAGATTTGTTTAGTATCACATTTCGTTTCTGAGTGGAGTGTGCGTAATGTCAATAGGCTCGCCCCTATTAAAGACTTAAACAATATTAGCGAAATGTGGGACGCTGGTTTAATTTCTAAACGGATTATTTTAAATAACGTCTCTTTTTAATTAATTCCCCCACTTTCGTTTCGTCTGTCGCTAATCTGAAAAGGTTTATTAAAAGAGTTAATTAAGAGCAGACGGAAAATGTTGATTTTGAAGTGGTCGTACCCTTAATCTGCTTAAGTAAATCAGGTTTTAGGAAAGTTTTGGAGTTCTAAAATGTTATGGGCAGTGACTGAATTTGGTAAATGATTCTGCGGTAAAGTAAATATTTTTGGAAGGATATCCTAAAGACAACCAAACAATGTGGTGGAATTCGATCTTATATACTTAAGTATTTCCTATATATTATTTTATTTTTATTTGTTTTATCACTACTCCCAGATTACCAATGAATATACAAGGTACGTTGATGAGTTGATTATAACAATCTTAGGTATGTGTTCTAACTGAGAAATAAATATTAATTAAAATGGACTATTGATAAATCTGCTCTAAGACAAAGAGTTATAATGTTTCAGTGAGCCAGACCACCCCTAAATTGGTTTCATAAGGCCCTCGTTCACGACCTCGGGCGATGCGTCACCTGGTTTCGACGCCTTTTAAGAAAATATGCATGCTTCTTCCATTTATTTTCTCTACAGTCCCTCGAGGCCAAAAGGTAAGAGAGTTGCCTACATCATCTGCCAAGCCTTTTCCCAACAAATGTATATTGGGGTCGGCTTCCTGTCAAAACAGATCCAATCTAATCTAGTCTATTCCATATCTTATCATTACCACTGAAAACAGGATAATTACCATGTTTACTATTTGTTATGAGTTCCCGATATTTCGGCGCTTATTCAAGCACCATCACGGATAAACTGAAATTATTGCGGGTGGGTGTTCATAAGGAGACAAATCATTCTACCGTCTTCCTTGTTCGGTTTCGGTACCGCTACCGCTATCACTTACAAACTCACAACTTAATTCTATTCCCGACCCACGAAACTCACTGTGTCCGCTCGTGAACTTATATCGGCACTTTTTCGGTTTTTATACAGTTGAACCACTGGCTTCCAGGCTGTGTCGCTGTTGGAGGGAAAGTCCCCCAGAGCTGTGGGCTGGGAACCTGGGTGGGTTATAGTCAGTACAAGTCTGACACTCCCTTCCGCTCTGCCCAGAGTGGGATCATTCGATGATTACTCATCCACAAAAAAAATTGTATTCTAAATCTAATCTAAAAAATCGGTTCAGGCGTTTGGAAGTTATGGTGGAATAAAGAAACTCACAAACAAACATACATACATGAACGCTAAAAACATAACACTCTTTTTTTGGGGCAGTCGTGTAAAAAGTAACAAAGGGGAATAAACTTTCAGTGTTCAAGAAAACTTCTGAAGTGCTTCCCAGAAGAAACATGCGTCATATTCACCTTCCTATTTATTCAAATTACCACAAAATGATACGATTAATTACGTGGTTACGAGGCCAGAAGTTGCCACGATAATTAAGGGTATAAAAGTGTGCCAGCTGCGTAAGATCTCACGTTCATAACATGTTTTTAATTACTCTTGGTTTTAAGAGGGAACCGGGTGTTGCGATTCTCCGTACAATTTTTTTTTCCCTTCTTACCTAACTACGGCGAAACTAAAAGGAAGAGTAATGATTTTGGCAGTCTATGTATAAGAATAAGAATAATTTATTGAAGAAAAAAATAATACAAAAAGGTGTACATTTTGGCACAGTGCTGTTGCTTACCTACAAAGTTATAATTAGTACTTATAAGTAAACTATAACTAAAATATAATAATATGTATTTTACAAGTATTGGTAATTTTAACTTCAAAGTATGACGTATGTAAGTCCTGTATACTGCTTGATTTCCTGATTTCATAAAATCACAGTCTACTGTAGAAGACACGTCCCAGTCATTTCCTTTTAGCAACTAAGTATAAAATTGGTATTTGTGTATGTGATTTTATAATATGTTTGTAAAGGCACCCACGATACAGGAGAAATTCCTAGTGTGGGGCAATGTCATTCAAAAAAAAAATATGACCCGCAAAAAGTGACAAAAATTGCACCAATTTTTACGGCCGGGAATAGAGAACTCCTGCTTTCCTTGTTTTACTGCAGTACTCAGAGATATTTAATGATCACTTAAGCCGCTAGTTAGTAAAGATTTGACATAATTATATACTTTGTATGACAAAACTGTCAAAACCTTTACCAAGTGATGGTCTAAGTAATCATTAAAGCTCTCTGAGTGCGGTAGATAAAGTTTCATTACAAAGTATGCGTTAGATTATTAGATACTAAATAATAATTATTCAGTAGTTACTTGTTCTCAGGCGTCTAATAGACGGACGAACAGAACTGCAAACAAGATAACATAACATCACGCCTGTTATCCCCAAAGGGTGGAGAGGTGTTTGTCCAAAAAAAGGCAGAGATGAGCCCATGGGACTTAAAACATGACTGCTGTAAAATGGGTGTACTATTAAGTACGTACACCTCTGAGTCTGCCTTACTCTCCGGGGATTACAAGCGTGATATTATCTTACCTTTACCGACTAAACTAAATTAATAAACTAACTGCGGTACTCAGAGATATTTAATGATTGCTTAAGCCGTCACATAGTAAAGGTTTGACATACTTTTGTATGACAAAACTGTCAAAACCTTTACTAAGTGATGGCCTAAGTAATCATTAAAGCTCTCCGAGTGCGGCAGTTAGTATTCAGTCTAAATACAGGAAGGCTAAAGTATCCAAGGATCCGACGACAAAATGAAGTGACGTGAAAATAAACCAAACACACGCTGTTGTCACATCTTGTCAACGTTCCTTTGATCTTCGTTTTATTTACCTATTATATACTTCAAAGCGTTTAGCGTGGTATGTATATAACTACTAGGAATGTAGGTATAAGCAGGAGTGTTTTCGTAGAAGAATTTCTGTGTTGTCGTTTGACAGGTAAAACGATTTGTTTGGTGTGATAGGCAATAGATTGTTGAAGGCTCATATCACGGATAAAGTGAAGTTATTACGGGTAGGTGTTTATCTCCTGTATCCACGATACAGGAGAAATTCCTAGACTGGGGCAACGTTTTTTAAAAAAAAGTAGCAGCAAACCGACCCCATTTTTAGTTTTAATGACTAGTGTTAGGGACCACACTGATCTTATTGGTGCCGTTCTTCTGAAAGGACAGGTGCGTAGTACTCGTAACCGGCGTGCGTGTATGACCAGATGTATGAATGTGGACGAGGCAAAAGGAGTATGTAAGGACCGTAGCAAGTGGCGTTCTGTGGTTTCTGCCTACCCCCATGGGAAAAGGGCGTGAGTTTATGTATGTATGTATGTATGTTAGGGACCATGTCAGATTAAAACGCTATTTTAGATAGAAGTAGTATCACTGAGCAGGCAGTGGTTTCATTTAATTTCATTTATTTATTCGTCAAACAATATTTTACATTGTATTCGAATTTTACAAAATAATTACATCATGGTGACCCAGTAGTTCAAGAACTGACTTGCGCAAGATAGGCAGGAGGTGAGTTCGAACCTAGCTGCCCTAAAAATGGTGACATCGTGTGAAAAACTGAAAACTGATATGATCTAAGATCAAAAATTCGCAAACAATGACATCCACCTTACTGCACTGGACCTACCAGGTGGACTATGAACCCATTCCCTCTTGCAGAGAGGGAGACCTTTGTACCCAGAAATTGAAAAGGGCTGATTTCGCTAATATGTCTGGGCTTATTATGAACTTTTGATTCTCATTTTTTTTTTGGTGGGTCGAAAACCATCAAATAACCCCTCTCGCTCTTGGACAGAGCGACAGGGAGTGTCAGACTTGTAATGACTAAAAACCACCCATGTTCCTTCATAGCCCTTCATGTCGTGGCCGCGGTATCTCTTGTGAACGACCCGCAGCGCTTTATTCGGTTATTCAGAACCAACTCAGAATCCAATAATAAAGGCACAGACATCAACAATAAACCCATTTTTCCATGATATATATTGAGCTTTTAGGATAGGAGAATAAATCAACAGAAATATTTTTACAAGAAAATTCACTAGTCTTCAAATAAAACTACCAAGGCTTCAGATTTTTGGCTCCGATCTTTAAAATCTTTAATAAAATTTGAAACAATATGTCAGCGGACACAATGCTATCTTAATATATCACTATAAATTGCCCAGAAATCATATTAATGGGTAAACAAATGCATCTAGCGTTCAATGCTTGGGTATCACTGAATTACCTACTGCTGAAATGACACTGCATTCTCGGTTGAAAGTCAGAATGTGCAATGTCCTCAATGAAGTCATCGAGAAGATAGACATTTATAATCGAAAGGAAATTGTAATATTTAGTATTTTTCTATGACGGCACATGACACCAAATGGTCAAGGAAATATCAATATACCTACTAATATTTTTTGTTAGTTTGTATGTAGGATTAATATCCGAAACTAATGATCCAATTCTAAAAATTCGTTCATTGGTAAAATGCTACATTATTCATGGGTTTTATGGGCTATAAATTATATTTATATGATGCATATTTGTCGAGCTATGAGGCCGCAAATTCAGAGACGCGTTTCTTACAGCTTGCAGCGGCGCGTTGAATGGAACTGGCCATGAACAACCCGGCTGCACGCTGTAGGAAACGCGTCTTTGAATTTGCGGCCTGACAATTTTCCGGACGACCGAGATTTCTTCGAACTGGTAGTTAAATAATAAGCATGAGAGTGCAGACTACATACCAACCGCGGCGCGAAGTGCGACGCGACGGTACTCATGCGAGAGAAACAAACGAAGAACGTGCGTGTCGTTGAAGTAAGTATCACCAATTCAACACCTGAGGCTGTGGAAGAGGCCTAAAAAGATGACGATATGATTGGCATAACAATGTGTCATGTGAATGGTATGGAAACCGCTAAGTAAGTATTTCGTTTCACAGAGTGTAATGTCATTGATATAAATTACATAATCAAATATTCCATCAAAAACTTATTACTTACAAACCAAGAGCAGCAACAAAATACTTTAAAAAAAACTGTAATTTTTTTTAAAATATTATTAAAACACGAAACTTAAGCCCGTTTAGATACAAGAAAGTACTTATATAAATAAAACAAGTGTCTCTTGAACCATCATAGTTTCAGATCAAGTTTAAAAGCTTTAAGAGAGCACTTAAATATTTGACGAGGTCTCGATTACAGACTTTAGATAAAACTTCAAAAAACGTGAAACTGAACTGATGCTATCTAGTTTTCTATCACGTGCTACTTGAAATTTTACTGAAGTTTACATCAAACGGGAAGACGACTAAAGCAGCAGGAATGTGGGAAAGTGGATGAACAGTGTTAGGCCCGATTTCCACCAAAGCGAAGAGCAGGGTCGAGGGGATATATTGTGCTTATATCGGTAATGGTTTGGTACAATAAGGAACCATTTGACAGTTAATCGATGGACACCATGATATCCACTGACATTTAAAAAGATATGCAATAAATAGCCCTACAGGTCTTTCGCCCTTCTTGTGATTGGTCGAATTTCGCACATCTCCGATCCGTTCTGCTCGTCTCCGCTTTTGTAGAAACCGGGCCTTAATCGTAACTGCTTTGTCTTATTTTGTAGGTTGTACTGGTGAGTCCAGGCACGTTACTGTATGTACTTCATTCTCCCTTTTTCGTGTGGTTAGTACCTTTTTTTTTTGGGAAATCATCAAATGACTCCTCCCGCTCTGGGCAGAGCGGTAGGGAGTGTCAGACTTCTACTGACTAAAAACCACCCATGTTCCTTGTTAGCCTTTGTGCCGAGGCCGCGGTATCTCTTTCGAACAACCCGCAGCCCCGACGGTACCCGCAGACCCGACGGGGTGTGTTTAGTACCTATCCTACTGTTAGAGTTTTCATGTCGCCCATGAGGTACCTTTTACATGCCGTCGAGATATATCTTTCAGGCATGCTGGCTTGGTTTCCGCACGGTGGTTTCCTTCACCAAAGCTACCGAAGTACTTTACATGGAGCGTCTGCCTGTCTGACCTTTACGGTTGTAAAGGTTAGACAGACAGTTAGTACTTGGTAATGTGATAAGGTACCATTTACATGCCGTCGAGATATATTTTTCAGGCATGATGATTTGGTTTCCGCACGGTGTGTTTCCTTTACCGAAGCTACCGAAGTACTTTACATGGAGCGTCTGCCTATCTGACCTTTACAACCCAGTTAGTACTTGGTAATATGATACCCGTTGGTAAGACTAGTGGAAACAGAAGAAATCTACAAATGAGACCCGGGACCAACTGACCAACTGGTGTGAAGCAACACCTGCACACGTTTTTGTACATTTTTTTTTCTAAGATAAATTATTCTATTTTTTTCTGTCGTCCTTACCGAGGCAATATTATAAATGCGAAAGTAACTTTGCCTGCATAGTAGGTACTTACAGACACCGAAGGAGGTAGCGGAACGTGAGAGGGAAAGAACCTCTCGTCCCAGCCGCCGCGGGAGGCGCTCCGGGCGCCGGGGGCCACGTGATGGCTTCCGGCCACCCCGTAGACGCGGGCCTGTGGACGGTGAGTGATGGGCTAGCTCGCCGTCCGTCCGTCTTATGATGATGACAGGCCGTGTCGACGGCGCGTTCGTGTTCCGTGTTCCACGCGCAAAGAGATGTCAGCAACACGGAAGGGGCCCCTTTCGTGTTGCAAGGGCAGACGCCCGTCGGGGCTGCGGGTTGTTCGCAAGAGATACCGCGGCCTCGACATGAAGGGCTAAGAAGGAACATGGGTGGTTTTTAGTCAGTAGAAGTCCAACACTCCCTTTCGCTCTGCCCAAGAGCGGGAGGGGTTACTTGATGATTTTCCACTCGCCCAAAAAAAAAAAGGTACTGCACGAATTTTGATGAAAACACACAGGTTGGCTAAATAAAACCATTAATCTGTGTCTCGAAAATAACACTTCACCTAATCTCACCACCATTAAGCAAGCAGTAAAAGGTCACCGATCAGATCTGAACTTTGCATGTTTTCATATACAGTCAACGCCCTTCATGAGCATCAAAACAACTTCTTTGTAAACTAGACAACCTGGGGCACCTACGTAAATAAAGTTTCTTGACACAAGGTCGTTCCTATAAGATTTGCATCATAAACAATCACTCGTACTCATAAATACACATTTTTTCGTGACTGTGATAAACTCATTAGCTACTAAAATGTTTCTAAAATCATAATTTTCTCTGTCAAATAAATAGTTGGAAGGTTAATAAAAAAATTTTGTTTAAATTTTCAGTTGGACCCAGCAATAGAATAATGATTATAGTCGATCGAAATAGGAATTTTCCAAAGAAAATCCTAATTGTGGACTGATGTGCTGACAATTCGACTGATCTCAAGATATAAGAAAAAAAAACGTATTGTGCACCACAACAAACCACGGAAGGGTAGGAAGCCGACATGAATCCCAAGATAGGTATCCAAAATTACGCCAGATCAATTCTATCGAACAATTCTGTATTGTGTAGGGATACGAGTAGGTACTAAAAGTATCTGAGTTTCAGAACACGTAAAATTGTTCTAAGAAACGGTCAATTAAATTATCTCGAACAATTGATTCATTGCCGCGCCTGGTTCGATTCCAAATTCAAATTAGGAAGACCCGTTGTAATGTTGCCATAGTTAAATATTCAAATATGCTAATTCATAATCAGATTTGTATGTAATTAATGGCGGTTGGCGCAGTGGCTAAGCGATTGGACTGCTGCGCTGCGTGTCGCGGGTTCGATCCCCGCACGGAACAAATATTTGTATATGTATATGTGTATGTGACTTTATATGTTTGTAAACGCACTCACGCACGATACAGGAGAATTTCCTAGTGTGGGGCAACGTTAAAAAAAAAAATAGCCATTCTGCTATGGGAATTTCCCCGGATTCTACATTGTATTACAATAATATTATACCTAGTGTTACTATAAGGTAGATTTTTTAATTAGGCATACGACAAAGTTCTATGAACCATATGATAGAAATATTTACCTACCTATTTAACGATCATATTAGCGTCGTAATTGTTACAGTTCACTGGTTGCTTTAACTTAAAGTATTTTTTATAGGAAAACAAAAACAACGAAAACCTGAGAGGCATTTTAAAAGCAATTTAAATCCCGATTATCGTTCTTTTGTGTAGGTAGGTAAATTTTGGTTCTTCGGAAAAACGTTTTCATCATAATATGACTGTAGATTTTAAAATTGTTTATTGTGCTGGAGTTATAACCAACACAATACAATAATAATTAAGTAGGATAATCAATAACAATCTTACTTCTAAGGAACAAATCCTAAAATTATCAAAAAAAATTAGTGAACGCTCACTCACCCTCTTCTCTGACAACCTCCTTCCCGCCGGTATTTTCCACATCGGCCATGACGAAAACAAACTTTCACACAAAAACCAGAGCAACTTTTAAAATAAACTTGTCACCCTCAATATATTGCCGTTTGTCCTTCCCTCACATCACTTCACACGTCAATTTACACATCAAAAGGAGTTTCTAACACACTTTAGGATGAACAAAACTAATTCCTATATAAATTAATCAAAGTATTAAAAAAAACTCGCGCTGATAACTTTCCCGCCAATACACGATTTTTTTAGTCTTGGCACACACGTCCAAATGCCACAAGAGATGATCACAAACTGTTCTATTTCGGTTGATGGAACAAATTGAAAGATTTATATGCAAGAGTAATTTGTGGCAAATATATATTTTCATGCTTAAATTAAGTGTTATTATTTGTGGGACCGTTAGTTTTTTTCATTTGGTCTGTCTGAAGTAAATATTATAAAAGCTGTAAGGTCGAATTTTCCGAAGCCAGAAGTGATAATTATGAAACCTCGTACAAGGCAATTTATAAGTTCCCGTCGGTGCTGCGGGTGTTCGCAAGAGATACCGCGGCCTCAACATGAAGGGCTAAGAAGGAACATGGGTTGTTTTTAGTCAGTAGAAGTCTGACACTCCCTTTCGCTCTGCCCAAGAGCGGGACCCCGGTCATTTGATGATTTTCCACCCACCATAAAAAAAAAAGGTAATTTATAAGTTTGAGTAGGAAAAACTGGCCAAGTGCGAGTTGGACTCGCACATGAAGGGTTCCGTATCAAAACGAAAAAAATCACGTTTGTTGAGGGACCGTGATATGGCCGATCCTGGTATGGGAAGAAATCGCCTCGACGTTTATTACGTCGAATCCCCACCTGCATTATAAAAGGACTATGTGCGCTCACCGAATGACGTCAGAGATGAACGGCAGCACAATGCTCACGAGCTGCAGAGCACAACTGCATAGCAGTACTCATGGGAGGCCTCTGTATAATCGCCCGTGAGATGTGCCTTATCAGGCGTTGTAAAGAGGCTCCGGACAGGTCTCTTAAGAGGAAAAGGAGCTCTCGTGTGCTGATTGTGAATTCGTGACCACCGGGCTTTTAGTGCGGTAAAATTACCACACTCCCTGGTCTTCTGCTCAAAGGCCGGTCGCCTTTTGAAGGTTTCCCCTCGACAACAAAAAAAAGATATGTTAGAAAGATAAGGAAACCGTACTTACATAAAAATATTTTGGGATTTTTTTTCGGTTTGTAAATATTACTTTTAAAAAACTGTTGTCAACTGAATAATTATCATGTAACTGCTAAGTTCTGTTTAACTATGGAGTTATTTTAGAGTTTCAGATATTTCTAACATCAAACGTGAAAATAGATAATTTATCACCATGGCCGCATGGGTAAGTAGTGTCTGTTGTTAGTTTTAGGTGGATGGGTATATGCGATCGAGTTTATTTGGAATAGAAGAATTTTTTTTTTTGCTCAACTTTATTTTTTAGGGTACTATCAATATTGGTTGAATACGGAATATTATAGACTCGAATCTATAGTGTCACTATTATTTTCATAGCAAATTTTGCATCAAAGTATCCAGTGTGGCGGTAGTGGTTGCCAGATTTATAAAATAACTAGCTGCTGCTCGCGGATTTATCCGCGTGGATGTCGGTTTTCACTACCAAAAGTAATCCTTTCACCCCCCACCCTTTCAACCCGTAAAAAAGTAGCCATGTCCTTTTTCAGGCTCTAGACTTCAATGACATTTGGCGATTTCATTGAAATCGGTTCAACAGTTTTGTCGTGAAGGCGCGACAGACAGAGTTACCAGAGTTACTTTCGCATTTTTATATGTAACGGCGGGTAAACCACTTGAGGAACGCTGGTCCTAAATATCAATAGCCTCCGCCATATTGTCTTCGCCTTAGATTTCTCTTCGTGGCAGATGGGTAAATAGGTACCTAGTTGAAATCACACACAATACTTGACTCAAACACCAAACGTTTATTTACAATACCTAGTCCATTTACAGCCACTTATAAACTTTTCAGAGGTTGAGACCCATTCAACATAAATCGTTGTTATTAAGGAGAAGAATGGGTTGAAGAAACTCCTTTTAAATCATGTTACAATTCTTGTTTGCACTAATTAATATTAATCACATCAAAAACCACTATCATTTATTAGACATAGTATTGCAATTATTTGCTAAACGCGAGATAATGTGCGACCATCTTTCGCCACACGCGTGTCTAGTCTGTTTAGCCGCTAGACTCTAGCGGATGCGGTATTGTGATTAATTACTTAATCACTTAAAACTAATAAACAATACTAAAATACTTCACAATTGATTCTAATAATTATTTAACAATAAAACAATACCAATATTAATGCGAATGCGTTATTAAGTTAAGTCTAATTAATTGATTCATTACTTTTTACAACAGAATGTTACCTAACCATTTCCGGCTAATTAAAGGATTTAATACAGATAACGAGATTTCTAGTAATAAATTGCTCTACAAACTTTTTAGTTTATAATTACATACAGAAACTGATTTAGTCGTAGTTTCAGATTATAAATTGAGTTATTGACCATTAAAATCGTATTCGCCGCCATCTTCACAACAGTGTGCAATGACGTCTCATAAACAGCCTAATTTCAAGTGAACAATCATTAAAATCCCAATATTCATAAAATATGAGCTTAACTTAATTTTAACTATAGTTCTAATTAAAGACCTCTGTTTATTAAATCACTATTCGAGCAGTCGAGTATTCAATTAAAAACCATCTAATAGATAGGTAATATGGTAGTTAACAGAAAAGCCAATAGAGCCTTCTATCGATCTATATCATCATTTGCAATAATTGTATAGCGGTCTCCAGAGATCGCAGAATCATCAATACTACATGGTTATTAAATATATTAACTAATGATCTTCGGAGGACATTCTCGCGGCGACATATGTATATATAGTAAGGATAGCTGTGAATGTTCAGTACCATGTTGCCACCAATAGTTTCTGTAGCACTGTTCAACAACGTTGTTTTTGCAATATAACGTGGTACAGTGCAATACGAACATCTTTTGCTCAGACAAGTACTATTTGTATACGAATGGTCTACAGGGATTTCACTCGTTTTGTTGACGCCACGAAG
Source organism: Diarsia brunnea (assembly GCA_949774965.1). NCBI lineage: Eukaryota > Metazoa > Arthropoda > Insecta > Lepidoptera > Noctuidae > Diarsia > Diarsia brunnea. The sequence goes on from OX459009.1 coordinate 2,299,159, forward strand.
AAGCTCTGATAGTATAAATCCTTCAGTGAGTTGTAGGTACCCATTTCTAGTGGTTGTGAAATATTTAATGACTCGACGTGTTCGTTTCTCTTCCTTATTCTTGGAGAGATGTGTTTCCTCGTAAATATTGTAGTTTAACGAGAGCAAGCGAGTTTGAATAAATAATAATATTTGCACGGTTGCACGGTACACCTATTTGTATGCTGCATAGAAAACAGTTGTTCCGTATGGTGTCGGACGTAAAAAATAGCACCATCCCATATCATCCCGTGGGTGTCGTAAGAGGCGAATAAGGGACAAATTACCAGAGAATGGGCAGCAGCGTTCTCTGTGCCTTCGTAACAACCATAATAATTGGGCATAATTATTTTTAGGTCGTTCATAAATTCCAAACATCACTCCAACATGTCATATAAAGTTTCGAATATTTTTTATAAGTCTACTGGATCTATTTTGGAGCCACATCGGCTTTTCCTGGACTCGCACAAAACTGATATATAACCCATAAAAAGGTTTTGAAATTGAAGTTAGTTTAAATGGAACGCATCAAAACAGTTTTTGTGGCTGGCAACATTAAAGTTATGAATGTCATTGTCATTTCTCACCTGTTATTGGTTCTGTCATTCTAATGTCAAAGCATTGTCGTCACGCGAGTGAGCGCAATGTTTTTGTAATTTATATTTGATTATACTGTTAAGAATATTGTAGTTTACTAAAATCGGTATTTTTATTTTAGTGATAAGTGTTAGTGAGTTCGTCCCATCATCACAATGTCGGAAGAGGACGAAAACTTGCATCGTTTGGAGGGATCTTCCGGAGATGCTCCCGGCGGTCTTATTCTTAAAAAGAAGGAAACTCCAGGGGAGTTTCAGTTTGCCAAACCTTCGTTACTTGGTCTTGACAAGCTGGCTGCAGCCAAACGTAAGCAGAACCGTCTGATTTCGTTTCAAGACGAGAGTAACGAAGATGATGCTGACGATAGTAAATCTGATGCCAGCACTTCGAAAGAACGTAAATACAGGAAGCATAATGAAGAAACACCTACTTACACCGGTGGTATATCAGAACAAGCTCGGGAACGGATGTTGGAGAGATTACAAAAGTAAGAAAGTTTGTTTTAACTTAGTTTTATTATTGTTTTCTTTGTTTACAATTAACAGTTTTCTAAATGCAGCCTTTTAATCCATTTTGGTTGCATACATTTTAAAACAAACTCCCTGTACCAGAAATATAAAGTCAGGTAAATACTGGACTCAAAACAAATATAGTTTCTCTGTCTGCTGTAGATCCTCAATTACAGATTATATAGTATCCTCATATTCTGTAATAGTTAACTTAATCTAAAGTAAAAGTATTTTCAAATATCTTCAGGCACCCTGTTTTTACGTTCAATAAGAAAACATTTCCCATGTCTTTATAATAATTTAACTAAAGTTTTTAAACCTCTGAATTGTATCTTTATTCTAAATACTGGGTGTTAGTAGCTGAACAAATGGTCATTGTGTAGCAGATATCTGAGTGCAGTTTAATAATTTAATTCTAGTTTAGCCTATAATGTTCCCGCTGCAGGGACTCAGGCCTCCTCTCTAGGAGAGGGATGGGCTATAATCGACCCATGTCACAATATGGTGCAACTATCGCTATAATCAGATAAATTATGTCTTATAAACTATTGGGGAGTATAAAATCATCATAAACTACTTATTGCAGGAAAGAAAAAGACGCAAAAGAAAAAGGTGTACACTACTCTACACAAGAAGAAAAGAAATCAAGGTCAAAGGATGAGGAGGACGACCGCTATTATCGATACCGATACGACAGGAGACCAGACCGTGACCGTAGAAGAGATGACCGCAGGGATGACTTAAGGAGATTCAGAGAAAAAGAAAGGGATAGAAGACAAGGCGGGAAGGACTCGGAGAGGAGAGATAGGGACAGCGAGAGGAGGGGTGGGGAAAGCTCCAGACGGAGTTACTATGAGCCGAGATTTAAGGATGAGCCTAGGACACCCAGGTATGTATTTGATATAATTTGGTTGTGTAGAAAGTTCACTTAAGGTGAATCGACAAGGTAGCCCATAAAACTCTAATCTTACGTTTTTTGCAATTTGCAGGACAGTGTCAGGTTTCATGTTGATATTCGTCACATAATGCGTATGTATTTATAGAGAGATAATCCCTTTTTTATTTAGGGTGGGATCATCAAATGACTCCACCCGCTCTGAGCAGAGGGGTAGGGAGTGTCAGACTTCTCCTGACTAAAAACCACCCATGTTCCTTCTTAGCCCTTTGTGCCCACGCAGCGGTATCTATTTCGAACAACCCGCAGCCCCAACGGGATGAATATAATTCTCATGAGGAGATTTAATTCCATTAAGTGACTATTTGATGAAAAAGGCATTCAAAATCAAAATATTTATTTCAAGTAAGCCAGTTACAGGCACTATTTTGAATAGTCGAACAAATACTAAATAAACTAATCAACTAAGCTACAGTCCCACTCACAAGGCATAATAACTGTGAGTGTACTGTAGTTGCCCATTCCAAAGCGTTGGTCTCATGAGAAGAAAGGGCATTCAAGGAAGTAATTTGAATGAGTGGGTTGTAATGGTGATTTCTAATCATTATTACTCTGTAAAGTCATATTAACTTGTTACAGTCGCGAATCAGTAGTTTGTGTTTAAGTTTACTTACAAGTGCAACACAAATAATTCTTGAGACAAATTGCTAGCTCAAATCTTAGGTTTTGAAGTAAACAGGGTCTTCTTCTCGAATCAATAGCTGAGATTTTGTCTGACCAGTATGTAGGTAGCAACCTGGAGAGCACTGTTGTTTGCCTCATTCAAATCCTGGGGTGGGAAATATGTTATGAAATTCCTTAAAAGAAGATGGCTAAGTCTGCAAAGAAATATTTTTTTATTATTCCTTTTTTTTATTTATCTCTTAACATTTTGCAGCATGAAAGTCCTAAAGCCAACTGATAAGACAGCGTGGGATGATGACGATGATGACCCCAAGGCTCCAATTCGCAAGTCCAGCTGGGACTTCCCGACACCACTGACTCGGGACGGAGGTGGTGACCGGTCTCAGAGAAGCGACAGAAGTGGGAAACCATTGAAGGATTATAAGGGTCGTCCATATGAGAATACTCCTAGAGCTTCACCTCATAAGTAAGTGTTGTTTGTTTATATTCATCATTTAGGCAGATACCTTTTGCAAACTATAGCACAACGGATTGGCTTCCAGTCTAACCAGATGCAGCTGAATACCAGTATTTTTCAAGAAGCGACTGCCGTGACTGTTGGTTGAGTGATCGCAAGCGCGACAAGTTAGAATGAGGTCCTAGGCTCGATACCTGGGTCAGGCAAAGTATTATTAAGTTTTTCTATCAGAAATTTTAGCAGCCAAGCCACGGATCATCATTCAAAAGTACCTGTAATGGTTTAATTGAAATAAATGCTTTGACTTTGACGGATTCGGAATTTGTGCCCGGATGACGGGAATCAGCTAACAAGTCCAGGTGTGTGCGACCCACTCAGCAGCGCGTACAGGCTCGCCTCCTATTACATGGGACTTCAACATGACTGGTGAAATGTGGCGTTGGTGTACTAATGGATATACTAGCTCTGCTGCCTAATCCTTTTGGGATTACAGGTGTTATGCTATGTTTATGTTAATATATTTAACAATATATTATAGTATGGAGTGGTTGTTCTCTGAATCCTGTTCAAAGTAACAGTTGTTACCAAAATAAATCGCTATTTGCAGATTCGCCAGTTCAAGGCGAGCAGTAGACATTGACGATACAGATTGGGAGGAAGCTGAAAAGAAACTGGACCGAGCTTGGTATAACATGGGTGAAGGTAAATAATATCATTTAATAAACAACTGCTTTCATTGCAACGTTTGAAATCGGATTATGCTGTAAATTTTGGCTTATACAATACTGATGCACCACAACATTGCAAACTGCCTCTTTAGCGGCAGTCGGCTCAATAAAAAAAGGGCTAAGAAGGAACATGGTAGTCAGTAGAAGTCTGACACTCCCTTCCGCTCCGCCCAGAGCGGGAGCAGTCATTTGATGATTTCCCACACTCCAAAAAAAAAATGGTACAAACAATTTTGTAGTTTATTTCTCTAAACATTAAGACTATATTTTTCCTTTGATTTACACTGAACCAGAGAGCTAATTCCTTTATTCTCCTTCCCAGATCTAGTTCTGCTGTGTATTAAACTCCACCATAACTTTGATTCTCAGGGGAAGCCGACGAATCAGATCCCTTCGCCGGCACATCATCAGACTACGTCGCTCGCAAAGAGGAACAGATAGAAAAGCGACGCAATCGTAAAGTGTCGGCTCAACGGCAGCAGATAGACAAGGACAACGAACTGTGGGAGCGAAACAGAATGCTGACCAGCGGTGTGGTCCACGCTATTAATGTTAACAATGATTTGGATGAGGTGAATATGCATTTTTTTTGTTTATATGTTAAGTATTTAGAGTACTTACAGCTTACAGATAATAAAAACAGACAAAAAAGGAAACCATAGTCAACAGAAAGCCAATTACAAATCCTCACTCATGAACTTGCCTTATAATAAAATTATTTATGGTGTTGGTACATAATAAAAAACGCCTTGTTTAAAGTAAATACAATATAACTATTATTGTTAGTGACTAGTAACCTATGTCCAGCTGTGGAAATTTTTCGGCTGAAATGGTACAGACAAAAATGTATTATGTGTCTGTTATTACTAGACTGTGATCGAATTAGAAATGAGGACATCCGCATGAGAACCAAGGTTACCGACATAGCCCGAAGAATTGCAGGGCAGGGCACATTGCTCGCAGAACGGATGGCCGATGTGGCCGGAAAGTTCTGGAAGACGTTGCGTTGTGCGGCCTGCCACTAGGTGGAGCGTGCACCTGGTGGAGGTTGCGGGGATCCGCTGGATGCGAGATGCACGGGACCGGTCAATGTGGCGACACTTAGGGGAGGCCTATGTCCAGCAGTGGACGTCTTTCGGCTGAAATGATATTACTAGACATCGCATAATATGCACACGTGGGGTCCTGGGTTCAATACCCAGGTCAGGTAAATACTGCTGTTGGGTTTTTATTAGTATTTTTTTTATTAGTAGCCCAAAGTTTGGAAGTTGGCCGTATGATACCCACGTGCCTCAGAAAGCACGTGTTGCCGCCGGTTAAGGAGTGATAGAGAAAGGAATAGAGAGTGGACCTGTGCTTGCGCACCACTTGTGAACTATAGTATCTCTCGCGATGCGAACATGCGAACTAATTGGCTATTCCTACATCGCGTTATCAACTTTATCCGCGACATTAGCCTATATAGAAAATCCCGACTTACATATATCGGGTAGTTAGCCCACCAGACACAACACCCGTCTGGTCGGAAGATCCTCCCTTTTCTATGGGGGATGAGGAACTTTACACCCTGTTCCTCATACCCCCCAAAGATTTATACATAGTTTTGGGACAACAATAAAAACGTGTTACTGAATACATAAACGGAAACATTGCAAAATAATGAATCTACACTAATATTATAAAGGGGAAATATTTGTTTGTTTGTTTGTAACGAATAGGCTCCGAAACTACTGGACCGATTTCAAAAATTCTTTCACCGTTGGGAAGCTACACTATCCCCGAGTGACATAGGCTACTTTTTATCCCTGTATTCCCACGGGAACGGGAACTACGCGGGTGAAACCGCGTGACGTCCGCTAGTACTTAAGGTATTAGTCCAACATTTTCTAGTTCGAATATTACAAAAAATATGTTATCAACACATCGAGAATGAAATGGAGACAATGTTTAGTATAATGTTTAAAAAATAAAAAAATGCACAAATTATGGAATTTGGCAGGTGCAGCGACGGTATATTATACGCAGTGTGAAACCACTTTATTTCTGCTTTGATCGACTGTAATGTTATTCTAATTTGAACTCTATTTTCAGGAAAACGTGGACCGCGTACACTTGCTGGTCCACAACATAGTGCCTCCATTCCTTGACGGCAGGATAGTGTTCACCAAGCAACCCGAACCTGTTATACCGGTAAGTGCGAATATTTGCTTCTGGTGAAGAAGAAATCCAATCATTATACTTATAAACTTGTATTCTTTTTCTTCTTCATCGTGTTGTTATTTGCCCAGCCCGGAGTCAGAGTTTTTATGCCGTCCAAGGGCCTCTGACTTGGCTTTACATGCCGTCGAGAAATATCTCTCAGGCAGGCCACCGTAGACGCAAGCCTGTGGACGGTGAGTGACGAGCTAGCTCGCCGTCCGTCCGTCTTATGACGACAACAGGCCGTGTTGACGGCGCGTTCGTGTTCCACGCGCGCCTCAAAGAGGCAAGGGCCGACGCCCGTCGGGGCTGCGGGTTGTTCGCAAGAGATACCGCGGCCTCGACATGAAGGGCTAAGAAGGAACATGGGTGGTTTTTAGTCAGTAGAAGTTTGACACTCCCATTCGCTCTGCCCAAGAGCGGGAGGGGTTATTTGATGATTTTCCAACCGCTAAAAAAAAGGCCTAATCCCTCTTTCCATTTATCGCTATTGTAAACCAATCCTTCGATAAAGAGTCCACCACATCCCGCCATCTCTTTCTGGGCCTGCCGCGTTGTCGTTTCCTGCTATTTGGTATACACTGAGTGGTTATTTTGGCCCATTGCTTGATCCACCGAGAATGTCTGGAAGAGCTACTGGCCTATGAAACATTTGATAAAGGGATCTCTCCCTCTTTTTTTTTTTAAACGAAGCTCATTCTCCCTACCCTCGCCTATGGATTCCGCACTTGAGGCGCAACGAGCTTTATAAGCAGAGGCGTATTTTGAAATTTGGCGCCTCGGGCCAATAAGTTTCGCCGCCCCAAAAGTCATGGAAAACACGAATTAAAAAAAAAAATTAATTGTTTTACGATAACGTCTACATTTTTTTTAAATACAATTTAAAGAACGTCATGGTCGATTGCCAATAGCTAAAAGTGGTATAGATTTGCCGTTCCTAAAATCACAAGGAGCGTGCTCAAACAATTTTTGCACATCGGATAAATTACATTTACAGTGGAGCGTCGATTATCCGTACGTCGATGAACCGAACGACCGCTTATTCGAACTACTATGCCCACCCGAACCGCGCGTGCCTCTGTCCCGCCATCCGCGCGACAGTGCTCCGTGCTCGCGCACTTGTCGCGTTTTGTTAATAATAATTGTACTCTAGCCGCTACTCGATAAACTACAATCGATGATATTATAATACTAAAAACTTATACAAGAGAAGGAAACCTTGATATGAATTTCTCCTTACAGGTAAAAGATCCCACTTCTGATATGGCGATGAACGCACGCAAAGGCTCCGCTCTGGTCAAGGCGTTCCGAGAGCAGAAGGAAAGAAGGAAGGCTCAGAAGAAACACTGGAAGTTGGAGGGAACTAAAATTGGTATGAAAATTTGAGCAGAAGATGATGTCATTGAAAAATAAACCTTATAGTAATGGGTTTTAGGTTTAAATTTGTTTAAACTTTGATTTACACATATGAGTCCTTGCGCACTCAAGAGTGGCCAAGAAGTTTTTTCTCGCAATTTTATTAACCTTTAATATGGCTGATAATAAAGTTTATTTTTCAGCGTCGTGTCAAGGAATTATCTGATCTGAGTGAAATATAAAGATTCTTGATTTTTATGTATAAGTAAGCTAGCTAAGTAGGAAAGTCACAAATCGAATAAAAATGTGGCTGATAAAATTGCTTCGTTAGTCGAGTGCTCGCAAGCGCGACTTCTTAGCATTAGGTCTTGGGTTCGATTCCCGGGTTGGACAAAGTGTTATTGGGTTTTTCGATCAGTATTTTTTCAGTAGCAGTTATGGAGTCTAGATTTGTGCCCGGTTGATGGCAATAGGCTCGCCGCCTATTATATGGTACTTTAACATAACTGGCAAAATGTGTGTATACAATTGGGGATGCCTCTGCCCATCCCTGAGTTAGTTAATGTAATGTGCATTAAGCGCTACCGCTGATGTTAACAGACCAAATCCCAAGTCTATTATAATAATTATAAATTAACTGAATAATCTCTTGTTCATTCTAATTCCAGGTAACATTATGGGCATCCAAAAGACAGAAGAGGAAATGGAAGACGGTCCAACTAAGGATGCTTACAAGTACGCTGAGCATATGGATAACCGTAAGTAAACCGCGTTCGCAATAGGAATGTTTCCTGACTAAAAAAAATATGATTCTGTTTAATCCGTCTGTTTGATTATCGAAAAATATTGGATACGTGTTTTTTGTTTTATCAAAATTAATAAAAATTGACGAAAATAAAACGTGTCAAAGATCATGAGTCGCTTGTTACGTCAGTTTGTGGGTAAAAAATATACCAAACTGTGACGTCACACGAGTTCTCGAAGCACTGTATCGTCTTCATGTTTTGTTTACGTGAATAAAGAAAAAAATGTGTCCAATATTTTTTTACTAGACGCACTAATTAGGATTTTTTTTGTCAACTACCCTATTAATTAAGGTTCCAGTTTTGCGGGTTATCGGGCTGCGGGTTGTTCGAAAGAGATACCGCGGCCCCGGAACACAAAGGGCTAAAAAGGAACATACGTGGTTTTTAGTTAGTAGAAGTCTGACATTCCCTTCCGCTCCGCCCAGAGCGGGATGGGATAATGTTTTATTCTCTGGAACTTGAACCAGCTCACGGACTGACTTCGTGCATGGATTTGAATAAATCTCTAAGGTTCTATTAAAAAAACCGACTTCAAAATAACAAAAAAGTTTAAAAACACAAAAACGAAAAACACAAAAAAGTGAAAAATAAACTTCTCAAGAAAAAGTAGCTTCTGAAGTCGGTGACATTTGGTTTGTTTGATTTCGTTTTTTTTTGCCACCGACTTCAGAAGCTGCTTTGCGATAACAAACATAAAAAGAAACATACAGACGAATTGAGAACCTCCTCCTTTTTGGAAGTCGGTTAAAAATAGATGAGAATAACTCAGCTTTCAGTACGTCTAACCAAATACATGCAAGCAAACAAAAAACTGATTACAGTATTTTTTTTTACCGTAAATGTTGGGTAACCAACATTTTTAGTGTATTTTCGTAAGCTGGTTTTTTTCTTTAATGTGTTTTGCTTATTATTTTTTTTACAATTGTCCTTATTTTAGTGGTCTGAATGATTACTAAAAGTTTGTCCATCTATTTTAATGTGACCTTATATCTCGTGTCACGCTGTTTGTGGTCGCACTTCTCCGAAACGGTTCGACCGATTTTTACGATTTTTAATTGTATTTTTGGATCATTCCCACTAGTTCTACTGGTAGGTATGAAAAGTCGTAAAGTATTTTTCACTCTGCTACCGCTACCCGTAAGTATTGTAGGGTAAATAGATAGAAAAAGGTGCAATTCTACCCATAAAATTTCCCTTACCTCCTCCACAGAGCCTCAGGAAGTGGAATCGAAATCGGACTTCGTGAAGAAGTTGACGATATCGGAGCAGAGAAGGTACCTACCGGTGTTCGCAGTCAGAGAGGAACTGCTCCAAGTCATCAGGGAAAACAGCGTTGTTATCATAGTTGGTAAGTTCTTGTATAATATGTTCACTAACTATAAGATGCAGTTTTCTATCCTCGTTAAAATTCGGGAGATTTTGATAAAAGGCATAAATAATCAATTTAAATTAGAGAGCGTTCAAGTTTTAAGTAACGTATTTGGAGAGAGGGGGAGGGGTCTTGTAAAACGTTACAATGCGTAACAGGGGCGGGTTTGAACTACGCGTTACGTAACATTGTTTTTTTAACCTACTTCCAAAAAGGAGGTAGGTTCTCTTTTTTGTGGCGGAGATGAGAATGTTAAGATGGATGTGCGGAAAAAGTGGTGGATATAAATATTGATGGATGAAGAGGGAGAGGAAGGCCAACGAAAAGATGAATGGATTGTGTGAGGAATGATATGAATGAGAAAGGAGTAAATGCCACCTTGACGTGTTCTTGGGAAGAATGGAAGAAAACGTATTGCGACGACCCCAAATAGAATGGGATAAGGGCAGAAAGAAGAAGAAGATGATAATGTATTACTTGTATCCCAGGTGAGACCGGCAGCGGTAAGACAACGCAGCTGACCCAGTATCTCCACGAGGAGGGCTTCAGTCGGCTTGGCATGATCGGGTGCACGCAGCCGCGACGTGTGGCGGCCATGTCCGTCGCCAAGAGAGTCTCCGATGAAATGCATACCAAACTAGGTGAGTCAAATTATACTTGGACTCAATAGGGATTTTTCCTAACTGAAAATAATTGATTCTGTTTAGTCCGTTTGTTAGATTATCGAAAAATATTGGATAAGGACGTGTTTTTTGTTTTATCAAATTAATAAAAAATAATGAAGATTAAACGCGTCATAAATCAAGAGCGGGTGCTTGAGACCTCAATTTCCGATAAAAAGTACTGCAATGTGACGTCACATGAGTTTTCGAAGCACGTATCGTCTTAATATTTTAGTTACGTTAGAAAAGAAAAAATACGTGTCCAATATTTTTTGGAAATCTATCTGACGGACTAATTAGATTTTATTGTAATATGAAATTCACGAAGGACAAGACAGAAGTGTACCTAATAGTATACCCACATTTCGCCAGTTATGATTAAGTCCCATGTAATAGGGCGAGCCTATTGCCATCAACCTGACACAAATCCAAACTCTGTGGCTGCTACTGAGATATAACTGATAAAATAACCCAATAACAATTTGCCCGAGCTGAGAATCGAACCCATTACCTCATGCTCAGCAAGTCAGCAGTCGACCAACCAACTCAACTTCTTTCCAACTCAAGCATATAAATTGGCTACTAGACCATCGAGGCAGTCTTTCAGACCTTTTAAATTTGCGGCACGGTTGGCGCAATGGCGGAGCGATTCGACTGCTGCGCTGCGTGTCGCGGGTTCGATCCCAGCACGGAACAAAAAATAGTATGGCCTACAAATAGTTGTTTCAAGTCTGGGTGTTTTGTGTATGTGAGTTTAAATGATTGTAAAAGCACCCACGACCCAGGAAAAAATCCTAAAATAAATATTTCGATCAAAAATACAAACGGAATTCCCATCTCACCAGGTGACGAAGTAGGCTACGCTATCCGCTTCGAGGACTGTTCCTCCCCCAACACGGTGATCAAGTACATGACAGACGGTATCCTACTCCGCGAGGGTCTCCGGGAGCCAGACCTGGATAACTACTGCGCCATCATCATGGACGAGGCTCATGAACGCTCCCTGTCTACGGATATGCTGTTTGGACTGCTAAGAGAGGTAGGTGGATAGATTTATAAGACAAGGCCGAGATCTCCAAGGTGTTAAAGATGCCTTCACGACCAAGCATTCTGTATATCAAATTAAGTGACTCTGTGGTGACAGCGACATCTATCGCAACACATGCGAACTAATTTGGCAAATCCTACATCGCGCCATCAACTTTATCCGCGACATTAGCCTAGAGTAGAAAATCTCGACCTACATAATGTCGGGCAGTTACCAGACACAACACCCGACTGGTCCTAGGATCCTCCCTTTCTATGGGGGATGAGGAACTTTACACCCTGTTCCTCATACCCCCCAAAACTCTATGCAAAAAATATTTCCGGAAAACCGCCATTTTGTGACGAAAAATCACCATTTACGGAAGCACACAATATAACGCAGTTGTAGCAGACGCGATATCTTGGAAATGGTGACTCGTTAGAAAAAAAGTGTAAACAATTTTTTCTAGACAACATTGTCCGTTGCCCACACAGAAGCACTTCCCCAAGTGCATCTGCACTAAATCTATCTACTCATTACTATAAATAAATCTGATGCGGCGCGCTCTTAAAACACCTTTCTACATTTTTTAAATGCGCACAGCATGACGAATGACAAAGCATTCGATTACATATTTGACATTGTCATAATATGAAGACAAAGTCCACAGTTATCTATTTTAATCTCAATAAACATGGCGTGAATAATAGTCTTGGCATCACTTGATTCTTCGTATGACAACCGTTGCTCAGATGTTTTATTTTGGCATTCTGTTTTCGATAGTTCGTACGTTCAAAGGTAGATGGCGTTGTTCTAAATTTTTCATAGTTTGAAAATGACTGTTTTTTTATTATTGTTTTGAAAGCCAGAATTTCTGAATTAATCGATTAAGTAAAGGTTCATTTTTTTTTTTAAATTTTGGGTACTCTGAATAGGCTAGACACAAACTTCATTGCTCGGTTTCAGTATAGATGTCGCTATTTTACATTCTGATCTTCATCGTATTTTTGTTGCATAAAATATAATTTAGAGGGATGTAACGGTTATCAAGATTATTAACATGTGTACTTTTGCCCTGAACTTTTAGAGTAACAGTCATTTTGGTAACTCACAATTAATTTAAGACAATATAATAAAGGCCAAAGCGGACAACCGTAGTGATCAATGATTGTTTCTCCTCTAACTGAGCCTTTTGGTATTTACGCTGCACTGTTATAATAGCAGTCTTTAACTTATTTTTCATAGAAATTGGTATCTATGCTAAGGCTAACTTTATTTTTTATAAAATTAAGAGCTTAAAGCAGAAGAAATACCCCTACTCTGCTTCAATTTCTCTTTGAATGTTAAAAATGTATAAAATCACGTGTAACCACGTACACGTGAATTTTCGAAACCAACCAACTGATTTTAATGAAATTTTGTGAATGTGTGTGGTTGGTTCCAGCTTGAAAGATAGGTTGATAGTTTTCCACCTAAAAGGTGGCGCTGTTTTCGCATAAAAATCTATGTGTTATGTTTTCATTGCAACTGTGTGAATCTGTCTATCCATCTGGTTAAATTCATTAACATCCCGCTTTTTGTGCCTAGCTTGCCGTCTTGCCGCGTGACATGTAGAAGGACTATAGGGGTGTAGGATTTAAAAATAAACTCAACACAGTTATAAAGTAATCATTTATTCATAAAAATGCTTCATTATAAATAGAACGTTTAAACATACACGAGTACAACTCTCACAACAGTCGACATCTGTCTCAATAATTAACATTAAATTAATTAGCTCGCATAAACTATACAGTTTAAAAATACTTTCAACTGTCAAGCCCATCAGGGCTGACCAACGTAACAATACTTCTTTTGACTAATTCAATTCACATTGAGCGATTTTCGAACAAAATCGTGTTCCAAATTAGAAAATAAAACAGTCTTATTTAAATCAGAAAGAGTGATAGAAATACTCATAAGACTAGGGTTACCACTCTCGAAAGACATAAAGATTAAACATTAAATAGTTTAATATTACCATAATATAGTTATATTAATATACGAGCCGAGGGGCGTCTTTTTCTTTAATAACAGGAATGTTTTATCATAATTTTGTTACTATACATCCGAATTAAAGCTATAGAGGGCCACTTTCACAATTTTCCTCTTATACAATTTATGTATTTAGGCGGTACAAAACCAGATGTATTGAGAACTACATTCGCTATCTAATATGTTAATCTACTTTTTATAATATCTTTAAAGTATAACACGATCTAAATATGTGTAAGCCGCAACTTGAATTTGGTCCAATAGTATCAAAAGTGTGTGAAAGATGCCCCTAGAATTTATCATTATCCAAAGAGAGACAGTAATAGTAGTTGTCAAAGTAAATACTGGCAGGAAAGACAACAAACGAAAATAAAATATTATACTTAATGAAATTCATAAGAAGGAACGTAACATTCAAGACGTAAAACCCATTTTTACAAATAAAAAAAATATCCGATCTCTTCAGGGTTAAAATATTCCGAACCGAAAGTTTTTCTAATTCGGAAGCGTTGTTCCGAATTCAAACAATCCAATCCGGAATCTAAATATTCTTAATTTAAATCAGAAATGCAATTTCAAATTCAAATAAACCGATGTAACAATTCTTTCGATATTGGAACTCTTTCAATGGGGAAGGTCGGTCTACACTCGTTATAGGTAGAGGTCAAGTTATTTTGAAAATTTAAAATGACATGATGTTTGGAACTAGTGACGTCAGCGCCATTAGTTCCATAGCCACCTTCCCCATTTTAGAACAAGTTCCGTAATCAAATTGATACTTAGACGTTGTCGATTTTCTTAGGGTAGGTGGGCCAAAAGCAGGCGTAGCAGGGGTAATAACCAGCGGAGTGGGACCCGCTGGTCGGCGATACTCAGACGGACTTGGCCTTCTCTCTGGCGTAGCTCTGACTGACAAGCATTACACCCATATTCATGCCGACGTTTCCCCACTTGAACGACTCGCTTATCTGGAACAAATAGATTGGGAAATTAGTCTAAAGAAGTTTTTATGTCAGTAATTTTAGTATAGACGTCACCGCATATTAGTTTTTAGAAAAAAACTTTGAATTTCAATTGTAGAATACTGAACATATAGAAAAAAACAATTAAAGCGTTAATGGACTGTAAACACAATGGAACTGTTAGGGGACTTTTTGACTATCACAAGGACACAATTTGTTAAAATACTTTGTACATTTTATATCAACACTGCCGGGATTTTTTTCACGCTCTACCAGAAGCCAGTGAATTATTTTATTATATTACATGTCCGTTTCGTGGCTTACAAGTGATCCATAAAATTTTATCTCTCGTTTAAAGATAGGTGAGAAAGGTCAGTTTGTGACTATTACAACTAATTTGCAAACTATAGCGGTGTAAAAGACAAGTTTTACTACGGATACTGATATATGCAACGTGTTACACAATTTTAGAGGTGTGGCTTAGCTAATAAATATTCAGTGAGCATAAAGTAGGCTAATCTGCGTGGTCCTCACATGATCTGAGACAAGACAATGTTAAGACTCAGTTGGTTTCGGTGTTTTTCTCAGAGTAATCAGATATAAATTACCTGTAGTTAGTTAAAAAAAAGTGAAATTTAAAGTTTTTATACTCAGTTTCTTGGTACCTACTTATATATCTATGTATCTTTCATACGATGACGCTTCTAAATATGATGTCAATGATGTTCTTTGTATGGCGTTGCCTTTGCGCCTACTCATTATTTAAGGCCACATGTGCAGAGGCAATAATAATTGTAGCAATCATATTATTATTATGGCGGAATGTATAAGAATTTTAACTTCATAACCGATAGTTTACATAATACTTAATTTCTTTGTAAATATTATCACGATCGCAATATTATCATTTTTCTAATACTTAGCTATTTATGTAAATATGTTTCGTAATGATAAAAAAACTTCAATGCCATGTAATTGTACTTATAACAAAACGGTCCTACAGCCATAGTCTTGAGTAATTCCAATTATCCATTGACACGAACCGGTTAAAAGTGGTTTAAACCTGTTCAATTGTTTAACATTACGATACTAGAATGGCGTAGTTTAAAAGTGACCGTTAACCATTGATAACGCTTCTATATTTATGTTATCTGTGATTTATTTTGTTTGTGGTTGACCTTTTTTTTGTTTAACCTATATTAATTTTCCATTCACCTTTTTAAGAAGTTTATCTGTTTTGTGAACTTCAGCATGTTTTATTTGCCTTATCTAGACTAGCATTATTACGTTACGTTTTGATGTAGACATCTCGAATCTTCTTTTAATGGGTCTCCCCAAACGATTTCAAAAATGGTTTATCCTTTCAAAAACAACTATTACAGATTATTACGAAATCCAAAAACAATTCATGTGCTCCCGAGTTCACTGGCAGTCGTCCACTTTTCAACCTTATTATTTAGTGCATAAGGGTGAACAGACCGTGTAAACTCAGTAGTACACACAACGAACAAAAAGCTATGCAAAACCAAATTAAGTCGATCTCTCACTGTACGGGAAGTTCATATAAAGTGAGGTCAGGTTGTACTGGACATTGCTCAAAATGTACTAAGTCACGGGAAGCTAGTGGTACTGTAAATTGATATTTAATTTCCTTAGTCCATTTACCTTATATTTTTGTTTTGTATGAATAATCAGAGCAGTCTAGAGTATTTTCCTGAATACTGACGTACGTTAAATTTTATAACAATACTTAGGTAAAGTTATGTTTCATTGACTAATAGCAAAATAAACAATTCATTGAGTGCGTTTTGAAATCTGGTATTTCTGTGTTATTTCCTGTTCTGTGGATATTACAAACATCAACTGTTTGGAAAAGCCCAATGTTTATAGTAAGTAAAGAAATCATAAATTAAACTAATCAAGTATGTATTTATAAAAACATGAAACAAGAGTACTATGAGAAAATTGTTAATACAACCGACACAAAAACATGTCTGATGTTGCACAGATAAAAAAAGACATAAACCATAGACTATCTTCTTTGTGGCAAATATTCTCTACTCTGTCATAATTATAATACGAAAGAACACGATTAAATCGATATATTTATTTGGATATAAAAGTGAAGTGATCAAGTGATACATAGTGTCTTGGAAAATAAAATAAGATTTGACTTAAAGGTCCAAAAGAGTCCGACTATCCTCTTTGTATTCCTTAAAAACGAAGTCAATATCTATATCAGTTTTAGAAAGTTCAAATAACTTTTGCTTGATTTAGACGAAACTAGGACTAAAACATAATTAATTTAGATAATAATAAATTAAAAGACATATCAATGAATTATGACCGTAATATAACCAACGAATTTTTTAATAGTATTTACGTAGTTTATAATAGTAATAGTAAGGAAATCCGTCAATAAATAAATTTTATTTAAATGAATGCGGATTATTACTATTTATTACTGCAAGCAATAATAGTTCAATTATTATTACGTAAATAACGGCCATTTAAATAATGTTATGTAAGTTACTTTGAATAACTTAATTGGAATGTAAATTATGTTCAAGTCAATGCTCACAAAGGGACTTTACTCCTTTATTATCTGTTCATCCATTGTTTTCATAATATAGATATTTTCGTATCATTTTGTGTCAAAACTTTTTCTACCTATCTCATTCTATAAACAAAATATTTAAATAGTTTCAACTGTTTCCATCAATCGAAAAAAAGCAGTCAAAAATTGAGATTTGATTTTATTTGGATGAAAAAACGTCATCGTCGCTTTCGAAAGAAAATTAAAATATTTATCGGTTTTGCTAATTAAGAAAATAATAATTATCTCAAAAAAATACTTAGAAGTCTAATATCTCAAAAAGATCAGTAAGAAACAAATGAATTGCTATTTCATGAATCAAAATTGAAAACAAGCCATATAAATTACTCAAACGCCACAATATTCTTGATCCATACAATATGTATGACGTTTTTATACATTGTCGTACAAAAGTAACAATTGATAACGCTTATAATGTCCATTGCATGGTAACAATCGTGTCAGTCTGGTATCACTGTTTATACAAATGTATTGCTTTAATCATTATTGTTTTATTACTTTCACTGTTCAACGGTCGTCGGGCAAATCGAACTCAATTATCATTCCGTATGATTCGTTTTTCAGTACCTACATAAAAGCTGAATAAATAACAAAATGTCTGCGTGAAAATGTTGCCTAACGCGATTTAACGACGTACGTTTCTCTACCAATCAATTCTAAACCATAATAAAATTATTAATGCATTTTAGAAACGTTTGTAAGGCCAATTAAATTAAATCGTTTTAATTACCCAATAAATCAACCATCAACGTGGTAAAATAAAAGTACGCACGACTGCAAGGAAAATCGGACATCGTGTAAACAATTTTCACTGGTTGATCGCCTAATTCGCTATGAGAATATTAGTACACGATGTTTGTATTTTTTTGCTTTTTGGTTCGATTAGTCAGTAATATATACAGTGGGGCACACAAGTATTGAATCATCTCGGCCACTACGTGACCACTCACAGGTATCAAAGTGTTAGAACACATAAAAAGGCACACTGACTCCTAGACATCTTAGAATCAGTTAAAATTCAAAACCTCACCGGTATTTGTTATTCTTGCCAGCTGTAAGTGTCCAAAGCGCCTCAACAATTACCATCAAAAGATGATAATCATAGGTGTTTTCGACGTCGTTAAGCTGATCTGTAACAAAATTTCTGCTTTGT
The DNA here is from genome assembly GCA_949774965.1 of Diarsia brunnea. Lineage (NCBI taxonomy): Eukaryota > Metazoa > Arthropoda > Insecta > Lepidoptera > Noctuidae > Diarsia > Diarsia brunnea. Next base: position 2,317,232 of record OX459009.1, read on the forward strand.
GCGATCTCTTTTTTACTCTCGGACCCAGTTTTTGCCCCATGCATGATGGATGATCGCCAGTCTTGATGTGCCATTAACTCCGATGCCCCATTCAGTCCACAGTAAAAAACTCAATCAGCATAGACATACACATGAAGCTGAATAGTAAAGAAGCATTTACGATGCTTGACTGAGTGTAAAATTGTACAGGGGTGAAGCAATACAGCCTTTAGAACGTGTTTCGAAACGTCGAAAGGGCTGGCTTACTTTCCGCTTGCATTCTATGCATTCGCATGCATTAAAAGAAAAGGATAACAAAAAAAACATTCTAGAAACAAACATTTGAATCGGAGTATGGAACGTATTGAATCGCGTTGTACAACAAACGTATCACACGGTAACTTAACGCGCGAACTCGTCAAACGCGTTTATTGGTTTCTAGAATTCTATGCAGTTCTGGACTTTTATGATCGTGTGCAATTTACCTGTCTCATGCGAGCCTCTTGCGGTGTCTCGCCGTATCTGCACCAGTGGACGAAGTGCAGGGTATTGTGCCAATTCCTCTCGAACCTTGATTTAGTTGCCATATCCAGCTGCAATCAGTAGAAGCTCCTTAGTAGCTGTTCCACTGTTGTGTGTGTCCACTGTTTCCAATAAACGAAAGACCCCTTGAGGTTTTCGCTATCTGAAACGAGAGGTTTCCAATTCTGACGCAAGCCTACGGTACTGAAGGAAGAACGTCTAAGTTCGATGGAGTCTTTTGATAAACCTTTGAAGGTTGGAATATTATCATGCATTACTTCTGATCTAAATGGGATTCGTTCAAGAAGAGAAAGACGGATTAAATTGATATAGAAGTGTTAAGATAACACTGATGTTTGACGTGGGAAATGCGGCCAAAGAGATTCGTGAATTTGCATAAAGATGAGGCCAATTTCAAACTAAAATCAAAGTTAACAAATCATGACATGAAAGTAATTACACGATTACAATTGTTTTAACATTTGAACTATTCTTCACAGTGCATGTCGTAATCTTTTACAATACAGTCTGTCTGGTTTTAGCAATGTTACGTTACAAAACTTGTATGAAACTTTAGCCTCGGTATTAAATACTCGTGGATCATTGAAGGCCGTGTTTCGTTATGTCACTTCAACAACTATCAGGTTGAATGTGTTTCAATGATAATACTAGTTTGGTTAAAAGTTATCAACGACACGTAATTGTTTGTAATCATCAAGTAATTTACAGTTATCATGATTTGCAACTATAGTTATAGTGTTAGATAGTGGGAATGTAGATTGATACTAACGCAAACGTGTTTTTAGTAAATATTGGAATTGGAAACGTGGACTTCCGAAAGTTTCGTGGTGATAGTTACCTTAGCTCTGATATCCTTCTCGATGTTCGGCGTCTCCTGCTTATCGTCCACATTATTGATGCGTATCACGGAGTCCTTCTTCCAAAAGGCACCCAATGTTGTCTTCACGACACGTTTTCTCACACCTTTCTGTTGTACTGTGTACACGTCTATCTGTTCCGGGTTCTTTGTTTTTTCTGTCGGAAGAACAAAATCTTTAATTAAAAACCGGATCCGTCAAGTCTCGCTTCGAAATTCCATCGGCGTCTCGGATATTTTTGTAAGAAAAACTCCAAGGCCTTTGCCCTTTCGAAAGGCAACTTCTCGTATTGCCGACGGTTATACGAGCTTTTAACGCGTCAACAATCCATTGGTTAATCTTATTAAGGCGAATCGCGCATGCACATGAATTATTTACAAACGCTATTGTGAATTCGTGTTGTTACGTGTGACCGTGGGTGAACTGTGCCAACTTTATTTAGTCTCGCTCGGAGGCTCGCTCGAAGTGAACGTTATCATCGCGCCCTCGTTACGATGTCGTGAGCGAACACGACAACTTTAAATTCCTTTTATGTTCTACAATACCGATAAGAAATTAACGACATTCATTTATGATACATACCTTTACCCTTCTTCCACATGGCGACTGCATACATGTGATAGTCTGGCGACAATAGAGAGTCCGGGGGCAGTGGGTCCTCGGCGCGCACCTCGAGAATGAATCCTGTCTCGAGGACGGCGCACAATATATTCTGCTCGTCATGTTTAAACCACTTGGTCTCCCGGAGCTTGTGTATCGCAACTGATGAACCGAAGCGCGGTTTCTTGGGCGCGAACAAAGCCTGTGCCTGACTCCCGAATCGAGACAGGAGCCCCTTCACCGTCGGTGGAGACGGCGCGAGGGTCTTCTCAGGCGGCTTGATCTGCTGGAAACTCCGGCAGGTCACGAACCTCGCTTCCATTGAACCCCTCTCCAAGCTCAAATGCACGAGACAATTCCCCTTCCACTGATTATTACGTTGCGAAGGCGTCGCGTCTTCTTGGTTCTTAGGCGCGGCAATGTACTCTCACTCGAGAAATCACGTTTTATAAGCAACACTTTCACAATTTATTTAGCGCGTGGTATTGCGATCGTTGTAGAACCGAGCTATACGGTGGCGCAGTAACGTTAGACGCGGCGCGCGTGTGGGGGAGCGGTTTTATACGGCCGGCGAGGGGCGGGAGGGGGAGCGTCGGGGAGCGGGGAGGGCCCCTCCGCTCTGTCTGACCTCACTAGTGTTGGGTATTGTGCGATAACACGCATGTATTGTAGGTTTCATTGTTGTTTTACTGGAGCTATTGTGTTAACTTCTTAACGGGCTTCGATGCGCTTTTAGTTTTCTTTTAATTCCTGTAGCATTGTATTCTTTGGAACGATGGAGATGATTTGTCTTTTTCATGACTAGTTTTAGTTTCGCAGAAGTGGTTGTACAACCAAGAATGTTTAGCGAACTCAAATTTCTCAATGAACAGGACGCAATAGTGCTTAACCGTAACTGAATATGTACACATATGGCATATGTAACGAGATTCACGTGTTATGCATGTAGTGAGACATATTGCACTTTGTGAATGTTTACAGTTTTGCTCACGTGCTATTTTCGGATTAATCGCAACTACATTCATAAACACAAATACCTACTGAACGATGACATGAACCGTGAAATGGGCCCTTATTGCTATGAAATAAAGTTCAAATAGTTACATTACCCTGGAGTAGTATTATCTGTAATCGCTGTTTGTTTTCCTATCATCTGTCAGATTCTGACTATCCCATTAATTTCGAAGTTTAATTTGTATTTCTTCGTTGTGTTCGAACAAATACAAATAAATCTTGGTAGCCGCTGATATTTTTTAGAAAACACTGTTGCCGGCTGTTTCTGTATTAAAAAGTATCTTGGTCCACATTTTGACAATCACGAACTGAAACGATCCCGAAGTTTGAATTTATGCCCTATTGATGGCAATCGGCTCGCCCTCTATGATCTATTCCCATCCAATACCAAGAGCTAATACCATTTGGTATTAGTTTATTTACGAATTTATTTTCTATTCCCAACGAGTACCACATTTTGAAACCAATACCAAAACAAGTTTGAAGAAATTAGGTACAGTCAGGTTCACTAAAATTAAAATGCTTTGAGTGATTTTAAGTAATGTTTAATCAAGATTAGGGTTGGAATATAAATCACATATTGATCACTGAGTATGCACACTACCCGCCGCAAGCACGGAAATGTACTGAACTGAGTTGTCTGTCTGATAGCAAAACTTATTTTGCACTCAACTCTGATTGGTTGGTTCGAATTTCAAAACAATAGACAAAAATCGACCCTTTTTCGCAGGCGCAGAAATGATTTATTTGAACTACTTATTTGTTAGTTTGAAAAGTTTTAGACTTTTAGCATTCAATTACGATAGTATAGTATGTAATTTGTGTAGCTGAGTGTACAAAAAGTCACGTTTTGGTATTCGTTAGTAATAGATTTTTTATTTTAAAACATGTGGTACTCGTTGGGAATAGAAAATTAATTCGGAAATAAACTAATACCAAATGGTATTAGCTCTTGGTATTGGATGGGAATAGATCCCCTCTATTAGGTAAAGGTGGGTATATGAGTCTAAAACATACCTGGCGAAATGTGAGTCCACTATTGAGTACTTACACCGTGTAATGATCCACATACAATAGCCCACTAACTGCAGAAACCAAATCCATCCGAACATAGAGACCGGACCGTTCGGTTGTCTAACTCCTCGGAGAGTACAAGCGGTATGTAGTAACCAACAAAAAATCCCCATTCATGACCGAACACAACGAAGCATTCAGTAACAAAAAAAAGAAGATCGATAAAAAACAAAACAACAGTGTTGTCCCATCCCTCGTCGATGCACCGGCTTGACCTCACTCGCTGCTAGTTGTGACACCCCCCCGCGCGCCTCTGCCCCCCTCCCTCTCGCCTGCCCCCCGCTCAGGCGTCCCTCCCCGCGACATGCCGGCGCCAACTGCCAGGTATGATTTTTTCACTACATTTTAACACTTATCAGTTCGAAATAACTGTTATTTAATTGAGTTGTTCGTTATCTAAGGCTAGTTTGTTGGTAAACAGTGTTGTTTCCTCTTTAGTTGAGTTTACTGGGTAGTCGTTTCCTAGTCTGTTTATTAGTGAAATTGGTTGATCGTCTGTTTGAATTTTAGTCTTTGGGTTTGTCATTAATTTGACCCCTTTCAATTCTTCTTTCTCTTAAAGCTAATCCAACTCCACAAATTATTATGAAGCAAATTTTTTTCCAAAAAGAGCCAAAATATTTCTTACAAGCTGTAATCCTCTTACGTGGATTATTATTACCATAGCTCAATACTAATAATTCTTGAATCCTTTAAAACTTTTTTGTTTCTTAAAAAGTTTGCTCAACATTACACCATGTTACTAAAGTACTTTTTTTTTCAAACTCCCTATACCTTACAGGTTGTAACATGTCATAACATATAACCTTTGTCTAACAAGTTGTAATATAACATATAGGTAAGTACTTGGTAGATACCCACACGGGAATACCAAGTTACGTTGGTTTCATGCCCCAATTATCCTGCCGAGTCACATTCGGTTTATACATGAACGCAGACACGTACGCACACATCTAATAAATATTTACAAACAAACTTGGAAAATGCTGCCAAAATGTCGTAAACAATGTCAAGGGAGCCATTTAAATTAAAACCGCTTATCTTATAAGTAAATATAATTAGCACGTGTTAGTAGATGTAGATTTAGATAAAGGCTTTAATTGGTTTGAAGGACGAATGAAGAACTTTATGTCAAGACCTTGAGACTCATGAGCTCGTAGTACTCCAAGATAGAACCAAAAGTTCTGAACCTAATCCCAATGAAGGTTTTAACAATTGAACTTGTGAATATGTCAGTGAAACAAAGTCACAAAACACAGGACGCTACATATAATATTACTACAGTAAATAAAAATAAATACTACATAAATACATGCATCTCATATAACATCAAAATATATAAACTAAACAAACAAATTAAAGGGCATCGAGAAACTCTTCAACGCTGCGCCGTCAGCTGGACATGAGCCCTAGAGACTAGAGGCGTTGCCTAGCCCATACTAAATAAACACAAAAAAATCAGATGAAGATGTTGATACAACTTCTAACCATCTGGTAGAGTGTAATGTCCATAAGCTAGAAGAAATTATCTTATGTAAACAAATAATGTAATTACTAAACCGTAACATCGCGCAGAACAATTTTAAAATACTATATAGGGTGAAAAGTACCCTTAATGCAAACGAAGGGCACTTGTTCTCCCCACCACTGCGATAATTTTTCTGTTCTAGACCATACCTGGGAACCTCCTAGTTGCGGAGATATTGAGGGCAAAAATCCAAATTTTTCACAGCTGTTTTTGTAAATACTAGTTTTTCAGGTTATAACTTTACTTAAATTACCTCCATGACCCGTTTACCGTTCAAAGCATCCACTAGCACAATGTTATAACTGTGCTACATTGAGTCTTACCGTAAAATGTGATTTTTGACCAAAAAAGAAAAATCGTTTCCCAGCAAAATTTTTTGCGTAGGGGTACTTAGTTTGATGTACAGAATGCTTGGTTGACGACTGTGTGATGGGTTGATTTACACCCTGTATATTAAGGTTCTTTTTACGATGATCTGGTACTGAATGAAAAGGTGCTCTGAAGTTGATCTTATGTTCTGCTGGATCTGAAAATGTTATGACACCGAAGATATGATAATGTATTCTACTGTTTGTGGCAATTTGTTTCATCACGTCTTTCGTTCAGACTCAGCACAAAATCACTGCAATAAGAAACCTAAAAATCTCGGAAATCTACTTTATTTCTTCGTTCATTTTTTTTTCTATTATCAAAAGAGAACTGTCAAAACAATTTACAATGCAATCGTTTAAGAAACTCCTGGAACAGGTTTTAGAATACATTTTAGTGAATAAGACTAACTCATTCAATTTTGTTATCAAATGAAAAGTCCTCTATTAACACAACAAAATTGCACTGAAATCTTCATAATACAGGAAGAGTATAAAAACTGCAAAACCAACAACTTGAAATCTCCAGGAACCGGCAGTGAAATTAAAATACTAAATAAGCAACAGGTACGTGCACAAACACCAATATCTCCAAGGCTTAACAAAGAAAACTTCGCTCCAGCCAAACAGAGTGTAATCTAATGCATCCGCTCTAAATATTGATTCTAGTGACGTCCTTCAAACGTACGTGTTGATGTACGGAAGGAGGGGGTCCTTTAAAATAACCTTGACCTACTTGAGATCGCATATCAGAAGTCTTTAGAAATCTTAGCGAACTTTCTAGAACAATTACAACTACTTCGATATTAGAGTCTGGAGTAATTTTCGCTGTATTTGTATCTTCTAATTGTGTGACTTCATTACAACCGACTGGTTCTTTTAATTAAACAGTGGTTATTGGATACTTAGTGATGTTCTCCGGAAAGATCGTGCATATTGCATAGTACTCGCATATGGCCAAATATAGGACCGTGGGTGACGCTAAGTTGTATGTAAGGATTGAGGCAGGTGGCGTCAGGATAAAACGCGTTAGTTCTACTGCTTCTACTGACTAACAAACACCCATGTTCCTTCTTAGCCCTTAGTGCCCGAGGCCGCAGTATCTCTTCCGAACAACCCGCAGCATTTTCAAGTTATGAAAACAACATGTTACTCACTTTCTAAATAATCAGAACAGTCACAATTGCATCAACCACTAATACCTTTTCTTGTATATCCTACATTTGTCACGGCCTTATCTACAATTTCGGTCTACTAGCACACGATATCACGAAATTACAAGGATTTTAATGATTACTGATGTATTCACTTTTATATTTGCATTATCCATATCTAACTGCTACATTTTCGAAATTGATGTAATCATTTCCTTGAATATTAAATACTCGGTTTTCATGTTTCATTAAACATAATATTTATCACTTATTATTGCATTAAAAGGAAAACATGAATGTCGAAGTTGTATTATGTATCACGATTGACGTAAATCTGCTTTAAAAGTCAATAAATATTCTCTCTGAAGTGACAGATGACTTAACTATTAATAAAACAGTGACCCTTTACATCTATAACATGAAAGTAAAGGCCAATCGTAAATGGCTACGCTTCATAGCCGGGTTAACCCAACTGACATTTATATTCTCACTCAGGTCAAAAGGGACATTGAATAAATGATACAAGAAGACAAATATAATACGGATTAAGAATCGTGCGAAAAAATACAAGTTGAGGTTGCTTGACCGAACGACAAAAACTTGCACCAAAACCTGTCCTAAATGTAATGTCCCTCAGTTACATCAATATGTAAATTTACGTTACGTCTTTTGATACCTGTGTGTCCTTTTGTTAATTTGTCCAGAACATTCCATGTTATGCAGTTTAACAGGTTTCTTTAATACAGATTATAATTATGGTTTTGTAATACGCATTTGTTGGAAGGTCAAGTGCATAAATGACTGATTATATTAATATATATGTTGAAAAGATGATAGTAAAAGTACATCGACAGGACGCTATAACAAAATATACATAGATCATTTAAGTGCAGTAGTTTAAATATTGTATGTTAACAGTTGGTCATCATCATCTGCCTAGCCTTTTCCCAACTATGTTAGGCTCGGCTTCCAGTCTAACCAGATGCAGCTGAATACCAGTATTTTACATGAACCGACTGCCTATCTGACCTCCACAACCCAGTTAATACTGGGTAATACGATACCCCTGGGGAATACGATTTGGTAAGACTGGTTGTCAGACATTCAGGTTTACTGACTACCTGTAACGACTGCCAAAGATCTATATATGGCAGCCGGGATCAACTGCTTAACGTGTTTTCCTTTTATGGTAACAGATGGTATGGCCATATAATGTGGAGGAATAAGGAAAACGTCGTGAGGATAGTTTTGAGTATGATTGTGAATGAGTATAAGAGTAGAGGAAGAGTAAAGAAACGATGGATGAACTGTGTGAAGTAAAATTAGAAGTGTGAAGTTAAATGTTCACAGACGCAGTTACTATTATGAATAGTCCATTTTACGAATTTTAACGCAATATTTTCATATTATGATCCTATTATGATCTGCTAATGTGGCCATTTTAGACCCCCTGCCCTTATCCATAATTATGATCCTATTATGATCTGCTAATGTGGCCATTTTAGACCCCCTGCCCTTATCCTAATTTTATTTCACACAGTTCATCCATCGTTTCTTTACTCCTCTAAAATTCGTAATAGTAACTGCGGCTGTGACCATTTTTCGAATTTTAACGCAATTCATATTATGATCCTATAATGATCTGCTAAAGTGGCCATTTTAGACCCCCTGGTCAAAGATGATAGTAGTACTCAGTAAATTGATCTCTAAATTAACAAAGTGCTAAAATTCGCGCACTCATCTTGAAGATCAAAAGTATCGTAATCTCTGGCCATTCTTTACACAACAAATACAACGTTAAGTTACAGTTTATATTAAATATAAATGTGAAGTTAATTGAATTTTCGAATACTTACAATTCAGCAAGCAAGCCGCTTCAAGGCCGGAGACTATAAATATTTAATGTTGTGTACACATTTGTAAAGCCGTCTGGGTGGGGTGCACGTGAACGAACAAATGTTTAAGATTAATGATACTGTACTGGCTTTCTTTATTAATATGATGTTTTTGGAACACAATTCTTTCTTGCAAGATAAATAAATCAATACCTATCATAATTCTTAAAAAAAAATCTTTTAACTATGCTATTTTTCTTGTTTTGGTGTTTTTCCATTTCTTTTTATATTAAATAGACTTTTGCTGTGATGATGAGGCTCTGCTTTCTGTACTACGGCATTAATAAATAATTTTGCATTCATGAAATTCTATAAAAAAATACACACTTTAAAACTGAATAATAACAGCTGAATCTTTTCGAGTAACAAAATTATTCGAACATTCACGCCGTACATTTCAGAAACACTCGAATACATATTGACAGGATCCAACCAAAGTCTGAACAAATTCACTAAAAGCCTTTGACACTTAAGTGCGAAGGACGCACTCGAGTTGATCACCGGTTCAATGTCCTAATAATATCAATCAATATTCAATGCAAATTAATCTGAAGAAGCTTCGTGAATTTAAGGGTTTTTAGAACCCGTAAGGGTGTTACGAAGATTTTTGTAAGTGGTCTTTACGATATTTTAGTATCGTTTCTTCTTGTTACGATAATTTTGGATGTTTGTTTAATAATATAATAATCAAAAAGCTGAATAGGAAGAGTTTGTTTCAAAAACTTTTAGGATACTATGAATGTATTGTGTGAGGAATGATACGAAAGAGAATGGAGTAAATGATGCCGTTACGTCGGTCAGGGGAAAATGGAAGAAGTAAACGTGTTGCGCCGACCCCAAGTAGATTGAGCAAGAAGATGATGATTTGCATAAACTTCACCGAACCTTACATAATAATGTAGAATAATACCTCCCTGTAATAGTCCTCGAAAGATATTAAAGTTCCGAAAAAAATTGTACAATATACGCGACTAATAGAAATACAAATCGTGAAAATGAAGAGGTCATTCCTACCAGACGACTATGAAAAATGCATAAATACCCTTTTGCTAATGAACTGCGCAGCAGACTTAGAGAATCCACATCAACCATGACGAACTTGACAGCTCATTGTGGAAACCATTCGACCGTTGAATGACTTTTTCCATTACACATTTATACTTGATAATGGAAAAGCCATACATATATTAAAATAAATTATCCAGGCGGCCAAAGTTAATGGCATAACCTTGACTACTTATTATGCTGTTTTATTCAACCATACGTTATTAAAATTGTAGCCTGAATTGACCATTACAGAGGACGTTTATGATCGTCATAGTTTTGACACAAATTAGTCAGAGGATACATTACTCCAGGACTAAATGCTGTGACGCAATTTAGCAGTGACACTGTTTTGATGTAGACTAATGTTGATGGATGGGCGGGAGTGAAAGGCCAAAGAAAAGATGGATGAATTGTGTGAGGAATGATATGAAAGAGAAAGAAGTAAATGATACCGTGACGTCTGATCCCAAGTAGAATGGAACAAGGGCAGGAAAATGTTGAATATCCTGATGTTGATAAATACTCTGATAAGACAAACTTAGTTTAATTAAGGCGGGCTCACGGAATCTAGAACAATGGTCTACATTTCAGTGATGACAAATCTAGAAGCATACGTCAATGTGTTTATTACAAAGAAAACTGAAACGAAGTGCAAAACTTAACTTAATGATGAAATTTAGAATAATGTGGTGCTAAAATCATGTGCTCGTATGATAACAAGAAAAGTTAAAAATACAACAATAAGTGGTAAATGCTCTACACAATATTGAAGGACCACTTAAGAAGGAACCGCTTAGGTGACTTATAACTAACATTGCTTTCAATAATTTGATTGTATTGGTAAAACTTACAAAGATGGGATAGAAGTAACTAAAGCCTTAAAAGTAATACTGACCCTCTTGTCAAAATAAAAGATACCATCGCCATAGTTTAATTCGTACGTCAGGAGTATAACATTAGCTTCCATTCAAGGAGTAGAAATATTACGAATCAAAATGATTCAACCGTACCATTGTTATCTACGTCAGTACCTACTTCAATAGGATGTCTTGCATCACTTACAAGTACATGCCTTCCATGATAGGTGCTAGTATTAATCATTGTCGATCTTCTGTAGCGTGTTGTTAGTGCAATTTCTGGTATCATCTCTTGGTGGTTCTCTAGTGTGGTCTCTGGTGGTTTTATCAGAGTTTTTATGCTGCCCATAGGCCTCTGCATGACTTGGCTTAACATGCCGTCGAGAATATCTCTCATGCATGCTAGTTTCTTCACGATGTTTTCCTTTTAAATCAAGTGATAATTATACTATACGCCCATGCATCCGAAAAAACAGAGTTCTTATGGCAGTCCGACACAATCATAATCATAGTCGATTTTCCACCACCGCGCGTTTAGAAAACTGAATCACGTGTTATAGGCTTGTTTAGTATCGTCTTCTGAAATATTTATAATATATGTTCTGTGTTATAGTCTATTGTCCGGAAAATGTGAGGATTATGTTCTTCAGTTATTTATTAGACACAGTTAATTAACCAGGTAATACAGTAGGCAAAGTTTAAACAAAATCCGAGTAATTTATACTGCGGGCTAAATAGCAAAAAGTGGTCCCAAAATGTGCTCGCAGATCGGATGGCCAATGAGGCCGAAACTTTCTGGAGTATCGACCGCGAACTGGAAGATGTCGCGTTGGACGGCCTTCCACTAGGCGTACCTATGACGTGACGTGATCAGCTTGATGCAAGACGCACAGGACCCGTCAATGTGGCGATACCTGCAGGAGGCCTATGTACAGCAGTGGAAGTCTTTCGGCTGAAATGACATAACAAAATCTTTGTTGCCAGTGACTCCAAGACAAGACGGTTAATCTGTATCTTGATCACGGTATAATATTTCAAGTAATCTTTGTGGTTACTTGAAAGATTATAAAATTTTTTAGAAGAACTCATCTGATATATCTTTTTTTTCTACTAGAATAGTCGAAGTCAAACTATTCAATGTTTACGTAACTATCAAAGATAATGGCGACATGTAGAAGTTATGTTTATTGCAACATATCCGCAAGAAAACTATTATTTAAAAAAGTCCCTCTTCCAAGGTGAAAATCTATATATATAAAAATGAAACCCGTTTTCCGTTGTCACGACTTGGCATGAAAACGGCTTGACCGATTTGGCTGATTTTTTTTTTTAAATGTTCGTTGAAGTTCAAGGATGGTTTTTACGGCGAGAAAAATTCGAATAATGGCCGGAAAAACCCTAAAAACAGCCCTTTTCTTTTTCCCATACAAACGTTTTCTAACTAAAACGTCAAATCAATTTGAGCTTTAATACCGTACCTATAAAGTTCAAGTGTTAGTGGAGAGATTCCGGGAAGGCAAAACAATTGAGTGACGTTCAGTTGTTCAGTCAACGAATGACAACTTCAAACGGACCATACGACATTATCACAATAATCACAAATATTTACTGTTTCTTTCCCAATAGAAAAACGATTTTTCAAATGGTGTTTGCGTATAATATAAAAATTAATTGCTGTTAGTTAGTCGCGCTAAAACTAGAGAACGGCTAGACCGATTTGTCTAATTTTGGTTTTGAAACATTTGTGGCAGTCCAGAGAAGGTGAGAAATTAGTAGTATGTAGGTAGGTAGGTAATAGGTAGGTGGTAGGTAGTTGGTACGTAGGCAGGTAAAAGGGCATTGCAACGCACGCGGGGTACAGCTATATTATATAAAAATGAATAGCTGTTCGTTAGTCTCGCTAAAATTAGAGAACGGCTGGACCGATTTGGCTAATTATAGTGTTGAATTATTCGTGGAAGTCCAGGGAAGGTTTAAAAGGTGAGAAAGTGGTAGGTAGGTAGGCAGGGTAGGTAGAGTAGTAGGTAGGGTAGTAAGTAGGATAGTAGAATAGGTAGGGTAGTCGGTAGAGTAGTATTTAGGGTAGTAAGTAGGTAGGGTAGCAGGTAGGTCGGGTAGTAGGTAGGTCGGGTAGTAGGTAGGTAGGGTAGTAGGTAGGTAGGGTAGTAGGTAGGTAGGTAGGTAGGGTAGTAGGTAGGTAGGGTAGTAGGTAGGTAGGTAGGGTAGGAGGTAGTAGGTAGGTAGGTAGTTGGTACACAGGCAGGTAGTAGGTAGGAAAAAGGGCATTGCAACGCATGCCGGGAACAGCTAGTACCTAATAAATCCTTTGTCGAAGTGGCACTCGTGTGCATTCCGAAGGTATTACTTTTAATAAAGAATACGACGTATCGTATATGAATGTTCACTTCGGTTTTCCCTGGAGTATACGGTTTGTTCGTTACAAAGTCACGTTCGCCAATAAAAGTAAAGAAATATTAATTAGACTCAGTGCTTAGTAGAGATTAACAGCTAAACTTAATATAGGTAGGTAAAGCAATATACTTAGAGAGAAGTTTAGCGAATATACAATTTTAATTGTGAAAGTTCTTATATTTCGTGCTTGTAACTGTGGTTGTGTAAATGTGTACATTGTGCATTAAATAAAATTTTACAATTTCTTTAATTTGAGGAAATGTTAGTCTTCTATAAAGAAACTTTATCATAATAATTTGCCAACTATCTTTATAACGCATCCAAAAATGCAAAGATACATTTGAGAAAAGTAAATAATTTTGATATAACCCGCCGAATTACCTACTTCTGCAGATCGGCTGTCTGACATAAAACGAACATCACCACGTGTACCACTACTACAATGTACTCAAACCTTACATAATTTTCCACTTCCATTCGTAAACACTTCTTATTCATTCACCAACTCAATAATCAAACGAAAAAAACCTGTGCGCCTACATCGAAAAACGCCACAAAAAACTATGGCGGGTCTCGTGCCGACTGCCAACAAAAAACTTATGGAAGGCCATATGGGACATAACAAATTATAGAAAGAACCTTCAGAAATAATAAGAGAACGATACGATGAATCTATTTGTCGTAGAAGTGCAAATGTATTCTGTACATAAATTATTGAGCTATTTGAATATGAAATTGGAGTCTACAACTCGATCGATCGATCGTTCATATTTCATTTGAACGATCGATCAATCTCGAAGTTTCTGGATGTATCTGAAAACCATTAATTTACATGGAGCGACTGTCTATCTGACTTCCACTACCGGCCGTTGTTTGAGATTCTTTTTAAAAGTCTCCTGTAGTCTAATAAATCATCTGTTCAAGATCCCTCTCACAAGAGTCAGACTGTTACGTTACAGCTTTGTCTTTGGGAAGCCGTATCTAGGCTGCTCTGGAATTAGCACACATACAAAGATAATCTTATAGACTGGTCTATCGTAGTTGTAATCTCATCATATTTTATTCGCTGCACGTAAAGTACTAGTATTTAGAGTCTGCTTTCGGAAGCTTATCCCAAAATTGTCAAAGTCAATCCATTTATTTCAATGAGGCTATTAAAAGATACACTTTCGCCAGTTGTTTTAAACCTCGTGTAATGATAGGGCGAACTTATTGCCATGAACTGTACACACAAATACAGACTCCGGGGCTGCTGCTGAAAAATTCCTAATGAAAAAACCCAATAACTAATTCCCGACTCGTGAATCGAATTCCGGACCTCATGCTAAGCAGTCGGGCTTGCGACCACTCGACTAATGAGGCAACGAATTGGGGAACAAAATCAGAAACACTGACTGTGTTTCTGATTTAGTTCCCCAATTCGTTGCATAATAAACATCTGGTACATTTTCTCATTCTCACATAATTATAAGAACAATGATCGTATTCCATTTTGTCTCCCACGGCACCACACTTGCTTCCGACGTGCGTATCGGAAGTGTGGTTGGCGACCTCACAATGCTGAACTGACCTTCGCATATGCAGAGTAAATAGTACTTCATCATTGTTTGTTAAATCATCTGGCCGATCTATATCGTTAAGTACAGACGCTTACACATAAGACACCCGAAACTGTCAAATTTTCCCAATAAATCTTGAAGTTAATCACCATCAACATACTCCTGCCCTTATCCCATTCTACAATCATCTACTCCTTTCTCTTTCATATCATCCCTCACACAATCCATCCATTTTTTCTTTGGCCTTCCTCTCCATCCATCAACATCAACCTTGAACTTAATGGTTCAGCGATAAAGTTGAAAATCTATTAAATAAATTTGGCAGATTGTAGTGCTGGCGTCTGTACATTTTTGTATATTTGATCTTCAACGAGCTAATAACATTCAATGATTTACTTCTTCTCAAAAATATTGAAGACATGTTTACTACTGAGACGAATAATACTATCCAGATGTTTAAAAATTGCTCGATGATTCAACGTTGCATTTTCTAAATTCCATCCAATAAAATTGCAGAACAAATAGCTTCATAAATCGTGATCGTTTATAATTCTCCCGGAGGGGATGTTAGGTGAAGACCTAACATCTATGATCTTACTATCAAAAAACAAGCTACTGCTTGGCCAGACATTTAGCTACTACGTAGAGACGCTTACGGACGGTTACAGAGCTCCATAACGTCCGGACGTTATGGAGCTCCGTAACCGAAACTATCGGATAACCGAAATAAAAAAATATCCGTAACCGATTTATAACATTCGGGTAGTTTCGGATAAAGGCGGAGTCAAAGTTATTATTTTTTACAATACATTTTAGGGGTCTTTTCAAGTAGGTAATTGGCAGGATTTTAGGGGATTTGTTTTAGTTTAAGGGATAAATATATTTGAGAGTTGGCAACGCTGTGTTGGTTTTGCCCGGCCGAGTCGTCACTTTTCAGATTGTGTTGTAAGATTCTAATATCCATAACCCAAATTATCTGAAACGAGCTCATATTTCGAGATAATTTCATATCCGAAAGCGGTAAAATATTATTTCTATATCCGTATCCAGATCCGTTTCATAAACATAACATCCCTGCACTTAATATAATTAACACCCTCACACACACCCACATACAAACAAACCAACGTGTATATGGACTTAAGATACATTCCGATTTGACACGTAAGCGATGTCTCCGTAAATTGACGGTGCTATGCGGGCCAGCCCATGTCTGAAAAACGACCTACGTCACAGCACACAAGGGGTCTGTCAGAGTAAGTAATGATCGTAATTCGTTGGCATTGAGCGGCCATTGGCCAATGTTGCTAGGGGAACTTTCTGGCCAATATTGGCTTTACTTGTTGGTTCAACATGACAAACTTTCAATTGTTTTTCAATGATTTTACGTATTTCGAAGGCCAAAGTTCGACATTGTACAGACGTCATCGTCCAATAGGGATGTTTCCTAACTAAAAAAAATATGATTATAATTAGTCCATCTTTTGGATTATCGAAAAATATTGGATACGTATTTTTTGTTTTATCAAATCAATCAAAATTGACAAAGATAAAACGCATCAGAGATTTGAGTGGGGGGGGGGGGGGGGTTGTGACGTCCCTCACCGGTAACCATGTCATACTAATGTCTTAGAATATGACGTCACTCGAGTTTTCAAAGCACTGTAGGTATCGTCTTCATTGTTTGTTTACGTAAAAAGGATAATCCAATATTTTTTGGAAATCTATCATCTGCCTAGCCTTTTTCCCAACTATGTTGAGGTCGGCTTCCAGTCTAACCGGATGCAGCTGAATACCAGTATTTTACATGGAGCGACTGCCTATCTGACCTCCACAACCCAGTTAATACCTACTAGGTAATACGATACTCTTTGGTAAGACTGGATGTCAGAATTTCAGGTCACTGACTACCTGTAACGACTGCCAAAGATCTATATATGGCAGCCGGGACCAACAGCTTAACGTGCTTTCCGAGGCACGGAGGAAACTCAGTATGTTGGGCGGTCACCCATCCACAGACTGACCTAGGCAAGCACAGCTTTACCTAAAGATCGGCCCGAGTGGCAGTTCTTATTAAGCCACGAGCTCCCCTGCTTCTGGAAATCTATCTGACGGACTAATTAGCAATTATAAAATTGCTATTAAATAATTTGCATTCTAAAAGTCGTGAACACGAGAGTGACTGTAATGAAGGTGTGACAGCAAAATGTCATACGGATGAAATTGAAATATATTGTTCAAGTTGTTTATGTTATGATGACTCACAATTCTAGAATATTCTGTGGAGCAATTCTGTTGACTTAATTTTTTTCGTGTTGTCAAGATACATTTCGACAATTTGTTTACTTTACAGCATTTGTAGCTTTGATAGTGTAATAGAATCCAGTGCAATAAGTATCCAATGTAAATAAAGAAATGTTGTTTTTGTCCTTAATAAAAATAACATTATTTTAAAAGACAAAGAAAAAAGACGAAGGACAGAATCTGTACCAATATTTACACAAGACAGCTCTGCAGAATGCAAAGATGTTTAATATGCGAACTTGGCTCGAAATAATCAGAGAAAATAAACATGAGATGTGGGAAGCAGATAATAATGATGATGATACAAAGTAATTACTCCTTTTAAACTTATTTTGAAAGGAAGGAGTAGGTTGCCACCTTTTTAATTACCATTTCGCGTGTACTGTTAGGAATAGGACCCCGAAAGGGTGACAACTAGTCTTACCAAGCGGTATCATAGTACCCAGCTCCTGGGTTGTAAAGGTCAGCAGGGCTTTGCGTATCTTTTTAAATGTCAGTGGCTATCATAGTGTCCACCGATTAACTGTCAAACGGTTATGGTTTGGTACAAAATGGAACCATTTGACAGTTAATCGATGGACACTATGATAACCACAGACATTTAAAAAGATACGCAATAGCCCTGCAGATAAGCAGTCGTTCCATGTGAACTGGAACCTGACACCAACATACTTTTGAAAAGGGTAGGTTGATGATGATGTGAGCCTTATAATGCTGATTTAGCCATTTTTGCGCTGTATCACAAAGAATCCGGGTAGGGAAAATTAATCTCCCCTCAAGGCTGAGATATTACTTCATGAATAATCCTCTAAAGACAGAATCTTTAAAAACACTAGGAAAGTTACTGAAGTGTGTGATGAAATTTCGACGATCAATCACGCTTAGCAAACGTGAGAGATATGAACTAAAGTCTGGGTCTTACAATTATCTGGTGATAATTTCTTTTCATATCGCTGTTACGATTTGAAATCATAATGCAGATAACTGTTGAGTTTTTGACCTTGATGCAGGAACTGATTGTAATTGTTATGAAATGGGTCTGTACGAGGAATCTTGCATAGGTTAGTCTGTGGATGGGTTACATAGCGAGTTTCCTCCGTGCCTCGGAAAGCACGTTAAGCTGTTACTTCTGGCTGCCATTTGTAGATCTTCAACAGTTGTTACAGGTAGTGGCCACCAGTCTACCAGTGTGTATCGTATTAACCTGTGATAACTGGGTTGTGGAGATCAGAAAGGCAGTCGCTCCATGTAAAATACTGGTATTGGGCACAACATAGTTAAATACAACCGTTGGTTGGTGTGATTGTTTGCTTGTTAAATATGTTTTCTTTCTTTCTTTATAGATGAGAAAAGGTCAGGCAGATGATGTAGGTACGAGGAATCTAATTGTGTTAACTACAAACATGACTGATTAGATTGCAGAACTTATAATGACGTGAAAAGGAAGACTACAGAAACGATGTAGGTATAGACTGTTTAAAAGATGATATGGCTAGAAAGCGGCTGAATGCTGAGATGAAGAATAATAGAGAACTATTGAAGAAGAAGACATGCTGCGCCCACCCTAAATAAATTGGGATAAGGATAAGAGAACAAATTCGTCTTAAAGTATGTGTAATTTTTGGAATGTAACAAAGAGATGTTATAATTTCCGTCAGGAATATCCCCGTAGCAGCCACGGAGTCTGGAACAGTCCCCCTGTCAGTCGGCCCCTTGTTAACTTTAACATAACTGGCAAAATATGGGTGTACTATTAAGTCCACCTTTGCCTAATCCTTAGGAAAACATGTTATTTTTACAGCAGTGAAGAATACTGTACAGACTAACAGTAAAATCGCTGTAAATTTCTTTCACGTACTATCGAATTGACGTCATAACGGAAAGATTGAATATTCAACCGACTATCGAACAAGAAAGGCGACTACGAATAACAATGACTTAATCAAATCACGAGAATCCAATAAACGTGTTATTTTCATTCTTTCTAGAATCACCGAATTGTTTTCCATACTTGACGTGATATCATTTGATTGTATACGAATTCTGCATCGAACCTTATCGGCCCTCTCGTGTTGTTTCTGTTCCGTAATATAATAATCTTATCTACTTGTTTATACGGTGCATTTTCCATTAAATCTGAGTCATAGGTGCATCGTGTGTAATACGGTTTCCCTTTTAATTCTTAGAACTTCAATAGGGTTTCACGTCATAGGGTTTTGTGCAGAAAAACCAGTTGTCTTATCCGATGTCAACATTTGTAATGTTTATTTGACATAGTATTATAATTAATTGATAGTTGCCCTGTAGTTGTGCAATAGATATAAGGGCCTGGTCAATCAGTTCTCCAAAGGTAGCTATATCGATAACTTAAGGCTATTAAGGCGTATCCACCAAAACAAGACTGCCGGAGAGCCAGAAAACGAAACAGTTTTTCGTCTTTTTTTTGTGCTTATAGCTTATTCCCCAGCAATAGCTACATCTGTCTGACGATCTCCAACAAAGTAACTCGTGTCGAGACAATACCATATGTCTATAAAACATTTTATAGATCTTTTTTAGTAGGTCTATGAGCGCCAAATATGGATGCCCTAATTACTGTGTGATCTAGTGATCTACTTTACATCTGTACAAATAAATAAAATTGGAGTGTCTGTTTGTAATATCAAAATAACAGCTTTTTACCCGACTGCGGCGAAGCCCAAAAGGAGGGTTATTACTGAATACATATGAAAGGAAGTATTTACGGTGCCTATAACAAAACCACATCATGTTTTAAGTTTTTTGCGTGTCTGTTTATTCCCACTAATCTTCTAAACGACTGGACCGATTTTGACGAGACTTCTACTGGCAGGTAGCTGATGTTATAAGGTCTAACATAGGCTAAATACTTAGAGTATCTACCTTGCAACAAATGAAATCTATTGAAATTGTTAACAAAATCCGATTTAAATAGGGAAGTGATATTTTTTATAACAATTTCACGCCAACGAAGGTAAACACACAGGTAACCAGCCTAGTATTAAAATATCAGGCTTCAATCAATTCGCATTGGCGACGCTGATTAACACTAGATAATAAATCGCAATGGGATTATCCACGGTAGCATAATCTAAGTTAATGAGAATAATGAGTTTGCAGAATTACCAATATTCATGAGTTTACACTTCTACTATGAGGTTTATGCATTCTAAGCGTTTCTAGAAATAGAACTGAACAGCGAGTTTGTCGTCGTTAGCAATAAATGCATTTTTAATCGCTTAGCTGAATGTACAAAATATTCTAAGTAATTACCTACATTAGGTATAGGGCTGTACACACCGTCACCAATTTCGCACTATCTCCATGTTGACAATAACTATCTATGATGTGATGGGGGGCCTGGAGTTCTAAAATACAGGCCTAAGCTTAGTTTAGACTCCAGATCTCCCACAAATTACAACTTTCTGCCAAACTACCTGTCAACTTATAAATCAATCATAAATAACGATGTAATTTGTGGAGATGAATAAAACGTTTTTTATTTATTTATTATTTTTTATTATTATATTAGGTGATTATGTGTGCATTTCTCACGGATCTGTGAATTATGCAATTTTATGTCATTTTATGTTTTGTTTAGACATAAATGCTATACAAACAGACATTTCCAGTATAACATGGCCTCGCTTTGCATAGTTTTCCCGTACAATGAGAGATACCCATAAACTGGAATTGTACAACTTGATTGGTCGTCATGGGTCTATAACATCGGTCGAATCGGTAAGGACAAATTGCGAAAGCGGCCTTAAACAAAACTGAGGTTTTGGTCAGTTTTCACTAATAGTGAGTTTTATGAAAGTCCTGGACAGTCCTTCGTAGTGAATTAATTAACTTATTTATACTGTACTGCAAGTTTTTCAAATATAGGGTGTACAAGTACCCTTAACGCAAACGAAGGGCACTAGTTCTCCCCACCACTGCGATCATTTTTTTTTCACAGCTGTTTTTGTAAATACTAGTTTTTCAGGTTATAACTTAACTTACCTCCATGACCCGTTTACTATTCAAAGTATCCACTAGCACAATATTTTTATACTGCTACATTGAGTTTTACCGTAAAATGTGATTTATGACCCCAAAAAAAAAAGTCGTTTCCCAGCAAAATTTTTTGCGTAGGGGTACTTAGTTTTATGTACAGAATGCTCGGTTGACGGCTGTGTGATGGGTTGATTTACACCCTTTATATTCAAGTCCTTCAAAATCGTTCTCTCAGTACAACATTTATTTTAACCTTGTATCACTCCACGTGTTCCTTTGTAGTTAGCTTGTATGTTGTCAAGGACATTTCAGATACCTTATCTTACTACTCTTTGTAGAAGGACCCTCATTTAACTCGTTCCAAGAACGCTGTTTATTTTTCTTCCCAACCTTGGTTCCTTTAACCTTGCCATCCATCAAATTATAAATTAACTAAGGTCAATTTCTTCCTGCATTTTTATTACTCTACTTCTACTATTAACTCCTTCTAGAACTGTGATTTTCGTAAAATTTTCAGATTTGAAAACCTTATCCAAAGAAATATTTGCGTTTAGCGTGAATTTTCAGAAACTTGAATTTGTCATTTAGTGGAGTGCCGTAAGATTTATACCTCGGAATCCAGGGTACTACGGTGAAAATATTATTTATTAGCTCTAAACATTTCTTCTTCCCTTGTCCCTCTCATTTTCAGTACATTTTTCAATTAAAAAAAAAATGAAGAGCGTGCAAATTTTTTTTTTTAACTTCTTTATTTGGGCTTTTACCAATGCAGTCCAAAAGTTTTTATGAAGATTCATTGACCAGCCCTGGATTCCGAGATTTTACAATATTTATGCTTTACGGCACTCCACTAATTGGGTTTTGGTAGTTTCTTAGAATTTCCAATATTGTATTTGCAGTCGGTCTTGTTCCTTTGACATTATTTACAAGTTCGGGGTAGCTGATACTAATGAGGTCGAAACTAATTACACTTAGATATTTGTCAAGACAGTCTGTAGTTGTCAAACTTTAGTATAGTCTATAATGCAGAACTTGTTTTTTCTGACAGTAAAAATACAGCATTACTCTACGTATAGCTTTTTTATGTCTAACCAAGACCATAGGCAAAGTCAAAATAAACTATTTCGTATGACGGGACGAGTATAATGATGATGTTTTTTCTCCCTTTCGCTCTGCCCAAGAGCGGGAGGGGTTATTTGATGATTTCCCAAATCACAAAAAAAGGCCTCCCCTCTCACGAGGACACATCACGAGGTCGAAAGGCACATCGCGTTTTTTTTGTTTTGGACCTTTTCTGTAAACTTTCTTGTTCTGAGATATGGTGAGGCAAAAGTCCTATCTTAACGCACATAAAAACAAAATTTTAAAAGTTGTATCTTAACTTATTATAATACTTCCATGACATGACACGTTTTGAGTGCGTTACATTGAGAGATACCGTAAAACGTGATTCATACAAAAAAAGCCACACTTAGTTTGATGTACAGAATACATGTTTAACGACTTCGAGAAGGGTATGTTTATTACGACTGGTAATATACATTTTTAGTACTTATTGAAATGAATAATGTATGAAAGTGGGACACACATTATCGGGTCGAGATTCGATTCTATTCAGTAATTGTTCATTAATAAAGCCGACCCGAAGCAATTACTGCAAATATTCGGCTCATACTGGTCAACCAATTTCGTTCGGGATCGAAAATCTGGAAGAAACCAGAAAAAAATACGAAACAATCAGAGCTAGTATTGAGTGTGTGCCGGTAAAATAATTAAGATCGATTTATGAACGCTTCACCACGTGGTTTCTACTAAAACTAGGTCACGCTCCGCCTTCCCGTGAGTGTGCTAAGTCTATTAAGGGTGTACAGTTGAGAGTAGGTAAGACTCCTGCTGGTTGAGTGAGACTTACGCAGACCAGGGAACCATGACACAAGAGAGAAGAGGGATACTTAACCAGAAATGAAATCAGACTGACAATGATTACAAAAATTCAAACTAAACTGACACTAACACTTACGCAATATTTTCCGTGATTTTCAATTATTATTGTGAGCTCCCGATATTTTTCGACGCTGTTCCAAGCGCCATGATCACGGTATGGAGATATTCCATAAGCGGCAGTTATAAATTGTGAAAGCTTTAATCAGTGTTAGAAATAAAACTCCTAGCTCTTACTGTTTGGAGTTCTATTCACCTCCACCAGTCTGCTAATATCGGAACGGATAGTTTTTGCTGTCCCCAATCTGTCCACCTATGATTGTGCCAACAATATGGCCCCTTTAGCCTACAAGCTACAGCGCATATTTACCACGTTCAACCACAAGATCGTAGGGCAAAATCCAACGACTATGCCTGATTACAAATGGTCTAAAATTACATTAAAACGCACATACTGTATTGCACGTAGCAATTTGTCTAAAGATGTCGAAATGAGGAAAATGTTTGAAGAACTTCGCAATTTGCGATGAGTCATCTGTCTCTCAGAGGTATGATCAACTATTGGCTTTGAAAAAGTCGTGGTGAACTCGATCAAGCATAGGATTACTACGTTGTCTGTCAAAATTAACGAAGTGTAAAGTTCTAGAATAAACGTAAAAAAATACAAGATAACAACATCATGGCTTCACATGTTGCAATACCATATGAGGCAATAAGGTAGGTAGATAATAAGTAGCCATATTTTTGAATGTGTCTTAATATGTCTAGACTATGTCATGATGAATCATGACCCGAACAATCCATCTCAATTGTCATGAATATGGAGCATTGGGAAGAATCTAATTCAGTATTAAAGGCAATTTTATAGACTTGACATGACCTGCGATTGGAATAAGTACTTAGAGTGTATAATTCTTCTTTTTAATGTCATCATCTTCTTGGCTCTCCCATGTTACTTGGGACAGGTTTTTTTATTCCATTCCGTTGGTCCCTGTTAGTTGTCACGCATTCATTCACTCCTTTTTCTTTCATATCATTCACACAATCCTTTCATCGATTCTTTGGTCTTCCTCTTCCTCTCGAACCATCAACATTTATATTCATCACCTCCCTCTAATTTAACAGCTGAATAAAACTTAAAAATATTCCAGGATTTTAGCAGAAGGCTTAGCTCTTCCGACCTCTATATATGTTACCATTGTATCAAACTACATGACTAGACTCGCATAAACCATAAATGCGTCCCCAAGAACATTAACTAATTTCCGTTGAACTGTTCCGTTGCCAAAAAAAACATTTGAACCACTGCGTGCGTAGAAACTCCGTGCGTTTAGTCACGTAACCCAAGTCTATTGAGCGAATCCCTTCTCGAGATCTCTTCATCTCAATATCGTCTTTATTGTGTTTTAACTAAAGGTGGTATTGGTGTGAGCTGTCAGCTGGAGTTAAGTCCTTTTGAAGGCTGCCACGGAGGTCTGATCGACCTTTTTCAAATTCTATATAAGTAAGTAGATTTTGTCTAAGTTCTGTTGTTTGTAAAACTTCTGTACTTTAGACTTCTATTGAATTGAGTGGTATTTGTTCGCTTGTGTGTTACCTACTTCCTTGTTTGAAATAAAAGGAAAAGGGTCAGTTTATCAAAAGGTATTGTTGTACCTTTTTGATTTCTTATTATGGGATTTAGGTCATGGACGTTCTAGGGCGTTTATGAATATAATAAAAGCCTTTCGCAAGAAAGGAAAATAAATAGTACAAACAGAAAGGATTTTCTATTATTTCCGAACGAAACATTTTATGACTTTGTTTGTGTAAAAGCTTTAATGTTTAATGTTGCAGTAAACTCGGGTTTTCACGACGTTGTTAGAATATTACGTCATAGAAAGTACGCACGACGACCATCAAGCTTTACAAAACCAATGTATAGGTACTGAAGTCTCATCATCAGCCTATAATGTTCCCACTGCCAGGCCTCCTCTCAAGAGGGATGGGCTATAATTCACCACGCGGGCCTAGTGCAGTTTGGTACATGTCACATGTCTTCGAATTTTTTGGTTCTAAGCCATGGTGGTTTCCTCACGATGTTTTCCTTCACCGCTTTGAGAGCAGCGGTGATGAAATAAATTACCTACACAAAGTAGGGCCGCCACCACTGGACCACCGCAGCTCTTGAAGTCTCAATGTGCAGGAAATCTGCACAAAGCGAGTTCATGTTACCTAATAGCTTGATACATTTCGTTTTAAAACAGAACGACTAAAAACTGCATAAAAATCAAATCACTTATTGTTCTTAGAACCTAGTACAAAGTGAAATCAGCATAGACACTTTTAAAGGTATAATCTCGTCCCTTTTGAAGTCGATTAAAAAGAACTAAATAAGTAAATGTATCTAATTTAAAACGTACTATAGATATTTTATCTTTACTACTTTTTGTTTTAAACTCGGTATCTATGTGGTTTTAGATAAAACTAACGTGTGTATTTCAATACTATTCCTTTTTTTTCGTGTGTCCTAAATCGAAAAAAAAAAACATCTGAACGGGTTCGCGGTGTCCTTCGATAAGGTCATGACTTACTGCGTAGTATAGTGTAATCAACAACATTATAAAATAAAACTAACGTGGTTGAAGCAGTGATAATTAGTTTATGTCAGTTTTTGAAGTGAACACTTCTTTAGCGGCGTTGTGCATTTTTTTGGGATGGGTAAAAAATGTTAAACTCGCGTCAGATGGTCACGTGTCCTGACCATAAGATGCAGGGCGCTTGTGCGAAGAAAGTGCGTGTGTATCAAATGTAAAAAATAAATAAATGTCAAGTTGATTTTTCTGAGAATTATAGCTTCTTTATGTAAAATAATTGTAATAACTCCTCCTTAACGGCTGGACCGATTTGGATGAAAATGTTTGTGTGTGTTCCAGTGGAATCGAGAATGGTTTAGATCCACAATTGGACCCGGTAGGTGACGCTGCTGTCCGGGCAGGACGGCGTCTGCCAGGTCCGCTAGTGTAATATAAATTGTCATGTTTGTGTACGAGAGCGCAATAAATGAATATTGTATTTAACCACATAAATGATAGTACTTTTATGCTGATAAATAAAGCAATTCGTGCGAAATGATTCCCTAACCATTCCAAAATATTCAAAAATGCACAACGTTTTAATGTTCAAGTTTTCACTTCTGCCGGCACTCCCGGAGTGCAACCCGTTGTTTTTTTATTTCAAACTCTCTTTTCTTCTCGTACACAGATCATTCACGTTTTGTGTTGCTCTCGTGACTCGCGACCTCGCACCTTATCTTGTTATGAGCAGTTACATTTGAGTCACAAATTATTCGGGCATCCCGAATCACACACGTGAGTAAAATCGTAAACAAATATGGAGGTATCACTTTACAAGGATGTTTTGGCGTGTCGCCAAAACCGTTGATGTCGCGGCCATCTTGGTTTTTCAAAGTTTTGAGGCTCATAGAACAAGATGTTAAAGCATTGTTTTTGACACACGTTAACACCCACGCCCTGCTGCTGTTCAGTCGAGGTAGCCCGGGGCAAAATCAAAGCATTTATGTCAAGTAGACCAGTGACAGGCACTTGAATAGTCAAGGTGAACAAAGACAACAATGAAATGTAGCTACAGTCCCAGTCACAAGTCATAAAAACTGTGAAAGTATTGTAGTTGCCCATTCCAAAAGCGTATAGAGAAGAATGGGCAAGAAAGTTCATGGACAATCTTTTCCAAGACATTTCACAAATGTTATCAACATCGCTACACTGAACGTCATTCGAGTGTCAAAAAATCCTTCTAGTATTCCTATCGTAGACAGACTCAGACTGGTGGATGTAAAAAGCGGTCGTATATTGGTTGAATTATGCAAAAAAAGATTTTTCATTTGATGAATATCCTTATCTAATTTCGTTGTAGAAACCACCATAATTATGTGCATTTAGTTAGCCTCTCTGCGCGCTACTGGCTATGTCATGATTTCATGATTGACCAAAAAACGATGAATGGACTGTTTGTAGGATTACATAGGTACAAAAGAGATGTCTGCTGAAATGACGAGTTAAAGAGAAGCACTATGGAAAAGAACTGGGGAGAATCATGATTATACACTTAAAGGACCTTTGCAATGATACTCATAAGAATAAGAACATTCACACACTTGCATATTTGCCCTTTCGTCATGGTCATAAAACATGATTTAAACATGTTAATTGAATTAACATATTTAACAAGAACTCCACTTCCTTACCTTTTCCCTTCAGAAACTCCGTTTACGTAAAGAAAAACGACATGACAATCATATTAGTCACCATATCAAGACATAACGCCTTAAATTACTTCTTACTCAACTGTAAGGTAGTTTATAGTTGTTCTATATCTTGTACAGCCTTGACTGCAGTTTGTCACGGTCTATTTTTATCTTCAACTTCTTGATGATAATTGCCCTCTTAAATGGCCTTTTAATTAATTATATCTGTTGTTGATTTATTGTCGGTTGTGACAATGTTTGCTCTTTGGAATTGAAGCTGTTATACTATTATGACGTCTATTTTTATATTTTTGTCTATCTTGATATCAGCTCCAAATTCCTGGGCCGGCGTGGTGGATTACAGAGATAAGACCTAGGCTGTGTTTCAGCTGTGGGTACTTAACAGGCTTAGTTACCTTCTGGCTATACTCAGGCCCTTTTGTTTTATTTTCTCTTTCTTATGAGGTGTTATCAGTTTTAATGTCAAAAAATGCTGTCTTTAAATGCTATGCCAAGAGCCCAATTTCTAAGTATTGGTCTTATATCAGCTCCAAATTGCTCTGATGTTGTTTAATGCTCTGTAATTCGAAGCTTAGACAGATCCTTTCTGTTGCCGTCTGAGCTTTAATCCCCGTTGAGATTAAGTAATGAACTCACTTAGCTCCGGAAAGCTTGGATTAGAGACTCAAGGATCTCCAACTTAAAGATAATTTCTGAAGATGTTAGATTTCATTAAAACTTCAGTATATTTAAAAGTTAGATTAGCAATATTGATTTTTCGTTTTTCACTTAATACCGTGCCTGAGTCCCCGAAGTGTTTGACAGAGACGTATAGCATTACTAGACTCCCATTGGGACAGTGTTTGATTTCACAAATTATAAAAACGAATAAAGTGGTTTTCATGGACCAAATAAAAAAATCACTTTCTCTGTCTCGTCTAGTATATAAAATCCACTATAATCGTAAGAAACCACCGAAGCGTCTAATTAAACTCCTATCACAAGACTCCATTCCCATTATCCGGCCGATTTAACCCTAAATCTCTCACAGTCCTGCGTAAATCATCCTTATCGACAGCCTCCACCGCTGGCTATGCAATAAATTCACAGCCTCCGGGGAAATCACCAGTCGCTCCATATTCAGTATATTTTACAAGTTTTGAACAGCATATTATTCAATACACTCTCCTATGAACATCTTGTTTGGTTATTCATTTTGCATCTATTTGGATATGCAAAATAGCATCAAAATCGAAAATATGCAACGTTTTTTGCGTATTTTCGTTCATGTTGACCTTACTCGTATGTCGCTTAACTGTACTTACCATTATGCTGTACTACCATTCCCTTGGGTGACTTGATTTCTTATCCTGTTGCTAACAAATTTTACCTATGCCTGCCAGATCAGTCATGATCGCCAAATTTCGATTTGCATACATACATTAACTCACACGTTTTTCTTTGAGCTAAGTAGATACTATAGAACTCAAACTGCTAAGATCCTTACATACTCCAAATCTTTCATTTCTTTATTGAAAATACTTCATCTACTATTAATTTCCTACTCTGGACCAGGTTTACCTTTACAAACGTCACATAATTCCTTGATAAACAACATTTCTTTAACTGATATTATAAATCAAATCAAAATGGAAACGTCCTAGCATTGATTCGGATGTTTACGTTCATCCTAACTCGGAGCTATTTGTAAACATACGCTCCGAATCCCCAGCGGCCATGAGCGTTCACTCCCAGGGTTGTAATCACATCACCTTATCCTTGAGTACTCTAATACCAGTAAACAGATTACTCGTGTGTTTGTAACATTAACGTGTTTACTGGGGGTTTTTGTGTTACTAATGTTTGGTGTGGTTGTACTAGTCATGTTTATAATATACTAGTAAGGGCGTCGCCTGTTTTTGTGCTAAGGGGATGAGAAAAAAAGTAATTTTACTATCTACGGGTGCCGTTGAAGTTCTGGTACGAATTTAAAATGCAATAGCCACCCCAAAAATCTTCGCATTAGTAAGATTGTCTAGACTTGTTCTTGTTGTATAACTGTTGGTTAACCAAACACATAAAAAACGTAGAAATAGAAGTTACTAATTTTGTCGTGTTATTTGAAAAGTCGAGGAACTAAAAATAAATGAAAAGTCTCCACTCCAGAAAAGTTAGCATTGTTGCAGTCCTTTTGTTCAAAAATAGATGATTCTAAATTGACTCAGGGAGACAATTTTAAGAACAAAAGTGCTAAGGCTCCAAGAGCGAGCCAAGCGAGCTCCACAATTTTTACCTACAAAGATTTTTTATGACCGGGATTTACTTGGTCGAGATTTAGACAAAGTCAAGATTCAAGAGAAGCTAGTCTGCCAGAGCGAGCAAAGCAACATCCCTTCTAGCTACGCCCCACATCAGGTCCAGCACCATCCCACGCTTCAAGCTGTGAACTACCACATACATCCACAAAATGTTATGGAAAGCGATCAATAGAAATTCGTCATGGTTAGTAGTAGTTCAGCGTGTAGGTACCTAGCGTGAACACTTGAAAAGTTATTTATGTATGTTACGAAGACGAGACGATGGTTGACGAGGCTTAGACTAATTTATTTATGACAAACAGAACACGTTCTAATCATGCCTTTGCGTGACGTACTCATGAGTTCACTAATTCTGAATAAAAAACTACTAAAAGTCTAGAACAATCCTAAAACGCACGTGTATGTAAAGGTCATACACATTTAACCGTCAATAACATGAATCACGAATCACCCTCATTTGTGTTTTGTGTTTGTATAAAAAGCTTTTTACACAACTGCGGCGGAGCAAAAAAAATATTACGTATTTTTGTGAATGGCCTTCGCTTAAAACATAGTCTATTTTATGTTCTTCTGTTTATTTTAATGTTCCCACTGCAGGGAGTCAAGCCTCCTCTCTAGGAGAGGGATGGGCTAACCGCCTGGGCCCAAGCGGTTTGGTAGATGTCAAACGAATATTTTGGTTCTTAGACATGCCGATTTCCTCACGGATTTTTTTCTTTACCGTTTTGAGAGCAGCCATCAACCGGGTAATTATATCTAGATTCCGTGATTGAGAATTCCTGATGAAGAAACCCTATAACACTTTACCCAAACAGGGAATCGAACACAGAAGAACCTATTGCTCAGCAGTCACGCTTGCAACCAGTAGACCACATACACGGTTTTCTCCGTACTAAACCGATTACTGCGTCAAAATCGTTGGTTGCATCGAAAAATCGCAGAGAAATCGCTCATCTGGGTCTTACGGTCTCCGATTACCGTTTTATGGTATTTATTAAAACGGGGTTACGGAACCACGCACATCGATCTATGTTAAACTGTCTAGCTAGTTAGATAAGGTTTATTTAGCTAAGTTTCTACTTGTTATTTAGAGAAAAGAGAAATAAAGATATTTAAACTATCTTCAAATATCTTTTAAGTTTTTCCTTTTTTACTTTTTTTTATACTTTGATTTGAGTTTTGAAGCAAAATAAAGATAAGATAATAAATTGTATGGCCTACAATAGGTATTTGTTTAGGCTTTGAACCCCGGATTCTGAAAACTCACTGCCAGTTTATGCCACGAATTTATGTAAATGAAAAGTCTCCTATCCGATGAAACATCTCACTACATGAAGGTTTTTGCTTGTGAGAAACGGATATGGAAATCCCAAAATTGATAGCAACGTTTCAAAAAACTGGTTGGTTCTCAGTCAAGAATTCTTCATCAAAAGTCAATACACTCCAATTATATCACACTAAAACTTGTAACACAAGCTCTATTCTTTCCCATGCTTCGTTCAAACGACTATACATACTTGCTTGACTCACTGTGTTATCCCAGGCCATAACATTAGCATTAAATTGCACTAACGCATCAAGGCCGAATATTAGACCGGTTTTGCTATAAAAGATGTTTAACCGGATCGTAGTGGTTTTAAAATGTTCACACAGTTTAATTCTGCAAGTCTGGCTAGGAATTTCCATATTATTACCGTAAAAGAGTTGTTGTCTTCGCATGCTGTTTTGGTTATAAATACTAGCATTTGCATATGATTTTGTGTGTGCAAAATTATGCACCCAAATTTGACTATTTGAGTGCACAGATAGTAAGTAAACGGGCAGGACTTTTTGATGTTTTAATCGATGTGAGTTGACATAATTTCACTATGGAGCCTCACAAACGATGTTCCATGTACCTACTGGATCAGATCAAAAGAATCTCTCCAAAGTTACTGATAAGGCCGTTTTTTTGCCAGATTTCTGGTCATCTCTTCGTTGGCCCCGTTTGTCAGTGGCCGGAAAGTCTGACAATCGTCTTACCAACCCACCCAGTACTAACGTGGTTGTGGAGGGCAGATAGCCAGTCGCTCCATATAAAATACTGGTTTTCAACTGCATCTGGTTAGACTGAAGGCCGTCCCCAACATAGTTAAACGAAGGTTAGGCAGATGGTGGTCAAAGTGTATCTAATAGAATCGTAGCCACGACAAATAAAAACACGATCAATCAACTTAAAGTATTCGCCATGTCAAGTTTAGATACAGTAATTCCACGAATATCATGTTTACCGTTAAAAAACCGGTATCAACCACATTGTTTCAAA
Organism: Diarsia brunnea; assembly: GCA_949774965.1. Classification (NCBI taxonomy): domain Eukaryota; kingdom Metazoa; phylum Arthropoda; class Insecta; order Lepidoptera; family Noctuidae; genus Diarsia; species Diarsia brunnea. The sequence goes on from OX459009.1 coordinate 2,349,250, forward strand.
GATAAGAGCTCTGGAAAGTCTTAAACTGCCGGAAAGATATAAAAAAAAAATAACTGCAAAAGTGTTATCATTACACGTGCTTAATATTAAAAACGTAGGAAAAGTGTTAACAATATCTATAAAAGCAGCTGTTGCAGAACAAGTGCCAATAAACGGTAACATAAAACGTAAACTTTGTACGAATATAAAAACGCGTTTGCGCACATCACTGCGTAAGAGTAATATAAATCATAGAATCCCACACCAATATTATAAATAGGAAAATAACTCCATCTGTATTGGCCACTGACTACCTGTAACGATTGTCAAGGAAACATTACAGCCAAAAACTTAACGTGCTTTCCAAGGCACAGAGGAAACTCATTAATGTAATGTGTGGTCACCATCCACGAAACAACCTAGACAAGCACCAATTCACTTGAAGATTGAATATATTATTTGAATAGATACATATCGTGTAAACATAGCGGTACCCAAACACGTTTTTTTCTTTCATTCTCCTCTGTCAACCGTCACGTTATCATTTACTCCTTTTTGGAACGAAGTTCCTTATCGCGCGTTGTGAAAGGGGGCTAGACGGAAAAAAATCTTACGAAAAGTTGTCACGACACTTTTTGCTATAGTAAGCTATTGTAAGCTGTGCGGCGTCGCATGTTTCTCTGTCTGTCTCTCTCTCTCTCTTATAGAAAGCAAGCCAGATATTTTCATTTCTACATTTTTTTTTTACATAATAAAAAATAATAACAATAACTTCGTTCCATCCGGGTGTTCCTTGACACCTCTCAAGTTTTCTTTCATATCATTCCTCACACAGTCCATCCATCGCTTTCTTGGTCTTCTCTCTCCTTCCATCAACTTTTGTATCCATCAACCAAATAGCATAGCCAATTTTCTAAAACAAACCACCAAACAGTATCTGATTAGAAATCGGTTCAACGATGCATACTAATAACAAAACTCAATGAAGCATGAAGCAGATCATCATTATGATGTCGCATAACATAATCTACGTATCTCAATGCATATGTATCTTCATGTTTACAAATGAGCTATGATATCTGGGCGTACATATAATTTAACTTTATGTTGAAGCTTTGTCTGCTTTCGAAGATTCTTTTTTTTTTTTTTTTTTATTATCACAATATGTTTTCCTTGCCATTACAGATAAAATAGATCTAATGCGACAAAGAAACTTAAATTAAAATAAACTTATCTATACCTTACATGCTATACAGTATGTGGCCCTTGTGAACTCACTCAGTCTACAAGTGAATATATCAATAGTATCGGCCACCGCGTTGAGAGTGCGCAGCGCACGGGTCAGCGGTGCGCGCCCCAGCAGGTTAGTGCGCGCACTCGGCACCACTAGCAGTTGCGGTTTGCGCCGCCGCTCCACGTACCTATCCGGTAAATTGAACCCTATTTCTAATAGTATGGCTGGGTTTTGTATACTACCTCTTAAAACTTTAAAAATATATGTTACCAGTGTCACTTCACGCCGAATTTCTAATTTGTAGTATCCTACCATACCGAGACAGAATAGGGTAGGATATAATAACGGGTATCCCGGGTATCTCCCATACAGCTTTAAATACATAAATCTGACGAATTTATTCTGTATCCGTTCGAGCATAAATTTGTATTTAATTTCACTCGGGCTCCAGACAGGCGCATTATACTCCAGGTGACTCCTCACAAGAGCCTCATACAAAGCCCTCAATGCATTGATATTTGTGAAGTCATTTGCCTGACGCAGCACAAATCCCAGATTCCTATACGCCTTTTTACAAACTTGAATTACATGTTTGCGAAACTGCAGATCACTAGTGAAATGAATGCCTAAATCCTTAACCTCCGTGACACGCTGCAGCGGCTCCCCGTCCAAGCTGTACTGGTGGTGTTGTGGGGTTCGTGTGCGTGTGAATGAAAGCACCGAGCACTTTGATACATTAAAGTATAACTTATTGCGGTGACTCCATTCAGTGACCCTATCCAAGTCGTGCTGCAGCATGTCACGATCCGCAGTGTCTTTAATGACTGCTGACAACTTAAGGTCGTCAGCAAATAGCATGCAAGTTGACCTGATTAACTTGGCCAAATTATCTACCATAATTATGAATAACAAGGGTCCCAAATTTGTACCCTGACTGACGCCCGATCCGGTGTAATAGGGCTCCGAGAAGTGTCCGCCACAGTCTACATACTGACGTCTGCCTCGAAGATAACTGGCGAAAAACTTTATAGTATGATATGTGCAGCCCATACCCGCCATTCTTGCCAAGAGTATGTCGTGGTCGACTGTGTCGAACGCCTTCCTAAAGTCCAGATAGATCACATCAACCTGGAGTCCAGCGTCAACAGCTGGTACCAGCTGCGTCATCAGGTGAAGCAAGTTCCCCGTTGTTCCTCGTCCAGGACGGAAGCCGTGCTGCGTATCAGACAAATGAGGGCCTAACTGAGTATAAAGGTAATTGTGAACAGCCATCTCGAATATCTTGGCAGGTGCGCTAAGTACTGCAATTGGCCTGAAGTCACTGGCATCCGTACCACCTCGACCTTTCGGTATAGGTACCACTCGCGTAAGTTTCCAGCGACTAGGAAAGTGTGCCAACGACAAACACAAATTAAATATGTGGAGCAACGGTTCTATAAGTACCATGCGGCAATCTTTCAAAATGAATTTTGGGGAGTTATAATCTCTTCTTCACTTAATTTAGTTTTATTGTGACTTTCAAAAGCATGTTCTGCTCTCATATAGCATTAATATCAATAATATCACAGAATTTACTGTATCCGAAAACACCAAAAATGTGGTTTTTAAAAAACTGTTTAGTAATTTCGATTCGAATTACCATGGCTCCTGTACCCTGCACATCACAGGAGCTGACGCAACTGAAAGCAAACTTGTCGCCTTTTAGATTGACTCAATTTAAATTGTCATCGATACGCTAAGAAGAAGAATTACGATACTATTTCGAAGTCGAACCAACTCCTGACAATACAATAGAAGCCTCAGTCGTAATTCCATCTCATCAAATACCATGAATAATCTCCATCCAGTGCAGACGTTGCCTCGCCCCATAATACTACATTGCACATATATTAGATAATCATGTGCTAACCTTTGACGTACGCATCTATACTAATATTGTACAGAAGCAAAAGTTTGTATGTCTATTTAAGATGCAGGCGGTAATCTTAGGAATCTACTGATCCGATTCCACCGAATTCTTACATTAATAGGAAGCTACAGCATCCCCGAGTGCCATAGGCTAATTAAAACTGAGCCTTCCCAGAAGTGAAAGTCCCAATCCTCTAAGGCACAAAGGGGCCTTTGTTCAGTTCTGTCTCCTGCTGATATTGGGGGGAAGTAGGATTTATGTTTTTCCTACTCCTCCACTATCATTTTCTGATTGATTTCGTTGCGGGATTCAAGACAGTTAAATTGTTTTTCTGGGACTTCGTCAAGCTTTATTGTCTTGACTTTTCTGGTCGCCACTGTTGATTTTGGCTTTTAGGAGTTGCAGTGAAGCAAGCATTAAAAAGAGCTAATTTAAACGTTCTCGTGGAATATTTTTCAATTACAACGCGAACAAAACCGCGGGCAAAGGCTTGTTTAAGATATCATGTGCTAATCTTTGACGTACACAAGTACACATACAGGATAAACATAGCATCTGACACGTACGTCATACGTCAGCACATGTCTTTGGTTACATCTCCTTGTTTACTTGGGAGTTAAGAGTACATAGCTCACACATTATTTTGTTGCACCCATGAGTGTGGATATGGCATTTTCTTACATGAGATGGTGATTCGGAATCTTTCCTTAGAATTTGCACAAGATACATTTATTTTCGGTTATGAGTGAGAGATATTTCTCACAGCTCAACGGCATAAAGCCAAGTCAGTGGCCCATGGGTGGTATAAATACTCTAACGCCAGCTTTGGTACCACATGATGAAGAAGAAGAATTTTCGGGAAACGTTTGTGTCTTCTGCCGATAATCAACACAATGTGGTCATCTTTAGCGTCTACAAGATTTTTAAGATCTCCAATGGAATTGATTTTTACTGCCTAATGGGTCTTACGATCTCGCCTGATAGAAAGCGAAGAAATGAACTCGCCCAGAAGATGGCTGTTCACTCTTCCTTGGAAGGAAAACAGATCTTGCTCTGGTCCTAGCAGAAGCAGTCGTTACCAAACCATCTTCTGCCCGCGTTTATATCAGCGCTCTCATAATTCGAGATGAAAACCTCTGGCTCTTGTTAATGTTAACCTTACACTTCAACCATCAGTGCTTTATCCTATATCATATGGCAAAACAACACCTTGTATTACACCTTCAAATAGCACGCTGAAATGTAATAACCGTAGTAGAATCACGAGACTCCAAACTCCAAATAACCCTGACCCGAACATCGTCAAGGTCAATACAATTGCGGAATTCGGAATAGCAAATTCAGATTCACATTCCGCGATTTAGAAAACGGCTTTCTCGGTGACGTCATCAATAGTGGCCGGAATACCGATACTATGGACTGATCTACATTTATGTAAATTGATTGGACGATTAAGGAGATATCGCGTGTCGTATTCGACTAGGCATTTAAAGGTGTTGCAACGATCTTGCTAAGAATACGATTTGAAGGGTTTCGGAGGTAATTAAAGGCGACCAACATAGGATATTAACAAGGTCTGTGGACGTCCTACAAGGACAAACACTGACATTATTGGCGATACTCTTCAGAAAGGTCATGTGCGTAGTACTTGTGTATGACCAGATGAACGTAGACGTTTCAAAAGAACTTTGTAAGGATCTTAGCAGGCGGCCTTCTGTAAATACTGCCTACCCCGATGGAAAGAAGACGTCAGATTATGTTACTAAGGTCTGATGTAGGTTTATGTAAATTGATTGAGGTATTAGGGAGATTTTGCGTGAGTGTTGATCTAACGTTTGATTTAAATCGTGAACATATCGCACACGCTAATGTGATCGTCCTTCAACGTAACATCGTCAATCAACGATTTGATTGGTTCACGGCAACACGAGCCAATCAACGCACACGTTTTAGCATTACACCATTGAATCAGCCAATCAACACCGTTGGCAGTCTATAGGTATGCTAGCTGTAAGCTAAACATCCTGACTACAAGCTTACCTAATTATTTGTCCTAGTAAAACAAAGATGGCGGCTTGCATAGCTCGTTAATTTCCTTTGTCCGTGACATGACCTTCCTCAACGAGCCTTCAGTGAGAGGAACAAACAACAAATATTTTGCGTTTAATATTCGTTTTGTTTGCTTTTACTTCTGTGTGTCTGAGAAATTATGCACTCATTGTCTGCCCAGCCTTTTCCCGACAGTATTAGGGTCAACGTGCTGTCTAATCGGATGCAGCTTATTACTAGTTTTTTATATGTAGACATTTAGACATTCAGCTGCATCCTACGGTACTGACAATGTAAATCACTAAAATGTCAACAAATACAAATCAAAAGTTTTTTTTATTTCTAAACCATGGTTACTCTATTATGTTTTTTTTTAATTTTAGTCACCCGGAATAACGCAAAGAATGTAACGATACCACATACATAAAAATCGGTTCAGGCGTTTGGAAGTTATGGTGGAATAAAGAAACTCACACACAAACATAAATACATAAACTCTTAAAACATAAAACGCTTTATGGGAAGTCGTGTAAAAAGAAGGGGAAGGCTCCGCTTGTCACTATGCAGAGTAGAGGGGTCCCCACCAATGCACGATTGGTTACCCTGCATGCAGAACATCATTCTGACCCCCCTCTCCCCCCACATCTGAAGTTTCCATCGCCTCAATAAAAAGAAAACATTTCATAATAAAAAAAAATTGTTGACCCTTACACTTTTATCGTGTAGGTATTGCACTTTTGTAAGACACAGGAGTGTCTTTTATAATTTCCGTTGAAAACCTTTCATGTGGGGTGTTCATAATGATGCACCGAATACATAGTAAACATTCGCGCGTCTTTGTCACTTCCACCCTGTATTATTCAGTAGAATTTTATTATTTAATTTAACTCTCTGTTTAAATTCACGCCAAAATCGATATTTCACCCAAACCTACTCTCCGACCTTTGCGAGCCAATTACTGGGAAACACCGCTTCCACTGAAGGTTAAACTGGCTGACAGAATTTCAACGTAATCTGTCTGTTATAACAGCTTTAGAATTTCGCATGACAACTTGACAACACGGACAGCTTGATTTAATTGTTTGTCTTCAGTGATCTGAATTCTGGATGTTATCTTATTTATGTAATTTTACAATGTATTGAGACCTCGATACAAATTATCGATACCTGCCTACATTTTCGGCTCTGTGGGTTACGTCATGATCTGCAACTGTTATCTGCTTCTTATTTAAGCACAAAGTAAGGAATGAGTTTAATATAGGAAGTTTGAAAGTTACCCTAGTTACAGAAAAGTTGAAAGGGAATCGACCGTCTCGATAAGAACATGTGATGAGGAGGGACGAATCGCATGTGACTAAAAGAGTGTTAGATGGAGAGGAAGAGGAAATTCAAGGAGTCGATGCAAGGATGGTGTGAGGAATGATGTGAAAGTAACAGAAGTACGAGAGACGTTTGGCAGGGGAGAATGAAAGAAAAAAACATGATGCGCCGACTCCAAATAACATGGAACAACGTCAGAAAGGTAATGATGATATCTGCATTTTGGCTTTTAAGTACATTCCTATGGGAGAATCTTTAACAATTTATGAAATTATATAAATTCATATGCAGACTGTAATATAACCAGACATAATTACTAATTTATACCAATAGAACCACAACAATTAATTTATTAGAATTCTTTATCGTACAAGAAGACGGCAATATTATGCTATCGGCCTATTGTTTCAAGATAATACATAGATAACAACAATCTAGCAGAAGCTCCACATTCCTAGATTATCTTAAGCCCTACTCACTCCAATTTACCACCGAGTGACGGAGTAACTAAGAGATATTAAATGATTTAATGCTTTAGAAATAACAATACACCTAACGCTCGTGATGACAATAAGAAAAGACATCGTTGGTTTTAACTGGACAGTCTTGCCTGGAATATCTTGTTACCAGTCCCAACGAGTAACTGGATTGTGAAGGCAGTCACTTCATGTGAAAATCCAGTAGTCAGCAGCAAAGAGTATGCAAAGAGACTGGAAGCCGACCTCAAACACAGTCGAGAAAAAAAATTGACAGATGACTCTCAAGCTAAACTCATGTTTTCAGAAATGAAGGTAAAATAATGCTCTTATCTGCATAGACTTATCTTAAGACATTTTCAAACCGGTTCTGTAGTTAAGTAAACAAAAAACCCACTGACAGCACTTATCATGGCTAATGATTAATTAATCGATTAGGTATCTGAAATGGCTAAGGCACGTTCTTTTGTGGAATAAACGTGTAAACGAAGCATAGACATTGACTTATCTGGACAAACGATCAAGGAAATGTTTTATGTTTTGGTATTTGAATTAAAATATCTAATACCATCACATCATCAATATCAGAAAATAATGGCAGCAGAAAACGCAACCCTACAGTGGGTGACTCCCGACTGAAAACATGCTGAGGATCATCAATATTTATTTATTTACTCACTAACATTGCAGTGGGACAGGGTAGGCTAAAGAAAAAAAAAAAAAAAACACATACATTTGTTTTAACAGGTACGACCCTAGCTAACAAAAGTAGTCATATATTAAATTACTAAAAGTCAGTAATATGTAAGTTAATACAATGATCCTTTTAAATACCTCTGTTATTCATAAATTTACCGAAAACCAAATCACTCAGACAACTAAGGAATGTTCAATCCCCTTACGATCTTAAAATAACAGCTGTCGAAATAAGAATTCAAGTATGTCTAATTTGCAGATTCTTTCCAAAGTCTAACGACGGTCAACGCTACTGAGTGTCCGTCAAAAACAAGGACATGCTTTCATCAAGATTTTGAGTACAACTTATCATTGCGAAGATTATTTAATCTGTTGAAAAAATCAAAAATCATCATTGATTTGCCCCTTTTGACGTAAAACTGCTTTTACCAATCATGATGACTGTAGGAAAACAATTCATTGACGTAGGAAGTAAGATGTTCTTCGGCGCCACTTTTATCACTTTTAAGTCGTCAGGACTTATCAAGATCTAGATTGTCTCTACCTACCTTCTTTGTATTACTGTCGAGTTTCTACCCTTTTATTTGTATGTACTAGGTCATCATAATTCTCTTGCCCTTATCCCAATAAGTCCCAATTCATATAAGTACGGCTTAGCATGTCTTCTTTTTCTATACTTCTCTTTTTCTCGTTAGCTCATCAAATACCTCCTCTCTGGCATATAATCCTTTACATTGTCCATCCATCATTTCTTCGGAGTATAAAAAATATTAATTTGTGTATTGTTTTATATATTTTCCTTTTTACTAGGAAGACATCTGATAAAATCTTCGTTTCTCGACACATTCTCAAACAGTTTAAGGAAATAATTAAAAAATAAACAATGCAACGACAAACACGCGGAAGAAGGAAAAACAATATTCTTCAGCCATTAAAAACAGTATGTGAAAGTTTATAATTGAGACTTTATTATATTTTGAATTAAAACAGTTATCTTATAAAGTTATAACGACACGATAAAAATGGCAGCACACACGTGCTCATTGTAGAACGATCGTGATAAAAGTGAAATTTTTCCACTGAAATATTTGTTTTTCAAGGATTCAGTGCGATATCCGATTAGAGTCGGTGAAGGTCGTAGGGTTTTGAAGCATCACTGCGGAATATAGGGCTTTAGTAGGTAGACAGAAGAGCGTGTGTAAGGGACTGATAAGTATGGGATAAAAAATATAAATGGAATATCGCAAAAAAAAAAAATGAATAAAAATGTGACGGTTAATACCAGCATAAAAAATGAAAATATTAAAGTTACATGAATCGTGGGGACCTAGACAAAATGAAATTCTATCAGCGACTATAGAACTTGCTACGAGTAGCTTACTAAAGCTACTGAAATTTTAATAAAATTTAGATAAGTATATCAATCCAATTCTAAATTGCTACGGATTATGTTTCTGTTCAGTGATAAAATTAAACAGTTACTTTTCAGTCATCATCATCATCATCTGCCTAACCTATTCTCAACCATGTTAGGGTCGGCTTCCAGTCTAACCAGATGCAGCTCAATACTAGTATTTACATGGAGCGACTGAACCCAGTTAGTACTGGGTATTTACTTTCTGGTCTAATCTCTAATATTCAACGTTTAAAGCATTTTCAACTCAAATAAGACCTTCAAAGATTTCTTTTCCATTTATAAAATTGCGAAACGCGTCTAAACGTCTAACAGAAAAAGCGAGCAAAGAAAATATTGATTTGTACTTTACTGCAGGAAATTGTGTGTGAAGCCCGTGAACGGTTGGATTTACGAGAACGGCACGAAACAACTCGGTGGAAGATTCAATTTGTTTCGTTTGAATTTGTTTTATTTGCCGTAGCCCATGTTATCGTATAGTATGAGAAAAGATAAGGCTACCTTTTTGAGGGTTTAGAACAACTATCTTCTTGGGGATCAAATCACAGAAGCAAAAAAGGAATTTAATGAATTAAGATTAACTTGATGTGGTAAAGTTAATATATTGATCTGCCTCAACAAAACGTGATAAAATAAGACATCATCATCTTCCTGCCCTTGTCCCATTCTACTTGGGGTCGGCGCAATACGTTTTCTTCTTCTATTCTTCTCTGACAGACGTCACGGGATCATTTACTACTTTCTCTTTTATATCATTCCTCACACAATCCATTAATCCTTTCTATGGCCTGCCTCTCCATCTCCATGCATCGACATTAATATTCATCAGTTTTTTTTTTATCAAATAAGACAAGTCAATACATATTCTTAAATAATAGAACCTCCTAGAACCGTTTGACATCTAACATTGCGATAGCTTGGGAATTACCTGTAAGTAATATAACATTGGCCTGTACGCCTTCTACCAGAACTAATCTTATCACTGCAACATCCTTATCATTATCCGTTACAATCTGCCTTATCAGACCTTTGTTAACACTCTTAGCATTGATTGCTTCATTAACCAATTAATTTACTGTTATTTCATTATTGTGTTTCAATCTAGCGTTGTTTCTGCAATTTACCTCATTTATTCGTAACAATTTTACTGCTGTATTTTCCTCGTATTTTTAACGGTAACAGTGGAGCTCTTTAGCTTTCATGTGGTTGTCAAGTCATGTTTTTGCTCCTGACAAACGGTTTTTTTATCGATGATTATATTTTTTCTTTCAGAGTCCGATATTTACTTTTGAATATTACTTTCTCGAACGTCATTCTTTATATCATCTTCAAAGGCTTAGTAAATCGTCACAATTTTGAATAAAAAAGTATCTTACAATTCATTGATGATCCATATTGATACGGATTTATCAATTCACATGACTTGTTGCTGTCAAGTAACACGTAGGTACAGCCTTGCCGTATCTTCACCGTCAATGTCCTTTATAAGGAAAATGTTAAAACAAATGTTTTGACTATTTCTCATCGTTTCAAATAAAATAGCGGTCTTTGTCTCTATTATAAGTCTCCTTGGGTCTAAATCTTATCGTTTATAACGTCTTCAATTTACTGGCATAAAACTTAAAAGTCATACTTATGTAAGTCTAACATCCACTGTAACCCTTTTTTTATGGTGGGTGGAAAATCATTAAATAACCCCTCCCGCTCTTGGGCAGAGCAGAAGGGAGTGTCAGACTTCTACTGACTAAAAACCACCCATGTTCCTTCTTAGCCCTTCATGTCGAGACCGCGGAATCTATTGCGAACAACCCGCAGCCCCGACGGAAATCCACTGTAACCCTTACCTTGTATCAGCCCACCGCTTGACCAAGGCCTCTCCCTATTACTTCCAGTTCTTCGGTACCGGCCCAATGTGGGCCACTGATATTTGGTTTGATATCTTAAACAGCCTTAATATCATCATCTGCCTAACCTTTTCCCAACTATGTTGAGGTAGGCTTCCAGTCTAGCCGGATGCGGCTGAATAACATAACTTAGAGCGGCTGCTTATTTGGCCTCCACAACTCAGTTATTACTGGGTAATACGATACACCTTTGTAAGACTGGTTGTCAGGTTTTCAGGGCTACTGGAAACGACTATCAAACATATACAATTATATGTCGCTAACGCCTTAACGTGCTCTCCAAGGCACGGAGGAAAATTGGTTTGTAATGAATGGGTGTTCACCTGTCCACGAACCAACCTAAGCACGCCCTTTGTCTTATTAAAATAACTGATATTAAAACTAGGCCACTAGCACCATAACACCTAATTTCCAATAATAAACAAGCACTCTTTTAAAGCCGCAACTGTGGTTACACGCTAACACATTAAAACCTTTTTTGTCGCCATTGGTTTTGTCGTACTATGGTTAATGTTTGTCATGCAATCGTTATTTGACCTCAATACCAAACATTTTTAAATAAACAAGCTATTTCCGTATTATTTGTTGATATGTATGAAATCACCTTATCGGCACTGAATCTTATGATTCAAATGCTAATTTTAAGTATGTAATAATCTGATTTGTGATGAAGATATACGCTTCAGTACTACGTAATTAATATGCGGTATTTGCATATATTCTGCATATTTCTTAGTATCCATCGCATCACTGATTAAGGTTTTAATCAAGGAAAATGTGATAAAGAGATCCGGTTGTATCGACGAAAGTAAAAACCTGCAATGCGGTAGTTGGAAATGGCGACACGAATACGAGAAATGGTATAACATCAATATGTAAGGAATAGATTTCCAATCCAGCGATCATTTTAATATTACTGTCGTCGCAAAAAGTATTAAAAATCGATTGACTTGTTAGTACTCGTACAACCGTGTATTCTATAATAGAATTTCTCAGTAGCAACCCGCTCTAGATCAATAGGCGACCCTATTGCTATGAACTTATGAAGCCCCATATTACAACTACCACTACTTACCGCATTCTTTACTAGCGAACTGTGGGTGTTGAATAGGTGCACCTTTGCCTAACTCTCTAGGGATTACAGGCGTGATGCTTTTGTTATTGTGTCGTGTTGGTGCAAAGTACATTCTCTACAAAGTACAGAATTATTTTTGTCTCACGCCAGTCTCCAATTAATCAACCATTACTATCATCAACTCATGATACGGCTCATCACAATCACTGTATAAAGAAAACCAGTAAACCAACTAAGTCCTCTTTGTAAATTCAAATGCGGACGTCAACTAAACATTTTGTTACATACGCCAAGAGCATCCATGAGCGCGAATTCGTCGATTTCGGAATCGAAAACATAATAATCATAATATAGCATTTTAGTTACATTGTTTGCAACAAGCACAATCAGAATCGTTCATACATTCAATTCTTAAATGTATGAAAATATTCTATCCCAAAAGAGCATTTTTTTAATCGGTTTTTTACGTTACCTTAACACCGCAGACTCGTGCTAGACCCATGCTTAGAATTCGTGTAAACTCTTCACACATTGTGTGTGTGATCCGATTCCGACCATTTGTTCCTACTTGAAATACTGTATAATCATACTAATATGTCTGTGTCATCGTAAGACATAATTAAAAATACTCCCCTAATCACAAAGCCCCATGACTGTCATATGTGTTTTGTATTCATGAAGTGCTAACAACGTATACTGATCTGAAGCCAAGTGCACCCCGTGATGATAGACAGATCATTCTGATATGATAATGGTTTATTATAAGCATGACTGCACTCTACACCAATTTACATTTTGAAAACAAGTGATTACGCTTGCCTTGAGCGTCAGTTGGATTCCTTGTTTCATGTTTACTGTCGTCAGCATATTAGCCTTTTACTCGTAGCTCATACATTTGTATTCTGTGCTCATGAACATTGACTTCCGAATCTACCCATCCAGCTGATGAATTGCTGATAACTTGTCGGCATATAATTTTGTGTCTATAATCTGACCATCGCTAATGACATCATTTGGTTCTAAATGTGTGGTTGTTGATGGTGATAAATGTTCTTGATAATATTCTTACATTTCCAGTTTGAAATTTTTGTAGTTGTTTTTTTTTGTCAATCAAAAGTTCTGTATTGTCTGCTTCATCCTGAATGCATACAGTTTTCTTTTTAACAACCATTTTAAAGAAAAATAACAGAAATCGTACACTATTCACATAAAACATAATTGCTCAACGTATCACAGACATTCGTGAGGTCATTTAATTTCGTCAATCTGACATCATCATCAACTGCCTATCGCAATTTGAAATCCAATCCTAGATGGAGTAACGAATCCTGCGCAATGTATTGCTTCTTAACTCCACATGTTTTCAAATATAGAGGGATATTAGCAGTTAATATTACGTACTAAGACGAACTTCAACACTGAACTAGTGTTTGTTTAAGTAATTTACGTGTTATAAGACAACCATAACCACATCAAGATTTATTTTATTTTATTCATCATCTGCTTCCTGCCCTTGTTGTTGTATTACTTGTACTACGCCAAACCTGTTTTTCTCCCCTGTCAACCGTCCCGGCATCATTTACTCCTTTTTTTTTCAATATAATTAATCACATAATATCATCACTATTTGTTTAATTTCTTAGATGCCGCATATTTACAAAACTTCACAGATCGTCGGCGTTCCTCATTAATTGATTGTGTACATCTCGCATTGCTTTCAAGTGCACGATTATAAATAGATCAACTTCACAGCTACCAATCCAACAACGCTATAATCGTGTTGCATAATCGTTATCGTGGTTCACTCGATGCATTCCAAGTATCGATACCTAGTTATAAACACACGTGGGAATCGCTGGCACTATTCACCGTTTTTGTCACCTCTGTCTCTTCCAAACTAATTCTTACTTTATCTGTTTCTTCTATAGGTTGATTTTTAATTTTGTCGTTGGTATCTACTATCAGTCTATCAGGGTTGTGACGTAACGTGTCACGTAATAGTTCCGCCCACTATGTGTTTATGTTTACGCTTATATTCATAATATTACATACGTTAGTATCTATCAGCTTGTATCGATATATCTATTTTTGTGACACGGACCTTGTATACGTATTTCTGGGTAATGTGGGGTTATCGGGATGTAATCTATTTGTTTTGCCTCCTACTAAGATAATTGACGGAATGAAGTATTGACAATATTATTTAGTTATGATTGGTAAACAACAAAAAAACTGAAACATGTGTAATGGTGTCTTTTTCTTCTATTTATTTTAATTGTATCATCATCATCAGCCTATAATGTTCCCACTGCAGGGACTCAGGCCTCCTCTCTAGGAGAGGGATGGGCTATAATCCACCACGCGGGCCCAGTGCGGATTAGTAGATGTCACATGTCTTCGTTTTTTTTGGTTCTAAGACATGCCGGTTTCCTCACGTATCTTACAAATAATAATTTCATGGCCAATATATGATATAAAGTGTGTATGTACTAAAATATATGTTTGCTGATTAATTAATAAGTAAGTAGTAACACAATGCATGTGTGTGTGGAAACGCGTGGAATCGGAAGATCGCCTCTTCATTCTATCACTTACTGACTAAGTATGATAAAAGTTATATTTTGAGGTGCTCTTCACACGTATAATAGAAACACCCATACAAATTAAATGTCCTCTGACATATTTTACGTCGTTGAGAAGGTATATACTAATATTTTGATTCAGATGACTTACTATTATTACAAGGGACTAATTAAACATATGTATCTGACAAAATAGGGTTCTGTTAGGTAAACCGCTGCCTAATAAGGGTTATAGGTGTCATTGTATGTTTATGTTATACTCAATATCATACATGAATCATACATGATTCCGATGGTACACGATAAAACCAGACAACATTATTATTTAAATTATCATAATTATATTCAATAAAACGTGTACATAACAGCAATCATACTATTAAAAGACTCGCTGAAGGTCGAAACAGGTTCAATGTCAATATCGGGTGCAAAGGGCACTGCAATGACCCTTTCAATTTCAAGGTCAGCTTTTATTGCTACAGATAAAAAGTGTTAATAAAAACACGCATGATAAGTAGCGGAGGGGAGATTGGCCCTATAAAAATATTTTCTCGAATAAGTGACTGAAGTGAAACGACGCCCTGAATTTTTTGCATAGTGACTTGAATAAACTGAAACTATTGACAAATAGCCCACAACGTCCCACTGCTGGGACATGGGTGGCTCTTTATGAGAAGCAGAGAATCGTTATCCACCACTCGGGCCTCTAGATGTGGACGACGCTTGGCGGAAGACATGTCTTTCAGGTTTTGGTTTGTAAACATGGCCGATCTCATTACGATAAATAAACTAAAACTATTGATTGTAGCTTACTTTCTACTAAATGAGATAGAACTAGGTCGAAGCAGGCTTAGTTTACTTCAGAATAATTTATTCTAAACGCGGTGAAGTAAATTATAATAAAGAAAAATATTGATTGCAATTTTGTTTATTAAAGAGTTTACTGCATGAAATCACTTTACCTATACCAAACAATGGTATACAGGGTGGTGCCGACAATACGACAATAAATGAAACCACTGGTAGTTCAAGTTCATAGGAACATTTTTAAACTATCAAATAAATGCTAACACCGTCGTGGTGACGACGATACGACAATAAACTACCTAAATGTCTTTGCCAAATTCGTTTGTTACATTGTATTTCCATATATCGGTGCAAATTATTCCTAAGGTTAGTAAACCAATATTTGTTTATAAATTGCAAAGTATTTCGTTTACAGTTTTATGCTACTTAGTTTTATTGTCTTTTTTTTTATTTATTTTTATTTTGCTGTTAAGATTTATTTGATAGTTTAATAATGTACTAGAACTACCAGTGGTTTCATTTATTGTCGTATGGTCGGCACCAGCCTGTATAAGACACTGCTAGTAAGGGGCCGTTCAAGTATTACGTAAGTAGATTTACTGCAATTATTTACCCTCCCCTTCCCCCTTGTCAGCAAAAGTAATCAAAGCTCTCACCCCTCCCCCCATGCTTACGTCAACTTTGGAACACTTATGCATTTTTATGTTAATTACTGTATTATGTTTATTTATTAAATTAGAAAATACGCTTAGGATAGAGGACTTTTTTTTTCTTTTTTTTTTCTCTTAAACGTACATATTCATTAAAACCAACTTTATTGACACAATCCCCGACAATGCGTTTCGTTTGCAAGCATAGACAATGTGTGGGTTGCCATAATTATGTGTAAAAAAGTAAACAACTACCTACTGCTAACGTAAACATCATCTAGACCCCCCCACCCCCCATGTCATCAAAAATAAGCAAAGCAGAGACCCCCCCGCCCCCCATTAATGCTTACGTAATACTTGAACGGTCCCTAACTCAGTATGATATACATTATTTATTTCCTACAGATAGACCTACTAAAGATACTTCCTGATCGAATGAAAAATGTCAACAAACCTGCTTGTCCAGCCTAATCTTATCAGTTGAGTGAAGTAACTTTCCATTTCCTGGATGATAATTGTACAAATACTATTGTTTGATATAATGCGCGTAAAACTAATATGAAAGCTTTCATCATCTGCCTAGCCTTTTCCCAACTATGTTGGGGTCGGCTTCCAGTCTAACCGGATGCAGCTGAGTACCAGTATTTTACATGGAGCGACTGCCTATCTGACCTCCACAACCCAGTTAATACTAGGTAATACGATACTCTTTGGTAAGACTGGATGTCAGAATTTCAGGTCACTGACTACCTGTAACGACTGCCAAAGATCTATATATGGCGGCCGGGACCAACAGCTTAACGTGCTTTCCGAGGCACGGAGGAAACTCGGTATGTCGGGTGGTCACCCATCCACAGACCGACCTAGGCAAGCACAGCTTAACCTAAAGATCGACCCGAGTGGCAGTTCTTATTAAGCCACGAGCTTTATTTGTTATTAAATGGGAACATGTTTGACTAGACACGTGTTTCGAGGACTTTTGAGAAGTTTGAACTTATTGATTGCGAGTGACACAATTTAATTTTAAATGTAGTCTTTTCATAGCAATCAGGTGCTGATTAAGTTACCTGTTCTGTATTAGGTCATAGTTTAAAGTGTTCTGCCTTTTTTGAACGAAGTTCCTTATCGCGCGTTGTGAAAGGGGGCTAGACGGAAAAAATTCTTACGAAAAGTTGTCACGACACTTTTTGCTATAGTAAGCTATTGTAAGCTGTGCGGCGTCGCATGTTTCTCTGTCTGTCTCTCTCTTTCTTGTAGAAATCAAGCTAGATATTTTCATTTCTACATTTTTTTTTTTTTTTTGTTTTTTTTTTACTTAATAAAAAATAATAACAATAACTTCGTTCCATCCGGGTGTTCCTTGACACCTCTCAAGTTTTTTTGTTTTTTTTCAAGTCATCAAATAACCCCTCCCGCTCTTGGGCAGAGCGAAAGGGAGTGTCAGACTTCTACTGACTAAAAACCACCCATGTTCCTTCTTCGCCCTTCATGTCGAGGCCGCGGTATCTGCGAACAACCCGCAGCCCCGACAGGCGTCGGCCCTTTCGGGCCCCTTCCATGTTGCTGACATCTCTTTGAGGCGCGCGTGGAACACGAACGCGCCGTCGACACGGCCTGTCGTCGTCATGAGACGGACGGACGGCGAGCTTACCCATCACTCACCGTCCACAGGCCCGCGTCTACGGTGGCCGGAAGCCATCACGTGGCCCCCGACGCCCGGAACGCCTCCCGCGGCGGCTGGGACGAGAGGTTCTCTCCCTCTCACGTTCCGCCACCTCCTTCGCTAGCATCACTGCTTCGCAGAAGGAGGCGACGGCGTCCCACTCCTCCTCGCCCCGGACCATGGCTTGCAACAGGGCCGGACAAAGTGTTCTGCCTCTCATCGATAGTATGTATATTTCAACATTAGCTTAGTTTTGTTATTTCAATTTTGTCTGGTTCGGAAAATTGGCCCTTCTTCATGTTTTTTCTCGACATCACTGTTTTTTTTTCGATTTGATACTCTCTAATTTAAAATTATTTGTATGGCAAATAATCCTTTGTTATTAGCATCAAGCATCAATAGAGGTATCAAGGTTTCCCGTCGGGGCTGCGGGTTGTTCGCAAGAGATACCGCGGCCTCGGCATGAAGGGCTAAGAAGGAACATGGGTGGTTTTTAGTCAGTAGAAGTCTGACACTCCCTTTAGCTCTGCCCAAGAGCGGGAGGGGTTATTTGATGATTTCCCACCCCCAAAAAAAAAAAAAAAATAGTTATCAAGGTTTCTATTATTCTGTACTAGCTGACCCACGCAACTTCGTCTGCAACACATAATATAGCTTATAACCTTTCTAGATAAATCGACTATCCAACTTATTAAATTGAGCTATATCGTACTCGTAACAAACAAAAAATCTTACCTTTCCTCTATAAAATACCTATTAGTTTAGATTGACTTCGATTATATTATTAAAGTAACAATTACTATAGGTATCTCTTATTGTTTAATATACAGTAACACCTTGTACTTGTAAACATTATGGTGCAGTAAATATTTGGAATTTGAATTTCTCCGGAGCCCCCAAAGGCCAGAATCCCCACGTATCTACCGCACCGGACCGAATGACTGCCACGCGCTAATTATTTTGTCGCCCGTATATTTTTACATTGCGATATCTTCTAAGATATTTGTTTAAACTGTATAGAGTAAACATACACATTTATTTAGATATAGATTAATACCATATGGGTTAAATAAGCTTCGCAAAATATAATTCTTTTTAACCTAACATTTTTATATAAAAAATGGTTACAGTGAGTCAATCGTAAAAGATAAACATATGCTGTCGCGGACTTTTTTTTAGAACTTTTAAAGAGGAACAATTCTTTCTTACATGATAATTACGTAACTTAAACCGTTTTCGCAGCGCACGCAACGGAAGCTCTCAAAAAGGAATATCTTTTCCCGTTTTTGCAACATTTTTCATTTATGCTCCGCTCCTATTGATTGTAGCGTGATGTTATATAGCCTAAAGCCTTCCTCGATAAATGGACTATCCAACACTAAAAGAATTTTTCAATTCCAACCAGTAGTTCCAGAGTTTACCCCGTTCAAACAAACAAACAATCAAACAAACAAACAAACAAACAAACAAACAAACTCTTCAGCTTTATAATATTAGTATAGATTACGCTGACTCGTATTTTTTTCTAATTTGTTTACTGAGACTTTTGTCCAGAGATATGAGAAAATATATACTATCATCATCATCATCCCCAGCTCGACTTCACCCACTGCTGGGGGTATAGGCCTTTAATTGTGCCAAGCTTCACGTTCTTGTGCCAGCTACCTCATCCAGGATATTCCCACGATAGCAACAATGTCGTCAGCCCATCTGTAATATTTACCTGCTTGAAATTCAGAACAGGAAAACATAATTTTCCCCTCCCCATATATTATGTCGTATGATATTACTTTCGATTTGACTGGAACAAGATTTATATACGAAGGAGAAAAATAATATAATATAGATGAAATATTAGATCATGTCGAAAAAGTTCAATTCACTGGCTTGCAAAGGGTTTGACAGCCAACGTAATATCGACTGAATAAAATATTTTGCCCTAGATATTATGAATAACAGTAGCAATAACAGAGCTCGTGGCTTAATAAGACTATTGGGTCGATCTTTAGGTTAAGCTGCGCTTGACTAGGTTGGTCTGGTTACCGAGTTTCCTCCGTGCCTCGGAAAGCACGTTAAGCTGTTGGTCCCGGCTGCCAGCATATATAGATCTTTGGCAGTCGTTACAGGTAGTCAGTGACCTGAAAGTCTGACATCCAGTCTTACCAAAGGGTATCGTTTTACCTAGTACTAACTGGGTTGTGGAGGTCAGATAGGCAGTGGCTCCATGTAAAATACTGGTATTCAGCTGCATCTGGTTAGATTGGAAGCCGACCCCAACGTAGTTGGAAAAAGGCTAGGTAGGTGATGATTATGAATAACAGTAATATTTTGGCAAGAGCAGGGCTTATTGTTTTCAAATACAGAAAAAGAATTTGATAGAAAAGTTTACAATATGAACATTCTGATGATAATTCATTGTTGCCGTGAAAAACTTTTTAACTACATAATTATAATACAGGAAGGATGAGACACCGACGCACAAACAGTAACCACGTATTCAGTAGGTAAGTACATCATTCTGAACCTCGCCGCATTGTTTTTTTTATTACTCATGAAAAAATTGTACGTGGCATGACGTGTGTTCTTCATAAAAAGTAAATCAGACACGTAACATATATCTTTCTTCAGAGAGGAGCACGTGGCTTCATAAAAATGGCCGCCCAGGTCTATCGTGAGGTTTAAGTGGCGCTTGCCTAAATTGATCCATGGATAAAACCACCCACTAAACACTGAGTTTCGCCCGTATCTCGGAAAGTATCAGTACATTGTAGATCTTTGACAGTTGTTATAGATAGTCTGTGTCTCAAAAGTTTAACTACCAGTCTTACCAAATGGGTATTGTATTACCCAGTAATAACTGGGTTGTGGAGGTCAGAAGCAGTCGCTCCGTGTAGTAGATGATGTCCTTCTTCAATTACTGTAGGTACCTATAATAATCTATTAATCAAAACATTACCATAATCTGTAGTAACATTCTCACGATACATCAGCCGATCATACCAGTTCAGTATTAGCACATAATTGCATATAAGTTCATCGGGGTCATCGTCCTCTATCGGGCGCAGTTTCGTCTGCCACCGCCCCAAGGTTTCGCTTCACCAATTTCCTGATAGCATCGTCATTGAGGAAATAATTTGGTGGTTGTAACGCCCAGGAATTGATGTATTGTAAATAAACATTGGCTGTTATATTATATTGTGTCAGCTTCCTCATTGCTCTCGTGTCTAAAATTCTAAATACGTATTTTTGCACTCAATATTGGCATATGATTCATTGTAATAACGTCTCCGTATAAATAATTAGGTATAATATAGAAATTATGATGTCAAATAGCCGGGAAATACCATATAGTTGTGGTAACACCATCAAAACAAAATAATGAGGTTACCGATCTGATTTCCCTGAATGGTGTTTATGTTATGCTTCTGCAGAACTAAGGAAATACCTAAGCTTTATGTGACTGGTTCAAGGTCTCCGCTCCAACACCTTACCCAATCTACTGCTTTTTGCTCGTGAGTTGGTTTCGCCACTTCTCCCATCTAAAACACTAAGAAGCGTTGAAGAGCGGGCATTTTGAGATTTAAAAAGTACTGATTATCAGCCTTACTAGAATAAATGACTTTTAGTTTTTGCCCTCCCGGTCTGTGGTATATGGTGCCTGCCAATTCCTATTGTGCTGGAACCAGGGCACCGATTCATCCGTCTCGATTGTGACTTGGAAACTACTAGTATTTTACTGGAACTTGGATACCTAAGATCTAAAAACTATTACGAAAATGCAGTACCGTTTTGCAGGTATATAGCCTTGCGAATAGAGTGTGATAATGGAATGTCTGTCGGCATTTAAAGCGTATTTGCAGATGCCAAATATTGCAATGCATCAAGGCTTGTCTAGTGCAATAGTGAATGGTGTGATAGATAATTACTAGCTTATCTCCCAGTATTGTATAACCACCTCTTATCTATACTAATATTATAAAGCTGAAGAGTTTGTTTGTTTGTTTGTTTGTTTGTTTGTTTGTTTGAACGCGGTAAACTCAGGGACTACTGGTTGGAATAGAAAAAGTCTTTTTGTGTTGAATAGTCCATTTATCGAGGGAGGCTTTAGGGCATATAACATCACGCTACAACGAAAAGGAGCTGAGCATAAATGAAAAATGTTGCAAAAACGGGAAAAATATTTCGTTTTTGAGAGCTTCCGTTGCGTGCGCTGCGAAAACGGTTTAATTTACGCAAATATTGTGTATGGTGGAATTGTTCCTCTTTAAAAGTTCTAAAAAAAAGTCCGCGACAGCATATGTCTATCTTTTAAGATTGACTCACTATAACCTTTTTTTACTATTATAATTTTAGGTTAAAATGAGTGATAGTTTGCGAAGCTTATTTAACCCATATGGTATTAATCTATATCTAAATAAATGTGTTTGTTAGCACGGAAATTTAATATAGAATATTTGTGCCCTTTACTTTATACAGTTTAAACAAATACCTTAGAAGATATCGCAATGTAAAAATATCCGCGCAACAAAATAATTACTCTCGCGGCAGTGATTCGTTCGGTCCGGTACGGCAGCCGGCTGACGCGCGTTCCATCGCAATGTAGGCCCCTACGTGGGGATTCTGGCCTTCGGGAAATTCAAATTCAAAATATTTACTGCACCATAATGTTTACAAGTACAAGGTGTTACTGTATATATAACAGTAAGAGATACCTATAGTAATTCACACTTTAATAAAATCTAAACTAATATTATAAAAGATAAGATTTTTTGTTTGTTACGATTTAACTCAATTTATATTGATATGATTTGATTTATGTGACGCAGACGAAGTTGCATGGGTCAGCTAGTCTTTAATATTTATAAATGTGGTTTTATGGGACAGCTGAACATAGTCTGAATTATCTTTATGACTAGAAAGTGTTCTGATTTATCTACAATTGGATTTGTTTCTTTAACACTTCAAGGAGACTTCTGAACAAAATTAAAGCAGAGGCTTTAATTTTGCACAGTATTATTTTATTGATATCAGCCCATTAGGTTAACACCCACTGCATCCCAAAGAAGTTCAATATAACAACTTAGAAAAACTTCAAGAACAAGGCACTTGACAGACACTGTCGTAGTCCTAATGTATTTCGTAGTCAAATGAACATAAAAGAGTTACAAGTAACACACATAAAGACATTTTTATTGAACGTCTCTTGGATCTTCAGGAAGGAACAGATTCTGGCACAAAACAACGGAAATCTCTAAATAATTAATGGTGCAGTCAATATATCACTAACAAGATCACTCCTGATCATCTGTTTCACCTGTCAAATTAAAGAAAATTTAGGAGACTGACAACACTGACAACATAGATATTTGAAATAGGCGGCTGAAATACAAAATTCTCGGAACACAGACAACAATAAAAATCATGGTGGACATCAAAACGTTTGAGATACTCGTAATTAACCAACTAAGCAATATTATCGAAAACGAAACATCCCTCTTTAATTATTCCTCTTGAGGATTAACTGATATCACTACATCGCTACATATTATAAAACAAAGTCCTCCGCCGCGTCTGTCTGTCTGTCTGTTCGCGATAAGCTATGAATTTCTTTAAAGCTGAAATTCCTTGAACTTTGGTTTTATTATTTCTTATATACATAAAAAAAAATAACATCCTGGTTCTCATGGTAAATAGCCTATTGCAGTGTTTTAAGTATTTTTTAGATATTTAGGTGACGAGCTATTAATAAGTTTTTAATAATTTAGTTTTTGTTTGCATTATTTGGCAGTGTGTATATTTTGTTCCACAGTGTATTTATACCAGACAAGCTCTAGACGTGAAGACTTGTAATTGGCTGTCTGATTATCATAATGCTATTTATCACTATTGTATCTAGCTGTAAGTATTTAAATAAATAAACTCTAAAAACTACTGAACCGATTTTCATACTGTTTCACCAATGGATAGAGAGTTTCTTAAGGAAGTTTTTAGTATATAGTTTAACGCTGGCGAAGCCGCGGGCATCAGCTAGTTTAAAATAACGAATAACATTATCCTCCTTCATAGTTAAGGACAATACAATAACTATCCACTTTCAAATATCAACAAAGTAAATATACCTTAACGACTAGTTTGAGGAAATCATTAGGTGTCACTGCACTTTATCTCTGTTTACGTACGTAAGTGATAAATGTTGTTGACGTGAACAATTCATTTTGATACACAACACGAAGGTCGCCGCAACATTAGAGAGAGCCGACTTGTAAACACTTGAAACTATCAAAACTCAAGTAATTCTATGTTTTGGGAAATATTTATTCGGAGAGATGTGTCATTTCTTTGATTTGGAACACAACAATGGTGATTTTATGTTGTGCAAGAGTTCAAGTTAGATATTAATCTTAATCCACTTTAACTGATTTTGTACTCGATGACTGCACATCATTGTCGCTAACCAATTGTAGTTGTCTGCTGTCTTATAGGTTTCTTCAATTGGACACCACTGAGCTCGATGCGCTTTTTTTTTGGTTGTGGGAAATCATCAAAAACCCCTCTCGCTCTTGGGCAGAGCGGAAAGTAGTGTCAGACTTCTACTGACTAAAAACCACCCATGTTTCTTCTTAGCCCTTGTGCCGAGGCCGCGGTATCTCTTTCGAACAACCCGCAGCCCCTACGGGAAGCTCGATGCGCCTCTACTCTTATCTATCCATTATTATTAGTACTCATAGTCATCCTCCTGCCATTGCACCATGTCATTTGAGGTTGGCACAACATTTTTCTTGTTTCCACTCTCCCCTACCAGTCGTCATTATGTAATATACACCGTCTTTCTTACTTTCTTCATCTACTGGTCTCGTTCGTCTTCAACATTTAAATTAATCATTCTTTTATTTACATGCATTTCATGTCTCCTCTCATGCCCAAGCTAAACATGCAATTATTCTTCATCTTCAAGCATATGGCAAAATGTCACCCTGTAAAGTTTGTCGTTCCATCTATCCTGAGGGCTATTTCAATAACACTAGTACGTTCTAATCTAACATATATTTGTTGTACTATTAAATGCGTATTGTAGATGCAACTGTACAAATATTTACCAGGCGATGCAATGCTAATAAACATCTACTTACGTCCCTTACCAATCACAATTACTCTGTTGACGCAAACATTCATCTATTTCAATTTCCAATCATTAACTTCTATTTGTCGTCGCATTTCTTCCCTTTGTCTTGTTTACTGTTCCTAATTGGTCACTTGCATTGTATCTTCGTCTAGCCGTTTCTAGATTTCTTTTAGTCTTATCTAAATATCTCTAGCTTTGCTATTGTTCTCTTCCTTACGTTTATAACTTACATTACGCTTGTTCATCATCATCATCATCCACAGCCTGAATTTACACACAGGCCATATAGGCCACTCTTTTGTTGTGCCAATCTCCACGATCTTGTGCCAGATTTTTCTCCCTATGGCAACTACATCGTCTGCTCAAACCACCCTAATTACGTTTTTTATTCTTTTTAAATGTGATGTTTTTCCACTTAACAAACATCTCGCCAAGTTAGGTCAAAAACATGACTCCTGCTATCAAGAATCTGAAATCAAGTTGCGATGTACGCATGTAAACTATGTAAACAAACTATGACCTAGGTTCAATAATATCCTATAGAATGGTGCCACAATCCTTGGCAATGTCTTCACATATTTGAAACTATATCAATAGCTGCTTGATTATTATACGTTGTTATATTGTTGTACGCAGTTGGCATTGTTCGGATGTTTTCGACAGCCCTTCGTTGGTTTGTAAACGGAGGGGTGATTAAAGCTTGTTATGGCCTTGAAGCTTTGTTTAAATTTTTGATATATCAGCCTGCGACATGACACTGTACATCACCCATGAAACAGTCATAGATCTTGGATGTCATACTTGTAAAAAAATATCTGATAGTCAAAGCCATTATACAAAATTACTCGTAACTGTAGATCCTTAAGGTAATTGGGAAAAGTCCAGGTCCATGGTGAATCATAAGTAGCTTCTATCAAGTCATATTTGTTGGCACATATTCGAAAACATAATTTTATCAGAAAGTGTTTACCATATGGTTTTACATGCGGTATGGTATACCATACCGCATGTAACATACCTGACAATAAACAGTTGATTTATTTATTAGTATTTGTACATGGTACTTACGTATTATTACAATTAAGTGCATAAGTGGTATTCTGAAAGTCAATAAACATTCTGACGCCAATTAGGGCGTGAATTACGACGATGTCGCAAACAATAAAAGTAATCAGAAAACTGGGTTATGTAAAATCCTTTTAATAAAACTTAGTTGGCGAAGACGCTTTAGTGCCAAATCCAGCAATTAGTTTAGCTACAAAAGTCCCGCGAGGATCGGAGCTGACCTCCAATGTTAACACCGCAGTCGCATCTAGCTTGGCTATAGCAGAAATCCTGACTTACAAGTGACTGCGCTTCTAGACAAATAATGCATTCAGTAAGCATTTACGTAGTTTATCCATGAACAAAATTGTTACTAAGTATTTGCTACCAAACTTTCCAAAACCTTAACACCGTCTGCTCCATTTCAATATATATTTACATTACAATCAACCGTTTGTCCCACAATAAACTTCGGAAAATTTTAGTACAGATAGTGCCCAGCATTACCTGACCCCTCTTCTCACACCAGTAATTGCCCTCTACTTCTTTATACAAGGGGTCAAGTAATGCTGGGCACTGACTGTACGAACAAAACGACGATTGTTGTTTCTATTATCTGAGCATATTCTATTTATAACAACAATTAATAACACAGAGGGTCAAATATTTATTTTATTTTCATTGATAACGGACTCGTCGCATAATTAATCTTGTTCCAACGATATTGAACACTTAAGTAACAAGGTTCTTGTTGTTAGTATGGATACTATAATGAGTGGTATTCAGATGCGTTTGATAAAGACAGCATGTTCTAAGAGTGATGTAAACCTCTTAAGTGGCTGTTGTGTGACATAAGTATGAGGTAATGGCAATATAAATAAATATGTAGATGTTATTGCAGTGGAGATAAAAATAGATGGCTTGCATGTATTGGCTTAGAAACTGTACAGATATAATTCACAGCAAATGTTTATACTGCGTATTAATTAGTAATTAGTCGTGTAATCTGCTAAACCTATACCTTACTGCGTAGCTTTTCCCGTATCAACTAAATTGACTTACTGCCGCACTCAGAGAGCTTTAATGATTACTTAGACCATCACTTAGTAAAGGTTTTGACAGTTTTGTCATACAAAAGTATGTCAAATCTTTACTAAGTGACGGCTTAAGTAATCATTAAATAACTCTGAGTACCGCAGTTAACAGTTAAGTGTCTACCTAGCCTCTAACTGTGTTGATTTAGACTTCTAAACTAACAAGATGCAGCTGAATACCAGGGTTTTATATGGGAAGACTGCCACTGTCAGACTTTCCACGTTTCGAATGACCAGTAACAACTTGAATAGATTTATAAATTACAGCCGGGATCACAGTATATTCGAGATTGTCACCTGTCCATGTAGCGACCTCGGCAACCGTCGCTTAACCTTTGAGATTGACGCTTGCATCTGCTATTTTTTAGCCACGAGTACATCTCAGTAAATATTAAAACACTTTAACTGATAAAGATACTTGGAAGGTACCAGGAATTAGAAATAGAAGCATAACTTCCTGGTTGTATACTGAATGACTTTATTATAGTTTATTGGTATTCTATTTACTGTTTCTGCATATTAAGTTACTCATTCGATTCCGTATCGGATGCTTGTGAATTAAGCCACAAGATAATCTTAAATGCTTCTACAGTTAAACAAGATACGGGACATAATAAATCATGTCGAATTATTCAAAGGCAGATCAATACATTTATTGATATTAAAATTTGAAAGTCTAATCTAAGTAGTAAAACTGATCATTTGTATCGTATCATGCTCAAAAACCATCAGGTTTTCCATAAATATTCATTTTATGATGCACGGGAAATGATAGGCTTGACGTAATCCTTCATATTATTTTACTATCCTCTTGTACCTCGTAATATTGAGTATATGAAATAAAGCATCCATAGTCTAATAACTTGCCATTCCGGAAAAACCTTTGTTATCTAAAGCCTAGGATACAATTTCGTGTTGTCATTCTCAACATTATCACTTTCATGTCTGCTATCTCTTTTATCACTAGACTACGATCCGTCGTTCTTGAACTTTGCTCTTTGTGTACATTAACGTTAATTAAATAAATATCAAAGTACCGATGCTGACCTAGAACAATAATACACGTTTGTGAATTAAATAAACACGAGTTTTTCGTGATTTACTATTTGACAAGCTATGTCATTGTTTATCGCTTCGTTAAGTTTGCTATTTTGGTTTTGATTGTGATTCCGCCTTCCGGGGGTATTTTAAAAGTCAAAGAAATATTCCATTATTAAAGAGTATGGGGCCCAAAATGTTAGTGCTAGAGATCTTCACTACTCGTGTGGAACGTCCTTAGCCTAATAAATTCGTAATCAGGGATAACGGTTGCAACTTATGCACGAACATAGTCAGATCCTGGTTCCTATTATAAATAATAATATGGAACTTTCAACATAAATGTCGAAATGTGGGTGTAGCTTCTGAGACACACCTCTGTCTTAACCAGAATAAATTAACTATGATTAAAATTCAAACAAGGCGTAAAAAATATTCTAACTAATAAATTAAAGCATTTTACTAACAAGATCACACAGCGGACCAGTCTACACGAAGGCCGACTTATTTTAATTAAATTCGAACGACTGCAGACCACTTATTCTAATTAAAAACACAACTATAGAAACAGAAACTCACTGGCACTTCCCACAATAATCTGAGAACATAGCTAGAAACTGGAGTAAATAATGTGCTTAGATATTTTAGACTTCACTAAAGCTTTCGACACCGTTAACATACCGAGAATCATTGCGGTACTTAAACCCAATTTCTGAAAGGCATCTGAACTTAAAATCTGATATTAAAAGTGACATTAGCAATTGTGATTAGTTGAGGAGTATGGGGACATCCAATCAGCAAAGATTTAATGACAGAGACCATTAAAAAAAGCTTTCAAAATCTGAGACTAAGTGTATCAGTAATAGAAATCAGCATAGCCTCTGCAAGGATTAGATACGAGGTTAGCTGAATAGCAAGGATCGGAATAGAAGGTCGCCAGTTCATTGAACCGTAGGGTGCCAAGACATTGAGAATATTTTGCTCTATTATTTTATTGCTGTAGGTCTAGTTGGCGAAGAATTTTGATTGTTATTTATGGGAGATCACGATCTTGGTCAACCGTTTAGATAATAGGAAATTTTAGCACTTTAAATTAAACTCGTGATGAAGCCAGTTTCCTGTTTGGGGGTTTTCCATGTCTCATTCTTGTCCATCTCTTTATTAAAATTTATGATTTGAGCACTAGTTAGGAAAATGCATATGGGAAAATGAGGGAATGAATAATTGGCGACATTTAAAGACATGTGATAAAGAATAATATGAATCACTAGATACATGACTTCTTAATACACACATCAACACTGTCTAGGGATATTTTGGATTTACTCAATTTACTCAAAATGTATTAAAAATAGCATACAACATGTATATATTTTTATAAAGCCCATTTATCAGACTATACTCCAGAATAAAAGAAAACAATGTTTTTTTGCGTAAACAAATTTTTATTCAAATAAAGAAAAAACATGAAATAATGGTAAAACTAACAACGAATGTGTTTCTCAAGAAAAATTTACAAATAAGGAAAAAATAATTTGTTTTTAACAGTTCTGTGAAAAATCAGTAGTCAGTAAAACCACCCATGACGTTAATAACGGTCCTGCAACGGTTTTTCATGCTTTGGATTAAGTTATCCAAGTCTTGCTGCGGTATATTGTCCCAGGTCCGGCTAAGATGCAAAAAAAGCTGCTCTTCCGTCGCAACGTTTGCAGGGAAATTCTTCAAAGCCCTTCTTTGGAGCATGTCCCACGCATGTTCTATGGGGTTTAGGTCAGGCGATTGAGCGGGCCAGCCTAAGACCGATACGTCGTGCTCCTGCAACCAGCTCGTCACCACTCTCGCTGTGTGCGGACGGGCGTTATCGTGCATGAGCGTGAATTCTTGGCCCATTTGTAGTCGATGGGGGTAGATTATTGGTACTAGCACCTCGTTACGGTATTTTTCAGCCGTCATGGTGTTTCTGATCCAAACGAGGTCGATTCTTCCACCAACACGAATTCCCGCCCAAACCATAATTGTCCCGCCGTGGCATGAATGGACTTCCTGAGGATGTTGCAGACGGCTCTCACGACCAGGAACTCACCAAACACGCACTCTTCGTGTATCGGGATGGAAACCGAACCGGGACTCATCGGTAAACAGCACTACAGACCACTGGTTTTCTTCCCAGAGCAAATGTTCACGAGCCCACTCTAGTCGTCGTCCACGATTTCCTCGCCGTAGTGCTGGAGTACGAAGCGGTCTGCGAGCATGAAGGTTTGCTTCATGCAGCCTTCTCCTCACAGTTTGGTCACTCACAAGCAACTGGTGCTCTGACTGGAGCCTCTGAACCAACTGCATGGCCGTAACATTTGGTTGTCTTCTCGCGGCAACTTGCAAAAATCGGTCTTGTCGTTGAGTGGTTATGCGCTTCCCGCCTGGGTGTCTTTCAGTCACTTCACCAGTAGCACGATAACGTGACCATAACCTTGATATCACGTTTTGTCTTGTTCCAAACTCCTCAGCAATACTCCGTTGAGTAGCCCCAGCTTGGAGCATGCCTACTGCCCTTAACATTTCTTCTCTAGTTAAATGGCGCCGCTGCATGATGCACACAATAACGTTAATTCGGAATTAACCGATAACTTGTTATAAAACTTAAATTGGACACAAAAAAATAGTCACAAACTACTGTAGGTAAATGAAACCTTCGGACTTCGCTACCATTATGCCGCGTTAATCTTTTGTTTTTAATGTATTTTTTCAAATTCAAATTTAGAATCGTTCAAAAGGCTTACAAAATAAACATTCTTCAAAAGAATTTAAAAGTGGCCAGTATTTTTTGAGTTTAAGAACTTTATACAAAATATCCCTAGACGGTGTTGATGTGTGTATATTCATGTCTGTAAATATAACTGCACTTAGTGTTGACACAGTCCTGTCAATCCCTCTTAATCATCACGATTTACGCGAACATAATTAATTCTACTATTTATGAAGTCAACAAACCTATTAACTAAAATATTTACTCTCTTGTTTCAGGTACTATTTCTAGTTTAAGACATAAAGAAAATGAAAGGTAAGTACTGCATGACAAGGAACGTGACTCATATAGTCCAACGGATTTAATTTAGACATCTGCCAAGAAACTATTACTTGCACCGGGATCGAGTGACGTCATCGTAGAATCCCTTTTTAGCTGCAAGCGAAAGCGGTGAAAGATTGTCTGTATTTGGGGAGACTTTGCTTTCGAATCTAATGTTTTAATTATTTTATTGTTTGGTATATTTATGATACTTATGTATGCTCGAAACTTAACAGTATGTGGTCTGCTTTTTGTTGCCCCTGGGATAATATCTCCTCTTATCTTTTTTAGTTTACCTTAAGGTAGATTTTGATGACTATTTTGGTAATGCTTGTTATGGCATCATATAAGTACGTCATCATCGACTGCTCTCATCCATCTGCTGACTATTACGAATACAAAAATAACTAATGACATATTTAAAATAACTTTTCGTTAGTTTCTAATGATATCTCCATCTAGAAACCTAACAATATGTGGATCGTTCCTCCATTATTTCACGACCCAAAGCCATGTTTACTTCGAGTCGTGACCGCTGTTCACTTAGCCGTTTACTTTCTACACTCAAACATGTTGGATTGAGACATACGTACACACGGCTACGCATCAAGCTATACATTTCCAGTTTACGCTGATCCCGCACTGAACGAAATCCTATACAATGCGAGACCAGCTTGTACTGGTAATGTATGGCTTGATGTGTAGCCGTGTGTACCATATAAGAGGTTTTTTTGGTTGCATGATGCAAATGATAACTACTTTCATTTGTAAAAGGGCATGGTAAAGATAATTTAGTGTATATGGACAGAGACCGCACAGGTCCTCCCCTTTGACCAACAGTAGGATGCCACGCATGTTGCTAGTAAAATCTAGAAACCACTACTCAGGCTCAGGCCCGGTAGATCAGAAGTCTCCCAATTTACTTGCATTTAATGCTCGGCATTACTAACACAATTCTTTCTCTGTTAACTAGAAACGATAGACAGTATCAGAACGATATTTTGAATTCGTTTAGCGATAAACGTATTCAAGTTTAAGTGACCTTAGCTTAGTTTCAGTGTGAAATTCGGCAGAGGAGACAGAAAACGCTGTATCCGTAAACTGAACTTACGACCCAGTAGAATTAAAGAAAATATAAAATTTTACTAGACATTTACAATCACAAATAACATTCAATTAAATGACTAAAAACTTAATTCAAATACAGCTGAACCCCAATTTACATTGGATTCATTGTTCTACTTGCCAGACGATCTAATAGTCTGGTTGGATTAGACTACACGAACTAATTAAAAGCTGCTTTGATTACATTCAAATCCGCTCCATTGTCTGTAGGTGTCTGTGTTCTGATTTGAATATTAAGGGACTCATAGATATTGATTTCCAAGCTTTTAATTAAATCTAGGGATTAAACAATCTTCTTGGTATGAAGACATTGTCCTTATCTTTAGTACGATTTTTAGTTCACTAGAGTTTCCAGAATTTACCAGAACTGAAATATCAGTTGACACTAAACTTGTGGCTTCATAAATTCTACATCAAATTACAGCCACGTTTCAACCCAATTTCTACTGAGATCATTGAATATTCAGTAGGAACGTTCAAAATTATGTAAACTACAATACAATTGTCAGTGTTTCGTACATTGTGAATTGTAGACTCGTCTAATGATTCTAAATTAAAGTATGCAATCAATGTCTCCAAATTTCCGACAACTCTTTCATTTATTCAGGCACGCGTCGTTTGGCCCAAATTCTCTAATTTATTTCACCTCATTCAATTAAACGTTCATTCTCATAGACGGTCTCTTGTGCTGTATGTAGTACATGAATTTCATTAGACTTGACTTAGGTCACAGAATATACAGAAGGTTGAAGTAATACGTCGAGCGAAAACGCACGCACACATACACACGCTTCGCGTATTGCGACTGCAAGCGCACTTGTGAGCGGCATTTGTTTCACATCACCATTTGAACGTGTTTATGTGTGCGTGCGCGCATTTTCACTCGTTATATGAAGCTGGCTTTCTGATGTATTCTTTGGTAATGCTCTTAGACAAGTCTCCGTTTATAGCCCGTGGGTACCTATGCAGTCACCGGCACCGGCGGCATTCTGGTTTCTTGTCTCCTTGTAAGGTACTAGTCAATGCGACTTTAAAATAGCAAGACTAGTTGTGTAAGGACAGAAATAGATAATACGTCTTGTAACTGATATTGTGGCTTTAGTTAGATGTAACTTGGAATATATATTTTGACGAAAAGGCAGAACAGTAAAATGATTAATAACAGCAGATGATTCAAAAGATACTAAAGCCTGAACTAATGAGGATATAGAGAAACAAGTTTCTTGAATAACAAACACAGCTAAAGTAGAATTACACCTAATTACAAATAACTCATACTACAATTTTTTTTTGTACGTCAACGCTAAATCTTTTCACGGAACTGCGTCCTCTGAAGTTTAATAACAAACTGAATCATACTCATTGAGGTGCCCATTCATTCATTATTACCAGTATTATGACCGATATTGTGAACAGTAATTAATCAATAGTGTCATTGTCTGCTGATCAATGGCAGTGTCCAAAAATAAATGGACTGTGATTCGTAAATCGTATGCATTCGAAGAGCGGTTGAAATCTCGTCCACTTTTGAGTTTCTAAGGATGAACGCACAGTCGTCAACACAAAATATTCCGTTTTTATTTTTCTGGTAGTATACTTTCACCAGCATAATTTCTTATCTCTTTAGATCTGGAGTCACCACCAGAAAAAAAGGTTCTTTGTTAAAAAAATAAAAACTCTGGAACTTATTACCAAAATCTATTTAAATAGGGATTTTTTTTTTTTCAATTGCAGGTGGTACCGATAGTGGTTATAATTGTTTAGTTCTAACCGTCATGCAAAAAAAATGGGATAAGGGCAGGATAGTGATCATGAAGACGTTTGGTACAACTACAATATTGTTATCAAGTTCCGAAATGATTTATAGTTTTTATAAAACCTTGGCCTCTTTGATGAAGCAAAGTATACGATTGCCTTTACTATGAGTACATCGTTCTTTGGCAGGTACAACAAAAACATAAGTTTTGATATTATTTTAGCGAGCAGCCGGGCGAGGCGCCTCGTGGCTTTCTGCCAGGTATTCTTTCAAGAGCTTTATAGTGTTTATACTTTTACTATGTACTCCAAAGTGTGTGGCAACACAAACTACTATTGGCTTTGGATCGTAAAGTACGCACATCTTTTTGTAATCTTAAAGATTTTATGGCTGACTGAGTGAATAAAAAAAATACTTCTATAGCGAGTATTTATGGACTTGTCAAATAAAGCTCAGACCACTTCGTCGTAAAGTTTTATCGAGAGAAACTTGCTTCTGGACGTAGACACTATCTTCATCAAACATAAGTAGACCCTCTAAAGTGAATAGCTCGTATAAGGAAAAGTTACTTGCCTAGTACGAACTTGTTAAGTCAAATATTTCACTTGAAAAAGTACTTATATTTTGAGTTCTATTAAAAAATAGGTACCTTTGTTTTCGATATTATAAATATTATAAACTTATTTCTGAGAATGAAAATGTTAAATAAAGCTATTAATATCAGTGATGTGCACTATATAAAGTCAATACAACAAATAAAATTTTAATTGTGAAATTCTATAAATCAAACTGATGGCATTGTTCTTCCCATTTCCTCTAATTATATTGAAGAGAACAACGCACAAAGCTTTTCTTCCGTAACTGCTACCACAAGATTTATTTATCCAAATTCACAAAAGAAAGTCAGCCAATATATTTACGAAGTGCAGTTTTAAAATTGTCCCGTTGCTGTTACTGGCCTTGCGCCAAATTTGTGCGTACGCAGCGTAGGCGTAAATACGGTAATTTAAATTGTACGAGAGGGCGTCATTATTTGAGGTGGCATGGTATTCAGGCTTTTGATAACATGTCTACCGTCTGCGATTAAATAAATCAGATAGTCTCACAGTATGTTCTCTTTCTCTGTTTGTATATTTTTTGATGTTACTGCATTCTTTGCAAACAGTTCGTATGTTTCCTCTTTTTGATAATAATATACTACACAAACATAACATTATACTTACACCTTCTTAGCGTCTCGATGAAAACTTCAATTATGTCGGCCCATTTGGCGAGGAGTTGGACTGGGTTAAAATATCGTCAGCATCTATGCGGTGTCAATCAAATCCAAGTCAAGCACAATGTCCAACCCAAATTATTCTGATAGAAACTGGATCCTTCTAGTCGCAGTGTGATCTTATTACTCGATGAGCTAATCTTTATTGTTAGAGAATCGTCAACCTTTTTTGCTAACAAAGTGTTAGCAGCATGCTATGACTGGCACTATACGATTACAATTGCAACACGTGCAGTCGATAAGAAAAGAAGGAAAAAAGAATCACTACCGGCCTCGGTATGATTATCGTGAAACAAATTCATCCTACCCAAAGTACACACTAACAGTTTCATGGTCACGCTATCATTTCTCGACACGGAACAATTTCGCACTATTTGTCAACACACGGCTTAACACGTAGTATGTGCAACAATGCCCTGACACGGAAACTAAGGAAGCACGTACATTATACACATGCACCTTAGTACCAGGTATGATGCACTAGTTGTATATAAATGATGTTGAGGAAGTAAAGACGAAGCGAAATTAGGATGCATTTCTATTTTTGGAATTGTGTTCGTTTTAGTTTAAGGCTCCTCTCTCGAAAAAGCTTAAAAAACAGCGTGCAGATGAAGCAGTTTTTCACCGGCACTTACAGAGAAATTACATCTGAGAAAAATTGTTAGTAATCTACATGATATGACACGTAATTTGGTTTAGCCATAATTTTTGTATCGGTATCACATAATAAGAAAAAAAATCCACAAAATCACCTCCAAATCGTTGAATGAAACCATTTTACTCCTTCATTTTTTAACAAAATAATATTAAAAAAATATCTACTGCTTTGAAATACAAAGGAAAATAATTTGGTTTTGTTACTTTTTAAAAACATGTATTATTTTAATTATAATAAATGAAAAATGCGTCCGTTTAAAGTCCGTATCTACGACCGAGAGGGGTAGTTCGTATGCACAAGGTCATTGGCGTGAATACAAGCCTTAAAGCATTTAAAAGTAGGAAGCTGCAAACACAATCTAGCAAAATGGTAGATTAAATATCGTTCCGGCACTCAGTGTAAATGGATACAGTGTTACACATCCAGACAAGGACCGACTTGCTGGAGATTCCAAAATATTCATATGCACTTGGACGAAGACTTGACTTTAACAATTAAATTTGCTATCTACTGGGCCCAAGTAACTTTATCAGCTTTACCATATACACAAAATAAAGTCCCACACAAAATGAACAAGCACGAACAAATAATTGTGAGTTCGGCTTAGTTGCTAATGAGGTGTTTACAGTACTCACATGCATCTTAGAAGTACCTTGTATATTCACTTGATTATATTGCGGAAGTGCCGGCGGCGATGCGAAATTAAAATGCAGTTTTATTTTTGTGTGACTGTTTATTTTAGGAAACAGTGACCAAGGACGCATAAGATCGTAAATAACCACAAAACGTGCTCAACAGATGTATCGAGTGTGAGACAAATTTTTCTTTTGTTGACACCCAAAGGATGAACTTTATTATCATTCTCCTGCCATTATCCTAATTTATTTGGGGTCGGCGCAGCATGTCGTTTTCTTCTCGTTCTCACACTTCTCTATTATTCTGTATCTCACACTTCCTTTCTTGCCATATCATCCTTCACACACAGTCCATCCATCGTTTCTTCGGTCTTCTTCTACTAAGAAGAGGATCCACATTCATACTCAAAACTATCTTCACCACATTTTCCTCAGCCCTTTCCATCACGTGCCCATACCAAGCCAGATTACCACACAACTATTCAGTCACCAGCGCCACTTTTAGGCTCCTTGGACCCAATTCAAAGGATGAACTTATCGATGCGCAAAAAAAGTATCTATATGATTTCTGAAGAGAATTATTAATAGTCATTTCGCTATTATATGAATTCAAAATTTTAAATACGTGTCCTAGATACTCTTGATAAAAAGTATTTGGATGTATGCACATGGCTTTACGTGGGTAGTGTGTGATGCACTAACAGAGATTACCAAGATTAGGTACGGAAGTGGCGAGGACATATTTCAGAGATGAAATATCAGGAGATTTGAAGTTGTTTGCTTTTTTTATTGTGATTGTGCATTAGCCACTTATCTGCTTGTAGTATCATTGAGTCACTATCCTTGAGTACAATTTCCTTATGGATTTAAGTTTTAGGAACATTCAAATTACAGTGACCTTTCAAGAGATTAGTAGTTCAGGCTAATCTTTTCAGTAAATCTTCAATAACGTCTCAAACAATAGCGCGTTTTTGTCGAGTCCTATAAATCTCTTTTAATACTTGGCGTCATCATTCATTTTTATAATTGGTCTTTCTTCGAAAGCCTCTTTTCCATAAACATCGTCAACATCATTGATTGGCAGCCCTGTTCCACATTTTTTTTTTATGAACATTATGTTTCCCACTGCAGTGCAAAGGCCTCCTTTCCCTCTTTCCATTTATCCCTGTGTTTGGGTTATTTGGGCCCAATCCTTTTGATGAGAGTCCACCTCGTCACTTACTACTTCCACTTACTGCTGGAAATAAGCCTTCACCCTTTGTACCATTATTTTCTGAACCAGGTCTTACCAAAGATTTTCTGAATGTCCTCCATCCAACAGGCTGTGTATCAATCTACACTTCTGGGGACGGTTCCTGTGGTAGCCATTCAGTAAGGGCTCTACTCCTACTCCCATCACCAAATCTTGTCTAGTATTCTGTCCACCACCACTTTAAAGCTGCTACCCGCAGACCATAATATTCTATCGCTAATTATAAATAGTTTCTGCAATAAACAGCCAGTCATAACAAACAGGCAATCAGTCTGTACCTATCAGCCGAACGGAAGGAAGTCGTATTTGTAACATAACATAATAATTGTTGGACGATAACATAGTTACTTTATGCATTTCCCTTTTCTGTCGGTATAGTTGTTGAATTTTTTTAACAGAAGGAGCATTGTACTTCTAAAATAACACAATCATCACCATTCATTCATCATTCTCTTGTCTAAGGACAATTATTTAAGAACTAATTTATTAAAGGTTTGTCCCTGTCAGTCTTGTGTGGCTTCTTTCCTACTTCTCTATTGGTCATCGTCAGTAGCCACTTCCTTTCCTTTGTCACAGTCCATCCATCTTTCTTTATTTATCCCCTAATTTTATAGTAGGGTAAGTTTATGTACCCAAACTTTCCTTGTGATTTTTTTCCGCATTCTTCTATTTGTGTCAAATATACTTACAATTTTTAGCCCCTGAATTCTGGTTAATCAGCTTCTGTTCCGTAAGAGATAGTGAAGAATAGACAAATTGGTTCTATCTTTCAGTTCGTCGTATAGTTTCCTTGTCAGTATAATCGAGCTTTCAAGAAATTTAAGTTCTGTAATTCTTGAACATGCTTATTTAAACCTACTTCAATTTCTTTCATTTCTTTATTGTGAGGTGGTGATTTTTGTCTTTCCAAAGTTAACTTAGTATTTCTGAACAGTCTATTTATGATGAAGTATAGATTTACAGCACGTAGGTATGCATGTTGCCTAATTAATTAATTATTCGTTCATTTTGAAAATGTTACTTTATTTTTACTTATATATACATTTATAATTACTTATGTTATCGTTGAAGCTAATTAAAATCATTTGTATGTTCAGTGTTTTAGGAGCAATGTTGTAACGTGTTCACAATATTTTTTGTAAAGAAACTACGTAAGCTCAAAGTTTATAGAATCTAATATACTCATCTCACACTTGGACTCTACAATGAAACAAGTAAAAGTTACAACCATTTAATCTGTCGTGTACTTACGAAACACGAAAGCGAACATTCACAAATAAGTATGAAAGCTTACTGTCGTCAGACGGGTCAATGAACTTACACATAAAATGCTTACTCATATACCAAAGGAGAAAAACGTGAACCACATGCGTAATAATAACATATAGAGCGACCAGTATATGGTTGGGAGACGGCGGAAAAGGGAACTAATTTAAAATGTACTGAATTTGAATGCTGGTCCTTTGCTAAAAGCGCCACCATGAAAGGGTCAAGAAAGACTGGGCACTTGGCGCCCTGCAAAAATATACTGTACAATGAGTGAATAATTTTCTTTGACAGTCTTGATTTATGACGAGATGAGAA
Source organism: Diarsia brunnea (assembly GCA_949774965.1). Lineage (NCBI taxonomy): Eukaryota > Metazoa > Arthropoda > Insecta > Lepidoptera > Noctuidae > Diarsia > Diarsia brunnea. Next base: position 2,388,657 of record OX459009.1, read on the forward strand.
TTTCATTGTTAATAATGAAAAATGAATGATAAGACTTGCTCGGCGGCTTGTGAAGGGCAAACACAGATACTTGAAGTATCAGTTGGTTTTAACATAACATCACGCCTGTAATCCCCGAAGGTTAAGGCGGAGGTGTACCTAATAGTACACCCACATTTCGCCAAGTAATAGGGGGCGAGCCTATTGCCATCAACCGAGCACGAATCCAGGCCCCGTGGCTCCTGCATCAGTTGGTTTACTAAAATCTTTATCTCTGTTAGTTCCTTATGTAAAACCGGGACTGTAAACACGGAAACGTTGCCCGCCGAAAACAAACTATGGAAAACTTCCATCAATCGACGCCATTATTTTTCATCAACAAGCTTTCTTATGTTTACTTTGTTTCAAACTGTTTAATATTATTGTGAATGATGAGCCGCGGTCATTATAAATCCAAGTATCTATTAACCTATATTATTTTAATAGGTTGTCCCATATTTCCACTTCTTCAAAAACAGATTCCAAGTACCTACCTACTTCCATAACATATTAAAACTTATCGTAAATCAAATCTTGTAAAATATTCTATCTTAAACCACAGTATTCATCGTAAATATCATAAATGCGAAAGTATTTTGTCTCCCTATTACAAACAAACAAATCAAATTCACTATTGTGATAATATTTAAAATTTTTTTTTTTTGTTTCATTTAGCCAGTATTTTACACTGCTAGACAAAGGCCTTCACCATAACTCTTCTCTCCGTACTGCCTCAAAAAAAAATGCACTATGTCAAGCAAATAAGAACTAATAAGTCACCTCATTTTAAAGTACAACCCGATATGCGGTAGTTACGTTACTATGGAATAATTCCCCACTTTCACGCGAGTGAAGCTGCTTGCAAAAGCTAGTAGAGACATAAATAGGACACGTTCACAAACACTCCAGAAGTTCAACGTTCTTCCACAACTTGTTTAATGTTTAGACTGTGTCAAGGACAAGTGTGGGTCGACAACACAGGTCGTGTATTAATTAACAAAGAAAGAAAGTAGAAACCTTTATTTCTCTCACACAGAACAAAAGAAAATGTTTAAATTAACAAAACAATGAAGTTATACAAAAAAATAAAAATAGGACATACATTAGACTAAAGTAGTCGTGCACGATACCAAAATGGCTCAAAATTGTGTTGTAACATTTAAAAATATGTCACAGCGCTGTATTCTGTTAGTGCTTGTTTACGTACACGCGGGGCGTCGGGCGGCGCGAGCGGCGGCGAGGCGACTCGCGGCGCGTCGAACGTTTTTTGTGTTTATTGAGAGTCGGCGCGTGCAGCGGCAGATATCATCGCACGCGTAAAACACAAATGTATGGCAATATACGATGTTGTTCAGAGAGACGCTGGGCTTGGGGACTCTTTAAGCGGGCAGCAAAGCCCGCGGCGGGTATCGCCGCGCTGCACGCGGCGATCTCAATCAAACCGACTAGTTTTATGATAGCGAGAGATGCGAGCGCACGTGTCGCAACAAAATGAATAACGACAAACAAGAAGAATTTATTGTTGCAATACAGGAGCGTCCCCAGTTGTGGATTAACCATTTATAAACATAATGGGATGCAAATAAAGATATGAATATGTATGGGCATTAGGAAACGGCATCAATAAAGAAAGACAATAACATTTCCAAAACAATGTGGAAAACAAGATTGACATTTCTATCTTATAATTCTGGCAAGTTTCCCAACTCAGAACAATTGGCATCGTTTGTAAATACTTGTGCCTAGTACATAAAGTGCTTACTTTATAGCACATGCTAAATTATTACACGATGTTCATTTATACAGTTTACTGTTGACATACATTTTTTGTTATCTTGTAAATGTGATTTGTCTGAGATTTTCTACACGTCGTATCAATATAGCTACTACAGTTTGTAGTCGGTACTCTCAAAAAGAAAAACAACAAAAAATAATGAAGCAAAAAAATTGGCCAAATGTGTGTTACTAAATATTTTATATAATAAGAACTTCATGTACCTACCATATTTGATGCAATAAATGAATTGAATTGAATTGAATTGAAAAAAACAAAATAATGGTAGTAATTTTTGCACTGCAACTAGTTGGCGTGCTAATGTACGATAACAGCTTCAAAATTGCTGATTAATTATTTGGCATGCAAACTACTTGCGTTGTTCGCAAGAGATATCGCGGCCTCGACATGAAGGGCTAAGAAGGAACGTGGGTGGTTTTTAGTCAGTAGAAGTCTGACACTCCCTTTCGCTCTGCCCAAGAGCGGGAGGATAACCACATTGTAATGGCTAATCGCCATCGTATTGGCCAATGTGATGCGGTGGACAAGTCAATCTATTTATTTAAAACATCAAATATTTTTAATATTGATATGGGTGACCATATCAATATTAAAAATATTTGATGTTAATAAGATAAAAATAAAAATAAATAAATTATTCCTAGCTTTAAACATAAATGTACCCGTGGGATAGGGGGCGAGCCTATTGCACATACATCTTGTAAAAATAAAAAAAAAGTGTGTTAGATGAGAAGAGAGTGAGATGAATGAAATTAAACTGTGTGGTGTGCTCCAAATAAAAATAAGTAAAAGTGAAAATTCGGGCGCCTGGAGTACACACAAAACTATGCCAAGGATAGACTTACCTGCGGGAGCTTGAGACTTTTAATCTTCAAGCGGGAAGGCATCAATAAAAATCAATCATGAAAAGTAAGAACGACTTTATTACCCGAAGGCTGCTGGTTTGAAAATTCCTTTCTAATTCTAAAGCTAACAGCTCTAATGTGTAAAATTAAGATGACATCGCTGTTATTCTAAGACCTGTCATTATTGCATTTTTTTAAAATAAATTGAAGTTATGTATCATAAACCATACCAAACTCCGTCGACTAAATTAGGAACCTGATGGATTATCCAAGAGCATCTTGGTGATATTCGCCGAGATTGCCAACGGCGGTCCAAGATATATGCATTTTGGTAGGGGCGTGCGTTCAAAAATTTAAGTAATATGGAAAAAAAACGCCTTGTGGCTGAAAACAAACATGAATAATCGTTAGCGGATAAAAAATGGCGATCGATTTAGAAATCGTTGCAGAAATCGTTACGAGCAATATACAATTAAACTCACCGTTTCTTCCAAAAATCAAAATGTGGTCATCAGTAGATGAATGAATCCAAGCAAATAATTATAAAATGAAGTTAAAAGATCCTGAAACAATTAAATATCGGAAACTATTAGCGTCTGCTATCAAAATAGCCATGACAACGCGGAACGGACCGAAATCACAAAGAATTCGCTTACCTTAAAAAATAAAGGCTATCCAATTAGGATCATGACAAGGGCAATCGGCTACCACATAATTAGGGACTAGATGCCGCCCATCTCAAGTTATATTTTGAGATTTTATTGGAGCGCTCAAAAATCACTCCATTGATTCAAGGCTGTAGGTCGAAAAGCAAGAAATGTCAAAGTCAATTTGACAGCATCGAAAATAAAAATCAGTGTGACCACTTCACGAATCCAAGTCAACCAAAAATGAATTTTCATAAGGCAACACCAACCAGAGCCTACAAATCAAAGCAAAGAATTCAATAGTATGTAACAGGCTTAAAAGACTCGTTACATTACATCCCTCCCCGAAAATAAAAGAAAGGAACTTTCTTTTATTAGAAAGAAATCTTCAACACAATAGACCAGTCTTAACAACTTTCTAATTCCCAAAAAAAGAAAAGAATCATAAAAGATTCAAAGTGTAAATGAATTCTGAAAATGTCAAACGACAAGGTCTCAAGAATTTAATAAAAGTAAAAACATGCAAATGACAAAAAGTCAAAAATGAAATCTGTGAAAAACAGAAAAAAATATAAGTTATAAAAACTAGTTAAATGAAACGAAGGGAGAAATCTCTTAGCGCTTCTAAACTCCAAAACAGTGCAGTTAGGCACCATCGCCACTGACTACAAATTTCAAACGAATTCGAACAATTTACCAATACAAACTACAATTTTTAGTGCAGTTAGGCACCATCGCCACTGACTAAAAATTTCAAACCACTTGGAACAGTACAACTTTGAGTGCAGTTAGGCTCTATTGCCACTGACTACTATGTCAACTGCTTCCAACTCTACCATCTCTATGAGTGCAGTTAGGCTCTTTTGCCACTGACTAACTCCGTATCCAACAATCCAAAAAAAATTGAAACTCCAAACAAAAGTTTTTAAATAAAGCTGAAAGACCTTATTTAAAATATTGTTACAGGCACAACCTGCAACGAAACAAAGGAAAGCGTACTGTGATCGGCTCATCACCACCGAATTCCCGAGCACAATAGCTGTAAAAGAATGTTGCTGTGACTGGCTCAACACTACCAATCTCCCAAACACAGACAAACACAAAAAATCATTGAGATCTCCAATGAGAAATCTCAATAACGAAAAGGCGAAAGCCAAGGTTTCACAATGCGATTGGCACATCACCACCGAACTTCCGAACGCAAAGAAAAAGAATGACGAAAGTCAAAAAAAAATCCCGCATTGTGATTGGAACAACAATGTCCAACACAATGGAAAAAGGAAAAAATATGGCTGGGGCCGAAATCCCACATTGTGATCGGCACAACACCACCGACTTTCCGAGCACAATGGAAAAAAGAGTCGAAATCAAGGTCAAAAGTTACACCAAGATTCAAAAAATAATAAGGCATTTTGTAACAAAGGTTACAGAATGACCCTAAAAAGTAAAGTCCAGGATGAACGCGTTACTAACAAAGTCAAATCCGATCATTAAAGAGAATGAAACTCTAGTAAAAATGAGAAACAATTCTGTCAATGAACAGCACAAAATAGATTTAAAAATCGATTACTATTTATGACGAAGAGAAAATAGAATGATTTCAAACTATGAAAAAAAAAGATTACAAAAACTTGAAATTGAGTTCAAGTTTTTGATCTCAAGGTAAAAATAACCTGAAGTGTAGGGTTACATAAGATCCTAATAAAATGTAAACAGGTAAAAGGTTACCCTTAAAAAAATAAGATCTTATACAATCCAACAAAAACGAACAAAACATAAAATAAGATCCTTCGATGTGAAAAACATTTAGTGTGGAAAAAAATTGTATTTAATTAACAAAAATGGCCTAAGTTTTATTTTTAGAATGTTAAGAATTCAAATTCAATAAATTTATAAGAAGTTACCTAACATACATCTTTCAAACCGTTGATAACCTATCATCCATCCCCTCGTACATCACACTGTCAAAAACGGCCTTCAAACAGAATTTATCAAAAATATCAAGACTAACACTTGGAAACCAAATTAAAATTTAATAATATCTTTAACATGATAACGTCCCACTGAACCTTTATTTAAATCTTTCAAAACATAAACGTTATCCGAAACCTTTTCAGTTATTTTACACTTTACAAACTTAGGTGCAAGCTTAGCTGAAAAATACGCAGGAGCATGAGATTGAACAAAACTTCTTCTCCACACCATATCACCCACACCAAAAGAAATGACTTTCCGACCTTTATTATAATAAGCGGCATTTCGCTTATACCCCTTTAACAAGTAAGCTTGAACTTTAACAAAAATATCACTAAGTGAATTAAGAGAAACTGCATAAGCATTCCTATTTGAAATTTCTAGTTGAGATAAGTTATCAACAGAACTACTAAAGTGATGTAATGACGCATCAAGAATAAGCTCCCTACCAAACATCAGAAAGTTAGGAGTAAACTCAGTAGCAAGGTTTACACTATTATTTAAAGCTAATTGAACATTGGGCAAAAAACTTGACCAAGTTCTATGATCATCTTTAACAAAACACGATATGCAGGTTTCGACCGTTTTATTATATCTCTCAACAGGGTTATTTTGAGGTGTATACAAAGTATTATAAAATATTTTGGTTATATTAAAACCTTTCAAAAAATCTACAAAATGTTTTGAAGTAAATTGAGTTCCATTGTCACAAACTACTATTTTTGGACAACCAAATTTGAGAAATATTTCTTTTTCAAAATGTTTACAAATTACTCTAGTGGTAGCATTGATCATTGGAAAGAACCAGCAATATTTAGTAAAAACGTCTACAACCGAAAGTATGTATCTATGACCAGAATAAGTTTTAGGTAGAATTCCTATGATATCAACTGAGAGCATAAGCATCAACAGCAGTACAGGTATCGACATCACCCGAATCCTGAAGCGGCGGAGACTGAACTCCCTTGTCCATGACTAACAAACAGCAAGGCGAATAGCAAACGAAAAGCAAAAACTAAATTTCAAAAAGTTAAAAGTTTGAAAATAAATTCTCAAGTTTGAGGTTAAGTATTGAAGTCAATGTGGTATTCCCATGAAAAATTACTAAGTTAATTTTATCGTTTTAAAAGTGCAATAATCACTTACAAGCAGCTTAAATCTAGATAAATTAAATGTACAATATTGTACTTACAATTAGATTAAATTATTTTCTTTAAAAGTTAAACTTAGTTTTTAAAATAACTTTACTGTTGAGAACAACAAAACACGGTCAATGCTATACATTTCTGTTGGTTTTGCTAAGAAAAAAACATGTTATTAAAACAAACAGGTCAATAAACAAAATTATCAATAAGTAAACACCAAATCTTGTTTACAAAGATTCACCAAATTAAGTTAAGTACTACTTATGAGTCAAAAATTAAAATAAACACAAAGTTATTGAAGTAACAATGTAGAACAAACTAATGCAAACAATAGACTCATAAGTTATTTAATAATTGTGCAATAATGACAGTATATAGGTACCAGACAAACCTACTTCAAGTCCCTGTTCGCTGAGCGACAATTGTAATAATAAAAAAAAAGTGTGTTAGATGAGAAGAGAGTGAGATGAATGAAATTAAACTGTGTGGTGTGCTCCAAATAAAAATAAGTAAAAGTGAAAATTCGGGCGCCTGGAGTACACACAAAACTATGCCAAGGATAGACTTACCTGCGGGAGCTTGAGACTTTTAATCTTCAAGCGGGAAGGCATCAATAAAAATCAATCATGAAAAGTAAGAACGACTTTATTACCCGAAGGCTGCTGGTTTGAAAATTCCTTTCTAATTCTAAAGCTAACAGCTCTAATGTGTAAAATTAAGATGACATCGCTGTTATTCTAAGACCTGTCATTATTGCATTTTTTTAAAATAAATTGAAGTTATGTATCATAAACCATACCAAACTCCGTCGACTAAATTAGGAACCTGATGGATTATCCAAGAGCATCTTGGTGATATTCGCCGAGATTGCCAACGGCGGTCCAAGATATATGCATTTTGGTAGGGGCGTGCGTTCAAAAATTTAAGTAATATGGAAAAAAAACGCCTTGTGGCTGAAAACAAACATGAATAATCGTTAGCGGATAAAAAATGGCGATCGATTTAGAAATCGTTGCAGAAATCGTTACGAGCAATATACAATTAAACTCACCGTTTCTTCCAAAAATCAAAATGTGGTCATCAGTAGATGAATGAATCCAAGCAAATAATTATAAAATGAAGTTAAAAGATCCTGAAACAATTAAATATCGGAAACTATTAGCGTCTGCTATCAAAATAGCCATGACAACGCGGAACGGACCGAAATCACAAAGAATTCGCTTACCTTAAAAAATAAAGGCTATCCAATTAGGATCATGACAAGGGCAATCGGCTACCACATAATTAGGGACTAGATGCCGCCCATCTCAAGTTATATTTTGAGATTTTATTGGAGCGCTCAAAAATCACTCCATTGATTCAAGGCTGTAGGTCGAAAAGCAAGAAATGTCAAAGTCAATTTGACAGCATCGAAAATAAAAATCAGTGTGACCACTTCACGAATCCAAGTCAACCAAAAATGAATTTTCATAAGGCAACACCAACCAGAGCCTACAAATCAAAGCAAAGAATTCAATAGTATGTAACAGGCTTAAAAGACTCGTTACAATCTACAGGGTGTAAACGAACCCTTCACACAGCCGTCAACCAAGCATTCTGTACATCAAACTAAGTACCCCTACGCAAAAATTTTTGCTGGGAAATGACTTTTTTTTTTTGGGGTAAAAATCACATTTTACGGTAACTCAAAGTAGCACTCTTAAAACATTGTGCTAGTGGATGCTTTGAATAGTAAACGGGTCATGGAGGTAATTTAAGGCTACTCTCTCGAAAAAAGCTTAAAAACAGCGTGCAGATGAAGCCACTTTTCGTCGACACTTACAGAGAAATTACATCTGAAAAAAATTGTCAGTAATCTACATGATATGATACGTAATTTGGTTTAGCCATAATTTTTCTATCGGTATCACATAATAAGAAAAAAATCCACAAAGTCACCTCCAAATCGTTGAGATGAAACCATTTTACTCCTTCATTTTTTATCAAAAGACTTTAAAAAAAATATCTACTGCTTTGCAATACAAAGGACAATAACTTGGTTTAGTTACTTTTTTAAAATTTGTCTAATTTTTATTTTAATAAATTAAAAATGCGTCCGTTTAAAGTCCGTGTCTATATCACCCCCGCATTCGCCCACGAATTCAGTGCGGGGCGCCTCGTGTTGCTAGGTGGACGTGCGTTGCGTTGCGAGAGCTCAGCAGTACGAAATCATAATTATCGTAAAATAAAATATTACTTTTGAATTTTGTTAATAGTAGAGTAGGTTTTTTTTAGTCTTGTTTATGGAGTGTTTTAGAGTTAGGTATAGTTTTATTAGTGTTTAAGTTTAGTTTGTAAAACAAAAAATGAAATGAATGAAGAAAGGTCTAATAAAATATTACAAACAAAAGGGTAAACATTCATCAAGGTAAGTTTTATCTACATATTCATTATAGATTTATTACCTTTCATAAAAGTAGATAGATACTGTTTTTATAAGACCTATATTCAAACAAAGTCGTACCTAGGTATCATAGGTATAATGCTTCTGTGTCATAGAGTAGTGAATGATCACAGAAGGACCATGCCCAAGCAATGACTTAGTCAATATTATAAATTTTCCTTTTCGGTACCTCACCGACTGCGCCAGGAGGAGGGTTATGTTTTTCGAGTGTATGTATGTATGACATGTATATTTCTTTGGCACGCTCTGTACCCTAAACGCCTTGCTGGATTTTAGCTTGAGAGATGTCATAAGATTCGTCTTGATAATTTGTGTTTTTTTTTTGCAGGTCTGATTTAGCTCCATCTACCGACGAAAATTTTGACAAAACTGAAAATGCTTCTGAAGTAGTTATTATGATTATAAGTTAGGTACTTGCTGGTTATTTGTTAATTTATCGACTACTGGTGTAAATGATAAATGATGTTTATTTTGCAAATGGGTTTTCACAAACACTTTTACAAGTCACTTTTTTTTAAACTAGATGGGGTCCGTGTTTCGTACCTGACTACTCCGAGAAGAAACATCCGAAACAAACTCAGAGGTCATAGTCTCTTTTAAGGTCCAGACTTGTTATACACACATGAAGACTATGCAGACTAGTGTCTGAAATGGTATTTTGAAGAAAGCACCACACTGATTTGAGTGGACCCGTCCAGTCAGTGCAAGCATTTTTGTCATTTATCGTGTAGCTCGACTTGTAACTTAAAGAGCTCAACGTCACGACGAACAATACCAAAGAAAGGGCATTTGGGTGGGTCGCTTTAATATTCAAACTGACAGACAAACGTTAAAACTAAAGAAAGACCCACATGGTCCTCACATTTACAATATAAAAATAATAAAATATTTATCATATTAAATATTCATGCGTAATTATTTTCAATAAGAAATATAATTATTTCGTTTATGTTTTTAACCGACTTCCCAAAAGGAGGAGGTTCTCCATTCGATCGGTGTTTTTTTTTATGTATGTACACCGATTACACTGAAATTTATGATCCGATTTACGTGATTTTTTTTTTCGTTAGATGCGGAATAGTTGCCATTTGGTCCTTTAAAACTTTAACATAGTTTGGCTCTTGAGCAAATTTTAAAAGACACTGGAATAAATATACAACCATCCGGTTTATTTATTGACGACGAATTGTCATATCTAGGCGCTACTCCTGACGGTATATGTGTCGAGGAGAACATGGTGGTAGAAACTAAATGCCTTGTTGCAGCTCACCAAATGAGTTTTACCGAAGCAGTTACTAAAAAAACAGTTTTTTATAGAACTGGTAAGATTATTATTAATACCAATCATAATTGGTATTACCAAATTCAGGGTCAGCTTCACATAACCAAAAGAACAAAATGCCTTTATGGAATATGGCTAGGTGAAAATATTCCTATGAAAATCGATATTATAGAAAAAGATACAAGTTCTGGAAAGACGTTATGGAAAATAAATTAATTAGGTTTTATTTGGATTGCATATTACCGGAACTTATTGATCCAAGATACCCGAAAAAAATGAAAATTAGAGATCCCATTTATATAGAAAAAGCGGTGGAAGAAAGCGCTAATAAAAATAAATTACCCAAAAAAGGAAACAAAATGATTTAAACCAACAAAAAAATTAGTTACTAGAAGACGATGCACAAGAGAAAGAAGAAAATGTCAAAGAGACGGAAATAGAACAAAGGAAAGAAAAAGAGGTTGAAGAGAAAAATGAACAAAACGAGAACGAAGAAGAAGTAAAAGAAAACATAGAATAAGACTTTGTTAGTCTAACGAAATATCCAAAAGTCAATGTATTTGAATACGGAGAAATAAGTGGGGATGAAGAAGTTCAACCAGCGAAAAAAATAAAAATACTCTGTGAAAGGAAGTAGTTTTTTTTTATCTATTGGTTTATAAAATATAACAAGTATGACATACACACTAGTGCTAATTACTTAAGTACTACCTACCTACCCTACCTACCCTACGTTACATCCATATATATATAGTTAGTAAATAAAAATAAAATTGGATCACTTTTGCGGTACACGTAAAAATGAATTTTATATAAATAAAATGATTTGACCTTCTGTGATTTCGTTACTCTGTGACGGAACAACGCGCGGAGCGGCGGCCGGCTCGGCGCGGGCCTCGGCGCATCGTTCTGTTGCATGCGGGTAGCGGAGTGGCGCGGAGAGGGGTAGTTAGCTCCGCCCAAATGCACAAGGTCATTGGCGTTAATACAAACCTTAAGTAAAGTTAAAACCTGAAATACTAGTATTTACAAAAACAGCTGTGAAAAATTTGGAACTTTGACTCCCAATATCTCCGTAACTAGGAGGTTCCCAGGTATGGTCTAGAACAATATAATATTATATATAATATTCGTCTTACACCCCGACATTAATTAAATTCCTCGGTGCCAAAGATCGTGACCAGACCGTTAAGGTGCGGTGCTGACATACCAACTTTACCGCAGAGCTATGCGTTTCTGCTCTACACGTATTAATAGAACTTTAATACCTACTTATACACTTTATTCTTATCCCTGTATTAACAGTAATTTTGTTGAAAGTAAAGAATTTTATACACCGACTATTATTGATGAAGTTCTTCAGAAAGGTTGAGGAGTTCGGACTAAATGAACCGCTTGGCTTTGCTTGGCTTGGATCTCAAGGTTAAGACGCACTTGCCTAGGTTGGTCCCCGGATGGGTGACCACTCCTTACATACAGAGTTTCCTCCGTGCCTCAGAAAGCACGTCAAGCCGTTGGCGTTGGTCCCGATTTTTGATAGTCGTTACGTAGTGAGTAGCCCGAATATATGACATCCAGTCTTACCAAAAGGGGATGATGTAGAAACTGTACTAAATGGGTTGTGGATGTCAGATATGCAGTTGCTCCATGTAAAAACTGTTATTCAGATGCATCCGGTTAGACTGGAAGCTGACCCCAACATAGTTGGGAAAAAGCAGATGATGATGATGATGTTCTTCTTGGTAGATGTTAATCTCAATCGGTGTGCGTGTTTGACCAGATGTATGTAACGAAGCAAAAGGATCGTAGCAAGCCTTCTGTAGTTTCTGCCTACCCACATATGGAGAAGGCGTAAGTTTATGTAAAGAATTTCCTCTTTAACGGATAAATTCAACACGCTACATTATAATTAAAACTGCGTGCACGCAACAAACGTGTTCTATTTTTAAAACACCTTATCCAAACGTACAACACATGCAGGCAGAATAAAATGCATGCGTCAATGCAGGCCTTTTTATTTTTAAATTGTCTTGTTCTATTTTCAAAATGTCGAAACGCTTAGTTGAGCTCAGTTACGCTTCATATTTAGACACGCAAGGTCGCATGTTAGAATTTCTTTTTTTTTATCAAAATCTATTTAAAGGCCAAGTTGAAGGTCATTCGTCATGTTTCCAAACAATTAAAAAGCAATTTATGAAAGTAGAAAGGTTGAAACTGTGTTAATATCTTTGACACACGATTTTCTTTGTTCACGTGTCACGCAAGAAATAAATTAAGTTGTTAAAATGGTCTTTTGCGTGCCCAAGACTTGGAATTGTAGAAAAGACATTAAATATATAGCCTCCTTATGAAATAAACGCTAAATATCATGCGACACTCTAATGAAATTGTTGAAAACTAATCAAAATTAGCTACGCTCATGAAAACTAGAATTCGAAAATTACGTTAATTTTCACTGCATTTCATTGCTTTTATTGCATTTCTTATTTCTTTGGATTTCATCAGCTGCCGAGCCTTTTCCCAACCATGTTGGGGTCGGCTTCCAGTTTAACTGGATACAGCTGAATACCAGTATTTTACCCGGAGCGACTGCCTATCTGACCTCTACAACCCAGTTAATAGTACTCTACTATCAAATAATTAGATTTTATATCTTTGGATCATCATCATCTTCCAGCTCTAATCCCATGTTATTTGTGGTTGGCGCAACAAGTTTTTTTCTTCCATTCTACCCTGTCAGACGTCACGCTATCATTTATTCCTTTTCCCTTCATATCACTCCTCACACTCTCCGTCCATCTTTTCTTTGGTCTTCCTCTCCCTCTACATCCGTCCACATTTATATACATCACTTCTTCAGTCACATACACAACTTTTCTGTAATTGGTGCAACTTTTAAACTTCCTCTAATATACTCTTTCCTTACTTTATCCATTCTTGTCACACCACACATCCACCTTCTTATTTTTTGGATGAAAAATTAAAATTGCGTAATGTCTCTGTTTCTGACAGACTCATAAGAGGAAGTAAATAGGTATAAGGCTTAAATGTCAAAGTGTGAAAGCCTTTGTTCATTTTACAACAGACGAAAAAAAGAAAATTCTTGTTTTGTTTTCATTAAAACCTGTTGGCCTGTCTATTGCAGGTGGCACATGAAATGGATACATATAAATTATTTTTGTTATCTGAATAAAAATGAATAGGCGGGTTTGTGAGTTTATCTCGGAGGCAATTTTTCACCTTTTTGATGTGGAAATTAGTCTTAAAAATCTAGTTTTGGGTTTGATTTTGCGAAAGTTTTGGCAGAATTAATAAATATAAAACATACATCAACTCACGCCCTTTTCTCATGGGGGTAGGTAGAAACCACAGAACGCCACCTGCTACAATCCTTAGATACATACACTCCTTTTGCCTCGTCCACATTCATACACCTGGTCATACATGCACGTTAAAAGTATATGTAATAAACCTACATTTCGCCAACTATGATTAAGTCCAACAACAATTAATGACCTAAAATGCTGGCTTTTCCATCTTTCGTATTAATTTCTTTCTTTCTTTCTTTTTTTTTTAAAAACGTTGCCCCACACTAGGAATTTCTCCTGTATCGTGGGTGCGTTCACAAACATTTAAACTCACATACACAAATACCCAGACCCGGAACAACTATCTGTAGGCCTTACAAATAGTTGTTCTGTGCGGGGATCGAACCCGCGACACGCAACGCAGCAGTCCATTGCTTGAGCCACTGCGCCAACCGTGCCGTCATTGCATGTAGGTAAATCCCAAGTAATATCTAATTAAAGCTTCATCATCAGCCTATAATGTTCCCACTGCAGGGACTCAGGCCTCCTCTCTAGGAGAGGGATGGGCTATAATCCAGCACGCGGACCCAGTGCGGGTTGGTAGATGTCACATAATAATATTTTCGAATTTTTTGGTTTTAAGACATTTCCTCATGATGTTTTCCTTTACCGTTTTGAGAGCAATGGTGATGAAATAAATTACACAAAGTAATGCGCCTGCCTGGGTTCGAACCCACGACTTACCGTTCGTAAGTCGAAGCCGCAACCACTGGGCCACCACTGCTCTCAATTAAAGCTTATAGTATTAAGTAATTATAAATTAATAACGTACCAACAATATAAAATTATCCTTTAAATGTAGGCCACTCAAGGAAAAGATCGAACGTAATACAAAATTGTATCGCCACTAAAAAAACAATAATAACATAACACCTGAAATCCCCGAGGGGATAGGCAGTGTTGTACCACTATCGGGAACTTGAACTTGTCCCAGTTATTTTTAAGTCCCATGTAATATTATGTAGCTTATTGTTATCAACCGGGTACAAATAAAATAAATAAAAGTTTAGTTAGGAACAATAACACGAGACATAAAAAACAGGTAAAACGATGGAAGCTGCAAAAGTATAAACTGTAAATAATTGAAATAACATTTTGTTTGACCTAGGAATCGAATCCAGGACCTCATAAACAGCAGCGACCACTAGAACAACGAGGCAGTCAAGTAGGAAGGTACATAGAAATTAATAATATCCGGCTATAAATAAACAAGGGTTATTTTTAGATGGCCTCGGATTGTTCGAGATAAACATATTTTTAGTACAATTTTATGTTTGAAACATATTGAATAACAACAATATTGTGGGAAATAATTCAACCCGTAAAACTACATTATTTTGCTGGGCTTTGAGTCATAAGAATGTTTTTACAAGTTCTAGAAACTTTTACAGCCGATTAAAGAGTTTATACGCCGCAGAAAAACAGGCCTTGGGAATAGCCATAACTACATATAAATTATTATAAAACAAAGTCCTCAGCCGCGTCTGTGTGTCTGTCTGTTTGCGATTAACTCAAAAACTACTGCACCGATTTTCATGCTGTTTTCACCAATGGATAGAGTGGTTCTCGAGGAAGGTTTTAGTATATAGTTTGACGTGGCCGATGCCGCGGGCATCATCGAGTATATTATCATAAGTTCAAGCTTGACTTTGGCACTTAGGCTGGAAAAGGTTTAGTTCAGAAAGCCTAAAAAGATGAATGAAGCTCACCGCCTTACTTTGATCAATATAAGGCAGGAGCAATAGAATTACTAAATTCATAAGTTTCATTTCCTTTTATTTCTTTCTTTTTAATATTCTTTTACGATGCACACGATTTCTCTGTTTTCTTTAACTATTTTTTTCTTGTGAATCCGTGGACAATGTTGTTGGTTACATGTGTAATAACATAAATATGTGAGATTGTGTATAAATGTATTTCTAAGTTGTGCTAATTTAAGAATCTTTAGTTAAGCTTAGCATGTAACTGTTTTTTGTCCCTAATAAATAAAATTAAATAAAATATACAACTTCGGTCTGGTTTAGCTTGACATAATATTATGGTTATTCTTAATTTACTACTTCCTTGACTTTAGTCGCTTTAGATTTATCGAAATCTTAAAAGATTAACACAGGATATTTTTAACCGACTTCAAAAACGAAGAGGTTATCAATTCGTCGGGATCTTTTTTTTTGTGCGCTATTTGGGTAGTTTTTGGATGAGTACTTTCTTGGAGTGGTCCCATTTCAATTTAGTGAAGATCTGATGAAGAACTTCGGAGAAAGGCAACGGAACTCCTCAATGAATGATAGCAAATGGACTGGCGTTGCCGAAATCTCATGTCTGTCTATTGTTTACACCAGTTCATAACATGACATCACGCCGGTACGCTGTAAAGGGGTATTCACATATGAACCACTAAAAAGTGAGAAAAAAACTTTTTAGCAAAAAGTCACCGACTTCAGAAGCTGATTTTTTTTTTAAAGTTTATTTTTTTTGTATTATATTTTTTGTCATAGCAAAAAATTTGATCCCGATAATTTGTGATTTCGACACACGACACACCTGACAAGTGGGCGTATGGCATGGTATAAGTATTATCAAGTACTAGCTGACCCACACAACTTCGTCTGCGTCACATAATATACCTTTCTCGATAAATCGACTATCTAACATATTAAATTGAGTTAAATCGTACTCGTAACAAACAAAAAATCTTACCTTTCCTCTTTATAATACCTATTAGTTTAGATTGGCTTCGATTATATTATTAAAGTAACAATTACTATAGGTATCTCTTACTGTTTAATATACAGTAACACCTTGTACTTGTAAACATTATGGTGCAGTAAATATTTTGAATTTGAATTTCTCCGGAGCCCCCAGAGGCCAGAATCCCCACGTACCTACCTACCGCACCGAACCGAATGACTGCCACGCGCTTAATTATTTTGTCGCCCGTATATTTTTACATTGCGATATCTTCTAAGATATTTGTTTAAACTGTATAAAGTAAAAGGCACAAATATTCTATATTAAATTTCCGTGCTAACAAACACATTTATTTAGATATAGATTAATACCATATGGGTTAAATAAGCTTCGCAAAATATCATTCTTTTAAACCTAACATTTTAATATCAAAAAATGGTTACAGTGAGTCAATCTTAAAAGATAAACATCTGTCGCGGACTTTTTTTTAGAAATTTTAAAGAGGAACAATTCCGTCATACATGATATTTACGTAACTTAAACCGTTTTCGCAGCGCACGCAACGGAAGCTCTCAAAAAGGAATATCTTTTCCCGTTTTTGCAACATTTTTTATTTATGTTCCGCTCCTATTGATCGTAGCGTGATGTTATGTACCCTAAAGCCTTCCTCGATAAATGGACTATCCAGCACTAAAAGATTTTTTCAATTCCAACCAGTAGTCCCAGAGTTTACCGCGTTCAAACAAACAATCAAACAAACAAACAAACAAACTCTTCAGCTTTATAATATTAGTATAGATTAGATTACGATTTTCATCGTCTTGCTTGTCCCGTCCATCGTTTGTAAATACCTAATTGATTGTCTAAATCATAATTATGCATTCTTGTCGAGCTCTATTTCATGATTGAGTAAAAGAAAGAAAAATATTTATTTGGGACAAGCACAGGAACTACAAAAATAATAAAAAAAGAATCTAAAACTAAATAATAAAAAAAAAAAAGACCTGTGCGAGGCCAAAAAGGCCAGTAAAACCAGTACATACTGAGCTTATCCAGAACGGTTGTTGTTGTTCTTTCTCAGATATCTTGGGGTCGGCTACCAGTCTTACCATGATACAACTGAATACCAGTATTTTACATGGAGCTACTGCCTATCTGACTTCCACAACCCTATTAGTACCTACTGGGTAATATGAAACTTCTCGGTAAGACTGGTTGTCAGACTTTTGGGCCATTGGCTACCTATTACAAATGGCCATTAATGTATTTATTCAAAGTTTATCATATACGGGATTCTGCGTATTCGTTCTAAATAACCCATAATGTCTCAGTTATACGACTCAAATTAAAACAAAATTGGCGTGCTAGGGCTGTAGCATGTTACGTGTTTTGTATTAATTCAGTTTGATGTTCACAACCTTGACTTTGTAGCAATTTATCAAGCTTGCCATGCTGATGGTTAGAATGTTTCAAAGCATGGGAAAAATTAAACCTCGTGTACATTTTTCAAAGTCGGTTATGGCTGGTAAACTGAAATATTAAATTGTTTTTTTTTTTTTCTAGTAACTAATACTAACTGCACACTGTTAAAATACAATAAAGGTAGCTCAGAATTCCATTGAAGGTTGTACATATAATCCTCTGTAGTGTAGTGGTCGCAAGCACCACGACCACTGAGTTTGAGGTCCTGCAAAGAGCTATTAGTTTTTCCATCACACATTTTCAGAAGCAGCCACGAAGTTGCGATTTATGCCCGGTTTTTTATTTTAACTGGTCGTTTTAAATGGACCAGGTTTCGATAGATCATTTCATCCAGGCCTTTCACTATTGGGAGAGACGTCCCTATTGCCAAATACGAGTAAGTGAGATATTTTAACAATAAGGTAGTAAACTAAACAAATCTAAATAGTCTGTCAGATAGATTTCCAAAAAATATTGGACACGTATTTTTTCTTTTTTCCCGTAAACAAGCAATGAAGACGATACAGTGCTTTGAAAACTCGTGTGACGTCATATTCTAAGACATTAGTATGACATTTTTTACCGGTGAGTGATGTCATGACCCCCCACTCAAATCTTTGACGCATTTTATCTTCGTCAATATTTATTGAATTGATAAAACAATAAATACGTATCCAATATTTTTCGATAATCTAACAGACGGACTAATTAGAATAATATTTTTTTTACTCAGTAAACATCCCTATTTCTAACAGTCAATCCAACCTTCATATAAATAAATACACAACGCAGCCCTACTCAAAGAAAACGCTATTCCAATTGACTAGTTCAATGAAACGTGAAACCTATTGCGCGCACGCTTCTAAACACGTGCTTAATACGGGTGGCCTTTACGTAATTTTATTTATATAATGTCATTATAGAAATACTACGCGTGGCACACCCCCTCCCCCCCATTACTAAGCTAGAATACTACGTGACGCGCAACTATCTCTTTTACACCTGTTCTTGTTTACATGACATGTGTCGACAGCTGTTAGACACTAGTCGGCTGTTTTTCGACTCGAGCTGCTGTACAGTCAAGAGCAATAATAAGTAAACACTCGAAGTTCAAACGCGAATTGCTCGTGAAATATCGATTGCAACTTTGAGATACCTATGGCTTAATGATGATGATCATCATCAGCCGGAATACGTCCACTGCTGAATAAAGGCCACCCCCTAAAGGGGGTTTGCCATAATCCCCACGCTTGGCAGGCGGTTTGGGGATCGCAGTGAGGTCACCGAAAGTTTAAAGGACGCTGCTGTCCGTCCCTCGATGGCTGGTCGCAGTTTAAGGACTTACCCAGGTCCATGGTACCAACCCACGAAACCCATGATGATATGGGTTCCAAAATATTAGTGCAAAACTAAATACAGAAGGCGTAAATTGCGTCTAAACGTTTCTGTGTACACATATTTGTGCTGCTGACTATTAACCGCACGGCAATTGTAAGCAGGTTGTTCAAACAATTTAACACTTAAAATTATTTGAGGTTTTTTTTTTTTTTTTGGAGGGTGGCAAATCATCAAATGACTCCTCCCGCTCTGGGCAGAGCGGTAGGGAGTGTCAGACTTCTACTGACTCAAAACCACCCATGTCCCTTCTTAGTCCTTTATGTCGAGGCCGCGGTATCTCTTGCGAACAACCCGCAGCCCCGACGGGAGGTCAGTCTTGTTTCAAGCCCAGATTTCAGACAATGTCTTGGTCAGATGATGTGCGCTGTCCACGATACACGTGCGGTCCGCTGTATTTTCAAAGTAGCTGAGGAGTGGGGGGAGTGGGGAGGTATACACGTGCTTTTAGACACAATTCGTCAATCAATGGGGTTAAGACCTTGAAATTCAATATGATTGACTGTTGATATTCTGTTGAAGACAATTATAAAAGCTAACATAACATTTAAAAAGCATTTGCTTATTGAAATATTCTGTTTAGGCAATTATTAAAGCTAGCAAAACATAATATTTATTTGCTTATCGAAAACTTGATTATGTTTGCACGATCAGCTGTTGGTGTTCGTAGCCATGAACTTTTTGGTAGCGTGCAGTTGTTAAGTAAATCAATATGGAAGGGGTGTCCCAAAACCTTAGGCAATTCTAAAAACTTGTGTTATCTTCAGTAGTCGTGGTTCAATAATAACGGCTTAAGGTTGATCTTGTTGATGGTTGATGGACAACCTGTCGCAAACTGAGTTTCCTCCGAGCCACGGGAACACGTTAAACTGTTGGTCCCAGCTACCATTTGTAGATCTTTGACAGTGTTGTTACAGGTAGTAAGTGGCATGAAATCTGACAACCAGTCTTACAAAGAGGTATCGTACCAATACTAACTGGTTTGTGGAGGTTAGATAGGCAGTCGCTCCGTGGAAAATAGTGGACACAACATAGTTGGGAACAGGTGAGGCAGATGATGATATGAAATCATCTACAGGGTGTAAATCAACCCATCACACAGCCATCAACCAAGCACTCTGTACATCAAACTAAGTACCCTACGCAAAATTATTGCTGGGAAACGACTTTTTTTTTAGGTAAAAAATCACATTTTACGGTAAAACGCAATATTGCACTGTTAAAACAATGTGCTAGTGGATGCTTTGAATAGTAAACGGGTCATGGAGGTAATTTAAGTAAAGTTGTAACCTGAAAAAGTAGTAAGTATTTACAAAAACAGCTGTGAAAAATTTTGAACTTGACCCCCAATATCTCCGTAACTAGGAGGTTCCCAGGTATGGTCTAGAACAAAAAAAATGGTCGCAGTGGTGGGGAGAACAAGTGCCCTTCGTTTGCGTTAAGGGTACTTTTACACCCAGATACCCAGCACATCTGCGGAGTTCAACTATGTACCTATTACGAATGTTTCCTGACAAAAAATTAATGAATCTGTTTAGTCCGTCAGTTAAAGTATCGAAAAATAATGAACACATATTTTTTCTTTTTTCACGTAGGTAAACAAAAAATGAAGACGATACAGTGCTTCGAAAACTCGTCTGACGTGAGACGTCACAATTCAGTACATTTTTACTGGCGAGTGACGTCATTTGCCCCCACTCATGATCTTTGACGCGTTTTATATTTGTCAATTTTAAATAATTTGATAAAACAAAAAAAAACACGTAAGTATCCAATATTTTTCGATAATCTAACTGCGGACTAAACGGTTTTTTTTTGTCAGGAAACTTCCCTATTCGATTCTTCCTCTAAAGTTTAGAATCAAAACCAATAAGTGACAGCCCTAATGGCCCAAGAGGCCATTAGAATCGGCTTGTTCATTGTAACGTTAAACTCCTCGGCGCGGCGCGGCGCCACGTTGAAACACACGTGCATTCTACTATGACCTTTACGTGAGGCCCTTGTACGATTTCTTTTTGTATGTATAGGTAAATTGAAAAATGTAACCGTTTCTCATTATATTCTGATGAAGTCAATTAGTAGTTGATTAGGTTGTTGGTTATTTGTGAAATTGGAGTGAAATTGTTTAGATGTCGCAGTTGTTGTTTTGAAAAGCTTTTTTGTGGCAAAAAATGCCGTTGTATTTTATTTAATCAATACCTTCTTCTCCATGCTAGGTCTTGACTGCTAAAACTATGGTATGTTTATCTAAATAAAGAGAAAACAAACTCGCAAAACACCATCAATTATAAATGAAAGGAAGGATAGAACGGGTGTCAAGAAAAAATATGATGAAACACAATTTTGCAAGTCATCATCGACCACTATGATGAATTGATACACACAGAGACATACTGAATGAGAGGAATGTGAACTTCCCGTCGGTGCTGCGGGTTATTCGAAAGAGATACCGCGGCCTCGACATAAAGAGCTAAGAAGGAACATGGGTGGTTTTTAGTCAGTAGAAGTCGGACACTTCCTAACGCTCTGCCCAGAGCGGGAGGAGGAGTCATTTGATGATTTCCCACCCTCCTACTGCTGTCCGGTTTGAAATTGAAATTGCATCTATACTAATATTATAAAGAAGTAAAGTTTGTGTGTTTGTATATTTGTTAAATTGTAAGGGGTAATCTCGGGATCTACTGAACCGATTTTAAACATTCTTGCACCGTTGGGAAGCTACACTATCCCCGGGTGACATAGGCTACTATGCTGCTTTTATCTCTGTATTCCCACGGGAACGGGAACTACGCGGGTGAAACCGCGTGACGTCAGCTAGTAACTAATAAAACAATGCCCGATTCGGGAATGCTCAAACTCCATGTTCAGCAGTTGCACTTGCGGCCACTACACCATCGAGGTAGTTATTTTACATTGAAGTCATTTATTTCTATAATAGTCTTTATATGTGTAATATTCGTATAATTATGTGTAATAGTGTCTTTTTTTTTTTTTTTTTTTTTAAAAAACGTTGCCCCACACTAGGAATTTCTCCTGTATCGTGGATGCGTTTACAAACATTTAAATTCACATACACAGAACACCCAGACCCGAGACAACTATCTGTAGGCCATACAAATATTTGTTTCGTGCGGGGATCGAACCCGCGACACGCAGCGCAGCAGTCCAATCGCTCAGCCACTGTGCCAACCGTGCCGTCTTTGTGTGTGTAATAGTCTTTGTATGTATATCTAGCTACTTATTATTGGAATCAAATATGACAGCTCACAACTTAGGACCTAGTAATATTAATGACAATAATATCCGTGGTGCTAGGCAACCGGGCTTATCCCAGTTGTGTACGTCCGCGTCCCTGTGTGCCTATTGGCCTTGTTCTGTTCTGTCTCCTGCTGATATGGAGGAAAGTGGAAAATATGTTTTTCCTACTCCTCCGCTATTCTTCTCTGATTAATTTCGTTGCGGGATCCAAGACAGTTAAATCGTTTCTCTGGGACTTCGTCAAGCTTCATTGTCTCCGCGCTTTTCTTGTGGTGGCCACTGTTGATTCTGGCTTACAGGAGTTACAGTGGTTTGGGAATAGTGTGGCGGGCTTTTTTATATCCAGCTGACTAACTGGTTTGATCATCAACATTTCAATAAAATGGAATTATGTACCCACCCTCTTTTAATCACCTAACATTTTATCAAGTGCTTCAGTAATAGTGAACCGGTTAGATGATGTTGATGTCCTAAATTAATTCTTAGTTTGACGTCATAGCCATAAATTAACAGGTTTTTTAGCATTTTTTGCAAACTCGCCGATTAGCTGCGAAAAACGGAGAACAGGTTCCCATGACGTCCATTCGTGATATGATCTGTCTTGTTTCCAACAGAAGTTGTATCTGCAGGGCTATTGCGTATCTTTTTAAATGTCAGTGGCTGTCATAGTATCCATCGATTAACTGTCAAATGGTTTCATTTTGTACCAAACGATAACCATTTGACAGTTAATCGATGGACACTATGATAGCCACTGACATTTAAAAAAATACGCAATAGCCCTGCTGGTTATGACATTCGAGAATTTCAGCCACCGGACACAAACGGTCTACAGTCCAGTCTAAGTAGACGTTGTTGCTGATGATTTGGAGAGATACACCATTGTCACATCTACCAACCCGCACTGGGCATGCGTGGTGGATTATAGCCCATGCCTCTCCTAGACAGAAGGCCTGCGTCCCTGCAGTAGGAACATTTTAGGCTAATGATGATGATGATTACACCATTGTAGACGATATGCATGAAACAGTCATGGAATTTGGATTTGTGTCCGAAGGATTGTAATAGGCTCGCCCCCTATTACATGTGAATTGAAAAACATAACTGCTGAAATGTGCGTGTACAATTAAGTACACCCTTACATAACCCTTCGGGGATTACAGGCGTGATGTTATGTTATGTAATTTACTTTACCTCTGCATCACTAGACTTGGTAGGTACCTACCAGTCAAGGATAGACAAAGGCGATTGCACCCATTACCCTCGATTGTATTTCTCATTTTTCTTGTCATAAAACCAGAATAAATGTTTATGGCGCCGAATGCCTAAGCAATCATTGCACCTGCACCCACGTACAAGACCATAGACTACGTTCATGACCATACAAAGTGCGCAGTGGCAACATTTCTGTTACTGATTAGTTGACTTCTCAGTTTAACTTATTATTGATTAAAAATTTTATCTTAAAATCAGAATCAGATTTTTTTATTTGTCAAACAACTGGTATCATAATGGTGTTAGGTTAACATATATTTGAGCGCTATGTTTTGCCGCAAAGGCATACAAATTTTAAATAAAATATAATAAGGTAAAGGTAAATAAGGCTTAAGGTAAATTCAAAGCTGTAAAGCTAACTAAATTAACTAATATTTGCACACCAGATATCATGGTAGAATGTAAGAATGAA
This sequence comes from Diarsia brunnea, assembly GCA_949774965.1. Lineage (NCBI taxonomy): Eukaryota > Metazoa > Arthropoda > Insecta > Lepidoptera > Noctuidae > Diarsia > Diarsia brunnea. The sequence goes on from OX459009.1 coordinate 2,412,666, forward strand.
TGTAAACGAACCTAACACCATGCAATGTAGGTACAACTACATTCTTACAAACAAATAAATTCTGGCTTTTCCTTTTAACCCACGAGATTGAAAGCGAAGACTTAAAGCAAGAAACTCGTGGCTAAATAATAACAGCCGTTAGGGTCCATCTTTAGGTTAAACCGCGCTCGGGTAGGTTGGTTCGTAGATGGGAAACCACCCATTTAATGCGAAGTTTCCTCCGTGCTTCGGAAAGCACGTTTGCCCCTGCATTTGTGAATCTTTAAGAGTCGTTTCTCGTAGTCATTGACCAAAAGTTTGACAACCAATCTTACCGAGAGGTATAGTTTCTGCTCTATCTTGGCACTATCTTTTTTTTTTGGGAGCCCGCCACTCTATTCTCAAACCACTGCAACTCCTGAAAGCCAAACTCAATAGAAACGACCACCAGAAAGGCGCCGAGACATTGAATCTCGACAAAGTTCCAAAGAAACAATTTAACTGTCTTGGACCCCGCAACGAAATTAATTAGGAAACTCGACCCATAAAGCTTGAGATGCTATATCAATGTGTGATACCGATCGCAGCATCACCTGTAGGCGTTCCACACGCAAAGTAACACGTGCATGTCCACATACGGCGCAGGCGCCGAGCCGAGCCTCTGACTCAATGATCTTATTTCCTTTTATCAACGAAAGAGGTAGGTCTTGCCAGGCCCCTAAGAATCACCGCTGAGCTGTAGACGTTGAATTATGCACCTTATATTTAGAGGATTAAAGTGCAAACGAAAACTTGCTAACTCGAGGTCGTCCAAGGAACCGTTCCATGCCAATGTGTGTTTATTCAATTTTGCACTTTACAGCACTTGCAACAACTTTTATTTTTAAAAGTAATTAAAAATCGTAAGCTCTGTGTAGCCTCACAGAACCTGAACATGTTCAAACTTGTCTAAGTAACGAAACAAAAGAGTGAATCATAGAAATAATCTTGAACGACTCAATTAATAGGCCACTTAAGATAGTAGGTAGTGCGTACACAATGAGAATTAAATGATATCGACGATGTTAAATAGATATTACATGATAACTTCACACAGTTAGTTATCTTTAGGAACTGCTCTAATTGAGATACAGAAGTACAAAGTGAAATGAAACTACCAAATCGGATAGTGAAGAAGTGAATTCTTTTATGTCCAATAATTATAGCGTCGATAAAATTTTTTTTTACCGTTGAATGCTTCAAATTTCGGTAGAACTTTTATGTGAGACTTGGTTCTCGAGAGAATTACAAAAGTTATTTTATTTCTTCTCGTGTCGCTGGCCCAAAACTTTGCCAATATTACGGCGTTGTCGGTATTAGCGTAGGAGTCAGACTGGTGTCCTGTATGCATTGATATAAAAACTAAAGATACGGTCGTCCGAACATTTGCTCGACGCGTTCGCCATACAGATAATCGGTGTAGTCTGCTCGTTAACGTAACCTTGTATAAGCGCGGCGTGGTATTTTCGAGGTCTAAAGAACATAAATAAAGCTTTTAATAAAATTTACGACCGCACCCGAAGAGAGCTGATCGTGGACTAGTTCACTTCGGCTTAAGAAATACCATTTTAGGACCACGTTCGAGGCGTCATTTTTACATGCGGTCCGCCCAGTCCTTACGGAGTAATACTCGTATATAAGTCAATGCCTGTATGTTATAAGCAAAGAAGGCGGAGGCGGTGGGTTTTCGTTCAATCAAAGTAACTCCACTTCACGAGGTCGGTGCATCAATGCAGAGGAGTGGTAGGTTAAAAGGTCGGGAGATCGCTTAAGAAAGACTTACACTGACTTTATTGGTGAGGTTCTTTAAAAAGGTCAGTCACTCGACCGGTGTGCGTTTGTGACCAGATGTGTGAATGTGGACGAGGCTGAAGAGTTCGTAGGGATAAAGAAAGAAAAGAAAGAAGAAAAAGTATTTATTGGTTTCACACAGGATAAAACACCAGAACGATCGTAGCAGATGGCGTTCTGTGGTTCCTACCTTCCCCCAGGACCAAAAAGCCAATCTTGTGTCTTATTACATCAGAACAGGTTCTTTAATGAACTTCATCACCAAGAATTTGCCAGGCATTGATCCAATAACACGATTCAATATAACTGCCAGCTTCGAAGTCCTCATGTGACGTGAACACATGGCGTGCGGTCACGCACGTGGTCACATAGGCGCCAGACGGCGGCGCCGGCGCATGGTCGGCGACGTCGTCTTGTATATCACCCGCCTTACTGGAGACAGACACCTGACTGACTTGTAATAGGAACTGTCTTCTGTGCTCAGGGTTTTTCCTGTCTATCACCGCATCTTGTCAAAGCTCTTATCAGGGTTAAACAAAGGGGTACACCCATTTAAGTCCCCTGTAATAGGGGCGAGCCTAATGCCATCAACCGGGCACAAATCCAAACACGGTAGCTGCCACTGAGAATTCCTTGATGAAAAAGTAAAGAACTTATTGCTTCTCTGATGCAAAAACCTAATAACACGCTCTAATCAAATGTTTAAAAAATCCTTTGCACTAATTCCTATCAAATACTGCAGAAACCAGTGTTTGATAAGAATTTGTACTTTTATAACTAGTACTTTTTTACCGACTTGTAGGCAATTTGAGTGTGTAGTGTATACGTATACCTTACTAAGTCTTCCATATAAAGAACAATACTAGTTCTAATTGTATGCCCTTGATAATACTAGTAACCTACACAAGAACAAAACGTGACCTACCCACGAGACTTAACAGGACCTAAATATTGAACCTAACCTAAATTAAATACTTAGCATAACTTGACACATGGCAGGTCTAGAATTCTCGATGCTAATGTTCTCATAATCAATGCTAAGCAATTTTACAAGGCAAATAGCAGCAGTGTTCTAGATCCTTATTAAGTAAGTTTAACGAGTATGTGCTAAATAAATGCAAATACAAATGTAGATCTTACGTAGGATGGTAGAACTGGTGATCGCGGGACGAACTAGATAAAACCAGCGAGCAAGCCACATTACAAAATAAACACACACACACACAGTACTATTGCTTATAATTATGTCATACATATTGTTAAGAATTTCTGAAGACTCATAAGCCTTCAAACAATAGAACAAGATAGCAACAGAAACAGATTTTTTTTTACTTCAATGAAGCAGTAGATTACAATTTCCCTTTTTTGTGGGGCTCCGACTGTGTCAGACTTCTACTGACTAAAAACCACCCATGTTCCTTCTTAGTCCTTGTGCCGAGGCCGCGGTATCTCTTTCGAAGAACTCGCAGCCCCGACGGGATTACAATTTCCCTTAATTTGTGATAAAAGTGGGAATCGCAATAAGGCTGCTGAAACAAAAAAAACTAGTAGCCATGTCCGGCTAAAGATTTTTCGCAGCAATGATACAGACTGCCAATCACAAGTTACTCCTTAAAAATCTAGACAGATTTATTTAACAAATGAAACTAGATAAATATAAAGAGGTTTTTAACCGACTTCCCAAAAAGGAGGAGGTTCTCAATTCGATCGGTATGTTTTTTTTTTTCTATGTATGTACACCGATTACGCCGAGATTTATGATCCTATTTACGTGATTCTTTTCTAGTTTGATGCGTAATAGTTGCCATTTGGTCTCATAAATATTTGGCATTGTTTGACCCAGTACTTTTCATTTTATGAACATTCTTTTGAATTTATGAACATTTTTCGTTTATGTGTGTCCGCTAATAACTTCGTCGTTTATTTTTGTTTATTGATTCTTTTTTTATTGTAAAGGAGATATTTCAAGGGTGGGACCTGGTGATGGGATCCCAGAGAAATCGAGGGCAACCCTCAAATTTCATAGGCACGTATTACTTGTTTCGTGCTTTTTCTGACGCTATTCAAGTATTCGCATCTAGCAGTCATCACTTCATGTTAATGAGCTGATGATGGAAGGTACTACTCCTCAACGGTTAGGAGTTGAAAGCTATAATACGGGAATATTGAAGGTTAAGGGTTAGGTTTCTTGGTTGAATGTGAAATGCATAGTAAATATTTGTATAGGACTACAACTAAAAATGAAAAAATAGAAAAACTTTTTTGCAAAAAAAACAACCGACTTCAAAACACCAAAAAAGTTTTTTAAAAGACAAGACGATACACGTCTGTCTTCACAAAATCATGTTAGGTCATGACCCTTATTACAATAGGTATGTATTGAGGAAGTAGCTTTTTAAGATGAATACATATTTAAATTGACTGCCTGCTTTGAATACAAACATGTAGGCAGTAAATACTTTATCTTTTTTTTCAATAGGATATGACATTTTATGAGGAAGTGTTATTACTTTATTAGGTACGTACGGTTTTTTTTTCACATTCTTATTCAATCAATGGAGTAGAAGTAGCAGGTCTGCGTTTTAGGTACGTCCTGCGTTTTTTAGGGTTCCATACCCAAAGGGTAAAAGCGGGACCCTATTACTAAGTCTTCGCTGTCCGTCCGTCTGTCTGTCACCAGGATGTATCTCGAGAACCACGACAGCTAGGCAGGAAATTTTCACAAATTACGTATTTCTGTTGTCGCTATAATAACACATACTAAAATCAAAATAAAATAGCTATTTAAGGCCGTTTTGGTACGGAACCCTTCATGTGCGAGTCCGAATCGCACTTGGCCAGTTTTTTCTCATTTCTATTCAATGTAATTCATGATTTAAAAGTCCTAAAAATTTTTAAAAATGCATAGTAAATATTTGTATAGGACTACAACTAAAAATTAAAAAACAGAAAAACTTTTTTGCAAAAAAACAAACGACTTTAAAACACCAAAAAGTGAAAAATAAACTTCAGAAGAAAAGGAGGCCAAAAAGGCCAGTAAAACCAGTACATACTGAGCTTATCCAGAACGGTTGTTGTTGTTCTTTCTCAGATATCTTGGGGTCGGCTACCAGTCTTACCATGATACAACTGAATACCAGTATTTTACATGGAGCGACTGCCTATCTGACTTCCACAACCCTATTAGTACCTACTGGGTAATATGAAACTTCTCGGTAAGACTGGTTGTCAGACTTTTGGGCCATTGGCTACCTATTACAAATGGCCATTAATGTATTTATTCAAAGTTTATCATATACGGGATTCTGCGTATTCGTTCTAAATAACCCATAATGTCTCAGTTATACGACTCAAATTAAAACAAAATTGGCGTGCTAGGGCTGTAGCATGTTACGTGTTTTGTATTAATTCAGTTTGATGTTCACAACCTTGACTTTGTAGCAATTTATCAAGCTTGCCATGCTGATGGTTAGAATGTTTCAAAGCATGGGAAAAATTAAACCTCGTGTACATTTTTCAAAGTCGGTTATGGCTGGTAAACTGAAATATTAAATTGTTTTTTTTTTTTTCTAGTAACTAATACTAACTGCACACTGTTAAAATACAATAAAGGTAGCTCAGAATTCCATTGAAGGTTGTACATATAATCCTCTGTAGTGTAGTGGTCGCAAGCACCACGATTATTGAGTTTGAGGTCCTGCAAAGTGCTATTAGTTTTTCCATCACGCATTTTCAGAAGCAGCCACAGAGTTCCGATGTATGCCCGGTTTTTGATTTTAACTGGTCGTTTTAAATGGACCAGGTTTCGATAGAACATTTCATCCAGGCCTTTCACTATTGGGACGTCCCTATTGCCAAATTCTAACAGTCAATCCAACCTTCATATAAATAAATACACAACGCAGCCCCACTCAAAGAGAACGCTATTCCAATTGACTAGTTCAATGAAACGTGAAACCTATTGCGCGCACGCTTCTAAACACGTGCTTAATACGGGTGGCCTTTACGTAATTTTATTTATATAATGTCATTATAGAAATACTACGCGTGGCACACCCCCTCCCCCCCATTACTAAGCTAGAATACTACGTGACGCGCAACTATCTCTTTTACACCTGTTCTTGTTTACATGTGTCGACAGCTGTTTGAACGCTAGTCGGCTGTTTTTCGACTCGAGCTGCTGTACAGTCAAAAGCAATAATAAGTAAACACTCGAAGTTCAAACGCGAATTGCTCGTGAAATATCGATTGCAACTTTGAGACATGGCTTAATGATGATCATCATCATCAGCCGGAACACGTCCACTGCTGAATAAAGGCCACCCCCTAAAGGGGGTTTGCCATAATCCCCACGCTTGGCAGGCAGCTTGGGGATCGCAGTGAGGTCACCGAAAGTTTAAAGGACGCTGCTGTCTGTCCCTCGATGGCTGGTCGCAGTTTAAGGACTTACCCAGGTCCATGGTACCAACCCACGAAACCCATGATGATATGGGTTCCAAAATATTAGTGCAAAACTAAATACAGAAGGCGTAAATTGCGTCTAAACGTTTCTGTGTGTATACATATTTGTGCTGCTGACTGTACTATTAACCGCACGTCAATTGTAAGCAGGTTGTTTAAACAATTTAACACTAAAATTTTTTGAGGTTTTTTTTTTGGATGGTGGCAAATTATCAAATGACTCCTCCCGCTCTGGGCAGAGCGGTAGGGAGTGTCAGACTTCTACTGACTCAAAACCACCCATGTCCCTTCTTAGTCCTTTATGTCGAGGCCGCGGTATCTCTTGCGAACAACCCGCAGCCCCGACGGGAGGTCACAGTCTTGTTTCAAGCCCAGATTCCAGACAATGTCTTGGTCAGATGATGTGCGCTGTCCACGATACACGTGCGGTTCGCTGAGGAGTGGAGTGGGGAGGTATACACGTGCTTTTAGACACAATTCGTCAATCAATGGGGTCAAGACCTTGAAATTCAATATGATAGACTGTTGATATTCTGTTGAAGACAATTATAAAAGCTAACATAACATTTAAAAAGCATTTGCTTATTGAAATATTCTGTTTAGGCAATTATTAAAGCTAGCATAACATATTTATTTGCTTATCGAAGACTTGATTATGTTTGCACGATCAGCTGTTGGTGTTCGTAGCCATGAACTTTTTGGTAACGTGCAGTTGTTAAGTGAATCAATATGGTAGGGGTGCCCAAAACCTTTTGCATGTCTAAAAACTTGTGTTGTCTTCAATAGTCGTGGTTCAATAATAACAGCTTAAGGTTGATCTTGTTGATGGTTGATGGACAACCTGTCGCAAACTGAGTTTCCTCCGAGCCACGGGAACACGTTAAACTGTTGGTCCCAGCTACCATTTGTAGATCTTTGACAGTGTTGTTACAGGTAGTAAGTGGCATGAAATCTGACAACCAGTCTTACAAAGAGGTATCGTACCAATACTAACTGGTTTGTGGAGGTCAGATAGGCAGTCGCTCAGTGTAAAATAGTGGACACAACATAGTTGGGAACAGGTGAGGCAGATGATGATATGAAATCATCTACAGGGTGTAAATCAACCCATCACACAGCCATCAACCAAGCACTCTGTACATCAAACTAAGTACCCTACGCAAAATTATTGCTGGGAAACGACTTTTTTTTTAGGTAAAAAATCACATTTTACGGTAAAACGCAATATTGCACTGTTAAAACAATGTGCTAGTGGATGCTTTGAATAGTAAACGGGTCATGGAGGTAATTTAAGTAAAGTTGTAACCTGAAAAAGTAGTAAATATTTACAAAAACAGCTGTGAAAAATTTGGAACTTGACCCCCAATATCTCCGTAAGTAGGAAGTTCCCAGGTATGGTCTAGAACAAAAAAAATGGTCGCAGTGGTGGGGAGAACAAGTGCCCTTCGTTTGCGTTAAGGGTACTTTTACACCCTTAACGCAAACGCCACTCCCCAGCACATCTGCGGAGTTCAACCATGTATTACGAATGTTTCCTGACAAAAAATTAATGAATCTGTTTAGTTCGTCAGTTAGAGTATCGAAAAATAATGGACACATATTTTTTCTTTTTTCACGTAGGTAAACAAAAAATGAAGACTATACAGTGCTTCGAAAACTCGTGTGACGTGAGACGTCACAATTCAGTACATTTTTACCGGCGAGTGACGTCATTTCCCCCACTCATGATCTTTGACGCGTTTTATATTTGTCAATTTTAAATAATTTGATAAAACAAAAAAAAAACACGTATCCAATATTTTTGATAATCTAACTGCAGACTAAACGGTTTTTTTTTGTCAGGAAACTTCCCTATTCGATTCTTTCTCTAAAGTTTAGAATCTAAACCAATAAGTGACAGCCCTGATCAAGAGGCCATTAGAATCGGCTGTAACGTTAAACTCCTCGGCGCGGCGCCACGTTGAAACACACGTGCATTCTACTATGACCTTTACGTGAGGCCCTTGTACGATTTCTTTTTGTATGTATAGGTAAATTGAAAAATGTAACCGTTTCTCATTATATTCTGATGTTGTTAATTAGTAGTTAATTAATTTGTTGGTTATTTGTGAAATTGGAGTGAAATTGTTTAGATGTCGCAGTTGTTGTTTTGAAAAGCTTTTTTTGTGGCAAAAAATGCTGTTGTATTTTATTTAATCAATACCTTTTTCTCCATGCTGAGTCTTGACTGCCAACACTAAGGTATTGTTATCTAAATAAAGAGAAAACAAACTCGCAAAACACCATCAATTATAAATGAAAGGAAGGATAGAACTGGGTGTTAAGGCCGTTGCAATGGTCAAATCCCAAAAACGACGTATGTTTAAAGAAATTTGTTGAGGAATCCTTCCGTACGATTTCCATATAAAAAATATATGTTATATTTAAAGTCATCACAAATAATTCGTATTGTTTAAAATTTTAATAAACCTTCACATTATTTAATAAAAAATCGTAGTATGTCTTAACCTAAATCGAATTTTGTCTCTGTAACGGCTGAATAGTTCGGTATGAATTTTATACCCAAAAATACGTAGTGATGTATTTAACAATCCGTATTGTTTACTTTCTCTGATTTGTAATAAAATTTTAAAATAATAAATTAATCCCCGACATTTTGAGGCAAAAGCGGCGCGAGACCCGTCGCGCATACTTGGAACGCGCTGCGCCAGTGTCTCGATGACTGTTGTCACGGGTGGACTGCACGCATGTCATTACTTCACAAATAAAATTCAAAAGTTCACGTTTTTAATGTTTTCTGAATTAAAACATATTGTAAATTGTATAGTTATCAATATTTCGTGAAATAAGAACAGAAAATAAGTTTGTAAATATATTTAAAGTAGTTTGTAATTTCGTTTTGTTGTTTGCACCTATCATAGACTAAGCTGACTGTGCCTAATAAACGTAAAGTGACGCGTGGCCGAGCTCTCCAAAACTATTGGTAAATTACCTACGTTTCTTAGTAGATATTTTGCTATATAAATATATCTATGATATTATTTTAATTTTGGACTGCCTCGTTGGTCTAGTGGTCGTAAGCACGATGCTGAGCATGAGGTCCTGGGTTCGATTCCCGGGTCGGGCAAAGTGTTATTGGGTTTTTCCATCAGGAAATTATAAGTAACAGCCACGGAGTCTGGATTTGTGTCCGGTTGATGGCAATAGGCTCGCCCCTATTATATGGGACTTAAACATAACTGGCGAAATGTGGGTGTACTATTAGGTACACCTCTGCCTAACCCTTCGGGGATTACAGGCGAGATGTTATGTTTTCTACTGGTGTTTATTGTTTTATCGCTTTTAACTATTTTGTCTTGAGAATTTCGTTTGATGGAAGATGGAAATCTGGATGACTGATGATGTCTCGTACCTAATGATGGACTCTCATACTACATGATACATTTTGAAGGTCTGATGAAGACCAGGTAACTGCTTATCGGTTTTCAGTCACGGAAATAGTCAGAATGCTCCAGCTTTCAGCTTTTATCTAATTGAGCAGGGATGCTAATAACATGATACATTTTGAAGGTCTGATGATGACCAGCTAAGTGCTTACCGGTTCTCAGTGACGGATGTAGTTAGAATGACCTAGCTTTTATATTTTATCAATCTGAGCACGGATGCTACTACATAACACATTCTGAAGGTCTGATGATGACCAGCTAAGTGCTAATTGGTTCTCAGTGACGGATATAGCTAGAATGACCTAGCTTTCAAATTTTATTGATCTGAGCACGGATGCTACTACATGATACACTTTGAAGGTCTGATGCTGACCAGCTAAGTGCTTATCGGTTCTCAGTGACGGATGTAGTTAGAATGACCTAGCTTTCAGATTTTATCTTATTGAGCACGGATGCTACTACATGATACATTTTGAAGGTCTGATGATGACCAGCTAAGTGCTTATCGGTTCACAGTGACGGATATAGCTGGAATGACCACCATCAGGTAAATGGCACCATCAGTCTCCAAGGCCTCTTCAAGCTCTTTCAAATGAGTCCACACGCGACGGTTCTACGTGGTGCCATCAATGAGACCCTATACTTACCTTCGGAGTCTACCATCAGGTAGCTGGTACCATCAGTCTCCAAGGCCTCCTCGAGCTCTTTCAAATGAGTCCAAACACGATGGTTCTACTCAGTGCCGTCAATGAGATCCTATACCCACCTTCGGAGTCCACCATCAGGTACGAGACATCATCAGTCATCCAGATCTCCATCTTCCATCAAACGAAATTCTCAAGACAATATAATTAAAACGATAAAACAATTAACACCATTAACAATAACATACATTACATAACATCACGCCTGTAATCCCCAAAGCGTTAGGCAGAGGTGTACCTACTAGTAGGCGTGATGTTATGTTATGTATGTTATTATTTTAATGACTTTAATTGTTTATCGCTTTTAGCGATAAAACAATTCAACAAAAACACCTCTGCCTAACCCTTCGGGGATTACAGGCGAGATGTTATGTTTTCGACTGGTGTTTATTGTTTTATCGCTTTTAACTATTTTGTCTTGAGAATTTCGTTTGATGGAAGATGGAAATCTGGATGACTGATGATGTCTCGTACCTAATGATGGACTCTCATACTACATGATACATTTTGAAGGTCTGATGAAGACCAGGTAACTGCTTATCGGTTTTCAGTCACGGAAATAGTCAGAATGCTCCAGCTTTCAGCTTTTATCTAATTGAGCAGGGATGCTAATAACATGATACATTTTGAAGGTCTGATGATGACCAGCTAAGTGCTTACCGGTTCTCAGTGACGGATGTAGTTAGAATGACCTAGCTTTAATATTTTATCAATCTGAGCACGGATGCTACTACATAATACATTCTGAAGGTCTGATGATGACCAGCTAAGTGCTAATTGGTTCTCAGTGACGGATATAGCTAGAATGACCTAGCTTTCAAATTTTATCGATCTGAGCACGGATGCTACTACATGATACATTTTGAAGGTCTGATGATGATCAGCTAAGTGCTTATCGGTTCTCAGTGACGGATACAGTTATGATGCTACAGCTTTCTGCTTTTATCTTATTGAGCACGGATGCTACTACATGATACATTTTGAAGGTCTGATGATGACCAGCTAAGTGCTAATTGGTTCTCAGTGATGGATATAGCTAGAATGACCTAGCTTTCAAATTTTATCGATCTGAGCACGGATGCTACTACATGATACATTTTGAAGGTCTGATGATGACCAACTAAGTGCTAATTGGTTCTCAGTGACGAATATAGCTAGAATGACCTAGCTTTAATTTTTTTTAGATCTGAGCACGGATGCTACTACATGATATATTTTGAAGGTCTGATGATGATCAGCTAAGTGCTTATCGGTTCTCAGTGACGGATGTAGTTAGAATGACTTAGCTTTCAGATTTTATCTTATTGAGCACGGATGCTACTACATGATACATTTTGAAGGTCTGATGATGATCAGCTAAGTGCTTATCGGTTCTCAGTGACGGATGTAGTTAGAATGACTTAGCTTTCAGATTTTATTTTATTGAGCACGGATGCTACTACATGATACATTTTGAAGGTCTGATGATGATCAGCTAAGTGCTTATCGGTTCTCAGTGACGGATGTAGATAGAATGACTTAGCTTTCAGATTTTATCTTATTGAGCACGGATGCTACTACATGATACATTTTGAAGGTCTGATGATGATCAGCTAAGTGCTTATCGGTTCTCAGTGACGGATGTAGATAGAATGACTTAGCTTTCAGATTTTATCTTATTGAGCACGGATGCTACTACATGATACATTTTGAAGGTCTGATGATGACCAGCTAAGTGCTTATCGGTTCACAGTGACGGATATAGCTAGAATGACCACCATCAGGTAAATGGCACCATCAGTCTCCAAGGCCTCTTCGAGCTCTTTCAAATGAGTCCACACACGACGGTTCTACTCAGTGCCGTCAATGAGATCCTATAACCACCTTCGGTGTCTACCATCAGGTAGCTGGTATCATCAGTCTCCAAGGCCCCCTCGAGCTCTTTCAAATGAGTCCAAACACGATGGTTTTACTCAGTGCCGTCAATGAGATCCTATACCCACCTTCGGAGTTTACCATCAGGTACGAAACATCATTAGTCATCCAGATCTTCATCTTCCATCAAACGAAATTCTCAAGACAAAATAATTAAAAGCGATAAAACAATTAACACCATTAAAATAATAACATACATTACATAACATCACGCCTGTAATCCCCGAAGGGTTAGGCAGAGGTGTACCTAATAGTAGGCGTGAGGTTATGTTTTGTATCTTATTATTTTAATGGTGTTGAGACCTCGAGGACGCCTTGGAGACTAATAATGTCATTTACCTGATGGTGGACTCCAAAGGTAAGTAAAGGATCTCATTGACGGCACTGCGTAGAATCGTCGTGTTTGGACTCATTTGAAAGAGCTCGAAGAGGCCTTAGAGACTGATGATGCCATTTACTTGACGGTGGACTTCGAAGGTGGGTACAAGATCTCATTGACAGCGCTGCGTAGAACCATCGTGTTTGGACTCATTTTTATTTATTTATTTATTAATATAGGTTTACCAACAGCTTCTGTGTACAACATATCATAAAGTATATAGGTTTTTTAGTCTCAAACTTACACAGTCGCCAATAACTGGTTAACCAGCATTCATAAAAATAAGTGATAACATAATATAAAACATACATCAAAAATTAAAACGAAATAAAGGTCTTGAAAACTGTATCGCTATAAATTTATCAACTAATTACGACTAAAATCTAAAAAGAGACATAAAATTATTAAAAAAAAAGTGTATGCTAAAACAAAAAATAATTTCATTTGAAAGAGCTCAAGGAGGCCTTGGAGACTGATGGTGCCATTTACCTGATGTTGGTCATTTTAGCTATATCCGTCACTGTGAACCGATAAGCACTTAGCTGGTCATCATCAGACCTTCAAAATGTATCATGTAGTAGCATCCGTGCTCAATAAGATAAAATCTGAAAGCTAGGTCATTCTAGTTATATCCGTCACTGAGAACCAATTAGCACTTAGCTGGTCATCATCAGACCTTCAAAATGTATCATGTAGTAGCATCCGTGGTCAGACAGATAACATTTGAAAGCTAGGTCATTCTAACTACATCCGTCACTGAGAACCGATAAGCACTTAGCTGATCATCATTAGACCTTCAAAATGTATCATGTAGTAGTATCCGTGCTCAGATCGATAAAATTTGAAAGCTAGGTCATTGTAGCTATATCCGTCACTGAGAACCGATAAGCACTTAGCTGATCATCATCAGACCTTCAAAATGTATCATGCAGTAGTATCCGTGCTCAGATCGATAAAATTTGAAAGCTAGGTCATTCTAGCTATATCCGTCACTGAGAACCAATTAGCACTTAGCTGGTCATCATCAGACCTATCCCAGGTAGCATTTTTACGTCATTATGTCGTCCGTTTACGGTACTGCTCGACGTAAGAGACGACATGTCGTGACGTCGGGGGGTCCCATCAGATGACGTCAATTTGTCACAGCCTCAAGACGTCAGTTTACAGACGTTACGTATACGTCATATATTAAATTAATAGGGACGTTACTGGGCCGTACAAATTAGGGCAGCCACTGACGTTGGAGTAACGTCACATACGGAATTCATAGGGACGTTACTGGGCCGTACATACTAGGGCAGCCACTGACGTTGGAGTGACGTCATACACAGGATTCATAGTGACGTTACTAGGACGTACACATCAGGCCCCCGAGTCTGCTATTCAATAGTGTCAGAATGGTCTATCATTGATCTCATAATTGTTTATTTTGACAACACCAAACTTGTCAAAATCAACAATTATGAGATCACTGATAGACCATTCTGACACTATTGAATAGCAGACTCGGGGCCCAGGACTTACGGGGCTGCATATTAATATGTAGCATGGGTGGGTAGATAGCAGGCATCATATCTACGTACCCTGAATATAGACTCTAGGATTTTTATGGATGCAACTAAAAAAAAACACTATGTAAGTAGCATAATAATTTATATTCTTAGTTTTATAAGTACAGTCACTTATTTTATGAAAGCGTTTTTCGATAAAAACACGGCTCAAGATTGTTTACCTTATTTCTATTCCAGAAAACAATTTATACAAGTTATAATTAGGTAATTTAGTAGTTTTTATAATATCTTGTTTTAAAATGTGTGGTAAGGTTATGACTTAAAATAACATTGTTATCTCTATGCCCACTATCGGACTACTAAACAAAAAAAACACGATCATAGGCTTGGCAATTTTAGATACATAAAGCCATGATTAAGAAGTAGTAGTAGCTAAAAGTGGAGGCAACACAACATGCATACAACGATGAAATTTAACCTGAAATTCGGTGATGTTCGGAATTTCCAAAAAATAGCTATAACTGCTTGATGGGTATGCTTGACAATACATAGTTTGTTACCAAACTCCTGAATCTATTATTGTATTCTAATTTATCTATTTTTAATGCACATGGGGAAAATATAATATTGTCTATATTTCTCTTCATAGGTACTCGTAGTTTCAAAGTTTTTAAAGGTGTAGAGCTAAACACCTTTTTGGGTACATGAAACTTTTGCAGTTTTTCTGTTGGTACTTGGTGTTTAATTATAATTTTTTCACATACCATATGGTCGACAGCATAAAGCACCATAGCTACATGTTTACAGTGGGCAGTTATTCCACTGCCAGCCACACATTCACATGAAGTCTCTTCAATTTGGCCACTTGCATGTTATTTTACATTTACCTCAAACTGCAGTCTTTTCATAGACGCTTTGCAAAGACCCTTGATAAATGTGTGTTCATTAACTGATACCGCCCTAATCACCACCAAAAATCTTGATTCATATAATCGCTGACCATCATCTGGCTTTTCAAACCTGTAAAATTTAAAAAATGTTTTATCAAATAGATAGGTAGGAACATTCAGAAGAATACATAATCTCATCATAGGAACATACTTACTCATTGTAATACAGATGAATATGCTGCTTCGTTAAAGAGGGAAGCGTTGTGCTGCTATTGATGTTGTGATAACTCTCTGGAGGTGGAAGATCCATCTTGGTATCATCAGTCTCATGTTGCTGTGGTAACCCAAAGTTCAAATTTCGATCAAATGATTCGATTCTGTAACAGATTTAATTTCTAGGTTACGGTCGTAGCTCGTGAAACATCGAATAATAATATTGTTAAAAACTACTGTTTATGTACGTAAAAGTTAGTATAATTACTACGATAAATAAAGAACGACATGTTGCTATTCATAAAAGTGGGTTATTTGGTTATTTGCTTCTAATAGTAACAAGAAAATAGCATGTAAATACCTGTTGACCAGATCCGTTCTACGGCCTCTTGATCCTCCTCGGTTCTACAGTTCAGTTTTTAATTGCGGTACAGTCCACGTAGAATACATTGTTCGCTAAGGGTTCGTTATAATAACAAAAAACACGCTAGTTCCTGATCTAAATAGTTAAAAGCCGAAAAATATTTGGAGATAGAAAATGACAGTGCGATGTTATGAGTCCAGCGATAGCAGCGCCACCTGTTCATAGCTTTGCGATTTCTTAATGTCGTTCCATTCTACGAATAAATAATATGTATTTATTCGTAGGTTCCATTCCATTTATTGGTTTTTAAGCTTGTTTTGATATTGTTATTAATTAAAAAACCTGTAATAAATTACTTTATATCAATTTTGGAGTTACCTTAAAAGACGGAAATGTTTTTTTTTACTTTATAAATATTTTACAACATAAGATTGAAAAATTGATATCACGAAACGAAACGCGTTATTTTTTAGTCGGATGAACTCGGATGCTTTATTCGAGAAACTGTTAAAATTTCAAATTTCTATGCATAAGTACCGGCCATGTACCGGCTATACAAATCCTTGTTATAATGTATTAGTATTTGCCCTTAGTATTCGCTATGATGGTGGTAGACTTCACTCATGGAATTATGTCGGTCAGATGCATTCTATAAAATGTTCTTTTAAGTTCTTTAGCTCTTTGGGACCAGATACGTCATGCAACAGACGTCAACCGGAGGACAGATTTAGACTATTATGGGATAGACTGTAAAATGACGTCGCTAGGAGGTACCATTTATGACCTATACAGTACGTACAGTACAGTACTTTAATGGTACGTAAGTATGACGTACAATAATGACGTTACTTTACTGACCCTAAATTGACTTATGAATGTCGTCATTTTTTAGTCGCCGACGTCACCTGCTACCTGGGATAGAATGTATCATGTAGTAGCATCCGTGCTCAATAAGATAAAAGCTGACAGCTGGAGCATTCTGACTATATCCGTCACTGAGAACCGATAATCACTTAGCTGGTCATCATCAGACCTTCATAATGTATCATGTAGTAGAATACGTGCTCAGATAGATAAAATTTGAAAGCTAGGTCATTCTAACTACATCCGTCACTGAGAACCGATAAGCACTTAGCTGATCATCATCAGACCTTCAAAATGTATCATGTAGTAGTCAGTGGCGGTACTCCCATAGAAGCGGAAAAGCACAGCTTGCCTTAATAAAACAACAAATAAAAAAAAAAACAGTCAATGCAAAAACAAAATATTATAATTTATCTTCAAACTGCATGCCACGCGTTAAACGGAACGTATTGATGCAACGTCAGGTCTTACGTACTCAATAACTGTCATTCTCTCGTCGTTGCCTAACTTCATATTTATGTCTCCCGAGCGAGCTCCCGACCCCGGCCGATCGGTCAAACAGGTCGATCGGGCATAGTCGGGTTAGGCTAGCCCTTTCTCTGTCACACCCACTACAATAGCAGCGGTAGAGCCGCTGCTTTTCCGACCTCTCTATTTTACTTACATTTCTAGGTGTTTTTGTTTCGAACTTTTTGCCGGTTTTACGACAGAATGTATAGGATTTTAAGCATAGCTTCTGGTTGAATGAATGAAGATTGCGAGAAAATGTGAATATGTGAGTGAATGCAGGCTCGCGACGCGATTGAATGGGATTTCGATTTAGTTCAAATTTGTCTTGATCGTTGAGCATTTTTTTATTGTGATTTGATATTTTCCATTTGTTAGTAATTTAAAGTTTTGTGAATAGTTTTTGCTGTAATGAGCTTTGTTTTGAAGTGATTAATTCATTTAAAGTTTTTTGATCCGTTTTTGCTGTACCTAATTAGTTTTGTTTTGAAGTGATTAAAGTTTCTTAATATCTACTAAAATGAATTCGAAAACGCATACAATTGTTCCTTGTGATGGATTAAAGTGTGTGAAAGCGTTACTGTGCAAGGTAAATACTTTGAATTTTACTGATAAATATAACCTCGTTACTTCACCTAAACCTACTCCAGATTTATTTTGATTTTTACGTCAACCAAATTAAAGTTTTTGAGTCATGGTTGCGCAATGAATTCCTTGCGCAATTCAATGCAATATACGAAAATGCCTTGCTGAATAATTCTGCTTCTCGTTTAAGACGTACAGAGTATAAACGAATCTTTGTTCAAGTAATTGATAACCTATCGTCTGAAATTAAAGACAGATATTCAGAAATGTTTAAATTAGAGTTTTTCCAATTGCTTAATAATAAACAATATAATATTTATAATCAAAATTTTCCGACAGCGGCATTACATTCGTTACTTAGCATTTATGCAAACTATTTTGATAGGGAAACTTTAATTAAATTAAAGCCTTTTTTATTATACAATACAATCGTTACAATAAAAGTATGCTCCAAAATCATTTACTCAAACAAATTGACAACAAACGGCTTTTATCAAAGCCACTGGAGGTATGTCATTGCTGATATGTATCTGTAAATCTATCTAGTAATATTATGCCTTCAATGTGTTTTGTTGTTTGTCATCTGTCCATGGTAAAGAAGCGAAGAATGAAGAGTTATAGCTGTATACAAGTTATAGCTGTATACATTGTGAGTAATTACATTTTTTTTCAATTAAGTGTAGTTAGAAACTAATTTATTATTTTATGCGCCATCTAGCGGTAAATATTATAATAGTTGTAAATTTTGTGACAGGATGTAAAATACGAAAACTGTTAGTCATATATAAATAA
Source organism: Diarsia brunnea (assembly GCA_949774965.1). NCBI lineage: Eukaryota > Metazoa > Arthropoda > Insecta > Lepidoptera > Noctuidae > Diarsia > Diarsia brunnea. Next base: position 2,431,105 of record OX459009.1, read on the forward strand.
TAGAAAATAAAACCAGTGTTATTAAAAACCAGTGTCAGAACTGGGAACAAAAAGTGCACCTTTTTTTTTTTTTGTAAATTGGGCTTTACCCCCATATCATTGCTGGCACGCCACTGGTAGTAGTATCCGTGCTCAGATCGATAAAATTTGAAAGCTAGGTCATTGTAGCTATATCCGTCACTGAGAACCAATTAGCACTTAGCTGGTCATCATCAGACCTTTAGAATGTATTATGTAGTAGCATCCGTGCTCAAATCGATAAAATTTTAAAGCTAGGTCATGCTAACTACGTTCGTCACTGAGAACCGATAAGCACTTAGCTGGTTATCATCAGACCTTCAAAATGTATCATGTAGTAGCATCCGTGCTACAAGAACGACTACAATTGTTTTTTGCTACAATTGTTTTATCGATAAAACAATTAAAATCATTAAAATAATAACATACATAACATAACATCACGCCTACTATTAGGTACACCTCTGCCTAACCCTTTGGGGATTACAGGCGCGATGTTATGTAATGTATGTTATTGTTTTAATGGTGTTAATTGTTTTGTCGTTTTAATTATTTTGTCTTGAGAATTTCGTTTGTTGGAAGATGGAGATCTGGATTACTGATGATGTCTCGTACCTAATGGTGGACTCCGAAGGTGGGTATAGGATCTCATTGACGGCACTGAGTAGAACCATCGTGTTTGGACTCATTTGAAAGAGCTCGAGGAGGCCTTGGAGACTGATGGTGCCATTTACCTGATGGTGGTCATTCTAGCTATATCCGTCACTGTGAACCGATAAGCACTTAGCTGGTCATCATCAGACCTTCAAAATGTATTAAGTAGTAGCATCCGTGCTCAGACAGACAAAATTTGAAAGCTAGGTCATTCTAACTACATCAGTCACTGAGAACCGATAAGCACTTAGGTGGTCATCGTCAGACCTTCAAAATGTATCATGTAGTAGCATTCGTGCTCAGTTAGCTGAAAGCTGGAGCATTCTGACTATTTCCGTGACTGAGAAGCGATAAGCAGTTACCTGGTCTTTATCAAACCTTAAGAATGTATCGTAGGAGTACCTGTGCTCAGTGAAATAACGAATGAAAGCTAGGTTATTACTTCATTAGTCAAAGTGTATAATTTATTATTAAATATTTTATTCATACATTATGATGTAGATTCTCCAAGAGAAACAAAATATGTTAGGCAAATACGATGACCACTCTGCGACACATTTCTGTTCTTTGGTACGATTTTCTGTAGTACAGTCGTTTGCCGGTAGGGGCCGAAAAATAAACAAAAGCCAGTACAGAGGTCAAATCGTCAAAGTCATCCACTGCTGTGTTCCCCTTAAGAAAAAAATATAATGAAACACTATTTTGCAAGTCATCATCTACCACTATGATGAATTGATACACACAGAGACAAATACTGAATGAGAGGAATGTCAACTACCCGTCGGGGCTGCGGGTCGTTCGAAAGAGATACCGCGGCCTGGACATAAAGGGCTAAGAAGGAACATGGGTAGTTTTTAGTCAGTAGAAGTCGGACACTTCCTAACGCTCTGCCCAGAGCGGGAGGAGGAGTCATTTGATGATTCGCCACCCTCCAACTTCGGTTTGAAATTTCAATTGCACAACTAATAAAACAATGCCCGATTCGGGAATGCTCAAACTCCATGTTCAGCAGTTGCACTTGCGGCTACTAAACCATCGAGGTAGTTCTTTTACACTGAAGTCATTTATTTCTATAATAGTCTTTATATGTGAACTCTGAAAGGATTCAGTATATCTAGCTACCTATTATTGGAATCAAATATAACAGCTCACAACTTAGGACCCAGTAATATTAATGACAATAATATCCATGGTGCTAGGCAACTGGGCCTATCCCAGTTGTATACGTCCCTGTGTGCCTATTGGCCTTGTTCTGTTCTGTCTCCTGCTGATATGGAGGGAAGTGGAAATTATGTTTTTCCTACTCCTCTGCTATTCTTTTCTGATTAATTTCGTTGCGGGATCCAAGACAGTTAAATCGTTTCTCTGGGACTTCGTCGGGCTTTATTGTCTTAGCGCTTTTCTTGTGGTGGCCACTGTTGATTCTGGCTAACAGGAGTTACAGTGGTTTGGGAATAGTGTGGCGGGCTTTTTTATATCCAGTTGACTAACTGGTTTGATCATCAACATTTCAATAAAATGCAAATATGTACCCACCCTCTTTTAATCACCTAACATTTTATCAAGTGCTTCAGTAATAGTGAACCGGATAGATGATGTTGATTTCCTAAATTAATTCTTAGTTTGACGTCATAGCCATAAATTAACAGGTTTTTTAGCATTTTTTGCAAACTCGCCGATTAGCTGCGAAAAACGGAGAACAGGTTCCTATGACGTCCATTCGTGATATAATCTGTCTTGTTTCCAACAGAAGTTGTATCTGCAGGGCTATTGCGTATCTTTTTAAATGTCAGTGGCTATCATAGTGTCCATCGATTAACTGTCCAAAGGTTTTCGTTTGGTACAAAATGGAACCATTTGACAGTTAATCGATGGATACTATGATACGCATAGAATACGCATAGCCCTGCTGGTTATGACATTCGAGAATTTCAGCCACCGGACACAAACGGTCCTAATAGTCCAGTCTAAGTAGACGTTGTTGCTGATGATTTGGAGAGATACACCATTGTCACATCTACCAACACGCACTGGGCATGCGTGGTGGATTATAGCCCATGCCTCTCCTAGACAGAAGGCCTGCTTCCCTGCAGTAGGAACATTATAGGCTGATGATGATGATACCATTGTAGATGAAATGCATGAAACAGTCACGGAATTTCGATTTGTGTCCGAAGGATTGTAATAGGCTCGCCCCCTATTACATGTGAATTGAAAAACATAACTGCTGAAATGTGCGTGTACAATTAGGTACACCCTTACATAACCCTTCGGGGATTACAGGCGTGATGTTATGTTATGTAATTTACATTACCTCTGCATCACTAGACTTGGTACCAGTCAAAGATAGACATAGGCGATTGCACCCATTACCCTCGATCATATTTCTCATTTTTCTTGTCATAAAACCAGAATAAATGTTTATGCCGTCGAATGCCTAAGCAGTCATTGCACCTGCACCCACGTACAAGACCATAGACTACGTTCATGACAATACAAAGTGCGCAGTGGCAACATTTCTGTTACTGATTAGTTGACTTCTAAGTGTAACTTATTAAATTGGTATAATATTGATTAAAAATGTTATCTTAAGGTAAATTCAAAGCTGTAAAGCTAACTAAATTAACTAATATTTGCACACCAGATAACATTGTAGAATGTAAGAAACCTGTAAACGATCCTAACACCATACAACTACATTCTTACAAATAAATAAAGTCTGATTCTGGCTTTTCTTTTTAACCCACGAGACTGAAAACGAAGACTTGAAGCAAGAAACTCGTGGCTAAATAATAACACGTTAGGGTTCATCTTTACGTTAAACCGCGCTCTGTTAGGTTGGTTCGTAGATGGGAAACCACCCATTTAATGCCGAGTTTCCTCCGTGCTTCGGAAAGCACGTTTGCCCCTGCCATTTGTGAATCTTTAAGAGTCGTTACTCGTAGTCATTGACCAAAAGTTTGACAACCAATCTTACCGAGAGGTATCGTTTCTGCTCTATATTTTTTTTTGGGAGCCCGCCACTCTATTCTTAAACCACTGCAACTCCTGAAAGCCAAACTCAATAGAAACGACCACTAGAAAAGCGCCGAGACAGTGAAGCTCGACAAAGTTCCAAAGAAACAATTTAACTGTCTTGGACCCCGCAACGAAATTAATTAGGAAACTCAACCCATAAAGCTTGAGATGCTATATCAATGTGTGATATATGCTATATCAATGTACCGATCGCAGCATCACCTGTAGGCGTTCCACACGCAAAGTAACACGTGCATGACCACATACGGCGCAGGCGCCGAGCCGAGCCTCTGACTCAATGATCTTATTTCCTTTTATCAACGAAAGAGGTAGGTCTTGCCAGGCCCCTAAGAATCACCGCTGAGCTGTAGACGTTGAATTATGCACCTTATTTTCAGAGGATTGAAGTGCAAACGAAAACTTGCTAAATCGAGGTCGTCCAAGGAACTGTTTCATGCCAATGTGTGTTTATTCAATTTTGCACTTTACAGCACTCACAACAACTTTTATTTTTAAATGTAATTAAAAATCGTAAGCTCTGTGTAGCCACACAGAACCTGAACATGTTCAAACTTGTCCAAGTAACGAAACAAAAGAATGAATCATAGAAATAATCTTGAACGACTCAATTAATAGGCCACTTAAGATAGTAACACTTAAGGTAGTGCGTACACAATGAGAATTAAATGATATCGACGATGTTAAATAGAGATTACATGATAACTTCACACAGTTAGTTATCTTTAGGATCTGCTCTAATTGAGATACAGAAGTACAAAGTGAAATGAAACAACCAAATCGGACAGTGAAGAAGTGAATTCTTTTATTTCCAATAATTATTGCGTCGATGAAAAAAAGGTTTTACCGTTGCATGCTTCAAGTTTCGGTAGAACTTTTATGTGAGACTTGGTTCTCGAGAGAATTACAAAAGTTATTTTATTTCTTCTCGTGTCGCTGGCCCAAAACTTTGCCAATATTACGGCGTTGTCGGTATTAGCGTAAGAGTCAGACTGCTGTCCTGTATGCATTGATATAAAAACTAAAGATACGGTCGTCCGAACATTTGCTTGACGCATTCGCCATACAGAGAATCGGTGTAGTCTGCTCGTTAACGTAACCTTGTATAAGCGGCGTGGTATTTTCGAGGTATAAAGAACATAAATAAAGCTTTTAATAAAATTTACGACCGCACCCGAAGAGAGCCGATCGTGGACTAGTTCACTTCCGCTTAAGAAATACCATTTTAGGACCACGTTCGAGGCGTCATTTTTACATGCGGTCCGCCCAGTCCTTACAAGCAAAGAAGGCGGAGGCGGTGGGTTTTCGTTCAATCAAAGTAATTTCGCTTCACGAGGTCGCTGCATTAATGCAGAGGAGTGGTAGCTTAAAAGGTTGGGAGGTCGCTTTAGAAAGACTTACACTGACTTCATTGGTGAGGTTCTTCAAAAAGGTCAGTCACTCGACCGGTGTGCGTTTGTGACCAGATGTGTGAATGTGGACGAGGCTGAAGAGTTCGTAGGGATAAAGAAAGAAAAGAAAGAAGAAAAAGTATTTATTGGTTTCACACAGGATAAAACACCAGAACGATCGTAGCAGATGGCGTTCTGTGGTTCCTTCCTTCCCCCATGGCCAAAAAGCCAATCTTGTGTCTTATTACATCAGAACAGGTTCTTTAATAAACTTCATCACCAAGATTTTGCCAGTCATTGCCCGAATAACAAGATTCAATATAACTGCCAGCTTCTAAGTCCTCATGTGACGTGAACACATGGCGTGCGGTCACGCACGTGGTCACATAGGCGCCGGACGGCGGCGCCGGCGCATGGTCGGCGACGTCGTCTTGTATATCACCCGCCTTACTGGAGACAGACACCTGACTGACTTGTAATAGGAACTGTCTTCTGTGCTCAGGGTTTTTCCTGTCTATCACCGCATCTTGTCAAAGCTCTTATCAGGGTTAAACAAAGGGGTACACCCATTAAAGTCCCCTGTAATAGGGGCGAGCCTATTGCCATCAACCGGGCACAACTCCAAACACGGTAGCTGCCACTGAGAATTCCTTGATGAAAAAGTAAAGAACTTATTGCTTCTCTGATGCAAAAACCTAATAACACTTTGCTCTAATCAAATCTTTAAAAAATCTTTTGCACTAATTCCTATCAAATACTGCAAAAACCAGTGTTTGATAAGAATTTGTACTTTTATAACTAGTACTTTTTTACCGACTTGTAGGCAATTTGAGTGTGTAGTGTATACGTATACCTTACTAAGTCTTCCATATAAAGAACAATGGTAGTTCTAATTGTATGCCCTTGAAAATACTAGTAACCTGCACAAGAACAAAACGTGACCTACCCACGAGACTAAACAGGACCTAAATATTGAACCTAACCTAAATGAAATACTTAGCATAACTTGACACAGGTCTAGAATTCTCGATGCTAATGTTCTCATAATCAATGCTAAGCAATTTTACAAGGCAAATAGCAGCAGTGTTCTAGATCCTTATTAGGTAAGTTTAACGAGTTTGTGGTAAATAAACATCAGTACAATTAATCATATTACAAGTTACTCCTTAAAAATCTAGACAGATTTATTTAACAAATGATACTAGATATAAAGAGGTTTTTAACCGACTTCCCAAAAAGGAGGAGGTTCTCAATTCGATCGGTATGTTTTTTTTTTTCTATGTATGTACACCGATTACGCCGAGATTTATGATCCGATTTACGTGATTCTTTTCTAGTTTGATGCGTAATAGTTGCCATTTGGTCTCATAAATATTTGGCATTGTTTGACCCAGTACTTTTCATTTTATGAACATTCTTTTGAATTTATGAACATTTTTCGTTTATGTGTGTCCGCTAATAACTTCGTCGTTTATTTTTGTTTATTGATTCTTTTTTTATTGTAAAGGAGATATTTCAAGGGTGGGACCTGGTGATGGGATCCCAGAGAAATCGAGGGCAACCCTCAAATTTCATAGGCACGTATTACTTGTTTCGTGCTTTTTCTGACGCTATTCAAGTATTCGCATCTAGCAGTCATCACTTCATGTTAATGAGCTGATGATGGAAGGTACTACTCCTCAACGGTTAGGAGTTGAAAGCTATAATACGGGAATATTGAAGGTTAAGGGTTAGGTTTCTTGGTTGAATGTGAAATGCATAGTAAATATTTGTATAGGACTACAACTAAAAATGAAAAAATAGAAAAACTTTTTTGCAAAAAAAACAACCGACTTCAAAACACCAAAAAAGTTTTTTAAAAGACAAGACGATACACGTCTGTCTTCACAAAATCATGTTAGGTCATGACCCTTATTACAATAGGTATGTATTGAGGAAGTAGCTTTTTAAGATGAATACATATTTAAATTGACTGCCTGCTTTGAATACAAACATGTAGGCAGTAAATACTTTATCTTTTTTTTCAATAGTATATGACATTTTATGAGGAAGTGTTATTACTTTATTAGGTACGTACGGTTTTTTTTTCACATTCTTATTCAATCAATGGAGTAGAAGTAGCAGGTCTGCGTTTTAGGTACGTCCTGCGTTTTTTAGGGTTCCATACCCAAAGGGTAAAAGCGGGACCCTATTACTAAGTCTTCGCTGTCCGTCCGTCTGTCTGTCACCAGGATGTATCTCGAGAACCACGACAGCTAGGCAGGAAATTTTCACAAATTACGTATTTCTGTTGTCGCTATAATAACACATACTAAAATCAAAATAAAATAGCTATTTAAGGCCGTTTTGGTACGGAACCCTTCATGTGCGAGTCCGAATCGCACTTGGCCAGTTTTTTCTCATTTCTATTCAATGTAATTCATGATTTAAAAGTCCTAAAAATTTTTAAAAATGCATAGTAAATATTTGTATAGGACTACAACTAAAAATTAAAAAACAAAAAAACGTTTTTGCAAAAAACGTTTTTTTTTAGTTGTAGTCCTATACAAATATTTACTATGCATTTCACATTCAACCAAGAAACCTAACCCTTAACCTTCAATGTTCCCTTATTATAGCTTTCAACTCCTAACCGTTGAGGTCGGTTGTTTTTTTTGCAAAAAAGTTTTTTAAAAGACAAGACGATACACGTCTGTCTTTACAAAATCATGTTAGGCCATAATATGACCCTTATTACAATATGTATTGAGGAAGTAGCTTTTTAAGATGAATACATATTTAAATTGACTGCCTGCTTTGAATACAAACATGTAGGCAGTAAATACTTTATCTTTTTTTTCTATAGGAAATGACATTTTATGAGGAAGCGTTATTACTTTATTAGGTACGAGTATGTACGGTTTTTGGAACGAAGTTCCTTATCGCGCGTTGTGAAAGGGGGCTAGACGGAAAAAATTCTTACGAAAAGTTGTCACGACACTTTTTGCTATAGTAAGCTATTGTAAGCTGTGCGGCGTCGCATGTTTCTCTGTCTGTCTCTCTCTCTCTTATAGAAGCAAGCCAGATATTTTCATTTCTACATTTCTTTTTTTTTTTTTTTTTTTTTTTTTTCTTTTTTTTTACATAATAAAAAATAATAACAATAACTTCGTTCCATCCGGGTGTTCCTTGACACCTCTCAAGTTTTTTCTCTCACATTCTTATTCAATGTAGTAGAAGTAGCAGGTCTGCGTTTTAGGTACGTCTTGCGTTTTTTAGGGTTCCGTACCCAAAGGGTAAAAACGGGACCCTATTACTAAGTCTTCGCTGTCCGTCCGTCTGTCTGTCACCAGGATGTATCTCGAGAACCACGACAGCTAGGCAGGAAATTTTCACAAATTACGTATTTCTGTTGTCGCTATAATAACACATACTAAAAACAAAATAAAATAACTATTTAAGGCCGTTTTGGTACGGAACGGCCTCTGAAAAAACTGGCCAAGTGCGAGTCGGACTCGCACATGAAGGCGAGTCCGACTCGCACTTGGCCAGTTTTTTCTCATACTTATTCAATGTAGTTCATGATTTAAAATTCCTAAAATTTTTTATTCCCGTGATCGAATTTTGACCGGCTTTTGACTTTGGTACAACCTGGTTATTCCGATTGTCTCTTGGGTAGGTACACTGCTGGTGGCCAGCGTTGAGGAGGAGTTTAAATACCAAATTTTAGGTTGTTTGTAAGTTTAGACTATTTGTCGTTCGATTCCCGGGTCGGGCAAAGTGTTATTGGCTTTTTCCATTTATCAGGAACTTATCAGTAACAGCCACGTAGTCTGGATTTGTGCCCGGTTGATGGCAATAGGCTCGCCCCCTATTACATAAGACTTAAACATAACTGGCGAAATGTAGGTGTACTATTAGGTACACCTCTGCCCTAACCCTTCGGGAATTACAGGCGTGATGTTATACATAGGATTTTATAGGAATAACAATGTGGGAACTAAAATCTTCATATTTGAATATTCTTTTGTCATGAACATGATTTCTCGCGATGTCCGTCATTCGATCAAATATATACGGAACTACTTATACTAGAATGCAAATTGCTTCTAGTACTGTATATAGAATAATATGTATCACATATATTTTCTGTGTACATCTATCTACAACCATGAGTGGTAATACGAAAATATGTGTAAAAATTTCTACTAGTCACTCTTTATTTACGGTTTAGAATGCTTGGCACTCACTGTATCCCGTTGCACCGGTATATTTATCCATCAAATGTTTCAACAGCATCCAACGGATTTTAAATCCAATAGTAAAATCATTCTGCTTACAGTTTCAAAGGTAGTATTTTTTATCCGATCATTTTAGTTCTCACGGTTCTTCTTCGTATCATCAAGATTTGATGACGTTCCAAGATATTATATTTATATTGTAGTTTGCTGTTGCCAGCTTCGTTTGTCTATTGATCACAAGCGCGACTACTGAGCATGAGGTTCTGGGTTAGATTCCCGGGTCGGGCAAAGTTTTATTTGGTTTTTGCATTAGGAATTTCTCCTGTATCGTGGCTGCGTTCACAAACATTTAAAGTCACCTACACCCGAAACAACTATCTGTAGGCCATAGAAATATTTGTCCCGTGCGGGGATCTAACCCGCGACACGTAGCGCAGCAGTCAACTACTTGAGTCACTGCGCCAACCGTGCCGTGAAATTTGTGCCCAGGCTCGCCCCCATTACGTGGGACTTAAACATAACTAACAAAATGTGGATGTACTAATGCATACACCTCTGCTTAACCTTCTGGGTATTACAGGCGTGATATTATTTGCCCGTCGAAATTCAAAACTGGCTTAAATAATCCCTAAGCCATTACTGTTGTACTTGAAATTCTATTTTCTATTTTGTATATATGCAAATTTTTGATATTGTCTAAATAGTTCGTTGTGATCGTCTGGTCAACATATCGCTAATCATTCTGCCACTGCTTTAATGTCAACTGGCCTCTATTTAAGTGTGTCAGCAGTAATAACATCGTCTCACAATAGAAACGGCAGTAAAGTTATTCACGGTTGTAATATTGCCATTATTTACCATCAGCGATCAATCGCGGTCAATCGCAGAGAGATCTGTGGAGCTATTACAGGAACAATTATTGAATTGGAGCATCTTTACAATCGATTGTTGTGGCGTTATTGACTTATAAAGTCACCATCATTTCAGTCCGAAATCACCCAATGTTGGATATAGGCCTTTTTTTTTTTGGGGGGTGGGAAATCATCAAAATAACCCCTCCCGCTCTTGGGCCGAGCGAAAGGGAGTGTCAGACTTCTACTGACTAAAACCACCCATGTTTCCTTCTTAGCCCTTCATGTTGAGGCCGCAGTATCTCTTGCGAACAACTCGCAGCTTGGATATAGGCCTCACTTTTCTTCTGCCACTCCTCTCTCCTCTGTCCGCCTTTCATCCATCATTACTTTTAAAGCCCACAAATAATATTTTCTGCAAAGAATATCTAATAAGTGATGGGAGTTGTGCCTATCGAGTTCAATGACAGAAATCTGGGCGTTTATATCTGATTTTCCTTACATAAACCTGTCCCACACCCGTGAAGCTGTGGGTTAATGGCGTCGTTTGAGATTTAGCCTGTGGATGATACGTTGAACTTGCCTCGGGGCCGAAAACTTCTAGAGTAGCGACTGCGAACCAAAAGACGTTGCGTTGCAAAGTCAGAGAATAGATGTAGCGATAAACTGGTGTTGGTTGTGGGGATTCGCTAGATGCGAGACACACGGGACCGGTCAATCTGGCGACACTTCGGGGAGGCCTATAGTATGCTCAGCAGTGGACGTCTTTCGGCTGAAATAATGAGACACAAACCCACGGTCCTGATCGAGCCATCGGCATCCAAATTTCTCCTGCGTTTCGTTGTCTTATCCTTCGGGAATTACAACCGTGATGTTATGATACGAGTATGTTATGGGTTACAATATCCTTTTCTATGACAAACCATGACCTACGAGTATCTAACAAAAACACAGCATATCTAAATAGTAAACACCTCCGATGTTTTGACGAACCGGCGCCATTCGTTTCTCAAGCCAAGTTTCTTCGATTGTGTAGCGTAGTGGAGCTGTGTTTATGTCACCCGTGTTATGACGGGCGACACATGATGTCATAATGGATTGATGTAAGGGTTATGTTGCAGTGTCAGCGGGTTTTCTAGTAGCGGGAATGCAGTACGCATTATCGAGAAATTACAGACGTGATGTCATGTTATGTTGCTGATAAGGGTTGTGCAATGTAAAAGCTTCAAGTTACAAAGCTTGCTTGTTTGTGTCAATCTCCCTGATCCTGTGCCATCGGCATACAATTTCTTCCTATAACGTGTTGCGTTTTCGGAAGTATTGATGTTAGGATTTGTTTATTGCGAATGTATCTCGATGTTTTCATGCATTCCGTAGTCCCCGTACGTCTACATAAATTGTCGTCTATGATTATTCCCTTAGGGACTTTCTTATTATGTTATTAGCTGAGAATGACGACCAGTATAGTGTGTGTGTGTCTCAGTATGTGTTGGTTTAGTGTGTTTTCAGTTACGTCACCCTCAATAGCAATCTCCAACATTAATTTTGATCTCGGCTCCGCCTTTTACATGTAAATCACCCGCTGCCAGTCCGACCTGTCCCATTTGCTATAAAAGTACACACTATCAGATATAGAAATCAGGACACAACCTTGACATAGTGCGCATAGACAAAAGATTATAAATCGATTTATCAACGACGACCTGAAATCATTCAATGTGTTTTATCTAAACAGTTGACAGTTTCATTGTCTGTGGTTAATATATCGTACTCATGTGATTAGATCGTATCTCTATGCTCTATTTCCGTTTTTTGGTCAAACTTTGGTTTATTTCAATGCTTCCTTGTTCTAGAATTTTTTTGAATAATTTTAGCGTCTGTCTTCTTTCAATCGTGCTATCCAAACGGTGGAGGAAATCGTTGTAAATAAACCAAAATCGCTTGTCTAGTCTTTCATCAAAATTGGAGTCAGTTTCCAGTCTGACCGGATGCAGCTGAATACCAGTATGTTACATGAAGTGCACTGCCTAGCTCACCTCCACAACGCAGTTAGTATTGGGAAAAATCGGAACTCCTCGGTAACACTGGTTGTCAGGTTTTTGGGCCACTGATTACCTGTAACGACTGTCAAAGATCCTTTTCTTTCTTTTTTTGGGGGTGGGAAATCATCAAATAACCCCCCCTCCCGCTCTGGGCAGAGCGAAAGAGAGTGTCAGACTTTTACTGACTATAAACCACCCATGTTCCTTCTTAGCCCTTTTTTTTTTTGGGAGGTTGGTAAATCATCAAATAATCCCTCCCGCTCTTGGGCAGAGCGAAAGGGAGTGTCAGACTTCTACTGACTAAAAACTACCCATGTTCCTTCTTAGCCCTTCATGTCGAGGCCGCGGTATCTCTTGCGAACAACCCGCAGCCCCCACGGGAACAACCCGCAGCCCCGACGGGAACAACCCGCAACCCCGACGGGACACTGTCAAAGATCCTCAAATGACAGCCGGAGCCAACAGCTGACATGTCTTTCGAAGCACAAAGAAAACTCTGTATGTATTGTTCCATCCACAGACCGACCTTGGCAAACCTACCTCAACCTTTCAAGGTCAAGGTGAGATCGACCCCTGGGGGTCTACTCTCTAAGCACGAAACCCGAAGATTCGGCCAAACATACGGGCGTTTCCTAATCTGTATCACTTATGAACATTAATTTAATTAGGTACACGAACTAAAAAAATCACGTCAGCACGATTGGACAGCTGTCCATACTCCGGGTACACTTTCAAAACTCACGGATTTGAATATTATAGGGAGTAGGGTTCATTAAAAAAATTCAAATAGGTCCGTATTGTCATTGACGGACTTAGAGAGTAGCCCCCCCTTTTTTTTATGGTGGGTGGAAAATCATCAAATGACCCCTCCCGCTCTTGGGCAGAGCGGAAGGGAGTGTCAGACTTCTACTGACTAAAAACCACCCATGTTCCTTCTTGGCCCTTCATGTCGAGGCTGCGGTATCTCTTGCGAACACCCGCAGCCCCGACGGGCGTCGGCCGTTGCGGGCCCCTTCCATGTTGCTGACATCTCTTTGAGGCGCGCGTGGAACACGAACGCGCCGTCGACACGGCCTGTCGTCGTCATGAGACGGACGGACGCCGAGCTTACCCATCACTCACCGTCCACAGGCCCGCGTCTACGGTGGCCGGAAGCCATAGAGTAGCCCCCCTGGGCCAGTTATTACTTAGCCACGAGCTCCTCCAACCAACATGCTCGAAAATTTTAAAAGATAATAATGTGGCATTCACCAATTCCAAATAGGCTCCCACGGCGGTTTCCAGCTCATTTCCTCTTACAGATAGAAGCGTGTGTCCCCAGCAGTGGGATTATCCACACGGATTAACATAACATAACGCCTGTAATCCCCGAAGGGTTAGGCAGAGGTGTACCCAATAGTACACCCACATTTCGCCAGTTATGTTTAAGTCCCATGTAATACGGGGCGAGCCTTTTGCCATCAACCGGGCACAAATCCAGTCTCCGTAGCTGTTACTGATAAATTCCTGATGGAAAAAGCCAATAACACTTTGCCCGACCCGGGAATCGAACCCAGGACCTTATGCTCAGCAGTCGCGCTTGCGACCACTAGACCGACGAGGCATTCACACGGATTAAGCTTCACTAAATCCACTTCACGTGTTAATACCAAGTTCATGAGTTTCCTCCAACTAGTGTCTAGTATTTGACGTAACTGTAAAATTAACCGAACAGTTACGTCCAACATTATGAGATTACTGTACCATTAAACGCTGAGTTGTTTATATTGGGTAATAAATGGAGATGATTCATAAAATCTGAATTGTGTAATAAAAAATCTATCTGCAGTAAATCATGTTTAATCTTCGAAGTCCATCTTTAGTTCAATGAATTTTTGATGTAACAGTCTTAGATAAATCATCATCTGCCTAGCCTTTTTCCAACTATGTTAGGGTCGGCTTCCAGTCTAACCGGATGCAGCTGAATACTAGTATTTTACATGGAGCGACTGCCTATCTGACCTTCACAACCCAGTTAATACTAAGTAATACGATACCCTTTAGTAAGACTGGATGTCAGAATGTCAGGTCACTTTTATTGGCAGTCGGGACCAACAGCTTAACGTGCTTTCCGAGACACGGAGGAAACTCGGTATGTCGGGCGGTCACCCATCCACAGACCGACCTAGGCAAGCACAGCTTTACCTAAAGATCGACCCGAGTGGCAGTTCTTATTAAACCACGAGCTCCTCAGATAAATGTTTCACTAAAATTCTATCATCTGCCTAGTCCTTTCCCAACTATGTTGGGGTCAGCAGTATTTTATAGTAATGCAGTTAGTACTAGGTAATACGTAGGACTTCCACGGACTTTCGTTTGTCACACTTTTAGGCCATTGCCATTGACCAGTATCGACTGCCAAAGATCGATACATGGCAGCCGGGACCAACGGTATAACTTGCTTTCCGTGGCACGGAGGAAACTCGGTATGTAATCGGTGGTCAGTCATTCACGGACTAACCTAGACATGCATCATCATCATCAGCCTATAATGCAGGGCCTCAGGCCTCCTCTCTAGGAGAGGGATGGTCTATAAGCCGTGCAGTTTGGTAGATGTCACATCTCTTCGAATATTTTGGTTCTAAGACATGTTGGTTTCCTCGCGATGTTTTCCTTCACCGTTTTGAGAGCAGCGGTGATGAAATAAATTACACAAAGTAATGCGCCTGCCTGGGTTTGAACCCACGACCTACTGTTCGTAAGTCGGGGCCGTCACTACTGGGCCGCTTCTCATGCATAGCTTAACTTAAAGAGCGACGCCACCGGCAGTAACTAATAAACCACGAGCCCTTTGTATAAAATTCTGTAAAATAATGTCACACGCCTTTAGTTGCTTTAGAAATTCAATTTGAATAGCTGAAAATTAATTGATAAATAAATAGAAACTTGAGATTCAAATCTCATTACAGCTGCCAACGCGAAGTGAACACTTCTCCAATATTGGAATCTGAAATGAAATTATACATTTCAGATACAGTATTCACAATCAGGAGAAAACTCGGTTTGAATTCGATTGGGACGATTCAATTTTAAATCCAATAACTTGGATAGAAATTACATCATTTGAAAGACTGCCTGGCAATTTCACGCCAATACTGTTGTTGAATTCTTTGGAATATACTGCTTTTTTGAGTAATAATTATTAAAATCACCAATACAACCCTCTTAGTTCATATCATCATCATCATCATCATATCAGCCATAAGACGTCCACTGCTGGACATAGGCCTCCCCCAAAATGGGGGGATTTGCCATAATCGCGACGCTTGGCTGGCGGGTTGGCGATCGCAGTATGGTTGTTACGTAGGCACAGAGAATTCTGCTGCCCATTCTCTGGTAAGTCCCTTAGTCGCCTCTTACGACACCCACGGGAAGATATGGGATGGTGCTATTCTTTACGTCCGACACCGATACGGAACAGTTCATAAAACTTGAACATGAATGCTTTTTTTCATCAAATAGTCACTCAAGGAAGTTTAATGAACTGAGAGGGTTGTATTGGTGATTTTAATCAGTATTACTCAGTAAAGTCACATTTTGAACGGTCGCGAAACCTATTTCATTTAACCTGTTTAACCAACCTGACACTGACCTGCAAATTGCAAAAAACGTAAGAAAATTTGAATTTCGTGGGCTACCCTGAAGGATTTTACGTTTGTTTTACGTTAACCGTCCCACGCTTGTTTCGTCTTCTTTAAATAAATTCGTCTCTCTTCATCATCATTCTCCTGCCCATATCTAAATTTTTTTGTTGCTGTCGCAGCGTGTCTTCTCTGAGACTCCCCCTTTCTTGCCATATTGTCCTTCACACAGTCTATTAATCGTGTCTTTGGTACTCTACTCTTAAAGCCATCTTAATCAAAACTTTCCTCATGACATTTTCCTCTTTTATCCCACTTATTGGTTGTATTTGACTTAACACACATTTAGCTATCCTTCATGTTTTGACTGACATGATTGCAATAATCCTCACGTAATTTTCTTCCGTATCCATCAAAGTATTTTTCCCTCAGGTGGATTAGGTACTTTTCTTACTAATGGACTAAATTCCTATAGCCACATGGAACGGAAAAAAACGGTCCTAAGTACGTATCTAAGAGCCCATCTCCCCGATCACATTCCGTAGCCTTCATCTGTAATGTCCAAGAGTTCTCAAGGGAATTTCGACTTTGCGTTTTTTCCTCGTTTCATTCCCTTTCACCGTAATCGAAGCTCGATTACGTGATAGCTATCCATTGGACCACCATCGTAGTGTTCCGACATTTTGACGTTTACTATTATGTAAATTGATTGCTCCTAACTTCCTCGGAGATTTGTCATTATAATTTATAACCATTTAGTGTTACGTGAGCATTGTGTGGCTATGATTTATTTGCTGGAAAGCGTAGCGTTTTAGTTTTATTTGTAACTTTGTTATTGGTATGTAATTGATTTGGTTCGATTAAATAGTCTGAGGCAGTCGTAATAGGCATCTTATCTTTTTGCATTGTATCACTGACTTATCGGTGTCATATTGATTAAAGTCATGAATAAAGCGTTGTCTATCAAAGCTCTTAAAACCTTAATGACTGTCAATAAAATATTCTACCTTCGACCATAACAGCAATAGAAAATATCGCTCGCTTTCACTAGCAATAAGTTACACCTAAGAAGGGTTACGCACTACACGGCCATACCTCGACTTTTGACTGTAGGAGAGACTCTTGGTCGAAACCAGGAAGAAAGTTTTTGCGTCCTATCCGTTTGTTTCAAGATAGTGGCCGGTCATGCCGGGGACCCATAGTGCGTGAAGTCTCTAAATCATAACATTATATAAGGGCTGTTTAGACCTTTAATTCTTGACTCAATGCATTCACGGTTAACCTTTGTTGATAATATAACAGCTCACAACTTAGGACCCAGCAATATTAATGACAATAATATCCGTGGTGCTAGGCAACTGGGCTTATCCCAGTTGTATACGTCCCTGTGCCTGTGTGCCTATTGGCCTTGTTCTGTTCTGTCTCCTGCTGATGGAGTAGGAAAAACATAATTTCCACTTATGGAAACTTACTTCAAATTATGTTTTTCCTACTCCTCCGCTATTCTTTTCTGATTAATTTCGTTGCGGGATCCAAGACAGTTAAATCGTTTTCTGGGACTTCGTCGGGCTTCATTGTCTCGGCGCTTTTCTTGTGGTCGCCACTGTTAATTCTGGCTTACAGGAGTTACAGTGGTTTGGGAATAGTGTGGCGGGCTTGTAACCTTTGTTGATAATGGATTCATGTGTCATTATTTAGGGATCACATGTGAAGCACCTCTTCATATCGTACGATAACCATAGAACAAATTATCTCTTGCATAATAAAAACCGTCACTTTAAGATCGTTCATGTTATATACAACATAGTATGTATGCGTAATCCCTACCAAGGTCAAGAACCTTAAATACTATTATTTTATTCTCATAAGTGGGTTAAACTATGCGGATGTAATGTACTCGTTGATCTTTTAAGTGTTTCCTAAACAGAATGTGATGATTTATGATGACCATATTGTTTTAAAGCAAGGCTGTTCACTGTCTGTTTACGTTTTGTATACGTTGGTATCGAAAACTGCTACATAGATGTCGGTGAAATTTTAGCTTCCATTTTCCCCAAAGCTACTTTTTTTTTATAACCCCTCCCGCTCTTGCGCAGAGCGAAAGGGAGTGTCAGACTTCTACTGACTAAAAACCACCCATGTTCCTTCTTAGCCCTTCATGTCGAGGCCGCGGTATCTCCTGCGAACAACCCGCAGTGTCTCAGTTTACAAAATGTAAACTATTCAATATGATTATGTCAGTTCCTTTCATTGTGTATTGGAAATTCAGATTCATTTTTTTTCAGGATTTTTACTTTTTTTGTACTCTACCACAGTGCTGTCTTATTTGACCCAATGGTTGACTGGTAGAGAATGCCTTGTGGCATTAAGTCCGCCTATGTACCACTTTTGTCAAAGTCAAAGTCAAAGTCAAAACATTTATTGCGAACCAAGTGTACATTGTGGTGTTAGGTATTATTGGTCAGAACTTATAACTTAGCAACCTTTTACAAGCATTGCAAACATTCGCCTGTCCTTATCATCCTAATTTAGCATGCATTAAACATTACTGAGTTATTTATTTATTTTTATTATGTAGTACAATTAAATTAAATAAAGAAATTATAGTTATGACAAAATTAAATGTCAATGATAGTGGATATAATACAATTATTCAGCAATATTAATGTCATTTTCTCAGGTCCTACAGTTTTTATTTTATACAGAGTCAATTATGAGGGTCAATGTTATTGTTTGTATTATAGGTCAGATCGCCACTTTTGTACATAAGAGATAGTCGTTATTTTAAACTAGATTCTAAATATTCTTTAACTGAGTAGAAGCATTTTTGGATGAGATATAGTTTTAGCCTTGTACATGAAGTTTAAAT
Organism: Diarsia brunnea; assembly: GCA_949774965.1. Taxonomy (NCBI): domain Eukaryota; kingdom Metazoa; phylum Arthropoda; class Insecta; order Lepidoptera; family Noctuidae; genus Diarsia; species Diarsia brunnea. The sequence goes on from OX459009.1 coordinate 2,449,806, forward strand.
AAATAACCATTACAGTATCATCAGCTGCCTTTTCTCAATTTCCAGACTAAACGGATGCAGCTACATTTCACTGTAGCCTTTTCAAAGAATTCATATGTGATGAAGTTGGATTGTAAGGTTTCTACAATAGGACTTCGACATCTTTGTAAATAGTTCAAACGTGACAAGGTAAAGGCCATAAGTTATAGGATTTTCTCAAGTGTGTTGTAGAAAATATTTTATTGCTTTTTCTTTTATTTAATGACTTTTAAGTTAATAACAATACTGACGTTTCTAACCGTTGTAAAGCGTTAAAAACTTCTCACACATGTGGATTTTATAAAAAAGTTACCTACTTCACTAGAAAAAGTAAAAAATACAATTTCCTGAAAATAATAGCACTTGTAGAACCAGAGTAAGTGATAAAGTCAAGCGTGTGGTTTTCTCAGAGCTGTATTATATTTGCAAATATCTTAACAACCCAAAATCAATACAGTACAGCAGTAATTAAACATCTGTCGACCTGTTTCCAAGACCCACTAACAAAACAAAGCTTATCTAAAACTTAGCTAAACCATCAAAACTAAATAACTAACTATTCGTCAAGATAGAACTTCAGAATATAATTTAAACTTATATCCACTTCATCTCAGCCTGGATCGAAAGCTCTTGAACTTTGTCGCTCAAACTTTCCTGATCAATATAGTTTCGACCTTTAATCAAGAGAATCGGTATTTTTAATAAAGGTTAATTTGATATATTTTTTAAACAATTCGGAAGTGATCGGTATGTATCCGTATCGGTAAAAGGAGCAGTCCTTTAAAAAATGTCAAAGGATTTTTACCAATTACTACCTGAATTTTTTATATAAACATTCACCTATTTTATATAATATTATTTATACCTTGTTGGAACGAAGTTCCTTATCGCGCGTTGTGAAAGGGGGCTAGACGGAAAAAATTCTTACGAAAAGTTGTCACGACACTTTTTGCTATAGTAAGCTATTGTAAGCTGTGCAGCGTCGCATGTTTCTCTGTCTGTCTCTCTATCTCTTATAGAAAGCAAGACAGATATTTTCATTTCTACATTTCTTTTTTTTTTTTTTTTCTTTTTTTTTTTTTATTTCTTTTTTTTTTACATAATAAAAAATAATAACAATAACTTCGTTCCATCCGGGTGTTCCTTGACACCTCTCAAGTTTTTTTATCCTTAACTGTTTGCGAAGGTCCAACAATTATAAAGTTTAAGAAAATGTGAGTTACTCACATTTCCATTTTCCATAATGCAAGACAGCTTGTGGCTTAATAATAACTGCCACTCGGGTAGATCTTTCGGTTAAGCCGCACCTGCCTAGGTTGGTCTGTGGATGGGTGACCACCCGTTACATACCGAGTTTCCTCCGAAAGTACGTGAACGTGTACGGTATCATATTCCCAGTATAAACTGGATTGTGGAGGTCAGATAGGCAGTTGCTCCATGTAAAATACTGGTATTTGGCTGCATCCGGTTAGATTGGAAGCCGACCCCAACATAGTTGGGAACAGTTTAGGCAGATGATGAATGCAAGACTCAATTCTGTGTTGATAAAATTATTACACCATTGGAAAACTACGCTATCCCCGCGTGACATAGGCTACTTTTTGTCCCTGTATTCCCACGAGAACGGGATCTACGCGGGTGACACCGCGTGATGTCCGCTGTACTTAATACACAGCATGTATTTTCTTCCAAACTTCTCTAAAACTTGTCATCTTACTCTTCTTAAAAAATACGTCAAGAAAATTGCCATCACATAACGTATTGACATACATACATAGCTTGTTGCCTGCAATGCCATATTCACATATATTCCGTACTAGCGATCAAGTCTTCGCCTTGACACTGTCACATCAAGGTACTTACCGTGCACGTATAACTGGATAAAACATTCACCAGGTTCCGATTATCATACATTATTGTTGAATGTATGAGAGAGCAGTGGTTGCTCAGTGGAAACTGCTCTGACTTACATGTCGTAGTCTCACACGTCGTGGGTTGAGGGAAAATATGTTAAGGAAACTGGCATGTCCCTGAACCAAAGAAATCGAAGACATTCAAGAAGACACCAGCACGTACTGGACCTACGTGGGTTAATATATTTCCTATCACAGAAAAGGACTTGTATCCTTGAATTGGGGGCTTTATAGGTGGTTGATGATTCATCATCATCTGCGTAGCGTTTTCCCAACTATGTTGTGGTCGGCTTCCAGTCTATCCGGATTCAGCTGAACACTACATAATATTTTAAATGGACCGCCTGCCTATCTGACCCCCACAACCCAGTTCATCATCATCATCTCAGCCAAAAGACGTCCACTGCTGGACATAGGCCTCCCCCAGAAGGGGGGAATTTGCCAAAATCGCCACGCTTGGCAGGCGGGTTGGCGATCGCAGTATGGTTGTTACAAAGGCACAGAGAACGCTGGTGCCCATTCTCTGGTAAGTCCCTTAGTCGCCTCTTACGACACTCACGACGGGAAGATATGGGATGGTGCTATTCTTTACGTCCGACACCATACGGAACACAGCACACCACAACCCAGTTAGTACTGGATAATACGATACCCCTTGGCAAGACTGCTTCTCAGACTTTCAAACCGCTGACTTTAGCCGGGTCGAATAGTTTAACGTGCTTTCCGAGGCACAGAGGAAACTCGATATGTAATGGGTGGGCACCGATCCACATACCAAAGGCAAGCCTGAAAATTGATCCAAACAGCTGTTATTATTAAGGTACGAGCTCCTCATTGAGCTTGTTTTATGATTATTTTTATAAGTTTAGAAATGGCTTTAATATTAATTACATCCTTCGCCTAATCTTAGACAAAAAATCCTTTGAATTACGACTCTCCCAAAAACAGACAAATCAAATTGGAATCCTGTAACTTGGCACATAAAATTACCAATTATCTTATAAGTGCCTAATAAATTAAAATTATGACCCAAATAAGCTCCCTTAATAGCTTGTTATGGTCTGAAGCGCACAAGTTATGGTGCTGGAAAATATTCATTCATGCCGTTAATTTTAGCACTGAACTTGCAGACAGTTTACGACTGAATAACTTAAGGTTATCTAAATTTGAGTTCAGATAGTTCCAAAACTTATACGGGATTAATTCTGCTTTAAAATCGGGATCACTATTCGAACCATCATTCATTTTTTTTTTTTTGGGGGGTGTGGGAAATCATCAAATGACTCCTCCCGCTCTGGGCAGAGCAGAAGGGAGTGTCAGACTTCTATTGACTAAAAACCACCCATGTTCCTTCTTAGCCCTTTGGGTCGAAGCCGCGGTATCTCTTTCGAACAACCCGCAGCCCCGACGGGATCATTACTAGCCTGAAGTCTGAAAGTGGCGCCGGTGACTGAAAAGTTGTGTGGAAATCGGTTGTCGTGGTATGGGCATGTGTTGCGGAGGAATGAGGAAAATGTCGTGAGGAATATGAATGTGGATGGGTATAGGAGTGGAGGAAGACTAAAGAAACGATAGATGGACTGTGTTAAGAATGATATGGTAAGAAAGGAGGTGTCTCATGAGATGACGAGAAACAGAGAAGTATATGAAAGAAGAAGACATGCTGCGCCGACCCCAAATGAATTTGAATTAGGGCAAGATGATGATGAATCATTAATAGCTTTTTCTCCACTTGAGAACAGCTTCCAGTCTAACCAGATGCAGATGATTGCCAATATTTATATGGAGCGACTGTCTGCCTGACCAAAACCCAGTTCTCAACACACCCTTTGGTAAGACTGCTTGTCAGACGTTTCTGTCTACTAAGCTACAAAATCTTCATTAAAAAACCTTAGCTTATGACTTGTCGATCAACACAGCTTCAATAGGGTAGGTAGTTGATTGACAAAAAAAATATGATTCTGTTTAGTCCGTCTTTTAGATTATAGATAAATATTGGATACGTGTTTTTTGTTTTCGTCGATCGTGAGTGGGGGCTGATGACGTCACTTTCTGGTAAAAAGGCCTACAGGCTGCACAAATAATTAAGAGATAAGAATTGGAAGGGCCCCTTCCAATTCTTATCTCTAAAGGGCCGACGCCCGTCGGGGCTGCGGGTTGTTCGCAAGAGATACCGCGGCGTCGACATGAAGGGCTAAGAAGGAACATGGGTGGTTTTTAGTCAGTAGAAATCTGACACTCCCTTTCGCTCTGCCCAAGAGCGGGAGGGGTTATTTGATGATTTCCCACCCCCCAAAACAAAAAAAAAGGCTGCACAAATAAATGACTCAAAGTCAAAAATAATTCTGCGTTTTAGTTACTCTAACAAACTCCACAGTAACACATCTCAATCAAGCTTGTACACACCAAAAGCCAAAAAAATATTCACCTGTTAAAAAATCTGCTTGCTCTCAAAGAAGGACAATCCAACAAAAATGTTCAAGGACAGGTTTCTCATCACTCTTAACATTGTAATCTATATTTCTTGCACATATGACCTACCAAATTCTTCCTCCATATAAAGTAATCGGCTCCATTGTTTACTATATTGGAGCAGGGTAGTCGTGCAGTATCCGTTTGACGTTTGATGACGTCATGCACACCTGCCAATCTAATTCAAGATGGCACCCACACGATTTCTGTATATCAAACTGGAATTCGTAAATAGAGACCATTTCATTTTCCTTAAAGATAAATGTCTAGGCAATGTAATGTAATAAATAAATTAAAAATATTCAAAGAAAAGTGATCACTGCAGAAAGCTTAGTTGTATCCTATGAATTACTGGTATTAATTCAGCAGTGTTTGGTAATTCTACTGAAAGTAAAGACTAATACCATTCTTGAACACTTAATTTACAAAAAATGTAAACTATTTACTGTACTGAATAAAACCAATACAAAACGATAAATTATTCATTTTATAGATAGCTTCTCTTACCATTCGTGTACGGATTTCATCAAATCAAATCTCATAAAATCAACAAATTCAATTAGAAAACGACTAATTACGTCTTCATCTCAAATGTTCTATGAAAATCACACTGCTAAATTATATTCCACGTCAAACCACATTGTAAGCTCCGGACATAACAATGAAATTATTTCCTGACCATAAACAAGACCATTGCAGTCAGCAAACGATTCAATGAACTAACGTGGAAACTGCAAAATAAACATTTCTATTTTTAGAAATACTGCAATGAACTCAACATTGTATTATACAATCCATTTTACTGCAATTACATTCGTAAAAACGCAGTATATGTAATTATTATGAAACATAATTAATTAGTCGGCCAGACAAATGCCACCTTTCACCTTGACTTGATGACACTCGATGACTGCATCAGTGAGAGGAGTAGACGTGCCTAAATTTTTGTCTAAATAATAATTTAAACTTTTTGCCCTAAGAAGCATATTCTTCCAGATAAATCACTTGCACAGTTGCACCACTCATGGCTTCGCTTTTGCCCTATCAGAATTCCAGCGCTATGGCATTCTTATTTCAAATGTATTGTTAAAATACGATATTTGGGGAGTCAAACTTAACTGAAAGTTCAGTGCTTTCAAAGTAGGTTTAAATTTTAAAATTTCAAGCACCTTTAGCCTCGTACAAGTTTAGTTGAAGTATGTCTTATTTATTATTAATATTTCATTTTGTATGAACTCGTTTTTCTTTCGTTATTTTTTGGAGCCCTCTTTACACGCAGCGATACAAACGAAGATGAGTTCCTAACAAAGTGCATTATTAATGAACGATTACACGCTATGTATTACAATTTACAACTAAGCATTTAATTTTTTTACAAATACTGCATTCATAAGTTCATAACAATCAAAGAAATGTAAAATTCTTCACTTGTAGTACTAGTATCGACTATTTTGACATATACGTGCTTGAGGAACCATGTTAGGTCACACGTGTTTTGAAACGTGGGACAAGCATGTCCATGTGTTGTTTTGGTAAAGACATCTTTGTTCGTTTTGGCACTATTGATTGAAGCTAATATGTCATCTAATATGGCATGTATGTAATAATGTCTTTAAATGAAGTATTTATGAGGAATGTCAACGATTTACGAATTGAGGAATAAAAAATTGATGAGTATTAGGAAGTAAGAAACATTAAGGGTGGGTTGCACGCCTGTCGAGGCTGCGGGATGTCCGCAAGGGATACCGAGGCCTCGACATGAAGGGCGAAGAAGGAACATGGGTGGTTTTTAGTCAGTAGAAGTCTGACACTCCCTTTCGCTCTGCCCAAGAGCGGGAGGGGTTATTTGATGATTTTCCACCCCCCAAAAAAAAAAAAAAAGGGTGGGTTGCACCATATTACTATAACGATAACCAAACCGTAACAAGCCATCAAATTATGGTTTTTTATGGTTTTATGGCTTGTTACGGTTTGGTTATCGTTATAGTAATATGGTGCAACCCACCCTAACTTGCACTAAACGCGACGCATCAAAATCAAAGTACTCAAACACAAGTACTGAATTTATTTATTTAATTTAAAGAAGGGTACAAAGTTTGGCTTAAAATCAATGAAGGATGCTAGAGAGATAGCAGAACCAACCCCTACCTCATTTAACCCATCAAATAGCCCCTCCCGCTCTTGGGCAGAGCGAAAGAGAGTGTCAGACTTCTACTGACTAAAAACCACCCATGTTCCTTCTTACCCTTTATGTTGCGGCCGCGGTATCTATTGCGAACAACCCGCAGACCCATCTGCCTTCAAAGCAAGAGTGAACAGACATCTTCTAGGCATGCTCGTTTGATCATAGACCTCATCTTTCGCTTTCCATTAGAGAAAAAAGCAGTTAAAATAAATTATTCACAACAAAGCTAAGATAAAGGTAGATAAGTCAAGTAACTTTACTTTTACGTAACCAAAATCTCTAGTTACAACTGTAGACAAACTGAAAAATAAAACAAAAAAGACAAACAAAATACTTTCAGATCTTTTTCTTTTTCTTTTTTTTTAAAAAACGTTGCCCCACACTAGGAATTTCTCCTGTATCGTGGGTGCGTTCACAAACATTTAAACTCACATACACAAATACCCAGACCCGGAACAACTATCTGTAGGCCTTACAAATAGTTGTTCTGTGCGGGGATCGAACCCGCGACACGCAACGCAGCAGTCCATTGCTTGAGCCACTGCGCCAACCGTGCCGTCAAGATCATGTTCCTTCAATTACATCCGCCGCGATCATTACACAACAAACTGCAGACAAAAATAAATAGGAAGCAGTACCCGCTGTAACTCCGGAAACCGACAATAATTCACTACGTCAATTATAAAGGAAAGGCCCTCAGCGAGTGTATATCAAAGCCACTCCCGTGAACGGAGATATATTTCCAATTACGGTGCAAACACGCTGTGTAGTGTAAACAGTATCTATATTTCCTGATGCCTCGTTTACATCGGGCGATGCTACTTGCGTGAAGCGTCAGGCGTGTATTTTACTTGTTTCATTTACTTGACTTCGGTCTCAAAATTTTGTGAACTTAAAAGTCGAAGACATTATGCAACCAATCCGCACTGCGTCTGCACAATGGGCAACACACTCCCTTGTAGGCTCATTATGTGTACTGTTCGTGGCATCACTTCTCATTCTCTAAGCAATTTCCTTTAATTAATTACAAACTTTTATTTACCTTGCCTTGTTATGTATTAGTCAAATCTTGCAAATGAATTTTCAACCAATTCCCCCAACTGATAGAGCTGAAATTTTATACACGCCTTTGGTTCTGGTGACAATATATTTAGTAGCACATGACCTGATCCTGCAGCCAGGATCGTCTCCTCATGAGGGAACTCCTCAACGGTTAATAGAACGGACACAAAACTTTGAATTCAGATTTTATCATAATTGATAAGGCTTTACGAATTTATGCAAAAAAAGCTAAAGTGCAAGACATAATTTTACTATTCTCGAATAGTTCCGGGCACATTGAATAGCTTGTTTTAATATGAATATATTTTCTTCTTAATCTTATTTTCTCTGCACTCACTGTGGCATAATTCGAGTCGTTTGATCGTGTATCTCGTGGCCAAGCACTTACGCTGTCTAGTGTAAAGAGTAGCCATACTTCCTAACACCTACGTAATACGTTAATCTGTCAGTAGTACCTTGTAGGGTTATTTTATTACTCACTTTACTTACATTACAGAACACGTGCTACGATTTGTAATGGTATTTTTGCTTATAAGCTTAGACATTATTTCTGCATTTTTTTTTTTTTTTTTTTTGTTAGCCTACGTTGTGTCCCACTGCTGAGCAAAGGCCTCCCCTTTCTCCTTCCATACCTTTCTGTCATGTGCGATCTCTGGCCATGTTAGCCCCGCAAACATGATCAGGTCGTCACGCCACCTTCGCCGCGGTCGACCTCGACGGCGCTGTCCTGCCTCAGGCGTCCAGTGTGTGACGACCTTTGCCCATCTCTCCGGGTGCATCCGTGCTACGTGGCCTGCCCACTCCCACTTCAGCCTGGCTGTTTTTTCTCCAACATCAGCTATTTGAGTTATGGAGCGCAGGGTGGTGTTTCTAACGCGATCTGTTCGCCTAACACCTATTATGCTGCGCTCCATTGCTCGCTGGCAAATCTTGAGTTTGGACTTCTGTTGTTCAGTAAGTGACCAACTTTGTGCACCGTAGGTTAGGACGGGCAGGATGCACATGTCAACGAGTTTTCTTTTCAGTGATACTGGAAGGTTTCCCTTCATATGTTCTTTCAGGGCCCAGAAGATCTTCCAGGCATTTTGTACTCGTCTTTCGAGTTCTTTGTCTTGCCTGTTTTGGAACGACACTATCTGGCCCAGATAGGTATACTCGTCGACATAATGCAAACAATGCCCGTCTACCGCGACCCTACGTTTCGTGCTGTTAGTCATGATCTGGGTCTTGGATATTTCTGCATACAAAGTGTAAACGGAAGCTTCAGGAAGACGTCAACCAAGCATACTACATCAAACTAATTAAGTCCACCCAAAACTTTTTGCTGGGAAACGACTTTTTTTTTGAGAAAAATCATCACGTATGTAATGTCCTACTAACCGTTTTCGGTGTACTTTATGTACCTTTTCTCTAATAGTCTGATGGGACGGCAATCCGACATGACCGAAGAGAGATCAGGTGCAGGACCAACTGTTATACGTGCTTTCCGAGGCGTGGGATACTTCCAAACTCCGCAGAATTTTCCAATGAAAAACCCAATAGCACTTTTTCCCCGACCCGAGAATCGGACCCAGGATCCCACACTCAGCAGTCGCGCTTTGCGACCACGAGACCAACGGGGCAATGTATGTGTGTATCATGAAAACGACATATTTTTTTACAATGGTCGTCATAGCAGTCTCTGAATAAAATTATAAGATTATTATTACGATAATATGTTACTAAAAATATACTTTAATGAGAAGTGAACAAGCCTTCGGTTAAAGCTAGTTCAAGGATAATTATGCAGTCAACATGCATTAAATTTAGTACTTTGGTCACATTTGCCCTTTCAAATAACAATTTTATTTTGTGCTTGGGATTTCAACGGGGTTTATTTTATAAAACTGACTCGTTGGTACAGAGATTGCAAGCGTTGTGACTGAGCATGAGGTCCTAGGTTCAATTCCCACGTCGGGAAGTTTTATTGGGGGCTTTGTTAGGCCTCCTTTACGGACACGCGGGGCGTCGCGCGGCGCGTTGTGCGTTTTTAATTCAAACACATGGCGATGTATGAAAACGTTAACGATTTCAATCGTCAATTATACGAGAAGGGATTTTTCGCTCGTTAGTTTAAAATGCAGCGTTCGTTGCGGTGGACGCGCCTCTCAGTAAATGAATAAAAAAGCTCGAGACGAGCCTTCTGCACGCGGCGCGCGACGCCCCGCGTCTCCGTAAACGATCCCTTAGTAGAAGCCAAAGTCGGTTGATGCTGGAACATGGAACTTAGGCAATACCGATAAAGTATCTACCTTGTATGTGAGTTTAAATGTTTGTTTAAAATTAAATGTGAGTGTATCCTCTACCTAACCTTTCGGGGATTGCAGGCGTAATGTTAAATATGAAGAAATAGACAACAGCGAAATAGTATATTGTTAAATAAACGATTCGATTGGAAACAGTGCGTTAAATGTTTATCGCATAAATCGCATGCTGAATTGCCGATTTTATAGCCATTATAAGGAAACAGACAATTCGCTATGAAGCGTGAAGATTTTTATGGGCACTTTGTAAATGATTAAGTATTTGATAATTGCAATATCTGAAGTATTATTGCTTTACATAACATTTATTTATTGTCGGGCAACTTTGACCCTTATGTAGCTATATATTTTACAGACTAACATACATAATTATGACAAAAAAACCAAATTAAAAAGCCTTGTTTCACTAAAGTGCACTTACGTATTGCTACCACAATACCCTTGCAACATATGAACCGCTTTCTACCACCGCAATTGCTAAACGCTAAACAAATTCCCGTGGGCGATGTTCTAGAAATTTCGATGACTGAGCAATCGCATCTACATAAACTGTAATGCGATCTATCATTGACACTCCACTCATTCACGTGAATTGGTACATTGACACATTACCAATAAACAAAGCGAATGAATAACGGAATAGTCACGAAAAATACATAATGGACAGGTGCGTATTACTCGCAACTGGCGTGCGTTTATGACCAGATGTATGAAAGTGGACGAGGCAAAAGGAGTATGTAAGGCTCGTAGCAGGTGGCGATCTGTGGTTTCTGCTTACCCCCACGGGAAAAGGGCGTGAGATACACTCGCCCTTTTCCCTTTCACGCATGTAGTCGAGAAAATGTTTATAAAAGAGTAACCATGGAGTTTCTTGCTGGTTGAGCTCAGTTCAGCTTATCATTAAGTCAGTTTATCTAAAAGCGAAGAGTTCTAAGTGCAGTTTACTAAACAGTTTCGAAACATATGGGCTACTTTCTCCTGCATTGCATAGCAGTCATTGCCAAACAATGTCCCAGGGACCGTGGGCGATGTACACTCAGCGAACTCATTTGCATAAACTGCATTTAGTACACAATGCTTAACTACTCTGACTTTAAAAGGTATTGGATAAAATATACAAACGAAACAACTTTCAAAGTTCATCAAAAGACAGCTGTCACCACCGGTTATCGTGCTGTCCGAGGTAGAGTGTGGTCTCCCAATGTAATGGATGGTTACTAATCCACAAACCGACCTCGGCAAGTATAGCTTAACCTTCGATTAACCCGTGCAGGTGTTATTATTGGCCCTTGAGCCCTACGATCGCCTACGAATCCACCGAAAATGTTTTCAATTGGTTGTTATTGTGATTAATATTTACATCTGTACGTTATCCATAAATAAAAGAAGCCTTTACACAAAGCTACTGTTACCATAGGCAACGCTTTCATCTCCTTGTTACTCAAAAAGCTTTTGAAAACTTCTTACAAAACTCAGCCGAAAAATGGGGGAAGCCTATTGTTGGAAACAAAACCTTACAACATAATGTATTTCCATAGCCACACGGCCTTCTAAAAAAGTTCTTTGAACATTATTTCCAAATATTTCGTAAACGCGAAAACCTTTTCCTAATACACTGAAGCCTGAAAAACAAAAATGGGAAGTTATTTTCCATTTCGCAACGTTAAAATAAAATAGCCAGGGATTTTTATTTTTGTTTCTATAATTGTCTGTTTACGTCATTGAGGCAGGAGTTTTTTTAATCATAGCTGTGGTATGGGTTATTGCTAATTCCTCCTATTCTTGTTTCCCTCCCGAAAACAATTGGGTTTTATATTTATGTTGGTACAATCAAAGTAATTTCAGCTGCATTCGGTTAGACTGCCGACCCCAACATAATTGGGAAAAAGCTAGACAGATGATGATTGGTCCAGTCAAAGAAAAAAGTACCGATTAAAGTTTGGTATGCTTAGAATTGTTGCATACATTTTGCCAAGAAACATGATTACAAAAGGGGTCAAGCAAATGTATGAACTAGTGAAACAAAATTGTGTTGCTTGTTGACTGTAGGTACAAATTTTTAAATTCGGCAGCGCTGTGACATTTGTCAAAAATGTTGCAGCACCATGCTGAGATAGTGGCCTTTTGGCCTCGTACGGGACTTATTTTTAATTCTGTTTTATTTTTTAAGTGTTTCTCTTGTTTTCTTTTTTGTCAATTTTTTATTATTAATTTCTTGTCCTGTGTGAGACCAATAAATACTTTTTCTTTCTTTTCTTTCTTTCTTTCAATCGATATTAATGTAAGTATGTAGTTATACAATATCGTTATAATAACTTTCGGGGGGGAAAACAAGAAGGGGGAGTCACCACTAAGCCGGTGGTTTATGGTCGCTAGTCTGTTATTAGTTTATTACGGTCGTGGATAATAGCGAAAGCGCGGCTTTTACCCAACCCACGGCAGGAACTAGTTTCCTAACAGATACTTTTTGCGTGGGACGTTTTCACAAGCTGCTTTGATAAAGATTAGCTTTACACGAAGGATTTACGAAGCTTACTTTAATATTAATAGGCTCACCTTATAACATGGGACTTAAGCATACTTAACTGGCAAAATGTGGGTGTGCTGATGATGATGACCTACCGTACGATGCATCTAAATTATCAAAACGAAGAAAGCATGATATTGCAGAAGTCCCCCAAACAAAAACTTTGGTTGCCTCCATGCAATTGAATACACAGTCTGCTCGATTATATAATAGGATAAATAAATAAATAAATATGTATATATAAAAAACAATATTATGAATGCAAAAAAAGTATATTGAAATGGATCAAACCACTTACTTATGAGGAAACGGAAGAACTCTTGAAACTGACCACATAACCTATACTCTCACACACAAGCACTCAAACGCACAACACACACACACACATACACACACGCAAGCACACACACACAAACTGCACTTATGTCAATCTTGTCTGTCTGTATTATATTGTCTACTTACCGATGTCTAAGTTATTAACATTTTTCTTTCTATATTTATTTTGTTATGGAAGAGCGGAGTCTTCTAATACAGGCATTATTTGCTTAAAAGAAGGCTCCAATCACAAACTAATTGTTGTAAACTTGTTAAAGAAAATAAACAATTTGAATTTTGATGGGAACACTTCTGCATAACCATTCGGGGATTACAGGCGTGATGTTATGTTATGTGTCTTTAGTACTAAGTATTCAAAGCAAGTTCAAAAGTAAATGGTTATATTATGTTGTATGACGTTAAGCTTTTTTATTGTAAAATTTTCTGATCGTGAAATTCCTCTTGGTATGAAAGATAATTATAATTTAAATTCCGTACTAATGGTATAAATGTGAAAGACTGCCAAAGTCTGTCTGTAAGTCTGCCTTGGCAGACGGATAAGGTTGGCACTTGGCACATAGGATGTTTTTTTATCCCAGAAGTACCTTACCGTGGGATAGTTTTCGACCATCACGCGAGCGAAGATGCGGACAAAAGCTAGTCTTAAAAATATGCAACTAAAATAAATAAATAAAAAAGATACAAATATCAAACCGTGTCGAATTTCTATTGACGTACTGTTCAGTAAGTTATATAAAAACAATTACAACTTTGGCATTTCTCCAAATTACTCACTTTTCAAGAATTCTGGCGTCTTGCACGTTACAGTTGAGTGGGAGATCGAACGCATGCTACTTAAATACATTGATTTTGCACATAAGCTTTTAATTAAAAATACACATCCACCCGCGAAGTTCCTACGGGGTAGGTTATGAAGTTATGACATACCTATTCTTTCACGGAGCGGATGAACGAAATGCAATGATGATTAATGTGGGGTTTCGGAACGAAAATAAATAAAGCTGTTAGATTTTCATTTAGAGCACAATTAGTTAAAAATGTAATTATTGAAAAACTCCATTGGCCTTACATGTCTCAAGTGGGAGACTTGATTCAAAAGTTCTTGCATTTCATAAACAACCGATATTGGATAGCCTACTGAGTAACACTAGACCTTGGTGAGAAGAACTTTACTACGTTATAAACTAGCTATTTTCTATTCCGTTCTTGAACTTACCCGTACACTTGAATCTCACATGAGTGAGAGTAACGTAAATAGGTTCGTAACGAAATATTTTAAACCAGCGCTTGGTTGATACATAGATCTGTTTCTGGCTCGTCGTCTCGATCGTCGGATTTTCAGAGCTGAACATAATGTTCATAGACAATCATAGATAAGTACAAGTTTCGACAGTTCGTTATTATTTTTATTGGGAAAAGAGATAAACTTTATACAATATAAACATAACAAGAAATAGGTATCTATAATATACAAGTATAAAAGGGGGAAAAGATGTTGATGTGTTTTTCCAAAAGTCCAAAAGGAATAAGTATTAATAAAAGAGGCCAGAAGACTTAAGGCCGTCTGCCAACTGGCTGCCTTGTAAAGTTGCATGGCATTGCTGAATGTTTGACCAATAAATACATGAACAGTTTTAGAAAATATATGGAAAACGTAACAATTGCATATAAAATTTGAGGGTTGCCCTCGATTTCCCTGGGATCCCATCGTCAGATCCTGACTTGGTGGCAATGGGACCACCTCGGGAGTATACTCTTTCGAATACATTCATAATTTTGAAAATCGGGTAATTAATGAGGAAGATACGGAGATATCCGGAAACAAACATACACAAAAACTTGAGAGGTGTCAAGGAACACCCGGATGGAACGAAGTTATTGTTATTATTTTTTATTATGTATGTTACAAAAAAAAAAAAAAAAATGTAGAAATGAAAATATCTGGCTTGCTTTCTATAAGAGAGAGAGAGACAGACAGAGAAACATGCGACGCCGCACAGCTTACAATAGCTTACTATAGCAAAAAGTGTCGTGACAACTTTTCGTAAGAATTTTTTCCGTCTAGCCCCCTTTCACAACGCGCGATAAGGAACTTCGTTCCAAAAAATAATTGAGAACCTCCTCCTTTTTGGAAGTCAGTTGAAAACTAGGCTAGACCAGAGGCAACCCCTGACCCTGACCCTGTGGTCATGGGAAGGCTCGATTATCCACTTATCGATATCTCGAAAGACTTGATGGGCACTCCGACCCAATACCCCTAAGTGTCTTTCTGCCGCACTCAGAGAGCTTTAATGATTACTTAGACCATCACTTAGTAAAGGTTTTGACAGTTTTTTCATACAAAAGTATGTCAAACCTTTACTTAGTGACGGCATAAGTAACCATTAAATATCTCTGAGTACCGCAGTTAGTCCTTGTAACTGAGGCCATGACTTAGTTTTAGCTAAAACTAGTCAATATTTATTTTAAAAAAATCTCGTAGATATCGCCACATAAGTGGAGGTATAAAAGAGAAGAAGAAAGAAGAGGTATTTCTACGAAAAACAAAACAAAATGTAATAAATCCATTTGACGTATGTACATACCGACTTCACTTTGCGTCATACGAGTGTGTATTGCTTACCTAAGTCCGGAGATTTTATTTTATGACCATTCTGGGAATTCAACGGTAGTTTAATAATAAACAAGCAGGAAAAATAAAGACAATAGGTAATAGAATGAAATTCATTTACTTATATCTGTGGCGTCGCGCGTCGCTATAATTTATACAAAGCTCTTGAAACTCTAATGTTTTTTTTGTTAATCACCTTGTTTTTTTGCATTTTATTGCTTTCCCAAAATATCGGCAGACGGTTTAATTGTTCTACGTCAGTACACACGCCCCTAAATTGTGCGCGTGCGAAGTTCAACAGTTGGTAAAGTCGTAAATCTTCTGTGACCTCCAAAGAAAAATACTATTGTGAGCTTTACTTTTATTTTAATACTAAATTAAATAACAAACATGACATCACGCCTGTAATCCCCGAAGGTTTAGGCAGAGGTGTACCTAATGGTACACTCACTGTCGCCAGTTATGTTTAAGTCCCATGTAATAGGGGCGAGCATGGGACGGGCACAAATCCACACTCCGTGGCTGCTACTGAGAAACTCCTGATGAAAAAACCCAATAACACTTTGCGTGACCCGAGAATCGAACCCAGGACCTCATGCTCAGCAGTCGCGATTGCGATCTATAGCCCAACGAGGCAGTCTTAATAACAAACTATGTATTAATATCACATAAAAATACAAATTTATCACCATTTTGTTTTATTTATTTTATTACAAATTTGTAGATTGAGTTATAAAAAACCTGTATTTTCTTAAAGACTGTCTATCTATATAATAATGTTTGTTTTTGCCTTGTGCTGTGTATTTTTCCAACAACATTGAACAATCTAATACTATTATTGGCACGGACTGTGGAAATTAGGTTGAGAAGCCAAACCAAAACTTGTATTGTTTACACTTTTAATTACATAACCATTAAGTATAAAGTATGTATGTAACGATCCCTTTATTACTATGGCGAGCCGGTGTGGAACGTACAAGCTAAAGATGGCAACTGGTTTTGGAGCGAATACGATTGCAACGCGTTTAGACGCGACGCGCTAGTGATGTGCGTATATCGCATCGACTAAATCTAAGTGTTGGGATTCCAACATGCTCCGGCCAACGAGAGGAACAAGAGGATCAATATAAGTAGATATAACATTATAGTTACATTAAGTTTTTAAAAATAAAATTTAATTAAAATTATCATGTATAGGTAATATACAAATTTTTGTGACAGATCGCACATGGGTATTCCCCTTTGAATTTGTGACCTCTGCTGCTCTTACATGACCATCATGGCCAGGAAATATTTTGGTAACTCTGGCCATAGGCCACGACATTATGGGTACATTATCTTCTTTTAAAATTACAATTGTGCCTATCTTTATGTTAGGCAAGATATCTAACCATTTAGGCCTATTTTGTAATGTATTAAGATACTGTTTATACCACATCTTCCAGAATGATTGTTTAATTTGGATACATAATTGCCAGAACTTAAGTCTATTTTGAGGAACAGTAGTTACATCATTTTCAGGGTACATTGTTAATGAGTTTCCTATTAGAAAATGACCTGGCGTTAGGTAATTAAAATCATTTACATCAGATGACATAGGAATGAGAGGTCTTGAGTTCAATATACATTCTATTTCTACTAATACAGTGTTTATTTGTTCATAGGTTAGCAATTGCTTCTGTAATACCCTTTTTAGAAAATATTTAGTCATTTTCACAGCAGACTCCCACAGCCCACCAAAGGTGGGGGAGTATGCTGGTATAAAATGAAAGTTAATGCCTCTTTGGGCTGCAAATTCACATACATGCTTTTGGTGATTCTGTGAAAGGTGTAGTTGATATAACTCAGCTAGTTGGTTCCTTGCGCCTTTGAAAGTACTAGCGTTATCAGAGTAGATTTCTTTGGGTAATCCTCTTCTTGAAATAAATCTCCTAAGGCAAGCGAGGTAGGCATCAGTAGTAAGATCTGATGTGATTTCGAGGTGAACTGCCTTTGTAGCGAAACATACAAATACACAAATGTAACCTTTTCCTACTAAGGATCGTCTCACACGCGAGAGCTTAATATCAATAGGCCCAGCGAAATCTACACCGACTTTTTCAAAAGGGCGACTCATAGCAGTCACTCTATCTGCCGGCAAGGAACCCATCAGCTGTTTAGAGGCTGTTGCCTTCTGTCTGAAACATATTACGCATTTATGAATTAACTTTTTGACATACATTAATCCATTAGTTATCCAGTATTTTTGATTTAAATTACACAGTAATAATTTTGGACCTGCATGTAAAAGTTTTTCATGCTCACATCTTATAATGCAATTAGTTACATGTGATTCTTTGGGTAAAATAATCTGATGTTTATGAGCATATGGAATATTAGAGTGATGTAGCCTGCCACCCACTCTCAGGATACCTAAATTATCTATAAAAGGACATAAGCTTTGTAAGGAACCTTTTACATTTTTGTTATTTTTTAAACATACAATTTCGTCTTTAAAATACATTTCTTGTTCATTCTTAATAAGCAACATTAAAGCATTATTCAATTCAGAACTTAAGAGATATTTGTGAGCTATTTTTCCACCCTTTAGGTTATTAATAAACCGCATTACATAAGCCAATGTACGTACCATCTTGTGAATGCTAGAATATTTGTGTATTTGATCAAAAACATTGCTAGTAACTGAAGACACTTGACTCGCGGAGAGTGCTGACCCGGTTTTTGATTCAGGTAAGTTCGCAGGTAAATCTATTTTTAAATTAAATTTATATTCACTATCATGCAAAAATTCAGGGCCATCCCACCACAGGCTGCAGGCATGAAGCTCACTTGGCGTAACACCCCTACTGATATAGTCTGCAGGGTTATTCTCCGTGTTTACATATAGCCACTGACAGTTAGGCATATTTTTAGCGATTGCTTTTACCCTATTCGCAACATAAGCGTTAAGTTTCATGGGTTCTGTGTGCAACCATGCGAGAACAATTTGTGAATCAGCAAATAAATAGACATTGCGTATATTATATTTTAATTTTAGCGTGCAATAAACCTTTGCCATAACAATGGAGAGAAGCAGTGCAGCGTTGAGTTCTAAGCGTGGTACAGTTTTGTTTTTATTTTTAAGCGGGTTTATGCGTGATTTTGAACACAGCAAATACATTTTAACTTTACCATCATGATTTGTAACTCGCAGGTACACGCAGCATCCATATGCCGTGGTACTGGACGCATCTGAGAATCCTATTAGTTCAATTTTACCTAATTTAGTTACATTTATGTTTCTATTAATAAAAATTGGTTTCATTGAAGCTAGACTGGACGAGAATTCATGCCACGCTTTTTTAATATCATCGTCAGGCATAGAATCCCAATCAGTCTTGGAAGACCATAGCCTTTGCATTATAGCTTTAGCTTGTACAATAATGGGACTAACAAAGCCCATGGGATCAAACATTTTCCCAATATAGGAGAGGATATCTCTCTTTGTAAAATTATCATTATTGAATATCTCTGGACAAGACATTTTAAATTTATCGTCTTTAACTATCAATTGTAAGCCCAGAGTCTTTAAACTATAATCATCACTTTGTAGCTCTAAATCATCAAAGTGTTGTTCAGCTGAAGGTATGTCAGACAGTATTCTATTGTCATTGGCTGACCACTTATGTGTATGAAAATTCCCTAACCTCAAGAGCTGGCGAATCTGTGACTTAGCCTCTAATATAATATTTAAATCATTATTTGCATAAAGAATATCATCTACATATGTACAATTTTCTATAATGAATGAAGCTAGTGGGAAAGTGTCTTTATATTTTACTGCTAGTTCTTTAAGACAACGGGTGGCCAGATAGTTTGAACTTTTCAACCCATATGTGCATGTTTCAAGCCTAATGCATTGGATTGGTTCATCTGGACTATCTCTCCACAATATATTCTGTAGTGAGCTATGCTCTTGTTTTACACGTATATTTCTAAACATTTGTTTTATGTCAGAGGTAAATGTAAAATTACCACAACGAAATAATAGCAATATCTCAAACAAGTCTCTTTGTACAATGGGTCCATTTAAAAGTATATCATTAAGTGACACCTTTTTGTTAGTTTTCATAGAGCCATCAAAAACAGTACGCAGCTTAGTTGTTTTACTGTCAGGCTTCAGGACTGCATGATGCGGCAAAAAATATATAGCATTTTTGTTTAATTCATATTGCCCAATGTCTACATAACAACCGTGTTGTAGACTTAAATATTCATGAATGAACTTTTGGTACTCAGAGAAAAGTTTGGGATCTTTATGCAATTTCTTTTCTAAATTTAAAAATCTTTTTAATGCAAGATTAAAGGAATCACCTAAGGAATCATTGACTTCACTAAGAGGTAATTTCAACGGTAAAGCCACTTCAAAACAATTATCTTTCAGCTGAACAGTGTTATTAAAAATATATTCACAGAGCTCTTGCTCAGAAGACCTTTCATCAAAGATTTTTGGAACATCTTCTGTTTTCCAGAACTGAGTTAGGGTCTCATTAATATCTGACTCACATGTATTACATTTTAAGCTTACCTTATTGCAGACCTTTGATAAATTAGTGTGTGGTAGGGTACCTCCAACAATATATCCAAACTGAGTGTTGACAAGATGTGGTTGTGGACTGCTGGCCTCTGCAGCATACTGCTGGCGATCATGCAGCGCCGGCAGCTCTGAAGGCAGCAACACCTGGAAAAATATGTCCGCTCCCATTAATAAATCAATCTCAGCTGGTACATTAAACTGATCATCTGCCAGTTTAATGCCTTTAGGCATCAAAATGTCTGAAGTATTAAATTTATGTTGAGGTAAGTTACATGTTATTTGCTCAACAACATGACATGTGGTCGAGACTTTAAATGGGTTGGTTATGGAATGAATTTCTAGAGGTAAGCAATGCTTCAACCTCGTTTTTGAATTTGTTATACCAACTACATTGACATTACTACGAGCAGGTTCCAAATTAAGCAGCTGTAATGCCCTTTCTGTAATAAAGGTCAGCTGGGACCCACTGTCAAGTAGGGCTTTAAGATGGACTTCAGCGCCATCCCGAGCTACAAGTTTCACCTTAGCTGTGGGTAAAAGAACATCATTATTATAGTTATTGCTTGCAGCTAATGATGCGGTTGACGCTGATCCAGTAGTTGACTCACACACATTATTATCTGTGCCACAATGCAGCAGAGTATTATGTGGTTCCTTGCACTTTGCACAACGGAAGTGATATCTGCACTTTCCAGTGTGAGCGCATAAACAGAGATTACATAGGCTTTTTTCATTGGCAAACTTAACTCGATGGTCTACATTCAATAATTTAAATTTGTTGCAAGAATGGAGTTTGTGTTTTGACTTACAGTATAAGCATGAAGGCTCTTGAGTAACTGCGTTGGCCACTAGTCTACCAGTGGCTTGCCCTGGCTCCTTCGGCGACTGACGTAGCTGTCCGTGGGAGCTCCCCGGCTCAGCACTCTCAAGCGCCAGCGCACGCTTGTCCATGTAATCTAAGAAGGCTCCTATTGTTGGCTTTTCATCGGCGTTCCTCTCGAGTTGAAATGCACGGGAGGTGTACGCATCTAATTTTCGGTACAAAATACACAAAATTACAGCATCCCAAAACTGTACGTTAGGCTCCAAGTTACTGAGAGCGGCAAGCATTTGTTTGACATTAGACACAAACTCTCTTAAATTATATGCCGTAGATTTTGATAGTGGCTTAATATCTAATAACAAATTTATGTGCTCATTTATTAATCTATGCTTATTATTATATCTCTTATTTATTATTTGCAAGGCCTTTACATAGCTTTCACCAGTTAGAGGTAAATTTTTTATTAAGTCATATGGCTCGTTTTTTAAGTATGAGCGTAAATAATAAAGCTTCTGAACATTATCAAGGCACTTATTGTTATCAATTAAAGAGTTAAACAGGTTAATAAATGGTATAAATTCTGTGAACTTACCACTAAATATTGGTATATCTATCGGAGGTAAGTTAATTTTAGGCACTGATTTAGGAGCTGAATGACTGTCGCTAGCACTAGTGATATTACGGCGATTGAGTTCCTCATTAATTACAGTTAAGATGAAATAATAACTGGTTTCAACTTGCTCTATGTCCTCCTTGTCTTCTGGATGGAGTAATGAAATTTTTATATTGTGAGATTCGTATTGCGTAAACGTATCTGATAATTTTTGTCGTTTAGCTAATAAAGTCTCCTTGGAAATACTAGTTAAAGATTGCGAACAAGCGGATTGTAACCTAGTAATCGTACCTTTTAAATAACCACGTGCGGCGACCAGATCCTTTAGCTCCATATTTGTAATTTGTATTATTATAACACAACTTTAACTTATTATCTCTACACAGGTAAATTAAACTTATTGTTAATAACACAAAGGCACTTTGCTGCTATTATAACGCGATGACCAACGAGTAGAGACTGTGAGACGCTTGCGCTTGCTGCAAAATGGCGGCTGTCCGATCGTCGCTGACGCCGAACCGAAGCCCGCCGACGCCCCGCCCACTTCGTCTAGTACATGTGTCGCTCGCCACGTGTCCCTGTTCTGCGCTATAAGTACCTATTGCGATTTTGTATTACGAAGTCTGCGATCGCAATAGGTATAATGCTGACTAATGATGAGCTCGATGTCTCCTCAAATGTAATTACGCTGCACCGCGCCGAGGGGAAATACTTATTTGGCGGAGCTTGATGCCACCCTTTATGTCTGCACTGCACTGCCGCACTGACGGGGAAATAGGCTCAAATAGGTAGCCAATTGGTCGAGCTTGTTGTCTTCCTTTATGTCTGCACTGCACTGCCGCGCCGACGGGAAGACTAGCAGGACAATGTATGGCCTAGGTCGGTGTGATGTTCTTCAAATCCTCGCTTTTAGCGTCTGCACTGCCGACGGAGAAGTAGGTAATAGAACTGCACCAGTTCTCGTTGTTCGAAGGACCATGTGGAAATTAGGTTGAGAAGCCAAACCAAAACTTGTATTGTTTACACTTTTAATTACATAACCATTAAGTATAAAGTATGTATGTAACGATCCCTTTATTACTATGGCGAGCCGGTGTGGAACGTACAAGCTAAAGATGGCAACTGGTTTTGGAGCGAATACGATTGCAACGCGTTTAGACGCGACGCGCTAGTGATGTGCGTATATCGCATCGACTAAATCTAAGTGTTGGGATTCCAACACGGACTAAAGTTAAGATTAGAGTTCTAATCAAATACCGATATGTAGTCTAAATATTTTATAAGAACTTTTCATGGTAAAATCAACAAGTTCTAGATGATTGACTTGAAAATATTGATTTCTAGACGTATGTCTTATTTTATTTAAGTGTCAAATAATATGATTTTCGCCTACTGCATTGATAGTTGTATTCGTAATATAGACTAATCTACACTAATATTATAAAGAGGAAAGATTTGTTTGTTTGTTTGTAACGAATAGGCTCCGAAACTACTGGACTGATTTCAAAAATTCTTTCACCGTTGGGAAGCTACACTATCCGCGGGTGACATAGGCTACTTTTTATCCCTGTATTCCCACGGTAACGGGAACTACGCGGGTGAAACCGCGTGACGTCCGCTAGTGAATTATAATATTGTAACACGAGCATACCATTTTCCAACTCATACTACATATTACGAAATAGGTCTGTCTTATCTTAAAGTACTGTGTGGGTTTACGAGGAAATCGTATCTGAATTTTAGTGCGTGTAACACACAACACACATTAGGCGTCAAACAAACGAGCAGCACTTTGTTGTCAACAGAGCCAACTGCAACGGTCGACAAAGCAGTATTCGACACGCCGAATATCCAATTTCAGCTGTCGACAGATGCAACTCGGTCGACGTTTGCTTTCCACGTGTCGACGGCAAACGCAGTTGCCTCTGCCGACAGCAAAGTGTTACTCGAGTGTACGGGGCCTTAGTGTTCGTGACTTTACGTCTATATGTCCGAACCTTAATTCAGTAAGACTTTAAGAACAATTCAGTTTCGCCCTTAATCGCATATGTATCCATCACGAAAACCTACACAGCACTACACACATCATCATCTTCCTGCCCTTATCCCATTCTATTTGGGGTCGGCGCAACACGTTTTCTTCTTCCATTCTTCCCTGTTACACGTCAAGGTGGCATTTACTCCTTTCTCATTCATATCATCCCTCACACTCACTTAAATTCTTAAAACATTACTCCTCTAACTGTAAGCAGATAATAAAGGTGCGGCAAACAAATGACTCACCCAGCAGATCTCTTCATCTCTGACGTGTGAACAACAAGATAAGATAAGCTATCATCATCTGCAAGCAATTTGTGCAAATTGACGTGCGATCAGTAGCGCGTCAATTGAAATGATGATCATCAAATATATGGGAGTGCATACGCAGAAGATCTAGAGTATTAACATACAGTATATCCACTCGGAATTAATGTTCGGAATCGGGTCACGCTTCGGTGCAAAACATTTACAATGACTGTACACTGTCGAGCGAGAGCTCTCTCCATTTGTCTCCAAAGACGTCTCACGAAATCGATAGAGGACGGAGAGTAAGCAGGGTACCTTGCTGGTGTTCGTCGGTATAGACTATAGAGTATATTAAGGCATCATTACAAGAATTCTCAGCACAGCTCTAAAACAGTTGATTGACAAAAAATAGTTGGTTTACTGGTTTATATCTATCTGTGGTCAAGTTTACTTGCTGATTTGTATCAGGGCTGAGGAAAATTTCGGGAGGATCTTTGACGCAATAGAGATTAGATCGATAGGCGTTAAGAGATAGTTTATGTAGATTTACCTCTGTATGGACATTTCTGGAGTGGACATGAATCTGTTGTTATTATCTATAATGTAGAAAAGAGGTTGGAGGCATCAGGTTTTATGGGCTCTGGTCAAACTGCTGTAAATCCCGCGCGGGATGTTGGCTGAAATCCACTTTCATCGAGAATAAGAAAATCACGTGACTATTCGAGCTCACTCAGCTCGAATAGTCACGTGATTTTCTTATGATTAAACAAGCGCTGCGCCTAGTCTTGTCCATCGCGGGATTCGCCTGTGTAACCGGAGCTTTATTTTAGCGTCAGTTTTGAGATTTCGTAAATAAATTGACATATAAGGTTATATCTAGAACATGGTCACTGGTCAGGTTACATGACAGACGTAAAGGCCTTAATACATGTCATAAATTCAATAATTTACATCAATTTGATTTGGGTTGACATTTTACTGACTCGGTGACAACAGATTGTGTCGAAGCAAATGCCAATCTTTGCTATCGAGTTACTAATTTATTTCCCAAGTTCACATATCATTGCGAGTTATAACAAGTACACAACAAGACAAAATAACAGACAGTTGCTAATGTTGAAACCAGTCACAAAAACTTAATATCCAATCAGATATTGGAACTTTAACTGATATTGAATATGTTAATGTGTTCAGCAAAGAGATTTAAGATATTACAGAGCAGAAGAAATGTCATGGAAAAATGTGGTCAGACTTAGTGACTTCTTGATACAAAATTACATTCGCTAAATTGTCCGTACAAATTGTATTGAAAACCAAAATAGTGAATTGCGGCATTTAAACAAGATAATGGATTGGCGGCGTTTGGGTCGATTAAGGCCACGCGTCAAAATAACGATTACGCGCTATAATATCCAATTTTAACCGTTGTACATTAAAACTAGCGAGCCCTGTTGGTCTAGTGATCACAAGCGCGGCAGCGGAGCTAGAGGTCCTGAGGTTTCGATTTTCAGTAGCAGCTAGTAGTCAAGATTCGTGTCTGGATGGTAATAGGTTCACTTCCTATTACATGGAACAGAAATAGCATAATAATGTACATAATAGGGTAGTTAACAAAAAAAACTAATTAGTCCGTCAGATAGATTTCCAAAAAATATTAGACACGTATTTTTTCTTTTTTCACGTAAACAAACAATGAAGACGATACAGTGCTTTGAAAACTCGTGTGACGTCATTAATAAGACATTTTTTACCGGTGAGTGACGTCACAACCCCCACTCAAATCTTGAACGCTTTTTATCTTCGTCAATTTTGATTGATTTGATAAAACAAAAAATACGTATCCAATATTTTTCGATAATCTAACAGACGGACTAATTAGAATCATATTTTTTAAATCAATTCCTATTGGCGAAACGCGGGGTGTACTATTACATATACCATTTTTTTTTTGCATGGTTGATGTCATCAAATGACTCCTCCCGCTCTGAGCGGAGCGGAAGGGAGTGTCAGACTTCTATTGACTAAAAAACACCCATGTTCTTTCTTAGCCCTTTGTGCCCAAGGCCACGGTATCTCTTTCGATCAACCCGCAGCCCCGTCAAGACTATTAGATATACCATTGCCTAACCTTTTGGGGATTACGGGCGTGATGTTATGTGTAGACGAGTGAGCAGTCGTAAACATAATATATAAATGTCTTCGGTATTCGCATTCAGTAATCCAATATGGCGATTCGTTGCACCATCTGTCATTATCGATAACTGACGAGCCGTAAATATATCAAGTGCCTGGCATTCATTGCTGGTGACAGCGATTGATATCTCTGCTTACGACGACAGTCTATGCTAATCGTGATGATGTCTGAATGAGTGCAACGGGATACGCTGGGAACGTAGCTGATTAACTGCCGCACTCAGAGAGCTTTAATGATTACTTAGGCCATCACTTAGTAAAGGTTTTGACAGTTTTGTCATACAAAAGTATGTCAAACCTTTACTAAGTGACGTCATAATCATAGTAAGGAGCAAAGTCACCCAGATGTGGAACATATGTAGCCAGAATGTAGTTGGCAGATAAAAATAGATACTAGAAAAAGGAATTCTCTTCAACGGTATGTCTTGATGAGCTTGCGTGAAATTGTATCTTTATAATTACCTGCCTAGCCTTTTTCCCTATTTTATTGGTGTCGGCTTGCAGCACCACCGAATGCAGCATTTACATGGAGCGACTGCCTATCTGACCTCCACAACCCAATTAGTACTGCGTAATCTGGTACCCCTTGCCAAAACTGGTTACCAGAATTTCGGGCCTCTGACTACCTGTAACGTCCTTCAAAGAACTACAAATGACCACTGGGACCGGGGTGATATGCACTTGTGCAGTACCTGCGACCTATTTGGATTTAGTGACATACCTAGTCAGTGAAGTAATTGTAGTGACAGACAGTAAAAGATATAAATAAAGACCTTGATATTTTATTAGTGCCCTTACCGCAGCCCACATCTCAAGTTTCAAATCCACAACTACCAAACAATGTCGTTAAACGATACTAACTGGCAGCATACGTTACAACTGTCACGAACACAGATTCAAAATTAACCAATGGGAGCACGCTATTCGAATTTCAAACGGCTGATCGTTCTAAATTTAATTTTTCACGTGCTCGGAGGCTTGGCCATACGAAATGTTAGTGCCACACAACAGATGGATACAGAAAGGTCACTGCGTAGAATGAATGTTATGCCGTCGTAGTTTCAGATCAAAACAAAGTTATTAATAAAACAAATGCCGATCGTGTTCTTCTTCCATTTCTTCTAGAACGTATTAATTCTTGTTTTAGAGAATACATTTGTCATCGCCAAAACGGCTCGTAGCTGAATAATAAGAGCAAGGTTAAGCAACGCGTGCCGGGGTTGGTCCATGGTTGGGATCACCCATTATACAACTGAACTGATACTCCACACCTTACCTCAGAAACATCTTTAAGCCGTTGGTCTCGGCTGTCGCTTATAGATGATTGACAATCGTAACATTTTCGGACATGTTACGATAATGTTAGAACCAGACTTACCAAGGGATATAGCGTTTCCCAGTAACTAGTTTAGATAAGCAATAGCTCTTTATAAAAACTAAAGCTGAGCTCAGTGTAGTTGACAAGGTCGATGATGATGGATACCTCCATCATCATCGATCTTTGCATCCATGGATCTTCTGTCAGTTACTCTTTAGTATCTAGTCTATTTTAACCCGCTATCTCATTTAATACGTTCGGGTTTTATTATCGCGAGTGAAAGCTGGGAGCTATTTCTGAACGATTTATTATAGAACATAGATTGTCTATGTCTCTGTTGATGTTCATTACGTCGTATATATTTTCCTGCAGCCCTAGTATTTACTATTAGCTAATATTTAGCTGAAGTATATAATAGTGACGTCAGGGAATCTGTAGTGATAATAATTTTACATAAATCTATTATGGACCTATCTCTAGTTTTCTACGCTTGTTGATAACATTGTTGCAGGCAATTTCTTATGTAATTTATGTACTATCGATAACTGTACTTTGATACACACGCGGTATTTACTTTAGTTCTAAAAATAAACAATTTATCACATTTCTACTGTTACACAATGATGTAGGTCCAGACAGTCAGAATAGGGATGTTTACTGACTTAAAAAAATATGATTCTAATTAGCCCGTCTGTTAGATTATCGAAAAATATTGGATACGTATTTTTTGTTTTGTCAAATCAATAAAAATTGACGAAGATAAAACGCGTCAAAGATTTGAGTGGGGGGTCATGACGTCACTCACCGGTAAAAAATGTCATACTAATGTCTTAGAATATGACGTCACATGAGGTTTCAAAGCACTGCATCGTCTTCATTGTTTGTTTACGTGAAAAAAGAAGAAATACGTGTCCAATATTTTTTGGAAATCTATTTGACAGACTAATTAGAGGCCTTTGCTCAGCACGGGGACACAACGTAGGCTAACAAAAAAAAAATAGAGTTTTTTAGTTAACTACCCTATTGCGTACATGTTTCCAATCTGTTTGCATTTTGCAAATAGTGATTAGAACCCAAACCAAAGAAACGATGGATGGGCTGTGTGAAGGATGGTATGGCTAAAAAGGTGGTGACTGCTGAGATGACGAGTAATAAAGACGTATTTGAAGAAGAATGCATGCTGCGCCGATCCCAAATATATTGGAATAAGGACCGGAGAATGTCGATGATTAGAATCCAACTAGGTAAAGAAATCCGGCACTGGATTTCAGCACATTCCCTCATAGAGAGCAGGCCTGTGTCCTAGACACCCAGCGGTGGGAACATTGTAGTGATTATGAAGATAAAATATCATCAACTAAACACAGTTATTCACATTGATGACAACTTTTTACAAAAGTATTCCAACGCCAAAAACATGTCAGCACATATCACCCAAAAAAAAGTAAACACAAAATCTAAACTCTGGAACGCTAATGACTCCAATCACGCGTGTAATGAGTGAAAATTAACAGAAAAAAAATACTAAATTATTTGGCAAACACATTCCTTTCTGACGGGTGAAAAACTCGTGATCCGATGCCGTCAGCGATTTACGCGAGCAAGGCGTAACGTAAGCTAATTGTGTACGTTTGTTTATTGATGTAAAGCTATGGAATCATGGGGAATTCTTGAATGGGCTACGAAAATAGCGCTGAATGTATCTCTGTAACTGAAACTACGAAAAACTGAAATCACTGCCTATGATGTGAATATGAATTCAATTCGGCTTGGGCAAACTGTGGACACCGTCCAATTTGAGACAGATAATGTTCCCCTGGGAGATCCCCTTGGAGTACTGACTCTAAAATTGCCATTTGTACTCGAAACTTCTAAACGTTTTGCACTGGCACTTGTCACTATTATCCAAATTGATAAAATGTTTTCGGCCCATTCTGCTTCATTATTATTGTTTTTATTTTTGTCTACAATACACCTCATAATAATTATGAGCGGAAAGACGTACTCTGATGCACATACACGAACCCAATGGATCGTTCGGAATAGTTCGGATAAACGAACGTATCCAGCGGATTCCCGCGTAGCGTAAGGCATACAAACAAATGGAACCTGTGACTGGTGACTATTTCATACCATTTTATAAAACCTACAACAACAAATAGTCTTCGCACTCCACACTTCGTATTTTCTGAAAATCTAACTACACATCCCATTTACGACCTAACACTTAAACTTTTATCACCATCCCATACAATTCCGTTACAAACAATACCCTCTATAACTGCGTGCAGTCTAGACACGCGAGCTATTTTTAGCCCCCCATCATACCCCCAAGCCCCCAACTTTGTCCGTGACGTCATCTGCGTGACGTGTTTGGGGACTCCAGGGAATGCTTTATCTAAGGCTTCTTCTAAATGAATTTGGGCGGGTCTAATCTGATGGTGGTTGAATTCGATCGCTTTGTTTTGGTGAAAAAAAGGTTTGATTTGATCTTTGTTTTTGTTGTGGTAAACAAAGTCTACTTTGGTCGGATTACTTGATACAATACTTTCACATATGTATGTAAAGAGCAGTATTTAATATATTATAATAGTAGACGTTCAGAATGAAGTTCTGAATACGGTGGTAACTGTTTTTAAATCACCTAATATTTTACAGTACCATTTTCTATTTAATTTTTTGAAGTTAATATGTAAAGTAACAGCCTTAAAACAACAGATACCCAGTGGTTGATGAAGTTGGGCTGATAAAGTTCCACTGCACCGCATTATAAGTTTAAACACTACAAAAATAGACCACACCATTCATCATCATCACATCATTTCAGCCATAAGACGTCCACTGCTGGACATATACCTCCCCCAGAAGGGGGGGATTTGCCATAATCGCCGCGGGTTGACGATCGCTGTATGGTTGTTACAAAGGCACAGAGAACGCTACTGCCCATTCTCTGGTAAGTCCCTTAGTCGCCTCTTACGACACCCACGGGAAGATATGGGATGGTGCTATTCTTTACGTCCGACACCACACAGAACACCATTACTCTGAGGTAATCAAAATTCCAACGAAAAAGAAAAGCGAATAGTATTATGTTCGTGTGTGTATGTATTTGTGTGTAGACTTCTAGGCCGTTGACACTAACGTCCTTATGCATGTCCTTTGAGCCTCAAGATATCAATAAATTCTCATATGAAATCTTTAAAGACTACAATAGTGCATCCAATTTTCACAAACAGCTAGCTTCTAGTGAAATATTTTCTTTAAGAAAATATGGAATTTAATTTTCTGCACGACTGCATTAAATTCGTAAATGTAGGAGATGGTACTGAAATAAAGCTTCATATTGGACTAATATGGTTTTCTTTTGTGAATTTGTTAACCAACATTTTTTCTTATTTGAATATACCTGTGTCTAAAACTCTAAACTATGTATTAAACAACAGAACATCACGCCTGTAATCCCCGAAGTGTTAGAGGTGTGCCTTTTTTTTTGGGGGGTGGGAAATCATCAAATAACCCCTCTCGCTCTTGGGCAGAGCGAGAGGGAGTGTCAGACTTCTACTGCCTAAAAACCACCCATGTTCCGGTATCTCTTGCGAACAACCCGCAGCCCCGACGGGTAGAGGTGTGCCTTATAGTGCAACTCACATTTCACTAGTTATGGTTAAGTTCCGGGATAGCAGGGGGCCTAGACAAAATCCCTTTTCTGTAAGCGTTAACGTTAATTTGATCTTTCCGTTGGCGTTAACGCTTACAGAAAAGGGATTTTGTCTAGGCCCCAAGGGACGAGCCTGTTGCAATCAACCGGGATGAATTAAAAATTCCGCAGGCTGCTACCGACAAATTCCAAAAATTTGCAAAAACACAACAGACAATGCCTCCTCTTACCTGTCGCCTTCAAAATTCTAACTTTATTGTGTTTCTAGCCGCCTTATTACAAAAGGTAATTGGTACCTGGTTTAACTTAGACTTGGTTTATCTCGCATGACGTCTCACTTCAATAGTATTCAAAAGAAAGTGATAGCATGCAAGATAAACCAAGTCTAAGTTAAACCAGGTACCAATTACCTTTTGTAATAAGGCGGTTTAAGTTTAATTATAAAAAATCTAGCCTTGGCTTAACAACAACATTTATCTAGAGCAAAAACTTTTAAAGCTAGGTATACAAAGCCTATATTTTTAGCGTCCTGCTAGTTTTTGCCAACTTTTACTACCACAAGGACAGAGGGAACAACAAAAACTTCTATAAATTCTTTTCTTTCGCACAAATAAATTACCTGTACCAGATTTATTTTTTCGTTAACTTCTATTGTTACAAAGTATCTACAAATAGCTTGTCTGAAACATTGTACAGTTTTTGCACCCGAATGCTATTGTGTTGCGCAAGCAACTCACGCGCATGCAATAGACCGTGTAATTATCGAACGTCAATTTTTAAGGCGAATGTACTGAGATATCTGTAGATTTTTTTGTATCTGCTGATGTTTTCGGCAATCAACAGGTCAGTTTCGGGTTGTCATTATCATCATCAGCCTAAAAAGTCCACTGCTGGACATAGGCCTCTTCAATTGCACGCTAACTCGATTATCTGTAACTCTCATCGGATTGTATGCCGCCTTTAGCGTAAAACTGTTGATGAACCAATCAAATAAATACAAAAATAAAACCGACTTCAAAAACACCAAAAAGTGAAAAATAAACTTCTGAAGAAAAATCAGCTTCTGAAGTCGGTGGCAAAAAAACGAAATCAAACAAACAAATGTCACCGACTTCAGAAGCTGATTTTTCTTCAGAAGTTTATTTTTCACTTTTTGGTGTTTTTGGCAAAAAGTTTTTTATTTTTCCATTTTTAGTTGTTCCCAAACAAATAATAGGTTTTATTTATCCCCAATAAATGGAACATTACATAATATCTTACTGTCCAAATCTGGGTGTACACATCTGCGTACCCCCTCAGATCATACAGGCGTGATGTTACATCATGATGTTGTATTAACAATAAACATCCAAGCGATTGCAGCAAACACGACAGATTTGCCGTCTATTTTTGAAGAGTTCTATTGTATATCTCCGAAGATCAGGATCAGATCTTCACCAAATTTAAATGGGACCACCTCAGGAGTATACTCTTTCAAATAAAAAAAGAATTTTGAGAATCGGTTCACAAATGGAGGAGAAATCAGGTAACATACATAAAAAAAAAAAAAAAAAAAAAAATACATACACACGAACATAGAACCTCCTCCTTTTTTGAAGTCGGTTAAAATATGATTCACGAGTTCAAGACCGTGAAATCTAGGAATTAGTGTAAACAAATCATAAGAATCACCAATGCATTTATCTAAGTTTAGTGTTGGCTCGAAATATCATCATCACACTAATATTATAAAGGCGAAAATTTGTGTGTGAGTGTGTATGTTTGTTGCTCTTTCACGCAAAAACTACTGAACGGTTTTGGATAAAATTTGGTACACAGATAGTTTCTAACCTGGATTAACACATAGGATAGTTTTTATTTTCCCGTGGGATAATTTTCTAGTTGTAGCGGGCGAAGCCACTGGCAACAGCTAGTAATTTCATATAAATAAGATAAATATGGTAACACACGATATTCAGCATCCTATATACCTGATGGCAGTCTGTATTTCAAAACGTAAGAAAATTGGTTACTTTAGGGTTTTCGCCTTAATCGATCACTCCAAATAGGTTATTTTAGTAACTTTCAGAATTCCATCCATAATTACTATGTAAACACTAATAATGATGTAATGTGAATAACTGACAGTTAAATTATGCTTTAATTCTGTTTTAATTGAGTTTTTATTGGAACACTGGAAATGCTGAAGGAAATTAATTCGGTATATCACGACCTGTCGATCAAGTCAATGACTTTAACGGTTGTGTCATTGACACTTGCCTTGGACAAATTATTTATTCATGTACACACAAAACACATGTTACGAAATACCTTAGTTATAAGAATAGAAAATTAGTGTAGCGCCTTACAATGTTCCTATCAGTGCAATAATAACTAGTTAATTTAGTATGTAGTTCAAAATGTTAATGTGTACCTATGTATTTGATAGGTCATTCATCAATTAATTATTTTTTAAACTTTTATTTTAAGTTTTAAGTTTACCAGAAATGGTTAATATGAGGATCTTTTTTGTTGTATTATGTAATGCATTATGTATCATCTATTTACCCATATTATGCGAATACATTATTTGATTTGATTTGAAATAACATACAGATAAATAAAAAAACACAAAGGTACCAATTATTTTATCAAGAAATCATAATTGTTTTCCGGAATTATTTCTTTGAAACATTGGTAAAAAGTGTGTTTTTTGATTATATACGTGATAACTTATGGTTCCTCGGTAACAGGCAAACTATAACCAAAAACTAAACACATGAGAATTGTTCAGGAGGAACGTGAGGTCGTGATACAGGGTATGTAATCCACTAGGATTACATACCCTGTATCACGACCTCGACGACGAGTTTTGGCATTCGTACTAACGAATGCCAAAACTCTCCTTTGACATATGTCTATTCCACCTGATTTGTATTTTATTTAAGGATATTTATGTTGGTACCCGTTTTACTAGTAATAAAGCTGTTTTGTCATGGAAACTGCATGTTTTTAATGAACTCATTTTTTTTTTTTTTTTTTTTAAAACATTGCCCCACACTAGGAATTTCTCCTGTATCGTAGGTGCGTTTACAAACATTTAAACTCACATACACAAACACACCCAGACCCGAAACAACTATCTGTAGGCCATACAAATATTTGTTCCGTGCGGGGATCGAACCCGCGACACGCAGCGCAGCAGTCCAATCGCTCAGCCACTGCGCCAACCGTGCCGTCTAACTGTAACTGTATTTCATGTGAATATCAGCCATACTTCTTTTTGGAAGCCTTTCGGCTGTGCCACACTTAAACCTAAACGACGAATTAACCCCAAATATCTCTTTCGCAGGTGGTGGCCCGTCGCTCCGACCTGAAGCTGATCGTGACGTCAGCCACCATGGACTCCACCAAGTTCTCCACGTTCTTCGGCAACGTGCCTACATTCACCATCCCTGGACGTACCTTCCCCGTTGAGACATTCTTCGCTAAAAATGTCTGTGAGGACTATGTGGATGGTGCCGTAAAACAAGTAAGTGATTTTAAGGCTATGATTTCCTTTGACTTTTTAGTTTTACTTATTTTTAGATATTAATAGGCCTTTTAGACCCGGTTTCCACCAAAGCGGAGAGGAGCGGAGACGAGAGGAGATGTGCAGAAATCGACCAATCACATTAGTTAAAATTTACATCTGGTCTTTCGCCCTTCCTGTGATTGGTCGAATTTGGCACATCTCCTCTCCGCTCTGCGTTAGCCATCAGTAGGTGACTCCTGCAACGTTAAGCTTCTAACAAGAAGCAACATGATATATTGCGTTTAGGACTGACATTTTATTTACCAATATTTGTAGTGTTCTGCTGGTAGATCACTACTTACTTACATAATCCATTAATTGAAAACAGAGTGGCACTGACCGTTACAAGAAAATGAAATTTACGATTTAGGCACGTCTTCAAAAGCATAGAAGAAAAACAACAGACAGAAAGAGGAGTAAACACAATAGTAGCGAAATGGCGTGCTGACCTAGGTAGGATAACAACTTAGTAACCTGTATTAAGGTGCACCAGCCCAGGACCAATAGAAAATCATCATCTACCTAGCCTTTTTTTATCTATGTTAGGGTCGGCTTCCAGTCTAACCAGATGCAGCTAAATACCAGTATTTTACATGAAGCGACTGCCTCCACAACCCAGATAATACTGGATAATGCGATACCCCTTTTTGTTTTTTTTGGAGGGTGGTAAATCATCAAATGACTCCCGCTCTGGGCAGAGCGGTTGGGAGTGTCAGATTTCTACTGGGTAAAATCCACCCATTTTCCTTCTTAGCCCTTGGTGTCGAGGCCGCGGTATCTCTTTCGAACAACCCGCAGCCCAGACGGGAATACGATACCCCTTGCAAAGACTGGTTGTCAGACTTTCGGTACAAATTCACAAGTCACACTCACAAGATGGACAATCTTTATGTCAGACAGTTAATCGTTGAACTGACACCTATATAGTCTAAGATACGGTCCGTCTAGCAAGACTACGCTGGCTCATTTAATTTCAACGTTTCTCCGTAAACAAAGGTAACATCGCGTGACCAGGTGACAAGTTAATTTGTAAAATTGTCGCCAACCATTATTATTTACCATGCCACGTACAGTCACGCCAGCTTCCATTTATCAACGTTTTTGTTTTTACTAAATTGTTTATCGTGCTTGAAAATTAATAAAATACACGTTAATAGGTTTTAGTATTAAAATATTTGTGAAAGTTCAGCTGAAAAGGTTAAGATTAATATAAGCTTGAGTATTGCACTCACGACGACTTGCTAAAGTTCTGAGTAAGATGTCCTTGGTATAATACAAGATTTTCTCCCTCAATTTCAGTGTCACGCAAGCGAAGCGTATTATAATACGTTAAGGGTTAAAAGCCCTCACAAATATTTGAAACTTTCAACATGCAGAACTATTAACATGGTTCATCGTATCTATTTTAAGATGCTATATATTATATGAAATTGTGGTGGTGACTTTGGGCAATAGTTCATTGATGAACGAGGTGTCTTATTCGAACCATACTTTTAACATAAGACAATAAAGTAACACACATACACGAAACTTCCTCATTGGTATAGTGGCCGCAAGTGCGACCGCTGTGCCTGAGGTCCTGGGTTCGAT
This sequence comes from Diarsia brunnea, assembly GCA_949774965.1. NCBI lineage: Eukaryota > Metazoa > Arthropoda > Insecta > Lepidoptera > Noctuidae > Diarsia > Diarsia brunnea. The sequence continues at coordinate 2,485,843 of OX459009.1, forward strand.
TCCCCGGTCGGGCAAAGTGTTAATGAGTTTTTCCATCAGGAATTTCTCAGTAGCAGTCACGGAGTCTATATTTGTACTCGATAAATGGCATTAGGATGCTCCCTATTACATGTGACTTAAATATAACTGGCGAAATATTATACTATATGTATAGGTGTACCTCTGCCTAACCATTCGGTGATTACATGATAATATGTTGATGATCCACGTAGCTGTACAATAGGGATGTTTACTGACTAAAAAATAGTATATTATGCAACTAGTGAATAAAGGACGGATTTAAAGCGAGGGCCGTAGATGAGTCACGAGCAAGTGAAGGATTCTAATGATTGAATCACGAACGCAGCGAGTGATTCAACTGTTAGAATCCTGAACGACGCGAGTGATTCATGGCCCTCGATATAAATTCGTATTTTATTCAAGAGTTGCATACTATACTTTATATCATGACTACGAGAAAAGACATAATTTAAGCGAAAATAGAAATTTAATCAAGAAATAAGAATTGTTACATTAATTGAAATGGACATTAAAATTAGAGCAATGACTGAAATTAAGCGTAATTTTCTTATTATTATCATTAGGGTGGTCAACTTGTGAAACAATATTTATTAATCTAATGCCAAACTCCTTGTCGCAAATATCGACCAATCAAATCTCGAGAATTTATTTGCACCAAAGAGTTTTGAATTTCGAATCTTAGCGCAAGGAGTTTGTGTAAGCATTGAAATAGAGACCGGATATATTTTTGTGCTCCAAATTCAAACACCAAAATAGTGAATAAAAACAAAACAGTGAATAAAAGGCCTTTTTATTCACTGTTTTGCGTGAATAAAATAAGCTTTTTAGAGTAGGTATGGTATAAAAATATGATTCTAATTAGTCCGTCTGTTAGATTATCGAAAAATATTGTTTTGTATATTTTTTGTTTTATCAAATCAATACAAAATTACGAAGATAAAACGCGTCTAAGATTTGAGTAGGGGTTTGTGACGTCACTTACCACCGGTAAAAAATGTCTTAGAATGTGACGTCACACTAGTTTTCAAAGCACTGTATCGTCTTCATTGTTTGTTTACGTGAATAATTAAAAAAATACGTGTCCAATATTTTTTGGTTATCTTTCTGACGGACTAATTAGATTTTTTTTGTTAACTACCCTATTATTTCAAAAACCAGACTTATTTCCGAAAACAAACAGCAGAGTCGGTAAAAATAAAAATATTCGCTGACAGGAGTCATTATTCGTTAACCTTTTCAATATGTTAAATTGACTAGCTTGATAAATTACTTATCGAGGCTGTGTGTGTGTATATGTGTGTATATAATATGTCCAATATTCAGTCTGTTGTCAAGACAAGGTATATAATTTTACACGTGCAAATTACTTTTGAAATTCTTTCACGGTTTATTTATTAATAGGCTTCAATAACTTTTAGGCCTTTATAAGTCATACCAAAACTTTCAACGACTATTATATTTATGGTAATTATTATTTGCGAGTCTATAATCAATGAATGAATCGCTTTATTCACTCTAAATTTATCATTCCCTTAGAAGGCCATTGAATACAGTCGCTGTGGCCGTAATCCGCTAGATGGCATCATCATTATCGTTTATTATGACAAATCGACTTAGATATTTCGTCTGTCGTCGTAAATGCTTTAGCTACTTGGAGATTACTGCATTGTGGAGTATACGTCTTGACTTTAGAGATCTCTCTTCCGAAGTTTTCTATTCAATTGAAGACAAATCTGAAGACTTCGTAATTTTGAGGCTAGAATCCCTTGAAAAACCTTGGCAATGAAGTAAAGAAGCCATGTGTCAAGAACCTACAGCACTCTATTGCACGTTTTTTTCTAGTCAGCCCAGATTATTCTCTGAATCATCATCCTCATCTGTCTGCCCTTGTGCAATTCAATTTTAGGTCGGTGCAACTTGTTTTCTTCTTCCATTCTCCCGTGTCAGCCGTCACAGCATCATTTACTGCTTTCCCTTTCATATCATTCCTCACACAATCCATCCTTCTTTTCTTTGGCCTTCCTCACCTTCATTCATCAACATTTATCTCTGAATCATCATCAAAAAGTCCACTACTCCACAATTTACCAACGGCAACCAGTAACAGCTACCAGCAGCTCTACGTAAGCATAGCAATTGCCCGTCATTTAGCCAATTACAATTATTATTCATAAGCTTAAGTAACGCTAGCTTCCTCAATCGAAACTGCTGCTAACAAAAAATACAATCGGACTCCATAATTGGAATTGAGTTGCAATCGTAGCTCGTAATTGTAAGGAAATAGAAATTGTTGTTGTTGTTGTCAGTAATATATTCCATAATTCCATGTTTTATAATTAGGATTCCGGGATTTCTTTGTGACATTTCTTTCGGTTTTTGGCAAGTTTAATATGTTTTTTTTACAATATTTCAACGGTGTTCACCGATGTTTTGGCGTATGGCTTTAATCGAAACAAACACATCCATTTTGTTTTGTCAATTCATTTTACTCGAAAGGACTATGCAGCTCCATATTTGATTGAATGAGAAATGTATTATAAAACACTAGGAAGTGTCGAAGGGTGGGCGTTTTGGGGGACTGTCACTTGTAAATGAGTAAAGTAAAGTAAAGTAAATTTTGACGTTCGAAAAGTGCTGATTATCAGCCTAGTTTGAATAAATGACTTTTGATTTTGATTTTATTCATTTGATTCCCAAATCTGAAAACCCTGAAGTTGTAGCCCGAAACAAATCTCGATGAAATTGATCGATAAATGTCCACTGCCTTGACTTAACATTCCCCAAGCCTCATTGCTAGGTCCTTACAGTCATTTCCCTCGAGACTTGCCCCCTTCCCTAAACAGCCTACCCCCAGCTGAGAAAGACTCTTATCTTACAAAATAGGTCCAGGTTACTGAAAAACATCTAGGCTTACGAAATGAACTCCATGCATTATTCCTATAATGTACTAGCAACGATATAAGTGCATACATGATTACCAAAACCCTTATCAAACCGTGTGACCTAAATAAAAAAAAACAACAAATAAAAGAAAATACGAAAACTCGGTCATAACCATAAAGATTAGCCGTAAATAAAAGCGTCCCCGATGCAAATAGTTCACAAACTAGCTTATCACGAGCATTGCGAATTGTTAGAATGCCGCTCACTGCAGCGCGCGCGCAGTTTAGTGTTACCATGCTTTAGTAAGAAAGGAATACTTAATTGAAAATTTTTATATATTTTTTTATTAAGTGGTTATAGGTAGAATACACCAAAATTTTAACCATATCTAAATAGAACGTAAAGAAGAGAAGAATGGAAAGCAGGAGAATAAATAGAAACGACAGATGATTTGTTTTCTAAATGCCATCTCGCTGGTCCACCTATGAGAATAGGCTTCTGCTTAATCGGATTATCATTTAGGTGCCTCGAGTGTGCCAGGGCATAAAATTTTATAAGATCCTTTTTTTTTTTGGCGGGTGGAAAATCATCAAATAACCCCTCCCGCTCTTGGGCAGAGCGAAAGGGAGTATCAGACTTCTACTGACTAAAAACCACCCATATTCCGTCACTTCATGTCGAGGCCGCGGTATCTCTTGCGAACAACCCGCAGCCCCGACGGGACTTATAAGATACCTCTGAGTTTGTTTTGGCTGTTTCTTCTCAGAATAGTCGGGTACAATTTACAAAACACACCATCTAGTTAAAAAAAAATGAAGCAGAAAGGTTATGTAAAAACCTATTTGCAAAATTACTAGCCGACAAGGAACTCCTCCGCATTGGTGACATAATTACACCAAAAACATAACTACAACCAAATATCAATGTCAAACATCTACAAATTTAGTCTTTTAGAGACAGGGAAGGTCAACCACCTGCACAAATAAGCCCTTGGGGGTCGACGATGACCCATTTCTACTTGTCTTTGTCAATATTGAAATAACTGCCGATCTAAGTCAAAGGTGACCAGGTCATGACCCCATTGACATGCTATGGCGTAGATTGAGTAAATACTCTTTATTTGGGCGGTTTCTATATGCTTGTATTAATCTCCCCTTGTTAGTTAATATGTACAGTCAGCATCAGAAGTAGATTAACACTACTCAACGTTTCTAAGCAGGTTTATTAATAAAAACTTGTTAGATAATACTCGTTACTAACAAGATATTGAAGAATTAGGATCATTTTGAAGAATAATCTTCTGAAATATTAAAAACAATAGCTGGAGTCCTGTATATCCAATAATTAAAATTCAGAAATGTTAAGCTACTTCTGCTGCTGACCGTACTATGGATAAAATTTTAAACTTTTGCGATTGAGCTGATATTTTGCACACACTTGGTTCTCGTAACAAAACTTTTTGGGGGACTGTCTCTTGTAAATAAGTAAAGTAAATTTTGACGTTCGAAAAGTGCTGATTATCAGCCTAGTTTGAATAAATGACTTTTGATTTTGAATACATTTTTACGACATACTAGCTAATGCCCAAGGCTTCGCCCGCGCGGATGTCGTAACTACACAAATTATTTACTGAAACCTTCCTCGAGAACCACTATATGCATTGGTGAAACCGGAATGAAAATCGGTGAAGTAGTTTTTGAGTTTTTCGCGAACAGACAGACAGACACGGCGGAGGACTTTGTTTTATAATATGTAGTGATACGAAACGCGAAACTTTGTAGACGCGTTCTATGATAACCCTAATTTTCTGCTTTTTTATTAAAGAAAGCAATACTTTTAAGTTGAATTATGGAATTATTTTATATTTGTGTGTTCAATAATAGTGCTGATGAACGTAAATTTCTTCCAAACATACATACTTACATATATAAACTCACACATTTTACAGTGGGGGTAGGGTAGGCAAATACCACAAAATACGATCCTTACATAACCTAATCCACGTTTATACATCTGGTCATACACGCACAACCTCATCCACATTTATATATCTGGTCATACACGCACAACCTCATCCACGTTTATACATCTGGTCATACAAGCACAACCTCATCCACGTCTATACATCTGGTCATACACGCACAACCTCATCCACATTTATACATCTGGTCATACACGCACAACCTCATCCACATTTATATATCTGGTCATACACGCACAACCTCATCCACGTTTATACATCTGGTCATACAAGCACAACCTCATCCACGTCTATACATCTGGTCATACACGCACAACCTCATCCACGTCTATACATCTGGTCATATACGCACAACCTCATCCACGTCTATACATCTGGTCATACAAGCACAACCTCATCCACGTCTATACATCTGGTTATACAAGCACAACCTCACCAACGTCTATACATCTGGTCATACACGCACAACCTCATCCACGTCTATACATCTGGTCATACACGTACAACCTCATCCACGTTTATACATCTAGTCATACACGCACAACCTCATCCACGTTTTATACATCTGGTCATACACGTACACGTTGGATAACCCTTTCACTAACAAAAAATATGCTAAACGCACAATAACCTAAATCTAGAACAACTTAAAGCCTGTAGGTCATACAAATATTTACGTCGGCCGGTAATTGAACCTGCAACTAGCACAGAAGCCAATGATCTCAATAGCCGAATGACCGTATTAACTGGGTATAATTAATTTTACCAAGAAGTAATTATTTATTTAACACTTCAAGCATAAAGTACAGAGGCGGACTTGATCCCATTGGCATTTTCTACCCGTCAACCTTTGGGAGTTGAAGAGACAAACAGTAGTAGGTGTAATGTATAATTTTAATTCATTTTACCTTCAAATATCTCGGTAACGTGACACTTTGGGGTACCGTGTTACTGGAAATTTTTTGTTTGTCTAAATGTTCTCTATCCATACTTACCACTTTCATCGTGGGCCGCGTTTTCGAAAAAAAATCAAAATGGCAGACAGGTTGATATGCCACATCGGTTCTATCCCCTTTAATATTAGTAGTATGTTGAAATATATTTATATTTCGTTATTTATGTGGGGTATAAAATGTCCCCATTCAGCTCCTTATTCTCAATCATATTTCATCAGAATTTTCTCTGGAAAGTTTTTATTTTTCCAATTTTTGTTTTAGTTATTATTTCTTAATTTCAGTGCAAAATTCTCTGTACACAGCACTCCATCTATGTAAATAATATGGCTATATCTATTGACAGCTAGATCCAATACCCCTTGGTAGGTAAATAAAACTTGCAGTGACTGTCATAATGCTGTGTAATGGATGTTCACCAATCCACGAACCGACCTTGCCAAGCACTGCTTAACCTTAAAGATCGACTCACGAGCTCCTTCACCAAGGTATCAAAAGATTCGACCCAAAATAATTGGTACGTAATGAAGCACGTAACATGGTAACCCTATCAGCCGGTGTCAACGAACTGCGGGCCCCGACCGCGTTACAACTTCGATTCCCGCTCGGTGCAAGAATGCGCGGATAAACTCGCTTTTGCAATTAATACGAATATCTTACGGCTTGTGTATGTGTATGAGATAATTATTTACATGGGATGACTGCCTCCATGAGGTCCTAGGTTCGTTTTACGGGTCGGGCAAAAATGACCATAGCTTTATTGTTTTTTTTTTTTGGCGGGTGGAATCAAATAACCCCTTCCACTCTTGGGCAGAGCGAAAGGGAGTGTCAGACTTCTACTGACTAAAAACCACCCATGTTCCTTCTTAGCCCTTCATGTCGAGGCCGCGGCATCTCTTGCGAACAACCCGCAGCCCCGACGGGAAATGGCCATAGCTGCCACGGGCTCTGGATTCTTGCCCGATTTTTGGTAATAGGCTCGCCCCCCATTAAATGAGACTTACAACATAGGTAACTGGCGCAATGAGGGTTAAAAACGCAACGTGGATTACAGCCATGATGTTATGTCATGTTATAGGGGGCGAGCTTATTATCATCGTGAATACTACTGAAAAATTCCTGATTGAAAAACCCAATAACAACTTGCCCGACCCTTGAATCGAACCTAGGATCTCATGCTAAGCAGTCGCGCTTGCTACCACTAAACCATCAAGGCATTTGTCATGTATTCTCACATAAATAAACCTACAGTATAAGAGTATAAGATTTTCCTGTTTCTGGCACCTTCCTATCTAATCATCTGCCCAGCCTTTTCCCAACTATATTGAGATCGGCTTCCAGTCTAACCGGATGCAACTGAATACCAGTATTTTCCTATCTAATAAAAGTAAAAATAACTTTACTTTTTCACCAGCCCTCCTTGTACACAGTACCTGCGTAAAGTTGCAATAAATCGATTTAACAAGCCTTGTATCGATTCCTAGCCATTTATATACAGTGTTTATATTTAATTGGTCATAATTATGTCAAATTGGACGCAGTTTCGAGATAAATCCGCATTGATTCTTGATAGTACAGTCGCAGGACTTAACTTAGACTTTATTTCGTTTGATATAAGAGCTGTTTTCGTTCACCACACGGTTGTGTGACCTGCTACTGGTTTGTAACCCACACTATTCTTCAGGAGTACAGGTGATGCATAAGCATGATCTGCCAATAATGTTCCCACTACTGGGACAAAGGCCTTCGCTCTCTGAAAGGAAGCAGGCCGTAACACAGGACCTGTGCTGGTTGAGAATCTTTGGTTCTAGGATATGCGAAAATGGTTTTCTTTTGAGAGCAGTGAACCACTTGTGACTAAAAAGTAATAATAATTATGGATGGAGAGGGTGAGGAAGACCCTTTGTGTCTATTGACCTTGTTCTGTTCTGTTTCCTGCTGATATGGAGGGACGTGGAAATTATTGTTACGTCGCGTCGATCGCCTGGAACATTCGAGAATCACCGCAACTACTTATTTGTTTATTTATTTCGAGTTCCTTCTAGTTTGGTAGGTACTTCTATTGTATTCTCAAGGTCAGCTCGCGCGTGGCGTCGGCAACATAATTACCATTGCAATTTCAACCGTATGCCGAGTGTGTAAAGTAACTTCTTCCTTGTTGGTCTTTTTATCTTAAAGTTTATTTTTCTTTGTGATTCATTTTTAGTTAACAATAGGCATATTCTGGAATATATTTTATGTGTTTGGGTATAAAAGGACTGGCAGAGGTCCGAGCGAGTCAGTCTACTTTTAAAGCGAGACAACGAAAGGTTCGAAGAGATATCTAGTGCGATAAAGTGTTCAGTAGTGTTGAAGTAATTGTGTATAAGTATATTGTGATTAATAAAGCTATTTCGTGTGTTTAATTGGTAGTGTTTTTATTTATCCCATACCCAGCTCGTAACATTATGTTGATTGTAATAAAACGCATTAGCTGCTGGTAGGAATAGACAATATTTATTGTTCTTTCATATCTATGATAAACTATAATCCTAGAACACACTTTAATCACTAGATGTTAGTATGAAGTAAACTAGTATTGTTTTGATATTAATGAACATATTTTAACAGCACCACTTATCAAAATAATCTAATATCAATGTATAACAAAATTAAGAACAATAACTTGACCTTGACGTTTTTAAACATTTTGAACCCCTAATAGTTTTACAAAATCTCAGATGTTGACAGATAAACAATTTTTAATTACTGTTTGTTGCTTCCTGCATTCATAGGATACTACACAGCTGACAATTTAAAACAAAATCCTGTGTAGGATTTCCTATCTGCATCGTATGCGTATTTGAAGCCCAATCTGCATCTACGAAACCTTCCAAATTACAAGTGTCTTTGGTAAACTTCAAACCATGAGGCTTAGTTTTCTGCAAATATTTTAAAATTATTTTTGCATGATGCCAATGAATTGAACTAAAACAATTATTAAATTGGCTAAGATAGTATGATATATGTGGACGTGTTAATACTGACAAGTACATAAGATTTCCTATATTTAAGCTGTTGATAGGGAAACTGTATGTCAACACATTCTGCCTTATCTAATTACATTCCATTGGAGACTGGAGTATCTTTAGTTTTACAATCAATCATATTAAATTTTTTAAGAATTTGTTTTATAAATTGTTCCTGATCAATGGAGATACAATTATTATCATATTTCACTCGCATGCCTAAACACCTTATTATTTGACCTAATTCTTTAATTTTAAATTTCTTACTATTAGAAAAAATTTAAAAATCATCAACAAATATTGCAGTGAAAATGAGCAGACTACTCATTTTCACACTTTTTACGATGTAAACAGGGCTCTGAAACTGACTTTACATAATCCATATCTATCAAACAATCATTTATTCTGGCATTCCATGCGCTAGCCGACTGCTTCAACAAACCATAAACTGCTTTTTTAAGTTTAAGAACACAATTACTTGGACAATTCAAACTATTACATACTACAGTACTTACAGTACTATTACTACAGTACTTTCACAAGTTATTATGCCTTGTGACTGTAGCTTAGGAGTGCAATACGTCGTCCCGGGGGTTGCTGCGTCGAGTTGCGCGTCGCCGGATGTCTGCGGCGGCGAGTGCTGTGGGTGCGGGGGCGCGCGGCGGCGCGTGCCGTAGCGGTGGGTGCGCGGAACTCCGGGGTCCCGGGGCGGCGGTTGCGCGTTGCGGCGTGCATTCGTTGTTCCGTGATTTGGAGTCTCGTACATTCGTTGTTGCGGTGTGCGTCGCTGCGTGCTTTCGTGCTCGCAGTGTTCGTTGTTGCGGGCATTCGGCGGCGTGTGATTCGCCGTGGTGGCTTTCGGGATGACGTATTGCACTCGTAGTTTAGTTTTATGAATTGTTCTCCTGACATTCAAAAGTACCTGGTAATGGTTTAATTGAAATAAATGCTTTGACTTTGACTTTGATTAAATGCCTGCATTTACACGTTTTCTGTTAAAAAAAACCATTTAAAAATCCTGTAACAACATCAAGATGTGTGATTGATTTCAAAATGAAATTTTACACTTAATGCAAATAAAAGTCTAAATCAAATCATTTATTACTTTGCAAATATGGGTAATAGGCACATAGATGTTTGTTTATAATATAGATCGCCACATTTTACCGTCACATGGGCATGCAAATAATTGGTTTACAGTTATAAATTTAAAATAAACGGCATGTCAAATAAAATAGTAAAAAAAAATTAATTAAAATTACATACAATAAAATAAAAACAACGTTGGTAGCGTCATCATACCTTATGTCTTCAGCCCAAGACGCTGGTTCATCTGAAACACAAAGGTTTGGGAGGTTTCCTGATGCGCTTTTCCACCAATCGACGCTCGCCATTTTCAGATAGATCTTCTTCAGATAATGTCTGATAAGAAGTTGAAGTTGTACTGTTATCTGACTGATTTACATAAGTACGATCATCCTAATTTGTCAATGTTATTTCTTTTTCTTCTGCAGAACTTTCCTCTTGCTGTTTTTCAGTCTGTTCTTCGTGTATCTGAGTAGTATCTTGCTCCATTACAATGACATCTCTGCTGACACATGTTTTCATAATTTCTGGGTTATACAATCTGACATACGATCTGATACGACCTAACCCTTGAAATCTCTGGGTAACCCACTGATATGAATTGAACTGCTTTCTTGTCTATATGAATTTATTGTAAAATGATTTAATAAAATTTGCTCTGGGCCCATAACCTAACCTAGTTGCTGGTTGAGAATATTTCATATCTATGATAAACTATAATCCTAGAACACACTGAAATCACTAGATGTTAGTATGAAGTAAACTAGTATTGTTTAGATATTAATAAACATATTTTAACAGATTGTAGCATTCAAGAGTTACAGTGGTTTGGGAATAGTGTGCCGGTTTTGCCACTGCCTGCCCCCTCGCGTATCGATCGAGAGATGCGTTGCAAGGGCGGGGGAGGTCCGTAGTGCACGCAACCGCACACGGTATGAAGTCGCGACACAATATCTTCAGACCGAACGAAATATTATAATCATATTATTTAGTCAAATGAAAATAGTTTCTGTTTTAAAATTCGATTTAGTACCTTTTATTTATTATTTAAATATATGTACATTTCAAATGCATATTTAGATTTTACAAACACTTCAATCTTATTTATTTGTATAGATACCACTAATACATGTTCTTTTATATATAATGTATGTAATAACCTTAAATACTTGATACTCAGTAATTTTACATCGATTTGAGACCATTCAGATTTGATAATATTCATTACCAAAACAGTTATTATTCAAACTATTATTAGCCTTTAAAAACAAATTCTAACATTTATCCTGCAAGGATCACATTTATTCATACATTTGTTTTCTTGTCTTGTCTGTGCTGGTCTTGTCGAGGCCACTTTTTCGGTACGATTTTAGGAAGTTTACCACATCACTCAAAGACACACCGGTAGCCTCTGCAACATACAAATTCGCGTCCGACATATGGCCTGAAAAAAAAATTACGAATCAGAATATTCTTAACTAGCTTTAACCAACTAAGAGCGGCTTAACCTGAAGATCGGTCAAAGCGGCAATGGCACACATTTAGCCACGAGCACATCATAAGTAAGTAAGAACAACATTGTAAAATATATAACATAAGTAGGTACCTCGAACTAAATTATGCTTCCGAAAATATTTGTGAACGTTCATGAGCATAAGTTTTGCTTGCAAATCCAAAGGCCCTTCAATCCAAATCGGTTCAAACGAGTCTTTCGGTGACTGCATTTTTTTCCTTTTTATCTGAGGTTCTCCTTTTTTTTCCTTAGTTTCAGTTTTCATTTTCCATTGTTTGTACCAAAAGTCAGTTTTTATCTCATCCTCAATTTCAGTTATTATCTGACATTCTTCATCCTCAATTTCAGTTATTATCTGACATTCTTCATCCTCAATTTCAGTTTTTATTTTACTTTTTTCATCCAGAATTGTAGGATTGATCTGCCATTTTTCTTCTAAAATTTCAGCTTTTATCTGACGTTCTTCATCCCCAATTTCAGTTATTATCTGACATTCTTCATCCTCAATTTCAGTTTTTATCTGACATTCTTCATCCTCAATTTCAGTTTTTATCTGATCTTCTTCAATTTCCTTTTTGATCTGACATCTTTCTTCAATGATTTCAGTTTTTATCTGAAGTTCTTCATCCTCAATTTCAGTTTTTATCTGATATTCTTCTTCTTCAATTTCCTTTTTGATCTGACATCCTTCTTCAATGATTTCAGTTTTTATCTGAAGTTCTGTTAGGCTATCTTGTAATTCAACTTTAATAGCGGGCGGATCCATTGCGATAATAATACCGTGTGTAGCAGTCCCGTTAGTACTAACGCGCGTGGGTTGTGCTTGGGTACGTTTGCCGCTGTTGGCGAGCAGCGTCGAACTGGTGCTCGAATCAAAAACGGCTGCGCGCCCCCGCAGCCCGTTTCTCTCCCCCGCGGCCCCTTTCTCTCCTCCGCAGCTCGCTCCTCTTCGCCGCAACCCACGTATGCAAACCAGCGCTGCTATGGATTAGGTTAGGGCTCTTCAAAACGTCAGATGCTACCGACAGGAAGCCGTGACGTTAGAGCTCCAGTATTTTTTAAAACCTGACATAACTGAACAAATCCTAGGTTCTTATAATAAGCTTTTGTGCTAATAAGGCCTATATTATGCGATCTGAGAACAAAATTAACTAGTGTGTCCTCATACAAAATGGCTGACATTTGCAATGATTTCAACGTCGAGCAGGCGCGGCTGTCGCGGTATCGATTGTCCTGCTAATTGAATTTGTACTGCTATCTAGTATTTCAGGTCCGTGCGTTGAACTTTGGTGGTGTGACAATTTTGTAGCTTTTATAGTTTTAGTTACGCTATGCTTAGTTAAATTATTTCTTTGTAAGGGTGAATAAAAATGGCTGCGGGTTGTTCGCAAGAGATACCGCGGCCTCGACATGAAGGGCTAAGAAGGAACATGGGTGGTTTTTAGTCAGTAGAAGTCTGACACTCCCTTCCGCTCTGCCCAAGAGCGGGAGGGGTTATTTGATGATTTTCCACCAACCATAAAAAAATATAAAATAGGGTGAATAAGAATCATGTACTTAACACAGAATTTTGTTGGAATGATTTTCAAGTTGGACCCAGATGTTGTGACGTCTTCGATTTTTTTTGGGCCTAAGGTGTGCTGGTTCCTTCAAAATATTATTACCTCCTCAAATATTACATACGCAAAAGTTACTCCCTAAGTAAGTAGTAAGTATTGACATGAAACAGTGCTTATGGAGTACCTTGCCCACTCTTCCCGTGGAAATCTAGACTGAGGAATCTGCAAGTACTTTTTAACCGACTACGACGAAGCCAAAGAGAAGCCAAAAGGAAGGGTAATCATTTTGGCAGTATGTATGTATGTATGTTCCACCATAGCGCCTAAACTACTGAACGGATTTTAATAAATGAGATGTCAATGGATCTGTAAGAATAGCCCGGGTAACATGGCTATACAAATTTTATAAAAAAAAAAATCTTTTTTCTGCTTTTAAAACCGCGGTTTTATTAGTCTGCTTTTTTATTCGTAGTCGGGTTTTAGTTTTTCAATCTTATTTTTTTTAGTTTTTACAATCCATAAGTTTCTGTAATTGAGATGTTTCCTGACTAAAAAAATATGATTCTGTATAGTCCGCCTGTTAGATTATTATCGGAAAATTTTGGATAAGTACGTGTTTTTTGTTTTATAAAATTAATAAAAATTGACGAAAATAAAACGTGTCGAAGATGCGTGTGCAAGTGGGGGCTTGTGACGTCACTTTTTGGTAAAAAATGTACCAAACTATGACGTCACAAGACTTTTCGAAGCACTGTATTGTCTTCATTTATTGTTACGTTTTTTAAAAAAGAAAAATATATATCCAATGTTTTCTGGAAATCTATCTGACGGACTAATTACATATTTTTGTCAACTACCCTGTTGCTCTATTTGATTTAGATGCTCAGTTGTCGCGATTGCGACCACGTGTATGTATCGTGTATGGGTCCCTATACAGGGTGTAAGTCAACCCATCACACACCCGTCAACCAAGCATTCTGTACATCAAACTAAGTACCCCTAAGCAAAAATTTTTGCTGGGATATGACTTTTTTTTTGGGTCAAAAATCACATTTTACGGTAATACTCAATGTAGCACTGTTAAAACATTGTGCTAGTGGATGCTTTGAATAGTAAACGGGTCATGGAGGTAATTTAAGTAAAGTTATAACCTGAAAAACTAGTATTTACTAAAACAGCTGTGATTTTTTTTTAACTTTGACACCCAATATCTCCGTAACTAGGGGGTTCCCAGGTATGGTCTAGAACAAAAAAATGCTCGCAGTGGTGGGGAGAACAAGTGCCTTTCATTTGCGTTAAGTTACTTTTACACCCTATATACGAGTAAGTACCCATATACCAACATTCCTGACCAGAGATCTAAGTGAGATAACAGACTTCGTCCACTAATCGTTTCCCGCCACGCGTAACTAACTAACCGTTTGTTTACGTAATTACATAACTATATATTAGTCATTAGTTAGGACGGCGCCAAAATACGTGCTTAATTGTTCTTTTGACCTTTTGTAGACCTAGCAGGGTTGGCGAACCAATGGCACGTTACACAATATTTTAGACACACCACCGAATTTTTAACCATATTTTCATCTATGCCTAACGAGTAATTATTTTCACAGATGAATAACATAAGATTCGATTAGAAACCGTTTGGTAGAGGAGTCCAGTTCAACATGCAATCATCAGCACCAACAGAAGTTACACTAATGTTACTTTAATTTGAGTAACACGTAGAATCGAAACATTTCATTACGATACGTATAGGTCAAGTATGTTTTATTTGGTAGTAAATAAAGAGTTTTTAGTTGAAAATATTTAGTTCTATAATCTTAAAGACTAGGCAATATTATTGGACGGCACGTGCAAGGTCTCAAAAAATGGCACGTTGATCCAAAAAGGTTCGCCAACCCTGACCTAGGAGATTGGTTTATTAAGATTCAAGAACTCATTATCCTGAACTATAATAATAATTTATTCATTAAACAGACTACAGACAGGTCCACTGTTTTAGTAACAAAATTATTTATTATAGGCTATGTTTATATTATTTATTATAGGCTATGTTTGTTTGTCTTTGTTTTTTTGTTTTGTGTTTACCTAGTCATCATGTGCCTAATTTTTTCCCAATTAATGTTGGAGTCGGCTTCCAGTCTAATCGGATGCTGCTGAATACCAGTTTTTATTTTACATGGAGCGACTGCCTATCTGACCTCCACAACCCAGTTAGAACTGAGTAATACGATACCCCTATCCGTTTATTGAGTAAATTTTGCATTCTGTGTGTCTGACTTGTAGTCAGAAAAAGACAAAATGACAGTCGAGACCAACAGCTTAGTAGTACTTACCCTACCGAGTAAGTCTGTGATTGGGTGACCTGACCACTTGTAATGGGCGGTCACCCAATCGCAGACGAACCTGGGCAAGTTGTTCTTATACAGGTGGTGGTGGTGTAAATTAACCCATCACACAGCAGTCTGTACATCAAACTAAGTACCCCTACGCAAAAATGTTTGCTGGGAAACTACTTTTTTTGGGTCAAAAATCACATTTTACGGTAAAACTCAATGTAGCACTCTTAAAACATTGTACTAGTGCATGCTTTGAACAGTAAACGGGTCATGAAAGGCAAGCATTATTAGGGTGATTTGAGAATCTTGTTTTATAGCTTGCAATGGAGTTTTTAATCTCTTCCTTTTCATTTTTAAATGTTTGTGTATTTCCACATTTGTAGTATACCATGAAGCATTTGATATGGTTAAATAAGGATAATATCGCTAGAAAAGAGGGGTCTGACGAGTGAAGGGGAATTATGGAAGAAGAGAACGATGATATCTGCCTATCTGAGCTCCACAACCCCAGTTAATACTGGGTTATACGATACTCCTGGGTAAGATCGGTTGTTAGACTTTCGACCGACTGACTTCACTGACCCTGTACACAATTATCAAATTAAATTCCACCGTCAGGTGACATTTAGCTGACCCTTTTACGAAAGTGAAAATATCTACCAGGTATAAAATACACCAACTAATTTCCTAAAAAGCTATTCCCGATATGGCAAAGTTCATGGCACTGCTATTACAATCTAACTAAGTACCACATTATCACTTGTTTGACATTAGTCGGATTAGAAAGCTTGTCACACTGTAAATGGCTGGAATTTGTATTATTAGACGGAACGGTCAGTCGAAACAAGTGTTGGTTTTGCGGGAAATCAATAAAAAATGATGGCAAGGGATTTTGTCGCACAAAGAAACTCCGAGCATATAGCTCTCTCCATGGCTCGTTGCGTGGCGTTGGGGAAATTCGCCGAAGAACCAGGGTCACCGACATAGCTCTCAGAATATGCAAGTTGAAGTGGCAATGGGCAGGCCACATCGCTCGAAGAACCGACAACCGATGTGGAAGAAAGCTTCTCGAGTGGCGACCACGAACCGGAAGACGCAGCGTTGGAAGGCCTCCCACCAGGTGGACCGACGACATCGTGAAAGTCGCGGGCAACCGGTGGATGCAAACGGCAGGTTGCCGTTCGTTATGGCGTTCTATGGGGGAGGCCTTTGTCCAGCAGTGGACGTCTTACGGCTGTTGATGTGATGTGATGGCAAGGCCGCCCGCCGTGCTGGGAGGACACGCCAATTAATGCAGACCATAAAAAAAGGAAAGTTGCCTATCTGGGTGACGTATTAAGGCGCGACAGATACGAACTCTTGCAACTAATCATCATCATCATCATTTCAGCCATAAGACGTCCACTTTTTTTTTTTTTTTTTTTTAAAAACGATGCCCCACACTAGGAATTTCTCCTGTATCGTGGGTGCGTTCACAAACATATAAAGTCACATACACAAATACCCAGACCCGACACAACTATCTGCAGGCCATACAAATATTTGTTCCGTGCGGGGATCGAACCCGCGACACGCAGCGCAGCAGTCCAATCGCTTAGCCACTGCGCCAACCGTGCCGTCAAACCACTGCTGGACATAGGCCTCTCCCAGCAGGGGGGATTTGCCATACTTTCACCACGCTTGGCATGCGAGTTGGCGATCGCAGTATGGTTGTTACGAAGGCACAGAGAACGCTGCTGCCCATTCTCTGGTAAGTCCCTTAGTCGCCTCTTACGACACCCACGGGAAGATATGGGATGGTGCCATTCTTTACGTCCGACACCGTACGGAACAACAATGATGCAACTAATAATGATGGGTAAAGTGGCAGGCAAAAGAACAGTGGGTCGTAGGAGGAACCCTGGCTGCGCAATATCCGGGAATGGACGGGAATTAAGAGCGCCGCGGAACTTTTTAGACTGGCAAAACCGGATCGGATATGCGGAGTTGACTGCCAACCTTCACTATTTGGAGAGGCACTTGAAGAGAGAGAGAGAGGCAAGGGCACGCCCCTATTACGGAACATTTCGTCAGTTAAGTTACTAGGTATTAGATACACCTCTGCCTAACAGTCCGGGGATTACAGGCGTGATGTTATGGTGTAAATCCTGCCGAAACTAGAGAAAGAGAAAAACTTCCAATTAATTTCCCTCATTGCAATGATACAATGGAATTTGCATCACATTGGCCTCTAAGTAAACATTTATCTTCAATCTTCTAATAGACAAACTGACAGCAATTTATTATGATTTATACTGATCACTTGATCAGCATCGTCTCTCTAAACTATGCATGAGATGGAAATCTTCACGCCTGTATGACATAGTGAGGTGTGTAGAAACTATGCTGTGTGCAAGTCATTGAGAAATCTTTGCTTAAGGTGCGTAGTGTTTGACTTGTGATTTTGATTACTGTATTTGATAAAGAGTTATTTTCATGTTTATCTAAATAATATTTTAAAAGTTCATTTTATCGTGCATTATTATGTTGCAGTTCCAGTCGCCAAGCGTTTAAATAATGTACTTCTGAACAAATCACTAGGTTGCAAATGAGCGCCTGTTGTAAAACTCGGAGCAAACTACATAATTGTAAAGGCTTAATCTACAATAATATTCTAAAATTTACTAAGTTAACATGCGGGGAAAAGAAAATCAACCTGTAGACCAAGTCCAAGCAGAACATAGCAAGGTAGCTTAGTAGCAGGAACTGGTAAAAAGAGCATTTCTTTGAAGCCAGTTTTTAACCTTATAAATAAGAAGTAGGTTATGTATTCCCTTGGAAACTTCATGTGTACCTAATGTAATTTAATTCGAGACAAGAATTTGTGTGGAATATTACAACTAAAAAAAAGGGTTAAATAAAATAAAAACTTCTTGTTATTAGCTCCATTTTTGCTCGTGGGTTAAAAATAACTGCCACTTGGGTCGATATTTAGGTTAAGCCGCGCTTACTTAGGTTGGTCTGTGGATGGGTGACCGCCCATTACATACCGAGTTTTAACGGAAAGTACGTTAAGCTGTTGGTCCCGACTGCTATATAGATCTTTGGCAGTCGTTACAGGTAGTCAGTGACCTGAATGTCTGACAACCAGTCTTACCAAAAAGGGTATCGTATTACCTAGGATTAACTGGGTTGTGGAGGTCAGATAAGCAGTCGCTCCATGTAAAATACTAGTATTAAGCTCTACCGGTTAGATTGGAAGCCGACCCTAACATAGTTGGGAAAAGGCTAGGCAGATGATGATAATTTTTGCTTAGGTACGTTCAAAGCAAAAGCCATAAAACACATGGAGATGGAAAATGCTATCTTTTCTCATCCCAGCTGCAAATCTGACAATAAGGCTGCTAGGTTAAAGTGGGATTGGGCGGGTCACGTCAGTCGCATGCACGATGACCGTTGGGCAAAAGCCTCCACACGATGGTTGCCAGAAGACGGACGGCGCCGCCGAGGCCGACCTAGAAAAAGGTGGCGTGACGATTTAGACGCGTACCATGAGGGCTGGTTCGAGGCGGCACAAGAAAAGAGCTCGTGGAAGGAATTGGGGGAGGCCTTTGCCCAGCAGTGGGACAGGGTAGGCTAAAGAAAAAAAAAAAAAAAAAAAAAAAAAAAAAACCTCCAGCTTTATCGTTGATATCTCACTCTGCGCGGATTACCTAGAGCGCCTTATCATAATCCGATCGTATATATTTTCACGAGACTACATGCCACAATCTCGTGTTTGAAGTTTAAGATTACAAGGGAGTATTGTAGACTAGCTTCCTCAGAAATGTGGTGATTTTTTCGTGAAATTAAGTTGCCATCCAGACTATCCTATACTCCCTACTATCCTACTAATATCATAAATGCGAAAGTTTGAGAGGATGGATGTATGGATGTTTGTTACTTTTTACGCAAAAACTTGAATGGATTTGTAAGAAATTTTGCACACACATAGCTTTTAAGATACTTTTTATCTCGGTAAAACCCCGTGGGACTATTATCGAACTACACACGGGCCTAAACGGCTGATCGGATCGTAATACAATTTGGCAAGGAGATATATTACTTATATCCTGGGCTACATTGGCAATTTTTTTTCTTACACTTATTTATCTACACTAATATTATAAAGAGGAAAGATTTGTTGCTTTGTTTGTAACAAATAGGCTCCGAAACTACTGGACCGATTTCAATAATTCTTTCACCGTTGGGAAGCTACACTATCCCCGGGTGACATAGGCTACCTGTTATCCCTGTATTCCCACGGGAACGGGAACTACGCGGGTGAAACCGCGGGACGTCCGCTAGTTTATGAATGTAGATGTACTAGTTGATTACTTTACTAGTGCTCTTGAGATTGGGTTGATTTACTAGTGCTCTTGAAACCGTGAAGGAAAGAGTGAAAAAGCCAGCATGTCTTATAACCGAAGAGTCGAAGACATGTGACGTCCACCAAGCCGCTCTATGCCTGCATTGTGGATTACGGCCCACCATATCTTTGTGACGCCTGTGTCTCGGCAGAGAGAACGTTAAATGCCGAATATGCTATGATGGTGCACTGAATAGCCAATTCCACTTCCCCTCAGAAATCATTACTGTGTCACTAAATAATGCGTAAAGGCCACACTCATCTAGGTCATTGTAATAATATTAATTATTCGAATCTAATCTATGAGCAAATAAGTACTAATGATGTCACAATGACGCACTAGTGTACGTACCTAGTTGTTCATAGGACAATATGTATCAGTGATACTAGTATTTGTTCGTTATGTTTAATTGTGATAAGTGGAGAATTTATTTAGCTTAAGAATTCGAGGCTTATGCGTAGGCTTCCGTTCTTACTGTTTTATATTAGAAGATTAGAACCTCAACTCTTTATGTAAGGACCACCCTTTAATCACGTGAGGTAGGACCATTGACTTATATATTACTGCGTAAGGACTGGGCGGACGGCATGTTAAAATGACGCCACAAACGTGGTCCCAATAAGGTCTTTCCTAAGCCGAAGTGAACTAGTCCACGATCAGCTCTCTTCGGGTGCGGTCGTAAATTTTATTAAAAGCTTTGTATATGTTCTTTATACCTCGAAAATGCCAAGCCGCTCATACAAGGTTACGTTAACGAGCAGACTACACCAATTCTCTGTATGGCGAACGCGTCGAGCAAATGTTCGGACGACCGTATCTTTAGTTTTTATATCAATGGGTAGGACACTTTTTATCTCCTCCTCCCTACCTAGCTTCCACTTTCGTCGTGAGGTTTTAGGCTAATATGGATTTGATTTAAAGATTCCAATACCTTCTTCCTACTTCTGTTCTCCTGGTAGTTTGTAACACTTTGCTATATACTAGTTTCTCATTTTGTAACACCCTTATGTCGTAGAACTAAACAATTTATACTATAAATTGTTTAATAGGACATTAGAACTAGTGGAAATTTTTGTTCCCAATAGTTCTACGATTTCGTTCCACCTTGAATCGTAGAACTAGTGGGAAAATCCCACTAGTTTTATCGTAGGACTGCAGTAGAACTAGTGGGAATGATCCACCCCTTCGGGGGGAAAATGAACGAGATACTGGAATTCCAATATCACGTTCATTTTTTTATTGAAAAGATCACATAGTTTTAGAATCAATAAAAATAAATAATAAACGTAACGTGTTTTTCTTACTTTTGGCCTGCCCACATGGCTAGCGATAACACTACACGTGCACAGGTGCACACAGTGGACTGGCCGACTTTCTGACAGAACAGTCGGTCAGACAGGCGGCCAGGCACCAATTTTTTTTCTTTTATTGTGGGAAGTCACACACACACACAAAAACACACTCCCTACTAGGGAATGACAGACTTCTACTGACTAGAAACTACCGATGTTCCTCCTTAGCCCTTTGTGCCGAGGCCGCGGTATCTCTTTCGAACAACCCGCAGCCCATGGGCGTCTACGGTGGCCGGAAGCCATCACGTGGCCGCCGACGCCCGGAACATCTCCTGCGGCGGCTGGGACGAGAGGTTCTCTCCCTCTCACGTTCCGCCACCTCCTTCGCCAGCATCACTGCATTGCAGAAGGAGGCGACGGCGACGTCCTGTTCCCTCTCGCTCGCCCCCCTCAGTCCTTATTCTAAATAGCAATAAGTACACACGAATACTTTTTGTGTTACGGTAAAAGGCACTCTAAAGGTCTTCAACATTTATTGTAATTGTCATACCTCCACTCCCATTTCTATATAACTACACCGTTTCAGAAAGAAAAGGGTCAAGTGCGTATCTTCAAACTTCACAGCAAGTTCAATGACCGTGCCCCAAATAGATGTTTTCCAGCCGGTTATAATTAGCTTCCAAACGCTTCTATTATTAATGGTTTATTTTGATTGTTTCAGGCGCTACAGATTCATTTGCAGCCGGAAGAGGGTGATATTCTTATCTTCATGCCGGGTCAAGAAGATATTGAAGTTACTTGCGAGGTAAGGCTCACATTGTTTTAAAGCCTTCGTATGGAGCTATGACAGGATATTAAATGGTTTGAGTAGTGCAAAACTGGGCGAAAGCTGAATATACGGAATAGGTGGGAAGTACCTAGTATCTCTGGGAGATAAAAGTAAAGCATTAACCTGCAGGTTTCAAGTCCTTAAAAAGTACCTAGAGATTAATATTGTATTTAACTTATACTATACTGAGCACCTGATATTTTGACATTGTTGCAAGCGCCATGATCCCACGATATCAGGAGCTCAAAGTAATAAATAATCACGGAAGTAATCACGTATACGTGAAAGTTTAAAACAGTTTTTAATATGGAATTTACCAATTTAATTTTACTATTTTCCATCGTAAAACCACTGTGATTTAGTTAAAGAAAATCTGGCAAGCCTCCATTTTCAATGATCCAATCATTAATGGGATTTTGACGCTAACAAACAGTCATCCAGCGTGATTAACAATATACTTGCTTCATCCTCTACCAGAAAGGGACTATTCACTAGTATGTTTATGAAATGCGTGTATGACCTGATGTATGAATGTGGACGAGTCAAAAGGAGTATGTAAGGATCGTAGCAAGTGGCGTCCTGTGGTTTCTGCCTACCCCCATGGGAAAGGGGGGAAATTTTTATGACAGGAGACATGATTTATCATGGTGAAGACATGCTGTGCAGGAAGTAAAACCCAGGTTTTTGCAATGATCATCATCATCAACCAACGCTGGGATTCAGGTCTCCTCTCTAGGAGAGGGATGGGCTATAATCCACCACGTGGGCCCAGTGCGGTTTGGTAGACGTCACATTTCTTCGAATTTTTGGTTCTAAGACATGCCGGTGTCCTCACGGTGTTTTCCTTCACCGTTTGAGAGCAGTGGTGATGAAATAAATTACACAAAGTAATTCCTGACTGGGTTCGAACACACGACGCGCTCTTCGTAAGTCGGGGCCGCCACCACTGGACCACGTCGCTCCACTTCTTACCAACCTCACTAGATTGAATTATGCGAAGAATTTTATTCTTCTCCATAGAGGAAAACGGCGAAAACGGTTGAAACGGGCATCAACTTTCTGACTGTTTTTAAAGTTCCTATTTGCTGGTGGTGCTATGATTAAATAAATCCATTTCTCTCATCTCTAGGTGCTGACAGAGCGTCTCGCAGACCTGGATAGTGCCCCTCCGCTCACCGTCCTCCCGATATACTCACAACTACCAGCTGACCTGCAAGCCAAGATCTTCCAGAGAGCACCGCCTGGACAGAGGAAATGCATCGTTGCTACTAATATTGCTGGTAAGTGGCAACTTGGGTATGTGTCGCTGGGAAGATAGGAGTCTAAATTTTAGACTTTGTGGGTTTACAGGTACACCTCTGCCTAACCGTTCTGGGATTGCAGGCTCGATGTTATGTTTAAACTCAATCTGCTGAAACGTGTCGATAGAGAACAAAGTAATTAAATTATTTATTGGCATAACTTTGGATCTATCTCTGGAACTAAGTTAATGTACCTGCTGTATATATGAGGAGTTAGTGACTTCTTCCAATGAATCCATCAGATCTAGTGCAGACAAGTCTCTTTTCAAATTAGTCTCGTCAGGACAGTCATCAAACAGATAAAAAGAAAAGGCCAGACCTGGGCTAGAACAAGATACTGTGGGATATCTTTTGACCTCCACTTAAGCAAAACCTTTGCTAATAAAGCAAATAGGAACCAATCTCAATAGGGGATCGGACTGAGTCAAAAAAATATGATTCTAAAAAACCAAATTAGTCCGTCAGTTAGATTATCGAAAAATATTGGATACGTGTTTTTTGTTTTATCAAATTAATCAAAATTGACGAAATAAAATGCGTCAAAGATCATGAGTGGGGTTGTGACGTCATTTGTAGGTAAAAAATGTACTGACATGTGACGTTTTCGAGGAGTTCACGAGTTTTCGAAGCACTGTATCGTCTTCATTTTTTGTTAATGTAAAAAAAGAAAAAATATAATGTGTTCAATATTTTTTGGAAATCTATCTGACGGACTAATTAGTTTTTTTTTGTCCGATCCCCTATTGAAATCTAATGACCCATACATAACGCAATGCCCAGCCCAGAACTACAATGCCACAATTGAGACATGACGACCACAAACTACCCAGTACCCACTTACAACTAATCATGATGCATTGAACCTGTTAGTGTTACCGCAAATGTATGTGGTCATACAAATTTATATGTCAGTCATTGTCATACAATGTTGTCATTTTTTAGTATGTAACTTCATGGATGACTGGGTTGATTGAATGAGGTACTGTTTTCTACACTATAATTATTATAAAGAGGAAAGATTGTTTGTTTGTTTGTAACGAATAGGCTCCGAAACTACTGGACCGATTTCAAAAATTCTTTCACCGTTGGGAAGCTACACTATCCGTGGGTGACATAGGTTACTTTTTCTCCCTGTATTCCCACGGGAACGGGAACTACGCGGGTGAAACCGCGTGACGTCCGCTAGTGATTTTATACAGACATTCTAAGCTGTACCCACCTGAGTTTAAATAATAACTGCTGTTCGGTCCATCGCCTGGCTAGGTCGGTCTGTGGATGGGTGACCGACCATTTTATACCGAATTTCCTCCGTGCCGCGGAAAGAACGTTAAGCTGTTGGCAGTTGGTCCCAAGGCAAATAAAGAAAAGCAGATGATGGTTCTAAGATACGCTTGTTGCCGCTTGCTTGTTTGTGCTTGTCTAATCGCCCTTCTGCCTGCTTGTATCCCAAAACGCCCTGCCTTCGCCGCCCTGTTTAACTGGGATAGCGAAGGAGGTGGCGGAACGTGAGAGGGAGAGAACCTCTCGTCCCAGCCGCCGCGGGAGGCGCTCCGGGCGTCGGGGGCCACGTGATGGCTTCCGGCCACCGTAGACGCGGGCCTGTGGACGGTGAGTGATGGGTAAGCTCGCCGTCCGTCCGTCTTATGACGACGACAGGCCGTGTCGACGGCGCGTTCGTGTTCCACGCGCGCCTCAAAGAGATGTCAGCAACATAGAAGGGGCCCGCAAGGGCCGACGCCTGTCGAGGCTGCGGGTTGTTCGCAAGAGATACCGCGGCCTCGACATGAAGGGCGAAGAAGGAACATGGGTGGTTTTTAGTCAGTAGAAGTCTTACACTCCCTTTCGCTCTGCCCAAGAGCGGGAGGGGTTATTTGATGATTTGTCACCCCAAAAAAAAAAAAAAAGTATATTTTGGTAAGAACTTATAACTTAGCAGCCTTTTACAAGCATTGCAATCTATTTATCATCCTAATTTAGCATGCATTAAACATTACTGAGTTATTTATTTTCATGTAGTACAATCCTACGGTGATTACAGGCGTGATGGTTATGGTAGTCCTGCCTCGGCTTTATAACGGGTAAATCTTAGTTGGTTATCCTAAAAAGTCCTTATACCCAGCCTTATTATCTTTACAGAGACATCACTGACTGTGGACGGTATTATGTACGTAATAGACAGCGGCTACTGCAAGCTCAAGGTGTACAATCCGAGGATTGGTATGGACGCGCTACAGGTTAGTAAAGAAAATATACATCGACATCGTCTGTAACTTCACTTTCGTTTTAACTGCTGAACAATTGAGTATTGGAGACCCCGAAGCATTCACATTAAAGTAATACCAGTCTATAACTGTCCCAGCTTGACAAAGGCCTCTTCGAATACGCCAAAATGACGAGCACTGATCACCACGTCCACCGGTTACCGATTTCAGGCTTTCTAATAATTCCTGTTTGTAAGGTTATAACTTTCCTTAAAATACCGCCATGACCCGTTTACTAGTCAATGCAACCAGTACAATGTTTTAAGTGCGTTACATTGAGCCCTACCATAAGCCGTGATTCCCGCACCAACAACCTCACAAAATAGTGGTTTTCACATTGACTTATATATTACTGCGTAAGGACTGGGCGGACGGCATGTTAAAATGACGCCTCAAACGTGGTCTCAATGCGTCGATGATACTGCAATAGCGCTGAACTACCATCTGCAATACCGCGAAACTGCAAAAAGTAGCGAAATTCAAATTTACGCGCCGCGCTGTCCTAGTCTGTCATTGGTGCGTGTTAGTGAACACACTACTTTGAATAAGCCAATCAGAACCTCACTCTAAGGTCCCTATATTTCAATAAGATGCGCTTATCGTTCTAAATACTAAAATTATGAAGTTTTTTTTATCTCCTGTAAAGTTAATAACCTTGTAGTTACGCACTATTGCAAATAGTAGATCAGCGCTATTGCAGTATCGTCGACGAATGGTCTTTCCTAAGCCGAAGTGAACTAGTCCACGATCGGCCCTCTTCGGGTGCGGTCGTAAATTTTATTAAAAGCTTTATTTATGTTCTTTATACCTCGAAAATACCAAACCGCTTATACAAGGTTACATTAACGAGCAGACTACACCGATTCTCTGTATGGCGAACGCGTCGAGCAAATGTTCGGACGACCGTATCTTTAGTTTTTATATCAATGGGTTTTCAGCAACAATTTTTATGTAGAGTTACTTAGTTCGAGGTACTTATAGAATGCTTGGTTGACACCCTCGTGAAGGGTTCATTAACACCTTGTATATTGAGCACAGCAAGTAACTAATCATTCCCTTCTTCGCAGATATACCCAGTAAGTCAAGCGAACGCCCGACAGCGAGCCGGTCGCGCGGGTCGTACCGGCCCCGGCAAAGCGTTCTGTCTGTACACGCAGAGGCAATACCAGCATGAGCTACTGTCTTCAACTGTCCCGGAGATACAGAGGACTAACCTGGCTAACACTGTGCTGCTGCTGAAGAGTTTGGGAGTTGAGGATCTGCTGGCTTTTCACTTTATGGATCCGCCGCCACAGGTTAGTTGAGAGTGGTTACCGTCCACTCCCTTGCACTAAGAGGGAAGAACACATGTTAAAAGTAGAACCATGAAAAAATGGACGGATTGATACGCATAGTCAACACTACTAAGTTAATAAAGAAGTAGGGAAGAAAACATGCTGATTTATTTGGAGCTGGCCCGCTAAATTGGGTCAGGGACAATTAAATCAAATGATTTGTATCTTTATTTTTTTTCTGCAGTCTTTTTCGTGTGGATAAAGTTTTTATGCCCCCATCCTTTCGCTTGGTTTTACATGATGTCGACAAATATCTATCACGTATACTGGTTTCATTAATTCGAAAAATTAAAGGCCTGGCAGTCCGACCGTTCCACCACCAGCCTACGACTACTGTTATGATTTACTGACTGTTTGTCTTGTTTTCAGGACACAATCCTAAACTCCATGTACCAGCTGTGGATCCTAGGCGCGCTAGACGGCACGGGAGCGCTGACGGCACTGGGACGGCAGATGGCTGAGTTCCCGCTGGACCCGCCGCAGTGTCACATGCTCATCGTCAGTGCGGAGATGGGCTGCAGTGTTGAAGTGCTTATTATCGGTAAGTAACGAATTACTAATTTAAAAAGTAAAAACTTTCTGTCACTATACTAACTAATTGTTTGTGTAAGACCAATTCGTGTTTCACCAGCGCTAGAAACCTTGGAAGCGTTAAAGTTTCTAGAAGGGCGTTAGAAGTTTCTAGAAGAGCGTTAGAAACTTGTAAAAGTGCGTTAGAAGCTTGTGAAAAAGCGTTAGAAGCTTAGAAATTGCGTATAATGTTAGTGTTCCCTATGTCCTGTTTTTATACACCTGATAAGTTCCAATTATATGTATGATGATGCGGTTCTATTCTTTATGTTATCTGTTAATTGTATGTTATCTGTTGTTGTTTGTGAAACAGACAGGAACTCTCAAAATCTTAATAAACTCACTTAATTTCCTACCTATTTCCAGTATCAATGCTGTCGGTACCGTCAGTATTCTACCGGCCTCAGGGTCGCGAGGAGGAAGCTGACTCCGTCAAGGAGAAGTTCCAAGTGCCCGAGTCTGACCACCTGACGCTACTGCATCTTTATAACCAGTGGAAGTCTAACAAGTATGTCACGTTTTAATAACTGTTTATTTACTTTTCTTATTTGTCCTGGAGGGGTGTTTTTGGAATATTTGCATTTTAGTTAGGTGGATTTTCTAAAAATACGTGGTTAACAAAGATATATTGGGGGTCTTCAGTGAGCAGATCGTTCCGAATTAGGGCTGATGTTTCAGTGTTCAAAACATAAGTGTTATGTAGAGAATAAAGGCAGTACCTACTATAAAAGTGAAAAGAGAAAGAAAATTGGAACTAGATTGTTACTAACTGGTATCCTAGAGAGGGTTTATGGAAAAGAGGAAGGCAAGAGAGGATATGGGAGGACTTAAAACTCACAGCCAGTCCCAACTGGAGAAGGTTTGCTAGATATAGGAGCAGTGGAAGACATTAGAGGAGGCCTATGCCAAAAGGCACACTGAATTGAGAGACATTGAGTATCACCTTAGTGTTACCAACATACTGAATGGTTCTGGATTAATGACTGCTTGGTTGATTTGATTTTTGTTTATTTTTTTTTATTGGGACAAGCCCGCCACACTATTCCCAAACCACTGTAACTCCTGTTAACCAGAATCAACAGTGGCGACCACAAGAAAAGCGCCGACACAATGAAGCTCGACGAAGTCCCAGAGAAACGATTTAACTGTCTTGGATCCCGCAACGAAATTAATCAGAATAGAATAGCTGAGGAGTAGGAAAAACATAATTTCCATGGTTGATTTCATTGTTTTTTAAGAATGATATGGTTTGAAAGGTGTCTCATCATTTGTTCTCATCTTACTAGCGACCTATGGTTGTAACTTTATTTTCTTACTATATTTCAACCATATTTTGTTGAACTTTCATATGTTTCTAAAACTCTCAAAATTAACTAGAATTAAGTTAAACACTAAGTTAAATAATAATGTATGTTTTGTTTACCAATCGCGTCCTAACACTCATTATTCATCACTCAAACCTACATTCAATCCGGATGCTAAATTCATGCACTTTAAAATCACACATACCTTTACACATTCACAAACACATACATCCACCCTCACCCACACACGAAATAATTATACGAATATAATTACGTTATCTTGCATTTATAAAACGTATCTAAATGGATAATACTCTACTCACTTTGAATGACATAGACAACTCCGAAATAGCTCAAGTGTTTGATTGTGATATTGCTGACTTTACTAAGCACATAGTAGCGCCTAACTCATCCGACTTTGCCATTGTTTCGCAGAATATTAGATCTGTCTACTCTAATTTTGATGATCTACAATTAAATTTACTCAATCTTGGAGTGGATATTGATTTGGTAATACTAACCGAATGTAGGTTGAACTTAAATAAACCAATACCACAAATAACTAACTATAACTCGTACCAAACAACAAACCATCTGAATAAGGCTGACGGAGTGGTCGCCTATATTAAAAACTCACACAGGAACAAAACAAGAGAGGTGAAATTGGCAAACGCGTCTTGCTTAGAGATTCATATCATGCCTGACCTCATAGTTATTGCAATTTATCGTTCTCCCTCAACTGCAAACGCAGACCAATTTATTCACTCCCTAAACAATCACCTAGCTACCCTTGCATCTAGTAAAAACTTAATAATCACAGGAGATATAAATATTAATCTGATATATAACCAAAATGAGCAGTCACACGAACGTACAAACAGACTTAACTATCTTAATATGTTAGCAATGCATGGTCTACTCCCTGGTCACTCGCTTCCCACGAGAGCCAAAACCTGTCTTGACCACTTCATAATTAAACTCAAACCTGGCCACCAGACTCCAACCATTGCAATCATTCACACGACCATTACTGA
The DNA here is from genome assembly GCA_949774965.1 of Diarsia brunnea. Taxonomy (NCBI): domain Eukaryota; kingdom Metazoa; phylum Arthropoda; class Insecta; order Lepidoptera; family Noctuidae; genus Diarsia; species Diarsia brunnea. The sequence continues at coordinate 2,515,505 of OX459009.1, forward strand.
CCATTTCATGACTTTCTTAAAAATCTCAAACAATACTAACCTAATAAGATGCTCAAAAACAAAAACAGTTTTTAATCCGGAGAAGGGACTTGAGCTCCTCAATGCCAGTAACCCATCGGACCTTTTAAAATTAGATAACCCTAACACGCTTACTAATAACCTAATCGAAATACTACAAAATTGTGTTACCCTCAGTACGATTACTGTGAATATACCTCTGAAAAATAGAACCATAAAACCATGGATGACAATTGGCTTGTTGCGCTGTATTTTTAATAGAAATCAAATGCAAAAGAAAGTTAGACTGAACCCACATAACGAGGTGCTAAAAATCACTTACAAAAGGTATCGTAATTACTGTTATACCATCATTAGAAAACAAAAACGTAAACATGATAGAGATCAACTTTCTAAAGTGCACAGAAATCCTAAAAAAACATGGGATATTATTAATAATATCACACAACGCAAACCTAAAAAAACAAAAAACTCGGAACTGCTAGAGGTACTCTCTACCCCACAAAACTCTGTTAACAAGGTTAATGACTACTTCTGCACTATTGGCAAACTTCTAGCTGAAAACATCACATCTTCTCAGTCCTCAGCAGGAAATTATATTAACCCTGACTCATTCTCGACGGACAGTCCATTGGCCTCATCTTTTGCTCTTCTTGACGCGGACCCCGACGAAGTTCGAGCCACTTTAATGAGCTTGAAATCAGATAGCGCTCCCGGTTGGGACAAGATACCAGTCAGCTTCCTAAAATCTGCACACGAAATAATTGTACCAATAATAACTCATCTAATTAACTTATGCTTCAAGCACGGACTTTTCCCTGACGCTTTGAAAATAGCTCTTATAACGCCTGTGTACAAGTCTGGAGATAAGTCTGACCCGTCTAACTATAGACCAATTTCGGTCCTACCGTCCATTTCAAAAATCCTTGAGAAACTTATAAACTCACGCCTATCTAAGTTCCTCTCTAAATTTAATATACTGTCGCCTTCCCAGTTTGGGTTTAGACAAGGAAAGTCTACTGAGGACGCAGTTCTGTCACTAACTTCTGCTCTGGTGGACGGTGTGGATAGTGGAGCCAAGTGTGTAGCTGTTTTTCTAGACCTCAGAAAGGCCTTTGATACAGTGTCTGTCCCCTTACTTTTACATAGGCTAGAACGCATCGGCATAAGGGGAGTCGCCCTTGAACTATTTAGATCCTACCTCAAAAATCGTAAACAAACAGTCAAAATTGCGGAGTACATTAGCTCTGAGTCAACCATCACCTTCGGCGTTCCCCAGGGCAGTGTCCTTGGGCCGACCTTATTTCTTATCTACATTAATAATCTCTGTAACTTGAAGATTGAAGGCGGACTCATTTTCTCATACGCCGACGACACTGCCATTGTCTTCACTGCCAAGACTTGGGCTAATGTTAGTAAGTTGGCCGAGCGTGGCCTTGCGAAGATAGCAGCCTGGCTAAATCATAGTCTCCTCACACTAAATGTCACCAAATCCAACTATATATGCTTTACCAAGTATAATAACTCACAACCGTCTCTAGATTTTCAAATAAAAATCCACAACTGTCCCAAGACCCCAACCCCCGACTGTTCTTGCTTAAAAATTGACAGGTTACAACACACCAAATATCTGGGTGTTATGATTGACCAGCGCCTGTCCTGGCACATGCACACCGAACTTATTATGAAAAGAGTTAGGAAGCTGATATGGACTTTTAAAACACTGCGACATGCGGCATCTAAGCAACTACTTAAGCAAGTATACTTATCACTGGCCCAATCTATCCTCATGTACTGTCTGTCTTGCTGGGGAGGAACAACAAAAATAAAATTTTTAGAACTTGAGAGGGCGCAGAGAACCTTACTTAAGGTCATGTATTTTAAACCCTATAGATACCCTACTCGCAGCCTCTACCTATTATCTGATTTGTTGTCTGTAAGAAAGCTTTATTTGTTACAACTCATACTAAAAAAACACTCATCCCTCCCTTATCAACCCTCTAAGCCTAAAAGCAGAAGGAGTTACCTAGTCGCTCCAACTGTCAGGGTTAGATCTGCTTTCGCTAAAAGGCAATACCCAAGACAATCATCTTACCTATACAACTTGCTGAATAAAGAGTTACGTATATATTCCTTGAAGCTACGGGACTGTAAAAAAGTTGTTACCGATTGGCTTAAAACTAAAACTTACGACGATATTGAGGCTATTGTATCTGTATTGCAATAGCCAAAATAATTACATTTAGGTTGTTGTGCGCATGGTTAGTGAAAGAAGACTTATTACGCTTCTTTTGATCCCAAGACATTGTCGCAGGGCTAACCGACAATCTATACATACGCGTACCTACACTGGCATCGCTTTCCGGTCTTCGCCCTCATAGGTATAGATCCCATGGTCGTCCCGGTTTGAAAATATTTTGTGTCCTAATTCAGGATGGGATCTACCACAGTCCTAAATAACAACTTCTGATTTCTTTCATTCAGATTTGTTCAGCCGTCTTGGGGTGAAAGCGTCGAATAAACGAACAAATAAATAAACAAACACACTTTCGTAATTATTTCTAGACAGGATAATGGGTATTTAATAAGTATAAATAAAATTCACTAAGCTAACTAATATTTGCTTTAAAAATCACACACCACACAACCTCACTATTCACATCCAAACCCATACTCATTCACACACTCACTCACACACTCACACTCATTCGTGACACACATAACACTCATACACGCGCGATAGGGCCTTTTTCTACATAAGGCTCATTCATTTGCAGAGCCCTTTGTACAATTTTATGTTATCCTTTTACTTTTATTTTTATTTTAGTTTGCATGTTTACATTTCAATTGCATAGAAAATGATAAGTGGAAGTGCGGAGTTCCCTAATACAAGCAATTCATTGCTTAAAAGGTGATCTCCAAATACTATGTATCGAAATACCTATTGTTATTGAAATAAACATTTTTATTTTTTATTTTATTATTTATTTCTCATGAGATGACGAGAAACAGAGAAGTATGGAAGAAGACATGCTGCGCTGACCCCAAATGAATTGGGATAAGGGCAAGAGAATGATGATGACTTTCGATTTGATTGATTTTCCAGCTTCTATCTTCTTTTTTAACTATCTTATATTTTGTCTAGTTACTCCGGCCAGTGGTGTACGGAACACTTCGTGCACGGCAAGGCGATGCGTAAAGTGCGCGAAGTGCGACAGCAGCTGAAGGACATCATGCAACAACAGCGACTGCCGCTCGTGTCCTGCGGCACTGACTGGGACACTGTGCGGAAGTGTATCTGTTCTGGTGAGCATAGTTAACTAATATACAAGACTAGCTGAAACCTAGTGGCGGTAATTTCATACAGGGCTCAAGCCTCTTCAAGCTGTTAGGAGACCTGCCAAGACTGCGAAGTTACGTCTTATGCTCGAATTAATTGATGCATTCAATCACCTAGACGTGTGATATTTGTTGGCTGGTCTCTGCGCATCTGTATTTAAAAAATACGAGATTGTCATATTATCCCCCCCCCCCCTCCCTGTCGCGGTAACTACTACGTTTGAGTACCGTCAAGGGGTTTAAGCTGCATCGGATTGGTTTCACTTAATTTACAGTTTTGAAGTTAGGCCTTTATGGTCCCGTCGCAGCTGTGGGTTGTTCGCAAGAGATACCGCGGCCTCGACATGAAGCGCTAAGAAAGAACATGGGTGGTTTTTAGTCAGTAGAAGTCTGACACTCCCTTCCGCTCTGCCCAAGAGGGGTTATTTGATGATTTCCACCCCCCAAAAAAAAAGGCCTTTATGGTGCTCACCATGTACTGTGTATTACATAGTATTATGGAGTTACACTGGTTCTGATACTTGTACTTCAATCCCCCCTCCCCGCAGCGTATTTCCAGCAAGCGGCGCGCCTGAAGGGTATCGGCGAGTACGTGAACTGCCGCACGGGCATGCCGTGCCACCTGCACCCCACGTCGGCGCTGTTCGGGCTGGGAGACTCGCCCGACTACGTGGTCTACTACGAGCTCATGATGACCACCAAGGAGTACATGCACTGCGTTACTGCCGTGGATGGGAGGTGGCTGGCTGAGCTGGGACCGATGTTCTTTTCGGTTAAGGAGACGGGGAAGTGAGTGGAATTACTTGTTTTAATTGTATTTTTTGGAAGGGTTGTTTGGTCTGCAGTGATACAATGTATTTATCATTTGACGAAACTTTTGCAAAGTCTTTGCAAAATGAATAATCCGAATACGCTATAGTTATAGTGCATAAGAGCCAAATCTTTCTTTAATTTTTGAAATTATCAGTGGAAATCTGGAAATTGTATAATTAAACTGGCGACGTTTGTCCCAAATACAGCCATAAACCAAAAAAATGATGTAGTAATCGATCATGTATAGATCTATACAACAATCAGTTATTGTTGTTTTGATTTGTCTTACCCAAAGATGCTAAAATAATAACATTAATTGTAACAAAATAGATTTCAAAATCAAACTAGATTTTCGTATTTGTTTAATTAAGTATTTTACTCCTTTTGAGATCATTTCCTATCTCTTTCAGAGCTTCTATAATGAACTTACCCACTTTTCTTTTTCTGCAGATCAAATCGCGACAAACGCAAAGAAGCAGCCGTGCACCTTCAACGAATGGAAGAAGAGATGAAGCAAGCCGAACAGAAGATGGCAGAAGAACGGAAGAAGAGAGAAGAAGACGTCCCGGTGAAGCAGGAGGTCGCTACTCCCGGCCTCAACACGCCGCGTAGGACCCCGACCAGATTGGGGCTGTGAGACTTGACATACTTATGTATTGTGTATTTTTTTTTAATCATTGAATAAATAAAGGATTTTGTAATAATTTCAAGTGTTTTATTCGTAGCTGTTGCTCCTATAGCTGAAATGGAGAAGTTAGAGTGATGTATGGAGAAGACAAGGTATAATTGAAAAATTAGGGTGTAGTTCACAAATTTTAATGACTTTTCAAGATACTCATCGTCTACCTAGCCTTTATACATAAAACAAGTCCATATAAAAGGTCTTACCGGATTCAACTGAATACCAGTATTTTACATGGAGCGACTGCCTATCTGACCTCCACAACCCAGTTAATACTAGGTAATACGATACTCTTTGGTAAGACTGGATGTCATACTTTCAGGTCACTGACTACCTGTAACGACTGCCAAAGATCTATATATGACAGCCGGGACCAACAGCTTAACGTGCTTTCCGAGGCACGGAGGAAACTCAGTGTGTAATGGGCGGTCACCCATCCACAGACCAACCTAGGCTAGCGCAGGTTAACCTAAAGATCGATCCGAGTGGCAGTTCTTATTAAGCCACGAGCTGTTGAAGATACTGAAGAAGGAAAATGCTGCTGCCGTCGAAATTGTGTCATCGTCGTAATTGGAATTAAAACTGCAACGGCATGGTAAGTAGTGGTTATTGGCAACTAGAATGCTGCCTGTTTATTATCTGTCATCGTAGTGTAGCCAGAATCTTGTTGGAAAAAAAAAGAATATTCGTGGTTCGATCAAGGGCCTGATTCAGAAAGTTCACATTGCGAGGAGGTTCCTGTCTCTGGAGCCCTAGCCCTAAACACCACTATTTCTAATATACATAGTTGTCGAGAATATATAATAATTAGAGACTGGCACAGACTATGCCGGACCCATAATCTGACCGCAAAGGTAGAGGATGCATATTAGTAAAATCATACATGTTTTTGTTTGTCTAGCCACGAGGGTGGTTCATCTGGAGCTTGTCTCAGACCTAACAAAACATGGCTCTATTGCAGCACTGAATAGGTTTATTGGTCGTCGTGGTAAACCAAAGACCATTTACTCAGACAATGGCACAACCTTTATTGGCACCTGTAACGAAATGGCTGGCATATTAAAACAAAACTTTTCTTCAGAAATGGCAGATACAGGTATCAATATTAATTTTGTTCCGTCTTACACCCCGCACTTCGGTAGCTTATGGGAGTCTGCCGTAAAATCCACCAAACATCACCTCAGACGTATATTAGGCCTCGCACATCTCACTTACGAAGACATGTCTACGTGTCTGATTCAGGGCGAGGCAATTCTAAACTCTCGTCCCCTCACTACACTTTCCACTGATCCATCAGACCTATACCCATTAACTCCTGCCCATTTCCTTATTGGGAACCTTTTTTCCTTGTGAGAGATCACATCCCTGCCGCATCCACAAGTCATCAACCAGAACATATCCAGCCTGAAACGTTTCCAGCAGATTGAGCACCTGAAGCAACAGTTCTGGAATAGATTCTCTATCGAGTACATCTTTTACCTCCAACAGAGAACCAAGGAGACGGACTCGGATGGGGTGCTTGAAGAGGGAGCCTTGGTGGTGCTCAAAGAGAAACAATCATCACCACTGATGTGGCCACTCGGTCGCATCGTGCGTCTCATACCTGGGAGAGACGGAATAAGCAGAGTCGCAGTCGTAAGGACGTAAAGGGGCATAGTCTGACATGCTTACAACACCATCTGTCCTCTTCCAGTCTAACCATTGAAGACCAGTCTTCAACGCCGGGAGCATGTCGAGAATGTTAGCCGTGCCGGGCGGCCGCGGGCGGGAGCTAAGGCGCGGAGGGAGCACTCCAGCTACGAGCGCGCACCGGCCAGCTCGCCACTGCGTCAACGTCCTCGCTAACGAGCGTTAGCAACCATAATTCAATTCTCGCCTACTCAAATCTAATAACCCGTTTGTTTTACTTCCTGTAAATTCTTATCGTAATACAGTCCGCATTATTGAAGTCACCGTGTTTCAATCCTCATAACACCTTGAGGATATTAGCCCATTTTTCTGCATAATTATTTAAATGATATTTTCATTTTCATAAGTAATAAAATGTGTAGAAAAATAAAGGTACAAATTCATCATCATCTGCCTATAATGTTCCCACTGCTGGGACGCAGGCCTCCTCTCAAGGAGAAGGAATGGGCTATCATCATCCACGCGGGCGAGTTGGAGAATTCCCATGTTTTGTTTTTTTATATGAAAGGGTCAGAACTGACTCCAAATGGTTCGTGTCATATATATTTACAAGGCTGCAGTGTCCCTGTTTTGGCTCAACACTGGCATGACACGCATCTGCGTGTCTAGATTCTCTAGGCCAAGTAGGCGGCCCTGATCTCCTATTAAAGATTCAGTAAGCTGGATATGTGTATTTTTTTTAATATCGTTTGTCAAGTCTTAAGATGACGGCCAATTCTCCGTCGTAGATGGAAAGATCTGTGGTTAAAAGAGTTATAGGTTTATCGTCGTGTCGCATCGGTGAAACATTTTGTAGCCGGAAAGGGCTGTCGTCGATAGTGACGCATTTGAAAGGATCTGTTGGTGAAATGTTCGTAGATGAAAGACTCTGCTGGGGAAACGGAAATAAATGCAACATCCTGTCGACGAACAGTCCAATGGCGAATCGGTCTTAGGAGAACGGTTGCGGATTCCCAGGATACACGAGGCCAAGTTTTCAAGCCAGGACAGCAAGCTCGTTCTCTACTAAACTGTTCTGTCTTACTGCTAGTAATTCGGGGGCGCCATCACTGGGCCACCGCTGCTCTCTAAAGAACTAAGTAAATAAAATCAAAACAACGATTTTTGAAACAAAACTATATTCAATAATCATCGTCTTCATTTAATTACAAACTTAATAGTAAAGAAAACTATATTAAGGGCGAATACTCATCAATACGGTACGAGTCCGGACCAAAGTTGTTTGCGCATGTTTCAAGAATGGGCAAGGTCACTGTCGGTGTGTCCTTAGCCAAATTGCAATCTGACCAATGAGGCGAGGGAGTTTTGAAATGAAAAAATGGCAATAACAGATTTTCAACTAATGACAATGTTTGGAACTAGCTATGCCAGTTTTAAAAGTAGCCATTTTGAAGCCTAAATACTTGATAAGGTACGGATTCGCACGGCACCGATGAATGTTTGCCCTAAAACGCTGTTTGGCAGCATTTTAAAACTAATCCTTATAGTCAACGGAACGAACAAGGTAATGCCTAAGTCGTTTATATTCGCAAGCCGTAAATTCATTATACCATCTTTAATTTTATAAAGGTCGAAATAAGCATCTCATTTAAATGGTTTATTTTCCTTTTAAAGGTGCTTAATAATTCCATGCCTTTTTCAAAGCCCCCATAAAATTGATTATCCCTGTTCGTTCCATAATTAAAGTTTACGCTTCTCTCGACCGTACTGTCTACCATGATTATATACAATTTGTTGACAGCCAGTATGACTGGTAGTTGAATCTTTTCTAAAATGAGATCTAATGATAGGATTAAGGCCGATTTCCCGATATCGGCCCGTAATTTGGAACGATGCTTAGTCACAGTAAATATCAAAACTGTTAGTTTAAATAGAGTTCATTATTGAGCATCTTTCCAAAATATTGGCTTTTAATTTCACTATTGTTTTTGAAAAGTGTGCATTATTTTTTACACAAAATGGTTGTGGTGTAGATGATGATAATAGTCATCAACATAAGCCAGCATTGGTACAGTGTGAAAAAATCGGTATTCATATATCTTGTGATCTCTTCAAGTTGCGCGTTTCACCAAAAGTATATTTATCCTAGCAGCAGTCGAACTTTTACCATTCATCAATTTGATTGTCACGATTTCACAAAGTCTGGCGTACATAGTTGTGTGAACATTATGTCTTTTTGATTTCAAAATAATTATATTGTTATTAATAAAAGATTTACCTGTGTTTAATGTATTTTATTCTAACGGAACACAATCAAAATCAGTTCTATAACGTTTGAACTTACATTCAGGCGTGATTTTATAATTTATATATATTTACTATAAGTAATTAAGAAGTATATACACACGGAATTCTAATACGAATATTGTAAGAAAAATAATCTTTGATTTTCTAAATATTTCGCAAAATATTCAATTCCAATGTCCTAAAATCTGGCATCAGTCGGAGAAAACTACTAAAATGATCGCCTTTTAATAATTTCAGCCATCTTTTAAAATGATTTGTTAATTTAGTAACTATGTCATTTGATTTTTCAAATACTCAAAGACAGACAGTATTTAAGCTTTATACGTTTATTGAGCAATTTTAAATAAAATAACATAGCATTGCCACCGTTATCCCCGAAATGCATGACTTAAGTTCCATGTAATAGGTGGACCTAATAGTACGGTCAGCAATAACATTTCGGAATTTTAATAAGAACTTCCTCCTTTTTGGGAAATCGGTTTATTTAATGTCGAGTTAGGAGCAGTTTTTTGATGCCCTTTTATAGTTTATTGTTAGTTTATTTATTAGTTTTTAATTAATGTACACAATTTTAATTATGTGTACAGGATTCACACCCGAGGGGTGGGGGTTTATCTTTAATGTTTTAGAAGATTATTCTTTAAAATATTTCTCTTCAATAACTTGTTAGTAACAAATAATATTTAACAAGTTTTTATTTGAAAGTCCCGTTTTGAAACTTTTTTAGTGTTAATCTACTTCTGACTGTACCATTACATAGTAACATTTCGCCAGTTATGTTTAAGTCGGGGCGAACAAATATGAATGTGCTAGTATAGGCAAAAAAGGGGAACCAACTTTCAGATAAAATCCAATAGTAGCAATTGATCAATAACCGGCCGCACAGTTAGGGCGATTAATCTCGACTAAATCGATTAAAATTTCTCGATAAAAACTCCGACTGACACCGAATAAAAATAAAAATAAGTATCAACACACCTAGTTAGTGACAAAAATATAATAATTTTCTACTAAATTGACTTATACTAGGCGCATCGCGTGAAATTAATGTAAGTATTGCAAGAGAGTATATTTTATTGTTTACACATAAAATAATACATTTAAAGGAACAAGCATAAGGCGTTAACGACTAACCTAGTCTAAGTTAATAAGTAGTCAATTTCTTAACAATAAAAAACTGGCTAGTGTTGCCAGCAAAAAAAGAAAAAAATATCGAACAACCTTCAATGTTTAATCACAAAAAAATATAAAACAATTTCCATACAATTGTCCGTTGTAGTATTTATTTTAAAAATAATCTGATTACTGTAACGACTACCGTACATTTTACTATAAAACTAAACATTCTAGTAGGTACGTCATCACTTTGGAAGGACTCGTATTTATGACGTCACAACGATTACGCCATCTACATTACATTTATTCTGCGTTAATATTTAAACTTGAAATATATTTTTAGTAGTACCACACTCAACGCCAAGTCAACGAAGCCACGGTCATGAAAAGTGCGAGCAGGACAGTGAATATTTAGTACGGGATTTAAAAAAACTCTAATATGACTCTCACACCTTTGATGACCGTAGCTTGCAAGAACTTGCGTGTTTTTTTTATAGCTTTTAACATTTTCACTACCAAGTTCAAATAATCCATTTATATTTATATGCCGTGTGAGCTCAAGTCACTATAGTCAAGTATCGTCAGTATCGTCGATATCGACGACTCGGAAGCGGGTTGGGGACACACAAACGAATTTATATTTGACCCATATGCTGAGTGCTTGGCACTGAAAGTGTACTTATATAACGTCGGACTAATATCAGAATTCGTATCTCCAAAAACGCCTTTTTTCTGCACCATCAATTTTTACGCCATTTTTTATTTCCAGTCATAAAACTCGAAAAAGTATTCGTAAAATATTAATCTACAACCATTCTAGACTTAAATAATATGGAACGCCAATTTAGAAACCTTTCGAAACTTGTTACAAGATCAGTTTTTTGTTGTTCCTGTAAAATTTGCTCAAATGGACATACGAATTCTGGTATTATACCGACGATAAGTGTAATGTAGACGCACAATTAGATCAATTTAAGTTTAACTAAGTAATCGATCTCGTTAGGCACTATCCTACTAATCCCTTTGATTTATCATCTTGTGACCACCCCGCTTAATGGGTAATTCAGTTGTTTATATTAAATCATGTCAAATTAAATGTTTATTTTAGTATTAAAATAGGCCTTTACTAAATTACGCAACAAAAACAGAAGAAAAATCATAAAAATTTAAAATAGTTGACCGACTAAAAAAAATATCATTCTGTTTAGTCCGTCAGTTAAATTATCGAAAAATATTAGATATATGATTTTTGTTTTAAAAAATTAATAAAAATTGCGAAAAAAAGCGTATCAAAGATGTGTGGGGGCTTGTGACGTCACTTTCTGGTAAAAAAACTACCAAACTCTGACGTCACACGACTTTTCGAATCACTGTATTGTCTTCATTTCTTGTTTACGTGAAAAAGGAAAAAATATGTGTCCAATATTTTTTAGAAATCTATCTGACGGACTAATTCGTTTTTTCTTTTTGTCAACTACTCTATTGCCTTTTCTGAATTACGCAAGAAAAAATAGAAGAAAAATCATAAAACTAAAAATTGGTGATGAAGTTTCCACCTTACTTTCCAAAAAGTAGTATTTTGCAAGGAAAATATAATAAGTGTAAACCTACCCTTAACGAAGTCGAAAGCGGCTAGTTTCTCCGTCTTTGCGATAGTTTTTATTCTAGCCAATACTTTTTAGTTAGGGTGATATTTGGGGTCAAAGTTTCAACTTTTTTACAAGTGTTTTTTTTTAAAGTACAAGCTTATAATGTTATAACTTTAAGTAAAATATGAGTTTTCATCCCAAAAAATAATCCTCCCTAGCAATAATTTTTGAGTTATTTAGTTTGTTGTTCATAAGGTCGACTTTGTGAAGGGTGGTTAACACCTGGTATACCTAACCTAACCAAACAGCGTTTAGGTTGCTGGCAAGTCTTTCAAAATCATTGTGCTCTATACAAAGTGTAAGGTAATGTTAACCTTATCATAATGAAATTAAATGTCATTTTGATTTTGACAGAGATAATCAAAGGCAAAATAATCACTTTCTTTTAATTATACCTTTTTTATAAGTTTCCGTATCCTTGTTATTTTATACCCAACTGCGGCGAACTGTGGTGTTCATGAATAAAGCGTCTTATTCATGAACAATTCCGCTTACCCCACATTTTACGACGTGTAAACGTCTCTTAACTTTAATTAGCAATCATGTACAAACCCCTTAATGTGTTAAATAGGGCCAAATGCAGTCAAACTTTAGTAGTGTTGAAAGTAAAAATTGGCAAGAGCAATGGCATCTGCTATCACCAATTCGTGTTCAAAGCGTGATGATTATGGCTTAATCCTTATGATGATTTTAAATAGTTTGGTAGGCAGTGGACAATATTGGTTTATTTTAAAACCAAAAAATATTTTAAGCATAACTTTAGAGGTGCGTTAAAAGCCGCTATAAAAATACATTGTGTTAATTAATTGGTGTTTTTTTTTTCACAAGTTTGGCACCTACGATTAAGTTGAGGTAGCGATGATGGTAGATTAATTCTCAATTCTTAGCTTTAGAAGCCAAGAATTACTGGAACTTGAACTGTCGACCTTTAGCACTCAAAATGTCAAATGACGGTGCTAGTAGGATTTTAAGCACATGCCTCCGGTGAGCTTTATAAGCACCAAAAATAATCCGCGAGTGTCATAACCAGCCTTCCACGATAAACAACCGAACTACCCACAAATACATTCAACAATTATTCAGCGCTACATTGAGTCCATTTTTCTCAATATACCTATTTCTCGCTTCGGCGATCATTTGAGCTTTTCTCTCTTGGAAGCTGAGCTGTCGTTCCTTCGCACTCTTCGGGAACACTCCAGTAGGGGCCGGTGTGACGTACCGCGGCGAGGGGCTCGCGGGGCCCACACCGGAGGGGCCCGCCGCACCCGAGGGGCCCGCGCGGGGCGGGGCCGGTGTAGGCGCGGCCTCCGGGGTGTAGGAGGTAACTCCCTCCAGGAAGTTCGTTATTGTTACATCCACACTGCGGGTTATGGCTGGTGGGGGAAGATAAATAACAAATCAATAATCTCAAAACACTAGGGCCTTCTTCCCCAGTGACGCCTTAAGCCGAGGTCCGTAACATACAGGGGGAGACCTTAGCGTGTACTTAGGCTTATAAGTTCAAGGCATCCACAAGATTATATAGTAAAGCAGAAGACAGTCTCATAGATTGACCACCGAGATGCCAGGCCTTTTTTTTAAATCATCAAATGACGGAGGAGCTCGTGGCTTAATAAGAACTGCTTGCCTAGGTCGGTCTGTGGATGGGTGACCGCCCGACATACCGAGTTTCCTCCGCGCCTCGGAAAGCACGTTAAGCTGTTGGTCCCGGCTGCCATATAGGGTGTAAAAGTACCCTTAACGCAAACGAAGGGCATTTGTTCTCCCCACCACTGCGATCATTTTTTTGTTCTAGACCATACCTGGGAACCTCCTAGTTACGGAGATATTGGGGGTCAAAGTTCAAAATTTTTCACAGCTATTTTTGTAAATACTAGTATTTCAGGTTTTAACTTTACTTAAATTACCTCCATGACCCGTTTACTATTCAAAGCATCCACTAGCACAATGTTTTAAGAGTGCTACTTTGAGTTTTACCGTAAAATGTGATTTTTGACCCCAAAAAAAAAGTCATTTCCCAGCAAAAATTTTTGCGTAGGGGTACTTAGTTTGATGTACAGAATGCTTGGTTGACGGATGCGTGAAGGGTTCGTTTACACCCTGTATAGATCTTTGGCAGTCGTTACAAGTAGTCAGTAACCTGAAATACTGACATCCAGTCTTACCAAAGAGTATCGTATTACCTAGTATTAACTGGGTTGTGGAGGTCAGATAGGCAGTCGCTCAATGTAAAATACTGGTATTCAGCTGCATCCGGTTAGACTGGAACCCGACCCTAACATAGTTGGGAAAAGGCTAGGCAGATTATGATGAAATCATCAAATGACCCCCTACCGCTCTGGGCGGAGCGGAAACTTATAAAATTTAAAACGTGTGAAACTTATACTGACTAAAACCCACCCATGTTCCTTTTTAGCCCTTTGTGCTCCAGGGCCGCGGTATTTAGTCAGTAGAAGTCTGACACTCCCTACCGCTCTGCCCAGCGGGAGGAGTCACTTGATGATTTCCCCCGCCCAAAAAAAAAAAAAAAGAGCCGTGGTATCTCTATCAAACAGTCCCGCAGCCCCGATTTAAAATAAGCCTAATCTTAACCACAATCTTGTTAGGCAGTAGCTTCGTGTAAAGTACCAGTAGTCAGCTGCGACTGAAACGCAACTCACCCAAGTCCCGCAGTATGTCGTTGAGTGGCACCAGAGGCAGTACCTCCTTGACCTGCAGCGCCAGTCGCGTGACGTCAGCTGGCACGTCACGTCTCCGTACGGGCACGCGGCGACCTGGGCGGAGCTCCTCCCATTTGAACTCGGTCTTCTCGATCTGGGGAGGTGGAGACAGGGTTCAGAAAGGCCAATTAGATTGTTCTTTTAGAAATAAGAGAAACATGGTATCTGATGGACCTGACAGTTCAGTTTTCTATGTTCTGAACTCGCGGAGAGCGTTGATATTTAAGATTATGACGTCAGTTTTTCATTTCCGTCACAGATGTCGTTGTAGAACTTTCCGAACTTTTCCTCTACATACCTGCAGCGCTAATAATATCCGTGGTGCTAGGCAACTGGGCTTATCCCAGTTGTATACGTCCCTGTGTGGCTATTGGCCTTGTTCTGTTCTGTCTGCTGATATGGAAGGAAGTGGAAATTATGTTTTTCCTACTCCTCCGCTATTCTTTACTGATTAATTTCGTTGCGGGATCCAAGACAGTTAAATCGTTACTCTGGGACTTCGTCGAGCTTCATTGTGTCGGCGCTTTTCTTGTGGTCGCCACTGTTGATTCTGGTTAACAGGAGTTACAGTGGGGTTTGTCCCATAAAAAATAATAATACCTGCAGCGCGTCAGCTATGCTGTCAGTAAGATGTTGCGCCAGCGACAAGTCGTCGTCGTCGTGTCGCTCGACGGGCGGCAACAGTCGCAGAGTGAACACAGTGACGGGTGTCCACAGGAACCACAGCGCGTCAGACCACGGGAACTGCGTGCGACAGTCGCCCGCGCGGTGCACTGTTACGTGTGTGAACATGCGCTCTACGCCTGGGGAACAAGATTCACTTTTATTATTTCAACGTAAAGGAGTACACTGTGTGGAAATCTGTCTCCTAGAACCGAGATTTCGAAGACCTGCCTGTGCTGCATCAGTAGAAATAATAGTGCTCCTAGCCGTTTTCGCTCGCGACAGCCAACCACAATGGTAAATAGCTATTGACACAGGAAATATATAAATATGTCACGTATTCATTGCATCATTCTGCATCTTATAAAATAATACAAACCCCCAAAATTACCCCACCATTTCAGTGTCGGTGTTTTTTCGAACTTGTGTACATGTACGTGCACAAACATAGTTGCAAACCACAATTGGTGGTTCTCTTCCTTCACTCTAAAAACGATGGAAAGGCAATCCAACACGACTGAAGAGAAAGCCAGTGGGCGAGGATTGTCATAAGCTAATTATCCTTCATCATCTGCCTAGCCTTTTCCCAACTATGTTAGGGTCGGCTTCCAGTCTAACCGGATGCAGCTAAATACCAGTATTTTACAAGGAGCGACTGCTTATCTGAACTCCACAACCCAGTTAATACCAGATAATACGTTAACGTTTAATACGTACGGCTCTTTGGTTAGACTGGATGTCAGAATTTCAGGTCACTGACTACCTGTAACGACTGCCAAAGATCGATATACCTATATGGCAGCCGGGACCAACAGCTTAACGTGCTTTCTCGGTATGTCGGGCGGTCACCCATCCACAGACCGACCTAGGCAAGCACAGCTTTACCTAAAGATCGACCCGAGTGGCAGTTCTTATTACCCACGAGCTCCTAAGCTAATTATCTTTACTAATAATATAAATGCGAAAGTAGCTCTGTCTATCGCGCTTTCACCCTTGAACCGATTTTAATGAAATTTGGTACACAGATAGTTTAGAGCCTGAGAAAGGACATAGGCTACTTTTTAATGCGAAAAAAGTGTTGTAAGGGGTTGAAACGGGGGTATGAAAAGATTGCTTTTAGTCGCGATAACCGACATCAAGGCGGGGGAAGCCGCGGCCATCAGCTAGTGAATATAATATGTTGAGAACTGAGTATCTTGGCGAGCATTTATTGGACAACAGTGGAACTAACTAACTAACGTATTATTATGTTTTTTTTTATTATACGAAAAAGGAATCAGTAAATACTCACTAATAGCGACGGGTTGCACCCTGTTCCCGAGCGGGAAGGGCCACTCGGTGAACTTGAGCAGTCCCTTGCCGTTTGTGGGCCCACCTTCTGGCTGTAGCAACACTGGCTTGCTGGGACACTCGGCGAAGTGTTGCCTGTAGTAAAAATAATAAGAGATTGTATAATACGGTTGTACGGTTGTTATAGAATATAATTGATTTAAAATAGCCCATTTGATTTTTCTGGGAACTGGAAACCCACACTGAGAAAACTGGCAATCATAAAAGAGGTGAATTCAGTTTAAAGTATGATGAATTCACTCCAAGGACGAAGCATAGTGATTCACCAAAAAGAACGATGATAATACTGATGTTGATGATAACAGTATTTAAGATGACGTGTCACCATGGATTTAGTAGGACGTATTTTTCCTACTATTTTACGATGACTTCCTCACATATCCAGTTACGTCCTAATTTTGATACTTCTTCTTAATAAACTATGAAATCTATTTATATTATGGTGACTGTCATTGTGTTTTTTAATTAGAATCTTATTTACAATTATCATACTAATTTATGGGACAGTGGACCATTTTCTATTACATTGTGTTATTATTTGAAGAAGACAATGTTATTTTATAATTACCAATTTTTACGATGACAAGTATCTTATTATTGCATTATTTACCCAAACAATTCGATTCCATCTTAGCACATTTCAGTTCTAGCGTAATATTGACTTATTATCAACATATTTTAGGACAACGCATCTATTTTAAACCAACGTCATGATATTTTAAGATTATGCCAAAATGACATTTTTCTCAGTGCACTGCAGACTTCCCATATTTTACCGCATTTACGGTACTTTCAAATAGATAAGAAAAGAACAACTTGGTAATGTTTTAGTAGCTGTGTTAGGGCTCCAGTCTTGCGATATTTAGACCCACAGCTGCGGATCAGGCAGTCATGGCCTGCCCAGTCCCATTTAAGCAGTTTTATAAGCTACGTCTAATATAATATAATAAATAGGGATGTTTACTGACTAACAAAAATGTGATTCTAATTAGTCCGTCTGTTAGATTATCGAAAAATATTGGATACGTATTTTTTCTTTTTATCAAATCAATAAAAAATGACGACGATAAAACGTGGGGGGGAAGATAAACGTGACGTCACTCACCGGTAAGAAATG
Organism: Diarsia brunnea; assembly: GCA_949774965.1. Lineage (NCBI taxonomy): Eukaryota > Metazoa > Arthropoda > Insecta > Lepidoptera > Noctuidae > Diarsia > Diarsia brunnea. The sequence continues at coordinate 2,532,908 of OX459009.1, forward strand.
TCATACTAATGTCTGAGAAAATGACGTCACACGAGTTTTCAAAGCACTGTATCGTCTTCATTGTATGTTTACGTGAACAAAAAAAAAAATACGTGTCCAATATGTTTTGAAAATCTATCTGACGGACTAATTATATTTTTTTGGTTAACTACCCTATTTGCTTTCTGGAGTACAGTAATATTAACAAAAGAAACTCACTTTCTTATAAATTGTGCTGCATTTCTAATGCCGAGAGTTGATGCAAAAAATGGCGGAACCTTCCATTTTCTGAGCTGTAAAAAAAAAAACATCAATCTTTGTTACTTTACAAGGTTCTGGTTTATTAGCTGGCTTTCAAATTATCCAGGTTTTTTTTACATCTGTAAGAAAGGACCAGGAGGTGGTCCGACAGAGAACAAGTGTTGTCGACATAGCTCACAGAATAAGTAAGCTGAAGTAGCAATGGGTCCGACGATATTAGCCATAGAACCGATTACCGTGGATAGAAGTTTTTTAGAGTGGAGACCACAAATCGGCAAGTATCGTGGGAAATCATCAAATAACCCCTCCCGTTCTTGGGCAGAGCGAAAGGTAGTGTCAGACTTCTACTGACTAAAAACCACCCATGTTCCTTCTTAGCCCTTGTACCGAGGCCGCGGTATCTCTTTCGAACAACCCGCAGCCCCGACGGGGGGTGAGATGCCCTCAGGGTCGGTGGAGCGACGATACTCGCTGGGTGGCTGGCTGGTAGCGACTGGATGAGAGATGCCGAGAATCGAGCTGAGTGGTGTGCGATTGAAGAGGCCTATATGCAGCAGTGGATTACTGTAGGCTAATGATGATTAAACATAGTCAGCGAAATTTGGGAGCACACGGCTAAAAATATCCAGTACAACCTGACCTCGCTCTGTATTGGCATCACGTAGAATGAGAGATCAGTTTAATTTGGGTTTGCGTGCATCTGTGCCTAACCCTCCAGCAAGTATAGGCGTGATGTTATGTAGTTTTAATGTTATGAAGATGAGTCACTTGCAGGTAAAAAAATAAAATATTTTCCTCATGCATTATCACAAAAACAAGACAGATTTCGAATACTAACATCAGAGCCTTTGCAAACATTTTTTTACTTATAAAAAAAAAGTAAGATTAAAATTTAACATAATAATCCTTTGCTCAAAATATATGGTCACTGGGCCCTCGTCAGGACATGCGTTTTTATTGTTTTTCTTGTTGTCACTGAATTTTTTCGGAAGACGCAGCGTAGGCCTCCCACCAGGTGGACCGACGACATACTGAGAGTCGTGGGAAACCAGTGGATGCAAGCGGCAGGTTGCCGTTCGTTATGGCGTTCTATGGGCGAGGCCTTTGTCCAGCAGTGGACGTCTTCTGGTTGATAATGATAATGTTGATGCCTGGATTTTCAACGCACTGCCTAACTCTCCGAGATTAAGTTGAAATATCGCTCGTACGAATGAGGACTGTGTTACCAACGTATATTTATACAAGAGTAGAACATACGCGGACTTAATGCCACAAGGCATTCTCTACCAGTTAACCTTTGAGTTTAAATAGGACAGCACTCTATAGAGTAAAAAAAAATAAGTAAGATTTTTAAAGCATATTATAATATTAATGAATTTTTAAATGACAAATCGCTCTGAGAATACAAATTAAATTTATTCCATTAATTTTGAATCGCTTGACTATTTACCAATTTTTCTTTTTTAATTGTTGATTTATTTGTATTTTATTCTTTGTATTTTAATTGTAATGAAATCTTATGGTCTTTCGACCTAATTTGTACACCAGCCATGGTCAAACATGTTGAGCCAAAGACATTATCTTAACATCTATAATGAGCATACCATGTAAATTATCTACACGTGTTTTTGCAAATAAATGAATTTGAATTTTGCTATCGTTTCCTGACACGCTAGGATAAGATTCCGAACACACGGCCCAATAGAGTTGAAAATCCAGTGCGCGATAAGTAATCATAACAAATGTTCATACACGCTAATCTTCGAAAATACCCAACCATTTTAAATGTAATTTTGTACATGGGTTGGTTTCAGCTTGAAGGATAGGATAGTTTTGGAACCAATAGGCGGCGTGGATCGCTAATCTATTCAAATAAATCCTAAAATTGCAGTATCGGTTAGTAATTCTAAAATAACAGCTTTAAACTGAATACATAATGTTGAATAATAAAAAAAAGTTTTAAGCTTTGTCTGTTTGTTCCCGGCTAATCTCCGAAACGGCTGGACCGATTTTAATGGGATTTTTACTGACAGATAGCTGATGATATAACGAAGGCTACTTTTATTTACCGTGCAAAAAATAAAAAAAAACTTTAAATTGTTACCATAATGCGATTAAAATTGGTTAGTTTCTAATAATCTTACATAGATAAAAGTCGTGGGGCACAGTTAGTATACCTAACAAAATTATTCAGATTTATTTATAAGACCATCGTCCTTTAGAACATCTGCACTAATAAAAATACATGATACATATTATAATTACCTATGTAGGTATATGAATGAGTTTATTAACCTTAGATTACCATACATATTATGCATTGAAAAGAGTATCACAAATAAAAGCACATATTATCATTCATGTGTCGTGAAAAGGATTTGTTATCTTGTTTATATTGTTTTCATTTTTATAACGATATGGCAGCTATTGAAGTGTTGTCATGATAGGCCATTTCTTTTTATGACACGACGATGTTGTTTTGTAGATTACGAGTTAGGTTAGAAACAGGGTGTTGGTACATGCTGTATAATTACGAAAAACGTAGGTATAGATCTAATGCGATTGATTTATTTTTTATCACTATTAGCTTTTCCTGTGACTTTGCCCACTTTCCTTTTTTTAATTAACGTATTCTTTAGCTCGTGGCTAAATAAGAACTGCCACTCAGATCGATCTTTACGTAAAGCTGTGCTTGCCTAGGTAGGTCTGTGGATGGGTGACCGCCCGACATACCGAGTTTCCTCCGTGCCTCAGAAAGCACGTTAAGCTGTTGGTCCCGGCTGCCATATATAGACCTTTGGCAGTCGTTACAGGTAGTCAGTGACCTGAAATTCTGACATCCAGTCTTTACCAAAGAGTATCATATTACCTAGTATTAACTGGGTTGTGGAGGTCAGATAAGCAGTCGCTCCATGTAAAATACTGGTATTCAGATGCATCCTGTTAAACTGGAAGCTGACCCCAACATATTTGGGAAAAGGCTAGGCAGATGATGATTCTTTCCTAACGCTGGGCAAACGCCTCCTCATTCCTTGCCAACTCTCCCGGTGTTTTGCCTTTTCGGGTCAATCAGTCAAGAACGAGCTCAAATCGTCACGCCATCGTTTCTTGGGCATGGCTCGGTAACTACGACCGTCTTTAGGCACCCTCTATTTGACAATTCTGACCCGGTCCCCATCTGACCATACTGGAAATGTGACCCGCCCAGTCCCATTTTAACCTCACAGGCTTATCGCCAGCACCGGCAATGCCTGTCTTATTAGCATGGAAGTCAAAAATTATCCCACAGGATCGGACAAACCACAACAAAAAAAAATGTAATTTGAACCCAGGTGAACTTTTATGCTAATTTCATCGAAACTCGTTCAGCCGTTAAGTCATGACGAAACCAGACAGAGTTACTTTCACTCACTACGAAATGGCGAAGGGCGAGCGTTTTGGGGGACTGTCTTGTGAAAAATATGATCAAAAAGCACTAATCTTCACCATAATTTTAATAAATGAGTTTTTATTCTAGGTGTAGTTCCAGTGTAAACGTGAATTTAATCAGTGACTAAGGGACGGAATATGTTATGTGGTAGTCGGTAGTCGTGGGCATGTGATTAGAAGGAATGAAATTGTCGTGGATAACCAAAGAGACGATGGATGGACTGTGTAAAGAATGATATGGCAAGAGAAGAGTTGTCGGTCTGTGGATGGGTTACCGCCCGACATACCGAGTTTCCTCTGTGCCTCGGAAAGCACGTTAAGCTGTTGGTCTCGGCTGCCATATATCGATCTTTGGCAGTCGTTACATGTAGTCAGTGACTGAAATTCTGACATCCAGTCTTACCAAAGAGTAACGTATTACCTAGTATTAACTGGGTTGTGGAGGTCAGATAGGCAGTCGCTCCATGTAAAATACTGGTATTCAGCTGCATCCGGTTAGACTGGAAGCCGACCCTAACATAGTTGGGAAAAGGCTAGGCAGATGATGGGAGAATAAGACATGGTGCACTGACCCCACATGAATTGGCATAAGGGCAAGAGAATGATGAATATATATACTCACACTAATAGTACCAAGCACATGGGAAGCGGCGAGCGAGTCTAAGCAGGAGACGTAGTTCGCTACCATGACGCTACAACGAGCATCGCGCGTACCCTTTACTTTTACATATACACCTGTAAACGAGAAAAATACATAATTAGCATCTGAGTGCACCCATTTACTTACTATTGTGGCGACAGCGACATCTATCGCAACACTTAAGAACTAATGACAAATTCTACATCGCGCTATCAGTTATCCGCGACATTAGCGCATTTAAAAAATCCCGACTTACATATGTCTGGCGGTCGGAGGATCCTCCCTTTTCTATGGGGGATGAGGAACTTTACACCCTGTTCCTCATACCCCCCAAACTATGAACTTTTTATTTTTAACTAGGAATTTGGAGTGTACGATACACGCTAAATTGAGTGAGTGAGGGTGAGTTTACAGACATTTCAACTCACATACACACACAAATATTTGACCCGTGCGGGGATCGAACCCGCGTCACGCAGCGCTGCTGCCAATCGCTCAGCCACTGCGCTAACCGTCAAATTCAATTTTTAGTTTAAACAAAACTTTAGCTTACAATACTTTGCCAATTAGCAAATTAAGATATTCATGTTATTGTAAATATTTTGATATTGAACATAAGGAAAAACTACACGAATCAAATTAAAACCGAAGGTGACCTCATTTGCAATTCAAAAGACAAAGCCGGTCACTCGGTATGACAGACTGCAGTGACACTACTAGTTTATTAGTAATGATAGACCGAATTACATGCAACTTAAAATCTTCGAACCATGACATTAAAAATAATCGAAATATGCAACAAAAGCGTCAAAAATGCAACAAAAGTGCCAAATCTGCAACAAAAGTATCAAATATGCAACGAAAGTGTTAAATATGCAACAGTTGTTAGCCTGCATTATCCCACTGCTGGGCAAAGGGCAAACTATAAAATAATGGTTAATTTTTTTTTGTTCAACAGTACGACTAAACCTATATATATATATTAAAACATTTTAACTTGAAACCGGTTGTTCTACATCCACTTAGGTCAATGCACGCGCTGTATCACCTCTGGGGCATTTTTAAAGTTATGCCCAAGAAATACATATGCATTATGTACAAAAAAACAGCCATAACAAAATATGCATATCGTTTTTAGTAAAGATATTCACCTGTTGCCATTTTTGTCAAAGTGCATTAAATAAAAACAAATTGTGCGTTAGAAGCAGTCACCTTCGGAAAAGTAAGCAATAAAATGTGTTCATACATTAACACAAAAAAATGATTGAAAACTTCGTTACATTTCATAACAATACAGTTAAATTAAAAACCAGTTTTAAAGCAACGGGTGCCTTTCTTACCAAATGTCCAACATGCTAGTGTAGACAGCATTTGCCTTACAGCTGATTTATTTGGCAATATAATTGATGCAATCCATAATATCAATGCCAGGAATACTCTGAATATCAGCAATAATATACCGAACGGTAGGTATAGCAGGAACTGGAGGACATTGTCACCGCTAAATCTGAAACAAAAAATTAAAGTTAAGGTGTTGAGGTGAGGCGTCAGGGCTGCGGGTCCCGTCGGGGCAGCGGGTTGTACAAAAGAGATACCGCGGCCTCCACTAAGCCCTTTGGCTAAGGAGGAACATGGGTGTTCACCCCCCAAAAAAAAAGGTGTCAAGGTCAAGTAAGTTGCCTGTCGAGGCTGCGGGTTGTTCGCAAGGGATACTGAAGCCTCGACATGAAGGGCTAAGAAGGAACATGGGTGGTTTTTAGTCAGTAGAAGTCTGACACTCCCTTTCGCTCTGCCCAAGAGCGGGAGGGGTTATTTGATGATTTACCACACCCCAAAAAAAAAAAAAAAAGGTCAAGTAAGTTCCAGAAACAGTAAGATTCCTCCAAATGATCTTAAAACTTGACAGATAAATTCAAAATCAAATGAGAAAATTTGACAGTTTGTGGTAACATCATGCTCAGATGACTGTATTTTTTGCTTGGAGCTGTATTTTTACATGGAAAAAGATATCTTAGACAGATAGACCTACAGTATAATATTAATTTCCCATCTAGACAGGAAAAAAGGATCTGCCGTGTGAAGGATCATATGGCAAGCAAGGAAGAGTCTGAAAATGACAAGTAACAGAAAAGTATGGGAGAAGACATGCTGCGCCCTCCCTAAATAAATTAGGATAAGGATAAGGGCAAGAGAATGATGATGATGATGATGAATAATGATGATAATGATATAAACAGGAAATCCCTGCTCGTGGGTAGTTATATTTGCTTCATGATTCACTCTACAAGCATCTTGAGCAACTATAGGTGTTTTTATATTAAAAAATATATTCTCACATATTTATTTTTCTTGAATAATATTATCATTTGAATGCAAGTCATGTTTTATAATTATTATTAAATGTTTGTTTTCCATTATTATTGATGATTAGCATAAACCAGAGATATGAACTCATTACTTGAAAATGAAAGAGACCAAAGAAACCAAGCAGGTCCACCTGTTTTGATTGGTTGGTTGAATTTGAATGCCATATATAGACTGGTCTTGAATAATATTATAGTTTTGGTTATTTTGTTTTCCTTAGATGTTACCCTTCAGGTTATTTTAAGAATAAAATCTCAGCTTGACAAAGACATTGACAAACATAAAATGTAAGAATACAAAATTGCTGGCATTCTGACAAAGTGGTATTTATACTAGACCACCGTTTTCTTTTCATACAAACAGATTAGAGTATTATTTCAATGAATTCTTAGGTCATGGTCAAATCCATAGGCTATCCTTCCTGCCAATTATGCTTTAAATCCTGACAGGAAACAAGTTCTTGTGCGACTAAACAATTTCTACACATTCCAGGAACTTGCCTACACTGTGTGCCACTTGGATAAAGATTGAATGTGTAAACATTGCAAAAGTTTATATTAACATTTGACTTGCAATTTCCTCTAAAAGCAACTATTAGGCTTACACGAGCTACATTCACCAGTTACGTCACGATTCTGCAACACATGCTCGGTGGGATAACAATAAAATTTCAATGGAACTTGAATATAATACATAAAAAGTATAAAGCAAACTTTCCCTTGAAAAATTAGCAAACACGTAGGTATGCGATAATAAAATGCACATTATACCTTTCGTCGTTCATCAATTTGTCCACTGTTAAAGCCATAGCGGTTTGTGTAGTGAAAACAAACTATTATAGTGCTTCCTGTGCTATTTTTGACTGCATAAAATTAAAAATTTCGAACTTTTCTCCAATATCGTGATGTGTATCTACGACATTGACCATAGACTACATCAGTAAAATTTTGACAGCACTGAGCACAACATATGCAAAGGATTGTCAACCCATAGATCTTAGGCTGTAAATGTTTTCAACATACCCATACCAATTTCTTTCCATGCTTTTCAAATAAAAATTAATCTATATTTTGTATGGCTGGCGGTCAAGTGTAAGAGAAGAAGATCAATAACTAAATGTAGTATAGTAAGAATATTATTATTATCGACCTAGACCCATTGAGGTACAATGTACTACGTTCTAAATTATACATCTGTTAGACTTCGCAAAAGCTCACTCAAAGCTGATTACACATAACTTGAAGCGCACTCGATAGAATATTATGGTAAATATTTTTTACTGAATAATATTTTTATGTAATTTTGTACGCCATGTATTGGCAAAACATAGCGCTCATATTACAAAGACTATCTGTAACACCTATGTTATTTAGTAAAAATGTTTGATTTGATTTGTATTTCTTTCGGTTTGTAATTTTTGGTCTATGGAGAAATAATGGGGAGGAAACGTCAAAGTCAAGATGACATCCATGACAAATGTCATTGTCATCTGACTGACTAACAATTCATTTTATTTTCTCTCAGTTGAGTTTGTAGTTGTGGTGGTGAATTTATGTCATCGAAAAACAAATATCTTGGAACAAAGAATTTGGCTTTACAGTACATTGCGCAACTTTGCCAAAGTGATTTCAATTCTTGTTATTCTTGCAATATAAAATAAGGTATAGTTGTATAAGCCAAAAGTAAATGTCTGTAAATCACCTGACCTTTGTTTATCAACCAAAATTATTGTAGAATCATTGACAATGGAGAGTATCACGTCTCCGGAGGAGACGACGTGCTCTGAAGGGGAGGATGACCCGAGAATAGCGAGAGGGACAAGCAGCGAGATGAACCTCGGAAATCAAAATCATCAAGGTACTTCCCCCCAAGGCTCTGCTTCCCTAAACGAGCTCCATCAGATGGAAGAGAAGATGCGACGTAAGCTACAGTTTTTCTTTATGAATCCGATCGAGAAATGGAAGGCCAAGCGGAAGTTTCCATACAAATTCGTAGTTCAGGTGATTAAGATTGTTCTAGTCACGTTCCAACTGTGTTTGTTTGCACACAACAGATATAATCACGTCAACTACACATGGGATAACCGAATCACGTTTTCTCACCTTTTCCTTCTTGGTTGGGACTCCACAAGAGAGATAAATGCTTATCCCCCTGGCGCTGGTCCTCTTGCAGTATATAAAATAGAAGAATTTTATAATACACTGGACTATGCATATGATGGATACTCAAAAGTTGTAACTAGTGCAATAGGACCATACTCATACAATGATGAGAACAATATTCAAACGCCCCCAGTTTTCTGTCAATTTAATTACAAACAAGGAATAATTAATGGATTTAATGAGAGTTATGAATTCAATGCTGAAATTGTTGAAAAGTGCACAAACTTTACAAAAAAGAATGATAATGAAGTGTTCAATTCTCAATTATTCCTTAAAGAGGCGGGTTTAAATGTAACTTTTGCGTCTTTGGTGCGGGCGAAACTAAGCTTCTCGTTAAAAACAATAAACTTTAGAGCTGCAGGGCCGATCACACCACCAGACTGCTACAGATTCGATATAGAAGTTGTTTTTGATAACGAAGACCATGATGGACAAATGTCTCTATATTTGGAGGCCGAACCGTACAAATTGACTTGCAAAGGAGACACAGCATACATTACAGATAACAAGATAGACCAAGTTCTAAGAAGCATACTGAATATTCTTGTAATACTTATATGTGCTGTATCTTTTATTTTGTGCAGTAGGGCCATTTACAGAGCTCAGTTATTAAAAGAGCTAACGGTACAGTTCTTCAGGCAAGTTTATGATAAGAACTTGAGCATGGAGGGAAGACTAGACTTCTTAAATATCTGGTACATCATGATAATAGTCAATGACATCCTAATCATCATGGGATCAGCAATAAAAGAACAGATTGAACGAAACCAGTTTACGAACGACCAGTGGAATGTGTGTTCCCTTTTCTTAGGCACTGGAAACCTGCTTGTATGGTTCGGAGTCCTGAGATATCTTGGATTCTTCAAGACATATAATGTAGTTATATTGACATTGAAGAAAGCGGCCCCTAAGATCTTCAGATTCTCCATCTGCGCTTTGCTTATCTATGCAGGCTTCATGTTCTGTGGTTGGTTAATCCTAGGACCGTACCACATGAAGTTCAGATCTTTAGCGACAACCTCCGAATGTCTCTTCTCTTTGATAAACGGAGATGACATGTTCGCAACGTTCTCGATTATGTCGAAAAAATCCCCAATGCTTTGGTGGTTCAGCCGTGTGTACTTATATTCATTCATAAGTTTGTACATTTACGTAGTACTGAGTTTATTCATATCGGTTATTATGGACGCTTATGATACTATTAAGCAGTACTATAAAGATGGGTTCCCAAAGAGTGACTTGCATCAGTTTATAGGTGAAGCGAATATTGAGGAGGTTTCTTCAGGACTGTACAGAACCCACAGTTCAACATCTCTAAATGAGATGATGAATTCTCTCTTCTGTTGTAATTTCTACCGAAGTGCATATTCGAAGATAGGGGGAGGAAGTTCAACCTTAAACTTGTAAACTCATTTGTTATTTTAATGGTGTAAACATACCATGTTGTAAATATATAATCAACTCATCATTATCATTAGATAAATTCTATTTTATCTCTTTCATAATAGTGATAGGCAGCTTAGTTATAGCAGCATAGGCCTTATTTAAACAGTTATAGAGTTTAATATTGAATACAGTAAAATCATGGGTGTAACCAGGTATGATTGTAAGTGTCCTATTTTTACCAGGGACATGTACCATCAAGGTAATTGGCATAGCAGGGTTTTTGTTGTAAAGACAGCTATTGGATGTATTAGTAACTATTATTTCCCAGTTTAAAACCTTGTATTACCATATCTTATTGACCTTTGAAATGTTTAAATTTTATCTTGGAAAATAAAATCACAATATGACCTAAAATTCTATTGTTATTCCTTACCCACAAATTTCTATTAATTATGAATTTGGTTAAAAATAAATTAATATGGCTTTGTTATTGATGATCCGTCTCACTTTTTAGGCTTTAATTATGATGTAAATTGTGTAAATCATGTTAAAATTTTATCATCATGTTACCTAATTAACCAAAAATTAATTCACCAAACGATTTTTAATATAAAATAAATTTAAGAGGTTTTTTTATAACTTGGCTATGAAACCATGAAAAGTGTAATTTATGAGAGAAAAATTACGGGTAAAGTCGGCCTGTAAAGTGTTGTCATTCCCCCGGTTATTATAATTATTATAAATTAAATTTGGTTTTAAGTATCGCCGGGCTATGTAAATACTAATTATTTATTAATTTTAGTCTCAAATTTGTACCTTAAAAATCACCTTTAGTGTGTATATTTTAGTACTCAAGTGTATAAAATGTAATTAATACATTATTTTTATTACTATGTTGTTGTTTTGATCATATTTCACCACAATCAGGACTTTATTGGTAATGCATTGACTTATTTGCAAGAGGTATTCATATCGAGGCCGTATGCGCTTGTTCTCCGATAACTGAGTATCATATCGCACGGAGCTACTTTACTTGGAAACAGTTCATTACTTGCTTGTTACGGTAATACTAAAAACTCGTTGAAGAAAACGATAAGTGGATTGATACATTGCAGTAACATTCATCTACTACTCATTTTCTTTTACGATGCATTCTGTAGTCAGCAACTTAACGATTTGGTTTAATTAGCGGCTCAGGGTTTGGAGCTAGTAGGTAAATATTGAGGAAAAATAAAAAATATTACGTAATCGTTTTCCTTTTTTATAAATTTCTATTTGCTTAGAATCTATAGGAAAAAGTGGTGACCTTCCTTGTAACTAGTAACGATTGAATACCGATTAGGTATAATGACTAAATAATATTTGTCTAATGTTCATCACATCCTACAACAAAAACTGGGAAACGATGGATGAAAAGATACAAGTATTAGTCATAAAATGTTTAGTTTGCTTTACTAGGCAGATAACTATTTGCATGGCTTTGGTTCCAAAGTACATAATGGCACACTCTTGTAATTAGGGCTTTCAATACCGGTATTACGGGATCCCGTAATACCGTGATCCCGGATTAAATATGGGCCTTTTTCAATACCGGTATTGACGCCTCAATACCGTGATCACGGTATTGCAAACATTACATGTATTATCGTAAATTTAATTGCATGTTTAAAATATAATAATGACTCATGAAACGTTCTAAGAGACAGTAAGACAATGACTGATCATGAACACGATATGACCATAGAAGAACCTTCTACTTCATTGAATACGAGCAGTGGAAATGATATCGCGCGCAGGTTTGACGATTTTCAGCCTTTGACTCAATCCGGCTTGTTCGGGAAACAAGCCGGATTCCGAAAAGGCTTTAGTACCGTAGACAGCATACATACACTGCGTCAGGTTATTCAAAAGACTCGAAGAGTATAACCTGCCTCTCTGTTTAGCGTTTGTGGACTACGAGAAACCCTATGATTCGATCCAGACTGCAGTGTCTCCAACGGTCCCAAATCGATTACAGGTACATCGAGGCGTTGAAGTGTTTGTACATAAACGCCACCATGTCAGTCCGACTTCAGGAATAGACCTCGGAAACAATTTTTGTGTGACAGGGAGCCGTCATATCTACGAAACTGTTACACCTGCACTGGTTGAGGATGTCTTCAAGCTTCTGGATTGGAGAGATCTTGGCATCAACGTGAATAGCGAGTACATCCATCACCTTCAGTTTGCCGACGATATAGTGGTCATGGCTGAGACCATGGAGGACCTCAGTAAAGTGCTCGATAACCTCAGTGGGTCTTAAAATAAACATGGACAAAACCAAAGTCATGTTGAATGTCCACGTAACACCCACACCTTTCAAAATCGGAGACTATACACTCGAAGTTGTGGACGATTATGTCTACCTGAGACAAATGGTGTAAATGGTCCAGTTAGGTAGGTGTAACTTCGAGGAAGAGTGGTAATCGTCGAATCCGACTTGGCTGGGCAGTATTCGGGCAGTTACGCGATATTTTCTCGTGTGTGTTGCCAATGATTCGACCAATTAATGACCTGGTGAAGGTTGCGGGAACCCGTTGGATGCGCGCATGGGACCGGTCAATGTAGCGACACCTGAGGGAGGCCTATGTCCGGCGCGTTCATGTTCTACGCGCGCCTTAAAAATATATCAGGAACATAGAAGGGTCGACGCCCGTCGGGGCTGCGGGTTGTTCGAAAGAGATAACGATGATTTCCCAAACCCCAAAAAAAAAGGGTGGCCATGTCCAGCAGTGGACGTCTTTTAGCTGAAATGATTATTAATGATGATGAGTGAAAATGAAGACACATCCATCCATTCCTATCGGCAGCTTAGAGATATTTATTGTCTGTGGTACCTACGACTATTGGAGCAGAGCGTGCTTTTTTCAGTAGGCTATTGTGAATGATTAAGCTGCTAATTAAGCTATACTTACGTTTCTATAAATATTGATACCTTTGTTGATTACATGAGAAATTTCAATACTAATAAAAACGTATACTTTTTGATATTTGTATTTATTATATTATATAATAAATAAGAACAATGAAGACTGTTTTTAAAATAAAAAACACGTACTTTAAAGGTTAGTAGGTAATACCGGTATTAATACCGTGATCACGGTATTGACCTCCAATACCGGTCTTGATACCGGTATTGAAAATATCCGGTATTTGAAAGCCCTACTTGTAATCAACAGATGTTCATTCTATTTCTGCAATCTAATGCACATTTTATTAGGTACTAGCTGATGGCCGCGGCTTCGACCGCGTGGAAATCGGTTATCGCGACTAAAACTAATCTTTTCCCGCTCTGGGCAGAGCGAAAGGGAGTGTCAGACTTCTACTGACTAAAAAACCACCCATGTTCCTTCTTAGCCCTTGTGCAGAGGCCGCGATATCTCTTTCGAACAACCCGCAGCCCCGACGGGCCCCTTCAACCCCTTACAACCCTATTTTCGCATTAAAAAATAGCCTATGTCCTTTCTCAGGCTTTAGACTATCAGTGTAAGTATGTACCAAATTTCATTGAAATCGGTTGAGTAGTTTTGGCGTGAAAGCGCGACAGACAGACAGACAGAGTTACTATCGCATTTATAATATTAGTATGGATTAACCTAACGAAAAACTAAATGAAATTAAAAACATAGTCTTATATCCGCCCGCGTAGTTTACATCATACATGTGCGCTCCTTTTTACCCGACTGCGGGGAAGCCCAAAAGAAGGGTTATTGTATTTTATTTTCATTACAGTTTGTTGAGCGAAGCACAGTCATCTAACGCCAGCATCTCCTTGCTTAGAAGTTGAATCATGTGTGCTAAAGCATAACGTAATTGAAATAAACATCTTTTATCATTATCACTCGACATAATATTCTGTGACACTTTCCCATTGTTGTGATACGCCTACAGGATTGGGAGGAGCAAACTTCTATGCTGCTAGCGCCTGTCAAAAAAATTATAGCAATGTATTTCAGACGCTCCTTGAATGGGACTTTCTACAAGTTTGCCCCAGATTAATTCCCCAAATAGGACTGAACTAAACCTAAACGTTTTGGGATAAACTTAAACTGTACCTATTGTTCACGTTTTCGAATCCTAAAAAATGTTAGCAAAGTTTGGAAGCGCCTTGCCTAATAAATGGCACGTGATGCAATGCGACCGTGTCGCGTGAGAAACTACTAAACCGCAATACGACATTACCTAGACACGAAGGTAACCTAGCTCGTACACAAGTAGTACCTACAGTCATGGCTCCACTAACATGTCATGTAACGTACATATCTATTTTTATAAGTGATTTTCTTCTAAGTTCTTGATTGTAATTTTATGTATGTAGTTACAAACTTAGTATTTTGCGACCCATATAATTATGAAGTAGAGCTTTAATCGAAGTTGCATTAGTTACTTTGCAAGAAATCACACTTTCGAACCTTCCTAAGTGTATACATTTTAGGGGCCGTCCAATAATCACGTGGCTTTTATTTATTACACTTGGTGATCAAAATCACAAAAAATGTTTTATTTTTAATATTATAAATCTAATTTTATTCTGAAATTAAAGACCATGATTCGCGCGAATGACGAAACGTCCTACCCGCGTGATTTTTGCCAACCCCCCCACCCCCCTGTCGAGCCTTACGTGATTAATGAACGGCCCCTTAGTGCTCGTGACTGTACCGGCTGGTGTTTTGTGGGCGTTTCTTTGCAGTGTGTAATCGTGTCTGTAGGTATTACCTACTGATACAATATACAGGGTGGAGAGGGCAACGACCCACAAACGGTTACCTCGTACGTACTCAGTAGTACAACTGCATCATTCCGAAACGATGAAAAATTTCTACGTAGGACATCGAAATTTTTTACCGGTAATTTAGGTAACACTTTCAGTGCCAAGCACCCAGGAAATGGGTCGAACATTGAATAATTACTTTTTGTGCCGATAACCTGCTCCGAGTCGTCCTGTGGCCTTCGTAGCTATGAATGACCAAGCTCATGCCGAGGATCCACATCCAACTAGTGAGAACAAATCTACTACAATGTGCAAACACTACACGGTGTAAACTGTAATTGCTATAGGTACCTATTCAGTAGGTACCGTGATAACCCTTCGTGCGTCGGGATCGACGGCGGCGCCGCTGTCCTTTCCACCCACCTTGTATTTATGTCCTAGCTAAAACCAGAGCTAGGTACCTACCTGTTGTTGTCAGCATTGAAGAAATAATTAACTAGAATAAAATGAACTTGGGAGCACGTAGTCACTGTCTATAATCGGTAATTGAGCGTTTTATTTTTCCTATGCCTAGGACTAAGCAGTTCCACGTAGGATTTCAATTTTCTCTTTGTGCCACCACGCTATGCTACTAAACAAACAGAAAGTTCCGTGAGAAATCTCGCGCGCCCACCGCATAGCAAGGGCGGGGCGCTACACATAACATCACGCCTGTATTCCCCGAGGGAGGTGAGGCAGAGGTAGGTATATCTAATACGGTAATACCTAGTAGGTACCTACACCCATATTGCAGTCAACCGGGCACAAATCCATACTACGTGGCTGCTACTCTGACAATTTCGGCTGGAAAAATCCAATAACAATTCGCCCGACCTGGGAGTCGAACCCAGGACGTTATGCTCAGCAGTCGCGATTGCGACCACTAGAGTAACGAGGCAGTGCTTATGGGATATCTTCCGTGATTTTCATCCAGAGTTCTCAATATTTTGACGCTATTGCCAGCGCTATGAACGCGGACCAATCGCATCAATTGAGCACCGAGCGCAAACCCAGAACACATGCTGTTACTAATATGAAACCCAGATCCTCCAAGCTAATTAACAGTCGTGCATTCTTCTTATTTCAGTACAGATTCTTTACTCTTTATACTTGCCAGCACCTTTTTTTATGGTGGGTGGAAAATCATCAAATGACCCCTCCCGCTCTTGGGCAGAGCGAAAGGGAGTGTCAGACTTCTACTGACTAAAAACCACCCATGTTTCTTCTTAGCCCTTCATGTCGAGGCCGCGGTATATCTTGCGAACACCCGCAGCCCCGACGGGACTTGCCAGCACCTCGATTAAATTTGTAGTTAAATAATGAGTACTGCTCGGGTCAACAATCCTCAGGTAAAGCCGCGCTTGCCTTGATAGGTCCGTGGATGGGTGACCACCCATTACATACCCAGTTTCCTCCATGCTTAGGAAAGCACGCTAAGCAGTTGGTACCGGTTATCATTTGTAGGCCTTTGAAAGTCGTAACGTTCCTTTTCACCGGCTTCACAAAGTTCATAATTCATTCGTACATTTTATAACAAACTCCCATCTTCTTTTCTAGACTTACCATTTAATGCGTTTAAAGCCAAAGTAAAATCTATTCTTTGTTTAAAAGCGAATAGTTGGTCGCTGAGTTGAACACAAGACAATGTTTGTTATTTATGTTCTTTCTCCAAAATTAGTTTACTGATATGTATTCTTTTTTTTTTACATTGTTTATTATTATATAGGTACCTACTTTTTTTATAATTGATTTGTGTCTCTAGTAAATCTACACGTTACTATCGTATCGAGTCTGGTTCTTCTAACTAACCTAACAGACAGATGTGTTGCTGGAGAGTTTGTTCTGCCACTTCTTCTTTCCAGCTAAAACACTAGGAAGTGTCGAAGGGTGGGCGTTTTGGGGGACGGTCTCTTGTAAATAAGTAAAGTAAATTTTGACGTTCGAAAAGTGCTGATTATCAGCCTAGTCTGAATAAATGACTTTTGATTTTGATTTTAACATGTATTCATCATCTGCATAGCCTTTTCCCAACTATGTTAGGGCCGGCTTCCAGTCTAACCAGATGCAGCTGAATACCAGTATTTTACATGAAGCGACTGCCTATCTGACCTCCACAACCCAGTTAATACTGGGTAATACGATACCCTTTGGTAAGACTGGTTGTCAGACTTTCAGGTTTACCGACTACCAAAGATCTATATATGGCAGCCGGGACCAACAGCTTAAAGTGCTTTCCGAGGCACGGAGGAAACTCGGTATGTCGGGCGGTCACCCATCCACAGACCGATCTAGGCAAGCACAGCTTTACCTAAAGATCGACCCGAGTGGCAGTTCTTATTAAGCCACGAGCTTCGTGTCACTGACTCTGGCAGAGCCACCATCAGGGATTTTCATTTTGAAAACACAAAAAAATTGTCGCTAATTAGTCGAAATTTGTCGCCAAATATCAGAATTTGTCGGTCACTGGTTCAAAAGATATAAGGGTTTATAGGTGGCCGATCTGGAGAGAGTCTCCCCAGCAGGGCCACATTTATATCTCAAAAACTAGGGCACCTAGCAAATATCTCTTTTCTCCCATAATTTGTCGCCAATTAGTCGGAATCAGTCGCCAAATATCAGAGTTTGTCGGTCACTGGTTCAAAAGATACAAGGGTTTATAGGTGGCCGATCTGGAGAGAGTCTCCCCAGCAGGGCCACATTTATATCTCAAAAACTAGGACACCTAGCGAAGATGTGTTTTCTCCCATATTTTGTCGCCAATTAGTCGCAATTTGTCGCCAAGTCACAGATTTAATCGGATCTTAGTTTAGGAGATATAATGAGTTCAATTAGTAAGGTATAGTCCAAGAGCTAGGTCGAAGAGTTCACGAAAAATACCAAGAAAAAAATATTTCTATTAATATGTGTAATATACTTCTAGTTTTATCGGTCTAAAGTCTTTAGAAATGTCCGAGAGAGATAAATTATCAATTTAATTCATGTTTTTATGTTTTAAATTACTAGGTTAGAGTGGCTTAAACTTCTTTGAAAACATTAAACCTTGCTCTTGGTCTATTTGGTGAAAGATGTACAGTCGCATGCAACTGTTTTACCACTTTACAATGTTAAGCTCTAATTAACTTTAGAATAATAAATAAATGTCGTACCTTTAGTAAAATGTTTAAAATACTTAAACGTTGAAAAAGTATTGTCAATTGTAATCAAATTTTATTATATAAAAATGAATTTCCATAAAGTTCGTTTGATGTGTGTTGTGTTGGTGTGTATTTTGAGGTGATTGCGAGTGTTGTGTTGTGGGTATGGACGGGTTGAGTTTTTATTTTATCTTAATTGAGGTTAGAATAATAAAACTTCTGTTGTCGAAATATAAAATGATTTATTACCTTAAAATTATTGTACTTTCAGAAAATGTTACAAATAGGTATTTGTAACATTTATAAGTAGGTACTTATTCAATATTATTAACAGATACAGTTTGTGACTTTGGATGTTAGGGGTAATCTCCGGTAAAACTGATCCGATTTTGAAATTTTTTTCACTTTTTTTTTTTTTACATTTATTTAATTCGAAACAAACATTCCTCCATAAGACGTCATAGATACTGTCTAGAAACTACATAAAGTATTTTGTACTCGCTTGTACCACTGTATGGGGAAATTGAATTCTTTAATATCTTTTTAATTACACACCGACTAAATCTGTAACTTTGCGACAAATTGGGACTAATTGGCGACAAAATATGGGAGAAAACACATCTTCGCTAGGTGTCCTAGTTTTTGAGATATAAATGTGGCCCTGCTGGGGAGACTCTCTCCAGATCGGCCACCTATAAACTCTTGTATCTTTTGAACCAGTGACCGACAAACTCTGATATTTGGCGACTGATTCCGACTAATTGGCGACAAATTATGGGAGAAAAGAGATATTTGCTAGGTGCCCTAGTTTTTGAGATATAAATGTGGCCCTGCTGGGGAGACTCTCTCCAGATCGGCCACCTATAAACCCTTATATCTTTTGAACCAGTGACCGACAAATTCTGATATTTGGCGACAAATTTCGACTAATTAGCGACAATTTTTTTGTGTTTTCAAAATGAAAATCCCTGATGGTGGCTCTGCCAGAGTCAGTGACACACGAGCTTCTCAATTTGACATGTATTCAGTGACCCGAAAGTCTGACAACCAGTCTTACCAAGAGGGGTATCACTATCATCAGTACGAGGTGAGCTGTGGAGGTCAGCTAGTCAGCCTCTCCATGTAAACTACTGGTATGCAGCTGCACCCTACGGAAAAAGCTAGTCAGATGGTATGATGATATCTACTAGATAGCCACTGGGTTTCGATCAGGATATTAAAATAATAAATTAAGTATATATTTTTCACATTTATTATCACTATAAACTTATTTCTAGTAACAATATATACAACCACATTACTCTTACTATGCGAAACACAGATACGTGTTAACCGCAACTTTCTGAAACTATAGAATTTTTGAAAAACTTAAGTGTGTTTTAGGAACATTTTTAAACAATAATGCATTATTTAAAAATTATGATAATAAGTACATTTCGTGTCTAATTACTGGCCTTCATCATGGCTATCGCGTTGGCAAGGTTAGTGCACTTTGCATTAAAAATATTTTAAAAGTTTTAAGTAAACAACAAAATAATTTTAAGCCAATAAATAAATGCATTCGTTAAATCGACTCACAATTAACTAAATCTGATAAATATTTAATTCTGAATGATTTTAAAACTTAAAAAAAAATAAAATTTAAATCTTCTGTGATAACATTTTGAGCAAAAATTGACAATAAAACTGTTCATTTCTATTTCTTTATTAAATTAAATAAATAAAATAAATATTTTTACAAGTATAATGTCGCTAAACCTGCGTTAGATTGACAATATAATTGCATTATTACAGGTGTATAATATTATATTAGCAAAAACATGCATTTCATATAAAAGTTTTTATAATAATATCAACATTATGGCATTTAGATATGAGACGTTTGTAATAGCGACAAGCCGTCAGGTTTAGGTCCGAGCCAAAGGTTCCGTAGCAAATTCACGAATAATATTTATTAACTACTTACATAAACATACATAGTCCCTTTTACATACAGGCAACTGGGTTTCTGAACATCTATATTATACACAAGATAATTTTACTCAGCATTTAAACAAATCTAGAATCAAAAACTCTGATTATCTATTATTTCTTAAAGAATATTAAACTCTCTCGAAATAAACCGATTCAAAATACTAGTTTCTCATTTGATTAAAATGCTAGTAAAATTATCTTATGCTTACTAGAACAGCTACAAACAAACATGCAAGGTACTCAAGTTACCCAACTCGACAAAATGGAAAGTGAGTAATTTGAGAGTTGCAATCGTTGCACCTCAGGAGTGAGAGAGTCATTGGAATTTTCAATTCAACATTGCCTAAAACATCTAGATATGACAAATACATCGACACTGCATGTTCATATTACAGTAAATAGTTACAAAACTGGATTTTAGTGTAAAGATACAAGTATATCTTTTTTTTCTTAGGGACGAAGATACGCAGTGGACCTTTGGGATACGAAACCCTTAAATAGATACATTTATGTTAAAACCACTTAACTATTCAGCCTAAATATTAAAACTATTATTGTTACCATGTTAATCGCGATAAAATTTCATCTGGGAAATTCGTTCTACCTACAACTGAATTCATAATAACATGCACCTATTAAAAATTCGTACAAGCTGCCTCAGTGACTGGATATTATCATAAATTCAATAACAAATTTAAATAAATAGTTTACAGCGCAGCGTAAAACCTATAACGGTACATCTAGAAGATACATCGTAATTCTTTGGTTCTCTAAAATTATAATATTGCTTTACCGAAGCACTGTGACACCAAAGAAACTTGTAAGTGTAAGTCTCAGTACAAAAATACTATGTGATGTCGGTCAGTCTGTTTGTGTGGCTTATTTCTTCTCTTCGGGTCTTTGGGATTGTGGTTCGCCACCTAACATGACTTGGATCTCCTCGACGCTCTTGCCTTTCGTTTCGGGGACGATGAAGAAGATGAACACGAACCCTAGCAGCATGATGCCAGCGAACAGCCAGAACACCTGGGCCGCTCCTATCGCGGCGTTGAGCGAGTTGAAAGTACTGGTGACCGTGAAGCTGAGGAGCCAGTTGAAGGTACCGGCAGTAGAGCCCACGAAGGCCTTGATGTCGATCCGGCAGAGCTCGCCAGCCATCATCCATGGAATGGGTCCGAAACCGAGCGAGAACGCGATGATAAACACGGAGAGCGACACGAGAGGCAGCCAAGCGATGTTCTGGACAATGTCTGACTCAAGTCCGTGGGCATTCTGAAGGAAGAAGTACACTCCCAGAGCAGTGGAGCACAGGCACATCACCAACGCAGACAGAAGTAACAAGATACGCCTGCCAAGTTTGTCCACAACCAAACTGGAGATAAATGTAGCAATTACTTGGATAACTCCAATAATGATGGTTGAAATAGTCGAAGGGATTGTGGCTCCAGCGTCGGCGAAGATCTGAGAAGCGTTGAAGATGACGGCGTTGATACCAGACAACTGTTGGAACAACATCAGCGCGTAGCAGATAAGGATGGCTTTCAAAGCGGTCTTCTTTTTAATAGCGGAGAGGTAAGACACCTTGTTTCTTTGAGATTCTTCATATTTATATTTTAAGTCGTTCAGTTCGTGGTCGACATCATAAGTTTGACCGCGAAGTCTGACTAAAGCTTCTCTTGCTTCGTCGTTCCTGCCCTTCACTACCAAGAAGCTGGGGCTTTCGGGCATGAAGAAGAATATGACACCGAAGATGATGGGGATACAGGTACAGAGGATGTTGAAGACGAACACTGAGGCGTAGCCTCCGACAACGTACGCGAAGAGGATACCCACGGTAATCATCAATTGGAAGTAGCTTCCCAATGTTCCTCGGATGGAGTCTTGTGCAATTTCGCTGGTGTAAGCTGGCGCTGTGACGCAGAAGGCTCCTCCGGCGATACCAGTAATGAACCTGCCGGCTATAAGCATGCCTACACTGGTTCCGAAGGTAATCAGCAACCAGCCTAAGGTGAACGGTAAGACGAGAAGCAACATGGTCTTTTTACGTCCTATGATGTCCATGATCAAGCCGATAGGGAAGCATACGAAGGCCGCACCGAGGTTGATGATGGAGGAAATCCAGTCACCCTGGGACTGTGACACCTCGAAATCGTAGCCACTTGTGTTGTTTTCTCCTTCAGCAGTTAGTTGGACCATCACTGGGGCTGACCAACCAAGCATAGAACCGGCGGCTAGCGCTCCCAATGTAGCTGGAATAGAGAGAAAATACTAATTAATATCACGAACGAATCGATTGCCACCACTTACTTGTCCTTAGGATTGAACACAGAACCATTTAGAAATTTCCAGGGACCGCTAGACTAACATGGCAGTCAAGATATGAGTTATAGTCGTAAAAGACGGTTTTCCGGCGACCAAAAAGAATGATGAGGCTCTCTCTGGCACAACAAACTGATGTGTGGTGATGGGTGGTCCCGTCGAGGCTGCGGGTTGTTCTAAAGAGATACCGCGGCCTCGACACAAAGGGCTAAGAAGGAACATGGGTGGTTTGTAATCAGTAGAAGTCTGACACTCCCTACCGCTCTGCCCAGGGAGGAGTCATTTGATGACATATCAACCTCCAAAAAAAAAAATGTGTGGTCATATTGAAGAAGTCAGTGATATTTTAGATCAGGTTGGGGAAGCGGGCGTAAAAGACTGGAAGTGGAGCTACCAATACATTTTGAAATGAAGGCATCAATCACTCATACATGTGTGAGTCGTAACTTGAGAATAATAACACATGCTGGTAATTAGCATAACTATAAGTGCTAGTGCTAACACGTTGATATTGAATGACGCAGTACTCAATAGGAACTAATAGTCTAGCCTCTTTGTTGTGTAGATTTTTTCGACTTAGCATATTGTTTTTTACGTAGCTAAAATTTGAGTAGGTACGGTCAGCATCAGAAGTAGCTTAACATTTCGGAATTGCAATCAGTTGATGTACAAGACTTCAGCTATTATTCTTAATGTTTCAGAAAATTATTCTTTAAAATATGCCTTGCTCTTCAATAACTTGTTACTAACGAGTAATATTTAGCAAGTTTTTATAAATAACCCTGCTTTGAAACTTTGAGTAGTGTTAATCTACTTCTGATGCCGACTGTACTACTGAGTTTACTGACGATCTGCCACTTTAACCCTTATGTCTATAGTATTAAGGTTGAAAAGTGGTCAAACGTCAGTTACCGATTATGTGTGTTTTGGTAAGAAATCAGGTAGTTCTGAGTTCTGACAATACTAGGGAAGATGCAAGGAGGGAAGAGAGGCCTTTGCTCTGCAGTAGGACAATTACAGGCTTATAATAATAGAGAAGGTCGGACAAAACATGAGGCAGGTGACTCAGGCCATATTTTGGATGTCAAGTATTTGTTATATCTCTATATCGGACAAACGGAAATAATTTGATATCATGACATTTTCTGATATTGTTTTACGATAGGACACTTCCGGTTACACTTTATCTAATAGTGCATGTCGAAATTTCACAGGACGAATGTTTAATTGTACATACATTTTGTAGTTTTAAAATGTATTTGCATTTTAACCAAGAAAAGAGACCTCTGTTCTGAACAAAGGAGAGATAAGAATATAAAAGCAATTGGTTGAAGTATTTTAATATAGTGTTATCACCATTTTGTTGCTTTTTGTCTGGTTCTTTGTTTGAGTAAAAAATTTGGTTGCTCACAACATAAATAGAACAAGTGAATAAGCATTACGATTGTGAGTGTGTTTTCAATTACTCTACTCGTCACACTCAAACTCAAACCATTTAGTTCAATTAAACCATTTACAGACTCTTTTGAATTGTCAAGTTGTCCATCAGTTACTCAAAATGTTGGAGCCAATTGCCTATTCCAAAATATGGAACTCTTTTTTTTTTTGGAAGGTAGAAAATCATTAAATGACTCCTCCCGCTCCCGCATTCGCTCCGCTGCCGCAGTATCTCTTGCAAACAACCCGCAGCGTTATAGACTTCTCAGGTCAGTTTCTATTGTCAGATAGAATGTGTTTTTTATTATTTCGTAGTGTGTCAACAGTGCCAAGAAGAGGTACAACACCGGGAAAAGTGGAAAGGGGAGGATACCTTCCTGTCGGGGCTGCGGGTTGTTCGAAAGAGATATTGCGGCTTCAACACAAAGGGCTAAGAAGGAACATGGATGGTTTTTAGTCAGTAGAAGTATGACACTCTACCGCTCTGCCCAAAGCAGGAGGAGTCATTGATGATTTCCCACCCTTTTAGGCTAAAAAGTAGCTAGTTTAGTTCAGTTTAGTTTAACTGGGCTTTTGTCCGCACTTAGCCTCTTGATTGGGCCATTGTGCGTGACGTTCAAAGAATACCTACTCCAACCAACATAGGTCGTCCCAGAATTTTAGCAGCCTTCCCAGACTGCTGCAGGCTTCTGGGAGAGTTAATGGGGATCGTAGAGTTTGTGCCCGGTGATCTGCCAAGCTGCTGCACTCTAGGAGTACGTGCCTTGGCGTTTCTTCCGCCTCCATGCATCCTCTGCACAGTGGGCTATCTGTTACACCTATTTTAAAAAGTAGCTAAGTAGTAGTCTGGTTTATACCTGCTAAAGCTGCGAGGTACTGTGGCAGCTTGCGTCCGTTGTCTCCTCGCGGCTCCACCAGCTCCGCTTGTGATACTCCTATGTCTGCCATTGCGCCGTTGCCCTCTGGACGCTGGAAATAAAGAGAAGATTTGGTTAAATTAAAGCTGTTTGAAAATTCAAAGTATTTGTGTTTAAGTACCTACTGAATTTCATTTCAGTTCTTCCTGCCAGTTTATATGCAATCTTTCCTATACTTGTGTCTTAATTGAATTAAGATATAGTGAAATGTAAGTATTTTAAAATATTGCTTTAATAACTACTACGTTCAAACTTAATTCACTATCATCCTAGGACTAGTGGGACTAAAGGTAGGTCACCAGTTTTGTTTAAAATTGTGTAACGGGCATCTTTCCGAAATTCTTTAAAACCTTTTATATCACAATGTTATCATATATTTCATCAATCAGGTTCTTTGTAGAAGGTTGTGTAGGTTTCTATGTAATATACCTAAAAGATTAATCAATGAACAAGATTATTTTCTTAGATAATTGATAACACATGTTATAAATCATCAATTAGTAGGTAAGGATCATGACCAAAGGAAACAAAAAAAATCTCATATTTAGAGGAACTTGAGATTCCATCCTTCGACTTTTATTTAATTAGGTAAATACAGATCTGTATTAAACCACTACTAGAAAAAACTGTCATGATTATATGTTTTAAAAGACGCAAACAAAAATCTTCGTAGTAGAGGCTAAATGAACAATCACCCGCATAACTGCGTAAAACCTTGGCCATAATCAATTATTTTGCCATTTAGAGACAGAACCGTAGGAAAATAGATGGGTATTGTTACGACGACTTACACTTTATAATATGAAGGTATACCAGAAAAAAAATATCAACGCAAAGGCGGTCAGAAGCTTGCGCAAAACCTTAATAAAACTCCAGTTTAATAATCAAAGAAAGTTAATTAGAAGGCTATATCGAAACGTGAGTCCAAAAATAATTAAAAAACACGAATTACCTCAGCTCGAAAGCTATTATTTAGTCCAGAGGCGGGAATTGCTGCCAACAAAGGTTCTCTCTCTGGATCGCTACCTCTACGTCTATACAGTGAAGACCTCATTTTGGACGGAATTGGTTTATTATTATTTAACAGAGAGACTACCACGTATCAAGCGTTTTCACTACGAAATGATTGTGTTTGTTTACAGAATTTACGGAAACGCTCAACAAAACAGCTGACGTATCATGTTGACATGCGAATTGACACTTGATATCAGTGTTGCAAGATTAATGACCACAGATAAATTATACAAATGATTCTTTCGAGTTATTTTTATCAAAATATTTTGTTTATGCAAATGCGTACCATGTGGAAGTAGGTGTATTATTATTTGACTGATTTTACCCTTATGCGTTCATAATTTGCAAATCGCAAACAACAAAATGAAATAGCGCGGCAGCATGTACTTTTGTAGCAAATTGCTCTTAACAAAGTTGCAGGCGTTGTAAATTTTCTACTTTCTAGTGCACTAAAAGAGTGCAATCTATTAGAAAGTGTATGCAAATTAATTTACTTAGTACTTAATGGGCAATAAACTTAGATAGCTCGTTAATCATAATCCTTCCTTCACAGTTTAATGACTGGTGAATACTTTTTTACAAGACATCCAATTATGTAAGTACGCTTGTGATAAAATAACAAGCATAATTTATATCTTTCTAGGTGTGCCCCGGTCGTTAAAATATCCACATTAAGTTTCTCATACATAATGATTCTTTGTTTGAAATCGATGTGTGGTATAAAGAATGTTGAATAGCAGGTTGTTAGTTTCAGACAACTTTTTCTATCATTTATTTGCATTGCTCTTAGTCCATATCCATATTAAAACAATTTTTAAAGTAGTTTACCACTTTAAAAATGATTTTTAACACACAAACATCTATTAAGTCATTTCAATTTGAACAATCAAATAATTAATTAGTTAAAATGACAATTCGATTCGGACCTCACTTTGTTCTACTTTGAATGACAGGTGCACGACCGTACTTGACATTGGCAAGGCAATTCGCTCTTGACTCACGGTCAATTAAAATAATCCACGCAATGTATGGGAAATTTATAGGAAATACGTAATTTTAAGTATTTGTCTAGCTTTTGGATTGTTATCGGGATTTATGCCATGGGAACATAATATAGGTATCTACTACCGGAATAAAAAGTATCCTTACCTATATAGGTCACGTATATCCGTAGATACATTTTAAGGCTATTTTATTAACTAAGGTTGAAATCGAGGACTCATGGACTTGCGATCGCTGAAGAAAAGTCATCCTTTTATTTACACCCGGCTACTACGTTGAATATAGTCACTTCCGATGATTCCCAGTGTCCACCCCGTGGTGGACACTGAGAATTAATTTTAGAAATTGTTTCGCTGTCTTTCACTGATGGAGAAGGTGGGAGTAGACCCCGGGAAAAATCAGTAACTTGCTTTTGATGCTGTCTAAAACTTGCTATGTAGAGAAATTTGGGCCCCGAATGAAAAGGCTAATGAAACCCATCGTTACAAAGTAAGAATTTTGAGCTGAAAATGTCAAATTTCTAATAAAACTAGCCACCTCGTGACATTTTGAAATGTTAGTAGGTTTATTCATCAGAACGTAGTTTCATGATGTAAGTTTAAAACTAAATAGACTTTAACTCCTATGGACGTAGTTAGTACACTAGTCATAGGTACATAGAGCAATTTCGTGACAATAACTACCAGCTTGTATGACTTTGTATCGATGTAAGTGGTTATGACTAGAATAATAACAGCATGACTAGTCGTATTTTAGTGGCAAATTATTCTGTTGTCAACAACGTACCTACATGGACACAAAAAGGCGACGAATATCATCGGGGTAATAGCGGCACACTATCTCGCATTTCCAATGCAATTCATTCTGGAATTTCATCAAAACTCATTGTTGAGCAGACGATTTATGATTACGTTCTTCGAACAGCCTTCGGAATGAGATGAGCACTTTGTTAGCAACGCAATGTTTGTTCAGGTTTTCGACGAACTCCATAACTTTATCTCCAGAGAGAATTTACTTCAAGCAAAACGCTTCATCTCGCAGGTAAACTTATAAAGGCTGGCTTCTGCTTAACTGTACGATTCTGTAGATGCCTTGAATGTAAGGCCTTCAGCCAGGGAGTAAAACTTACAGACGAAGTGACAGCTCACTAGGGGCACCCCTTGTGGGGTACGGGCCTCGGCTTAGGGCGTCACTGCGGAGGGCAGTTAAGCGACAGGATCAGAATTGTCAGGTTCTCAGGGCTGAGACATTATTTAGGGGCTGATTTAACATTACAGGCTCAGTATCACGGGCTGCCCGGCTGGTACGAGCAAGGCAAGGGTCGGGAATGGTGTAATCTATAAAGCAAAGTTTATAGAAAAAAAACTCACCTGCCTATCTATTAAAATAAAGCATATTGAGGGAATTCTCTTTTCTCTACCTCGTGAACGACTAGTAGTTAATTACTATTAATTTATAATTACCAATGAAATACTCAACGAGAGTTGCAATAACATTTTAATACCGCAGTAGTAAACAAAGTCATTACGCTGGGATTAGATTCTCATGTTATAAGCACTTTTCTAGCTAGCTAGTCATTAATTGTATTAGTACTTTTATTATCCATACTTGAAATGGCTATTCAACCGACTTTAGTCTTTACGTAGGCAGTTATGAAAGTGTTTATGTAGGTAGGTACCGAAGTGCCTTACTGGGAAGCGTTTGTGACGATAGATGAACTCTGTGCTCTACTAGGACACCTACTAGGGAAAACTATTTGTTCACTATTTCGTGGCTTATAATTGTGTCGCTTAACTTCAAACTCGGATAAATCCAATTCTGAGACTTTTCAAGATTTTGGTATCAAATAAAAGGTAAAATAAAAAGTTTTGTCACTATTTTATCAGTTATGGATAAATCCGCATGGTTCTTTAGAAATAAACCGTTAAAATCATAATATTTTATCAAAGTCGGATAGATCCATGAGACAGTTTTTTCAAATGTAGATAAGTCCATGATAGCCAATCAGCGAATTGCATTTGTTCAACATGGCCGTCAGTCGACGTAAAAGACCTCTATAAATTCACACTGAGATTTTTCAAAGATGGATAAATTGCATTCTATTATATCGAATGAAGGTAAATCCAAACTAAATATTACATTTTTGAAATAATGTATGGTTCTAATACTAAATTTGCTTAACAGGGTCGTTTTATTCAATATTGTTGCCATATTAAAGGAAAAACTGTAATAAAAATAATTAAAGCATGATTATTAACACTTTTTTTTACATATCTCCCAAGAAGGTACAGTGGATTTATCAGAGTTTGAAGTTAAGCGACACAATTATCATATTTCCATGGAGTTTTAGCTAACTTTTCTTGTCTTGGTACCTAGGTATTAGCCTCGTTTTTGCATTGCCTCTGAAATGTTCGCGGTAACCGCCATACCGATGGGTTTCATGCCATCATCCGAATGTAAACGGCCTCGCTCCTGAGCAGAATAAGAGGCAGCTACATTAGAATACTGATGGCTGTGGTGGCCGATACCTACTTCCTCCAGCATACTAAGATTTAAACCTAGTATTTTTTTGTTCTAGTTGATGGGCGGTCCTCTTATTATTAAGCTACTAACAATTTTTTTTTTTTTTTTTTGACGGCACGGTTGGCGCAGTGGCTAAGCGATTGGACTGCTGCGCTGCGTGTCGCGGGTTCGATCCCCGCACGGAACAAATATTTGTATGGCCTGCAGATAGTTGTTTCGGGTCTGGGTATTTGTGTATGTGACTTTATATGTTTGTGAACGCACCCACGATACAGGAGATATTCCAAGTGTGGGGCAACGTTTAATTAAAAAAAAAAAAAAAAAAAAAATAGTGCTTAAGTGCAAACCTGCTACTAACAAATAATGGATCTCTTATTTATTTATTTTTGTTTATTAGATAGGATTTTTAAAATAGATTGGTAACTGTAGCCGGATCCTATCCTATACTGAATTTTCTAAATAAAACTTACAGTTCTAAAAGTACGACGAAATATTAGCGGATTATTTTGTAAAACAACTGCTATCAAACCAAAATATCAGAAATATTTATTGTATTTATAATATGCAAATAAATTCATTAAGTATTACTTTCTATGAAACGATATTACGTGTTGTAAATAAATAATTTAATTTATCAGTTATATCACTTTATGGCCAACGTTGGATACCAGATAGTATATAACGAGGTAGGTATATATATAATGAGCAGATATTTGTAATACCTACGATATGTAACAATCTGATGTTTACGCGAGTATTATGAAAATACCGAATAGGTACGTTCGTGGATCCAACGAGAATAATGCAATGTTTGGAATTGCAATCTGCAGTTTGTTGTGCATAATTGCATACCCAACCTTTTTGTCATTTAGAGTAGAATTACTTAGGTATTTAAATCTTGAGAGATACCTAGTGAATTATCGTGAAAAGACTTTTTATCTTCTTATCAACTCGGTCACATTGCTGAATTTGGGGCCAGCAATAATCATCAGTTTTTATTACTAATCTAAAGCAATATGTAAGTTGAACATATTGATATTACAATAAATATTTTACTGAGAAGTTACCAAGTAAGTAGGTAGGTATATCTAATTATCGCGCGAAAAATAAACATAGGAATGCTTGTTAGTATTCTATGGCATTAGTTACAGCAGCGAATTTGAAATATTTTTACATAACAATGTAGCTTATGTTTTGGTATTCGTTACACATTAGACTGTATTCAGATCATTTTCAAGATTTTTTGTTACTAAGTAATAAGTATGAATAGGTACCACGGGTACCACCTAATGTATTTGCAATCGTACCTTTATTTTGTCCAGCCAAACTATTATCACCCGACTTTTATTATAATAATGAGATGGGCCTACTCTAGACCTCAATCTTGTCCTAAGGGCAGAGATGAGGTCGAGAATGGAACGATCTAACCCAGAAGAAGCCTGTTCACTGCTGCTCCTGGGGAGTTTGTTCCACCACTTCTCAAACACTGGGAAATGGTGGAAGGCACCTATGGGGACCTAAATTATAATTTTGGCGTTCAGAGAATGCTATTTATTTTAATTTGATTTATCTGATTCGAAGCTAGGTAAAATTAATACAATTGGCTTCAAATGACTTCCTGTTGAGCTACTGCTATTAATCTTAGCTTTCAGCTTATATAAATATGATATTATATAAGAAGAATAGCAACGTTGAGTAAAAGTAGGTGTACATATTATATCTGTTGAGTAAACAACACTCAAAGTGGTATTGCAGATTAGGTATTGCTCTCTATCTACTGAATTGAGCGAAATTATGTCCACTCACTTATCTCCGAAAACATTTATTGGTGATAATGATAACACGAGTCGGTAACAAAGGCAATGACAAAGGTAAGATAGGGACTTGCGTACGTAGAGATGAATACGTTATATAGATAACTAGCGGACCTGGCAGACGTCGTCCTGCCCGGACAGCAGCGCCACCTACCGGGTCCAATTGTTAATCTACACCATTCTCGAATCCACTTGAACACATACAAAAATGTTCATCAAAATTGGTCCAGCCGTTTAGGAGGAGTTCAGTGACATACACACGTACACGTACAATGATATATATATAAAGATATACAAACAAAACAAATGGTGGATGAGTGAAGAGACACAAGTTTGAAATTCATCATCTGCTAAACCTTTTCCCAGTATGACCAGTATTTTACATGGAGCAACTACCAATCTGACCACCACAACCCAGTCATTATTGGGTAATAACTTAATAAGAGATACCCCTTAAAAAATATTTTCAAATTACAAACAGACATTTTAATTTTAATCATTTACTCACTGAATCATGAAAATATCCCGAAAACTGGCGCATATCCGAATATACCTACCTAGAATCGTAGGTAATGTTCTATCCATCTCTAGGAAGATCACAATGCTTGATGTAAAACAAGTGCCTATCTATGTTCATTGTTAGGCTATGCAATGTAACAGGGTCATTCCGTGGTTTCGTGCAAAAAGCAATTCCAGACGAATTTACCCATGAATTTATTAGAAAAAGTGAACTGATTTTTGCTTAGAGGATAAAGACAATAACTTTAAAAGTAGTATCGCTAATATTACGTTTTTTTTTTATTAAATATTTAAAAAAAAACATGTAAAACTGTCTGTAAAATCATTCCTCTCCGTTTCCAACTAGGGACTTCGGCAGATCTTTCGAAGTTTATTTGTCTACATTCGAAATTATGACTTTAACTAACACGCAATATTAAAGCTAAAGGCCTGAACTACAATTTATGTATTTAATTTTTTAATTTATTGCAATCTATATACGTAAAAAGCTCCTTTTTCGAATTGTCACAAAAAAAACTTCATTACCATCCGTACACAGAAACTTCTTAATTTAAGAGAATTCGAGACGGTCTCCGATACGATTCACGTCAAAACGTGTTTATACTGGTCAGTCGGCCTGGTAACAGAGACGAGTGGACGTGCGTGTATTGTGGATAAAATTATTTACGATCTTCGAATTGTAACCAGTGTTTCGTCCATAAATCAGCTCATCACCTTCTTTCGATTTCACAAGGTACTGTAATAAATAAATTAATATAAATACGTAATATGTATAATTATCTCTTAAAGCCATATTGGTCCTGTTTTAAAATCAAATTTTAAATGTATTCTATAACGAAGTTATCAATAAAAATGGTGAAATTTTTCATTCATCTCCTCTGCATTACCATCCGTTCCATCCATTTTTTTGCGAGAAGGTAATGAACAATTTTGGAAGGAAATGAAGAATTCTTATTTTTATTTAAACACTAGCTGACCCACGCAACTTCAAGTCACATAATATAGCTTTTAGCCTTTCTACTTCAACATACCTATTAGTTTACACACATTGTACTTGTAAACATTATGGTGCAGTAAATATTTTGAATTTAAATTGCTCCGGAGCCCCCGAAAACCAGAATCCCCACTTACCTACCAATTACCATCTCACCCTAGTTCATTACAATCCATACAGTTTTCATCACCATCCTGTAGATGATTTTCAGCTAGCTATATCTCCGTAAGTAGATAACATAAAAAAGTGCCTTCCACTTTTTATAAATGTGACAACGATTTTAACCCGAATTAAAAAAAAAAAAAGTTAAATCTAACATTTCTTTTTTGATTCCGCGGGTCGTCGCAATTTGCACGAAACGACGGAATCACCCAACAACATCTCAGCGATTTCAAAACATTGATAGTAGTTTCAGATGTCAGTGATAAATCTCAAGAATTTGGACATTGTTGCATGATAAGACTGAGCAAATACTGCTAGTAATCTCAGCTCTGTACACAGTGTTTCGAAATTAACCGTGCCAGGGATAAACTTGCTTTATCTCAAAAACTGTTAATAAAAGTAAATCTAAAAACAACATTTCAATTTGACATCATACATTTTTTTAAATCAAGTAGTTAGTTTTAAGATATTGTTTATACCCTATCACAAAGTTGTCCTATTTAACTCAATCTGGTAGAGAATGCCTTATTATGGCATTAAGTCCCCCTATGTACTATATTATTCTTGAAGTTTAAATAACTAAATAGCAATTCAAGGAAACAATAACAATTTCATAAAATAAACGGTTGATCAAAGACCCACTTGCAGCACAAATCACTAACTCAAGATATTTATACGAGTACCATAATACGAGTAATTATGTCGTTGCCATAATCAAACGATTGACAGAAACTGCACTATGTTGTGAATTTGTGAAATGTTCAGTCCCACAATATTCACTTAAACATATACTTAGACTTATTAATTCTTTCTTAGAGAAGGAACAAATTAAAATAAATAAATACCCTTTTTGCTTTTCCACCTCCGCCACCATAAGGCGCAGTAGGAAAACTGGAACGGTATCCTGAAGAATTTCCAGCAGAACTGGCTACTGAGGTCACAGTATTGGCCAAAATCGCTCCCGTGAGAAAAGCGGGTCCAAATGCTGGTACCGTCAACAATGTAAAAGCCCCAGGTCCAAATCCTGACCCGAACATTTTATTTGATAAAAATAACTGAATTAAAGAAACTGTACTTTAATGTATTTACAATAAAAAACAATATTATAAAAACTTTATTATGCTTGTGCAAAACGATCTTGACATGTTTTTCGAGTGGGGTGTTAGCAAAATATATCTTGAGGAGAGAAATCTTTGAGATACCTAATGATTGTGCTATCTTCAGAATTTCAGATCAATAACAGACATGATCTGATGGAGATAGTTTTAGACAGGGATTTAGAAATGATGTAATGTTTTCGAATAAATATTTTGTAGTCAAACAAGATAAATGAATTTCAAGAATTAGATATTTAAGATATTACAAGAGTTATATCAACAGATGTAGCTCTTGCAATAGCGTCTATAAGAACATAGACTCTTTTTGCATTGATGAGAAGATCGCGTGCAAATTGCAAGTGATTTGATACACGTACCAAATTACAAGAAGGCGATAGACACAATACTAGATTAATCAGATTAGTTATAACTAGGTACTTATATTCCAATCTCGAACCTATCTTCACTGTGGTTTTCGAGAATAAGATGCGGTGAGGAAGATGGCATATCCTCTTTGGAGATGAGAGAGCTATTGAAAGTTCTTGGTACGCCGTAGGTATTTGAAATGAAAGCCTTTGTAATTGTTTGGTCGCTTTGTTTGGTGGTACCTACATTTGTCTAATTTGTTTATAATGAATACATAAAAGATTTTTGGCTTTGTGCTTGCTTATAAATGTCATTATCTTTACCTATCTATTGCATGACTTCAATATGGACAAACTTTAGTTAAATTAACTAACAATTACCTAAAAATATTAGATAATTTGCACCTCAGTGTAGTCTGTGCATTCACCTTCGTCTACTTTAGATTTTAAATATTAGATAATAAGTTTTTTCCGTTTTGATAATAGTTATATTCCTGTACGTCTGTTCTACATTTTGATTGCCATGTCCTGTTCCTGTTTTATTGTTTAAAATTAATCGGTAATCATTCAAGCGATCGTTTTTAGTGTCACGAAAAAGCATGCAGATTTTTTTTATAATTAAATGATTGTACCTACTGTTTTTTCCTGTGACCTACCATTTTTGCTTATCAATGCATCTTGTTGTGAATATTTGGTTAGTATGGGTCTGAAACGTTCCACAAACCGTCTTATTAGTCCCAAGATATTTTTTTTAAATTAGAGAAAGTTGTCTAACTAAAACTTTCTCTATAATTTCGAATTCAAACAGGATGTGTATAATACATTATTCTGTTTTCACCTTGAAAAAAAAAAAAAAACTAGTTAATTAAAGACTACCAAGGGAAAACTAGTTACTTACTATTCAATGAAGACGACATATTTACCTACTTGCTAATTACATTAGGAAGTGTCGTCCACATGCCATAAAAAGTAGCGATGCATTTGCATATGAACGTCAAATGACGGTAGGTGAAGAATTTTATGTGTTGTCTGTGGTTTATAAGTGTAGCAGTCGACCTTTCTCGATGTGTATCCGTTTCCGCACGGATGTAGAAAATAATGTCCGTATTGCACGCGAAATGTATTGTTTTTGGAGTTTCTTTAGCAAAGACTACAGTAGATTTATTATGGGCTTGGTTAGTAATAGAAGCCTATTAAATACTATGAGACATCAACTTATCTGGAGAAATGTGAGCCAACTCTCAAAACAGGTTAGAGTCAGCTCTTGGGTTTGGTTCCATTTCCACTACATGTCCATTAATATCATTAGCTCATAAATTCAGTAGAACCCTGTAACTTCGACCCTAATACCCGATTTATGACAAGGCAAGGAAGATATAAACTCCAGGCAAATGTGGATGAACTAGGCAGGTACAGGTAAACTTCTGCATAACACTGTGGCGATTACAGACGTGATGCAATATTATGTTTGTCCCCTAATAAATTATAGGTAGCAATTTTGTGTAATTAGATTCCTTCGTTTTTTACTAACAAGCTGGCTAACGAGCAGTATAACAAGTTTACTTCTGAATATCACGCAATTTTGAGCAGAAAAACTACAAATTGGTCACTTGAGGGTTTCTTGATATTGCCATTAACCTAATCGTAGCGCGATTTGATGTTCTGACTTTATTTTGGTGTTCACTTTGAATTAAGCACATCAGTTTGTAAGACCAGAATTTTCAAAAATGAATTGAAGTGACAAAAGTTACCCAAAATGAATTGAACTTACATAAGCTACCGACAATGAATTGAAGTGACATAAGCTACCGAAAATGAATTGAAGTGACATAAACTACCGAAAATGAATTGAAGTGACATAAACTACCGAAAATGAATTGAAGTGACATAAGCTACCGAAAATGAATTGAAGTGACATAAGCTACCGAAAATGAATTGAAGTGACATAAGCTACCGAAAATGAATTGAAGTGACATAAGCTACCGAAAATGAATTGAAGTGACATAAGCTACCGAAAATAAATTGAAGTGACATAAACTACCGAAAAGCTTATATATCATTTATGGAAAACTTTTGTAGAGGAAACTTTAGCGTTTCTTCTACAAAAGCAACTTTCGAAAGCGATTTCCACTTGCCTACCTACCTACCCACAATTCATAAACTTGCCAAGAAGAAGCATAAAAAGCTTTAATAAGTACAATAAACCTACTTAGCTTGTAGCACAACACGACCTGAATTTCGACGTAGGTACGAGTATCTTATTCATTAGGGTTAAAACGACAAATTAATTTAATAAGCGACAAACCGCAACAAACATAGCTTGGTTCTGACAATAATAACAGGACAAAAAGTGATAATTATATAAATAAAGTACTAATTTGACTTATTGTCGACGTTCCATTTATTATTAAAATATTATAAATTTTACTTCTATTGTCTAGAAAAGTAGAAGTTATTTAATGACGCTATGTCTCAAACTTCGATCACTAATAAAAAACAGTGATCGGTGGTCTCAAACAATGAAAAAATCCTTTCAAGGAACAGTGTAGAAGTGTAGAACAGCATTAAAAAAATTGGTCAATTTCACCAATTTTTGTGATCAACTCACTCTGTCTTGACCAAAATA
The DNA here is from genome assembly GCA_949774965.1 of Diarsia brunnea. Lineage (NCBI taxonomy): Eukaryota > Metazoa > Arthropoda > Insecta > Lepidoptera > Noctuidae > Diarsia > Diarsia brunnea. The sequence goes on from OX459009.1 coordinate 2,569,815, forward strand.
AATTGAATTTGCTGAAATAGTTTTCATAAAAGGGCTAATATTTCTAGGTTATGTTATTTTAAACCATAACATCCCTGTGTCTATTTTGACATAATTTGTAGCACCATCTTGCACTATCATTTAAGAAGTATGCCGAATTTTACGATTTAAGGCTACGATTACAGTGTGATTTGCGAACAAGATATCGATAGGTAAATATCATTTGCCATATATTATCATATACGTACGTACATATTGTAAGATAATTTCAGAGCCCCGCGAATATAAGGCTATCTAAACTATCTATATAATCCTATCCGTTGTAAATGACGATATTAAATATCATTTAGAGATAAAGTATATTAGGTATGCATATAGGTATTTGTTTCTAGTATATGTTCATTATTCGTTCATTGCCCCTTGTAAAGTCGCAGACGTAATCATACTAACAAACGGTCTTAATATAATGAGCGATTCGATTCAGACTGAAACAATTCATTTTAGACACTGGTTAAATAAATGAGGGATAATTGATAATTGACTACCTTTGAAATCTTTTCAAATTCACGCTCAAAGATTTATAATATAAATTCGGTCAGCCATCAAAATGGTAACAAATTGCGGACGCTTCTTCGGACACAGGACAGCTCCATACAATTACCTGCTGAAGAATCTGTCAGTGTCTACAATTTGTCAGTACTGGTTTGATGGATGTACTTATGAGCTGCCTAGGAGGCTAGATTCTGGTACCAAAGCTTAAGTTTCATATCTACCCTGCGCCAGATAGGTTTTTCATGTATAAAAAAGGTATGTATTCGTAAAACGTGTAAAAATTACCGTTATCTATCATCTAATCTCTTTTTTGACACAAATAAATACCTTCCCGTGTTAGGCATAATTACGATAATTTATCTAATTAATACCAAGATAGTAAAGTGTATCAAACGTGACATAGATCCAAGTAAACAACAACTAAATATTTTGTTTTAATATTAAACAGGTAAGTGTACACTATTTAAATCGTTTTATCCCACCCCGTTTTGTTATTTCCTACGACCATGTGGTCAAACTCACGGGCTAGACTCAACGTTTCGGGTCTAAAACAGTCATTGAGCAGATCAGAATATGAATTGCGTTAAAATTCGCAGACGCAGTTACTAATATGAATAGTCCATTTTACGATTTTTTTTAACGCAAATTATTTTATGATCTGCCATTTTAGACCCCCTGGTCAAGTTCTTAACTCTCCATTTCATACAGATAAATTAATTATAGTTGAACTTCATGTTTCCTTGCCCTATCAAAGTTGGTAACAGTAACCTTGACATAAAAGAAAACAGACAACCAAGCGCTTATCGTCATTCCATTTAAAGTAAGCCAAGACAAATGGGTCAAAGTCATTTCTTCGTCTGCAAAGAACCACTGCTAATATAGAACATCTCTTTATATGATACGATGAATGATCTTGTGCGATTTGTGTACTTAGTCATCAAATTGTTTTTTGATGTGTTCTGACTTCTGTTCCGTACTCCGAATTCTATTGATTCCCAACAAGCTTCATAGTTTTGGGTATCCAAAGCATAAATAAATGTCCATTTAAAAACAAAAAAAACATATAAATTTTAGGGAATATGGGGAGTATCGTTGGTCTAACGGTATTTAAGTACAAAGATTTCTTTGCATCGAGCTTAAAGTTCATCATTACCACCAACATTAAACCGTTCATCTACTACTGGAGTAGTGTTTATACTTTAAACCTTATTGGCACAATATCAACGTTTCTGAATCTTCCAAGATTTACCAAAAGTTACTGTAAAATAATACTAACATACTTACTAAGTAATTTCTTGTAGGAAGTTCTTGAAACTTGAAAGTTCTCTAACTTGAAAGTTCAATTCAATGGAGGACGGTATTTTTATTATTTAATTGTTGTCAATTTCTCATGTTATAACTTTGTAAGTTTTAAACGGTTTGTATCGATCTAGTTTCAATTAACAATTGATAATAAAACAGAGAGTAAATGTGCCGTTTAGCGATCTAAAGCGAATTGACTAAATTGACTCAGGAATGCGGATGCAATTCGATAGCAATTTACTGTTTGATGAAAGAGGAAATAACTTTAAAAGCCGTGTTTCTGACTTCTGTTTAACGATTAATGTTATGAATATGATTGTACCTATAGCTATAGTAGGTACTCATCATCTGCCTAGCCTTTTCCCAACTATGTTGGGGTCGGCTTCCAGTCTAACCGGATGCAGCTGAATACCAGTATTTTACATGGAGCGACTGCCTATCTGACCTCCACAACCCAGTTAATACTAGGTAATACGATACCCTTTGGTAAGACTGGTTGTCAGACTTTCAGGTCACTGACTATAATAAGTACTATAGTAGGTACTATGGAAGATAATATACTGTTTCTAATAAAGTGAGTTTGATCCATGGCTTCCCAACAGCAAAAATTTAAATTGGCAAGAGGGGCGTTTTTATGGGATCTGTCTTGTGCAATTTTAATGTTCATGAATGTAGATGGCTATAAGAGTAGAGGACGACCAAATAAACGATGGATCGGATAGACTGTGTGAAGGATGTTATGTCTAGAAAGGAGAAGAAAATAAATAATGGAAGAAGAAGACATGCTGCGCTGACCCCAAATAATTAATGTGATTTTTTGTTTTTGTTCGTCTGGTGATCCTATAGGGAGTACTTTGGGCAAGTCAAAAACGAAATGTTTTCAAATTCTTATTTAAAAGTGTAGCAAACCACGACCTAAAGTGTAATGAACTTAACCTTTCCTGTGTAAGGTCAAAGAACTGTAAACGAGTAGGCAGTTTTTTCCTTCGATATTCGACCGATAAACACGAATGGAGGCTTTTTGTAGGCACGTTATTATTGGTAGTTTGTTTTAGTACTTTATGGCTTAAGAACTATGCCTGAACGCCTATAGGTGACTGTACGGGAAATGGCTGAACTGAATTTATAAGAGCCCTAACTAGAATAAAATCGGAGAAAACCAAGATGGCCATGACCAGTGGCTTTCAAAGGGTTTAACTAAGCATTAATTTAATTTAATTTATTTATTTAGTTTAGACCATAGGTCCATAAAGTGTTAGTAAACTTAACCTATTGTTAGTAAATAATAAATTACAAAAGTATATTAATTGGCAACATGGACGACTGCGCGCACATGTCAATGCCAAATAAATGGCCCATCAATTTTGTCCGCCAGTGTAGCTAGAATATTGTTAGGGCTGCCCCTGAATCGCCGTAGCATAGATGCACATCGCTTGCGCATGATGGCATAAAAGTCATCAAGCTTCCCTTCAGCAAACATGCCTGATGCGCTGCAAAAACGAGGCAGCCCCAACAACATCCATTATTCCTCAGAACATTATTATATTGCTTTAAATGTGAATCAGAAACATTTCTCTGTTCAATCGTCGTTTTTGCTGAGATAATCATTTTATTTGTGAACATTTTCGGAACATTGATTACAGAGGTAAAACATCTAAACAAAGGATTTGTACCAATATATCATCATCATGATTCTCTTGTCCTAATCCCGATTCATTTGGGAACGGCGCTGCATGTCTTGTCATATATATTTTTGTATCAGTATATGTAGACAAAATAGCTACAGACATTAAAGACATAAACTGTAATAGACGTGATATACAGGATGGAGTGTGGCGCCGCTGTTGACCAAACGTGCGGATTATTGTAAACATTAGTAAACATCAACAGTATTGTTTTGCGTTGCGGCACAGACGGTCCATTACACTATCGTTAGGTCCTTGGTCTTGGTACTGGCCTTACACGCTTTTAAAGAAATTGGTCTTGGAAAATATTAGGACATGTGGAACCGGGTTTTGGTCCCATAGAAAAAAAAGCTGGTTTTACTATGGGTCCGTAACTCGGTTCTGTATGCCCTAGCTAGAAAGGATATAAGAAACTCACAAGAGCGATGAGACGTTGGTAAAAACTCTGAGAAGCTGAAACCTAGAACAGTCAAGAGAAGACGATCGAGGCAACAAAGACACCATCACACTGCTCATTGATGAGAAAAGGAAATCTTTTAGAGGAAACCTGGATCTACAGAACAGTCCGTTTCTAACATGCCATGCGCAGGATTCGTAATGCTCATTTCTTCTTCATAAGCCTATTCGAAGAGGCTTTTTCTCGTAAGACAATCAAAAGTTCAGATTAAAAGTTGGCCTAATATCTTTTCAAAAAAGCAGTAAACTCGTAAAAATTTTTTTGAGGGAGACATCCTAAACCCTTCCATCCTTATCACAGGATATATTTTGCAGCATGCTGCAAGTTGCATCACTTAGGTAATTAGCGGTGGGCTAACAACGTGCCACTACTACTCAAATACATACGTAACACCTCACTTAGTACACAAGTATGTGTACTAAGGAGACTTAACTGAACAGTTTTAACTTTCTTACACGACGTGGCTGTTATGTTATTGTGTAGATTTGTTTTGTTTTTGTTACAAAACATAGTCGTCTTGGAATGGGGACTTGTTGGGTCACTTTTTCTTTAAAGCAGTACCTACAATAAGTAGCGTGGTAAGGTGGACTTTTTGTGTACTGTGAACAAAAACAAAAGTAGGTACCTATGCAGGTTAAAGTTCTTAAATATGTAGGTAACAGTTACAGGGATTCACAACATTTTCTAATTCTTCTCATTCTCCATTTCGACATTGGGTCTATGATTTATATTATCTGCCCCTTTTGATTATACATTTTCAACTCATCACATTACATATATATATATAGGTATGTAGTCTCATAACAACTGAAGATTAGATGTATCTAAAGAACTCGTAAATTCTTATCACTGTAACTCAGATAAACGTAATGTTTAATCCGCGTGCCAGATCAAGTGGTTTACCTGAAGAGGTTTATTTAACTTTCAGTCAATTCTTGAAAACATCTCTTGTCATCACAAGTTATTTTTATCGCGAAATATCGAAATTTTGGTAGATAGAGAAGTGTCCAATTTGGACGTTTTTATCAATAAATCGTGGTTAACACACAATATGGGTAGGTATTGAAAGAATAAAATGTTGAAGACTACTAAAAACGCGATATATGAATTGCGAAAATGTGCCTAGAAAATAAGTTTACAGGTGCCTCCTACAGACCAAAACAGCTGAAACATGTAGATCATGCAAAGTATGGTGGAGAAATTCTGCAAAAACTACAAATAAACTGAGATTATGTGAATGTGAAAATAGTAGCCATCTTTCACACAAGAGTTCATTCCATATAGGCACCAGATGTAGTAAATAAAAACTTGTCTGGTTACAAACATGTTTTATAATAAATCAAGCTTATAATAAATTGCAATAAACCTTTGACTGTACTGGATTAATAATATCAAGACAAAAGACATTCATACCGTTTGCCAATACAAGCTATCGCGCATTTGTTATCGGCCGGCCATATTTCAGCTTACTCATAATCTAGTTAAGCCCTTGTTAATAAATACTTAAATTATTTTCTTTTTTGTTAATTAGCGAGCTCTTGGCTCTTAGTTAATGGCCATTCAGAATATTTTAAGTAATTTTTCATTCTCCCATAAAATGAATCAATCTTGGTATTTCTATTTTATGACACGACGAAACAATTTTCTGTGTAGCCTTGCTCTAGGCCATCAACGACAAGAGGTCAAAAGAAAACTAATTTCTCACTAATAATTATTTCTGTCTGTTCCATATTTCACTACGTTTGTTCCAAATTGTCACAACTCAAATAATTTTCCGATAAAATATGTCCCAGAATCACCAAAATAGACCCGGTCAGGTGTTGACCACCCCTGTGCTGTGAGGAATGTCAATTTTATGACTTAAGTAACCGTAACGTTCTTTAAAATACGTAACAAAACACTTTTCATGACATATCGTAATCCTAATATTTATTAAAGATTAGATTCAAATACCAAAGTATTTACGATAACTTACTTAACAATACAGTTATGTTGAAAACTATGTATAAAAACACACGTTCATTAAGAAAATAACAATGGTATCTGTGATTCATAAAACTGCATATTTACAAATTGATTGTAATAAAAGAAAAAAGGAAAATCGCGTGTGATTTCAGTCATTGTTTCAGTATTTTTCCAAGACGCTGTGTTTTCATGAATATTTTGAGTTATTGTATTTTTGTTTTAGCAGTGTTAAATAAATTAACTTTGAATAATTAATGAAATGTGAAAACTTACCTGATAATTTTATAAAAAAAATAATAAACAAAACAGCGTCTCTTGCGGGCACAATATTTTCAGCTCCAAATTCAAAATAAACCGCCGAAATTCCGCGTGGTAGCTTATTAGTTTTTAATCGAACTAATACCAGAGATTACTTTCGATATTTTTTTTTCACGCACGCGTAAACTTGTCAACGGCCTATTTTTCTGAATATCGGCACGGCACTGACGACTAGTGCGGGACTAAGCACGTCAACTCGACTGGCTGACTCGCACAAAGCTGCATTTACAGGAAACATGCGAATATGTTATAGCTACGATTCTGACGCATGCGTTCTACCACTATGAGTGGTTTTGCCGCCGGTTTCACCCGAAGTTTTTGTTCACACTCGAGACATCCAAAGCATATTCGGTATTTCACATAATATTATGGTTGGTGTACTAGAAATTGGTTTACGGTGGTCGTAAAACATGGAAAAGTAACTGAAAGTTTATTTGATTGCGTGGTTGTACGAATTCTTTGAAGCGGGTTTGTTTCAGTGACCTTAAATGGTTATGTGGTAGCACGAAATTATGGTATATGTTCCGTATTTGGTAGGTATTTGAAAATGGCGCATTCGTTAAATAAATCTGAAAGTATTTATAGGTTACTGGTAATTTGGGATTGTTATTGCAAAGTAGCCGTTGCAATAAATATATTCAATCTATGTGACTTACTCATTAAAGAGTTGGCAATATTGTAGATAGCTGGTGTCTAGTGGACGAACTAATATCACTCTGAAACTTTATAATTATGTTCAACGCAACTCTCCCGATGTGAACAGACGCCACGGTCTAGGGAGGCAGTTGCCTAGATGAAGCCAATTAAATGTTATTTTATTTAAACACAGTATTGCACAGAGGCCTACCTACTGGAAGACCTGGTGAAGGAAGAGGGGATCTGCTGAATGGACCGGTCAATATGGCGAGATTTTGGGGAAGTCTAGAGCTATGTCCAGGTGGACGCCTTTCGGCTGAAATGATGATGATTATTCCACAGGCCTAGCCTTCATAACCACGACTGAAAAGAGAAAGTATGACAGAAGTTGTGACAAACATGTTTTTTTTCTATACATATAAAGAAGGAGATAATATTGAACGTTTTACGAGTGTAAGCGCAGCATTGGCTAAGGTCATACCGGTTCACAGCCTAGTACATTTCCTTAAAACACACGCGTTTTATCGATATAAAACAATAATTTACGTGATAAGACATGTAGGTAGAGATACCATTAAAACTAATTATCAATAGAAATCAACATGCTTACCTACTATTTAACTACCGATAAATTAATATGATTTTATGTACCTGGTTGATTTTATAGTAATTTCCGGATTATCTTGACTTTTCCTTCCTGAAGACAATATTTAATTGAGGACGATACACACATTATCACAAAACCTGAGTATTACAGGAAAGTAGTAAGTGTATAATTCATTTCAATATTAGCGAAATATAATTATAATATTACCTACATGCAAAAAAAAAGCAACTGTGCTCTATATTGTAACTGTTATTTTTTTTATTCTAAATGTGCCCTTTCTTATAGATAAACGATTATTATTATAATTATTACATGAAAAAAAAATACAGCAAAACATTTTGACTCTATAAAGTTTATAAAGATATCGCGCAGAAAAGAATAAATTCGAGCATGCAACGTTAAATTAAATAATTACTGTTTGTTAATTAAAAGGGCAAACGGTAGCTCTGTCTGAACTCTGACGTAAACATGCTTATTGAAATGTGTTTTACTTGTTAAAGTTTTCACTATGTAATTAATATTTGTCAATTAAATTGAGCCTAAAGCTATAAAAGAAAATAAAAGCTATAAATCCTGTAATTATTTTCAAATACAAAAAAAAAGGGAAAGTGACATCTAGGGCTTTGCCTAGATATAATGCCAAATTGCGTATCGGTAGGTATCTGTTCGATATTTTCAGAATTATCCAACAATAGTTTAGAAATCGGTAGTTAATTGCGAACTTATTGGTACTCTAACTGCGGTACTCAGAGATATTTTATGATTACTTAAGCTGTCTCTTAGTAAAGATTTGACATACTTTTGTATTACAAAACTGTCTAAACCTTTACTAAGTGATGGCCTAAGTAATCATTAAAGGTCTCTGAGTGCGGCAGTTAGTATCCAGTAAGTAGGTAGCTGAAATTAACGACTCTATGTAAATGGATCTTCATACCCAGAGGGTGACGGGCAAAACCTGCCAATAGTGGTACATAGTTTTTGACAAACGAATAATTAAATATTACCTCACAGTGGATCAATACAAAGTCCCTCCAGATCTTTCACAAATAAATAAATAATTTAATCTTGAATTTATACCTACTACTACTAAATATATTGTACTTAATGTTTTTAGTAGTACTAAATATATTGTTATGTAAACAAGCGAGACGCCTCACTCGCACTAATCTTTCAAAATTTAGATTAAGCGATGTGTGATTAACCAAAATTAATTTTATTTCGTGGTGATCTTCAAATAATTATTATTGACATAGGTAGTAATTCCCTTACGACGTATTAACACCGCGATTTTAGATTAAAGAAAATGAATATTTTTTAAAGATTGCAACATTTGCATCGTCCTATCCCGTTTTGGCATATGAAACGTCACTTTTCTTTTTCGCGCGTTAACGACACCGCAAGAAAAAAGTTCTTTCTCGTCAAATTATTCGCTTAAAAATAAGTTTACGTTATATTCTACCGAAATAACAAAATACTGAGTGACAAGAAGTGTAATAAGTGCAGCGTTAGTGAAAATCGTAAACCTGAGACGCAGAAATCTGAGCAAATACCTACAGACAACGCTCGCGCAGCCGACCACAGCAGTGAACTTGGATGTAACCCATTAGGCGTAAGAATGCCTGGCTATAACTGACCTCCGGATAAGTGATATCTACAGTGCTTATTCAAGCGATACGATGGTCATTAACACTGTAAACCACATGTGTGCTGTAAGCTTCCTAAAGCTTTTTCCAGTGGGTGCGCGACACCCCAGTAACATATATTTCCTATGTACTAGCTGGAACTTGAACTATCAGTGCGTGACACGAGATGTCCTTGGCTAAGTCATTGGACTATGCTGACACTGAAAATAACTATACTGGGTATAGCAGGTGAGTTACATTTCCATGTAAGCATATACCCTATGTTATTAACTGCATAGCAAACTAGCAGTGTGTGGCACGAGATGTCCTTAGCAAAGTCATTGGACAATGCTAACACTGAAAATACCTATACGCTGCATAGCAGGTGAGTTACATTTCCGTGTAAATTTTAAGCATATACCCTGAGTTATTAGCTGCATGGCAAACTATCAGTGTGTGGCACGAGATGTCCTTAGCAAAGTCATTGGACAATGCTAACACTGAAAATACCTATACTCTGCATAGCAGGTGAGTTACATTTCTGTGTAAATTTTAAGCATATACCCTGAGTTATTAGCTGCATGGCAAACTGTCAGTGCGTGACACGAGATGTCCTTAGCAAAGTCATTGGACAATGCTAACACTGAAAATACTTACAATCGGCATAGCCGGTGAGTTCCATCTCCATGTGATGTTTGTGTGTTTTGAGTCATCATCATTCTCTTGCCCTTAACCCAATTCATTTGAGGTTGGCGCAGCATGTCATCTTCTATACTTCTCTGATTACTTGAATGATTCCAACGGAATAATTACCACCCAGAAGTATGCTTTACATGAAAACATATATCCCATGTTACTAGCTGCATAGCAAACTATCAGTGCGTGACACAAGATGCCCTTAGCAAAGTCATTGGACAATGCTAACACTAAAAATACCTAGAATAGACATCACAGGTGAACCCTACCCTACTATGAACTTTGGTCAGCTAAATTTATAAATATGCTTTTTAATCTATGAGCATGATGGTCGTGAGACAACCTTGCTTATCCAATGTGCATTATAGTCTTGCTAATGCATATACTCTTGCAGTGAATGGGGACCATACTTTGCCACCTGGTTTCCTATCAGCAAGTAAAAGTTACTTGGCTGCCTTATTTGTATTCTGCTGGCTGACACACATTTGTCATGATTGCACATGCTTTAGTATGAGATACTCTCAGCATGTTATGGCCACATTAAGTGAAATCTTTTCATAGCTTCTTCATCGAGTATGATATTATGGAAGCATCATTGGTTATAAATCAAAGTTACATAATCATGCACGTAACCAACCAAATGCAAAACTGGCGAAATATGGGTGTCTGACACCTCTGCCTAACCCTTCGGGGATTACAGGCGTGATGTTATGTTATGTTATGCAAACAATGTTTAATGTATAACCGTTTATTCTCTGAATAAATTAAATAAAACATGGTGGTAAATGCACTGTAATGTCCCAATACTCAAAAACTATTAGTATTGAGAGGGAAAAGGTTTATAGACTGACAAAATTTCGAGGTCTTAACAGCCTGCCAATGTACAGATGACCTTATCAACCAAACACTTTTTAGTTCCAAATAAATTATTTCCACTCCTGACCCTGAGACCTCAACCCCTCTTAGGAAAAGATAATAGTACCATTATATTGTAAGGCCCAATCTAAAATAACAACCCTAATAGTAACTCGTCGCTATACCTAGCAATCTATGGCTTCAATATTAAATTAATCATGTTGTAATTTAAAACGTTGATAATTTATTTATGCCTAAGAGTATTTTCAGAGAAAATCACTGGAACCATACCTAATAATAAGAGATAACTTGTTATGTCTGATCAATTCATCATAGAAACGCAAAACAATCATGTATTGTAGTAAGCATGTAACCTGCATTAAATAATATTTAATACCCGAGGAGATGGGCAGACCTTAATTACAACAAAGTAAAGAAGAATTTAAATTTATCTGGGCACGAGATGTACACACTTGATAGTACAAGTAAGTACTATAGTGATATAATAGAAAACAAGGGGGGGGGGTGCATGGGAGTGCTTACATGAAGGGATTGTGGGTTAGGATATCAAGACATCAGGATATAATTATATGTTTCACGTAACAAAATTTCTGGAGCTTTTATTGATAAGAATATTATGTCAGAGAACTCAAATAGACAATGTGTGGGAGAAACTTAGTAAGTTTTCCTGTATTGTTTATAATTATGCTGATTAAGATTATAAATAAAACCGCACTGCTGTGGCTTACCACAGTTTGGTTGTCTTTACTCTGCAGTATAGACTTATATTTTGGGGTAATACTTTTATAAGTATTATTAAGATAAGTAAATCATGAGCCTGATTGGAGCTCATTCAAAATAAAATTCACAAAATCATGCAAGCGGAATTTTCTTAAATACCAACAGTAGACATTGTATATTTATGAATAATGTATTTTTGCCAAAAACAATATGCATCTATATAAATCTGTCGAAAGCCTATGTTGCTCAGATAAACTTCACACATAGCTGCGTGCATCACAAAAGTGTATACTTTTGCAATCACCCAGATTGTACACTAAAATATCTACGCAAATTAAAGACAGTAAAAGCCTCAATAAATTAAAAAAAAAAACAGATTCTCACCATTATTGATAGACAAAGTGAAAACTGTTACAGTATTGACATTTAATTTGCCAAGTTGTTGGTCATCTGCCTCGTTGAGCTATGGTTTGCAAGCGCCGCTGAGAATGAGGTTCTGGGTTCTATTCGTGGATCATGCAAAGTGTTATTCCATCAGGAATTTCTCAGTAGCAGCCACAGAGTATGGATTTGTGCTCAGATAATGACAATAGGCTCGCCCCTGTTACATGAATGTGATGTTATGTATACTTATGTGTCTATTTACATTAACATTTTTACTTACATCGTCAAAACTTTGACATTTGATGCATGTAATTTTAATTTTTAGTGAACCAGATTCTATTGTTATGTTTTTATTTTACGTTTTTGAAGCAATTTAATTTTATGTACCTAATTGTAGAAACTTTATGTGTGCCCAATAACATAGATAGTTTCTGAATTTTATATATTATACCACCTACTATTTACTTATGATCACAAAATTAATGAATTTGAATTCCGATGGAATATATCAAAAGTGTCCAATCTCATTTCAGGGTGATAATATAGAGCAAAATTTAAAACAAAGATATTTGTTGTTCTGCAAGCTCTAATTTTTACCCATTGGAGTAATAAAACAGTTCGTTAAGAATATCAACCACTAACATTAAGTTTCTTATATTTCAAGTGAAACTGGTTTTTGAACTCCATATCTAACTTCATACAGTACAACACAAACAGCAGATCAAATCAGAGCTGACATCAGACATATTGTTGATCTATAATTATTATTTTATTATAGTTATCAATTCAACATGCACTATATCGTTTAGGTTATAATACTAAAGCTCTATTATACCTAAAGTAAGGAAGTCATAAGTACCTAGGCGTTTTATTACCAAAGAGTGATATAGTAGGCCTATAATGGTAACCATTGTTACTGCTTGTACTATAAAGGTTTTAACAGAGCATTTTGGTTCTATAAGATTAAATAGAATTTAATTTTTATAGTTTAGCTCTTAGAACACTCACAGGACTATACGAATCATTAAAGTGTTGCATAGTAAAAAAAAAAAAAAATTTGGAGCTACTTAGTACTAAAGACGACTTTTATTTATCTATTATGCACTAATAATGCGTCAAAATAAGTTTTGCAGCTCAAGTACTGTAACAGTATCGAAAATACTATTCAAGGATCAATCTGCACTGTACCTTACACAACCACTACGTAACCTTTTAACTTCTTAAAAGTTCTCTCAACGTCGCTACGAACAGAACTAGCCCCGTTCTGTAAAAGTAATAACAACTCTTCTAGAGTACTAAATGGGACTCCTGGTGCAGCTGCTACATAACTTAATAGCTCTGTACGTGAGTTTGTGTTACTGCTACGAGACAAGAGGTGATCTAATTCGTTTTCGGTGAAAACATGGCTGCTATTTTCTGCCATGATAGCACATTGGCAACACGGTAGGAGCCAATGCGTACTATAGCAGCCATAGTCGGGACAAGTACTTATTGTATTAATTTAAATTTAATTAAAACATAAAAAAACATGAAGGCGCATTGTCAAATTTAAAATCAGCGTAATGATTTAATTGATACAATTTTTTTTCGCAAGTGCAAGTTACGGCAGAGTAACGGTCCATGAAAGTTTCGTGTTTTATCTTTTTACCCGACTGCAAGGGAAGGGTAACGTTTTTTCAAAACATGTCAAATGTTACGTTTAGCAACAATGGAAAATGACTAAAGCATATGTTACCGATATTATTTGTTTTCTTGGGGAACACTCACGACAAGTGTGATAAAACACATTACTGGAATTGTTTACAGTGCAAAATACAAACATGTTTTGGTTGCTTTTATAGTGCAAATTTGTCACCATGAGAGCCTTTATATAATGTTTATACAATAAATCAGGGACAAAACTAGGGCCTATTTAGGGTTTTGTAAACGTTTACATAGTAGTAGTTAGTACACTCTAATACATTATCAGGACTTTTATAGTACCAAATTTCGTTACTTGGGTAATGTTCACAAATTGACATCCAGAATTATTTGTGTTTTAATTACTTATTAAATTATTGCAGCAAACTCTAAACATCTACCTATGTCAATAATAATTATTTGAAGATCACCACGAAATAAAATTGGGAATCAAACGAGCTTACCTGTTAAGCGAAGTCTTGATTCTAATTTTATGAGTGGTGATCTTCAAATAATTATTACCCACCCACCACTAGCTAACAACCCCAAAGCTGCAATAATTAGTCTACCTAATTCAATGCTAACCTTTCAGGAAATCAAAATGAATGTAGGCATTTGGAACTACTCTGTATAGGAAACAGAGTTTGTTCCTAATGTTATGATCTCTAAAATAAGTGACGTTTCATATTGTTACGAGCTGGGTATGGGATAAATAAAAACACTACCAATTAACACACGAAATAACTTTATTTAACACAAAACACTTATACACAATCACAAAAACACTACTAAACACTTTATCGCACTAAATATCTCTTCGAACCTTCCGTTGTCTCGCTTTAAAAGTAGACTGACTGCTCCGACCTCTGTTGGTCCTTTTATACTCAAACACACAAAAGAAGTTCGAGAAAATTCCCTATTATTAACAAAAAAATGAATACAATATTCACAAAGAAAAATAACTAAAAAATAAACTTAAAGATAAAAGAACCAACAAGGAAGAAGTTACGTTACGCTCTCGGCATACGGTCGAAATTACAATGGCAATTATGTCGCCGACGCCCGCCGTGCTGACCTTGTAAACATAATGGAATTATACCTATAGAATGTACTGGAGTGTTTTAGACACTACACAATTATAAGCGAGGTTTCTTGAAGTTTCTAGATGACCGACGTAACACTGCCCCCTCCTTAGACATGCTCGTCCCGAGCATCATTAGTCCCGTAGTATCGCGCCAATCGGTCTACATGCACAATCTTAGGCGCACCTCGCGGACCCTTCTGTATTCGGTAGGTGACGTCGTTGATCCTGGTCACAACTCGGTATGGTCCATCCCATTTTGCTTGCAATTTCGGAGACTTTCCCTTGCTCCGCACTGGGTTATGCAACCACACCAGCGAACTTTCGTCGAAACCACTACTGTTTGCCTTCCGGTCATAACGAGTCTTCATCTTCTCAGACATCTGTTGTCCGGATTGCCTGATATGCTCATACACATCATTTAACTTGTTACGCAGGTCATTCGCGTAATCCGTTACACTGCGTGGGACATCAGGGGGAGTTCCAGTGATTAAATCTGCAGGCAATCGTAATTCCCTTCCAAAGTTTGCGAAAGCTGGAGTTACGGTCGTACTTTCGTGAACTGCACTCCGATAGGACAGAAGAAACGGCTGTATGTGTTTGTCCCAATCCCTTTGCCTGCTTTCCACAACTTTTGCCAGATATCTTTCCAACGTCTGGTTGAATCGTTCCACCATTCCATCAGATTGTGGGTGGTAAGAGGTGGTTCTGGTTTTGTGTGTACCCATCAATCGACAAGTCTCCTGGAAAACTTGCGATTCAAAATTCCTTCCTTGATCGCTGTGAATTTCTAAGGGTACTCCAAAACGACAGAAGACTTCTTGAACCAATTTATCTGCGACTGTTGTAGCTTCTTGGTTAGGAATGGCGAAGACTTCTGGCCACTTTGTGAAGTAGTCCATGACAACCATGAAGTACTTGTTTCCGCTATCACTTTCTGGAAATGGTCCCGCAACGTCCAGCGCTATCCGCTCCCAGGGGGCTCCAACGTTGTACACTTTTAATGCACCTCTGCTACGTGTGTGGGGTCCTTTCACAGCCGCACAACTGGTACATTTGCGACACCAGTCCTCCACATCATCTCGACAGTGGATCCAGTAAAAGCGCTCTCTGATCTTCAATAGAGTCCTTTTTACTCCCATATGTCCTCCTGAGCATCCATCATGGTAGAGCCGTAAAACATCCGGTACCTTAGCTTTAGGGACAACCATTTGTAGATGACAGCTGTCCCCTCGAGCGTTTTCCCATTTACGGCACAAGACTCCATCCTGGATCTCCAAATCGCCTCTGGTCCATACCCTGCTGTCGCTGACTCCTCGTACGGATACTATCCGTGTCGTCCTTTGGTAGAATCGGCATTATTTATCCCACTTCTGACACCAAATTGTTACGAGCTGGGTATGGGATAAATAAAAACACTACCAATTAACACACGAAATAACTTTATTTAACACAAAACACTTATACACAATCACAAAAACACTACTAAACACTTTATCGCACTAAATATCTCTTCGAACCTTCCGTTG
This sequence comes from Diarsia brunnea, assembly GCA_949774965.1. Taxonomy (NCBI): domain Eukaryota; kingdom Metazoa; phylum Arthropoda; class Insecta; order Lepidoptera; family Noctuidae; genus Diarsia; species Diarsia brunnea. The sequence continues at coordinate 2,585,904 of OX459009.1, forward strand.
TCTCGCTTTAAAAGTAGACTGACTGCTCCGACCTCTGTTGGTCCTTTTATACTCAAACACACAAAAGAAGTTCGAGAAAATTCCCTATTATTAACAAAAAAATGAATACAATATTCACAAAGAAAAATAACTAAAAAATAAACTTAAAGATAAAAGAACCAACAAGGAAGAAGTTACGTTACGCTCTCGGCATACGGTCGAAATTACAATGGCAATTATGTCGCCGACGCCCGCCGTGCTGACCTTGTAAACATAATGGAATTATACCTATAGAATGTACTGGAGTGTTTTAGACACTACACAATTATAAGCGAGGTTTCTTGAAGTTTCTAGATGACCGACGTAACAATATGCCAAAACGGGATAGGACGATGCAAATGTTGCAATCTTTAAAAAATATTCATTTTCTTTAATCTAAAATCGCGGTGTTAATACGTCGTAAGGGAATTACTACCTATGTCAATAATAATTATTTTTCAGATCACCACTCATAAAATTAGAATCAAGACTTCGCTTAACAGGTAAGCTCGTTTGATTCCCAATTAAATGTTTTTGAAATAAAAAGTTTAAAATTTTTTTTTTTTGGACAAATGTTAAAGAGAATTAAGTATGCACCTTTTTGGCATTTTTTTTTTATTTTTTTTAATTTAATCTGCAACTCCTTTTTGGCATTGACGTTTAGAAAACACAACACTTTACAACTTGACTTTGTGCAACGCCTTTGTCATTCATTGAAAAATTAAACATTCATTTATATAATATAACTAGCTGACCCACGCAACTTCGTCTGCAACACATAATATAGCTTATAACCTTTCTAGATAAATCGACTATCCAACTTATTAAATTGAGCTATATCGTACTCGTAACAAACAAAAAATCTTACCTTTCCTCTATAAAATACCTATTAGTTTAGATTGACTTCGATTATATTATTAAAGTAACAATTACTATAGGTATCTCTTATTGTTTAATATACAGTAACACCTTGTACTTGTAAACATTATGGTGCAGTAAATATTTTGAATTTGAATTTCTCCGGAGCCCCCAGAGGCCAGAATCCCCACGTACATACCTACCGCACCGGACCGAATGACTGCCACGCGCTAATTATTTTGTCGCCCGTATATTTTTACATTGCGATATCTTCTAAGATATTTGTTTAAACTGTATAGAGTAAAGGGCACAAATATTCTATATTAAATTTCCGTGCTAGCAAACACATTTATTTAGATATAGATTAATACCATATGGGTTAAATAAGCTTCGCAAAATATAATTCTTTTTAACCTAACATTTTTATATAAAAAATGGTTACAGTGAGTCAATCGTAAAAGATAAACATATGCTGTCGCGGACTTTTTTTTAGAACTTTTAAAGAGGAACAATTCTTTCCTACATGATAATTACGTAACTTAAACCGTTTTCGCAGCGCACGCAACGGAAGCTCTCAAAAAGGAATATCTTTTCCCGTTTTTGCAACATTTTTCATTTATGCTCCGCTCCTATTGACTGTAGCGTGATGTTATATAGCCTAAAGCCTTCCCCGATAAATGGACTATCTAACACTAAAAGAATTTTTCAATTCCAACCAGTAGTTCCAGAGTTTACCCCGTTCAAACAAACAAACAATCAAACAAACAAACAAACAAACAAACTCTTCAGCTTTATAATATTAGTATAGAAGTATAGATATACCCTAAAATTATGTAACTTGTACGTTGTCAATCATCTCTTTAGGTACGCTGACTCATATTTTAATAGTGTTCAGAAACTGTTATTGAAATTGAAAGATAAATCTTCAAAGCAGTGTCACATGACTTTGTATCTCTTCATGAAGATCTATGTGCTCTTGAAGTGTTGCCCAACAGACGTTATTGCAACGGTTTAAAGATTTGACAATAGACACACTCTTTTCGATAAAAACTTAACTTGTACTTTACCAGACTAGTAGGTCAATGACATTAGGTACCTACTTCTTTTAAGTAATAAGAACTGGCTGGAATTTCTGAGAACCGCCTTTAGGGAAAGTATTATAAATACTGGAAAAAGCAAAATTTTGGTAGGTACTCATAAGTGTTACATCCAAAAGAGATACCGCGGCCTCGGCACAAGGGCTAAGAAGGAACATGGGTGGATTTTAGTCAGTAGAAGTCTGACACTCCCTTTCGCTCTGCCCAAGAGCGGGAGGGGTTATTTGATGATTTTCCACTCGCCAAGAAAAAAAAGGTACTCATAAGTCAGAACAAAAACTTATGAATTCATTAACTTAGTTTTATTTAATAAACTAACTATGTATTTATTATAATTAAATAAACTAACAACAAATTAAGGGCCATAAAAAACTCATACGCTGGTAATGTGCCCAAAAGACTGCAGGCGGCGTTTTTGAAAAAATATACAATCTAGCCAAGAAGTTTAAATAATGATGACGTATTTTATAACAATTTTAATAGTCTTGGAAGTCAATCAAATTGTTAATTAGATTTAACAAATTATTAGCAATGGGTAAGTAAGTTCTTAAATTGATGGAAATAATTACTTTAAAATAAGTAGTAAACATTTTACGACAAAACCATGTTTTCTAGGTACCACCTTACAGATGTTTTATTGTTGTTTATTTAGTTGCATACAAAAGAAAAAGCATAACAGTTATAGAAACAAAGAGATTTTATTCTTAAAACAAATTAAAAAGTTACAAATATGTATAATCTCAGTGTTTAACTGACAGAAAGATAAAACTTGACATTAAGTGACTACAGACCAACAAGCACGAAAAAAAAACTCCTCTATGGTTTACATTTGTCGAACTCACTGAAAGAAAATGTTGAAGGAATTCATCTTGCGTATCCGGGTTCCCTGAATATTACATTGGGACCGAAACCGGGTTTCGCATGCCCAGATCGATTGGAACTCACATATCCTAGGGCCAAAAAATCGAAGACATTTGTGACATCCATGAAATTCCTTCTCAAATAGAAGACGCCTGTGTTCCAGCAGATCGCTAGAGTCTCGTTGTGTATCTGTTTGTTATGTACTCACATAATAACTATGTAAAACGCTGATCTCACATGCTCTAGCTGTTAGCCTGATGCATTTAAAATAACAATAGATCATGGTACTCGTTTAAGTCATAATTTATGCAAGAAGTCTTAATTATTATATGCAAGTAATAGCTACCGGAACATACAGACCCTATAGTCCTATACTATACTTAGGTATAATTTTACGACCGGCATTGTCAACCGCTTTTATAATCTATTAATATCTACTTCCGATTTGTCTGGTCTACATTTCTACAATGTGTTACCACAAAAGGTTTAAATATTTGTATGATATTAGAATTAGACTAGATTGAAAAGCCCGCTTAATTTTACCTATGGTTTATTTACGTTAAACGTTACATTTAAGCGCGGTTTACAGAAATGCCTTAAATGTAAAGGTCTGCTATCCTAAAAATAAATACTTTAGATAACATAAAACATCACAACAATCACTGGCGAAATGTGGATGTTTTGGACAAGGTACAGGACCTACTTGCCTTATACAATACACCTAGATTTCACCAGTTATATAGTGCCATATTGGCACTAATTTTGATTCCGTTGTGCTGCTGAGAAATTCATCATGGAAAACCCTGGCCCGACCTGGATATGGAGCCCACGATTTCAAGTTTTGCAGTAGTGCTTACGATCAATAGAACAATGAGGCTTTCAATTATAAACTTAATCATATTTAACCAAAGACTATATAGTGGTTTAATACTCTATGTATTTAACAGTGGTATTTATATGTTCCCGGCCTGTGACACTAGTTTTACATGTAAACCTCGCTTTACAGTGATTGATGCATAAATTGCTTCCGGCATATACTGCAGTTTGCAGAAGTACAAATACCTACATTACTTATGTACATAATGCCTATATGCGGGTAGCCACGTGTTCTGCTAGTTATTATGTATATTTATCGTTGTTTCATGCTAATTTGTTGAAACACTAACAACATTTAATGAAGCTGTAACGATTTGTTCACTGTCCTGTCTATGTTATTTAAATAGAACACTGTCATGAAAAATGTCCTCACTAGGTGTTGTCTGGTTAAGAGAGAATAGACACGTGGCCATTGATATAAAAACTAAAGATACGGTCGTCCGAACATTTGCTCGACGCGTTCGCCATACAGAGAATCGGTGTAGTCTGCTCGTTAATGTAACCTTGTATAAGCGGCGTGGTATTTTCGAGGTATAAAGAATATAAATAAAGCTTTAATAAAATTTACGACCGCACCCGAAGAGAGCCGATCGTGGACTAGTTCACTTCGGCTTAGGAAAGACCATTTTGGGACCATGTTCGAGGCGTCATTTTAACATGCCGTCCGCCCAGTACTTACGCAGTAATATATAAGTCAATGCACGTGGCAATAGCTTTTTTCGTTTTTCTACACGCAACTTTCAATATGATTGTCAGATTTTCGATAGCCCATACTACACTTTATGTTTCCCTACAGACGTTCGGGTGGATCTTCAAGTTAAGCCGCGCTTGCCTAGGCTGTTCCGTAGATGATTGACGACCCATTACATACCGAGTTCCGTGCCTCGCGTTCAAGTATTGTATATCTCTGTAACAGTGTTTACAGGCCGTCGGCATATGGTTAGACTGGAAACCGACCCTAACATAGTTGGGAAAAGGCTAGGTAGACGATGTTATCGCTGATAGAATATGACTGTGTGTAGACACAATGAAATTAATTATAAAAATGTCAATTGCACCTTCTGGTCCTGAAAATCGTCTGTTGTAAGCTCGGTCGTGTTCATAGGCACCAAAACTCATATTTTATTTACTGAAAATTCATCAGAATAGGCACCTACTTATCATTTGATAAGTGAATGTTATAATAAGGTCTCTATTATCTAACATTCCATCGGTATCATTTGAGACGTGACAATAAAGATAGATCTATGGCCTTAACAGAATTTATCGAGGGTTTACTTTTATATGCAGTTTTAGTTGCATAGATAAGGACTTAAATAGAAGCAGAATAATTGACACAAAAAATGGACGACCTTCAAAAGTGCAAACCTATGTATCAAATGCTAATGAAATAGAAAGTAACATAACCTTGAGTTTTTAAAACGACGCATCACTGACATTTTAAAATATTAGGTTTTCTTTGAAGGAAAAGAGCAAAAACATATATTCAAGACGTTTTCCCAAGGCAAAAACAACAATAAATTAGGTATGATATAACTAGCTGTTGCCAGCGGCTTCGTCCGCCACAACTCGAAAATTATCCCACGGGAAGATAAAATCGGGATAAAAACTATCCTATGTGTTAATCCAGGTTATAAACTATCTGTGTACCAAATTTTATCCAAATCCGTTCAGTGGTTTTTGCGTGAAAGAGTAACAAACATACACACTCACACACAAACTTTCGCCTTTATAATATTAGTGTGATACATTACATACTCCTTTTGCTACGTTCACATAACATAACTTGATGCATGTAATCCCTAAAGGGTTAGGCAGAGGCCAATAATACGGACACATTTCGCCAGTTATGTTTAAGTCCCATGTAAAAGAGCCTATTGCCGTCAACCGGGCACAAATTCATGCTCCGTGGCTGCTACAGAGATATTCCAGATGGAAAACCCAATAACACTTTGCCCCACCCGGGAATCAAACCCAGGACCTCATGCTCAGCAGTCGCACTTGCAACCACTAGACCAACGAGGCAGTCAGTGCTTACGTTCACGTTTATGATACAACTTGCCATCCCTGCGTTGCGAGTAGAAAAAGAACACAACCAATAAAAGAACCCTATTCGATCTAAAAATAGACAAAATATGATGCGGAGTTGCGGACCCAACAATAAAGCTTGTACCCTTGTACCAAGTGGGACATAAAAACCAACATTATCCTCAAAAGATATTGTCCTGCCCCAATTTTGGGGCCAATATTTGCCACCAATTGACGGAGCAATATTTGTTGAGGCTCGCTTACTAAAAGGTGCGGTTTCAGTTTTCACTGACTCACTATTTTCAATGACGAACTATTGGTACATATTGTAACTAGTCTAGTTTTTTTTTGTAGCTGTATGTAATATTATTGACGCGACCCCGCCTTTAGTTATGCATTTTTCACAATAGTTTGTCCAACATTTTTGGTCCTGATTCATTGGCTAGCCTCAATTTTAGGACCTTGAAGTAGTTTGAAGAGTACCACTATATAGGTAGGTTACTTATTTTGTTTGAATCTAGCTTTTGCTCGCGGTTTTGCCTCAATTATATAATTATATTCAAAAGCAATTAACCCACCGGAACGTTCTAAATGTAATACTTGGAATAATGTTGCTTTTCGGTCAGTGAAAGAATTTTTGGACTCCGATGAGCAGTTCTGAAGAATATCCCCTACATACTCGTACAAACTTGCGATAGGTTAAATTTTTACCTCTTTATAATAATAATTTACTCTAGATCATCATCATCATTTCAGCCATAAGACGTCCACTGCTGGACATAGGCCTCCCCCAGAAGGGGGGGATTTGCCATAATCGCCACGCTTGGCAGGCGGGTTGCGATCGCAGTATGGTTGTTACGAAGGCACAGAGAACGCTGCTGCCCATTCTCTGGTTAGTCCATTAGTCGCCTCTTACGACACCCACGGGAAGATATGAGATGGTGCTATGCTTTACGTCCGACACCATTCTAGGTTTACATTGGGTTATTTTTTTGAATTTTCTATAAACTATGAGAGCTAAATTATGCGTAGGTGCATATAGATTATTTTATATTAAAAAAATAAATATTTGATTATTTTTTTTTTTATTTTTTTTTTTTGATTTGATTTTTTTATAAATAAATAAATAAATATTTTAAAATAGTTTTTTTATCGTACTGCAACTTTCTATTTTAGCATTCTATGAGCGATTGGGTACTGCGAATTCTCGTAAAAACCAACCACTAAATGTGGTGTGGTTTTAAACTAGGTATAATGATGTGGCATTAACTTGAAACGTTTAATCCAAATAAGACCTATTCTTCAAGACTTCCTCTTTTAAACTCAACGTAAGTATAACCTATATGTGGAAACCATGTGGTCATCGCAATTACAACCTAATGGCTGTTATTTTATTTTATTTTCTTCGGGTGGCGTACAGCTAACAATACATAAATTAATAATGAGTTGTTCCATGACAAGCCATTTACAAGCCTCCACAGATGGCATTGAACTAATGTTGTTTAGACTAATGAATAAGCATAATACACTCTTAAAAATAAAAAATAAAAACACAATATAAACTATTGATTAACTAAGCCTAATATAAATAGCTAAACTTAGTATACTTATCAATAATAAAAACTATAATAATATAAAATTAGGTACCTGCATAGGCAGGAAAGCAGGCGTACATGCTACTAAAATTCACCAACAGTGATGCGTATTACCACCTTTGTCTCATATCTTGCGCCATGTAAATGGACACGTTTGTATTGTTTTTATAATTATGTATTGTGGGTAAAGTCCCTTTATGTCAAGAATAAAAATAATAAATCATTGTTCTGATGTGTAAAAGGCGCAACTGTGAAGAAAATATGAAGAAAACTTGAAAACTCAACAATTAATTGCATGTTTTATCTCATCTTTAATTTTATTGCTATGTACTTTAATTAAATTGGGTATTCGTTACTTTAATTTAGTTACTAAAAGAACCAGTTTTTTTAACCTAATTGGATGAACAACATTAGGTATCATGTAAATTTTCAACTTTATTAAAATACCAGATGATAACATTTCAAATACCTAAACAAATCTTTATATTTTAATAAGATTAAAATTGAATTAAGTTCAATTAAAAAAAGAAAATAATATATCTGTACATACCCTATTATGCATAGACGAAAACCTTTTCATAGACACCAACACAACACCGTCAACCACCATTTTGTATTTTTAAACAAAAAAATAACAGTTCTAAAAACTTTCCAAATTCAAATTCTAACACAAAGCACTATAGAACACGAACTAATAACGAACTATTGCCAGACTATAAAATCCAAAATTCGAAATTCAAAACGTTTTAATTCCGGCCTTCCTTTTCTTGAAGGCTGACTGCGTTGCACTGATTTCCTTCAACCATTTTTCGTCGTATATATCCTCTCAGGGATATATCGTCATTTTCCTTGAGTAGCAAGTTTATTCGTAGCATAGTAAGCTCCAAGTCTCGTAGACGTATAAAGCAGGTTTAGTAATAAAATTCGCGAATTATTCATAATTAATTTATGGTGATCGTGTTTTTTAAGCATAGTCTGTGGACATTTAAAATAATAATACCGGTTAAACAGGATTTTGGTTTTTGTGGTTGCTGCAAATATATGGCATATATCGAGAAAATTTAATAGAGACAAGAGCTGCTACATTCAGCATGACTTCATGACTTCGATTGTATAGTGTTGGTGACTTAATCATTCTATATGTAGCTTAATAATAAAATCAAACGCATAGACCAACACCCAGTGTTAAGTAAGGCAAGGTTATTTATTAGACAATCTGGTTTCATAATTTTGTCAACAAATTAACATAATAGTTCAAAATAATCAAGAGGTTTTTCCCCAAACTCAAATTACACAACTTTTTTATTGCCTTATTTTGAAACTACCGACTCACGTCGGCTTCGCACGGGTGCAATGCAATTGAGGTATAGATATGCAAATATTGTTGTGATTTTCAAACAATAGTAAGTACCCTTTCGATTTTTTTGTTGATTTTTCAAAAAAACTGTCATACAAAACTTATTCTTACAATATTATGAAGACAACCAAAATCGGTCGAGCCATCCTCAAGTGTTGTTCCGTTAATTTAATTTATTTTAAGTTAATTTATATTAATAAGTAGATAGTAGTAAACTAACATAGTTACACTTTAACAATTTGATGACTTTGATGCAATGTTGCAAGTAATAAAATTACCTAAGTGAAAAAATAAGTTGAAGCAGGAAAGATCAGTGTAAGTTAACTTAACATAACTTAGAGCATTGGTTTTACCGTATGCGTAAGAGGGCAAATCAAATGTCTCTCAAACGAGGATAATGCAAGGAATGTTAGTTTTAGCCTTTTTAGCTTCGCACTCCAATTAAACGTAAATGAAAGGCTGAAATTATCTTGCGTGTAGGCGTTTGGTCTTATCGACTTTACAAAAATATGGATGACTTTGAAAGCATTTGAGGAAAAAACATTCTTAAAATAGCGTTTGAAAACGAACTTTTGGGCTGATTTGGAACCTGACGCTCAAGTAATACAATATTACTTTATTAAAAAAAGAAAGCTCAAAAACTGGAATCGCTGACGTGGGCAAAAAAACTGCTGGTTTGAAGTGGAACCAGCAGTTTTTTTGAAGTGGGATTGGGCTAGCCATATCTCTAGAATGCATAAGTTCTACCAATAAACCAGAGTCGACACGCAGTGGGTGCCAGAAGACGGGCGTTGTCGCCAAGGGAGGCTTAGAAAACGCTCGTTTGACGACTTAGAGGCTTTCGTGCGAGATTAGCCGGAGAAAATCACACGTAGAGGAGAATCGAAGGCTATGGGGGAGGCCTTTGCCCAGCAGTGGAACAATATAAGTTAAATACAAGTCTAACAAGCCAATAAGACCACGAAGAAAACTGACCAACTAACTGCATTCAAGTTTTGCAGGTTGAGCGGACATCAAGTTCAAACGAACCTGTTTGGCACAGTTCCAAGCCTTGTAAAGTAAATCATATTATCTGGACTTTAAATCGCGGTAGTTCATAACGAATATCACCACAATTCCAGCAACAATAAAAACTATGCTATGCACAGACTGTACGTTGTACAATTTTATTTTATTCAATTACCTACATGTTTTTTTACTTACCCTTTGCAGTCTGCAGTGCCCTGGACTTCCAAACCCAACATAGCAACATCAGAAGACCAATTTTAAATACCAAGTTATTTAGACTGCCTCGTTGGTCTATTGGTCGCGATTGCTGAGCATGAGGTCCAGATCCACATCATGGCTTAGGTCAGAATGATAGTGGTCCGAGAAAACGTGAGCCTTCTTCATCACTGCAGGGACTCAGGCTCTCCTCTCTAGGAGAGCCTAGAGAGGAGCCCTGCTGAGTCCTTGCAGTGGGAACATTATAGGCATCTACCAACCCCATCCATATATGCCCATCCAGAGGGATGGGCTCAGATCGGATAGCTCGGATCCACCATACAGGCCCAGTGCGGGTTGGTAGATGTCATATGTCTTCGATTTTTTTGGTTCTCGGACATGCCGGGTTTCCTTACGATGTTTTCCTTCACCGTTTTGAGAGCAGTGGTAATGAAATAAATGACACAAAGTAATGCGCCTGGCTGGGTTCCCACGATTTACTGTTCGTAAGTCGGGGCCGCAACCACTGGGCCACCACTGCTCTTCTCACTTACGAACAATTATATTTAAAAAAAAAAATGTCACCTGTCAAAAAAACTGTCAAAACTTTTTTTTAAACTAGGAAACGGAACTCCCATACTGCCAACGCTCCTACGTGACGTGATTCCGACCATGTTATTCGTTTTTCGGTGACAGAGAGAACGCGGCTGGCATATCATAGATTTTTCCTCGAAGATTACGTAGTTTCTAAAGGAAAATGCGATATTTATTACGCATTTGTTTTGATTTCCTGGAGATCCCAGCCTCATTTGCGTCTTATTGAATTAATAACTGTTTTTATGGAACACGCTTTTTTATTTATTATTTAAGGATATAATAAGTCATTTGGAAAGAGATACTTACATGTATAAAAAAAATAAGCTCATTGTACAAGAATTTAGTAGGTTATTTTATTTGTTTCTATTAATTTCTCTATAGTTTCATTCACGTAATTTTTGCGAACTAAGTTTTTTTTATATTATATATATATTACATAAGGCGTTTTTTGTTTTGTGCTCACAACAAAATTAATTTTATTATAAGTCTATACGTGAGGACTTGTTTGTAATTGGCTTTTTGGTGACTATGGTCTCTTCTTTTCGTTTGTTTTTATTACCTGTAAGTTTTCCAAGTACTAAATAAATATCTTTATCGTCTACATAATGTTTATATTAAAGAGATATTTGTTTTTAAGTTTGTATGTAGGGAGGTAATCTCTAGAAGTACCTAACGATTTAATTTTAAAAAATCTTACACTGGTAAAAAGTTACATTGTTCGTGGGTGCTAGCACCTATTTATTGCCTACTAGCGGACGTCACGCGGTTTCACCCGCGTAGTTCCCGTTCCCGTGAGAATACAGGGATAAAAAGTAGCCTATGTTACCCGCGGATAGTGTAGCTTCCCAACGGTGAAAGAATTTTTGAAATCGGTCCAGTAGTTTCGGAGCCTATTCGTTACAAACAAACAAACAAATCTTTCCTCTTTATAATATTAGTAGTGTAGATAATTATAAAGTTAGTATACTTACTGCGGTACTCAGAGATTTAATGATTTTTGTATGACAAAACTGTCAAAACCTTTACTAAGTGATGTCCTAAGTAATCATTAAAGCTCTCTGAGTGCGGCAGTTAATGTAGTAAATAGGCAATTTTCGATAGCTATAAGAATGCGTGTAAAACGTATTTAATTTTTGTAAATAATATAAATTAGTGTGACATTTATAATGAGAAATGACATCATTGTGTTTTTGTGCTAAAATTTAGCCAAACTCGTTTGAATATAAACATTTTGGAGATCGAGTGAACAAAATAAATTATACAGAACTGGTTTACCTGGCTGCTTAGATAATGGTGATCCGTGATTCTTACATTCAAAATGTTACAGCATTATTTTAAAAGTAGTGCAACTTAGGAATTCTACATTTCCTTAGTTGGGTGTAGTGCATTTAGTGAGTCTCAACCATTTATACATAAACAGTAGAATCCTGATTATCCGAGCCTCAATTATAAGGATATTTGATTATCCGGACTTATTTTTCACGGCTCTAATTACTATATTTTTAAATCCTATTGTCTCAATGACGTAGGTATATGAAACACTGACTACAATAAAAAGTTGTTAATATTGTTTGGTATTTCTTAGAAATAGATTTTCGATTATACGGAATACCACTGGTTTTAATTGGTGCCAGTTATCGGAAATAACTTAGGTATATACTAGCGGACCTGGCAGACGTCGTCCTGCCCGGACAGCAGAGCCACCTACCGGCTCCAACTGTGTATTCAAACCATCCAATACCTAACCCATTAAAATATCCCCAGAAAGTTTCATCCAAATCGGTCCAGCCGTTTAGGAGAAGTTCAGTCATACACACGTACAGTAGCATTATATATGTATATAAAGATAGGGGCACTACACATTCTTAAAAGTTTTCGGCGACCTGCAAAATCTCAAGGGGACGTTCTATAAGAGACTCGTCTAGACACAAAAGAGCTTAGGCTTATTCTTAGATAGTTGGGTGGAAAACAGTGCTTAGTTTTTAACACTGACATTGGCGGTGAAATGTAAACCACATACTCTGCTACACACGCATGCTGGTAAAAAAAAACTTAAACGCCCACTATGACGTATGCACTTCGGCCAGACCCATTAATCATAGTCGACTCATGGAGACAGACACGGTGACACAAGACCTTTAGGGAAATCAACTGCCATTTACGTCATTTATGAAACGTCAATTAACTAAGAAAAATCATCGTCATTTGCTTAGCCTTTTCCCTACTATGTTGGGGTCGGCTTCCAGTCTAACCTTATTCAATTAAATACCAATATTTTACCTAAAGCGACTGCCTATATAGATCTGAGTTCCACAACCCAGTTCAGAAAGAAGAAGAACAAAACCAAGAAGACTGTTACTTAAAAAAGCTACACTTACGCATAGGTTAGCTGTTAACACCTCATCACAGACAGGTTTCAAATACAGATAATTAGAAAAAACCATGTTTGACATTTAATAACTTGTATCTTTTTTTTACAGCAGTGTTGAGTCATGATCATGAATGAGCCATAAATTAAAAAAAAACAAATGAATTGACACTGAGGGTGCAAATCGCCGTCGCCTCCTTTTGCGAAGCAGTGATGCTAGCGAAGGAGGTGGCGGTGGCTTCCGGCCACCGTAGACGCGGGCCTGTGGGCCGTGTCGACGGCTCGTTCGTGTTCCACGCGCGCCTCAAACAGATGTCAGCAACATGGAAGGGGCCCGCAAGGGCCGACACCCGTCGGGGCTGCGGGTTGTTCGCAAGAGATACCGCGGCCTCGACATAAAGGCTAAGAAGGAACATGACAAAAAAAGGGTTCTATTTACTAACACAAATTGTATTATTTGTCATGTGTATTGTATATAGTAATTATCATTTGTCTGTTAGGTAATTTATGGGCCAAAGTTGCCTGACAATAAATAAATGTTATATCAATTATCAACTGTATAATTTATATCAAATGCACATCGCAACAGTAACATAAAATAAAATAAATGGCGGAAACTTGTTACTGTAATCTGTCACTAGTTGTGCATAATTATGGCTGTGACGATGTTTTAAACGTTTTGAATCAACGTGACTTCTCTATGGTATGAAATTTAAGGTCTAGTACCACATATTTTGACTAAGGTATATAGCTTGTCCTGTCGGGGCTGTGGGTTGTTCGAAAGAGATACCGCGGCCTCGACACAAAGGGCTAAGAAGGTACTTGGGTGGTTTTTAGTTAATAGAAATCTGACACTCCCTACCGCTCTGTCCGGAGCGGGAGGAGACATAATTACGAAGATTTTCTTTTTTGAAAAAAAAAATGAGTTAGTAGCTTGATAACATGAGATCTGATAACTTTTTGACAGTTCGAGCCGCATGGTCTCGTCTACGCAACATTTTGCATGAAAATGTTTTGGTGGGATTAAGTTTTCCCTTAGTTTTCGTTCTCCCAAGTTGAAGTGGCAATGGGCAGGCCACACCGCTCGAAGAACCGTCAACCGATGGGGAAGAAAGGTTCTCGAGTGGCAACCACGAACCGGAAGACGCAGCGTTGGTTGGCCTCCCACCAGGTAGACCGACGACATCGTGAGAGTCGCGGGCAACCGGTGGATGCAAACGGGAGGTTGCCGTTCGTTATGGCGATCTATGGGGGAGACCTTTGTCCAGCAGTGGACGTCTTACGGCTGATGATGATGATGATGATGAAGTTTTTCCTTCAGGATTTTCTCAGTACAGCCACGGACTCTGGATTTGTGCCCGGTTGCTGACAATAGACTCATCCCTATTACGTGGGGTTTTATAATTACTGGTGAACTGTGGGTGTACTATGTTGGGTACACCTCAGCGTTATCATTATTGGGGATACAGGTGCGGTGTGATTTTAATGGATAATACTAAGTAATAAATATAAACAACTAAAGGATTTTTATCTTAAAGTGGGACATATCGATTGGTCCTTGAATCAGTGATTAAGTTCAAATTAGTTTATACTTTGATACACATAAAATTTATATAGGTAATCATCGAACGATCGATTGCTAAATCGATCGATTATTACGATTAAAAGGCCAAGAAGGTATGCTAGGAAGTATCGAATCATCCTTGCTAGTTGCTTGTAGGTACAACACGAATTTAACAACACTTTAATCAAAGAATTTGAACCTCGATAACATCATTAATTTGCTGTAAATAGTCTTTTATTTCTTGGAAAAACGAGTATTAACTAGTTGGTTATCTTGTTGTTTTGGAATCAGTTTTGCGTCGCTATTAATCTGGCGCTTTACTCATATAATGATTGTATGTATTCTGAAAACACTATAAAACACTTTTCCTATACTCCTCCGCTATTATTTTCTGATTAATTTCGTTGCCGGAACCAAGACAGTTTAATCGTTTCTCTGGGACTTCGTCGGGCTTCATTGTCTCGGCGCTTTTCTTGTGGTCGCCACTGTTGATTCTGGCTTACAGGAGTTACAGTGGTTTGGCAATATTGTGGCAGGCTTGTCCCAATAAAAAAACTGAAAACACTAAATTAAGAATCTAACTGCGGTACTCAGAGATATGATTTGACATACTTTTGTATGACAAAACTGTCAAACCCTTTACTAAGTGATGGCCTAAGTAATCATTAAAGCTCTCTGAGTGCGGCAGTTAAAGTTCAAAAATAGCGCTTGGTAAATAGTGTTTGAAGTACTTTGAAGCAGTTATCGGTCCGAGTAATTTTCAAGGTAGATTCTCTGCATTAGACTTAAAAAGTAAAACTACAGAAAAAAAATCAGAAATAACGGAAATCTGAGTTGTGATCCAAAACCGCGTCCGGTTGATTGTAAATAAATAAAAGGATTTATGTTTCATATTGTTGTCTTTTTTTGTGTAAATACGTGATCATTTATAATAATAATATACGGTATGTTGCTGTTACTGAATAACCGCACAGTTATCGATAAAAAAATATGAATATAACTTTAGAAACGGACTCGTTTTCATCACGCGGTAATGTGCCAAATAGAACCAAAAATTCGACCCGCATCTGGCCTATTGGCCTGTCGGTACCTTTTTTCTTACAGAGAGAAAAGGATTAGCAACTGGGAAAAGGTAACCTAACCAAACCGTGGTTAATGGTTTAGCCATTCAAACGAGTAAAGGTAGGTAACCGACAGACACAGAATTATATTCGCAAATAATATTTTTTTAGTATTCTATCGCTATCCTTCTACTTGTCCCCAGCACATACTAACACAAACAATTCTTTCATCATCACATGTCCATGAACCAGTCCTGCTCCTGCGCAGGTCTATGTCAAGGTCAGCGCGCGCAGAGGCGTAGGCGCATATAATAGGTGACGTCACATAACGCCGTGCGCGTTGCGTGACTTGTGTGTCATTTTCCAGTATTGCGCGGTATGTCAGGTATGTGATACGCAAGATATTTGTTTATGGTTTTGACGATGTATGGCATAGGCAGTCGCTCCATGTAAAGTACTTTTATTCAGCTGCATCCGGTTAGACTGGAAGCCGACCCTAACATAGTTAGGAAAAGGCTAAGCAGATGATGACGGGGTTTACCTAGCTTTCTGTGTATATAGCTAAATCATGATAATTGTTGAAACAGGCTAGGCTAAACTGCAAAAGTAACTAAAAGATCTCATCTCTCTATGTTGATCTAGATTTAGTTCATAATGTGTAGGTACACTTAGGTGATTTATGTAACGTAGAAAATAATGGAGCAGTTATCGACGCAGCACCGATTACCTACCACTTTGAAACACCCTACATTGAAATGTTCTTCGGTGATTGCAAGCTGTTTTTTTTTTATTTTCAATGAAAAATTTCTCTGTAGAGGTGTTCAAAATACGTGGTACCTATTTATGCGTCAAAGTCTCTAATTTTAATACCTGTTCTGTTTAGATTATCGAAAAATATTGGATAAGTACGTGTTTTTTGTTTTATCAAATTAATAAAAATTTACGAAAATAAAACGTGTCCAAGATCGTGAGTGGGGGCTGGTGACGTCACTTTATTTCTGGTGAAAAATGTACCAAACTGTGACGTCGGGCGACGTTTCGAAGCACATCATGTCTTCATTTAGTGTTTACGTGAAAAAAGAAAAAATAAGTAGGTACGTGTCCAATATTTTTTGGAAATCTATCTGACGGACTAATTAGATGTTTTTTGTCAACTACCCTATTTCGGCTAACATTATAAGCTTTAGAATGAATAAATTACATAGGGCAGCTCTAAAACGGCCGCCGTAAGTCAAATTGTCTATAATATAGACAATTTGCATTACTACTCTACTATTATAATGGGCTTATAAATAAACCTTAAGAGCTATTCAAGTTTATTTCTAAACGATAACATATTACTTGACCAGTAAATACAATCACGTCAACTAATAAACCCGCCATTAGATTCCTGATCCAGAGCAGAGTTTATCAAACAATATCGATGTGTTTGCAAAGCTAAGTTTACAAACGATATTGCACTAGCTGTTAGGTATGTACTATGTAGCTATGTATGTGTGTGCAAGACTTCTATTTGCTTTCATAACTTACTTTGTCATATAGTGCCAACTTCACTATTTATCAAATGATGATAGAGGAAAAACATCGTAGAAGAAGACTTAAAATCTATGAGTGTAATAAAAAACATAACAGTTATGTTCATGAGAACCTAACTGTGTGATGATTTTGAATGTGTTTTTTTGTGGTTGCTATATTAGAAGTGGTCATAATTATTACTCACCAAGTAATATTATACAAAGTAATTGTTACCAAAATGCGAAAGTCGGACACACTTAAATTAACGCATTACCCACTAATAATTACAAATACTCATTTTGATGTAGATTAGAAAGTGCTACAGTACTGGGCCCATTCTGCCCCAACCTTTGTACCTTTATGGTGTGTTACTTCAGTTTCCTTATATCAGAAGGATGAGGTTGGCGTCATAATTAGTTCTATAGTATTTTATACGTACCAGTGACAAATGAGGGAAATGAAGGTGTGTTTATTACGCGTAATTACAGTGCTTACAAGTCATTGAAATTAGTCATTTGGTTTTCTATGGGTAACTCATAAAATAATATTGATGAGTAAAAGTAGTGGACTTTAAACAACGTAACGTAAACACAGTACCTACACAAATCATTGCTAACTATCCTTCCTTAGAAATGACATAAGTAATCACGACGACCCTTGTTTACCGTTTAAATCATCTACACTAATATTATAAAGAGGAAAGATTTGTTTGTTTGTTTGTAACGAATAGGCTCCGAAACTACTGGACCGATTTCAAAAATTCTTTCACCGTTGGGAAGCTACACTATCCGCGGGTGACATAGGCTACTTTTTATCCCTGTATTCTCAAGGGAACGGGAACTACGCGGGTGAAACCGCGTGACATCCGCTAGTTATCTATAAACCAGTACCCAGTAGTACTAGGTACCTACTTATTGTACCTCAATAGTTACTTACTGTATAAATCAGATAGACAGATTAAAAAAAAAAAACAACGGGAAATAGTCTTAGATGATCATTATTCATTACATTTCCCCCCAGCCACCGCCCTTCACAAACACTTAAGACGATTATTAAAATTTTCCTTACATAAGTAATCATCTTTAAAGCAATTACTTAAAACGTTTAAACATTGTGTTGCTTTATGTATTTATCATACTTTTAAGTATGTTAGTATAAATATGTAGATACACTAATTTACATCATCACCGTATACCGGTAGTTTTCCGTTTATTATTTACTTTTATGGTTATGTAAAACTCTATTGTTGTGTCTATAGCCTCTGTGTCTATGAATGAGGTTCTATTATATTTAGTTGGTCTGAAAATGTTAATACAATGTGTGCTTATATGAAATACTTGCTTAGTAGGTACCTGTGTTTGTCCGCATGTACATTACAGTAGCAAAGAAAATGTAAGTATAAATAAGAAAGTATTTAATTTTCAGGCCTTTACGTTATCATTTTATTTTACTTTGTAAATAATTATGTCCGTTTGTCGGCAAAAGCTTCGCCCCTATTACATTGGATTTGAACATAACTGCTGCGGCTATCCTAATGTGCATCGATTAACTGTCAAATGGTTCCATTTTGTATCAAACCATAACCATTTGACAGTTAATCGATGGATACTATGATGGCCACTGACATTTAAAAAGATACGCAATAACCCTGCTGTTTACTATAAATAGAGGTACTCCTCTGCCCAAATCCTTCTGTGTACCATAAATGACAAACATCAGAACGCAGATCTTATTTAAACAAACTTACTGTTTTTTTCTGCAACAAACTTTATACGGCCACAGTAATTTACCAAAACAGTTTCCAAAAATAGCTTAACTATTTAACCTATTAAGGAAATCATCTATTCATATAAAGAGGTACCTAACTACGTTTTGTATATGTTTTTCCAATTATGACGTTTAACGATAACTAGAGTTTTGTTAGCATAACAGTGTGAACGCCATGAAGAGTGACATTTTCTGCCATCGTTCACGACGCAACTCAAATAGACGGAAAATTATCTCTGAAATAATTCATTTTTGTCGACCAGTGTACCTTATCGTGCGATTATGGGCCGACAAAAATTTTGTGACAATTGAATTAGATTATTATTGTGTTCAAAGGATGTATGTTGATAATTTTCTGTTGTGTCCAAAAGTGCAAAAAATAATCATGTTCGAGATGGTTATTTCAGTTGTCTACACATTATGTGTTAATTAATTATTTATTAAACTGTGCCTAAATAAAAAAAAACAGTTGAACCGACAGTTGCACACATTCGTCGAATATAAGCGAACGAAAAGTATATTATTATAACATAAATCTAAAAAAAAAAAATGAAGATTTAAAGATCTTCATATAGTTTCTTTTTAATTTTTATTGTTTGTTGTGTGTAAACTTGTAGCATGGGCTAAATAAATAATTAAGTATGTTTTCTTTTATTTTCATCATCTACCTAGCCTTTTCCCAACTATGTTGGGGTCGGCTTCCATTCTAACCGGATGCGGCTGAATACCAGTATTTTACTTTCTTTTCTTTTAGCTATTTAATTTTAAATTAATTAAACGGGAGAGTAATAAATTGTAGATCATTAAAATAAAATAATATTTTCTTTTCAGAACAAAATGGCGTCATCGGGATTCGTCCCTTCTCACCATTTTAACTTTATTAATGTTTTGGAAAAGTATTGTTTAAACAATTTCATAACTTATCATTACGCCTGTGTTTTGAAGGGGTCTAATATGGGTAAGAATTTAAGTCAAAAAATCTTATTCAAACAAACAAAAGTAACCGACTTCTGAAACTAGAGTTATTTTCCACTTTTTGATGCTTTTTGAAGTCGTTTTTATTATTTGCAAAAAGAGGTTTAGTTTATTCGATTAGTTTTCTCAGATTGCCCGTGAAACTTACTTAGCTCATCCTATTTACAACTTTAACGATCAGCTGTTAGCTAGAAGCAATTTCTAACATTAATGGGTTCCCAGCACCTAGGTACGATCGAGTAATTGAACGCGGGTTTTCTAATTATATTTTACATTACAGATCTCATTAGATTAGCAGAAAGTAAATTGAGTTAAGAATAGAAGAATGTCGCTGCAAAAACAATTGCATTTTATGATGTTTTAGTTGAAATACTGACAACTCTTATTAATTTTTACCTAATATGCTGCGGGTTGTTCGAAAGAGATACCGCGGCCTCGGCACAAAGGGCTAAGAAGAAACATGGGTGGTTTTTAGTCAGTAGAAGTCTGACACATCCTACCGTTTTGCCCAGAGCGGAAGGAGTCATTTGATGATGTTCCAACCACGCCCCCCCAAAAAAAGGGTGTAAAAATATACCCTTGACGGTTCTCTCTATCATAGGGATTCTTTTGCCCTGGATCATTCCTGGGAACCTGCTAGTTACGAAGATACTGCTAGGCATGTTCCAACTTTTTTTTCAAATTCATATTTTTAATGTAATAACTATACCTACTACGAGTACCTACTATGTTTTGAGTGCGTTAAAGTCCTCCCGTAAAACGTGATTTCCATGTAAAAAAAATGTCGTTCTCAGTAATAATTTTGCATAAATAATGTACCTACAGAGTGCAGGGTCCGTTTACACCAAAGACTATATTATAACCGCTTACACCTTGAATTTGATAGCTCTACAATACTTAGCAGAGGTGAGAAGTTGTTAGTATCTTGGATCTTGGATATCAGCCAAAATAGCTTTAAATAGCAGAAGAGCATTTTTAAACCTAACAGCTGCAACGACTTGTTGCAATTGAAAAGTTTGGCAATTCGGCAACGGAACCCTAAAAATGGTGTTCTTAATAAATGCAATTTTCAGTAAAATAATAATATTATATTATTTTATGTAGAAACAAATGAAAATCTTCTATGCTCCGCGCCATGAAAAGCAATAAATTTTGTAAACGAAAGACATTTGAAATTATATTTCTGTTGTTGATTGATTTGTCGCTACGTAACTTGGTTTAGCTTCTCGTGAAAAAAATATATGAGAAACGTAATGTGTGCCTATAAAATTCGAGGGTTGCCCTCGATTTCTCAGGGTTTCCATCATGAGATCCTGACTTGGTGACAATGGAACCACCTCGGGAGCATAGTCTTCCGAATACAAAAAGAATTTAGAAATTCGGTTAATTAATGACGGAGATTTTCATTAACAAACATACAAAAAAAACATACAGACGAATTGAGAACCTCCTCCTTTTTGGAAGTCGGTTAAAATATATAGTTTCTCGTGGCGTTATATTTATCACAATAGTGTATGCCAATTTCGAGATAAATCTTTTTAAACAAACATGGCTAACACAAAGTTATTTGCTGACGTAAGTTTCTCTCAAACAATCTCTTATCTTGTTAAATACGTTACAAGCCGATGCCGATGTTTTGGATGCCAATCATTCACAATTCATCAACATCTGCCTAGCCTTCTCCCAACTGTGTTTGGATCGGCTTCCAGTCTTACCGGATGCAGCTGAATACCAGTATTTTACATTGACTACCTGTAACGGCTGTCAAATATATTCAAATGACAGCCGGGACCAAAGGGTTTACGTACTGTCCGAGGCAAGAAGGAAACTCGGTACGTAATACATAGTTTCAGACTTTTAATAATTACAGTCCATGTTTTCCTTTGCCGATAATCTGTGATGTGGACCAAGGTTTAAACTAAATTGTTCATCTCGTAAAACTGAAACGAAATTGATATTTTCTTCCAACAGATGGAAAGCAAATGTACAAAACGATGTCTTTTATTCTGAAAAAAACCCAATGATAACGAAATCTTGAATAATCTTGATTAACA
The DNA here is from genome assembly GCA_949774965.1 of Diarsia brunnea. NCBI lineage: Eukaryota > Metazoa > Arthropoda > Insecta > Lepidoptera > Noctuidae > Diarsia > Diarsia brunnea. Next base: position 2,607,698 of record OX459009.1, read on the forward strand.
TCTTTACAACTTACATACAAGTGCAACCTCCTTTTTTCGTACGCACATACAAGAGACGCGTTGACGAGACTTCGTGCGTCGTCGTCGTCGCATGCGCATTCATTTTTTTTAAAACAAGAACAGGACTGGTCGTTATAACAGGGCTCTCAGATGTTCCCGTGGGAGACTTATGTCGTTATAACAAGTTTAATCCTACTAATATTATAAATGTGAAAGTTTGTGAGAATGGATGTGTGGATGTTTGTTACTCTTTCACGCATAAACGGCTGGACCGATTTGGTTGAAATTTGGTATGTAGATAGGTTATACCCTGGATTAACACATAGGATAGTTTTTATCCCGATTTTATCTTCCCGTGGGATAATTTTCGAGTTGTAGCGGGCGAAGCCGCTGGCACAAGCTAGTGTATGATAAAAGTATCGGAGGCTTGTTTAAATAATAGGTCCTTACATATGAAATTGGCGTTTTGTACGGGAGGGATATAAAGTCAATTTTTTTTTTGTAAAATATATTTAATTAATCAAAGTATGCACCGTTGTTATTTATGCCATCTCATAGGTAGTTCAATGATCCCGTTACTAAAAAAACCATGGGGCCGAGAATCAATAAACTCTTTGAAGGCGGTTTGGACTGCCGCATCGGAGTTGAATTTTTTCCTTGTTGGAAGTAGTCCAAATTCCGGAAATAATGGTAATCTGTTGGAGCAAGGTCCGGGGAGTTCGGTGGATGTCGCAGACATTCCAATTGTAGCTCATCTAACTAAGTGGTTGTTTGTTGCTATGGCTATGAGGCAGTTGATTATATTTAATTGTCAACATGTGTGTTTATTAATTTAGAAAGTGAATGTGCTCGACAAAATTATTTACTACAAAATATAACATTAGAAGGACAATAGAAAATTAATTAATGATATCTGATCTTCTTTATCGTGTCGTTAGTGAGTTTTTATAAAGCCCGTGGGACCTTGCTTTTACATGATGCCGAGAAATAACTCTTAGGATGCAGGCATGCTGGTTTGGTGTCGTCAAGATGTTTTCTTTCACCGAAGCAAATTATAATTATACAATACGGACATGAATCCGAAAAACCAGTGGTGGGTGTCTTGGGGTCGAACTGTAGGTAGACCTATGACTTGGCGGTCACACCACTAGGCGATTACTGTAAACCCTTTTTTTTTTGGGCGGGTGGAAAATCATCAAAATTAAATAACCCCTCCCGCTCTTGGGCAGAGCGTAAGGGAGTGTCATACTTCTACTGACTAAAAATCACCTATGTTCCTTCTTAGCCCTTCATGTCGAGGCCGCGGTATCTCTTGCGAACAACCCGCAGCCCCGACGGGCGCCTTATATGTATCCCCTACGTACATTTTGTATCAACACTCTCTGAAACTTTTTAAGTAGGTAGCCACCTGACATTGGCAATCTAGATTCAATGCCAAACTGAAATATAGAGCGAAAATAATGTATTATGTTGAGAAATGATTTAATAAGTTAAACACCAGTAATAAACTTTAACAACACACGTTTTACAAGACTATGATAAAGGGTAACTAGAATAATTAATCATTATTATGATTCTATTAACAGATAGCCAAGTTACCTGGGTTACGAACACAGTCTAGACCGCCGCATAATATAAAATCGACTAGGTCAAAATCTAGGTTGACTAGGTACCTATACATAAATTGCTTTTAAAGCGTGTTATATATGTCGTAGGATAGTTTGATACTTCGAATCTTCGCGGAAATCCTAGGGGTTTTGCGAAAACGCGGATAATTAGACATAGTTACCAAAATGGATTAATGGTCACCAAATACGTCGAAAGCAAAAGCTTTTTCAACGCGCGCTCGCTTCGCTCGCATATTAAATAACACTAATATCTTCTGTCCCCGAAGTGCCGGGCCTCCGCCGGCCTCCTTCGTCGGCCTACGGCCCGGTGCCCATGCCGCCCCTAAAAAAATTTTTCGCCTATGTCTAATTATCCGCGTTTTCGCAAAACCCCTAGGATTTCCTAGGATTTCCGCGAAGATTCGAAGTATCAAATTATCCTACGACATATACATGTCATGTTTAGGTCAACTTGATTTGACGGGATTCGATACAGCCGGCGGGAAAATAAGTATGACATTAAATTTAACCCTCTCCGTACTATCGTTTCCCGAATTTCTATTCCCGATTATATTATGCTCTGGCACTTCTCTCGCAACTTCGTTCACAAAAAGATGTGATTGCGCAGCTAACATGCACGCACCCGCGAACAATGTAGCTTTCAGCTAGTGTAAGGATTTTTTTTAATTGTATCTTTAGTTCCGGAGAATATTCCCTACATACAAACTTACAAACATAAAAATTTTACCTTTTTATAATATAAGTGTATAGAATATGTATAGATTTCGGATTTCTTAATTGGCTGTAGGATAAGATAAAAATTCAAAGAGCGGTGGATTTTGTGAATAATAAATAAAGACTGGAGTTTTGTTTGGTACTTTTTCGTAAGGGCAGAGAATGATGATGTTGTCTAAGTGACAAAATAAGTGCAAAATATTCACACGATTAATAAAGAAAACAGTTTTATGATCGAGCTGAGCATTTTCACGTTATCGCGTGTTTCCCATGGGGATCACGACGAGCGTATCGGGGTCACTATCTAGCACTATTTGATACTAACGAGGTTTAAATGAATAATTCATCGTCCAATCAAAAGGAGAAACTTGTTCATTGCACGAATAGTATTGTTGATTGCGATGATAATGAGATTATCTAGAAAAATAAACAAAATGTAGTAGGAATTCCTCAACCGTGACGAAAAAACTATGTTGTGTTTGTTTGTTAAATATTTTTTTTAAATTGAAATTATTTGATGTAGAGAATTTATTCCTTGACTTTCGTTTATTGACCTACTATCTCCCTGGTGATCTAGTTTACTTTACTCATAGTGTTTCTAAGTTTTACTAAAAACTTCAGTGCATTTTTATTTGAAAATAGACAAAAAAATTGAGTTTGTCTACAACGTTTGCGATCTTTTTTTATTTTCACATAATAATTTGGCTTAAAGATCGTATCGAATCGTATCTATTATGCAATTTTTAAGCAACACGTAAATTAATGTTAACTTCACACTGATTCCATTAGGTACAATAGAAAAACATCCGTTAGAACATTGACGATTCCCTCCCACAAGTTTTCTTAAAAACACTTTAGAGCACCATTATCCGCTAACCACGACATTTATAAAAAATACAGATTCCTTGCAGTTGCAGTTTCCGATTCCCTTATCACATAGTTGAACTAGCAATCATAATAAACACTGCTTTTTATGATTATGACGATATAAGACGGCGTTAATGGTAACAAAGAGACTCCATTTCGCCACTAGCGTACAATGTTTTAACAGAATGATGAAAACTTATGTGTAGAAAATTATCCACGACTGTAAACTGGCCAGCGTGCAGCGGCAAGATGGGAAGACGACATTGTTGTCATTGCGGGCAAAACCTGGATGAGACTGGCACAGAAACGTGGAGATTGTTAAAACAAAGACAAACCTATATCCAGCAAGTGTGCAGGAATAGGTAGACCTCTGCCTAACCTTTCAGGTAGCACACTTGTATGTAGAATAATAGTACGTAGTTAAATTAAGTATTTTTTTTATCGATCGAAGTGGTCATGCTTCGGTAACTCGGTTATGTACAAGGCTGAAAGAATTTATATCGTAGAACATCCTTGCGTTGCTAAAATTTTAATTAAAATAGTTACAGCATTGTTTATGGTCAGCTGAGAGATTTAAAATAGATTGTTATTTATTTTTAGTTGGTTTTAAAGTAGATAATTTAAACTTTATAAAAATCCAAAATTACAAACCTCATTTTGCATCCAAACATTTTTCTCGGTCAACACAAACGCTGTATTATCATAACAACACTTTTCCTTGTCCATTTTTCCACTTTCAAATGACATTTACTTAATCAATGTATGATCTGTTTCACACAATGCTGACAATTAAATGAAAATAACCAAGAACACGTGTGTTAAAAACCTTGATCGCGATGCATATAAGAAAGCAACTGAATCGTAAAGCGCCACTGCATCTATACGATACGCGATGTAGGGTTGAGAAATGCTTTCCCGCCGAAACTGATGTCAAACTTGACAGATCACTGCGCGGGAAACCGTCTCGAAGTAAACTGACCGCGGCGCTGAAACGTTCTGCCTAATAAACAAGAAAAAAATGCACGAGCCGGATTTCTGTTAACTTGCCGAAGCAATCTGAAGTTTGCATATCCTTATCCTTAATGTGGGTTCAATGTAAAATTTTCCGACGGAAAATTATTATAAAACGGTCTGATTAATGGGTTTACTGAAAACCGTTTTTCTTATAAAACTGAACGCCTACGCCTGATAATAAATATTAACACGATGGCAATTTTTATGACATTCCAATTAAAAATGTAATTTATGTCATAGAACCTGTCTGGTTTTATTTAACAGATTTATTAGGTACCTAGTATTTCTTGTATCTAGTCTAGTAATGAATAAATATTAGGAAAGCCATTTAAACCGACCCAGTTCGCAAGCGGATCTTTCTGCTCCAAGTCATTTTTAGGGTTCCGTAGTCAACTAGGAACCCTTATAGTTTCGCCATGTCTGTCTGTCTGTCTGTCTGTCCGTCCTCGCTTAATCTCTGTGACCGTTAGCACTAGAAAGCTGAAATTTGGGACCAATATGTGTATCACCGTAGTCAACTAGGAACCCTTATAGTTTCGCCATGTCTGTCTGTCTGTCTGTCTGTCCGTCCTCGCTTAATCTCTGTGACCGTTAGCACTAGAAAGCTGAAATTTGGGACCAATATGTGTATCAATCACGCCGACAAAGTGCTAAAATAAAAATTGGAAAAAAATGTTTTATTAGGGTAGCCCCCCTATATGTAAAGTGGGAAGTGTTTTTTTTTTTAATTTTAACCCTAATGTGTGATATATTGTTGGAAAGGTATTTAAAAATGAATAGGGGTTTACTAAAATCATTTTTTGATAATGTCAATAATTTCGGAAATAATCGCTCCAAAAGTAAAAAACAAAGCGTCCCCCCCCCTCTAACTTTTGAACCATAAGTTTAGAAAATACGAAAAAAATCTGAAAAGTAGAACTTTATAAGGACTTTCTAGGAAAATTATTTTGAACTTGGATGGAAACAACAGATGGAAACTGCAGTTAACCAATATAATTTGGTCCCTGAATCGTATGAGCGCCTATACAATCCAGAGGTCAAGTTTCATTTGCCCGTATTTTTTTTTTAACTTCGTTTACATAATATTTTATTATCTACGGAACCCTACACTGAGCGTGGCCCGACACGCTCTTGTTTTATATTATTGCTTTTAATACGCAGCAAGATCGCTGGGAAAGACTTGAATTATGTGATTGAAGCAATTCAATTCTTCCAGTCTCAAATCAAGAGGAGAGTTATTTTCATTTGGATCGTACGTATGACCAATAAACGATATGAAAATAAATCGTGAAACTCGATATCGAAAATAACAAAAAAAAAATGATATTAAGTAATTCTTTTTGGGGTTAATGACACCCCATGTGTTCCACCTTGTATTTAACCCACTGATGATTTATACAGTACAAAAGACACACTAAAACCAACATTAAGATTTAAGTTATTTGGTAAAGTCAAAAATAGGTCACCTTGTTTTCATTGCCTGGCGGCTTAACTAAATTACCTAGTCACAACACACTGTAACTTCTAGTTTATTTTATTTTATCCAAGGCTAATGTGGGGCCCGTCGGGGCAGCGGGTTGTTTGAAAGAGATACCGCGGCCTCGGCACAAGGGCTAAGAAGGAACATGAGTGGTTTTTAGTCAGTAGAAGTCTGACACTCCCTTCTGTTCTGCCCAAGAGCGGGAGGGGGGGTTATTTGATGATTCCCACACTCAAAAAAAAAAAAAAAGGTGATGTGGGGGTCAATCGTCGTTGGTACTATCCAGCTCATCTCACCTTCTTCAACGAGGTTGGAAACATCGCCTTCTGGCTGTTACCACAACTCATCATCATCTGCCTAACTTTTTCTCAACATGTTCAATTCAACTCAACTTCCAGTCTAACTACATAGATGCAGCCAATATTTTACATAGCCGATCTGCCTATCTGACCTCCAGAAGCTAGTTCCTACTGGGTAATACGACACAAAACCCATTGTAAATAAAAATATCAGGCTTAAACGGTTCCTATTCAATACGACGCTGCTCCTAATGTTACCATTGACGGCACATAATGCAGTATACTGACTGATTTGTTATCGCGTAACGTCATCACATACAATTGGTCTCTGTTCTAACTTGGCCTTGAATCTGTTTTATTAGTGCCTTTTGAGTTAGCTTAGTTCTTTATTATCGTGTGTTTAGTGCCTCACATAGGAAAACATCGTGAGGAAACCGGCATGCCCTAGAACCAAAAACTCGAAGACTTGTGACATCTACCAATCCGCACTGGGCATGCGTGGTAGATTATAGCCCACTCCCTCTCAAAGAGAGGAGGCCTGTATCCCACTAGTGGACAGATGATAATGATGATGATAGTGTGTGAAGTCTGAAAGTGGCGCCGGTGTCTGAAAAATTGTGTGGAAATCGGTTGTCGTGGTATGGGCATGTGATGCGGAGGAATGAGTGAAATGTCGGGAGAAAGGTTTTGATTAAGAATGTGGATGGGTATAAGAGTAGGGGAAGACCAAAGAAACGAAGGATGAACTGTGTTAAGAATGATATGGCAAGAAAGGTGGTGTCTCATCGGAGAAAAAGAGAAGTATGGAAGAAGAAGACATTTTGCGCCGTCCCCAAATGAATTGGGATAAGGGCAAGAGAATGATGAGTGCCTAACATAGTGTCCGAGTTTTTATGCCGTCCATTGGCCTCTGATTTGGCTTTACTTGCCGTCGAGAACTATCTCTGTGTCTCAAGTGATAATTATACAATACGCACATGAAATCATAGGTCTTGGGTTCGAGCTTGTATACAGGGTTTAAAAGTACCCTTAACGCAAACGAAAGTCACTTGTTCTCCCCACCACTGCGATCATTTTTTTGTTCTAGACCATACCTGGGAACCTCCTAGTTACGGAGATATTGGGGGTCAAAGTTCAAAATTTTTCACAACTGTTTTTGTAAATACTAGTTTTTCAGGTTATAACTTTAGGGTGAATTTCAACAAGAGATTTTTATGTATCATTTCGGTGGGATTTTTTTATTTCAATGCAATCTATATATTTTTAGTGACAAATAATACTTTAGTCTATTTTATAACATTGTGCGTGAGTGGACATCAAATATTATCAAAACTTACATAAATATTTAAGGATAAAGTTTTAAGAGTCCACTGAAATTAAAAGTGTCCACCGAAATGATAAAAATTACCACCGAAATGATAAATCCACCGAAATGATACAGCTAAGAACAACCGTGCCCCCAGCCAGGGTTCCGTACTTTGTTAGGTTTGATTTCCACAAATTTTAGATAAACACTGAGACAGGACAGTACACAGTTTTTTTAATATCATCATTAATATACAGATATTACAGTTAGTATTATTACATATATCATTCTTTGAGGTTACAATAACCTCAAAGAATGATATTAATGTAATGTAATGTTTATTATGATATGAATGAATAGTTTCTTTACTTTTATAACCTTTGGTAATTTTTGTGGTTGTTGTTGTGTGAAAATGTTGGAAAACTTTATCGTAAATGCTGGTAACCTTAAATAAATATTTTTGCTTGTTTATGTACTAATACTAATTTACTTGATATATTTTCAAAAGAATCAACGTATCGCGATTAGAAAGCTTAAAGTTTCTGATTAATATGATGGTTGCATTTGTAAGTTATGCCATTAATAGTAATACCTAATGTCTACCTATTAATAATAATAATAATAATATCAGCCACTTGTGTCCCACTGCAGGGCAAAGGCCTCCCTTTCCTCTTTCCACTTATCCCTATCCAGTGCTCCGGTTTGCCAATCCTTGTTTGTCTACCTATTGCACTAAGAGAAAAATGCTAGGTATAATTTAGTTAAATTGGTAACGAGAGGAGAATAGTGTTTCTACAGGTATATCAGTAAAACTTCTAAAATTAAATCAACTCTTATATTTTTAAAATACAATAAATGAATAAGAAACATTATAAAAATATCTTAGTAGTAATAGCTTAGTACTTTTAATCCTTTTACATAAACGTATGAAACATAACAGAAACCTGAGATTGAGATGACTTTATTCTTAAATTACTACAACAATAGAGAAACGTACATATCTAAATAGAACAAAAACTAACTACATAGATATATGTATATATTATATATCTTAAGCACAAATATTACACAACAAATACACCTAAATAATCTAATCGACACTCTAGGTAAAAGTAGGTACATTACAAAACTATGACTTTGTATTTGACACCAGGATCTCTAAAACTTTATGTTTTTATCATTTCGGAGATACTTTTAATTCCGGTGGACTGTAATTGGTATAACAGTCCACCGAATCCACTGAAATGATAACACTGAGATGATAAAATAGAGGTTAGTTCTACATTTAACTCCGAAAAAAAATTATTTAAAAAATATGAACACTACTCAAACAAAACAGTACTTACTGCGAATTTAATACACAATTTTGAAACAAATTAAACAAATCTAGCACGAGTTATAACAGCCACCGAAATGAAACTATTTTTGTCCCCATATTACTGAAATGATAAACTTACTTTTTTGGCGGGAAACCGCAAGACGTTGGGACCGGTGCGTTCGCGCCGAGAGCTTAAGCCGGACTGATCCGGAGTGAGAAAAGGTGAAAGGGGCGTAACAACGCAATGTTGATGTGGCTATTCTACTAAAACTTACTGTCCTCTGAAATGATAACTTTTTTCCAGACAAAAGTTGACTGCCTGTCAAATCCATGAGAAAGAAGATAAACAAACAAAAATTGTTTTATTTGATCGAATATATTATAATTTAATGATAACAAAATCAATTTAAATCCATATTACGAATGTATTTGCAGGAGAAGGTATGTTATGAGCGGAATTGGGTTCAGGACAGGTCACCGTGATGATAAAATAACACTTTGTAATTTTTTTTTTGGGTATATTAGAGGGTAGATACCAATGATTTTTTTTGCCAAGGTAGAGAAATACTTACGTTGTTGAGAAAAAATATATAAAATTAATAATCAGCACATTGCACTACCGTTCTCAGGTTTGCCGTGTATTTTTTTGCTTGGGCAATTCACCCTTTACTTAAATTACCTCCATGACCCGTTTACTATTCCAAGCATCCACTAACACTATGTTTTAACAGTGCTTCATTGAGTTTTACCGTAAAATATGATTTTTGACCCAAAAAAAAAGTCGTTTCCCAGCAAAAATTTTTGCGTAGGGGTACTTAGTTTGATGTACAGAATGCTTGGTTGACGGCTGTGTGATGGGTTGATTTACACCTCGTATATATATTACTTGGCAGTCCGTCAGTCGCACCAGTATTACTGCTTAACTTGCTGATTCATGGTAACCACACACACGCGTTCCTAACACCCAGTATACTCCAGAGTTGAGAAACTTCTTCAGGTTTTAAAAATACTACGAAAATCCTGAACTGTCAAAAAGCACTCTTGACATTAGCCAAGTTGCAACAATCATTTTGATAATGCAACGAGGAATTTCCCAAATGCAAGCTGTTAAACGAAAGTTTAAATTTTTAAGCAGTACTGCACTGGTAAAAAACCCAAACATTGGTACAATAACTTAGATGGCCTTAACACACCTAGATTTGACAATAGACAAGTTTTTTGTTATTTTGTAGAGAACAGCGTGGTACACTCAGTGCCCGGCATTACCTGACCCCTCTTCTCACACCACTTGTCCTCTTCTTTTTTATACGAAGGGTCAGATAATGCTGGGTACTTGGGACGCGTTAGTCATTGAAGGGTTACGAAAGTATTAATCATCAAACTCAAGGAGTATTTTGTTTTAAGTAGGTACCTCAGTAGTATGACCCTAAAAAATTTAAATCTCAATCTTCCTTTGGGTTAGGTCAAGAGTAGGCCATTTAATGAGTAAAAAACCTGATAGTACATCTGTAAAAATCTTAGTATTCCGAAAAATCTTATGTACCTACTTAATTGCCTACCTAATGCGTTTTTTTTTCTGATTTAAACTATTCAAAAGTTAGATAAGTATATGAAACGCGTCTACCGGGTCATTCCACATCGGAAAAGAGTAGTAACAGATACTTACCGCTTTATTACACAATCGTTTAATTGCCTGTCCTTAATAACTGCCTACCTGATTAGCTTCAGCAGGTATATCATTAAGAAAATACAATCATAATGTGCAATCTAGCAGGGCAGTACTGGCTTAACACTGGTTTGCTCGACCGGTCGAGTGGGCGAGTGCAATGCTCGGGAAAGTAGGATTAAACTACGCTGCAGAACTGTAGTGTGGTCAATGCACTGCGGTTATTCCAGGTATGTATTCAGGGAGGCACCCAGGGCCCCGAGTCTGCTATTCAATAGTGTCAGAATGGTCTATCATTGATCTCATAATTGTTGATTTTGACAACACCAAACTTGTCAAAATCAACAATTATGAGATCAATGATAGACCATTCTGACACTATTGAATAGCAGACTCGGGGCCCAGGTCGGTAAAAAAATGAAGAGTAGAGGGGTACGTTTTTAAGATCGATATTTTTTTATTAAAAAAAAAGTAAGTACCAAAGTCTCATTCGAAAATGAAATACTCGTAAATAACCCTCCTTCATAACTTCTCCTCAGACATAAATCAGTTTTTAAAATGAAAAAACTTTATATTGAGTTTTCAAAACACTTATCAGTTATCACTTATCTTATCATATTATTATCACACATAATAATAATTATAATTACTATGGCTACTATTTTTTATATTTTTAAATGTTTTTTATATCTTTTTTTAAGAAATATTTAAAAATGTATTTAGTATGTGAGGAAATTAATAAAGGAAATTATAATTATTAAAATAATAATTATCATGTATGTTATGTTTTAAAACTAGACGGGGCCGGTGTTTCGTACCTGCCTACTCTGAGAAGAAAAACAGCTGAATAAATTCAGAGATCATTGTCTCTTTTAAAGTCCAAGCATTGGTCAAGTCATATGAGGACCATGCATATTAGTAGGGTCTGAGATTATTATTGAGTCAGGTACGATTTACAATTTTTATTATTGAGACAAGAAAACAACTCAGGCACATTACTATCGCGGCGATAAATGAAAGTGATCCGTTATAAAACTGTAAAATATACTCAATGGACCTCATCTACATATTCTAAACAGGATTTAACACTAGACAATAAGCATTCGTCCTCAAAATAAGAATGTTTAGAAAGAAATTATTTACATAAAGAATTCGCAGGATGTGCTTAGATTCTCAATGTAGAAATTGGAAAAGAACCTTGTTTTTTTAACCGAATTTTAAAAAGGAGGAGGTTGTGTATTCCTCTAGCATCTTTTTTATGTGCGTATATGTATCAAATCGTATTTTGTTCAGCAAACCAGAACGCGGTGGATGGGTAACCAGTGACCCATTACATAGCAAAGTTACCTCTGTGCTTTGGAAAGCACAAAGCTGTTGGTCCCGGTTGCCATTATATAGATCTTTGGTAGTCGTTACAGGTAATCAGCGACCTGCAGGCCTATTGCGTATCTTTTTAAATGTCAGTGGCTATCATAGTGTCCATCGATTAACTGTCAAATGGTTCCATTTTGTACCAAACCATAACTATTTGACAGTTAATCGATGGACACTATGATAGCCACTGACATTTAAAAAGATACGCAATAGCCCTGCTGAAGCCTGAAAGTCTGACAACCAGTCTTACCAAAAGGTATCGTCTTACCCAGTAATAACTGGGTTGTGGAGGTCAGATAGGCAGTCGCTCCATGTAAAATACTGGTATTCAGCTGCATCCGGTTAGACTGGAAGTCGACCCCAACATAATTGAGACTTTGGGAGAAGGCTAGGCAGATGATGATGTACTCGTATGTATATGTATCGTCGTATCGATTACTTCGTAATTACTGGGTCGATTTACGTGTCTTTTTCGATGTCTATTTCCCTTTTTATTAACTTACTTAGCTTGAATAGTTTATAAGTTGACCTATGTTAATTATCATCTTCCTGCCGTTATCCCATTGTATTTAGGGTCGGCTCAACACGTTTTCTTTTTCCATTCTTCCCTGTTACACGTTACGGTGGCATTTACTCCTTTCTCATTCATATCATTACCTCACACAATCCATCCATCTTTTCTTTGGCCTTCCTCTCCCTCTCCATCCATCAATATTTATATCCATCACTTTTTTAGTCACATGCGTTTCATCCCTCCTCATAACATGACCATACCAAGATAAACGACTTCCTTTAAATTTTTCTGTAACAGCTGGTGCCACTTTCAAACTTATATTCCTTACTTTATCCATTCTCCTATGTTGATGTGACCCTTAATTAGTTCTAGTAACAATGTAAAAGAAATTCTGAATTTGTGTGGGATACTACATCTAAAAAACTTTTTGGCAAAAAATAAAACCGATTTCAAAAACACCAAAAAGTGAAAAATAAACTTCTGAAGAAAAATCAGCTCCTGAAGTCGGTGGCAAAAAAACGAAATCAAACAAACAAATGTCACCGACTTCAGAAGCTGATTTTCCTTCCAACCTCCTCCTTTTTTGAAGTTGGTTAAAAAGAGAAACATCTTTTTTGCAAACAAAATAACCGACTTCCTTGTGAGATCTCTTAATTATAATTATCATTAGCAAGCATGAATTTATCGTTCGATTGTTTTCCACCTTAGTTTCAGGTTCAGTTCATCCTTTGTTAAATCGATTCAAAACATGCTTGAGGAAAAGTAAAACAATTATTAATTGTTATTACAAAATCGTATCAATGAGCAATTCATCATCAGCAATTAGTGTGTCAACAGATCTTAGTTTTTATAGTTGTTGTTCCTTATAAAATCCTTAAACTTATAGGAAAGAAAATACGATGAAAAACGTAGAAATTTTACACAATGCTTTATAAATGCTGCAATTATAAGCGATATTTTTCCAAAACCACTTACTTTACAGGGGAACAATACTGCAGGTTGTCAGTGTAATTTTATCACCGTATCGCCACTCGTATGAGCCACTTAGCAAATGGCTCATGGCTTATCACTTTCTTTTTAAATTGATCGAATCTTATCCTTAAATTACAGATATGCATCTTATCTCTATTGACAACATACAGAAGTTCTGTAATGAGTTAATGACATTTTAATTAGCTTTTAATTTGGGAAAACCGCATGCGGTAGTTTCAAATGTTTATTATAAGTATACTTCCATTTTAATAGGGATTTTGCCAGTCACTATAATACAGTGAACTAATGGATATACCTCTGCTTACCCTGTCCTTCTGGGATTACAGGCGTGATCTTATGCTACATGTTATTACAGTGGAAACAGACCGAAGAAGAAGACAAGAAGTAGTTCAAGTAAGACTTCGTTTAAAAACGAATTTAATCTATATGTCGTATAATCTTTCGAAAAACAAAATACTTATCTTTACAAATTATATAATCTACCATTAGTCTTAAGTTCACCCCATGAAATATCTACATTGGTAACAGAAGTTCTTCCCTGGTTTTTACCAACAAACCTAGCTGCTTATTAAATGCCGATTTAATAATAAATCGGCATAAACAGGTTTGTTAAAGATATACGTCATACATAAGTAAACTAAGTAATAGGAAACTGTCCAATAACTGGCAATTGTAGCAAGCAGCTGGAGTCCGCCCCTGACGTAACCCATTTTACATTGCCCTGGAGGAGGTTGTGGTTCGATCTTCAGGTCAAGGTCCGAAGTTCCGGACCTCGAAAAGCTCTATACGCTGTTGCATAGATCTTTGACATTTTATTTTATTAATCGTGAACTGTCGTGATTAATTGTATTTTTTTCCGACCGCCTCCCCCTTTATCGAATCTCACATGATTAAAGGCCGACCCCTTACAATCCTCCAAAATGCCGGAGAATTGTTTGGTTGATCAAAAAGACTACCAGCCAATCACATGCTCCGAAAAGAAACAATGATGATTACCTATCTTCTTTCTTTATTTAAGTTAGTCGATATTGTTACTAAGTCTAGTGATTCAGTTCAAAATTCCCACACATAAAGAACAAAAAGATCCATCTCTCATTCATTTTTAATACAAAAGACATTAATAACCATTATAATAGCCAATAACATTGAAACTAGTCCGCTAGTAATCAAACACAATAATCTAAAGCCACTCAGATGAAGCCATATAAAATGCATTAAACAGAGCTTAACTCTTGTACTATGATAGGATTTGCATTCGAGTTGAGATAGATTGTTCTATGGCACGTTTTATCCAAATCTATCATATTACAAATAAAACTAAAGTGTGCATTTGTAATTTCACAGTAACAGGTTTTTACTGATTGCTTATGAAAATATTACGGTATTTTTTTTTTGCTGTCCCTCTGTCTGTCAATATCCGAAACGACTGGTCTGTTTTTGAAGGATTTTTTACTGGCAAGTAGCTAATTTTATTGGGAGTAACTTAAGAGGATGCGCCTAAAGTGGAGTTGAGCAGAACATCTGGCTGTACGCGGAGATGGCCGATGGAGTAAGGTGCCCAGGAACCAAGACCGCCCAAAAGCACGTTGGTTTGACGATATATCGTCAGGATCGGAGGACGCTCAGAAGAGAGATGAGTGGCAGAAGAAAGGAGAGGCCTATATCCAACAGTGGTTGATGAAGACATGATGCGCAGGCCCCAAATGTATTCGGATAAATGTTGGAGTATTTTAGAGTATGCCACAAAAACCTTTGAACCTGAACAAACTTTAATAATGATTAATTAAAAATTACAGAAATAGATTTCAACTGACTTTTCCGCTGACCTATGATAAAATATAGGGTGTAAAAGTACCCTTAACGCAAACGAAGGGCACTTGTTCTCCCCATCACTGCGATCATTTTTTTGTTTTAGACCATACCTGGGAACCCCCTAGTTACGGAGATATTGGGGGTCAAAGTTCCAATTTTTTCACAGCTGTTTTAGTAAATACTAGTTTTTCAGGTTATAACTTTACTTAAATTAGCTCCATGACCCATTTACTATTCAAAGCATCCACTAGCACATTGCTTTAAGAGTGCTACTTTGAGTTTTACCGTAAAATGTGATTTTTGACCCCAAAAAAAAGTCGTTTCCCAGCAAAAATTTTTGCGCAGGGGTACTTAGTTTGATGATGTACAGAATGCTTGGTTGACGGCTGTGTGATGGGTTGATTTACACCCTGTATTCACCTACATAACTTAAGGTATGGCTATGCAGTTGGTAACTATATGTCGAAGTGTTCGGGTTTTTCAAGCAAGGGGTAATTTACCGCAGCGAGTTCAATGACCGCCAACTGCTAAGAAATGCAGTTATTTTCCTTAAAAGATAATGTCAACCTGCACTAAACTGGTTACTTGAACTTTAGTTAACGGTAAGTATGATTTTAGGGCTTCTCTCGTTTCTGTGGAAGTACACGATCAATAAATGTGTCTTCAATTTATCGTACCGCGCTATGAAACTAGGTCTCACATACAAAGGTCGATGCTTCGTGTACGACTAGACAAAACTTAGTCATCATTGATGATCACAAAACATAAACATAGCGCAATTTATAAATAAGTACAGTTATTTTCTCACAATCATGGGGGTCACCAGGTGGGGAGCAGGGGCGGGGGGTGGCAACTCGCACATGACATACGGTTCGTAAATCGGAAGGCACGTTGCGGTTTTTCTCTATAGATCTGGTTTTTTGCATCTATATTTTTCATGTTCGATCGCTAAGCAAACTGTTTGAAGGGTCGAAAATACACACATCAAAAGTGTCTAGGGATCAACATATATTTTTGCAATAACTTTTCTCCTGATTGATATTAATTAAAATTTTCTTTAAGGATTCATCAAATAAAGTGTTTTCGTTTGTCACAGTAACGATAAACCAAGTCACCTTTGCATTAATAAAGAAATTTGCCATTTTCCTAATAAAGGGATTTTTGACATTTGAACCACTAACATTAAAGTTCGAAAAAAAGACTGAAATAACAGTTTTCTTTAAAATTTTATTGGGTAACTTAAACAATTAATAATTCGTGTTTCTACCGCGAACACTAACAACACAAGAACATCGGTTTGGCATACTCAAAATGAGTTCATCCAAATCACGCTGTGGAATGGCCGCCCATGTTCGTTGCAACAACAAAAAAAGGTCTTCTTGCGACTGGATACCCTCCATATTCGGCAGAGCTCTTTTCTGTAGCATATCCCATGCATGCTCAATCGGGTTCAAGTCTGGCGACTGAGCAGGCCAGGGCAGGACATTGATGTTAGCTGCGGCGAGAGTCTGTCTTACAACTCTTGCGGTGTGCGGTCGTGCATTATCATGCATTAACTGAAATAAGGGACCGATTTGCACTTGTAGAGGAACGATGACGTCTGATACAATCGTCTCAGCATAAATTTGAGCGTTGAGGTTGCCTCTGATCCAAATCAACTCAGTTCTTCCGCCGATCCAAATACCCGCCCATACCATGATGGTTCCACCACTATAAGGATGGACTTCCTGGCAGGATTTTAATCGCTGTTGGCGTCCAGGGGTTCTCCAGTGTCGTATACGTCTTGTATCCGGTCTCATACCAAAACGAGACTCATCAGAAAAGCACACGAAACGCCATTGTTCTTCTGCCCAATTTCTGTGTTCAAGAGCCCATTGATATCGAATCCTACGATTGTGCATTGCTATAGGTGGTACCCGTAGCGGTCTTCGGGAATGAAGGTTCACTTCATGCAAGCGGTTTCTGACTGTTTGGTCGCTAATTAAGTTCCCTGAAGAGTGATGAAGCCTCACGGCTAACATCATGGCGGTTATTGTTGGAGCTCTTCGAGTTAAGATTTGAATGTATCGGTCTTGTCTCCGTGTGGTGCAGCGATACCGTCCTCCATGGCGCTCAGCCACGGTACCAGTGCTTCGGTAACGTGTCCAAAGTCGACTGATAACACTCTGACTTGTATTCAGAGCTAAAGCCACAGTACGTTGCCGGGAACCAGCTTCTATCATTCCCACGGCTCTGAGCATTTCTTCCCTGCTTAAATGACGTCGCCGCTCCATAATAACGTTGGTTTTAATCAGTAGTAGGGAAACAGTAGCACTAATAATGTCTTCAATGCGTTGTATGTTTTTATAGGGAAAATATTGACAGCTGATTTTCATCTTTTACTCGAATTTGATTCACAGTTCCTGATTCAAATTATGAAATGCACCAAAAAGGATCCATATAAATTTATAAAATCATAAATTTATTACAAAGCCACATCTCAATCTCAAGAAATCCGCATAAAAATGCTTGATCCCTAGACACTTTTGATGTGTGTATTTCTAACCTTTCTTTTAGTTAAGATAATCTTCCGAACTCATCTTGTATTGTTGATTCTACTAAACAAATCTGTTTTTTTCTGTTCCTTCTATTCGCCAAACTGACCTTATTTCCTACTTGACAATCATTAGGGAATAGTTAGTTTTTCAGACAACGATTCACTTAACAAAATCACCTGAATTTGGTAACAAGTCTTCGACCACAAATAGTCTCAACCATTGACACACCGGATGCTGCTCATTATATAGTGCTCATTCCTCAGGTTAACATGCATTGTCACTCTAAAGTCTAAATATAGAACGGGTCTGTCACACTATTGTGATGATGTGAATTATGTGTTGATGGTTCATTTCATGGGCCGCTTCAGAAGGAACTTACACAGATGGTTAATTGAGAATCATTATATTCTATAATATTAAAGCGTTTCTTGAGTGTTTTAAATAATGTAATCGTACCAATTCTAAAATCAATTGTATGAATTCAATTATATCGATTCAATAGGGATGTTTACTGACCAAAAAAAATATGATTCTAATTAGTCCGTCTGTTAGATTATCGAAAAAAAATTGATACTTATTTTTTGTTGCAATAGCAAGATCAGGTGGTCTAAAATGGCAGATTAAGCGACCATTTTGGCCCCCAGAATCTTTCAAACACTAGCTACCGGCTTCTCAATGTCTGATTTGTTTTGGAAAATTCAGTCATCAAAACAACATAAGCTAAAGATGTCATTAATCCCTAATTGGGTTTCTTAGCCATTGGGAGCAAATAAATCGAGCCACTACCTTTTTTCACGTAAAATGGTAAATATTTTTGGTAATATGGAACGTATCAATTCGAACTATATATCGCCTAAAAGTTTAGTTAATAACCTTTACAATGAGGGTAAATTATTGAATAATAACCTTATTGAATGATAAATTATTGGCTCTGCAAGAAAAATGGTAATTTTGATAGAAAATTTAGTAGGGCTAAAACAGTCCATAAAAACAATAAAAAACAAAATTATTGCAAAAAAAATATTCTTAATAACTGGTATTACCCCCCCGTGCCCTGATACATTCTTGTAGCCTATTAGTCATCGATCTGATCAGCGTTACGATAACATATTGTGGTATGTTCTCCCACTCTTCAAGCACAGCGACTTTAAGCTCGGGAATGGATGAAACAGCGGGAACCCTGGCTCGGACTCTCCGTTTTAGCTCGTCCCATAGGTGTTCGATCGGGTTCAAATCGGGACTTCGTGCTGGCCATACCATTTGTTGAATCCCGATCGCAGACAAGTATTCCGTAACGATCTGCGCGGTATGAGGTCTCGCATTGTCATGCATAAACAAGAAATTTTCTCCGACAAAACCAGCATACGGCATTACGTGGTTTTCAAGAATGTCAGTTATGTATCGGTCAGCTGTTAATCCACGTCTACCACTGCCATCGTTGGCGGGGTCGACGAAGACAAGTTCCGTTTTTCCGTCTAGAGAAATTCCTCCCCACACCATACAAGAACCACCACCAAAACTCACAGTTTCTCGAATGCAACATTGGGCAAATCTTTCACCAGGACGTCTATACACTCGGTTTCTCCCGTCATTGCTAAAAAGACAGATTCTTGACTCGTCAGAAAACAAAACTGACCTCCAGTCTTCTAACGTCCAATTAATGTGTTCTCGAGCAAACTCCAAGCGAGATCGGCGATGAGCTACAGTCAATTTTGGGCCAGTTGCTGGTTTGTGTGATGTTAAATTTCGTTCTTTTAGTCTTCGTCTCACTGTCCACCTACTGATTGAGACTCCTCGAACGTCACGTAACGCTTGCTGTAGCTGAACAGCATTAAGTCCACGGTCGCGCAACGAATTGGTTGCAATAAAGCGGTCGTCACGTTCTGTTGTTGCCCGTGGTCGGCCAGTTCCAGGTTGCCGAACAAAAGCACCAGTCTCCAGATACCTGCGGTATACCCGCTGTACCTTTGAACGACTCAAATGAAGTCTGCGTGCCACTTCACGTTGTCCGTGTCCAACCTCAAGTAAAGCTACAACTTGGGCAGCTTCCGTCGGTGTAGTATCCATTTTATCAGGTTATTTTGATTACACAGACACAGATAAAGACAACAATAACAAGTAATATGGGTATGATTAACAAAAAACTCAAATTTAATCTTTTCTTAACAGAGTACAATAAAAATGTCATAAGCAAATTAAATGCGATAATTTTATTCTACCCTTTAAACTTTAATTTAAATTAAAAAAAAATGAAATTTTGACAACTAACTACCCTCTTTGTAAAGGTTATTAAATACCCTTTTAGGCGATATATGTTTCGAATCGATGCGTTCCATAATACCAAAAATAATTACCATAATGCGTGAAAAAGGAAGTGGCTCGATTTATTTGCTCCCAAGTGTATATATGTATGTATTTCACATATTTTAAACGACATAATATGTTATGAGAAATGTTGATTATTGTTTACTAGCTTTTTGGCCGCGGCTTCGCCCGCGTGTATTTCGAGAATATCAAATGACGATTTTCCATACAAACTTTTATCCTTTCTTAGTGGATGCCTACGTCATAAGAGGAATTATACGTGTGCGAAATTTTAAGTTTCAAGCCCTAAGGGTTTGGCCTGTACGTTGATCGTCAGTTAGTCAGCTTTGTATTTTATATACAGGGTGTAAATCAACCCATCACACAGCTGTTAACCAAGCATTCTGTACATCAAACTAAGTACCCCTACACAAAATTTTTGGCTGGGAAAGGATTTTTTTTTTGGGGTCAAAAATCACATTTTACGGTAAAACTCAATGTAGCACTCTTAAAACATTGTGCTAATCGATCCTTTGAATAGTAAACGGGTCATGGAGGTAATTAAAGTAAAGTTATAACCTGAAAAACTAGTATTTACAAAAACAGCTGTGAAAAATTTGGAACTTTGACCCCCAATATCTCCGTAACTAGGAGGTTCCCAGGTATGGTCTAAAACAAAAAAATGATGGCAGTGGTGGGGTGAACAAGTGCCCTTAGTTTGCGTTAAGGGTACTTTTACACCCTATATACAGATTGTTCCTATGTAGGAAAACATCGTTTCCTATACCTACTTAGAACCAAACTTTCGTTTTTCTCTTTTAGAGAGGAGGCCTGTGTCCCAGCAGTTGGAACATTATTGGGTGCTTTAAATATGCTATGTAGACAAAGTTATATTTTCTTGCGCCATCAGCTAAGTGATTGTGGTAATGGTTTATAATTCTCTCTGTCATTTCTAACCACTAGTCTGTCATTTGTAGCCACTTTTTTGCTCGACGGTTGGTTTAGCACATTTATAAACTGCTGGATAGATTCTGGTATCAGATTATTTTGGCAGAGCTAGTTTAGCATTGGCAAAGAAAGGTGAACTCAAAATGGAAAAAAACTGAAAGCTGACATGGATTGATTAAACAATAAATGATGAGCATTGACTGGCCTGAACCTAGCCTTCACCAAAGGGTTGTTCTTCTTTTTAACCGACAATAGCCTGTCCTTATGGCATCTCATTAGAGTATTGATATAATTTCGAATTTCGAATAATTGACCATATTTTATCTAAATCTTTCACTTTCTCGTACTGGCAGCATTATTTTTTAATGTTAGTTTTTCGTAGAATGCCGTGACAAATTGGTAAGCCAAAATGTAGTCTCCGCTGAAAAAGACCACTCTGTCACATTGTTCAAACAGTATTGGCCCTAAAAGAAACTTTAATTAGTCCTATTAAAAAAATAAATGTATTTTTTTAACAAATGAAACCACAATGCTCAATAGTTCAAAAACCTAAAAAATAGTAAAAATTAGATTCGGTGTCGGTAAAAAAGGTTTTAAATATGAATATGGAAGGATATACGAGTAGAGGAAGACCAAAGAAACGATGGATGGACTGTGTTAAAAATGATATGGTAATAAAGGAGGTGTCACATGAGATGACGAGAAACAGAGAAGTATGGAAGAGGAAGACATGCTGCGCCGACCCCAAATGAATTGGGATAAGGGCAAGAGAATGATGATGATGATGGTGTCGGTAAAAAAGGAGAACGACCCCAAACTCAAAACTATACTAGAGATTGGCTTCCAGTCTACCTATAATTAATTTGTACCTAGATAAATAAAGATATCAGATCGTCAAACGGTCCGTTACTATACGTGTATACCCCATTACTATCAGTGATGAACAGATCACCACATTAAGACTTGATCACTTAACCTCAAGATCAAACGCTGCAGGTTCAACGATGATACTAATTAAATAATAAATATTGATGATAGTTCTCATCACTGATACCCTGAGCCCTAGAACCTTAGTTCCGATAGCGGCCTATTAGAAAATTATCAGATTTTCTTTTAAATCGAGGATTACTTTAATAAATAAGCCGTAAATCATAATTGCAGTATCAATAATTAATTTGTTTTCATTTGCTTTGATTTTTATTGGCTTCGTCATCAAGAGAAGACTGCATAATATTGTTTCTGAGATAAGGAGCGAGTTACTTTACTTCAGCAAGTAAATTTTAGATTTTTCTTACAACATATCTGGTAAAATATTAGTCCACTTGTCAGGTACACCTTTGCTTTACCCTTCAGGAATTACAGGCGTGATGTTATGCTGTGTTCTTCTAATATTATCAACACAAGAAATACCAGTTAACATAATATGTACCGAGTTTCCTCCGTGCCTCGAAAAGCCAGTTAAGCCGTTGCTTTTGGCGGTCATTTGTTGATATTTGACAGTCGTTAAATGTAGTCAGTGACCCGAAAGTCTGACTAAAGTACGACTACTAACTAGGATGTGGTGTGGAGGTCTGATAGGTAGTCGCTCCACGTAAAACACGAGTATTTAGCTGATGAAGATGACCATAAAATAGTTGGGAAAGCACTAGGTAGATGAGGACAAAATGATACCAGTAACGTATATTTTCCAAACTTCATTATAGTCAAATTACATAGTTATTGCCCGTTCAAAAACGTCTCTGAGGAGTAGAACGAGCCAGAAAGTCCATAATCTTTCTTTTATATAAGGAATATTATTATTATAAGAGGAGCTCGTGGCTTAATAAGAACTGCCACTCGGGTCGATCTTAACGTAAAGCTGTGCTTGCCTAGGTCGGTCTGTGGATGGGCTTACCGCCCGACATACCGAGTTTCCTCCGTGCCTCGGAAAACACGTTAAGCTGGTCCCGGCTGCCATATATAGATCTTTGGCAGTCGTTACAGGTAGTCAGTGACCTGAAATTCTGACGTTCAGTCTTACCAAAGAGGTATCGTATTACCTAGTATTAACTGGGTTGTGGAGGTCAGATAGGCAGTCGCTCCATGTAAAATACTGGTATTCAGCTGCATCCTGTTTCACTGGAAGCCGACCCCATCATAGTCGGAAAAAGGCTTGGCAGATGATGATGATTATCATCATCATCATCTGCCAGTATTTTACATGGAGCGACAGCCTATCTCTCCTTCACAACCCAGTGAAAATATTCCTTCAAAACAATATAAATATTTCTATAATATGTAGGTTTAGGAACCTACATAATATTATAGAAATACACATATATACTAGGGATGCCTCGATACGCCTTATTGCCGATACTATACCGATTCCGATACTTTTATAAAAATATCGGCGATACCGATGCCGGTACCGATACGCTCATTGAAATAAATAATAAAGGTAAAATAATAAAACATAAGTCAGGTTAATTTTTTAAATTATTATAAAAATACAGACAGGTTGATATTAGGTAATAGTTTTAGTTATTAAAATTAACATTGATAAGATTTTTGTTAAAAACAAAGTATTCTTAAGTTTTGCGGAGAAAGGCGATTTCGTAAGTCTGTTTGAATAAGACCTGCGGTGGAAAATAGTCTCTCCGATGCGACAGAGCTCATTTGGAAGCTAAAGTACTTCTGCGGCATTTTTTTGAAGTTTGGGTATAAGACGTCATTGTGCCAGAAAACGAACGGATCTGCATCTCTCGATATATTAGGAGACCTTAGGTATCTCTCGAGTTCTGCTTTGAGATAATTACAGCTCAGAGTAGACAAGGGCTCATCTTCCTCGGACTCTAATAATATTTTTATAAAACGCTTTAAAGCCCGCCTCTCATTTGTAAAGTATCGTTGAATCGGCCATAAAAATATCGCCGATGCCGATATCGATATATCGGCATCGGCGATAAACCGCAAACCCGAAGTATCGCCGATATATCGGTATCGGTATCGGAATCGGATGCATCCCTATTCCTAACCTACATAAGAATCTACCCATCCGTTCCTTTTTCATATGATACGCAAGTAAAAGCAATAAGACACTTCATAAACCATCTTGAAATTTAAAGGCGTTTTTATTAAAATATAAAACAAAAGAAATGCTATGACGTAGGTACATATAGATACTGGCGTCACGGTAATTCCTACATATCGGCAGTTTATCTGTATATGATAAACTTGGACTATATTTAGGTTACTAATGCATTCATTTTGATAATCAACTATGGTAATTATTATTGCGGGTTATTATGAAAATATTCAAACAACACCAATTAAAAACGATACTTATGTTCGGATTGCGAACTCAGTAGGCACTGAACATCATTTTCATTGCTGTTTAGCGCCTGCGTTTCTGGAAACCGGCCCGTCAATTGCAAGTTGCAAGAACGGCTTTTTGGCAAAATGAACACATAACGAGTGTATTTTTATGGGAATGGTTGGATGGTTTTCCCCGTACTTATGTATTTTGGTGTATAATGGCCAAAGTAATTGCCAGTGTACCTCGGTATATGAATTATAATAACCTGCCTTTTCTCTTCTGAGGACAATTGCAATTTAAAATTACAGGGCCGATTTGGTAATTGAACCCAGCAGATGCTCAGTAGTCGCGATGCAAACTGAAACTTTAGGTAAGTACCTACTGCCCATATGAATTTCAGTTAGTAGGTACCCTTTTAGATTATGAGTTTCGCCAAAATAAATAGTGAGTGATAGCGTTGTCATAATAGAAAGTAATCTGAAACATACAAAGTACTTTGACCTTTACAACCACACCCACCCACTACACGAAATACGCGTGGGTACCACAAAAACAGGACTGACGTCACCGAAACACTTTCTATCCAAAATAAACCTTAGCATTCGGCAGACAAAGTCTAAAATGATGTAACATTGTAACCAACAACGTAGATAGCGGTTCACTCTTCCTCTAATCTGTCGGGGGCGCGGTCAAAACACTTCATAGGTTACTGATAAGCATGTACTAGGAAAAGCTGTGATTGTGTATCACAGCTCTCAAACTCATTATGAACTCTCAAACGTATCATCATCATGTGCCTAGCCTTTTCCCAACTATGTTGGGGTCGGCTTCCAGTCTAACCGGATGCAGCTGAATACCAGTATTTTACATGGAGCGACTGCCTATCTGACCTCCACAACCTAGTTAATCTAGGTAATACGATACTCTTTGCTAAGACTGGATGTCAGAATTTCAGGTCACTGACTACCTGTAACGACTGCCAAAGATCTACCTATATATGGCAGCCGGGACCAACAGCTTAACGTGCTTTCCGAGGCACGGAGGAAACTCGGGATGTCGGGCGGTCACCCATCCACAGACCGACCTAGGCAAGCACAGCTTTACCTAACGATCGACCCGAGTGGCAGTTCTTATTAAGCCACGAGCTCCTCCACTCTCAAACGTATGACAATGGGAAAACAGAGAGCATCAGTGGCCCAGTGGTGGCAGCCCCGATTTACGAGCAGTAAGTCGTGGGTTCGAACACCTTCGAACCCAGGCAGGTGCATTACTTTGTGTAATTTATTTCATCACCACTGCTCTCAATAACGGTGAAGGAAAACGTTCGTGAGGAAACCGGCATGTCCTAGACCCAAATTCGAGGACATGTGATATCTACAAACCCGCACTTGGACCGCGTGGTGGATTATAGCCCAGACCCTCTCAGAGGAGGCCTGCATCCCAGCATTGGGAACATTATAGGCTGATGATGATTTTTTACATAGTATAAAACAAAGTCGCCCCTGCAGTTTCTACGCTAAGATATTTTAAACTGCCCAACGGATTTTAATGCAGTTTTCAGTAATAGATATTCAAGAGGAAGGTTTTTATCTACTTACATTACACCTGTGCAAAGCCGGGGCGAGTCGCTAGTTATTAATAAATTACGTCATGATAAACATTTTTAAAGATCACTGTACTACTGCGTATAGGTACTTTTAGGCAAATGTTATTAAGTACTTATTCCGTGAAAGTCTTTCTAAATGATACGAATTTATTCAGATTTAAATATAATTTTTGACCCTGTAAGACTTATTGTATCTCACTATGATATTATTATTTGGCTTTATTTTAATTTCTGTTTTGTTGACAATGTTTTGTTTATAAGATTTTAAACTCAAAACAATAAGTAAACATTGTAAATATCCCGTTTTCAGTATAAATAATATTGTTTTGTTTGTATTCATATTTTCATTTACGTAATAGTCGTAACGTCGTCGCGTCGTAAGACAGACTGAAGCCGATCTCATTCATGTATGTATCTTATACACAGACCACGCATTCATAGCAAATAAAGTTTCGAATCTGACTGACGAAATGCTTTAAAATGTTGACGTGTACTCCCTGCAAGTTGCAATGACC
This sequence comes from Diarsia brunnea, assembly GCA_949774965.1. Classification (NCBI taxonomy): domain Eukaryota; kingdom Metazoa; phylum Arthropoda; class Insecta; order Lepidoptera; family Noctuidae; genus Diarsia; species Diarsia brunnea. The sequence continues at coordinate 2,633,888 of OX459009.1, forward strand.
TGAAATTCCCCGTACTTATTACAAGTCTGGTTTAACGCAGGTAGAACGTGGTTTGTAACTTTGTAATGACGTCATTTACTCAGAATTGTGCGTAACTCGTTTGACACACCTCCGCGGCAGAATGTTGTTTATGAACGCAGTTGCACCGTTGTTGGTACCTGTCAATTAAACATGATGAAATTGCCGACGTGTTCTTGAAATTCTTGACTGTAAAGGGTATAGGTAGGACGTATACATACAGAATTGCATGTAGTACCTTGTTGCTGTTCAAAGATGAAAATGGAGATGGACTACAGGCCTATGACTTAATTTCATGTGTAATCCATGAAGTAGAAACGTATCTAAGCACTCACATTTCGCAAAGTAATAAGGGGCTAAAATATTGCTATCAACCGGGGCACAAATCGAGACTCTCTGGCTGCTCTACTGAAGAATTCTTGATGGAAAACCTAATCCTGACCCCGGGAATCGAACCCTCATGCTCAGCAGTCGTCCTTGCGACCACTATACCAACAAACCAGTCTTCGTAAGTATTAGGATTAAGATATTTGTTAGTTTGTGCCTAAATATATATGCGCATGTGCACTTATGTACATATTGATCGACAGACTAACAAGCTTTTATCGCGATTTGATCATATTGCCATGATCCTTAGCGGGGCCGCAATAATTACAGATTATTGCCGCGGCCAGAGCAGTTTGAATAACATTTTAAAAAGATAATAAATCGTATTACAAGTATTACAACTTGCCAAACTAGGTACACTGTATAGTGCTGTGTCGACTGTAATTTTTGGTTGTGTTAACTTACTTTTTACACGACTGCTAAAAAAACACAATGTCCACCTGTTTGCCCCATTAGACACTGAGGTTTGACCTACAAGGTACCATAAATTCAGTACATGCTGGTGGGTCTACTAGACCGGAATCATGTGTTCTTAAATTGATGTTTTCAGATTTAATTTACGCGTCGATGTCCGATAAAAGTAACTGTAAACCCCAAGAGGAGACGTAGCATCTGCCTCGCTGGAATGAATGAATGATACAATGACCACTCTGCGACTCATTTCTGTTCTTTAATACCTTTTTCTGTAGTACAGTCGTTTGCCGGTAGGAGACGAAAAATAAAAAAAAGCCAGTACAGAAGTCAAATCGTCAAAGTCATCGAGCGCTGACATACCCTTAACTATGACGCAAACGTCATCATGCAAAGTAACGGTTCAACATGCCTTGTGCGAACAAAGTGAGAGTCGGGGAGAGCTTTACGTCAGAAGTTTCAAAAGCTTTAAGAGAAATCTTAAAGCTCTCCAAAAGTTGAAAGAAGTCTGATAATTTGTACCCAGTCCTTTAAGAGGCCCACCACGTTTTGTTCTTAGTTTCGTCGCTGTTACTAACTTGTTTTATTCGACTACAAATGAATTGTAACCGAGAGAGGGTCGTCTATTGTCGACTCTCGTGAAAGAGTTGACTTGGATACTGGTTGCGTTGCGAGTTGCCAATAGAAGAATTTATATTTTAAACAAATAGTAAAAACTAACAAGACGCTTTTCGAAAGTTGTTGCTTACTGTCAGTGATAATAATAAAATTGTAACATCAAGAGTAACTTTTGTTTCATCATTCCGGAGAGCACTGAATCGGTCCAAGTAGGCCGTTGCAAACACAATCTGGCTAAATGAGGTATTATCGATGCCTCCAACACCGAGTTCGGCGCCGTAGATCCACCTGCTGGAACGTCGCAGGCATCCGTACTTCTGCACCTTTGATGATATAACAACGTCTCCGACGCCACAATAAACGTATCCATGGGTTTGTGTAAACAGGTAGTAAATCTAGGGACTCGTGCATTCTAATTAACAATTTAATGGACCTTTTTTCTCCAGTGTGGTTGTTGACAGTGTACTTGTACCCAACGTGTTTAACGTAATGGATGAAACAGTCATCGAAACGGAAAGAATAAGAAGATCGAACTATCATCATCATCATCATTCCTCTGCCCTTATTCCAATTTATTTGTGGTACCTACCACAGTATGTCTTCTTTGTTTTCTTTTTCAGTTTAATTTTTACCCGACTGCAAGGTAAGGGTACCGTAATGTTTTTAATTGTTGTTTCTTTTTTTTTCCACAAATTTTCTTATCGTTTTTTTTATGTAATTCAATACTTTTGGTTTGATTTTGTTCATAATCACCGTGTACGACCCTCTCGAATAACAAAACGAATATGTACAACTCTGATCCCCAAGATACAGACTAACGTCTAGTTTGGTGATCACCGTTCTAATTGGTATGTTTATGTACTTGGTTATTTATAAATAATTTAATTTAATTTAATACTTGTCTGTTACTCGTCACCTACATCGTCGTCGTTTTTATATCGTGATGTAACCAGCATGCCTGAGAAATATTTCTCGACGGCATGTAAAGCTCGACATAATGATCAGTTATAGAGAAACTTTATATGAAAGAAAAGAAAGAAAGAAAAAATATTTATTTGTCGCAGAAACATGACGAGCATACAATAAGTCAATAAAAAGCAATAGGTACACATACAACACACAACAAATATTTAAAAAAAATACAAGAAAGGAAAATAAAACGAAAGTTGCAAGTCGTGACTGCGACAAGCAGGTTACCACACAGCATGGTGCTGTGCTATGGGGACCCACAGCACAGCGCTGGTTTTCAGTGGTCACCCGTGAAAAAAAACGATATAATATGAGGAGCTCGTAGCTTAATAAGAACTGCCACTCGGCTCGATCTTTAGGTAAAGCTGTGCTTGCCTAGGTCGGTCTGTGGATGGGTGACCGCCCGACATACCGAGCTTCCTCCGTGCCTCGGAAAGCACGTTAAGCTGTTGGTCCCAGCTGCCATATAGGTATAGATCTTTGGTAGTCGCTACAGGTAGTCAGTGACCTGACATTTTGACATCCAGTCTTACCAAAGAATATCGTAATACCAGTATTAACAAGGTTGTGAAGGTCAGATAGGCAGTCGCTCCATGTAAAATACTGGTATTTCAGCTGCATCCGGTTAGACTGGAAGCCGACCCCAACATAGTTGAAAAAGGCTATGCCGATGATGAGAGAAACTGTATGTTCTGTTAAAATGCAACTAATAACTGCAGTTTCTAATAATGATCGATGTGTCAAATTACTTCATAGCTGTTGTTTGTTTTTGAAGCGGATCTAGCCAGTTTTGTACGAACCATGTTAATTGAATGAATTATTTTATTGCATTACAAGTTAATGATATAGCTATTTTCGATGGGAATTTCCTAGTGCAGAATTAGCACATCATATTTACGGGTGGCATGTAAATATGATGTGCAAATATTTGGACATTTTTGGAGTCTGTTGAACATAATATTGACGTTGTGTTGATACATTCAATACCTGGTAGATCATCCGTGAATTTTATATCTAATCATAAATTAATCTATAAGTTTGCTTTTATTTTTGAGATAGTTTGTAACTCACGGCATTCTACAGACAACCTTGCAAATGTGTTTGTAGTAAATTATTGTTGTCTCTGTTCAATAATTAGGTATAAACAATTAATAGCAAACAACTATTTTATTATCACAACTCGTGCAATGAACACGTGGTATTTTGATAGAAAACGCGACAGCATCACAAAATTGACACAATTCTGTCTATTGAGCAATGGATTACATTTTCTGTATATTAGTAATGCATACAATTTGAAGTATGAACCAATGTGATTTGCTTAAATTACAAAATTATTTTTTCTATTTCAGTATCAAAACACAAACTTTCAAGCCCTCTTACGTGTGGGACGTCACTGAACTGACGAAATTCAACCTTAAATACAACTTGCGTCACACAAGTACACGACCACCCCAAAACCTTATGACCTTTACTTGACATTACTTAAAAACCACTTACTTTTTTCTCCAGCAGCCCAATGGTCTCGCCTGGTTCCATCACTTTTTTAGCTTCAGTCATTTTCGTGATTTTCTCACAGGGAAATTATTTTAGTTATTATTCGTGATACCCCTCGGGGAATGTTTGGTTGCCGGTCGCGTGGATGAATAGAGACTGTCAGTTACCCCACAGTTGACGCATGCGCGTTCGCGATTAGCTCCCGGACCCCTATTTCGCGTGGTCAGTGACAACGGCCGCGTAGTACGCGGGTTCCGCTCAATTTTAAACGTTCTCTGCTCGGGATAGAGTTTGTTTCTTGTTGTATTTTTCTGGGTTAGACGATTAATAGTACGTTCATTCATCTCAAAGTACGTCACGTTTTGGCGACAGCTTTAATCCGATTAAAAGATACCGAAATGGTACTTCTTACTGCTTTTTCTAATACGGTATCACGTATTTCATTACTTGGGAAATATTTTCTCGTCATGTAATATGGGGTGGTAGTTCATAGGTAGGTACGTACGTAGGCGTTATATGACGAATATACGTGAAATTTATGAGAAAATTAAGCAATAGATAAAAAATTTTTCGACAGACAGACTTTCTATTGGATATAACGCCTATAGAAAGTCTGTTTGAAAGGCTAGGCAGACGATGTGCATTTATCAACACACACTAGGCCCTTTGATGATGCCTCTAATGTCTGACAATCAGTTTTACGAAGCGAAAAGCCATACCAGTATTACCCAGCCACTGGGTTGTCGATGTCAGAGTGTCATGAAGTTTTTGTCCATTCTTCTCCATAGAGTTCTACGCTTTGGAATGGATAGGTCGGACTTTCACAAGATTTTGCTTTGTGACTCTACATATAGTCACAATGCAAAAACTTGTGAAAGTCCTTTAAAATGAAAAAAAGAAAGCGGTCTGTTATGGTATACTTTGCAGCTTGAGTTTTTTTTTTAATATAGGCAGTCGCTCCATGTAAAATATGTGCTGGTTTTCAGCTGCATCCGTTTAAACTGGGGGCCGACACAAAACACACAAACTGGGTCTTCGGTAATGTTAAATTAAATCGTTTCAGTATGTTTGATGAGGATTTCTAACAAACTTGTTATACCAGCCAGTGCATGATAATTGTGTGTTAATCTAAGCATAACTGACAGTAATCGTATCAGTAGCATATTCGGAAATATAATGTAAGTATGATGGTGAAGTGTTCGCTGTCATGGAAACGATATTTTGGTAGCCTACTTAGGAGTATATCAGAATGTTTGGCAGTAATACTATTAAGGATGATTGAAAGGCATGTGGCGGAAATGTGAATGCTAAGCTAAGAGTCAAGTGTGGTGAAACGGAAATAGATTTAAACTAGTTGCGGTACACCACACTCGTATGTAAAAATTTAAAGACTGACTCATCAACGCCCAGCACCGCAGCGAATAAGAAGTCATCTTGTTCGAAGCGAAGTTACGGGTTGTGAAGGTCAGTTAGGCCTGCTGAGTCGGGTTTTTTAAACGTCGCCCAAGGCTCGAGGTTTGCTGCTCGTTTAGCACCAACCAGGGGACACGTGTAGGGTGGGTTTAGGAAAGATGGTAAGTCCTACGGACGCGAGCAGTCTAATCCCCCGTCATTTTCATAAATGGTGCATTTAGTACCACTGCGCTCGATAGATGGCGCTGACCATGAAAAGAGGCACCCCTCTGAATCGCGCTATGGTTGCGTTACACGGCTCTGTATATAGTCCCACGAATACAAGATACCTACGTTAAAGTCCGTCTAGCAGTTTCTGCAATTTTTGAATACCTAATCAGACTAAATATTCTGGCTAGGGTTATCGCCTCTATTAATCGGTTTAAAAAAATAGATCGACCGGTATGCGTGTCGTAGGTGGACTCATTTCCTTAGGAACATATATTCTAAGTAAATAAATTAATAATTCTCACATAATAATAATTAAAAAGTTATTGTCACTATCGATAGCGAGAATGTTTTATTTGTTCCTTATAAAATAAAATAATAATGTCAGTTGTCATTATTTACGCACTAGGGATGTTTACTGACTAAAAAAAATATGATTCTAATTAGGCCGTCTGTTAGATTATCGAAAAATATTGGATACGTATTTTTTGTTTTATCAAATCAATAAAAATTGACGAAGATAAAACGCGTCAAATATTTGAGTGGGGTGTTGTGACGTCACTCACCGGTAAAAATGTCATACTAATGTCTTAGAATATGATGTCACACGAGTTTTCAAAGCATGCACTGTATCGCCTTCATTGTTTGTTTATGTGAAAATAGAAAAAAATACGTGTCCAATATTTTTTGGAAATCTATCTGACGGATTAATTAGATTTTTTTAGTTAACTACCCTATTACCATCAATCACGCCTGGAATCCCCGAACGGCAAGGCCCTGCCTTGCCGTTCGGGGATTCCGGTTGAGCAGAGGTGTATAAATATAAATTACCTTTATGATTGATTTTATTATTTTATTGTATTATCAGCTACTCAGAAGCAATTAGGTAGGTTTGCGTGTTGGTGTAAATAAATCTTTAACCCAACAATCTAGATCTGTTTAGCCACGCAATCGAGAATCTACTTTATGCAGCTAAAGTGGTACCTAACTATGTAATGATCACACGCCTGTGTGACGTAGTGTTAGTTCAGATAACTTTTTTTTCTCTTTGCTCGAAAACTTTGATCGCGTGCATAGGCATTACTTTGTGTAATTTATTTCATCACCACTGATCTCAAAACGGTGAAGGAGAACATCGTGAGATCGGGTTTTAGAACCAAAAAATTCAAAGACATCTGATCTACCAACCCGCAATGGGCACGCGCGATGGATTATAGCCCATCCATCTCCTAGAGTGGAGGTCTGAGTCCCTGCAGTGGGAACATTATAGGCTGATGATGATGGACACGACGGTTCGGGCCAAAGGCCTTCACATGGTCTTTCTAAATCATTTACTATTGCACTATTTTTCTATTGGTTTTTCAATTCATCATGCGGAATCCTAAACGCATTCCATAACATTGTGAAGTATTCTACTCCTATCAGCTATTTTGCGTGGGCTTGACAAACTAAGATAACCTTCCGACATTGGGTCTTTATAAAGACTTGCCGATACGATGATAGACGAATAAATCTTTTATAAAATTTATATAATCAGAGACTCCCAAATAAGTTGAACTAACAACTTAGGTTATCAGTGTTTAGTGCTAAGCACAAGTTTCTCCAAAACGACTTATAGGTACCTACTGCTTCAGAGTATAATTATGTAGGTTAGTACATCGTTTCTGGCTGGGTAGCAAACATCATACGTAGAAGTTCCGTAACCCGCCAGGGCGACAGTATAGGATCATGATTCTCATTTCGTTTTGTTTTAGTTAGTCAGACTTCCACTGACTAAAACCATTCATGTTCCTTCTTAGTAGATCTTTGTGTCCTGGGCCGCGGTATTCTTTCGAACAACCCTCAGCCCCGACAGGAAGGACGCCGTAGCATAAGCCTGTGATGATGTTTCAAATGTCTAACAACCAGTCTTACGAAGGGGTAAGCCACCATTGTTACCCAGCAAATGGGTTGTGAAGGTCCTACTGATACTTATGCACCACTGACTGGTGTTACAAGCTTGTTAGAATTCCTCATTAAACACATTGAAGATCAGTTTCCTACGTTGGGGTGGGCTTCCAGTCTAACCGGTTAAAGCTATATACCAGCATTTAACATGGAGCTACTACCGACTAGAAACTGCTTAATTTTTTTTTTACTAAAATTACATAAGGTTTACGTTTAACATAACATATCACCACGCCTGTTATCCCCGAAGGGTTAGGCAGAGGTGTACCTACCTACCCAATAGTACACCCACATTTCGCCGGTTAAGTTTAAGTCCCATTGTAATAGGGGGCGAGCCTATTGCCATCAACCGGGCACAAATCCAGACTCCGTGGCTGTTACTGATAAATTCCTTAAGTATTATTTTTATGGTGCAGTAGTTAGTACCACTGCACTCGATAGATGGCGCCGACCACGAAAAGTGGCACCCTTCTGAATCGCGCTATGGTTGCGTTACACGGCTCTGTATATAGTCCGACGGATAACAAGACACATTCACCGGTTGCCTGAGGCAGCTCAAATATGTCGTTCAAACACTGGTGATATATTATATCAATTTTTTGAGTACTTAGCCAGATGTAATATTCTGGCTAAGTTTATATTCTACAAACAGTAGAGTAAAAGTGACCATGTCAGTTTAAAAAGTTTTTTATTCTCGGTATCAATATGTCTGACATTATTTACGTTATTGTTTAAATGTAAACACCACCACGCTTGAAATCCCCGAAGGGTAAAGTAGAGGTGTATTTATAGCACATTGCACCCACATTTCGCTAGTAAGGTATGTTTGAGTCTGTCGAGGCGGGTTGTCCGCAAGGGATACCGGGGCCTCGACATGAAGGGCGAAGAAGGAACATGGGTGGTTTTTAGTCAGTAGAAGTCTGACACTCCCTTTGGCTCTGCCCAAGAGCGGGAGGGGTTATTTGATGATTTCCCACCCACCAAAAAAAAAAAAAAAAAAGGTATGTTTGAGTACCATACATGTAATTGAAACTGAGCCTATTTACATGTACCTACCGTGGATTTTTTTGTAGCTCCCTGTACCTGGGTGTTAGGTAAGAATTCTTAAAATGTAGGTACCTAAGTATTAAACTATATATAAAAACATTTGCGTATTTGTTTTCAAGAATATCAACCAGTTTACTAAAGTTGAAGATACACACAACATCAACACTCGCCATAAAAAGAGGTTATGCGCTCCACCCTCAAGAATCAAAATGTTAAGCGATAGCCCATATTATATGGCAATAAAAATATATAATAAGCTACCCAACACGTTTAAAACGGAAAAATCAGTAGCAATATTCCAAAGAAGGCTAAAACTATATCTCATCCAAAAATGCTTCTACTCAGTTAAAGAATACTTAGAATCTAGTTTAAAATAACGACTATCTCTTATGTACAAAAGTGGCGACCTGACCTATAATAAAAACCCTCATAATTGACTCTGTATAAAATAAAAACTGTAGGACCTGAGAAAATGACATTAATATTGCTGAATAATTGTAATATATCCACTATCATTGACATTTAATTTTGTCATAACTATAATTTCTTTATTTAATTTAATTGTACTACATAGTAAAAATAAATAAATAACTCGGTAATGTTTAATGCATGCTAAATTAGGATGATAAGGACAGGCGAATGTTTGCAATGCTTGTAAAAGGCTGCTAAGTTATAAGTTCTGACCAATAATACCTAACACCACAATGTACACTTGGTTCGCAATAAATGTTTTGACTTTGACTTTGACTTTGAACTTGTATTTAAATAATATAGAAAACTTGTGAAAAAATTGGAAATTTGTCCTCCGTTATAGGTCACTCACAGGTACGGTTCAGAAAACAAAAATTTCACAATGACACCTATTTGGAAAATGGTTTGGGCGTACGATGGGGTTGAATTAACAAAATATCGTGAGGAAGGAGGGTGATGGATGTACCGAAAAAGCGCAGGACGGACTGTGTAAAAGATGAAATGGCTAGAAAGGGGGTTATTTAAGAGATGACAACTAACAGAGAAGTAGGTACAAATTGAAGACATGCTGCGCCAGCCCCAAATAAATTGCATAAGGGCAAGATATAACGAATGAATGGGGCATTAAAGATGACATAGTTTTGAACTCGGTGCACTGTAAGATCGTTAATTCATTTTTGTGACGTACCAGTTCCTCTGCCAAATTACCATAAAGCGCTGTGCTATATATGGCCAATTGTGCTCCATTGCCAAATGTTCTTCTTAGCGTGTCGATGGCAAATCTTCACTAAATAAATTTGGACCAATATTCAGTAATATTCTGATTGCCACATTGCTCTAACTTACTTACAGGATCTGCACATTTTTTTTCATCCGGTTTGAATGGAAGCCGACCTCAACATGTTTGGAAAAAGGTTAGGCAGATGATGATGATGATTTGCTCACACCTTTAATAACCCCAGGTATTACTGTAATTTAAAAAAACTTAATAATATCTCGATTCATATAACTTTATTTTACAATTAAATTACATGATAAAGTTACTTTCGTGTACTTGGGCCGATTGGTCGTCGTTGGTCTAATGGTCGCAAGTGGGACTGAAAATGAGGTACTGGGTTCGATTCCCGGGTGGGGCAAAATGTTATTGGGTTTTTCCATCAGCAATTTCTCAGTAGGAGCCACGGTGTCTAGATTTGTGCCTGGTCGATGGCAATAGGCCCGCCGCCTATTACATGGGACTTAAACATAACTGGCGTAATGTGGGTACTATTCGGTATACCTCTGCATAACCCTTAGGGGATTACGGCGTGATGTTATGTTTTCCTTTGTTAACCCCAGGTATTGAATTAATTTAAAAAAAAAAAACATATCTCGATTCATATAACTTTATTTTACAATTAAATTACATGATAATTACTTTCGTACTGTAATTGGGGCTGAATTATTACTTGCTAACAATTTATTTACACTGCGAATAACAATACTTTAAAAACTATTGAGATGGCATTATTTATAATTAGTAATATCAGTCCACATCACAACTGCAATCATAATTGGTTTAGGGTGGGGTTTGATTGAAGTTTGAGCGAATACAATACCTCCTTCTTTTTTTGAAGTCGGTTAAAATTCTGTAAATCGATTTTCGCATTCCAGCTGAAGATATTTGTAACAGTTGGCTTGATTTCCAGACACAGAAGTCTTTTGGTATTGCCTAGCATTCAACAGTTTTCATTTTATACAGGACATTTTTTTATTTTTTTCACAAACAAGTTTTAGATACTTATCAAAATAGCTGTTAGAACAATACCGCCAATAGCCATGTTATATACTTTCCAAAAAATTACAATAGTATTTTGTTGAAATAGACTATTAAAGTTGGTAGTCAAGATGTTTTAACATTTAATTCCTGACTTTACATAAGTCATAAGATCTGTGTAATTCTGTTCGTTCGTTCACAGTTGCAACAAAGGTGTAACATGTTACGCAACGCTCGTGTTACAAATCAGGCCCCACCCTTAAAATTATTATAGAAACACACTAGTAATACCACGTTTATATTTATATGGTTTTATTAAATAATTATAGCAAACAGGACAGTATTTAAAGAGATTGGTAAAAATTGGTTTGGCAAATCTTGACATAGCGATATTGTATATAAAAACGTAGAAATCACTAGTGTGCATCTATACTCATTTAAAATGATCATAGATTTTTTTTGTTTGTTTTAAAATACCTACAAATTAATCAAATCTGATTTAGTTATTTAAGATTCATTGGATGTAATTAGGAGACATTAAAATATGTTTTATAAATTATTTTCTGCGAGATTCTTAATTAAAATAGATAGAAAAGGATGTTATATTATTAATCTATACATAATAAAATCGTTCTTAATATAATTATAATATTTATAGCTATTTTATTTGTCAGCGTTAAACAGACTGATTAGTTATATGAACCCAATGTATATAAAATTAATCAACATGCAAAATTAGGATAAAAATAAATATTTTTTATCTTAATGCTTTATATTTTGACATAACATACAAATCTTTTAAAATAATATCGTTTATTTAATATCTCGCAAACCATTTTGCTATTTTACAAGCCGTATATGTGGAGTATAAATATACATTTTTTAAGATGCTATCAGTATAATTTTACATACAGAAAATGCTCAAAATAAGTCAGTCACAAAATAAACTTTATATTTTTATCAAAACTCTATACAATAAAATATAATAATTAATATATTTTTACATTTCTAATACGACTAAATGTATCACCAACGTTAGTGGCAAGACAATTATTACAGAAAAAGTTATAATTTAAAGCTTTTATTTGCTAGCTACACGAATATAATTCTATTATACAATATACATCATTATAATATATACTTTTAAAGCGGCTGTACTAGCTATTACTGACAAAGGTTTACTGCAAAATACAAGATTGTTCTTTTTTTTATTGAACGAAAACTTTTAAAAAATATAGTAAAGAGGTATTACGAGACTTAGGCGATGTCCAAACTTTCTTGAAAAGAGCTAAGGAAAAGCTGAATATAAATAATTTATGTTTTAAACTGAATTTACAAAATAATACAATTATACCAAACAGTATTGCCGCTTTCTATACTCTGATTATATAAGATAATAGATATTTAAATAAAAACGTTATTATTACCCTATTTACGCATGCACGGAAAGAAAAAAATATGAAAAACGAATTAAATTACTGAAAGAAGAAAATAAATTGAGGCAGTAAAAACTAAATTATTTAGAGTTATAAGATTACAAAAAAAAACCACATTCACGGCGTATCTTCTATGACAACAAATCTATAAACAGAGTATTGTATGAAGAAAAACAAGCTTTTTTAACATTAACATAACTGTTAAATCTGCGTGCAAACGTGACCTATTCCTATATCCCTCTCACTATAACAATTAATCCATACAGTTTTGACATAGCATACAATATAATATATAATTATTTTATAATCCATTTACTAATTAATTTATTAATAATTATAATTATTTCTCGAATATTTCGATACTTGTCCTTAATTATTAGGCCGGTTTTCTACTCGTTGATCGTTTATAAGATTAGTTAATAGTATAGTAACATAGTAATACATAGTATGTATATTGTAGTGGCGTGCAGAAAATTAAGTGATTATGTTTTTTTGTAATTAACAAAGCTTTTTGATAATTATTTATGTTAGAAATTTGTGACAAAGTGACTGCCCAGATTTTTAATTAGTTTTAGTGTGGTACACAACGATTCGCCATACATTATAATTTCTTTTGTAAAGCATTCCTACCATATGTTTTGTTTGTTTTTCAAATTTTAATAATAACTTGACTTGAAGATCGACTTAATTTTTTTTTAGTTTTATTTAATTGTGTAACTATGTCAATAGCATAGAAAACATTACGAATTACCTACACAATAACTGATAAATCTTTTATAAGTTTTCCCGCCCGCCACTACATAATTAATTAAAATACGATATATATACAATAATTACAATTGAGATAGACTATGATAATTAATAGTAATTTCTTATTAAGCATATACAATTAAAATGTTTTCACACCCACTGGATAACTTGATATTATGTATTTTAATTAGGTCCAAAGTACGGGGTTTTATTTTCTTGAAGATGTTTCATCAATAGTTATTATATCGGACTGTTTGATAATATGTTATGAACTTATGAGATAAGTGTCGGGAATAGTTTGTTTTACATCTAAGGTTAGAGAAATTAAAACCACTTTTCTCATGATATATTGATAATAAATTGATAGTTGTTTCTGGTCTGTGTTAGTATATGTGAGTTTAAATGTTTGTAAAACCACCCACGATACAAGAGAAATCCCTAGTGTGGGGGTTAACGTATTTATTTTTAATGAAAGAGTTAAATAAAATTCTGAAACTCGACAGATTTGAGGTTTTATGTAAAAATAAAAAGAATTTAGATGGTTACTTTATCGCTGATTTTTAACATATTAGGAATAAACAGAGTACCTAGTGCATTTTCATGTAAAAAAAAATCAACATATCAGTATACATTTTATCTTTCTCCGAACCGATATTTTAAAGATTGTCAGTAATTAAATACAATTTTGGTAATTTTTGCCTTAAAATTTCCCACACTTGGGAGTTTTCTCCTGGCATAACGACATTGCCAGGGTCCGTTATTTATAGTTACAACTACTAAAATATACTAACAATATTTTAATTAACATTATTCCGTTTATAAATATTTCTTTACTTTGTTTTTACATTTACTATTATTTAAAATACACACATAATTGTTATTATACACTATGAAATCGTATTGCTTTAACGCGTTTACAATAATGTACAATTTCGTTATTATTACTAAGCACACATAAGTAATAAACATAATAATATTTATCATCCTTTTCTATATACTTTAATTTTTAGCGATAGATTTTAAAATAGATAGAATTTTATTTAAAAATTTCTGTTAATTTATTAATAATTTTTAGATCAGGGACTTGAAATTTATTTTAAAATAAAAAATCAACTACATAAATAAAACGATGTTTTCAAATGAGAAATATTGCGAAAATCGCAGTCTCGCGAATTCTATTCGCAGTATTTCGAATTGTAGTACAAAATTTTAGTTTAAAGATTATATGTTAGATTACTTAAATAGTTCTAGAGTTATTTTATAGTAATGTTAAATAGTTTTTTATAGAAACAGGTACGAAGATATTTATGGGCTGTGGCTACTTATGCTACAGATCACAACGAAAATGGCAAAAAGAAGACAACTAAAACGCAAAACTAAAATCGAAGATGTTTTATTTAAAATTTCGATTTGGGTGTGTTGCATAAAATTGTTTAAGCATGTATAGCCACAGCGTTATATTTTTTTCATATTTGCGATAAATTATATGTAGATATCAAAATGAATTGTTAACATTTTGCTGATAGAGATCTGATAGAGATTTGATTTTACCTTTAATTTTGCACTGCTGTTAAAACTACGGTGATCTATATTGTAGTAGTAATATGATTGAGAAAAACGAATTGTAAAAGGACTGTCCACTTAAGGTTAGTTGCGACAGAACGGAAAATATCGCGAGCAATTTACTGACTGTATTAAAAATAGGAACGTATTACCATTGTTTCAAGTAGAAAATTGTATGAATATCGACGCGGATATAAAGTGTCGCCATTACATGCTCGCAATCCGAACGCGCTCTTAAAAACAATGGTTATACGGTTCTATTCTCAATCCAGCCAGTAAATTACTCGCAACATTTCCGTTCTGTCGAAACTGATCAAAAACTTTTTATTAGAACCATAAAGTAATATAGATGAAAAATAATGGCGTCAAATATCGAAATTACTCAGCTAAAGTTCCGTTACAACAGAACTTCAAATGACTAATGTATATGATATGTTTGTTACACACAAATAACATTAAATACAATGATTTTAATTAATTTGTCGAAAATCACGAATAAATTCGGAGACGATAGGTACTACGCAGTCTCGATAATAGATCGCTGATAATCTGAGTACTTTATATTAATTTATTTACACTTCACTACGACCAGTCGTAAATAATTTCATATTTTTTCATATAAATTCGAATCATACACATAGAAATAAAAATATTAAATATTAAAAAATCGAATTTCCGTACGATTCATGTAAATTATATCTAATTTTATTTACATTTCGAAATTATATAAGATAATTAAAAATAACTTACATAAACATAGTTTCATAAATAAGGACATGACGTCACAGTACAAAACGAATATTCAATCATACAAATCATTCATCATTCTCCAAAAAAATCTATATAAAATGATGTAGACACTAAACAAACCCTACTTACGAGATACTTTAAACACAAGAAAACGTTTACCATCAAAAAAACTCATTGACCGACAATACGACTCCACTTCACATTCACTTACAAAATTACTCGTCGCACTAAATTGTTCAATCCAAGCATGGCATGGTTTTTAAATGTTACCAATTAAGTCAGTTTTGTAACAAGCTTTTGTCTTGCCAGATAACAAAAATGATTGTTTCAAATGTCCAGAGAGTTGACAGTTGTGGTCATAAAATGTGCGAGCAAGACGACGATATTAAGTACGAAAAGTCTTTCTCGAATACCGTGTCGTCTTGCTCACACCTTCCATGATCACGACTTTCCGAACCTAGGCATGTAGAGTATTACAACGACAGTAATTTACCACACTTAGGCCTGAAACTGCGTTAAGCGAGCGCCCGCGCCGAGCAACCGTCGCGTATTTACGCGGGTGGGCTTCGTGGGAACGCGCCGGTCCCGTCGCGGAGACCGGATTATTTTATTTACGCAGTGTCGCTAGTTCAATATTAACGGTGTGCATGTATAGTCGTGTGGATAGAGAAAAAGCAAAATGACGACCAGTCCGTGCGTGTAACCGCTGGCGGGCACAGCGCGTGCCCCCGCGACGGGTCCCGTCGCACGGATGCGGGGCTCGTTGCGGGCGTGCGGGGCGCACTCCGCGTGACGGACGCCCGTGCTGGTCCCCGCGACGGAGCACTTTTGTATGAAACTGCGCGGGTGTCCGCTTAACACAGTTTCAGGCCTTAGACTCACTCTTTCTCACATTCATTCACTATAACCCAACTCTAAACGACAGAGCATCGACAATGTCCCAAAAACCATCAAAATTAAAAGTTCTCTTATATCATAACCTAACAGTGACGTCATCATCCAAGGTAGTATCTACTTCGCAGCATGAAGCTAGTTCTTCGAAGGACATACCGTCAAGGGTGAGGGAGACGGCTGAGATGCTCTTGAACAGAGCTTCTGTGTCCAGGTCTTCGGGGAGTTTCGTGAGGAACTGGGCGGCGGAAATGAAGTCCATGTCTTTTAGTTCTTCTTGGTAGAGGTGGAGAACGCCTGGAAAGAGAAAGGAGTTATTTTAACAAGGGTTCAACAAAGGTACTGAAGTATTGTATGACATATTCTGCATCCAATTCATGTTATTTCAACTTTAATTAAGTATGAGCAGTTTTTTTGAAACAGTTATAAAAAAAATACTTTTATTTGTGGGTATACTTTTTTTTTCAAGCTCACGCACGTATTATTGCATAAATGCAATAATTATACAATAATGACAGGCAAATATAAAGTTAAGGAGCCTACCCTATTTAAAAACACACTACTACAAGATAAATAGGTTAGAGAATAAATAGTATGTCCAGAGGTGTACCAAAAAAGTTTGTGAAAGCTATTACTTGCATTGAATGTGGTCTGTAATGTTCGACTGCATTGAATTAGGCATCATAAACTCCTTATATCTTCCACCTTAAAATTGTGCTCGTATTGCGAATGTGTTTTTCTTATAGTCTTCTCTAAAGGACGCAATAAACTTACCCAGAGCCGTGTTGAAGAGGAAGGTGTCTCCGTCCCGTAGGAACACGTCCCACACGCGGCAGGCGGCGTCCAGCGGCATGGCCTTAGCGAACGCTGTGTACAGCCACTCCAGCAGGTACAGCTCGGGCGCCACTGTGTCCGACAGCTGCGGCAGGTTGTGTTGCAGCAGTGTGGTGTACGCCTTCCATAGCCGCTGGGAATGTGGACAAGGGGATTTGATTATGTGCTTTTTTAACTTAAGAATACTCTACTAACAATAACAACCATCGCCGCACCTTGTTGAATGAAATGAGCAAGAGAGAAAGAGACGTAAAATGAAAGGGAAAACGGAAGTGAACACCTCAACTGTTCTTCGAGTGTAATCCAAAGTTATTTTTTCTGTAAAAAACAAGTATCAAACTTAAAATTGTCCTCCTCGGAACTAAAATAATCTAGAATTGTAAAAAAATGCTTATTCCAAATATTTCTAAATTGTGAACGTTGGTTATTTAAGCAAAGCATCCCTCATTCCACTCACCGTTAACATTAAGGTACCTAAGAACTCATATTTTTGTTTAAGTATATTGTCACCTTGTTTTTTTTAAATTCGGCTTTTGTGTGTTGTGCTGCGTCTTTTGTGTGCACTGAAGAAATGGTTTATCTATCTATCTATACAGCAAGTGAACATACCTGCATGGTAGCTCCATCCCTAGTGAAAGCCGCCCTCAGCACCGGCCCGTCCAACAAGTTAGCGAAACAGACGAACGCTTGAGGTGCCTCCATGTTCAGAATGAGCACTGCTGCTATGAATGACATGCCCTGTAAAGAGAAAATTTTGTTTTCAATCAAAGGTGGCTTATAAGGAAACAAGGTGTTACTGGTAGCCTGTGTCATCCTACTGCTAGGACTTCTAAATCTATCGATCTAGGGGGAATATGGACTATTGGCCGTTGGTTCTGAAGTAATTTGGAAAAAAGATACGAAGAAAGTTGTCAAATTGAATTTAAAACTATGGGGGAAAACCCGAGTTGTGGCATGCGGGCCCGAACGTGATTCGACAATGATAGATGTGAAACGATTTTTTTGACGGTATGAGCCGAAAGAGTGCGGGTTGAACCACGTATTTAAATGTATTTATTTTTTTAATATTGTCCCACACTATGAATTTATCCTGTATTCTGGGTGCGATTACAAACATTTAAACTCACATATAGGATTAACATCTAAATTAGGTCTGAACAAAGTCAAATCAGAGTTCCTAGTAGACCACAGTTCGACGCTATAATCATAAGTACCGCTATAGGCCACGTTCATGGTATCGCGCGTGCATTGTTATCACGTAACGATTACCTGCAAATAGCTGCATGCGGGCGGGTCACGCTAGATACCGTTGTAATGGACGTTATGTATGAGGATGCGAAATATTCGCCTAAGGAAGAGGTGCGGGCAAGAATGAGACAACAGAGGTTCATGATCATCTGCCTAACTAGCAACTATGTTGGGGTCGGCTTCCAGTCTAACCGGACGCTACTGAATAACAGTATTTTACATGAGAGCGACTGCCGATCTGACCTCCACAACCCAGTTAGTACTGAGTAACCACTTGGTAAGACTGGTTGTCAGACTTGCGGGTCAATGACTACCTTTACTGAGAGATCTACATAGGCCAGCCGGGACTAACGCGAACGGCTCAACGTGCTTTCCAAGGTAGGGGTTTGTAATGAGTGGACACCCATCTGCAGACCAACCTAGGCAAGCGCGGCTTAACCTGAAGATTGACCCAAGCGACTATTATTAGATAGCCCGTCATCAAAAAATAAAAATTGAAAATCGAAGAAATGAGCGAAGAAATATAGCGAATCGTGAGATTGACTCTTTAAAATAAACTATTACAAACATTTAGTTAATAATAAGTAAGTAAACTGTCTCGTCACGTTTGAACCGCTGCCGCGCTGTTTGAATTTCGTGGCAACGTGGTTTACAACTCGTGGATTCGTGACTAACTTCATTTAAACGAATTTGCATCACTTCTCTATTTTCCCCCGTTTTACCACAAAAGGCACAGTTTTAATAACGTTTAAAAAGAAGAAATTATAATAATTTAAAATTCACGTTGCAGGTGTAATGGGAAAACAGACTTTTTCTCTTGGTTTTTCAATTACAAAGAAGAAAGAATTATATCAGCCACTCGGGCCGATATTCAGGTTAAGCCACGCTTGTCTAGGTTGGTCCTCAGATGGACGACCATTCATTTCATACCAAGTTTCCTGGGTACTTCAGAAAGCACGTTAAGCCATCCTTTCGTCCCGGTTTTCATTTGTAAATATTTGATAGTCGTTACAGTTAGTCAGTGGCCTGACACTCTGAAAACTAGTCATTTTATACATTTTGTTAATTTTATACGTTATAAAATTTTACCAATGTTACTAATTTTATACATTCAGTCATTTTAACTTTGTATAATTGTTTCTAGTGTATCAATTTTAAAGTATTTTTGGCATTTAATTTTTGTTGTTGTTGATTTACCTTTGTTACTGCTATCAATTATTATTGGCATTTTGTTCTTTTTCATTAGAGTCGCAACATTTTATTTTAGTAGGTTTTTTATTTTATTTTTTGCAAACTATTTTAGAATTTTAAAATGTGTTTGTTTATATTTTCGAGCGTATGGCACTCGTGGGCAGCAGCTGAAAATCAGCGACAGGTGCACATTGTGTTGCCATCTGGCATTATGCTGAGCTGAGGCCCTTTTGGCATTATTAATTTGAAATATATTGAATCTGTTTTGTTAATTTTTAATGAATTTTTGCCAAATAAACACAATTTTCTTTCTTTCTTTCTTTCTTCTTTTCTAGTCTTACTAAGGGAATGCCCATGTTCTGAAGTCTCCCTTAGCTATATTAACGTGGTGCTGCGGGTTGTGCGAAAGATGTACCGCGGCCCCGGAACACAAAGGGCCAAGAAGAAACATGGGTGGTTTTTAGTCAATAGAAGTCTGACATTCCTTCCGCTCCGCCCAGAGCGAGAGTAGTCATTTGACGATTTCCCACCCAAAAAAAAACCCATATGAACGAGATGAATAAAAAATAACATACCTGAACATATCCAATATCCGGTCTATAGCACACATATGCCGCCAGAAGTTCATGTAACACATCAAAGTACGGTCCTCCAGGTTGGAAGATACACAGATGGGGAAACGTCCGCGCAATGTCCAGCTGAATCAACTCCATTGAACATTCGTCCCCATAATCTAGTAGATTAGGGTTGGATTTCGAACAACACTTCTTAGGACCTGCATCGGTCGCTTGAGACTTCAAATTCTGCTCACTGAAGTTTCTAGGGATCCCTAAACGAGGTTTATCTTCCTCAGGTTTAATTCTATCATCAGTTTTAGCTAGCAAATCATCTAGTTTGGGTAATTTTTCTTTCTGTTCCGTTGGTTTGTCTATATTTTCTTTCTGACAGCTGCATTTGTCGTTTTTTCTGTTGATTTTTAACCGTTTTCTCCGGAGTTGTGCGTCGTGTAGCCTTTGCTTCGCCCTCGCGACGTAGTCTTGGTACATGTCGTGGGTGATTTTGAGTTTGTTTTCGATAGCGAGTTGCCATACTTTGCCGCGTACTGCTGGCGGAAGCCCGCTCCACCAAAGTTCTAGCGTGCGTTTTGAGTTCTTCCTGTAAATAGATTAGGTTTGATTAAATGTTGATTTTCTCGTTTTATTAGTTTTGTTTTGAGTCATTCTTCCTGTAAATCGAATTTATTGAGTAGATTTTTCTGTTTTATTCGTTTTGTTTTATGAGTCTCAATTGATCTGAATGATCGTTATAAATGTTGACAGAACCCTTTTGTCCGCGAGTCCGACTCGCACTTTTTTATAATTTTACAGACCGAGTCCAATATTTAAAGCTGTTTTCCCTGATGAAAGTATTGCCCACGTTTAACAAATCGCCCGCTATATCAGTGTAGTCATGAAATCTTACCTCTATAAGAAACCTGAAACTATATTTATCCAAAGAGGACCATTAAGACGTCTAGACCGGAGTCTCTAAAGTGACTGACGATACTTAAGTGTGTACGTCCGGCCATGTCGGACATACAGGCTCCTATTTAACTTACATCCCGTTACCTAGGTAGTTATGTTGGTACCCTAAAATGTAATGTTTTACTAAAATGTTATTCTGTTTTTGTATAGGATTTAGCCTGTTATACTAACAGACTATATCCTATACAATCCTACACATGCTTCGTATAACTCCTTAACGTTTTTTGGAGCCTGTGGTTCAGTAGTAAAAATGTTACACGCCCGTCACACACCCTCTCTCTATGATAGGGAACGGTCCGTGATCCACCACGCGGTCTTGTGGAAAATACATAGGTACCAAAGCTTAATTCGCAGCGACACTTATATATTTGCGTGTCTTGCTAGCCTCGTATTGTGCCTCAACGTAACATTCAAATATCACATCACGCCAGTGATACCGTAATTAGGCAGAGGACTAGCAATCTTTTCCCATATTTCTTTAGTTTTATTTAAGTCTAGTCTCAGCTAACTTTTACTGCTACTCAACATAATTATATCCACTAACTTTTAATAGCCCAAACAATAAGACTAACGTGTTATTCCAGTCCGGCAGTATATTCTGCGTCCACTCCTTCGCATGCCTGGCAAGCCGCTCCTCCAATCGGAACGACTCTTGCATCCGCGCGTGTCTCGCAGCTGCCTCGCGTTCTACCCGCCTTCTTGCTGCCTCCACCATTCTGGCGTGCTCAGCCTTGTGGCGAAGAGCCTCTTCGGTGCATTTTGCGGGGAGGTTAGATGGTCTGAAAGGAGAGGGGTTTGATTTAGTTTAGGGGTTGAAAGCACAGTATGTTTGGAAATCGTAATGATTTTATTGCTAATTTTCCGTAAGCAAACATGTTGTATTGGTCACCAGCCGGATATAGGTACTACTGATTTAGGGCTAATAACATGAAGATATAATACCCACGTCCAGATAATTAATAACGCTGAACTCATAAATCTATAAAGTAAATTGGATAGATAACAAATTGAACCAAACCGCTGCAAATCACATATACCAGTTATGCATTACAAATCTATTCAAAGTTGTACCAGTTCAGTTTTGTGGCGAGAACTCCTACCTAATATTTGTTATGCGTTGTGTTTATTTTTTCTGTCATTTTGTATGCACGTCAGGTATCTGCGACTAATAATTATTTGTTTCTTCCTTTTTTTTACCAAGAAATAAGTAATTTTATTTTATGGTCTGAAATGGAGTATACTACGTTCTACTCATCTTTAAGATTGTCATGAAAAATCAATAAGACCTTCGGCATCACGAAATCATTTGCCGATAATTGATGGAAAATCCGGTTCATTGTAATCATTTACAATTAATATCTCAACAATAATTATGCAGTATTATACGCAATTAGATAACACAAAGGATTCATCGTGATGTTAGTAATATAAAGTGATTGAATATTCAAATGATATCGTGCAGGGCTTGCGTGCGATAAATAATGTATGGAAACGCAGCAACGGTGCAAGCTTGTAGATCTAGAACGGGCCGAGGTACATTGTTACTTGGTTTAGTATCTGGATTTTGATTCTGAGAAACTGTATTTATTATCGTTATGTTTAAAAAGAAATGTAGGTCGCCAGGCGGCGAGATGGGCAGACGATATAGTTGCCATCGAGGGAAAAACCTGGATGAGACTGGCACAAGAACGTGGCGATTGGCACCAGAAAAGAGAGGCCTATACCCAGTAGTGGGTGAATTCAGGCTGTAGATAATAATGATGAAGTTCTGAACGCACATGCCTTAGCTCTGGAAGGAGCAGAAGGGAGTGTCAGACTCTTGCTGACACCTGTACTTGTGATTTCCAGGGCCGCCTTAACTCTTTCGAACAAATTCCGCAACCCTGCCAGGGAACGCACCTGCCTGCCGTCTGCTTTTATCGTAATATTTTATGGATGACCAATCAAAGAAATGCACTGAATTTAGAATCTTATCGAGCAGGTGTAGATTAGAATTCAATGCTATTTTACTATCAGAATTGAAAAGGTATATTTGCATACCGAAAACACACAGACATCCTTCCTAACGATCTGTAGGACGTAGTTTGTAGGTATTAGCCCCAAAACACCAAATCTTTGCATCTATGTATTTTGAAATGTCGCAAAATCTATTAAAAATAAAGATATTTGCCCTTTTCTCGTTAAGGACAAAGCAACTTCCATTCCTAACAATACTTTCAGCCTTGGCCTTTCCTCAAAATTGTTATTGCTAAGGAAAATGTCAGTTGAATCTGCACATTCATTTCATAGCTCGCTTCAGTCGTAAAGTTTTATGCTACTGCCTCTATTAAATTCAATGAGAATTAAGATAACAATATTTATGAAAATGTTGAATTGTGCAATGGCGTAGATGCACACATCATTATTTTCATCTGCATAGCCTTCTCTCAACTATGTTGTGGACAGCTTCCAGTCAAACCGCTTGCAGCTGAGTGCAAGTATTTTAAATAGACCGACTGCCTATAATTATTATTATGACCTCCTCACCATACGAGTAGTTACTTGTAAGTTGTATGCGAAAGTCTGAGATTCGGGTTGTAAAACTTTCGAGTTTCCGACTAGATAATTTACAGTGTTATATTTCTGCTTCAGACTACCGTAAGGACTGTCCAACGAATGACAGAACGGACCAATGGGACTATCTTTGCCTAAAAGTTACCTTTCCCAAAAAAGCCCAAATTATGGTTTCCTAACATAAATTGAACATGGCTAATTTTTCACAGCTACCAAGCCAAAATGCCGAAGTCATTAACATCTTACAAGACTAACACGACCCATCAAAATCTTTCGGATACGCAATTTGAATTTTCGATCGTAATCGACGATTACCTTTAAACAACGTTCACGCTAATCTTCGTTTACTAATCAGCTTAAAAAATAATAATGTAAAAACTCGCGTGTTTCACGCTCCTTGTAGTCCCAATTTTTTAAAGCATAATTACAACATGTACTGCCGATAAATTCAATCCAAAGAGATACAAGATGATGATTTATTTAAATTACCACATTGATTTAAGAAAGCGAATTGCGAATAAATGTTTAATGCATTATATCGCATTCCTTTAAAAGCGTCTGCCACCTTTGATAATGCACGAATGTGTGAATGCTTCATTATGCATGCGTTTTAAATCTTATAAGGGTATTAGCTTATAAGCGCTACGCACGCATCGAATAAACCGTGGACAATGAACATAAATACGCTAAATCAATAATGGTGAAGACGAAAAATGATTAAGTAGAAGGTTGTAAACGGTAGAGAAAACAAACAACAAACCCAGCGTTGCAAAATTGGTTAAAGGGGTTCAACTAAACAGGCATTTAGGTCAGTTACCGAAGACATTGTTAGGGCAGAGAGTTATTCGCTAAATTAGCATCATAATTGAAAATTGCACGCTAGAGAGGTCTCAAGATGCGCAGTCACACGCCAATACGTTAACAAATTCTCATGTAGATATTACAAATTGCAATTCGTCGACGGAAATTTGATAGCAGTAGCTGCAGAGAACCTGAACGGAAATTTGATGGCAGTAGGAATATGGAAAATATAAAAATTGCTCTGCGAATATTTGGAGAGCACTCGAAAGTATTCCGGGCAACGTGAAGCGGAGCGAGATGAGTGGCACAGATTAAATAAAGTTCGCTATTACAGCGGGCCCTAGAGCGGTCACGAACGAGCAAATTGCGGAGGGCAGCTCTGTCATTACACTGGTATTTCCGCTTCTGTGCCTCTGTTGTAGTTTGAAAAAGTAAAGCAGCCACCTCGTAGCACGACTCCTATAACTGTACACTGCTATTTTCCCATAATAATGTCGGGTTAGCGCAGGCTGGGATTTTATTGTTGGCTGTTAACATGGAATGAAATTAGATACTGAGGATAAGGTGTAGGCTTTCGTGTCAGTCCTAATAAAACTGCATTTGAATTATCAACAATGTGCCTACGTTTATAAATGAGTAAGTTTGTGAGGATGTTTGTACGGCTACTTGAAAGGATTTGGATGAAATTTTGAACATAGATAGTTTATAAGCTGGATTATCACATATGTATGATACTTTTTATCCTGGTAGTACGATCTCGTGGGACAATTACCAAACTGCACTCGTACGAAGCCTCGAGTATAACCTAATTAAGTAAATAAGCTAATTTAACGTCAAAAATGTGCCTGTGCCCATAGGGGAAGCAGGCAATAAATAATGTACTATATGACTTATTTATTACGGGCTAACGGTCCAATTTCCCCGGACATTATGAAAATTAAGCGCAAGTGCCAACGATGTTGCGTGAATCCGGTAATTTTCGCGTTGTGTGGCTAATATTAATTTGGCCATTTAAATTCGTAAGCACGGACACGTAATAAGGTCGGTCTAGATATAAGGAGAATTAATGGGATTATGTCAAATCGCCTGCCATAAAGGATGGATCATTGATCAGTGATCACGCACTTGAACAAGGTTATTTCTTTTTGAAGCAGATCAAATTTAAATCGGTTGTTTTCTGATTATACTGACAAAGCTCTCTCAGAACGTTCTAACGAAGTTTGCAAAGTACTTTTTGATTGACAAAGAGAACTGAGAACCTGATGTGAAAATCAACAGACAGAAACAGCCCATCATGAAACCTAATAGCGAATTTTAGTTTTATAGTAATTACATTAAATTACATGGCTGCGTACTACGGTACTACATTCACATGTCTGTAGAATAAGATGGCTGCGAAAATTAAACATTGTGTGAGAATTTTTCCACAATCAAAAGCTTAAAACTGTGCGAACAAATATCTATGTTATTAATAACTCCAACAATCGAGAATGCTGTGTCTCCCAAGCAAGTGTAAATTACACCATAAATTATAGTACTCAAGTGCAAGTCTCAGATAACATAACATCACGATTGTAATCCTCGAAAGGTTAGGCAGAGGTGTATCCATTAGTAGACCCACATTTTGCCAGTTAAAGTCAGATGTAATACGGGGTTAGCATTGACATTAACCAGATACAAGTCCAGACTACGTGGCTGCTAGTGAGAAATTCCTGTCGGGAAGGTCCAGACACTTTGGCCGACCTGTAGGGTTATTGCGTATCTTTTTAAATGTCAGTGGCTATCATAGTGTCCATCGATTAACTGTCAAATGGTTATGGTTTGGTTCAAAATGGAACCATTTGACAGTTAATTGATGGACACTATGATAGCCATTGACATTTAAAAAGATACGCAATAGCCCTGCTGGGAATCGTACCGTATGAGATCCTTCTCATGCACACCAGTCGAGACAAACGAGGCAGTCTCTTATCTTTTACAAAACTTGTGATGGAAACATAAGATTGCCTGTCGAGTACTGAATCCGCAGCATTCTTAAATGCTTAATAGCTCAGGTATTTCCCTACATTCTGTATGACGTAATCATAACACCTGTTGTTCACAATCCACATATACGTTTTTTTTCAAACGTACGGTAAGCCTGGAATGTCTGCACCAATAAGGCGATTCAATATTTATTTATTATTGGTTCATCCGCATGGAAGGGTACTTCGGAAAGCGTTTTATTATTCTCTTTTGTATTGATTATTGTAATATTAGTTATTGATTGTTTTTGGAAGGCCTTTTATCTGATTAATGTATGCGCGTGTACTTAGGCATCTGTCGTGCATTATATTCTTTTGAAAGAAAGTTGATATACTTTTTAAAGATGTTTTGTTATCATTTATTGCACCAAGACATCCTTGCATTTCTTGCACGTGCATTAAGTTCAAATGTTTTATCAATACTTTTTATTTAATTGACCGTTTTCATATGAAATGAAAATGACCGTAAAAAATTATTACCACGTTATTACCACATTTAGTTTTATGTTTGACTAGCTGTGATTGCGACTTCATTTTTTCAATACAAATATTCAGGATTAAAAGTAAAGCCTTTAAACTTCTCCAATCTTCAGGTGACCTGCCAGGCAATTGTCATGCCGATGAAAACATACAGACGAATTCAGAACCTCCTCCTTTTTGGAAGTCGGTTAAAACGGTCAGCCGGGGCTGCGTGCGATTGTACGAGAATCTCCCGGGTTCCCGACTCACGGAACTGAGAGATTTCAGTAGTTTGGAACCCGACATAACCCTCCGTTTTCCCCAGACGGAGAAACTAGAAATCCTCATAGATACTCATCAGAATGAGTAATTCCCCAAAAAAGATGTGTGAAAAGGTAACAGACAGACAAAGTTGCTATCACACTAGTAATATTAAACAGAACAAACTATGCTTACACGTGCTAACACGATTTATAAACAATGGCTTCATGTTACACGTGACTGCAATGTTGGATACATTGAAACACTTATCAGTGCAGAGCGCTAGCACTAGACTGGTAGCCTTCGACTGAGTACCTAATCTTGTTACCTATATTACAAGTGTTATTGCGAGCTCTTGTACATTTACAAGTTATGAGTGATTTGTTCTAAAATGGTGATGGAAAGCATCTTGAGAGAACTAGTATGTGCCCGTCGGGGCTGCGGGTTGTACGAAAGAGATACCGCGGCCTCGGCGCAAAGGCTAAGAAGGAACATGGATGGTTTTTAGTCAGTAGAAGTCTGACACTCCCTTCCGCTCTGCCCAAGAGCGGGAGGGGTTATTTGATAATTTCCCAATCCCAAAAAAAAAGGGAACTAGTATGTCTTACGAAGACACTTGTGGCATGGGTCCAACAACCATTCCCTTGCAAGAGGAGGTTGTTACAGAGAGGGCACATTGCAAGCAGAACGTATTAGGTAATGGGGCTGAAGGTTTTTTTTACAGCGGCAACCACTTAGCGGAAGGCGTAGAAGGCCCCCATAAGGTGGATCGATGACCTGGTGAAGGCCATATGAATCCACTGTAAACTGGAAGTACAGGCCGGGTCAAGTGGCAACGTTGACAGGGGACTTTCGGTCCAGTAGGGATGTCCCCTGCCTTTTGGTTAAGGCTTGTATTCACGCCAATGACCTTGTGCATACAAACTACCCCTCTCTGTCGTAGATACGGACTTTAAACGGACGCATTTTTCATTTATTATAATTAAAATAATACATGTTTTTAAAAAGTAACAAAACCAAATTATTTTCCTTTGTATTTCAAAGCAATAGATATTTTTTTTTATATTATTTTGTTAAAAAATGAAGGAGTAAAATGGTTCCATTCAACGATTTGGAGGTGATTTTGTGGATTTTTTTTCTTATTATGTGATACCGATACAAAAATTATGGCTAAACCAAATTACGTGTCATATCATGTAGATTACTAACAATTTTTCTCAGATGTAATTTCTCTGTAAGTGCCGGTGAAAAACTGCTTCATCTGCACGCTGTTTTTAAGCTTTTTCGAGAGAGGAGCGATGTTAATACATGCTTTGGAATACCTAATAGAAGCATTTCGAGGACCAAAATGTTATTAATGCTCACGTGCTGATATGATTAGCAAAAAGGCTTCACGCGTGACATCAATTGGGCACATTGAAGCAGTATTATCAGTTTCAACCTTCAAGCTCTGGTAATCTTATTACTGGTGCCAATGTGCTTAGCTCTTGTAGATTTGCCCTGCTATTGTAATATAATAATTTGGGTGCACATTTGAACTCATTTTACCAACTAATTGCCAGCAACTAGATAACTAAATTACTTGTATATGTACAGGTAAATGTTCATAGAATTTGATGTACATACAAACTGGTTACCTCTTCAGTTTTTTAGACTTTTTTTAGGTAACAAGGAAAAACCTAAACCGTCACTTACTTCGCCGCTTAAGCCAAGTTAGTCATTGTAGAATTGCGTTGCGTGTATGGCGATTTGGTAAAACCCGCTGCAAAAATCGATTGCAGCAAAACAAACGCTATCAGAGAACATTGCTTAAAAGGATATTATGATATCCTGAAATGTCTTACAAAAGATTATCGAAATGAAGTATTGTATTCTGAAGTTGTGGTGGTCAGATTGTTCGTTCTATTACGCTGCAGCCGCTTAGACTGGAAACCGACTCGATTTTTTTTTAATCGTTGCCCTTTTTTTTTTTTTTGGGGGGTGGGAAATCATCAAATAACCCCTCCCGCTCTTGGGCAGAGCGAAAGGGAGTGTCAGACTTCTACTGACTAAAAACCACCCATGTTCCTTCTTCGCCCTTCATGTCGAGGCCTCGGTATCCCTTGCGGACAACCCGCAGCCTCGACAGGCGTCGGCCCTTGCGGGCCCCTTCCATGTTGCTGACATCTCTTTGAGGCGCGCGTGGAACACGAACGCGCCGTCGACACGGCCTGTTGTCGTCATAAGACGGACGACGGCGAGCTTACCCATCACTCACCGTCCACAGGCCCGCGTCTACGGTGGCCGGAAGCCATCACGTGGCCCCCGACGCCCGGAGCGCCTCCCGCGGCGGCTGGGACGAGAGGTTCTCTCTCTCTCACGTTCCGCCACCTCCTTCGCTAGCATCACTGCTTCGCAGAAGGAGGCGACGGCGTCCCATTCCTCCTCGCCCCGGACCATGGCTTGCACCAGGGCCGGACGCGAGAGGTCGCCGCCGCCGATCGCCGCTGTGAGAACACGGCGGGGCTCCTTAATCGTTGCCCTACACTAGGTTTTTTTCCTGTATCGTGGATACGTTCACAAACATTTCAACTCACATACACAAACACACCCAGACCCGAAACAACTATCTGTAGATCATACGATTATTTGTTCCGTGCGGGGATCGAACCCGCGACACGCAGCGCAGCAGTCCATTCGCTCAGCCACTGCGCCTACCGTGCCGTCTTAAGTGAACCATTATGCTACGTTAAAGCTAAGTATGATCAAAAACAATAGAAGATCCTGTGGCAGCCAGTGCAAGAGATCTACACAAAGCATGTTTTAGTAAGTGGCTACTTAGCTTAGGCATTGGAACTCGTTTCAAGAAAATAGCTCATGCCAAAGTGGGTACATTAGCAAATTAGCTATGCTGGTAGGGACGCGGCAACTGAGAGTGCCGGATGCACTTAACTAGCGTTAAGGTTCTTAAAGGATATTATTGATAATGATAACATAAGTCAGGAATACTATGTACTTATAACTACACTTGGGAGCAAATAAATCGAGCCACTTCCTTTTTCACGCATTATGGTAATTATTTTTGGTATTATGGAACGCATCGATTCGAAACATATATCGCCTAAAAGGGTATTTAATAACCTTTACAAAGAGGGTAGTTAGTTGTCAAAATTTCATTTTTTTTTTATTTAAATTAAAGTTTAAAGGGTAGAATAAAATTATCGCATTTAATTTGCTTATGACATTTTTATTGTACTCTGTTAAGAAAATATTAAATTTGAGGTTTTTGTTAATCATACCCATATTACTTGTTATTGTTGTCTTTATCTGTGTCTGTGTAATCAAAATAACCTGATAAAATGGATACTACACCGACGGAAGCTGCCCAAGTTGTAGCTTTACTTGAGGTTGGACACGGACAACGTGAAGTGGCACGCAGACTTCATTTGAGTCGTTCAAAGGTACAGCGGGTATACCGCAGGTATCTGGAGACTGGTGCTTTTGTTCGGCGACCTGGAACTGGCCGACCACGGGCAACAACAGAACGTGACGACCGCTTTATTGCAACCAATTCGTTGCGCGACCGTGGACTTAATGCTGTTCAGCTACAGCAAGCGTTACGTGACGTTCGAGGAGTCTCAATCAGTAGGTGGACAGTGAGACGAAGACTAAAAGAACGAAATTTAACATCACACAAACCAGCAACTGGCCCAAAATTGACTGTAGCTCATCGCCGATCTCGCTTGGAGTTTGCTCGAGAACACATTAATTGGACGTTAGAAGACTGGAGGTCAGTTTTGTTTTCTGACGAGTCAAGAATCTGTCTTTTTAGCAATGACGGGAGAAACCGAGTGTATAGACGTCCTGGTGAAAGATTTGCCCAATGTTGCATTCGAGAAACTGTGAGTTTTGGTGGTGGTTCTTGTATGGTGTGGGGAGGAATTTCTCTAGACGGAAAAACGGAACTTGTCTTCGTCGACCCCGCCAACGATGGCAGTGGTAGACGTGGATTAACAGCTGACCGATACATAACTGACATTCTTGAAAACCACGTAATGCCGTATGCTGGTTTTGTCGGAGAAAATTTCTTGTTTATGCATGACAATGCGAGACCTCATACCGCGCAGATCGTTACGGAATACTTGTCTGCGATCGGGATTCAACAAATGGTATGGCCAGCACGAAGTCCCGATTTGAACCCGATCGAACACCTATGGGACGAGCTAAAACGGAGAGTCCGAGCCAGGGTTCCCGCTGTTTCATCCATTCCCGAGCTTAAAGTCGCTGTGCTTGAAGAGTGGGAGAACATACCACAATATGTCATCGTAACGCTGATCAGATCGATGACTAATAGGCTACAAGAATGTATCAGGGCACGGGGGGGTAATACCAGTTATTAAGAATATTTTTTTTGCAATAATTTTGTTTTTTATTGTTTTTATGGACTGTTTTAGCCCTACTAAATTTTCTATCAAAATTACCATTTTTCTTGCAGAGCCAATAATTTATCATTCAATAAGGTTATTATTCAATAATTTACCCTCATTGTAAAGGTTATTAACTAAACTTTTAGGCGATATATAGTTCGAATTGATACGTTCCATATTACCAAAAATATTTACCATTTTACGTGAAAAAAGGTAGTGGCTCGATTTATTTGCTCCCAAGTGTATTTAATTTGAGCGCCAATAAGGACCAAACTTGCATGGCCAGCTAAAACAAACCTGAAACGACTAATGACTCTTCAGTATGTATTTGGTACACTGTGTTAGAAGCCACACCAGCGTAATTTGGAGGATTAATATATCCTGACACGCACGGAAAACGATGTCATTAGACCAATGAATGGTACCAAAAGTACTACTGGGGCTTGTCGACCTACCCACATTCACACGAGTTTTTATTCAGCTGTCACACACGACAATCAAGATAGCAATCGAAAAAGGTTCCTTTTTTGGCACTGAAAGTGTAACTATAAAGCAGTTAATTTACTGCTTTATAGTTACACTATAAAGCAGTAAATTAAGGGTTGTATTTAATAGAAGAAAACACGCACAGCATACACGCAGAAAGACTACCTTGAACTGTGAAATAATTATTTAAATACCCGAAAAATAATTTATACAATGAAGCAAAATTACTAACTACAATGGTCTTTCTGCACGGATGCCTAAGCTTTTCATTCGCTAAATAACACAACATCATGCTTGTAATCCCTATAGTGTTCGGTAGAGATACGTGCGTATCTACCTAATATATCCATATTGCGCCAGTTTTGTTGAAGTCCTTTGTAATAGACTCCGGGCTGGTTTTAATACCTTTGAATATAAGTAAACCAACTCTTTTTTCTTTTTCTTGTGGTTAGTGCATAACCTGGTGTCAGAATTTTTATGTCACCCATGGGCCTCTTGATTTTACATGCCGTCGAGAAATATCTCTGATGCTGCTGGTTTCCTCACGATATTTTCCATCACCGAAGCAAGTCAAAATATAATTATACAATACGCGCATGAATCCGAAAAATCAGAGGTGCCTTTTTTTTTTTTGGCGGGTGGAAAATCATCAAATAACCCCTCCCGCTCTTGGGCAGAGCGAAAGGGAGTGTCAGACATCTACTGACTAAAAACCACCCATGTTCCTTCTTGCCCTTTATGTCGAGGCCGCGGTATCTCTTGCGAACAACCCGCAGCCCCGACGGGCAAATCAGAGGTGCCTTGGGATTGAACTTGATCCTATGTATGACATCAGACATGTCAGTCCGACGGTCATCACTTCTTAACAAATGACACTGGGACAGACCTTTAAATTCGCAATTACAATTTCGAGTATCTCCCTATTTATTACCAAACTGCTTTCTATACAAAATCGAGGCCTAGCTTGAATTGTTTCAGCAATTCAGTCCAAATGTTAATTAGGCAACAGTTCCGTCGAAGCGTGACGCGACAACGTGAAAACAGTTTATTAGGGCAGGCAATGTCGGTCAAATAACACCTGTATGTGACCTCGGAAATGTCACCAGGTCCGCCTATTGTGCGCTGGTGGATCGGTAGACCAATTTGTAGGTGAGAAAGTTGAAAGGTCGAATGATGTTGACGATCTACTTGGAGGAGGTATAAGTTTATCGTGTCTTTGGCTTGATTAATCGGGGGCCTAACTTTTAGACGATGTTAATGAACTTTCTGGAGAAGGTTTTTTAGTTGGTCATGTCGCTGACTTGATTAATTGAACGTTTCAAATAAAAAGTTTATGCTGTTGTGTACTAAGAAATGCCTCCAGCTGCTATTTTAGTAGGCTTGTAAATCCGTAATCAAACTTAGTGGCATTAAGAAGAAAATAGATAGGTCAACAATCTGTTTGAGTATAATCCCACAATGTAAATTACCTACCCGAAGAAAGCTTTGTTACTCATAAAGTTAATGACTCGCCTTTTATAGCTCTTTGAACCATTTGAAGATTTGTCAGACACTTATTACATCAAAATGTAGGTGACACTAAAAGCTACTGAAATACCATTTATGTAGAAGCTTTGTCATACGTAAGTAGGTGAAGGGACGGTACCCAGTAGTTGATAAGGTAACGCATGATGTTGATGAACTCAAAAGAAGTTCAAAGTTTATGAAGAAAGCTTGAGTTCATCGTGTCGATGACTCCGTACTATGTGAGCCTCGTGAACTTTGGATGATTGATGTAAATCTCTAGTACTCCAATTACCAATCATTGAAAGAACAATTGAAAACGAGTAATTATCAAGAGACGCAGTGTATCAAGCCAAGAATGAACTGGCGACGCAGTCATGCGATATATAAGTTATTGTAGAGCCACTTTTGACCCCTTAATAACTGATTATTTAAACTTAGTACCTATTGGTCAATACCATAAGCTTTTTCTTACAAGGCACGATTAGAAGTAGATTAGGCGAAGGGACGGTAACCCGGTAGATGAAAAGGTGGCGATGGCACATGATGTTGTTGAACTTAAAATTGGTTTGAACTTTACGAAGAAAGCGTGAGTTCATCGTGCTGATGACTCGGTACGATGTGAGCATCTTGAACTTTTAGATGATTAATGGTACATTCTACCGATCGAATTGAATTCTAGGGTGTCGGGAATTGATTGAAAGAGTTTTTGAAAACGAGTTTGTAATTCTTGTTTCATACTATAATTTGTTCGGTTCAACTTGAATATCAAATACTATCCACCTTAATGGAAATTGTATGTTAAAGCAATATTCCTGATAATGAACGCGAATACGATGCTACGGCTGCGCAAACCAGTTTCTGCGTAATTGGGACAAAACAATAACATTTACGAGCAGGCTATGTCATCAACTGACGTGGATACTATACCTTTGTGAAGGTAAACAAAACTATCAGGTCAAGTGAACCTGAAACTGTTTATGATGGGACTTTCGTAGTTAATTAAGTCTGTTTTCTGTGATACTTCAGCATTATTATGCTATGTTAGGGTCGGCCTCCAGGATAAACGGATGCAGCTAAATACTTAGTTGCTGTCATATGAATATCTATGATACGTAAAATTGTAAAGCTTCTTGAGATCTAAGCGAGATGATACTCGTAGAAATGGTAATATGTTTATTATAGGACCGTTTGCAGTCTTCAATATCATCGGTTCTGTTTGGTATACGTTAACTTCAAGTTCAGACACGTCCCATCATAATAGGGGCAGAACGACCGACTAACGGACAGTTTAGTATGGAAAAAAATCACATTGGAGTGGTAAAATCTTTGGATCGTCTTTTCTCTCTCTCGCTTGGCCTTAGATCTTAGGACCAAGGAATTTCTACGTTGGATCACGATCTAGACTAGAAGATAGTTTGCTGTATAAAAAGTGAACTCACCTATCATGCTGTATAAGAGCAATGGAACTGGCCACCAGATCTTCAAACTGTTTCTCACTCGCAGAACTGCCCTGCCGCTTATGATGATGTGGAGTATTAGCTCCCGAAGATGCTGGTGTCAACGTCTTCTGTGCTTCAGAGTTGATAGTCTTTGCAGCTAGGTTCCCACTGGATTTGCTTCCGAAAAGACGCCATGACACCACCGTTGATGTGGAATCGTGGTTCTTTGAGGAATTGCTCTTCCATGGAAATACTCCTCTGAAACCAAGAAAAACAAACATTAGATACTTGAACTATGTTTATTATTCGTTTGAGTGTGAGCGTGAGAAGGATTAAACATAACGAAGAAGTAATGAGTACAAATATTGATAGATAAAGGGAGAGGGAAAGACCAAAAATTATTGAAAAGGGATTGAATTATGACTACCCTTGTCAGCTAACAACCAAAATATAACAAGGATACTCAGAATGACAAAAAAACTATTTATAATCGTTATAAACTTAGATCCTACACTGACTCAACGAGCCTTAATTTATTAGTCACAAAGCTGAAGCTTCTCATTGAAAGTTCCATTAAAATCTCATGATTAATGCGAGCAGACAGACGCTTCCTTTGTGAGGGGGGAGGAAGTGCATAATAGACAGTGGATACGGATAGTCGGACAGCCCACTTTGAATTTGTCAGTAGTTTGATGGTTTTATGATGTAATGGTTTAATTAGAAGTTTTTATGATGGATTTGGTATATAGGCGAAACGAGAATGGATCGGTACAAGTGGCAATGCTTGGGGTATGAAATACATCTAATCTTTATCACTTGTTTATACGGTCATATTTCGCCTGATGTAGTTATACGTCCACTGCAGGACATAGGCCTACCCCAGGTGTCGCATTGACCGGTCGCATCCAGCTGGTCCCCGCAACCTTCACCAGGTCATCCGTCCATCACGATTAGATAATATTTCCTATAGTCACTATATTTCACTGAGTGAAATCAAAGACATTGAATTTTGCAGTTTCATGTGTTCGGTGTTCCGTACCACAAGTTTCACTAAAATTTTCTACTATTTCGCAATTGTAGATTGTCATCTTGACTTGCCTTATGCAAAACTTAACTTCGCTATTAACTTAAACGAATCACACTTTCCTATTTAAATTGTTATGATAATACCTAACATGAGTATGACCGTTACGAAATTGCGTTTACTTGACAAAAAGCCTTTTGAAGTTTTCATGCTAATGCCAAAATAATGGAAAAACTTTCTTTTAAAAATTAACGAGGGATGACTGAACGAATTTTAATGCTAATTAATTATGTTAACGCCTTTACAGTGTAGTTGGTTCAATCAAGATTAATTAGGGAAGTAAAATTCAACATTTTCATGCTGTAATGAGGATTGATAGAGAGGAAGTCGTAGATCAACGGCTTATCATTGCAAATTGTGGATGCCAATTAGGAGAAAGCGATCAGTCAGTCAGTACACTCAAGATAATAAATATCCTACTGTAACTATTTAATTTTAACGCAATTTTAACGAATTGCGTTAAAATTCGTGAAATGGTCACAGACGCAGTTACTATTATGAATACTCCATTTTACGAATTTCAACGCAATTCATATTACGATCTGCAAAAGTGGCCATTTTAGACCCTCGATGTAGCAAGTAGTGCTGTCTGTTGCCAGTACATTTGCTGTGTAACCGTAAGCTACTACTATCCCATATTATGGCTCGTTTAGCTTATACAAAAGGATGCGTTCACTTCAGCTACACAGTGCACTGTGAAAGGTACTCTAGTCAGGTTTACAGAACCTGTTTGTCTGTAGCAGTTTCTATATGAATATCTGTAGTCGTCAGGTTTGTTTTTCAATAAGAGTTTTCTAAACTAGAGTGTCCATGAAGTTTCTTGCCCATTCTTCTCTCTATGGAAAACTACGATTTGAATGGACAACGACCAGTTCTTTCACAGTTTTGCCTTGTGAGCTGGATCTAACTTTACCTTTTAGCATTTTGATACATCAAAAGTGCCTGTACCTGGTCTTTTAGAAATAAATGCTTAGAGTTTGATCAAGTGGTTTCGATAATTTCATGCCTACCATTATGATGATACAATTGAAAGAAGTGCTGTACTTGTTGATAGCGATAACGATAATAAAAACAAATATAGAACTACTCATGATCCTGAAGAGAATAACAAATAAGAAGTTGATATAAATAAAAGATGAGTAGAAATGAGGTTGTCATTAGCGAAGCAGTCGGACAAGTCATTACATAATAAGTTGGAGATACATAATCGACGTTGTGACGCAAATTACAGAAGCACATCACAATAAATCTAACATTCAAGATGCAAGTACATACATACTATTTTTGCAAAAAAAAATATGACAGTGAACATAACTATTTAAAGAAAAGCTGAAAGTGGTGGATTTATTGAATCAATGAGTTATTAGCAAGAATATAGGTTTTTACATAGGTTCTCGAGATATTCCAAAATAAATTTATATGAAATTCCATCGCATTCAAAATCAAAATCAAAACTCATTTATTCAAACTAGGCTGATAATCAGCACTTTTCGAACGTCAAAATTTACTTTACTTTACTTATTTACAAGTGACAGTCCCCCAAAACGCCCACCCTTCGACACTTCCTAGTGTTTTGCTGGAAAGAAGAAGTGGCGGAACAAACTCTCTAGCAACACATCTGTCTGTTTGGTTAAAAGATCCAGACTCGATACAGTACTATGGTGTAAGTTAATATTACGATTGACTACAATCAATAATAAAAGGTATATAATAATAAAACATAAAAAAGACATAACATATTATCAGTTTACTAATTTTGGAGAAAGAACATAAATTACAAACATTGTCTTGTGTTCAACTCAACGACCATTGTGGATGTCTAGTGTGCTTTTTTATTTTCATTAAATAATGGATCGATCTGCTGCAATAATCGGAGGAAATGCAAAATCCTATTGCCTTACCTACCAGTATAACGAAATCTAAAGTATTAATAAATATTCGTTAGAAAGGACTGAAATAATCTGGTGCTGGAGATGTAGAATTTACACGAACCAATTATGGAAATATTTTCTTGGCTGAGTTTAATCCAGAAAGGGCAAATGTTAAAGATATTTACGAAACCCAGGTTCCTACAGACCGTGTAGTGCGCATTACAAAGTCACAAAATGTACGTGAATGTTTGAGAATTCAATGCTCCTTTTAACGAGAATTGGCTTTATACAAAGCGAGCCGCCTTTTTGCGAGTATAAAAGGACCAGTGCACGGAATTTTAAAACTAGGGTGTCTGGAAGTTGAATAACCCACGATGCTATAGCTTTATAAGGTGAGCCTTCAGCTTTTACTAAGGTAACCGAATATATTTAGTAACCTGCACCCGATGTTTTAAGTCAGGACTTTATAATAACCCGAAGGATTTTGAAGAAAAATCGTAATACAATACTCAGGTTGAAAAATTCGTCTTCTCAACAACTTATTATTAACGCAATGAATATTGTTGAATCGCATATTTCATGTAGTTTTTCTTGGCCTACAATAAAAAGTTTATAAATGTGTATTTAGTAGTGTTTCTGTTTTGTCATCATCGTTCTACCCTTGTCCCGTGTTACTTTAGGTCGGCGCAACATGTTCATTTCTTCTTTTCTCCTCTGTGAACCGTCACGCTAGTATTTACTTATTTTTCATTCATATCATTCCTCACACAATTCATCCATCGTTTCCTTGATCTTCCTCTCTTTTTCCATCCATCAATATTTATACTAATAGTAATTCTGCAGACAATCTAAAAGTCATAAGCCAAAATAACACAAAAACCAACATAGGTACAGTTTCGCCTACCCATATCACCAACAACAGTTCCCAACTCCTAACCTTTCCCATTTCTCGGTAACCAACAACAAATACAGGACAGACCGACATGCGACAGTGACAATACACATCAATCATCAAAACTGTCTGCGTATACGTCGAACGG
This sequence comes from Diarsia brunnea, assembly GCA_949774965.1. Lineage (NCBI taxonomy): Eukaryota > Metazoa > Arthropoda > Insecta > Lepidoptera > Noctuidae > Diarsia > Diarsia brunnea. Next base: position 2,672,745 of record OX459009.1, read on the forward strand.
AATGTCATTGTGTGATAATTCGCGGCTCTATACCTCGTGTGGGATGGTTGGCTTCGATCAATAGATGCTTTGGATTTACTTGAATTGGGTCGGTTTTATATGTTACTTGTATAGATGGTGCACAGGTTTTTGTATTGGTTAGTACAAAAAGTCTATTGTTATTATTTGTGCTTTATGTTTTTTGCTTTGGACAGACATAATATGAGAACAGGTATTTCTTACCTTTCCTTTCTTACGTTTCTTTGGTTATTTCGGTATGTTCATACCTAATCTTTATCAATGTTTGCTCTACATGTGCATGACAAATTGTTTTAAAACGTTTGGAGATGTCTTCCCAATCGTGTCTTACTCTAACAAATAACTTAGATTTGCTAGTACTAGCTGCAACAAAAAACTAAGTATTGAACTTCGCAGAGAAGCCATTTCAAACTTAGACGGAAACATTACCAAAGAGGAAAGAGATTTAATAGAATACTTAAGGACTTATGGAAAGGAAAACGGTAATAAGTAGTTTAGTAAAACTACTTACCTAACGTCTTAAGTAATGGAAAAGTTGCAAACGTAATTAGATAACTAGAAACAGCTAATACAGATCAACTTCAGGTTGTGGAGCTATTTCCTACAGTAAGGATGTAATCGACCAGTTAAAAAACGAGTAAGCAAATTGGCATATAATTAAAATTTAACAAACAATTTATTTTCGGACCTCGTTATCCTTAACCAAAAATAAACGTGAACAACCAAACTGAAGTTCGTTCGTGATATGACAACAAATTAAGCACTAAATCAGTGTTCAAAATGAGGAAACCAAACTGATGGAGAACAAAAAATTATTATATTCGAAGCATGAACATGCATCAACGTCAAAAACATGTGCGGCCTTCGTACAATTTGCGTAGTACATTAATATCAAATTGTTTATTACATAAACAAACGAATACAGACCTAATAACCAGGAAATTAAGTTGATATTTCATCTTGTAACCATTAACAGGATCATGGCTCGTTAAATATCTGAGCTACACACAGCATCAAAATCAGAAGGGGTCATCAAGATGCCTGTTTACTTTTAATTCTTAATAAAAGTTATCGTAAAAAACGCAGAAGATAAAATAACAGAACAGTGGGTTTACGAGCTCACAACGAGGATTTTACTGCGTCTTAAAAATTCTTGTACAGGGCCCTTAACTTTTATTTCGGTACAAAAATCCGGCTGGACATGTAAGAAAGAATGGGGCGTCGTAAAATAAACACCATCAAAGAGATTACGCCCTCCATTCAAGGCAAACATTGAATCACCGCAAACACACATTGTGACCTCGCTCAAGAAAGTATACTATCTATATATACTATCACTATCTACACCTACAGACCGAGTTTACAGCCAATCCGGATAAAGGGCACTATATTTAGAACGCAAAATTTGATGTTTCCATCGAATTGGAAACCTTTGACCAAACCGCAGTTTCCGACCATTTTAGAATCTCCCCAAATAGCTTAGAGATGAAATTTCATTACGTAGTTTCTAATTTAACGTTTGATGTAACCCAGACCACATCAGCATATTAACTACGTACTTGCGAAGTGTGTATACCATTTTGAAATACTAAGGTCAAAGTATGCAACATCGAAGTAATAACTTGAGTACGCATTGTAGCAAGCTACGCAAAGGTACTTAAAATCATAACGCCACAAACAAAAGCTTTACGCAACCATAGAAATGCGAGTTTCCTACAATTGTTTTAAAGCTAATCTGTTAGTTCTGCGGAATAAAAACAGCTGTGGTGTGCGCGGCGGTACCGGGCGGCGCTTGGTACACCTTGGTACGAAACGTGCGCGCGCGCCGGCACATTATCACGACGACCCGGCGCACTTGTTAGTCGACGAATTGAGACTTGAGACCTAGCTTATTTATACATGCAAAGATATAGTAGTAATCAGAAATGAAATGATTTTGATTCATGTAATAGGTGATACAAGTTGCGATTGAACTTGAAAATAAGATGATAATGAGGTCATAACCAAAGTCAACAAACAGTCAACTAATAATAGGTCTCATTTGCAATAACAAAACGGTGGAAAACAAACGGAATCGTTTAAACTACATCCCGCCCAAAGAGATGAATACAGTATTCAACAAATGTGGCAATTTGCTACACAGCCACTCGTTATGCCATCAAATAAAACGACAAAAATAGAACCGCACATCTGTTACAGAACCAGAACGGAAACGGTAGTTCCAACACATCATTTCACATTTTTGGAATTGTTTCGGAATCAATTCCGATGATGCATTTCAAGTGGTCAAATTATCTAACCCGGCAGAGAACAAGCAATTATCAAAGCCAACAAGTTCTCACGGGTACCTTGTATTTAATATAATGATCGTTACATAATCACTATAACTGATACAAAGCTTGTAATATTATAATGAGTACACACGGCCATACATCAAGCTACACTTTTCCAGTACAACATGGCCACGCTTTGTATAGATTTCTCGTGCTATGAGAGATCCGCATTAACTGGTTTTGTATCACTTGATTGGTCGTCGTGTGTACATGTGTTTTTGATCTTGAAGATGACACAAAACAATAGGCAGAAGAAACCATTAAAATTGCTGAGAACTGTTATAAAGTACGCATTTTAACAGATTTCAATTAACTTAGACGTTTAATAATCAGACTCCACGAGTAATTTAGTATATCAATGGAATATACAGTGGAAGTAGGCAGTAATAAAATAGTAATTGGGTAAGAACTTCCTCCTGTTGGCGAAAGCCAACATAATATCGTCGACCGTAGGTTCAATTGAGGTAAGGGACAAAATACCCAAAATGAGTTAAGTATACAGTTTTGTTCAGAATTTTTCGCTCTATCGAATGGTGTATATGAAAAAATTCTAGCTTAAGAAAAATGTCCCTTACCCTAATGATTTTTGGATCCAAATTTCGAATCAGCCCCATAATAACAATGTATCTGAAAAACTATGCAATATAGGAACTTGAAATGATGTAATTTTTGCCGCCAATCCACTTGAAATAAGGTAAGGGTCTTCCCAATCAACGAATTACCATTACATGGTTTATTTTTGAAGAAACAATAATAAAACTGGCCTTACACTAATGTCTTTGTTATCTAAAAAAATTAATATCATCCATACTTTAAATGGATTGCACGAGTTTTGACATAGTTGTCCCTTACCTCAATTTGCATTGTCATACTTTAAGCAGTGTCAATGTTACACCAATTTGAATCGAATTATATTTAGGTTCGGTGTCCGTTACACTAATTTGCTGATGAGAAGTATTGAATTGTTTATCACTGTTACCTTTATTTTCACACACTTCCAACTTCATAACACAAGATAGCACGTACTTGCACTATTACCATCCTTTTCTATCTCACAACGTCTTTCTTTGTGCGAAAGAGAGGATGATACCAATGCGAAAGCAGCGCGCGGGCATCAAAAAAGTCGCTATAGACAAAAACAGTGGTAAAAATGGAAAAACAACAAACAAACAAAATTAGAATAGCTACGTTAAAGAAAAACGACCTTTTTTTTTTTTTGGGGGGTGGGAAATCATCAAATAACCCCTCCCGCTCTTGGGCAGAGCGAAAGGGAGTGTCAGACTTCTACTGACTAAAAACCACCCATGTTCCTTCTTCGCCCTTCATGTCGAGGCCGCGGTATCCCTTGCGAGCAACCCGCAGCCTCGACAGGCGTTGGCCCTTGCGGGCCCCTTCCATGTTGCTGACATCTCTTTGGGGCGCGCGTGGAACACGAACGCGCCGTCGACACGGCCTGTTGTCGTCATAAGACGGACGGACGGCGAGCTTACCCATCACTCACCGTCCACAGGCCCGCGTCTACGGTGGCCGGAAGCCATCACGTGGCCCCCGACGCCCGGATCGCCTCCCGCGGCGGCTGGAACGAGAGGTTCTCTCCCTCTCACGTTCCGCCACCTCCTTCGCTAGCATCACTGCTTCGCAGAAGGAGGCGACGGCGTCCCATTCCTCCTCGCCCCGGACCATGGCTTGCACCAGGGCCGGACGCGAGAGGTCTCCGCCGCCGATCGCCGCTACGAGAACACGGCGTGGCTCCGCCCAAGCGGGACACACCTCCACAGTATGCTCCACCGTGTCCTCCGGCCGATCCTCACAATGGTGGCATCCGGGCGTTTCCTCCCGCCTGATTCGGTGCAGGTACCTCCCGAAACAACCGTGTCCGGTGAGTACCTGCGTTAGACGGAAGGTGAGGGCGCCGTGGCGCCTCTTCAGCCACTCCTCAAAGAGGGGACTTACCGCCACTATCGTGGCGTGCCCTGCCCGGGGTTGCGACAGTTGCTCTCTCCATGCCGCCATGAGTTCGCACCGGAGGTCTGTCCGCTGCGCAGCAATTAGCCGCGGCAGCGGAGTGACCCCCCGGTGCAGCGCCTCCGCGCGCCATTCATGCAGGCGCGCGAGGACTATCGCCTCCAGATCCCATGGCGGCAATCCAGCAAGGAGGTTCGACGCCTCGCGGGAGATCGTGCGGTACCCACGGACTAGCCTCACGGCCATCACCTTTTGGGGCGCGTTCTGGTAATGGGCGGCCCGCTTTCTTAAAGCACTCGCCCACACCGGGGCCCTGTAAAGGGCCATGAACCGCACGATCCCCGCATAGAGCCTCCGGCAGGAAGCGTTGGCCCCCCCAGATTGGGCAGGAGCCACCTGAAGGCAGCCGCCGCCCGCTCCAGTCTGGGAGCCAAACGTCGGAAGTGCTCCACGAAGTTCCACCGGCTGTCGAGGACTAGTCCGAGGTACTTCAAAGTACACTCGACGCCGATGGGAACCCCTCCCACCGTTAGCTGGGATCCCGACGGTAGCACATTCCCACGTCCATGGAAGCCCATGGCCTCCGACTTGTGAAGTGCCACCTCGAGACCCAGCTGCCGGATCCTCTCTACGACTATCGCAACCCCGCGTGTCATATTTTCGGCAGCCGCCTCGTGCGACCCCCCCTGTGCCAGCACAAGCGTAACGTCAGCGTAGCATACTACGCTGACACCGCTAGGGAGGTAAGCACGCAGCACCCAGTCGTAACCGATGTTCCACAGGGGCGGCCCCAGAACCGATCCCTGTGGAACACCGCACGACATCTCTCGCCGGTTCCATTCTCCGTCTTGACCGGGGTAGATGACAGCCCTGTCTGTCAAGTAGTCCCCGACTACACGACGAAGGTAGGCCGGTCCCGGTGATACCGGAGTGCCTCCCTAATGCAGCTCCAGGGCATAGTGTTGAAGGCGTTGGCGATGTCGAGAGACACCACCAAGACCACACCGCCCCGAGAGACCGCAACCCCCGTCGTGAGGGCTCTCACGCGCATGATGGCGTCCACCGTCGAGCGCCTCTTGCGGAAACCAAACTGGTGTTCCGCAAGATCCGGACCCATTCCCTCAAGGTGCTCGGCGAGGCGGTTTGCAATTACTCTTTCAAAGAGCTTGGCCACCTCGTCGAGCAACACAATGGGCCGGTATGCGGACGGCGAGTCCGCAGGGCGCCCCGGCTTCTGGATGAGGACCAGCTTCCCCGTCTTCCAACGAAGCGGGAACTGGCCTCTTTCCATGCACGCGCTTAAGAACCCCTCCAGTCGGGGCCCAAGAGCCTCTGAGGCCAGGACCCAGGCTTTGCCAGGCAAGCCGTCGGGTCCCGCTACCATATTTCGCTAAAGTGATTGATAATTTGAATCAAACGGACGAAGAAGATAATGTTGATGAAAAAAAGGTTTAATTCTGAAACATTTATTGATCTCAATTTTATTAATATTTTTTTTAATGATTATAATGATTAAACATTGATCTCATGTTGAAGGCTGATTAAGCGGTAAAGCGGTAGTAAGTAAAATTGATTATTTTAATTTGATTAACAATGCCTTAGAGGCTCTATTAGGATTATTTGCAGCTACTTTTTTATTTGAATAAAAATTCAAAGTAATTATAGGTAAAATTGTTACCATTTCTTTTAATAATTTGAATACAATAAACATATTAAATGATCATTTATAAATTGTTTTATTAAATCTATACAAATTAGCTATTGCAATGTACAAACATTTCATTTCATTGTACTATGTAAGCAACACACAAAAAACAGACACACGGTTCTAATACATTTTCATGTCTCTTAAATGATTTCTTGTAACAATAATAACGATTTCCAAATTTATGATATCCGTACGTCAAAAGTGTGTACTTCATTTTATGTCAAAAATCTCTTTACACTGTATTTTTTCCATAATTTTTTTCAACAAGTGCTTTACACTATTTTTTCATTAATAAATTGAATCCAACGCAGAGGTCAATTTAATGTAAGGGACGAGACTACAAGATACTTGGTCAGTAAGGGACATTACTAACAAAATACGTTGTTGTAAGGGACATCTATTTTCTTAAATAGCTAATTTATTTAAATAAATGTTACACGTGTAGATAGAGCACTAAAATACAAGATTATGTGTGAAATCAGACCCGAAAAAGGTTAATAAGAAAAAAAGTTATAGGCGATTTAGTCCGAAAAAAAACTTTGTCGGCCTCTCCTGAAAAATCGTATTTTGTCCCTTACCTCAATTGAACCTACGGTCGACGATATATAAGCCAATTAGTTAGAAAAACAAATTGATGACAATCAATTTGTTTTTCTAACTAACTGTATCATGTTCGATGTTACATGCCTAGTGAATTGTGATCTTCGTCCGTTTATGTTAGATGTTAAGGGTAAAAAGGTTGGTGATAAACATCAAACTGCGTAAACTACCAATGCAGTTGAACTTTAATTAGCAGCTAAAACCAGGAAGCAAGTCACTGGGAAAAGCCAGGTAAGAGAAAGCCAATATACCTGCCCCGAAGGACCAACTAAATGCACTACACAATCAGATACACTGTTTAATCCGACCAACCAAAATTTAATTTGTTCAGAGAAACGCAGTGCATAACGTAAACGATATTATTTATTAAGTACACAATATACTAAATGCTTGTGTAGAAACATGGACGTAACAATGACGTTGGCGCTCGCAAACAGTACGGATAACTTTAGCAAACATGCTGTGTACCGGCAAGGTTTGTTTTAATTCATATTTATCTTTCAACGCGACAATGGAAAAAATATGGAAACAATAGTGCTCGTTATACGTTGCTTTACTGACCTGCGAGTTAAATAAAAACAGTGTGTAATGAGTAAAAAGATAATTGTGGCAACAGAGCCTGAAAATAAATATTTGGATGTGATACGCCCGGGACCGGTCAATGTGGCGAGTGTGGCGACACTTGGGGGAGACTTGTGCCCAGTAGACGTCTAGCGGCTGAAATGATGTTGATGACGATGGAGGCGTACTATCAATGTCGGCTTTATATCAGTACTACTTTTGCATATCTAAAGTATGTATCAAACAATATAAGTCTTCAGATGTAACCACTGAACCGACAACAAATGCAATACTGAAGAAATAGAACCATTAGAAGAACCTTTTATTAAAAACTGAAGTAAACCTTAGCAATTACAAGAAAAGAGAATGGTAAAAGGCAAAATGACTCCCAGCAATTTCATCGTTATCACTAGAAACGTAGAAACTCGCGCGTTAATGTCAGCGGTGAAATGGCAACTATAGGTTACTCGCAAAATTGCAAATACCGAAGCAAATTACATGGAACTTCCCAATTTCTTATTAAATTGAAACTGAGGCGAACGTTCACAAGGTTTCTGATTACGAAAGCAGAATTGATTGTGAGTTGCGTTAAATTGCTTTCTGTATTTCTACGCACACAATTTGCACAGCGAAATATCCTTTTGTTTAATGTTAGTTGTTTACCACGCAGATAGGGATGCTGTGAATAATATGCAATACTCCCGAGCAATGTTAATGCAAAATGAGATCCATTTATCTTACTGATTTATTCAGTAGACTTGAAACTGCCGTTAGAAACCCACTCGAAACAAAAACAATTTACATGCCTTAAGCACAGCTACAGGTCACAACTAAGTGCAAGCCCGTGTATGGGACGAGTAAAAAGAAAACAAGAATACGTCAATTAATTATGACTATAATAGTATAATCCTACTGTAAGTAACAGGACTAATAAATCAAAGTTGATCTCGAACGCCTACACCCGAGCATCTGCGAACAATCCAGACCATATAATGTAAGAAATATGTAACCTCCTTAGATATATGTGAGCAAGAATCTCACATCATTTGTGGTATGTGGCGCGAGGTACGAGCTACAATTATTTGAGGTCAGGGAGCACGATGTGACCCTATAGATACCAAGACGGGTATTATGCTTAGAATTTTTATTTTATTCCAAGATGGAACAGAGTGAGCTTATAAACAGAATTATTGTTGTGAATACGACGTACCTAGATGAAATAAGACTTTGTTTAGCACACTGAGAAATCTCAAATTATATTTTAGAGAGTAAATTATAGAGTAGAGGTTAATTTTAAGCACTTAATATCTTACAAGCTTAAGACAGAAATAAATTATCAATATAGCAATGAAGATTGGATCATTGGAAAGCAATACAAAATTAGGAATGTTGCAATTACATATTAGAAATATTTATCATGTTAGATTCTCAGAATGCGAAACAATTCGAAATCGTAGTCTAAACACCAGGAATGGAAATGTAATTAACAATTAACCGAAACATTAAAGCTTTTACGGCAAATAAACATCGCTCAGAGTGGCTATTGAACAGGGAAAGCAATTACACTGAGTCTATAAAATTGAACATGTAGTCAAATAGTTTTTGCGGTAGTAAGAGTGGATAATGTAAAATATTGTAATGGTACTGGCCACAATTTGTATCTAGTATTCTCTACATATGGAATCCCACAGTAAAACCATCACATTCCAACTCAGGAAATAACATTGCTTGAGAATCTACACCATCCATTATAAATGGCGAAACATTCATAGTTTCGGGTACAGGTACAACTGCATTATAGTCGACAATACTAATAATATCAATAGCGTATCGCAAAGCTAATTTATTCGAGTCGCGGCCGGCCCATCCATTGTTGCGATCGCAACATTCCATTGTATGGTCGTGACCTTCGCGTCATAGAGTATTTGTCAGATTAATGGTTGAGAGTGGGCGTCGATGGACCTGTTCACTCAGTTTTTGTGTGGGATTCTCTGCAGTTTGTGAATGGCAGATTGCATGTTTGCAAGTAAGTCGTGGTTCAGTTTTTTTATAAATGTGCGAGGTTTCAAGTAAGTTACATGACGATTGACGGACTTAAACAAGACAGATTTTGTTTCTATTTAAAACGTCGGTCTTATGGGCCATCTCTTTCGTATTTTTCGACGATTGTGAATGTCGAATCGTAGTTTTAACTTCTATGATCACGTCATCACTCAAGCGTTTTTATTTGCACGTGCATAACATCGTGCTGCAAATTACATTGAATTTATCATCATTAAAAATTTTAAATTCCTATACGTTCCAAATTTGATTTGTTTCCGTGCGTAATTTTCGCATTAACACGAAAACAACGTGTTATGCATAACAACTATTTATATAATTAAGTAACCAAAAGATTTACCTAAACACTATAATTAATGGTCAAGGGCTTAATTATTTAAATTTTCCTTAAACGACTGTTAACCGACACTAAAGTTTAATGGCCGGACCTCCTCAAGATCATTTGAAAACACTGGTGAATAAAACACAATAAACACCCAAAGCTAAATACAATCCTAAAAAAGTAAAAAAACATAGCAGCAACGACCAATCTGACCCAGAACTATAGATTGTCTTGAAATCCGCACCGAAAGATCAAAATACAGAAGGGGAGAAATAAAATTGGATTTCTACTGAGTAAAAGAAGCTAAGCTCTAGCGCAAAACTAGTGTTCGTCCAAGAAAATGGAAAAGGTTTCATTAGATTATTGCAAGCGCTGCTTGGTAGCACATTCAGTAATGCGATAGTTTTAAAACAAAACGTAACGCTCCAGTGTGCAACTATTCGATCACCGGATTGGCCTTCAATATTGCTAAATATGATATCGCCATCAGCTATCATTAGGAGGGAAATTACATCCGCAATTTGGCCTACCATGTCGTGTGTTCACACGTTTAAAGATCTCGACATATTATTTACGTCGATACCTACTTACAAATCGTATGTAATCATTTTTGCCTTGACATCCATGCAGTCATTATCATGTCACAACGGGGTAGTAAAAGACGGCTAAAAGGCTTAATGACTTCGTTTAATCACGGAAGAATATTTGCGGAAGCAGTTGGCTCGCTATCTTCTAAGTTAGCTTCGGGCTTGGAATATTTAACATGCAACCTAACCTACTCGTAGATCGATGACGTGGTGGTCTGTTCTGCTGGTAACCATGATTACTAGCGATACCACAGCATCCTATGTTTGGTTAAACACTTAATAATACAGCTCATGTAGCAAGCTATTTGCCCTGGTATTCGTAACTGGCTTGGCAATTGCAATTTTACAACTTGCGTTAATGCAATCTTTAGATACAGTAATTTCACTGATAAGTGCATGTGATTCGTTTGCCAACGACATTCCATGCCAGTCAGGGTGATGTTTACTTATCTGATAAAATATGAATTGTTCTACTACTTCAACAACAAAATTGGAATTGTTTACATTTGATTTCAAGTGCTTCAGGCTATAAAAGAAGGTCTGCAGATAGAGAAGGCAACGATCTGAACGCCTGTTTATGACATACTTGACATCCTAGTAGATGGTTCCATTTACTACGCATCTTGTTTCAATCATTACCATGAAGCGTGATCTGTTTTTTTTTACAATCAGGTTTCTGTAGCCAGAATAAATTTTTAGAAAAAAAAAAAGAATAAAATGTTGAATTTCAAGTATCATAAAAACTACACATGTTTGTAAACAATTAGTGGTTTCTGCGGAAATTCTATAACAAGCCGACGATTTAGTTTATTGTTGATAAATATTCATGAATAAAAGATGGCGGGTCGCCCCAAAGTTCACACGCTAGGCGTTAACCTTCATGGTCCTGGACAGGTTCCATGATAAACATATAATTAAACGTATCTTCCTATCTTCTATTGCTACCCATATCATTATGTTAATGTCTCCTTTAGCACTAACGTTTGTTTTTGTTTACCTCCAAGTGTCCCGTTTCTCCTTTTGTGGCTTTCATGTTTTATATTCTTTGTCAAAGATTGTCAACAAAGACATTAATTCTTTCCTTTTTCCTCCTCTTCTATTACTCATGCATAACAAAACGTCATCAGTAGCAAGTAACCGCAAATTACTTTCCTACGCTATTATAAATATGTTGAAAGTAGACTTAATGAAGGAAATTAATAAAATGTTTTATTAAAAAGTTCACCAAGGCTTCATACTCTTTCATACTGTTAAAAGTACAGTTTAATTGAAGTTCATAATTAAAGCGCATTCTGCTGACTTCATTAATTTGCTTTGGACACGCTGGGGCCGCTACGTAATGCAAAATAAGTTGGCGTTTTATTTTATTCCGTTGATAGTTCGACCAGTCTCGCTTGATTGTTTTTATAGAATTAAATACCAGTTTTAGAAGGAAAATGGTATTCAATAATATGCTTCTCAGAAAGCCCCAAGTATTAAGTCAAAGAGTTCTTCACCTAAAAGCCAGAATTGGGAACATCCATCAAGAGAAGTACTGTTTCACATTTTACCTCATCGACGTTATCCGCTATTGCATTCATTTTGACATTTCGATGGATTGCGTTAATGGCTTCCTCATCTACTTCTCGCATATCACGATTAGTAGTGGCAACGGATGACAAAACCAAAGATCGAGATGGCTTAACACCTCGTGCTGTAGTTTCGTATAGATGGCTAATCTCCTTGTAATCTAGACTAGACGATTCGTACGCAATAGATCGTGTCGGCCAGATTAGTAGCGCTTTAGATACAGTAGATTAGGCGATTTCATTCATTTACATTGTATTATCGCCTACAAGTATCTTGAGAATAACTTGTTTGAACATCCTACTGATTTTCCTCAGGTCGTACTTGGGATTTTACAAAGCAAGTTCCTCGTTGGATAATCAAACGTAGGGATCAGTACGTAAGAGGTCATGGGCCTTGTAATACAAGGAATTTAAGGAAACATGGACTAGCCATAACAAATATCCATTCGTAAGATTATTGCAAGATGAGCAACAGCATGCACCTAACCTCTGACATCATCATTTTACTCAGGGATATGTCATTCGTATACGCAAATTCTACGATGACATCTTTAAAGACAGACGTCTGTAATTCTGTATTCACGTTTCCATTCATGAAATGTAGCTATACATTCTTGAGCAGTTCCCATAGTCGTTCGCCATACCATAACAGTTTTGCAACATTTTGCCCAACCTCCGGTTTCGATCTTCAAGACGACACCACGACGGGAACCGTGAGAACGGCAAGGTCTGTTGCAAGAAGACGTGAGTGACGATAGTAACCAGCTTAACATCAAAGGTGTTAACACCGTTAATGTGAGCAAATAAGGTACAGTTTACTTTGAATAAACAGCATATGGTTCAGAAGGCGGTCTTGTTACTAATTGACGAGTTAATTCGTTCATGCCATATGTTTAATGAGAAGTGTGTTTTTCTAGGGAATGATTAGAAGTAATTGAACATTTTTAAACTGCAATGAAGCAATTGCTTGATGAGAATCTTAATCTTCGTCATAAATAGTCAATTGAACGTCATTATTGATATGACGTAGATTTGATCATTGACCGTTGATTACTCTTACGATAAGATTAGCTAAATAACTGTTAATGTTATCGTTGGTTTTTCGTATATTTGCTGATATAATACGACTGTGTAATCCTCTGCTAAAATCT